>OV121051.1:5027500-10027500 GCA_921293045.1 Aplocera efformata
ACCAACACAACGTAAAGATAGTCATTAAGCTACATCTAAATATTTATTTACAAGACGCCTCACTAGTAGGAAAATAGCAACGACCGTCACGGCACTAAGTAAGTTTCACTCGAATCGGAAATATTTATCACTTCAGAGTTTATTCGAACGATCGAGCGAAATTTGCCGCTGCGAGGTTCTACATAGATCCAATATCGCGTACAGCTCTGGAGCTATATGCGAATAAGACCGCTTCAAGTGGTGCACTCACCATTTCCGGCGAGCTGCGGCCGTAGGAAGGCGTTGTGGAGTTCGCCGGCGATGCCGCTTTCGAGTCGAGCCGCCATCTGCATGAGGGCAAGCGTGCTGTCGTCCGCGATGGCACCGCCACCACCGCCACTGCCGTTTTCGATACGCGCGCGCACCGTGGCGATGTGCCCGCGGGTGAACACGTGGTCTTGCACCGAGTATTTGTGACTGTATTTGAAGTCACACACCCGACACTCCTCCGGTGGAGGCGCGTCTGACACTTCCGATAGGCCGGCTGCTAGTCTGGCCTTCTTCTCTTTGGCACGTGCGTTTTGAAACCAAACTTGCACGACTCGTTTTGGCAAGCCGATTTCTCTGCCGAGGGATTCGCACTCGGCCATCGTGGGCGTTTTGTAATCAGAAAAGAGTGATTTCATTATCTTGACTTGCACGGACGACATCTGAGTTCGGTATCGTTTGCCAGGTTGTCTCGGTGTTAGTTGGCCGGGTCCAGGTGACGTAGGATCATCATCCTCGTAAAATTCCATAGTTTCTGAGACTGTGTCGGAGCACTCATCCGCATCTGACCCGGGTCTCGATAGATCGACAGGTTTGCTGAGGTCTAAAGGGATTTCTGATTTTCCATGTTCTGGGCGTCTCTCAGATGGATCGTTGTTGCTGCCACCATTCTGTTGCGTGGCATGCGCTTGCAGTTCACTCACGTAGCGTTTCATTGACTCTTCACTGTACTGCTTGATAAATTTCTCCATGTCTGAGTGAAAGGGTGGAAAAATAGGGGGCAACATGGGAGCCCCCGCTTGCGAAAAATTTTGCTGCCTGTCACTTTGCTGTGAGCCGAAGCTCGGTGTCGATTCCGTGCTTAATTCCTCGTCGGGTAATGCATCCACGTTTATTTCCCCTCGAGCGCACTGATCGGCGTGCTTTGTACTCAAATGACTTTCGAGTGCGCTCTTGACTTTGAACAAAGCTGGACAAAAGGGACATCTTTTGTTTATAACTTGTGCATGTGCACGAAACTGTCCTTTCCTCTCACGTGCTCGTGTGTTTTGAAACCAAACCTGTACCACTCTTTTTTTTAAACCCACTTCGCGAGCGATATTTTCTAGCATTTTTCTAGATGGATTTGATTCAATTTGGTACTTTTGGTAGAGGTAGTCCAACTGTTCAGGTAATATCGTGGTCCTTAGTCTTTTATCTTTTGGCTGTTCCCCCGTTTCAATCTCTTCAAAATCATCAAATTTTCTTTTGGCAACCTGTTGATTCAAAGCTGCAACTAAAGGGTGGCGCGATTCATCGTTTCCCATGGCATTTAGCTGTTGCAACTGAGCGTGTTGTTGCAAGATCCCAAAAGGGGAATCTGGCGGATAAGTGGGAAATAAATTTGGATTCATAATGTGAACAAGTTGATGCTCTCGCCATAAATCAAATCGTGGGAAGACTAGGTTGCATTTATCACATTGGAAATTTCCATCTTTCTCCTCTCGTGGTTGATGAGATAAAGGTGTCACTGGTGTAAGAGGAGCAGGTGGTGGGGCCGGTGACACCGGGTAGTTTGGGGCAGCCGGAGTAGGGGTTCGCGGCGGCGCGGGAGAAACAGGCACATGGGGGCCGTGGTGCTCTACAGTACTCGAGTTCGAGTCTTCACTGCTTAGTGTCGCAGCTACTTGAGCTGCTGCTGCTTGAGCCTGAGCAGACCTTTTCGCGTCTTCTTCTTTAAAACAATGCGTTTTCTGATGTCTTATTAACTCGTAATATCTCTGGAACACTAATTGGCACTTCTTGCATTGATAGTTTAGACCAGGTGTACGTTGAAATCTATTGGCATCATCTGTTGCACCCGCCGGTGGATCGACTGCGGGTTGGTTCTCGTACACTTTTCTTGCTTTTTGGCGAGCGTTTTGAAACCAGACAACGATTACTCTAGGGCTGAGACCCAATAACTTCGATAGATATTCAAGATCATCATCCTTGGGATAGGCATTGTTCTCAAAAAACTCTTGCAGAACTTTGATCTGGTAGTCAGTGAATCTAGTTCTGTTGGCGCGTTTGCCAGAAGACCCCGAGCTGTTGGATCCGTTCGAGTTGCCCCCGGAAAGTCCGAAATCGGCCGGTCCCCTCCCGGGACTGAGGCTGCGATTTGGGGTCAAAGGTAGGACGTTCGGGGGCGCGGAGTTTGGGGACGTGAAATTAGGATTCATTTTTGGCGGTAACATCGACGGATGTGGCGGCTGCGGTATACTCGTAGCCGGTATTGAGTCAAGTTGTGATTGTATTAACGAGTTAAGTGACATATGAGTCGGAGTTTGAGGTCTTGATATGTTGTGGTGGAGGTCTGAGTTGTTCATCAGTGCAGCTGGGCTTTGAGGCACCTGGGGAAATATGAAACTTTTGTCTTCTTGATGCCGATCATCGTACGAATTATATTTTTCCTCCATAGTTGGCTCGTCGTTAGGCTCCGACTTTACTTCATGCTGGTGTTGGATGTAAGTTTCCTCAGTTTTTGCTTTTTTTTCAGGCGGTGGTTTACCTTCATCAGAACTGGCGGATGAGTCTAGAGGTGTCACCTTGGCCTCACCTGTTTTCTCGTACTCTTCTAGGTTGAGTGTCGTAGATGGAGGATTGTTAAAGTTGTAAGGGGAGTCCTTGTTGCGTTGTCGCTCTTTAAAAAGCGTGTTACGGAACCAATGTTTGATTACCTTAGTAGGGAGACCGGACTGCTTAGCCATTTTTGCGATAGCTTCGTCACTTGGGGAATTGTTTATGTCAAAGTGCGCTCGCAAGATCTTCAGTTGATCATCAGTGATGCGAGTGCGAGCTCGTTTTTGTCCAGCTGCATTAGCCTGTAAACAATTGAGATAAATATACTAACCCGAAATTAAGAGAAACAAATAATTACACTAAGTAATCCATAAAAATTAGGAACGAGTTTTACGAGTCAACAAAGAAGTTTAATTTAAAAGGGCTCATTTATCTTCAACCATTACCGGTGCAGGCAGGTAAGTTTGAATAATAACAAATCGTTGGTAATAATAAAGGTTCGACCCTAGACGTTCAACAATAGGAGCTCTGTTGCTTTGTGCAAACAGATAGCTAACGTTCAATCGCCATGCTTATCTTTAGAAGCCTTGTAGATATCCTGCCCCGTGATCGAATTTACACACCAACTGACAAAAATAATCACTTCATAGCCTCGTGTTCAGTTAAGTAAACATTCAACGTCTGACTTAAACATAATTCTTCATATCTTTTAACTGATAATGGTATATATTTCCATAAAGTAATACTTTTAGGGCATAATTCAATAATATCAAGGCTTTCCCTTGATTTAATAGACAACGAATTCTTGAGCATTAAAAAGGGTGCGTTTAAGGTATTTTCAATGAGTCTCAACTGACTTAGGGGAAAAGATTTTTATATAAAATTGATCATCAAGATTTAGTAACCTATAATCAAATATAAATCAATCAAGATTTAGTAAACTATAAATAAATCTTGACTGATTTACTGACCGAGGAATGTTTGAATAATATTTTTTAGTTATTATTCATTTAGTTTACAATATTGTATTGATATGGAACTTTATGAAATTTTTACAAAATTGAGACATAATGTTATTCAAGGGCCTGTTTTCACCACCGTACGTTAAGTTCCTGATATCTTATCTAGCGAGAGCGACGTGGCTGTGTAGTATGGACGCCAAATTTCAATCCCAAGGTCGCTGGTTTTAAATATAGTATTGAACCAATGACTTTTTCACGTGAGAATTCAGACTGGGCTTCCGCGGTAGATCTCATTAACTATCACTTATTAACAAATATATAGTATATTTGTAATTTTATATATTCACTAACTAACCAGAAATATCGACGGATCTAAATATATATTTGAATTAAAAAAATATTAAATTGATTTGCTTATATCGTTATAAACACAGTGAAAAATGTAAACGGAAGTGTTTTTATAGCAGTTAAATTTGTCAACCAATCCGCAAATATAAATAGTTATGTTGAATTGGGACTAATATAATGAATGTGCCATACATATTTCTATTTTAGTCATAAAAACATATATTGTAAAAATTTCAACTTCGTACCAACTAAGATTACACAGCGCTTTAGGATTGATAAATAGCAGACTGAAGTAACAGGCTTGGTTATATGGTTCTGTTTACTTTCGGGTACGGAACCCTGAAAATAAGTAGAAGTCAAAAATAAAGAGCTTTACTGACCTGTTGTTGTTGCTGAATCAGCTGTTGTTGTTTGAGCTGTGCGTCGTGTCCGAAGGACATTCCATCGAAGGGCGGCGGGGGCAGCATCAGGGGTACTAGGGGCGGCTGCAGGTTCATCGCAGCCAGGGCACCCACGTTCAAACCCAGGGGCAATCCAAGCGAAAGCATCTGAGCTACCATCGGGTGCAGTTGACCCAACTGCTGAAGCTGAATCATGTTTAATGCCGCCTGCATCTCTTGCACTTGGGCAGCGAGCAAGGCCCCTGCTTGGGCCTCGCCCTGCGCATTGCTATTCTCATTGTAGTTGCGATCTCCATCACCACGCGGCGAAGGTGACCGGTCACCATGTGGCGCCGGTGACGCGGCACGAGGAGAGTTAGGGGCACCGGACTTCCTCTCGTATTCCGACTTGAACTGCTCCGCGAATTGTTCAAGAAACTCAAGCGGCACTTTATCTTTATGCACTTCCTCACAATGAGTCTTTAATACAAACACACTTGAAAACTCCTTATTGCAATGTTGACACGTCGATTTACTCTCACCGTCCGGAGGCTTCTCTTCCGGAGGCGGCGGAGGAGGACTCGGAACTCGCGCCATTTCACGTTCTTCTTGCATTTTCCTCCGTTGGTTTTCATTGTACTGCATGACGAGGTCGAAGCCGAAGGTCTCTAAAAGTTGTTTATACATTTGTGAGTTTCGTTTGGGCGGTTGGCCCTTGGCGACCATCTCGTCTAGAGCGGCTACTTCAGCCTCTCCTAACGGTGACTGCGCCCGCGCATCTCCGAATGGGCATGAGGTTGCACGATGTGCGTCTAGTAGCTCCCCGGTCGGGAATGACGCGTGGCAACGATCGCACGAGGCGTTACCTGTGCGCGGGGATCGCGGGCTACCTGGACGCGCGGGGGGCGAGGAGCGGGGCCCCCCGCTGCTAGTTGACGAAGGGGATGTATTTTTCGGCGACAAAACGTCTTGTAAAATTTTGGCGGGGTCATTTCTGTCCGGCTGCTCTACTAAAGGCCTTGTCAGGTCCACGTGTCCAGCCGCAGCTAGTTCTTGCAACTTACCCGCTCGCGTCTGGTGTAGCACGGATCGCATGTGTATGTCGAGCGTACTGCCCTGTGTGTAGGCCACTTTGCAGATGTTACATTTGTAGCGTTTACGATCGTCCTCTTCGCTCGATGTACTTTTTGGAGTGAGAGTCAAATTGGAGGGCGCAGATCCAGCTCCGGGCGATACGGGAGGGTTGTTATTGTTTTGTTGTTCTTGCATAACTCGCTTTAATTTATGCAAGTGGCTCACGCTGTTGTAGTGAACAAGCAAAATATTTTTTTGCGTAAATGATTCTTTGCACACATCGCATTTGAATGGTCTATTTGGGTCGAGATATTTCTCCATTGGGTAGGTGAGTTTTTCACCTTTTCTGTGTAAGAGCGTTTTATTATGTGCAGTCAAATAAGATTGACGCGTGAATGCCACTTTACAACGATGGCATTTGTACTTTCTGTTAGGATCATTATACGAATCTTCCGCCATAGCCTGAGAGTTCAGGAAGTCTTCTAAGAATTGTTGGTCTTTGTATATAATAGAATCATCTGAATTTTCGGCATCATTATGACCAGACTCGTCGGCCATAGTAGCACTAGAATCTCTATCTTCCAAGTCAGCTAAATCATCATCTGGTGTTCTCAAAGCTTCTTTGCGCAAAAGCTCTGCTGTCGTTGCATCTAGAGCTGTACTTTGATTAGGTTGCAGCAGAGGATTCGAGGCCAAGCTTCGCTTGAAAGTTGCTAATTCTTCTTCAGTTAATTCAGAATGTGTAGTCTCGACGTGTTTCTGAAGAGCCAATACGGATCTAAAGCTTCTTCCACACAAAACACATTTTGTGGCGTCTCGAATAACATGATATTGCGAGTGTAATTGCAGTTTCTCTATTGTCTTGAAGGCAAGACTGCATTGATTGCATCGGTACTTATACACGTGTTTCTCAGACACCGACATGTTCGTTATTGAATTGCGAGCATGCGCCTCTCTAAAATGGTTTTGAAGTGCGTGTGCTGCGTCAAAATACCTGTTGCATCCTTTCTTCCAACAAAAGTAGCCCGGGCCCTGCGGCGTTTGTTTCAACTCCAAATGGCCAGATTCATTTTGGTGTTGACAAAGTTCATCGACATTGCGGAAAGTGCGATTGCAGGTAGAGCATCTTTCCATTTCGCCATCGGCGCTTCCTTCTGATCTTGGTGAAGAAATTTCACGCTCCTCATCTCCTTGTCGAGATTCACTCTGGGACTGAGCTCCACCGTTCAGCCAGTGGCTCTGGTCTACCAGGAGTAGCAGTCTCTGAAGGCCTTCAGAATTGACCGAATGTATTTGCATAACATGTCGTTCAAGTGAAGTTCGTTCTTTGAATGCATCTTGGCAGAGAGGGCAAATAAAATGCCGCGTATTTTCACTGTGTATTGTGTTAACGTGGGTGTGAAGTCGACTCTCACTCGTGCAACTGAAATTACAGTATGGACAAGCGTGAGGTCCTGGGGTCTCACGGTCTTCATCGTTAGCGTGCTGTTGCACTTGCTGTTGAGATTGCACTTGCGGCTGATGTTGCTGCTGCTGTTGTTGTTGTTGTTGTTGTTGTTGCTGTTGATGTTCTTGCAAAAATCTCATCATCTTCTGTTCTTGTGTCAGTTCAGGCTTTTGATCTATTGGTTCCTTTGAATCTGTTGACAAAACAAAATAAAACATAAGTCAAGCCACTTCCCGAAGTAAAACGCACAAATACCCAAATATAATCGAAATGTAGCAAACGAACCTCCCGCAACGGAATCTGCAAACCAAATGGATGCCGATCTGTATGCCGTAAATCCACAACGTCTACCTACGTCTACGTGAGATTTATCTACAAAAAAGATTATTTCTATAAATGAAACCCACTATTGTTCGGTGCGAGCGTTTGTTACTTTTCTGAATTGAAGTTAAAAATAAAATTCTTCTCTTTTATATTATTAGTAGGACTCGTTTTGTTTGCGACGTCCCGGCAAGACAAAGGTATCGCTCTATCCATCCCGTACGCACACATTCACAAATGTATTAATGCTAACGTAACAAGTATATTGTAATTTTGCACACAAAGGAGATACAGGACGAGCAAACAATCATTGTTCATTATTACAAAAGGTCTCGAATATTTCGTTTCGCATCGGATCAAATGCATTCGGAGAGTTGACGTATGTGATGGTAAGTGCGAGTGAGACGACGGTACTGAAGATATGTGAGTATGCAATTATTATTTGACCAGGGATAAGTCCACGGCAGCGTGTGAAAGACGCAGGCCTGTATTGTTTACGCTCAAATAAGGAAGGTGAAAGAAACGGCCAACGAGGGGACTACACAGATTCGTTAAAGTAACGTTACAATTATGTTTTATTAGATGAGCAACTGAGGGCTGGACCGCTTACTGTATTCAACAAAGATTAATACAAAAAAATGTGGAGAAATAATCGAGAACATTTTATATTCTACGAACAAAAGTTTCCGAGAAATTTTAAAATTGAATACAAAAATCTTTGGATGGCATGAAATTGCTATGAAACTGGTAATGTTTTGTAGAAATTGCAACAACATATTCAAAAGAAATATTGAACGGGGGAGCCAGATTTTGAGCTTAATTAAAAGTAGAAATTATCTCACAGTCCAGTGGAGTCGAAACCAGTCGGCCCCCTGTTCAGGAACCCGTTCTATAGTTTTAACCAGCTAAAACCGTTACATCTAATGATGGGGAGAGGGATAAAATAAATCCGAGAACTTAATAATAATCACAGCGCAACTGACCCTAATTCTGCTGAACTGACCAGTGAACGTAATTATTTATGATGTTAAATCGCCGTCCCACCGTCTGGTAAGAGCATAGAACAATGCCTCAGGTAAAGGGACCATGTCTGCATAAATGCGATCTCTGACGCTTTTTGTCAATGAACAAAGGGCCTTTTCTAAGGAAACACCACATCGTTATAGCGTCTTAAAGTAAGTATTGTGCAGTTGGTTTTTGTTTTGCGAGATTTAGGTCAGGATTTTTACAATGTGGCGTCAGGGATACAATAGAAGCCTCAATGTTATACTGTTTTCTCGATAGTTGATACTGTTTTGTTTCAATATATTTGTGATGTAATATGTGCAATGTGATTTCTAAACCATAATGAAGGTGATTAGACGGATATATTTCTTCCAACTTCAGCAAAATAAAGTGCAATTAAGACAGTTAGCAAATAAAAAAAGTATTTATGAATATCAATCAATAAATGACGCTAAGTGGATGAACAAGTTAAATTCATGATTATGGACATAGCGCTCAGTAAGTAAGGATTTCAAATCGAGAAGACGCGAAAACTTAAGCTGGGGTGTTGCTTGTGTGACTCATTGAATACAAGACCGGTTCAGATTCTGGTTTGGATTGTGTTGATGATGGGCATTATAACTAATGACGTAGCCAAGGGGTCAGAGACAAAACTCGCCAAGACATTTCTGGTGGACAAATATTTTTTTTACAAATTTAGAACGTGTGAAACTTTAGTGTTATTTGATCGTATAAAAAAAACACTGTGCTTTAACTGTTGAGCCTTATACAATGAGTCATAAAACACTGAAGAGGTTAAACACATATCAAAATCGATCGTTTAAAGTGGCACTCTAAATAAGGTGAAAATAAGTAATAAGCATAAACATGAGCACAATGGTGTAAGCGGATTTCTTTCGCCTCCACATTTCTCTTGGAGTTTATCGTATTTCACCGTAGCCATAAACATGCGTTGGGAGATGCGGCCTGCGACATTGTACGATGATGTGCCAGCCTCATCACAAGGGGGCAATCATCCTTAATGCGCGACCGCCACATACGTAATGCGAGTCATTGTCCCGTGTGTGGTACTTATGGAAAATTCGCGTTCTCAATTCAAATCTTCTTTCCGTCTCCCTCGCTCGCGGGGCGGAGTCGCCTCCAACCAATGACGGCATCCGACTGTGGCGACACCGTGTAAGGCGTACGTTATTAAAGAAACCTGTTCTAATGTTGCGCGCTTTAAATTAAATTTTGTCCGTGTGTAATTATCTCATTATTGTGATTACGAATTCCCCGCTAAATGCTCATCGCTTAAAATGGAGATTGCGTCTTAGATTGAACACGGAGAAGACGCGGACGGTAATTAAGGCTCTGATAGCGAGGACCAGACACGTGATTAGCTCGCATATCATAAAAAGCACACAAATTAACATAAAACAAATTGTATGTTAAACTCCACGGACCACGGCAAGAAGTTCACTTGTAAAAACTCAAAGTAAAATTGATTAAGGAACGAATCGGTTTAAATTGGAAACCGATAGTGACGTTTCGAAATCACATTCATAAGTCGATTCAGTATTACTTTATCGATGCGAACGCCGGTAATGGCTTCGGTTGAATTAATTTTAATGGAATTTTCACGCTTTATAGAAATATGTTACGAAATATCTTTAGCACGAGAGCAATAAATATGAAATTTATTTGGTTGCCATTGCCACAGAGCCTGAAATATACACAGTACGACATCTAGCTAATACTTCGCGAAGTAAAATGAAGTATGCGCACGCGCTTCTTATATTTTCATATATATATTTTAGAAGAAAAAGGAAGCTAATTGTTACTTTATTGAATCAAGTTATAGACCTAGCTTATTAAGTAATATACGAAGACAAAGACTAGAGGAAACTAATGCACAAACAATAGACTTGACACGGTTGGAAAATTATCAGCTTACAAACAAGTTGTTTCCTTATTACTATTCTATTGAACAGGCTGATACTGATAAAATGTTTTCGAGAAAACAAATAAACAGACCACAAAAACCTAAAAACTTGCAGGAGTTTCGTTTTGCTACAGAAAATATGATAGGCGAAATCGTTACGTACCATTGTCTTGTTGGTCAAATGGACTGGTCATCTCTGGTGGCTGAGGAATCACTTGGAATAGCTCAGCTACATCCGGCGTTGGATCTTTTCCCTCTGACCGCCTCTGCAGTTGATGGATTTGCTCCATTTGTAAGTGCTTCACAGATCTCACGTGTTGCAAAAGGGGAAGCCTGTGTGGTGCACCAAAGCCACACAAAGCACAACGATAAACTCTTGGACGTTCTCGGGGAATCCTTGAGGAGCAGTCACGGAGATGTCTTAAAAGGAGTGTAGCTGCTTCGTGCCTTGCTCCGGCTGCGTGGAGCTGCAGTTTATGCGCAGAGTTGGTGTAATAGTCACAGGCGCAGCATCTCACTTGGACCCCACCAACTCCCGCACCGCCAGTACCAACACCACCACAGAACTTCAATTTCCACTCGTTTCTCGGACCTCCTTCTTTCACATGGTTAACGTGCTGTAACCTCTGTAAGTGTTTATCCGTTTTGCAATGTAACTGGAAATTTGCTTTCAGGTTGGTCTTGTATGTACAAAGTTTGCACACGTAATGACCGGCCACTAGAGCCAGGATTTCTTGCTCTCGGATCTTGGTACGATCCTGCGCTAAATGATGGCCCAACGCTTCCAGGGAATCGGTTGAGAAGCAATTACAGATGCAGCAGTGGAAGGTTCTTTCAGGCTCTGGATCAGCAGGCTCTGGTGGTGGTTCCATCGCTTCGGGATTAAGGCCGACATCAAGATGGGCACCTAATTCAGGTGGTGAAGGCCCAGGTCCTCCAGTCATTAGTTGGATCATTAATGCTTGGTTGTAAGCCATGTCAGCGAGAGCAGCTTCTGGATTTTGTGGTGGGCCTTCACTTCCATGGAAGTGCAACAAAGTCTCCAGCTGTTGTTGACTTTGTTGTCGGTGATGGAATGCTGATAATGTTTGCATATGCTTCACATTTTGCTGCAGTACGAGCATATTATGGGTATGCTTTTCAGATGTCATATGAATCCTTAGGTTGCGAGCAACGTTTGTTTCATAGTTGCAGACATCGCATCGGAAGGTGGGCTTCGGCTTCTGACCTAACGGAGAGTGATGTGGCAGCGGTGGTTTGTGACTGCCAGGGGGAGTATGCTGAGGAGGAGGTGGCAGGTTTCCTTCACCAGGGTTTCCACCATTCTGTAATTCTTGCATGTTATTTAAATGCTTATCTGATTGCATATGAATGCTCAGGTTCCCTTTAGTTGTAGTAGAATAGTTGCACACTTCACATCGGTATGGTTTATATCCACATGTATAAGTTTCACCACGAGCAAGCCTGGGGTGCGGCTGTCCAGCAATACAATAGATACAACTCGTCTCAGCTTCAGGATGCTTCTCTTTCATATGTATTTCTAATGTTTCTTGATACTTATAATGCCAATTACATTTTGGACACTTCAAGGTTTTGCAGGAATTTCTACTATGCATGCCAGCTAGAGGGCCTCCAAGTCTTCCAGAATTTAAAATGAGTTCACATTTTGGACAGTCTGCACCAGAAGGTCTTCCACCAAGATGGTCGGGACATACTCCTATCGTCGTCCCGGAGAGGAAGGCGGGTGGTGCTGTTTGGAAGGGTGGAGATGAATTCGGGCTTCCCCTGGGTTGTACTGACGCATTTATTGTATGAGGATGCGCCACAGAGATCAAAGAATGCTGGGGAATCAATGATTCAGATATTGACCTTGGTGGTCTCCATTGGTTTGGACTCGGTCTTCTATCCTCAGATGTTCCATTAGGTAGCAAGGAATCGTTTTCCTTATCTGGGGTCATCATCATATCTTGTCGCTTGTCAATCGTTGGACTTGATAGTTCTGACGTATTCGCCGGACTCCCTGACACTGACACACGTGGTGCTCCAGCACCCACAGGTTCTAAAAATGACACTAACGGTTCTTTGTCTTTACCGACGCACTGGATGATGGCAGAAGCATTTTCTCTTGCTAGAGCATCTCTTTCGGTATCAAGTAACGATAAACTATGGTCCGATTGAGCATGAGCTACGAAAGACTTCGCGTACCCAAAACTCAGTTTACAAATAAAACACATAAGGATAGGCTTCACTGGTACACTAGGACACTCGGAAGGCGGCGAATGCGGTCTCGGAAGATCTTTTCCTCCTCGAAAGCTAAAAACTCTGTAGCTGTGCATGACGGGTGCATCAGATCGAGCTCGCACGCGCTCCGCTGCCAGTCTTCCATAAAGTGCTCCGTATAACGAAGGATTCCTCGATACGTAGAACGCGCTAGCTATTTGGGGGAACTCAAGTTGCCTTTCTAGGAGATTATTATCTCGACTATCTACGATGCAGCCCGGTTCTATCTTGGGCAGGTCCGATAGGCTGGTCTCGCCCTCAGATAGTTCGGGATCTTCGATAATGTAGGCAGAGCCGTCGGGGTTGTAAACGATCTTGCCGTCGAAGCGTTCGACATCGGAGGAGAGAGGAGGTGAGTCTCGTCGGGAGGTGAGATCAACGGCGTCAGGTGCGGCGGGGGGCGAGGTAGGCGCGGGCGCGGATGAAGGCGCAGGAGCGGGCGCGGCGGGTGCTGCGGGCGCATTGCGAGGCTCCTCCTCGGGGCTCATGTCACCGTCGTCGTCGTCGGGCTCTGCTGTGGCCGAGCTCTGCGGATCGTCGCGCTTGCGGCGCCGCTTGCGCTCCGGGGGCGGACCGCTAGCGGTGCCGCCGGGCTGCAGCGGCGTAGGCATGGCGCCGGGCGTCAAAGGCCGGCATCACATGCTCTCCTGCAACAAAACAAAAAACGATTTATTATAAAAATTAAAACGTCTTAATTTGCTTAACTGACTCAAGTAGTCCTGCCCCGACATCTAATACTGTGAGCTGTGACTTCAATTAAAATAACATCTGTAAACCGTTCAAACATTGGTACTGTTCGAAAAACAAATACCCGACCCTTGAATGCGAGTAATTTGCTATATTATAAACTAATTGTGCACACTACATGAACGAGAGGTTGAAGCATTTTTCTCAAGGATGATCAAAATCTGATTCAATCAAATAATTGAAACTCAAATAGTAAATAGTCACAAATGCTCTAAAACTAATCAATCACCTATTTCTCACGGGTCAGTTTCAACCCAGTTAGCTGAAGGTGACTATTGAATGGGATTGTGTTCGTTCGCGGTCCGACCGGAAGTGGGTAGGGCGATCGTTTGTGTCATCTACGTTGTTTTTCAAAGTTAGATAGCGTATTCCCCCACATAGATTAAGTAATAGATTCGATACGCAAATATTTGATTTATCCTGGATTAACACTTTTATGTGAGCGTCTTCGACATGCTCGAGATATCAAAGCCGTTTTTCAACTGATAGCGAAAGTTCCCATACGTGATAAGTGATAAGTTAATGCGGACTCAAATTAAAATACACGGTAATCGTTATCAAGTTGACATTTGCGCAAACAACTACGATCAATTTATCCGTTTGACAAGCTGTCATGGTTGACACCATTACAATTAAGCAACCGACAGACTTAGATCTCGACAAACACATATTTTGTTACTTTGAAGTAAATCTCCATCGTAAATTGCACTGTACTCCGTTACATTAAAGATGATTGTTTACCGGTTAAGGCAGAGACGTATCATGATAAAATAAACAGGTAATCTAGAATAAAAATTCGTTAAAATCGAGATTAAGCCGTCATCTGCGTTATCTTCAACGTTATCAAAGTGGTTGTCCTACAAATACCTAACGAGAACCAAAATAATATATTTATTTAGTTTGACAGGTAAGATAATCAATAAGACATGTGACAGATATAATCGATTGGCGTTTCTGGAAATCCATAACTTGGAAAAATATCTAAACGCATATCATTTAGGTTACTCATAGCATTCATAACAATTGACTGATATAGAATCTAATAAACCGACTTCAATACTTATTTACTTTTTTACGACCTTAGTGGAATTTATTCATGAAATCTATGGGACTATCTCTGAGGTAGAGCCTATAATATAATAAAGAATTATTCCAATCGGTGCGATTGAAATTCAATCAAATCACAAAACAAAATACAAAAAAATAATATTTCTAAAAATAAAAAACGTTCATTTTCCACAATATAATCTGAGTTGTTGGGTACGAATTCTTGGCAATATTATAATATTGCGTAATGCAAATACATTTTAAGATGCAACTCTCATCAAAATCTCTTTCAAAATGTATTAGGAGAACAGGCTCTTTCGATTTTTAGCAACTTGACTAAAAACTATCATTAATTAACATAATCGCAGTTGAGTTGAAATGATGAAATGAAATAAAACTAATAAATTAAAATGATTGATATTTTTATTTCTGACTAGAATTCGCTGCTTAGAAAAATGGCCATCGCTTTTAAAAGATTATTTTACTATTTTATAAGGTTTAAAAGATAACATATTTACAGACAGTAAAATACAGCCGTCAAAATTATAACAAAAAGAGGGCTTTTAGTCGGAAGTAAAATAGGTTAGTTCTCACAAGAAACTCATTTTATTTCTTTCGTGTGACCAACTCTAAGCCCCCCAACCACCCGAAGGCCTTAAACACGGCTTATCGACTATTATAGCCGGGAACAATATCTCAACGTGTCCTTCGAAGCATGGAAGCAAACACTCAGTTCAAATGCCACTAAAAGTTCACTCATCACAATACAGATCGGGCGGAGATTTGCCTACATTTGAGCCAATTTCTCTCTTCTCTTCTCCTCTCATGAATATCAATAATCCGAATATGATAATCAGAAATAACGGATGCAACGAAAGGTTAGTTGCTCATTTACGTTGACTTTTCCTTATAAGATTAGCAACGCTAAGCAATTATTCATAATCGAGGCGTTTCAAATGAATTTGACCAATTTATCATGTGTTAACTAATTATGAGTAATGAATGATTAGCACCGGATTTGAATAGATAGGTCCAAATATATCTTACACCGGAACTGATAAGTAATAAATTAGTATATGTTGGGGTCTAGGTATATTTTTAAATCGCGTCATACATTTTACCGACATTAAAAAAGGAGGAGATTTTATGTTGCACTGTATCTGCGTTTTCTATGTGTGTTCACTGATTTCTTTTATCAATGGATTTGGAAAATTCGCTATTTATTTGAAGGGCTATGCTTTCAGATTAGTTTTATCAAAATCAGTACAATAGTTTCAATAAATCAAAATAAGTGAAGAAAATTACCAAACCAAAGGGGCAACTAAAAACAGCAGTAGAACTTGTGCCAAGCTCTTCCGGAGAAGTACTGTTTCCAAACCTGGTAATCTGCGACCAAGAGCGGAAGGGTGTGGGTGCCGGTGAAATCACAGGTGCATGAGACGTAACATCCCCGTCTCGGGTGTCGGGTGCATGTGACCAGGGTCAACCACTACTAGCAACCAAGCTACGGAGCCTTTAACTGCCAAACATTTAAATAATTGAGAAAATTTAGTAAGCGGATACAAATAAAAATTGTAGGTACTCAGTAGAGCCAGTAAAAGTGCTATTATTTCAACGTGTAAGATGATATAGGCGATTTAAATAGATTTAACTGATAAACGAGATTGACATCATGTTCACTTTAAAATGCAAAAACTAAAAAGTAATTATTTAATATCAGGTGACATAGTAAAAAAATATAATTGCCGCAATAATTATTATGTTCTCCCAAGCAATAGTAATTTGTAAAGCATTTCGCAGTGCTAATGTGTATGGAAATTATGCAAAGAGCCAGTAATTAGAGTCGAGGTGAATGTTCTGTAATACTATAATTTGCTCCTATTTATAATCTTAGATATAGATAAACTCATAGAACCTAATAAGAACAGTTTATATCAATTGGAAACATTCGACGTGAACGAAACAAAAACAAACTGGTAATCATTGACGCGTAACTTAAAATTCTATGGAAAAACAAATTACAAAGCTGAACGTAATGCGTCTATAATTTCTGTTTTGGCGAATAGTGTTGTATGACTGTGGACTGAGGAGTAAATGTATAATGTGGGCACACGTGCTGGGGTTCCCATAGCACAATCAGTTGTCAATTTCCATCGATACCCTGATGCTCGATGCAGAACTAATATCCGATAAAGTGACACACGCACACACGCGCTACATACGATTGCAAATCACACTAATACTACTGTGAGCGTGAGAATGTACGGTGGAAATAATGATGCAGACATGTGTGCGCCGACACTGACGCAATTTGCGCGTACGCATTTCGCCGCACACATTGACACGGCCCGCATCGTCTACAATAGTTATCAAGCCCATTATAATGAAGATGCGAGCTTTTCAATTCATTAATGAGGCTTCCTCTGTTAAACATATACAAATGAATGTTGTTTTTGTCAATGCCCAATTTACGGACAACAACGTACATGATCATCGGCTCGATCACATTGACGTAAAAGAAAGCCAATTAAGAGGTGAAATTGGATAATGATAATTCGAGGTAAATCTCGAGGAGATTGACTATAAATTTTATAATTAGCTAAATCAAACACCATGAGAAGGCAATCAACGCACTCGTTACCGTATCCAAGGAACGTTAGTTCGTGATTCATTTATCACTTTCCAAAGAGAATTTACTAGTCGAGTTGTGACATTTGCGGGACAGTCCACTTACTACCACCAGGAGTGTTGCTTGAAGAACGAGGAGGGCACATTATCGGAGATTCATTAGACAAGTGAAAATTATAACCAGTAAACAATTCGAATAGTACAAAATGGAAATCGATTGTTACGAACGAGGAAATTAAAACGTCACTCGGTGCAATGAGAAATGGCTATGAACCCGAACAGCGAACGTTGTAAAGCAAACACGAAACGTCGAAGTGCGAGATGCGCCATAATCGGAGGATACGTAACTACGTTCATATTAATAATCGTGGGTTATTACCAGGGCCCTCATTAGCTCCGCCGCTCGCTGAAGAAACCGCAAAACACTGCTAAATAATTATCCCGGAGTGCTTTCTTCACGAAAACATCGTAAAAGCGCATTAAACAACATCTACTAAGTCGGCGCGAGGAATTACAATAAATAAGGTATTAAGCCGACGTTGTCAGACTCCGAACCGAAAATGTCGAAAAGCGATTAATGGAAATAAAAGTGAGCGAAGTCGAAGAGAACGATTTACTTAATACATTGATAATAAGTGGGGGGAATGTATGTAAAATGTGGAACGTAATGGGGGAGGCTCGTTAGACGTGGGAACGTCGGAGCGAAGGTTGCTACTACATGGTAAAGATCGCGTCCGACATTGTCCACCGTTAGGCTTAAACTTTGAGCATTCATTAATGGTAATAGTTTTGAACTTCTCCGATGGGAATGGCTCTTTTTGCTCGTGTCGGTTTAATATAATGGCTGTGTTCGACAAGATAAGCGCAACAACTGATGATGGTGCATGAAAGTGGAAAGATCAGGAATACTAATAAGAGCATTCCAGTAAGACATTTTACCAAAGATATAATATCTTATTGGAACCCATTTAAAAGGAGTTATAATATTTCCGTCACGTACTCGTATACTCATTACAAAGAATGGCGAAAACAAAAGACGGTTTCATTCCGCTTTGAAAAACCGATGATATAACCGGTTAATTAACAGAATTCTGAAGCGTATTGTATTCGTTTGTATCAAGTAAAGTCATTAATTAAAACCACTCTCTAATTTCACACGTTAAAGTGACAACGCAAATTCGTAAGCCATGTGTTAGTAATTACAAAGCGTTATTTAGGTGTGAAACTCGAAACTTGTTTTCATTACGGCCTCGACTTTCTCATTAATTTGTCATTTTAATCAACTCCAAACAAATGAGAGAGGAGAGTACAAAATAATCTTTTAATCAGGTCATAAAGCGGATGATTTTATGATTTATTTGCTTTCGAAGCTAATTGTGTTAGGTGCCCGCCGGCTCGCTTTGTGGGAAGAACCTTTGATCGCTTGGCTTAAAGGCTTGTTCGAGGTTTTTCATTCGACATAGTTGGTAGCCGATGTCTAGTTATAATATGAAGTGGATACTTAATAAAGCTCTATTATGGTCGAAGCAATCATGTTTAGAATTCTGATACGGAGAATCTGGGGAAGTTTTCTAGAGGTCAGGCATCGCGTGATACCAGCAGACTACAGGTACCCTGGGAGGCGCCACTCGACCGATCTGCCTTTTAGGAACCGTCAATTTGCGCCTGTAATTATTGCGGACCCTTCGATACTTATATCAATTTTTTCCTGGGGCTTAATTGTTGCAACAGATGACTTTTTTGTCGAACAACTCAAAGAGAGCGGAAAAGCATCAAACGTAGCATCGAATTTGGAAATAATTATACATAAATAGTCCCTTGAGCGGCCGATTAAGACAATTTCCGAGGCAAATTGCCGCAGACGAGTATAATAGCACACGCGCTGCTCCGTCATAAATAAATCTGGATTACGTTTGGTACGAGATTAAGATTGATTCGATCTCGATGCTTTCTGCTATTAATGCCTACGAGGTAATGCGTTCCGTGTTAATATTTTTAATATCATTATTCGTTTTTGTATTCGAGTGATTTGCGAGATAATTGCGTCGGACAAATTGGCGGGCGTCATTAAGGAGATAACGGGTGGGTTCGATCGGGCCGTAATTAAAGATCGATACATGTGAAATAATTAATTAGTGGCCGGCGTTGGTTCGGATCAGGCGCCTCGGGGCTCTCCACAAAAAATAATGACGTGCGGTTTTGGCTGCGCCGGCGCCGCTGCCGCAGCGGCGACATCCGCCGCTCTACGTCTATAATTTGTGAGACCTCGAATTAGTCTTAATCTTATTTCACCGCGATGAGCGTGACGCCGACTTAACATTCTCGAGAAATGTGTCATTAACGTTAATTTGTATGATTGGGTATTTTTTTATATTTTTCAGGGGTAATAAAGAACCTCGGTGTGTTCGGTGGACAAAAGGAAATAAAAATGGAGTTTAAATTTTACGAGTCCCACACAGTTTCTCGGAGGCAGGAGTGCTCAGCAACGCCGTCGATAATTACGAGTCAAAGAATCGTAATGTCGAAACAATTATAATACATAGAAAAGAACTTTCAATAGTCGTCATGTTGAAAGCGATTAGCGATTGTAGACGATCTGTACGCAATTTACTTCTTAAAATGTAAAATTGTTCTGTATTGTAAATCTTAAATTTTCCTTCTTTATGTACAGAGTAAGTTAGTACTGGGGCACAGACGTAGAGCTTCATTCCGAAGGTCGTTGATTAAAGTCCAAGTTTCGCTTAAAAAGTTTGAAAATGTTCACAAAAGAAAAGAAAAACAGTTAACCTGTGTTATCATGTCTTAAAACAAAAATTCAAAGACATGGCATCTACCAATTCGGGTGGACCCTCCATTGGTACATCAAAGCCCATTCCCCTCACTTGACGAACTTAGCCGGTGTCCCTCTAGTGGAAACATTAACGTAACTGAAGTGACAGAACGAGCTGACAGCCCACCTGATGTTACTGCTGCTCATAAATAACAGCAAATTGACTCCAGTCGTCCCCTACCCAAGTAAGATAAGACCGAAGTCTTGTAGGAATTAAAATATGTAGGAATAAATATTTAATTCTTGGTATGGAAATGCGGTCAAGCTAGACAAGAAAAAAACACTGTTGCTCTTAATTTGTATTGGAATCTACATAACTACGACGAGTACCTACTTAATTATGGAAAATTCAAGTTAGGTTATAGTTAGGTATACCTATATTTAAAAAAACTTAAATCATGTCCATCACCATCGCTCAAATATTAAGACTAGTAGTATCACATAGTTGTTAGCCTCGCTTACCGCTTACATTCGGACCACAGCCTAAAGAAGTTAAGGCTGGGTAGTGTCGCGTAATGTGTTGACTTCATAATGGACGATTCGAAATCTACCTGAGGAAAACGGTGAAAGGGAGGGGGGAGGTGGAGTTTACGTTCACAGGCGACCATAAAATTAGCTTACTTTAACTATTATTTAATGCACGAGATGGGAACGGGGTGACATACAATTGTGGGAAAATTAACAAAATCGTTGACAGACAAAATTTGAATGGATAATTACTGAGTTCACTGGTTGTTGCGCTGTCAACGACTTTTATGTTTTGACTTTTTATTTCCTCTTTTTGGTTGAATCTTTTACGATGTATGAGTTTGTTTGTTTTATGATTCGAACGTTTCACGTTTTCTTAAGTACCTTTCTGGGTTTTAAGTATTCTTGTATCTGATAGGTAGTTGCAGTGCCTCGAGATGTAATTCTTCTTAATTAGTACGAGTAATTTTATAATTTAGGTTATACCTGTGAGGCGGAGCATTCCAAGTAATATCCAAAATCAATACACAGTTGAAGTTCTCACGATTCCCAATACATCATCGGCTGAACAGTGTGAGAGCTCTAACTCTGTATCGCGATGCGTGTGCGCAATTAAAACGAAACCTACAATCAGCCGCCATGTTTGTACACGGACGATGTTAATAGCCTTTAGTAATTACATACCAGTATCATGGCATCGTTGCTTCTCGGAAGGCTGATCAAATTAATAGAACCTACAATATTTTGGGTGAAACAGATTCAAAAACCATCAACTATAACGGAAAAAATAACGCGCGACATTCACAAGTCGAGAATTTCATATGAATTCCCGCGTATGCCGTTTGAAGCGGCAACCTCCCCGTCGTTATATCCGAGGGAAAGAATATCTAAATTCAATTACAAAAAGGCTTCTCCGTGAGGTGTGCCGTTGCACCCGCGCCTCCACCGAAAAGGGTGTATAACAACTCAATTTCTCCATATTATTAAGACGGTGGGGAACGGTTGAGGGTAGGTTGGGGTGGCGTGGAACACAAAAAGAATGCTAATTTAAAATTCTTATTGCTGTGTTTGTATGCGCGCGCGCTTTATGTATCATTCGTGTAACAAAAGGCGGAGGAGAGCCGCCCGAGCGCGTAATTTCAATCTAATATTCAATTTGAGAAGTATCGCGAGCTCCACCCGACATCTTTTATTTATTTTACTTCACTCAGAACGTTTTCCTTGGTTTCACAGATCATACAAACGGGATGTGTAGTGCTTTCGCGTTTTGTCAGCGCATTTTCTAGCTGAGGAAGGTTACGAGTTATTTCGGTGACTACATTATTATCTTTTCTCATATTCTGTTTCCGTTCATGTTTCCTTATCTGTGTCATTCTGGCTCTACGTTACAGACTGTGCACTACAAGTAACGTACAATTAGATAATTATTGTGCTGGAGCAATTTCGTCGACTGTTAATGCAAAATGAAATATTTCAATCACATTTGTATCCAATAATAAATTCTCATTCCCACGTCCCACGTGGAAGAAAACAAATTTCACCGCTCATATAGATGCTTTCCTCTGACGATTCACGTCTAAACGGGGGGCGATAGACGGCTAATGCTCGAATCGTGATATATTAGCCTAGGAGCTAATGACGACCTCTTACCACACCTTATAACAACGCCTTAACGTTGCAAATCTATCCGATGCTTTCTAAGTAAATCGAGATAAAAACCATTGTCTAAAATGGATCGTGTGTCAAGGATGACAATAGATTTTGATTTCAATTTGTCACGATCACGAATTTGCATGAATCAAAAAAGGTTAGAGATTTGTTTCCTAGAATTGGTAAGTCAAGGTGATACAAATGAGTGTATTGTAAGACTAACGTCTGCTTTGCAAACTTTGATTCGATTCGGTCGTAGCTTCAATGAGTAGGAACCAATTGATTGCATACCACACCGGCTTAGTTAGATAGCCGTGGCGTAGAAAAATGCAAAGTACGTCATATTGATATGGTTAAAAGATTATAAATTAATATATTCCGGTTAAGATTTTTAGCCCCGAAAAAAAAATAAAAAACCTAGAACGAAACATTGACAGTTTTGTGCCGTCTGTATGGAAAACTCTTTTTACTGACCATTAGGTATATATACATATACATGGAAATTTGTATTTTATGAGCCGTTATAAGGGTTAAGTAAATTAAACAAAAAAAAATATCGTAGCTACCTACAATAGGTACATGTAAATATCAAACTCGACTCTCGATAATTGAGACGTATTGGTAATTTTTGGTTCTAAGACATGCCGGTTTCCTCACGATGTTTTCCGTCACCGTTTTGAGAACTTTTTTCAAGTGAAAAAACTCATTGGTGCTCGTGTGGATTTAAACCAGCAACCTTCAGATCGAAAGTCGGCGTCTATGCCCCTGGGCCACCACGCTCTGCCAGAGTTACTCAAATGTGGCAAAATGTAACCGCATGTGGGCTCTATCGAAGTACCAGCATAAGTACGATTGCATTACAGCGATAGGCACAACCCCGGGTTGACCTGGATTGAAATACACTATTATCTACCTAATTTTTGTTTAAGAGCGTGACCCAATCGTATGCGCGTACTATCACTACATAGTATAAAACAAAGTCGCTTTCTCTGTCCCTATATCCCTATGTATGCTTAAATCTTTAAAACTACGCAACGGATTTTGATGCGGTTTTTTTTAATAGATAGTGATTCAAGAGGAAGGTTTATATGTATAATACTTCGCACGGGTAGTTTCTGATACGACACTGATGCTTTACTGCGAAGCCGGGGCTAGTCAGGTATATTTTCAAGCCAGTAGTGCTTAATTTTCCGCTTCAAAAATGTATGTGCGCAAAGGAAAATATCGAGAGGTAACCGGAATGATCTAGAAACAAAACTCGAAGGCATTTCACTATCTTGCTTCGCTAGATCTAAGCTGGCTCTGCAGTGGCAACATTAGAGACCGCTATGGTAACCTTTGTTTTACTAGATAGCTATATTTTTGTTAACCACACAGTTCAGTGTGTACCAGGTAAATGTTTAATCATTGTTTTTGTGTGTTTTCAACGATAAGATTTTCTTTCAGATATTCATACTACGACTACACTATGAATCACTGAAAGAAAACAATGCAAAAGTGATAAGGTAGCATTGTTTAATTAATGTCATAAAGCGTGTTTGACCGCTATCGACGTTAACCACTGATTTTGTACGTTGTACGTCATAATAAAAAAAAATATTTATGTAAGAATATCTTGAAAGGTGTACTTAACTTCGCTAAACAAAAACAAAACAAAAAAAAAAACAACGTAAACACACTCATACCTCTGCACTAGCATTCCCTGTGGGAATCGAACCCGGGACACCTCGCTTCGAAAGCAAGGCTACTACCAACTAAGCCACGGAGTTCCCAAGTTCCGAAGAATATATTTCCGAACAATAACTGAAATGGTAACATTCAACAATAGAATCGACACGTTACGCCTCACCACGAGGCATCTTCGGGAAGCGTTGATGAACTCAAGATGTTACCGCGTCAAATGCTGCTCCTAAAGTCAGCTGACAATATTCTATTGTTATATATTTCCACTTTAATTGTAATTCGTGCCCTGTGATCCTGTTTTAAATAGAAGAATGTTTTAGTTAGAAATACAGTGAACAATGAATGAAGGTGTGAATTTGTTTGGGAATCTCATTTATAAGAAAATTAATGATTATTTTAGATGATCTGAAACATTATTTTGCAGATCTTAAGTGGACTTCCACTAAGAAACGTCTGAATTCAACAAATCCTGAATTTACTTAAAGTTTTATGATAGGTACAATATTATATATTGGGGGAACATGTTGCTCGCGTCCGTATTACACTCAGACCCTCAGAATCCCTACATGGTTTCTCCGGGTGGTGCGAAAGTAGCAGTACAACCTCGTGCTAAGTTCGTCCGAAATAGAACTGCCACCACAACTGGTAATCGAGTGACCACTGAATCAGTGGTACATTTGCTGTGTCACAGTAGAAGGGTGCATGCCGGTGGGGATACCAGTGAACTTACAGCCACTTGAAGAGCTACATCCTCAAAGTGACGGGCGCAATGAACGACATGGGTCTTCTCATCTTCGTAACTTTACATGCTGTGGGCCGTCAGCTCGTTCTGCCTCTATAGCTGAGTAAATCATAAAGTTGGCTTGACGATCAAACAACTCCGCCTAAGCGTACAGAGTGTAGAGGCAAGTTGACCACTATAATGATAGTACTGGATAAACGGAAACTGTGCGTACAAAACGCTTCACACATTCCATTAATGTCAAGGCATTAGATCGATTGCAGTACATAACCGACTATTGTAGACGCAAGTCGGCCATCGAAGTCGCTAAGTATGACTTTTAAGTTAGTTAGTGTGTGCAGAAAGCGTGCGCGGGCGGTACTTGTAATTTGCGAGAAGCATCGTTGGTTCGTACCGTGACTCGATAACATGGCGGAATTCCAGTAAATATTGTCTGCAATTAGGTCTAAGGTAAAATATTATATGCTACGGTATGTTAGGAGGCCACGAACCTATGCTAAACCTATTTTTAAGTTATTTAATGTTCAACTACCAATATTTCTATAAGTTTCCAAATCCGATTCCAAAAAATCTTTCACAAATAGGAAGCCCTTTAAATACTAAATCCTTTTTATATACTGATACTAAGCCCTTTAATTTTTATAGAATCTTGTATCTTTATAAATCAAGGCGTAATATTTATAGTTCCCCTTAGATAGTTTATCGATGTCCGTTGACCAGATGGTCGAGTGTTGGTTTAAATAATATTCTCCTCAAGTACTCATAAAATCAGCGGCACAATATCATTTATTTTTAAGCCATCATAACTTTTTCGTGTTAAAATAACCTTCAAATGATGATAACAATTAATAATTGTGAGTGTATCCATATAGGTATATTAATCAACAATGTATTGAACCATCGAACCTCTGCACCGTAATGGGAGCATCGGTTATTAATTACGATTACAAAAACTCCAAGGACCAAAAGCTTTAAATCATGTAGTACAATTCAAAGTCATAAGAAAACAATAAATAAAAATATTAAATCAAGATAAAACCGACATTGTCGCATGATAAATGATCGGATTTAAATTTGGAAACCGAAAACTGGGATCCGGGGACCTCATAACGAACGAGTCGAGTCTCGTTTATAATTATAATTAATATTCTCACAGTATTAGAGGCCGGATAAAAAAAAGATTCGACGCGAGTATTAATAACAAACAAATGTGCTACCTGCGGTGTTTTTTGTACACCCTCACAGGTAATCCCGCGATGATGAAAGAGCCTCATGTGTGTCTAAAATTTTAAACAATGTTGTTCGATTTTGACACTGTTGCACCTTTTTATGGGAAGGCTTTCATTCATAGGAAGCGGTCACGGTAAACGAAAAAAAAACCTGTATGTGCAACAGATTCCGCTACTGGACGACAGATGGCGATGCTTGTTGAATTACCTGCAAAGAAAACACATGTTCAGACTAAGTTTCATCTGCTAAGCGGTCTGCAGCAGCCTTTAATAAATATTAAGTTTTGAATGAATGGAACCGAAATAATATTACATAAATAACTAAAAACCGTCTAAGGTTTCGAATTTCTTCGCCGCTGCGACAGATTAAAAAAACAAGCTGCATTGGAAACAAGAAACCTCCGACTCGAAATCCTGAACAAAAGAAAGGAACTCTTAACGTGATACCATAATGACAAAACAGAAATATGATTTCGATTAAACCGTGCGACAGAGACGGCGTGATTGTTAGTTTTATCGAGACGAGGAGGAGAGAAAATAGTTAATAATAAAAATAGTTTATTTGTATAGTGGGGTAAAACACCCCCGCTGCGAGCTACGGCCTGAACGGCATTCATCATCATTATACTAACCGATTTAACACTTTTGAACAGACTCTCGATGGCCGGTGATTCTATTCGCATAGGGGGCACAACGCGCGAATCCAAATAGCACAATGGAGGATTAAAATTCGTGTAGCTAATTACTAATGCCATGTCGCATACGAGGTGAATCAATGAATCGAGCCGAGAGCGTTAAAGAAGTCGAACTAGGTCCCGATGTCCATGTTAGGGATACCTGACCTGGCCTATACGATTCCCCGTTTGGTCACGTCTCGAGGATTATTAATTACGGGATCCGTGGTAACTGGGCCGTCTCTTATCTGATCTCTGGTTAAGGCGCCAGCTTCACTTTTGTCTATGTAATTATGATTCGTTATACTAAACAAATCGATATCATCGGGCTGTATGCGACAAAAAATCGCTGCGCTACCTTTGGTAGTGTCGCAACTTCGATTGTAGCATATAAGGCAAACCTCCTGCATTATTTTATTGCATAATTGAGAACGTATTTACGTCAATTATTTTCTCAGCGTTAAAACTAATTGACGTATAACGTTCGTGGAAATAAACTGTGGTGGTATTTAGACAAAATGTCGAATTCAAATTAGTATTCAGGAAATGCAATTAAATGAAATGATGCATGTCGATATTAAATAGGCATTGATATGCAAAGTCAGGTCGTTACGGATGCGGGTGAGGCCGGTCCCATGGCTGTTCACGAATTTTTGTTCGCTAATCAATAAGATTTGACCCTAATACCAATTACTATTCAACTGTAACAATCATTTTAAACTACAATAGGTCTAATTGTTTCGTTCATCAATGCCGAGGCCTTCGTCCTACGAGCTCTGATTTAATTCTGATAGGCAGATGTACATTCATAATTGCTACATATTTTACGCCCTCAATATATTTCTAAGTTATCCGTACAGGGTTCGGCGGACGACAGTGGTTCAGACCTAACCCAGTAATTACACGCATTGATTAGATCCAAGATTAGACTCATTCCACTAATTACTCCCTAAAGCTAAACGAACCAGTTTTTGCCATCGACATAATTTAATAAGCATATTAAGCCGAGCCGATCCCATAGATAGCACGAGCCTGCGGGCGCTGCTCGCTAATACTTTTATAATTCAGAAAGAACAATCAAGCAGTCTCAGAGGTCAAAGAGGAATGACCATGTAAATGAAAGCACCAAGTCGAATCACAACTGTGCACAACTCATTCACATAACAATCAATTTAAAACAGAGTAGTATGACATTGCGTCTGGCCATCGCGTGTGGCGAGAACAACGGGTAATTCAATAAAATGGAAAAACATTCGCTCGTTGATACCAACTTCAATATTGATCAAATCTAAACAAGATGCGTGCGGCCGCCTTGTAAAGAATGCATGTTTATGCAGATCGGTAATAAAGTTGGTGTCGTTTCGAGTTGGTATCGTCTGACCTTGCGACGAATGAGTCCCATTAGCATCTCATAGGTTTAATTAGGGGACCGCATCGTACGCCCACGTCAACCGCGTGTGGGCAATCGAATTAGAGTCACGCAGACAATGGGCCCGGGCGAGCGAGGAACCCCACGACAAAACGTTTTCTCGCAATCTTCGATCACCGGATTAAGGGAGTCTCGTCTCGCACGTTTTATCTCCGATTGTCCGCACTTAACGCACACTTTACGCCGAGTGCCCCTTGAGGAAATTGAAAGCGATCGCTTTTACTATCGTGTTGCACTAATTAATCGGTGTTCGTTAGTGTATAGGTCGTATTGTGGAGGTTGCGTTGATTTATTGTATATAGACAAAAGTGTTGCGGGCGGAGCGGGAGGTACAATGGTGAGGAATGTCGTCGCGGGCCGGTCCTCGCTCGTGCGACCCGTGAATGCGGATTATTAATAACCCACTCCGGTTCGGCACGAACGAGATGCTACGCGACGCGACTCCCAGCCCACTCGCCCCGGGCGAGTCCACCTGTACCGTATGACTATGCCTTAATTTATTCACCATACCTTTTAATAACCGAGTAGACTGATGACGATGCAAGGTGGAAGATCTGTGTTCGATTCCCCCGCGGCGGGATAAACATTTTTGCGGCCAGCGAAAGTTTAGATGTGGTAGAGTTTAGATGATGCGTACCAGGTGTTCCTTGCACTATCAATACAACTATTTGAGGTAGTAAATACACATTGGATTTATTTGGAACCAACAAATGTAATTTCGATATCAATCACTATTTTTGAATCACAAATCATATTCATCAAACAGCACCGCTCCCCTAGGATACAAGCGCAACAATAGAGACGGTGCGGATTATAACAAATTCCCCAAATTGTGTGGGTTCATATTTTCGAACAATAAGACAAAATAGTGATAATGTCGCATGTGTACAGTTTACCGCATTCGGAACTAATTGCAAATATTCCATAATGCCTCTTTATTGAATGCAACATCTGCCCAAATCCGCTCCAATCATTGGTTGGAAATTACCAACGAATAAACTAGGATGCGTTTGTATCGATCAAAGATACTTGGACATGACGGGTCAGTTTGGAGTTGTTCAAAATAATAACAATATAAAGGGCAAAGTGCTCTTAAGGCGTGTTAAATAGAAAATGCATGAAATTGCCTTTCACGATGTTGATGAAACTAAATGAGAACATTTTTTGTCACACAACTTAGCCCTACGCCGTAGTGTCACGTAGGGCTTTGTAACTTCTCAATTAAATGGTATCACGACGGAATTTTTAAAAAGGAAACTGATTACTGCCCTTGGCAAGAGCTAGCAATATTAGTGAACATATTTTGCAATGCCTTGGTTTTTATAACCACTTTTCTTATAGTACGTTTTACTGGTATGTTACAGGTATGTTAAATGACGTATTTTACTAAAATCTATTTGGAAAGTATTATATATAAATTAAGCCATTCCGAACTAACTACGTCGTGAATGTGCTATTTCTCGCTTAAGCTATAATAAGTTTTACTGTTATTCGGAACTTCTCATCTAAAACGTCAAAAGGTACTTTGGATGGAACTGTTGTCGCTACATAGCTATTAAGACGTGACCATTTGTGTTATTTATCCAACATCAAATTGATATTTTTTGTGACGAAACCAAAGCTAAGCTATGGTACCTCTGATTTTTGTATAAAATCATGTTTTTGATCATTCATAGCCAAGAAAAGTAATTGTAAAATCGTAGATAGAAATAAAGAGTTTCCGATTCAATTACCATTTTCATTATAACATTAGTACAAAGTGGTTTATTAGAAGTCGCCATTTACGAAAAACATCTCGAAATTTCAAATTTGTATCGTTAACACATTTGAACGCTAATTGCCCGATGCGTTGCGACAAAATGTTTCGTGTAACACTTATTAGGCGCGGGGCCTTTTCACGAAATTTAATTATGAACATTATGTTGACACCAAAAATGACCACTCAAAATTAGACATCGATACGAAAGATTGTTTGCCAAACTGTTCACCGTTGAAATACATGGTAAGGGGAAAAGATAGTTCATATCTCAATAGATCGAATTGTCAGATCTTGAGTGAACCACGAGAAGTGAGAAAACATCAGTAAAAATTACAAATTTTATAAATCCATTTTGATTTACATGTTATGTAACCCTGATACATAGAATATATTTAAAGTAATGAAATAAAAAAGTTTAACGCTGTATTGACTTTGATAATAAAATAACTAGCTGTTTCCGCTACACTGTACCATATCGAAAACAATTTGAAGAAAGTCGTTAACCATCCGTAGGAATCACATATTAAAACTACAACAGAAAAGACTTAAAATGATTGATTTGATATCCCATTAATGACTTGCTCAAATGAAATGAAACTCCACAATAATAGTGCATGGTCGCTAAATGGATGACATTATGTCCGTGTGTGGAGATGTCAAATATGACCGATGGTACCCCACAGTCCTGGACACGTATTTAGAATTCAAAGGTCGGACTCGGCTTTTGAACATACCATTTAATAGACAACTGTAGTCAAATAAAGATATATGAGGAGTGGAATATTTTCATGCCATTGACGATTGATTGTCCAAATAAATTATCAAAGTTTTTGATATATAATAAGTACACATGGCCCTAAAACTACATTCAATCGTGATATTTAAACAAGATGATGAAACCGTTAAACCCAAAAAATAAATTAGCATAAACGTTCAAAGGCAAACAATAAAACCCAATTTACATGTTAGTGAAGATGTAAAGACTATTAAATTATAGCTACAACTATTTGAAAATGTACCAGTCGTGATTGTTACATTAACACGCAGCGGCGGACCAATGGCGACGGCCTGAAAACTCTAAAGCTTGGATTAACTGATTTACTGATCTTTAGATAATAAACATACAATGAATATGTTTGTCACTCAGCAGAAGCAGATGAAATAGTCATCTAATAAGTTAAATGGCTTTAACCGAGTGTCCAGTAAATGGAAAACCATCTAATTAAAGTTGGTACTTCACTCTTAAATGGAAGACGGACGGCCGCAAGAAGTTAATTAATCTGGCTGTCTTGAAGACAGAAAGCAGTTTGTCCGATTGATTCTCTGTAGCAATAAATTCTGTTTGTGCTTGGAATTTGAAGCGTTAACGTTTAGATACAGGTAATTAGCGGATCAGTTGTGGATTGCGGATTACATAAGCGAACTAATGGTGTGAGGTGCTAGTAAAAATCAATCTGACTCGCCGACATTTTAGCACATCCTTGTTACCAAAGACTACAAACAAGTTACAAGCGAAGGTTTATGTCACAATAGAGAAATCTCTGACTGCTAATACGTATCGTTATTAGGCAATGATGATATTTAATTAAACTGTCGTTATCATTTTTTGATGGTAGCGCCATTAGAAGTCCGAGAGACAATGTGTACGTAATTAAGGCTGTTAAGGAAATTATTTACGCCACAAACGATGACATTACTATGGTAAAAGAAGACACAGAAATCTCGGTAATGATGTTAAGTGAATGGACTACAGTAATTACAGTGCCTCTGGTCTGTGATGCGTATCGTCACATAACTAATTGTCTAAATAATGATACCACACAATTTGGTGCATTGTGTTTCGAATTTTCCACCGCCATGTCAGCCTGAGATTGATCGCATTCCAAGCTTTATTATTCACATTAAACAGAATAATGTTATGATATAATGGATCTGACGGATCCAGTTTACTAAATCTTCTATTGTAATAAAGAAGACGACATTTGGAAGATATTAAAATTCCCTAGATCGTATAATTACAGATGACACATTTTAACATGAAAACACCCACGCTCAATGTTGTGGCTTTAAACTTGTATAATTTGTGTTAAAGCTGTAATATATGAGAGTTTTGAGACCCTATATTTCGGCGTTCCGTGCATTCGATCGTTAATAAAATTATCAAAATCTAAACAGGTTTTATGAGCATCGCTCGTGCGTCGGAGGCTTCGCTCCGGTCTCCGACTTATGAATGGAAATGGTTTTTGGTATTTTAAGTGTTTATGAAGGCCGTAAATAATGTATCGCCGCGTGATACTTCCGTTGGTCAAATTTATGTTAAAATAGCTACTGGGTTTTATTCGCTTAGTGTTAGAATGTTGAGTGAGCACTGGAGACAGTTTTTGCCGATATCGTATGTTTTGCTCTCAGTAGCGGCGGTTGCGTCAGCGATCGTGATTCAGCCTCGTCAAAACCACTCAGGTACTAACCTAACCGGCATCCAAGCTGTAATTATTCCGAGCACACGTGGACATGGTTTATGGCCGTGCATGGCCTGGCTTATAAACGTACACCTTTTTGTTTAATAGGTTAACGACTTGTACTGTATCTTTATTGATCGGCCAAATATGCAGGTGGCAAACGCTTTAAGTCATATTTAAAATATATATTGTAATATTGCGTAATTTAAAATATATATTATATTATATAAGTTGAGAATAAGAGAAATTCAAAGATTTTATGCATTGCTCAATAAATACGGATGTTTGTAAACAATCGAAAACATTTACATTAATATATAATGCACATCAAAACATTTCAAAATTTTTTAAAACTTCAATGATCTTTTGACTCCAAGTAGGTAATCTGACAGAAATGTCTTCTAAGCCACAAACATCTTTCTGGAGGACATATGACCAAAAACAAAGAGAGGGTTCATGCTGTGTCTACAGCGGAACGTGATACCGGTTCGGCACGAAGACTATAAGAAAACATTGTCTCCTGGTAGTTGACGAGTTCAAGTAGTTTGGCACATTAAACAGTTTTTCAATGGTCTAGCCATACAATTGAAAACATATTCAGTCAATAAAATGTTCTTACAATATTTTTTTACATATTGTTTGGTAGTCCGGTCGCTGAATCTACAGACGGAGACTTAGTAGTAAGTGTTCGTAGAACGAAGATTTCGGAGTAGAAAGATTCGAGGCGAAGCTTGCTCAAATCAACTGAGCTGCATCTAACTTTCCGCTCAGTCAGCGCTTAGATGGGTGACCATTTAGTGCATTTGAACGAACCGCTTCCGTGTGATGGAGGACAATTTAAGATTGTCTAATGCGATTATTGTTTTGGCGCATAGGTAAAGCCAAACTCCACAATAATCGTTTACCTTTTCAAATATTTTTTTACTTTACAAGTACATTAAACACTTGATGTATTTCGATGTCAATCACAAGAATTATCTAATAGGTAAACGCTAGTGATGTCATGTCTCAAAACATGTTGCGTAATGTGTCTATTGTGTAGTTTACATTAAAAAACTTTCGGTAAATTCTTTCAATCGAGGACAGGATATACTAAGAAAGTATTGCGCATTGGTAACAATTAAGAAATCAGTGAGTCAGTTCTTCAAATGAGTAATCAAGGCCAATTCTACTGATTGGGTTATGATATGACAATTCACTCGATCGTTCGTTGAGCCAAATACCTTTGATTAGTGGTTCACAAAGGGCAGATCGAATATCAACACTGTTTGTTTCATCACGCGATCGTAAAAATCCTTTTTCGACGTAAATGCGAAGGTTTGTAACAATAACTTGAAAAAGTCGAGTATCGTATTGCGAATATGGAATAATAATCGATTTTTACGACTGCAAAAAGTGTGACACAAAACTTTGGCCGTAGATAATGGTCGAGATCGGACGTAAAACCGGTAGCCACCACCGACGTGGAGTTTGTCCATACCTATTGGCAATACAAGATACGCGATCTAGCCTTGAAATTGACCATACGTCGACTTGTGAATGAATTACCCAGTTAGATTGAATGGGAGCTGTGACGATTTGAGCGAATCAAAGAGCGTGACATGGATTGCTGACGTTGTTTACATACAAATAGTGTGTCCTTATGGAAACGCTTGATAGCCTCGTATGTGTGCCACAATCGAGTGAAACTTCACATGCACAGGGTGAAGTAGAATCATTTTAATGCGATGACATTTTTCAGATAAAAATGTTTGATTTCCAACTATAGTTAAGTAGTGAGGTTAGCTTACCGCCAAGATATTATCACTTAAATTCATATTCTTGTTAGCACGTTTTTTTTTGTATCGTCAAATCAATATGATGAATTTTATTGGTGTATTCCGATTGGCCTCTCACTACTTCTATTAGACGTATCATAATTATCAAGTTTTGATTAATATTGCCGCATAATCTCGTAGAAAATTAATTAAAAGTATTCGATTGAAAGAGTTACCTCATCGTTGGCCGGGTACACATACACACATAACGAACGAAGACATTGGCTTCACGGAATCTATTTTTTTTTTCTTCTAAATCCATCTGAATCTTATTAATTGAAACGAGCAATTTTTGTTCACATGTTCATATACTTAATTATTACGCGTATATCGGAAACGACTCTGACGTTTTGTATAAAATTTTGTGTTTGGAAGGGATTTGCTGTTAAAGTTTACCTGCATAATCGTATTCCTTGTAAAAATGGCTTTAAAAAATAAAAACTTTTTCCCCATAAAATACGGAATCTTATTAATTATTTTTCAGTTAGTTAAGCGGAATGCTACGCAAACCGCAGCTGTACAATTAATTAATCAAATAGTTAGTCAAATATAACATTAAATATAATGAGATTATAAGTGTCATCATCGAATAAAATACGTAGTCAAATAGTAGTAAAATTTATTAACGTCAATACCACGTTCTAATAAAAATATCCCGGTAATGCGGTAAATAATTTCTACTACTTCGTTCTATCTCAACAATATTCATGTAGAGTATTCTCTTACAGTATTCATGTAGAACGTTCGTTCGCGTTCATTCGTTTTCGTGATATGTGAAGGCAGAATGTGCCAAGTAACGGTGAGTGATGTCCCTTACTACCGGTTTTACACGTCCGGTAATTACAGCTCCGTGTGCAACCATTTGTCGAAACTGTTGTTCTCAGATTCGGATATTGATTCTAGTTTTTTACTTCTATACTGTAATTTGTTGGTCGATTGCTAGAAAGTTTTACTTAGTCCGCCTGCTAAGATTACATGGTTAGTTTTAACAAAAAACATTTACGTGATCTTTGAAATTTTAATTGTAGTAGTAGCGGGCTTGTCGTATTTATTTGTGTTGCTAATACATAAAAAAAATGATTAAAAAAAATAATTTTTGTTTTCTATTATTTTTACATAAATCTGTTCATCCAGAGAAGTACTGCCACAACACCTGGTATTCTGCCGCTAAGCAGTAGTGTAATGCTGTATTCCAGTGGAAGGGTATGGATGCCGGTGAAATTACAGGCACGATTTGGGTCTTCGTATACAAAGAACGGGATGGACCGTATGTCGTATTACTGGGCCAAAACTACTTCGCATCAGGTAGGCCTTCAAAGTTTTTCCTCATAACCAATTAAGTTCCTAACTGATACTTAAGATGGTTAAAGCTTTACGGGCTCGTTTATACACTTAATTTAAAGTCACGTTATTGTTATCTCCATCAGAAAAAAAATTACAATGTTTTTTCGTTTTGTACGTCATCAAGTTATGGAGGATGTTGAGATTATTCTAGATTTCTGAACCTTACTGGTCTTGCCTATGCTCGATACTAAAATACTATTTATTTTTACAAGGTTCATTTATAGGTATATATTTTCTTATTCATATTTTTATTGATGATCTGCTGTTTTGTAATCGAAATTATTATTCAATAGTTGTAATTGGTTAAAAGAATTCTTCCAAAAAGCCACCAGATGTACTCACTTATTAGTAATCATATCACATCATATAGAACTTCCCGGGTTCTAAGACATGCCGGTATCCTCACGACGTTTTCCTTCACCGTTTCGAAAACTAGTAATGAGTAATGTAAATCTCATTGGTGCACAGGTTTGAACCATCGACCTTCAGATTGAAAGCTGTGCCTTGGGCCACCACGCTCGACAATAGCTTAGAACTGAATGAACAAGTTGTACCATACGACCTGCAACTCCTAGCGCTAATTCTCACTACAGAATTACCTATCTAGTACATTAGTAGGTACATTCTTAGAGTAGTACAGTCAGAGTAAGCGAGTTCTTATCTCAACAATCTGTGGTTCGGATTAACCGGCTGGTAATTTCCACACTAATTAATAACATCATGAAAACCTTGAACTTTTGATTACTGAGAACTGGACAATGGAATCTTTGTACCATCTACTTACTGGCACAGAGGCGCGTATCTAAGTAATTAATCGAAACTATGATTGATTAAACACATTCAACCGAGCACGACTCAAATTTAAATATAAATCCATCCAAATGACATAATACTTAATACAATTTTAATCTGAATTATTACATTAATATTTCGTTTAGGAAACAATATGGTCGTCTCATGAATAAAACAACGATAGTTAAGTCTGATGGAAAACATATTGGGAATTTATGTTAAATATTATAATATAACAATAGTTTAATTGTTGCAAAGGTTGGACTGAACTTTGAATGTTTCATCTATGATCAAAATATGCTAATACAAGATTTATGTAAACAATGAATATTTAAAATATAACTGTCGGTATATATGTATTATTTTTCGAGGTAGCGGGATATTTACTATGGATTCTGAGGTTTGTTGACTCCCGATATTTCGACGAGTTTCGTGCATTGTGATCCCGGGTAATTATGACATAACTCGTCGAAGTATCGGGATTTTCAACTCACAAATCACGGAAAGTATCTCGGTAACTCGAAAAATTATGTTCATAACCGTTATAGTTTTAAAAGTTATATCCATATATTTGGAACAATTTACGTATTGTTCCAAGGAGGGACTGTTGTTTGCGTCCGTAAGTAAATACTCTCAGAATTCCTACATGTGTCGCCTGGGTGGTGCAATAGGAGCAACCCAAAGTAGAAGAAAGAACTTGTGCCAAGTTCCTTCGGCTTCGGAGTGTGGTGACAGCCACACTTAGTAATCCGTCGCTAAGCAGTGGTTTATTCGCGTTGCTGCGTCCCCGCGGAAGGGTGTAGGTGCCGAAAAAAAACATACAAATTGGTATAAAACGGGCGAAGACAAAAATCACAGGAAAACAAAATATGCCATTACGTTTACTTAGATGACATATTATTCCACTTATTTTGATTTAATAATACATTGGTCTCAGATAATAAAACATTGGTCTCAGATTTTTTCAAAATCCTATGTGACCAAACTGAGAGCATATCCTTTTAAATAAAAAGGTTTTTTTTTGAATCGACTGAAAAAAAAAAAAATATAACCGATGGAAGTTTGTAGAAAAAACAAGACAAGGAGGAAATGTGGACGAGTGTGAACTGAAGTGGGCAGTCCTTTCCGCAGTAGCGCCCGTGAACCGCACGCCCGCGATTCGACAAACAATAGCTAGTGATGCGTAACGCAAACTCAGTTGACGACTTGTCGATATTTACCTTGCTACTGCAAACAGTCGATATTTGCCCAACTCGCCAGGTAATGGCAGCTCGACGTACTGCGTAACCAGTCACTAACTTGTGGATTTTCTCTGTAACTCACACGACACCCGCGATTGTCTACTGAAATATACCGAAGCTTACTGAGCTAAATCTAATATCACAAATAAATTACATACAGTATGGGTACGAAGCGACTCAGGATTATGCTTAAAATAAAATAATAAGGTTTTAAATGAGAAAAAAAGGAACGTAAAGCCATAACTTCATTTTGAATTCCTGTCTGTATGTTCCCGTCTCACTCTGAGCGCACGCAGCAGGGGGCGCCATCGTTCTCACCTCACGACGCGAGGTGGTAGCCGGTCTTTAATAAGTATCGATAAAATATGTCGATAAAATATGAATATTTATAAATATTTTTGATACTTATACTCTGCTTCACTCTGAAAAATTCCCTTAGAAAGTTCTTAGAAAATGTTTTGATATTGCTAAAAGCAACAACTTTACATAATAAAGTAAACAAGACTTTTGGTTGTAATCCTAATTTGATATTGTAAACGCGAATGCGAGTTTGTTGGTTTTTTTATTCAAAAATAAATTATATGACCAAATCTACATTAACGCAAGTGAAGCCAAGGGCAGAAGCTAATAATGCTATAAGTAAATGATTTATCATAATAGTGTTACGGTCGACCAGCCATTCATACAAGCGTTGAACCTAAAATGGATTTAAATCTGCATTTACGTAAGCAAATGCAGCGTCAAAAATACCTTGGAATCGAAACAGGTTCTCATATTCAATTTGTAATTCGAATTATCCGGATTGAGATTAATTGTCGACCAAACGTCTGGGAGACAACACTAATTAATCAATATTACCTAGATAGTATTTCAGTTCAATTAATTTGTCTAATTTATTCTAAATACAACTCCAACGCAAGGACACATAGTTTAATATTCCTCGAGCGTCGCGTTATCGTTAAGGCTATCATCAAAGTGTGAGGTCTACATACCTCGAAATGTACAATTTTTTCGAGCTGTAAATATAACTATGAGAAAATTCATGATATAAATTGTCATCTCATAATGACCATTGTCATGGTCGGAACGATTAATGTAAAGCGTAGTTTATATGATACCATCACGTTTTTTGTTTTCCGTGAGACATGAAATCATGTTTTTTTTTTACTATAATTTACGTAACTCATCGTGCTCCGTAGGTACAACTCATTAGCGATTAGAAAATGGTTACAGAATCAGAATCATTCATCAGTTTCTTGTAATAAAAAGCCAAAGAATACTAAACCAAAGAAATTAGGTATAGCCTTTTTTGCCGTCATCTTGTCTTCCTCGCGATACTTCTTAGAGCCCATTGAAAGTGGACTCGAAGCCATTAAATCCAAAACTACATCAGTTAATCATTATTTAGTGACAGTGGTATGTCCACGTTTTATGGCAGCAATCAAGTCATGATTGTCGTTTCCAAAAAAGTAAGTCTAATTGTGTTGGAGTGTTGATGATATAAACAGTAATTACGTGGACACAGATTATTAAAATACGATTAGTAAGCCGACAAAATCAGCGGAGCAAGGTGACAATTCCATTCTATGTAATATATCCCTGCCTGATCTAACTCTATTCAGTTATTTAACATCTATATATATAAAATTGTTATTATTTTTAGTTGTGAAAAGAAAATAAGGAGTAAAGTTAAGTCGGATCATTCTAAAGTTAGTCAAGGAAACTGGAGAATACTCGTGCATTCCTTTGTTATATTGCAGTACGAGAACATAAATAATTGTTTTTTTTTTTAATTGCTGTTTAAAAAGCATAAAGTCAATTATAAATGAGTAGGTACTGGTAATATTTAATGTAAATTTTCACTATTTACCGGACAGCGAACATGAAACTGTATTAAAGATACAGTATTTGTATCTTCTGAATTTGATATCGTGCTAATGAAACGAATTATTTAGACAAGAGAGAGTGTAAAGGCCTCGTTGCGCATAAAGTTTTAAATGGAACAAAAGCAAAAGAAATACGAGCTAAATAAAGAACGATACGGAATATATAACTTAATGGGTACATTTTACTTATTAAGCAACCACACCTGTTCTGGACAAGGAGCGTTATAAGGCGGGATATTTCTAAATAATTATCATGAACATCTTTCGCGGCAGTGATCCCCGCAGGGTGCTATTGTTTTAAGATATTTTTATTGTTTTGGCAACCCTGAACAATAGGACGGGGAGGGTAATTTCGCGTCGGATGCGCCTTGCGCTTGTGGCGTTCGGAGGACAGTGCATGCGCAACATTGTTTATTTTTTTAAATATAATTGAAGGGAAGATGCGAGCAACATTAAACTCTGATTTATACTTTTTTATTTAACGCAATAGCTTTAAAAAGAATTGTATCTGTAGCATACTGATGAAAATGTGATTGATTGAAATGAAAATGTATACATATAATATGTATATCAACTTCATCGATATGCGCTTTGATAGTACGAGCTAACATTATCATTGCAATATGCATAAAATGCCTTTTCTATCACATAAATATACAATAATATGACTATTTTTCTGTTTAGTGCTTTTTATTAATATTTATTACTATCTTCTGTGTTGCTATTGACCTTTAAATTGCCATCTCGTTTACAAATTGTTATACATTTTGTTACTTTATGGCGATTGTTTCTCTAAAATAACCTCCTTTTTTATACTTTTATTCTACTGAGGAGGTACTTATATAGGGTTATAACTAAAGCAAGATTTTACGAGGATGTTTTATATATAATATTACACGTTACAAGTTGATAGCTAACGAACATTAACCAGTAATTAAATCATAAACAATGATAAAGATGTATAGACGCCGCGTACCTAATCCAGGTGATTTACAATTAGTTGTAATTACAGTATTAGTTTTAATTATCAATAAACTGGGGAATTTTCGAAGTAGGTCGATTTACAACCGCTTACGGTATACAAGCGACAAATTAATGCTGATTAAATTTTATTGTACTTTAAATTAATGATCGTAAAACACCTTTTCGTTGAAATTAATTTTACTACGCAATACTTAGGTGTCGAAATGTGCCATCGGTGATAAAAATTGTTATGGAAAATTACAGAGTGCACTTAAGGGAACATCTGCTGGTTTGAAATCTTATGCATTTTATATAAAAGTGTTAGGATAGCTCATGATATTAATAAGCGCTCGTAGCGGAGCTTGCTTGGATGTTCTTTACAATTCTCCGGTTAGTTGGATGGGTGACCACTTAGTGGCATTTGAACTGCGTTTCTATGCTTCGGGGGGCACTTTACGATGCCTGTGCCGGCTTATAAGACGAGCTATATTCTGGTCAATTAATTGGCCATAAGAAAATAAAGAAAGTTTAGTCTAATAGTTTATTGATGAAAATTGTATCTTTGACTATTTATTATATAAAATTGTTATAAGCAAGGGTGCCAGTCAATTGTGAGTCGATTATATCAATTTTGAATCACAAAATTTAACTTATTGAATGTCAAATCTATAATAGACTTCTTTTGCAATACAGACATTACAAGCGATTGAGATAATTTTAAGCAAAGGTTATGAAATTGTCTCATTGTATAAAATAAATTCAAAACAATATGGTCAATGAATTCAAATCTAAGCCAGAAATATTAACGAAATTTTACAGGATAGGATCCTCTTTAAGTTTCCGGACTAACCTCTAAGATAAAATATATGAGAGTTTAAATATGTTCGAACGTGTTAATTATTTACGTTTATGGTAATATCAGTTTCCGATAAATAATTATATAAATAGTATCAATTTCATGAATTTAATTTTTTAGGAAGATTTCAAAAAAACTCAAGTACAAATAGTTCGATAAAATGTTTGAAATTGACCAAGTCAAATTCACAATCGTCCAACATTTAGCAGATTTTGCGTGTTGCTTAAATAATTCACAATTAACAATCTAAAGGTGGAAAATCAAAGTAATCTGTAGGGTCAGAACAAGCATAATAAGTCCATATGACATCGAAAAATTGTAACTCAAGTTACGCTGCCGTAGTTATTTCTATACTCAACATTAAAGAGGCATTCATAAAAATCCCTACAAATGTCCACCACAAATGCAACGAACACAAAAAGCTTAATTAAAGTGACACTTGCTATGCATAATGAAATGATTCACTTCGAAAAATCAGACTAGGATGTACTTTGAATTTATTTTTTATTGCACCCAAGATAATACAAGGAATGATAGGTATAATAATACAATTTATAATTTGGTTTACTCTATCTATATCTATCTATAAAGTTAGTAAGTTCAAAATATTATAAATATCATTGTAACAAAAATATTTCCTGTCTGAAATGCTAAGGAATATTTTTTTATTTTTCAATTTGTGCGTCCGTGTAGAATGATTTGGATGAATTTAATAATTTAATCAGTGAAATTTAAGTAAGAGGGAGATTAAAATGGTTAATAAAGTAAATGTACCTCGAATTTACTTATGACAACAAACCTTTAGGAGAAAAATAATATTTAGTTATCTTTCAGGTATTATGATTTGATGAAAAGCAATTTCATGACTTTGAATCAGCCTAGTTTCTGCAAATAAAAACAATTTACATGGTTTTTTCTTCAATCTGATATTATCAATGATATTTTGTTATTTGCGCCAATAAGACTAAATGATAACTTAACTAACAGGAATTTAACAAAATAATGTTATACCTATCTGTTGGACGAAAGTTGCATGAGACATCGGCAGACAAGGTAGTAGTAGGTACTATATCCGTTTCTGTCGAAGTTATAAATATAAAACAATAACTCAGATCAATGAAAATTGATGTAAACACAACGGAAGTTTTTTTACGTCAGCACTATTATAAATCATGATGCCATCTTACTTCATGTGACTATGTTGCCTGATCAATTAGATGACAAGTTCACCCACGCATTTTTGAATATTGATTAAATTAATTAGCAAAATATGCGAAATCTATTCAGATTTTATCTACGTTCCGAAATTCATAGTTCGTGTTAATTCTTGATTAAGTAGCTTTCCGTTTGTTACTTAGTATACCATAACTCTAATCTTTATTTTGATTAATGAGGAAACATTGACTTAAAGCTTTTTTTAGTGACGAAAAGGCGATGGATACCACACAAAATTCAAATAGGACAAAATAAAATATTTGTGTCCCGGCGTATAAATTCGATTATATTGAAATTATAGGCAATAAAAACGTTCCATATTCAATTCGCAAAGCTGTTGTACCAAAGTAGAGTAACTGGCATAGTAGAAAATTATAAAAAAAATATTGATTTTTCAGTAGATTCGTTTATAAACCGACGACTAGCAAATTTTATTTATCATACACCAACTAAATAGCTATTTATGGATAGTAAATACCTGTGTATTTTTAGATTACCATAGTTAATGTTAACATAACTATAAGTAGCATGTTTAACTAAAACCTTATTTGCACATCTGACAAACTTGACTGAATTAGTTAAGTATTATTTTGAATGACGTAAGAGACCACAGAAAAGGGGAGACTCCAGAAGAAGACACAGGTAAAAGAAGAGATTCCAACAATATTATTATTTGCATTTTAAAGTTTCTATTTTTAATTTTTTTGGGTATTGGTACTATGCTAATGTAAAAGATGGCATTATTTTTAATGGTCAGTAAATATCTCTAGTCCTACGAGTTTGACCGCAATCTCACGTCAAAAGTAAAGATGTGTCGACGATGTACCTATTTTGTAGTGGTGAAAATGGGTGGTGGTGAAAATATACAGTGTTGTATATATATATTGTATATATATATATATATATTGTATATATATATATATATATATATATATATATATATATATATATATATATGTATAAATGTTATATGTTGAGAGAGTACCCCAAGGGTACAAACGCCGAATTTCATACAGGCGGTCGCTGATTCAAATAGAGACTTGAACCATTAGTTCTCCGTCGGTACTAGCTCTACCTTCTGCGCTGTAGGTCGTGGGTTTAATTCCCATTCAGGACAAGCATTTGTGTAACTTACATAAATGTTTGTTCTGTGTTTGAGTGGTAATAAAAAAAGTACTATACAAATATCACTTATCTAGTTGTCCATGCTTGGGGCTAGAATGCACTGTATAAAATATCAATGAATATTATATTGCTTCTGTTTTCCACGCAGTTGGAAAAATAGGCTGGAAAGAAATATATAAAAATGTCTGTAAAAATAACGTTTTTCAACGGCAGTTATCGTGAATGTCTCATTACAGAAAACTGTACAAAGAGGGGTGTGTTATTTTGAAGTATTTCCAGTGAATGAGTTTTCCTGTCTTATAGATATATTTTATAGGCAATGACCGGTTATCTATCGATTATTTAATAGCAAACAGAAGATAACGGTTTCGGAGTTATCGCTAATTATTTGAAGATAACAAGCTTATTACTAATACAGGCTATCTACGAAAGTAGTTTTAGAGTGTAGAGAATGTGTAATGATTCTCGAAGCAGATTTTTTTTTAAATTTATGATGAAATTATTCTTCAATTTTTTGTGGGCGACATCCCACAGATAAAGCGTAGTGAAATAGTTATGAAAAGGGCGTCTGTTTTAACACACATTAAAAATTTATTTCATTATAAATATCCGACATTTTATAAAACTTCGACTCTCTCTATTATCTTTATATATGACTATCTCTATTAAGTTCTAATATTACTATTACTCAAATTTCTCTATGTTTTAAGGGACTTCAAAAAAACGGAGGTTTTCAGTTCGGCTGCATGTCTTTTGCATGTTTGTAAAACGATATTTTTGGCAATTGTTTTTTTTTTTTTTTTTTTTTTTCTATCATGGAATAATTTCACCCACCGACGAAAAATAGGAGATAAAAAGTATTAAACAAAGTCGGTTTATTCGATTTTTAAATAAGTCACTTGTTATTTTCTGACAGGTAGAACGGTAATACATTTCAGGTCACTCCTTGGATGTCCTTACCAAAGATAGGTCAAATGTGCTTTCGTCGATTCGATAGAAGAAAATCATCGTTATTGTATCTTAGTATTAGTACAAATTTTCTTGAGTCATTTAATAAATCTAATCTGGCCCTTCCCTTGATATCTAATTAGTAATTTTCTACTCGAAGTCGGAACTGGTCTTTATTTACGTTAGTTATCCGTATCGCCTGATAAAAGGCAATATAGAGAGGATTATGTCAAATAATGACTGTAATCTTGTTATCGCTTTTAAATTTAATGAAAGTTGTGGGCACGTTTTGTAGATTTCATCTGACATCAGATTTCGGCGCTGCAAATCAATTGAGTTCTAGTATAGCTACTTATTTCCGTATTTTGGACCGTACCTTCTCAAAAATGTAAATCAATTCAATATAATATATTACAGGCTTAGTCAAAATCGAAATCGAAAATCTTCGTGAAAACTTCACTTAAAAAAAAATAATACTAGAGAGAGAGTCTTCCATGGGGTTCTTATTAATAGTGTTACCCTTATTATAATGCCTTTTTGGTACGGAACCTATAGAATTATTAATTATTATTAATTATATACTTAATCATACAGTTTGCACTCACAAGAAATTAAGTGTTAGTTAGGTGCCAAACGAAAAATCTTGTCAATCATCGTATTTAAATTAGCAAGAAAAATACAATATGGCTATAGCCTACATTGTCACAGCAGGGAGACAATGTTGTTAGAGATAAACTTAACGCTCAACGCAAAAACAAATGTACAACAGGTTCATACGTCACAATGACATTTGAAAACAAATGACGGTTGGAAACGGAGTTATTCTGAACCACGCAACGTTTTCATAAACGAGATTCGAACGCGATGTCCACGCTCAGAATAGGGACAATGGTCCGACGTAAGTTCGACGGCTGGCCTTGGAGGAACCAGTCTGTCTCGTCCGAAACACCTCTGGCAATTATTCAATAAAACAAAAGCATCCACCATGCCACGTTTACTCCAACAACAGAATAGCTCACCCTAAATTGATATTAAAAACCTAACCTAAACAAATTATTTATTAAAACTCTGATCAATTCTGTGGCAATTATGAAGGTGGAAATGCCAGTTTGATACACAGTATTTTGTGGAAATTTAGGTTTACTTCGTGAATTGTTTACGCAGACAATGAAAGTAAGATAAGTCAAACGGCTCACCAGAACGCCTTGCATTATTCAAACACGTGCGTTCAAAATGAGCCCTATTATCGACATTCAATAGATCTTCGGCACGAGCCGCTGAAAAATGTACCACGAAATTTGATATGACATAGTACAGACTCATTGAATACATCCCAAAGGTATTGTAAGCGCCACAGACTCGAGCCAAAAGAAATATTTCAAATGCAAATCGTGCTAACGCTATGAATGTAATAGTTTGTCGTGCCTTGCGCACGCGCCTCGAACACCGGAAACAAATTATCATAACCATATAAGCACGTACGAAATCGACGAAAAACTTATTGATGTCGCTCAACTGATAAATTGCGCTTAGTGAGAAAATGGGGCCGGAAAGTAGACACCATCGTTTGAATATAACATCCGAGGTAGGAATTCGTCAATAATAATGTCTGTCCGAAAGCGTTAGGAATTATTATCCGTTTTTATACGCTTCACATTCAAACATTCGCATATTGTAACGGTTCTGACTTCTGATAACGTTTATTCATAATCATAACAATCACCGAACTTGACAATAAGAAATATAGAACGCAAGATTTTTTCGGTAAATGTTTGTTTAGAAAAAAGAAACATATTTTCATATTTTTAAGTACTGCTTTCCTGACTTTTTAGATGACTTTTGAAACGGAACTTTGAACTTTGCTTTGCGGAAATTCTGTCAACGCATATTCGCACTAGTATTAAAACTGTCAATATTCGAATTTCGAATGCAGCGTTGAGAATTCGGAAATCGATTTGCGTATCGCCGCCATATTTGTTGACATTCGATTGAAAAGGCGAACGCGACCGATTTAGAGCGGAAATTATAGAACACCTTCTCAGCGAATTTGAAAAATGGATTAACGGGCATTGTGGCCGTGCTGTATAAATAGGAAATCTGCGCAGGTCGCCGACACTGGGACACGTGCAGAATTTTAACGGGCGGTAGCATCTCTATATGCATGCTTTACTATTTATTGTATGCTTTTTATGGTGAATTATAACAGCATAGAAGAGTTGTGAGGGTAGGTCGTCGTCGATGTGAACGTCAAATGGGAAAACTGGGTTACTCGCCTCCGTAGGTGCTAAAGGAGCAACCAAAAGTAGCAGTAGAACTTATGCCAAGTTCGACCGCAAAGGTACTGCCACCACACTTGGAATCTACCGCCAAGCAGTAGTCATCACATTACTGTGTTCCGGTGGAAGGGTGTGGGTGCCGGTTAAATCACATGCGCATGAACGTATCATCCCCGTCTCGGGTGATGGATGCAGCAGCATGAACTCAGTGTAAGATCCAAATCTTATGCTGAGACGCATTACTGTTGTCAAGGGCGGGGGTCGCCCTCAGCTCACTACTTCACATAAAAAAAATGTGAACTGAACAATATAATTTCAGAATTTAGGAACCGCTCTGTCTCCCCGTGGCAGGACGGTATGCGAGTGCATTTCCCAACGGAAAAAAAAAGGGTTGGAACAAACGTAAAATTTGTTAAAAAAAGCTAAAATATAAAAACTGACTGTAAATTGATTGTATACTTGTGTGCGTAAAATTTGACGTGTCCAAACGATACTTGAGATCTAAAGTAATAAATGAGTTTGAGTGAGTTGGATCCAACTGTGCATCCAACTCACGAAACTACACCGTTTCGAAATGTGAATGATTATATATGTAAGAACATATACTTAGTATAAATAATGTTATACACACATATAAATAGCAACAACACAATAAAGATGCGAGCTATTTTAAATTAGACTGACTGTTCAATTGGTTTTCCATAGGGTCGATGACCGCCGTAACCTGAGATGAGGAAAAAATGCCCAAGAATTATCACCCGAATTCGAGTTTGTTTTTACGAAATTCTTTTAATGGAATATGTAACACGATACAGTTAGTATTGATATCACAGTTTAAAAAAATCTTCGTAAACGTTGCATTTTATAGGCAGGAACAAACTTTAGTTCCACTACCTCCCGCTAGATGGCGTAAGGCAAACCCGTTCCGCGCGCGCGTTGTGACAAAAATACAATTGCGCGATTGTGATTTTTTTCTTTTGTTTGTTAAGGAAAATTTACGCAAGGTACCTTAAAACCAGTTTGCCGTAACCGTAGGTAAATAGAACAAAAGACAGTCGCTGATAAACCTTCGCGATAGTCTCCGTATATCGGAAGCAGAATTTCCCTCAAAGACAATCCAGAAGATTTCGACGGGAGATAACCCAACCTCGGCTTATTACCACAATGTTTTCAACACATTAAAATTGCTAATGATCTTTCGTACCTGCAGCTACGGTACAACTGAGAGATCGTGAAATTTTGGGTATAAATAAGAAAGAGTAAGCTTATTTTTTTTATAAAAACTATATATATATATATATATTACTTCATCAACTGGAGATTTAAAATCATCATGTGTGTATCAAAGTCACTACCACTAGAGTTTGAAATTACAGGCCGAGAGCCAGTGGAGGAAACCACTTAATATCAGGTGGGTCTTCAGATCGTTCCGTCACTTAAGTCGCATAAAAAAAAATTATCCTCATTATTACAGTTTCGTACTGAAATTTAGAAAAATTGTTTGTGTTTGTTATAAAATCAAGAAACGTCCCAGTGCGATCCGCACACAACGAGGTCCGTACCGCCACTTGTATTTTTAAATGACCCTTGAACCGGCTTCCTAAAGACAGAAATTTCAGGCTAAGAGGGTTCCCTTATATATACCTTTCTAGAAGAGATATTCCCTAAAAAGAAAGTAAAGTTTAAAATTGTTTTAAAAATGGAATCAGCTTTGTAACTGGAGACCGAATCAGTTTGATTTTCGTACAATTCGGACTATGATTGAAGTTTGACATATATTTCAACGTGCAACAGTCCAATATGAAAAAATAGAGTTAGGTACCTTGACAGATGACTTCCTCGTCATGTGAATGTCATGGAAGCCAGGCTGGGCATGCTTCGTCGCAATTATTGGCGTGTATCTAATTCTTAATCTCTTTTCGTGTCAATACCGGCTACGGCTGGTGCAGACAGAATTCCCTTTTTGGTCAAAATCAGTTATTCGAAAATCAAGTGTGGTGATATTCTCAATTGACCACTTCCCAGATCGTACCTATACCCATATATTTTACACAAGTGTGTTCAACCTCTTTTCTGAATGGGCTTCAGCGATAAATTTTAATCGATAAGACAATCTCTTTATTCAAATAGTGGTAGAATGATGGGACATCTTATGACTAAAAATTTAAAAAAAATATTAGATTTGGTTGATGTTATGATGAAAAAGAATTAAATTGCAATTGTTTTATTGATTTTGTGATTCACAAATGCCTTTAGGATATTGCCAGTTTTCGATATACCTACTCGTAAGTGAATAGGATTATGTTATCACACGTGATTATTCGGATAATCGGTGATTTTGTCTGAAAATATTATGTTGAATATTACTTACATACAATTAGATATTATGATAAAAATGAATCTCAAGTATTCATTTAGGATCAATCTATATTATTCCGAAACGAAATTAAAAGAATATGAACAATGCTTGTACACTTTTAGCTGATACACAGGAAATCTTGAGAATCAGTAAGTCTCGATAATACCCACAGTTGTCTGTAATAACGGATTAATTTGGACGGTAATTATTCGTAACTTTAACACATTGAAAGATTACCATACCTCTATAGAGCAAGATTCTTTTTAGAGTTCCGTACCCAATGGGTAAAGGAAACCCTATAACTAAGGCAACGACGCGACTTTTTCTGTCTTACCTTTACACCTAGTTACTAATCTTTTAAACCACAACCGTAGCAGGCCAAAAATTTCGCAGAATATGTGTCTTTCATTTTTTGAAATATATACCTATATTATATTTCAACAAATTATAAATAATCAGTGGCAAGAAGCCGTCGGCGTGCACGTTAGATTCCCATAGCCGGTTCTCATTAAAATTAATATCTCAAATACCAATGTAATAAATCAATCTGCTACGTATCCACTCACGTACTGTCATTATTATTGTAGAAACTAGAACAAACAATTATAATATTCCACAAGGTGTCATTACTTTCTATTCATAAATAAGTGCATAATAATGTTTGAAGGTGGTCTATTACCATAACGTCTTCGGTGGCGCTATTGTGTCGCTATTCGCATCGCCCCTCGGCACCCACGCGACGAAAATCAATTAGAGATTGGGCGAGAGTTTGATATGAAATCAGTTACAAAATCAGGTGGCGCCTTAACCAATATTTGACATTATCCGACCAATATTTTGAATGTGAATGTCGAAATTGTAAATAACATGGATGGCATGTACACGGAAACAAGACTAACATCCAAGACTTTATCCTCGTCGGTTTGCCGGCCGGGAATTAAACCCGGGACCTTTTTGATAGGCACTTAGCTAGGGAGTCCTAACCTAGTTATAATTCATTGTTTTAATAATCTTACTATCTATACCTAATTGCAATTTAGGTTGACATAATCATTACTGAAATGAATGTTCTATTTTTCATATAAAAATCTATGGGGAACAAACCAGAAAAACGTTTAAAAGTTCATTGAAATCATCTTAATACAAAAGTACCATACAATTTGGTGCATCGTTTCCATAGTGATTGTTTTTCTGGTGTCTCGTTAAAGTAGATATGACCCAAACTTTCGGATATCTATGTCTCGTTGATTTTATGTTCCTATGTATATAAAAATAATTTAGCAGGAAGCGAAGTTAAATGTACCTGCTCATATCTGTACCGTCTTAGCAGTCAAGAACAATATTCCGCTGAATTCTTAAAAGATTAGATGGAAACGAGATCAAGCATTCTTATTACAAATTTGGGACTTGTTTAGACCCTATCCGACCCTCCATCGGGAAGAAAAATCAAGAAACCCTAATTCATAAATTTCATTCATTTCGCGAGCATGATCCCTTTAACAATAATGCTTAAATTTAATATTCTAAATGTGTTGTTAAAAAGTTGTCGAAAAAACCAAACAGAAACAATTCCAATACACAATAACAATTCTATTTTTACTCCGTGTTGTCATGTAAGCAATACTAGATTAAATATCTACAGTACGAGATAGATGCTTATCTTTAATGATTAATTGATCTGGAATATCGATAGATTGACGAGGGATTTATTTGGAGGCAAGATGGCCGCCCGTTGCGAGGGAATGCAAGCGCGCGCGCTGTTTATTCTGCGCAGTTTGAATTAAGAATTCGATAAAAAAATGACTGTTTTATTTAAATTTTTCAGATTTAAGTACTACAAGTTTACTTTATAGTTATATTTTTATATAACATTTAAATTAATATCTCAAATTGGCACGCCTAACACTTTGTTTGAATTAGAAACTGAACAACAATAATGACTGATGTTTTATATTTTTCAGGTGCCTTTAAATTACCTTGTAAAAATTACGGATTTTTTTGATTAAATCTTGTTTATATTATTTTCCTGTAAGAGACCCGAATAAAATTAGATGAATGTCTCATTGGGTACACAGAGTTGATGATTCTGCTCCGATCTACGTTCGCACACCATTTGACATTCTTATGTAACTAAAATAGGAACGTATCACTAAAATAGAGATTGACATGTCCTATACCTATGTCCCTGTTTTTTTTTAAATCCAGTTTTGTGTTTTGTCTAGAGGCCGGCATTAATATCAACACAGAATTGTCACAAAATTTTCATCGACTGTCTTATGGGTAAGCTTTTCTTATAAGTAACACATTTCGTAACTTTTTCAATTTCATAAGAATTATTAACGTAAATTTATTCTATGGTTATTTTTATACGAAAACGTGAGGTATATTTTTGCAAAATTAAAATATTCAGACCATAATAATTTTGAAATAACTTTTTGTGAATTCGTCATTTTCAGAGTTAAAAGTCAACGCTTCATTATTTTCTCACGCTCTGAAAAACTGTGCAACGCCTATTTTCTGTATTATAGGGAAACTAAATTACTTACCTTAATGTGTTATTTCATATTTAAAACAAAGCTTTAGGAATTAGTTTCCAACTTTATTCCTTAAAGCAATAGACTCATTTTACTTAAGTCCAGTTACATAAACGCAAAAAACATGAATGACCAGACAATGTAGCGTCGACGTAGCCCGTGCCCCTTTCTTTTCAATGTGACAAAAACAATTTCCTCTCACTTTACTACCAAAAAACTACTGCTTAGCAAAACAATGTACCGAAATTGAAGAAACATCATTCTTCGTTTGAAACAGACGTAAACACAAACAATTTTTCTAACAAGAACGAAATATTTTTTAAAATAGGAAATCATCTCCCGGCGGGATTCAAATACGATATTTTCTTATAATTATTAACCTGTGAGCATCGCCTGCAGAACGCAGCTAAACCCGTAATTGCGGCATAGCACGCAGTCACTTTTTAATCACTTGTCCAGTATCCAACTTAGCAAAACTCGAACAACACTTCAAAAAGTTCAGTCTGAACACTTCAACTTTGTTATTGCACCAAAAACACGCACTGAAACTGTTAATGAGGAACTGAAGTTGTGTTGTTGGTGTTAGGTCGTCGGGTTGTTGGCAGCGCGTCACGCGCGACGTGATTCAGTCAACGGTCGCTGGCACACTGCGCGGCCGGCCGCGGCGCCCCCCGCCCGTCGCGCGCGCCCCCCGCACCCCTCGAGGGGCGGGGCCGCCGAGCGAGCTGAGGCGATGCAAAGCCCTAATTACGCTCAACGGGCGAAGCGGGACGGCGATAGCAGTGGGCGCGAGCTATTAGCGCGCGGAGAGCGGGACGATGCTCGTCTTAAGTATTTTGTATAAGTAATGAGAAGCGCGGGTGCGGGCGGGGGGGAGCCGCATCTCCCGCCAATCTTTAATGTTGATTACGGCCGCCGCCGCCTATGTGCGCCCCTCATTAACGCGTGGCCACGCCTCGATTTAATTACGCTCGTTTTAATTGTCATTGCTCTCGGATGCCAAGTGTTTTTGCTTGGATTCTGCGATTCGAAATTTGAAAAGTTTTTTTTTGGTTGCGCTAAGATGATCTTGTCTTCCTACCTGGTTTTAATTGGTTGTTGAAGACTGTAGAATATAATAGTTTGATATGCTCTACCTAGCCGCAATTAATGACGTTTAATTAAGAATAAATCATAAATTGATATATCACCACATTAATTTAACTATCCGGCTTATATAGTTTGAAATAAAAAGGAAATGCTTATTATCTAGTTAGTAAAATATAATATCTCTGTATAAGTACCTACCATAAAGATAACAGCTTGAGAAACAGTTGGTATATAAATAATTACAAAATACAAAACCCATTTTTATCAAATACAGAAAACATAGATACTAGGTAGGTTTCATTACGTATAAAATGAAATACCTACCTTCCTTTTATAGGATAAAAGATAGAAAAATATTTGTGTTGACACTACAGAAGAATACAATTGACAATCATAAATAATTTTACAAAATTAGTGACAACAAACACAATTGAAATAAATCCAACAACATTGAAATAGGTTATTACCTGCATTGGCCTTACAACACGTAGGCCAGATTATTCGGGAACCAACAAAAACAACTAACAATTCATAATTGAAATACCTACACTTGAAAAACCAATAGTAGGTATTCCCTGCCAACACAGGGAGCTAGTACCTAACTGTCTAAAACATCTTAAATAGTTAATGTTGTATTCTTACCAATATTATATATTATATGTTATATGATTAAAGCGGTGCCTACATTTAAGTTTATTTTTAAATTCCAATAAAAAACTATTTTAATCAAACTTTTATGACGTAGGTATGTACTTAGTTAATGTTGTTTGAATAAAATACTTAGCAAACAGTAGGTAAATTATGTAATGCGTGTATATCCATACCTGGACTATACATAGATACGCATTTAGGTACCCCCACAATAAACCTAATCACAACCTGCTTACATTGTCTTAGTTCATAAGAAATAAATAGATTAGGTATAAAATACTTTTGTACGTTTCACAAAGCACATCAACACACGTACCTAATATTTAAACCCAGACAGAACAAACAAATTTTTCAATTTCACAAAATTCTTTGCCATGGATGGGAATCTTACCCACAACCTAGCGCAAGAGTCATAACCAACTGAGCTGTGAGGAAAGTCAAACAAAAAACTGTATAAGTAAGTTCTTATTAGAATTAATTTTGTATTCTGCTTCTGCGTCTCAAATTGAATCCATGCCCTAAAAATTCGCACATCTTGAAATTTTTGGATAATTTAACGACTCTATAAATAACTCTACATCCAACAAACAATTATCCATATCCTCTTTTCTTGACCATAATAAAAGGGCCATGAGTTTTAACACGTAGAAACTGTCATTTCTCACCACGAGGTGCCCATAAAATCGGTGGTGAATTCCATAATATTTATAGAAACAAAAATGAAAATAGTTTCGCGACGATCTGACGGTAGCGTGGCAATAAATAAATAAATGTTTCCCTCAAGTTTGTGGTCTGCACCACCCACGGCGCTTGCGCATGCAAAAAATACATGGCTACCTGTCCCACTGTTTGAATAGGCGCAGTTGTTAATAATTTTCGAGGGGAATTGACAATCGCCAAATGTAAATAAATATGAAATAATTGACTGCCATCGTATGGAACAAGGCTATTTACATATGAAATTTATATTTTACGAAATACAATTAAAAATTGTTTGACCTTGTTGGTACCAGTTGAGTATTTCTGATAAAATTGCGTGGATATTTATGACTAGCTGCGCCCCGCGGTGTTACCCGCGTTTAGTCAACGTGAGACGATGGGAAAAAGCTGTCAGAAGTTGTGTTTTCTGCACAAAAAAAACTCTTTTTCGGTATAAAAAGTAGTTTGCGTGTCATCCAAATCCGTTCAATTGAGGCGTGATGGAGTAACAAACATACATACAGACAAACTTTCGCATTTATAAAATTAGTATGATTTTTTAATAAAATTTTTATTTTAGGTAAAAACCTGTGTTGATAGATTTTACAAACGACCATTCTCTGTATCTATAGGTAGGTATAGTACCTAAATTACAAACTTGATCCATGATCAAATTTTATACTAAGTAGTACCTTTGTGAATATTTATTTAAAACCACTGTTGACATTTTGGTACTATTTAAGTATTTTTTATAATAATTAAACAGTTATTTATGATTAAGTGCTCATTTAAATATTAAGACGCTTAAACAACATTGACACACTCATACCCTGCACTAGATCGCAGTACTGTGTCGTAAGTGGCATGGACAAACAAATACCCGAGAAGAAACTTCATGCTCACTACACAAGGTGTGCTACTACCAAGTCATCATGGTCGCGAGAAAAAAGTAATCCTTTATTTATTATAATTTATAACTTATTTTTTGATAAAATTAAACTAGCTGCGCCCTGCGGTGTTTTCTGGAATAAAAAGTAGCTTATGTACCAGGATAATTTATATCCTGGTACAGCAGTAGTGCTTACTACATAAGCTAAGCTAATTTCATTCAAATCCGTTGAGCTGTTTGAGCGTGAAGTTGGAACAAACACACAAGCTTTCGCCTTTATAATATAAGTTTGCTAGAAGGTGCTAGAAGTCGAAATCAATCGTAGCTTCAAATTATCTTATTATTTGTATTAATTAAATAAGATCAAAAAAATTTAAATTAAAAAAAAATACATCTGTAGGATGTAGTAGATACATATTTATTTTATTATAGCACAATTTAAAATGTTAATTATAAAAACATTCTAGTTCCGTGAAGCAACGAAAGTGTTGATTTGTTTCAATAAAATTACTACAAAATTAACGTATAAACAAAGGAATTATTTTTTGGGTTAGGTACATGTATACCTACTCATTGTTTCTGAGTGTATGACACAAGCAACCTGTGTGTGGGTTCCAGCCTAAAGTTATATCTTTAGGTGTAATTTATTTAAAAACAAACCTTTAAAATTGTCTTTGCTCCAAATTTAAAGAGGTATAGAGTGTACAGTCATTTTTTTTATATTTTTTTCTGTAATTGGTAAAAAAAATACAAAAAAACAACGTTAACACACTCATACCCCTGCACTAGGATTCCCTGTGTCGCAGAAGGCATGGAAAAACACAGAAACACAAGAAAACTTCTTCAAGTGGATTGGTGTAGCGATTTCTGAATTTTTAATTCATACTCAGTTCTTCCTTCATTGCTTATTTTGTTAATAATGAATTTATGCTCTGAGTAGATAGATAGCGTTATTTCATGTTTAGGGGTCTATGGTGGTACGTGTGAGTAGGAATCTCAACCTGTGGCCCCCGGTGGTGCAAAAGGAGCACCCAAAGTAGCAGTAGAACTTGTGTCAAGTTCATCCGCAGAAGTACTACCAGACCCGCTATTCTGCCGCTAAGCAGTGGTTTACTCGCAATGCGATGCGGTAAGTCTGTGGGTGCCGGTGAAATTACAGGAACGTAAGTACAGGAACCTCCCGTCTCAGAATGACGGGCACATACTTAGTTTAACTCAATTGTTTTAAACTCGAATGTTCTGTAGCATTATCGATACAAATAAATTAAATTAAAGGCATGTTATGCCTACAGGCGCTTTTTATTAAATGCATTTGAAAGTATATAATATACTCTACTTACATAAAAAAATAAGCTTTTTTTACTACTTTTATTTTGTGAAAATGAAAATATAATTAAGGTTTTGCATTGAAAAAGAATAATTCCACGATAGCCGCGCGATAGGTCGCGGGGAACAGCTACTATTTAAATATATTTGACATATAACATCAAACTTATTTTTTACGGCTTTTTCAGACAGTTTTTAGCGCACCATACCTACCTTAAATAAGTATCCAAATAAACCTACAACTTTTACTTTAATTCTGAATTTGATTATTTATTGAACGTTTAAATTTTTATAAGGTATAATACCTATAACAAATTGAAGCTTTCAATTACGGCGTATTTAAAAACAAATAATAAAAAAATTAAATCTGACGACTGACCAAATCGCTTCTAACCAGTTTTGAGAAAAATATACATTTGAAATGTGAAAATTCTAATATTATTGTATATTATTGTCCCAAATAGTGAAACTATTTGTTGGATATTATTGTTATCAACAATAATAACAACAATAATGCGTTACTTATCCAATAAAATGAATATCTAAGCTTCATTGTTAATAAAATGATTGACTTTTAGATGCGCTCACCACCTGTAGCGTCTTCTATCACGGAATATAACATTTTATATAATAATTTTGGCTTCACAATGTAAATTTTAATTTAAATGGCTTATGATAATATTCTTAAATAAACCAACTTTGGCAAAAAATATTGAATTGAATTGAGTTAGTATATTAAAGTAAAAGTAGCTTTACACAGCATCTGAAATCTACCTATTAGATATTCTGTAAAGTTAGTTAGATTTGTTTCAGCTTGAAAAATCTCTGCAGTTTAATGGGCAGTCTTTGCTTTTGTTGCTTACACAAACGAATTATAAATAACCGTTTCAATATACATTCATGGATATTTCACACAGCACCATCTAGCTCGTATCAATGTGGTTATTAAAGATATATATTATAATACTAGCTGCGACCTGCGGTGTCACCCTCGGTTTTCCGAGATTTTTTTGAACAATTTTTTAAATTTTTCTTTTTAAGAACCTTCTTCTTATATTGTATTGTAATATAATAACAAACGACAAAAAAATAATTAGTCTAGTCGTTCACAGTGACGAAAAGGGGAAAAAGGGATTAATTTTTATATAAATAATGTAGAATACAATAAACAATTGAATATCGAGTACTTTTATAAAATTCCAAGTAATGAACGATTGCAACACAACCCAGACACCTAAATGCTCAATGGCCGTTTTTCTTAACAAATTCGTGATTTAAAATTTTGGTCCGTCGATACGTTGACCTCAGCCTATTCAGTCACAAAAGCGGTGGGGGCATTGACCTGCGTGGCCACCCCCTGACCTTGAGTATCGTAAACCGACTTACGTAACCCTGTTTTCCTGCTAAACGCACATGTTCCCTTGAGTGGCTGAAGACGTATTTTTAGAGTAACTTTGAGAAATCGCATGATATGGGTTATCATAATTCACGACTATTCCCTTTCTTCTTTCGTGTGGCCAACCCTGGTGTCGGAGTTCTCAAGCCACCCAAGGCCAACATGGCTCAACGTCTGGTATAGCAGGGACCAGGCTCAACTCAAATACTGAATGGTAACCCATCCAATTTCTGACGCATTCGAAAGAGCGCTTCCCCAAAGGGCACCAGTTGGTTACCCACTGGGGCCGTGAACTCGGCTCGGCGCATGTCACATGTTTCGATAAATTAAATTTCTTTCAAATTCACAAGATCTCAAAGTCGCACGCGTCACTCGTTCCAAAACTGTGAATATGATCAGCAACAATCCACTTGTGCTGTGATGTGATTCAATGGACACTTTCCAAGGCGGTGCAAGAAGCAGTATCTTACAGGTATTTTCATCCTATCTTATTTTCGGCTAATTTTGTGTTCTTTCTTTGTTCCCGCAGCATATACAGATCCCAGTTCAACTTATCGTCAAATTTAGCCAAATTCGCTTTACACACACCCAAATACTATTATCGTAAAATAAAGAATTCCATATATTCTTAGAAAAAGTTTTACGTTACATTATTTAAAATTTAGGTTTATATTATTTTATACTTTTACATTAAACGCTCAAATTTAATTTATTATAATATAATGTTCTCACATTACTTACGCGTGGAACAGGTGATCTCAAATACATATTCCCCCTATAAAATAAATAATTCCATTATAATCCGACAGACTGAACTAAATTTAATTACTCACTAAATTTAGTTATTTCAATCTTGCATTTCAATATTTTTAATTGCATTATTAACTTATCTTAATATTCTATAATAATATTACCTAATAATTAATACTCTTCATACCTACATAAATAATTCGACAAGGTATACATTTCAAAGAAATATTTCATGCGTGAAACCAAGAAACATAGCTCTTACCGCCCCCTATGTGAAAATGAAGAAACTATAACACCGACAAAGAACCCTTTTGCCCAAGAAAAGTCGAGAAAACTCCCTCACATGTGGGGGCGCGCTGCTACCGTATGTTTACCCCATTTTTCTATTCCCGACTTCTAAACGAACCCGCTTTGAGCGCTGCCATCTATTGGCGAATAGTTGAACTATTTTTATACGGAGTTTTATGATGTCAATGTCACGGAAATAAAATTGTTATTGATATGACCCTGAATTTCAAGTGAATAGTGAAAATTGTTACCTGTTAGAATTGCTCGATGATTAAGTTCGCTTGTATCTCTTACCTGAAAAAGAAAGAAACGTGTAGATAAGTAACTGTAATTTATGAAAGGTAAAATAAGTACCTACAAATATTTTAATGAATAAAATTAGTTTTATATTTAAATAAAACTTCAGTATAATGTTTAACTAATGTCGTGATATTTCTGATATCAATATAGAAATTACAAATCTTTTGGGTTTGCATAATAAAATATTAATATTATTTTTGTCTGTAACTTGTGCAAAATTAGATTTGATCTTGTATTGAAGTTTGTATTAATCATACATAATGTTTATTGTTTTCAACGTAACTCTTAACTGAATGTTTAATTAAGTTTATTATGATAAAAAGTAAATAAGTAAAAAAACAGTGGCGATTTTCATAATATTATAGTATTGTAATATTTATTTGTTCTTTACAGATCATTTAAGTTAAGTTTTAGTATTATATATAATACATTAACACCCAGACATACAACATATTGTTAAAAACAATTAATGTTTTGGGTAGTAGTCGAACCCACAGAGATATTACAAACTGAGCTGTGAGGTCAGTTGATGGTCTTCTTCGGATGTCGGTGGTATTCGGGTTGGTTGAAAACTCCTTCAACAGTGACTTTTGGAAGGTCCATGTTGCTCAGTTCCGTAGGTGAAAGGGAAAAAAAGGGGTGAAAGGTTTTCTTTTGAATTCGTCCACGTACCCCGTAGGTGGTGCTAAAGGAGTAAACCACCACACCTGATAATCTGCCATCAAGCCGCGGCGTACTTGCATTACTGTGATCTAGTGAAAGGGTGTGGGTGCATGTGAAATCACAGGCGCATGACACGTTACATTCCCGTCTCGTGATACGACTTAGGTCTTCTTATACTTGCGTCGGGGAGGAGCAAACTCGTATTATTGTTGTTATTCTAGGGAACCACTTAACATCAGATAGGTTTTCAACTAGTTCTGTCAATTTGAATAACTAACATTAATACTATAATATAAAGGCGAAAGATTGTATGTGCCTATGTGTGTTTGTGTGTGTATGTTTGTTACTCCTTCACGGTCAACGGCTCAACGGATTCGGATGAGATTTGGTACCACAATCGCTTATATCCTGGATATAAGCGATCGTGTTCCGGGATCAAAAGTAGCCTATAACACATAGGAACACCGTTGGGCGCAGTAAATAATAAACCTTTGTCATACAAAAGACGAAGACCAATCCCAGTAAAAAGCAAAGTGGCTGACTATAACAAATTTAAAAATAAAACACCACAGTAATAATATGCTAAAACTACTCACGCACCCAACCCTACCCGATATTCGATACGTTCGGTTGACATTTTCGCAAAATCGATAGCACCCCTTATTGGTAGCGAAATGATTGAACATCCTATCGCGACATTTTTCTAATGGCCGACCGTGTTTGAGACCCTTTTTCTTTGTAAAGATCCCTTTACACTATCTGCACTTTATTTGAAATATACCAGATATAAGTGTCATTGTATATGCCAGTTTTCTAGCGCGAATTACTTCATTGGTTTGTTCCGATATTGGACCGATGTAATGAAAGCTGGCCGTCACGGGACGCTCGGCAGATGTGAACCGCGACGGCATAAGAGAGCGCCATGCCGTTTGCCATCACGCCACACGACCGAGGAAAATTTTGTGTGGTGAGCATAAAGTGATTGTCCATGCCACCTGTGACACAAGGTAGACTAGTACAGGGAAAACGTTAACGCTTACTGTATATAGATATCATAAACTCTAATATTTTGTCGACAAAGATTCCTACAGTTATACTACCGACAATCATCCGTTAGTTAAATATAACGTAAAAGATCGGCATATGTTATTAAATAACATCGTGACGTCACCAAGTGCGTAGTCTTCGTTAGACCCCTTTTCTTTTTACATGTCGCAAGCTAACGACAATAAGAAATCAATAGCAACACCATCGATGCGAAAATCGCAAACACACACACTATAATACACAACACATACGCAACTAGGTTTGCCTGTGTGCTCAAATCGTATGCAAGCTTTGATCGTGTGGAGCGGAGACGTTAGGGTGCCCATTGTTTTAATAGTAAAATGAGATGAAACCAGTTTTTTATGTTTCGTAAAATTTTATATGAATTTATATCGATATTGCGTTATCGTGTTTTAGATTATGAGATCTATCCTTTCTTTCCCTTTTGATTTCATCACACGATAATAACTTGAACCATTAGGATAATAAAGGACAAAATTGGATAACTTATTCAATCGTCATATGTTTTCCAATTCGTAAACTCGAAAACCGTTATACGTCATAGCGACATGTGTTTGAAATGAATGCAAAGCGTACTTCAAAACATTTTTGGTAAAATGCAAATTTTCCGCCATAAAAAGCGAGGTCACCCCAAAAATTGGTAAAAAGAAAACGCATTAACACATATAGATGAGTAGTCACACATGGCAGCGCACTCACACAAGCGCACAGCCCCCCGAACCTTCCTTTAAACCACCCACCACCCCTGGGAGTCTTTTGATAAGGAAATGCAGACATTTCAAGAAAAGCTAAGTATCGAATAAGCATTGAGAAATTGAGTGTCGGTGTTTACGAAAGGACGTCATAATGTGATCGTGGGTCCAACTTTTAGTAGTTTATCCGTAGATAAGTGAGATAACTTTGGAGTGTCAAACTATTGGGATGTTATTTAAATTTTTACACGGAACGTTTCTGAGTCCAAGTTATATTACCGTTATATTCGATTGTGGTTTTAGTTAAAGATATTGACCGTTCCAGATTTTCTGTGCTCAAAGGATTGTATGAAGTATTAGAATGTCGAAGCCAATCTTTATAAGAATGCTTAGCTTAGAAACAGACTGATTGACGTGCAGATTAAAAGTTAGGAGCACTATTCTTTAAGTCTAGAGACTGCACTCCTGTTATAAAGACTGATGGTAATTTCCTCTTAAGCAATTCCGTCTGTTTGTCTGAATATCAGGGTTAAGGCTTTTTCCTTTAGTTTTAATATATAAATTATGCTAATCTGGTCTTATGACAAAGCTATGTAAACGAAGATGTCTTTACATCATGGACATAATGAATCATCATAAAAATGACAAAATTCCATTCATGCTTTAAGTATTTCTTATCTTAATGCCGTTTAAATCAATATTAATAGGTTTCCGATCCAATAAGCCGCATACATTATTATCACGGTTTTAAATAGAGTATACGACCTTCATAAAAATATTGTATAAACGATTGTTTAAATTGAAACAACGATCTCCCCCAATGGTGAAGTGGTTTACATTCCAGCAAAGCCCTAAAGCTCAGTGAGATTCGTTAATAATCAACCTCCCCTGCTAATTAAAACCCGGTTTTAATTGCTTGAAAAGGCCACCTGTTGCGAGCTCTCTGGCTTTGTCACACTGTCGGAGGCTGCGACGGGCCCGTATCAGGATATCCAGTATCCAGGGTATAATTGTCAGAAAATTCAATTTCGTAACAACATAATTGGGGCCAAATGAAATTTTCAATCACACCCGGCCACTTTGTTTCGAAGCTTTGGACCGTACTAATTGTTTGATGAACTAATTTATTAATTTTCTTTTTTATTCGAAAGTTCTCATTTGGAATTCGAGTTTGTTTTGAATATTCAAGAATACTTCGGATTTATCTTTATTACTGTAAACGATAATGGCATTAACATTTGAATAGAAAGTGATGTCATCAACTTAAATCTTAATGTCGGTTAAGTTAGTAATTAGAATGCCGACCTATGACCCGGATGGGAATACACTTAAGGCACGCGTCTTAATAAAGTGAATTAAAAAATGATTTGCCCCAAAATGGTGCAAGTAATCAATCATGGTATATCTCCCGTGAATCTAAAAGCAATCTAAAGTCCCCAATTACGTTTATAATTCTAGAAAATTGCTCGATACGAAACCATAACGAAATTATCGAGCCATTATCAAATGGTACCCCTTTTCTTTAATTACCTGCATATAATTTTTGTTTGTTTGTATGTTCCGCCCAAGTCATTACTTTAATAACAGCGAGCAGGTACAATTTTAGAAACAGCTACGAATGATTAGCGGCAATTTGGTTTACTTGTTAAATTATTAGTGAGTTTAGTGTTGTTAAAATTGGAAATTTTTTTGTGGGCTATGATTAGTGAACACTTTTTAGGTTGAAAGCAAATGTACTCGTGATGAGTGTAATGTGATCGTTGGAAATACGGAATCCGAACTAGCCTCAAACGTTATTTCTGCAATACAGGCCTATCATAAACGATAGGAAATACGCTTCAATTTACTAGAATGGTGAATACTCGTATCATGTATTAACATTTTAACTGTAGGATATATCAGTGTACTTTGATTTTCTTCACCATATCGAGCATCCAGCCATTCTCACTTGTCGCGAGTAGATGTGTATCTATATAGAAGGATAAAAGGCTGCTGCATGTTTATTCTCATGTTTTACGATGACACTTTGAAGACGGCTTCTTGGCTCAGTGGTGCCTTAGGCAGGGCGCCTTCGAAGCGAGGGGTTCCGAGTTCGATTCCCGGCCGGGGCACACTTTGTGTGGTGAGCTTGAAGCTGGTTCTCGGGTCTTGGGTGTTTGTCTTGTGTTTCTGTGTTTGTCCATGCCATCTGTGACACAGGGAATCCTAGTGAAGGTATGAGTGTGTAAACGTTCTTTTTTTTAACTTAAATAGTTATGTAACCAATTACATAATTTATTCCAAAATACAGTTTTAAGCTTTTGTTATCATTTTAAAATATCATAATACTGTGTTGTCTAGTTAATTAGATAAATGGTATTAAAGTGTTGTATTTATATTAAATTTCTTCTATGATATGTTAATGAGCGGTGGTAATTACTTAACATTAGGTGGGCCGTCGATTCGTCATTTTAGTTCCATAACAAAACTAAAAAAACCTAGGATTGGGCAATTCGTTTGATCACAAAAAACTAACGATGATCTAATATTTTAATTTAAGATGACAATATGTATTGGGTTTTCCCAAAAAGTCAATGTAAAATAGTTCGTTAACGGGCTTCGTTTTTAGATAAATTTTTGCATGACAATCTTTATTTAAGCATCAATGCCCCATAAATGTGATATCTTTATAGAAATAACCAGATTTTTAATAATCTGAGGAAACATAGAAATACTATCAACTTGATTAACTTCTGATGTAGATTAAATTGTATTAATGAAGTTGGTTAGATGGCAATTAAAATTTTTATGATAATACGTTTTGGTTCGACTGGGACTGTTTTGGGTTTGGCTCAGAAATAAAACTATGAATTTTTTTTAGCACGTTGCTATAATTATCTCTTCTTATAAATATATATTTTAAATAACATTAAGAGTAGGGTATGATGCGACATACTATTGACATACAATTGTAGGTAAAAGTTCTTAATAAACTACACATAATAAAAAAAACTTAATGTGTAAGATAAGTTAGTGAATTATGTCAAAAGTAATTCAATTTCATGTAAAGTAAGACAAAAAAATATGTGATTAATACTTTGAGTCTGCTGTTTGTTCTTTAAAGGAGGGTCGCACGGGCTTTGAATAAGTGTCAAATTTAATATTATAATTAGAACGTGGGAATAACGTATAGGAATATTTATAAAAAAGTTATTTATTGAAGTGTCATTCAATAAATTATTATTTTTTGAGATGGGAAAAAAACCATTGAACTCGCGATACTGTTACCGTTACCAACACCTCTGTATATAAGTATCTGTAGTGTAGTATTTATATCAAATGTCTTTATTTATATTATAAGTTTTTGCCTTTGTGTTTGCTTATTGGAACAAATAAATATATTTTTCTTTCTTTCTTTCTAGTCTTTCACTTATGTCCGCAGTCTCGGAGTGCCACTGTTTTTTTGGATGTTTTTAAACGATGACAGAGAGAAAATAATATTTATCGTCATCAATGAATCGAAAACGGCGAACCACTATTGTAACCGACACTGGAACGAAATTGACATAAAATGAATCGTGTAAATAATTAAACTTTCGAAAGACGAGCTTTTGTGTAGGTGTGAAAAGCCGAGAGCGGGATCTCGGTCGGACCTAGACAATAACTACCAGCGACCGGTATAACATGATTTCTTGCTGAATAGATAATAACTAATTAATCCTAACAATATAAATGTTTTGGATGTCTCTCCGTCAACGCACCAACAAATTCCAATAAAAGGTTAAAATTCTTAATTAAGTCGAACTGGTTAATTATCATAATGTTGATTACTTATTTTATGTATGCGATTAAAGAGACCGGACTAGCTCACGGCCCACCTAATGTTAAGTGGTTACCATCGCCCTTAAACGACCTAAAATGGCAATATTATGGCTGACTGTAATTTCACCGGCACCCATGATAATAATAATTGCAGATAATTGTATAATGGTTTTATAAATGACTACATAGCTTAGTTCGACGTAACCCTTTGTGTGATGAGCATAAAGTTGGTTTTCGGCACTTGGGTGTTCGTCTTGAGTATCTGTGTTGGTCCTTGCCACCTGAGACACAGAGTATCCTAGTGCAGGGATATGGGTGAGTAAACTTGTGCATGGCTGGCCTCACAGCTCTTATAGTAGCTCTGCCTTCTACGCTGTAGGTCGTGGATACGATTCTCACCTAGGGCAAGCATTTCTGTGACGAAAATTTATGTCTGTAAAGTACTATGTAAGTATTCTATCAGTTATGTAATCCCCATAGTAAGTTACGCTTAGTTTGGTGAATGTGTGAATGGTCCAAAAACATTTATTTATATTATAATTTTTTTTTTTCAATAAAGAAAAATAAATTTAACAAAATTATATCGAAAGATCAATAAACAAGTGTGTATGAAATTTCAAGATTGTTATATATTTAGTAGTAAAGATTATCAAATGTTCACAATACAAGATTTTTTGAAATAATCCAAAGGAACAACATGCATTGAATGGTAAATGATAGGCTGATGTGTGAAGGCGCACCAATGAGGCTGTTGCCCGGCGTAATTACCAAGAGAGACGCTTTCGCGCAAATGGACGATGCACGTTAGCATTAGCGGACACACTGCTATCAGATTTAGCGAGCAAACTTCAATACGACGAAAGAAAGGCACATTTGGAATCAGCTTTAGCGAGCGTTCATCAGGATGAACGTAAGAATCATTTGGTGTTAGTTGTAGCGAGCAAAGTTCAATACGATGAAAGAAAGAAATATTTGGTTTCAGTTGTAGCGAGTAATATTCAATAACATGAAAGAAAGAAACATTTAATGTCCGTTTTTACAAGTAGAGAGAGTTTATAAAAGAAGAGAAAATGATTTTCTCCAATATTTTTATGAATAGGGTTGGAATTGGCATCACTTTAACATATAAAACTAGCTAAAAACTTACACTGACCGTAATTTGACATATATGTGTCCATCTAATGTGTTTAACGAGCTCCCGCGACACGTTATATGCGCACGAATATTTACACGTGCGTGTAAATTTTGACGTATTAAAAATATATTAAAGATCTAAAGAAATATACGAGATTGAGTTTGATACAATATATATAAGAAAAAAAAAGAAATGTGGCAGACATTGTCATTCAATTTAATCAAAAGCTTTATTTATTTAAACTTTTTGCGTCATTAACGAACATAATAACTTGCTCTTCAGAGTTATAGCCCGTGAGTCAAATGGTATAACATAATAATTTGCATTACGAAACGATTTTAGCGCTAATTCTCTTACTAATGTCGTTTTCATTTTGAAGTGAACATCGCTAGTAAAAGCTTCCACTATCTAATGATATGCTCGAATAATCGCGCAGAGGACGCGAAATTACATGCATGAGTGAGACAGTCACTTGTTTTTTACACCATAGTTAATGACAAGTGGGGAGGAACATGGGCGTAATTCTTACATTGCTTTGACAATTTGAAAGTTGATGACAAAACGCTGGATTGTTGCGAAAACTTAATGACCGTGTATCAGTAATGAGCGTGACGCGGCGAGCGCAGGAGTAATGTACTTTGATTAAAACGATGCAACTCGTATCTACCCATAGTGCAACAAGGCTTTTTACTTAGTCAATTAGTAATACAACAACATCGCATCAATCAATTGAGTCCACGATCCATGTTCGTCGCGGCAAAAAGATGGTGCGATCTTTTTTCACGGATTTATACTAAGACATGGGAATCGTTAGCATCGTGTTTTAGAATTCTTAACAGCTGCGTCGATAATCCCGAATCTAAGATCGATTTATCGAGTCTCGTTATTCTATACAAATAAAATAAAGTGTGTATTAGGATTTTGCGGAGCTGTGTGAGTTGGACCGGCTATTGTTTCTCGACTGCTATCAATCACCTATGGTTCGGGAGACGGGAGCTGAGGGGCAGGGGGAGGGGAGAGGGCGAATAACGGTTATTGAAATGAGACGCGGCCCCCGCTTTTTTCCAAATTTAAATTTTGATAAGGCAAGACCCTGTTTTGTTCTCTAACTCGTCTTCGTTTGGTGAGAGGGTGGCCGCTTTTTTGCTTCGATTGTCCGTCTGCATGTTTTTGTTTGGTGTTGGAATTTAATTTATTCTGTAACAAGACAATTTCGGGTGTACTTTGAATGCATTGGTATACTTTTGGAGATTGTGATTTGAGAAGTTTTCATGACGACGGTTGTTCACGGTTTCAAAGAAAGGAATTAATTGGACCTTTGAACTGCTAAGTTTTAAGTGCTAATCCTAATTCTAAAGTATCCTAATTTATTTATGAACTGTATGTCAGTCGTATTAACAATTCAAATAACAATAAATAATTATATTGCAACAAACACTTTGGGGGGTTCATATTTCTCATTTTCATATTATTTGGGGGTTATTTGAGTGAGAGTTGTACTCTAAGGGTATCCTACACGTATCCTCCGGGTAGTGTGAGAGGAGAAACCCAAAGTTGCCATAAAAAATATAAATTAATCCAAGTTCGTCCAAAAAGTACTGCCATCACACCTGGTAATCCGCTGCCAAGCAGTGGTGCACTCGCATAGCTGTGTTTCGGCGGAAGCACCGATGAGGTGCCGGTAAAATTATATTCGCATGAGACATTACATCCCCATTTCAGGGACGAGCGCAACGCGATGCGACGGACCGGAGTAATTATGTTGCTGTTTATGGACGGCATTAACCACTTAATAGGAATCAGGTGGAATGTCAGCTAGTCCAGTGACATTAGTCATACATAAAAAAAAAACAATATTTGTGGCGTTATCGTGTTAATCTGCTTGACACCGTAAAAGCGCCTCAAAATAATTCCAGAAATTCGCTTATCCACTTTTTGTTAAGCGAGCGTCCACATCGGCCGAATACGTTATCCGAACCAGAATAAAGAATTAACATATCCGAAATCTCCACTAACAATTCAGACTTTTTTGTCATGTAAAATTTAACTCCGTCCTTAAATTGCTATGAGACGACGCATTGACACCTACGTTTATACCCGCATCTTCCTCCAGTCCTATTATTTGACGTCTCATCGATATTCATGGATCGCTGTTGTAAAACGCAATAAAACACAATTTTTATATCTTGTGTTTAGACAGTGTCCGAGAGGTTGATAACGAAACCTGTACGATACCAAGGACCGGATATTGCTGGCCATTCACAAAAAACCAACGCACACACTGACACTTGTAAAGGTATGTACACGCACACGCGTGACCGGCCACTGTGGTCCATTCATGAAGAATAGTGAGGAATACTTTTACAACGGTCACAAAATACTGGCCACTGGTGTGACCGAAAGTATCGACCGAAAAATTTGGAGTTCAAAGCCTCGAAATGACATTGTTATACGGAGATAGTGTTGGGTGAGGCTAATAAACAATTTGAGTTAATGTCGATAAAAAGATAAGCGTCATGAATGTATGTTATTCCAATCAAAGGCGTATCTTGTATGATATCATAGCGCCTAAGAATCTTGTATAGTAGAATGTGCTTGTATTTACTGAAGTACTAGTGATTTTGTCACACTTATGTTATAAAGGCGAAAGTTTGTATGTATGTGTGTTTGTGTGTGTATGTTATTATTTTAATTTATATTATTAACAAGCTGCACCCTTCAGTGTTAGCCACGGTTTTCCGGGATCAAGAATAGCCATGTTTTAATCCAGGATATAAGCTATCCATTCGCTTTCTGATGATGATTCTCTTTTATAAAATAAGTGTGATGACTTGTATTGTATTTTTTTTTTATTCTGTCTATGTATTGTTTTAGTGATCTGATTCCAAAAGTAAAAGCTTTGCTTAGCTGTGTGAAATATCCATTAATATTTATTATTTAAATATCGTTTTAATCACGTCAAATTATATAGAATATTTATGATTCGGAAACGGTACAGAAAATATTTATGTTAGAGATAAATAAAGATTTACATACCAACATTTCCAATTAAAAAAAAACACAATTGTATAACTTATAGATTTCCGCCTTTTCCCCACAGGGTTAGGCAGGGCCTTAATGAGACACTTCTTACTTTGTGGGTTACACTATCTTAGGAACGTCGAGTTCTTTGCTACCATTGTTTTATCACGAATAACTCAGCTAGCACTTTCCTGAAGTAAAATTAACAATACTTAACAGCCTTGTAAATGGATTCAAATGCAATTTTTTTTTGAAGCTTCTCTGTCTATTCACTCTCACTTGGCAAGAGTTAGTCTGTATCTATGCAGTAAACCTTTGATATGGCTGAAAAATGTGTAACCTAACAGCAACAGTGGGGTTTTATACCCCAAATTTCATCTTCCTTACCAGTTTTTATAGAAGTTGTGATTATCACACCTCAGTTCTGTTTGGGTTCATTAATGAAGAAGAATTTGAATGAAATTATGTTGTGAATTGAGATTTAATTAGGGTGTTATAGAAGAGTGACATTCCAACCAACCACACCTTATACATCTTCTTTGTCACGAATGACTCATTGAAGGCCGACAGTCGGAATAAGTTCACAGTACTATCATACAAGCGGATATCTTCTACAACACTTCGCACGAATATATGCAACACCATCAAACAATAATGAAGCTAGTATCTACTCGAGACAGTCCAATATCGATTGATAATTAATTTAGCAACCTTGTCGGAGAAATTTCAGTGGGTACAAGCCACACAAAATTTTAGTAAAGTCCAATAAAGTTTAATTTACAATAAATGTCCATGTTCAAGTAAAATAGATATGATTCAAGTCTGATCCAGTGCCTACCATAAAAATGTCGAAGCTGGGTTTATAGTTCCGTTCCATTTTACCCGACTGTTGACATCAAGAGAACTTGTTTTTATACATTCACGTGTTAATTAATTCGTATGTGGGCGTTGTGCCACCATTATCGATGGAATTATGTGGTAGCCCTATACTTTATAGCGGCTATAAGTCTTGTAAGAAATATGATAAAGATGCTGTATGGAGCTCGCGTGATTTTGTATAGGCATCCGTTTTAATTAGCATATCGCCTATGAGCCTTCATTTCCGTTCATTCAGTTCATTTCAGTTGGTAGAATTGGGAAGTGTTTAGAATGTACCGGATATCGGATATACATAATATAACGGTTTTGATCAAAAAACTTCTGTGATTGCTATTATGGGATAATCATTTACTTTGGATAATAATTACACTGTATATTAAGTGATAGCAGTAAAACTTACAACTTTAAAGACAGCGTCCAGAAATCTAGCAATAACATACCTATAGAAATAAGAATGCGCGACTTGGGTCTTCTCATGCTACGATCGGACCTAAGTCGTATTTCTGTTTTATGGGCGGAGTTAACCACTTACTACCAGATGGGCCTTCAGATAGTTACGTCACTACTTAACATAAAAAAAAAACAGAAATGGTATTAGAATTACAACGAATAACAAAACACCCAACATTGAAACCAATATTTTCATCAAACAATATACCGATTTTTTTTTATTTGACTTATGTATTGCAATTACATGTGTCGCTTTAAAAGGCACATGTAAGATATCCGCTCGTATGGACGAAAATAAAAACACTCAAAATATCAAAATACGGTTACGAGTACGACAATAATTTCACTGACACTAATTTTGGCACGAAACTGCACAAAACGACTTGCAGTGCATAAAAATAATAATTTTATCTTTATGTAAAAAAAAACAATATTAGCCTACTCACGTACCAATTTGGTTCAGTGATCTCGTTTTTAAAGATGACAACAGCGTCACAGGAAATGATGCAATCGTCGCACCCACAAACTATGTTATTGGACACCTCTTCTATCGAAAATACCTCATGGAAAATCGAAAATGTTACCCAGTGTAACTGCATCAGACTTTTTCTCCATTTATCAAAGGGAGGGAAGCCATTGGAATGTGCCAAGGCTTATTAGGAGCCCAAAATTTATGAACTTTTTGAGACCTACATATTCGAAAATGGCAATTGCGCATGATATAGGCTCCGTGGCTTAGTGGTAGTAGCCCTGCTTTCGAAGCGAGGGCTCGCGGGTTCTATTTCCGGCCAGGGCTTACTTTGTGTGGTGATCATGAAGTTTGTTCTCGGGTCTTGAGTGTTTGTCTTGTGTTTCTATGTTTGTCCGTGCCATCTGCGACACAGGGAGTCCTATTAAAAGTTTTTTTTTGTACTGACTGACTCGCTTGGGTTAAGCTCGTTTCGTAAATTACTTATGTACCTATATCCTGTTTTTTGTATATGTACATTAAAGAATAACAGAAAATATGTATGCTATAATTTCTGTAACTTCTTTATTTTGGGATAGCATTATAAAACTTTAATAAAGCAATCTCAATAAACAAAATCTTTAACAGTACAATTGCTGTTTACAAATAAATTTTAAAATATTGAGTATACAAATTACTTCGTGTATTATATCTTTTTGTGTACCAGTCTTTGATTTAATACAGGTAAGTGAACATTTTAGTGTTCACTGCAGTCATTACACACACCTAACATATGAAAAAATGTCTGTAATTTTAACGGGTAATAAAGAAGTCACAGAAGAAACTCACTACATACAATGTTAGTGAGTAGTTAACTCTAAACGGGCAGTGAATATGCCTTAGACATCCGAAGCGTAAAATAAATCATAAAAGGTAAAGTACAAAGTTTACACTGTAATATATGGATGTGATTTGTTCTTAGCAGCTCGGGAGCTCGTGAACATTTTCTTACATAATTGACTGATTCTAAATCGAAAAATCGACTTTTATACTATAGATGTATATTTTACTTCCAACCATAAAAGAGTTCATGTAATAAAAAAGGTGAAAAATGTTCCGAATCAGTCTTTAGTAATGACGGAGTTCTAAGTTTACACAAAAAAAAAAAAACAAAAAAGTAAAGCCTAAATAACTTCCTCTTTTGAAAGTCTGGACGGGGATGTTACGCCTCAAGTGCCCGTAACATCCTTTGGAAGTCTGAATGGGTAAATAACGTGTTACAGGCACAGGTAACATTTTACCGTAACAGCAACGCGGTACCGCTGCTTGGCGGCGGATTACCAGGTGCGGAGACTTACCAGTGCATGTCTTATTCGTCCTGAGTACTTCTCAGCTTATTTCTTGTTCGTCCTGAGTACTTCTTAGGACGAACAAGATCACAAGATCAAGATTTTTCACGGGATCTTGGACTAGTGATTTGTTGTTTAAGACTAGCCACTGGCTGGTTTGCACTGTTGATTTGTAACTTCATTTGTAAAGGCATCTGGATTGAGTTGTCAGAATTGTTGGAAAAACAAATTGACGTAGGAGCTTGTGTTTGCGCACGTCGTTTGTTAGTTATTAACAAGTTGTGTTTTCTACTTTAAAGTTTCGTTTGAAGATCAGGCTAACTACAGATATCCAAATTTTAAAATGAGATATTTTATTGTTATTGAGCTTCGGTGAGAACTTTATGGTATCGGCTTGAAAACTCAGACACTAGTGATGGTCCGAGACGAAAGAAAAAGTAGATCATACAAGAAATGCTTTTAAATACAATAAAAAAAACTTCCTTCTTTCCGTGTCCAACTCTGATTTAGGAGTTTTCAAGCCGCCCGTGCGGCCTTCCACATGGCTTATCGACTAGTATAGCCGGGCATTCAAAAAGTACCCGTCGAACTATGGAAGCACTCTGTTGAAATGCCACTAAATGGTCACCCATCCAACTACTGACCGGGCAGAGAGTTGCTTAGCTTAGATGATCTGTAAAGTACGTCTAAGCAAGCTTCGTCACGAGCGCTTCTACGTACATGCAATATACTGATATAATCAGGCGGAATCGCGTGCACCAATTAAGCGAGCCCAATAATTTGCGTCACATAAACAGTGCTATGAGAGTAATTCGCTTCAGGCGAGGATAGATGTACGACGTCCACAGATCCATTCAAAAAGTCTGCAACGGATACTCTGGAATAAGCATACTCTCGACACGTAAGCGAGAGAACAGAATAGATGATATGGCGAGAGTGAATGAGAAATAATATTTGATAATACATTAGGCCTCATACAAATTTGTTAGATATCGCTGGTCTTGGGTGTTTGTTTTATGTTTCTTTGTCTGTCCACGCCACCTTCTACACAGGGAATCCTAGTGTTCCTCATCTATATATCTAGGAGAGTGTAAAAGTTCAAAAAGAATACCCTTTGTTCCAACTTTAATCGAGTTTAACATTCACAATAGATGCCATATTAACACGCTTGTGAGAAAAAACTGATATCCTTCTCGCTCTGTATGAGATTTTTAAAGGCGCCGTGACGTCATACGATTTATTGTAATAGGTGTGTGAATATGACTCCGCCCCTTTTTGTCAAAATAAAACATTTGTTCGCTTACAAAATTAAAAAAAAAATATATTGAAAGTATGCTCCATCTGCAGCTACAACCTTCGCCCATCGTTCAGGTAGTTTTCGTATTCCTTGCTGGAAGAAGTCCTGGTCTTTTGAGCTTATCCAGTTGTCAATCCAAATTTTGATACTTTCACATGAAGTAAACTTTTCTCCAGTAAGGTCTGTCTGCATCGTCCGGAATAGGTGGTAATCCGAAGGAGCTATGTCTGGTGAATATGGCGGGTGGGGTAACACTTCCCAGTCCTGTCCCTCTAAATATCTTTTTACGACTTCTGCGGTATGCGGTTTGGCATTGTCATGCTGAAGAACTAATTTGTTATGTCTATTCACCCATTCTGGTCGTTTTTCTTCTATGGCTCGCTTCAAACGCATTAGTTGTCGTCGGTAAACTTCTCCATTAATAGTTTCAGAGGGTTTGAGCAACTCATAATATACAATACCTTTCTGATCCCACCAAATACAGAGCATGACCTTGGCACAGTGAATATTTATTTTTGGCTGTGATGGGCCTGGTTCGCCTGGTTTCACCCAAGCTTTTTTGCGTTTAGGATTTTCGTAGTGTATCCATTTTTCGTCTCCTGTGACTATCCGATGCAAAAATCCTTTTCTTTGCTGTCTTTGAAGCAGCATTTCACAAATGGTTTTCCGACGTTCCATGTCTCTTTCTTTTAAATCATGTGGAACCCAGTCACCGGCTTTTTGAATCATTCCCATCATTTGTAAACGCTTTGCAACAGTTGAACGATCAACATTTAATGCTGCAGCTAATTCTGATTGAGTTTGGCAAGAATCTTCCGCCAATAATGCTTCCAATTCAGCATCTTCAAATTTTTTTGATGGTTTTCCATGTTCTTTATCCTCAGTACTAAAATCGTTATTTTGAAATCGTCGAAACCATTCCTTGCAAGTTGTATTAGACGGAGCATGCTCACCATAAATCTCCACAAGCAAACGATAAGTTTCCGCTGCAGTTTTCTTCGCAATAAAATAATGTAATAACACTTCCCGCAAATGACGTTTATTTGGAATAAAAACCGACATTTTCGAAAAGGTGAAAACAATTGTTGCTTACACTTCAACCAAATATCATAAAATGCGTTAGATAGCTGACATTCAGTACTATCGAATACAAGTATGGTCATTTATTAGTACACGTAAACAATACTAAAAACGACATCTGTTGAGAAAGGGCGGAGTCATATTCACACACCCAATATATTATCATCCAATACGATCAATGTCACAACTGCTTCACGAACAGATGTACAAACCTTTGATTGCTTTAGAATTATGAGTCCTGCAGTTGATTATAATTGCGCTGACGCGCGGATCTGATTTGCGTGACCAATCCTGTCCAGGTGATGACGTGGGCCTACCGCCGTATCTCGGCCGAAGGCGATGGCCACGCAAAGAACTTACAGTATCGGCGATTGGCGTTTTTACAACTTAATCGATGCTGCAAACTTTATTCCATCGATGTACAAAATCGTTAATTGTAAAGCAGCTTGACAGTGACTGGTCACTTCTGATTTTCAATCATATTGTCACTCATTTGACTCGCGATAAGGCATGTATAATGGTATGTGTAAAGGGGCATGGCTAGATGGTAGTTGGCAAAGCACATAAACAAACTTTTTAAGGAATGTTGTGTTCTTTGTCTATTAATACTCTTATAAAGGCTATTTATAGAAAGTTTTGTTGGGCATAAGCGTACTCATTGCGCTTAGATTTACATAAATCTGTTATTTTAGTTATGATTGCCTCCAATCATAATACTTATTCTTGATCGCGCCGTGCTTTGCTTACTGGCATGGCAGTAGTGCAAGAGAATAGCGTTCTTTGAAGTATGAGCGGCAACGAAATTACAGGCATTTGAGGCGTAATATCCCCGTGACGTGCGCAACGGGGTGCGACTTGGGTCTTTACATACTTCAGTTGAGGAGGACTTAATTCATATCACTCAAAGATTTGTGTATTTGCGGCATCTACTGCTCTGTACTGCAATTTTTCCTATGCATGCGTTCCGCGTAGTTTTATATCCAGTTCCTTGTTGAACCCTGTTCAATAACGTTTAGTAGCGAGATTGATTAGCATAGCGTCGAGAATTTCAGATACTTTCGAACTCAAGAAAAGAAATAAAATAGGACTGAGGGAAAAAAAATGTTTTATTCCCAAATTTTGACTACAGATAATTCTTGTCGGGAATTTCCCGAACCAAAAATACTGATAGATTGACACCACACTGTAATATTTTTAAATAAATTTACCTTCGATATAAACAATTTATACAGTAAATAAAAGACAATGATAGTTAGAAAAATAGAAGCCGAAAAATAGAAGAATATAGCATCGTCTATCGATCTGGACCACAAAAAAAATATTGCCTACTTTGTTCTGAGTTATATGACCAGGTTAGCGGTTCAAAACTGAGCTATAATTAATTAAATGAGATATTTAGATATTATCAAAACTAGCCATGACATCTTCTTAGTTAACAAATGCCTTTCAATGACATTTAAATTTTTTTTTTTAATAAATCGCTCACCTCCCAAACTCTGACCTCACCTTTATACCCTATAACACCACCGCCTCACTTTCGCACTTAATCGAGAAATATGGCGCGTGCTCTTATGCTTTTATTTATTACGCACGCCTTCCAGGGATTAAGAACATCGATTTATATTGTCCTCATTAGTGGGCCTAAATTGATTAGTGTAAGCTTACGAAACGGAAGAATTCAGTTGGGTTCCGGTGAAAGTACTGGTTTTAAATGGAAGTGGACTTGGAGGTCTATATGAAATTACACTTTGGCCGCGAATCAAACCCGGGTATAATGCAGGTATACTCATACTCAGGCAAAGGTACCTTTGGTTGCCTGAATATTTCCGTCATTTTGGGTCTTACAAGCGCCGTCAATAACATAAAATGTGACAACAAAAAACATTACTCAGTATAAGAATTTTAATGCACATAAAATAATTCTAGGATACTGCATACATTGGCTGATATAAACCAGTTCATACCAGTTCATACCGTTCATATCAGTCAGTAAAATGTTCTGTAGGATATATATATATCCTTCCCTGGCTTACCTACTATCTACATCTCCACAAAATATTATTTGGATAGTGTCAATTAATCCTAAAAAATATTGCATTGTTGACGCCCGATCTACATAATCTCCGAGTAAGCTTCTTACCATAAATAATACGTGTCTCTAGTTAGAGCACTTGCGTGGGCGCAGGGCTACAGATCGACAGTCCTATCCTGATTGTAAATCAGTGCCTAGACTATTTGGATGTGGTTATGAAGCAGGAGGCCTAGTGTCTAACTCAAAACCAAGTTTGGGGTTAATAAAATGCCCTATAAGATATCTTTAACATACACACATTCAAATTGAACCTTGAAGATATGTTAATACATTTGAAATTTGAGTACACGTGTATCAACTGTCATGTGTTCTCTGCATACTTAAATCTCAAACCTAAATCCATCTGTTTGAGTTCAATTTCAATTTTACACGGGAAAACTGATTTGACTTTAAAATTTGAGGTTTTATAAGGATTTAAAATAGGCAGTTTATTTATAAATAAGAATACAAGATACATATTTTTTTTAATAAATCGGGTAAACAACCGAAATAGAAAAAAAAAAACGACGTAATGATTTTTGACTTGGACATCGGCTTTGGGAACGAATGGTCTGTTGACTCGTTTGCTATGCGTCTATTAATAAAGTCATGGGTAGTCGCTATTCATAATAGATATTTAATACTTCAATGATAACGGCCTATACTCTCAACATTCTTAAGGCTATTGACCTGAAAATAACTTCTAAGTTATGCCTATATTTTTTGTATTTCTACTATTAAAACAGGCGTCAAAAATAAGTCATTAGACGTTTGCATTTAAACAGTACCTTATTAATCTATGGTTGTATGCGAAAGTTTTCTAATGAACTGATCTAAATATACAAAACATGATGTTTGCACTAAATAGAGGACAATGTAAAGATTCCATATAACCCGCGCTGTGTCACTTGTCCGCTGCGGCACGCCCGTTGCTTGTAAATCGCTTGCCTCGGGGCCACACTCGCAAGACATGGTCAGGGCTGCCAGGAATAACCACAGCCTGAAGAAATTTGCTCAAGATCTTTGAATAAGCCTGCAGAATGCATAGCAATGTGAAAAATGAACGATAAGGCCGAAAAAGTATTTGGTGCCGAACATTTTATGTCATTTTTTACTGCATGTATTGGGCTGTGTTGGTTAAACTTAGAAGTATCTCGTGGTACACGTTCTCAAACTACTAAATATGTTAGTCAGTGCTTTCCACCAAAAAACTATTATTTATTAGGATAAAGATACTTTATTTGCATAAACATGCGAAGTTTTACATTATTATGTGAAAGAACTCATTAAGAAAATGTTTTTATAAGTATTTATTTAATTAAAATTGTCATTGAGAAATTCCGAAATATTATAATAAGATTTGTCAATTAGCATTTTCTTGATTTAATTTTAAAAAAGTGTTTTAGATATGTGAAGTTCTAGTCTATTTTCATTTCGGTTCACAATATCAGACAAAAATATATTTTTTTTCTTTTTTAACAAATAGTGCTACTTATAATAAAGCGACGGAATTCTATTTTTAAAAAATAGTGGTTTGCACCTTTCAGCCATTTTAATTCTACGCTACATAGTATAAAAAATACCCGAAAATCCTTTATGGTTTATATAAGTCTAATGATCGTTATGCGTCAAATAAACGAACAATATATATATTGTTCTATAGATCAAGAATATTTGACAACCCTATCCTGACGGATGTTTCGACACAGCTTGTCTCTGCAGAATAAACACCTCTGATTCATACACTAGAGGACAATGTTTTAGCTAATGGCTTTCTACAATGTCTAACAATTGCTGTTTCGGATTGGCGGGATCGGGTTTCGATTTATTTGCAACGGTTAACCTTCTATGGGAAACCAATTATGGGATACGATTCGTACTTTGATTGGCGTAGGCTGTTCCCATAGAAAGTTATTGGGTCTTCCTAAGAGAGCTGTTTTAACTACACCGCACGTTCTGAGGTTCATCACGATCCCACAGCCGGGATTGGCTATTGACCAGCGAGAGTGAATATACCTGTTTCTCAATATTTTTTATGAAATATTTCTCGGCCCGGAAATATGTGCATATATTTATACGAAAGCAGTATTCGGCAAAAACAGCTTACTACTAAAAAAATAAAAAACTTCAATATGATTATTATGCTGTTTATGTCAATTGTTCTACGCCACTCGCATCCAATAACACCTTTGCCTGCTAAAACATAATAAAACGCTAAAATACTAGTTATCTCTTCACTTTACGCCAACGCATAGATAAGAGCCGGGTAATAGAGAAATTACTCGTAGGTTATATACAATTTACCTGAGTTGATAGAACGATGGACACTCACGACTATGGGATACACTAAAGTCATACAGGGTCGAAGCCAAACAGTATTTTCGCTTGGTAAATCAGCCTCTTATGTTCCCATCAGGGACGCCGGTTCTCGGTAAGTGAGAGTGAATGGACTTTGATCTACCACAGGAGCTCAACCCGGATTGGCAAATTGGTGAGATGGTGAGTAGCGTATGTCGAATATTGTAGAAGATCTTTGCGATAGGCGAAGGACATAGTGGTATTGTGTTCTTCCGTATCTACAGTCTTTTATCTATTAGACTGACGGGTTGTAAACATTTTTGGTATCAAATGCTTAAGCGCAGATTAATAACGCGCCAGAGGCACATCAATACCTAGTTGTAAAATCATAGTCATTAAACTAGCCTATTTGTTAATAATTTACACTACTCCTTTTAGCTCTTACTCTAAGATTATAGAGTAAGTGCTAAAAGTATATAAAATAGTTTATAAAATGTATTGTTAGCGATCATGGTAAACACCCTGTATACTGTATAGAGGTGTTTGTAAATTGATACAGGCTGTCCCCACGTGCGGACATGTCCGAGGTGTTGATTGTAATTTGTTGCGCGAGCGCAGCCACGCTGGTATTCTGTATCGTTTGTGAACGTCGTTTTGCGGACTAAACGTGTCGCTATGTCGACTTACTTATTGGCATTTTGACTGAGACCTTGATATCATAAATACGAAGAATTTTGCTTTGTTCTTTTTTATATTCAACGAGTGACCCGTCCCGGTTTCGCACTGGTGTAATTATCAAGTGAAGAATATGAGAAGTGCGTTTTGAAAAAATATGACTTATATTTAGTTCAGACAATTGCGAACACAAAAATAAATGAGCCAAAGCGGTCGCCCTTCTCAAATTATCTTTCATACATACATTATACATTATAGGTAATATTTATTGATTTTAATGTAAAGACATAATAAACAAATGTTTCAAATTATTTACCAGTGCTGCTTATTTTTTATATTTCAAACTTTTTACATGAGAATGTAAAAATTTTAATAAACCCGGTAATTTTTAACACTTTACGACCCTTCTATAAGTTTTGGACAAAAAATTGGCTAAATAATAGTTTTCAACCGGGTATAAAAATGCGAAGAAAAGATTATTTAAATTAACTGAATTATGAAAGTAAGTAGTCCACTATGCTTTAACCGAAAATATTTTTAAAAATATCTACAAAAAATGTTGCTATTTATTTCTTTGCATTCTTAATTTGTGTACGAGCGTTAGCAGAGTAGGCTTTCAAGATCTCTGGACGATCTCGTAATTTACACCCAGCGCAGGATTAGTCCATCACCGGCGAGTTAATGCAAGCAAAACCGCGAATTATGGCCCCTTCTTAATTGTTGATTGTAATCCTTAGGGGGTATGCAGATGGCTCTGTAGCGTTGTTGGTAGTCACTGTGCCTGCAAAGCGAGGGTTCCTGGATTCGATTAGCTTTGCGATGAGCAAGTTGTTTATTCTAGGCAAATAACCGAGTTTTTTTGTAAGGTTTTTGTGTAATGTTCATGCTGAAATGTATATAGGCCGATATTCCGATATGTAAATATACTATTAAGTACCAGGCAAAATATTTATGAATCGAATAGGATAAGAATATTTTTGTAAAATGGCAATAAACTGTATAAGAAATTAGTCACTAGCTTTCGAACTGTCGTAAAAAAAACAAATTAACTCTCCCAAATACAGTTAAATTTAAAACGAAAGTGATTTAAAACTTTGCCGGCACACCGCTAATTTTTATGCAATAAAACTCACCTCCAAATTCAATCCCCCAAATTGTAACAAACAAACGCAAAAACAAAATAAAAATAATTGAAACGGAACAAACTTCACTAATTACACGAATAAATCCCAACAATCCGGCTCGAACGAGCCCGAATTAAAAAGAAAAACCAACAGATGGACAAAAAACCGCCGTTTCCTTGACAAGTTTTATTTACCGCAAACATTGTTACGGAAAAACGGGCGGAGTGAAAAAGTTCGCATTCATTAGAACCGTTAATTAATTCAAATGAAACCGCGACAGAGTATTTGCATTTCTCGCTTCCTACCCCCAGGAAAGTCTAAGTTACTCAAAACAAAAACAGTTCCTACTAAATGGAAATTAAGCATTTTTAAAACCGAATCTTGGCTCGAATTAATTACGTCTTGGGTTTTTTCTTGTGTTGCCTTGTCACCAGGGGTCGCCAGTTTGTAATGGTGCAATAATTAAGTCAAAGTCCCTTGTTTCGCAGATAACGTGGCTAATTATTCATTTGGAACTGCCGACATCAGATTTTATGGGGTGACGATTTGTAATGCTTTTGTAAGAGTCATTAATATTGCGATTACCTCTCACTTTTGGCCCTCATTTATTTTTCTTAGAAGTTTGCGATTAGTGAAAATATATGCAAAACATGCCATGGTCTACCTCTTTCTTCATGTGAGTATTTCAAGCCATTTCAAAGGTCTCAGTGGTGGAACACGAATCAATAACTAAATAATTTTGTAAATGCCATAAATTGATTTTTTATCTGGTCATGGCATACCTATGCCGAGATAAAAAATCAATTAAATTCTTTATTTTTACTATGCAGAATAATAAGCAAAAAGTCGCATCTGTTGCATTTTTTTTAATAAGAATAGTAACGCGTTTTTGTTATATCATCAAGATCATATTATGGTTATTTTGATATTTTTGTGATTCATCATCGGTTACAGTATTATTTTAGCGTATGTGACCGCGGTGGGCTATGCACTTTATCATTCCGAGATTGTTTCATCACGACGTTTCAAAACTATATAATCGGAACACCTATCATTACCTTTACAAACCCTTTCATATTTGGTAAAAATATAATCATGATTTCTAGTTTAGCATCCAATAAATCAAAATCAATAATCTCTCTACTTCCAACGAAATGTCGCGGTACAAACGAATGTTCAAAGCTTATTACGGCTTTTCAATATTTTAACACACACCTACAAATTAAATATTTTAAGTATCGTCAACAATGTTAGCTGGCCGTGGCTAACACAAGCTAAGGCCAAATGTAAGATTAAACTGTTTAGGTACTAAATAAATGTTTTCGAGAGAACGAAAACGAGATATATTATTTAGTTCAAGTTTGTGTTTGTAATGACGTAAATCACAATTAAATATTGTGTGCTGACCATCGGCATATCATAGAACCAAAAAATTTAAACCTGAATCAGTAACTATGGCAGATTTAAGTCTATTGACTTTCGGTCTGTGCCCATTTGCAGTATTAAAAATAGGGATTAAAATTGGATTAACATAAATTAAATTGAAATCAACAATTTTTTAATGTTCGCTCGGAGAACATTAACGTCTCGGGTGACGGGCGCAACAGAGTGCTATTTGTGTCTTCTCTTACTTCGGCCGAGGAGGACCTAAGCCATATTGCTGTTGTTATGGGCGGGAGTTACCACTTAAACTTAGGTGGGTGGCTCACCCGTAACTTGAGCCACATAAAAAGATCTCGTGATCTAGTTATGATTCTGCGTGATTTTGGTTGGCAACTCGCACCATTTCTGCGGAATATAGCGTACAGTTGATGAACCTCAGCAAGGCGCTGACTGCTGATGCGAAATAATAGTAAACAATTTTTTTTATTTACCGCTATGTTGTGAAGCAAATGGCCGACCTTGACTTATGCCATTTTTAATCAGCAGTTTCTGACTGTTGGTTTGTCTAAACTCTGTCGTACGGCATGTCCTAACAGTCTTTATTTGTCAATTAAATTAGGTACTACTGCGCGCGCGCTTCAAACTAAAGTGCCTCAAAATTGGTTTACCGCTCGTATAAGGAATTTCATGGCTATTGGACGTTGTTTAGCTTCTTAATTAGGGACCCAAAAGGCGTTGAACGTGGAATGTTGTGGATTAGGGCCTCTTCCAGTTACAATAATTTGGTTTTTAAAGCACATTTATGACGCTTCATTGTTTTATAGCCTTGAATGAGGCTTGTTGCATAATGCTTTTAACAAAATGTATTTTGGTTGTACTAAGCTTATATTTTTTTTATATACTCTTTATTACTATGTGAAGGATGTGGGCGCCCGTATAATCACAGGTGTATGAGACGAAACATCCCCGTCTCGGGTAATGCAGCAGCAAGATGAATACAACTCAGTCTAAGATCCAAATCGTATTCTATGTTTCAGTGGAAAGCCGTGATCTCTGCCTACAACTCCAAGAATCGGCGTGACCCTATGGATGTTTAAGGTTATAAAAAATTAACAATAAAAGTGCATTAATTACTACACACCAAACACAATATAACACCGCAGATAAGTCGACGCGGGATTTATAGCGTGCATTTCTTTTGTCAGCTTTGAAATTGTAGTCGCATAAGTTAACCGAGATTAAAGTAATCGAACTTATAAATTTTGTCGCCTCACCTTTATAAGGCGATGGCGATGTCGACGCGAACTTTGTTCATATTAATGGGACGCATTATCAGATCGAGCCAAGTACATGGCGTTTATGCTGAGATAATTTTGTGCGGTGATTTTTTTGTTTTTGCTCTTGTTCTCGAATTGCGCAATCAAATCCTTCAATTAACGTGAGTGGAACGATAATGCTATGTACGATTGTTTGAGGCAGGCATGTTTGTTTATGCTTTGTATACGGAACTCTGAAGAAAGTTAACTACATTTGGTTTAAATACAGTTTGTATATTATAATCAATGTAAATAGGGAACAACTGTCGCACGAATGAAATTTTTTTTTTTTTTTACTTATTTGTCATGACAAGATTTGTATGAAAGAAAAAAACATGCTCAATATTTATTTTGCTAAACGCACTTCTCATTTTCTTCATTAATAATTGCGAAGCCGGGGCGGGTCGCTTGTTTAACATAAATATACGATCTAATCATTAATCATCATAGTGTCTTTTCAGATGTTTGCGTCTTCCAAACATCGGAGTTCGGTAACAGTTCTAAAGGCAGAAGTTAACCCACGTCTACGGCAGTATACATTTCTTGTGCTACTCTAAAGAACATAATTTCTTTGTAACATATGTAATTAATGTAATGAAGTAGTGTGTCACGCAAAGTTTTTGGTAGCGTTTAGTGACCGCTGTAGTCGCCGTTTCGGGCGGTGAATTATATGCCGTGAAGGCATTTTGGTATCTTTTTGTTGTCTAGTGCAGCGGTTCCTAAACTTTTGAAGTCCTTTTATTTTATGAAACAGGCAACAAACACAATTTATCAATATATTGTACATAAAAATCAATTGCCACGATTGACGGAGTAATACTCCGTCAATTGAAAACGGCTCGATCGACGCTGGTTTTTTTATAATATATTTTGGACTTTTTTTAATTTGTCAAGTTTGCATGCAAGAAATTTTTTGTAAAACTCACGGTTTAAGTCGGAAATTTTATTGGTATTCTTGTAAGGGGCACGAAGCCGGGACAGTTCGCTAGTTTAAATTAGGAAATAAGGCCTTTTCATTTTATTAATATTTCTATGTTTTAAAAGTGATTTTACAAACTACGCTATGTAACAACGTATTTATATTTCGAGCAAATACATATAATAAATAATTATAATGTTCTACATATCAAATTTAATACGCTGCATCATAATTATGTACTATAAATAATGATAATTAAATACAACAATATAAAAAGAAGTCCGTCACGGAACGCTTGGCAGATGTGAAACATGATGGCATAAGAGAGTGTCATACCGTTTGCCGTCACGGCACATCAGTCAGTTTTTATAGCCAATAGGCATTTCTCATTAATAAATATTTAAACTATTGACAAATATTATTTTTCCGCGGAACTCACTTTAGGAATTGCTGGTGGGTTGCCTTCTTTATGAGGTGGCTGTACGGGAATTTGGCAAATCTAGTGATAAGGGGTTTTAATGCACGATGTCTGTTTTAACGCATGCAAACGCTTTATTTAAGGAACTAGTGTTTTTCAAGTTACTTGTATATTACATCACAGCTGAGTTGGTAGCTCTGAATTCTGCGCTGTAGGTCGTGAGTTTGATTTCCACCTGGGATTAGTAGCTGTGTAACAATCTCAGATGTTTGTGACTGGGTGTATTACATGTATATATTTATATATTTAAAAAAAATTCTGTATTACATGTATATATTTAAAAAAAAAAATGTAGAATTTTATGTGATCTGGTTCCCACAGTATGTCGAAGCTCTGCTAGAGAGACGATGAAGAAGCAAGTAGCAGTAGAACTTGTGCCAAAAAAATAGTGTTAAGGGTAATCTAAATTACTGATTATTTAAATAATCGAATCCAACTTCAATACTTTCATCACATTTTAAGTCTCACCACCAACGCCAAATTCACCCCTAAGGATGGAATTTCTTCATGAAATTTCTATGGGACCACCTTCGAGATATTAAATCATCCATATTAGTTGGCAACAAAACACACAAAAAACCCAGCTGAATTGAGTACCTCCTCCTTTTTGTAATCGGTTAAAAACCAAGTACAAAGTATAACTATTATTGATTGTTTAATTGTTTTTTTTTTATAAAACTGCAGAAACTTTTCTGTCTGTCAGCGATCACAATAATTGCTAACAAATTCTGACAATAAAACGAAACTCCCCGCAATTATGACTTCACTCAATTAAAACGTAGACGCTCAAACTCCCGCTAATAAATTAGAGGAAGGGTTAAAATATAAAATGAGATACCGCTTGTCCTATAATAATTTAACCCGTTTAACGTCGAGTAATAAAGATTAAAAAGTTTATTTTTTAACACTTTCGGTGTTAATGAGGGGGCGTTGGAAACAATTTGAAGGATTACCTTCTAAAAGCTTCCGTCAGGTTTTTAATTGAGACTTTTTTGTGGGCAGAAATGCTTTTAACCTCTTTAGCGCCTCACCTTTTGTTAGTGCCCGATTTATTAATGAAGAAAATATTTTCCGGTTTCTTTGGGTTTGATGTTTTGTGATTTGACGTTGAGTCAGTTTATTAGCATTCAAAATTGTTATGGGGTAGATAGAAGAATTTCATTTAAGGGTAGAATATTTGCGGTGCTTTTTCTTTTATGTGATTTAAGTAACGGGTTTAGCTGATGGCCCCCTGATATGATGTTACCGTATCAGCCTCTAACGTTCCCATTGCATGTGTGGATGGGCTTTGATCTACCACGGGAGCCCAACCCGGATTGGTAGAAGTCACATTTCTTCGAATTTTTGGTTCTAAGATATGCCGGTTTCCTCACGATGTCACCATTGATTCCTAGAACGTTGTATTGAACTTAAATAATTCAAGTGCAATATTATCAGTAAACGTGTGGGTTTGAACCAGCAACCTTTAAACTGAAAGTATGTGGTATGTGATGTAGCTACCATCGCCTATGAGCAGTAATATGACTCATATCCTAACGTAGTATGAGAATAGGTACTTTTGTCGCATCATACCGTCAGTCACTCTGAGACAGGGATGTAACGTCTCATGCGCATGTAATATCACCGGCACCCACACCCTTCTACTAAACACAAAAATGTGATTGCGCTACTTAAATCTTCGAGTGGTAGATTTAACTATTTTTAATAATCTTCAAACAACAATGACAAGTGTTGCCATATCTTTGCAATCTAATGTTATTTTGTCACGGTTTAGAGTATTATCATTATTTTATTAACCTACCTTTCGAATAAATTGTCGTGTATATACCTCCACATTCGAGGATTGGCGATTAATCGACTTATATAATAAATGAATTGAATTGAATTCAGTAACATTTGCACTGCACGTATAATAGTAACACAACGTGACAGCTATTTCAAGATCTATCCGATGAAACTTTTCTAAAACAAACAGCATGCAAAACATGACTCCAAACACGAACGTGAAAGAGGCATAATTCTAATCTCAAGTAAGACATTACAAGAATACCAATGCATGCGCAAAAAATCGATCGCGGTGCCGCCGTCTTAAATTCCTCACCCTTTCTGAGGGGGCTCCCCCAAAAAAAACGAAAGAATAGAAGAGGGAAAAAATCTAAATCGTCTCATATCACCCCCTCCACCCCCGGAGCACAAGACTTATAAGCCGATAGAAGCGAATGTTTGCAGCCATATATCCGTTCAGACAATTTTCACAGGTAGGTCTGGTAGTATGTACAGGTACTGCCAGCGTTGCTGTGTATAGGATTTGTTTTTCTGATATAAGTTGTTCATACATTGTGACAAAGAGAGATCGCCGCTTATGAGATAACCTGTTTAGTCAAGTTGCTTTCAATTGCCTAACTTTTAGATGGACCTGGCAAAGAGCAAAGGAGAGAATAATTTAATGCATTAATAACTGTTGCATTAAAACGAAGTCTGATCATTTAACATAGATATTGTCCTGATATGTAGATTAGAAATTCGTCGAAAATATATGTATGAGGTAGAAGTTATTTTAATCGATGGTCAGTGTCAGGTTTTTTTCATGGTGAGAGTACAATATTTAGGTCCATCTCGCCTCTGGTCTGACAGTATTTTTGAATAAGAAACCTTATACATATCCCACGGTTGTGGAAAAAGAGCAATCTAAAGTATCAGTAGAATTCTAGTTAAGTTCTTTTGTGGTGATGAGACGTTTTAAATCCGTGCTCACGATGCGAATTAGATCTTCACGTATTTCTATACTTGATTTATATTTGTTATATTTATTGGCGGCTGTAACCAAATAAGTCATTGGTTACATAAAAACTAGATTTCTAGATTGTACTCGTATTTAACTAATGGAATTTTAATTTGGTGATGCATTTTGTAGTGTATGCACTTATAAATTGCTATTGTTCTGTATGTTTCCCAAATATAATAAAGAGTAAATGTCACTAAACTCGTATAGTTTCGTTTCTATAGAGTTTCAACGCTATTCCCGGACACCTCCGCCAGGCGCCCTCCTTATTTCGTATGCGAGTTCCTCCGGCAATCATTATAAGTATATCGATTAGGGCCAAGTCTCTAACCTGCCCATATCTGCGCGGAACACTCGTATGTATTGGATTATTTTTTTGTGATGTAGTGTCGTTAATGTTTCGCTCTTTGATCCCAAATTAATTATTATCCTGATTGGTTTATTGATTTTAATATTTAGAACGTTATTCATTTTCATTGTGAGTGTCGTCTCTGTGTCGAAGTTTTCAAGCTGTCTTAAAGCATCCAACATGGCTTATTGACTAGTATATTAACGAAACCTCTGAAGCACGGAAGCGCTCAGTTCAAATGCTATTATACTAAATAGTCACCCATCCAAGCCAAGGCCGCTCAAAGCTTTCGCAAAGAAACCAAATTGATTTCAAATATTGAAATAAGTGTAGTAAAGGTATGTGTAGTACATAATATGTGTCTTGTTGTTGTTGTTAGGTAAAATTTAGTGCTATTTCATTAAAATTTTGTGTATCTACTAGTCTGTTAAAACATTTTACCTTCCATAATAGCTAGCCATTGTAAAAAAGTAATTTTAATGAGCACTACAAACCAACGGGAACGAAAATAATGAGCAACATAAACAATTCAGTTTCAACCACAAAATCAACAAAAAAGATACAAAAAAGAACACCCGAAAATTTGCAATCGAAAAAGACAGATAGCTAACTATCAGGGACGCTCCTCGCATAAGCAGATGCAAATTGTTACCGTTAAACTATTTCGGAAGGTAAACATAGGAGCGGGGGACCACGTGTACCCAAGATCCGAGACGAGATTAAAAATGCTAGATGGCAGACCGCCGAAAACGACACAGTAAAATCAGTGGAGTAACTCAAGACAATAAAATGTTTTTGGTTTTCGTTGGTTGATGAATAATAGTTATATGAAACGTAGTACGAAAAATGGTATGTCGCAAATATAACAAAATTAATGAATATAGGTAATGCTTTTTTTAAGTGACGGGGCGAGCTGATGGCCCACCTTATGTTAAGTGGTTACCTTTGCCTATATCAACAGCAATATGACGTAGATCCTCACTCATGCCATCCCAGTCGGGGATGTAACATCTCATGCGCCTGTAATTTCACCCGCACCCACATCCTTTCCCGGAGCACACATTTATACCCCTGCATTGGGATTTTCTGATGTTGTTCAGCATGTTGCTGCAGTGAAGCAAGAATAACAGTGCAGCGCTGATATTCTGCCTGAAGCTTTAAAACATTTGACACCACAGACTATTGTAGTAATTGCAAACATAGACATTTATTTATCAACTACCCACACATTCACAAACATTTATAATTAATACATTAATTAAAAAATAATAGAACGATAGAACATGTCCTTCTGCAAAAAAAATCACATGTTCTCTGTGACTGGGTCGAGTATGAGCCAAGAAATATTGGAGTTTACAAAGTGACCCGCTTTGGGGGTATGTAAATAGGAAACTACAAAAGTAATGTTTGAGTTTCGCCGTGTGAGTGGATGTATAAGATTATTGGCTTGGGTCGCGATCCAATTTATAATCTGATTGATGAATTTGTGGAGCTTTAGGTCTTATTTGATGTTATGCGAAGGCTTAAGGAAATACTTTCAATATCGATGATAAATACCTATTAGTGGTTTTTTTTTTTGCGCTAACCTATTTTTTTCTCTAATAATAGGAGGCTAAGTAAAGTATTTTTGTTATAAGACCCGTATATACCTACTTTAATTGCATTTATTATAGTAAAAAGCTGTTATTATGACATGACAAATTCAATTTTATTTATTTTTATGTCGAGCGCACGTTTTATTTTGTTCAATAAATTGCACCCGTGCGAATCCGGTGCTTATCGCTAGTCTACGAAATTCTGTTCGTTAGTGAGCGTATCCCTAGAAAGTTGTAAACGAGTTTTATTTTTAATGTTTATAACAGTCCAAATTAAATGAAGAAGACCTTCCTATTCTTAACTATATTTCTCACACTCACAAAATACAAAAACAAGACACATCCAAGATCCGAGCACAAACTGCATGCTCATCTTAGCATTCAAACATAAAAAAACCGCATTTAAAATTGGTCCATTCAGAAGCTAATGTCACAGACAGACACTCTATATCTGTACAGAGACATTACGAATGAGCGTTAAAAAAACTTGTTTACTTTAAAACCAACGATCTTAAGGATTTGATCGCGTATGCCTCGCTGACCGCAACTAACAAACTTTGAATAGAAATATTCAGCATTTCCTGGAAAAGTATTTTTTACAGAACCTCCACTTCTTTCATTTAAAAACTATTTTTACTCTCTTAAAGAATCCGTAGAGTTAATTGGATTTTTATCAGTGTAGGATTTTCTTAACTGGAAATCCTTAATTGGTTTTTCTATAAACGATATGTCACTGTAAAACGATGCTCTTTTGAAGTGGAATTTCTTGATTCTATACTAGGTATCTACTACGAGTGGGGTACGGACCCCTGTTTTTCAATATCTTCAAGGCTCTTTTGAGCAAAATCTTGGGACACTCAACCCCTACACTATGACTGTTTGTCAACACAAACACTTACATTTAAGACTCAAGAACAAACTTTATGCTCATCATACAAAGTTTGCCTCGGCCGGGTATCAAATCCTTCGCTTTAATAGCTAGTAAATACGTGAAAAAGGGGTAGGATTTCATCTTAAAATTTCTATTATTTTTTAAATTGATAAGTAAAAATAATGATCAAATAAAAATAAAAGAAATCATCCAAATCGTTCCAGAATTGGTGAAGAAATCGCATTACATACAAAAAAGTATGCAACCCAATTGATAACCTCCTTCTTTTTCAAAGCCGATGAAAATATCCTATTTGTTTTCATAAAAAATGTATAAGCATCTATTACATGATTTATGCAAAGCGAGGTAAATTTTGTGATTGCCTAATTCCGTTTGAGCGAATCTAATAAATCCGAACTGCTGAACAGAGGATATTTAAAGCTGTTTCATTATTTCGCATTAGACAGCGGTCGACGCAAATCTTAGTGTCCCACCCGAGGAACCCCCAATTTCCTTCATTACTTACCTCCCGTCCGAGACAATGGCAAGACGACGACAAGAAAAAATAATAATTTCAAGTGGAATAACGCTGAAAATCTTTTCACGGAAAGAAGAATTATTGTTGTTTTGCAAGCGAGCTCTCAGAGACAAAATGCACCATCCTTATTACGCCATTGTTCCGTGTTACGAGCTTTATTCATTTTTACTTGGCTCGACTTGAATGCTTATTAATTTAAGACCGTGATAAGCTTGGATTCTTTTGAATAGACGAGGGAAATGTCTGTCTATTGTTGTGAATTATTTTACATACCATTAGCAGCAAAATTCGAAAATTTTTGTTCATTATATATTCGCTAAGCCCGTTGAAGCCTTTTATGTTCAGAAATTAAGTGTAAGCTCTAAGGTGAGTACGTATAATGAAACGTAAATATACATGACACGGAACGCTTTATGGTAAACGAAATATGCCGAAATATGTTGTTAAGAGGGTGGGTAGAAAACTACCAGCGAACATGCAAGGGATGAACTGAGCTTTCAAATTTTGCAGCTAACCTGTAACTAAGCGGTTCGGAAACTTTCCTATCGTGTGTCGTTTTTTTAAGACCATAAACATTCCTACAAGCCTTTTGTACCACTATTGGAACAACGCGCCAACTCGTGCCTCGTAATAATGTCATATTTATAACGTTCGAGTAACACAAATTACATAAAATGTCACATAAACGAATTTGCGAGACCGTTTGAGTCGTACTCTTTTAAAGTCGCGAGGTTTTTCAAAGCGTTTCGTTTCCAAGACAAACTCTTCCCCCTGGGGGGTCGAGTCAAGAGTGATTTCGAATTTTAATTATTTTTTTAAGCCGGTGGCGGTGAGGTGATGTTTCCCCAGTGCCGGCTTATGCAAACAATCGACTAGCACTTGGAATTAATCCGTCTCCATTTTTTCCTTCGCGACAAGGAATTAACAAGCAAAGAAGTCATTAAGTCGGGAGATCGAGGATTTCTTTTAATTGCGGCTTCCTTGGGTTTCATAATTGGACGCGTCGCACAAATTGGTTGAATTGAAATTTTAATTATGGTAATGACAAACTTCGTTCTATCTATTACTTGTCTTAGTAACGATAACTTCCTACGGTAAAGATTTTTTCTAGGAATGATTTGAGTTAAAAATCTAGTGAAGTCAATATCAATGATACAAGACAAACAAGGCGTCACGTTTCTTAACCTTCTTAGTTTGGAGTACGTCATCACTTGAACAAACAAACAACGTTGTTTGTTTGTTTGTTTAATAATAAACAAAATGGGTAATCGATTTGGAGCGTATCGGAGCAATTTAAAATTTCCAATAACCTGGCCATTGAAACAGGTCTGCCATTTGAAATGTGTCTTTTTACATGAGCAATGAAATGGCATTACAGTGCATAACAGGCATACGTCTATTATCCAATTATATCTAACCTTTCAGTGGGTTGTTTCAGTGCAGTAATTACGGCACTCGGACGGTAAACGTCGTGCATGACAGTGTAAGCGATTGTATGCGGTGAACTAAGGCCTCTAATGAATTATTTGTGGCTCGCGTGCAAATCCCTGCCTAATTATCCAACGGTTATGACGTGGCTTACTTTGATTCGAGCTGTATTTGTTGCTAGATACTTTGTTGCTGGCCGCAATTGCAACATTGTTCGTGGCGGATGAGTAGTTCTGACTACAGGTATTTACTTATTATGTGAACATATCGAAATATTATATATAAACTATATAAACATAATTTCAAATAAATTTATAATAAGAAGTGCAGCTATATTTAAAGATAATAGTAAAAATCATCACAAACTTATTAATATTTTTTTTATATGACTAAAGTGACGAGTATGCCGCTGGCTCGGCTGTTGTTAAACAAATATACTACTAGTCTTTCCCTACTAAAGTATGAGTAGACTCAAGTCGCATCACGTTGCGCCCGTCACTCAGGGAAGGGGATGTTACGCCTCAAGTGTAATTGTACCGGCGCCCACACCCTTCCACAGCAATGCGACTGTACCACTGCTTGGCAGCTTCTTTTACGCCACTCGGGGGACACGTGTAAGGACTCTGAGTGTATTCACCTACGGACGTGAGCCACTGGACCCCCCCAATATTCATGATGTTAATCGAAGATATCTTGTGCAGCTATGAAGCTGAGATCTCTGTAGTAGTTTAAATACCAAAACAATACATTCGGCCTAATACTCGTAGAATCACAATTTAGTATTAGATTCCCTACATTCTAAACACGTTTTCGTGGATACAATTGTCTGTAATACATCGATCAGTGGAAAAATTGTGTATTAGCTTAAATACACTAGGCAGACTTATACAATTAACTCAGTGGTTTTAATATACAAGCAATAGAGAGACCAATTTTCTCCACAACGAACGCAAATAGATTTTAGTAGGAGTAAATAAAAGGCTGATTGGGCACCCCAAATTACTCATTTATATTAACGACCAAACTCATCAATTGAGTATTCAGTTCATTCGGATTTTTCCACGAAGATCCGTCACTAATTGAAATTGAAATCTGATTTTCCTCCCCAGCCATTGAACCGACCGGTGATTAAAAGTATTCAGAAAAAAATACAAATAATCAAATTACAATATCGCTAACGACGAGACCATCCTTTTATGTTTTGAAAGAATAAATTAAGGCATAGAAAGGAAAAAAGAAAGCACGGTACCGCAAACAAGGTTTTTGTTGTCTACATTTTAATGATAATGTTTTTATTAACTGCCAAAATCTGGCTTGTTCTTTCGGGTTTGTTGATAAAATAATGGTTCTTCAAACTCATGTTTTCTTTCTGGTATGGAAAGGTGCAATAACAAACCCATGGATATTTACATGTTTATAAGAGTCTCACGGCGGTCTGACCCGAAGACCAGTGAGAAATAGCACTCTTCTTTCTTATTAACATTCCGCCCCTGTGCGTTTCCGATGAGTAATTGCTTTCTTAATTCGCGTCATCCATCCTTAAAATGGCCACCAGCGTGGTGGCCCAGGGGCATGAGCGTGGTGGCCCAGGGGCATAGACGCCGACTTTCAATCTGAAGGTCGCTGGTTCAAACCCACACGTGCACCAATGAGTTTTTTCACTTGAAAAAATTTATGTGCGCAATACCACGTTCTCGAAACGGTGACGGAAAACATCGTGAGGAAACCGGCATGTCTTAGAACCATAAATTCGAAGACATGTGACATCTACCAATCCGGATTGGGCTCCCGTGGTAGATCAAAGCCTATTCATTCTCAATTATCGAGAATAGGCCGGTGTCCCTGCAGTGGGAACATTAGAGGCTGGTACGGAGATCCTTAAAATAAGGCCATTTTTCATTCGTCTTCACGTACTTGTATGCAAAGGTAATTTCTTCATTACTTTAGAATCCGAGGGAGAAGTGGGGGTTTATACAAAGTATTTAGTCACGTCAAACTTTCATTAAATTTCTGTAAAATGTCGCATTGCACAGCGTTAAAGTTATAAAAAATATGGATTCTTAATAAGATCGTGAATATTTTTAAATTAAACTTTCGCCTCGACTTGTTAGTAATATCGTTGGCTATTAAAGTAAAGTAGGTGGCATGGATAATCCGATCGGGAATCGAACTTGAGACCCTTCGCTCAAAGGCAGGGCTACTAAGCTACGAAGCGGACAAGCTGCTGCTTTACTTACCGAGCTTTTACTGAAGGAATGTGTTAGCTGAGTTATTCGTGGGAAAACAATGATAGCAGTAAGCTCACATATTACGGATTCGTCTCTGATATTTTCACCCACAAGGTGAAAAGCTCTGTCCTTACACTTTAGAGTGAAAAAGGTGAAAGAATAAATACTACTGCTTGGTGACAGATTCCAGGTGTGGTGGAAGTACCTCTCCGAACGAACTTGGCACAAGTTCTACTGCAAATTAATATTAATATTAATATAAAATTATTTTTAACAATTTGTTTTTTATTCATAATAATTACTTTTGGTTGCTCCTTTAGTACCACACAGGGAATCAAAGGGTATACACCTACGGACGCGAGCAACTGGACCTCCCAAAAATACGAAAAACTAACAAAATGCTTCACCCCAAAATAGTTCCCAAGGTCACCAAGTTATCTGTAGTGGTGAGCGTCTGGCGCCTCACGTTTTTCTGTGTTAAGCCCTCGAATTTTCTACCCAGGGTATGAATGATTTTCCAAAAGGTCTCAAAAATATTTTCACAAGTTATGTCATTATGTTATTAGTTTGCGTGTAAGGGCGATAAAAAAATCACCAAGTTACACAGTTAAAAGTGGAGTGTTGGATGTTTCAACGTGTGCTACAATAAATTTAGTATTAAGAAATATCTTTTAATAAAAAGGCGTATCCAATATATTCTTTTTAGAATTCAGTCGAAATTATTCTTTTTATCACTTATAAATCGATTTAACTAATGAATATTATAGTACCATACAAAATTATTGGGTGCGTTCGACCCAAATTTCTTTTCTATCCAATAGGTATTATATATTTTACTCATTACTCAGCAGCTATAATTGAAGATTGAACCCAAAAATTTCAAGAATGCATGAATCATTTTGACTAGTTTTAATTGTAACTAAATAAATCAATTGAAGTAACTTTCCATTGGTCTAAAAAAATTGAGCATCGACACGAAAAGAAGAAAAAGTTACAAAACAATAAACTTATCCACTCAACTTACGATTTTTTTTCCTAGCAAGATAACATTATTTCTTGAATTTTTCCTCATCAAGACTAGAATTGCATTCAAAGTTTCAAGGGCCCTCTGGAAAACTATAACTGTTGGTGCTGAACTTTTTCCGCTCCGGGCCACTTATCACCCCCTCCCCCCTTGGTCCATCGAGCTCGACCACTAATTGCGTCCGTTAATTAGGAAACGTCATGAGTGTTTACTTGTGGTGTGTCTAAGTGTGAAGTTCGTCTCTGATAAAGAATCGTCTACACTCTGTTTGCTGAAAGTTCAGAATAACTGCTCAAAAATATTGCATCTTTTCATATAGGTATAACTTTCGATATATTACTTCAATAGTAATTATAAATAACTAGCTGCGTCTACGGTGTTACCCGCGGTTGGCCATCCTACGGGAACACTGCATTTTACCGGGATCAAAAGTAGCTTATGTGTTAATTCAGGATATAAGCTATACTGGTACCAAATTTTATCCAAACCCATTGAACCGTTTGAGCGTGAAGGATTAACAAACATACGCAAATACACATATATACAGAAACTAGCATACAAACAAACTTTTGCCTGTAGAATATACTTATATTCTTACATATGATGACAAAATCAAAATACAAACAATTTTTCCAAAATACACAAATCTTATGCTCTCGAGCATTAAATTGTACATTCACGGTTGTGCAATAAAATATTTTCTTATCTTATCATTATCATAATGGCTGATTAGTGATTATTTCGGATCAATAATCATTCTTGATGCCTTAAATCGTTACAATCTAGTATTCACTAAGTAGAGGCTAAAATAAATAGTAACACGTTTTTACTTGATATGTATAAGTAAAATCAGAAACGTACACACCATGAAACAAAGAAGGACAGCATCTTTAAAAGTTAAACCGACTGAAAAAAAGAGGAAGTTCTCAATTCAGCTCTATGATTTTTGTATGTTTCTTACGCGATCTCTGCCATTTGTAGACCGATTTAAATGATTATTTTTTTCTATTTATCCTTAAAAGAGAAAAATGAGGTATTATTGAAGTTGTTTGATTCGATTATTAAAACAGTCGCTTGTTAGTTATGGCAGTTAATTAAATTGTATTGTATACTGACTGACTTCTAGGGGACGTTTACTAATGTGCACGCATCTTTATTCCCGGCGTGAAATTACTTCCCCACAAGTTGAAACTTTTTGAGAAATAAACTTGGTGGGATTAATTAGCTGATGGGCGCTGGATTAGCCGCGTCTGGGCTTTAACAAGATTATAAGAGTTTCCGCAACTTTTCAACTTTACTTACGTTAATTTTGTTTGTACACGTTTTAGCCGGTAAATGATGCTGATAGCATAAAGACTGTTCTAGAATGTGATCTCTTCCAAGCAAATTATTTTTATTTATATAAACATCTATTTAAATTAGTGTACTTGACAGAACAGTATAAACAGACGCGAAGTAGAGGCAAAACGGTTCCTGGAGTATATTGTGATTTTATTAAATGTTATTTGGTATCTATTATTTGAATTTAGTTTTTGTAATGGTGGCTTAGGGGCACAGACGTCGACTTTCAATTCGAAGGCCGTGCACCAATGAGTTTATGAAAAACTTCGAATTTCAAGTACCGCAACATACTAAGAGTTGTGATTTAAACTGTGCGTTTTCATTATAACAGTGTAATTCTTAGGTTATCTCGGTATAGATTTTACATCTATGCAGTGCTGCAAACGTGACTAAACCGCTCGGAGCGGTACGATTATGTTATGTTATGACAAGCGAGTTGGAGAGGAGAGTTCGGCGACCCCTCGTTTTAATGATAAAAAAAATCGTACTGAGGGGCCCGTAAGTGCCATCGAAGGAGGAAAAAACTACGAAGGAAAATATTTGGTGCGACAGGTTACCCCCGGGGTGAGGAGGGGCAAACCGGGTAGGGGAGACGGGGGTAGACCTTGATAAAAATTAAATCTTAACGACGGAAATTTAAAGATGACGCTTGAACGATCAAGAAGAGTGCGCATCTGAGCCCAGGGGTGGGCTAATTGGGCTGAGTGTAGAATAAGGATGCGGACGCGAGTTGAATTATGTCGAAAGTTTGATTGATTGACACACTGGATAAAAATGTTTTATTTTAATTCGCGTACTTATGTGTAGAAGAACGAATTACATGGTGTTTTGTCATGCACACACACTCGGGCAAAAACAAAAGCATACACACTCACAGTTCAGTAATTTTTATGTTGTTGTTGTTTTGTTACACAAAAAATCACACTTCACCTACGGGTTAGAAAGAGCCACTTTTCGCCAATTAATTTATCATACGAACGTAGACGTGATAAATGGTGAGATTTTTGCTGCCTTTGTTTTATCACGAACGACTCGACTAACTTTCGTCCAGTAAAATAAGTCTTTCCGCAATAAGACAGCCATGGTACAACTAAATCAGTGACATTACCAACAAGTAATAAAGTTGCGTGCGACTAAATGTTTACATAAAATTTTGGAGAAAATTTTATACAGCGTCACTAATTAACTAGGTTTAAAAAAATACTATTATGCAATAGTTACATAACATTTTACAAACTGATGAAATGTTTTGTATGGGCGCGTATTTTAAAGTATACTTATAAATTATACACTTGCATTATTGCATTTATGATGATTTGTAATACGTACAAACAGCGTGCAACGTCCAGCATTCTAGAAACAAACTATCAAGTAAAATGTTTATAGCGTATTCAACGTTTTATTTTGAATTACATATTCATAGAAAATTATGGAACCTTCGACTTTGAACAATAAATTGCTACTGCACTTTTGGAGTCAGTCATAGTGCATTTGTTCTTAAGGTTCCTAGCGCACGGGTGAGGTTTGAACGGTGGTGCAATTGGAAAGCGGCATGTCTACGGCGCATGTTATGGGCGGAAGTAACCACTTACCATCAAGTGGGCCTTCTGATCGTCCCATCACTTCAGAAGCATAACAAAAAGAAAAAAAAAACTAAATTAAAAAACAATATTTAAAGCTTCCGTTTGAATAGTTCTAGAAACATCCAGGACGTTCGAACAAAGCTTAACCCACCAAACACTAACTCAAATTCCATTGAAATTCAAATCGGGATGCAAGATTTGCATCGGGACGCTTCGATTATTGATTTCGCCGTCTTGAGGGCATTGCAGCTTGTTTAAACTTTTTATTTCACTCTTCACTCGCGTTTTTTGTTTCAACCACTCGCCCCAGGGTAAGCTCCCCTACGCAATCCCTCTTGCATAAAAAAGCTTCTAATCGATAATTTCTGTGGGGGTGCATTAAGCATAACGGTGCCGCCGAATGTTTTCTCCTTTCAGATTTCCACCCTCAAGGCTATTTGTGTTTTGGCCATCTTTGGAATTGGTAACGTACCTTTAATCTGGGTATTTATGCCCTCATACTTTTTATTTTCGGGCCGTCAGCTTTGGGAGTAGCTTTAATTTGATATATCATTTATACCTCCCAAAGCAATATCATTTTTATAAGTAAAAATTGCATGCAATTTAGTTAAATTTCATCAATACTTCTTTCATTACTTTGCGTGCCAAAAATATCGTATCGTATATACCTCTATACCCCTTGCTCTTAGATTGGATAAACAGAGACACACAAGACAAACCGTCAAGATCTGAGATCAAACTTTACGCTTATCACACGAAGTCTGTCCCAGCCGAGAAGTCGATCCCGAGATCGAACGCTTCGAAGGCAGGCCTACTAGCAACTAACCTACGGAGCCGTCTAATATTGACCAAACAAAAATTGATAGTAAATAATTAGATTAGTGTTTTTTCTATATTGGCAATTGAAACTATAATTGTCATTTTCGCCAATAGAATTCCAATACAACTAATAACACTATGAAGAAATAAATTCAAACTGTGAAGAAAAGAGCTCAACAATTGAAACTGGCAATAACACCGCGATGCAATCAGCTAAGACGCATGCCATCAAATGTAGCTAACTGCCACTATCTGATGCATTTAGGGATGGGACGCAATTTATAACCTCTCGACTATGGGGAACCTAACCGGACAATTCATATTTATTCTTATGTAAAGAGCGTGGTTTGTTAGTGGCAAGGCCTCTACGTTAATTCTAGTTTGCCTTGGTTTAATTTTCCAAAGTGGTGCGAAGGTAAATGCTACATTTTCATAAATTTTATTTTATACTTCGGATGTAAAGTTAAGCGGCAAATCTTAACCCACGAATTCAAAGATATGGGATTGTCATAACTATTATTATTATTTAGACTACATTGTCAACAAATTCACACTGGTTGCCATCGTGATTTGTTGTTTTAATGGTCTGCAAATTTGTTTTGTGAATCAATTGATTTCGTGATTAAGATAATGTTAGTTTGTACGTTCTACAACGGTTGGTCAGTAACTCCTCTTGTCTGCAAGAGAAAATTGCTTTAATATTCCCATTATTGGTATTTCCGGCTATTTGAAGATTTATCCGACTTTTTGGCTTGTTATAATTATACGTAGGTTGCATCGGATACACTGTCTCATTGTATTTGTTCTTTATGTTTTTTGTGAGGGACCGGGATAATGTTTTTATGGCCAAGAGGGTCCCCTAATCAGGGTACGTTGTGATTAAACTGGCTCAATGTTTTCGCTTCCTAACACCTACCTTGAGGGTGATTTCGATTTCGTAATGGTTGATGGCTGGGTTGAAAATCTTGTGAATGTACGTGTTGACGTGACGTGAATCGATACTGACATCAAATATAGTTTGGTTTAAAAAATACTCCGCTGTTCTAGTTAAATTTTCCAAGTAAAAATGTTTTGTATAAATGAGAAACTCGATGTCAAAAGGTTACGTTTCCACTATGTCGGCATAGTCTTCACCGGCAACCCTAATTGAATTTTATTTAATTAAAATTTTACTTAAGATAATTGCACTATACGAGTATATGAATTACCTGTCAATATGCAGAACGAAAAATGTTGTAATTTCAAAGTACCATAAATTTAACCAATTTCTTTGTCAAAGCGACACTTTTGGCCACTAAGTGACCAAAAGTGTCCCTTATAGTATTCAGCTGATTGTGGAGCTTCGAAATAACCTGGTCCCCGAGTAAGGCTAACATAATATAATATAACATTTATTATTTTTTTATAATGTTATATGGTAACTCTTTTTGATAATGTGTCCTTGTTTGTTTCACGCTGCTACAGAACTGTATTTTTTTTTGCTTTTTTTTATGATAATTGTTGTCTTGTATGTATACTGCTAGAATGCATGATGTTACCAAGTGTTCTTCTTGTACCTAAGGTAAATAAATAACCTATAAAGTTTTAGTATATAGATAAGGCGGTAGAGTTTCAGCTTGAGCTTACTTGGCTAGCTGTTAACCTGAGTTGCCCTATCACCTGGATTTCCACGACGTTTTCAAACTTGATCACAAGCTAGCTGTGCTTTATAGATCACCTAAGTTAAGCTACTTTGGACTCGGTCAGAAGACGGTCACTAAGGTGATCATTTAGTGGTGGCAATTGAACTTCCGTGCTTTAGAGGGCACGTGAAGATTTTGGTCTCGGCAATACCGTACCAGCCTCTAATGTTCCCACTGCAGGAACACCGGCCTACTCTCGATAATTGAGAGTGAATGGGCTTTGATCTACCACGGGAGCCCAATCCGGATTAGTAGATGTCACATGTCATCGAATTTTTGGTTCTAAGACATGCCGGTTTCCTCACGATATTTTCTTTCACCGGTTGGAGAACGTAAAGGTCGGCGTCTGTACCCCACCAACCTCTATCCAAAAACATAAAACATAACATTACAAACATACAAGTATCAACAACAATTAGGCATAAACTAGATATTTTCGTGTAATTATCGTTATTAGTTCCCTTTACCAAATCTTCTATAGGTACGTTTGAAAGTATTAGTTAGTTTCTAGATTTTACGACTAATAAAATAATTAATTTACAATTGTCGTAAAACTGATTCAAATTGAAATAACTCTGTAATATAACTGATTTGCTATATTAAATTCTATTAACGCAATCGTGGTACTAATTAACTTTCTTGAATTTAATCAATACTTACGAAGCTAAGTTTTAAGATCGGGTTTCACCTGGCAATAGAAGCATATATCTGTTATCAAAGGTATTTTAGAAAAAGTTTAGGTTCGAGAATTTTAAGAAAATAAAAAATAAATATTTATTTTGTTAGAATCGAACATTGCATCGTTTAGCAAACAAAGCGCGCTTGGAATCGATCCACCTCGAATCCGATTCGAGGTCTGCATCTCATATTAGCAATTATTATATTAGATAGCTCCTTAACCTAATTGGTAGCCTTCGAAGCGAGGAGTTCCGGGTTCGATTTCCGACCGGGACACACTTTGTGTGGTGAGCATGATGTTCGCAGGTCTTTGGTGTTTGCCTTGTATTTTTGTGTTTGTCCTTGCCATCTGCTACCCAGGAAGTTCTAGTGTAGGGATATGAGCGTGTAAACGTTTATTTTTTTTATCATAATCCAACATCTTTTGGTGCCAACTAATTTTGTTGCTGCGGCCCCGTATGGTCCTTCGAACCATATTTAAGAGCACGGAAGTTTATTTATAAATTTACAAATGCAAAAATTTACCGTGTCGTAAATATTGTGTTGTAGATAATATTTACCTATTAACATTGTGTTATGACTCGTAAACGACAATTCAAGTCAGAGTATTTCATAAAACGAGACGCAGTAAACATGAGGAACACCCCACAAGTTCACCCCTATCTTGAAAAAGTCACCCCCGCACGTAGAAATACAAAAAAGGGCCTGGGAGGGACGTTACGCATCCCAAGTAAGTCTCATTGCTAGGGTCTGCAGATGTCTTTAATGGGTTTAAATTATATGTAGAGCTAACAGCCGTAGTTGGTGATAGATGGCGTGGATATTAAAAGATGCCACTGTCTTTCCCCTTTCTCAACATGTATAATATGTTTGGTCCTGTAGGCGAGTTTTCATGGCTTTTTTTTCACCAATTTTGTACCTGCCATTATTCTGTTAAAATTTTCCGAAAATCTATTTTTAAATGATTTTTAGACAATTTAAAATAAGGCTATGAAAAATGATGGATAGGTGTTACTTTGCGGATGTCCAAGGCGAGTGAACCTATAGAAATCAATTTAAAACTTTAGGTCCAACTTCGATGCTCCTGAGGAGGCTAAACACGTGTCGATTCTACTGTTTAGTATTTACTCATCTATTAAAAGTTTAGGGGAGGTACCCTAAATATTAGTATTGAGATCATTTTCATAAAGTTATGTTATTGCTCATAAAATATTTTTTTTTTTTTTGAAAATTCTATATTACACATAAATTAGTACATAGGCGAAATTAATACTAGTGATCATTTTCTTCCAGTTAAAATTTGTGTATCATGAAGATAAGTAGTAGTGATTAAAAAATAAGTGAGAACGAGAATATAATAAACACTTAATACTATATGTATTTATAAAAACTTTCATAGATTAGTATAGTATCTCAATTTGGATACCAATTCTGTATTATCAGGGAAAGAGAATTTAGTTTTAATTTGAAAATAACATTAATTAGGTATGAATGTTTTAAATAAGATTATGATTTAATTCAACAACGATAATCACGTCTTGTACAAAGGTCGCCCATTTATGTACACGTTTCGTTAGACCATGAATAAACACTACTTGACAAATAGTAATAAAGCTATACTTATTGCCTGAATACTCATTTCCCGACTTAAACAACTGAGCACGACATAGCATTTCATTACGGGAAAAAACATAGAGAAATTGGAAAATAATGTCAATTACAGACAAAACGCAGTGGCTCTAGCAAACTTACTGTACTGCGAAACACACGTAATCATATCTCTTATTAATAAACTAAACTTTACTGCAGTGATTTTAGATTCAATCTAGCTTGCGTTGTCTCTAGCCCCGCCAGCGGGAAGCGCTAAATCTTTTCAAGCGAATTTGAACTGTCTCTAGCTTAGTAGAGTCGTCATATTTTGTATGTTCTCATAGATTATGACATAGTTCGAGTGAATCAGGGTTTGTGTATTGTAGTTTTATAGCGCTTTCTGTATTCTAGTTTAGCTAACGAGTATCATTACGCATTATGATTACGTAAATAGGTAATTTCGATGCGAAGCGAGGTGGGGCGGCCCCGCTAAGTTTTCCGCTTCGCTTGTCGCGTATTCGCTTGTTAATGTAATCATGGCCTTGTTTGATGGACAATTTTATTTGCTATTTCTCCAGCTACTATTGCAGAAATCGTATGAGTAACGTTTGATATTGAAGAAGTCTTCATTCTTCGGAATTATGACTTAAAAAAAATAAAACAAAAAAAAGAAAACAAATGTTTGATTTAATTTATTTCTTATACTGAAAAGTGTGATGGTTAATAAGAAGATCTATGCTCATAAAATTTTATATTTTTGAGATTTGATTTGTAATTTACTCATCTAAACATTTCACAATTTATATATACAGGCTAATAATTAAATAATTATATATCTGGAGGCGGAAAATAATAAACGGAAATACAAAAATTGAAAACACTCATAGGCGTGAAAGATAAAAGGTGTAGTAAAATCACACTGATCATCATTAAAATAATTTGAGTCGCTATATTGACATTGTCAGCATACAGTGCATTGAACCAGCATCATTTGTTTTATGTTACAAAGCCGCGGATGTGATACGCTCGATCACCGGTGGTCTGCACGCACCTTTAGCGCAAGACCAATAATCCTATAGAAATGAAATAAAATATTTCTAAAAACACGCAAATTGAAAAGGATCTTTAATCAAATCAAACATTTGTTTTAAACCCAAGCATATTTTACCAATATGCTTCAGAACTAGTTTACACTGATTTGGAAGTAATTTTGTGTTTACCTCTATAATTGTATTTGTTCTATAAATACATTATTTTACAAAAATACAAAAAACTGAACGAAGCTTAGCCGTCCAGCTATATTTATATAATTGTAGTTAAGTACTTATTTTGGGAAGTAAAACTATTTTTATGCTTCTATAAGCTAGTGACGCCTTTTATTTTTTTGAGTTATACTCAAAAGTCATACTAAAACGGTCAGGTTCTCAAACTTATTCAACTCTATCTTAAATAATTTTTATTTTGGTATATCCCTCTACTACCTAAAGTATTTGAAATCTACAAAGACGATTTTCCCCAAAATAATTTATCAAAATGTTGCGCAAAATTGCTTGTAAATCGTTTAGAAATTGCTTCTAATCTCTAATCTGTACAGTATATTGTATCGCTTCTATATTTAAAACTTTCCTATGCTATTATATTTTATACCATTGATGGTTGATTGTGTAAAACAATATAGCTTCCTGTTTGAGAATTTTCTATCTGTTATTTCGTAATACCTGATATCCGATTAAATATTGTAAAACTATTTTTTTTTTTCATTTGTCACAGCTAAACTAACGTTATAAGTTATAATTGTAACGTATAACGTTACGAGTTTACTTAATAAAAGACCGATTGTTTATTAATAAATATGTATATTAACTCACCTTTACGCTAAAGTTATAGTAGTTTGACATCTAGTTACTTATAAGGATCTCGAATGTGCAGTACAACTCACCTTCTGTAACAAAAAACAAAAATATTGTATACGTGACTTAATCAATTATCAAAAAAATATTGTGGAGGTAAATTTGTATTTCATGGCACATTTTCAAATACGATAAAGGAAAACATAAAGGAAACCGACGTGAAATGAAATGAGCACGTGGTAGATCAAAGACTACACTGTCACTTATTGAGAGTAAGCCGGTGTCCCAGCAGTGACAACATCAGAGGTTAATTCTAAATCAAGTGAAGGCTAAAACAAAATATCTGCCCATCAGAGTTGAATTTAGCGTCTTGGTCGTAACTTGCAGCGATCAACTGATACAGTATGTAATATTATCCGTACTATGTAACTTAAACCTATTATTTTCAAGAACATCATAAATAAATAATTTCTCAAAGAAAAAAAAAAAAAAAGTTTTGCGATATTTAAACAGACAGAAATAATAGAGATTTCAAGAATACAACAAAATAAAAGATCGATTGTTAGAAAAATCTAAGTTGCTCATTTTATTCTTTTCAAAATTCCATCGAAGGGATATTATAAAATATGTGTGACAATTATCGGTACACGACGTTAATAGTCTGCTTATAATGTAAGATTGCAAAAAGTTCCCCTCCTTGAGGAAGATTTATTCGCAAATTACTTATTTTTTACTTCCTAAGCTCTTCGCAGCGATACTTTGCAGAATACACACAACCGATTGTGCCCCCTATTTACAAACGAATAAAATTTACAATTGCGTGATGTTCTAAGTCGAATTACAGACACTTAGCCGTCGACTGTACATCGGGCTCGTTGCAAAAATGTATTTAAAACGTCACTGTAAATGATTTATTTGATACATCGTGTCGTAAATTTGTCCATTTGGGTTTAGACCAAGAAGGCGATAAATATTAGTTTACGTGCTCGATGTTTTAGAATTACATTCAAAACAGAAGTCGTATATTAAGCCAGCACATAGTAGCGGATCAATACAATATACGATTTTTCAATTCTAGGACTGCTTAGTCATATTAGAGTTTTGGAAAAATATTGATTCTTTACTTATGAATTTGCCGATTTATAGAACTGGCCATTTTGTGCTTTTCGCTTAAGAACTCTTAAAATATGTATAAATTGACCTGTAAACATTTTTTACCAATAAATACTTATGACTTATGACTTATGCTTAAATCTGTTTTTTTTATCGCAAATTATGCTATATTTATAACCATAAAATCTCTATCTCTATCGAAAAATTTAATTTTTGATAATTTCTTCCAACTCGGTAGACACTCGTGAAACAGTGAGCAGTATCAATAAAATCTCTTAATTAAAATATAAATTTTATTTTATTACTCCAAGTCATACCAAGGCTTTTTCAGTATAAAACGGAAGTTTTATATTAAGTAAACGATAGATTTTTTTTAAGTCACTAAAATTCCCTCTGTGAAAAACATCTGCTTAATTTCGGATCTCAACGAATAAGTATTTAATTCTTTGTTGCGACCAGTAAGAAATAGCAGTAACTGTATATAAATATCAAAATGCAAACAAAAAACCATAAGAAAAGCAAAGCTCCCGATGTTGGTATTCAATTAAATTTTCAATCACACGCAGATCTCTGCACAATGAAGAAATCGATTTAAAGATGAGCAAAAAATAATAGACATGGGAATATTCATGTTCCGCCCTAGTACGCATTCGTTAATTTATGCAAGACGATATTCTTAAAAAAAGAATAAAAAAACTACAAAGAGTCACGTCAGAAATTGCAATCCAGTGACACCGAACACTTCGAAGGGGACAGAATCCGTCAACCCCAACCTGACATGTCATTGTACTTCCTATTCTGTCACTTTTTTAAATCAAAACGTAAGGAACAAAAAGTTTCTAATTGTAACAGTTTTTTGCTCTGAGATTTTAAGGTCGATTATTTTTTCTTTGTAATGAAATAGAGCAAATGTGAACCGTTAAAAGTATTAATACTAGTCAATAGAAAACCTTTTATTGTTAAAAACAGAAATGATATCATTTTTATATGAATATTATATTTAATTGTAGATTTTTTTATTTTTCTTTTTAATTATTTTTATTTCTATATATTTATGAAATAAGGCAAATATTAAACATTAAAAGTAATTAAACTACAAAAGAAAATATTAATAAAAAATATTTTTATGTGAATATTTTTTTTTCCTACTTTTGTTGTAAAACTAAACTAGATTCGTTAGGAGTAATTTTTCTACTAGGTGATAAATTTACCATTAAAAATACATAGAAGCAATGGCAAACACCATTCTTTTTTAAATATGTTTTTTTAGTCTGCAAGGATGGCAATCGCGAATGAAGTCGCGGGCACAGCGAGTATATTCATGTTAATTGTGAAATAACCTATAAGTTTAACGTGTTTACCTACAAGTTTGAACGGAGGAATCAGACTCGCTCTTGGCCGGTATTTTATTCAAGGTCATTAAGTCTTAGAAACTAACTTAAACCTCTACATACACCGCACACCTGTGAAACAGGAGGTGAAATTATCGAAGTATGTTATTAAACCAATCCTATCGATAGGAAGGGTTCTTAAAAACATGGAGTAATCGCACAAAAGAGATCCGGTCTTCGAAATTCTATTATTTATAGTTTCCGATCAGTTTGAATACGCCTTAATTATCGGCTATGTGTACGCGACCTTAGAGAAATGCGAAGGGACTATAGATCCTGGTATCGGCTAGTAATGTGGAGATCAATATTTGGAAGTCCTTTTCGAAGCTTGGAAACGATGAATAGCTAAGTTATTCATTAGGGAACATGTGCCAATGACATGAAATAAAAATTAAATAGAAGCCTGGGTAGGCTTTAAAAACTATTATAGGTCGTGATATAACGTCTTCTCTTCTACTTAAACAATAAATAGTGACATACTGCACTGCCAAAAAGTAGGTAATTATAGTATATTTACAGCTGCAATTATTTTGAATGTATTCTGTACAATAATATATATTAGTAATGCAATAATTTTAAGAACTTTGTAAAACAGAGCGACATGTTCGCATTAGCGAAAAAGCTCTATGAATAAAAATAATAAAAAAATATCATATTGGTATCTATTGGTACTATAGTGTTTATTATTTTATTACTTTTTTTTTAAGTTTTCTAGAATGTCAGTGTTACGCAAGTTTTTTTTTACTTGTAATAGTATTAGTTAAAGATCATACTTCTAAAAGTGGTTACATAGTTGCGTTTGTTACTCTGAGGTTACACCCTTAATTTCTTCAAAAACTTTCTCGGGTGACGATGGGACTTTCTCGGTTTGATTATTTTTACCCATTTTTTTTTACTTTATTATTAATTTGACACCCATTGGTATTTCCTTCCAATGAAGTATCAAAAAAACAAGCCGTTGTTTCGTATATAATAGAATTGTGTAGGTAATTGTTGGTTTTAGATTATTATATTTTAGAAAGGCTTTCATATCCTAAAGGAAACAAAATTGAATACTGCGAGCAAGTTTATAAGTCAGTCCACGAAAATTTCAATAAAAATTTAGTTAAAAGTCAAGAAAAGTAAAAATTACGTTTATTCGCGTTTAATATTATGAAACATTTTTTCTAATTCTAGGTCTAGCGTTCTTACTTAAAACCGTATAGATTTACATACTTATCTTGAAATTTCAAACGCGATATTAATGTTTATTTAGATTTTTTCAATTTAACAGATATTTAATATGAACAAGATAATAACACATAAATAAATTCATTATATTATATAAATAGATGTAATAATAACATAAAGATAAATTCATTTCACGTAAAAACCACTTAACTATTTATTGTATTGAATGAAGATAAAGAAATATGATAAGATATATAATAATGAGAATATTTAAACAAAATTTGGTATACGCAAACATAGAAGAGAAATCACTTCGAAATCCCAACTCAAACTCAAATATTGACTAAGGCTCACCATAAGAACTGTCAAAGGTAAGACCGGATCTGTGAAACTATGTCTACCTGGATCGAATTAATAAGCCAAAAATTGTTTTGAAATGTGTTAGGTGAGCGTGAACATTGCAAGGATTAAAGGTGGAGCATAAACGTTTTTTATTAAGAAGTGGTTCTCAAAATATCGTGCTTCTTTCACTGTACAGACAAACTAGTTTATTGTTGACAAGTAAGAGAGAATAAGCTTTGACGTTCCATGTGCAGGAGAATAAATAGATGTAATTTTTTGTTCTAGAACATATCGATATCCTGAAGATGATTTACCTCGCCGTTTTCAAAATGTTGAACTGCACTCACCTTTTTTTTTTCAGTGTGTGCTTTTGGAAAGGTAAATACTTACTATGAAATTCTCATAAAATCTTAATTAAAACCCACAAAATCTTGCGTCATCAAGATTTTCAACAGAATGAAACAGATAAAATTCGAAACACCTTCAGAATTCCAATCAAAACTGATATTAGTATAGTAGAACATTATTACAAGAGAAATGAACAAGAATAAAAATATTAAAAAAGAAAAAAAAACCACTAGAAGTAACAAAATCTGTAAATATTGAGAAACGCTGCTCATGGAACTACTGTTGCAATTGATTGGTACCACAATGAACTACAAACTTAGCCTCAGCATTGTAAAGTGATATATTTATATTATTTTCAAACCCTTTCTACCCTGTTTGAAACATCGAACAATAAGTGGAGTAATCCCTTCTTTAAGAGGAACTAAAAATGCGGTGTTTGAAAAATTGCAATTTGGTTGACTACATAGCAAATATCTCGAAATTTCAAAGGCAATATTGATATGTTTGTTTTCTGGATTAATGGTCATGAAAAATTGTAACGTAGCTTTTATTATGTTGAAGGCAGTATATTAATTTGTATAATAGAATTTTAAAATATAATTACAAAGCGTTTAGTCTGTTAACAACCATATATATATGGTAAAACCATAATAATTTAGCTTGGTTGGTAGTAGCAGCGAAGGAAAACTTTGTGTGGTGAGCGTAAAGTTTACTCTCGGGTCTTGGGTGTTTGTCTTTTGTTTCTGTGGTTATCAATGCCACCTGCATTACAGGGACTCGTAGTGCAGGGATATGAGTGTGTTAACGTATTTTTTTTAATTATTCGATACCGACGTCTAACCTTGCTTGGGGTACGGAAGCGTTCAGTTCAAATGCCGCTAAACGCTCACCCATCCAACTACTGACCGGACTGAGAGTTACTTAACTTAAATGATCTGCAAAGATCGTCCAAGATCGCCACGATCATTACGTTATTGAAACTTTAAATTATGATACCTAAAAAAACACCTAAAACTTGAAAATGGATTTAACAATATAAACTGTAACAAGCCACTTTTTACTACTTACTGATATCACTTATCATTCACCTCAACGTATCGAGATCTCAAAATGTTATGACAGTAGGTAAATCCGTGAACCCACAACCGTAAAATAACCATATCTGACATATTATATGGCCTATAAAAGGTTACCTACTGCCACGGTGATGGGTAAAAGGGTGTCTAAACGCATATTAAAATCGCAAACGATACAAACTATTCGAGCGGAAACCGTAAAATGTAGAGTTAAGAATATTTGAACGCAGCTTGAATGTAGAATTAGGGGTGTAGAGCTGGCGTACATGAGAAGTACAATAATTATGATTTATTTTATATGTGATGAGAAACAATTAGGTATTAATTGACACAGATTAAATGATGATGATAGTGCGCTTTGGTGCACAATTTTTTTTTATATGGCCTTGACTGGCATCGTGCATTCCGAAGCACGGAAGCGCTCAGTTCAAATACCAGTCACCAATAAACGGCCACCATCCGAATACTGACCGGCCCGAAAGTTGTTTAACTGTCTATTTTTTAATTAATTTTGTGTTATTGTATTGTTTTGCGCTGCAAAATATACAGTTTGGCCGGGACACACTTTGAGTGGTGAGCATGAAGTTTGTTCTCGAGTCTTGGGTGTTTGTCTTGTGGGTCTGTGTTTCTCTGCGAGACAGGGAACAAATAAACCCCAAATCCGAGAGCAAATTGAGTTAAACTAGACTGGTTATACACATATTTTATACCTTATTTTTGTTGAAACATGCACTTCTAGTTATTCACGTACCTACTTAACACAAGTAAGCCCTTAGCGAGTCTTTTCTAGATATATCTATTTTCTATACCTATATCTATCATCTCTAAAGTTACGGCTACGTAGTTGCTAGCTACCCTGCCTATGAAGCGAGGGGTGCTAGATTCGATTCTCGGCTGGGACAAACTCTTTTGATAAGCGTAAAGTTTGTTCTCGGGTCTGGGTGTTAATATCTATCATGTATACATCATACATACATGTATAGTTCGGGGCAAAAAATGTTAACTTTGAGTTGAAAGTAGGGTTTCATACCACTCGTCCACCGCGCTCCCGCTGTACCATCTCATACTTATCTTCAAGAATAACGCAGGTAGCAAAAACATATATCTAATACGAAGGGATAAGCATGTGAAAATTGTGTGTTCGACATACGAAACCCTAAATAAGACATTAGCAGATCGTACACCATGCTTTAATTGTATACCCATTGTGTACGTAGTTTATGTGCTCAGATATTTATGCGTTTATAAAACTCTCATAAATAGCTTCCAAGTAGCTAGGTCGTTACTCATGGTTCTTAGAAAGTTAAATGGTAACTTTATTTTGATATTGGAAATTGTTATGCATTTCTAAAATCTCACGTATTTTTCTCTATGAATTCCTTAGGGTTTATTTTCTGCTGGTTATGCTTGCAATGATTTCCGCTCTAGAAAATGGGGAAGATAATATATTTAATACTAGCTGCGCTCTGCTACTTTTATCCCGAAAAAGTAGCTTGTGAGTTAATCCAGGGTTCGTAACAAAATTTATCAAATTTCGTTCAGCCGTTCAGGCGTAAAGAAGTAACAAACATGCAGACAAATTATGGCATTCATAATATAAAAATGATAAAAGTAATACTAATTTAAAAAAAATATCAAGACAAAAATTTTAAACTTGAATAAAACTAATGAACGTATAATCTTATCACTTTCGTTCCGGTAACAAAACTTCCTAATCCATCAAAATATGTCGAAAAATGACATCGATCGATTAACAAGCACTTCAGATAACGCGGCGATTATAAAAACACGTGTTTATTTTTATCTACGTTATATCAGTGGAAAATATCACTATTCCGAAGGGCCGAAGTGTCAAAAAGGCGAAGCGGTCGCCAGATCGAGTGAGATAAGGGTACCCCACCTGTGACTGACCACGCGGAGTTGTGTTAGTGTGAGTGTGACGTACTCATAGTTTTGGACACGCACACTAGCAATGAACAGTCCAGGTTTGTAGCAGTAGCACATGTTCACTGTATATTTGATATACGGAATTTAATACGAAAGTTTAAGTAGCAGTAGAACTTCTGGCAAGTTTTTCTTGAGAAGTACTGCCGTCACAGCTAATAATCCACCGCCAGGCAGAGGTGCAGTCACATTACTGTGATCCAGAGGAAGGGTGTGAGTGTCGGTGAAATCACAAGTGCACAAGTGCAAGTGGCGAGCGCAACGCGATGCAACTTGAGCCTTCTCATACTTGTTGTCGGATACGGGCGGAGGTAACCACTTCAAATCAGATGGGCCTTCAGCTCATCCTACCTTTGTTGCAGAAGAAATAAATGATATGAAATATTAACCACGGCACCGTGATTACAATAGTTTCGCCAATTCTTCGGCAAAACTAGATCGCCATGTCTACAGTCTCATTATATTTAGGATTCCGTACCTGAAGAGAAAATTTACAAACATTATAACACCACTGCCGTGTCTTCCCTAGCTGTCAGAGTAAATATATATTAACAAAAAAAAAAAAATACGTTGTACGTAATCAATTTCGCATTCAATATTATCGAGAGTGCAGAGTGAGTCAACTCGTTTCCGGCCGGTGCGAAATGAACCGAGTCATATCTTACTCAAAACTGATATGTGACACAACCTTACGCTGGTTTTAGTGGTGCAGACTATAATATGTATGTATACTACTCGTAAACCTTCCCCTTGAATCATTCTATTGCTGAAAACTGCATTATAATACGTTGCGTAGTTTCAAAGATTTAAGCGTAGAAACAGTAGCGACTTGGTTTTTGTACATTTTAAGGGTGAGGAAGTTAGGATAAACACCCAGACACAGAACAAACATATAAATTCGTCACACGACCTCTAGCGCCGAAAGTAGAGCTTTTCCTATCGAAAAATGGAATAATGAAAAAGAGTGTACTAAAAATTCAAATTAATAAGATTTTCATAAATCCAACAACAAATCCAACTGATTTTCTGAACAAGTCTAACCTTATCGTGATATTGATGTGAAATTTCAAATATTATATGTATTTAGCGAATAATTGTCCGATGACAGACACGGGTCATGTCTGCCCGGACGCGTCGGACACCCGTCGCCGGACCGGATCGGACCCGCCATTCATTAAAACGATCGATGCGTTGCTGTCCGTTTGATTGTTAATTATTGCCCATAAGACATATCTAGTTTAAGCCATGTTAAGGTGTTTTTAGATATATTTCGGGTCTTTAAATCGTTATTCAACTGTGAACCTATTAATATAACAGTAAAAAATCTTTGTCCTGTAAATTAATATACACGAAATATTTATACAATAAAATTCTGACTTCCTGAATAACTATAACCTATTCGTGATATTGGTGTGACAATTGAAATATAATATTTTTTTGTGAAATTGTACGATGATCTCAATAGTTGCCGGATGCTGATTAGTTCGCATATTACAAACTATGCTTAGTTTGGGGCTAGATGGCGCAGTGTAAAATATTTCAATGAGTATATATTTATTTATTTACAAAAGAAATATTATTCTATCAATACTATAAAGAATTATTATTCTATCAATACTATCAGTAATCTGATTCCGATAGCTATGCTTAGTTTAGGACTAAATAGCGCTGTGTGAAATATTCACGAGTATAAATAAACAAAAGCAGTTACTCATACCAATATAGATCCCAAGTTCACTATTCCAAAGTAATTGTTAAAGCAAACATATTCTAAACCCGTACGAACCTTTGTTTCCTTGCGTGGCTGATTGCATTAAGCAATTACAGAGTATTTAATTACGTACCAGTTAATTACCGAAGACCGTGCAGTGCGCTACCGTAGGGCTTCCCATTTACACTTGCAACTGCAGTTTTGTTCGACGTGTTTGCATGAGGATTATGCGGCATATGACAGGTGTATGACACATGTATAATGGAATGCTAGATTTTTAGAGTACCTTGTACTGAACAACACAATTAACCTAATTAATTTCTTTAACCCTGTCTCTCGAATGTGTCGTCTATATAACGAGCAATGATTTAAATAATGAATTTTTTTAAATCAAAAATATCTGCAAATGATTTATATATGTTTGATTCAAACAATAATAGGTTCAAACGATGTGTCCACGACATTTTACTGCAATCTAATTTTATTATATAAATATTGTATTATTCACTCCATCTTTTTTGGGTAATTATATTATAATCTTGCAACCCTAATTTTGTTATATTCACATAAATGGTTACGAATCTAGTACTTAAATTGTACTTTCATGCTATTTTTTGTTTCTTTAATTTATTGTAATCTGCTTTGTGAAGTTCCAGTTATTCTTGCCGATGCACCTTGTCGAAGGCCTCAAACTCAGATGACTTAAAGCTATGACAATAGGTTTGGCCACTTATATGAAAGAGGGAGAAAGAGCCGTGCTATTGCGATTATTCTATTGTGTTATCCTTTGAGGTAGTCAATGCATTTTTAAACGATGCGTCTAATGACATAACTCATCGCTAAAGAAAATAAAAACGAGTATGCATAATATTAAAAAATAAGTTAATCATGAGATATTTACATGTGTACCAAACAATTTCTGTTTGTTCTGGACTTTCATTTCAGAAAAAGATAAAGAATTAGGGTAGCCAGCAAAAAAATAAAAAAATCCACGCGAACGACGACACAGAAAACCGCTAGTCTTCAATATAAATTAACTATAATTTAACTATAATAAGACTAATACCGAATACCCTATTCATGCGAATCTAGAAACGCCACAATTATAAAACTAAAATAATTTCAAACCCAAAGTCAGATAACCCTAAATTAACATCCAAAGTCGTAGTTAGTTTGCATTTAGCACGAAATTTCGCAGTATTTAATTAGGTCCATGAAAAATTACTGTGAATGCAAACAAACTTTTCAACGCTATTGCCTAAAATTTGTGACAAGTGCACGATAAAACTGAAGCCCGCACGATATTTTCGCCTAAATTTTGCGAGACTGCACGAATTCTGAAATTATGTGAATTTTTGCTTCGCTTGCTTCTAATAAATTTAAAAGTGATCGATTGTTGGACTAGAAAAAGATACATAATTGATGTATACCAGATAAATAAATTTAAAAAGCTTTCTTACATAAGACAGTGCCAAAAGCGGTCTTATCGTTAGTCAGCAATTTCTTCCAGACGACCAAATTGGCAGGATAGCAAGGAAGTTGTATGGAGTAATAAGGTGTACCATACTAGATACTATAACTCTCTACTGAACTATTTAGGTATAATAAATAACATAATATACAAACTATTTTCAAGGCCGCTGTCAAAAAAGTTTTTTTTTCTTCTTTCTCTGGCTTCGCTCAGTTTGCGCATTCTTTTAACTACAGATAACGGAAAAAATTGTAAGTTAATAAAATATATTTATATAACAACTAATTGGTCTAAAAAGGTTGCATGTTCATTTAGTGATAATAACGCCCATTGTGCACCTCGCAATTGTTGTTTGTTTCAACTTGTTTTGTTATTATTTTTTCTTTCTGGTCCTATATAAAGAATAATCTATAAATTTAAAATATTTTGAACGAAACCTATATAATCCATGTCAATTTGAACACCAACGTTGAATCGTAAACATTATTGCATTTTTATCTAGTTCAAGTTCATAAAAATGCAATTATTTTCACCCTTTATTCTAATTACTACCATGAACATTTTGCACAGATCCCTTATGCCTTGCATATCTGTTGTTTCACAGTTCAGAACAGAGTGGTTGTAAATCAAAATCTCATCTTGTAATGACATAACTCGACACTCCCGGTGTGCCCAGTGATTCTGATTAAAACTGAGATTAGTTTCTAACGATTAGCATTTTAAGTGACAGGCGAGGTTTTATGCATTCACTGTTATTGTGACCAATAACTTTATTATTGACTGAGTTTCGTAAACTGTGCTGCAGTATATCAACTGTACGTATAAACTGACGAAATTCGAAAGTTCTACTGTGTTCTAATTATTATTTACTAGCTGCACCCCGCGATTTCACCCACGTCACTAAGAGCAGACTTATAGTATTTCAGTATATAATACAACATTGCTTGGTACTTACGTATAATTAGCCATCAACCCAGCGAACGCGGCTAAAGCAATTCGTTAGCGCTTTTTCTTCCAACTAACTTTACAAATATCAATATTTAAGGCTAACCAAGAACTTTAGCGTAATGCTAGAAATATAAACTAACTCTTTGGGTCTATTATTTTATAATTTTATATTGCTTTATAATATACCTATAGGTTTTGCCGTTTACGCCCAACTGCTAGGCAAAGGTCAATCCGCAATTAGTTTACTTGTATTTCAATACTGGTTGATGTATTTATTTTATTGTTTGTTTCGATCTGGCTGTGGTGAAGAAAGAAAAAATATGCATTATTGTAAAATGCCTCTATGTCTAAATGTTCATAGACAACACAATATTTTATTATTTATAGTTTAAAATAATGATATTACAATATAATAATATAACAATCCCCCTAATCTCACTTATACGTAGATTATTTAGATTTGCATGACAGTGTGGACATGCAAATTTATCTGGTTTTGTCATGCAAAGATTCCACCCAATATTATGCAAAAGTACGATAGCGCAAGCCATCACCTATTACGAATAGGCACGTGACAATATAAGAAAAAAAATCAAACGAGAAGACATGCTAATTTGTGCCGACAAGGAGGGTCTCAAAACATGATGAAAATATCTAATTTTATTCACCTTTTAACAGTGCAAGCTATTTTAATGATAAATCTGTAGAAAATATGCAGTTTGTAACGAATGTTTGATAAGAATTTGGGATTTTGGAGTGTCCAATCACAGAAAAAAAAATAGAATTAATTGTACGGCTTAACGCTATGGATAAGTTATTTTTTGTTGTATGGTTTAAACTAGAATCTGTAATAATAAAATATTAACGTCTCAGTTATCTGCACGGAAATTTATTAAGTACCGTATATCATATGCTATGTGTTTAACTGTCTCGTGACGAAAAAAAGCCACAAATTAAACAGTGCACTGCAATATTTGAGTTGTGTATGTAAATGAGAAGTACAGCACGCGTCTTCTTCAACTATTCAAATATATGCAAAGCGTTTAGTACCTGGAAAAAGATAATAGTGCAAAAGAAATATTAAATTGTCCGATTCTTATGTTAATTTATGTGGGAAATAATCTAGATACACACAGGTACATCGGTATTAGCGCGGCCGCCGCACACGACGACACGCGTCTTCAATTATTAATAAATATTTATATTTATCAGTACGTAATATCATGATTTATTTCCCGTTTTTGCTTTCTCTAGAAACCACTGCAGGAATTCAATGCTGACGCGGGCACAAGTTATTTTTTATCTAGTTACAAACAGTATCTCATTGTACAAGTAAGAACAAAAGGCATTCAGAAATATGCGCCGGGAACGTCCACAGGAAACAGTGACGTGTGTGCAGTGTTTTCACAACGAGAACCACAACAATTAGGTTTTCACTCCTCACTCTGAGGAGGGTACTTTTGTACCAGACACATGTATCACAATGAATTCTTTGTTTACAATGCGATTGAAAACTGCCATAGTAACAGACTAGTCGTACTAATAAACCACCATAATGCAGAACTATTATTTATAATCGAAAATTTACATTACACACGCAAATTATGAGAGCCGCAACGGATCGATTGATTCTAAACATTGCAATTTAAATATTTTTTCAATCAATAACTATGGGACCATGGGGATCGACTACAAAATCATTTATTAAAAAAATTTCAACTCTTTTATGTGAGGCCACTGGGGACAAGAAGGCTGGCTCGTTCCTCGCCCAAAGATTATCTTTGGCTGTCCAACGCGGGAATGCAGCCAGTGTTCTTGGCACCCTACCACACGATCAAAATTTTCTGTTTTAATTTTTACATTTTTGTTTTATATAAGTAGGCTCTAAGTTTATGATGTTTTTATTTTTTAATTTTCATGTGTAAATAAAAAACTATTTTATAACCGATATATGCATATGAATTTGAAAGAAAACTTAAGCGACAATGCGGCGACCGTTAACGCAACAATTTAAAATTTCATCAAAGGTAGCAAGAAATAATAATTGATTGAAAACTATTGTTGCGAATGATACCAAGTGGGGTCGCATCGAGAGGTTGGGAGAATCCGAAAATTAACCAATGATAGGTCTAAATTTAATTTTACGATCTGATACCTGCTCTGATCTGACAAAGGTTCTAATCAAATTATGCAGCCGATGCCACTATTGTCGCAGACATGCATAAATTTAAGGCACGTTATTGTAGATACATCTAAGGGTAGTGAGAGGACGGGTACAATAGTCAAGATGCATCAGATGGGTATTGAACGAACTATCGTGTGGGAAGAAGGGTATATGATGATACTTATCAAATGATTGTTACCAATTACTGCATCTGGAGATTAGTTAGATCGGCTTTGAAATTTTACATAGAATGAACGATGTCATAGGAGAGATACATGAGAACGACTAGATCAGAGGAACACCTACCCTTGGAATTGAATATTCACTCGTTAGTAAGTAACACTACCGTCAAAGCGAACCTTGCCAATCAAACGTCTGCTACAAATCTAACCCTTATTGGAAACAACGGGAATATCGCATTTCAAAAAAGTTCGTTATGAAAAGAAACCGTTACTATTATCAAAGGGTATGACATCGCGCAAGAGGGCAATCCAATTTTAGTGAAATTCTTATAGCTGTAATGATATGGAGCACGGACGTTGCATACTTTAGCGAGAGAAAAGAAATTTCGGAGACGCTGCGAACATTGATATGTAGATGAGACGACACAGGTAGGGAAGGGTGTTATTGAAATTAGAGATACATATGAAATTCGAGAATGGCGAGGTATTGCCGATCGATACAAGGGTATGCCAGACAGGTGTGATATAACGTATGCAACTGTTCAACTATATCTTTGGGAGAGTAACGTCTTTTCAATATTATTTGCAGCTTTATGCAATGTTTTATTGGATTCAACTTAACTCAAATGTTATAAAATAGTTTAAATAATTGTTTAAATCAATATTTTTTTAACTTTTTATGATCAATCCTAATATGTGAAGAATAAAACTGGATCATCGAATTAGATATTCCAGTTTTAATAGATAATATTAAAAATAACTCAATGTATTTTGAAAAGAGTTATTTATTTGTTTGGTTTGTAATTTGAATAAACCGGTGAGCAGTGATGATTTATTTATCAAAATATTTAAATCCATCTCGGAACGGTCACATCAACATAAGAAAAGACGAAATAGACGCGAGCCATTAGACACTTTGCATATGAAGAGTCCACGAGCGAATTTGCATACTCCCCAAAATTTATCTATGCTGTACCTCCCTGCCAAGGCACGAGACACAAATTCATATAACCAGTTGGTAGTAAGGTAAACCAAATTTGCATAAAGTCCGGCACGAGCTAATATTTTTGCATAAGAAGATAACACTTCTTCGAAACGTGGTTTATGCCAAGGCGTGAGGTGTTGGGGCGAGGATAAGGGGAATTATCGATTTGACTCTTTTACTTTATGGTAATGATGAAAAAATTCGGAAACATAATGTTTTACTATATTTATGAGTTGCAATGTCGTGATAGGAAGCAGTAATTTGCCAATTCAAAAGCCTGATATGTCAACACATAACGGGGACATGCAATTAAAATGTATTTTATGTTGCACCAAATCTGAAACGTTCCATATTTATGGGAAAGAGCATGGAAATAAAGCCGCGAGTGATTTGTCAGCGTTCCGTATCAGGCTAGGCTCAGTCGATAATAAAAATTTCCTGTGGTTTTTCTCATTTTTTGGCTATATTAGGCACGCGAAGACTCGTGGACTGCCGGGAAAGGCTGACGGCATTTTTTCATTATTTTTCTGAGACAGAGTGAAACATTGCAAAAACTATTGTATATTGATTGCTGAAAGTTTGCTGCGGGTAATATTGTTTCTGTGTTTTTTAATATTTGTTTTGAACACTCGTTTATTTCTTGTTAATTTAAAATTAGAATATGAAATTAAAGTTTTTTAAAATGCCTAGGCATTCTACGATGAAGATATCGCCGTTTAAATATTATATCGTCTGTTCATAGACTACCGAATTACGATAACAAATAGAATCGACTAGATTATCTGGGACCGACATATTAACGTGTCCTCTGAAGTTCGGAACCGCACAGTTCAATACTACCACTTAATGGTCACCCATCCTACTACTGAACGGGGGGAGAATTGCTAAACTCAAATGATCTGTAAAGAACATCTAGGCAAGCTTTGCTACGACCGCTTCTACTAACGTTTCATAATACACTATTGCTACCAAACACCTATTGCATACACGAATTTTTTGGTTAACTTGATCAACAGAAATGTTCTGTAAAACTATCTCTCTGAATTCATGAGGTACAATTTTTTTATCAAAATATAATTAAAATAATACAAAGAACATGTAAATATATTACTAACAACATTTTAGGTTTTATAAAAATAAATTATTTAAAAAAAAATCTAGTAATTTCACTTAAATGAGACAGAAGAGAATGGTTGTGTCCCCGAGTTTTTGCCGTTTCTTCATTCGCCAAGAACATTGCAACAAAATACATACTGCAGAAACGTCTATTCTCATATAACTGGATCTCCAGGTGTCGATTCCCATCATTTATAAAATCGTCTAGTAAGAAATCATCAATTAGCAACTAACCGGTCTCCACAAATGGTCTGGGCGGAATATTCCAATGTTTATAGCATATCCAACTAGGCCGTCGGCCGACTACTCAAGCTAGAATTAATCAAATCAACCAACCCCTACCAACCACTTTCCGATATAATTAAGGCGTGCATGTATGCGTGCCGGACAATACGTACTGACCTTATGTGTGTGTGATAATGAACGATTATAAGAGACCTAGTTTACTTAACTACAGCTCTATCTTGGCGCTCGATCAGTTGATTTCATACTCTATCTTTCACAGCGCAAGGTTGAGAATGAGATTTTTGAGTGGGTTATTAATTCGTTTGGTTGTGTGGGTGGTTTTTCTTGGTGTGTGTTGATGAGTCACATTTTTTTTTGTTTCGTGGGTAAGGCGCTAGGGTGCCGCGTGGGGTGGTGTACCCCTTGCTTGCAACCCCATCTTATTAATCAGTGAAGTACAGGCCGTCACTTCACATGTCTGTTTGGTATACCGAAGCGTTACTCTTATTATGAATTCAACGCGATCTATAATTGGTCACGATACCACTGACAGAGGATATATTTAAGTAAATCAAAGCAAGTTTTTTTAGAAATTCATTTTTATTTTTAGAATATAAAAATCGGAGACTTTCCCTCAAATAGCAGTAAAACAAAATGTCACCAAGGAACGATAATCAGGCATTTTTTATTATCAAGAGTGTTTAGTGTTACCAGTACAGACACTGGTACTTCGTCAACACAAAACTTGGCCGAAACGAGCAAGGTTTATATATCTATTCTATTTTTTCGTCTATTTTCCACTACATTTATTATTACGTAATTAAATTTTAAATCACAGAAAATTTATATTTTTTTGTGACTTTTTAGTTTATTTTCTTATATATGTTTATTTTCTTATAAGAATTACATTTTTACCAAAAAACCCACCCAATCGAGTGCTTACCGTCGCTCTTAAACAAAAATAATACGACTCAAATCCTCCCCTACCGAGAAGACACAAGTCTCATTGCGTTGTGCCTGTCACTCTGAGAGGAGATGTAACAAATCATGTGACTAACCCTGGTACTTTTTGGAAAATACTATTACTATTGAAAAATACTCAAAAGTATATTGTACATACTCAATATTCAAACTGCAACTCTATGGTACAAACGTAGGAATTAATTAGAAGCGCCGTTGTGAAAAACAAATGACTTTTCATGCCAAAGATGCTTGAAGTTAGTTGAATAAATAAACGTTATACCCCTGCACTAGGATAGCGTGTGTTTCGGAAGGTAATCGAACCCGGGATCCCTCGCTTCGAAGGCATTGCTACTACCAACAAAGCTACAGAGCCAGAGCCGGAGTTCAGCTATAATTTCTATGCCAAATGCTAATCGGGCCACAGAGTATAAACACCCAGATCAGGTACATAAATAGAAAAATCAACTTAGAACGAAGGCTCAATTCAAGGAATCTCCCGAACTCCCAAACGTCGATAGCCCAGTGGCACGCTATCGTTCTCACTTATAAACTGAGCGAATAACTATTCGATAAAGATATCGATTGTTTTGCATTTTAATTTGAAGCCCGTCACTACTCATCACGCATGTGTGCATGTGTGAATTCGCTCACTCAGGGAAATTGCGAACGAGACTAGAATTTCCATTTGTACTGAGCGTTTTTGTGCTTCGGATGATGGATCAAACTGTCGGTACCGGCAATGCCATCTTCGGGCAACTCAAACTTCGAATTTGATTCACTCAAAATCTCTTATACGCTTCATCTGGATTAAAAATCAGACAAATACCGGTTTATTGATGTAGATCTTTGTCAGTTGTTTGAGAATATTTTAATAAATAGGAAAATACAGCAGCTACTAAATATATCATATCTATACAGCTTTATTCACAATGTCTTGTTTGACATGTAACACCATAAAAAGTCATAAGTCTCATTATGATTGAAAGCAAATTCTGTGCACTATCCAAATTTACGCGGTCCACGCTCGAGGAGCGAATGACCAATCTTCCTCTGTTTCATACATAAATGGTGATACCAAAGTTACTCGACCCTCACTAGGAACTATGCATTCGCAACATAATTAGTGAATGGGGTCGATAATATTAATGAGAGGGGGTAAGACTGGGGTGTGGATTGTTATCTATTGAACGCTTTTGTGCTCTTTTGTTAGCGCTTGTAGCGTAGCTTCGGTGGATGTGCTAACAGATTGAATATGTTATTATTTTACGGTTTTTTTTTACAGACGGAGAGACATGATTGTCCACTTAGGCAGTAATTTCTGCCCATAACTGCAATCTGTGTTGCCATATTAAAGTGTGAAAAGATCCACATCGCATTGTATCCGCCTTTGAGCTGTGGAGATGGTTCCATCTTACCACAGATTTACTTTATCGATTCACAGCTCAGTACATGGTAGCTACCTTCTGCGCTGCAGGTAGTGGGTTTGATTCCCAGACAAGACAAACATTTGTGTGACGAACATGTCAAAACTCAAACACTATCCGATCCTCCGATATGGAAGAACAAGCAAGAAACTTGTGGAGTATATCCATTTCGGCATTTCAGTTCTAATTCGTACATTTCTTTTCTTACGTTATAGGTATAGACGAAGCGCTTGTAGCATAGCGGTCTTAACTGTTCTTTACAGGTCATCTCAGTTAAGCAACTTTCGACCCGGTCAGAAGTTGAATGGATGACCATTTAGTAGCAATTGAACCGAGCGCTTCCGTGCTTCCGAGGGCTTGTCTAAATTTTAGCTCTACTGGTCGTTAAGCCATATCGGAAGCCTTTGGACGGCTTGAAAAAACCGAGATCAGAGTTGGCCAGTAACTCACACGAAAGGAGGTAGGAATACGGTGCTTAGGCTGTTTTTTTTATGTAACACAGCTATTAGAAATTTAGCGGAGTTGTACTAAATTGTAACCTTAAAAATGAAATTGGTGTTTTGTAAGCCTCAATCTGTGAATTCAAAGTAGCCATTATTTAAATACCTGGTAAGAAAATAATACATTTGCAGTGGTTTTTCAGGACTTCTCCGAAAGAACAGTAAGCGTATTTCTACTTCTACAAAATGTTTTTAATGTAAAAAAGTGAACGTTTACACACGCTAGTATTCTGTGTCACAGATGGCATAGACACACACAAGATAAACCTCCAAAACCCGAGCAAAATCCTCATGCTTACCACGCAGTGTCGCGGCCAAGAATCCGTGGCTTAGTTATGACGACTCCGTGGCTTAGTTGGTAGTAGTCCTGCCTTCGAAACGAGGGGTCCCGGGTTCGATTGGCTGGGGCACACTTTATGTGGTGAGCATGAAGTTTGTTCTCAGGTCTTAGGTGTTTGCCTTGTGTTATTGTTTGTCCATGCCATCTGGGACACAGGGAATGAGTAGTAGAAGTATGAGTGTGTAAACGATGTTAAAAAAAATCTAATCCCTCGTTTCGAAGCTCAATTCAACTACGGAGGCGTCATACTCGTATATTTTTTAATTCCCGGACATATTGTTAGTTAGTCTTGTACACTTTAATGATAGGGGCTAACTGTCACTTGGACACCTCGTTTGACACATTAATGGCGTGTCAAGGAATTGTAATCCCCCTGCAATTAGGAATTTCAGCTGAAGTTGATCGCTTTCAAATGTGGTATTAATTTGGAAATGAACGTAAAATGGAACGGTTGATGATGATTGTAGAGGTGTTAAAGTTACTTATTGGTTGATAATCGTTTTACCGTTTAATGGTTGATTTTTTTTATTGTTATGTATATAGGTTTGTCCGGTCAATTCCCCTCCACCGTTTTTTTTTATTAAACATCAGTGGCAGGACGAGATGAAGGCCCACCTGATGTTAAGTAGTTACCTCCGCCCATAACAACAGCAATGCAACTTAGGTCCTCCCTGACTGAAGTATGAGAAGACCGAAGTCGCACCCCGCTGCGGCCGTCGAGACGGGCATATTACGTCTCATGTACCTGTAATTTCACCGGCACCCACACCCTTTCTCCGGAACACAGCAATGTGAGCATTACTGTTTGGCGGCAGATTACCAGGTGTGGAGGCAGTACTTCTCCGGGCGAACTTTGCACAAGTTCTACTGCTACCTTTTTGTTGCTCATTTTGCACCCCCAGGGTGGTGCAAAAAGAGCAACAAAAAGGTTCTTAAACTTAGTAGAGATGTGAAAATTAGTTGATAAAAATAAATATTTAGTTTATGAACTAAATTAGGTAGTTTGTGAAAGTAGAGTATTAAAGTTCTTTAGCCACAGAGTGCGTCAAAGCTGCTAGCCGTGACGTCACCGCGTAGCAATAAGAAATTCGCGTAGTGTGCAGCCGTTCGTGTTGCGTGCCGCGCATGTGTGAGTGCTTGGGCAAGGTCAGGGCTGCGCTATCAGATCAATGGTCAGATTCGCAAAACGAATCGATACAATCAACGATTCAATTTTAGGGGTAACGATTTTTTTTTCTAAATGACTCTTTTGTTAAGTCTATAAAGACTGTAGGCTAAAACCCCGAGTATTGTAGGTGCTTATAGGGTACGGTAGCCCCTTAGCATCAGGTGGGCCGTCAGATAACGTGCTTAATCATTTACCTACATTAATAAAAACTGGTTGAAAATGAGTAAGTTAAGTTCTTATAAACTAAGAAAAAATTTGTGCGGAAACCGGCATGTCATAGTACCTACATTGTTTATGAATCTTCGAGTTTCGTGGAATTCACGTAACGCCGAATCAGTATAAAAAATAACTAGTTACAATTAAAAAAATTAAATACTTTTGTTTCCAGTTTTGAATTTCGTCTTTATTAACAACTAGTCAAAAACATCTATACAATTTGAAATTTGAACCAAGGAACTTGTGACAAGTTCATTCAAAGAAATACTACTGTTACACCTGGTAGTCCGCCGCCAAGTGGTGTACTCGCGTTGCCGTGTTCCGGTGCATGGAAGGGTGCCGGTGAAATTACAGGCGGAATTAAGCGCACGAAACTTTACATCCCAATCTTAGAGTAACATCACAATGCGCGGTGGTCACCGAGTTGAGTAAACTTGGCAACTGCCAAATGTGAAAAAAAAGTAGCCGTTTTAACTATTATTCATATTTTGTCATATAATTTTAATAATATTAAGTGTTTATGCCTTTATTAATAAATAATCACATATAAGTTGAAAAAATAAAAAAACATTACCTTTAATATTAATTAGATTTCACACAATAGAGCTTTTTATTTAATCGTGTTAACCAAACATCGATCGAAACAGACAAAAAACGACCCGTCCTAATAGAAACTGTATAATTAATCACTTGATTAATCAGTGCGACGAATAAAAACAGTGTAATGACCCGCTTCCTTGAATCGATCGGCGTGACGTCATCAAATTTGAATGCAGAGTCACCGTGGTGAGACTCAAGAAGTTGTCGATGAAATTCAAATGCAGAATCAAACCCAATAACATACAGTCAAAACTATAACTAGGTATTGAGAAAACCGCAAAAATATTTTTTTTAATTCGACTAGATGTTATTATAAATAGGTCATAAACATAAAAACTATTTCTTAAAAAGAACAATATTACAAATGATCAAGAAGATCTCTTCCTGATTTAATTTTAAGTATAGTTTTTATGGTTCCGTTGCTAAATAGGTTCTTCTCTCGAACCAACGAGTCCCGGGTTTGATCTCCTGCATAGAAAAACATTAGTGATAAGACATGATCGTGAAGTTTGTTCTCTATTCCCTATTTGTTAGTCTTTTGCCACCTGCAATAAAGGAAATTAGTGCAGGGCGAGTTTAAGTTTCTTTGTCATTTTTATTGTCAGGTTCTTTGTCAACTGTATTTTTGAACAGACTCCAAACTTGTTCTGGATAATATTTGTAACGGTATTTTGATGATAAGGAAAAAAACACCAATAGTTCAGACATACACACCACATACCACTTTGAATGCTGATGAACAAAATAGAATCACGAAACTTAAACTATGAAATTTGTACAAAAACCTCATTTAATATTATGGCAATAGTTTTAAAGTGCAAGCTTTAATTTTCCAAATCGTATGGATAAGCGTACAACTTGGGAAAATAAAGCAAGAAATCGATAAAAAGTATCACGCGTGCAACGGTGCCAAACACTAAAGATAGGGTGGCAAGACTCTCGTGGGGCAGAAAAAAGTGAAAAGCAATCAGTGTGGCATAATTAGTGCGTGGTAAGTATGGGGCGCGTTGCCATGACAACGGCGTCAGTCGATGCTTACCCACCGCGTTAATTTCCAACGGAATTAATCGAATCATACAATCAATCGATATCGGGAATTGAAATAGACAGCACTATTTGAACTGTGAACTTTTTTCACGGCGGGAGTTTTAAAATTTATTTGTAATCTGTAGTGGTTTATTTTATTCAATATTTTTGCAAGTTTAGGTAATCAGTATTCATTATGAGTCGTATATTGTAGTTTGTCTAATTTAAGTAATGTACTTTGAGGTATCACGTAATTCATGTTGTAGTGACTTTGTACAAACGTAATACACACTATATACACACTATACGTAATATCGAATACTAAATTTGTATTGCGGCGAATTCATAAAAGCATCAAATTCATGCATCATTTCTATACAATGTTTTTTCGAAACTTCCACATCCTGGAGAAAGTATTTCAAAATTGTATTGCTTATGCAAAATTGTAACTTTAATTTGATGGTATTACAATGTTAAGTCTTTAGATACCTTATGCTAGTGCTGTGAAAAACTCAAACCCATGCGTATCGAAGTAATCGGTTATATTATTTATAATAATCGATCCCTTGATAAGGCAACACGTTCAAAATTTCCTTAAAAAAATCCTGTCTATAAACATAGATAAGTTCACGTTTTTTCCCTGAAAGGTAAATTGGACTTAGTGGACAAATGTCAAAGTATATTTCTTATTATTACTATCAATACCAGAGGTGCTGTAAATCAGTATGTTGTTGTGGGTCTGTGGATATCGCGTTACTCGATTCTGATACGGAATATTCTTATGTTATGTTAGGTGATGCCTGTTGGATTATATATTTATAAAAAAAATATAAACAAATTAACATCAAATGTCATTCCTATCCTTATCTTCATTTTATCTGTAATTTGATCGTTAGTGAAACATATTGCATTATTTTACTAAAAATGCAATACACAAAGATATGCAACTTTCACATTTCATTCTACAGTTTATCGACTTAAAGTCTTTGAATATAGTAATAAATAAGTGAGTACCATAATTATTCACAAAAAAACTGGAAGCGGCATTCATTGTTGCGTCTAACCAAAATTAAGGAGACCATCATTTTAACCGGCTTTTGTATTCAAAATTCGATAATTTATTGCCGAAATAATATAATTACGGTCGACTGACGGGACGGATTGGACCGGAAACACGAAATTACCGGAGAAATTAAACGGAAACATTTGGCCGCCGCAAGCAAGATGGCGCGCCTCCGATTATCGTGTCTGTTCCATTTATGAATTATAATTATTGTCGCGTCTCTAATTATTTGTTTTGTCCGTAATTGAGGATTATTGAAAAGTGTTAAATCGATTATTTGTCTTGATGAAAGTGTGACAATAAAAATAGTCACAACTCTATGCGGTGACGCTTGCTCTAAATTTAAAATTTGAACAGTGAAATTGTATCATCTGTTTTGATTTAAGTATTTAAATTTTAAAGTAGATTTTACAGCCAGTGCAAGTAACCTTAAGTGAAGTATACGCCTAGTATATGTTAGAAATAAAACAAAAGTTACTTAGTATTATACATTTAACACTTACACACTCTGGTCAATCTAGGCATGATTTTTATTTTAAAAGCAGACTACTATTTTATGACTTTTAATCAGATTTGAATCCGCAAATAGACAATAATTATGTTTTTTTTTTACATTAAAATTCTTTAATATTAATTCTTTATATTGAAACTCAGGCCTAAATAATTCTATCATGACATGACATGTGGTGAGCTTATCATTGTTTTCACACAAATAACTCCGCATAAACTTACTCTACTCACAATAATATTAATCATTCCATAATGATGATGAAACGACTAACAAGTTTGGTCAAACATGTTATATTAACTTTAAATGAAACACAATTTGTGTTTATTTTACAAAAACACGTTAGGTAAAACATTGGCAGGTACAATCCTTATAGGATTACGCCAGTACTGGATAATCACTCTCGAGAAAATGGGATCGGACATCGCGTGAGACCAATAGTCTGAGAGATTTTTCTACATAATTTAGGTATAGAAATTAGTGGCAAAGTATTTCCAATGATTGCACCAAAAGATACGCTTAAAAATTTTAGAGACGAGATTCTTCATTGTGTTGTGATTATTAGAATCACAAATAATATTGAAACTCAGTTCGAAATCATAGTCGTACCAGCTTCTAATATTCCCACTGCAGGGACACCGGCCTACTCTCGGCAAATGTGAGTGAATGAACTTTATTCTACCACGGAAGCTCAATCTGCATTGGTAGATGTCACATGTCTTCGAATTAGTTTCTAAGACATGCCGTTTTCCTCACAATAATTTCTTTCACCTCCTCCTTTTTTGAAGTCTAACCTACTTAAAAGCTTGCGAAGGTTTATTTGGTATATACTAGGTGTATTGAGCAATTTCTAGTAATATAGTGGAGTAAAGTGTAATTTTATATTTTTATTCTTAAAACTTACCATGTTTGGAGTGGCATCGGCACATGTTACCATTATTAGGCGTCACACAAGAACGTTGACATTCAGAAATTTCACTCTTTTATCACTTTAGTCTTTACAATCTTTGTTATTGTAATAAAAACGAAATCTGCAGTAAGTGAAACTAATAAGAAAAATAATTCTAAAAGAAAACTAAATTAATAAAAAGACATGTTAGAATCAAGTCCTCATACAAAGTTCAAAGACTCGATCCTAACATAAAAGGTCGTATCAGACAAGATGTACGGCCGTCGCACGAACAACGCGCAGTCGCCGGTCGTTTATAAATCATATAAAAATAAATCACTCACGAGGTTCAAATGTGAAATACTTTCTCTAAACAAAAGGCATTGTGTATGCAAAAGTGCATTCCGATTCGAATACTTTTCGTCGCCTTCGTCCACCCTGTATAAGTTTTTTTTTTTCATTCGAATAAATATTGGCCGGCGCGCTCGATTTATCGATAACTTTTATATATACCGTCGTGTTGGCTGATCACGATCGTTGTTTTAATATGAGTCTGTGGTAAAATATCGGCAATAAATGAAGTAGCCCAAACAAAGGAATAAGATTTTCAGCCAGAATCTAAGAAGATCATAAACGGAATGAGATTTTAATTCTTATTTTAAATGTTGACTGGCTCTTATTTTAAACAGTAAACGTTATTTTTAATCCCGGTCTTCTTCGTTTTCCTTACAAAATCAAGATTTATTCAACTTACTTGATGGCTTATAAATCACTTGGAGGCTAATTAAAAATGCCCTTTTCGAAATGCGAAATGAACAGCCTCGAGTTGCTAACCTGTGAATATAATTTACGATATCGGGTCGGTCATTCGCACATAAACTTTCTAATTTGCAGTTCGAACGAATGTTGCAAATAAAATTGGCCCATAATAAAAACAACACCTCAGGAAAAAACTATAAAATAATATTGCCAACTGTCCATGTTCAATTTTGTTTTGACCACACCCGAAAGACTGGCCGATAACCGACCCATAACGTCTGTCAAAGGAGCAATTAAAGGTGTTCGGTGTTGCCATAAACTCAGGATTAATTCCCTCTTTTTACGATTGGAAAAAAAGAAAATTTTGCACTCTGGCACGTATACTTGCGTGTCGGCGTTCATAATTCAGGTTTGTTCTTTTTATAAAATTAATGCTACCTTATTGGCACACATTAATCGTTACATGTTTTTATCACCACTACACAGAATTATAGTTTTGATTTCTTGATGGGTTTCATTTTTACAACTGTTTTACTGCCTATGCCGTACCTTATAATTAATTTATGATTTATGCTCGGCCTTTGTATAATAGTTTTTGATAACATAAGTAATATTTCATTGTTATCATCTATGTTAATTATCGTCATTCTAATTTCATCCGGTATAAAAGCATGATATTTTATGAATTCATAATAAATGCGCGCTCTACTTGAAAATGAATGGACTATGATACAAAACAATTATTTACCTTGTTTCTCTAATTGGGAATAACATATCACTGGCAAGCCTTGGAACTGCGATTATCCGTCTGGGACCAGTAATTTATTTTAAAGGCTCATAAAATCTCACTCTTTGAGCCGTAAACGAAACATTTTAACGTACACGGGCCAAGATTATAGCATTTTGGTAAAAGCTTTTCATTCAACAATCACTCGTCATTGTCGTGTCACTGGGTATTACCGTCAACTTGCATACAACTCATAACCCGAAATGCACCGATTACCATAAATTAAGATCGGAAACCGACACGCGAAAAACAAACACACGTGATTTGGAACTTTTGCATATCACACGCGAGTCAGCATTTCACATTGCGTTAATTGAACGGAGCAAAGAAACGAAACGAGATGAGAAAAGTTACTTAGAATATACGGAAGTTAATTAGAAACGGAACGAAAAACAACCGTAACTGGTGGCGAAGTTGGTCGTTCTAGCGCGGCCAATGGTACAAGACACTCACACAGGCGGCGCACACACCACCGTGCTAGGCATTTGCATACCGCCCGCCCAAGCTCGCGCCGCCGCCCAGCCTGAGCGACAGGGACAGAGCACAATTTTACTACGTTCTACACTCCAAATAATCCAAATTTAAAAGTGGCAACCTTATCAGTCAATTTAAATAGTCAAAATTCGAAATTCGAATGCCTGTTTTATATTTTTGTTACCAAGGAGGTTGGATGTATACAAATTAGGGTGGAAAGCGTGGAGAAAAGGATGGCGGTAAATTTATCGTCGTCGCGTCGGATGCGAGTCGATTTGATAAGTTGAGAGACAATGCGAACGAGAAAGCATGAATGGGTTAGATAGGTGCCTTTTAATGAGTCGCGTGATTGTGTAACGTCTGGTTCAGTGGTTCATGATGCTTTGGGGTGCTATAGGTTTTATTTGATACTTGACATTGAGTTGATAACCTCTATGGTATAGCGCTACAGCGCTATAGTAGTTTCGATTGCACAAATTCAGTTAGGCATCTATAAAAAAGAGACTAAGGTTCGTACTCTTAAAAGTGTCCAGTTTGATCTTTAATCAATCTACTAGAAACTAGATGCAGTTCTAATAATCTGATTATTATTAGAACTGCATCTAGATTCTAGTAAGTAAATATTCTGTAGGCTCTTGCATTAAGTAAGGCGGATTTAAATTGTGAGGCACACTGCATAGATATTAGCTAGATGTGTAAATATAAACTACGGGTCAATTCATAAAAGCTTATAAGCGACAGGTTGTGTAATTTGTGTTTTGAATTTTTTCGATAGCATTCCAATCTTCTTGTCACTGACTGACAAAACATGAATTTACTAACATTATGAATAAGGCTATGAATTGTATTTAAGTACAATATGCACCATTTAGTCCTGAGATTTCCGCACCAGTTGCAGCTCGTGAGGGAGTTGCACCTCACGAACCCGCAATGTCATTCAGTGTTGACCCATCGTCATATTCAATAATGTTACAGATTAACCTAATATGAAACTTTTAAAACGTATTCGGGTAATAAGAACTCGGGCACTGCTTTCAAGGTGACGCATAATCCCGCAACGTGACTGAGATTTTGTTCTTAACTGCGTGTGTTGTATATGTCTATGATCAGACATAGACTATTCACAATATCAAAAAACTGTGTTTATTTAAGGAAACTATTTCTCCACAACTTGTAAATGTTAAGTACTACTAAACTTTTCCAAAATACACAAATTTAATTGGAAGAAAAAGCTAATTAGAATTATGCCATGAGGAATCATTAATTTTGTGCAATCTAAAATCTATGAACTCCGAAAATATGGTAATGTTCAGTTTTAGGTAGGTACTATATTAGGTAGGTAATATATTTAGTTCCTTGGAATTCTATAAAGGACCTAGAAATTATACCTATCGTATCACGAAAGATGTGTTTAACGTCAGAGAAGGCAGCGAAAATTTACGTACGACTGGCAACATTTGGTTGTAGTCCACATTTTTCACAAATGTTATTTCTGTTTTAATGATTATTTTATTTAAATTGATGTAAGGTGAGAGATATATTATTATAAGTATAAAAGAAATGTTTTTTTAGTGTTATTTTTCTTTCTTTTAAGTGTATGTATGTTTATTTTAGCTTGAGAGGTGTCGTTAGAGTCTACTTAAGCGTGAGATTAATAAAATTATTAGTAGCCATAATAATTTTCTTTCACATAGTCTCGCTTTTTGTTTTTCTCAATATTTTTACTGTCACTTCACAAATAGACATTATTATTTAAGCTGCATGAGTTCAAATGCATGATCATGCACACTGGCAAGTCGCGCTGTCGACTAAGTCAATATTGACCTAAACAGGGCTGTGCCACTTTGCGTGTAAATACTAGGCTTCTAGTTTTACCGTATTAATTATTCTTTGTCGGGATCAAATAAACAGACCGATAGGATTAAATAAATTTCAGAACGGTCATTATTCGGCCTCACAGCTCCGTTGGCCTTCTGCGCTGTTGTGGGTTCGATTCCCATCTAGGACAAACATTTGTTTTTGAGGAATATATATAATCTGTGTCTAGTTTGTGATATGAATACTCAATACGAAATCTGGTACTCATAGTGCAACTTATGATTGGTTTGGGGCTAATGGCGCTGTGTGAAATGATCATTAATATTATTTATTAATTCGATTGATCACCCTTCGCAGCACCTTAGCTGTAGAATTCAGTTCATGCTATGTTGAAGGCTTTTTGGCAACATACTCTACTCCTTAGAATTCATATAGTTACTAAACACCAAAATATATCACCTTAGGAATCTTTCGAAATTAACAATCGAATTTTTGGGTCACAATTGTTTCTTTCAGTATTTTGAATATTTTATGTTAATAGAAACATTTCTGAAGTGAAATATCAGTGTTTGCTCTGGATTTGAACCAGCACCTTCATATTAGAGTAAGTCTTCAACACAAGTATGTATGTGTGTGTTTGTGTGTGTGTGTGTGCGCGTGTGTGTGTCTGTTACTCCTTTACGTTGCTCAAACGGCTAAAAGGATTTTGATGGAATTTGGTTCCTAGGATAGCTTATATCCTAGAAGAACGCGGAAGAAAGAACCTAGGCTACTTTTTATCCCGAAAAACCGCGAGTGACACCGCGGGGCGCAGCTAGCAGTAATATAATCTTTGCTAGTAACGAATAATAAATAAATAAAACGTTTACACACTCATACCTCTGCACTAGGATTCCCTGTGTCGCAGATGGCATGGACTAACACAGAAACACAAGACAAACACCCAAGACCCTAGAACAAACTTCACGCTCACCACACAAAGTGTGCCCCGGCCGGGAATCTAACCCGAGACCCCTCGCTTCGAAGGCTGGGCTACTACCAACTAAGCCACGGAGCTGTCGGAATCATAAAATCTGACCAAAACAGACGCAGTAAGCGTTACATAGCTGTATTTTCTCCGCGGAAAACTCCTTAAACGTAGATGTATTAGTGTCCAGCCACGAAAGCAATAAAGAGCGCAGGCTTCCACGTTCATTAATTAACCCCGTATCATCCCTCTCCCTCGCACGTGCCCTAACTACTTGTAAATGAGCGCACCTCTCACTCGCACCAGCTTTGCGCAAAAATTAACTACTACATGTTCCGCTTTCTTGGTATTCACACACATTGGATGCATTTATCGTGTCAGAGGTATAACTCTACAAGCACCAAAGTGATTTTTATGCATTTTTTATGGATATGCCACACCAGTGTTGCATATAAAGTTTGTTTATTATACATTGACATTAAAGTTTGCACTTGATATAGTAAAATAACGATAACATTTTTTTAATGAGAAGGTCTTTGGATTGTCTAGCTTCAACAGTAGTTATATATAGATAACTCATAAAAATAGTTGATGGTATAAGTTATATTGTATTTAATTCTGAAAATATTTATGATGTGCCCTGAAATCGTTTACATCATAAAAAAAGTTAGTTATTCATTAGTTTTCACTGCTCTGAGCTTATGACATTTATATTTTCGCAATAGTGTACCTGAAATGAAACGAGGTATGAAATTAAGAAATCAAGTAAATGAATTTCACTGCCAGGTGAAGATTTTTGTTTCTATACTGCTAATACTACTGTTGACGCTAGTAATATTATTAACCAATAACAAAATTCTTTAACAATAATTGACCTATTTAAAATCTTTAAGGCTGGAAAAAAAATCATTCAAATGCTAAAAGGCTAAGAAATCGCCAAACAAACATACAGCCGAATTACGAGCATCTAACTTTTTCGAAGTAGGTTAAAATTAGTTATGCAATTACACCTTTATTCGCATTATACGATGATGTAGATACATATATGCAAGTCCATACGTTTTTACATCGTCTCCATATGCTATCAAGGCTTAAGCGGTCTTCCCATTTCGGGAAATTGGTGTTAATTACCGTTCTGATAAGGCGGAGTTTTCTATCTACTAATTTGGTTTTATAGTGTGTTTTATGTGATCGGTCACGTGTGGTTCCTCGGTGTAATAAATCTCTTACTGCTCGTAATTACAATGTTCTTGTCTGTTGTATGTTTTCATTAGTTAGATAGACGTGGACGTTCAAATGAATTTTCAATATAGTTTTTTTTCTAATTGATTTCCCTATTTATTCATTTATTTACACATATAAATAAAAAGAAATTAAAAAAAAAAATATTTCAGTATTTTTTATGTAAGAGATGTGACAGAACTTGAGCCCCATCTGATTTTAAGTGGTTACCTCCATCCATAACAACAGCAATGCAACTTAGGTCCGCCTCAACCCAAGTATGAGAAGACAAGGTCTACAGCTACGAAATAATTATCGAACTTAACAGAAAGTATAATATATAAATATCTTAAGTATTCTCGTTCAGTATCTCTCGTTCTTCGAAGGGCACGTTTAGATGTTCCGGCTATATTAGTCGATAAGCCATGTTGAAGGCACGTCAAACGGCTTGAAAACTCCGACACTAAAGTTGAAGACATACTCGAGTTACTAGACTTACTAGGGTTGGAACAGAAATTATGTTAAAATATAAGACTAGCTAAAACATTATATATGTGTGCTTTTATCGGTCTAAAGAGTTCCTACGACATACGCTCACGAATAAATAATTAAACGTTTACACTCATACTAGGATTCCCTGTGTCGCAGATGGCATGGACAAATACAGAAACAAAAGACTTGGGTGTTTACTCAAGACTGAGAAAAAACTTCACCACAAAAAGTGTGTCCTGGCCGGGAATCGAACCCGGGACCCCTCGCTCCGGCAGGGCTACTAACAACAGGAGCCGTCCTTATAATACTCGTATGTTTACTTATGCGTGTGAAATTTGACAAGCCCTCAAAGTCAAAGTCAAAAATCTTTATTTCCGTTGTATTCTTATAAAATACTTTTTTAAAATAAATAAGTACCTACGAGAGCATGCGTTCTTAAAACTAAGTTTAGAGCTTGTTCAAACCCTATCCGACCTTCCATGGGGACGAACAAGCAAATTTCATCCTCATCTTTCACAATCACAAACGATTCCATTAAGCGAGAGCTGTTTTCGCAGACACCTGTTTAATTACGTAAAACATCCTAAACCGTTACGTGGACATTTCATTAGAGCCTCCAGTACAAAGGCGAACGGACTTTCCGTGTTCAATTGTGTGTGTGATATTATCTAAGTTTCTGAGAGAAATCAAAGTAGGTGTGTATGTATGGTAAAAGTTTCTAAGTTGATTAACTTGTTATACATTTTCATACTTGTGTAAAATGTAATAAGTAAGTCTAAAATACTTAGTCGCGTAATAGTTTGGATATTATATGATCTATTCCCAGTTGCCACCACCATCTCCGCCACCACTGGTACCTATAACCATTTTTTTTTTAAATAAGCATTTCAACTGGAATTCGCAAAAAAAAAAAAAAGTCAAAGTCTGTGCTTTTTTAATTATATATTATATATTGTACTTTTCAGTATTACATGAGCTGTAATTAAAATCAAAATAGAAAACGATTGCCACACGCTGAAAATTTTCGACAGTTTTAAATACAACAGAAAAAAATTGGTCTGAACATACCATAGAACAATTTTTTTAATTTCCTGTGGTATGTTCAAATTTTAGAGACAACTTTTTTCGTATCCTCCAGACATTTCAAACATAGATATAGATTGCATTAACCATTACTACATTAATAAGATGTCCTATACTATAAACAAAGCTTACCAGACCAGACACGCTACAACAAGAACGCCCAAACTCACAAAGTACAATAAATACCCGGCCGTTAATGTGGGGAATGTTTTCTTAATTTCGCCCCGCAGTGTGTGGTGGTTAAGAAATTAAGAAAATGCGCCAACGTCTACCCGCCACTTAAGCGCCCCAGCTTAGAGTGTATTGTCTTCAAGATGGTTTCTGTCGTAATAAAAACTTGTAATTACAGTGATATGTGCAATAATCTTTGTTATTTTTTTGTGGTATGTTTTTTTTTACTTTCTTCAAAAAAGTTCTCATTCAGCTGTCCTTTTGTTATTATTTAGTATCTCTGCCAATTGTGGACCATATTTGATGATTTTTTTGAGTTTACATCCAAAGTAATCCTTTCTTATTTCATCTAAAGGGAAATCAAACAATTGGGGATGAAGGTTTTGAGTCGGTTTATTCCATTTTTCTAACAACTTTCACGAGTTATTCAATTCTGGTGTATTTTTTTATGTGTTTGTTACCTCAATACTTCGTCTGTTATTAAACAATAAAAAAAAATAATGAATTGTTCGTTTCATAGAAATTCTATCAAAATCGGTTCAATAGGTTATTATCAAACTTAAATAAGTAAAACAAATGTCTTACTAGTAAACGAAATTGCATATTTTGCTTTCCTGTGAAATTTTTCTTCCCCCGTTGTATACCGAAAATAATGGATCTAAGGTTGAAAATATGGGATAAAATTGAATTGAAGAGGACTTGACCCGCAACCTAATCTTGCATTACCAGTATAAAAATAATATTTTTACAACACATTCTATTATTACGTAACATACATACAATATGTATGTAACAAAATATGAGTATATGTGTGTGTTTGTGTATATCTATATGGATACATCTAATTAATCTTTAGTTAGTATAGCAATACTAATATGTTAAGTATCACTATTAAAAATATTTAAAATTGTATACTACTTGATACTGAATTTATGTATAATGCGCATAGCACAAGATAAACTCAAGAGTCATATTTTAGTGGAATGCAATTATAACGGGGGTGTCACGTCGTCTAGGGGAAGCACACATACACACGTACAAACACATTCAAATGCTTGTGTGACAGTAGGGGTGGCACTTGCTGCCTATGGAAGGCGAATTGGATTTTCTTGTTAAATTGCATAGTTTTCTGAAAATAATCTCATAAATACTCTATGTATGATAAGTACACTAGAATACTTTATATGGTAGGAGGCATCGAGACACTACGCACGATTAGGGATCGTGCAAAAAGTATTCGTCTTCTAGTAAACTGATATTTGGTATTACTTCAACGCTAATGAAAATTGTAATAATAAACGTAGAAAAATACATTATATACAAATAAAGAGCTTCCGCTTCAAAAATGTATGTAAGAAACATACATTATTAGTGAACTTTAAGATTTAAATCATCGACCGTTGGGTTGAAAGTCCACGTTATTTCATAGGGAAACTGCGCTGTGTGTTGAACAACACACCGTAAAGCATTTCAATGTTGATAATTCGCCCTTAGGCTACGAGACGCTTTGAAATCACAGTGAAATGAATATAAGAAAAGTGGTATTAAGAGGGTATTTTTAATTAGTTGGTGACAACCCTATTGAGTACATCCGAGTAATCGGACGTCACCCTACGGATTAGTCGCGTGGCTATGAGATTACCACATCGTCCACAAATGAAAAATTACCGATTGCAATTATTAATCAAGCATTCAAAGGAAAATGAACCCTGAAATTCATGAAAAAGTTGAGTTTCGCACTTTTCCATTAAGGTATCCGTGCTTAAGAATATTTTATAACTAACCCTTATAAATAATAATAATAAATAAAGTTTACACACTCATACGTTTACACTAGGATTCCCTGTGTCGCAGATGGCATGGACAAACACAGAAATACAAGACTACATGCTCACCACACAAAATGTGCCCCGGCCGGGAATCGAACCTGGGACCCCTCGCTTCGAACGCAGGGTTACTACCAACTAAGCCACGGAGCCGTTCCGTTAGGTTCCTTTATCGACCAGGTATATTGTCAGTTGTGGGATTACACTTGCAACTTTGATATTCGTTTTTTGACTGTGAGCATAATTGATAAATTCTGCCATTCAGTAAGGTCTTAAAGACCTTCAATTCTACTTACCTCACTGGCGTTGAGGTAAGTAGAATCGAGTGTGAGGCAGATCCGCACGTTACTCCCGCTACTTCGTCGGCGCTTTATGAAAGCACCGCGTTATCCGCGTGCGGTTTCATACCACGCAGCGGAACCCATAGTGATAGCCTGCCATATATATGTCATAGCGTTGCGGATCCCAACCCCGCATTACAACGAGTTTAATGTTACAAAAACAAAAAAAAAAACAGTGTTGTAGCAAAACCTACTAGACAACTTGCAATAGTGCTGGATCAGTTGGTCAAATCAGACCAAACTACCAATCCTAACTGAATTACCACCCATCTTGTTCTGTTTCATACAAACTGAAAGAGACAGCGATATTTTAAGAGCTCGAAGACTGATTGAGTTTTGTTCAATGGCAAGATTCGTACCGATATTGTTACGTGTACCATGAATATTATTGATGTAACTTCAAAGTATAATTAAGTTTATATATTGAATCCATAATCTTTTTAATTTAATCTTTTTAAATTAAGTAGTTAAACATTGTTCGATTGTTGTTATAGTCAACAATCAAGTGATATATTCCGAGTTATATTGTATTGTTCTCTATATTAACCGTGTGAATAAATGTGCAATAAGTATCAGTAACTTTCCACATAATGACTATGACTTTATACAAGCAATTTAACCTCCGCTACCGTAAACAAACTGACAGCGCGATATCGTAAAGTTTTCACGGCAAACACCCTCTCATAAACTGCATACAGCCAGTAAACTAACCGATTTACACATAAAATCATAATATTTACACCCACATTTGTCCTGAAATATCAAGCTGAAACAATTCAATACTTACTCATACAAAAATAATCCAAAAACAACTCTACACTTAGCCGAGTGATTAATTCAACGTATTCAAGTTCATAACTCGCGTAACATTCGACTTATAACTCGAAAATATCTTTCCAAAATGCCCGACAACTGTTGTTTACATTTTAGAGGAGAAACGTCACATGAACGCGACTTTTGACAGATCATAAACTAACACAAGCGCACGTTCACATTTACATACGCGCCGTGTAAGTACGAGAATCGCGCGTGTGCGTTCGGAAACTATGATTTAGTTAGTTTTGCGATACGTTTTCAGCTCGTATTTCGTGTGTCCGTCGCACAGTTTGCCTTAGTACTGACCACAGGTTAGGGCGCCGATATGCGCCAGTGTGCGTGTGTGGAGCTTTCTGCACGCGATCTTGGGGCTTACACGAGCGAGTGCGTATGTGTGCGTCTGGCTTCACTTGTGGAAGTATCAGGCTAGACTCATTGACTGCGGCCCTTATTGTATGAATGTGGAAAAATTATAGTGTCGAGTGTTCTGAAACTGCGATGCGTATTGTTTATGATCCTCAGGAGCACTTAAGACGCCCAATTTGCGGAGGACGTTAATGTCTTGTCGTTTTGTCTCGAGTCGCATTATTTCTTACAAAGTAGCGTAATTAAAATCGTCGGGTTTTGGGTGGACGATGTTAATATACTTTTTGCGCCGCCAACAGATCACTATTGCGGGGATAATTAATTTTGTGTGGTAATTATCTAAGTTGGTCTTCGGCTCTTAATTGCTTCGCCACCCTTTGTTAGTTTGGTCAGTCTACCCCACGTGTAGTCTGTTTTCTGTAGTTTTACCTTATGAGATTGTACTTTTACTCACAAAACTTACATTTAACACGAAATTATCGAGAAAATCCAAAAACCATGCCTGGTAGAAAAAAATCCTAATACATTTAAACAAAAGTTATAAAATAAGATATATAAACATATATTTTTAAACAATTTATTAAACTCTGTATTTTGATAGCACACTAGATAGGTTTTGAGGAAATTTTTGAAAGCATAATAAGGCGCTAAATCAGTTATTTTAATTTTGATATAGTGATATAGCCTGTGTCACACGTCCTAATGACACCACTCAAGCTAAGATTCATCGAGCCGTTTAGACTACAGAGCATGCCAAAGAAATATACATACATACATACTCACACTCAAAAAACATAACCCATCTACTGTCGCAGTCGGGTAAAAACCAGAATGTTGACACTAGTGGAAGAAAATCCATAGATGCCTGTCCATCCCTGTTGCTGGATTAGCCAAGAAGGTTTCAGACATGGCTTTTTCACTGCTTCGAATGAGAATTTGTTATGTACTTGAATCATGATTTAGTTTGAATTTTTGAACTTTGTAAAATACAGTGTACTTTTGGTGTTCCATTAATCACAGAATTTAAATTCAGACAATATGTCATATCCTAGGATATGCCGGTTTTCCTTAACATTGTGAGAACGTGGTGTTCGCGCATAGAAACTATTGAAGTAATTTTTTTTCTAGTGAATATCTGGATTCGAACCGCCACCTTCGGATTGTTAGCTACGGTGGACGCCCCTCAAAAATATTATAAATATTTTACAGACAAACCGTTTGTAAATATTTTTCACCAAATAAATGATGTTGTTACTCAACCATTGAATTAGTAAAATATACTTGAAACTTGCACTCAAAGTGATGCACCCCTGTACAAGTCTGTGGTGACTTAGATTTTTTAAGCGCCTCTGATGTGCATGTGAGACTAATGCTAAATATCTATTATCTGTTACTTTGTCGGAAATGTTATAGATACGGATACCTATCAACTAAAAATTTAATTGGATTATGCAATATGTTATAGTGTATTAAATTTTTACTCTTCTGTATGTTTTCCAGATAAAAACAGAAATAAAAAACACAATTCGTAGGCTGAAATGCGTGGCGACACTGTAATTAAATGAAACCCTCGCACAATCTGAGATAATATGTGCGAGAGTACATCATTGGATCACCATTCAAAAAATTTTTTTGACATTTTCTTTCTTGTCTGTATTAATTCTCTGTAAGTATAATAACGTAGAGGTATGTGTACACCTCTACGTTATTATACTTACTAATATACCTAAATATAATAACTCTAACACACTCATTGATAATGTCTGGCTTCACCATAATTTTGTTTGGCATTCTCCTTCTTGTCGACAATAATTCTATGTATACCTTTACGTATAAGAGCATAATCGTAGTTCGCAATGTTTTCATACGGTATCTCCAAGAGATGAGGCGAAGTGAGATTTATGATTGAGAAAAATCTCTTAATGGACCAACCCGCGCATGACCAAGCCGTGATAAATGTTCAATTTCAACTTTAAGAATGCACCAAGTTTTGACTCCAATGATATATGTATTTATGTTGTTCTGACTATTTGTTGATTAATGTTCGCGTTGGATATTGTTTTATGATGTATATTGTTTGTCTTGTAAAGGAGACATCTAGTACTATGAGTGTGGAATGTTTATTTATATACCGTTCCAGCATCTAACGTTCCCACTGTAGAGACACCGGCCTACTCTCGATAATTGAGAAAGAATGGGCTTTGAGTCCATGGGAGTCCAATCCGGATTGGTAGATGTCACATGTCGAATTATGGTTCTAAGATATGCCGGTTTCCTCACTATGTTTTCCTTCACCGTGTCTAGAAAATGGTATTACGCACATAATTTTTTCAAGTGAAAAAACATGGGGGTTTGAACCAGTGACCTTCAGATTGAAAGTCAGCAACTATGCCCCTGGGCCACCACGCTCTTCATATTTAGATACTTTATTCACCAATTCGTTACATAACGGCAAATCAAACAATACATTACATAAATAGTATAGGTTAATTAAAAAAATGTTAGATTAAGTTCTATCTTTGCACTGCCATATCAGAAATTGAAAAGTCATGAATTTACTAATAAAAGTTTGCCTCCCTTAGGACCACTAATATTTACATAAGTGACTTGTGCATATATATAGATATTTATAGATACAGATCACATTGTACTTATAAATAATAAACAAAAAACTCGTATAAAATATCAGTAGCCAAAAATAATCAATGGAAATGAGTCGGCACCATACAAACCACTCGAAACTTAACATCGCAAAACCAACTCTTACACCTATAGAGAGAGTTCAAATTGAGTTGCTCACAGTTGAAAGTTGATCAAGACTCAAGCCTATCATACATTTCACAGTAATTATTACTTGAGTGCTTTAATTGCTGGCTGTGTTTTGTACTAACGTCATTTACGTCAGTCGTCCACGCCCCGTGTTCGGGTTTTAAGTACCGACGATTCTTTCAATTTCAAATAAAGAATCTTTTGTTTATGGTCATGTAAAAAGGTTTTAATGTTTTGATTGAGCTATTCAGCGGAAGCAATTAAGTCATTTTGTGTTTGTTCTATTGAAATTTTATTGTTGTTTTTAAGCCTTTTTGTGGTGGGTGGATGGATTATTTCGCATAATGTTTGTCTTATTTATTTATTTATTTATATATTATTCTTATACACATGTACCTAAAATATTGCGGAAAGTGAGTCCGCCAATGAGTTTTTGCTTGAAAAGTTTGTGCGTAATTAGTCCCAAGATCAAAACCAACCCAAAATTTGAGTGATGTGACATTTGCCGATTTACTCTTGCTTGTCAAGAGTACGCCTGCAGTGAAAAATATTATATACGAATAATAACTTATTAGTATTTTTACTCGAATACAGAGGAAAGTGTATTGTAGATATCAGAATAAACGCCATGTTGCCAAGCCTTAGTGACAAGCTAGCCAAAACTTATTTCTAGTCGATTCTTTACCCAGTATTAAAGTCTGAACATTATTGTAACAACTCGTTGAAATAACAGGAAAATCACAGTTATATCCTTTCATAACCAACAGATGGCATCCGCGGCATAAATGACCAACAATTTGCTCAAAATTAACAAATGCGCAATCTCGTTTTCATAATCACGCCCAGTTTTGAGTTATTATAACCACGTTACTTGCTTAAATAGAACATCCAACATATGGCCGAACGGAAGTGCGTATCGTCTGTCAGCTCTTTAATATTATAATGAAATACTCATTTTCTTTACTGACCACTCACAAAGAAGACAATGAGATGGGAACGTTTGACGTGCGCTCATCCGGAGGGGCCTTCGCGGATTTTGAATTTGGAATGTGCTTTTCAACGCGTCTGTTGAGTTCTTTTGTTCGTTCCATTTTTAAAACATATTATCATTCTTTGAGGAGATAACTGTACCTCATACGATACTTTTGCTGGAAGTAACTGGGCGACCGAGTTCCGCTCGGATTTTTTTTTGTAAATTCTTGTTTTATCTGAAATAATATTTTTTTTAGATTCATCCATGAACTTCAACTGTAACCAATCAAGTACCAGAAAAATTGAAGAGATAGCGAATTTAAAAAAGTCCCCTATTAGGAATGATAAAAGACTTGAAGTTGGTATATTTGATTAATCAGTCAATTAACTGTTACAAGTGTGGTGAAATTTAAGTTACAGTACCCTAAAAATGCGCCCACAGGAGAGTAGGGCCACTAAACTGAGTTAATAAGGTAATATTTTTGATTTGTCATAAAGTATTTAAAATCGACAGCAAAAGGAATGAGCCGTCAGGACACCCAGTACCTATAAAATGTTTGGATTATAGATAACTAGCGACCCGCCCAGGCTTCGCACGGTTGTAGAGTCTGTGTGACGTATGTATGATAGCTATAGAATGTGTTTATGTATTGTACAATGTTTAAAACTGTATTCCGTAGTAAATCATTTTGTATTTATCTCGTAAGGTTTAGCCAGCATTAGCAATGTCAGCGCCGTAAAATATGTCTTTACGACATCATTAAAAATCATTGAAATTTTCAGTGTTTCTTTACATATGCATGCACTAATATAAACCTTCCAGAAAACAATCACTCAGTGGTAGTGTAAATCGTATCAAAATCCGTTGCATGGTTTAGAAGAAGTTAGCGGAGAAACAAACAGACGAAAACAGCGAGTTTGCTTTATACTATTTTGATCCATGTTTCTCAGAACTGGAGTTGACTGCGTAACACGGATATTCGCGATGTGCAGTTTTACAACGGGAACGGTTAAAAAGCTTCACGGTAAAGTGGTACCACTTTAAAGCGAACTGTCACACCAATCTTGAAGGCAATCGGACTTGTAACAAAATTATCAAATTTAACATTGAATCATAGATAGGATAAGGAATGAGTCGTCAGAAATCCTGTGAAATGTTTAGATAAATGATTCTCAGAACGGGAGTTGACTGCGTAACACGGACATTCGTGATGCGCAGTTTTACAACAGGGGCGGTTAAAAAGCTTCGCGTTAAAGTGGTACACTGTTACACCAATCTTTAAGGCACTTGGACTTGTAACAAAATTATCAAATTTAACGTTGAATTATATCAAATACACAGCAAAAAGAATGAGTCGTCAGAACTCCCAGTACCTATAAAATGTTTGGATTATAGATAATACATGATTCTCAGAATGGGAGTTGACTGCGTAACACGGACAATCGCGATGCGCAGTTTTACAACGGGGGCGGTTAAAAAGCTTCGCGTTAAAATGGTACACTGTTACACCAATCTCTTAGCCGTTCGGATTTGTATGTAACAACATGTGTATCAAAATAATTGACTATTATAAAAATCGAATAAACCTACAATACTTCAATATTTAGGTATACCTATCACCTATTTTATACCACACCTGGAATTGCTAAGCAGCAGTGCTTGGATTACTGTGTTCCGGAAGAACGCAGTCATCCAAGTACATGCGCATGAGACGTATTATCCCCGTCTCGAGTGGTAGACACAGCAGGATGACCACCAGATGGGCTCTTAGCTAGTGTCGTCACATATTCACATTAAAAAAAGATGACGCTGTGTAAAATTACCAAGAATTTATTAATATTATTTCACATTATTATTGTATATTTATTTTTATTCTCATTTTAAATACATTTTTCATTACAAAATAATAGATTATTTATAAAATAAACAGTATAAAAACATTGAAGTAAAAAATATATAAAAACGGACGACCAGCGACTGCGGAGTAAGACCAAAGCAGTCGGTGGCTAGGGCTGCAGAGAGAGGAACGTCTTGACGATGCGTGCCGTGTCCAGTACCGCCTTCTGTATCTGGCCCTTGATCCATTATTATTATTATTATTTTTACCTCATTGATTACTATCTTTTTTTTATGCGTCCATGTTACGTGTGGGTGTAACGTCATCCCTTTTAAAATTGAAAGTGACGTAAGGGCCATTTTAGTGCGCAATCGACGGACAAAAGCCGTAAATCAAAGTTTTAGTGTCGAAATGTTGAGATGTGTTAGCCACTGGGGTGGCCAGTCTTTAATATTTTTTCTCCAGTAATTTAAAAAACTTGGCGAAACAATATGACATTTGGTTGGTTGTTGGCAACATTTGCCTATTGTTCGATGATGGACGCTGTTTCAGAATGCTTACGATGACATTGTATGACGTTGGAAAAAATATTATAGTTTGTTTATGTTTTACAACTTTTCAAAAACATCGGTGTTCACTTGTTATTCAAATAAACTGCAAATTTGCTTTTTTTAAATTGCTATGAGATATGTAAATGACAATAAACCGCCATAAGTCTCATATTTTCAGTAAAGAACGAAATAATTATAATTATAATTAGGGAGACAAACATTGGTTACATTGGTCGGATAGTTCTAGTGCGAACTAGCGACCCTCCCCGGCTTTGATCTATTAATTTTAAATTATATAGATCACATTAAAATTTCAAATATGATACCCTAAAAATATTCCTGTTGTAATTTTGTATTCAGGTCGTAACTCAATTAAAAAAAAACTTTTTTAATTAATTGTTTTTTGCGCTGCATTATGTCCGTCATCTGAGACGGCATTTTACGTGCCTGTGATTTCTCCGGCACCCACACCCTTCCATCGAATCCACAGCTGCTTGGCCGCGGATTACCGGAAGAGCTTTGCATAAGTTCTAAGTTCTACTGCTTGTTTAGCACCACCCAGGTACGCGTAGGACCCCTCAATATTTGTAGACTTTCAACCCACTTGGGCAAATCAACAGAGATACAAGGAATTACTCATATCATTTATACCTATTACCCATTGATCTATCCAATTCCCGAAAGCCGTAGGTGTGTATCTGTTTAGATAATCGTAAAAGGTAAGCAGGAAGTGGTTTTGTCGTAAATCGGGTTACGACATAATGTTTAATTTACGTTGTCACGATAATTTTGTTCTGTTCGCTATAAATCAAAGGTTGGAGTTGATGTTCATATTTTACTGGTCCTCAGCAGGGGCGGCGTTAGATATTGCGAGCATCCGTGCGACAGATCTTTGTGAGGCACTTGGCCCATGAGGAATTTATATGAATCGGAAGTACAGGGCTACTGGTAATCAGTCGGCAGCCTCTTAAATAAGCGTCAGTAATTGACTGATTGACTGATTTTAAATTCGAAAAAACCGACTTCATCCCTTTGATCCTATCACACTTTCATCCATTATATCTCGCCTTTAGAGGAAATCGCAAATCGGTATACATCGGGGGAAGAAAAAAGTTACAGGAAAGCAACATACGCAATATCGTTTACTTGGATGATATTTTTATTTCAGTTATTTTGATTTAATAACTAACAACTTTTGAACCGATTTCAATAAAAATTATATCGGAACAACCTGTTTTTTTTTTTTTTTTTGTGTTCAATTATTATTTTTTTTATTTTGTTTGCATAATGCTTTTTACATTACGTTGATAAATGTCGGAGAACTGAGATAACAAACATAAAAAAAATACAACTGAATTGATAATCTACACTAAAAGTCGGTTTAAAAAACGGGTTTTCTGCGAGGCTGCGATGCTCCGGGCGGTTGCCCTGCTTGCCTCCCCCTAAAGCCGCCCCTGGTCCTGATCTTGGAGAGGCAGTCAAAAAAGCTGCTCAAATATTACTTCTTCTGCTTCTCTTGTGTACGTGGACTACTCCGGTGTAGGAGTATTCAAGCCACTCGAAGACCTCCAACATGGCTTATCGACTAGCAAAGCCGGGCCGTCCCGGGTTTGAGTCCAGGCCGGGACACACTTTGTGTGGTGAGTATGTAGTTTGATCTCGGATCTTTGGTGTTTATCCTTTGTTCTGTGTTTGTCTATGCGACACAAGGAAATATAGTGCAGGTGCAAAAAAAAACTCGTTTTAGTTATCATTCTAAAACTTTTCTACTCTGCCAAGCACGTAACTTAAGTAAAATGAAACTTAGGCTCTCTAGATTAAATCTCCAAATAATGCATTGAAATAACAAATTCCGTGTTGAGTGTAGGACTAAATCTTTTCTTCATAATAACAAAGTTGTCGTTACAAGTGATTAAATTACAGTTGCTCGTAAAACAATAGCCGCAAACCGCGGTCTGGTTCGGGGAACGCTTGAAATTAACTGACACAGTAAACTATGAAACAGTATCACAACACGGCCAATTTACAACGGGCAAGACGGGTATGATCTAAAGCACCATCACAAGGACATGCAAATAATGTTGTCTAAAATATGGAGTAATTACAATACTACACAGTACCAAACCTAAATATCGATAACAGTTTCAATTATTATATTTAATAACAAAACATCATTGGCTAATGAGTCTAATTAACGTGTAAATGCATACGATCAATAAATAGACCATATTTCTTAAATGATTTAAGTACTATTTTTTGATAAGAGATAACCAAAATCTAGTTAAGATATAAAGATACCAACCTTTTTAGAAATTTTAATTGCGTACGATGTAACTATTTCTCTTGTAACCAGGCAATAAAAATATAAGTGTACCCACTGTTAAACTTTGCTTTACTATGCCCTCGATAGCTGTCGTGCAAGACGGGGTAATTGCCAAAATGAAACAATTTGCTGCTCGTTTCCCTATCAATTTGATAGGCGAAAGCAAAAGAGTGTTTAGCTGGAAATCTAATCACTTTACCGAAGAAAACATAATTGATTTACCATCAAGTTTTGAATACGTTATCATAAAAATCATGATAGCACACTCGTGCACCAGATTCATTTTCGGCACAGATTGCAGGAAAAAAGCGACAGATTAAAAAAAATCGAGAAAACCGTACAAAAATCTTTCATATAAAAACTCATTTCTTAACAATACAATACAATACAAACAATATTTTTTCATTTATTTCAGGCCCTTAGTGGCAATACCATTTTAAAAAAGAAACATCTAAATCGGTTTACAACGGTCGAAGAAAAAAGTCACAGGAAAGAAAATTACGCAATCTTGGATGACATATTTGCGCAGTTATTTTGATTTAATTACCCAACTATTGGACCGATTTCAATAAAAATTTTATGAAACCAATTCTAAAACATATACTTTCAAATTAAAAAAATAGTTTTCCTAATCAGTTGAAAAGTGACTGAGTTCAGAGGTTAACAAATATATTAAATTAAAAAAACATCTTAATTGATAACCTCCTCCTTTGGAAGTCGGTTGAAAACCGAGACACATGCCAACAGAACCTGACAACAAGCTTCACAAAAGTTGCCCTAGCAGTATAAATGGTGCTTGGCATTACAGCGCCAACTACAGTCGGTAGGTGTATGATTTAACAGACTAAAGTCACAATTGCACTGCCATCTATGTGAGCATGAAAAGTTTTGTCCAATCCTCCTGCTGTCTGCGAAAGTGTGGTGAAAATTGGTCATTGCAGCAGTAACACTTGTGCAAAGTTCGCCCGGAGAAATACTGCCTCCACACTTGGTAATCTGCCGCCAAGCAATGGTGCACTCGCATTACTGTATTTCGGTGGAAGGGTGTGGGTGCCGGTCAAATCACATGCGCATGAGAAATAACATCCCCGTCAAATTAGTATCTAAAATCTCTATCTTGGTTTGTAAATTGTATATGTGGTATGACATCTTTGTCAATCTTTTTTGCTGGCCGCGCAGCTGAATTGATAGTAGCTCTGGCTTATGCATTCGTGAGTTCGATTAAGTTTGGGGCTAGATGAAGCTTTCCGTGATTATTTATGTATTTTATTTTAAATACAAGATATAAGCTATCCTGGTACCAAATTTACATCCAAATCGGTTGAGCCGCTTAAACGTGAAGAAGTAAAAAACAATTACAAACAGAGATACACGTAAGTACATACAACCTTTCGCCTTTATAATATTAGCCTTTATAATATTTTTTAAATTATTATTTGATGATACGCAATGCCTGGATTTGATGCAATTCATGCTAGGAAAAAGAAAAAAGATCCAAACAGCCCATAACATAATTAGGTGAGGGAGGGAATACGCGTGCCCTTTGCTGTCCCTTCCGCCGCCACTGGCGCTTTGGTACAAATACATCCGTGACCTTGACCGTGGATGCTTACGTCATCGACCTACGTTTCGAAGACCTGGTTTTGTGTACGTTCTGTTTGTTTTTACATTTGAAGGTCAGTGACTGTTCCAAAACTAGTTATAAGTATTTTATTCTGATGATTAATTGCACATACCTGACAAATCAACCGGAAGAAAAGTTGGTGCATGTCTGGATTTGAAACAGTGACTTTTGGATTGTAGATCTACGTCTGTACCCCTACGCTCTCCCCATTTTTTTAACGTTACGAAATATTTTTTGTCCTATAAGTTTATAAGATACATCACCTGTAAGTTTAGAATCAACCATGGACTTCATGGCAGTAGGTGGCCAATTCTGGTGTCGGGAGTTTCCAAGCGGCTCAAAGTCATGGCTAAGTAAGACATGGCTTATCGAGTTCTAGCCGGGATGGGCGATGCTCTTCAAATACCACAAACCGGTCAGCCATACAAATTCTGACGAAGGGGAGAGTTGTGTATGATCTACACAGGAAGTACATCTACAAGTAGGAAAGCTTCACTCCTTATTTTACGAGTACATTGCAGTGACGTCACGATTAATCAATAAACTAGTTACGAAGTTCTGTACGCGATCTACTTTGTAAAGGAGTAGGCGTGTGATCTTAAAACTTGCAAATTGATAGTCACCCAGGGTGGCCTGTCTAAAATTGCACTAGTTTGTAATGGTGGGTAAAGGTCCGTTTAAACTGTGCTAAGAACGTTTTATTTTTTTACTATTTCTGGGCTACAAATAGTAAAAAAAAGAATAGTAAAAAAAAAACAGGAAAATTGTTATAAGCTTGTAGTGTGTATCTGTGTGTCTGTCGCATCATAGTTCCAGAACGGATGAACCGATTTTGATGCGGTTCTTTCTCATTGAAAGCTGACGTGATATTATATTCATGAGCATATAACGTGTCACAGGAGTCCAATCCTCATGCTATTTCGCTCCTGTGGAATGAAAATGAGCGTGGTGGCCCAGGGGCATAGACGCCGACTTTCAATCTGAAGGTTGCTGGTTCAAACCCACACGTGCACCAATTAATTTTTTCACTTGAATAAAATTATGTGCGCAATACCACGTTCTCAAAACGGTGACGGAAAACATCGTGAGGAAACCGGCATGTTTTAGAACCAAAAATTCGACGACATATGACATCTACCAATCCGGATTGGACTCCCGTGGTAAATCAGAGCCCATTCACTCTCAATTATCGAGAGTGGACCGATGTCCCTGCAGTGGGAACATTAGAGCCTGGTACGGAATTAAAATGAGAATTCCTCCACTGTGAACAAACCCCGCTGCCTAGGGTTAAGCTGAAACGTCCATTAATTGTCATATTTACAGCTTTCTTGCAGTAACTGGAGATGAGGAATAGCATTACTAAGGAAACTATTACCGCCGTTACAGTTCGCGGAATACCGTCTGTGTGGTTGCACTTCGGATCGGTTTTGAGTTTCAGGGTCGATACTTTGAGACTGACGAAAGGCTTACGTGGAATATATCTATTATGTATTATATGTTGTTTTAGAGGTCAAGAGCTGGTTCCAGCTTTTATTGGTTTTGGAAAGGAAGAAGGGAAGTTGAGTAAGATGGTCCGCCCGCAGAGCAATAAACAATTGGAGCGCTGATAATTCGCCTTGTAGCTCTACCTTCTGCACTGTAGGTCGTTGCTTTGATTCTCACGCAGAACAAAAACGTGTACAATGAACGTAAATGTCTATAAATGTCCCGCGGTTACTTTTTCGGGATAAAATTTGCCTATGTTAGCACCGTCTCGCATGTTTAGTGCGGGATCTGCAGCTAACTCATGTTATTGTAAATAGTTGTAATTTTGGAAAATAAACTATTTGTTTTTGGACATGCTACACAAGCTAGTCTACTCACACGTTTATATAATTAGAGATCGCGTACAAAAGGCAATTCGCGATTCATTTTACCCTGCGGTCAAGGCGCCATAGATCAATAACAGTTTCTATGGTTAAATACAGATTGAAATATAGTTACTGTGACAGAATATATTATAGTAAGCGAATTAAGTATCAGCGGTGATAAGTAATTAGTTTTCCTAATTAACGACAACTTTGTGCTCATAGTGGTTATTGCCAATGGTGAAGTTATTGCCAATGGTGAAGTTATTGCCTTGGGAAATAAAAAAAAATATGGTATCTTGACGGCTCCATAGCTTAGCAGCTAGTAGTAGCTCTGGTTTCGAAGCAAAGGGACCCGGGTTCGATTCCCGTATTTGTTCCCGTGTCGCGGGCGTTTGTCTTCTGTTTCTCTGTTCGTCCATGCCACCCGCAACATGCGGGATATCCTAGTGCAGGAATATGATTAAAAATAGGTGTGGAAGGCCGGGGCACACTGTGGGACAAGTTTGCAGGATGTTTGTCTTGTCTTTCTGTGTTTGTTTACGCCACCTGCAACACAGGGAATTGTAGTCCAGGAGTATGAGTAAAAAACGCATCTATGAAAGCGTACCTAAGTTAAGCACTCTCCCCCTAGTCAGTCTTTAGGCAAACTTTTCACAAGTTCTACTGCTACTTTTAGTTGCTCCTTTGTTACCACCCAGGGGGTACGTCTAGATTATAGAAGGTTCTCACCTACGGATACGAGCAACTAGGCCCCGAAAAAAAACGAGACTAGAAACATAACTTGAAGATAATATTGCATTTCCAAATTTATATTGGGCTTTCGTGGTAAATCATCGAACAGAGTGCACGAGCATTGATGATTTCAAGCGCACTTTTGGAGTGCCGGTGTGGAAACACCAAAAACAATAAATATAAGATTATACCAACAGTCCGAACATAATCATTGTAAAGCAAACCGTGCATCTCTGTCACACCTCATCTTTGATTATGTTTATCGATTCGACGCAAGCAACGACATCGCCCATACAGAGGTATCTTAAATCTGTAATCTCAACTTTTTGCATTCCCGCCTCAGGCTATAACACCACAATAAACGTATTTTATACTCGCTCACACTTAACGTTTATATCGCCTTATAAGTAGATCGAGAAATAATAAAACTAAAGGGGAACATCAAGAAAGCAATAACGTCATTATCATAGCAAGTCCGCCATCTCTTTCCAATAGGTCTTACGTTTACCCCTCCCTTGGCCCCGCCTACCGCGTATCTCCTCTGTCACCTGTATATCTCGAAACATTACACATATGCAAAACTTTCGCGTTTCGCGCTCGCATCCCGAGGCTGGTGTTGCCAACTTCCCGCCCCGAGATAAAATAAGCTTACAATGTTACAATTCAATAATAGGAAATAAAAGTTTTTCACGGTCTAGGTTCGTATTAAATTCTAACCTGAGATTGGGATCCATGAATTAAATTTGATTTTATTTCGTGATACTAAAATACATTACTTGATGGTTTTTTATAGCACCGGTCCAAGGTACGATCTCAAGTCGGTATTTTTTTAAACTCATACTCTATAATTTCTTGGATTTTCTGTGTCACAGGTGGCACGAAAATACAATCACCCAACCCAAACATCTTGGATCTAGGACCATCATTGCTTCCGTGTGTGTACCCCTTGTTGATTATTCAATAGCTTCGTTTGGATTTGTTGGTATACACAAATACGTTTTGTGTATATCAAAAAATACCAATAAGTCCTGTCTGTCCTGTATCAAGAAATATTTTATTTTACGATAAAAAGGTGTTAGTTATTAGTGGGAAAATATTGGCTATGATAAGTTCACCACTCACTTTTACGCCTCAAGGATAGTGTAATACACGAAATAAAAAAAATACAATAGCCCACCTAACATTTCGGGGGTAAAGACGTGAATTTGCCTGCGCATTCAAAAACCATCAACAAAAAATAGTAATTCTACCATTTTCTAAAAACTCACTGGCTCTTCTTATTTGCGAGTTGGAAACACCGGTCTAGACACTCACACATAAACCTTCACGTCTGTACATCTGGCTAGTGCATGCACAGCGATGTGTGTCGGAATAAATCTACCAGATAAAAATTGTGCTATATCGTAGTCCTGTTCCTTTTTTATCACAATAGCCTGTAGGCGTGCCTAGTAAGTTGTTTGCACCTTGGAATCGATATCTCATGTATGATCGGACGACATTCTTACCTTAATATTTAGGAGCTGTAGATGTTTTTGTCTTGATAATTATGGCTGGTTTTTTCACTTCTATAACTTAAGTAAGTAATAAAAATGTATTGAACGCGTTGGTACTTTAAAATCGTTTTTTATACTCTCTTACCGAATAAAAAAAAAATGTTATGATCTTAAAACAAATCTTTGAAGTTACTTAGCAGTAGATACTTTTAAGTAGCAGTAGAACTGTGTGCTTGGTTCGTCTAGAAATGTATTGACTCCACACCTGATTTGATCTGCCGCCTAGCAGTAGGGCACTCGTAATGCTGTGTTCCGTTGGTTGCGGGTGAAATCAAAGGCGTATGAGGCGGTACATCTCCGTCTCGGGTGGCGGGCGCAACATTTGTTTATTTATAATACAAGCCAAGTCAATTATAAAAAAAATAGCAGATCTAAAAAATAACCTTGTATTCAAATATTATGACAGCTCAGCTATTATCATACATTTTTAGTGCAAAGCTATGAACTCATGAACAATTTCAGTCACGGGAACAAATGCAATAATTATCGGCATTGTGTATGTACAGTCAGCTCCAAAGAAAGATGACTCTTTGGGTACAATAACCATTGTGACAAATATCTCACTCAAAAATTCACAGTGAAATGTGCAACACGAAAACTGTTTGTGATAAGAATAATAAATTGAGTTTTTTTTCATTCAAGCGACCTGATGTTAATTTGTTAACCAAAGACAACAGTAATGCTACTCAGGTCTTCCCGAGGAGTATGGGAGGACGTATGTCACATTACCTCACGCCCGTCACCACACAAAGTATTCAATTAAAAGTATTCATTTTGTATTTTACTTTTATAGACAGACTAGGTGCACCCAGCGTTGTTAGCGTCGTTTTTTCCGGTGATTAAAAGTAGTATATGTTCTAATCCAAAAATTTTTTTTAAGTAAAATCCTGGCTCCAAATTTCATCCAAATCCGTTAAACCGTTTAAGCGTGAAGGAGTAACATTACATACCTTTATATAATATAAATGTGATTACCAGATGTTAATGATATGTTCAGATGCCTCTGAAGACGACTGTACATGAAACAGTAACTGCACGTAATTACGATGCTCTGATTCAACGTATTGTTCAAATATAACAGTTTGGTTCAATGTAAAAATGTTATTCTGTCGAGGGGTTATTAAAAATGTGTACCAGATTTTGTTGACATAAGGCCTTGAACAGGCCTTAAGGCCTTATGGTGTCGGGGTTTGGCGCGAATGGTACTTCCCAAAATCTGGAATATAGCGAATCGTTCTTGCATATCTAGGCGACCGTCTTTTTTTTGGGGGGTCCAGTTGCTCGCGCTTGTAGGCGTGAAGGGAGTCTTAGGGTGCTAAAAGAGCAACAACAAGTAGCAGTAGAACTTGTGCGAAATTCGCCCGGAGAAGTACTGCCTCCGCCTGGCATTGCTGTTGTTATGGGCAGTGATAGCCACTTATCATCAGGTGGGCCTTGAGCTCGTCTCGTCATTTTTGTCGCATAAAAAAAGCATTAAAGCATTAATATAAAAACAATGGCTGACCTCGCAACTCAGTTTGTAGAATCTCTACCTTCTGGACTGTAAGCCGTGACAAGTAAAACCATGGGTTGGAACCCATGGACAAACCACGAACAAACATCTATTAACGTCAAACAAATGCATCGGTTGATCAATTCATAAAAAATGTAAGGTTGACTAATTAAAAAATCGAATATACCTACTTCAATACTTTCCTTCTTTTAATTTATGTCGTTAATTTACACCTTGTCAAATTTAAAAAAGAATCATGTAAATAGAACTGCCACGTCACATGTTACATATAAAAAATGTGAAAATTTAACAAACAAAAAATATTTGTGTGTTTGTGTGGGGCAACGGCTCAACAGATTTGGATAAAATTTTACCAGCTTATCCTGGATTAACACATCGGTTACTCCTGATCCCGGAAAACAGCTAGTAGCTACCATAAATATGTCAGAAAATAGGTGAATTTTTATTCGTAGTAATTACAATGTTTAGACAAAACTGTGGAGCACACGAGCACCGATTACGTCCGCTTACCGTTCCTGTAATTAAACATTTTAATAACCGTGCCTTGTGCTGTGCAGTTCGTTTTGTTTGTAATTATTATAATGCGCCGTGTCCGGGGCGAATGGCAACAAATGTCAATGTTTTGGTTTTTAAACAATATTTTTTTATATTTATGAGTCACTGTACTTTGTAATACTGTTTCTTGTACTTCCATTTTGACCTTGACGTGGCAGTACAAGAAAATGAGACGTAAGTTTGATGACGAAATTGCTACACGACCTAATGTATGTAGCTTTAGATGTGCCCAGTGGCACCCGCGGTATTCCGGGATCAAAAGTAGCATAAGTATTAATCCAGAATATAAATTATCCTAATAATAATTTTCATCCAAATCCGTTGTGCCGTTTGAGCCTGAAGGAGTAACAAACATACACATACACTGACATACAAACTTACGTCAAAATTAGTGTGATTATCAAATATTTGATAATAGCTGTGACAGAGGTTTGACATTGCACGGCTCCTAAAGAAATGTTTAATGTCACTCTATTCCACAAAAACATTGCTTGTAGATACTATGGGAACGAGATTACTGATACATTATTTATATCGTTTTTTTAAACCTATTTAATCCAATGCACTTTAACACTCAAAAGCAAATCTAATCAGAGTTATTGAAGTAATTTAAATGTACCTAACTCATTATTATGAGATAAAAAAAAAAAACAGTTTAGAAACAGAGAGAAGTCTTCAACAACATACTTTGTGATGGTAAATATCATAAAATTAAGTGTAGTTAAAAATACTGCGTACCTTAAAAAAATCTTTGATATAATTACGTCAAGCATTAAATAAATGAAGGATTACTAGATTTGTTATTAAGTACATTTGAATGTGACTCAGAAACGTCATTGTGTCTTCAACTTAACAACTTTGAATCAAGACCCGTCGACATTTCACGCTTAGTTTAAATAAAGGCTCTGCACTAATTATCCAGCATAGCTCGGGGACAATTTATTTCACATTAGCCTTTAGTCACAATAACGAAATTAACAGTAAGTAAAGTTTAAAAAATACCGAATAAAAATACATTTATTTTTTGTTAAAATTCAAAACAAGAAGAAGAAAAAGGGCATGAGCTTCAAATCATTACAAACATATTATTTTTCTTTTCTCTGAACAGACTCATGATAAAAATGATGACATACATACATATATCGTAAAGCAGCCTTAGGTTGTTTGTCTTATCGGCTTCGAACAAAATGTATGTAAATACAGAGTTACTATCCACAAAAAATTACATCTAAACATAATCTGTATAGGCATTCTCCACTCGGTATGCAAAAGTTGAGTTCAATATTTGTGCATTGTAATTGATGTAAAGTGGTTACCTTCACCCATAATAACAGCAATACGACGTAGGTCCTCCCCGACTTCAGTATTAAAAGAACCAAGTCGCAACCCGTTGCGCCCGTTACCCGAGAAGAGGGTGTTACGCCCCATGCGCCTTTAATCTCTGCACTGGTTATACTGAATAACTTTCATTGTGATAGACTCGGCCTTCGGTTTCGGTCGCCCACCTCGATACGATTATTTTAATTTTGCTAACCACACTTTAATTACTGACGCGGCAGTCGCCTGAATCCGTGCAATTATTGAAATTGTGGGTAATTATAAAATATAATAATGAAGCGGTGACGGCAGCTGTAATTTCCTGTTTTGTTTGGTTCGTTTTGAATCTGAGTCATGTCAAAGTTATTGCTTCGGGGCGCATTCTAATTACCTACCATTTAGACACGTGACAGAAGGCTGCACTGTGACAAGAATTATAATTTTCGTCTAGACAGTTTATTGGTAGAATAGTGAAAGGCCAAAGCTTAGAATTAAAAAAAAAGTGAGTTGACATTAATCCGATCGGTATTAGCGTACTCTACGAATTGCATTTACGAATTGCCGATGACAATTGTACTAATTACACTTGTTTTGCGTTAAGTGGTTGATTTTGTAATGTGTATGCTTGCATCATAAAATATACTATTCACTGAGAACTAAGTGATCAGAAGATCTTGATTAAACTGACACGTTCGAGGTGAGCCTGCACATCTATTCAGCGCAGCTTCATACATATAATAACAAAGCCATTAAATCTTACTATAGTACGGTATAGTAGTAGAGTTTATTGTCACAATCTAATTGTGTTCAACTATATTTTTATTTTTACGGAACTAGCTGGAGGCCCACCTGAAATTAAGTGGTTGCCTCCGTCCATAATAACAATAATGCCACTTAAGTCCACCACGCAATTATGACAAGACCCAAGTTGCATCGCGTTGCGCTAGTCACTCAAGACGGGGATGTAACGTCTCATGCGCCTGTGATTTCACCGGCACCCACACTCTTCCATCGGAACACGCACTACTGTTTGGTGACAGATTCCAGGCGTGGTGGCAGTACCTCTCCGAACGAACTTGGCACAAGTTCTACTACTGCTTTTGGTTGAACACAGTCATGTGATTGCACCACTGCATGGCGGCAGACCAGGTGTGGTGGCAGTACTGCCCCGGATGAACTTGGCACAAGTTCTACTGTTATTTTAGGTAACTCAACTGGCAGCAGCGAGGTTTATTTTTTAGTTATGATTGTGTACACTGTGTCCCTTGGTATTAAAATCAAACCCATTACCCTAACGACTAAACTCACAGCTCAAAGCAGCGGCAAGGTCACCCCATTCCAAGAATAACAAACAGTATCTTTAACGTCTTTTAATTACGCATTAAGAGTGAGGTGTAACCCTATTAATCCTCAATTACCATCCTGACGAATGGATAAAGAATTACTCACATTGGCTTAGCTATATTGACTGTGTTCTAGAATGGATTTCGTAAAATTTGTCTTTTTATTTTGGACATTTGATGATTAATACATTTATAGTTTTATCCCCAAAGGGTAAGGCACATATTTAATGGGCCACAAATTACAGTATCATGGGAATTCCTGTACACGGGCACAACAGACAAGCCTAAACTTCTACCAACGATTTTATCAACAAGACAGTGAGCATTTGATGGTAAAAATTTTAGTTCACAATATTTCCGCAACTCCTTTACTTGCTTTCCTTATATTATTTTGTTTTGTAGCAATACTCTGAAATATGACTCTTTTGGACAGACGGATCCGTGGCTTTGTAGTAGCCCGGCCCTCGAAGCGACAAGTCTCGTTTTCGATTTCAGGACACACTTTGTGAGGTGAGCACAAAGTTTGTTCTCGGGTTTTAAGCGTTTGTCTGGTGTTTCTGTGTTTGTCCATGAAATCTGCATTACAAGGAGTCCTAGTGCGAGGGAATGAGTGTGTAAAAGTTTATTTATTAACTAGCTGCGCCACGCGGTGTTAGCCGGGATCAAGAGTAGCCTATGTGTTAATCCAGGATATAAGTTATTGTATATTGGTAACAAACTTCATAAACATACACACACACATACAAACTATTGCCTTTATAATATTTGTGTGACTGAAAAACTTTCCCTTACTGTCTATCCCAAGCACAGAGGTTCAATTCGTTTGCTGAAGGTCACCCGTGCTACCACCATTGCTTACTCCAATCGTGATAGTTCGATTGCAAAGCGACGCAGCGTCCGTTTCATCACAAATGTATCTCAACGCAATCCATGAATATTATTAATCCCCGCATTTATCCCCCGGTCAAATTGTCATCGAACCCTTAGGCCGATTTACACGGGCCTTTTGACCGTCGATTCCCCACGATTGGCTTTGTCTAACCGGCGTTGCGATTCGTCCTCCATTGTGTCGCCCGAGATGAGTGGACGTCGTTAGCGAGATTTCTCGCCGGTGAGATAAGGGCAGTACAAAAGGGATTGTTGTAATCGACGTGCTCATTTGGGGACGGTTTGCGGATATTGAAAATATACGGATCAGTTCAATATTGTTTTTTTTTTTTTAGTTTTTTCGTTACTGTAAAAATACAAAGATACAGATAGTTAACTCCATCCAGTCAGAGTCACTTTTATAAGACACAATAATAATAAGTTCCTGTGTTTAAAAACACAGTTTTGCAATACACCGTACCGTACCAGCCTCTAATATTCCCACTGCAGGGACACCGGCCTACTCTCGATAATTGAGAGTGAATGGGCTCTGATCTACCACGGGAGCCCAATCCGGATTGGTAGATGTCACATGTCGTCGAATTTTTGGTTTGCAATACACAAGGGTGTTTAAGTTAAATGTTCATATATGTGTTTCAAAAATCGGTCGTATGGTCCAACACGATTTAGTCCAGGCAAGTCAAGTTAAATACAAGATTTGTGGTATTTAGCTAGCCGAGTACTGCTTACCTAGAATCTGAGAGTCTCTCAGTAACTCAGCCTGCGCCTACAAACTAGTAGCAGGATAGTAAAAGCAGGAGCTTTTTTTAATGCTCTGACCATTTCTGATTCTTCCCGTGTCTCTCTCTCGGTCAATGTAAGTTAGCCGCATAAATTTGGTTGTAGGTATCTGATTGTACATAATGTACCTGGCTGATTAAGTAAAAAAAAAAGTTTTGACGAATTGCATGAGTTCCCGTATCGGATCTATAAATACTAAGCTTCGTACAGATCACAAAGACCAGCTAAAAATAAATTTCAATTCTTTTCACCAGCCAAGTTTAGGCAGGGAAATATTAAAATATTTCCAAATGCGGACGAGTTCACAATATATCTACGAGTATGTAGTACAATAATCGTGAAATTCGATACTTTTCGAATGGTAATTGTGTGTAAATTGCTGATATTAGTTCCTTGAGTGCGTCTATTGAGTATGGGACGAGACGCATTTATCGACAGCGCGAGGCATTAGTTAAGACGCCCACACAAGCGAATCTCTTCTCCACGAATTGTTCCATGGAATAATATCTATGTGCAGAGTTAGAAAACTCATAGCTGACCGTTTACGAAATAATTATAGTCTCAAGTTTCTTTAAGGTTGCCTTAATCGTGTTGGTAAACCCTGCATTATCTAGGCTTAAAAAGTTATGATTATGATGGTTGGCTATTTTTGACAGATTTTAAATGTTTTATACGATGTCTTCGCCAACTCTGGTCCAATTTAGATCTGTTTTTATTTGACAGGGTGTACCTCCGAGATGGTGGCCATATATTTCATGGAAGGGTGACAAATAGGGGATGAAAATATGGAAGTCTCTGCCCACAAAAAATATATACTACAATTCCTCCGCTTTCTTATGGGCAGAATGTTGCATCGCATTAAAAATGTCACCCAGCTGTAAAGCGTTCTACACACCGAAACATCAAACCTCAACATGTTGCGATACATGTTGCGAAACATTTTGCGAGACATGTTGCAACAAGCCTCCTATATAATTAATGTAATGTATAAAATAAAAACTAAGGCCATAAATGATTTACAACTATCTAGAATGTACCTCAGTTTCGAATAAATATAAAGATTATCTTCGGAAGGTTATGCAGTGTCTACGGCCGCAAACCAAACATACTCGAATGCAACTTAAGTGCATGTATAAATTATTATAATGATGATTATACTGATCAATTTAATTGCAGCATGTGTTACTAATGAATAAACATTTTTATCATAAATATATTCTTATTGTCACATCAAGATTGTCTAAGATGAATACATCTATACTTCAAACGCGTAATCAAGCAATATTCTTCTTAATCAACCCCACCCAGCCACGGGGGTCGATACCAACAAAGGAATTGATTAACTAACTATACCAAGATATTACCCCGTATTATTCCACTATAATAAAGAGGGTAAGGCTTGGTAACCGTGGTACTTAATGAGAGAAAACTCAATTAGAATTCTTATTAATCGTGAGTTATTGGTGAAGTTAGTGATTGGATGTCGTATCGGTCGAATGGGGCATATAAATAACAGTAATATAATATAAAATAGTATAAATAGTATCAAGCAAGGTCGCTGTTTTCGTCTGTCTGTCTCTCCTTTACTAATATTATATAATTATAATAACTACTAAACAATGCAACGATTTTTTATACAGTTTACACTATCTATTGGAGATTAGTATAATGCATGGGATGAAACAAACGCAAACTTAACACATAAGACTAGCTAAAATATGAAAACTATCTGTAATATTACATATCTGTGTACCACATTATAGTATAATTATGCTTACATGTGTGTGTAAAATTTTACTTGTCCAAAAGATACTTGAGATCTAAAAGAATAAAAGAGTTTAAATTTGAGTAAAGTCGAAAATTTTAATCATTTGTAAAATTGTTGTAAATTTTTTTTTTTAAATCGTTATACAATTGGCGAAGAGTATCGCGTAACGAACATAGAAAACATACAGCGCTATTTTGAACCTCTTCCTTTTTTTGAAGCCGGATAAAAATGTTAAATATATCGAGATAAGATTTAGATATTTACTAATAATATTCAGAGCCATTTAAAATCTATCAATTTCAAAGTGTGATAAATAAAATCACATTAATTATAAGTCAGTCTTAAAATGTACTTGCTACAGTAAATGCTTGTAATTAAATGTATCCCATTGCCAAAACTTACGGCTATTAGTCAAAGGGCGCATCATTGCGCCCGCAACTAATGAACTTGGTAAGTTTCGCGCGAGAACTTGCGCTTCTGTTGCTAAAAGTTACGGTGTTATCTAAATGAGACCATCTTTCGTTATATAAGCTAACTTAATTAAGAACTAGCAGATGAGAGTGGGCGCCGGCGGGAGGTGGAAAGGCGTTGTGGTATGTATACGCCTTATTGCGAACAACCGAGAAACGATACAAAATTCAGAGAAGACGAAAACTTTTTAATATTTTCTTGTAACTAAATTGACGGGACTTCTTTGGGTAAACCTGAACGAAATTCAAAGGTGACAGCAAAAAGGTATGTATACGCCTTATAACGAACTGCCTAAAAACCTATATATTAAATTCTGGCTGAGAGCGAAAACTTTTTAAAATTTTCTTGTATTTAAAGTTACGGGACTTCTTGGGGGTAGAAATCTATAAAAAATTCTCGAAATTCTAAGGACTGGTTAACGTTGCTCGCGTCCATAGGTCACGATTCCTACACATGCCACGGGTGGTGCGAAAATAGCAACTCAGAGTAGCAGTAGAACTTGTACCAGGTTCATCCGAAGAAGTACTGCTACCAGACCTGATAATCTGCCGCCAAACAGTGGTGCACTTGCATTGCTGGCTGTAACCATTTAACGTCAGTTGGGCTGTCAGATCTTCCCGTTACTTAGTGAAACAAAAAAAACTATCTGAAGGCCGACCTGATGTTAAGTGGTTACTTCCACCCGTAACAACAATAATGCAACGACTCATATGCCTGTAATATCACCAGCTCCAACAAGCAGTGGTGCCAGAAAATAGTAATGTAAGGGCACCACTGCTTGGCAGCAGATTACAAGGTGTACAACTTTTACTCTGCCTTCGAACAGGAGATGAAATTGCGGCAGGCTGCGATGCAAACGGTGAGACGTAGCTTCGTCTCGCTATATTAAGTAGAAAAAAAAACCTAGATCTAAAAAATTACTACATAAACGTAAAAAAGAACTACATCATGATAATAGCGACGACATGCACAAGTTGATTTCAATTTTACAACAATGCAAAAACCTAATTACATTTTAATTGCATTTTACGTATAACTTCCATTATGCCAATTTCCTCAGTAATTAACGATTGAAAAACAAAACAATTATTTCCTAATCAAGCTACCAGCTACATACAATGTTGCTGGAGGCTGCTAAACTAAGTGCCACACTCATGTGTGTGTCTTGTGTTTGTCTTATAAAAGTGTGTGTATGTGTGCAATGGATTAGTGTTATAATAAAAGTTTTTGTAACAGATGTCAGTTATTAAACACGGCTTCATATTAATAGCCAGAAGACGCGACCGAGAAAAAAACTTAGCAAATTAGATTCGCTAACAACAATTTGTTTGGTACTGTCTCGTTTCGGTTGATTTGTTTTCGATTTATGGCAATTTCTTGGATGTTATTTTTGTTATAATACATTTTTGTAATAGCTTAATTAATCATTATTTCTAGATTACGCTGTTTACCATTTACTGGTTACGAGTATAGTAATAGAAGTTGTGAACAATTTCGCTTTTCAAAATTATTTAAGTATACGTTTTATTATGTATTTTTGGAAGCAGTTCTTTATTAATCGAATAGTAAATACTTACTTTATTTTGATACGGAAGAAAGAGGCTATCTATCTAGCGACCTCACTCCAAATAGTAAAATAAAAAATATTTAATTAAATTTTCAAAATGAATTTTAATTTTATAATGTAAAGTAAGTATTGTATTGCCTATTATATTTTTTAATGGAAATAACTTTTTTTAATTGTCGAAATTACTGTATTTATACTTGTACCAATTTAGCTTACATGCATTAAGTTTGGAAACACATTCTTACAGTGCGGTCTATTTTTGAGTAAGTCTTACTCAAAAATCGAATAAAACTGTTCTTATAGTTTCATACCCTACTTTTATTACAGCTGGTGGTAAACATTTATGAATTTCAGCGTAGCACCGTAGCACGCACGTAGTACGCCAATAGACGTACCGCAGACAGATCTACGAGTAATTCCAATCTGACCCCTCACCCGAGTTAATTACTTATGTAAACCGAGTGCCCTTTTGTCGCCCGTGTGTAGATGGCCTTAACTGATTTCGTAGCAAACATAATTTGTACGGATTGTGTCGTGGGCGACTTTGATTAGTTATTCTGAATGGTGAAATCAATTAATTCGAATATGTGAAGTAAAAAAAAAAAGATTTTTTTTCCGCTGCTCTGTATCTTTTAGAGGCTCTGAATATCGTGCTGGCCCAGGGGCACGGACGCCTACTTACAATCTAAAGGTCGCTGGTTCAAACCCACAAGAGTTTTTCACTTGACCAAAAAGTTTTTCACTTGAAAAATGTATGTACGCTATACCACATTCTCGAAACGGTGAAAGAAAAAATCGTAAGGAAACCGGCATGTCTTAAAACCAAAAATTTGAAGACATGTGACACCTACCAATCCGGATTGGGCTCCCGTGGTAGATCAAAGCCCATTCACTGTCAATTATCGGGATAGATAGCCAGGTTAGAATTTGGGTGATAAGCGTAATGTTTGTTGCCGGGTCTTGGGTGTTGGTCTTGTATCTGTGTATATATCTGTCTCCATGCTACCTGCGACACAGAATCCTAGAGCATCCAGCATCCAGCATCCTAGGGGATCCAGAGCGTTGTATTTCTTAAAAATTATAAACATGTCATGTATCTCCCTCTAATATTCCCATTGAAGAGACACTGCACTTTTATACTAGTACAATTGTACGAGTATAAAAACACATCTTTAACGATATCACACAACTAACCGGCTAATTCTGTCATCACCATAAAAAAAAAAACAAAATGACCTGAAATTATATGATACCTGCGTTTCCCACCGCAATCATTACAGACAGACAGATGGCAAAAGGGGTAACACTCGCACATAAACACAAACAAATAACTATCATTTCAACTACGGAAGAACGCATTGTTTTATTTTCACAACTTTAATGGTGCGTCGGGAAATAAGCGTATAATGAGGTCACCTTAACAGTCATGTACCGGCCCTTAATGTTACCACTGTAAGGGACGTCCCCTCTCGACAAGCGAGAGTCAAAAGCCTTAATTCTAAGCCCTTTTAATTGGCATGTAACGTATTTTCGAGTTTTTTGTTCTAGGACCTGCCAGTTTCACGATTTCTTGATTCACCGTTTCGAGAGTAGCACATTTCTGAAGCGAAAATGTTTTTGTTGTCTGGTGGATTTGAATCAGCGACTTTCAGTTGAAATGTCCAATTTATCCTGAAATATAGTTGCGATAATAAGGTAAATTTTTAACTTGATTAGATGCTTAAGTTCTTCTCAGAATACTGTTATACCAATTATAAACGGTCTAACCTGAGAGATATTATATATTATAAGAAAAGGTATAAATTGAATCTATACTTATCTTATACAAACGTATTTAAAATAATTTGTGAATTTTTAGTTTGAAGCAAAGTGCTACTATGGGCAAAATTCTTGCGCCTTAGTTCTTCGCATTGACAATTTTGAAAAAATACAAGTTGTGTTATTAACGATGGGCCTTGTCAGGGATAGGTATGGTAAGCGAAACAACTAGTTACGAGATTTAAAGGGTGAGCCACGTCCGCGCGCATTCAGATGATCGGGTGACACTGTTGTCGCAAAACTAAATCAACGGGTTAGCGCCCCGCCGCCCCCGCTTCCCCGCGCGGACGAGCCTACAACGCCTGCATTTATTTTACAATAAAAAATACAAAAAAACACATTTGGTACACAAATTAAATAAAAATATTGTTTAAAGCGTCGCCTACATTTCCCCTCCCTAGTGCTGCTACAGCACTCATCACCCATAGAGATAGGTGCGACGCGTGTCGTGTTTCGCCGTATGTACGACGGACTTAGTGTTCGACCACACGGATTCGGCCATATCTTCCTTTCAGACAGCCTGTATCAGCCGCGCTTCACACAAGTCACCCATTCTGAGTGGACGAGGTTGAGTTCTCTTTATTCTACATAACATGCATTTTGAACTTATATACTTTACAGTAGGTCGTAGTCGTATCCGGTACCTCTGTTTCAGTTCGTTTACGACCAACTCCTGATTCCCGTGGCATGCCCTCACGTGGTAGTACTTCACAATGAGGTGAGTAATATGACAGCGGCCATCCAATATTACGGGACGCTCCACATAGGTAGGTACATCGGGTGCGGCGTCAATGCGGCCAGCCAGTCTCAAGAGGCCATCATCACCAATCGTCGGCGTCAAGGTAAGTAATTTACTTTTTTTATCTAACCTTTTTTTATGTTTCAGGTTGTGCAGGTCATCTGGGAAGGATTTCATCTGGGAGTACTTCAACAACATGGTCTCCGCGCGTTCCATCATCGCGCCATCTGCACCAACACAGGTAAGTTTCTTGCATCTATTTATAAAACATAAAACCATACACATAGATCTCACCAGTCGCAGCCAAGAAGAAAATCTTTCGGGTTCGGGAACAGCAGGTAAACACACAGGCGCAATGTGGATATTATTAATGCATTCCAGGTCCTCATCGCGTACATCAGGTAGCTGTATCTTGGATTCTCCAGGCCACGACCGTTCTTCTTCATATAAAAATGACGGCCCGTATAACCATTCATTTTTCAATGTTTTTATTTCGCAGGTTTCTCGTGTGGCGATATCGGCGACGTTCAATTTCGTAGGTATGTATCTCCAATCTTCTATATTCGTCAGTTCGTCTAGCTCACCGAGACGGTGAGCGATGTAAGCTTTGTAACTGCGAGCATCATTACGTATCCAGTGTAAAACAGTGGATGAGTCACACCATAATATTTTTCTCTCAGCTTTTATTCTATGTTCATTCATTATGTTATAGGCTAATCGTCCTGCCATAACGGCGGCTTGTAGCTCCAAGCGCGGCATCGATACATACTTCATGGGCGCAACTCGGCATTTAATAGACACAAATGCGACTTGAACGTTTTGTTCTCGATCGATCCAGCGCCAGTATGCGGCAGCGCACATCGCCTGAGTTGAAGCAACGTAAAATATATATAGCTGTAGGTTCGTATAGCGGCCGCCGGTCGGGAGCGGCGGCGAACTATTCGGTGCATCTGCACTGAGGTGGTGCGTCTCGCTCTCGCGCGCAGGTACAGGGCTGTGTTTACTTCTAGTTGCCGACTCGTAGTACCTAGGTAGGCAAATCTGATTGTTGTTTTTCATTAAGGGGTTTTTTGTTTCAATAAATGGTGAGGCATAATAGTTACTGAATAGGTGGTCAAGTCTTTCTCTATAGCGTTCTGCGAAGCTGGAATTAACTTTCATTTTCTTTTCTACACCTTTCAGTCTTGTTGTGGCAGTGTCGCAGGAGTCAGGCATTCCACCAAGCGCATCTCTCCATGGGAGGCCCACATACCATCTTCCATCTTTTAAAGTGGCCGTCTGTTCTAGGTGTTCCTTGGCTTTTACATCTAGACGGTTTTGACGGGGCTTACTCGTAATTCCAACGGATTCCATCGCGAATGACTGGCGCATCTCATCTTGAATATCACGCAAAATATGCTCACAATCATTGTTTTCTCGTTCCGACAGGAGAAGAGTAGAATGCTTCATATCTTCATCTCGCGCCGATTTGATGCGCATGCACCCGTGCACACACCACCCCAATGGAGTTCGGGTGAAATAGGGGTCATCAGGTTTACCCTTAATCACTTCCAATGGTAAAAGTAAGTCGTAATTGTCCTGCCCTATCAACACTTCCGGTTTATATTGTCCATCACATAACACATTTTTTACTTCCGATTTTATCATTTCATAGTCACTCATGTCCACGGAAGTAATATTTTGCACTGGTAAGTTCATATTATCTACACTGCGCGCACGAATCGTGAACTTTGTCCCTTCACAATTAGAAAGTTCAAGGTCAAGTACCTCGCTATGACACACTTCTTCACTATTGTCCCAGGCGCCGCACACACGCAAGGATTGCTTATCGCCGCGCAATCCTATCTTCGACGCGAGCGCACTACTTATCAACGTCACTGTTGACCCGTCGTCAAGGAGCGCAACGCTACGAAATTTACCGTTAGGTCCGTGTAAATAAATAGGTACAGTTTTTAATAACACTTTGCGATAGTTCACTTGAATATGGGTAACGGTTTCCACTCGCTCAGTCTCTGTTACATCGGTAATGTTCACACTATTGTTTGGCACTGAGTTCTTATTCACTATGTAATGCAACAAACGATGGTGCGGTAGTCCACAGCCGTCTACGTCACAAACCGGTGCACTACAGCTGTCTTGTTTATGTTGTGACGTCAGACACTTATAGCAGATACCGTGCCGTTTCACAAATGACCAGCGGTCCCTACGCAACGATTTTCTAAACTTTTTACAGTCTTGCAATATATGTGGAGACACATGACAGTACCGGCACTTATTATCACTTTTTTGTTCATTGTTTATCACTAAAGCACTATGTTTATAGTTCACACTGCTACTATATTTAACGAAACTTAGCGTGTTCGATAAATTCACAGAAGTCTTTGTTATTTTCACAGCTTCCTCACTGAGAAACTCAGACAAAATTAAAAGTTTCGGTCTTTTAATTTTCTCTCTCGGTCTCTCCAAGTGGACTGGTTATAGTTATCCTCTTATAAGTGATAACTATAACCAGTCCACTTGGAGAGCAGTACTATCGGTAGTTTTTCCAGGATAACCGAAACAATATTCATTCCGTTTAGGTAATCTTCGCGTCCGATGGCGGTGACAGCGGCGACACAGTTTCTCACTTTCACGGAGAACGGAATGATATCCTTATGATATTCTTGTGCCATGGGACGTAGTTTGTATATGTCCTGTAGAATCCTGGAAATTATGACATCAGGATTTCCGAACTGAAGTTCAAGTGTGTTCATTACATCGACTGCGGAAGTAGCACCAATTAGCAAGGCTGTTACTGCTTCTTTGGCTGGTCCTTGTAAGCTCTTCCTCAGCCGCCTCAGGTTCTCTTTATCACTAAAGTTACAGACTTGAGAGGATTCTTCGAAAGCCTGTTTGAATTGTAGCCATTCAAGTGGATCACCAGAGTAGTTTGGTAAGTCCCTCGGCGTACACAAGCGGTTCAGCATTCTATCATTAGGTCTGCTGGCACTAGTAGCGGAGGCAGCGGCCAGGTCTTTCAGCGCAGACGCCAGGGCCTGCACGGTTTCATCAGTGCCACTAGAAGCAGGTGGGTAAGCTCCGAGCGCGACTTCCGTAGTGGGGTTTTGCGGGCCAGCGGGATTCATAGGGTGCAGGATCGATTCCTGCGGTGCCGGACGCAATACATCATCATAGGTACCACGGCGAGTGACGTTCTCAGCTTTCACCTCATGTCGACTACTTTCTAGCCACTTCTCCACAACGCTAGCATTTTTTTCACTATAGCATTTTTCTGACGGTAGGCTACAGTTGCTGCCCTCGTCTTCCAGTTCCGCAAGCTTCATTTCTAGTTGTTTATCGATCAATTCCATTCTAATTTTAGCTTTCTCTTGGGCGGCTTCTAATTCAAGCCTTTTCTTCCTTGTCGTAATAGATGAAGTTGACGATGACTTTTTGCGGGTAGATTTAACGACACTGGGTGCTATGGAAGTTCCCGGTTGATTTAATATCATCTTGTTCCCGGAATCATCAGGTTCCACAGCTTCTTTCGGAGTGCCGCGGCGATCACTGTTGCATTTTCCAACTTGCAGAGTATCTTTTTGCTGCACGCGTGCTCGATCTTCTTCCTCCTTTTTTCTCGCGCTTCTGGTGCTTACCATGCTTCCTGGCGGGGTACGAAGCATCATCACAGATCCGGCTCGAAGACCAACTAATGTCAGGGATAGGTATGGTAAGCGAAACAACTAGTTACGAGATTTAAAGGGTGAGCCACGTCCGCGCGCATTCAGATGATCGGGTGACACTGTTGTCGCAAAACTAAATCAACGGGTTAGCGCCCCGCCGCCCCCGCTTCCCCGCGCGGACGAGCCTACAACGCCTGCATTTATTTTACAATAAAAAATACAAAAAAACACATTTGGTACACAAATTAAATAAAAATATTGTTTAAAGCGTCGCCTACAGGCCTTTTTTTTTCACTGTAAGGCAAAGATTTGCTATCTATTCTTCCACTCTACAATCTAAAGTTGTACCATGCCAAGATTCAGAACATATTATTTCCCATTGCTCACAGGCTGTAACTAATTCCAGATTGATCTGAATCTCCGAGTCTCCGGTATCAAATCTAGTTTTCTTTTTTCAAACATAATTAATGTCGTTCACAAACCCGAGGTGTAAAAACTCTTGGAGTAATGACATTTTAATTGTGTGAGTGATTACCGTCTGTCGCGTAGTTCATCCTGTTATTACGGGTAATTGCATTACGGTTCGTTACGGAGGAAAAAAAAGCAAATAAGTTTAATTGACACTTTCTTTGTTCGCGCGTCCATGTGCGCATTTCACACGAGCGGGTGTTTTGATTGTTTGTCATGATTGATTCTTTGTGATTAGAATAGACGAATATTGGATTACTAGTGTTAAAGATCCAGAAAATAAATTTCGATTTTACATGGACATTATATTGAGTCCTGCTTCCCTGACTCACAATAACCGAATGCCCGTGATGCCAGGCGTGTCCTTGACAACCGCTGTGCTGCCAGCTTATGCTGAAAATACAATATATCGCCACAGAGTATCTTAACAGAATCCAGTGAATGTAAATTATAACATGGATAAAATAACGAGTAGTTAATTCTTAATACTTGGTTCTTCTCATGCATGGCATCCGTGACATGATGTCCTCCAAATTTGTGATATTTGCATTGCAGCCTTATTCTACAGCCCAAAACAGATCGAATCTATGTAATATAGACATTAATTTTATAGTGATTTTGATTGCCTTTCTCAACAGATGTCGTTTTTAGTATTGTTTACGTGTACTAATAAATGACCATACTTGTATTCGATAGTACTGAATGTCAGCTATCTAACGCATTTTATGATATTTGGTTGAAGTGTAAGCAACAATTGTTTTCACCTTTTCGAAAATGTCGGTTTTTATTCCAAATAAACGTCATTTGCGGGAAGTGTTATTACATTATTTTATTGCGAAGAAAACTGCAGCGGAAACTTATCGTTTGCTTGTGGAGATTTATGGTGAGCATGCTCCGTCTAATACAACTTGCAAGGAATGGTTTCGACGATTTCAAAATAACGATTTTAGTACTGAGGATAAAGAACATGGAAAACCACCAAAAAAATTTGAAGATGCTGAATTGGAAGCATTATTGGCGGAAGATTCTTGCCAAACTCAATCAGAATTAGCTGCAGCATTAAATGTTGATCGTTCAACTGTTGCAAAGCGTTTACAAATGATGGGAATGATTCAAAAAGCCGGTGACTGGGTTCCACATGATTTAAAAGAAAGAGACATGGAACGTCGGAAAACCATTTGTGAAATGCTGCTTCAAAGACAGCAATGAAAAGGATTTTTGCATCGGATAGTCACAGGAGACGAAAAATGGATACACTACGAAAATCCTAAACGCAAAAAAGCTTGGGTGAAACCAGGCGAACCAGGCCCATCACAGCCAAAAATAAATATTCACTGTGCCAAGGTCATGCTCTGTATTTGGTGGGATCAGAAAGGTATTGTATATTATGAGTTGCTCAAACCCTCTGAAACTATTAATGGAGAAGTTTACCGACGACAACTAATGCGTTTGAAGCGAGCCATAGAAGAAAAACGACCAGAATGGGTGAATAGACATAACAAATTAGTTCTTCAGCATGACAATGCCAAACCGCATACCGCAGAAGTCGTAAAAAGATATTTAGAGGGACAGGACTGGGAAGTGTTACCCCACCCGCCATATTCACCAGACATAGCTCCTTCGGATTACCACCTATTCCGGACGATGCAGACAGACTTTACTGGAGAAAAGTTTACTTCATGTGAAAGTATCAAAATTTGGATTGACAACTGGATAAGCTCAAAAGACCAGGACTTCTTCCAGCAAGGAATACGAAAACTACCTGAACGATGGGCGAAGGTTGTGGCTGCAGATGGAGCATACTTTCAATAATTTTTTTTTTAATTTTGTAAGCGAACAAATGTGTTTTATTTTGACAAAAAGGGGCGGAGTCATATTCACACACCCTATAGATAAAGTAGTAATTGTGTTCAGTTGATTTATTGTTGTTGGTTACAGTTCCCCAATTTTTTAGCAATTTTATGTTTTAATATTACACTTCAGTTAAATCATACGCAAAAATATTGTCCTATAAACCTTGGAACAATATCGTTACCAGGCAATTTGGCCAAAAAATTGTCAAACAACATAATCATCGCGCACAATAAACGAAACACTTCGTGATTCCATTGTGAGCAAAAAAGAAATTTAATCATGAGAAACAATAATAACGACTTCTAAGAAATTAGACTGAGTAAGTACAGGAGCCACGCAACTTAAGCTCCGTTGTTACTTTTGAATACCACAACTATATCACATCAGAGAATTATGAACTTAATAACATGGATGTTAAAGTTGAGATCGTTATTGATGATGCAAGTGATTTCACTATTGTGAAGGCTTTATGACTATCAATTATGTCCATAGTGTGTGAGAGTGCATTGTGATTCAACAGTAGCTTTCATTTGGTCATTCTGATGATTGAAAATTAAACCACCGATATAATTTGAGATAAATAGTGATGGCTGCGCAACAAATGATTATAATGTCGATAAAAATTGATTGAATTGAAAGGCTGAGCAGATGGTATTCGGCTACGAGCTAATTTGTCAAAGATGCGTAGGTGTTTTATATTCTTGGCTTCTTGTTTTGATTTGTTCTACTTTTTATTTGAAGGTACCAGTTACACCTTAGTTGAATTATGATTTTGCTCTTTCATATTACTTTGTATTGATTGGGGACTTCCTATTTCCTTTACTTTCATATGGGTATAAATTACTTTAAAGTACAAAACCACATATTACTTCAGAATATTATACACCTACAATGAATTTCGTTTTGATAAAATTACTTACGTTGCCATATCACATTTGTTACAAGCACGATATATTATATTCTTTTTCTATTATTGGTTCTTATTCTATTGGTCGATCCGCAATATTAAAAATAGAATGAAATGTAACTTAGGATTGAATTCGGTGTTTTCAAATGGTTCATCACTAGTTCACCATTATCACGTCACGTAGATACAGGGAGCCTGTGCTCCGGTTAATTGCTTTAATAACTTCCTGTGTCAAAATAACAAAAGAGCGGCCCGGTAACCAAACGTAATCACTGAGTGGACTGTCTGCCCTGTTCTTGTGTTCACACTATGATACCCTGTTTTGCGTTTAATGATTTAAGCAAAGAATATTATATTAGTAATATTATGAATGAGAAAGTTTGTCGGTATAGATAGATAGATAAATTCTTTATTGTTAACACTAGAAATTGTACAGAAAAAACAAATAAAAAAATAAGTGTATTTGTTACTGTATGTGTATTTGTATTTGGTATGTGTATTTGTTACTTGATGCCTCAACGGCTGAACGGTTTTGGATGAAATTTTCTATCAAAGTAGTTCATACATTGGATTATCACAGGCTTTTTATCCCGAAAAAGTGTGTTCAGTGTTTCCCGTCGTCTCATTTTGACATTAAATGCGGGTAAAACCGCGGGCGCAGCTAGTAAATGATAGACCCAGCCTTCATAGCTTTCACTTTGTAGTAGCTTTGCCAATGTTGCCAAATATTTGTTCGACGAATATGGATGTTAGTTTTGCGTCTGTGAGTTAATATGTACCTAATGTATAAAAAAAGTTTTTTTAAAAAAAGTTTTTTAAAAAAAGTTTCATATTTTTACCAAACTAAGCATAGCTTGCACTATGGGAACCAGATTACTGATACAATATATACTACTTTTTTTTTATTATTATACAATTAACACCCACTTACAGAACCAATATTTAAGTTCGTCACACAAGTGGTTGTCCTAGTTCGGAATCAAACCCAAATCTTTCAGCGCACCAACTGATATGTGAGGCAAGTCAAAAGTCGTGCGAGTGGCTGTTCAAAATTCACGCGAATTGAATTGTTTATTGCTTCGTACCTACAGAGAGGTATCCTATAATGAACGTGCTCTTGTGACTACCATGACAATTAAATGGAATCATTACGGTGAGATTATTCAGTCAAAATATAATTTTATATTAATTGCATACCTCACAAAACTATTATTGTTAAATTTAATATAAAATTTTCAATATTTTTATTGAATACCTCTAAAATATTTTAATATTAAAACATTGTGGAAAATTAAAACAAAATTCTTACAGTCGTTTTTAGTATATATTATAATGGTTCTGAACCTTTGGTGGATGTTGTTGAAACCGTTTCACGAGTCTCAATATTCCTTTGAAAACAATTTTTTTTAATGTTTATAACGTTAAAATGATGTGGAACACCTATAGTACAAGTTATGCTCAGTTTGGATCTAAGTAGTGAAATGAAATGCCCATGGGTATTTTTTATAAACCTTAGTTAGAGTTTCAATATAATTTCTATACTAATCCAAGATATAGAATAGTTGATTTACTTGAGTATTGACAGTATAATCAGCAAAGGAACAAAAGAATGAGGTATTTATTAACTAAATTATACGGTCATAAAAATTCATGAAGCCGGAAAATTTCGTACATTTTAGACGTCGAACACGTCTCGGAAATCGAGAAATGGAAATTATATGTTATTAAGCATCATCAACACCCGAAGGTTGTTTTAACACAAAAGATAAACAGTCCATATTAAAGTGTACTTCATTATACTTAGTATTCGTAAATGTATGCGTTATTTGGGTCGGGTTATCTGAAATCTTGATCGCCGCAGCTGATTTTCGTAGGCTCTTGAGGTATTATTATAAGTGCGAGTGTATTTTAGTTAAGTAGGTAAATTACATGCTAGCATCTGAATGAATGTATAATTCATCGGCTTTTGGTGCTGTTATTATCAATATATCTTATTCTATATTAAAAAGGATCATATTCCAATTGTTTGGCAGAATTATTCAGCGTAAAATATCTGCTTCAAATGTCTACTAGCAAATGGTGTGATTTACCCCCGACCAACTTTGTCGTCGGGGTAAAAGTTATAAGTTTGTGGTTTGTATCTGTGTATGTGTGTATATGTGTATCTGGGGTCTATCTGTGGCATCGTAGATCCTGAACGGATGAACCGATTTGATGCGGTTTTTTTATTTGAAAGTCGACGTCATCGATATAGTTCTTAGCTATAATTTATGAAGATTTCTGTTCTGGCGTTTAAATATCTTCAGCTCATCATCATTCACCAAAATGGCCGTTTTTACATTTTGCGTAAAACTAACTTGTGAGTATATGTTATGGGCGGAGGAGGTACTACTTTCCATCAGGCCCGTCAAAACGAGTGCCCGCTCTATCGCCAAAAAAGCTCTGAAAATTCTAATACTGTATTGTAGATACTAAATAATATTATGAAGTTTTTTTTTTAGTGTGTTTTTTACTACTACGTTTGATGACAACGTTAGAAAAATAGTAAATTTTAGAAGAATAAAGTCCATAACGCTGGTTTTGCTTTGATTTTTCTGCCTCTTGCAAAAAGCAAACTTCAATTTGGTTATGAATTATGCATCACTTCCGTATCACTTTCTTTACAAAGTATACCCGAAAAATTTAGATCATTTCAATCGAATGCAGTGATAACCCAAAATTACGAGATAAAACCCCATATTAACAGCACAAAAAGCAATAAAACTGCGTGAAATGGTAAGAGAGCATTGACACAGAGAAACTTGAAACAGCTGAAACAGTAAATGAATCTGTTTCACGTTTTTCACACATCGGTCGCGGTTGGTTTGCTTTGGTCCAAATAAAGGTGTAAGTGACTAAGGATATTTGATTTCTGTGTTCCGTGTGTGTTTACGAATAGTGAGGTAAACATTTGCTTGCAGGTGACACATTTTGAAAAACACGGCGATAAATCTGTCTGTTTTATAAATGTTATAAATGGTGTTCTTCTAAATCAAAATTATGTAAAACATAATTTCAAAAAATTTAAGTATTTGCCATTTTGAGTCAGAGTTTCTCCATTTACACTAGAGGTATACATAACACAATACAGAATTTTAATAAAGAATAATTATTAAAATTCTGTATTGTTCTTAATTTAATTTAATATTCTTAATTTTCTTAATCTCATTGTTCCTAATTTAATATCTAAATTCCGGCTAAGTAAAATTTTATTATTCATTTGAAATGAAATTAAAAGAAATTATTTATTAAAAAAGATATTAGATATAACATTTGCTAAACATAAGAAGCAAAGTTAACTTCTTTCAATTTGTCGTCATTAATTACATTTTTGGTTATAATTTTGGTATTATGATGGCAGGACGAGCTGCGTCACATGTACCAGCTCATCAATTCTTGCCTGTGGTATTAATTCGATTATCAGATGGAGGTGCGAAGCGAGTTTCGATGTTTATCTAGGTATAAAGAGGCTTAAAAGAAATTATTTTACAGCGAGTGAAATAAAAAACGTTCATTAGTGGTCATTAGGTACCGCCTCCGCGATTTAGGGCTAGATACAAAGTGAGAAGTTCGCTTTATAACAGTAGGCGTTGTCTGTTTATCGCCATGGAATTGTATTGTGTTCACAATGAATAATAAACACCTAATTACTATGAAGTTTAATAATGGTATCGATGCTATCTCCGTTGAATCCATAGTTGTAATTTTAATACGAGATTAATTCTAAGTTCTACGGAAGTGAGGCCCTTTTCTATGCCTGATGTGAAATTCTACATAAAAATCCGTTTTCACCGAGTGAATGATGTAGAATGATGGGTAAGATTATAAGCTTCGCGGGGAAGTATTTACAACCACAATAGTTTGATTCAAAAGCTTAGAGCTAATAACCGCAAACCATAAGCTTTGATTAACATTCAGTTCAGTTCCACTTCAATTGAAGAACATCATCAGTCTGCAGGATGTTTCTCCGTACAGAATTTTGATTAAAACTTTGATTTCGATCGAAATTAAACTTATAAAATAATAACTTTTATACTAGAAAATTACAGAATGCGATGAAGTCTTGAGGTTACCTCCACATAGCAATACAACCTAGGTCCTCAAGTAGGTAGTACTTACTTGAGTTGGCACTCAAGTATGAGAAGTCCTAAGCCGCATTCCGAGACGGAGCTGCAGGGTCTCATGACCCTGTGGAAGGGTGGAAGGGTTCAAACCACACCCTTCCACCGGAACACCACAAAACGAGTGCACCGCTTGGTGGTAGAGTAATTTTCCAGGTGAAATTGGCGCAGGCTATAGGTATAGAAAGCTTATCTATTTTGCAACGTGTCTAATATTGTATAAATGACGTGTTATACATAATTCTATTAAATGTAAATGAACCCTGATCGGGGTTTTAAAGTCAATTAATTATTATTTTATATATGCTCGATAAATTGGAAACAATTAATATTAAAATATTTCTATATATAAACACCAGAAATCTTATTGATAAAAAAATATCTGTATCAAATCATGTCGATGTAAAAATAATATATTTAATATCACTTCGGATGAAATTTGGTTGGTTCCGTTACTCAGGAACATTATGATAGCTGAAAATAGAAATTACGTTTTATAAAATGTAATTACGTCATTATTCAACTATATTATGGGAAGTACGTAAATCGGGGAAAGATTTACAACTGAAATTATATTCGAGTATTCGTATTAACATCCAGACCAAACAAACGAATGATTATTTAAATGAATGGTTTTGATTCTGAATCTACTTAAAGATAAGAACAGACAGTAACAGTTGCTACTGAGATATCACTGCACCCAGAAGTAAGTTACGTATAAGATTTGGATCTCACACTGAGTCGCACTTTTCCTGCTGCGTCCATCCCCCGAGAGGGGGATGATAAATCTTATGCGCATGTGATTTTACCCTTCCACCGGAAAATAGTAATGCGAGCACTACTGCTTGGCGGCAGATTACAGATGTGGTGGCAGTACCTCGCCGGACGAACTTGGCACAAGTTCTACTGCTACTTTTAGTTGCTCCTTTAGCAACCAAAAGTAATTAGTATAATTTAGTATTGGTAGGTACAATTATTGGAAGTACAATTAACGTAATGTTCTACAACACATTCGTTCATTTGGTTTATTCGGCATTCGTTCGTTATATAAGTTATCCAGTATTAGGAGTTTGCGTAACACTATCAATTCAATGTTTTAACAGCTCACATTTTATTTATCACTACATGCTGTTTGGTGCTTTTTATGATAATAACGTTGTTTTATTTAAAAGTTTTACGAGGATCTATTGTTTGTTTTTTTAATTGACGCACTACGATTTTATATGCATCCAGGGAGTTTATTTTTAAACCATTTTATTTAAACATCTTCACTATTATGCATAATAATAGTAATGTGTGAAGATTTAGAAGAATGTGGTGGTGTACAATTTTTTAAAATATACCTCGTAAATTCTTTTTTTTTAAATTGAAATTAGTAGGTCACGCGTTTATACTACTAAGTTTAACGCTATTTCAAATCCTATCTGACCTTCCATAGAAAAGGACAAGCAAGAAACCCTTAATGTAAAAAACAATAATTGACTAATTCAAAATAGAAAAAACCGAGTTCCACTCTTCATCCCTCATTTTTCACAATAATTACACCATACCATTTTAAAAAAGGAAAAATCTAAATCACTATTATATATAATGGAATAAAAATATCACACGAATGCAAAATACGCAATTTCGTTTACTTGGCCGACATATTTCTTTTTCATTTAATCATGTTATTATGATTTAAAACCAAACTATTGAATCCGTTTTGATAAAATTTCTATTGGACGAATCAGAAAGAAAATACTTAAAAAAAAAACAAATCTATTATATTTATAAACAAGGAGTTTGAATTCTGCTCAACGATTACATAAATGAAATAGACTACAGTACCGCAATTATAAACTGAAACCATTTTAGTAATTTCAACCATTGTAATACTGATTGGTTGTACAAATTGACACACAATTATATTTACCTGTTATTACGTATTATAAGTAACAGCCGTGTCTTGCGGTCTCACACACAATTTACCGGAGGGTATAAACTCGAATGGAATTGAGAATCACGAACAATGATGCGGATAGAATCGCTGGATGTGATATAGGGTATAAATTCAAGAATAAGAATACATTTATTTGCCATACTAAGAACAAAAAAATATGTGTATACTTACACTAAGTTATACAATCAAAAGATTAACAAATGTTTATATTTTTTAACCAAATAAGTAGAGGTATGTAGGTATACAGGCAGAGAAAACATTACCTCCCGTGCTAGTAAAAACTGTGTTACGGCATGGTAACGATTCTCGCGTCTGATAAATACAGGTCATTGTTGAAGGTGGAACCACATGCGCACTTGTGTTCTATTGTCTTGAGCCGCTTTGTATTTTATTAACCTACAACTCATTTTTATGTGAATAAGTGACGGAACGAGCTGGACCTCCCTCCCATGACAACAGTAATGCGACTCAGTTTAAGATTTGTATCATAGACTGAGTTGCACTCATTCTGCTGCGTCCATCACCCGAGACGGGGATGATACTCATGCGCATGTGATTTCACGGCACCTTTCCACACACTGCTTGGCGGTAGTACCTCTCCGCACGAACTTGGCAGAAATACCCCTGCTACATTTGGTTGTTCCTTTATCACCACCCAGGGGGTAAGTAAGTGTAAGGAATCACCTACGGACGCGAGCAACTGGACCCCCTATATATACTTATACGATGAGTCTTATTGCCGTTGACTATAACGTTATAGTCCTTATAATTTTATAGTTCTTATAATTATATAATTCTTATAACGTCCCGTTATAAGAATTTCGGCCTTTCGAAACGCTTCCACTACCTGCTACATCCACGTTTGAACTTACAATACACACTTTGAGCTACAATTAGCCGTTTTGTACTCGATGTAAGGCCTCAATTAAGCCTTCCTAGAGGCTTTGCCGCAACATATAAATAAACACCACAGTACTGCATAAACTTTCTCTAACACAACTAGAGATTTTGCAGTTTCACTGCAGTTGTTTATTTCGCTGTTATTTTGTAAATTTTCCTATATTTCTTTCAATTCTACTCGAAGACAGTTTTGTAATATACGTTTATTGAAGATTATTTCTACTTATAAATAAATATAATACTTATTATTTTCACATATATTTAATGATATAAATTTCATTAAATATATGTTAAAATAATAAGTATAATATTTATTTATTAATGCAAATACACAATTAAGTAAAAGATACAATAAAACCATAAAAAAAAATACATAAACACTTTTTTAATATACCTATAACTAAACGGTCACCAGATGGCAACGTTCCCAAAAAAAATGAAGATTATTATAAAATATATTCTATTCGAGTGTTCATACTCACTATTCTCTACTTATGTTTCTTATTCCAAGACCTAAAAGGCTTTTAGTCAGGCTAGTAACATATTTTATGGTGGTTTTTCTTTAATAAAATGGGTTTTAATAAGGGATCGTTTTGTTGCTTTTGTGTATTAACTAGGTAATGTATCTCGTGGTTTACAAGCTTGTTATTTTCCAATAATGATGCTTTAAAATACACGTCATTTTCTACCAATTAATCCCTATCTTGTATTATTCAGAATTTTCGAATATCTCTGATGAATAATAACATAATAGTCCTGATCCGACAATAAGATTACATAATATTAAGGCTTTTAAAAAAAATTGGCACTCTGGCACTGTAGGTGTAGGTTCGATTCCCTTAAATTAGTGTGAAGAAAATAAATGTGTGGCTGACGACTCCGTGGCTGAGTTGGTAGTAGCCCTACCTTCGAATCGAGGGGTCCCGGGTTCGATTCCCGGCCGGGGCACTTTGTGTGGTGAGCAAGTTTGTTCTCGGGCCTTGGGTGTCTGTGTTTGTACTGGGTAGGAATTGAACTCACGAATTTAACAAAAACTATCAAATTAATACACAAAAACTATTATAACAAAATTATAAACGATTTACTTATTCTTAACATTAACAATCTATTCTATGTAATCAAAAAACAATTTTCCCTTTAATACACATCACATAAATTGGTATAACATTAAAATAACACAACAAATTAAAACCTTACGGATAATAGATATAAAGGCCACAATATCCTAGCCGAATACATCACGAACTGGTTAAAATTGTAAGGTATAATTGGCGTTAAATATCTGTGAAGTTGAAATTAAATGTAAGTAGAAAGCATTTTCATACTCATATTTGCTAAAGGTACTTCCATCTTATTATGTTAGTATCTCCATGAGCGACGAAGCTCATATATTTTTGTAAAAGAAATTATTTTTTGCAATAACTAAAATAGGTAAATCTTCACAGCAAAACCCCATCTAAGCACAAACTTTCATCTAAATCGTTTGAGCTGTTTCCAAGATACGCGAAATAAGTATATGAATATATATACAAAGATTGATAGAATAAGGATCTTATACTGAGTTGTATGCATCGTGCTGCGTCCATCACTCGAAATGGGGATGTAACGACTCAACATCTGTGATTTCACCGGCACCTGCTTGGCGGCAAATTTCAGGTGTGATGGAGTCTCGAGATGAGTTCTGCTACCTTGGGTGGTCCTTTCGCACCACCCAAGGAACAAGTGTAGGGATTCTAAGGGGTAATTCTACCCATGTACGCGGGCAACTTGGTCTCCTGACATGTTCCAAACCTATGACATAACTTTGTTAAAGTCTTAATAAAATAAACAAACTAGTATCTACTCTGTCTACCCACTAATATACTCGTAGATGTTTCATCAAGTAAACAGACATACAATTATTTTGATGAGAGGGCCGTATGTAATTGTATGTGTTTAATTGTTAATAGGCATTTTGATGTGCATGGCAATAAACGGTGTAATGGTGCAGTCATACTTGTAATGAGAAGGTGCGCCGCTGAGTTTTTTTCCACTTGGATTGACTTGTAACTATTATTTTACGGGCACTAAGTAATGTACTTGGTTTAGTCGCCGGCTTCATGGCTTAGTTAGTAGTAGCCCTGCCTTGGAAGCGAGGCGTCCCGGGTTCGATTCTCACACTGTGTGGTGAGCGTGAAATTTGTTATCAACAAACAAACAACGTTAACACACTCCTACCTCTGCACTAGGATTCCCTGTGTCGCAGATGGCATGGATGAACACAGAAACACAAGACAAACACCCAAGACCCGAGAACAAACTTCATGCTCACCACACAAAGTGTGCCCCGGCCGGGAATCGAACCGGGGACCCGTCGCTTCGAAGGCAGGGCTACTACCAACTAAGCCAAGGAGCCGTCAAATCGGGTCATGGGTGTTTGCCTTGTGTTTCTGTGTTTGTCCATGCTTTCTGCGACACAGGGAATCCTAGTGCAGGGGTATGTAAACATTATTAAACGTTTATCATACTACCTTACATAGTACGAGTATAAAACAAAGTCGCTCCCGCTGTTTGTACGCTTAGGACTTTTAAACCACGCAACTTATTTTAATGCTGTTTTCAGCAGTAGCGGCTATACGATTTAAGAGAGCTAAGTCTCATGCACCTGGAATTTCACCGACACCCACGCCCTTTCAGTGGATCACCGCAATGCCAGTTTTCTGCTTGGCGGCAGAGTACCAGCGGTGTCGGTACTTCTCGAGACGAACTTGGCACAAGTTCTACTCGTACTTGAGTTTTCACCCAGCATAACTTGTAGCAACGCGAGCGAAAATGACCCACAAAAGTATACCGCTATAAAATTCAGCAATTTCTTTGTCTTTAATTTTGTAATATGAATTTTAGTTCCTTCTTAACAATTTTGGTTATGCGCCCACATGACCTTGTAATATAATAATGCGCAGAATTTAAATCAATGCTCACCTATTTAATGTACATTATTCCAATTGTTAAACACGTGTGGACGCATGTAGGGCTAGACAAAGATAATTAAACTATACAATGGCACCAAGGTTGGGCACGTGCTTAATTTAAGGGCCCTTTGTGCAAACATGAATTTGAAGAAGGCGCTGCTTGCTTGCTACATTGAGATATATTTTGATTGTGTCAAAAGTATAGAATTAGTCCTTGACCTAGAAGTGTCGTATTGTGAAATAAGAGCGTTTGTACAGTATAGTGATTTTTTAATGTATCTAAATTGACGAATCGAATCGAACCCACAAATTACGGCGCAGAAGACAGAATTACTACCAGCTATGTCGTGAGGCCAGACGACAGTAAAATGACTCAACTTTTGAAGTGTTTGATACTTTCATGTACACAAATCGGCGTAACATGTTGAAAAGGATGCGGTAATTATAATTGCGGTGGGCGACTCATCGTCCCGTGACGTTGGACCCTTCTGAATTGTCGGTTGCTGTCGTTTGTGTTTCTTGAGTTCAAAAAAGTTGCTTGGTGCGAGTTTCAAGATATTCGCTCTTTACAATATCCCAGGGAGTTGCGGCGGGAAACGGACAGCCGCTGCGTTTTCGCGGAAGTATGTGCAGACGTTCCCGTGTTCCCGCCACTAAGCGACAGGAGGACACCGTGGAGTTTTACCGGGTAATTACTACCTGGTACCGCAAGTACTACCTAGTACCACAAGTACTTTTAGTACATGATCTTGTACATATACAGTTATTAAAAGAAAGTGACGCTTGCAAGTAATTTTTAAAGAATGCAATGGAAATAAAGTATTTTGACGTTGACTTTGACTTTAGACTCACAGAACCACTGCCTCCCAGGCAGGCCACTGCGGCAGGGCAGTACGCGTGTGCATATCTCCATGAAAAAAAAGGAAGCTGCAGAATAGGACGCAAAATACGGTAATCTGTTCCAATAGAGCAATTATAGTCTGTGACGTCGGTCTGTCTGAATTCTCGGTAGCTGTGTGTGGATCGTGTGTTGCTTGGTTTAAGCCTCAAGCTACTTTCTTGTTCTGCGGTAAGCTACATTACGGGATGCTAATATGGGGTAATACAATGCGATAAAAAAATATTGTCTAGAGGCGCATTAAGGGAAATGACTCTCAACAGTTGATGATTACACTTATCATTATTATCATTATCAAATGGTAAATCAATCTCTAAGTATTACAAAATTTATAGGTAAGGTTGTTCAGATGCTGTCTATAAAATTCAGCATTTTAAAACCTTTTGTAGCTGTTTGAAATTTTATCAACGTAATATTAATCGTGAAATTGCTATGACGAATATTCTAACTAAAAATAATAAAAAACGTTGGTGGTGTGAAACGGCACTTTAAATAGGTATATTAATTATCTCGTATGGTATTGGAATATACCTGTTTGTTAGCCCATATCATCATAAAATATATCTATACTGAATTTTACCCTGTCATCAAATTGAGGGTTCTGTGTGACAAGCGTAAAGATTGGTTTCGGATCTTGGGTGCTTGCGTGGGAGGAATCCTGATGCAGGCAAACTAATAACAACCCGTAGTGTGTAATCCTGTTTTATGTATTATATACAAAAACATACTTTTTTATTTAATAATGTAATATTAGTGAAATTTTTTGGACTTGGATTAATAGTTAAAGCTTAACACTTGTACCACAAAAACACATGTTTTAACTACCTGACGTCGAGACGCAACGTTGCAACATTGTAATAACGTCTGTCATTAGTTATTATAATAATTATTAAATACTTAGGAGCTATTGTTTGAGACCATGGCAGATTGCACTACCATGAATCAGATCATCCTTTAGCTTACCTATAAAAACATTTTATTTTGCATGAGGTCATTTTTAATTTATGAATGAACTAGCTGTTCCTCGTGACTTCGTACGCGTAGAATTCGACAGCCCTAATTCTTTTTCCTTTTTTAATATAAAAGTATCCTAATTTACTCCTTAGTGCCAGTGAAAGTCTAATCAGAATCGGTCCAGCCGTTTCGGAGATTAGTCGCAACAGATAGCAAAAGGAAATTAAAAAAAAAAAAAAAATTTTTATTTTAAGTACCTTATTTATATACTTTCAAATCCAATTAGTAAAAGGCTTTTATTTTGACATTAACAAGCGTAACTTTAATTTTATTAGATGGTATTTTTTCTTTTAATTTCCTTCTGTTGTCATATAGCCTTAACCTTAACCAATCAGCGTTTCATTTATGTATCGGAAGTGACGGGTCGAGCTAAAGGCCCAACTGCTGCTAAGTGGCTACCTCCGCCCATAACAACAATAATACAAGTTCTTCCTCGACGCACGTATGTCCCCAAGTCGTATCACTGCGTTGCGCCCGTCACCCGAGACGGGGATGTAATCTTTCATGCACTGTGGTTTCACCGGCACTTTAAAACAACCTTTCACCGGAACAAAATAATGCAAGTGCACTACTGCTTGCCGTGTGGTATCTGTCAGTACGGCACGGTCCTACTGGTGGTTCTTTAGGTTTCTCCTTTAGCACCACCCAGAGGGTGTAAGGAAGGAATTCACCAACGGACGTGAGCAACATGGATCCCCCGACAGCTAAACTCGATATAATTGATATTTGTTATTTTATTGCATTATATGACGTATGACTAGAGAGGTAAAACAATGTTTTTAATTTTTCTCAATTAATTGGATAGCTTTGTAATAACAAGATTTCTTGTATGTAATTCCGAATTTGATCTTCGTTTAGATTCATCTGACTTTAGTTGATAATGATCTTTAAACCCAACTCGTTATCTGAGATTAGCTTTCAATGATCACGGTTAATAACAACTTTGAAATCGCAAATGTATTTTTCATCGACTACAAAAAAAGGAAAAAATTCTCAATTAATCTGTATGCATTTTTTATGACGCCAATTATGGACCAATTTTCACGATTATTTTTCTATTTCAAAGACACCCTTTTAAAATAGAAAAATATAATACGTCCAACATGGTCCCATAGAAATTTCACGGCAAAATATTATCCCTAAGGCGAAAATTACAAAAACGAAAGTATTGATTTATTCGATATTTTATTCTCTTTTGAACACAATTAACAAATTCTAAACACTACAGCTATTAGTTTTTCAAAGTACCGATATATTTACCATGATTTGTTATTTTTGTGACTTTCTATATCTATAAAAATAATGAAATCATGATGAGATTACAAATTATAAAGCTACTCAACATTAAGAGCGAAAACATCTTGTTTTTTTTTCGTTACAATTAATTCCTCACAGACTAAACGCGGAAAGTAGTTCTGTTATTCCTTTTATTAATCAACACTGACATAGAGCAAATGTTTTACATGTAACAGATACAAATGAGTTCGTGGCTAATTATGTAATGGCCCAGATTCTGGTTTAATCGATAGGTGTATTTTATGGAGCTTTATTTAGACTGGATATACCTCTTTGAAGATTTTACGATGAATATAGCACGTTACAAGAAATTGTAATGGACTTTAATCTTTGTCCCGACTCTAGACTGTTCTATTGGTGTCATTTTTAAACTTCTCAAAAAAGGTTTAGATTAGGTATTTTTAAACCGACTTCCAGATCAATTCGGCTGTATTTTTTTATGTTGCTACCAAAACTCCATCGTTAATCAATTGATATAGAACACTCTTTTTTCATTTAAAATGAACTCTGTTTTAATACAACAACAACAACGTTAACACACTCATACCTCTGCACTAGGATTCAATTTGTCGCAGATGGTATGAAAAAACACAGAAACACAAGACAAACACCCAGGACCCGAGAACAAACTTCATGCACCACACAAAGTGTACCCCGGCCGGGAATCGAACCCGGGACCCCTCGCTTCGAAGACAGGACTACTACCAACTAAGCCACGGAGCCGGAGGTTTTAATACAATATCACATGGAAATAAAAATGGAAAATCAAAATTGGTCCAATAGTTTGGTTATTAAATCTAATTAACTGGAAAAATTTGACATTCTAGTAAATGAAATTGCGTATTTTGCTTAGTGACTATTTTCTTCACCTATTGTAGACTAGATAAACTAGACTAGATTTATAAATGGCAGGGTGAGAAATAAAAGATGAATGCATTGAAGTCAGTTTTATCGATTTTATAAACCATCCAATTAAATATTAGCACGATATCTTCGTCAATTATAAATTGTTCTATTTCTATTTGATAGGGTTTAAATTCAAGGTATAATTACTTTGATTCATAGAAAATTTCTACCCCTAAGAGTGAAAATAACGGAATGAAAATATTACAGACAGTTTTCGATATATAAATCGATTACTTCTTAATACTATACATTGTCCGGGGAAAATTGCGTCAATTACTAAATTCTTATGAAAAACGGATTAATTATTTTTAAAGTATTTATATTAATGACGGCTCCGTAGTTTAGTAGATAGCCTTTGAAGCGAGTGGCCCCAACTTCGACTACCGGCCAGGGCACACTTTGTATGATGAGCGTAAAGTTTTTTCTCGGGTCTTGGGTGTCTTATGTCTCCGTGTTTACGCTACCTGCGACACAGGGAATCTTACTACTGGGGTATGAGTGAGTAAACATTGATTACGAAAATATATATATATATATATAATATATATATATATATTGTATATTTTATATTAGGTTACGATGGAATTATAAGGGATTCATTAACATAATATAAAAAGGGATAACGAACACCCCCAAGAAATAACTATAGAGCTCAGTTTTTCATTTATTTGAGGGAACTAATAAGTACTTATACGTACTAGTACTAAGGGTGCTATTATAGGCACATTGATTTATTTTTCGTAGGCAGATTACCTTGTTTTCGTGTTTTTACAAAAGGATAGGCAAAATATGAAAAAGTTTTTATTTGCTTCGCTACTTTTACAAGAATAAATTTCCATAGACAGGAGGCATAAAAGTGTGCTTGAGAAAGACAAATTGACCTTAGTCCTGAAAGAAAATATGTCAATCAGTGGTGTAATCTAATATCGGTTGATAGACGATTAGCTATTTTTTTATTGATTCAAACCGGCTATAAGATACACAGCCTTTTAATGGTAGAACAGCAGACTAACGTTGTATGCTTAGTATTGTAGTCAGTTTCCCTTTCTTTGTGCACGGAACTCTAAAACTAAACATAACGAAAAATTCATGCGGTATAAGTAAGTCATTATTTGTATTATCTTTTAAATGAATAACAAAGAATTAAAAATATTATGATTGAAATAATATAATAGAAAATCGCTCACAAAATCGCGTTAAAATCGCCTTTATAATCTTAAAATCCAACAGAAAGGGTTTTGGATGAATATCATTAGGCTATTCATTCTATATTTGAAATAGTTTGCAACTGAAATTTTGTGTCTATGGTCAAATAAATTACATTAGCAAACGACAGCTTTAGAATCTGCTGAAAAAGCGCGCGAACACTCACCGTTCTAAATTTAAATTGTATAAACATCTATCGGGAGCAGGTAATTAATACAATCTTTGTTAGAGGGTAATTTGCTAGAGCTAATGCTGGCGTGTGTAATCTTCAAAGGGGATTTAGAAACACGCGTTCTGATCTATTTTGGTCGTGTTCTGAACAGAGAAATATTTACAATCTCTCTGGAACACTTCGGCACATCCGATGGTCGTTACGCGAACGCATTGATACTTACTGAATGGGTTTACGGACGTTCCAATTCAGCTTAATTTGAAATGTAATGTTTGCATAGGTAAAGCAAGCTTATTCTGAATTTACGTATGTGTGTGCAATTGCGTAGATTTGCCGTGGATTTGGCACACCATACTGTAATTAATTCAGAGTCTAAAAAACAGTGTATTGGTCCAAACGTACCCGATACTCTTTACAAAATTTATCACATCTATTTGGTAGTATGGTAACTTGACATAGTTCTACTGCTACTTTAGGTTCCGTTCACACCACCTGGGGGACAAGTGTAGGGATTCTGAGGGTACTCACCTTCGGACTCTAGCAACATGGACCCACATGGCTCAGGCTATTCTTGTCATTCAATGCTGGTAAATCGTGAAAACTAACACCACAGAGACCATAAATAAAATAAAAATGAGACATGTGTATAATTGTATAAAATCTGTGGCAGAATGTTGACTCAGTCCGGGTCTGATTGAGATAAGTGGTGATTGAAATGCTTCATTAATGTCTGACGCGAGCATGCATTCCGAACATCGCTACAATGTGTTCATGACAATGCCATACTTTTTCGTGCATTCTGTTTTGATAGCTCGCAGTTTGGGCGTTTTTATTTGTTTGTTTTATTGTGAACACTGATTTACTTCCATTTTTGTAGGTTTTCAAGCTTAAAATTATTATATAACACAATCCTTGTTAAATTATTCGTTCATAAAACTGTGATGATGTTAAATTTATATGCGGACTTTTTTTTTCGAAGACCAAAGCTTGAAAAAATAAAACTATTCTAATGTCTCAAATGTGACTCATAGTTGAATTTACACTTAAACACCGTTTTTAGTGTCTTGGCGCCGTTTCCCGAGATAATTTCACGTTCACACCTGGCTGTTTTATGGCTAACCAAACTAATCTGTTTTTAATTCCAACATACCGATCAAATAATGTCAACGTATATACATATGTTTCCTATTACAACTTGGTTGCTTTAAAGGTAGTGTTCAGTCTACTCTTAAAGGTATCTTCTCTCTCTCTCACTTTCCATCAGATGTCCAACAATATTATAATCGTTAAAAGAAAATCAAAGACTTCGCAAAACTTGTTAAAAATGTTTAATAATATTATATCAAAATAAGTTTAAATTAATTTTAACATAGTAAGTAGGTAGTACCATTATTGTTTGTTTTGATACTCATTTAAAAATATAGAACTTTCTTATTTGCTTTGGATTTGCTACTAATTACAGAATAAATTAATATTTATTCCTCACCTAAGTCAAAGTCAAAGTCAAACTCATTTATTCCTTTAGATCTCGAGTATCATTTGGACACGTCAACTTTTACAAATTCATGTACACATATTCGTGAGCATATAACGTGTCACAGGAACTCCTCAGGCACATAAAATGCATACAGATATGTAAAATTACAGTCAGTTTTCTTGTTTAAGCTAATATTATTTGTTAAGTTTCTATTCAGTGTGTAGTCATTTACTCTGACATGAAAGTGCAAAGTCGTTTATTTCCCCAACACCCATCTTCAAACCGTAATATAGTTAACCAATTAGAAAAGCAACCTTCTATCAACCCAGGAATCTCTATCACTCGACCACCACGCTCACAATTCAGCAGTAAAAGAGTTATTTTGTCATTTGTCCACAACCCACGCCGTCGGTAATTAAAAACTAAAATAAACAGAGTGCTTCAAATCGTAAAAAGTGTATCTATGTCGGTTATAAATGAGTGCGTACCTACAGATGAACGAGGAGCAATAAAAACGATTCACAGTCACAGAAATAAATCTTACGCTTGAAAGTATAGGTGCGAATACGAATGTTTACTCTGAAAAAGTTTCAAGAATGCCATTAAAATGATATCGATTCAAACACCACATGTGATCGAAATTGGCTACAGGTACATTGAAACAATAAAATTTTCGGAATGTATTATAAATAAACTTGTATGACGTAATAAAGGTGATTGGGTCATTGCGCTTGATTGATTTACTAGTATAAATATTGGTTTGTGATGCATTAGAGCTACGCAATGCATCAGAAGCTACCGGCTGATGAGCATTGCAGTAACTCTCTTAAACTTTAAACTTAATTTAGACGAATTAATGATAAGGCTAGGCTAGAAAACTAACTGATTAAAAACAATCCTCTAGCTCTATTTAACAGAGCTCTATTTCAGCCGTTAAAGTAATCCATATCGTAAAGTATAATAATCCTGAGTAAAATGGATAAACTTACTTGCTATCTACCAACCTGATATTAAGTGGTAACCGCCATCCATAAACAATAGCAATAGGCTCAGATCCTCCCTAAGTTTGAAAAAACCCAAGACGCATCGCTTTGCGTCCGTTACGGTCGATAAGACACTCCCACTGGAACATACCAGTGGTGACATGTTCCGGTAACAGGATCAATCGATATCAGTATCGTATTGTATTAATTACGATTATGTTAACAACAATGATTTTGATGATTATTATAATATTATTTCACTTCACTAATTTAAAAGTTTTATCAATAGTAAATTTAATTTAGAAGCTTAATAACCAATATCAGATTAACTAGACGACAAACAATTTTGGGAATTAATTATCTTCACTATTGATGCAGAACCATATTCGCGAATATATAATAGTCTCCAAAGGGTTATTGTCTGTGTTTTTTCGCTTTGGTCAGTTAAGATTGGAACAGACGTTAACTTAACAAATAAGAACAACTAAAACATAACCTAACTGTAATTTGCCATATCTGTGTGCATGTCATCCTAAGGAGCTCCGTTGCTACATTATATGATCACGAATATCAACTAGTGCGTGTAAAATTTGACGCGTCCAAACAATATTACTTGAGATCTGAAGGAATGAATGAGTTTGAGTTTGACTTTCAACAAAATACATGTGAAATATAAATAAAACAAATAAGGAAGCCGCTATAGTAAACTTGTTATATTAAGAATTGCAATTTATAAAATGCTAATGATATCATACTACCAAAAATAGTTGCTGATATAAAATAGGCAAGCGCCCGTTCACCATTTCATCAGGTAGTGTCATAAAAAAAGTAATTAATTAGTCCGCTAAGTCATTGTGAGGGTCGTCCATATAACTATTTCCAAAGCATTGCAATAAAAATTGGTCCAGATTCCAACATCGAAAATAAGACGTTTTTGGTCGCCTGCCAAGTTCATTATGAGCGTTCATGAAATTTCACATTTGAATTATTTTACTGTCTGACTTATAGCCGTTACTTAAATATTTGGTAAACAGGAAAAATATAGCTATAGATCGATCAAATTTAATGGGGAGCCAGAATAACGGGTTAAGTGGACCACGGAATTTAGTAAGCAGGGAGCGATTTCAATATTTTAACGCATTGTTTGAAATGTTGCGAGATTTAATGGAAAGATAATCAATCGAAGCGTTATTGCGAATTGCGTTTATTTATTGTTGGAACAACAGATTGTCTAAATCGAAATGATCCGATGCGTATTGATCCATTACGATCCTCTACATTGTAAGAATTGTGAGTGCTGTGTAATCTCAGTTCTAACAATTAAAACTTTGATATAGTTTTAGATTTTGATAAGAAGCTATAGATAACTAATAAATTGCTGATAATTGCTGGCAAAAATAGTCACGTACCCAACTGGTTCCAGTGGCGTTTTCATTTCAAGTACTAAAACGCTTTGACTATAACTTGAAAGTAACTTAACTAAAGTAAAATTAACAATTAAGTTCCTATAATAAGTAAATATATTGGGTGTGTGAATATGACTCCGCCCTTTCTCAACAGATGTCGTTTTTAGTATTGTTTACGTGTACTAATAAATGACCATACTTGTATTCGATAGTACTGAATGTCAGCTATCTAACGCATTTTATGATATTTGGTTGAAGTGTAAGCAACAATTGTTTTCACCTTTTCGAAAATGTCGGTTTTTATTCCAAATAAACGTCATTTGCGGGAAGTGTTATTACATTATTTTATTGCGAAGAAAACTGCAGCGGAAACTTATCGTTTGCTTGTGGAGATTTATGGTGAGCATGCTCCGTCTAATACAACTTGCAAGGAATGGTTTCGACGATTTCAAAATAACGATTTTAGTACTGAGGATAAAGAACATGGAAAACCACCAAAAAAATTTGAAGATGCTGAATTGGAAGCATTATTGGCGGAAGATTCTTGCCAAACTCAATCAGAATTAGCTGCAGCATTAAATGTTGATCGTTCAACTGTTGCAAAGCGTTTACAAATGATGGGAATGATTCAAAAAGCCGGTGACTGGGTTCCACATGATTTAAAAGAAAGAGACATGGAACGTCGGAAAACCATTTGTGAAATGCTGCTTCAAAGACAGCAAAGAAAAGGATTTTTGCATCGGATAGTCACAGGAGACGAAAAATGGATACACTACGAAAATCCTAAACGCAAAAAAGCTTGGGTGAAACCAGGCGAACCAGGCCCATCACAGCCAAAAATAAATATTCACTGTGCCAAGGTCATGCTCTGTATTTGGTGGGATCAGAAAGGTATTGTATATTATGAGTTGCTCAAACCCTCTGAAACTATTAATGGAGAAGTTTACCGACGACAACTAATGCGTTTGAAGCGAGCCATAGAAGAAAAACGACCAGAATGGGTGAATAGACATAACAAATTAGTTCTTCAGCATGACAATGCCAAACCGCATACCGCAGAAGTCGTAAAAAGATATTTAGAGGGACAGGACTGGGAAGTGTTACCCCACCCGCCATATTCACCAGACATAGCTCCTTCGGATTACCACCTATTCCGGACGATGCAGACAGACCTTACTGGAGAAAAGTTTACTTCATGTGAAAGTATCAAAATTTGGATTGACAACTGGATAAGCTCAAAAGACCAGGACTTCTTCCAGCAAGGAATACGAAAACTACCTGAACGATGGGCGAAGGTTGTAGCTGCAGATGGAGCATACTTTCAATAATTTTTTTTTTTAATTTTGTAAGCGAACAAATGTGTTTTATTTTGACAAAAAGGGCAATATATTGACAATATATAGACAAGCAATCGTTATAGTATGATATAAGTAAACTTATAATTATAGTTCGTTGCGGCGAGCTTGCGGCTTACCGCTTATAAGCAAAAGCAATACGACTAAGCTCCTCCCGTCACCCGAGACGGGGACATTACGACTCTACCCATGTGATTTCACCGACACCCACACCCTTCCACCGGACCATATCAATACGAGTGCATCATTGTTTGGCGCCAGTACTTCTCCGGGTGACCTTTGCACAAGTTCTACTGCGACTTCATCCTAGATCAGCTCTTGTGCACAAAGAATCAATATCGCTATCGTAAACGCATAATATCTATATTTTTTCTTCGAAAGTCAATGTAAAATGTCAGTTGGCAGACAACACAAGATTGTTACTCTTAATCAATGGAACTTCAAAGCTGAATCACAAATAAAAAACCGTATAATGAAATATATGTTCCTTCTTATGTCTGAGTTAGAACTACGCAAAAATAAAGCTGTAAAGATCCCATACAATTTAAATAGCTTTTTTAATTGTTGATAAACGTTAGCTTGATCTCAATGATGATCAGGTCGATGATGGAGCATCGAAGATAAAAGACACCTATTTAATCAAAAAAGTGAAAAAGTAAGAAAGAAAATCCAATATAGTTGCATAATTCCAGATTGCAAGGAAGCCAACAATAGACCAGAGCATTATGAATCACGCCGATCCATCTGCCGAAGATTATCGAATTGGAACACTCACACTTGGACGCATTAGAATGCACGTGAAGCTAATTTACGCCCGCAAATAATACTAATATCTAAACGCAGAACAAAGTAGCATTGATGCATCAAATTATTTGACATTTGTTGCTAATAAAGCGTATTAGAGGACGCGACTTCGAAAATTTTCACTACCAATTAGAAACTTTATTGGGGCCTTTTTTGATCTCCTTATTTTAATGATCACTAATTGGCTTTGCACGGGAGCAAATACTAAATTACTATCCAATATTACGAAATCTTAGGCATTTTTTTCCAAAAAAAAAAATCATTATCGTCAGGACGATAATAACAAAGTCAAAAAACATGTTTTATTCGTGCGGCAATTGATTTTTATTTAAATCAATTTATTTAATATCTATAGCAGCAAACCAATTTTTACGCGACAAATTCATCTCTCGAAACAGCACGGCACAATAAAATATCATAAAAGAAGAAAGCATCCTAGACGTGAGTCTATGATTACTTAGTTCTTCGATTTTTATATTATCTAGCATTTAGTGAAATATTCGTATTGCTTCTGTATTTCACGACCAAAAATCGCTTCCCTTAACATCATAATCAGTCCCAGACATTAAAATATCTCGGCTTGTCCACGTAACAAACACTGAAAACCAATGCTAACTAGAGCTCTTATTTATAGTCTGCCATCTGTCAGATCGTAACCGTTCCAATTTCAAATTCAAAGTGTTCTAATTGGATTGTATTTTTGTTTAGAGTGCGCCTAATATGCTCGTGCGCACATTGTTACAAAAAGCTACAAACACATCGAAGTGTTTACTCTTTCGCAATTAGATCCATTGATGTATTGGTTTGATCATCTTTGATTACGGAAGTAGAGAAGATTCAGTAGGTGAATTTTATAAGCTACATTTGATTTATGGTAAAGTTCGAGTAGTGGCAGTAAATAAATAAACAACTTTACTTCTTATAAAACACTGTATAATGAAAAATATTTTTTCACACCAGGTACAGGACAGTCAATAACAGGGTGGGTATAAATATTCAAATTTGTTAATTTTTATGGTTCGGAATGTTTTTCAATCTTTAATGTCGATTAAGGCATATTATTAAAAGGAATCAAGTACGGCGTGAATTAAAATCGGACTTACATAAAAATGGTCACTGGGAATTAACGAGCTACTGTATAATTTTAAGGAAGCCTTTAAAAAAATAGCAAAATGCAAACAGATTGCCAAACATTACTTAAAATAACAAGCTCAAAAGACTACATACCTGTGAATATGTTATTGGACTAAGAGGTTTCCATGACACGTTATACGAGTAAGTATCGAGTATATTTGCATATAAACTTTAATGATAAAACAAAGAATACAGTAAAACATACATAATAAGAGTAAAAGTAAAATTTACGTAGTGAATAATAAAAATATGTATGGCAAGTTATATTACTGTTTAGTTTTACACTACCTTTTATAATAGTGTTCGTCCGATTGAGAAGCAGCATCTTCTGGATCTGGAACTGATTAGCGCGTGCGCATGTGTGCGTTAATACGCGTACGTGAATAGATTCCTATGTGTTTTGCAGGCATTAAGTACGCTTTGGATTTTATTATTTAATGATTCATCTAAGGGTTATAGAAATAGTCGGGAATGCGTCGAAAGCTAGTTATAATAGAACGTTCACGCATTTGCCCAACTATTCAGCCTTATAACTGCTTTTAGCTTTGGCCTATGGTTTTTAAGGCTCGTATCGTTATACTTATTCGACTGACAAATTACTGTTAGGATCTCTCCTATAGAAGTATAAGACGACCCAAATTGTGTCTAGCCTCTGTCACTCTAAGACGGGGTAACGTCTTATGCGTATGTAATTTACACCCACACCTTTCTTCTAGTTAGAGAAAAGCAATATTAATGCACCATGCGGATAGGTATGGTGGCAGTGCCCCCACTGTGGTCTCCGGACGAACTTGTCTAATGCAACTTTAGGTTGCATCCAATCTAAGGTCAAAGAGTCTATACGGATCTTAAAGTTTGCTCAACCTACAGACAAGAGAAACAGACCCCTTGGCTAATAAAATCTAGATTTCCTTCCTCTATTGCTAATTCCATAACCATCTACTTTTATACTGGAGACGAATAGGTATGTAACAGTCTTTTCAACAGGTAATGTTACCAGAATACAGGTCTAGTTTATTTTTACATAATATATCTTTTACGCGTTTAATTGTGATATGTTAAATATTTTCCACTGTCAACATTTATTATACCCGTTTTTATTCGGAGCTCTGACCGATGACAGAGTTAAGGTTGTTTATGATTATTCTGAGATTAAATTAATATATAGGTGAAATAAATTAGATCATGAGACAAGGTAAATATCTTCATAACATTGTAATGTGGGTGTATATTTGTGGATAGAAAAAATGCGTTTGTCATTTGAAAAAAGAGTACTGGTAATAATAAGTAGATTCGAATTAAAAAACGTATAGGTATGTAAAAAATATATATTTTGATATTGAACATTTTTGATTCTGTTTTTAATTAAACAATATAGAAATTGTTCTCATGAGTATAAGAAAGAAAATATTTCTTTTTATATTATTTATAATATATATTATAATGCTTTTATATTAAATTATATTAAATAGATAACTCAAACCATTTATGGTAAAAAAATACCGACTACACTCATTATTTGGGAGCATATGGGTTCAAATTGTATTTTGTGACATTTCATTTTTAAATGCCAATACCATCATCAGACTACATCAGTCCACTGGACATAGCCTTTTTTGTTTTTAATTTCTTTTTGCGTCTCAATGATATTATATTTTGTGAACATTTTGGACCGGAAATGGTAGGAAAAACATTAGTTGCAGGTTTGTAATAGAATACCATGTATTCTTTGGGCACGAAACCAACCATATACATTGTTTTTACTACTTTACGCTACTATTGTAATCACATAACAATAGAATGACCATTTCGTAACACCACGAAACCACCTAAATCTGAAATTATCGTGTGCATCAAAACCAATTTCCACTGACCTATGACGCCTCAGACTTTTAAGCAATTTTCAGACACAATAACGCAAATGTGAGGTCTGGACACTTGGTTGGTTTATCGCAAGCCCAAACCTACCATTAATGTGGATCATTAAATATGAATTATAAATGAAAGAAAGCGTAAGAAAAGCAATCACCGTCAACTATTATTAGATTAAAATAAATCTCTATGTAATGCTCTCGGTCATTGGTGTTGAGTGTGTAGAAAAAGTATATGCAGCAACGGTATTTTGTATTTTGACGCGCTGCTTATGAGTATGAGTTCAGTTGAGTGAGTATGAGTGAGTAAGAGTTTAATCCAGCTTAGCAAACAAGGCTGCAATGATGACCGCACTGTGACGGCCTGGAGCTACGCTTTGGGCCATCATACCTCATACCATTGTCATACTTTTGACAGGACTCACAGCTCAGATGTTAGTACATTCTGCGCTATAGGTTATGAGTTTTATTCTCACTTAGGACAAGCATTTGTGTGACGACTATCGATGCTTGTTCTGTATCTGGGTGTTTAATGAATACTATATATGTATATTTACAGAAAAAAAGTACAAGAATATTTTCAACAAGTAGAAGCTATGCTTTGTTTGGGTCTAGACTGACTTTTGTGAAGTGTTCAAGAATATTTTTATTTATTTATCATTATTGGTGCCAGCAACGATGATACAGTCATTACAGACTGTGACAGTAATATACCATAAAAACTATTTAATTAAAAAAGTGATTGATGCTGTCAAAATCACTCCTCCGTCTCACATCAGATTCTTTTAAAGATATTCACTATTATTTCTGCTTTCAAATAACGAAATAAACGCTCACTTGAAAAAATACTATATTTATCTCTGGTTTAAAAATCGTACATACCTATTTTTCACCCTTAAGACTAAAACTCATCCCAATCGGTCCACAATTGGATAAGAAATCGTGTAACAAACCAAAAAAACATACTATTGACAACCTCCTTTAAAAAGTCGGTTAAAATATTTAGATGGCAAAAGAATAATAAAAATAAACATTTGTCTTTCTTTACCGTTTGACATTGACTCACATTTAAAACTAGTTTGTAGTCTCACAGAAGTGAAATATGTTGTTTTCTTGGGAAAGATGGATAGCCTGTTCGTTTTCAAGTTCATGTATTTTGTGATAATTACAATTAAAAATCATGAATATTGATTTATTTAACAATAATTTAATATTCTGACAATCTCGGCTTAGTGTGTTCAAAAGAAGTTTCGCTTTTAGATTTTGTGTTTTATGTGTTTTGAAATTTGTAAACGGAAACGACATTTTGACAATCCACGATAGCGATAACTCTTATGTAATCACTATCTCCTGCAAACATATATTACTGCCCACACATATATACAGATTAACGCCTTTTTCCTTGAAGGGTTAGACAGATTCAATGGGCTACTTTTCATTTTTGCGGGTCACACTATACATGGGAACGTTGACGTGACAATTGAGCTCATTTCCACTCTATATCTATTCCCACAAATAACTCAGGTAAAGCTATCCACGAGTACAATACATTTTTAAATATTCCGGCAGATATGACAAAACTTTTAAAAAGTACTGTATAAGTATTCTAATAGTAATCTAGCCCCATAATAAAATAAATATTAATGGACATTACATACAACTATTTAGCCCCAAACTAAGATTAGCTTGTGGGGAACCAAAATATTGGTAGAATGTCTAGTACGTTAATTTTTGTGAATAAATATTTACACCAAAACACACAACAACATCTACGTTCGTCACAAAAATGTTTGTCTTGGATGGGATTCGAACCCACAACCTACAGTGCCGAAAGCTAACCAACCAACTGAGCTGTGAGGCTAATTATTATGCTCAGTTTGGGGCTGGGTGACGCAGGGTTAAAAAAGAATATTCTTCGGTGTACCTTTGCGTCAAACTATCTCATACAAAAAAGCATTAAGGAAAAGCCATCGTACGATTTGCTATACTCCAATGTAAGGTATCTCAGACCCGGTACATTATGAAATTCCGTCACACTTTGGGTAATTTTGACCCCTTAATGAGTCATAGTAACGCAATGAAGGTAGTTTCCTGAGAGTAAAATTATTGTCAACGCTGCGCTGTTTCTGTAAGGTTGACACCATGGAGTATGAACTAATGGGTCGAAATGTCTAGAATTTTAAATTGGTACTGTTTATTTCATCCCTTCCAATGAAAACTAGTAATACTTACTTTCGATTATTTTATGAACACTGGACAGAATTGTTGAATTCTTTTTTGGTGACTTTTTTATTCAGAATTTTTTCATGGCATGGCAATTCTGAAATTTTCCCTTTTTAACTGACTTCAAAAAAAGAGTCTGTGAATTGGGCTGTGTTTGGACCGGTTTCGATGATTATTTTTGAATTTGATAGCGTGTATTTGATAGATGTACATGCTATCAAATTCAAAAATATTCATAGTGGAAAAAATTTAATCCCCAAGGGCGTAAGATAAGTGAAGAAAGTTTTTAATTCCGATTTACGTTTTTTTTTTAAATATTTATATAAGTTTTTTATAGAAATTGATTCGATGAGGCAGTTTCGAATGTGTACATCACTTGCTTCGTGGTAGTTTTCCCTCTGAGGCACTCACGATTATGAGTGCCCGTCATTATGGCTTTGGCCGTTTATAAAAGTAATTACAATAGAAATTGGATTCGCTTTTGTGTTGAAACTATTATTTTAGTGACCTACTGATTTAGTGATGTGACGCCATCAGTGAATTATGCTATATTGTTACTATTCATGTATTTTAATAGTCATATCCAATTATTTTTTTGTCGTTGTTGTACATCATTGTTTCTGTTGTTCCTGTTATTTCTTTATCTGAGTACAAAAGTCAAATAGCCACTTTTTCAATTAAATAAATACATAACCTAAAACGTATGGATAAAATAAGTATGCAAATAAAAAAAAAAAACTATGATTAAGGTTTAAAATTTCTTGACATATAGATTAGGGGTAAAAAGAAGTCTAATACACCTCCGCTAAACTTCTAATAAAGAAGACTCCGAATATACATTAGTACAAACAGGATGCAGGAAGTATAACATATATGAAAATAGTCAACAATAGAATCGACACGAGGCAATTTCAGGCATATCGAGATGTCTCATCGAAGGCCACCTAAATATTATATAATTATTTATGATGATTTATTATAAGACAGTAAAATACTTTTGCAACAAAATACCAGGACCACAGCAATCTAGGAGGTAAGTCAAGCGGGCTGTTAAAGTCAAACAACGGCGATTCCACGAGTAATTGGCGCGGTCGGGCCCCGGGCGTCAGCAACACCTCCAAACGTATCAAACCGTTTTAATAATGAGCTAGGTTGAGATCGTGAAACAATAAATTGCGAAGCTTCGAGGCTTCGTGAGCCAGACAGCTATCTGAGTCGAGCATTATGCATCGAGTTCTGTGCCGCGATAGACTATCATCTACTAGATTGATAGGAGAACAGCCCTTCGGCGAGCGATTTGGTTTGTATTGTGAAAGCGGCTTGCATTAAAAACGCGTGAAGGATCCTGCTCTTGATGCAAAACCAACAATAATTCGCTTTGGAGCATGTCTGAATCAAAAAATGATAGCGCTTTGTTGACTGCAATCCTAGTACGGTATACAACCTAGTATAAGTTTTGTATTCTAATTTTTCTCTTCCAAGTATCCATCTCTGGTGTTGGTATATGTCAAGCAGCTCGAGAGACTATCCACTAGTAAAGCCAGGACAGATATGTTAATGTGCCCTCTGAAGTAAGCTCTCAGTTCAGATGCCAGAAAGCGGCAACCATCCAACTATTCACCAGGCGAGACTTGCTTAACTAAAATGACGCACTGATGCAGAAGCAGTGGTGCTACAAATATTTGGTGTGACGAAGAGATTAATAAATGACGTCTATGTTGACCATGATAAGGACGTAATTTATAAATCTCTCAGACTTGCAATAGAACAATCTAGCATGTGGTTCATGCTAGAATGTTCTACTGCAAGTCTGACAGTAACAGGCACCGACTAACCAATACCGACCTTTGAATACAAATTCAGAGATTTTTTCAGATAGATTGGAATATTTGGTACGAATTATACGATATACTATCGTTATCTCTCAATATTTTCTTTATCCGGCTTGGAACTTGGTAAGCACTCACTTTTATATAAATACCACACATGGCTTTGAATGAGTTGCCTTTGGTTTGAAAGTCAGGGCCCGTACCAGTCGGCCAATTAGCTCAGGAGTCTAAAATTATTACTATTATGAGAAGGTATAGTAGGTAACATACCGGTGAATATACTCAAACTTAACAAAACATTCTTAACAATAAACTTTTACGAGTATTTCTTTACGATCTTCGATCAACCATAACTTAAAACAAAAGCAAGGCACACCTGCTAATTAAAAATAATGAAAATCTCGATTACAAAACTGAGCATCGAGATAACAAACTCATTAGCACGAAGTAACGTCAAACTTCTTATCGACGATCGTACAAAATTAGCCTCCAACTTTCCTTTAATTAAGAAAGTATGATTAACAAAGTGTAATCACGAAAACAAAAGTCTTATCATTGGAAACAACGTTTAGGCAAAGAATATGTATAGTTATATTGAATAGATGAGGCAGTTTCAGATTATTTATCTCAGATCTAAAACTAAGGTAAGTTACCTGAGGTACCTCCAAGATAGCGGGTCTGAGCTGTGCCAGTACAAGTCGAAAGACCCGAAAACTAAAATTATGGATGGATTCAGTCTTTTCTTTTCGAAAATCTATAAGATGTTCTGAAATGGTTATGTAGTGTAGCGTATTACCAGGTGTGGAGGTAGTACTTCTCTGGGTGATCTTTGCACACGATCTAATTTTTTTGCTAAAGGGTATGCAACTTAACCCTCCAAAAATTCATCGATTGATCGAAAATTTGACTAGCCTAGCATTGTCCTCCGTTTTTAACTAAACCCTACTGAGATAAACGTAAACGTTTACACAATCATACCTCTGCACTAGGATTCCCTGTGTCGCAGATGGCATGGACAAACACAGAAACACAAGACAGACACCCAAGACCCGAGAACAAACTTCATGCTCACCACACAAAGTGTGCCCCGGCCGGGAATCGAACCTGGGACCCCTCGCTTCGAAGGCAGGGCTACTACCTACTAAGCTACGGAGCCGGAGCTCTTTGGAGTACCGGAGAAACACTCTGGGTTGTTGTTGGTAGCACTGATTCAATGTTACTTTCTTTTCGAAGGATTCTTAAAAATAAGCTAGTAATTTGTAATTTTGATCTAAGTAAGATTGTAGATAAGTAACATAAGCGCTTATCCTAACCCTATCCAACTATCTATGAGGAAGAACAAGTAAGAAACCTCTATTGGAAGGAATAATTTATTTTCGCGAGAATGATCCTGTTCACAAACAATACTATGTTCCTTATGTCTACGTATGCAATCTTATTAGTCAATATTGAAATATTGAATTGATATTACAAGATACTTTGCGTGTCCTGGATGTTCCAACCTATCTATCTGCACGTTACTTATCTCACATATGGTTTGGGGGAGGGAAACATTGATCATGGACAAACAAAAGGGATGGAGAAATTAATAAATTATCACTAGAGAGTTATGGGGAACGTGTGGAAGACAATACAAGTTTTCTGTAGCTGCTAATGAATAATGCTTTTGTCGGGGAGTGATGCGGGGAGATTTCTGTGTGATGGACCTTTGCCAAATGGTTTCCTTTTAATTATCCGGCTCCATAACTACTTTGGTAGTACCGTGCCTCCGATACGTGGATCCTGGGTTTGCTCCCCGACCGATGCAAACAATTGTGTGTTCTCAGGATCAGCAGAATTTCAGAAAATTTTATCAAGCCAAAATTTAAAAAAAAATATTTTCTATGAATACTTAAAATAGTAAATTTTGAAAATTAATACCACGTCAATCTATCTTATTGCTAAGTTTAGTACCATCCTATCTGACTGTCTATGGGGGAGAACAGCAAAAAAAACCTTAATGAAGGGATTAGTTTCTTTTCCCGGGATGATACTATTCACAAAATAAGTACTTATTTGAATCCATAGTCCATTTTTTTGTCCTCATTAGGATTATCAAAAACTCTTTCTAAGTGCTCACTTACGTTAAATAAAGCCAATAATTATGTTTCTTTGCCATGTTTGTCAGTCAGGTGGGTGTAAATTTTGTGACATCAAAGATACAGAGAAAACCAAAACAAAAATTGAACTGTAAAATTGTTCGTAAATTGAAGGCTTTATCAAGAATTCAATCGCCAATCAAGGCAAAGTTTGAGCGTCAATTTTGTTTCCGGGTCCAGCTGCATGCCTACGATACGGAATTCTAGTACAGCGTTAAAAATATAAAAGCGTTTGTTCATCACCTGTAAAAACGGGTAATTACTACTAAAAGCTTATTACTTTTCACTGAAGGACACGTGTACATTAGTGGAACAAAGCGTCGATTAAACATCGAACTAAAACAATTTTCCTCAACTTCAACAAACAAAATCGATTGGGCTTAATTGTCGGGCTGATCAATAACTAATTGTGTTCACCACACGTACGATAAAGTATAATTACTGGCAGCCGGCCAAATGAATCGATCCACATCAAACGCGAGGTTAATCCGTCATTAAAGCTTGCTAAACAATCAGCTGATGCGTAGAACAAAAGCTCGGGAAATAGGCCATGTCTAAATGCTGCTAATATTCGAAATGCGGAAGTTAAATTGGATGGAAGTTCGTTATATCTAGCTAAATATTTGACTGAGATTTTCAACTTAGAACCTAAAGGGCCTCATAGCTCAGTTGGAAGTAGATCTACCTCGAGACAACTATTTGTGTGACGAATACTAAAATGTTATTTGTTCTGTTTCCAGGATTTTTTATGTATGTATGTATTGACATAAAAATTCAATATAAATATTGTATCAGTTCTAGTTCCTAAATATGCTACGCTTTGTTTCTGCCTAGATGGCGGTATGTGAAATATGTATCAGTATTTTAACCTTTATTTATAAAACATAATAAGTGATTTTTTTTAATAATATCTTGTCTAAAATTAAAAATTAATTTGAATAAAGGTACCTAATTATACACTCAAAATACAATAAATATAACCAAATAAATTATAACTAGTACTTATTATCTATCTTTTTAAATATTAACTCTAATAAATTTTATTTTCATTCGTGTCTAACCCGTCGTATGATGATGTAGCCCGTGTCCATCATTTAGATATTAACGTCGAACGAAGCTAGGCGTTTTTAATTTCTAAAATTACACCCGTAAATTCGTAGGCGCCTAAACACGTAATAATTACTATGTCGTAAATCCAACACAAGTGGGGGTTGGGGGGTGAAAATGGGGGCGGTGGAGGTCACTATCGCCTACCTATCGTGTTATTTCTATAATCACTTTCATTCAAACGCGACATTAATTAAAATTTAGTTTCAGGCCATTAGTTTCCATCGCGTTCCTTCAAGTTACATTTTTTCCTGTAATTATAGTGTACGGGTGCCGGGCTAAATGACTACGGTAATGATAAATAACATTCTATTGAAGGTAGACATGAATTTCGTATTCAAATTGGTCGAGGTGTGGATTTAAATGTTACTGCATTGCGCTTGTAATTATGATAAAAAATTTAACGCTAGATGAATAAGTATTCTGTTAATGAGTCACTCAGAAGTACTGGCTCCGTAGCTTAGTTGGTAGTAGGTGATTCCCGGCTGGGGCACACTTTGTATGATGAGCGCAAAGTTTGTGCTCGGGTTTGTCTTGTATATCTGTTCGTCCATGCCAACTGCGATACAAAAAATCATGGTGCAGGTGTATTAGTTATTTTATACGTACCTAGGACTATTTTTTCGCCAATGGTAGATCGATAAGGTCGTTTCTTTTTTAAAATAGTAGGTAAGCTGTGAGAAATAAGAGTAAGAAACTATTAAGATTGAGATTTTCTTTTTTTTTGTAGTCATAAATTGTGTGTGTGTAATCCAAATTTTATGGCAGTAATAATACAGGCAAGCCTTGTGACGCGTTATCCAAATAGTTTTGAAATTTTCAATTAGCTAAAAACTAATTTTAAAATTAGTAATAAAATGCTTTGAAGAACTCACAGAAACTGAGTTTTTTGTTGACCAGTACCAAAGATAGATAATATTCGTAAAGTCAATGATGAAACGGTATGTCTTTTAAATACTATAAATTTTTTCAGGTATACGATCGCCAATCAATTCGAAGTCAACTTTGTAATTCACTGGGCCGTGAAAGAATACAGATCGTTCTCGTCTAGCCTAATAGCTCAGTTAAGCTCTGCCTTCTGCTATGGAATTCGAGGGTTCAATTCCCACTCAGGACAAGCAATTGTGTAACGAGCATAAATGTTTGTTCTATGTCTGGGTGTTAATATAGTGTATCGGTACGTTAAATGTATGTATTTACATTAAAAAAGTGGTATGTAAGTATTCTATCAGTTATCTAGTTCCCATATTACAAGCTATGCTTAGTTAATCCTTCCAACGTCACCGGCGTACAGGATACCGAAGCAGATATTTTGGTTTCAATTTTTTTTTATGTGTATTGGTTATAAATTATCACTGCATAAAATATCACATTATAAATTTGAACAAATATGAACACGCCATGAAACGACTCGACTAATTTTAACTACTGTTTGATTAGAAAACGGACGCCGAACTGGTTTAGGTTTCAACTGACTCGTGACTCGTGAGATTTTACCGGTAATAAGGTTGTGTATACACTGTGCGCGTTATTAATTAACAGGTCGACAGCAAACAGCGCCAGCTACTGGCCTGCGCTGAACACACAAAGATATTTGCTCTTCGAGACTTCGGCGGCGTGAAGACTCTCATTACTGTGGTTCTGGGAATATTAGAAGTGAGAAACGAGCTTAAAAATATTAAAGTGAAGCGCTGTATTTGGTCTAACTGGAAGATTTCAATTGATTTTTTTCAAAAGCTATCCACTTGTTTTATAAAAATGTAAATCATATTGTGACTGTACTATGACGGAATTTAGTGAAAACTGAGATTGTATGAACTATTAAACGTCACATAATTAAGAAAACATAAAAAAAAAAAAACTACATCTTACATTAAAATCTTTTAAGCAGTTGTCATTTCCAAAGTTGCGTCAAAAGCTCGGCATAAATCTCAGTGGCACTGCAAAATCACAACCAAATTTGCGTGCCTGGACCAAGGTATTAAGTTGATGTAGTACCTCTCCGAATGTTTCCTTGCGGCGAATTGACCGGCTATTACCCCATTTATTATGCTCTTACCCACACAAGCCGCTTTTGTAAACATGCAGTGCTTTGCATCTGAGGTAATTCAATAACTTTAAGACAACGATTTTCTACGGTAACTGTGAACCTGTGTAGTGTGTAACTATTTTTTCTATATGAACAATAAATAAGAGATGCATGGCATATAATTTTTACATTCGAAATACAGATGTATCTAGAGACAGTATAGATTCGTAAACCACCTAAAACTTAAGATTGATTCTTTTCCACGCCCACTGAGTTGGCCCACTGATAGTGATAGAAATAAGCACTATTAATTTTAACGCTAGATATTAGGATAAGACACAAAAATAAATTTACTAAAGCTAAGTAATTTCAACTAAATTATGGCTAAGAAAACGACATAAACATACCTGTGTAGACAAACAAACGTTTTGGACGTCTCGCTTATTGACAACGCAAACAAGCCCAACCGAACTTCACTCATACTTCCCACTGTCTCGTCTATCCAAACCCTTATAACAGAAAATACATAATTTTATTATTGATTTCTCAACTCGAATTTCGATCGCGATTTTTGTTTGGGCGGGCGGCAAATACGTGCGCATGCGCGCCTGTATCGGAACAGTATTAGTGTTGTCTGTCTCAGCAGTAAACTTAGTATTTGTAATCATCTTGTTGCATTCTGAAAGGGCGTGCGTTCGCTTTATTTTGTAACGAGTGACACGTCTTGTATCGTTACGTGATTTTATTACTGTGATGATAAATTCGGGCTTTCTTGTTTTTATTTTAATAGTTCAACAAATTATTTTTACATTGTTGACATATTGATTGTATATAGATTGTAATTTATATAATATTATTTCATATAATTATGATGCTATTTCTGCAATTGGAATTGCAAATATATTTGCAATTCAAAATTTTGGAGTATTTCATAATAATTAATTTAAATAATATTTAAGTAATTAAGTAGTTTAAAATGTAGTCACTTTTAAATTCACCAATTATGCAGCTGACCACGTTTTCGTCAGGAAATGCATTTTTTAAATCAATCTTTCAAAGTTTCTTAACACCGAAACGTAATCACTACCCACGCAAAATTCGTTACAAAATTAACAAAATATTTCTCCTGATGGCTTAATAAAAAAAAAACCTAAGGACACCTATTCATAACATATTTTATAATAAAAATTGCCTCTTTATCTCTCATTCGCGACTAATAAACAGTAATTTAGAGAAATACAGACACACAAAACTATCTGAAATAATTGTAACTGATGACTCCATTCCTGTTTTTATCGGGACGTGGAAAGTTTTAATGAGATAGAAATCTATTTCTGTAGCACTCAGGATAAGAATACACTGCAAATTCACAGCCAATATGGGGATTAGCTCATCAAATTATGGAGATGCAAAGAACGTAGTTTTGCATAGGCAAAGACGTACTTTACGTTATAAAGTTCAATATTTTTTTTCTGGATTGTGTGTAAGATGATATTCGTAAAAAAGGAGTGAGTACTGAGATGACGTCTGACAGAGGAGAATGGAAGAAAAATACATGTTGTACCGACCCCACTTAGTGTAGGATAAGGGCAGGAAGATGATGATGATTTCTTTAGGCTGATCCTACAGTATAGGGAGTCAAGTATATGAACACTTTATTTGCGAGTGATTTGTGGATTACAACTTAATAGATTATAGATGTGATTATTTTATTGTTTCAAGATTTATATTTATTTCTTCATATATTTATCGCACCTACAAAAGTCAACTACAAAAATTAAAGACTATTTGCGGGTTGCACATTATATATTGTTTGTATTGACGTTACCTTTTTGGCCGCAGTTGACCTTGATAACTAAAGTTGGCTTTTGGTAAAAACAGATGTCTCACTTAAATCTAAATATTTAATATGCAATCACCACTTTGATACGAACCTAGACTCGCTGCTATTAATCTGGACGATTGGACTAAATCTCGCCCCTGATAACAAAAAAACCTGCATGTAGTTGGAGGTGATCTCGTCATCGGGGTCACCGAGAATATGTCTCGGCCTATGAAGATACGATTTGTCTGAGATATCTAACAGTATGAGATCGCTTCGAATAAGTTTTATGAATCGCGCACTGAACTTGAGACGGGTGTTCCTATGAAAAGTACTTAAATCTGCCATGGTTGCTCGCATTTAAGTGTAAGTCCTCCTTATTATCCTACTAGATATATTATTTTATAGCCTTTAATATTTTTTAAGTGCAGTACTAACAACTAAGTAAATGAACTAGCCCGAAGAAATTCCTTAGACCAACGAATACAGCGATAGCTGGCAGCAACACCGTTTTTCCAACCAAAATATACCCTTAACTCGTTTTTGAACCCTGGAGTAGTGGCTCGTATCACACAAAAAATACAGTATGTTTTTTGTGTATTGAGCTGTAATGTGCATTTGCAATGTAAGAAATGTTCTAGCGGCTTCCATTTTAAGCTAGCATGGTGGATCGTATTTGACTCCCGACCTTGGTTGTTTAATCGAAAGTGTTGACACACCATGATTTATGTATTTCATAAAATTCGATTTGAATGACGTAAAATCAAATATTATTATAGTATTTAATGGGCAACGTGGGCCTCTTTGTTTTATTGGGCTGAAAATAAACGTGTTTGTAATTTCCATTCGCAATACTTACCTATGAGCGAATTGTTTGAATGCGATGATCTGGTTTTCTTACTAACTCGGATTTTATCGCGTATTTATTGATCATTTATATTTTTTATAGTATCAACCTACCAACCTCGAATGATTCAGCATTGTTTTCAATATTTTGTTTTGATTGTCACACTTTTGAGTTGAGAGTTTAATAAAATATTACTTAAATAAAAAGTTATGATAGTTGGAATAATTAACTGATTGGTAACAATAAAATACCAAAACCGGTGCTGGTTTGATAAAATTACAAACAAATACTTCGATTTTATTTATTTGTATAGATGTGTATGGAATTATATAATAATTTACCCCTAGCGTAAAATGGGCGCTTCAAAATAGTATTTCAATAATCTCCGAAAAAAAAAAAAACTTGCCTATTTGTTGTGATTTTGAATTAGGGCACATAAGTTTTCGTACTAAAAATCAAACTTATTTCCAAGAAACATTTCCTCACGATCGCAATAAAACTAATTGTGTTCTACATTTATGTGAGGAGATTATGCTAAAGATAGAAATCTTCTGGCTAATATAATGATTTTTATGGCTCAATCAAGAAGCTATGAAAGCAGAGCTAAGTACACACGACCTATTTAAGAATCGTTGCGTAATCTTACTATCAAGATGCAACATCTTCATAAAGCATTTTCAATGTTCCTTGTCTCAATCATTAGACCATGTTGCTCGAGTCTGTGGATGATTTACCCTGAGTGTTCGTGGTGCGCAAGGAGAAACCTCAAGTTGCAGTACAACTTTTGCCAATTTTGTCCGGATTGCTGCTAGCCCATCTGGTACAATACCCGTTCGGAAAGACCTTGGTGGTCCAAAAATACAGACGCTGACTTTCAATCTGAAGGTCGCTGGTACACATGCACACACCAATGTATTTTTCATTTCAAATATTTCTGCGCGCAATTCCACGCTCGCGAATCGGAGACGGAAAATATCGTGACGAAACCGGCATGTCCTGAAGAAGAAAAAATCGAGGACAAACTTCTAACAATCCGTATTGGACTCTCGTGGTAAATCAACGCTCGTTCACTCTCACTAATCGTGAGTAAGCCGATGTACTTGCCCCGTATCAGCCTCTAATAGGAACATAAAGAATAGTACTTATGACCTACAGCGCAGAAGGCAGAGATAAGGTCAGTCGAAATATCATTTTCCACAGAAAATATTGTTCTCTGCTGTTTTATTCTATTATACGAATATTTTTTTTCTTTTCTAAAGGATTTCTTCTTTAGGTTGGTACTTAGGCACTACCTCTCACCTTCACCTACGATCAGTCCACTAATTAGGCCATTCGTTAATATTCTCGATCGCTTAATTAACCTAATTAACCAAGTGTCAGTGGGGTCGGTTTAATTACGCCAATCATGCCTCGCCAAATCTGACTTCATTAGAGGCTTATATGTATTTTTGGATCTGTTGGATATAGATTGATTTATGTACGAAAGTAATTATTTGAGTACTGAATTAAAATATAATTTATTTGCTGTTCATTTATTTTTTTGTATTTCACTAAAGTGATTGTTTGAGAGTCTCCGTACCAGCCTCTAATATTCCCACTGCAGGGACACCGGCCTACTCTCGATAATTGAAAGTGAATGGGCTCTGATCTACCACGGAAACCCAATCAGGGTTGGTAGATGTCACATGTCGTCGAATTTTTGGTTCTAAGACATGCCGGTTTCCTCACGATGTTTTCCGTCATCGTTTTGAGAACGTGGTATTGCGCACATAGTTTTTTTCAAGTGAAAAAACTCATTGATGCACGTGTAGGTTTGAACCAGCAATCTTCAGATTGAAAGTCGGCGTCTATGCCCCTAGGCCACCACGTCTTGAGAGTCTACCAAAATTTCAATGAATACCGCCGCCCATTAGCAACTGTTATACGAATCATGTATTCCATACTGAAGTATGGAAAGACCTAAGCCGCATCGTGTTGCGCTTGATCAATGTGGTCCCATACATCTATAACTTCATAGGCAACTTATTAATAATAGGAATGTGTGATCTTGTAAAAGAGTGACGCTTCCAGTGAAAAAAGAGTGACATTTCCAAGATTTTTTTTTAAAGAATGCAACGCAAATATAGTATTGGCTTATGAATCTGGATTGGACTCCCGTGATAGATAAGACTAATTCACTCACTTTTGTCAAGAGTAAACCTGTGGTTAAGGCCTTAGTAACCTGTGGTTAAGACTACAGTAACTACAGGTTTACTCTTGACTACAGGGTGTGAATTGGTTTTATGAGTTTCAGTGACGATATTAGAAACGGGATCCTTAATACCCAGTACTTAAACAACAATGAGCGTAATAAAAATTAAAAGAAGAAATGAAAGTCAATTTCTTTCATTGTATCCAAACAAACAGACGACATGATGGTTAAATTGTGATTTAGTATGGGTCAATTAGAGTTTTAATCACGACAATAATGTGCGATATGGCGCGTTATGTACAGACAGCCGCTTTACCATTTTGTTGTAGAGTTAAGATGTTATAGATACGTCTTATATTATTTGTAATACGATACAGATAAGTTAAGACTACTTTTTGGCTTTTTGTATCTTTAGCCACACAAATACTGCCAGTGTTATGGATTACAGTTGAATGCATTGGCAGTGCATTGAATTACAGTAAAAACATTGAATATTTTTGAAACAATTCATTTATGGAAAAAATATTGGAATCATGTTTTTTTTAGATAATATTAGAAAAATCGTGAGGACTTATTATTAAGTTTAATAGACACGGAAATAGGGTACTGTATCCATTTCTGAACTCCGACAACTTATATACAAAATTAAATAATGATCTGTAGAATAGCTTTAGCGTGAAAGCATTTAGCATACTAAACAAACAGACTTACATTCGATTTTATAATATTAGTAAGCATGTCAAGTATTAATAAGCATCTCAAATATTAAGAAAAATAACTATAAAAATAGAATTTTACTTATACCGACTCTATTTTCTTTGTAGCTCGTAACAAATTTCGAAATGCGGGCGTCGTCCACCTAATTGTCATGAATTAATTGTTACATCCATTTAAAAACCACCAGTTCCCTTGGCAATTGTCGCTTAATTCTGAATCTGACACAGATTGGAGCACTCACTGATGTGACGACTTTAATTGGTCAAAGTATGGGCTGATTACGAATGGTGGTACTTAAATTTTTCGTGCAATACAGTTTTAAACTAACGCAGGAATCAGTGTTACAGCTTTATTGTATCATTATATTTATAATATCTTTGAAATAAACGATTTGAATTTGAATTTGAAGTTTCAACCGACCTCTAGAAAAGGTTATCAATTTTTGAATTTTTATATATTTTTATAATACCATAGAACTTTATTTTAAGTCTGTTTAGTAGCTTGGTAGTTAAATCCAAGTAAATAGAAAAAATATGTGATTCAAATAAACGAAATTGCGTGTTTAGGCAAAACACGTGACTTTTTAGATCTAGATAGATTTTATTTTAAAATGATATTTATTCTAAGGGCGAGAAATAATGCATCGGTTTTTATTGTTTCTGACTAAAACAACAGAAACAAATATGCCTTGAATACTTCTGACATAATTTTAGTTTATTTTAAATTGATTTATGGTAATGGAAAAATATATTTTTATTATCTGATTGGTCATTTTGTATGCATCTCATAGTGCTTAAATTTCACAAAGAATTACAAGTAATCAGGTTAACTTAACTTACAAAAACATATTTCCTTTTTTGGACCCATGATTTCGTATATGATGATGATGTGTTTCATGTTGATTGGTTGACTAATCAAGGCGTGAAAGTATAACAAAAAAGTCATATACACATTTATAACATTAGATAGGATTAGGATATTGAATATTAATTAAAATTCAATTGAATAGCTCTTTAATAATATTACCAAGTTTTTTACTATAATTTTATAGAACGTAGTATTATTTTATTTGGAATTCAGTCAATTTTAGCACTAAAATTAATACTTAAATGCGTCGTCTTGCAGCTTCAGAATATCATTTCCAAACTTTTGGATCAGGCCCAAATTCCCGCGAAATTAATGAAAAAGAATATTAATTTTAATTCGGGGTGTCTCATAATCACCAAGCCATGAATCACGGTCATAAAAAAATCTCTCATTAATTCTTTTCACAATAATGATTCCCGCGTCATCTTGCACGGCCACACATTTAAAATTACATGGCATTACATTATTTGAGTTCAGAATAGTCATCAGAGAATGTAGGCACTTCTGCTAAACATTATCTTGTAGTACAGCAAATAACTCATAAATATGATTTAGTGTGGTCACGTCCTCAATTTACGTCGGATTTTAGAAAACGTTACATTTTTCGAACCTCGTTTGTCATAAAAATGTTCGACAGTTATGAATTTTTCGAAAATATGATTTTGCTATTCATTACTGCGATGAAAAGGTGTCTTCCGTTCTTGATTCGGTTGTTATATTAATAATATAATTCATTCAAAAACATGCAAAATATTAAATGAACGACAAAAACGAATCACGAAATATTCGTTTTGTCGTGATATATTTTATAAAATGTAACTAAAACAACAAAGGACCTTTTTTTTGTTACTAATGTGACGGAACGGGCTGATGACCCACCTAGTGTTAAGTGGTTACATCCGCCCATAACAATGTGATACGACTGATGTCACCCCGACCTAAGTATGAGAAAACCCAAGTCGCATCTGATTGCACTCGTCACCCGAAACAGTGATATTAAGTCTCGCCCGTTATTTCACCGTCATCTACCAACACCGTGCCACCGGAGCACAGCGATGCAAATGCAATTATACTGTATGTCAGCAGACTACCAGGTCTGGAGGCAGTACTTCTCCAGAATTGACACAATTTCTACGGACGCGAGCTACATGGTCCCCCAAGTTGTATTGTTCTGAGTAACATCAAGAGGCCCAACTGCTCAATCCGTTTTCTCGCACTTCAAGTTGGCAACACTAAATAATATAATAAATAATATATACACTTATAAATAATATGATCTTATTCGTAATGATATTAATGAAAATGATCTTAAGAAATATTGCAAAGAATTCGGAACAATACTGCGTCATGAAACTACGTAAATTGAACAGTTACCCTTGAGAACAGCTCATTATATCATGTTAATTATATTGGCGTCTAATAATACTTTGAAACGTTAATCACAGAGGATTTCAACACACACTAGCACAGGGCTGTATGTGTGAAAACACGAAATAAAAAGCAATTCTTTTTAATTAGCACCGAGATTGAGCCGTGGGCTGAAATAGATGGTCACAGATGATTGAGAACAGATACGTCTAAGCTTAATGTAATTCCAACGAGAGAAACGAACAGTTGAGTTGATGAAGAATGTGTTTTAGTATCATATAGATAATTATTGTACTCGAATACCTATGATGTAAGGTTTTTGTTAAACTAGAGTTGATATGATATACAGAAAGTTTAATTCTGAGTGATCCCGATTTTCCATGCGTGAGATATTATAATTATGTATTATACAGCAAACCAATTATAAATTTTGTTAAGCTTTTGTTGTTACAGCGGCAACAGAAATACATTATCTGTGAAAATTTCGACTCACTATCAGACGAACAGCCGGACAGCGGTCCCGTTTTACCCTTTGAGTATGGAACCTTAATTATCACAGATAACCAAACAAAAAAAATCAAGCAAACTAACTCAAACGTTATTGGCGCGGAACCCTTGGTTCCGGTTGACGGTTGACCCTCGTCCAATTCATTCTTTTCGCCTTTCCAATTGATACTTACAAGTTCATAAGTAGTAAACATTATATATTGCATGACTCATCTGTTTAATTATCAATTCTTTGAAACATTTTAAAGATTCATGCACGCCTGATTTACACACACTGAATTTTTCTGACTGCATCTGAAAAAGTAACGTCCATTCTATTCGAGTGTTTTGATCCGAAACGATTGATGGAACAATCTGGAATGCCCAATACTTTCGAACAAAACTAAGATTTGTAGAGAATTATTAGCGTTCGAAAAACAAATAAGAAAGCGTACAAAGAATTTCAATGGCTCAATATTATTATTAGGTTTTGCCTTGTATTTTATTATGAAAATGAATTGTAATAATACTGAAATGCGCACGCTATAATCTGCCAATCCGCATTTGACTATCGTTGTATTAAAGCCATTTTTGTTTGTTGAGAGCGGATGGTTGAATGTTTATAGAATGCGTTGATTGTGTCGAATTTTTAACAGATAATAATCAATACAGATTAAAAAAAATGTTTCCTTCATGAATAAATAATTAACTGACAGATAAGCTATTATAGTTCGGTAATTTGACATAAAAAAAAAAAAAAACTTTGAACAACCTAAGATAGGAATTTCAGAAAACCAGGATTCCTTGGATTTCCGAAGATTCTAAGGGGCCTAAAATTGAGTTTTAGTGTAATACATGATATTTATGAAAACGTTGGGATTAGGTTAAATGTTATATGAAGATATTTAAAAAAAAATTACAACAAAATTAATTGACCAAGCTTTTGGAAAATTTGCATGAGGACAGGTTTCATAAAATTGGCGGCTTCTTAATTGTTTTCAAACGTGCATCAAAATTTTTTTGCCAATTAGATTGAATAGGTATTGAAAATATAGCAAAATGCCAACTATATTAGAGTCCATATAATTGGTTATTTGTATGTTTTTTATTATTTAATGCTACTTAACCAATTTGGGAGAAATGTTCACCAAGGTAGATAACGACCAAAACAACAAATCAACTAGTTTTTGCAGACAACGCTGCCGGCTTAAGCTGATAAATAATACAATAAGCAGTGCAGAACCCTCGATAGCACGTATAGGTTGTGCTTAGCCAAATATTTTATTCGCATTCGAATTTTAAACTTCATACTTCGAAGCCAACAACCATCACATCATAAACGTGATTTAACCTAAAAAAAAAGTGTAAAGCGTAACTAATGAAATACCGCGGTATGATTAAGCAGGGCCTGTCATCAACGCACTACCACAGAATATAAAAGTTCAATCTTTTAAAAAAACTCACTATGTCTATACTACAAATATTCTTAGAGACCACGTAAGCGATAATGAAACTTAAGTCAGCGCACGACAGTACTATATTCTACAAGCAAAAATCACTTCACATCACCGAGAAATCTCACATATACTCATGCCAGATTCGATCTACAGATAACGGGATAAGGTTAATTTCATTTAGCTTTGAATGTTGGCAGTAGAATAGGGTGGATTGTACTCTCCACTGCCAGGATCATTAATTGGTCGTTTCATCGCTGTAATGTTTAATTAATATTCAAAACTATATTTGGATATGCTTTTGTGGCGCGCTAAAGTTTCTTTGTTTTGTGTTTCCTTTAATTATTTGCAACGTTAGGTATTCACTTTGACGGTAATTCACATATATAAGTATTTTATCAATGACAGATTTAATCTGCTTTATCTCTGCTTCCAGAAATTTCCTAAAGAAAAACAGAATTTAATATATTTTTAAACATTTTTTTTGTGATAGAATACTTATGTCATTTTCGAAGTAAAACTCTTAGTATAAGGGTTTTTTTAAGGGTGTCTTGGGCGTTGGCAATTTTTGTCTTAAAATAGGTTGCCATTGATGAAATTTCATTGGTCTTTTAATCGGTTTTTGTATAGATATTTTTTTTTATACTTTGTATATATGTCTATTTACATACACTTGATTGAAAAAATATTTTTCTATATATATTAAGACATGATTGTTGGTTGCAAATACAACCAACAATCATGGTCCATGATTAAAAACTGTCTTCTTTCGTGTCGGGGTAGCTGGGACTGACATTTTAATGTGCTCTTGGAAGCACGGAAGCTTTCAGTTCAACTGCCACTAAATGGTCACCCATCCAAGTACTGCCCGGGCGGAGAGTTGCTTAACTTCATTGTAGACCTCTTAGCAAGTTTCGTCAGGAGCCCTTCTATATTTGTGATGTATTTAACCATGTATTTATTTGTAATCCATCATGATCATTATGACTACATGACTCAAATTATAACAGGTACTCAGTCACAAGTCTGGGAGTCTAAAAAATTTGTCAAATAGTGATGAAGTGGAGACGATAAAATGAAAGCTTATCCACAAAATAACTATTCAAGATAATATCATGATAATAATAATGAGGTGACAGTATATTGGCATAATCTTGTCGTATTTTAATGTTAATAGTTATTTAACGGTTATACCTAATCTGTAAATTAAGGATTAATGCATCAAGACTTGTTATCAGTTTGTTTTTCATCTTTTTAACTGACTTAATAAAATAGCATGTTCATTCTTCATCAATTAAGCAGTATCTTGTTTTTGTGTGTTTGTTACATCATTCGCTAATTGTGGAACGATTTTGATACGATGTAGTTTCGAGATGGTATCGTAGAAATTTTATAAAATAATAACTAACCAACAATTTAGATCAGATCAAAAACCGAATGCTCCAACTGCAGGGACACCGGCCTACTCTCGAGAACTGATATTGAATGGACTTTGATCTACCAGGGGACTTCGAAGCCCATTTATTTATGTGAGTTGGGTAAGCAGTATTGCCCAAGTGTTTTCCTACACCATTTCCAAAACATTATATTGCGCACATAAATTATCATGAGAAAAATCATTGGTGCACGTTCGGATTTAAACCAGCTACTTTTGGATTGAAAGTCGCCGTCGACACTCTTGGCCAGCTCGCTCTTCCCTCTGGAACACGCATCTGTAAAGTGCATCTTATACCTTCGTATAGTCAAAATTTATATATAACAATCTACACCACTTCACTCAAATTAATACATTTCGATATTTCATTGCTCCATTAGCTTTTAGCTCTGATCTGGTTTAACGTGGCTCTCATCAACTGTCTGTGCGCAAGTTTACTTTTACCTATTGTATTATTATGTAGGCTTGTATATGATGGTAGATGTAGCGGTGAATTCACAGAAATAAGGCAGTTCTATCTTCCAGATACATATTGCAGGAAGAAGACACATCCGTACCAGCCTCTAATATTCCAACTGCAGGGACACCGGCCTACTCTCGATAATTTAGAGTGAATGGGCTTAGATCTACCACGGGAGCCCAATCCGGATCGGTAGATGTCACATGTCTTTGAATTTATGGTTCCAAGAAGGTAAATCGGTATCCTCGAGATGTTTTCCGTCACCGTTTCGAGAACGTGGTATTGCGCACATACATTTTTCAAGTGAAAAAACTCCATGGTGCACGTTTGGGTTTGAACCAGCGACCTTCATATTGAAAGTCGGCGTGTATGCTCCTGGGCCACCACGCTCTCAACACACAGAGACACGAGATGACACATATTGCTCGTGATATGATAGAACTGCCTCTCATCTTACATAAGTAGCTCTGGATTCTGTACCGGACGTGGGTACGATCGTCACACAAATTTGTGTGACGAGTTGTGTCTGGGTGTTAACATATATGGGTGTTGTATGTATTTCCAGAAAAAATTACTATTAAGTATTGTATCAGTCACTATGGGGACCACCCCATAGTAGCTATGCTTAATTTGGGTCTCGATAGCGGTGTGAAATGTATTATTTATATTATTTCTCCAAGAGTAAACTTGTAGAGTTTAACAGTTAATCATTTATCTAATCAACCAAATTCCAAAGTGAATGTAAAATTAACAAAGCGTAGGTAGATATCGTTTTCCTCACACCTACTTAATTTGGACCAAATCTCCCAATCTTTGCCTTATTCTATTACCTTCCCAATTCTTTAAAAACTATCACATCGATTTTTATTTATTCTACGTCTATACCAATAGAAAAAAATCCGAGAAGATCCTTATAGATGAATCCAAAAAGTTCAGTTACGAAATTTCGTATAAGCCCAGAAAAAGTAATGTCAAAATCATGATTTCATCTCATTAATATGACGAATAAATAAGTACATATCGCTCATCGTACATCGTACATAATCGTAAATAATCAAAAGAAAATAAGCAATTACACTACACTAAACTAATATTAAAATAAAAAGGGGACATTAGTATATATATCTTTTTAATGTGCACTTAATGTCTACCTACTAAATGCGCTTTTGTCTAGCCTCAAAGGTTTGCTGATTAGATGCAGATTATTCTTTTAGAGGTCTTCTATAAATATACCATTTTTTTAACATTACCCTATATTTTTTGTTTGTGTACAATAACTAACACTAGTTGTTCTGGATAAAAGCCATAACGGCTTATTAGGTAGTTTTTAAATTGTTTTATGTTATTTGAGTACCTATATATCTACTCGTACGTTAGGACCTATTGCTGTTGCACTGTTATTAATTAGCTTACTTGTGTTAACGTGTTTCAAATATTCGTAGTTGGGAGGGCCTGGTGACCAGTACTACAGGTTTTAAACCTATTTCTGGCACCAGACACAAATCTGGTTGTAAATTAACGTGAATTTTATGGCCTATAATATTGTCGAACATGTGAAGGAAATACCAATCTTATGTTATACTAGCTACGCCCCGCGGTGTTACCCGCGTTTTTCCGGGATCAAAGTAACCTATTTGTCAATCTAGGATATAATCTATCTTGGTAGCAAATTTCATCCAAATCTGTTTGGGCGTGAAGTTGTAACTAACATACATACACAAACAAAAACATACAAACCTTCGACTTTATGTGATTATAATAAGAATACTTCTAGAGCGTATCCTGACTCTACTTAGATCAATTATTTGTTCGTTGTTTGTTCGATTTCGTTCAAATAGTCTGGATCAAACTGTAATCGGACATCTGAAGGGATGGTTTTCTGATATCGAATTACAAATCGATTACTAATAGCTTTAAAACATCATCTTAGATATATCGCGTTTCATTTCGTGTGTGGTTTCTATGAAACGTTGATTTGCATACGGTTTAGATAATTTGAAATTGTGAGTGACATATCAATCTTAGATGCCTCAACTGCTTGAGGCATTTGATATTCAAATTCGGATTGATTGACTATAAAGTCTAATTTATGTAGGGAGTGAGATTTTTAAGGTAAAATGCTTTAATCATATGCAAAATAATACTGTAGAATATTCATGATTATCGATCTATTGTATATCCGCTCTGTCCATTGCTTTGCTCTACGAAGAACTAGCCTTTTCCCACGGCTTTGCTGACGTAGATACATAGTTTTATCTCATATATCTTACTTGAGGCTGATTAATATGTATTGTTCTTACAAACGAATAATTTGGGCAATACGAGTTGAGCCTTTCGTTCATCAATAGAGATAGAGAACGAAAAAGTCAACAACAAAGCTTTTTATATCATTAGTTAAAACACACCACCACAAAGACTAATTACCAACGCGTGTCGGCCATATTGGAATTCGATAAAATAACAATTAAGCCAACATTAATGGACGTACAATGGCGTCTCGAGCTGCGCGTGCGCTGATAAATGACCCCTCCTTGGGACGGTAACGGCGTGTGTTTGATTTATAACATTATTCAAAATAAAAAAAGTATTGTTTATTCAACCGTAATCGATCTAAAGATCGCTTGGAATGTTGCTCTCTAATTACAGGTAAAAAGGGTATTGTCTGGTATGTTTGAACCGTTGATCTTTTTGTTCGAATGCTATGCTACTCTTTGATCGTGATACAAGTGATACAATACTGTGTTTATAGTTTATATTAATAGGGTTATACCTAAGAATCTGATTTAGCTACCTTAAACTACCTGATCATACGGTTAAGGTCATTTTATGACAAGGTCTTTTAGCAAGTTTAAGACACTAGAAGATGTACAAACAAAATCAAAAATCTTAATTTCTATCGCTTTCTTGAAACATTATTTAGTCACTATTATCAAACTAATATTATAAATGTGAAAGTTTATTGTCTGTATGTATGTTTGTTACTCCTTTACGCTTCAACTGCTGAACGGATTTATATAATTTTTTTATGAAGGTACCTCACATCTTGGCTATTGGCTGACATTACCTATTTTATATTCCGAAAACGTGAAGTAATATTTTTTTTGTGACTTGCATAATACACAACTTCTGTCATTTTTTTCCCGTCGTCTCATACTGAGTTTTTAACCGCGGGTTTTTTAACACCGTAGGGAGCAGCTAGTTAATTATATCCGTCCCTCTATGGGAAAGAACAGCACATGATGAGAAGACATTGGCGTCACCTTGTCTAGCGCATTGGAACTGACATTAGGCAACTGCATCTTATACATAAGTGACGTAATATTGACATCAATATATCAAAATCACGTTTGAATACCAAGCCTATTAATTTTGAATATAAATTATTATTTTAATTAAATATAATTATAAATCATTTGAAGTTTTAGGGCACGTCAAAAGTCTTCAAAATACCGTTGATTGGCCATAATTTAGTTATAATAAAATTAGCGAAATATAAATGGGCATTTCTAAGTGGTAGCACCCATGTTGACGACGACACCTACTGTTTTATTGATTTTAAGTTTAATCAGCTTCTCATTTATCGTGGTACCCCGCGGTGGATGAGCTCATTTTAGATTACTTATTAATTTTAAAATATTGACATCATAAAAGCATGTTATTTTTAACCCAAGTGACGGAATTATCTGTATATGTTTCCTATATCAATCCATAAATATCTCCGTGATAAAGTTTTCTCTGGAGACTCGGACAGGAGGGACTGAGTTTTTCAAAAACTTTACTATATAGATAGATAGATTATATTAAAAAATATATTTAAAGGGCCGGTTTTTTTTAGTGTTGACTAAAAAATGACGCCCACTTGATATTTAATGATTACCTTTGCCCATTACAACAGCAATACGATATATAAGGTCCTTCCCGGCCAAAGTATGAGAAGACCTATGTCACACCATGACCATGATTTCACCTGCGGCCACAAGTGGTGCACTCGCGTTGCTATGTTCCACCGGAACATAGCAACGCGAGTGCACCACTTGTTGGCAGCGGATTACCAGGTGTGCAGGCAGTACTTCTTCGGGCTAACTCTGCACAAGTTCTACGGCTTTTTTTGTTGCTCCTTTAGCACCACCCAGGAAATACATGTAGGGACTCTGAGGGACGGACCTACGGACCACCTATGGACGCGAGCAGTTGGGCCGCCACCTAGTCACACCTAGAGTCACACACAAAAGTCATAAATAACTCTGGATGATTCGAAAGTTTCAGAATCACCTTTTTCCAAAGTTGTACAAGTTTTTCCAAAATTGCACAGTTTTTTTCAAAATTGCACAATTCCGCTAATCCCAGTTTATTGATACAATACTTGTAGGTATAGTACTTTTTCATAAATATTGACACTCAGACACAGAATAAAACAAAGCACACTTCAACACAAAAAATTCCGCCCTGGGTGCAAATGGAATCCTTGACCTACTATAACCTGAGGGCAGAAGTCAGAGCTACTATAACCTAAGCTGTAAGACCATTTGAGGCGTTAAAAGTGATATTTCAGGTCATAATCTTCTTATGTTACAAAACACTAAAAAGCTCTTCCAGGTTTCAGGTCCGTAGAGTCACGTATCCTCAGCGTGATGCGAAAAGTGCAGCCCAAAGTAGCAGTAGAACTTGTGCCAAGTTCGTCCGGAGAAGTACCGCCGCCACATCTGGTAATCCGCCGCCAAGCTGTGTTCCGGTGAAACTCTACAGGCGCTTGAGATACTATATCCCCGTATCAGAGTGACAGACGTATCAAGATGTGACTTGAGACTTGGGTGGAGGAAGATTGGAGTCGTTCTGCTGTTATGGATGGCAGTGACAACTTAACATCTGTTAGCTCATTAACATCGAGCTGTAGCTAGGCCGTCACTTTTGTCACAAATCAAAAAAAGCTAGTCTGTTGCTAATTGTGCGTTATGAATAACACAGAACTATCAAATAGAAAATTTACTAAAATGTTCATAACTCAAACTAAAAGTTTAAAATTCAAGACGATCCTGCGACAACTTTCAAAAGGGTACACAACTTTACGATGAACATAAATGCCACATAAAAAAGGATAAGGTGTTTTAATTTCTCTCGGCTCAAATGAGGCGGTGTTAATTTTAACTCGCCAGGGAATGTATGGTATACACTAATTCTTTGTCATTATAAGGAATTTTATTAGGGTTTCGTTCGTATTCTATCATCAGGGTTTTTTTTAACAGAAAAAATAGTAATATCATTTTATTTCCCATTAATAAAAAGAGTTCTTTAGGTTAGGTTACGCTCTCCATGTTCATTCATTTACTTTGAACCGGCTGGTTTTGCAATGAAAAATTATGTTATGTGTTAATCCGTTCTGTTGTTGTTATTGTTAGTTGCTGTGTTACGTAAACGTTAAGAGTATTAGCCAAATCGATTCTGTAGTTTTGGTATGAAAGAGTAAAATACATCTATATATTCGTGCAAATAAAATTCCTATTTATACTGTCTTAGAAATTTCAGATTGTACCAATGCTTTTAGCGTAAACTGCAAATTTATAACTAAATTTTACGTCTTTGGACCAAGGTAATGTTTCCACTCTTACGAATTTCTTCTATAGAGGATTGTTATTCTATTCGGTTCCTAATGATTACCCAAAATATAATAATGTAAAAATAGTTTTGATACAAATTTTTAAACTAACATTATTATTAAGTAAGCGTGATATTTACCATGATTTTCCAGTTTTGTTAACTCCCAACTCTCAACAAAATGTTTCTTTATAAAACCAAGACTGGTTCAGGAAGATTACCAAGCACTAAAACTTTAATCAGGAAGATGGCTTTAAACTATCAAGTATTTGGAATCCAAATACTGAGCAGAAAAAAAAAACACGGAAACTTCCCGATATAGTGAGTGTTGTGTATCAAGATATATTGTAAGTGAAAACGAAACCGGTGGTAGCAGCGACGCGATCGAACGTAAAAAACGAGTGCGCAAGAGGGTAAACCGTGTCTGCCAATGATGTGCACACACCATCAAATACTTTACCCGGCATCATAACGCATGAAACTGCATCGAAATATCGCGAGTCAATAAAACTCACAACCCAGGGTAAATAACTCGGTAAATCTAAAAATATTTTGATACAATTTCACCGTATAAGGAACCCTTTCTAGCATTAAGACTCACACTGTCCAATTTTATTTTCTCTCGTCGCATAGTTGAAAGCCGTAAATAATGTCCAGTTATGTTTGTTGGTTTAACTTTAATGTGTTTCATATAGATTAAATTCTAATTTATTTATATGGAATCTACAGCAGTTGCGTGGATTATGGTTAATACATTTTTTTATTAGACGTGAACTTGGGTCAAGTTGTTGGGTTTTTTACAATTGACTTGTTTTCGGAAGTGTCAATGGTACCTTTCGGTATTTCATTCATTGTAGCTAAGAACCACTAGAAAGATGTTCATGTATTGTTTGCGAAACAATCTTGTATTATATTTTCCTGGCTGCAACGAAATCATGATGCATTACGTTACTTTTAGCCTATTCTTAACTATTCTTACCTTATAGTTTCATCCCAACAAAAATGGTTGCTTGTTTTGCTGCGATAGGCTTTGTCGCTGCGCTGATTTAAGAAATATTATTTAATCTTAAAAAAAATTATGTGCTCTTCACGCTATAGAGAGTGGAATTTTTTTTTAGGTGTGACAAGACGTGACTTAACGAACTGAAACCCCACCTAGTGGTAAATGGTTACATATGACAACAGCAATCCTCTTTAGATATAAACTTGATCTTAGACTTAGTTGTGTTCAAACTACTGCGTCCATAACCCGAGACGGGAATGTAACGTCGCAAGTATCTGTGGATTCATCTGTGGTGAATTCACCGACTCCCTTCTACAACACAGTAACTCATCGTAACAATTTATGTGATAATCTTTGTTTGGGTCTATATTTAGTCGTATTAACACAAAAACATCTTTATCATAAGATTTTTTCCCCGATTAGATTCCTAACACTCGTAAAATGACCCTGATGGCTGCATTCTCGATCCGAGATTAGACGATCTGATGCGATATTTTAAATAGATCAATTTATTTTTTGTGACGTTACAAGCATTATCGAAATGTTTAAATAAATGCTTTAGTAAAGATAAGAACTGAAATTCAATTCTAATTAGTGACAAATTGTTAACCTAAGGTAATATACGACGTTGATATTAGAAACGTTAAAAGCTGAGACAGGTTTCTTCGATCAGATTTTTAAACCCAATTTACTGATGGTAATTTGCATATTAATTACGTTTGAAACTAAACACTTTTTAGGTATAATGTTTATCGATCGGCTTCACATTTTATGCGTTTGATTTTTGGCAGATAAGTCAAATATCCTATTATTTATGAGGAATATTTGAAATCGAATCGAACATGCGTAGTTTTAAAATCGTTTAATTTAAGAATTATCTTTTACCTATCAATTTCTTGTTGCGTTAGATTTTTATGCAACTTTTGTTCCGGATAACGGTTTTTTAAGAATCAAAGCGTTACCTGGCCAGAGATTGAATAAACAACAGATCTTTATTGTTCTAATCAATTTGTTCTGTCCTTAGGATATTAGGATTGAATCATTATCATCATCATATGTATTAGGTTAAAAATGATTTCTAGTGTGACAGACCAGTGAACTACGAATTAGAAATCATCAAAAGGCTTTTAGATTTCTAATTCGATTCTAGCTTTGATTATTATTTTTTTCAATTTAAACCAAATTTATTTAATGGATTATAACTTACATACTAGTTATAAACCATTAAATATATTAAAATAGCAATATTTTGTGTATACCTATGCATCCACCACCACTATATCAGATAAATCAGAGTGGCTTTGATCTACCATGGGAGCCCAATCTGGATTGGTAGATGACACATAAAATATCTTCGATTTTTTTTCTTGGTTCTAAGACATGACAGTTTCCTCACAATGTTATTCTTCACCCTTTTGAGAAGGTATTGCGCACATACATTTAACTAATGAAAAACTCATTGATGCACGTGTGGGTTTGAACTAGTGACCATCAGATTGAAAGGCGGCGTCTGTGCTCCACGATTTTTTTACCTGCGCATAACAAAGTAAAACCATTTCGAGTAATTTTCTACATAAATAATATCGCTTCACTTGCAAAACCACGTCAATGATAAAAATTAATCACGCAAATTTATAATAATAAAAAAAAACAATCTTGAACATTACCTGTATAATATTTTTAGGCACCAAGTGACAAGTAAATATTGGTTTCATTGTGTAAACTTTCACCTTTAATGAGCGGCAAGAGGTGACAACCCTCGTGTCTTCGTGATGGCCACTGCTGAATTCCATGTAACAGGTTTATTATTAAAACTTTACACTGAACTATTTTCTTGCGTAGTGTAAATAAATTTAGAATTAATTGAATTCTTTTTTCTACACTAGAAATAAACGTTAATACATGTAAATTTTTACACCCACATCCCTGCAATAGGATTCCCTGCGTCGCAGATGACATGGATGTCGGAGTTTTAAAGCCACCCGAAGCCTTTGATATGGCTTATCGATCTTCATAGCCGGGACTGATATCCCAAAGTGCTTTCCAAACAACGGCAGCGCTCAGTCCAAATGCTATACTAAACGGCAATTTTTACAACTCATGTTGAGTTCTAACTGTTCAAACTGGTGAAATGGTAAGCCAGAACTTTATAATAGATTACTACATAAATATGTAGGCAAAACTTTTGAAGTGAAAACTTCTTTAGGCGCGTTGGGCACTTTTTTGAGATGGGAAAAAACCATTAAACTCGCGATGCTGTTACCGATACCGTTACCGACATCTTATCTTATCAGTAGTGTAGTCTGCTTTTGTTTTCACCTCTGTCGGCATTCCCGGAGTGTCACTGTTATTTTTAATGTTATTAATGTTTTTGCAGCTTTTACGACAGGTATCTGAAACTTTGAAATAAAATAATGTTTATACATTATCTAGTATTTAGTTATATTACGGTCACTACAAAGATATTCTTTCACCGACACACTAACCTTCATTACCAAAACCTAGCAATTAATAAAATTAAGACCATATTTAATGAAACAATACCATCACGACACCTAATACCACCTCGACCCGGTCAAGCTGTACCCATATATTTACTTTATCTTGTTCAATACACTTAAATACAAATTAATACAACCGAAGAGCCGGGCCCTAATGGCGGCCCAGACTGTTTATTTTACAACGTAGGATGAAACACGGATTTTATTTTTAAACCTTTTTATAGGGTCCAGTCACAAACCTAAACACGGCATGCTTTTAGCGCCTTTAACAGATCCTAGTATTTTTTATTGGTGACTGGCAGAACAATTAGATTTTTGTCCTAACTATTGGTATCAACTTGTTTTTAAAAGTAGAATCTTAAGAAAAGTAAAAGAATAAGTTAAGTTAAGTTATACTAATGGATGCCTTTTTTTTCCGTCGGGAAATGCACTCGCATTCTGCCCTACCACGGGGAGACAGAGCGGTTATGTGGGGCTAGACCCACTAAAACCCCACGATGTCCTCCTCTGCCGCTTAATGGCGGGAACATGGGAACGATACACACACATCCGCGAACCCGCCGCGGCTGTCCGTTTCCGGACCCATCTCTCCTGGCATCTAGTGCCTCATACTAATGGATGCCTGAGGTTACAGCTAGTTGAGATAAGATTTATATAATGACTAGCTGCGCCCAGCGGTGTTACTCGCGGTTTTCCGAAAATTTCGGGCACAATTTTTCCTATTTTGTCCGTAAGAACCTTTTCCTGGCAATAACTAACACAACAAAAAAAGAATTAACAAAATTGGTCCAGCCGTTCACGCGTGATGCTGTGACCAAGGGAAATAGGGATTCATTTATATATATATATATATATATATATATATATATATATATATATTATATATATAGATATAAGTATATAAATAAAATATGCAGGTGAAATTTTTTTTTATTTTTAACTTTTGATGCTTTTTGAGACAAGTTAAATGAGCCTAATTTAAACCGATTACTACGAATTGATGGCCCACTTGATGTTTACTGGTTGCAATCACCTATTAAACAAAAATAATAATGACTAATGAAAAAACGAAAAATAGTAGAAGAAGCGTAGATGAAGAAGAATGTTTGTCCATGCCATCTGCGACACAGGGAATCCTAGTGCAGAGGTATGAGTGTGTAAACGTTTAATATATAAAATAAACGTTTATACACTCATACCTCTGCACTAGGTTTCCCTGTGTCGCAGATGGCATGGACGAACACAGAAACACAAGACTAACACCCAAGACCCGAGAACAAACTTCATGCTCACCACACAAAGTGTGCCCAACTTGCGTAGTCTACCAACCAAATTTGCATCAAAGACTTTCGAACGTTGGTGTCTGCAGGACTAATCTGGCAAGATGGATGTCATCGACTCGACGCAGAGGATCCTATGCGGATTTAGAAAACATATACAGGACAGCGTGAGAGCGTGGTGGCCCAGGGGCACAGACGCCGACTTTCAATCTGAAGGTCGCTGGTTCAAACCCACACGTGCACCAATGCTTTTTTTCACTTGAAAAATTTATGTGCGCAATACTAGGTTCTCAAAACGGTGACGGAAAACATCGTGAGGAAACCGGCATGTCTTGGAACCAAAAATTCGACGACATGTGACATCTACCAATCCGGATTGGGCTCCCGTGGTAGATCAGAGCCCATTCACTCTCAATTATCGAGAGTAGGCCGGTGTCCCTGCAGTGGGAACATTAGAGGCTGGTACGGATACAGGACAGACCATATTTGCACCAGAACTATTAAAGTTCTGGTCTAAACTAATCTAAGACCAAAACATCGACACAAAAGGAGAATTATGAGTAATGGCAATTTCTAAGCATAGAATACGATTATGGGAAAATAATAGTGGGACAACGATACTCCATAAAACTTATTTATAAGAGAATTATTCAAATTTGCTTTATCACATGATAAATATTCAATTTTATTCATCGTTGCATTCATTCATGCAACATTTGAAATTGTTATTCTGCACTCCACCGCACTATAGAACACTGCACCAAGTTCCATACAAACTAATTATATAATTAATCATTATTTCTCTGCAATGATTTAAATACCAACCATTCACAAGCACGATAGAAGGAAAAATACAGACAAAACATTCAATACCTGGATAGAAACATTATGCTCTCACACAAATATTTACATCGGTCATTACGAGTTTGAACTTTACTACACAATGGCTTTGTTCCCAATTTGAAAAAAATATTCTTCATTGTAAAATACATAGGTATTACGTATTTTAAACATTCCCGATCAATATTTCGGTATAGTGTATCGATACATCGATATCACTTATTAGTAGTCAAAAAATATTGTCAAAGCACCTCACTGGCCGATAAAAATGTCGGGCCACACGCAACAGGTCATTAGACACCTCCGAGAAGAAAATAAATTAAAAGAAAACGAGAAATCTCGACTGGCAACCTTATTATCGATTTTGTACAACATACATTACACTTTCGATTCATACCATATCCATCGCCTGCATATAATACATGTCTTCATGAATATTTTAACTAAACGCGCAATGGAAATTGTATAATTAATTTGGTCGCTTAAAAAGTTATTGAATAGGGCTGGTAAGCCTCGGATCAATTAAATGCCATAAGATACACGCACTATAAGTCAGTGCGAAGGCGAAATCCAAGAAGTAATGACCAGGACCCTAGTTTATGAGTAAAAAGAGAATTGAAGTGTCGTTTTACCTTCATCCAATTTGCTTAACAGGATTTTAATTTGTCTTCTGACTTGTAGCTTGTAATTAAACACATTCTTGGACGTGGGTTTAATGTACATTGGTTCTTTGGAATTTCAATTCAGTATAATTAATAGCGGTTTTACTTCTTGGCCTACCTCGAATTAGGATGAAATGCAAATGAAATTGGTTGAATAAATTCACAAAATCATAGAAAAAGCTATTACTAGTATGCTCAATTATAGATGCTTGCTAGTTATTATGCTTGTAACCATTGTAGAAAATAATATTTATCATTATGAATGTTATTTTCTGTGCTTAATCCTGACTAATCTTAATAAGATTAGTCAGGATTAAGCACAGAGCATGTAAAATGAGAAAGTTTCGATATGTGGATGTGTTACTCAATCACACCAGAACGGCTGAACGGATTTGGATGAAATATAGCACACAGGCTACAAATGGCACGTAGGCTACTTCCTGTTACTATTGTCCTGAAAAAAGTATTCCCGTAAGATGACCAACGGGAGCAAAGGTCGCTAATTGTACAGAAAAGGAACTTCTGGTAACTTTTATCCAGAACGCAACTAGTGTAGATTCAGCTCGTAAAAAAAGTGGTGTCAGTTGACAGTTATAATCTACAAAGCAAAATTAAAATACGGAAAAATACACGTTTTTAGTACCTGTTTCGAAGGATCCGTATTAAAAAAAGAATTCGCAAATAGAATTCAAAAACGAATTGGTCTTAGTCCTCAGAAGCTTTGACACCAATCTATCATATCATTGAGGTACTCTAGAGAACTATTACTATTTCACTGTTACCGCGACTTCGTCCACGTGGATTTTTTTGCGTGGAGTACTAATTCTGTTTTCTTTTCTTTCTTAACCTAAGTTACTCTTTATAATATCAGGTATCTGCCAGTGAAAGTTCCATAAAAATCGGTCCAACCGTTTCGGAGATTAGCCGGAACAAACAGACAGATAGACATAAATTTATTTTATTTTTGTTGTCGGTACCGTTTATACTTTCAAATTTTATTTGTAAATGTTATTAAAAAGCTGTTATTTTGACATTACAAACAGACATTTTAATTTTATTTCATTTGTATAGTTCATCTGTATCTAAATAGTTTTCTAAAGTACGTCAGAGTTTATCGCATAATTTGAGGCGACAAATCGTATGCTACTACAGACAACAATAATCGTATATATGTTATTGTGAATAAAGTGACAGAATGATCTGACAGGTCTGGTATTAAGTGGTAACTGCTGCCCATAAACAACCGTAATACAACGTCGGTTCTCCTGCGGAAGTATCAAAAGATCCAAATCGCATCGCGTTGCACCCGTCACTCTGAGACGGGGTATAACATCTCACGCGCCCGTAATTTTACCGGCACTCACACCCTTCCACCGGAATGCGAGTGCACCACTGCTTGGCTTTATCGTTAATAGTTATATTATAAATTTGGCACCACCCAGGTAACACGCGTAGGGACTCTAAGGATACTCACTCACCTATGGACGCGAGCAACATGGACCACCGAAGTAAAATTATCGTATCATAATGTTTATATACTGAAATTTCGTCTACGGGTGTGTCATACAAGATTCGCAAGTAACTTATTACCTATCGCGATTGTTTATTATAGCGAAATATATTGTAAGGAGATTCTTGCTTACGAATTCTAGACAAGCATGTCTACATGATGTTATAATAATTATGTCATTTTTGACAAGTCCATTCAAGTAACGGATTTAAAAATCGAAAAAAAAAACCGACTGTTATACTTCCAAAGTAGTAAAATATGCAATTTCGTTTACTTGGTTTACGTGGTTTTTATAGTTATTTTGATTTAAAAACAAAAATTCTATGGGACCAATCTGAAAGCCTTTCAAATTTGAACCTTTCAAATAAAATATAAAATACAAATCCGTTGAGAAATGGCGGACAGAATAATTCCTTTTTACACGGAAACATTTGATAACTTTGGGCGAGACCGTTTTCGCCCTAGTGACTATCGCGAATGTTTACATGGAGAAACCTTTTTTTTTATTCTTTTCATCAATATCACGGCTCCCCGGGACGGGACTCTATGGGATCCGGAACCTCAGGGAACAACCCGTATTTTTGAGATGTATATCTCTCTGTCGAACGAAGTCCTGCGGGATTGGGACCATCAGGCGATAAGCCTTCGAGACGAATATTTCTCTCCGTGTATATGGACAAAATATATTTATTATTTTAGTAAACCACTGGTTTAGAGGCCATTTATAATTAAACCAGCGGTCTATTAAAATAATACGTTACTATTATTATATCTGTCGGTAAAAATGTAATAAAAATCTATTTTACATGAATTTCTACACCTTGTAAACGTATACAAAGACATTACCGTTCCCCATTACTATACTACGAACGCCATTTTATGACTATCAAACGAATTCTACGAATAAGAATTAGTTGCTTCGACCGCCAATTGCGACAGAACAATTAAAAAACTGTTAAGTATGCACAATGAATATAGTTATCCGTTCACACAGACTGTTGTTGGTGTAAAAACTATTTTATTACAGTCAGCTTTGAGTAGGTATTGTAAACAACACGTGACATGTTTGACGATGTGCTGTGACTGGTATGGTAGGTACAATTTTATAATTTAATTATGAGCTCATAGTAGCTGTAATTGGCTAACTAAAGTATCTACTTATGCTAGAAATCAGTTGTTTATAAATAAATGAACTTTATCATTTTTTTTAATGTAAAACCTCGTTAAATAAATTAAAAGTCTTTTTGAAAAATATATGGTTTTCATCTGGGGAACCCTATTTTTATTTATTTTTTCCGTGGGGAAATGCACTCGCATACCGCCTGCCACGGGGAGACAGAGCGGTTATGTGGGACTAGACCCACTAAAACCCCACGATGTCCTCCTCTGCCGCTTAATGGCGGGAACACGGGAACGATACACACACATCCGCGAACCCGCCGCGGCTGTCCGTTTCCGGACTCATCTCTCCTGGCATCTAGCGCCTCTCCTCCGTTTGCGACACGCCAGGACACGTGGCGTGCCGCAACCACCTCGGGGACCAGGCCAACGAAAGGGCGTCAGACGACCCCGTGTCTAGACGCCTTAGGTCCCCCTACGATGGGTCAGTTTTGTGGCCCCATCGCCTGCCACTACGGCCGCAGAGGATAGGGAGAGCTGCGCATCGCTATACCGACACTCCTCTTCCCCTGCGGCCCCACCGCGTCCGCCATCTAGCGGTGGCGACCCCACCGTGGCCGCGGAAGGTAGGGAGAGCGGCGCACCGTAATACCGGCACTCCTCTTCCGCCGCGGCCCCTAACCTTCAGCTGCGGTGCTGACATCTGGGGAACCCTGCGGTATTTCAGGGTGAATTTTGTTTTGTTTAGATAACTATAATACAAAACACAATTTATTTTCTTAAAAAATCTAGCTTTTTTAAATTAATTGTGTAGTAATATTGAATACAACACACTAGCAAAACTACTGCGGGGTGTGTGGTGGCTAGCGGGGAAGGGAAGCACGAAATCTGTCTCGAAGCGCGGGCATTGCGCACTTTTAAAGCTATGGTGAAAACAAACTGATTTTTCAGTTGTTGGTATGACGCTCTATAATTGAACGCTTTATAAGTACTATTTTAAATTGTACGTTTTTATGTCTTTATTAAATAAGTGGTTATGGGCAGGACCTGTGACACGTTATATGCTCAAGAATTAGTTTACTAGTGTGTAAAATGTAACGTATCAAAACAATACCTTAAATCTAAAGGAATAAGTGAAATTGAGAGCAACCGCATAGGTTTTGGAAACGAACTTAGTACGAAAATGTTTTTTTTTTTTTAATATTTTTGTAACTATAATAGTAGTTACAAAAGTAAAAAAAAAGCATTGACACACCTGATGGTTACCTCCGCAATAAGCCCTGCCCTTCCCAAATATGAGAAGAGTCAAGTAATACGTTTCGCCCGTCACCAGATGTAAGGTGTCGTCAATCGTAGGTTCCAATTCTACCCAAGACGTATGTTTATTAAGTGTCTGGGTGTTTTTGTATTTACAAAAAAAAAAAGAAATATATAAGAGTTCTAATTGCAATCTGGTACCCAGAGTACAGCTTAGTTTTGGGCATGATGGCGCTGTGTGAAATTTCCATGAAATTTTTTTTATACTTTGAAATCCACACTTTTATTGAAGAACACTAAAAACTTACAAAGTAAAAAGCTTAAGTAACAAACACGAAAAGAATACCAATCAAGATAACTGTCGAAACATTATGCAAATATTTCAAAAGCAGTAAAAACTCGGATCCGTTGTCAAAGCTTACTTAATAGTTCTGTTTTAGTAGTTAAGCCGCTAATTTACGATTGTCGTTCGCCACACGCAAGTATAAATCAAGATGAATTTACAACAATGATCGGATCTGATATTTGGTGTAATGCCGCATAGTATGAACAAAGTAGAGTATTCGATGCCTTTAATATTCTCTCTATCTAAACCATTCAGAGATTCGACTACGCTTTATAATTGGTTTAAATTAAAGCTGTTCTTATTGATAGCCTTCCGCTATCACCCAAAGCTCGCGAAAAGTTGTAATGCTGCATAGTATCAACAAAGTAAAATATTCAACGCCTATCATATTCATTTAATATTCTCCCTGTCTAGATAAACCATTCAGAGATCCGACTATGCTTTATGATTGGTTCAAATTGAAGCAATATTGGTAATATTGAGAGCCTTCCGCTCTCGCCAAAAGGCCGCCTATAGTTGTCAAGGCCATCTGCGGTCAAGAACTTTTAGTCCAGTTTAAAAAAGCATTATGATCAATCTATTGAAATCCCGTATTTCAAACGAATTTATCTGAATTTTTTATAGTACGATGTCTAACGGGGAAATTAGTAATCTTTTAATAAATTTTCGTGGATATCTCAATATCTCAAATGTATTATAGCTTACACTGAGTTACATCTAAATTTGGTGTCTGTGCAAACCCTTTATGGTAAAGAACTATCCATCAACTTTCGACAACACTGTAGCTAATTTCAGCCTCGTCTTCAAAATTTGGGTTCCGCGTCTAAGGTGCATATTATTGCGAGTTTGTGTATCCACTCCATGCCATCTGTGATACAGGTAACTCTGTTGCATGGTTATAAATATGAAAGCATTTGTTTGTTATGAGTTAGTCTACAACACTTTATTATATGAAAATTTGTATCTCAAAAAAATATTCAAGTACCTAATATATTAAATATTGCATATTGTTTCAGTCTAGACTGTGACATTGATAAGAGTTTGTACTAAAACTTATTTCCTACGTACGATCTTGATTGCATCAGACTTCAACACCTATTTGAGATACTTAGAGGTGGAATTTCTTTGAAATATTATGGGACCTTGCACGCATTGATAGGTTTATTGAGGTCTACGTACGGTGAAGAAATTTTGTAACAAAACTAAAAAAAAAATGCAATTTTCTTGAATTACAAACAAATTCGTCAATATGACAGTTTAGAAATGACCAATGGACAAATGCTGCTAATCAGTGTTAAATCTAAACGTTATGATTTTATCGTTTAGTTATCGAGTAGATTAGAAAGTAGAAATGTTTAATGATGTCTTTAATTTGCATATAAATGACAATCTATGGGTCTGAATTAAGCATTTGTATGAAAATGAACTAAGTTATGAGCAATTAAAATTAGACCATAATTATAATATATTTTAATGTATGTATACGTGGGTGGATTTGATTTAAGAAGTTATATTGCAGGTATGCAAAATATTTTGGGTTTTACGATATTATGATTCTTTACGACTAAGCGATAGACCGGCTGAGTGCAATCAAGACTTACTCACTTTCGTGCAACTGTAGTGTTTTCAAATATTTGTTAGATTATCCGTTACAATAGCACATATTTTATAAAAAAATTTGCCCGCTACGAAGTATGGTTAAAAGATAGGGTCCATCGAAAATAGAACGGACAAAGTACTATTGTGGGGTAATTCTGCTGAAATAGAGAAATCTTTCTCGGAGTAACATTTCCAAAGCATTATTTCAAATATATGATATTTTACTTTTTAGAATACTTATTATAACTTAAATTATAACTTAAAAAATATGATAAAACACATAACTATATAAGTTTTCTTTAATTATTATATCTAGTTCCTATAATACAAGTTACCTTTATTTTGGGGATGGATAAAATGTGCTTGAAATAAATTTATTTATAATAATCATTCAACCAAAATGTAGCTACGAATTACTGAGCCTAGTTGGAAGTGAACTGTGTTTTTAAAGAGAGGGAATCGATTCCCGGCTGGGTGTAATATCAAAATGAAGAAGCTTTTGCATGCACATACAATCTTATTTTAGGATTCCACCATAACAATTGGTAAAATAAAAATCAGAACCATCACTACTTTGGCTATTGGGACCTCCATATTACAGACAAAACAGTCTGTGGTTTACATTATAACAACAACGGTTTTGATCTTTGCGGAACAATACATTGGGAACTGTAAATGAGTCTGTGACGCAATCTAGGCCACTCTAGAAAGGTAGAAACTACGTAGACAACAACAAAATAACATGTTATTTTAGATGGTAACTAAATTTATATTATTTTGCTAATACACATAATTTATTTAGATTAGGATAAATGCATTCATCCAACCTAAACCCCTGCCATTTTTTTCTGGAGAGGTAGGTTAAAGCTGTAACGGATCTTGTTCAACTTCGGGCCACGCTGTCGTAGTGATACAGGATTGAGTAGTGGTGAGCTCTTACCGCCCTTCTTGGGTTTCAGTAATAATATGTGAATGTTACTTTTTATAGTAATCATTTATGTAAGTTGATCTAACAAATCTGAAAAAAAAAATATTGGGTATTAATTAATTTTTTATGATGTCCACAAATGCGAAAGTGAATATATTTGTTTGTTTGTTACGCTTTCACGCCTAAAAGACTAAACCGATTTTCCTTTAAATTCACTAAATATTTTATCAATGGAAAGCTACATTATCAGCGAGTAACATAGACTATATTTTATCCCCGTATTCCCAGTGGAACAGAAATTACATGGGTGAAACCGCACGTCACAGCTAATAATATATAAACTCAAAATTGTAATTGTAAGCAAAGATCAATGAAGTTTATTTTTAATAGTTATACTTTTGATTTCGAATCATAAAAGGGTTACAATTTCAGGCTTGATAATATAATTTCAACCTCATATCATTCTAACAAGCAGACACGTTCTAACAGATCACTAAGCAATAACAGTTCCTCCATTCGACACGAAACAATGCTGCTAATATACATGATTTGTCATTTAGAACCGACCTAATACAGCCCACGTCAGAAAGCATGATCATGGCTTGATCCAACCCGCGCATGCCACTTACCTTACGTCATCAGTACGTGTTTTACCGCTAACAAACATAGCATTAATATGGAAAGCTTGCCACCAATACCGGCCAACGTTGCTCCACGAAGATGGCTATTGTCTTTTCGAAACGTGACTCCAAATGTTAATTGGACCATTAAAACCCAAATGCGGGTCATTCGAGCCATTACTATTGTAGCCCTTTTGAATATTTATATTAAAATTATTAGGCTCAATTTGTGCTGCGTTTCTAATGAGGTTATGCGCTTTCTTGTCACAGATGGCGCCTGCGTTGAATGCGTAAGCGCAGGCGGATGTGCGAAATGGTTATTGTTGTTACAGTTAGCGTCGGATACGGAATATTGTTATTAGAATGTGGGAATGGAGAGACTTATACATTTTTCATAAGTAATGTAAGAACATACTCGTACGTTTTATACTTAAGAACCAATCGTAAGTTCATCACACAAATTGTCCTAGGTAGGAATCGAATCACCTGATAATGGTTATCGTAACTTAAAGAATGAATACATATTCTGCTCAATTGATGTAGAAAAGTTATTTGTAACTCTGCCTTCGAAACAATGAGTCTCAGATTTGATTCACATTCACATTCACATCTAGGGCTTTGTGTTGCGTTTCTTAGGGAAAAAAATAACGAGATATTAATAAAAAGTTTTCGATTGCCGGTCGGTGCAAGCTATGTGTGATAAACGTTCAGTTTTTTTATAAATATTCTTTTCTCATAGAATATTTGGGCCTAGATGGTACTGTGTGAAGTGTCCTTTAATATGATAGTTAGCAGGTTTTACATATAAAAATATACAACTCGAGATATCTTATCAAGAACCCACAGCAGCGAGGTGATATGAATGCGAATTTACAAAGCAAACGAGATTCTATCTGACGCTAAACACTTACGCATATACACGGGCAATTTTGTAATTTTGAACAATAATTTTGTATTGCATTAAAAGTGATATTTACATGACAATTTAGACAATAAATCATACATTTTGTAGACATTTATTGAATTTGTCAATTGTAAAACTCATAAGTGACGTTTATTTTACGCGAATATCACCTTAACTATAATAAAATAACATTCAATACGCAAATACGAAATTTTGTGAAAAAATGTCAATGGAGGTTTTTAAATATTTAGCTTATGCGAGAGAGATACCAAATAGAATATAGTTTTCGTTCCTTTTTAACATAAAGATTCGATAGCAGACTGATTATAAGAATCGAAAAAACTTTCATCCCTTGTTTCTCGCCCTTAGAAGGGTACACCCTACCATTTTTAAAATATATCTACAATGAACAAAGAAAAAAGTCACAGGAATGCAAAATATGCAATTTCATTTACTTGGATGAATGGATTGAACCAATTTGATCAAATTCCTATGAAAATCTGAAATCATTCTTTCATATAAAAGAGAATTTTTTTGCAACAAATAAAAAAAATACAATTTCTTTTTTTAAGTCCTTTGAAAAGGATACCTATCTTCTTTTTGCCTATTTGCCATCTTCTTGACGTGACCAAGTATTTTTTTTCTAAGATTAATTATTTCTCAGTCAAGATCGCCCGACCTACTATTGAAACATATTGTTCAATATTGCCCGTTTGTGTGATTCTGAATTTGCATCTTTTGGCTCATTATCCTCACAAGTTTCTATTCCGTGAAAAGCTTTCTTGGTTTAATGCCAAAGCTGAATATATTCAATCTGAATATATTATGGATGCATAAGTGTTAATAATTTTTGCTAGGAACCGTCTGTTTTCTGATAACATACGGTATTCTGAGAACTGAGAACTGCAAAGATATTTCTTTGCAGCTCTCAGTTGGTAGCTCAACAATTTAAAGAATTGTTATATTTATGTAAATATATATTTTTATTCCACGCATAAATCGTGAATATTTGGGGTTAATTAGTATACCATTATTTAATTTAATTCCTTGTAACGTTGAAGTTGAACACAAACTCGATAATTTTAGTGACTGGACTTACTTTAAGGACTTGCCACGAAAGAAACATTTTCTTCCGTTTGAAATTATTTGCGAAAACAAAAACATACAATGTGATGTAGGTACAAATCTTTGACATAATGCAGGCTTGATTTAGATACTTTGAATTTGACATCTCGAATTTTCGATGTAAAATTCAATGGCAAAACGTGGTTGCTTTGAATAATAAATAGAAATCCAAGATTGTAAATACAGTACTACTACGATGTTAGACAAAAAACACGAAATATTTCGTAAACAGAAATTCTTAGTTTTACAACATGTACTTAAATAAGTGCAATGTTATGGCCATTTAAGAAAACAAACATGTACCAGCAGGTAATCAAACAACAAACAAAATGACTAACTACCAAAATATCTCTTCCAAGTAAACTCAGTGACATCAACAAACACAATAAAATAAATGAGTATCATGCCTTGCATTTACAATTTTGCAGAATTTGAAATTGTGAAGAAACAATGCTTTTTCTGCCTAATAAATTGTTTCCCGGTGTTATTTAAGGGTATAAGTAATATATTTTATAAACATACAGTAACATGCATATAGAATGATAATTTATCAATAAGGTAACATTAAAATAATGGTGGAAAGCATATATTGTTCATGTATAATTAAAAACACAGCGCCGCGTTGTGTGCTTCTAATACATGCAAAAACAACCTTATAGATCTTAAACAAATTTAAATTAAGAGAAAGCCTTTGTTCTAGACTAGACACTAGACTAGGTTTTTCTGACTCTTTCTGGTCAATACCCCAATTTTTTGTACTTAAAAGTAAAATTATTCAATAAACTTTTTAGGAATTTCCTCGGAAATAAAACATAACGAATAAAAAAACTCAACCAAAGTAATTTATTATTAGCGAAGATATCTCATAATTGTTATGTTTAATTCGGACAGTAATACGCAGTCAAACTCACGAGTACCCTGCAAAGACTGTTCTAATATAAAACACCAATACCAAGTTACCAGTTAAAACCTAGATTTATTTACAAAATATGCGTTATTGAACACACGTGACTTCTTAATAAAATAACTTGTATTAAGTAATCAAATAGTTAGCGATAAACCAGTAACAAATCAATGTAGTTTTATATGTTTGGCAATGTATCGTGACAAAAAAAAAATTTAGATATACATAAACAAGACATAATTATTATGTCTAAAAGATATTATCGTTATAAAATAATAATCCACTGGATTGCATTATCACTACATAATATAAAACAAAGTCGCTTTCTCTATCCCTATATCCCTATGTACGCTTAAATCTTTAAAACTACGCAACGGATTTTGATGCGGTTTTATTTAATAGATAGAATGATTCAAGAGGAAGGTTTAAATGTGTAATACACTAGCAAGTAACCCGGCCTCGCACGGGTAGTTTCTGATACGACTGATGCTTTACTAACCGTGCAAAGCCGGGGCGGGTTGCTGGTAAATTATATTATATATCTGAAAATGCTTATATGGATATAATATAAACAGATAGGTCTATTTAGATCTATTAGATCCGACTAATAAATATTATAAACGCGAAAATTTGTAAGCATGGATGGATGTTTGTTACTCAATCACGCCAGAACAGCTGAACGGACCTGGAATTAAATTTGGCACAGAGATAAATTATAATCTGGAATAGCACACAGGCTACTTTTTATCCCGGAAAAAATGTAAGGTTCCCATAGGAAGCCAACCGCGGGTAACAACGCGAGGCGCAGCTAGTAGATTATCATAACAAACATACCAAAAACCATACAGTCACATTGAGTACCTCCTCCTTTTTTGAAGTTATAACAGTTCCATTTTGCCTTGATTAATTCCCGCGTGCAATTCGAAGGATCTTTGTATCCGATGCGGTTTGAATGTCGAATGCTTCGAAACGATCAAGATTTCTCGGTCGCGATCTGGAACAGGTGCTTGCATCGGCGCGTCGGTGCGTGATTTATTTAACCAATTGATTTATTTATAGCTGTTTTATGCTGAATTTAATTAAAAGTGTCAGTCGTGTCGGTGCACTTTGGGTGACTCAGCGGCTTGGATTTTGTTCACTGTTCGAACTATGGTTATAATATCAATTTTACGACAACTAGAGACGACAATAGACAATTTCAGTTCTATTTGACAAACTGTTCATATAACTCGGCGGATTTTGAGCCCCGTTATTCATTACCAAACAAAAAGCTGAAAAGATAAAATTACTGAAGATCTATTTGACAAACTGCCCACATAAACAGTTTATGAATTCAACTCATGGAAACATCGGAACTAAATATATGTTTAACAATCGCTTAACATTGTCTAGTGCCAAATATGTACGATAGAAACATTTCGTTGCCTATTTATGGGGTACAAGGCGGACCGAACAGAATTAGCAAAACTTTTCAAGATCTTTGTAGCAATAGTGTTTTTTTATGCCCTATCCAGATGAAGCATTTAAATGTAATTGGTACATAAAATAATGATTATGTAATTTATGTTTTTCGATTGAAATCGCACACAAAAAATATTCACAAGATTATTGTTATTTATTTTTGAGTTGAAATGACAAAATCTGATCTAAAAATGACTTATTTTTTGTGTCCTCATATCCCTTCACTTCCCTGTGTTGTAGGTAGCATCATGGAAAAACAGAAAAACACAAAATCCCTCAAGACCCGGGAATCTTAAATCTTAACTTTGTGTGATATACACAAAGTTTTCTCCGGCCGGGAATCGAATCCTGAGCACTTGCAGTTGGTAAAACGAAAAGGCCAAACTCGTTACACAATTCAGTTCAAACTCAAACGCAAACTAAAATTTATAATTCATTCCTTAAGTTCAAACTTTAAAATTTACATGCACAAACATATTCGTGCGCATGCACAGATAATAATGTTGAATTACGGTCAGTTTTAATGTTTTAGCTAGTCTTATCTGTTAAGATTATGTCTTCGAAGGGGTCAAAAAGATTTGCACGGCTAAACATTTATATGTTAACAACGGAAGATATTCATCACTAAAAGCGGCTGCCATAAAGATATAGGGTGTCGCGAATTCAGACATCTTACTTTTCCTAAACCTCGCTAGTTAACAATCTGGTTTCCCTTGCGGCTTATCACAATAAAGCGGTACTTTTATTCTGTCTAAGATATAAATCTTGAACGTGAGTGTCTTCATAAGTATACCGGGTACATCTATGAGCGTCTTTATTACATTACTCTTAGTCATTTGTAAGATTTTCTCATAATGATTGTCCCAAAAAACGAGTGTTTGTGCCGTCAAAGCCTTTGTCTAATCGCTGTCATGACTCTGTATCACGTGTTCGCTTATTGTTGTTATAATGGACGTTTCCGTTTTGTACAAGTTTTTGGAAATAACATACTCGTTTCGGAGAAAGGGGAAGGAACAACGAAGTTTGTATAGGTACGTTCATTTTATAATATAATAGATTTGTACAATATTTACTATGTAAGATGCGCAAAAAAATACTGTTTAAGTATTCTATCAATGGTGCTTAGTGTGGGGCTAGAGAAACGTCCATGGGTATATTTATATTTAACTATAAATGGCTAAATGGAGTTATCGCAAGTAGTTGTCAATTTCCTACGACGTACAAATAATAGTTGTAGATGGTTATTGTTAACCATTCCTTTACTCTCTGGGTACGTTACCCAAAAATCTCAGTACCTATAATACCATTATAACGGATTATAGTCCTTTGTTTACCGCTTCAATAATACATTCTCGGAATCCAATAATGCTTCTCATCGATTTCAAACAAACATCACGTAGTTTGCAGCCGCGAAAGTTTGGACAATGGCCAAAAACAGGATGCCATTAAAATTGCCAACGATTAAACAAATACGTACAAGTATAAGACAAGTGTTTTATCAGATTCGTTAGTTTTGTATCAATAATTCATAGCGTGTGTGTTATGCATCGCAACCGTTACTTGGAACTCTAAGCTTGTTCATTAGTAATTTTATCGCGGCATGCTTTGGCAAAACCGCTGGGCTACATAGCTGTGGACGAAGATATACATTGATAACAAGAATGGACAAGCGCGTAGGTTTTGGCTGGCCTCACAGCTTAGTTGTAGCTCTGCCTTCTGCGCTGTAGGTCGTGAGTTCGATTCCTACTTAGAATAGGCATCTGTGTGACGAACATGCATGTTTGTTCTGTGTCTGGGTGTTAATATAATATGTATTCTAAAAAGTTACGCTCGCTCTCGTCCAACCATGAATCTCCTATTGACACACGATATAAGCGCAGTACAGACCTGTAGAGGTGGTCGAGTCGGGAGGTGTCTCCCAGGCAGGGCAGTTGCCTGCAGGAATGTGTGCCACAAGGAAAAGACCAGGCCATTCTTATGGGTTGTTGGCTGTGTTCTGTCTGGGTGTTGATATGTATTCTAAAAAATGTATTTACAGTAAAAGTAATATATAAGTATAGTATCAGTTATCTAGTTCCAATAGTATAATCTTAGTTTAGGGCTAGATGGCGCTGTGCATAATATCTATGAATATTTATTTAAGTAATTACGATTCTGTACTACTTAACATTGAATAATCCCCTGAAAGTCGGTTAAAAATACCAACCACAGTCAAATTGTGAGCTATTAACTACTACAAGTAACCGATTTAAAAGAAAAAAAAAATTTATAGCTTCCTCCTTTTTGAAGTTTAAAAAAATATTTGTCACCGTTTGGGTTCGAACCAGCGACCTTCAAATTGAAAATTGGCGTCTCTACTCCAGGGCCACTACGTGCCCAAAGTCTTTTTGCTCTCGCTCATCTATAAGCAAGCGTACTACAACATTGAAAGCAATACTTCACGTGATGTTAGAATTCAGTGCTATTGTAGTTTTTTTTTTATGGAATAGGGGGGCAGACGAGCAGATAGACCTCCTGATGGAAAGCGGTCACCGTCGCCCATGGACATCTGCAACACCAGAGGCAATACTGATGCGCTGCCGGCCTTTAAAATGACTATGTATGACTACTGTCTCTTCAATTTTCTCGATATCCGAATAACTATAATATTTGTAGGCTGTTCATATTGAGTCCGTGTATTGGTAGTTTAATTACCATTGATCCGGTTCAAAGTGTTATGCGATGTGGGTGTCCGATATATGAATGCAAATTCATATTGCATACCGAGGTGTCACGTTGGCATTACCATAGTAATATTGGCTATCAATAGGTATGGCTAAATGGAATCTATTAAGTGCTATGTGCGAAAAGTTGATTAGATTGGTGAGCTTAGTTTAAATTCAAAACTGGAATGATGTCTCGGAAATTTTCCCTGGACTTTGTCTTGTGACATTTCTGTATTCAATAAAGTCGTGGACTTTCATCATTTCCAATAAATAATATGTGAAACGAGGTTACAGTGTACTATTACAATTTTCAGGGATTTAAAAGACATTTTAAGCGATGCATGTTTAATGCGTGACACCATGAAAATGACAAACTCAACACATAGCTAAGCTGAAAAACTGAAATAGGAATAGGATAAGGAAGAGATCTTATGGCAAGCGGTGTAAAGGAAGATCTGATACACAGTGAAAATATGAGATTAAAAGGACGATTGGATCAAATGACTGGCCTCATAGCTCTGTTAGTAGTAGTTCGGCCTTCTGCGCTTTAGGCGGCAGGTTCGATTCCCACTCAAAATGTGTGTGACGAGCACGTACCTATTTTTTTTATGTATGCATTTACAAAATAAGTACTCAATAATTATTATCAGTAAACTAGTTTCTGTAGTACTCACTGTTTAGTTTGGGGATAGATACCGCTGAGTGAAATTTCCATGGATATTTATTAAGAACTTAAAATAGAGACGAGTGAAAACGAGTGACGTAATATTTATAAATGGTATGTTTGCTTCATGCTTCCTACAGCAAGCAGCAAACATACACAAGCAGCAAACATAGACAGCGTGATAATTAAGTATATATTATCACACTGTTTTATATACATAATTATATTATATTGTACATAATTATATTATACATAATTATATTATGTATACTTAAGATAATACTGTTGTTTTTTTAGGAAACATAAAACAATATCTGTAGAGTGAAACTTATGTCTACGAATGTAATCAGGCCTTTTGTTCTGTTCTACGAATAACACAAGCTAACATTCATCCAACATCTGTTTAAAATTTCAACTTTCCTGCATAAATCACAACCCCACAATTCATAGGGCGTTCTTCAAACGTTCGACATTAGGATTTTCGCCATGGAATATGAATTTTCCACACATTATAATGTTCATGTAACCCTTCTCTACATTTAACTTAATTATAGGTTTACAACGGGTTGCATTTTAAGTGGTATTTTGGTAATATAATAGTCTGATGGCACGCCCGATACTACCAGCCTGATACTTGGAATGCCTTGCTTATTATGAATTCGGGACGCGACGCAAACGGAGTGTATTCGGACGCGAACAAACGAATGTATTAATTATGTGCCGGATAGATTATGTTGAATTAACGGGGATTCAGATTATTCGCGCGTGTGAAGGGTTGATGCTTAAATTATTTATTTATGTCCCCGGATGTCCGTCCCCGGAACACTTTGAAGTATTTTTATTAGTTTTTCTTACCTTCTTCAATAACAAAATAAATACAACTTGAGTCCTCCTATATTAAAATATTTAGGTACAGGGAGACCTAAGCCCAGAATTACAGAAATAAGTTTATCTTCTCAAAGCAATTTCTGAAGTCACTCAAAGTCAAATTTCACTAGGTATTGTATGCTAATTTTTAAATAAGCAAATAGAAAGTTCTGCGATGTTCCTGGGTCTTTCCATTGCTTAATAGACCCTTGAGGTCATGTTGTTTTATGTGACTCCATTATAAAGTGGGTATTATTTCAATAAAACAAAGCAATATAATTGGCTCAAAATTTATATTCAAAGGCGACACTCAGCTTTGAAATGTCCATTATGTAGCTAAGCATCATTTTTAAACTAGACGTGTATTCATTTCTATGTTTATAATATAAATTAATAACATACACCTTTTTAAACAAACATTTTGTGATTTGAATTTTGATGTCATAATGATGAGATCTCACTTTTGGTAATTTTTATGTATCCAAATAAAACTCTAAAGGTAGCCGCCAGTAATGTATGTGTGACACTAATCTTTCAGTTTGAGATTACCATTTAAACGACATCATCAAATTATCCGATTTCCATGAGACTTCTGTATTTTAAACAAAAAACCAGTAGCTGCTGTTCTTGTGCATACATATTACTAAAACTCAGGCACAATGACTGCCTGATATTTATTCAGTTTTTTTAATAAAACGTTGTACAGGTTTCTATCAATAAGCACTTGAAATTTCTGTTTCCATAACGCAAGTTATGAAGGTGCTTCCTAAAGCTAGTTTTAATGATCAAATAATGATATATTTAAATTAATCACCAAAACGTTTTAAATCAAACAGATTTTGATGGTAGTGATATCATGCATAAATTGTTGTGTCTAATTTTGAACAAGCATGAGATACTTAATCGTAAGAATGGGTCAGGAAAAAATGGTTTATTCCTGTGATGTCGGCATAAGAAACAGCAGAATATGATGCAACTTGTTCTTACCTGGAGGTTCCCGAGTCCACGCTTTCGTTAGGGGCAGAGGTGATCACCAGCTCGTTACGTAAATTTTCTCAGATAAAACATTAACCAGTTGTTTTGTACCCAACATAACAAACATCAATATCTCTTTTATTTTGATTTTTTTTTTAAAACTGCCAGAAAATATATATATCTCTATATTTTATGTATCTCTATTTTAGGTACAGATAGGATAGTTGAAACAAAATTACTGGTAGGTACTTCGCCAAAAGGCACTTCTTCATCTATGTGTTCTAAAACTAGGTAATACTCGTAGAATTAAAGATTGATCTATCAGATTAGAAGGCACGTGACGGTATTTGGGCATTTTAGAAAGGAGCACACAATTAATATTCACTAACTTACAAACCATTTAACGAACAGGCAAAAAGCAATTTTGTTTTCCTCATAGTTCTTTTGTATTCCACTCATGTCGGTATCAAAATAAATATAATTTTGAGCAGGTACCTCAAAATGAGTCATTTTACCGTTATTTGGCATTAAACCTAAAATTTAGTACCCGCTCTGCAAGTAAAATGCGTTATTATTCATATGAGCAGTTAATTTGACTGTAATCTAATAAATTCGTAAAAAGTTTTGAACTATGTATAATGTGCATACATAGTTCAAAACTTTTTACTATATTATTTAATCTGTCATACAAACTCGAGAGCTGATGTTGGCGGTTCTAGAGCTGATGATTACTTTAAATCTAGATGTAGCCAAACTGAAACGTATTAATTCCTTTGTATCGTTTGTACGCCGTAGAACTAACTATTAGTGCAGTTAATCCTAGATATTATTGCCACCAAACATATTTTTACCGCCATGTAATATTAAATTAAAATAAAATAGCTGGCCCACCAGACGTTCTGCCTTGATTAAATTTGATAATAATAAAGCTTTCAAAACGACGTAGGTACAAAAATTGTAATGAAAAATGCATTTCAACTTTTCGCCAACTATTGAATTTTTCTGTGTAAAAACCTTTTTTACAACAAAATAGAGATTAACCTTATCGGTCAAATCGTTATCGAGTTTTTAAACGGCAATTGTTTTATAATTATGTATAAATGCACTGGGAACATTACCTTAATGAAAGCAAGAAAGATATAATTTATTTGCAGCAAACATGGTAAACGAGGTGTTGTGTTGGATTGCTTTCTCACGTCTCACTAGGAAACTGGTATGAATTGAGACTTTAAAAAAAGCAACAGTAATAATGACGTCACAAACTTTGAGTCAATAATCTAAAAGCTAAAATCTAAAAGACATTAAAGGAAACTATGTAAGAATACAAACTTAAATGTCCTAAGAAGAGTAATTACACACGTAATGAAATGCAGTGGGTGGGGTCGTTTAAAAGGCAGTAAACAAAATTATATCGACCCACGGCAGCAATTAGTTCAGCTAGAATTAAATCGGACGTTTCCTTAAGGGAACTTCTGACTGGGTGACAGGGGTAAACCAAAAATTTTTACACGTTTTTACAATTACATTATATTGGGACCAGTTACAATACAATATACCCTATATTGTAACTGGTTCCAATCCAATTTAAAACAATAATCATTTATATTTAAACTTTTTGTATAAACCCATTTGTGTAGAGCGTGGTGGCCCAGGGGCATAGACCCTGACTTTCAATTTGAAGGCGCTGGTTCAAACCTATACGTGAACCATAAATTCGATGACATGTAACATCTACCAATCTGGATTAGGCTCCCATGGTAGATCAAAGCCCATTCACTCTCAATTATCGAGAGTAGGCCGGTGTAACACTACATGCTGGTACGGCGGTATAATGGTAGGCACAATTATTCAATTGATTATTACCAGCGCTTCCCATAACTTAAATCAAATTTAAAAAAATGTTTTTTTTTTCTATGCCACCAAACATCCATAGAATCTTCACGCCCAGTGTGAAAGTTCTATATCCGAATTAAAAACGTTGCACGCCAAGTAAATGTGAATAATTACGTCTTTAATAATGCTTTTGTTCTCGAACGGTCGACGAGAAAATTCGAGTAATTCAATTGTGTTTAAGACTGTTTAATTCGATGCAACGCTAGCTTGCTTTATAGAGCTTTCGATGCTACATTTTAGGGTTAAACTATTTAGTTTTTTTTTTTTAGTAAAATAATACGGAATTTCCAAAGGCATCGTGTTGAATATGAGCCATACTAAGCCGGATGAATATTTAATAGAATACGCGGTACTATGGCGTGTCATCAACAAATAATTAAAATTCAACCGATCTTATGAAGCCCTTGAGGTTTAATTGTCTGTACTAAATGTTAGTTAAAATTACTTAGTTCAGCATTAATAATATTTAATTTTACCCGTTTACATACCTTGTTTTTTTTTTTTTTTTTAAATGTGTTTGCAACTATCACACATTCAACCGAAAAAGTATTCCTAGAGTCGAGAAAATCCTAGAGTAGGAGTTGTGCATTTTACACTTCTTTTATAGTATGTAAGTTTTATTTTTAAGTTTTGACGATACAGAGTGTTCTATATGTACCAAATTGTGGAAAATAAATGAAATGAAATGAAAAATTTAGTTTTATAAACATATTTTACTACATAATAATGTATTTTAAGTATTGTAAAAGCAGCCTGACTGCCTCCACCATGGTTTATCGACTAGAATAGCCGAGACTGATATCTTAACGCGCTCTTCGAAGCACGGAAGCGCTCAGTGCAAATGCCACTAAACAGTCACCCATCCAACTACTGGCCGACATTCGAGTTACGTTACTCAAATGATCTGTAAAATACACCCAGGCGAGCTTCGCCACGTGCGCTTCATGGAATGCAACAAATAAAACATTATTTTTTTTAATATTTTAATATAGTACTAAAGTAAGTATAGTATAAATACTATGTGAAAATATTTTGAACATTTATAAAACACACGCGACTCGCTCTTCACCTTTCGCCAAACAACGTATCTTCTTATAAATTGTTAAAGCGTGAACGTAGCGTGAATTTAAAACAATTTGGTTTCATTATACCTCCATAGAATGGTTTAGTATAATAATTTCCCACTAAAATCATTAAAACAATTTGAGTCATAGTTGCAATGACTCATTTAGCACATCCTTAAAGATTCGTGACTGGAGTGTATATTAGTGAGCGAATAGTTGTGAAGGAAAACTTAGGTTTTATAAGATTTTATTACGATTTTTTTCCGCCTTTTTGGTGTTTCCCTATGACAGGATAATTGTCGTTTTTCGCAAGGGGAATACCTAAATTTTTGGGGGAATACCTACAAGACAATTGTGCAAGACTCGTGCGACAAAAGGCAAAAGGAGTATGCAAAAGAATTATTCCGCGGCATAGTCGTGTCTCTCAAAAATCTCCGTAAACTCTGTAGTTTATTGGAAAGCCAGCATTTGAAGCTACGGGTGCCGGGTTTGATTTCCAGCCAGGGCAAACTTCATTTGATGAATGTATAGTTTGTTATTGGGTCTTAGTTTGTCTTGTGTTTCTTTGTTTATTACAATCTTAGTGTGTTAAATTTATGTATTATTTATTTGCTCCTATCACAAATACATGTAAATAAATATGGTATGGGTTTTAATGATGAGAAATCCTGAATTTTTGGTATACTAGTTTTTCATCTTGAAATCGGAATTAATTAGTTTTTAAAAGTAAACCTATACTATCTACCAAAAATCTTTTAATTATTATATTTATATTTTAATAACCTAGAGTAGCTTATTAAAATATAAAAATATAACCTATCTTATATTTCCTAGATATATATAAGGTTTTTTTTACCCAGGTGAATTCTTTAATAGATTTTTACTTAAATTATAACAAAATTCCGAAGAAAAAACAAAAGACAATGAAATTAAATGTGTATTTAACAACATTTTGTTCCTTTTTATAAAAAAAAAAAAAAAAAAAAATTATCATCATATCATTAAATCAATCAAAATGAAAAACAGTTGTATAAAACGATATCATTGTACTTTGTCAAAGGTACATTTTTCAGAATGACCCATTAAAAAATTCCATCAAATAAATCATTTTTATTACAAGACTAGGGGGTTTAGGTACAGTTAATCTGAATCAGGAAATTAAACTCGGAATTACCATAATTGATACGGTTCTGGTGAATCGGTGCAGAAAACCGATCGTCTTTAGAGGGTGTTTCAAAGAACCTAAGATTTTTAATGAACACCCCTTTAATGGAAACTGAATGATAAAAAAAGCTATTAAGTAAGGCTTTATGCGAAGAGATTGGAATCTTTATAAAATGTAACGAAATAATAATTGACTGATTCAAAAATGGGATAAACCGACTTTACATTTGGAGTGGAACTTCTTCAAAAAAATTCTAAAAAGAATTATTTGAAAACGAAATCGCGTAAAAAAATACTAAAGCCCCCTATTTTGAAGTCGATTAATAAAATAAAAAAAAAAACATGATTTATTTAAATTTTACATATTAATAAAAATCAATTGCTGCATGGATGAAAGTTATCCTGCTTAGGGGTTTCTAGCTCGTTCTTCCCCATCGAGAGTCAAGTTATCTACAAGAGAGTCTACAGTTGGAACAGACGTTAAACTTAGTTACAAGGACGCATGATTTTGTGAGTACGTATATATTAAAAAAAGAGACGCATCGCATTGTTTTAAGATTTATTTACAACGGTATTTATAAAATACTTGCTGTACCCGTCATGCGTGGCAATTTCAAGTAATAAAATCATTTATATATTATTTTTTGGGCCAAAAATCCTCGCTGTTTTCCTCAGAAAACCCTACTAAAGATCATCACAATTGATCAATGGTTTCGGAATGCATAGAGAACAAACATACAAATATTGATTTATATTTATATATAGATTATGACTTTGTCTTTACGTAATCGTTCCCTTATATACCACTGTCCATAGTGAGTGATAATCTAGAAGGGTTGAAGATAAAGTATTCGATTAGATAAGTCTCTCACAGCACTAGAGAAGCATTCAAAACACACACGATCAAACACAATAGCATACCATCGATTCGATTAATGACGTTTGAGAGCTTTCCTTCTAGTGATGTGCCACATTGTGGAATTGCATTGAATTCGGATTAATACGGAATATAATATTTCTTAATAATTGATGTGCAAAAAATAACAAAGCATTTTTTTTGAACTCAACTCTGTCGTTATTAGTTTCGAAAAGAGGTAAGCAGCTTTTATCTTATGATGATGAGTATACTACCCTAATATATAAAATATAATAATTATTTCTACCTATATCCTTTTGAAAACATCCATCCGATGTGCCCCGAACTGGTTTCATTAGAAAGGCAATAATAAAAAGATGGTTTTAGACCACTAAAGCAATGCATTAGGCACAAAATCCGTTTTTTTAGCGTTTTACCACATCCGGATATCCGCTAATCGAGAGATAAAAGGCGATAGGATATAAGAGCGGATAGGATCTCCACTATCAAATTAATCATGACCCGTCAGTATTTTCCGGTTATTATGAAATATCTTAACTAACTTTGCACTTTCTGACAGTCAACCATATCATAACAATCCAGGACGAATCTTATTTAACTGAGAAGAGATTGGACAATTTTGAAGAGAAATTATGAAAAATAAATTTTGTTCAGAGTTGATAAAGATAAAATAATGCGGATACGGAAAGTCCAACACTACACAGTGACACTCCTACACCTACTTAGTTGACATTATGTAAATACTGAGCCCACTTTACATTGTCGTACTCATTATGCCGGAGAAGATTCGTTAGGTGAAGAAACACATGTTGTTTTATCGTGTCTCTGGGAGTATGGGAGGAAGAAAGTGCTGAGATAATCGACAAAAAAAACCTTTCTGTCAGGCATTATACAACTTTCAGTAAAACAGTAGTCAAAGCAGTTACTTTTCATTATTTAATAATATTAAAATAAATGTGACATAATATGTGGATGTAATATAAAAATAAATGTTTTGCATAAGTTAGTGATTTAACGAACGCATTTGACTTCAATTTTACTTGTGTGATGTTACAAATTATTGTAGTTGTCTATTTAACTGTGCTATATTTTATAACAAGCCTTGGCAAAGAAACTTAATTGAATTTGACGGGAGGAAACTGATGCGTCTAAAATAAAGCATTAATGCAAATATCGATGCGCAAGGATCACAATACTTGCGTCCAACTGTACTCCTCTGAAGATACATCTTAGCTCACACAATGAGATGATTACAATCCGTTATATCTATCTATAAAGCCACACAATAAAATAACCAAGGCATGCGACCGTGGGCGAACGAAAACAATGATGCTCCTTCTTGCTCTAATTTCAAAAGGACGTTGCTCGGAGGGATATACTAACCAGCTATTGAATTACGTATTAATAATAATTATTAAATATTTATGGACATTTCATACAGCGGTATCTAGCCCCAAACTAAGCATACCTTGTGAAATGGAAGTGAATCTCATATATAAAATTCATATTTTACTAATTAAAACAAACATCTAGGTTCGTCACACAAATTATTGTTTTCAGTCAAGTCAGTGAACCGAACCCATGACCTACAACATAGAATTCAAAGATACTACAAACTGAGCAGTGAGGCCAGTAAATCAATCAATCAAGGTTCTTTGATTTCAATTAACAAAAACTAAAATCTAAGTTCAATATTAAGATACTAACTTCATTTCTAAATTTATAAATTCGTTTTTAACTAATGTTACCGAACAAAAAACTAAAGCGAAATAAGCTTACGCTTGTTCAAGCTTTTGCTTGCAATATTATTTATTACAACTCTAATGACTATCCACGATAAAAATCTATAGAGTGATTTGATTAATTCGAAGAGGCCTTTAAGAGAAGGGGTAAGTATTTATATTGCTGACGCGTGTCGATAGAAATCTACTTAGTGTAAATGTTATTAATAATTTTGTTTGATGGTAATTAATGATTTTTTTTTGTAATCGCAGCTGCTGAATTTTACTTTTACCCAACTACGGCAAAGCCAAAAAGTCCTGTTTTGTTTTGTGTTCATCTGTTTTCGGATATTTTTTAAACTATTTATAATATGACCAATGAGCATTATTAAAAGCATCTTGATTGTCCGCTGGTTATGATGGATTTTTGATGAATTTTTGGAAATATCCTAAATAGCAAATAGCAGCAGTTCTCAAATACATAACTCGAAAAAAAAAAAACTTTTTAATGGTTAATTATCATAAATTCTTAAATAGGTTTTAATTTTGATATAAAACTATTGTAGAAGTTTTTTAAAATACCTGCAATTTTACTAAAAAGGGGCGCGGAAGCGTAACAAACATAGTCAATTTAGTATTTATAATACAAGTTAGGATTGTACAACATAGCCACTACGTCATTATATTCCAAACCATGCAGGATCCATAAAACACAATCCTATATTACAAGAATACAATGTCTTAGAATAGTCATGTTACATGTAAATATAAATAAAATTCATGACAAATGATAGCAGCACAACGGGAACGAACGAAACTAAATTAGTAAATGAATTATACTTAAATTTATAATTTTTAGAAGCGAATGTCGAAGAGTAAAACGATCGGATATGAACACAATGGATCTCGGATCACCGGTATCGGTGTCCCGCTGCGCCCGCGCACCAAAATGAGATAAAAACTTAAATAAAATCCTTATGTAAATTAAATTTATATTTGTATGCGGAGATTATAAATATTTTCAAAGTGACAATACGAGATCATTCCGATACTGGCACGTGATACAGAGTAGAAAAAAAGTATAGAATTTGCCTATTTGAGTAACGATGCATTCATACGTAGGTGTAAAATCAAGTGACCATAAAGTAAATAAATTAATATTCATATATTTATTTATTACTTGAGACATATTTCACATAGCGCCACCTATCTGCAAATTAAGCATAGCATAGCTTGTACTATGGGAATTACATAAATACATTCTTAATACATACTATATTAACACTCAGACAGAACAATTAACAATATTCGTACACTAGTAGTAAGACCCAAATACTTGTCCTGAGTGGGAATTGAAGCCACGGCATACTACCCAGAAGGCAGACCAACTGAGCTCTGAAGTCAAAGTCATGTATGCAAATTGTGAGCCTGAAATGAAGGTTATCAGTATTGTTGGTACGTGTTTTAAAGTTTTGTTGACCATGACCATGAAGCATGTAACTGCGTCGAAATATCGGGAGTCAACAAAACTCACAAATCATGGTAAATATCTCGTTAACACGAATAATAATGTTCATAACCATGATAATTTAAAAAAAAATCCCTACCCAAAGGATAAACCCTATGCTCCATAACTTCATAATTAATAAATAATATATATTTTATACAACTCTATTTTCTGTTCATCCATAATAGACGGAGACTATAATATAAAGAGAATTTCATTTCACTACAGAGATATTTTTTTTTGTTTTACTTATTGTACTTATTGCTCTTGACTTTTGCCACATTATATCTTTTATACTCTAATGTTATTTTTTTTCTTACCTTACATAATTTTACAGTATATTATGTACAGTATGCATTAGGAATGTAAATAAAAGAATTTGAATCTTAGTGTAAGAAAATATGAAACTAGTTAACAATTAACGTGTCAAAAGTAATCAAACATCAAAGCAACATTAAAATGACTAAGATTTATAATACAATAAATAATATAATTTATTACAAACTATGCTGACAAGAATTCGATTATAATATGTTATGTTAACAATATTTATAGACAAGGTTTTAATTAACTATAATTGTGACAGGTTTAGACTAGCTAAGTTAAATTCTTATGGATCAGTTTTCATATTAATAACATTTGTGGTCTGATTAAGATTTCTTCGTTGCGTCAAGACCCAAGAACAAACTCTCGTCGTAAAGGTGGTCACATTCGAAGCTCCTTGGCAGACGTTGCAGGCAGAATTACTTAGTGAAGAAATCTGTTGAAAAAGAAATACATTAATTTCACAATAATTAAAAACAAAAAAATTACTTTGTGCATTTTCATTAATCAATATATTGTATTTTGTACCCTTATCTTCTCTATGAGTCATTTACACGCCTTTCATACTTTTTTAACACTACGATGTTCAACATCATGCAAACTTACAGGCTTAAAAGACGAATACATCCCCGTTCCAGAGTGATGGAAGCAAAATGAGACTTGAGTCTCCTTATACAATAGAAGACTCGTAGTATGCATATATTAATGTTAATTGGTTACCATCCGTCGCCATGGCCGTCAGTTCCTTACGTCACTTTAGCAGCATAAAACAATAATAATTACGAAACGTGAATGACATGTTAATTTACCTTCAGTATAAGTAATAAATTAAATTATCATTTTCATTGCAATTTGATTATTAATTGCAGTGATTTACGTGAAACCCGATATTATTATCAGGTATAACATATCTTTTATGACTATTTTGTCAGTGTTTATCGACTTTGACACTTCAAATTTTCTTGGTATCTTAATTGCTCGTGTCACAGTTTTATTTTCAAATGAATGTACTTTATGGGATCCATTAGTGGATGACCGCGTGAATTTACATAACTTATTGGTCATTGTGGCTTAGAATAAAGATATTTTATTTTCGTCGTAATATTTATATATTGGAATTTCTTGCATAAATTGCTATTTATAGCTATCTTCACACTTAAATTTAAATACTACACGTTGAAAAGAATAATATTTACAATGTAGAAACACTGTGATACTCTTGAGTAGCAAAAAATCTTTGACTAACAAGATTGGTGACCAAGAAATTGTTTCCCTGACATGTTTTAGAAGCGCGAAAACGTAAGAAAATCAATATTTTTTGAAGTATCGTACCGTAACAGTAACTATATCAAGCCCGCAAAGTCTACTACTGTCTTCTCTTTCATTTGTCTAGCTGTTTATAGCTTAAAGGAAATCTTTTAAACTATAGACAAATGATAATTAATAAGCAATTAAAAAATATATTTTGATAGCTTTTTAAATTGATTTAGGATCTTGATAGATTTCACAAATTCGATATTTTTTACGAGAATAAATTGATTGGAATAACAGACAACCAAATCTACTAAAGTATGACGATACCCAAGTCACATCGCGTTGCACCCGTCACTGAGACGGAGATGCTATGCCTCAAGAGCCTGTAATTACACCGCCACTCACACACCGGCGGATTACCAGGTGGAGGCAGTACTTCTCCGGATGAACTAGGCACAAGTTACTTATACTTTAGATAGCTCTTTTCGCACCACCCAGGTGACACGTGTAAAGACTGAAGGTATACCATCAAATCCTTTCATTTCTGACTTTTTGTTTCACGGCATACGTGAAACAAAACACGCACCTGTCAATACACAACAAACGTTTCACAAAAACGTTTAAATACTATTTATAACTGCTGAATATAAAAATACCGTAGCTTCTATCCAATCGATTAGAAATCTTACTCCAATCAAAAGGTTTATTGTATAAACAAACGTATTCGAAATAATTTCATCCAATCACATGTAAGCCAAGTATTAATAATACTGTATGACAACACGGTGGCCGACCGACACCTCTGTTTCGAACATTATTTATTGAAGTGAGCCTTTCTAGTACCTTAGACCACCGACCGCGAAATAGGTGCATTACTATTGTCACCGGAAATTGTTCTAATGCGTTATAAGTTTATGATGAGCTACTGGCTTTCTCCTTCTTTTCGTGTGAGTGGCAAACTCTGATCTTGGAGTTTTCAAGCCACGCGAGTTGCGTATCGCCTATTTCTGAATAACTTAACAATTATGAATCTTAAAATAGTTTTATCGTTGCATTAGAATGAATTTTTATATGAACAATCAATTTTAAAAAAAATACGTTAATAATTTATTAATAGTGATATAAATCTTGGGCTCAGGATGTAAAAAGATGAAAAACATGCCAATTGATATATATAGCCTATAATCCTAACATTTTTCGGGTTAAAAAAGCCTTTTTGGGTAAGTTTTTTTTTTAAATACTGTTAAAGCAAATGTTTCTTGTTTATTCTTTAAAGTGTCAATACAATACCTACGCTCAGAAAGATCGTAAGACTTATTCCACATGTTTTCAATGTTACTATAGCTCAGTATTAATCATTGTTAACAATTGGAGCCAAGAGGAAGACACTTGAATGAATGAGTCGCCCTCGGCCTCCACTTATCAGCCGATTGTTTCCGATCGTACATTACGACTCTCTCTTGACTACCTTTAAATAAATAAATTAATAATTGATTGACGAGACAGTACTTGAAGAAACAAGGTGTCACGGCCGTAAGCATTGGTCAATTGAATCTACAAAATACTTCAGGTGTTGATTTATCATTAATATTTATTGTCAATGTACCAGTGGAACGGAGAGGGTGGGTACGGTTGAGAATACCAGTTCACTGGAACAATACAGTTTGTGAAATAGGTACTAGACTATGCTGTGAGACATACTCAATTTTTCACATTTGGTACGCGTACCTATTTAATTATAACTTATGGGTTAACATATTGTACATACATAAACTCACATCTATTCGCCTAAGTTTTGGTAAAAAAATTGTTATTAAAAAAAATTAAAAAAAAAGTCAGAAGAATCACTATAATTACATTGTTTTTAACTTTGTAGACTGCGGCTTAAAACATTTGACCACGTGTGCTTTATGCGCATCTGTTAAAAAAGTTATAACTATAAAGTCAAAAAATATGTATTATAAGTCACTATCAGTAATATGGGTCAAATAGCTATGCATATTATTAATATATTATATAATAATTTGGGCCCTGTGTGAAAAGACAATGACAATTATTTTTTTTAATTTTGTACTAGTTTTTCTGGCGGTGGTTCTTAGATACGTTCAGGTCAGCCATTTCCAGGTCATCAGGTCATTACCATTACAACGGGGGTTTTTACATTAATAAAATAACAAATATTATAATATAATATATAAACAAATTACCGTAACAGGAACACCTTAACAACGCTCGTTATGGTAAAGCACAGCGCATCTGCCCTCTATATTTGCATAGCCTGATTGGGATGCAAGATTAATTCCTGTAATATTTTTTGTCTTGCTCATCATTTGGGTGCAATCAAGCGGTGGAAGAAAAAAATGATCATTATCATCAGCCCTTGGCTATTTTTTCAGACAAACAAAGGGTTGCTTGCTTGTTATTAGGTTAGGGCGATAATGTAATGCAATTACGTTTTTTTGGGCAAAAAACTTGGAAAATTATTATTCAAATCCGCCAGCTGAGCAAGCGGAATACAAATTTGGGATTTCGTTTTGGGGCATGTGCTATATTATAAATACGAGCGTATTTTAATACTTTTATTATCAATTTAAACCAGTGGTTCAACCACTACCGCATGATCCCATTGCGGTAGTAATTTCAGGGTTTTATGCGCCAAAACTGTCTTTTAACATATTTAGTAATGATGACTGTTTGCAATAATTCATTTGTAAAATATATATTTCTATACTTCAAAAGGTATCTAGTTTTACCATTCACGGATTTTCTTGGGCAAAAAACAATTGAAAAATGGCGGGAAACAGTCTTGATGTGAAAGATCTATTGACGCGTCCTGGCAGAAAAACTGACTCATATGGCACACGAATGCCATCATGTTTCACATCTGCCTGGCTTTTCGTATCAGCCAACTTTTTTTATTACCTTGTGTTTTTTTTTTAAATTTCGCAGAGTTATAGGCATAATACAACAAACAGTGTAAGCAGAGAGTTTTTAAAACCACTTCACATATAAAAAAACGTAAAAAGACTTTCTTTCGAAAGGCAATGCAAGATACTAGTTAAAGAGAAGGTAGTAATGAAGGTAAAACACTACTTAATGTCTCGTTTTACTGCAACAAATTAAAAGGAAGCAAATTAAATCTAATTGAAATTTGAATTAAGCGCCCGTGTTCGATTAAAGCCCATTCACTATCGCTTGTGAGAGTCGGTCAGCGTCTTGAAACGTGATTTGAAACAAGTGTTATCATCATCATCAGTCTACATCAGTCCACTGCTGGACATAGGCCTCTCCCAGCGCCATTGAGCCCGGTCTTCGGCTCTTCGCATCCATTTTCTGCCCGCCTCCTTCCGCAAGTCTCCGCTCCACCGCCAAGGGGCGCCCTACACTTCGGTTGCATACTCGCGGTGTCCACTCAATAACTCGTCTAACATTCTATTAAAGTATATTTTATCATGAAGGAAGATACAACGGAGAAATACGAGAAATTTACGAACATTTCACATTCTATTTGCAAACAATAGTACATACCATTTTCAACAGACTTCCAAAGGAGAAGGTTATCAATTCGGCTGTTACTATAGAACTCAACGTTATTTTATCAATGGTAGTCCATTCATTCAATATAAACAAATATTTGGAAAAAATAATAATAGGAAACTTTCACCCATAAAAAAATAAAAATAAAAAGTCCCATAAAAATTTCATTCTTAATCATTGGTTTAATAGTTTCGTTTTTACATCTTAATAACTGGGAAAAATATATAAACGAAACTGCGTATTTTGCTTTCCTGTAACTTTTTTATTCGACCATTGTAGACCGATTTGGATGTATCCTTTTTAAAATGGTAAGGTATAACTTTTAAGGGTGATAAATACCTAAGGGATGAAGGTATTGAAGTTAGTTTTTCCGATATTTTAAATCAGTCAATTTATTTGTGTGTAAAAACAATTCAACAACACCTACACGACATCACAAAAAGATATACGTCATAGCAACATAAAACAACCCCTATTAATAAACGAGAGAAATTCATACAGTGACTTATCACTTCATCTGTACTGTTGCCTCTGCAAAGGCATCATTAGGCGAAATAAGACCATTAGCAGTCCTTTCTCTTAGCAATGAAAGGGTTAAATCGGCCCTTCTGGCGCAATGGGTTTATATAGAGTTGTGACGAGTAGGAAGATTTTAATATTCGGGACATGTTTTTTAAAAGCGAAAAATAATAAATAGAAATTGATTTTGACATGTTTAGTTAGTAGTGATGATCGAATTTAATGACTTCAAATTATTTTCCTATTTTTCAACGTCAGGAGTCAATGTTTCTTAAACTTCCATGTGTCCATCTTCGTGGTAAAATAAAATAATATAATATATTATATAGTCAATAGTCAAAATTCTATTTCAAATTCATGTTCGTTCATTAAAAATATTCATTTAAAAATATAGTAGTGAAAAACATTTAATAAGTTCCGAGAAACTCCTACACTTCAATTTTAACGGAAATATGCATAAATCTCTTAAAAATATCACTGATGTCGGTCATATATTGCTAACCCTATTTCGTACAATGCAGCCATACAAACAAGTGAAATTAATTATTTGACTTTTGACAGATCGATTAATCTTTTCTGAAATCAAGTCAAATATTGAATAAAATGCATAAATAGGTAAACTAATTTTTCTAATGACTTGTTTACTCTAAAATAAAATAAAATCCGAGATCGTGGTGGCACAGGGACAGAATGAGCCAGAGTTTTTTCACTTGAAAAAATTTATGTGAAACATTATGAGGAAACCGTTTTAGGACCAAAAATTCGACGACACGTGACCATTATCAATGCGGATTGGGCTCCCGTTGTAAATTAGAGCCCATTTACTCTCAATTATCAACAGTAGGCCGGTGCCCCTGCAGTGGGAATATTAGAGGCTGGTACGGTACTGTAAAACTCATGTTATAATTACATGGCATAAGCCGTAATTTTATAAAAATGGTTTAGTTACGCACACAAGTCGAGTTCAAGCCGAAAAATCAGTTCAACTTCGGCTCACGATACACATCTCTAGATTATTCTATTACGGGCCCGCTTACACGCGCGATGTGATAAAATATATTATGAATGTTGAACAACGAGGATTATGCTCCTTTGAAGGGGTCAAAATATTTGAATATGTAAGAACAATTTGTAAAGGGTTAATTGACAGCTGTGAGCAGTAGGTGCGGTTTTGCGTTTCGCATGTTAAGAAATATCTAATAAGCGTACAGATTATAATGCTACAGATTAAATATATTGGTTGACGATTGCTTAGCTTCTAAAGCATGATTTGATTAGTCTTCTTGTTTTAAAGAGATAGAGATAGAAATGACTATATTATATGTAATTAGTGGTGTTTCTATAAGTTTCGGTATAAAAACATGAATAGTAAAAAGGTCTCACATCAGGAAAAAAATAATAAAATGTTAATCCAATGGAATTAAAATTCAAAAACTTTAACAAAAACAGTGTAGTGCTCTCAATCCCATCACCAACCGGTCCGCATAATAATCACTCAGATTCAACGTCAGCCGATGGCTAATTACAAAGAGTTGAATAGGGGCTTTGCGCTTTGCCTATGAAAAGAAAAAAAAAAAACAATTATGTACGAAACAGTGGCCGCTGAGTGGCCCGGTGTACGCATCTGTTCCCCCGCGGATTAAAGTGATAATTATTCGGTGGTAATTATTGGATTTGGTGCAACATGAGCTTGTCACATGTCGATGTTTTGGTCAGATGTTTGGTGTTATATTTCATAAAAAGAACAGTATAAATATATATTTTTTTATAAAATGAATTGTTCTTGCATGATATACAAATCCTGTAAAGAATTATGAGTAATAGGTAATTGAAGGATTAGTACAACAAAATAATATGATGTTGCAGTTTTGTTAGCCGGCTTAATTTGATGATATCCATGCACGCAGAAAAAATAGGGTCTTCTGGTTAAATGAATTAATCATCAGCCTATGTTAGTCTACTGCTGAACATAGGCCTGTCGCAGTACGCATCGAGACCAGTCTTCGGCTATTCTCATCCAATTTTTTCCTGTCACCATCTTCAACTTGCCACTCTAGCGGGCTGGGCTGCGTTCTACGTTGTTTGCCTACTCGCGGTCTCAAGAACCGATTTTAATTCTTCTGCATATCATGCAACCAACCTTCTGCCTGTTTAGCGTGCTAATCCTACCAGTATGTCGTTGAACTTTGTTTCTCTGCAGCGGACATTTTGAGGCTGATACAATTGATTAATAAAAATTATCAGCCTATATCAGTCCACTGCTGGACATAGGCCTCATCGAGTAAGCGCCATTGAGCCCGGTCTTCGGCTTTTCGCATCCATTTTCTGCCAGCCACCTTCGCAAGTCGTCGCTCCACCTGGCCGGGGGGCGCCCTACGCTACGTTTGCCTACACGCGGTCTCCACTCAAGAACTCGTCTATCTTAGCAGTTATCGGTTCTTCGGTATATATGAACAGCCCACTGCCACATCAGCATGCTAATCCTATAATCCTATCCTTGCTAATAAAAAATACTAGCGTGGGTTTAAGTTTAATGTTATTAGAAACACTCAAAATACCACAACACACTACTTCTTAAATTATATTAAAAATAGATTTCACCATCCATTCTTGCTACTTGGATAACATCAATTTCATGTTTTCATTCATTTTTTTTGTCAAGTACTCGTAATATCAACAATTGCATCTCAGTCAAAAAAATCACGGTAACAGATTCATTGTAAAATTTTCTACCCCTTTAGCATATGGCTTGCCACGTGTCACTAAAAAGGGTTACGTTTATTTCACCAGTGAAACAATAATGTTTCACTGCGAAACAAAGCAAACAAAAAAACCTGATCGTATCATTTTCAATGACGTAATTACAATGATCCTACTAATTGTTCCAGAGGGAGCTGAGTGTTTCAGGGAATTATAAAAATTGGAAGCGATTCTCTCAGAAACTGTAACAAAATCAAACTTCCACTGAATAACCACTGAATAATTTTTGAGTGTACGTTATATATTAAAAAAAAAACTGCTACTGTAGAAAGTTACATTATCAGTAACGTATAACGTATTTTCGTAAAATTAGAGATTAAAATTACGGAAATTGCAATAATGGAACTCAAAGTATCAAAAATTTAATGAAATTAAAGTTATTGGCGTGCGCTGCGAAAACTAGGTATTATTATTCAACTAGATAAATAGTTTATAATATTTTAATCGTTTTTGGATTATCATCGAAGCCTGCTGTGATAATTTTCGTGTGAGAGTTATCAAAATCCAGTTGGGGTCCAGTTGTTCCGTAGGTGAGAACCTATAGTAATTCCACACGTACCCCCTGGGTGGTGCCAAAGGAGCTACTAAAAGTAACAGTGGAAAAGTTCGTTCGGAGAGGTGCTGCCTCCGCACCTGGTGAGCTGTGGAAGGGTGTGGGCACCGGTGAAATCACAGGTGCATGAGACGTAACATGTCTCGGATCATGGGCGTATTGTTGTTCGAGGTAATCGCTTACCATCAGTTCGTCCCGTCACTTCAGCAGTATTCAAAATTGACCATTATACCGATCATACGCTTCTTATATGTTATATCATTATGTTTTTGAATTAGCTTTGACCGTGCTCGCATACCATATTGAAATGGAAGTGTTCTGTTCTTTGTACCAGACAGTTTTAAAGCAAAATAAAAACCTATTCAGTGGATTTTCGAGTTTAATACCATTCACGTATCAATGTTTTCATTCGCTACGTTTTTATTTGCTGCCGAAAATATTTTCGGTTTGTTTATCGATGCGGAATATGCGTACTCTAATGAATGTAGAAGATTGGACGAAAGGTACTGTTTTGTGAATTTTACGAATAAGTAATATATAAATATTTATAGACATTCCACACAGGGTCATGTAGGCCCAAACTAAGGATAGTATACCTATTATGGGAACAAGATAACAGATACACTGATATGTTGAAACATTTAGGTTCGTTATACAAATTCTTGTCCTGCGCGGACATGAGACGTCATATCCGTAGCTCGGGTGAGAAGCGCAATGGGATGTCTAAGTCTTCGCATACTTGAGTCAGCGAGAACCTATCTCGTATAATGGTCGAAGGGAACCCATTACATCAGGTGATCCTTTAGCTTGTCCCATCATTTTTACCCAAGAAAAGAAATAATTTGATTGATTAAATAGCATAGAATATACACTTAATACTAGACTTACATCAAAAGCGTTCAAAATTCTCTAAATGCCATCAAAAGGTACCAAATATTGCACAAAAACTACGAGTACATAAATTATCTGCAACACTCTCATCTGTTAAAATTCATGTTTTCACAACCCTGCAAGACAAACAAAAGTTTGCACGACTTAAAGTCTAAAATCGATACAAAAGTCATTGAAAAAGGGGTTTATGCGTTTTGGCATTCATATCGTAGCTTAATTACACATTCATATGTAAATTAGAGTTTGAATGCGTCAAAGATTCATACATACGTTACGCCGTTTACGTCTAGGTTTGTTGAATGTAGCCGAACGAACGAGTTTAACTATAAAAGCATTAAGAGAAATTTGATATGTGAATTAACGAGCAGTGAAATATAGGTCAGATAATATAACGTGATTTAAGTAATAGACTTAGGTAGCGCGAGACGTAGGTAGAAGCACTCATGGTGAAACTAAATTAATTCTTCTTTGAAGACCTTCAGATGATTAAGCAACTCTCCGCCTGGTCAGTATTTGAATGGGCGACTGTTTATGGCATTTGATCTTAGCGCTTCCGTGCCTCGGAGGTCACATTAAACTCAATTAAATTCTTTAGATCTCAAGTATCGAAATCAATAAAATTCAAATTTCTTACAGCGTTATCGAATACATATAAAGCTTTTATTTTTTTTATTTACGTACATAGTATACTTATTAACCCCTGATACCAGACAAAACCCCACCTAGACAGATTTATGTCTACCTCTTAACAGTTACAGGACAAGCTACAAAATGTTATCACTTACATAGTTTTATGTCAAAACTTTGCTGAATATCCCACAAAAAGTGACTCACTTGCGAACATTCTGTGCTTTCGTTTGGTTTGTGTGGATGCAGCGTAAAATATGCATTTTTGCGTACCTCTGTATGTATGAGTGTAAATAGCGCGAGATAAATTAACATCTTATGAAGTTAAAGTTTAAAAAGTTTTTAAACGCTTTTATTATTATGTTCCTTAAAAAAATAATATCTCCAAAGTAACAAAATAATAAAAGCGTTTAAAACCTTTTTAACTTCATAAAATGTTAGTTTATCTCATGCTCTTTTTACATTTATAGTAGTATTTTCACACACAGGATTTTCACTTCTTTACCCCCTGATAATAAAAAAATATGTTATAGATAATAAATCACTATAGTAGTACTGATAACTAGAGTAGCAATAAACAAGAGTCGACTAGAATTCGCATGGGTTTTTAATCGATTGCAAACACTAAAATTAGTAATACTAGCTGACGTTGTCTTGTCTTGATTCACAATTTGACAATCAACTGTCAAACGACATTTTGTAGTATCAAAAATACCATAGAAAGAATTACTTTCAGTGTTTCTTATAATGAAACTTTTCTTTGAAACTTTCCAAGTGTTCTTTGCAAACGTAATTTGGACTATTACAAACGTTTTAAAACAAACCATGAAATGATCGATCGTACTTAAGTGATATGTTTACCATAGAGCAGCATTAAATTTTGCCTTATATAGATAGATTCTCAGCACGCATATAACATTTTTTTTTAAAGTACACTCAGAGTCCCTACGCTGTGCAGAGTTACCTGGGTGGTGTAAAAGAAGCCATCCAAAGTAGCAGTAAAACTAGTGCCAAGTTCGTCCGGAGGAGTACTGCCACATCTGATAATCCACCCCCAAGCAGTGTACTCGCATGACTGGTGAAAAAATAGGCGCGTGAGACGTTACATCCCCGTCGTTGGTGGCAGCAGAAACCGCTTAAGATCAGGAAGGCTGTCAGTTCGTTCCATCACTTTAGCGATATTAAAAAAAAACATTGAAGAATGCAAACAAATAAAAATCATTTCAGCACCATAAAAAAATTGGTTTCAAACTTAATTTCTGTGTAATTTTACACCGGCGTACGCCGATCATATATTGTAAAATATCGGTAAAAAATATGCATCGTTGACGAAATAAATGTAGGTGATTGCTTTTCCATGTAGATGCGATTGTTGTCAGACCGAAGATCGAAAAGCTATGCTTTGAGCAATAAAATAAATCTTTTTTAAGAGGTATACCTGATCTGGGGCTTTAAACAAGCCCCGGGCCTTCGTTACGGGCTTAATTAAAAAACAAAATCAATTTTATTAATTGGAAGTGTTAAAAACGGGCGGAAGATGCGCCCGAGCCGGTATCTCGGCCGTATCTCTTCTTTAATCCGACACAGAATGTGTTATTTTTACTCTCCTCAGTGGATTTCGAATAAATTTTATCGCTTGGGACTAATTTGGTTACAAATTTATTTGGTTGTGGGATCGTTAACAAGGGGAGTACATCCACATGGTTATCTGAACCGCACTCTTTAGTACCCAGGCATGGCCATTATAACAATATATCGACACTTGGAACATGATAAAATGATGACTACACTTTACTTAGGATTAAATAATACAGTTTTTAAGAGCATGTGATGTGTATAATTTTTTTATGATACAGATGCTTTACCCTTTTTGGAATAAAAGTTGAATGAGTGACGCTTAATTGAGTGTATAAATTAAAAAGACTATTAAATGTCATTTATTCGAAAAAATATTATTCGAAATATTAAAGATAATCTCATCGGTGTTTTGACATTCAAGTTTATTTACTTTACTTTAGTACCTGTAATGATTTCGTCCAATCTTTAGGTTATGATTTAAATAACTAAGTCTTTTCTTATCAAGCTAAAATGGGACTATATAGCGACTATATAGCCTAAAAATAAGGACATAATTGTATTAGGTCTAGAGTTTTATGTTATGATATTTTTTCACATAGAAAACAGAATCATGTTTGTTAAAATTTAAGAGAAGTTTAATAAATATTCATAGACGTTTCACATCTAGTTCCAAAGTAAGCATAGCTTGTACTATAGGAACTAGATAACTGGTAGAATACTTAGACCCCTTTTTATTTATTACATATTAACACGTAGATACAGAACAATGATTTATGTTCGTCATACAAATGTTTGTCCTGGGTGGGAATCAAATATATGACCTACAGCGCAGAAGGCAGACCTACCGCCAACTAAACTGTGATGCCATACCGCTCAGTATGTTCCACACACACATTAGCAAATAGGTAAACTCATCGTATCTTATTTGTTTGCTACAACAAGCAGGTGTTGCATGTCTCTTGGCTGAGCTTGACAATCTTTGTAACTTAATAAAGCAACGTAATTTACAACATTGGTAACCGTATTCGCATTGTTTACAAGTTGGCTACTTATAAAATGTCGTTGACTCTGTGGAATGCGCATTACCTCTCCGCATACTTGTCCCGTTCCGATAATGTTCTGAATTCCTAAATAGTCGTTAAAATTAATAGCTCTATTTACCATAACATGGGTGGAATTCATTTTGATAGAAGCTTTCGTCACCTTTGTTTATGCGTGTACTAATATCTCTTCTCATACCTGTTTAGTCATACCCGAAACGATATTTCAACGTAATGATAATGTTTACACACTCATACGACTGCTTTTTTTGTTATGTCATGCATTTGTCATGTTTGTCCATTCAACAAGAAAACAAAAAAAAAATGACCCGAAAACAAACTTTACGCTCATCACACATAGTTCCTTCAGGACTCCTCGTGTCATATAGTTATTACTAAGCTACGGAGTCGTCAACATATAGGGAATCTAAATTAACTTTATTTAATTATAAATTATAAAATTAATCAACTAAAACTTATAAAAACATCTGTTTTGCGCACCTGGAAAATATTTCATCTTTTATATTTGTAAAAACTTGAGCTTGAAATTTTCACAAACTTTGGATGTTTCTTTGACAGTTTTTAAGTTGACCAGAATGAGCGGTTTTGTATCAATGACAGCTTGATTGCCATTTTGAGTGAATTATTTAAAGAAAGCTAATAATTTATGCTATTATTAATTTAGTACTGTAAATCGTATTGCTGTTGTTATGGGCGGAGGTAACCCCCTTACCACCAGGTGAGCTTACAGCTCGATTCGTCATTTAACACCAAATGTACTGTTAGTAATATCGATGACAGACATTTGCCGGTTTGAAGAAACAAAATATAGGTACTCTTAGTTGACCAATTTATTTATTAGTTAAAAATTCGTAGGGGATCAATAAATGAGGATGGATTCTCAAGTTGATCAGAATGGTTGATGCGCGGCCCACGTGCCGAGGTGTTGGGTTGCCCCCGCGCAGTATATCACCACAGCGCTGCGCCAACAGTGTTTTGCACTTCGCATTGACTGGGTTCGGATTAAGGTAAAATAATATTTTTTCACAACAGTAAATTATTTGTTTTCTTCTTTTTTGTGTAAGTGGCCAGGTGGTGTTGAAGTTTTTGGCCTCCGACATAGCTTATCGACTAGAATAGCGCCGAGTTTAAGGGATGATCCCAGGCAGTATCACCAGATCAAAATGGTTGACGCGCGGCTCACGTGCCAAGGTGTTTTGTTGCCGCGCAGTATGTCACCGCAGCGCTGCGGCATCAGTGTTTTGCACTTCGCATTAGCTAGGTTGGGTTAATGTTACCAGTTATTCACTACCATCAATTTTTTAAATTGTTATTTTTGATTCTAATCAAAAATACTAGCAGACGGATAAAATACCTACTTTTTAAGGAGAATCAATTCTTAAATTGATTGAAAGTGTTGATTTGCGGCGGCGAGTTTCTGGGTTTTGCCAGGCAGTAATTTAGAAAAAGAATGTAACTTACACACAAATATTTAGGAATATTCCATTTGGAAAACAAAATTAAACCAAACGTTTTTATTATACATTGTTCGTGTGAGTGAGTAACCAGCTCTCACAACTATTATTATTATTATTATTTAATTTATTTAAACCACATTTTAAAAATATTTTGTTCCTGCCAACTAATAAATTGTATTTCTTTAAAGGTCAAGATAATTATTATTAAGATTAAGACAATTTATTGCGATCCACAATTCAACTTATTTAAAACGAATAAAAATACTTAAAACATAGCAAGATATTTTCTCTAGCTTGAAATTCACACCCAAATCTGAGTCATGCCGTCAGGATCAATATTTCATCCTCATTTCCATAGTGTCGCTTCTGAATTATATCATCGATAGCCTTACAAGTACGACCCTGCTCGGATGTGAAGAGTTACAATCCGTGCTGCGCCGTGTTCGGCAGCGGCCCACACTCAGATACCGCTTGATCTGTTTATTCTGAGACACTCAGAGCTGCTTGCACTGGAAGAGTTCAAAGTCAAGGTGTAGCTGAAAAAGTGTAGGTAAAACATTAATTTTTGTCTGTTGAACAACACTCAGTTGTTCCGGCTAATCTCCGAAAAGCTTGGCCGATTTTGATGGGATATCACTGGCATATGGCTTATGTTATAAGAAGTAAATAAGCTACTTTTTTTTAGAAAAAAAATTAGTGTTCCGCCCAGAAAAGTTCCATTTAACTAATGATACCTGTGATATGCCTGAGGTATTTTCCTTTACCGCTTTCGCTTTTTATGTACTAGATTTTGTTGTGTCGTATACTGTGTTAATTATTTAAAATCTAGGCACATTGTGAATTGTGCCTAATGGGTTCTCAGTACTGAATTCCATAACTTATTAGAACATAGTTCACCTACTCGTATAATTACAAGTTGTCATTCATCACAACATACAAATAGGTGTCAATAACTGTACCGTGATTTACATGAATTATCAGGTCTCAGTCCGCCCCTTCCAGATTCTCTATGTACAATCTTGGCATTGTTTCATTTTACGACGTGTCCACACTATTGTTCAGTTTACAATAGATTTCGTACATCGCTCTTGTTTCGACCGGTTTGTTGCTATTGAAAAATCATCAGTTATCTCTGCTAACGATCCGTTTTGGTATTCCAATGAGCGACTCGAGATGATTGTAATCAGCCGAACACGTCCGATAACGTTTTTGAGGCCTCGTTTTGATTTTGATTATACTCCAATTTGGATGAACTAAACTTTAGAATGGGAACTACGAGACCGAAAAAGACTCAAACTGAATGTGAACCTGAACGCGCGGTTTTGGTGTTCAAAATTAATGATCACGGATTTTGTTCTAAATATGATATATGTCCTTTTTCTGGACTGTCTGCACAGGTCAGTTGTGATATTACAGCCTTCTGCGCAGTTGTGATTCTCACCCAGGACAAATATTTTGATAAACATAAAGGTATATTTGTTTTGTTTCTGGGCGGTATTATCTAAAAAAAAAAACAAAAAATTGTTTTATATATGTATTGTATCAGTAATCTGGTTTCCTTGAAACAAATTATGTTTAATAGGAGGTATATATTGAAGTGGCAATGTTTTAATGCGTTTAAGGTTTGAAACATTGACACGATAGGAAGATCACGATTAAAATGAATTACTTATTTTTTATTTATGAAATAATCGAATATATATCTTTAAAAAAATAGTTCGAATTAAATGTTATTGTCTGATGTTTACTGATTGTGAATTAATGAATTTTTCACTTGATACATTTATGAGAGCAAAACTGGCATTACCTAGAAATAAAATTCGAATACAATACATATTGTGACATTTACTAATTTAGATATGGCTAAATTGGTCCATAAAAACTCAAAAATGAAACATTCAAAATGTTTTTTTTTATTCTTTTAGATCACAAAAATCGTTTTGGACAAATCAAAATTTACACGCACAAGTAAACATATTCGTAAATAATTAGATGCATGTTCTAACATATTCTGATAAGATCATGTTCTTAGAATGTTCTGACTTGTAAACACAAATTTACCAATATATTACTATTGAATATTGGGCATTTAATACATACAGATATGTCAATCTACAGTCAGTTCTCATGTTTTAGCTGTATAAGGTATGTTTTAAAGCCTGCGCAAACGGCGGACTTTTTGTCCGCCCTAACGGAACAACGCCATACAAAATCCATGTAGCTTAACTAAGATTTTGTATAGTCCGATGTGATATAACTTGCCAAAACGTCGTCAATTCGATGACTCTCATTTGTTGAGAGTAGGTTATTGCCACTACTATGGGAACAAAGACTAATACGGTAACACCCGATGATCAATCGGAGATTTTTACATAGATTTTGACCACAATCCCAGCTGTTCCGAAACTAACACCATCTAGGTAAAATACTCGTGAAAGCAAGCTATTACATTTCAATGCCTTTTAAATTTATAAGCAACAGATAAATCTCATAGAGAAGCCGTAAAAATAAGTGAAATAACTCAACCATGTAAACTCATAAATCATTTTAACAGGTGCGAGTATCTACATATAAATTAACAAGCATGTTAAATCAACGTACAATCGTTGAACTCGAGGCGTAGTGACTACTATCTCATCTGTGGCTAAGCTTTAAATGACGTCACTCAAGCTGGTTTTATCTATGAATTCGTTTGACCCATAGGTCTGCCACACACGAAGCCACAAGTACCGATCTTGAAAATTGGTGGCTGATGCAGACTGTAATAAACAAACAGTACATACATTATTAGATATTTTTATCGATTACTTATAAATAAGGTATATCTACTTCTTCTGACGGCTACGTAGGTTAGTTGGTAGTAGCACTGCTTTCGAAGCGGGGGGCACATGATTATTTTTCGGGTCATCTGTAACCACGGTGTACACCAGGACCGCTAAGCGAGGAGTTCCTACCCGGTCGGGGCAAATATTTGTGGTTAACCATAAAGTAGGTTCTCGGGTCTTAGGTGTTTGTGTTAGAGAATCTACAAGCGTAAGCGTTTATATATTTACTTTATCAATCCAGCTACGAATAATCACTAAGTAATTCTGATTATGATGAGTGATTATGAAAACTCAAAAACATCTTTATAAATGAGTCGCTTTACTTGAGTTTTCGTAATAACACTTTGTTTTGCGATAATATAAAACAAATGCTTGCGTCTGCCTCTGCAATACCCTTCCCTGCAATCCCTTCTGATTGACAAAAGCAATAACGAAAGACACAAAAAGACCCGAGAACAGTCAATGTTCCAATCAAGGAGTTGGAACTTCTCTCTGCTTTAAATCTCTATGAGCACACTTCGGAAGGACACCATGGTGTTTTAAAATATAATCATCTAAATCCGTCCAAAATTGGTGAAGAAATTGTATGACATATTTGTAAAACAATTAAATAAGAATAGGGCCAAATTGAGAACCTCCTTCATTCGAAGTCAGTTAATGATATAATTGTGGTTCAATTACATATTTTTTTTGTATGTATGTGTGTCCTTGTTGTATTGGAATTTTCATATTTAACCATTATCAGATCACACTGCAGAACCAAGAAATCATAATTTCACAAGTGACGCGAACTCAATTTAGCATTAAAAACAAACATTCGAATAATGAGATGTAATCAAGAATCAAAAATCCATGTTTGAGTCATGTGCCCAATTCTGGTTGACCCGGGGTCGGCTCTCACCCGTCGAATCATAATTACCAGTGAAATAACCTGATTGTGATCACGACACACACAGACAAGCATTTATGTTTGTATACCCAGGGGTTCCCAAACTGTCTTAGGTGATTTATTAACAATAAATGTTCAAAATTTGCGATCCTGTTCTTTAAGAACTTGATCGCAAAATTTGAATTTTTAACAAAATTCTCAAATTACAGGTAGGAAGGCGGTGCACGAAGCTGTGTTTTAGGAACTGATTTGAATTTTCGCGGAGATATCAAAAATAAATAAATAACCTTACTACCTAATATTATAAATGCGAAAGTTTAGATTGATGGATGTTTGTAACTCAATCACGCCAGATCGGCTAAACGGATCTGGATAAAATTTGGCACAGATAGATTGTCTGATAGAACATAGGCATACGGTTCCCGTAGCATGACTAACCCCGCGGGGCGCAGCTAGTAAATTAATTATTCATGGATATTTTTAACTACTCAACCTTAGCTTGTACTATGGGAACAGGATAACAGTAATTTTTTTGTAAGAACATAGATCACAGTAATGTGAGCACTACTGCTTGGTGGCAGATACCAGATGTTGTGCCAGTACCTCTCCGGAAGAACTTTCCTCTTCCGGCACAAGTTCTACTTTTACTTTTAGTTGCTCCTTTAGCACCACCCAGAGGGTACGTGTGCGGAATCAAAGGACGCGGACGCGAGCAACTGAACCCCCCAATTAAATCTACATTGTAGGTTGTCTATGTTCTTACGCACCCATTTTATTCTTATATTATACTGGTCACTTTGAGAATCTCTGCCATTTCTACAAGAAAATCTTTGAGGCACCCGGGCCATACGAGCAACATTTTGTCTATCCAACTGTTAAATAGCCGGTTCTTATGTCGATACATCAATCAAACAAACAAACGTTTGAGATTCTTCGCTTCAATTAGATCTTTTGTATGGGACTTGTGAGATAGAGCGTATGCTTTTAAATCAATTGTTGCAATTTTGGTCTAAGTGAATCATTGTTGAAATAATGACACGTCATCAGTGTCATTTTACCTGTATTTTTTGGCGTAGGTAGTAAACAGCCTAGTTGCCTGTCCATTTCGTAACCCCCTACGAAAATGAGTGCTATAAGAGCAGTATTTGTATGTCTCCAAACTATGCAACGCTTGCTTGAATGCCCATCCTGCCCTTACACCTGCGCGATGGACGACCTTATGGTTTGCACAAAGGACGCCATAGATGTTGCAAACTACTGGTATAAAACAATATAATGCATGAAACATCGACTCGATATAAGAAGATTTGTATGTCAGTCTGTGGCATCGTAGCTCCTAAATGAATTAACTGATTTTAATGTCAGATTTTTGGAAGCTGACGTATTCGAAATGTTTCTTAGCTATAATTTATGAAGATCTGTTCAAAAGTTTCATGTTCCATTACCAGTACTAGTCGAGGTTTTTAAACTTTCGTAAAATGAACTTGTTGTGATTTTTGTTAGCTATTTTAGGTTATTAAAAATGATATTGTAGTTATTTTTTCATAAAAATATTTTAACGCTTAAACAAACATCTATGTTAGTCATGAGTGGGTCGACCAACTGAGCTGTGAGACTAATATTTTTCACAGTTTGAAGTCTCTGAAAATCTAATCGCATATCACTCTTTCATTGCAAGTTTGATATTTCATGCGTCACCTTATACCTTACATGCAGAAACCAATACGTGGGCCGTATTATCCTTATTAAAAGCTGATACGAATCAGACATAAATAAATTTCATTCAAATATGAGGTATCATTCAGATAAATCCTGATCCATTTGATCAAATCAACCGTGTCGATCAACTTAATTGATCATTCAACGTGCAAAAACGGAAAACGTTTAAAACTCAGCCGCATAATCAATTTATTGATCAACCACTCAATCATTTGGACATAGAGTATTATACCAGTGGAATCACTACACCTTATTGTGGTTGTTTTTTGCCTACAAGTTAGTTAAGATTAGCGATAATAAATGAACAACATCAATACGACTTATCTTCTGTTTCTGTTCTGTAAGCCCTGCCTTCGAAGAAAGGGGTCCCGGGTTTGATTCCCGACCGGAGCACACTTTGTGTGGTGAGCATGAAGTTTGATCTTTGGTCTCGGGTGTTTGTCTTGTTTTTTTTTCTTTCTGTGTTTGTCCATGCCATCTGCGACAAAGGGAATCCCAGTACCCTGTATCCTGAAGGGGTATGAGTGTTTAAACGTTACTTTTTCACACATGCAAACGTTTCCATACTCTAGGATTTCCAGACGGTATAGTACACCCATGTTATACAACTATTTATCCAGGTCAAGGGTAGAACCTAGGGTGAGGAGTGAGGATATGAAGGTAGAAACACTCAGAACTTACTTACTAGAGCAGTAAATAATTTATTCTACTACTTCTTGATACCCGAGGAAGATGATTTAACGTGCAGTTTGAAGATCGGAAGCGCTTAGATAAAAAATCAATGAGATCCAACGATACATGCCGTAGTATAAGGTAGTACATCACACGAACTCATGAAAAGCCCTACCCAAGTAGTTGTTTTGCAAATGAATTGACATAAAATGGCTCACGGCTAATCGCATCTCAGACAATTCGTCAGCATCCGAAGGGCAATCTTTTACCGATTGGGTGCGACCTTATCTGCTTTTACGGCGCGATCTTAAAAAGATTTATGATAACGCACGGTCGAACCCAGAAACACTTCTGGCCTTACCACGAGACAGTAACTTTAAGAACTTAAACCAGCTGAATCCAGCTTTCGACGCATTTACAGTGACGTCAGCTTGCGATCTGCATGTGTGGTCGTGGGCTCATGGATTTAAGGACCTGGGACATCATATTTCTAAATTCCCAATTCAAGCGTTGCGTTAAGTTTGGAGATGGGTTTATATGAAGTATAGAAAAGGAATAAGTTTACCTAATGAACGGAGATAAAATTTACCTATTTCTATTTTATGTACAACCTTCAAGACATTTATTTTCAGAGTTTACGTACATTAAATTAAATTATATAGATGTACGTGCCGTTCTGCTCGATAGCTTAATACCGTTTGCTGAAGAAATAATATGAAATGTTATTATGATAGGACTGTAAAAAATTTACAATCCTATCATAATGTTATCATAATGAAAGAAAGAAAACATTTATTCACACAGATTGTAAAAAAAATAAACAACAAATAAAAAAAATAAAAGAAATTAATAATGTATACAAGCCTTTGAATTTAGATAAACCAGATTGCATGCAATATGTAATTTTACATATTACATATTATCATTGGATTATAACGGGAGGCCTACTAATGAAACACTTTTATCGTTTTAAAATCTAATGTTTTAATGTAATGTCTTTGTTCGTAACTCCCAGACATCATACCAAAATCTGAAACGATTGTCGTTCGAGACGGTATTGTAGTAAGGGCATTATTTTGAATAAATGACAAGAAGTCGCAACGAATTGTGATGGAAATGCTCTTGCAGTAAAATTAAACGATAATTCACTCGTTTAGTGAGATTTAAATAGCTTAGGCGATTTTATTGGTCTTAGGGTTGTGATCTTACAGTTTTATAACCCTGTATCTATTGTGGTTCTGAATGGACTTTATGGCTAGAAATAATAAAAATTGCATTATTTGCGTTAAGCTCCTTTTTCTTTACAAGTTTATTTTCTGTATTTCCCAATTGGTGGTCTTATTTATAAAGTACCTCTTAAAAATAACTTTTTCAATAGTTTGATCTGAAAAATAGACATAATATACAGGTGATTTAATTGAATGTTGGTACCTTTATAAACGCCTATTAATGATCGATTAGTTAATATGTGTTTTATTTCTTTTTGAGAAAATTCAAAATTATCAGACAAAAATAATAAATGAATTAAAATTAAAAAACCTAAAATTTCACTTATTTATACACGTTTATGCCCTATTTATGTAAGATCTGTAGGTAGTCTAATAAGTCTATAAAAGGCGATAAGACCGCCCATTATTTCGTCCTAGCATCAACATTTTAAAATCGCTGATAAATTCTTTAAGTTACTAATATAGTATTATATATCTATATTTATAAATCCCTTAATGAAAAGCCCGTGGACCTTGGTACCTAAGTTTGAATATTTATTTTGTGGTAAAACTATTTACACCGTCTATAAGTTATATAAATTTACGATATTCATCGGAATCCCGTATCGCCCTCAGATTAACTTGAGTCACAGATTCATTGAAATTATTTGAATCCACAGGCTGCGACGTACTTGTCCGTCTTTTTGACCCTTCCGTTAAACGTCTTTTCTTCGGCCACCAAATTATAGAGGTATGTTTTTCTCTTTTGCGAACTAGTGAGTGCTTAATGATCTGTCTTCATACACTCTTTACTCTAGAAGCGAATAAGTTCATGTTGGCTGTTATCTAGTTATCTGGTTTTTGTAAGGCATATAAGACGCAATAGCATACTCGTGATTACTTATTGATACTTAGAGATGATTAGCTTCGCCCATAATACCCAAAATAGTTTTGTCCGTTTCCTGAGTCTGGGTTTTACTGGCACTCTTTCTCTGGAACAAAGCAATATGAGTGTACTGCTAAATATGTTTTCTGCAGATTGCTGGTAATGCTTTAAGGGTCGACCTTATTGAACCAATTAACTTGAAATTCGAAGTAGAAACTGTATTTCGGAAGCCATCGTCTTCTCCCAATGGTGTGCATCATAACACTTATTTAATAAATAGTGGAAAATCAGTTTTACTTAATTATTAGTTAAATCTAATAAATCAGTTAAGGATCTTTACTATCTATAAATGGAGCGCCCAAACGCTCATTTACTTATATGACCGAAACACTGTCCGGCATAATATATTTACTTACATCACTAATCCGGTCCATTGAAAAGGCATAGCGGGTTATCATATGAAATAATAATAACATTACAATATTTTGTACATTAAGTGCGTTCAGGGTGTGGTGTTTCTCATAAATGACGGCTTTGCTCCAAGATATGAGGTTTGGATTAGCTCAAATGTAGAGTTGGCAAGTTTTTTCAAACATTGCTTTTAGAACTGAATTTTATTTATTTATTTTTACTGGAATATAGCTATGAGCTACAGGAGACAATAGAACGCTGGCGATAAAATGACTGATAAAAATTTATAAAAACTAATTCCGAACAACGAGATTGGGGCTTAGCTATAAAAAAAAGAATTTTGTTGCATTCTGTGCGGGAGGTATGGGATAGGGGGTGATTAAAATACTGTAATTTTGTACTATAACTGATATCAAAATTATAGTTTGTATACACTACGGTAACTATAGGTTACATAGTTTTTTTTTTTAGCTTAGCAGGAACACCAGAGAAAAAACTAAATTCTACGCGGCCCCCCGCGCGTAGAATTCAATGTGATATTTTGTGATTTCTGTGTGATAAGTGTGAATAAAGAAAAAATATGAATAGATCCTCATTGACCACCTCTGAATGTTATAAAGTCAATGCAAAGAGAACCGTAGGCGTCACTAACGATTTCCCAAAAGGTATTGTCGCGCTAAGCACAATATAGCACCTTTACTTTGTCGAATTTAGAGTTCCGCACAAAACGAAACATGTATAAACTCTAATGCAATTGACGATACCTGTAATGATGCTGTACATATACAAAAACGAGATTTAACAGGTTAGTATCGGACTCTTTTTATAACAATGATTTTTCCTAGAATGTAGTTTATTAATACAGATTCATATGTAAGAGGTTAATAAAGGTTAGTCATTTGACTGGCTCAGTTGGTTGTAGCACTGCCATTTCCGCTATAGGTCATCAGATTCCAAGGCCAAGTCAATATGAATTATATTTATTGACAAAAATACTCATTTATAAGTATTATGTCAGTTATCTAGTTATTGTAGTACAAGCTTTTTCTTTGAGACTAGATCGTGCTGTGTAAAATGCAATGAATATTTATTTATTTTATAAAATAGTATAATAGTTAAGTTGAGTAAACGAGCTGACAACCTACCTGTTGATAAATGGTTACTGTCATCCACAAACAGCAGCAATAAAGTATTTATCAATAATAAAGTTGTACATATACACTATATATACCTATATAAAAAGTAGAAGTAGAACTTGTGCCAAGTTCGTTCCGAGAGGTACTGCCACCACACTTGGAATCTGCCGCCAAGCAATAGTGCTCGCATTATTGTGTTCCGGTGGAAGGGTGTGGGTGCCGGTGAAATCACATGCGCATGAGACGTATCATCCCCGTTTCGGGTGATGGACGCAGCAGTATGAATGCGACTCAGTGTAAGACCCAAATCTTATATTGAGTCGCATTATTGTTGTCAAGGGCGGGGGTCGCGACTTACCACCAGGTGGGCTCTCAGCTCGTACCGTCACATTTTCAGATTAAAAAAAAAAAAAAAAACACTATCCGGAAAAATAAACGCCTATAGTTATTATTCGCAACCTGATCAATTTTCATTGATTAAAACAGTATCCGCAGAATTAAAGATACTAAAAAAAAAAACTGTATTTAGATCCTTATATTTCAGTAGCCGATTTATATTATCACATCAACATTTCTAGACTGTACCTACAATATATTCACTGATTTTTGTTTATCGTGTGACACACTTTAGTCTCATTTTCTTACTTTTTAAAAGATGGTAGTCAATTACGTCTCTCGCGGACGGAACCTACCAGGTCCTCAAATGAAACGGAGTCCAAATCCTCACATGTACAATAAGTACGAGGACGATTCTTTTATTAAAGACTGCAGTGACCACTGATATAAAAGTGGGCGGATGTTAAAACAGAATTACAAACCTTTTACTGCGTAGATATATTTCTCGTTGGTGTTAACTTATGGTGAGCCCTTTAATCAAAAAATCAAGGTTCCTGTACGTAATGTTGATGTTACTGTAGATTTAATTGCTACTCTAGTCACCCAGACTGATAATAATGAACTTCGCTGTGCTATGTACAAAAATGCATGGAGGCAATGATGATGATGCATCCAGTTCGTTTCGCGCGCTATGATCTAATTCTTCATTACAGGTAATCTCAGTTAAGCAACTGACTTAGTGGGCAACACCAGAGTTGGCCACAGTAGATTTGCTTCAAAAACGAAAACAATTTGTATACTTTTGCTAGAATACATAACATTGAGTAAACTGACGGAACTATAAGTTGACTCATCCGTATCCAACGAATGTTCGTGGCAATGTAGCAGAATTTATTATCTAGCACACAGGATTAAACAGGCATTCAAATACTCGAAAAATATGGTTAGAAATAATTTCCTGCTCCTCACTGCATCAATTACATATTCCAATCAACAATCACGTCTCATTGACCTCTCATTGACACGGTAGTTCCATAAACTCATTCCGAAACAATTAAAACAATCTTCATCGATCAGAGCTATATTCTGTTGTTTGATTTTTCTTTCCGTAACCTTGACCCAACCAACATCAAATTTAATACACCAAAGTGTATTTTATGTGAATTAGTCTAAACTTTAGTTATAAAGAGCAAAAAAATGATTTTTGTATAATTGTTTGCAATTGATAGACTCAAAAAGACAATAGGGATCCCTACACTAATTGCAATAATGGAATCCACGGTATAAAACAAATTGCCTATGAAAGTAATTATTTGGCGTACGAAATAATTGAAGATACATCAAATAATGTACTAAATGTGTATAGTACCTACAAAAAAGTCACAATAACACAAAAATATAACGTAACATAAATAACGATAAGTATCTTGATAATTCGTATCATGATACTCATCGTTATCCAACTAAGTTATCATTTATTCTTTAACTTCACACTTCAATACACATATGCAAATAAACATATTTGTCATAAACAGATACTTATTTCAAATTACAGTTTAAATTATTATAGCTAGTCCTATTTTTTACGACAGCTTACGACAGTTCTAACCCTAGCCGACTATCCCGAGTGAAGAAGCAGACAAGAAACCCCTCGGAGACAGAATTACATATTACCGAAGACGATCCTGTGTTAAAATAAATAAAAATGAATATAAATAGGTATATCAGATAACTCAGTCTCTTCTACAGCGTAATCTGTGGGCCGGGCGTTCAGACAGATGTATGCTCGTCACAAAAGAGAACTGAGTTAAATGGTCCACATAAAACAAAAGCTGAGTCAGCGATAGAAAGATGGGAACAGGAATAGTGTCAATGAATAAAATTATAACTTTTACATTTGTTTAATCTTCTGTGTAAACCCTTAGCAATCCTTATTACAGAAAAAGCCTTATGCATTTTTAAATAAAGTTGAAAGTTCCTTCATGTTAAAATAGGTTAAAATTATAGTTCAGGGTGTCAAGTCATTGGTCGGTAATCTATATTAAAATTAGGCTTATTGTTTAATTTTACATTCAATCAAGTGTAAACAAAGGCTTTGTAAAAAACTAAAGAATAATTTGGTATAGAAATACCGGATGATTATTTGTTTACAAGCACATAAATATTGAACGAATAGCTTTAAAAAAAATTATTATTTAACATTTTATAACGACATTAAAACATTGTATTTAACTACACAAAAAAATACAAGAAAAAAAAATTACAATAATTAAATCGTGTAGGTGCAACTCAATGACTACAATGACAATGCAGTCGATTTGGCCAAATTCTGGGCAGAGGTTATAGACGCTGTATAAATGTTTGTCATCGAAACGATACGAATAATAAATCTGATCTACATGATTAACGGGGAAATCCCAATTGCCAAAAATATAATTCCCTCTTACCAATAGACAATGAGCATGAGCCGTTTTTAATTCTATGCGCTTGAAACAATAACAACGGCTAAGTTCGAAGTTAATCAGCAAGCTTAAGATTGTGTCGAAAGACAAGAGAAGAAAACAACTGTAAATATTGCAAGTCATACTGCTTCAAGGGGAATTTCGTGAATATAGACTGGGATCCCGGTATCAGTTTATAATTCGATAGAACTGTAACAATGAAGCATAAAGAAAATAGTTTAATTGTGTATATAAAATACTCCAAATATAGGAGTTCGGGAATAAGTTCTACTTTCCAGGATGAGTTCATCCTGATCTTAAATTATTATTAATCCTGGATGGGAATTACTGAATAGTTTTCATAATTGAGGTGGTTAGTAAACTAAATAACTCATGATTACAATTTGGAATTGTATTTCATTGTAACATTACATTGATGTGTTTTTATAAAGTAAAAGTTATAGCAATAATTACAATTAGACCCATACTGTTTGGGTCTGGCACTGACACTGGTTCCTTCCCACCACGAATATAAAGACCAAATTTGCACCCTAATACGTGTGAATAGACGTGAATACCCATAGGTATTCTTTGTGTATTTTATTTCACAAGCATACATATTTTTTCCAACCAACACAGAGTAAAGTCAGTATCATGTGATATACTAATACTTTCTACACCTTTGAAATATACTCGTACATTAAGCGATGCAAGTAGGTGCTGCCAACATTCAAGAATCTCAACACGCATACCCAAATGACAGCTATACAAATGAATTTTAATCAGATGTTTGATTAGAATCATCAACCCCGCAATCAGAACAGATTAAAATTTTACATCAGAAACTAAAAACATAGAATCTACTCTATCACTTTTGTGTTGTGCCAGTAAAAAAAAATATAAAACATTTTTTTTTTACGTGTATAAGTGATGGAACGAGCTGAGGGCCCACCTGATGTTAAGTGGTGACCCTCGCCCATGACAACAATAATGCGTGCGACTCAGTATGAGATCCAAATCTTTACTGAGTCGCATTGATTTTGCTGCGTCCATCACTCGAGACGGACGCAGCATATTTATACAATAATTAATTCACCCAAATAAAATATTTTCTGTAAGGGTAACGTTCTAACAGTACAACCAGCACTAAGTTGTTCAGTTGGCTCTCATAGATCGTGCGATATCTAGTCTGGGTGTTTGCCAGTTCAATTATCATTACGAGTCGATATTCGACTAGTCATTCTGTGGGTGACCCGCATTAAATCGGTTAATTCAAACTATTTATCAACTCACTCTTTAGGCCTGGCTTCCACATGAAAGATGGAAAGTCTCGTCCGTACCAGCCTCTAATGTTTCCAATGCAGGGACACCGGCCTACTCTCGATAATTGAGAGTGAATGGGCTCTGATCTACCACGGGGGTCCAATCCGGATTGGTAGATGTCACATGTCGTCGAATTTTTGGTTCTAAGACATGTCTCACGATGTTTCCTCACGATGTTTTCCGTTACCGTTTCGAGAACGTGGTATTGCGCACATAAATTTTTCTAGTGAAAAATCTCATTGGTGCGCGTGTGGGTTTGAACCAGTGACCTTCAGATTGAAAGTCGGCGTCTGTGCCCCTGGGCCAATAAGTATCGTCCAATAAGTAGTTATTATCAGCTTATTTCTAGTACCTGGGGGACGGAACTTCGCTCGTTTTATCTGAAATTAAAAATTTTTCAAGTAATAGTAGAAGCAGCTGAGTTTTTTCAATAATTTATTGTGAAATAAATTAATTATATGATTTTTAACCGACTACCAATTTAAACCACTTTTAATGTATGTTATCTTAGAATTTCTTTATTTATCAACCGAAAAATTAAAAACAGATTGGTCCCATATAAATCAATACTGGTTCAATAGTATACTGTGAAAAACGAAATTAAACATACTTTACTTTCGCGTGACTTTTTTCTTCGCCTATTGTTTGTTTTCTAAAATGGTGGTATGTACCCCTTTAGGACGAGAAATAAGGGATGAAGGTACGGAAGTCGGATTTTTCGGTTTTTTTAATCAGTCATTTGTTATCTCAGTCATTTGTTTCTATCTCTCGATCGCCCATCCGTTTGATGGCTGCCAAGCCTAACGTATAGGATCAGATTTAGAAATTGTTTGATGTTGTGGCACGGGCCCCATTGTGTGGCACCTCCCCGCCTGGCGTGCGATGGGAGTCTATTATGTTAATCGTAATATCATTGATTGAATCTATTGAATTTTACTGGTTAAATCGGTCTCACATTATCCTGATAATTTTACGTGAAACAACGACATTTTTAATCAATCGATTTGATTGATTTCGGTTGTGAGAGCGTGGTAACTCAGGGGCAAAGACACAGACTTTAAATCTGAAGGCCGCTGGTTCAAGCCATCACGTGCACTAATGAGTTTTTCGCTTAAAAATTATGTTCACAATACCACGATCACGAAAGGAAAACAACGTGAGAAAACCGTCATAACATTATCAGCAGATAACCTATGGTGGTCTAATTGGACACAAGTTGTACTGCTACTGACACGTGTAGGGTTTTCTTGGTAAAACCCTTTACTAGCAATTATGAGTATGTAAACTTTATAACGAGCGTTAACTTAATAAACATATTCGTACGTACACAGCACGAAACAGTTAATATACCCAATTTCGGCACAGACTAACTACCAAACATACAATACGATTCACATTCGACTAGACAATGCACGCTCGACACAAATGAGCAACTAATTGGAACGTTGCAAAATCAGTTGCCGAAACCGTGATCCGATCGTGCGATAGCTGGATTCACACACATAACGAGGACTTAATTTGTGATTGTTGCTTTTTGGAGAATGGCATCCCTTGTGCAACAACTGGGAATACCTAGTTCATTAAGTTTGGGTCGATTTTATAACTTTTGAGTGACGCAATTTCTATTAAGTTCGATGTGAAATCTTCAAATCCATAGTTCGATTAACGAAAAAGGTTCTGCGGCAGTTAAAGGTACTAACAAAAGTTCCCATCAAAATTATGTGCTTGCGTAGAAACTAGCGCCACAATCGGACTTACTTCTTGAAACTGATTCCAAATTTAACACTGAAATCGATTGAAATTGATTCTATCAAAAAGAATGTAATAGCCAGCAGATCTCCTTTAGCGTTTGAAATTCGAACGGTTATGGAAAAGTCATAATGAGGTTCTATTTTACTAACGCCACAGAATAAATAAAATTTAGCTTTATTAAATTTTAATAGCGTGAATAGGAGAAGGCTCTCATTGAGGATGAATATTTTTTTTTGTATGTTTGTTACGCCATTTTTTGGCCAATTGTTCTTTATTTTGATAGGGTTGTTTCATGATCATTAATGAAAAAATGCCATGGGCGGAAAATAAGTGAAGAGAATACTTCCAATTCACATACATTCCTCATAAGCCTAGGGCCTTACAAATATCTCCTTGCAATATCTAAGGCCACCCCTGCTTTAAAGTACCGTGCTTCGTCACTAATTGTTCTTAATCCTGTGAATTTCCCATCACAAGTTCAGGTAGCTTAGACAATGGTGGCCAAAGGGCCAGTAGATGGCCGATAATCCCCAAACTGACTTCCCTGCTGATGGCATTTTGAAGTATGTCAGTCAGTGTCGTGACAACGAGTGGCGGCGTCGTGATCCAAATTAATTAAATGAAATAGCTATCTGATTGGCGAGGTTAATGTTAGTGAGGATAAGTCTTAATTAGCTAATGAGGTGAACTGAACTTTTGCGTTTCTGTGAAACGTTTGATAATCACGAAGGTGCTTATTGCAAAATTTCTACGATTAAATATAGTAGAATCAATAGAAATAGTTATTTTTGCATTAAATTTTCTATGGTGTCACTTCGGTGTTATGTACTTTGTTTTATTGATTATTTTAGTTTTCGCCGCGCACGTCAAACGACTTTTATTATAAGATTTTTTTTGATAATATCTCATTTTTTTTTAAATATATTACCGCCTTGTTTTCTCGCTAATAATATAGCGTTATTTAAGTGAATTAAATTTAAAATAGGTTAAGTAGTTTTTGAGTATATCCATTGCAAACAAACATGCAACAAATCAATTCTTTTCTATTTACAATATAACATTAGTTAAGACAGTATGCATACAGTAGTATAATATTATAATAACTATAGTTATATAACAGATAACTTAATAACTATTTCACTTATGTAAAAGTTACGTATAAATATATTAGTGGCTTAAAATAAAATCCAAATGCACAAATCAATTAATCATCATCGGTATTATAATGTCATGGGGTTTTCCAGTCATCTAATCAAAACAATGCTGCGCCCATTGAGAGACATTAAAAATGCTAATTAATTATTTGCAGAAGGAAATCTTATGATAGATTTTTGTCTCAAGATAGATCTTTTTGATTTGATTATAGAAGTTTAAATTTAGATTTTTGATACTCAAATTTATCGTATTATGAACGGCGGTAACCACTTAAGATTAGGTGGGCGGCCAGCGCGATCAGTCGGTGCTATCACATAAAAAAGACCAATTTTACCGTGTGATATTTAAATTCGTTAAAAAAAGCAATCCGAAAAAAATTCATTAGTACCAAACAAAATATTAATTAGCACCAATTTCTATGACGCTAATATTATACAAATAATGAAGTTTGTTGTTCACAATAAATTTTCTTTAACTGTAAGTTGATTCATTTTTTCCTTTCAGCTCAGTAGGTTTGCTTTGCTTTCTGCGCTGTAGGTTACGGGTTCGATTCCCACTCAGAACAAGCATTTGCGTTACGAACATAGATGTTTGTTCTGTGTCTGGATGTTGTAATATATATTACATGTATTCATTTACAAATAAAATCACTGTAAAAGTATTGTATCATATAACTGGTTCTCATAATACAAGCTATTCTTAGTTTGGAGCTAGATAGCGTGTGGAATGTCCGTGATTTTTTTATTCCTTATTATTATAGTCATGTCCATACATTGTAACACCTATAAAATCCTCACTTTGTCCAGAGAACGGCGCACACGCCAACCATCACATTTCAAAATACAATATGCTAATTATCATCCTTTTTCACCTCTCGGAAATGCAAATTCTCGAACCTTTAATTACACTTGAGACACGACACGTAGTTTTGAGAAAGACACAGGTTATGAAGAAGTTAGTACTATGAAAATATTTATTTGCTTTAATAGGGCTGTCAAGCAAAAATATTTGTAATTAATTTAAAGTTAGGAAAGACGTAGGAAGAGCTACTTTATACCTACGTACTTTGGCGAATCTCCTAATAATACGAAACTGGGCTTAAGAAGTATATGCAATTAATTTAGATAACTGATTCTTCTTATATCGTTTCTAGTGTGATGGAATCTGGCGTTACTTTGTGGGAGTATATGTAAGATGATTTGAAAAGGGGGAGATGTTTTATACGTTTAGCGCAGGTGTACTAAATATTAGGTATCTACCTCCTTCTCAGATCAGTGAACTTTACAAATTACCGATTTGATCAAGCTAATGATTAAACCTTGCCTACTACTATTACAATTACCTACATTACTTTTTAAAACTCCGTTTCCAAAGGCTTAAGGGAACTACCTATTAGTAAGCCTAAGTTGTTTGTTTGTCTATATGTCTATTTGTCGTCCTGTAAAGGTTTTGAAAGTAGTGCGCTGAAAATTATAAATAGTAAAAAAGCAATATTTAGTCGATTTTTCCAGTTCAAACATAATCAAGATTATGCCTAAGATATATTACGAAAAAAACTTCTATGCAAACAAACATTGTAAGCAAATATGGTAATCAATTTGATCCTCGAACTAGCACAAAAGTCCATTCAGATCCTTCTACGAACTCCGTTTCAATTATCAATCTCAGAACCAAAGCACAATCGAGTAGACCCGAGTGTCCCCAATCAACAATAGTGCGACATTAATTCTATCCATCATGTCGAACCCAAAAAGGATTGAAGTTCATTAAGCGATGCATTCCTCAAGTATTATTCTTTGAAATCTGGTAATAAAAATAATAACAAGGCGGCCACCCTGCCAAGTGATATCAGCTCCATCTGTTGTCGTTGCGGACAAACTCACCTAATGAACGATGATAAATCATATTCGAGAGCCAGCTCGCAGCCCTGTCTATGCGATTCATTCGACACGTTCCTTTCTTTTAATTCACCAACCATTGCTGGGTTTACCGCTGGAAAATCTATAAAGGCAAATCATTTAAAGAAATGTACGGTTTGCATGACGTAAAATTGGATCCAGGAGGATTATTTTGTGAGCATTTGTGAGGTGTCTCGCACCGTGTCCCTTCCCGCACACCATTGTGCTTACTAATGATTTTATGCAAATGCAGCCTCTTTAGATCGAAGTCTTAGCGCGATCTCGAACCGTCAGGTACAAAGCTCATTATTAACGGTTTGAATTATGACTGGGGTATTTTCAACAATAATATTTTTGACTTTATAAATTAGGCATCCATTATTTATGTACAGCAGTTTTATGTGCAAAATGGTTTCATGTTCCCTCCAAAATTCCTTATAAGTTAGAATTTTCGCACAGCGCTAGCGCCCAGACAGAACAAACATCTGCGTTCTTCTCATAAATGCTTGGACTCGAAATCAAACCCACAACTTATAGCGCAGAAGGCAGAGCATTAAGAAGCAACAATTTGTTTTCTGTGCTCCTACTTTGGTATCGAATCTGATACATGAATTCCAACTTTCCCGCTTGCTTCTGAATTGGACTTAACTTCCTACATTTTTGAAGGTAAAACGCCGTACTATAATATTTATTTTGTTTGTTGATTATATGTGGCCTTTGGTCTGAAAGCCATAACATAGTCATATGATCTATTAACCAAATGACATCTAATTGGTAGCACATACATCGTGTAATATCTATTAGATACAAATTGAAAGGAAATTACTAGCTGCCTTTGTGACGTCATACACTCGTGAAACTGTGTGGATTGCTAATAAATAAAACCCGAATGGTTCTAATCGTATCTATTCATTATCACTATTGGCTCATATTTGAATCTGTATCAAATATGTAAACAGCGCCAGGACATTATTATTTTCAAACTATAAACCTTGTTTCTGAGGGAATGAGTTTGAAATGATAATCGTTTTTTTTATGTTTGAAATGATCGTAAATGCATTCAAGTTGAATTTAGTTAATACTTTGTTTTGAGAAGATCCACAACTCTATTTGGATATAATCAACGCATGCCTCAAATCTATTGAGAACCAAGATGATTCAATTCACAGTCCCACGTAGAACAAAGGAAGCGTTTAATCATTACTTAACCTTAATTGCAATAATTACCAGCTGACCGCTCTTGCTGACAAAGTGATTTATTATACACAAATAGAATTGAGGTTTAACCGGCTTTTTAAACTTTTATTCGACTTATAAACAACTATAGTTAGATTCATTTGAACGCTGGCTTTGAAAGGTTGCAAATTCAAAATATCTGCAGTCATTTAGGATTTGGGCCTGGACTCTGCAATTATATTATAAAATAGAGAAAATATTTTATTACTCTATATTCTACCCTCAATTTACCGCAAATATAATATTATTAATCATGTCTTTTATGGTTTCCGCAATTAATATATCGTATTAGGAGAAGTTTTTTTTTTATAAATTAATTAAAATTAATGTCAATTAACTTAATTGTTAACTATACCGGAACCTCCTTTAATATAAAACTCTATGTCCATAAGTCTTAGGTATTTGTCTTGTATTTCGGAATTTGCTCATGCCACCTGCAATACAGGGGTATGAGTATTCTATTTGAAGAAAGAAGAGTATTCTATTTGAGAATTCTATTGCAGGGGTATGAGTATGTGAAAGTTAAATTTACTTACTAATTATTAACATAATTATAACATAATTTTTTATTAATTTTGGCAAGCTCCTTGACGCAAACACAAAGAAATAAAAACAACAGTGTCTTGTTAGTAAAGCGTCCGTCCTTTTTGCAAATTACATGCCTTTTCCGACTTTTGCGTTTTCTCATCGGTGCCTACAGAAGTCAAATGCTAAATAAAGCTAAATATTTAGCTAATGGACTGAGACCGTGGGAAATTCACAGGTTAATTTATGAATGGACTGGAACTGTTAATGAGCAATAGAATGCTAAATGGGTAAAGTCATTGACTAGTTTGTAAAGGTAAGGATTTGGAAGACCAAGTTAGTTGAAATCTTGTTGGGGTTTATTTTGGCGAGTTGTGGTGATGGACATTATTATCATTCTGTGACACATCAGTCATATCTGGCACACCTGTCAGCTTTAATCCACAGACTGTTTTCTGTCAGTTTTGAAGAAAACTATAGATGCAAACTCATATTTACACTAGAACTCGTTCAATTTGAGAATTTTGGAATAAAAGTACCTAGTTTATTTAGTATATCATACTCATACTCATTTATTTTTACCATAGGTAAACTTAGTTATGTTATATCCGCTAAAAACTATAATAGTTCACACCTTAACTTCAACTTAAACTAGCTTACTTCATGTATTACATAGCTAACAAAACTATATTTAATAGTTAGAACCGGAGACGTCGTAAAGCCACGCCATAAGCCGAGCTAATTTAGTTCGCTGCGTGGCCAAAGTCAAAGTCAAAGATCTTTATTTTCGTAAAATTTATGTTCAAATAACAAGAATTTAACGGAAATTATATTCATACAAAGTTTTCACGATGCACTACTGTCATATATGGTAATGATTGTTGATTGTTGTCAAATGATTCCTGCCAATCTAGGTGGTTGCCACAATATTTTGACAATAGTTGACTATCCAGAACAACAGCAATAAGACTCAGCTTTACCTTACCGAAGAACAAGAAGACCCAAGTCATATCAGGTTACAATTATAATACCCTGTTGCAAATGCTAAATATAATTCAGCTATTAGGTAATGTAAAGCTCATTGAATCGTTTTTTTTTTGTAATAGTCATAGGAGGAGCTGAAGGCCCACCAGATGGTAATTTGTCTGCCCATAACACCAGAAATTTGATCTAGGTCCTCATACCCAAGTTGCATCCCGGAGTGAAGACTCCGGATGAACTTGGCACAAGTTCTACTTGTGCCAAGTTCATCCACAAGTAGAACTTGTGCCATGGGTGTGGGTGCCGGTGAAATCACATGCGCATGAGACGTGTCATCCCCGTTTCGGGTGATGGACGCAGCAGGATGAATGGGACTCAGTTTAAGACCCAAATCTTATATTGAGTCGCATTACTGTTGTCATGGGCGGGGGTCGCCACTTACCACCAGGTGGGCCCTCAGCTCGTTCCGTCACATTATCACATTAAAAAAAACCCATGGATACCCCCTGCAGTGTAGGCTTACTAGAGGTTTCACACCTACAGACGAGAACTGGACTTCCAAAATTTCCCAACATTCACCATAGATAATATTAAAAGTAATTAATTTTGTCTAATTTGAAAGTCAAATATTGCAATAAATATTCACAATCGGGTATAATTTAATCAGAACAGGTAAATCTTGTCAATTAGCTGTTTTACGACAATTGCCGTAAAATTGTTAATGTCACTAAATAACAAATTAAGCATTTCATTCTGGTGATCCAATCAGTATTTTAATGAATTATTATGTAAGGTGCGTCCACACAGGCAATCGATTAATTGCAATTTTATTAAATGTCAACAACTCCCTATTATTGTGGGATGCCCTACTTAATAAATCTTGGATAGCCAATAACACTAAAAAGTTTTCAGTCTATCGGTGTTCCCAGCAATGCACTACTTTTTTCTGCGATGGTATTATTTAATATTTGATTGACATTTGAGCTTAGGAAAAATATTCTCCTGTCTCTCTCTTTGTGTTCCTTTCTGGCTATTATCAATCTTACATGGTGATAATGGCAACCATCTTACCTTACTTTTCCATTATTCTCTCCCATACGAAACCTAAAAAACGAGTAATAAGACTATTTTTAGTAACCATCACGAAATCACGAAAAAAACTAAATAAAACTATTATTATTGTATTATTATTATAATCAATACACTAGAATTCGTCCTAGGGTTCCATGTATTGTACCATTAAGCTATTATGTACGTAGTTCAAATCATTTGATTGAAGGGTTTGACGCAAAAATCAAAATTACAATCTATGAATAATATCCAAACAAACACTTAATATGAAAATAAAATTTGTACTCTGTTCACGGCCTAATAAAGTTGACTAATTTTAAGATAAAATCGTGATTTTCAGTCATAATGACTGTCTTGTGGATTTTATTATTAGTTTACGACACTTGGTTCTTAATTGGAGTCACCTAGCTGGAGTCAAGAAAAGTAATTTCAATTTGAAGGTCGTGGCGATCCTAGACAATGACATGCGCAAAAATGCGTTGGTTCTCAATCTATTAATTGTATTCTTATTTCAGATAAGATCTCTCACGTCGTAATTAATGTCAGTCAGAAACAAAATGCTTTTTTTAACCGGTACCATGACGCATGCAACTGCGTCGAAATATCGGGAGTCAACAAAACTCACAAATCATGTTAATTATCCCGGTAAATGGAAAAACAAAGAAACAAAATGCGCCTGAAGTTTCAAAATTTCAATGACGTTGAATGTTTCAGCGTAGTATTCTTGACAAAGCTATTATAATTGCAAAAATAAAAATCTTATACTTATTACCTGACGTCAAAACAAATTCCTGTGACGCATGCACTCGGCTAAACCAGGCTTACTCATTAATTTATTTAATAAGATATTTTTGGCTTAATGCCTGTATTATGTGGGCAATGATTATTAATTAGAATTTATTTGATGTTCGTAATTCTGTAAACGTGATATACACAGAACTATAAAACTCTTCTCAGGTATTTTTGGAAAGGATTAGGCGTAGATTACTGAATTTATAACACATCTTGTCTTAACACTTCTTGGACTTGATACTTGCTGTGTATTTCATGTTGGTCCATGTTGCTCGCAATCATAAGACACTCTAAAATCCATGCATTTGTCCCCCAGGTAATGCAAAAGAACATACATAGAAAGTAGCAGTTGAACATGTGCCAAGTTCGAATGGAAAAGTACTGCCACCACAAACTTGGTAATCCGCATGGTGATGCACCCGCATTGCTGTCTTCCAGTGTAAGGGTGTGGGTGCTGGTGAAATTACTCTCCATCTGAAAGTGACAGGCGTAACACGACGCGAAGACGTTTTTTTTCTGTACCCTAAAAAAAGTTCTCTTCCAACAAACCTTTAATAACCATAATTTTTGTTAAAAATTATGGTTATTAAAGGTTTGTTGGTTGGATTCGGCTAAGATTGCGAAGTTTACTTATACTGCTGTGAAGTGGATATAATTATAATTTGAAAAACAGGTGAACTATTTTTTAGGAACAATCAACTAATAATATTAAAAAAAAAAATACATATTTTATAGGCAACTCAACAAAAATATGTTCCCCATTCATAATAATAAATAAAAATATGTTTCTATTAAAAATTCAATGAACATAATCTTGCAGCTGAATGAATGCCTCATAATCTTTCTATGAGGCATTCTGAAGAATTCTGCACTGTGGAGGTCAAAAAATATCTCAAGGTACACGGTTTGCTGTCAAAAACAACCCACATTACTCACAGACAAACAAAGATTCACAATTGGAAATCTTTTAATTGGCATTAAGTATGACGACAGACGGTGACTTGCCTAATCCCACGGTTAATGATATCCGCATGGAGCTGATACAACAATCCTAATATATAAAACACAAAAATTGTTTCTACCTACATCCGTTATAGACTGAAATCCAACTGCTACAAACTGGTTTCATTAGAAATCTGATTTGACTAGTAAAACAATGCATTAGGCACAAAATGTTTTTACTTACTTGCTGGGTATTAGTTATTTAAAATGTCAGTAGGTAAATTAATTAGACATTTTTTAATAGTGAAAAATTGTAATTTGGACCTCGTTATAAGATTTGTTTGCATTGGTTTTTTATCTTTACTGGTTTGCCTCTACTGACTGCTATTAGAAGATAGTGATATATAAAAATACTTTTTAAAAGCCAATAAAATCTATGAGGAATAATTGGCATGACTACGTGTACTTTTTTGAGATTCCGTACATTAAGGAAATAGTAGGTATCTGATAACTAGTGTTTTGTGTTTCTTTTGATTTTAAAAAGATGAGGATCTTTTTTCGACTGAATATTTTTCGATATTGCACCAATACCAATATTTTTGCCACTTTTAAACTGATTTGAATGGTTACTTTTTTTTTGAAAATTAGTCTCCAAATTCTATATTACGGTAATTTCATGAAAAAAATGCCCGCGAGAAATAATGAACGATAATATGTAAGTTGTTGTTAGATTATTAATTAATCAATCACTTAATAAGTTTAAGTCGATTCAAAAGTACAATATAAAAAATAATTACAGTACATTCATTATTCTGATGGCTGTATCATCAGCACCTATATTTACCCTGAGATTCCATTCTAATCTGTCACGTCTATGAGGTCGGCGAGTGTAAAGTTCATCAATACTGAATTCAATTATCGATTACACCATTGTGTTCAACTCTATCGATTTATATTTAAATACCAGCCGTTTATGAGAAATGTATTGTGAAATTGGACAAACGGATATTTATTTATTGTATTTGAGGGACCCCCCGCCGTGCTCTATCTATTTTAATTTATAATTGTGCTTTATGAAATGTCAATAATGTTCTACTTCTCAGAACCATAGGCAAGTTTTTTTTTTAATACAGGGCGAGCCCATCTTATTCTAAGTGGTTTCTACCGCCTAAAAACAACAGCGATACGAATCCGATCCTCCCTTACTGAAGCATAAGAAGACCCAAGTCGTATGCTCCCGTTGCTTCCGTCACTGTGAAATAGGGATGTTGCGCCTCAAGCGCCTGTAATTTCACCGGCACCCACACCCTGCACAGTAAAAAGTTCAAATAACAATCAAACGTCTTCTCTTTTCTCAGGAGTGAACCTACCTGTGCGTTGAATGAGAATAAGAATAAGCAAGAAACCCCTAATGGAAGGATTACTTTATTTTCGCGAGCATAATCCCTTTAACAAAGTAAGTACTAAAATCTAAACAACATTTGCCTTTTACGATGTAAACAGATATTTAAAAATATTTTGCTTCTCGTGTAGCAGAGCGACATCGCACCATGGAGCTTTATCATTTATATAATGAATCAACTACCTTAAATTATTTTTACTAAACGTCTATCAATCAATAAATTTGATAGAAACAAAAACTTATCATTGTTATTCAACCAAAGAATAAAAAATACAGAAGCCAACCAATTAAGAAAGAACGTTGTCTCATAACAAAAATGTATCGGTTGATGGAGTGAAGCGACAATTTCCTTGGTGGTCTCTGTGGCTCGTCGTAATCTGTCATCTGGCCTGTCAAATTACTAACGGCCGGACGACCGATCGGCTACTGAACTTGTTGTAGATAACAGATGCATTGGGACATACGGAATTAGTTACAGAAGAGACTGTTGTATAGAGAATTGGTAAAAGCCTCTCTGAGGCTTTGAGGAAATTAGATTTAAAAAGGTTTTACCGCACTTGTGGTTAAATACCTTCTTAAATCTGTTTTGCTTTAGTTTAGTTACTATTTATATGTACTCGCACTGGCTTCACAGGTTAGTTGGTAGTAGCTCTGCCTTCTGTGCTGTAGGTTGGTTTGATTCACACCCAGGACAAAAATTCAATCTGATGGTTAAAAATGTTTTTTGTGTGAATAATAAAAAAGTATCTGGGCGACAGAGCTCCAATCGGTTTTTTTTTTGTATTTTTTTTTGTAAATATTATATTTTTGCAAGAAATACACGTAAACTTAAAGTATATTATACAAGTAAACTTAAAAAGCAAAACCCTATCTAAACGCAAAATTTCATCGGAATCGTTAGAGCCGTTTCCGAGATACGCGAAATAAATATACAAGAATTGCTCGTTTAAAGTAATATATTATTTGAATTAGTGCATCTTTGATAGCGTAAGTCACTTTAATTAGTAAAACGTTACCGCAACTAGTGACACGTTACTTTAACTTGTGTAAATCACTTGTGATAAATCACCTCGTGACAAATTGACAAGTGATTAGTCATATTAATTAGTGATACGTTGCTTAAATTAGTGACACGTCAGCTAATGCATGTCCACAATATTGTATTGTTATTGTGACTATAAATAAATTTGATTATGTTTTTATAACATACTTAATCTTTGACAGTGCACAAAATAAATTGAATGAACGTAGGCGTCACCCATGGGGACACCTGATTATTTTCATGTTTTTTATATGGAATGTTAATTAATTTTTGCTGTCGTTTGAGATATGGCAAAATATTATGATTAATCGTATTCTTATTTTGTAACAAATTCATGTGTTGATTACCGTATAAGATAGTGAAATAAAGATATTAAATTGGCACTGCTAACCAAATTTTATATCAATTTTTATAATTAAACTTTAATTAATTATAGCATATCATAATATTTTTCTGTTGCTTACATTGAAAATCTTAAGACACAGTAGTGAAAGATTAGATAATCTTTGTGGTATAAAAAAAATTAAACTCACTAGACATACACTACACATACATACAAGACCCGAGAATAATTGCTCGATTCCATTACACGAATATGTTGACTGGCCTCATAGCTTAGTTGGTAGTAGCTCTGCCTTGTACATTGTAGGCAGTGAGTTCGAAAAGAGTAATATGTAAGTAATCACTTATATATTACTTTTTTCTGTACATACAGTTAGTATAAGTATATCTACATATAGAACAAACATTTCTGTTTTTTACACAAATGCTTGTGTGACGAACGTAAATGAGTGGGAGTAATCTAGTTCCCTTACTATAGCTATGCTTTATTCGATTTTTTTTATATATGCCCGACCTTTAAATCAAACCCGGAACCTTTTTCAGATTTCTGTCACCTCAGCTCAGCCGTCTGCGTGTGTTTTTATTTGAGTCTTTACTAGATTCAAAGTATTTGTGCCTATCGGCAGTATATATCCGGTATCTTGGTAATTATAAACATATTAAGGTATAAATAAAACATCTAAATTGGAGACAAAATCAGATTTACGAGCCCATATAAATCAATATTCACCATTTAATTAAGTTGCAAATTAAAATATATGGCGAAATCAGCCGTCGAATGAAGAGTAATTTCGTGCTTCGCATTGCAATCAATTTCGTTTTAATAATACTTATTGAGACAAACGACTTGGTTACCAGCAATAGTACCTACTCTCATAAGTAAATGTTGAGATTTGTTTTAAATTAATATTAAAAAGAGAAGGGGGAGCTACCAAAAAAAAAATTCCATTGATACGTACGAGTAAATGAAAGGTCTTCTTATTTTCTACTAGGATTAAGATCATGTTATTTTTTTTAATTTACCCTTCTATGATCAACTACAGTTACAATTCAGTTTCAGCTAAGGATATTTTCGAGAAACGTTCGTAGCGAAGCTTGCTTAGCGGTTCCTTACAGTTCAACTAAGTTAAGCACCTTTTGGCCCGGTCGGAAGTTGGATGGGTGACATGGTTGCGTTGGCTCACCAAAGCAACCATGCTGGGTTAATATCTGCACCAACCTGAACGTAAGAGCACCGCGCTCCAGGTGCACCCAGACCTGGCGGAGACATCGATCGATCCCCGATGAGTTGATCGGTTGTATCAACCCAGTTCTTAAGTTCTCAGACATGACGGTTTCTTCGCGATATTTTCCTGTACTCTTATCGTCGCGATAAGGACTATAAGGCCTTGATAAGGATATAAGGACTATATAGATCATTTTAAACAACGAAATGGTTACCCGAGCTATTAGTGAGAAAACAATGGCGGAGATGAGCTCAACACTTATCACGTCAACATTCCAATCTTGATGAAAAGTGGCTTATTAAGGCTCTGCCTAACCCTGTGAGAAAATGGAGCGAATAATGTACTTATGTATATCCGGAAACGCGTTTTATTTTTATGCCTAATACAGGTTGGGATGTTGATATTAACATCATTCTTATTCGAATTATTCGAATGAATATTTTTTTAACACAAATAACTTACAATGATCCACAGTGAAACCGGTCTAAATATCATTTGATCTCTTCACACTCCTATCACCCATTTATCACCATTTGAATAAATTCAATATGTACATTGAATCGTATAATTAATGGCTTTATCCGTTTAGCACTTAAAACCGCTTTAAGGGTGTTTTGTCCAAATATAACACCATCTCTTTTTTACGTTTATGAATTGCTGAGATGGAAGATACAGATAGAACCCCGCTGGTTAAGATCATTAATATTGATTTGTGGTCAATCAGAGAAGGATTTCACTTTTAATGTTATTATTTTTTGTCCTTCCTTCCAAGGCTTAAGGGTCTGTCTTTATAAGGACAAGGGTTTTTGTTTAGTCAATACATTAGTATGGGTCTTAATAGTGATCTGTATTTTTGGATTACGAGTTGATGAGTCCTATACGCGAAACTACTTACGTACAGTTGTATACAAAATAGAATTCGATTCTTTATCACCATACGCCTTTATCTTTTTTTTATGTGTTATTTTTATTTACGGGACGAGCAGACAGCCTATCTGATGTTGTGTCACCGCCGCTCATAAACAACAAAAAAGTGGCTTAGGTCTTCCCCTACTAAAGTCGGCCCTAAAAAGTAAGGCGCATCGCATTGCGCCCGTCTGAGATGGCGATTATACGCCTCAAGTGTCTGTAATTTCTGCGCGCCCACACCCTTCCACTCGACCACAGCAGAGTTTCACTTGCGCTGGATTACCAGGCGTGGAGCAACTTCTTCTCCGGACGAACGTGGCACAACCAATAATTGGTATTAAAATTTAACTACCATTAAAATTACAATACCTATGAATGGAACTGGATTATTTTTCACTGTATGAGGCGAGTAAGAAATTCTAATTTTATATTATGTTGGCAGTAAGCTGTAGAACAATAGTGTCAGATACTTCATCAAAAGGATTATTAGCAATGGGAACGGTGTGGGTAAACAAGTTGCACAACTGGCGTCTAATTTTGAAACCAGAAGACCATTAATTATATCAGACGATAACGAACTGGATTCATTCTATTGTTCCGCGCAGCTTTCAAAATGTCACATTAATTGATTTAAGTCTTGGATTACGGAAACTTGGTTAAAATAGGTAAATGGCGCGACACAGTTCTTAAGAGGTTGAGCAAGTTTAATTGTGGCTACACGAAAACCCCCTGGGTGGTGCTAAAGGAGCAACAGCAAATAGCAGCAGAACTTGTGCAAAGTTCGCCCGGAGAAGTACTGCCTGCACATCTGGTTATCTGCGACCTAGCAGTAGTGCACTCGCATTACTGGGTACCGGTGAAATCACAGGCGTATGAGACGTAACATGTTGTAATGGGCGTAGGTAACCACTTAACATAAGGCGGGTCTTCAGCTCGTCATTTTACGTTGTTTTTTTTTTAAATACACACATAATAGTTTTTTTCTTTTAGTATTTATAATACGTAAAGTTATAATACATATTATACATATATATACACAGAACCAACATATATGTTTGTTATACAAATATTTGTCCTGAGTGGGATGCAAACCTTCCCGAAACAAACAGGGCAGAAGGCAGAGCTGACCAACAGAGCTGAGGCCATTCTATAAAGTAATAAATAAAATTTGTCTATAGCAACCACGACTTTGTGTTTCAGGTCCATGTAAGTACGCATCTTAGTATAAAATATTTCATCAAAATGTTAATTGATTTCATAGCCACGAAATCGTTTTGAATAGGTCTTAATTGTTCGCCCATCAAGATCATTAGACACTCAGTAAACTTACATTGCAAATATTGCCCCGACATCAATAATCTATCAATTCAGGAATGCACTAAGGTCAAAGGAATCTGCAGACTCATGATTCCAATGATTTTCCGTCATTATTCATGTTCGAATAATAGTTTGCACCCTATAGTTTCTTAACTCATGAAGGGCTTTAAATGAAATGTGGTTTGATGTGATTGCGCGACTGTACTTATTAGGGTTGTTAACACGGACATATTTTAATACTATTATTATGGTATATTATATGGCCAATATATTATTATAATATTGGTCATATCTGAATCTGAAGAATGCAGTCATTCTCACCATATCTAAAGTCCACTCCCACTAATTATTCAAGTTATATAAGACACAAAATCGGTAAAGTATCTCAGACGTAGTCTAAATCACTGTGCGATTCGTCGATTTTATCATTAAACTTTGTGTATTTAAGGGCACTTTATGAGTCACGTTAAAAGGAACATGAGAAATGTCAAACTTGTCTTGGTATTTTTTTATTGTCTTTTTGATACGAGTAGTGTGAATTTAACACATTGTGCTAAGAATACGGCCTCTGGTCGCAGCCCTACACTCAGATTGATTCGAGCACTTCTGTCCATAAGTATACGAAACACAAACGTGCATAGTATACCCGTTTCACAGCAAGGCATCACTTCCATTAATTATTCAAGTTAGATAAGACACTGCATCGGTAATGACTCTCAGACGTGGTCCATTGCTCATCGATGTGTGATTCGTATCCACTTGCTTTTATTTGTCGAGTGGAATCATTAAGCTTTGTGTTTGAGGGCACTTTTTATGAGTGGTTTATCATTAGTTGGTTTTGTTTTCTGCGTTGCGATATTGTTTTTTATTAATAATTTACTATTGTTTTTATTATTTTAGCTACGTTGCTTGATTTGATGCGTCACGGATCGACAGTTCAACAGATTCGACAGCAGAGATAGATTGTATTATGTTGTTAACAACGACAAAGATATCGATAAATTCATTATATCGAAAACTATAGACGATTTTGACGGATCATTTTTGTATTGTGAATTCACCAACACGTTCCGTCAAGCCCGTTAACACAACTATCGTTGAATCCATATGAATTGTCAACAGTTATATTTTTTTTATTTTACTACATCGATGAAATCCACATTCGCATTGATAAGTAATTGATATCAATGAGGATATTAATAGTTGCTGCATTTTCCCCTGCAATTTGACCGACTGACTGAAATAATTAATTAAATTAACTGATTTTGTATACCACCACAATAGCGCGTTCTCTAAACGAAAAACAAAAACACGGTGGGTCTACGTGTGTCCTAGAACCAAAAACTTTAAAGACATGTGACATTTATCAACTCAGATTGGACGTCCGTGGTAGATTACTGGTCTCACTCTCAATTGTTGAGAGTAAGCCTATGTTGCTGCGGGTAGAAGGTTATAATCAGGGAATCACAATAAAGTAGTGATTAACTCAATAAATTTAATTTGATCATAAATTCTAAACTTAAAGATGGTGCTGCTCGCGTGGTACCAAGTAGGTATATGTAGTTAAGGTATTACAGATCATTTGGAAGTAGTTCTGCCATCTGTGCTGTAGGTCGTGGTTCAATTCCCACCCAGGGCAAACATTTGTATGATGAACATAGATGTTTGTTCTGTGTCTAAATCCCATGGTACATGCTGTTTTGTTTGAGAGTAGATGGCGTTAAGTGAAATACCGTTGATTTTTTTTTTAACGTGACCTTTTGCCCTTGTTGGTAAAGAATAAAAAGAAAATAACTCAAAATAATTACAATACCTTAATCACCTTAAACCAATATATAATAAACTATATAATTGTCTGTTTATTGTTTAGCCGCTTGTTACAATGTCCAAACGAGTGATTCAAATCCGAGATAACATCATGTTATGTCCGATTGAAAAATAATTATCCGAAATCTGTACCTAATTAATTTGATTGTGTTGTTCAATTAATTCTGAACACGGATTGGATGATGCTGTATTTTGTTTTTATTTATCATTAACCACTACTCGTCCAATTTATTAGGCAGTGAGTGTTTATTTTATTAGGGGGGCTACAATATTAATCGATGTACTAGTGACGAGGGGACACAAATCCATTGTAGCATAAAAATGTAGGTACGACCTGCCATCCTTGTCAGTGTCAGGAGAAGTCAGATCGGTCATTCTGTTCATATTTGTGCCTTATTAGGAACAATGAAAGAGGCATTATGATTTAGCGATATTGATGTATTAAAAGCAGATTTTAATACATCAATGATAGGCGACTTGAAATTGCCAATAAACAAACATTACAATGTGGTCCATGTTACCTCTTTGAATTATTTAGTAGGTACTACAATTACACTTAGTACTTATACAAAATCCAAATTTAGTTTTGTATTATTGTGATTCTGGCACTAAAAGACGATTTTTCATAATACTTTGCTTACAACTTTACATGCAAATTATAGTTAACAAGACATGTGTAGAATTGAGGAAAAATAAAGATCAATCAAGAAAAATATACAATAGATTTACTACTAATTAAAAGTTCTAGATAATTGGTGGTACTGTATTCGCATTAAGATTATGAAGCGGCAAAACTGTTTGTTTTCACATTTTTTGATTACTGCTAGCGCCATCTAGTGACAAGTATACGTAAAATATTGTTATGAGCTTTCAAATTATGTTTACAGACATTGAATAAAATTACTATTAAACTGTATTAAAATTGAAATGTATGTTCATAGATTTTATGGGTGTATGTTAAAAGCAGTTAGAACCATTTAAGTAAGCTTTTTACATGCTGATTCCATTAAATAATAATTACATTTTATTCAGTATTAAAAGAAATTACGCAATACAAAAATACAATAACATTAATATCGGCACTTGAGACATTATATATCAGCCTCAGTCAGCGCCCGTCACTCGACCCATCTTCTTATACTTCAGTAGAAGAAGACCCGAGTCGTATAGCCGAGTCGTTTTATGGCGCCGATAGCCAATTAACATCAGCTCATTCTGTCCCCATTGCGGCTGTAGGTTAATATGTTTGGTACTCCTTTGTGCCTCAACGGCTGAATGGATTTCAATGAAATTTATTATGAATGTCTACGGATTAACAAATTTTATCCCATTTTTAATTACAAAAAGTGAAGTCAGCTTTCTTCCATCGTTTCATATTAACTTTTAACTTCTTATTTCAACTGCGGGTTAAGATCGCGGGGCAAAGCTAGTTTTATATATAAGTTTAAAACAATTTTCTTTTTCGGGTGGTTATTTTTCTTTTGTAGTTAATTCCATTTTGACTTCAAATTCGAAGTTCCAAAGAGATGGTCTAATTTCAAAGCTGTATTCTATTTTATGATAGACCATTACACTTATATGCTAGTAGCTCTGACTTTTGCACTTTAAGTCGTAGGTTCATGTTTGTACGGTGCATAGTTAATTAGAATTACATGTACATATTTAAAAAAAAAGTATTATATATGAATTCTATCAGTGTTGTCTTAGTTTCCACATAAGTTCTGCTTAGTTCTGGGCTTGAAGGCGCTGCGTGAAAAATCCAAGATATTGCCTCCCCGTGTGGCGTTATAAATCGATTCCAGGATTCTTAAAACGGTCGGCGCACCCTGGAAACATTAGACTCGGTAACGCATAGTCTAGCTGGCCAATCCTTCCACCGCGATGGTTTAAAGTAATTTGAACCATCGACACGATAAAAAGAAGATTTTTATTTTAACTCCACTAGATTTTTTTTGCTTTTTGTGTTTTACTCTCTTTAGTTATTCCACTAAAAACTGTGTTGCCCCCTGCTATCCTACCAAAAAGTAGCTCTCCCTTCATAAATTACGCTTAAAACACCTGATCTGGCATCTTTATCCTCAAAAGAATGAGAATTAAAACAATCCCCCAATCCCTTGAGCTCTTGAGGTACTTGCTAATCCCGGCCTCGTTAGAGAGTCCCACAAATCTCCCAGTCTCGGTGTGACAAACACAAAAACCATAAAATTAAATTAATGTCTTTCCGCCACTCCGTATAGATAGTTAGTCTGTTCAGGAAAACTTGGCTGTTTCTTGGGGAATTATTTTTGTGGTAGAGTAAATTTGTTACCGTTATTTCATTACGATAAAAACATTACACAGATAAATTGAAATACGTAGGTATATATTATAATATGATAATTTAGTGATTGTAAATTGTGTATTGTATCACTTATTTTACATTGTGGCATTTCTTAACTAAATTTCAATGGGACCACCTCAGAGACCATATCAAATTCTACTTCTTCTTTTCGTGAAAGCGACCAACTCTTAACATGGCTTATCGACTAGAATAGCCGGGATCAACATATAAACGTGCCCTCCGAAACTCATTAAAGAATCATCCAAATCGGTCCACAATTGGCGAAGAAATTACGCAGTTTCTTCGCCAATTGTGCACTAAATATACAACAAAGAGACAAAAACATACATCTGAATTGAGAACCCCCTTTTTTGAGTCGGTTTAAAATCACAAATATCTTACCTTTCTTACAGGCACTTTATTATGAAAAGTTCAGAATCAATATGAAAGTTTGAATGGAAAAGTGCGAGATTGAACTTTGTTCATTAAAACTGAAGAGTTTTCCGCTTTCATCGAGAAAAAGAAAATATCGTTTTCCATATAATATAACGAGAAAAGTATATTAATGCTATTAGGGTAATGCCGTTTTTCACGTAAATAACTTAGGTATATGTAACTGTTATAATGAGAACTGACATGATTCTAGTATTATTTCATATGAATAATATTATTATATATGATAATTAGATATATTATATATGTTTTATTTCATAAAAATAACTGTATACAAAAATAAATGACACTTAAAAGTCTTCCAATTTTATATCATAAATTCATATATATTAAGATTTTTGTTTTTAATATAATAATCTAAATCAATTAAACAAGTATGATTAATTTTGACGTATATGTACCAAGTCAAAGCTCTTTAATAGGATTGACGGTTTGCAATGCCGATGGATAGTCTAGCGCCATCTAGCGGCGAGTGGCATTCACACTTAATACTTAATTTTATTTTTTAGGTAAATATATTATATTATTTTACGTGTCATGGAAATGTCTGTATCGTAAATCAATGAAATATAATATATTTATTTTCTGTAAATTAAAGTCAACACATTTAGATAATCCGAAACATTTTCAAATGACGCGTATTGCAAAATTTGTCATTTTATTGTTTTATTATTAACGGAGTTTCATGAGTTCGTCGAATATCATTCTACCACCAAATTTATTATCAACACATCATTTTTTTTAATTGCAAATTCAGTTTTTATTTTTTAAATATTTATATTTTAGTCTATCTCAGCCATTGTTTTCCGCCATTACTATAAAACAGTGAAAGGTATGAAAAAAATTATCAATTTATTTATTTATTTATTATTATAAAGTATAAAATATAACATTACAGAATTATCTAATGCGTTATACTAGAAATACACAATAAACATAAATTAAAACACAACGGAACATACATTAGTACAATAGATACATATAATATTAACATAGAATATAATTTAACATAGAATATAATAAAACAGAAATTAATATATGAACTTAAACAAAACGAAACAACACAGATTGGTACCATAAAAAAATATCAAATTGGTTCAATATTTAAATCGAAATAAATAAATTTGAAACAAAAAGGCGTGTTTTGCTTTTCTGTGACTTATTTCTTCGTATACAACGGAACCTATTTGGATGTATCTTTTTTCAATACTCTAGCCCTGAGCAATAAGGGATCAAAGCATTAAAATAGTTTTTTTTTTTACTTTTTAAATCACTTGTACTTGTATAGTTTTTCTTCAACGTTTGCACTTAGTTTGCGCAAATTAAGTAAATGTCACCAAAAATTTCTCATGTTATCGAATGTTATATCATTCATTCTCAATAGTCGAGAGTAGGCATGTGTGCCTGCATTGATAACAATTGAGAGCTAGTTCTTTGACTATAACGAGGATTTCACAGACTATAGCGAGGGTAGCAACTTGATTACCACAACTATCTAAGTAACTACCCAGAAAGCCATCAAACCTAATCTGTTGACTATGGGCAGGGTTCTGATAAGTCTCTAATTAATCAGCCAAACCCACCATATTAAACTGTTTACGATCTTTCTAAGTACGTCTAAACATAGATAAAAGTAGCCATGTGTGAATGAGTGGGTAAAGAAGTATTTAACTAAAAAAATAACCGGTTAAGTACTTTACCAACATGATCATTATGCAATATTATTATCAGAAGCGATAGTGGCGAAGCTTTACTGTATATTCTATACAGATAATTTGAGGTCAGCAACTCTCCTGTCGGTCAATAGTTGGATGGATGACCGTTTAATGGCATTTGAAGTGAGCGCTTCCGTGCCTCGGAGGGCGAGTTAAGAAGTCGGAACCGGCTATTTTAGCCGATAAGCTATGTCGGAGGCTGTCATTGTCGAAAACTCTGACACCAGAGTTGGCTAATTACACGAAAAGAAGTAGAAGATGCAATTATTCTTATTCTTAGTGGAGTTAACCCGCATATTTTCTAAGCGTTTCGGGCAATGTTCCCCGTAGCTAAACTCTAACCCAATCAAGTGGAACTCGGGTTGCTGGCAACACTGACTCAGAGTCTGCTGTGAAGAGTCACAAATGATTGGCATTTGAGGAGCTAGGTAAGATTGGCTCATATACCATTGCATTTTTATTGGAATAGAAAAACATCTGCTGGACTTACTATATATAAGCCTTTGCTAGCTGTGCCCGCGGCTTTGCCCAAGTAAAATTCAGAGAACATTCAGCTTATGTTCTTCCTCTAGATACATTCTATCTCCTTCCGAGTTCATCATACTTAAAAATTTGCTAATAATTATGATATTTATTTTAAAAAAATACATTTTTCTAAATAAAAATGTTCTATTAATAAAAATCTTTTAATGCTTTGTTTTAATTTAAAAATTGTGACTTGATCTTTAATTATTAGGACTTTATCATTGCGACAATCTAACTCGAAATTTCTAAATGTATCGCCCTGGCAAGTGCTTATTTTTATGATCTAGAATTCAAGAACAATATTTCATACACATTACGCCGTTATGAAAATTACTATACAATAAATGCGCAGAAAATTTGGTTAACAGAAATGTTTCAAGCAATATGAGAGGTAGGCCACATCTAAATATTTGGATTCCAGGTTTATTGCAACGTGTTTTGGCATTATGAGACATTTCTTAGAACTTGTCAAACTTTTAGACAGCTGTGACAAAATACCTGTTAGCAGTTAAACATACATGAAGCCCACGCAGTGAACAACAAAAACCATTAACCTTCCTTTACCGATAGTGACTCTTTGTTGGGGAGTCCCTTATAAGATTCCCTACACCTCTCCACTATAAAGACATATTGCGTTTCGCGTTTTTGAACTCGCGATTTCGACGCGTATTTACGTATTCACACTCGCATTACTCCTAGTAGTACGAGATGAGATGTGGGCGTGTGTGCAAATCGCGTGTGTGGAGTCAGCTTAACGATACCAATGTAACTTGGACCGTTTCACCTCCCGCGTACGTATGCAAAGCGAGAGGCATCGCCGGTGACGTATGCAAACGAAGAGATCTCAACTAGATGGTGATATACGACGTAGGCTGTTGCTGTGTGCGTGTGTTGGTATGCCAGTCGCCTCTAGGCGCGCAATAGACGGGGGTGGGCAGCCGAGAGGATGGGGTATAAAGGAAAACCATTTACATTTGAGCGATTCGTCCAATTTAAAATTCCTACAAGATAGCATAGACACGGGTGCCATTCTTTTGAAGGCGGTCATAATGCAAGGGGATACTTTTTGAAGTGTCGAGGTATTTGCTAATCTTGATAGTGCGATCAGGAATAGACTGAAGAATTAATGAAATGTTTTCTAGGACGATTTGTCACGTCCCGATTTCCAGATTGGTTCGGGGTTTCGGGTGAAATATGTCACCGTTTTGGGAAGGTATCGTTATGAATATGAATATAGGGTGCGTCAAATCAGTCGGGGAGCGTTCCATCAAAACGTCATAGGTCGCTCTCAGGACAAATTTGCTCGCTTGCCCACGTCCCACGTTTTACGAGCAGAGCCGACGAAGATTCAGCACCCAAGGGACACATTCCGCCTCCAAAAACTTTACCCGTTACAAATTTGTTTTTTTTTTTGCCTTATCTGCTCCCCGCGCTTTGGCAAACCTAATTCCGTATTCAAAAATATTTCTGCAAGTATTGTGCTCGTACGGAACGTTTTATGGCCGCCCATATACCGTTTTAAAAGTTAGCCAGTTTTACCACGCGTTGTTATTTTTACGTACAGTCGCTTTCGTGTTTTGCTTATAATTATTATTGTTCTTTGATAACTACTGTATTTTTATTGTTGTTTGAAGTTACCGTTTCGTTTCTCGTGTTAGTTTGGAAATGGTAGGCGTGACATAAAAAACGTGACGGGTCTAATCGTGAGTAAACAGAAGTGTTAGCAATCGTTAGTTTTTTCTTATAAAACCATGTTGAGTATAAGATAGTTCATAAAAGTAGGCGAATTCCAATCAAGTTCGACACGAACAGAGACAATACATGCTAGCGGCTTATTTTGCATTCATGGAATATTCTTAACCCCCTACAAGGCGGGAACCAATGCGGAACAAAGCAACATTTTTGGTTTGTTATGTTTCACTGTTCGTGGCGAAGCGTGCCTAGATGATCTTTACGGATAATTTGAGTTAAGCAACTTTCCACCCGGTTAGTACAATAGTTGGACGGGTGACCGATTAGTAGCATTTGAACTGATTATTTCCGTGCTTCAGAGGGCACGTTAAGATGTCGAAAGCCTTCAGGTGGATTAAAAAACTCCAACACTAGATTTAGCCACTTACTCACATAAAGAGAAAAAAAAGAACTTCGATAAAACAGGAGACTCTTAAGAAAAAGATATCTAATCATATTATCATTAATCTGTGAACTGATTCTATTTTCTAGACTAGCGCTAACTTAGCAGGTAATAAGAATGTTGTAGGTACATATTTATCAAAAAAATACTTTATTAAAAGATATTTTGTATCACAATTAATAATTTTATTTAGGTGAATTTCAACCATAGATCAAGAATCAAGAAGAAAGTACTTGAATCGCGAAAATAACATATAACTGTATGCTGATTTATTATGTCACTTGGAACAAGAATTTTCTGGTTATGATACTCGTATGCTCACCAACTGTCATATGACATGTCTCAGTACCTATAATTCACAGAGACTTGCGACTCTAGCTAACCCTTCAGAGAGAAAAAGGGTGTCCCTAATCGATGCTGAAAATATGGCGGAATCCAGCTCTGGTGTCGAAGTTTCAAAGTGACTTAAGGACTAGTGCCCTCCGAAGTACGGAAGCGCTCAGTTCAAATGTCACTAAATGGTCACCCAACTCCTGACCAGGCCGAAAGATGATGATCTGTAAATAACAGCTAAGCAAGCTTCGCCACGAACGCGTGGATATGAACACTTTATAGGAATATTCTAGTTGTTGTTCGCTCCTGTGCACCTATGCAGTCAAGTCAAGGGTTAGACGAGTACAATGGGACGTAAGGGCATAAAGTGGCACGCGGGTACTGCCATCTAATTCTCCATTCATATTTCGAAGCCAATTGGTCGGTAATTTCAGAGGTCTACGGATAAAGCATTCAGGTGGAATTGGATTGGCGTAAATGGGTGCTGTGGATTCTTGGACCGATTGAAGGGTTATGAATGTAGAATAGTACTACGTGCCTATTCTATACTATTTAAAAGCATCTAATCAAATGTTAACCTACAAAGTCGAAATATTTTATTACTATTGAAATAAAAAAAATATTTGGTAAAGTCCCTCTTTATTAGAACAGTATTAAGAAACTGCGTGTTTAATACTAAGTTTAGCACTTGTTCAATCAATATCCGTATAATCCTCCATGGGGAAGAAGAAGGATAACTTTCTATTCGCTTTCTATCAATTGTTATCCTACAAAGTCAAAGTCAAAGCCAAAATACTTAATTTCTGTTGAATTCTTAAAACAATACGTTTCCAAACGTTACTTTTATTTTGGAATAAAAATCCACAGACACTTTTCCACTAATTTTACTTTCTTCTGGACCAATACTTGAATATTTATGAGACTCAGATGGAAGGTTCAAGACAGTAAGATCTTAGATGTTCTTCACATATCATCTAGCAACTTTTCCTCCGTTCATGAAACGTGATGGACGCAGCAGGTTGATTACTGTTTTTATGTGCTTGGATCGCCACTTACCACCAGGTGGCCTTCAGCTCGTTCCGTCACCTATTCACATAAAAAAAGACTAATTGGTGGGTTGGGAAATTAATCATAACTTATAACTAGCCCTGTGTTTAGTGCCTGAGATAAGTATACAAATTAGACAGCAATATTCTGCAGTCAACTTCAGAGGCAGCAATGATTTTGGCCCGGTTCTCTTAAGTTATAGAAAAAGTCTAGAAAATTCAAATATAATCGACAATGCACTGGACAATATGAACTTGCCTGAGTCAGACCACTTTTTCATTTCAATCTATTTCCATATTTCAATTGCATGACTTCAATAGATGACATTTCAGTGGCATACGATTTCAATTTGGACTTGACATTCTTATTTAAGTAGCAATCGGGAATGCATTTCCATGTTTTTATATTTTATACGGAATAAGCCGAAGTCTCGCCTGATTTTAAGTAGCATCATCTACCCACAACATGTATAGATGTTTAAAAAAAGCAGGTGTATACCTACGCACGGTGAATTGGCACCGATGAGCGCTGGAAGTCAATCAGCAAACAGCTCAAATCAAGGCAGGTTGAAACTTGTCGCAACTGATGGCTGCTTGTTGATAGTTTGGCTCGCAGTATGGAAATTACAGTTACTAGCACTAATATTAGTTATCTGTGGCTACAGACAGTCCTCCTGCATCTTTTTTTTTATGTGAAAGAGTGACGGAACGAGCTGAGGGCCCACCTGATGGTAAGTGGTGACCCTCGCCCATGACAACAGTAATGCGCGCGACTCAGTATGAGATCCAAATCTTTACTAAGTCGCATTCATCCTGCTGCGTCCATCACCCGAGACGGGGATGATACGTCTCATGCGCATGTGATTTCACCGGCAGCCACACCCTTCCACCGGAACACAGTAATGCAACCACTACTGCTTGGCGGCAGATTCCAGATGTGGTGGCAGTACCTCTCCGGACGAACTTGGCACAAGTTCTACTGCTACTTTTGGTTGCTCCTTTAGCACCACCCAGGGGGTTCGTGTAGGGAATCATAGGGTATACACCTGCGGACGCGAGCAACTGGACCCCCCGAATCGCATCTACCAGCGCAGTGCCTAAAAGCAAAAAAGCAGTTTTTTTTACGCGGTTGATCAGTCTTAAGGATTGCAATTCAGCAAAGTGGATCACGCCTATTGGAAGTCTGTTCCAGTGGAAGGATGTGGGTGCCGGTGAATTTACAGCAGCAGGTCTAGTAGAAAAACAGAACTGTGCTATGGACTTGTTTATTATCTTCCGAAGCCTAGTTGGTTGGTCTAGTATTCTTCGAAGCGGTGGTTCAATCCTCAGCCATGAGATGAGTCCATGATATTTATATTAAACTTGATACAAATATAACTAAGAACAAATTTCTTTGAAAAAAATCTTCGAATTTAATTGTATTATACAATTTCTGCTTTAGTCGCAAAATAATACCTATTTATCTCAATAATTTACGATGAACTTTATATTGGAATTGAGATAAGCCGTAGTATGCACAATTATAAGATGCACTTTTGCTAAAACCTTTTCCATATTAAAATCATGCAAATGTCTATGTGCAGCATTTTAATACGTAATTGTAATAAATGTTGAGTTTGTTGTTAATATTAATATAGATATTATGCTTTACTTGACCTTATTAATGATAAGAATAGTTTTATCATGAATTTACCTACGTATTAGTAGCACAAGACAAGAGACACAGGGTCAGATTTAAATTGGGAACCTATTTTTATTTTATTTTCTTGAAATGAATGACATGACATGACTACGTCAAATTTAGCCGTCAAACTACATACGTAGTAGAAAAAATGCCTTAGAGAAAAGCACGTACTTTACACCCAAATTTTCCAGGAAATATTTCTAATTTTTCTATACATAAATTACCCGATTTAGACTATAATAAAATGATGGTACATTTTAAAAACAAGAAATAGATCACAATGTTTTGCTACCAATCAGTATAGCCGTGATGTGATTGTTTAAATTGATTTTATACATAACATTTCATTTCAATCTTTTATAATTTCTGTATTTCATATTTGCGTCTCATATATAAGTCATAATGTTTATACATATATTTTAATCCACGTTTGTAGTTCTATTTAAAATAAACAGTCATTGCTTTGGTTTACCAATAATAATCAAAATGCGTGGTAAATCATTTTCTATGGCGACATCAAATTATAAATCAACAATTTATTGGATAAAGAATGTTTCCTGAACCAAGTAGAATTCACCTTCGCCTGTGTCGAATTATCATCTGAATGCTAAACCAATTTGCATTTACAACCATTGCGCTTGGAACTGCTTATTGACAGACGATAAAGTATTGATGTAAAAGGGGTAGTCAGAGTGAGCCAGACACAGAACAAGTGACTGAATTAAAAATCCAATGAATCGACTTCAATATTTTCATCCCCTATTTACGGTCGGAATTTTTCTATGAGGTTTCGATAAGAACAAGAAGGCTAAGAAAATATGGTTATTTGGTTAATGTTTCATACTTGGAACTGATATTGACATTTCACTATTTTTTCTATCTTACTAGCTTTTAATCGAGGCGTCGCTTACGTTAATTTAGATTTATAAACTATAATTTATTCATGATCAAGCCCCTTTGTCCATTTCTATACCCCTGTTAACTTGTATGCAAATTTTCATGATGCTCAGTTGACTTGTTAAGGAATGAGGGCGTAAAAAACAAACAATTAAACAAACACATTCGCAAGCATTGCTATCTATTTTCAGGCCGGTAAAACCTCCCATTCTTATCAAATACCATCAGGCACAAAAGTCATATGCAATAATTTAGAATCGTGTTCATCTACAGAACCACGGTACGCCTATTACGTCAAATTGTTGGCAATTTCCTTACTATACGTTTAAACGGTTTGCAAAATGCCGATTTGCCGATTTCACATACGTCATAATTCTTCGACATACAATAAAATTGCAACTCACTACTTAGTACCAATTTCCGTATGTTTGTTCGGCTCGAAGACAAGTAGGTGTGCTTGGGTAATGACAGCTATTTTGTAGAATGATGACGTGGATTTATTTAAGAGAAATGCCTTTACTTTGTAGAAATGTCTTTGGGGACCTGCTACAACAACTTTTGATGTGGAACCAAGGTTTCGTTTTCTTCATGGAGGTTCATAAAGGGTTTGATTAAACGTCAAATTTAGTATTAAGAGCATGGAAATTCTAGGTATATATTTTTAGTGACTGCAAGATTATTTAAGAATTTATTGGAAATAAAGATGTTTGATTCTGACTCTCATGTTCAAAGTAAGTTTATACAAAACTTTTGAGGCCGTCAAAGTGACCACAAAACCAGACCTGATATAAAAACATAATTAATTAACGGTATTTTTTTTAAAGTTTTCTACACATGTAAAGATTTGTACTCTGATATATATCATCTCTGGCCACTTCTGGATATTGGCTTCTCCAAGAAAGCGATACTGTATCCGATCTTCGGCTATTCGCATATCTTATCACCATAAACGAAATAGACAGTTTACTGTCGTACTAGACATACCGTCTAATAGGAAACATTAAATCGGAGACATGAAACTAAGTCCCCACTAAAAAAAGTTGAAAAACTAACGACTCAGGATCACGCATCGGAAACTTGGCCGAATTAAAAGTTGCCAGTAATAAACAATAAAAAATACCAAACAAGCTATTTTGATACGAGTTTTTGTAATCGCAAGTTGGATAAATAGGGCGGAATTGGTAGAATACAACGCTTCTTGCTTTTATGGTGGAATGATGGCTATAGAAAGTTCTAACTTAGTATCTTTGTAAGTAAGTATTATTAAACGAATTCAAAGAAGGAGAATGTTCTTTACTCACCTGTTTTTTTTTGGTGGTTTCGTTACGCGACATTTTTGCCAAATGTGGATCGATTTTGGTGTTTCTATATTCAATGAACTTGCTAACCAATTTTGATGATTCTTAGTCGTATTTTTTGACGTAACCGTCATCCAGCGTCAAATTCAGAGAATATGCAGAGAATATGTTCTTCCTCCCGCCACAATCTATCTTCTTGGCAATTCAAACTTTCCTCCTCCTCACCCTCTTCAATTTTTTTCGCGACCAAAATCTCCATACATATAATAATATACTAAATTACCATCGAAAAAAAGTTATTGAAACATATCAAAAAATTACGGTTTTGCACAATACCACCTATACATCTTTCAGGTTGAATGTGTATCATTTACAATATATTATAGCCGACCGCGAAGGTTTTTAATTTTTTTATATTGTATAATTTTTGTTATCTGTATTGATTTTGATAATTATAATTTATAAACAAAGGTAAAGGAGGTATAATTTATAAAAGGAAAGAAGACAAGACACAAAAATATTTGGAGGAGATTTTTATCGACTTGCAAATCAGCCGATTGAAATAAGACCATTAATCATTTAATTTGTATATTTTCACTTATAACAAATCGAAGTAAAACCACTTCAAATAGACACTAGACCTGTCATGCGTAGAAGCATATCCACTACTTCAGCCCTAATCACAGCCGTAACATCTCTAATTATTCCATTTATTATTGAGAGCATCCAATTATTATCAGCGTATACCAATTATTGGCAGCGGCGACCGCCTGACATCCTTGGCTAGTTATTAAGCATGCCAATAGATTATTGATTGGTGCTGATTGTTCGTGCCTATGTGTGCACGTAGATGGGGTCATTTGCATGGGTCTGTGATGAGTTTTAAGGGACAATGTTGACTAATAAACCAATATCATTGTGATGTTTTGCTTCAAGGTTTCAGACCAAACTCAGTGATGGTGCCTTACTGGTAGATTCTAGCAAACCTATTTAATTATATATAATTATAACAGGTTAGTCTGTTGATAATGATCTCTGTGGCATCAGCCATGGTTTTATTGCATTGTGGCCGTATTTCAGACCATAGAATGATATGGAGCCTAATACCGGGCTCAATGGTACTCACGGGGTACCTATGTCCAGTAGGGGTTGATATAGACTGAATATATAATCTATGGAATCAACAACGATTTGTATTTCTGACCCGATATTACTGGGAACAAAACAGCCACTTATACAAAGATCAAATACCCTCGAAATTATGATGCGATTTATTAAATAACATCAAAACTAGTAATTTCAATAATCACAAGTTTTGATGTAGAAGAAAAGTTCTATGTACGACAATCATAAAATTCCTTGAAATGGCAGCCTAGCAAAATCCTAAAAACTTTCCAACCTGTGAAAGTAACACAACTGCGCACAATTAGTGTTTGCGTACGAATTGGCAACAATTTCGTGTATTTAATCTTCGTCTTTATCACCATTCAGTAAGGTTCTAAAGATTCGATTGTTTTATAATTGACGATATTGTTGACAGTCAAGTGATTCAAATTGTTGATAATTGATCGCCAATGAGTCTCACATGACTGTGACAATTAGTTTGATCAAATACCTATATTTTTTTTACCTCTTTGCTATGGCCGTTTCGCAAACATCATGGTAAAAAACCCAATATACAAAACAAAAATTGGTTTCTACCTATGTCCGTTATAGACTTTGAAACCATCCAACTGATCTGCTTCAAACCAGTTTCATCTACACTAATATTATAAAGAGGAAAACTTTGTATGTATGTTTGTTTGTTTGTACTGAATAGGCTCAAAAACTACTGGACCGATTTTAAAAATTCTTTCACCATTCGAAAGCTACATTATCCACGAGTAACATAGGCTATATTTTATTTTGGAAAAAAATAGGGTTCCGTAAGATATTTGGGTTTTTCGGACACAAGGTGTAAAAAATCAACCAGAAAAGTTACTTATTTTGCGTACGCTGCCTAAACTATAAAAGATAGAACCATAAAATGTTCTAATTAATTGTAGATCTTATAAATATCTACAAAAAAGTCCGCGACACACTATACCCATCTATGTCGAGTGAGGCACAGCAACCATTTTTTTATTTAAAAATCTTGAATTTTTTTTGGACTACATTTAAACGCGTTTATTTTACTCATGCTATTAATCCTTATCAAAATAAATGATTTCATCACTAAGAACAGTTTATGGAAATAATATTTGGTCTTTGAATGATTAAAATTGGACGTTTGGTTTTGAAGTTATGGCGAAATTAAAATATTACGATTTCTGCTGCACGGCCCGTTGCGAAGTGGGCGTCACCAAGGCGGGGGTGCGCGTGCGGGAGGGGAGTTTAGATCTATTACATTTAAATATTTTCATCATTAATAACTTAACATACACAGAAAGACAATCTGTGCAGCCTGCGGATAATGACTGCGTCGTCAATGTTACTGTCGGTGTCTGTGAATTGACCTGGGAATCATTTTGCTGACCGTGTCTTTCCTGGGTAGGCTTTTTGCAGCGGTAACCGACATCCACGCGGGCGGAGCCGCGGGCGACCGCTAGTTAGAAATAAAATGGTTTTAGACCACTAAAACAATACATTAGGCACAAAATGCATTTCTTCTTTTTAGCGTATTCACTAGTATATTTATATTTATGCCATGCATATGGGCTCAGTGGCGCTTACTAGGAGAGATTTTTTCCCAGCATTGAACTAAGAAAGGGTAGTAATGTACTGTAATTTTCTTTAAAAATATTATGATGAACCGTTGACTCGCAAGAAGAAGAATATTATGTATAACGTCCATGAATATTAATGTATTATTATTTATAGACGGGTCTTAGTCTGCATAATTATAATATGCAATGTATAAATAACAAATTGTTCGCGTTTCTTATGCTACAATACATGAGAACATGGTGGATTATCAATAACGATTTGCAAAATTGAAAATCACTCTATGGACTTCACATTACAATTAGATGATAAACTTAATAGTGGCGTACATACAAACAGATTGTAATACATTTTATGCATATAAAATTTACGCTAAATAAATTACTAATGTTATGAAAACGTGCCCAGTTTGGACGCTCCATCAATTTAGATTAGTCCCGTAATAGCCCTATAATACTTATATCTACCTGTGTTGGTTAATATTAGCCACCCCCAAAGAAAATCTATGTAAAAGTTGTGCTATAAGAAAATTTCAAGCCTATTATGAGTTGCCGTGACGTAACTATTGTAGAGGGAAAAACTGTCTTGATACTACGATATAATTTAATGAAAAGTAGTATTTTTTTTTATAAATATTTATGTATATTTATTTCACACAACGCCATTCAGACACAAACTAAGCATAGCTTGTACAAAACCTATATTGTTAGTTTTTTTTTTCAGTAAATACACTCATATTAAAGTCTCTAAGACACAGAACAAACATCTATGGTGGCCGCAAAAATATTTGTCCTTGATGGAAGTCGAACCCACAAGCTACAGTACGTAATTATAGCGGAGGTGGAGTAAAGATTGTTTGTCTTGTCAGAACTTTGGTGGACACTCGCAAAGTAAGATCTGAATTCTAAACTGGGTTTGCACTGACATCTTGCGTAGTGCGTACTCACGTCACGTGGTTTGTGGTGTCACGGTCCCGGTCGACGTATTCAAAATTGTTATCCCGCGACTGGGATCGCGGTCCCAATACCTAGTGGTCCCAATTGACGGAAAGCTCCAACGTTCAACCAAAACGATTCTACCGTGTTAGCAGTTTTTTTACTCCTTGCAGTACCGGGTAACAACTCTGCGTTGTTTGCAGCACGCAAGTGCCTTTTTAAAGAATTACGATTGTCATCGGCATCATTAAATCTTCAAAATATCAAAATCGTTCAGTTCAGTTACAGAACATACTATGCATGATGAAGGCAATATGGGCAAAGTTAATTCCTCCATGGGCTCACCGATAGTTGCGGTTAATAAATTAGTAAGGCTACCACCCCTACTTACTTACTTGAACGATTTCTGATTACAATGCAATTTTCATTAATTAAGTTATTAAGGATTGCTCTATCGAAAAGCTTTGTAATTTTCCATAATGCAATGTTTTTTATAAAAATTTCTACGTGCTCACTAATGACTGTGCTAAAACCTCGATTTCCCCAGGACATGATGAGAACAGAACTTTCTTTAACAGAAAATGCTGTTATGTTACCTCAAATTGCAGAATTCGCAGATGTATAAAAAATATTACGTGGTCAATATCATCTGTAGAAGTAAGTACGATACCCATTTCTCTTACGGTCCAGGAGTGTTTGGGTGGCAGAAATATTTACTATCGTCTGGGATTGAATTTGGGGGGTTCAATTTCTCGTGTCTGTAGGTGATCTTTAGGCATTTGAGTCCCTCCACGTTCCCCATGGACGGTGCTAAAGGAGCACAAGTAGCAGTAGTGGCCATTTCACCCGGAGAATTACCTTCTCCGCACCAAAAAACCTAATGCAGCGAAACAGTGATGAACAATCCGGTTGAAGGTTGTAGCCGGTAAAATTACAGGTGCATGAAAACTCAAATAACCGTCTCGTGCGACGGGCGCAACGATATGCGAATTGGATACTTCGTTCTGAGAGGACCTTAGTTGTATTGCTGTTGTTATGTTAATGATCTTAATTACATCAGAAGAGCCTTCATATTCTCATTAGTAGTATAAAAAAATCTATCATCTTTCTACCTGTAACTTAACAAAGAGCGAAGCCATCTCGTACTAAGCTTTATCAGTTTAAAAATATTTAGTACCAGGGTTCATCATCATTTGGCCCGTTCTCTGGCACAAATAGCCCTCTTTGAAAATAGCTGTTATACCTTTGAGTGCTTGAATGTAGTAAAATTCATTTGACATTTTCCTTTTGACACGCGCGAGGCAATCATAGTTTGGCAGTTGTGAGGCCCTGGGGCTAGATGGGGCGACGATATGTACAGAGGATTATGGCAACTCAAGAACCTGACACTATGATTGAAAAAACAATCAATGAAAACAGTTTTTATAGCCTACTTGCTGCTTCCCGCGGTGCGACCAGCGGTTACCGGGATCAAAAGTAGCCTATGTACTAATCTAGGATATAAGCTAAAAAAATTAAATTGTTGCAGAACTTAGGTCATTTCGATAGATTCGATCTAATGGTTGCCTGGAAGAGATAGCTCACTAAGTATTTTCATTATGCTTCGATTATGAGCTTGTTCTTTCTAACTGTTCTTTACATTAAAGAGTTATCTTTCATTGTTTTTTCTTCATTTATTAATCTTTACATTATAATTATAATCTTTAATGTAATTTTGTATTAACATTATAATCTTTTATGTAATGCAGAAGGCAAAACCTTAAATGACTTTAATATTTTCTATTCTTGTCTGTGTTTAATTGACCTTGAAAGTTCTTGTATAATAATCTTATATAAAACTAAGAATTCGTGATTAATTCACCCCTATCAAACTAGTATGAGTATGAGTACATATGAATTTTATATGTAATCTGGTACCCTAATACAAACTATGCTTAATAGATAAATATTTATGAACTAAAAAGTGGGACACCAATTAAAAAAATATTTTTGTTTGCATGTAAAAATATCGCATGTCGATATAAAAACCATGTATCTCAATATGACAGTCAAGAGCTCTCAACAGATAAGTGTCCTTACAACCCTTAATAACGCCATAAAATGTTAATATCCAAACTTTTCAGTGTTGTAAAAACTAATACTTGTCTTACGAAGCAACGCCGATAAGAAACCGGTTTGCGTGCTGTAGTATCATTACGCTATCGTAAGGGCTAATAGTCCCAAGAATCATACATACAATACGATAATAAAATCGACCTTTTAAGTCTTTAAATTGTCATTATGCCTATGCATCTCACTTTTCATGACTACAACCTAATCAATGTCATATTAAAAATTTGTTTCCTGCGTCGTTTGTGAATGCCTAACAAGAGCCATTATGGAATTTTTGTAATTGCTACCTACTTCTGTATGGCAATTTTTTATTTTCTTTGACTAAGTGGATGTTTGTGAACTTAATGGCCAGTGATATATTAGTTCGTTTCATGAAGGAACTTTGTACTTATTCACTAGAGGTGGCATTGCTACATAACAGCTTTTGCAGGTTACCGCCGTCCATAATAACTATGATACGACTTAAGTCCTCCCCGTATGTATGAGAAGACCCAAATCTTATCCCCTTCCGCCCGTCACCCCAGCCGAGGATGTAACCTCTCACGCGCTTGTGATTTAACCGGCAGTCATACCCTTCCAGTGTGACAAGCAATTGAGTGCAGCACATTGCTGTTAAGATAAGCAGGTGTAATGGAAATACTTCTTGGTATGAACTTAGCACAAGTTCTACTGCTGCTTTGGGTTGCTCTTTTAGCACCCAGGAAATATAATTTTTATCACATTTTTATAGGGTTACTGTTGAATAGGTAGAAACCTCTCAAGAGTCGTTCCTATACACAATAAACAAAATATTTCATTCTATGAGATTTGCAAATACGTTTTTTTTTTAATAATTTATATTTTACGGCCCCGTAGTTTAAGAGAGTCCATCCTGCCCTGCCTGCAGAAAGGTCCTGCCTTCGACGCGTGGGGTTCCGGGTTCGTTTCCCTACCGGGGCAAACTTTGTGTTAAGTTTGTTCCCGGTTGTTTAACTCGTGTTTCTGTGATTGTCCATGCCACACACAGGGAATCCTAGTACTAGGGTATGAGTGTATAAACGTTAAAATTAAATTAATACCCCTCGATAGGAAAATTTAGGAACTGATACGAGTTAAAACCGGTATGAAATAAAGTGAAATGCAGTGATAAAGTAAGGATTTATAATATCGAATGCATAGACAGGCCCACGCGCGTTTAACCACTTAAATTGAGAACTAAAGAATCCCACTCATTGTCCAGCAATTGTTGTACAGCGGCGTTAATAAAACGGCATTATATCCCCAGATAGTAGATATTTTGACAGTTCTAAGCTGTTTCTAACATTACACACAGTTGAAAAGTCAAAACAACATATAATTTCAATGGAATTATTACGCAAATACTGGTCAATATTAATTTGAAACTTGAAAAATAAACGTCAACAATTTTATATTTAACTTAATCGATATACTAATTAGACCCTAATAGGAGGTCATGAGGCGTTATATTCCGTTTCAAACTGACCGGCGGATAGATTCTTCTCGTACTCCGGTAGAGTTGGACCTGAATAGTATTACCGTTGTGGGGAGAGGTAACCACTAAAACTTGGTGCTGATTATCCGCAAGTTGAGAGTATACTTGCGTGGGGTATTGATAGAAGAATCAGATCAGGTTCATATTACAATTACATATATGGCGTAAAAAAAAAACCACAAACTAACTGATGAATTGAGAAATTCCTCGTTTTAAGCGATTAAAAAGAGAATGACATATTAAAGGAGGCTGATAATAAAGGAGGATGACGTTGGTTATCTATCAATTATCTCCCAAACTAAATGATTGTGTATCTCCAGTATCTGGAAGCAACTAACGCCTACAGTATTCGTGAAAGCTTACAACTTGATTTGTAATTTCAAAGATTATTGCTCCAGCATTCCAGTTCAACTGAACACGTTAACAGTTATTCTATATTTCGCTTGGGTTACGTTACGTTTAGTATTTGAAATATTAGCTTCTTCTTTTAGGCCGGTTTGTCTTTAGCCACACAAATTCTGCCAATGTCCGCATGATTTTATTCATCACTAGCGATCCGCCCCGGCTTCGCACGGTTAGTAAAGCATCAGTGTCGTATCAGAAACTACCCGTGCGAAGCCGGGGTGACTTGATAGTGTATTATACATATAAACCTTCCTCTTGAATCACTCTATCTAATAAAAAAAACCGCATCAAAATCCGTTGCGTTGTTTTAAAGATTTAAGCATACATAGGGATATAGGGACAGAGAAAGCGACTTTGTTTTATACTATGTAGTGATGTGAGAAACATTTCATGACAACAATATATATTTTAAGGCCGATACGACCTAAACAGGGTCTTAAAGAACTTTTTAATCACTTTGGCCAAGTCTGCAACATTTAATAATAATATATTACAATTCACGACATTTTTTATATCTTGTTTGTTTTCAAATGACGAAATCACAATATTTGATTAAATATTAACTTGAATTAACAAATTATAAAGAATTTGGTTGTGTCACATGTTATATGTATTTGACAAATTTTTGATTAAATATATTTATTGCGCAAGATCTGCGGAGTTTTGTAATAAATATGTACAATATAATATTCAAAATTTATTCATGGTCAATCATTATATTCACATAGAATGTAGAATACAGTACATATAATACTAATATAGCTATGTACTTTTTAGTAATAAATAGTATATAGCTCTGCCTTCTGGGCTATTGGTCGTAGGCTTTAGTTCCCATAGTACAAGCTATGCTTAGTTTAAGACTGCGCTGAGTGATAATGTCCATGAATATTTATTTATTATTTTACCTTTATTTTGTGTATATTCACACAAAGTAATATACACATGTATTTACCCTTTTACCACACACATAATTTCAGTTTAATGCATTTTCAAGAAGGTATAAAAAGAATCTTTTAAAAATCTTATCTGGTATCATCAAGAATTATTTCATTACGTGGGACGAACGTGATGCGTACGAGACAACGACTTCTTAATGTTCAAAGAGTCTTTATTTTTGTTACATAGTCGGAAAGCTTTATTTTTAACTGATTTGGCCATGTTTACAGACTTTTAAGTTAAAATATAGATTATACTATGGGAACCACATTGATGACACAGTTTTATACCATCTAATCTAATCTCAATTCTCAAGTCGCAAGAATTATCTGAGCTTATATAACCTGAAGAAATTGATAAAACAAAAGAAATTTACATAAATTAAACAACGCTTGACCGATCGAATTATTCGTTGCGAACTTAATCTATTAAAATATCATTCAATAATATTATTATTATTTGCAGTTTTAACTTGTTTTTACTTTGATTTTAAGTAAAATAAAAAGTAAGTTACTTTTACGTAAAAAAAAAAACAAACTATTGAACAGATTTTAATAAAATTTCTGTGGAACCATTCTGAAAGCTTAACCTTACAAATAAAAAAAAGAAAGTTGCGAATTCGTCTATGTAAGACTTGGCTATGAAGATACATAAAACATACATCCGAATTAAGAACCTCATCTTTTGAAGTCGGTTAAAATCGGCTAGAATTATCATTCTAGACACCAAGCATAAGGAACATTCCCATACCGCTTAATTAGGCTTTCAATGTACCTATGATAATAACATATAAAATATGCTATATAAATTTCCTCATCCCTTAGTGGAGATACGTTATACTTATCCAAGGACAAGACCACAGATAGAAAAACAAATGAACTCAACCGTAAAACTTACAAAACTCCTCATTTTATTCGGATATTAATATACTGCGTAGATTCAGATTGAAGGGAAGGGAAAAGAACCCTGAAATCAATGCAAGGGGGAATACACGCTTCGACAAAGGTATCCAATAAGACAGTCTGCTGCCAATAGGTGGGTGCTTATTCAACGTCATCTGACACAAAATATTTTTATAAAAGCGTAAGATGCGTGACAAAAAAAAAATTAATCTCATTCAAGAATGCCGGATTAAGCTGCATTTTAGGTACACACCTAATTGTAATTCAGCCCACGCGATTGCGCCTTGCCTCCAAGAATGCATTAAAAATATAGCTGCAAGCCTTTTTTTGCACGAGAAATATCACCGTGTACTTAAATAATTGAGGTAGGCAAAAACATAGTGGATTGTGATGTCATTCGACCATTCGTTACGGTGTAAGTAGCGCCATCTCTTAGTGAGTAGACGCAACCTTATAGGTGTTTAAGAATAGTAATAGAATAAATCACAGATTTCATAATTATGTATTACGTAACTGGCTAATTACCCTCAACTTTGTCTGTGAAGTGTATAGATAAAAAAAACCAGCGTCAGGTCGTCGTCATGGCAGGTCAGGCAAGCCATCTTAGTGCATGAATGTCTAAAGATGAAATAAATAAATAAAATGAAATGAAAAGTAAAATATCAATGAAAGAGTAACAGACATACTTTCATACAAATATCCACGCATATTTTTTTACGCGACTTAAGTGTGGGTCCGAGCAGGCGGCTGACTTGATGTTAAGTGGTTACCTGCCCATAAACAACACAATTACAGCCCTGGTCTTCCACTAAAGTACGAGAAGAACCAAGTGGCATCGCATTTTAATATATGGTACCTATTTACCGATATTTTTTGCGGTTGATGATTGTTCATCGGTCAGTGAATGCTTGAACGTTGATCAGGCGTCTCACACGTCTAAAATATATTCGGTTCAAAGGCTCGTGAGTTCCTTCACCTCATTGGTATTTCATTTAGTGTCCCTTGGAATGTAAGTCGGTGCCATTTTCCATTTCATTTTCTAGGTAATGTCGGTCCCGGCTTTACTAATCGATAAGCCATTTCGGAGGCTTCGGGCAACTTGAAAACTAAGACACTACAGTTGGCCTCTTACTCACACGAAAAGAAGAAAGAAGAAGAGGTATTGTATCAGTTATCTAGTCTTCATAGTTATACATAGTTTGGGGCTAGATGGCGCTTTGTTTAATGACAATGAATAATTATTTATATAAACGTAAAGGATCGCTAAAACGTGATTTTTAAAAACCTATATTGTACTTACATTTGAATTAATAAATTAATATAAACGAAAATAAAAAATTAAAGATAAATATGACGTTGCTTTAATGTAATTATCCATGTGCCCGTATTGAGTAATAGAATGTACCATATGTGTACAAAGCTCCATTCTTCGAACGAAACCACTTCGCCCTAATCCCTAATTGAAACGCGTGGAATCCTTTGTTCTTGAGATTAAAACCACCCGACGGATAAACTTTTAATGAGATAACTTATGATTAAAGTGGGCTCCACTTCATTTAAATATGTTATAGAACTCACACACACAAATAAAGTTAAGAACACACATTTACACAGTCACACGAGGTGACTCGATTCGTCAGGTCTGGTGCTATAGCTACTGTAGTCTTTCTATACCTTAGCAGAAGAACTAATTGTTGTTGGGCAGAAAAACCATGATTATGAGGTATTTGCTTAAAAAATGTATTTTTTTTAGGTTCTCAAAACGGTGAAGGAACTTAGAAGTCCTTGAACCAAATGTTTATGACGTGTGACACGCTTGATCAACGGTCAAGCATTCACTGACCAATGAACAATCATCAAGAAGACCAGAGTTGTAATTATATTATTTATGGGCAGGTAATTTAATTTATTAGGTAATTTTATGTTTATTTAACTCCTTAACATCTTAAATGCAATGTATATTGTACATGCTTAAAAATCAAATAAATTTTAAAATTCATCCATTTTATTCGGTGACAACTAACAAAGTTCAGAAGACTGCCGTTTATTTCAAAGAATTTAATATTTCGTCTCACAGACACCGAAATCTTTAGACGAATTTTAAACAATTTGTGAAAACTTACGCCAATCGCTTCAGTGCAATAGCTATCAATATCGAAAGTACCCATCAGTACGCAAAGGGCTCAGGATAGCGAAGTAGCAATGAGTGTAAGTTTCGTGTACCAACCGACCAATAAACATAGGAATTAATGAGTCGTGCCGACGAAACACTGATTTTAATGCTTCGTGACGAGCTGTGACATGCCTATTTATTATAAGTAGGCTGCGCGACTGTATTTTAGGAACGATTTTATTCCAAGCTAGCTGTTTTTCGTTACTTCGTCCACGTAAAAGAACATCGAAATTTTTGCGCGGTACCCCAAAACAAACCATTGCATATATATGGTTCCTTAAACCTAACATCTTGCGCGGAATCCAAAATTACTCCTTAGAACATTAGTTATCTGTCAGTGAAAGTCCCGTCAAATTCTGTCAAGCCGTTAGGGAGATTAGCCGAAAAAAACAGGCAGACAAAAACTTTTCAAACTATTTTTTGTTATAAGTGCCATATATACTTTCCAATGCATTCAGTTAAAAGTTGTTATTTTGACATTACAAACAGGCACTTCAATTTTATTTATTTGTATAGAGTGGTTTGTTATTGTATACCCTTGAAGAATCCAATAAGTGATAGAGGTTTAAGTAAATTGTAACCCAAAACGTCTGATTTACGGCAAGTAAAATTTTACTTGGCAACATTTTGTCTTCTTAATATTATCATTGTTTTATGATACAACTAGCTGTGTCTCGTTGTTACCCGCGGTTGGCCGTCTTACGGGAAAACTTAACTTTTTAGGGATAAAAAGTAGCCTGTGTTATCCAGGACATTAGCTACCATGGTACAAAAATAAAGAGTTACACACATACACACACGCAAACATATACATACATACATTCACCTTTATAACATTTATATCAGTGTGATTGAATTGCGTTAAGCTTAAAGTTTTGAGCGACTTCCGATGATACTGTATACAGATGGCGTGAACTTACACCAAATCCACAAGACAGAAATCCAAGATCCAACAACAAACTTTATGCGCATACACTTTATCGCAACTGGTTATCAAACCCGTCGCTTTGAAGGTAGTCCGTCCATATCAGCCTCTAATATTCTTACTGCAGGGACACCAGCCTACTCTCATTTATGGAGTAGGCTTTTTCCCTGTTATAGAGTGTAGTACAGTAGTAATGAGCTTTGTTCTACCACAGGAGCCCAATCGGGATTGGTAGATGTCACATATGCTAGAATTTTTGGTTCTAAGTTTCGTAACGATGTATTCCTTAACCATTTCCAGAGCGTGGTTATTAAAATTTTAAACTGCGTGCACGTTTGGACCTAAAACCTTCAGATTTAAAGTTGGCGTCTGTACCTCTGGGTCACTACGATCTCTTCAAAGGTAGGGTTCCTAGCAATTAGGGTACTGAGGTATATTTGTGAAACATGTATTTTACTTATTAAGCATTTGATAACGTCGGTAACAGTAGGTAAAGTACTTTATATTCGCATCGGGTGGCTCTTATTCGTGCGTCATGGTTTTACACCTGGATTTAATAAAAATGGAGCGTATAACAAACATAACATAATATTATTAAAGCGAAAGTTTGTATGTATGTATGTTTGTTACTCCTTCACGCTCAAACGGCTCAAAGGATTTAGAAATTTATTTAGGATTAAAAATAAAAATTGGCATTCCAGAAAAAAATTGCCCATTCCTACCATGGACTTTTTGAGAAATAACCAAGTAAACATTTCGTAGAAATTAGCATATTAATAATCAAAACGAGAGACGAGTTTATATCTTTTGATCCATGTGGTAGATTGTGTGGTCCATATGAGGTCTTTGTCAATTCGATTTTGCTTGATAGAAAAGTGAAAATTTGTGTGAACATTAAATGTCAAGTCATATATTTTAAAGAAGTTTTGAATATCCACTCATCTGCATTTTGTAAACGCTGAAACAGGGAATTCTAGTAATTCTAGGGAATTCTATTCCAGTTCTAGTAGGGGGTTTGGAGTGTTCCCAAGAGTAGAGGTGTTTCTTCCCCTGCACTAGAAGAAAAAAATGTATTGTACTAGTTTGACGGCTCCTTGAATTAGTTGGTAATAGCCCTGCCTTCGAATCGAGGGGTCCCGGGTTCGATTCCCGGCAGGGGCCATACTTTGTGTGGTGAGCATGAAGTTTGTTCTCGGGTCTTGGGTGTTTGTCTTGTGTTTCTGTGTTTGTCCATGCCATCTGCGACACAGGGAATCCTAGTGCAGAGGTATGAGTGTAAACGTTTATTTAGTTCAAATCACATGTACCAGACTATAAATTTAGTAGAAAATTAACGAGCCATGCCATATCCACAGTTCCTAAATCCACGGCGAGAGCATTATTCATGCGTCTCGCTATTTGTATTAGTTACAAATGAACGGTTACCGAAATAATTTAAATGCTAATTCAATAATTAAGCGGGCCCGCCCGTAACCGGCGGTGCTACTGTCGTTCAATCGATGAACGTTACTGCTTTAAACTCGGTTTAGAAATGTTCGATTTTGAGTGTCGAAGAAGTGTGTTGAACTTATAATTGGCACTGTTTTATACTGGGACTTATTTTTGGCTATTTTTAGGGGAAAATTTACCTTAACGGGGTTTAGGATGATGTGATAAACTTCTGGAGTTATCGTTCAACCGGTAAAATGTTACTGCTTTAAACTCGGTATAGGAATGTTCGATTTGAGTGTCAAAGAAGTGTGTTGAATATATAATTGGCACTATTTTATACTGAGACTTATTTTTGTTTATTTTTAGGGGAAAATTGTACCGAATCGGGGTGATATGAGAAATCGGTGGAGCTATAGTGGTCAAAGAACATTACTGCTTTAAACTCGGTTTTAGCAATGATACATTTTAAGTGTTATTGTAGATTAAAGTTTATTGAATTGGTACTGAAACTTATTTTTGGCTATTTTGCGCGGGAAATATACCGAAAGAGATTATAAGAGAGAGATAAGAGATCAGCACATGAGACCTAAGAAGATAAAAATATTAATATTTTGCGAAAGGTATTCCGCCAACACTTTTATATAACACATTTCCAAAACAAGAATAAAAATAAATGAGAAATATCAGCTCGGATCACTCAAGTTATTAAGGATTATCAAAAGTGAATATCCAATTGAACCCGACCTAAACTAAAAGCGTAGCAATCCTTTAGCAAGTCGCCCCGTCAGCGGTACCTACCCAAGACATTTTCAATATTCTTAAAAACATTCAGGGACGATGCGGTCGCGATCGGCGTAATACGATATGGATATAGTTTACTTCCATCTATAAGCTTGTTATAATAATAAAACCTTTACACTTATTCTGGGTAAGGAACAACCCGAAGTAGCAGTAGAACTTCTAAGTTCGTCCGGAGTAGTACTGCCACCACACCTGGTAATCCGCCGACAAGTAGCACAAGTAGCGGTGCACTCGTATTGGTGTTCTGGTGGAAGGGTTTGGGTGCCGGTGAAATTACTGGCGTCTCGGGTGACGGGTGCGACGCAAGTTAAGTCGTGTTATTGTTGTCAATCGGCGGCGATAACCACTTAACATCAGATCCAAGAGCTCGCTCCATCCCTTTTATCTCATAAAAAACCCTTCACTAGAATTTCCTATATCGCACCTGGTATGGACAACTGGTATGACACAACTCAAGATCCGAGAACAAATTTTACGCTCATCAAATCTGCCCCGGCCGGGAAACGAACCCGGGATGCCTCGCTTCGAAGGCATTGATACTACGAACTAATCTACGGAGCCATCAATTTAAATTTTACTTGAAATCTTTATATCATTGTTCGACGGCGCATCGGCATTGCGGTCTGATCAAAGTTCTATCAGGATTTCTTACACTTAAAATATTATACAATACAATTTGAAGAAGCGATTTTGTTATTAACTTCTAGTAAACATATTGTGAATCAGAATTCTACGATGAGTTCAGGCTCATCGTCTTCACGACGTTTTCCTTCGCCAGAAGCCTGAGCTTCTGTTAATTCTTTCACAATTAATCTAGCGACACCTCTCAAACTAAAATCCATCAAGTTTGGGCTACAGAGGTGCCACAGAATTTTTTTATTTTTTTTTATTTGCCAAAAAAAGGATCCAACACAGTAAGTTAACAGAGAATCCCAAACTAAGCTTGTTAAAAGCTTGTGTCTTGGGATTCAGAGTACGAAGTTGTAGACACTAGACACATTTAAATTAATTATTACACAAAATTACATAAATTATAGAAAAACAGAAAGAACAAAAAAGAGATGCTAATGTTTTAGTTGTTATTACAAATTAAGAGCGTCAGATGTGTGTGTGAGTTGTGTGTGTATACATACATGATATAAATACACTCATAAAAAAACAAAACCGCTCCTGGTGCAGTAGAAGTAAAATAGGTCATAGTATTTTCCTTCACGTTCTCTATCAAGGCTGCAATATTTCTAGCGTTGGAGAATAGACAAAATCAATTTTCAATACGCTAGTGTGAGATCTATATGTAAAGAGACGCTAGCACATTATATTAAAGGGTGTCTCGTCACTCGATAGTGTTGACTTGCGATTGTGAATCCCTTTGCTTTTACGTATTCTTAGAAATCTCATTTTGGACTTTTATTGATATAAGTCTGATCTGTTGGCATATTATACGGTGAAGTTTTTTATACTACTGAAGGCTGATATTGATGGAATTTTCATTTGTACTTTAATCTGTGTACAAAGATTTGCGTCACCACGTATCTGAATGTATTTTTATTGACTTCAGAGTTATGCGTATTCGTATAACAAGGTAAATTTAATACAATAGTGTTAAACTTTAACAATTTTATTATAACACTTTAGTTTAATCAGTATTACAATTGAACGAATGAGCGAAGCGAGAGAAGGGGAAACAGAATTGTCACGTGGTTCTTAAAATAGGTGGTCCAAAAGGGTAATTCCACCAGATGTGGTGGCAATACTTCTTAGGCCGACATTGGCATATGTTCTACTGCTACTTTGTAATGCTCCTTTCACACCCCCCGGGGATACGTATAGGGGGACCTATGGACGCGAGCACCTTTGTTCTTTTTAACCGACTTCCGGAGAAGGTATCAATTCGGATGGCTTTTTCCTGTTCATTTCCTTAGTGCACCGTATTTTTATTAACCGATTTGGAAAATCAAACAGTTTTGGTTGTTAAATGAAAAAAAGTATAATATAAAAATATGTTATCCAAGTATACGAAATTGCAAATTTTGCTTTCCTGTGCCTTTTTTATTAGGATGTTTCTAAGGGCGAGATTATATACGGATAAGAGTTTAGAAGTCATTTTTTTTTAGATTTTTTTAAGGAACTCGATTTTTTCTTTCTTTTATTGTAACTTTTTAACCTCTAACTAGATCTTAGAGTTCACCTCACATCCTTTATGTGGGTGGACACGTCCAACAAGATGTATGTTAGATAATGTTACTTAGAACTAAGATGAGCTTATGTGGCAATTAAGATAAAACATGCATAGAACGTTTTAAAAAAAATAAGTCATTTCGTCATAACTTGCGGTGTTGCCAGTCACTTGTTTAAGATAAAGCGATAAGAATACATCTTCTATGAAGCATTAAAAAACATAATTGTTTGATGTGAGCAACAATGAAAACTAAATCTTTTAAAAGATAGGCAAATAATTCATATTTTAAAAAACAACTTTAACCTATTTATATATTTTATTTAGACAATTAATGGCTTGAGCGGTTTACTTATTTGTAGTTCATTATAATTCACAATCGAATAAATTAAAAATATCCTGTAACCAACTATAAAATATAGGAATAAAGGTTCTTGACTGGTGACCACGAACCGGCAGACGCAGTATAGGACGACCCCCCCCCCCCCCCCCCCCCCCCGATGGACTAATGACATCAAAAAGGTCGCGGGTAGACGGTAGAGGTGGGTCAGGACCGTCTAACCTGGAAAGCTATGGGGGAGGCCTATGTCCAACAGTGGACGTCTGTCAGCTGAAATGATGATGATGTTGAATATGATGATGATGATGAACCAACTATAAAGAACAATATTGTTAAACGATACCCTTATACAATAATAACGACACTGACACTTAATTTTACGGTGTGACACACCGTAATATTACGGTGCGACAGATTTAAGTTAACTTCTAGTCAAGGTTAAGTCAAAGTTTGTCAATGTAGAATCTCCTATCATATGTCCTGGGTGAAAATTGAGTCTCGACCAACAGAGCAGAAGTCAGAACCAACTGAGCTGTGGAGCCAATGAAAAATACCTCTATGATTGCAATACCTTTTGGACGATCCCGGTATATTGAATTACGTAGCAGTTGCGTATATTAATTTACTAAAGACAACTATAAAAAATGCACTATTGTTTAGTGTGAGTATAAAACCTATGTTAGGTTAGATTTTGATACTAGAAACATATAAAAGGTTTTATTAACCTATGTTTCTAGTATCAAAATCTAAATAATAAGTTGTATTTTGGTATGTTAAAAATATAAATAAAATGAAGAACATTACAACAACAAATATCTATGACAAACTAACGGAACTAGATCAAATGGGGACTATCTAAACTAACTTTAAGTACGTATAAAGAAACAGGTCCGTTCCCACTAAAAATACCGTTTTTATCTAAACAATAAACGTCATTAAGAGCATTCGTGTTAACATTAACAATGACAATAAAAACTATAATGACATGGTTTATTTAAAAACAAGAGAGTGCGTGATTCAAAATCATCACTGTAAGAATAAGATTTACACAGAGAAATGTTTCCGTCAAAGCTAGATGTAACATTTTTGCTTTTATATATAGATATAATATATAAACACAAATTAAATGATGTTCGTTGTTAAGCGAACGATGAAAAAGAAGCTCATCCGGGAAGATATCACAGTTTTTTTTTATAATATTCGTTATCATCTTAATACGGTTTTTATGGAATGAAAAATCGGATAAAACGCATAGAAAGAAGGAAAATGTGAAAAATAAAAAAAAAATAATGTGATTTTTACTACTACATGCGGAATATAACACTTAACTTCAGGTGGGTCTTCAAATCGTTCCGTCACTTGAATAGTATATATTTTTTTATAATAATTTAAAATAAATAAATATATGTATAGCTAACACACCAATAGGGTATATGTAATAGTTATAATCTTATGACTAATATTTTACTGATACGTGTGAGTACCTTATTATTGTAAGAACTATACATTTGTAACTCTATGGTAAAACGTAAGATCAAACAGTTTCATTCATTACCAGGAAGACAATATGGCGTCTGCCTACAAAGGTAAAATGGCGGATAACATTTCCCACGAAAGCATAGATAGAGTTGATAGCGACGCCTTAACAATTAACTTTGAAAAAATGATGGAACCGGTAGCAGGCGTGCTCCTAATATTAAAGAGTGTCACGTTACAAACAAAGGTTTCTTGTTAAATTAAGTGATGCTTATCTATGGGTAATAAGGTTCTTAGCACGTGCAGGTTAACGAAGACTGGTTTTGTTGTTAACAGAAAACTGTAACGTTAAATTGAGGCTAATCACTCAGTCTACAATAAAAACAAATAACTTACCGTACGGACCGCATTTTTATTGTTATGTAAAATGAATATTACCATTTTTTTTTATTTAAGCGAAAAAAAAACAGTCTTCCTATAATGTTAGGGAATATTTTGGATACAATAAAAGATTTAATATTGATACGCTATTTTGTATGACATTTTATAAGTGGCTTTACAGCAACTGTTTTACCTAAACTCTATATCTATAATTATCTAATTCCGGCAAATAAAATGATTTCATTTGATTGATTTGTTTAATAAAAATATTTATTTTTTACAGATCAAGCGTGTAATACAAAAAATGCCATTATAACCAGCCTGAAAAAAAAAACTCTGTCTAAAAGATTCTTTCAGTAAAAATTTCAATTTGTCGACATTACTCAATAATCAATAATAATCATATATAAATCATAATGAATTTGTCCAACTAGCCACTGGAATGAACGGGTAGAACCAATAGAGTAGTTATTTGCGTATTCATAACTGCAAGATAGCCATAGTTTACACCGAAATGTAATATACATCATGGCAAATACATTATGGATAATCGAAAGTTAATTTAAATAATATATTTATGTATATTCTCAGTATCTACATTATATGTATACACAGTACATGTAAATCAATAGCTAACATGAACCTATTTTTATGACTGGCTTGAAAGCTCAGAGTTTGTAGGAGCTCTGCTTTCTGTGTAGGTTTTAGGTTCGATTCCCAGCCACGACAAGCATTTGTGTGACGAAAACAGATGTTTATCTTGTGTCTTTAAATATGTATTTAAAAAATAAACTACCTTAGACAGTATTTAACCAATAATCTAGTTCCCATATTACAAGCGACGCTAATTTTGGGAATAGATGGCGCTGATTGACATTTTATATGTCCATGAATATTTATGTTTATTTTATTTATTCAAATGAGCTCGAATTAGAAAAAACACTAGCTTATAAAAAAAAATGTTAAAGAGCGTTTTCTTACTCGTAGCTCAAGAACAATAGGATTTAAAATTTTGATCCAATTTAAATTAACCCCTTATATCTCCTGCTTGTTTCAGTGTAAGATACAGCTAGTTTAATGAGTTGCGTCGGCGAGCGGGAGTGTTCCAGTATTCCGAGCGTATTCACCCGTATTCATATTCATTAGGGCGCGAAGGGCCCGCTTGATTGCACAAAGAGCCGACTAATTCACCACCGCAACTGAGTCCGAGCGTATTTAATTTATTTATGCGCGTTTCGGTGTAACGAGGTGCCAACTTTTGGATGATGCTAATGCGAAGAGATGGTTGAGTGATCTGAGTTAATAGCCTTGATGAAGTATTTCATGATACTAAATTTAGTAGTAGAATTTGTTATGTAATGTTAGTCAAGGAAGTACTGCCGCCACAACTCATTCTGCTTCTCAGCAATCGTGGTACTTTTGAATGATTTGGGTGCTGTTAAAATTACTAACAAAGCCTTCATATTTCAGGGTGATTTAGTGCAATAACATACGGTTTGGTACCCGGTTGACACCCTTTCACTCTCGCTTATCGAGGGTAAAACAGCTGTCCTTGCATACGGAATATTACAAATTGATACCCCCAAGTTATTACAAGTTATTACTGCTTATCACTATCATGTTATATCAGTCGACTGCTGGCCTAAATTCAGCAGTGAAATGATATAAACTGATGATGACGTCAGTATGAGTATGATACCAAGGGTTTTATGGTCTTCTTAATCACGCTTACGAATTTCGAGCCTTTTTCAGGTATTATTATTCGTATTACCGAGATATTTACCATGATTTGCGAGTTATGTTAACTCTCGATATTTTGACGCAGTTTGTCCTTGATCATGACGCATGTAACTGCGTCGAAATATCGGGAGTCAACAAAACTCACAAATCTTGGTAAATATCTCTGTAATACGAATAATAATGTTCATAACCATGATACTTTTTCAGGTAACTGGGAATTGACTGTATACATGATTGGCGTCTCATCAGCATGCATCATTTCCACGTAAAATGTAGTTAGGCACTGATACGACGTCTCGCAAATTTTGACTGTTCGCATACATTTAAATTTACGCTACATTCTACGCTAGACGCTAGACATAAAATACCATCATTCAAAAATGTTGAAATATTATGTACATAATAAATATGCTAAGCAACAAAACAAGTGATCATTAAGATGTGAGATTAGGACACAGCAATGCAGAACTACTTTTTTGATAAAATTATTGTTAAGCCAATTAATTTTCTGAGGTTATTTCAATGTTGTTCTTCGTGAATCCGGCTTTGGTTGGTTACACGTAAAATTGAAACAAGTATTATAAGACTTTGTCCAATTAATATTATAATGGCGTCAGCCATTATAAAGTCATTTATCAATTTTTGTCCATAAATATTTTTGTAATTTTGGGTATTGCATACACATTGAAACGTTCTAGTTTTACCTAAAAGCACACATTTTTATCAGGTCAAGGTAGCATCACTTCTTAATGTAAGTGGTCAACTCTATCGTTGGAGTTTACAAGCTCAAAAGCCTCCGACAAGACTTATCATCTATTAAAGCGGGGACCGATGTCTTAACGTGCCCTCCAAAGCATGAAAGTGCTCGGTTCAAATACCACTGAACAGTCAACTAGATCAGTTAACCAGATGGAAATTTGCTTGACTTGTTCTGTTCTGTAAAGAAAATCTAGACAAGCTTCGCTAAGAGCTTCAACTCCCAGATAATCCTCGCTATATCACACCAGTCATCAAAAGCATAAATTACACAAGCTCAATCCAATAAAGAGTTACCCCTTCAGGGATCAAAGATCCAACTGCGAATTCCTCAACAACCGTCATCCCCGAAATCCTAACAATTGTAATTAATACAACTCTTAACCCGGAAATATCTGCGCACTCCATCAAACTCCCATCAAATCGCAAAGGCAATCAAACGAAATTAAACTGTACAACTCTGAAATTTGGAGTACGATTGGGGGTTCTTTGGGCAAGTGCCAAATTTGGCCCCTTGCCTTTTAACCCTTCTTGTCATTTGCGAAGAACAAATTAATCATCATCATTTACATGCAGCACCAGTAGCCAGATTTGTTTCTGCGATTGTGCGACCCTCGCTTCGTTAGTGAGGGGGCGGTGGAGCAGATTTTGGATGACTTGTTTTAATATTTTCATGTTAATTATCTTTAATCGTAAAACTTTTGCAATTCCTGCGATCGAATGATTTAATGTTTTCAATGTTAGCGTATTTTTACAGGGCTAAGTTTTTAAAGTTTTTTAATTGGATACTTATGTTATAATAATACGTAAAAATCTGTACGTGTCTAACCCCAGAATTCATAGGGCTGTTTTTTAATTGTCTTTGAATTAAAATTGACTGAGACGAGAAGGTTTACACCTTCTAGTTAGTCAATTTTTTTTATCAAAAATGTTCAATTTCCGGATTAAAAATACATTACATTTCTCCACGCCATTTTGTCCTACAGATTTCACTCCCAAATTGGACAGCGACAATTATTGCGTTCGTTTGTATTTGGCACACCGGACCTTTCGACCCCCGCGCCCACTGAAGGGTTAAGGGGTCGCGTGACGAATGATTGTGTGGGATGTTAATATTAGAATTTCACAGTACGTGATGATTTTAATAGATTTGTCTAACTGTTTATTTATTATTATTATTATTATTTAGAATTTTCTTCCAGTTAACCTTTGCAGTATGACGTGGGTGGTACTGTTTTACAGAAAATTAACAAGTACTTAATAATATATTATAAATGTGTGTAGCTTACTGAAATATAATATATAAAAGACCATCTTATTATTGTATATTACAGAAATCTTTATATGCTGCTAATTTTTAACAAAACAAGTCAAATTAAAAGAAAAAAAAATCTCTAAAATAAAATTTTGTGATAATTTTCATATAAATTAACATGAAAATTTCTATTAATAAAAATGTTGCACACGCGATGTAAATGTGGATGCGTTCATATAAAAGTTTTTTTTTCTTGTTTTTGTATTACTGTTATCAAAACATCCAACGAGTACTCAATTAATTACAAAAATCTTAAGTCTTTTGGTAAAATTAGTAAAATCCTAAGTATAATTATTTGTTTGTGGTGTATAAGAGAAATTATTTTAATGGCTCGTCAACACGCAAGTGATACCTCTTGTATTTCAAACATATGGGCTACGGTAACCACTTACCATCAGGCGGTCTTCACAACATGACTTTTTTTAACATGGAAGCATTTAATTCGAAGTATGAAAATTTTTAAGAAAAGTTTTTGTTTTTTTTTGATATTATGGTCGACTCAATAATTTTGAATATTAATATGATCCAGGGTTACCTACCATTTAAACGGTATTATTCGCTATGGTTTAAACGAACACAATATGGACGTGAACGGACTAAATTTGGTCTTAATTTAGGTACGAAGGTTAGGTCGAAAGTACCTATTTGAATAAAATCATACCCTAATTTTTTTTTACCAGCTGCACCCCGCTTTTTTACCCCGCAGTTAAAAATTCAAAGTTCATGGGGAAAAACTGACTTCACTAGCTTATATTAATCCAGGGAATGAGCTACCTTCCAACAAATTTCATCAAATCGGTTTAGCAGTGAGACATGAAAGAGTAACGAACATACCGACAAACTTTGGCATTTATAATATTGGTATGATCAGAGGAAATATTTATAATCTGTTAAGATGATCGAGTTTCAATGTACGCAAAATAACGCTATATAAACGCGTTCTTTTAGCTTAATTTATTCTAGCTTTGCAAATCTTCAAAAGAAGAATGATTTTTTATTTTGACTTTGTGTTCAGTATGGTTCAAGAAAATCAGTCACTATCAATCTCTTTTTGAATTGAAATGTGCGTCTTCTTATCTTAACTAATATCTTAACTACTTATTATAAATCCGAATGTTAGTTGGTTTGTTACTCTTTCACGCCTTACTGAACGGAGTATAATGAAATTTTGCACATACGTCAAGTGTATATGTCGATTTCCGTAATGGACATACTTTCAACCACAAACGGATTTAATGACAGAATCTGCATCCATACGAGCGAAGCTACCGACTAAAGTTAGTATATATACCTGTATATAATTTCAACTCATTGAGTACAATGTGCAAAAATTTTTACTATGCGCGTAAGCGGAAGTTTTCGCCGCTTCATTAGGTTTTTGCCCTTAAAACTTTGAAAGCATCAAGATATCCATGTTTACCATCATCTAATATCGATGGATTAAAGACACCCTTTGAAATTAAAAACGAAATGAATTTCTTATGATACCACCGGGTCGTTTGACGACGATGTTGGTTAATCTGAAATTTATTACAGCGAGCAAAAATTATGTGCTCCTATTGTTCAACTAAAGAAATGACCCGAACAATACCTTCATAATTTACTTTTCGATGCGTCCCTCTTCTACACAGATAAAGTCGTGATAACAAATGGTAACTAAAATAATAAAATAAACCTCTGTGCTGTGCAGCAAGCGACATATTTCATTAATAAATAAAAAACAAGCATTATAACTTTGCAGTGTCCATACGTTACAGAGATAAAACAAAAGATTTAAATTCCGTTGAATTTATGCGTTATCGAAGTAGGAGTGATGGTTGGGAGAACAATGGGCAGTCGTGGCGCCCCATGCGGCGATGCGCGGTACTAATCGTGTTAACGACCGCATCATACGGTGACATCTATCGCCGAGTAGCATGAACTATGCATAACAGGAAAAGGAAAGCGTGAAGTGCAAAAGGTTACAGGCATTAAAATAAACAGCTGGAAGATAATCTTCAGATTTTTATCCATATTGAATATTATTGTACGAACATGCGGATTGAATATAGAGGTTGCTTGAACATTCAAAGCCGTAATTTAAAATAAAAAGGTGAAATGTAAGATCCTTCGAGTGGAAAAGCGGTGAATTTTGCCAAAAATATTCATAAGCTGTCATCAGGCGACTGGACGAACGCCAGATGCGGGGAGCCGACGACAAAATATTTCGCTGCAAAATACTTACTCAACCAAATCACCCCTCATTAAAATCACTTTTCAGAAATTGAGCGGCATTTTCTTTGGGGAAGTTAATCTATGACCGGAATTTTAGAGTTAGAGCAAAACTTTTTCGGCACTTCTTTCGGTAGGCAATTTCATTTAAAAAAGATTATTTAATACTCCTACTTCGTTAGTTATGATTTCTACTCCAATGAATCTATGTGGGTCAAACTTTTGCCTCAAAGAAATATTCGACAATGAATTCAATAAAAAATCAAGGGGCTTTCTTATTTCTTTACGTTATAAAATAAAATGATCTGCAGGATTCAATTAAAATTAAGTTTTTCTTTTGTGACTTAGTTTACGGTACTATGTTAGAATAGGAGAACTAGAAAGAAAAAATCTTCGTATCAACATTGTAACACTTTACGATAAAATTCCTATGTCCTACAGACTAAATATTGTTTGAATTAAACTAAATGCAATTTCTGTTATGTCTAATGTTATGTTACAATATTATTGTGATTAACCTGTAACCTTTCCTTAAATAAACGTTGATAAAAATGTACAAGTTTCATAGTTACTAGTTACTATATCAAATAGCATTCACTTCCGCATTGCTCCCCAAGAGCGCCATTACAAAGTCGCTGTGTGGCTAAAGTTATTTATGTTCCACATTAAAAACAAAATGATATGCCTTTACCGCTGAAAATCTAAAAAGAATAAGCAATAAAACGATAAAACCCAAATCTGATACATACTAGGGCCACAGACACTGGCAGGCGGTGCGAATAGGACAGAAATATAGATCGGCGAAATGAAAACGATGCTACTGTTTCATCTCTCACCTCTATCGTCCCGTAATCTCTAAACCGACCTAACTCTTGAGCCGCAATATAACTAAAATAGACCTTATTCTAAGTAGAAATATCCCAAATTCAAACGCGGATTACAATAAATGGATTTGAGATTAATATAGTACCGAACCACCCCGTCTCTACCACCCCATTCGGCATTCAGCATTCAAATAGGAATCGAATGGATGACCAAAACATAATATCTTTGGGAGATCCAGTCGCCATAAATCAAATGAGGAATAATCTGTTTCGGAACGAGATAGTCGCCGATTCCGTACCGCCATAAAAACGCAAAACGTTTTGTTTGATTGAAATCGTTACTTGGGCTTTTTCCCCGCACTATTTCTTTTTTTTCCTTGATGTATAATCAATGTGTTAACGGATAGCGCGAGTCCCGAGTAGATTTGCCACACAAAAGATTCTGATATTGAGTTTGAAAGTAGTTTCTCTTTTCGTTTTATGTTAATGGCAGTTTTGGTTGAGAGCAGTAATGGCTTTTGCGAATAAATGTCGCATTTTTGTCGCGAACACATGCGACCCAGACGCGTTCTTTACGATGTGTATGTAGTCATTTTTATGGATAAGTAATTTCCTAAATTACTGTTGTAATTTACATTTTTCGTGTTGTTCACACCTTTATCGAGACGGGTATAACTAATTTAAAGATATGAATATATTGTTGACACATTGAAGGGATGATTAAAATTTATGCTGTACCAGCAGTTCTGAGCGTTGGAAATATTCTGTCTGGAATAATTACTATTATAACATTTTGAGCAAGTACTTATTCGTCCTTTTTATTGCCTTTAAAGAAGACTATGGTTCATTATGGAGTATATAAGTTTGATTTGAAATCAAAGACTGAATTTCATCCTATTAAGGAGCTGGCCATAACATAATAAACATATTTGGAACATTAATAATTCCAAAACTGTGAGGTAAGATAAAAAAATTAACAAAAAAATGTTTAATATCACCAACGTCTTGAACTTAAATAACTAATTTCTCCAATAATTCCAATAACCATAAAATTATAATCTTAAATTAACGATAAAATTTGTTGCTGGCAGATTGCACCATGTGGTCAACCTGTCCCATAACCATGGCACATGCCATGCTTACCTTTCCTCAATTATTACCCACTAAACATAAAAAAACACTTTTGTGAATACACCAAGAGGCAGAACATTTCAACTCTTCACACGGGAATAATAAAGTCGAGATTTACTTATACTATTTTATCCTCGTTCACGCCATCTGTTCCGGATGATGGCTATCAAAAAATTAACAATTTGTTTAATGTAAATGATACGAGGTCAAGATCAACAATTTATTGGTATATTTAGCGATTCCTAAAGACTTTTATGCTTCCCGAATGTCACCTTTCTTTTGAGTATTTGCTTATCATTCCCATCGGGTTTTGGATTTCATTTGTTTAAACTTTTTGTTTTTATTGAACAGCTGACAACTGAAAAGTTTTCTATCGAATACAGTCGCATGGCGAATCATTGGCTGGATTCTCATAAAAGGTAGCAGCCTTCTATCAGCCGCTCCTGGCTTGCTCCTCAGGTATCATTAATACCCTGTCACTGAGCTATGGTCTTCCCGTGATGTTTTTTGTTCGGCGAAACAGCTTTTTTTACTTACTTAATTATCAGTTTTTTACTTAATTAACAATAACGTTAACACAATCATTCCTCTGCACTAGGATTCCTTGTGTCGCAGATGGCATGGACAAACAGAAACACAAGACAAACACACAATACCCGAGAACAAACTTCATGCTCACCACACAAAGAATGCCCCGGTCGGGAATCGAACCTGGGACCCCTCGCTTCGAAGGCAGGGTTACTACCAACTAAGCCACGAAACCTTAAGTCTGCATCAATGAATGATTGAATTAATGAATAATCTTTCATGTGCTTCTCGATAGAAACATACATAATATTTACAAATAATCAAACAAAAACACGCAAAAAAGAGAGATTACAATAGGCGGCCTTATTCCTAATAGCGATCATTCTAGGCAACTGGATACTAGATACTGAATGAAATTAAAATACAATAGATAATTAACTGTTTTTACTAATTTAGTACTAATCTACTACCAATCTTTTTTACCTGAAATTTCATCCTCATCATTCTTGAATTTATTGGTTTTATTTACGTATAAAACCATTGAATACATTGCAGTAAGCTTAAGCAGATTAAATATTCTCATTAATTGGTTATAGATCTACTTTTGGCAAGCTGATTTCAATCTACCCCAAAACCGGGCGGCAGGTCTCATAATTATTTATATATTTCTAGTTTCACTTCAACACATGTTACCTACACTTTAACCACGATGATTCACGTCACCCTTTTGAGAGTACGATCATACTTTTTTAGGCGTGAAACTACTCTGTGCTTATTTTATATAATTGTGTATTGTTGTATTGTAACAACAATGTTTCTGAAATGAATCAAATACAAGCAATAAAAAATCAGACCAGATTTTATCGTTCATTGACAAATGGCTCATTTTCATTCAATTTCAATGCTCTATCAATTTATGTTTCGCCAAAAATGACTTATCGCATCAACTGGTAAAATTAAAAAGCACTTATATTTTACTGTCTGAAAAGCCTGAAAATCAGTTCCTTGTCACGCAGTTTTTATCAAACCGCCACAAGCCATAGATAATACTCGTTATTCTGTGCCTTTACAGGCAATATCGACAGAAATGCACAAATTTTATTACCAAAGAAGGATTAATAGTTGACAGAAAGCCTTCCTCGCATAAATATCTCATTAAGGCTTGATTTATTACTTAAAATAGTCACGAAACTGTAAAAAAAGTTTGGAAAGAAAACGATTTTGATAATTACTTGTCAGCATGCGATTGTCTATTTGGGAATTGGAGCATAGTGAAGATATAATACAGTAGATAATATGCTTCAGGAAACAAAAACTATCTGCTATTACTCCATATCTATCGTAATTATAAACATAAGTTTAAGTAAAAGTTATTTATATACCTACGATAAGTCATTACTTTCAGTCAAGATACTGTTTTTTTTACGCTATAAAAATTATTTTGCACCCTGTATTACGCTACAAGTAACTGATTTATAATAAAATTCTTCAATACTAATACGACTTCAATACTTTCAAAGTAGCAGTATACGCAATTTCGTTTACTTGAATGACATATTTGTTACAGTGATTTAAAAACGAAGCCATTAGACCAATTTTGTTAAAAATGCTATGTCTGAAAGCATATCCTTTCAAAGAATTTTCCAAATCGGTTGATAAATGGCGGAGAAATCGGTGAACATTCATAAAAAAATATAAACATAACCTCCTCCTTTTTGAAGTCGGTTAAATAATACGGCAAAGGCTGGATAAAAAATACATAACGATCTTTCAGCTATAATTAGCTAGTCTAAAACCCAGGCAGAATACATTTTAATTTAATATTGGTAAAATTTTAATTTTTAATTACAAATCAAGTTGGTATCATTGTTTTCCTTCACTCTTTAAAGCAATCAAAAGATGCAGATACTTTTTTCAAATCCAAATTATCTATCCAAATTTGGGATCAGGTGTTTGGGTTATCATAGATTACATACCTCTACTGTATTGAAATTATTCTATGTACAAGGTGGGTTAATTCGCGTTTTTTATTTGCCGTAATATATCATTTTGTTAATGACACCTCAATGAAGAGTGATCACGAAGACTATTCACAAATTGTGAGGTTTATAGTGAGCCAATGAGCCACCGATTAGCTTCTAATGACTTTATAGGGGCTTTATGCTCCATGGTATGGCAATAATAGTTTTGCACACTACGTAAGGTAGGGACGACTTAGATTGTAAGTAGTGAGAGTGGTTTCTCTCTCCAAAGAGCAGGAGAGAATGGATTTGGGGGATCCCATTGCTCAGCAGTGGGTTAAAAAAAATTAAATGTTCTTGCTTTTGACATGTGACAGGTACATACAGTAATAGGTAGTAATATAAGTCATACAATATATATAGTGCTATACTTATTATTACTAAGTAATAGTAAACAAACGTTTAATACCTATTAATTTGAGGGTTAAAATGAAAATGGAACGGGCGAAACGATGATGTCTCAGTTCGTAGTGATGTCGCTTTTAAACACTTTCAACAGGTTTCAACTCTCGCTCTAAATTGACTTTCCGGTGAATAAAAACATCGAAAGAAAACCATATCGTAGTTCGATAAATGAAATAAAGCCAGGCAACTAACTTTCAAAATCTGTCAGTGAGCTCCTTACGCTTAAAGCATTTTGTCGAGCCCCCCATTGTCTGCTTTATCGTTTATGAGGTGATATTTAAAGCACAAGCCTCTTAAAATAATAAATAAACTTCGTTATATAATTATTCTTGGATGTTTCACATATAGCCATCTAGCCCGAAACAAAGCACAACTATGGCAAACAAATTACTGATAAATACTCATTAAGTTATTTTTAAAATTCACCTAGATCATAGAAACACCCAGATAGAACAAACATCCATGTTCTTTACACAAATTCTTCTCCTGGGTTGGAATCTAACCCATCACTTAGAAAGCAGAGGCAGATCTACTATTAACTGAGCTGTGACGTTAAAAAATAATCATCTATCGATTTTAATTCCATGAAATTTCACCCTTTTGTTTTTTCTGTCGCCTTCTGCTTTGTTGATAAACGGTAGCAAACTGCTAGTTATAAACTGCGTTGATAATTTATTCACTGACTACAAATAGATTACAAGAACTAACTGATGGTATGCCGATGGTTATCCGGCAGATATTAATTAGCATGAGGGTGCATCACATTAACAGACACGAGTGCTTAATTACCGTATAATTGACGTTTAGTTTATCTAGTAGATAAATCGAAAGCTTTTATCGACTAAATTTAAATTATATTACTATAATATATTGCTGGCCGGACTTGGTGGTAATGTCGGTAGTAAATGTTTTGTCCAAGCTGTCGATATTTTTTTTATTATCAGGCTATATTGTATTGTCCTCCTTTGGCACGGAGCAACCTAAAGTAGCAGTAGAACCAGGCCAAGTTCGTTCAGCGAAGTACTGTATCACAACTGGTAATCATTGCTGTGTTCAGATGGAAGTTACAACCCCAGCTCAGAGTGACATGCGCAACATTTGAGTCGTTTTGCAGTTGTTTATGGGCGGCGGTAACCACTTTTCATCGGGTAGGCCATCGGCTTGACCCATCACTTAAGTTATATAAAACAAATAGAAATTGTTCACGAAATTCAATTCTTTTCAAATATATATCATGTAGAATTAATTAAGTATTATATAATTAATTATTATATTTATAAATCATCGGTTAATGAATTAGAAATCTAATTAAAAATGCTTTTCAAGTATTCCCGTTTTCAAGCCCATTGGAGCACACTTCCTCCAATTAACATAACCACCGTTTAACAGAATAGATGTGGCGATAAGATGGTACCTATTCATTGTTGCAATTAACACTTTATACTATAAATTATGAGAGCAGTCTAGCGGGAAGACTGGTTAGGGCTAAACAGCTAGCACAGTAACAATGTTTGGTCACTGATAAATTGCTGATTGTATTAAGATTGTATTAAAAAACATACAATCTTACATAAATCATATTTATACGTTGTTGGCTACTAATGTCAAAATTGACTCTCCGGCTTAAAAAAGTTAAATTATAGCAGCAAACCTAAGGTACGGTTGACTTGCTGGTTTTTATTTTTTATTTGTACCTTCAACTATACTGCTCAACAATATAAAAAATAATTGTATTTAATATCCATCTCGATTTAATTTCCAAAGATCACAAGAAACCTGATTATTATTAATATTGTCACATAAAAAGCTTAAATGGTGCAAAATGATCTTCAGCATTAAGTTTGCCTTCGTAAAGTTTAAGAGTTCAGAGGCTTCGTAAGAAATGTTTTTTATATCTCAACAGAAATTAACACTTGTTCTTAATTATTTATTTATATTTATCCAGAAATAATTACACGGATACCTTAAAAAATATACTCGTATTTTCTTTTTTATGCATGAATTTATCACCACTTATTTTAGTTGAGATATAATAAATTGAATTTACCTTCGATATCAACCAAGAAATTTGTTCACGCGTTTGAAAATAGAGTGTACCAGCTCACCCCTTGATGTTCTGATGACAGGCCTACCTTACATCTGGACATTATAGACGATCAGGATGTTATTATCAGGGATACCATCTTTGTATTGATTAGTAATTGTTTTGACAGAAGGCATGTTTAATTCGTCACGGATTATTAGTACATCCGGTTTCTTATATGAATGAGTTTTACATCTATAAGTTCATTCAATAAATCAAGCCTTTTCTACGATAGATTAGGCAGCCACACCGGGCGTTCTTTTTAGTTTCACTGGGAAGATAGACGTCACAAGTAGTAAGTTCATCTCTGCTATTGTATAATGTATAAGTATCATTAGATAGCTAAGCAAACAGTATAAGTTAAATGATTCCCAAATTAAATGTTGGAGTTGGTGTAATTTTATACATGGGCCATTAAGTAGGTATTCTTTAGACAAGTGACCAATAAAAAAATAGATCATCGAAATACAAGAAAAAAAAAATCGTGCATTTTTCTAAATTAGTAAGTACTTTTGTTTGCCGTATAGTTTTCTCCCCTGATATATGCTTTTTGTTTCTTTCTATGTGAGTTATTCTATGTGAGTGAGTTTTCATATTAGCGACAGATCCTAACGTAGGGTTAGGAAAAAAGGAAGGTTAGGATCTGTTGCTAAGCAGTGATGCACTCGTATTGCTGTGTTCCGGTGGAAGGGTGTGGACACCGATAAAATCACAGACGCATGAGACGTTATATTCCCGTCTTTGGTGACGGACGCAACGGGCGCAACATGAATGGGGAAGAACCTAAGTCGTATTGATGTTGATTTATGGCACCACTTGCCTTCAGCTGGCTTTAGCTTATTCCGTCACATATACGGTATAAAAAGGACCCACCCTTTAGATCTATAAGTTGAACACTAGTATCACAATCTCCATGGAAGCAGCATTATCGGATTCCCATTGGTCCGCGACAATCCAGGAAGTAATTCCTATTTTACAAATGGTCCACAATTTATACGACACCTCCGTGATTATTCCGAGCGCCACAATAAATTACCTGAGTTTAGCCGTTGCCGGATTTTATTTTAGGATTTATTGCGTAATTTCTTTAATTCTTCTCGTGATTATGGCGTTTGTGTAAGTGGCTCAGTCAGCTTAAGGCGGGAGGCATACCCAATATTTCTTTGAAATAATGTACTGGAACTGCAGATTGTGATTTATCTCAGTTTATACACAACAACATACAAGTAGTAGCTGAATTATTCGTGGGAAAAGCAGTGGTGGTATTCCCGCGGATTGTCTAAGTTTCCAAAACTGTGAAAATGGTTATTAGTATCCTTTGGGCATGTATGTAGCATGTATTATGGGTATGTATGGAGCATGTAGCATGCATGGACAATCACATTCCCATTGATGATCGGATAGGGTTTAAATAAGCGCTCAACTTAGTATTAACAACGCATAATATCGAAGACACATATTTATTTTTAAAATGTGACGTTTCCGAATACTATTATTTTGAGACTACATCGGAAATAATAAAAAAAAAAAATATTCATGTCGGCTTTTGATTATTTGAAAACTCTGCTACTAGAGTCGGCTATTTACTTATACACGAAACAAGAAGAAAACCTTTATAGTGCTTTACCTACAACAAAATTATATCCAAAACAGAAGGATAGGAGAAAATACAGGAATTTTGAAGTAAGTAAAGTAAACACTTACACACAATCAATACAAACACCCAAAGCCCAAAAACAAACTCACAAACTTTGTCCCGGTCGGGATTGAACCCGGGACTCGTCGCTCTGTATGGCCACAACCAACTTATCCACGGGGGGCACAAAGAATTCGCATCTTAGAAAAATAACAAAATAAACTATTGTCATGGGAAAATACTCTGTGGAATTTTAATAGTTGCACCCCTTGAGGCTTCTAATGTATTTGGAATCTGTCTCGAGGCTTTATGTATTGGAAATGGCTGTTTGGAACTGTTGGCCTTAGGAACTACTTTTAACTACGAGTAATAAATCCAGTGTAAGGCCGGTTAGTCTCTGCAAGTCTGCATGAGGGGAGATGTGGGAAAATTCGATCGCGTTATTCGATAGTTTTAGTACAAATAATTGAGTGTTAAAAATCAAATAAAAATTTCATGTCTATAAGAGTGGGAATTTCTTTATGAAATGTTTTTGGAACAACTTTGGAAGTAAACCTGTTCTATTTAAAAAAAGAAACATCCAAATCAGTATCCAAACAAAAAAGAAATCGCACATAATAAATTGTTTGGTGATCAATAAAGTGTTATCTATGTAGTCATTTGAAAATAAGTTCTAAGCTCGCCATACAAAGGTGTTGGTTATTATATATTATATATTTTTGGTTACAAAATTTAATGTAATAGTACACCTTAGTATTAAGTTTGTTAACCTTGTGAGAGAAAATAAATCGTATTATTATTATTATTATATATTATAAGCTTACAAAATTATGTCGTCTGCAAAACAAATATTTTAGTGCAGTATTATGACTCTAACTGTCTAATCTAGGTAAGTGTTCTTTATAATCAACTGACACAAAGTCTCCAGACGAAATCCAATTGAGACTAATTCATATTCTAGTCTCAAAAGCCGTAAAAGAAACAATTTCCTAGACAGCTCCTTTAGCAGTTGCATAATTAAATCGCACATTGTCCATTCTAGCCCGACTTCCTCTCTGTATCGCAGACTGGGGCTTTATACGAATCTCTTCTCTCCACGAAAATGCACATTAATATTAAATGGCTTGGAAATGCTGCGTTGTGGGGGGGTAGAAAGGGAGGGATGGGGATACAACTCGTCGATTAAGCTTTTGGTTTTCGATTTTAATTACAATAATTGTATGATAGCTTGGTAATGTAACAAAGTTTGAATAATGAACCGCTTTTAGAGAAGATTAGAACCTTTACTTATCAATATTACAATGGATGGCAGTTTAGTGGCATTAAAACTAAGCGAACGCTTCTGTGCTTTGGAGATGGCGGTATGACTATATTAGTCGATAAGATATGTCGGAGGCTTTTGGATGAGCTAAAAACTCCAACACCAGAGTTGGTTACAGACGAAAAAAAAAACTGAAGTGTATGTATTTAGGAATTGTATGTTTAGGGTTCCATTTCCAAAGGTTAAATAACCCTGTCCCGTAGAGTACATATGCCCTCTGTGTAGTGCCAAAGTAGCAACTAAAAGTAGCAGTAGAACTTGTGCCAAGTTCTTCCGGAGAAGTGCTGCGTCCTCACTTAGTCATCACCTGCCAAGCATTGGTGCACTGGCATTGCTGTGTTCCGGTGGAAGGGTGTAGGTACCGGTGAACACAGGTGCATGAGACGCTACAGCCACATCTCGGGTGACGGGTGCTACGTAGTGCGACGTATTTTTATTCTAGGCCGGGGAGGGCTGAGGTCGTATTGCTGTTGTTATGAGTAGAGGTGACCATTTAACATGGGATCCTTTAGCTCATCCCGTGACATAAGTAGTATAAAAAAGAGCCTTGTCTGCTCAGACTTATTGACAGTTGATAGACGTATCGCAAAGTGGTTTACTATACAGTGAGTATAAACACTGAAACGTCAACCGAGCCATTTCCTTACAAAGCTCACCGTACGTGTTTTCCTTATATTAACTACGTAACACTATTCCCCCTACCTCCCCAACCACCCCGTTAGTGTCAGCATCCAATAAGAGGTGGCGAACAAAACTACTGCTCTCTCTCGAACAATTTACTCCTTGCACTAATTAAAAGAGCGAGTGAGATGCCACGCCTTCTGCTGAGAACAAACAGAAGGGGGAAAGCCGCTCGCCAATGAGAACGCTTGATTATTTGTAATTAGAACGCCGAGCTCTTCCTCCGGCGGAGATGACCAATGGGATTTTGTATTTAGCGGTATTATTCAAAGGAAATTTTCTCAGATTTAATTGACATTTCTTGGTACTGTGACCGTCTCATTTGCTGGAAGCAATCAGTGTGACGAAATGGGCGTACTGTTTTTGTTATGTACCGTAGTATTTTAATTGTTTAATTATTTTATGATATAATTAATTATCAATTTTCGTAATTAGTTTCAATTTATATTCATAAAGCGGGACCATCGGTCTATTTTCGATAAGCGAGAGTAAATGAGCGTTAATCCAAATTCCTAGATGTAACATGTTTTCGTAATTTTAGTCACATATCAAGCTGATTACCTCTCATTTTTTCCGTCACAGTATTGAGAACTTATAGTCTTCTATTTTCAAAAATATCACTTCAACTAGCATCAAGCGCAGTTGATTATGTGTTAACCGGCTGTGAAAAAATTGCGATTCAAATTCGCAACGAGAGTTTCCTACTTCAATTTCAATCATTTTTAAACAAGTATGGACCTAAGAGATCACGTGAACTTATTACTAATTTTGACACTTGTTCACACCATACCCAAATAATAGGTATACCTACCCAATATAAATTTGTAAATACTTTAAGCAAATTTAATAATATCACTCAACTGCAAATCATTCCGCACTTCCATTGTTACAACAATACGCTGAAACTTCATTCCCATCGAAACAAGAAAAAGACGGATTTTCATATCTAGAACGGACTTTTCAACTGAACAAAAACTTTCATTCCATTGAAACAGCACAATCATTCAAAGAGGGGAAAACTTGTAAGAATCAAGCGGCCACAATGAACGAACTTCTAGCTGCCAGTTTGCATATAGAGATAAAAGTGGGGAATATTAATGTGAATCGCTGTCCCCTTACCTCCCCTTTTTCTCCTTTCTTGGGTGGGGGGGGGGTTGGGTGGGCCACTTTCTTTCAGGGCGACTGGACCGCGGGCCAGTCGTGATTTTAATTATAAGTCTACGTGAGGTGCTGGAGAGTTATAGCTTGTAAGTTTTGAATGTTGTTTGCTTTTATATTTCTTTCAGGGTGAAATTACGAATTTCATACATAATAAGTAGTAGTATAGATGTATAAGTAATAGAATAAGTAAGTAAATTCTTAATAGTCTTGGCGTTCTTTTATTCTGGTCTAAACGTAATTGAGGATATTCAATATAATTCTAGAGAAAAAGAAGATATTATGTTTAACGAATAGCAGAAAGATAGCAGTTAAGAATATCAGTAAATAAATAGTTAATAATTAGTATCGCTTCATAGTGGAATCACAAAATAAAAAAATAAGCTTACATGTCGAAAATTCAGCTGTTTGAGCTTCTTAATTGTACACCATAAACAAGATTAATACAAAGATGAGGAAGAAAGGTACACAGGCGAACTTAACCCTTAAAAGAGTTTTCTTCCAGTACCAACGAACTATAAAGATGGATATAAACTGCAGAATACTAATTTATATGTCTTCGCAATCTTTCCACACGTTGGTACTGCTGATTACGAGTTTACATTCCGGTGTTCTACAATGTTTCTCTTGTTGCCTACAATGTTTTTCAAAGCTGTTCTTCTAATTTTTTTTTTCTGTGAATATTTGACGTAACGACCTGGGGCCCAACCTGGTGGTAAGTGGCGACCCCTCTCCATGACAATAATAATACGACTTAGTATAAAATTTGCATCTTACACTGAAGTCGCATTGATCCTGCTGCTTCATCACCCGAGAAGGGGATGATACGTCTCATGCGCATGTGATTTTACCGGCACCTACACCCTTCCAACGGAACAAAGTAATGCGAGCACTACTGCTTGGCGATTAATAAAATGACTAATTGATGTATAACCAAAATGTTAATTCGATTTTTGAAACTCAATGCGATAAAATTTTCATTTGGAGAATTCTATCATGGGTTTCAATTGGAATATAGAACGGAAATGAATGTAATCGCTCTTTGAACATGTAACCTCCTGAAGAAACCTGCAAAATCTGATTCCCGCTTCCGCCTTTTACTAACCTCGGACCCAGAAAAAGAGTTGTGAATATACATTCTGGCGAGACTAAAAGAGGTAGGCTCTTGGCCGGGCTGTCTGTCACACTGTAATCTTTTTTTTTTTTTTTAATTAACGAAAGAGTCCTTATTTATGTTATGATAAACTGAAAATCCTATGCCAAGATGACATTGTTGTAAAATACGAGTAGGTTAATAATAGCCTTTAGCCTTTAGTAATTGTCTTTGAGGCTTACTCTTTCACTATTAGATGAAACTTCAGGTAAAGATAATTTAGGCAGTCACAATAATTCATAAGATTTTGATATGGTTAACATTTAAAAAAATAAAACACTAATAATCTCTTCATAATGGACAATTTATCGCATGCGAAGTAAACCGAATCTACCGATAAACTTACAACAATACCGTCCCATAAACCTAACCCCTTATTCAACTAAACATTCAACTCACATAAATTTGATTCGACAAACTAATGTCAATGTAAGAACGCCATTACTTGCGATAAACAAATTCCGACGGAAAATCTGTCTAGGTATGTGTGCGTGCGACAAGCATGTGTTACGGTGTGATGGTACGGGGTGAATATGCATATGTGAGTATGTAAAGTAAACGTTAAATTGTGAGGATGTGTGATGCAGACTCCAGAGCGAGAGGTCCTCATTATCGACCTCGGGTCATGGCGCATGCTCCATCTCAGTCTTCTTCTAACGAACGCCTTATAGCGACAGCGGTTCATCTACGTAATTGAGTTACGACTTTTTACGTAGCAATTTCGTTTTTCTCTTAGAACCTTCGTACACTAATTGGGGCGAATTTTTTTTTTATGCCGCTTTTTCTTACAAATATTGGATTAGCCGTAATTTGCTTCAAATAGGTTAAGCTTTGAAGGTTGAGGCGTAGATGGAAGTTTTATGAGAAAATTACATCAGCTTTAATAATGAAATTGCTTCATTTCATCTCTTTGCCTTTTTTGGTTAGCCTAAGTAATCAGATTTTAGTAGAATCATAATATATTCCGAGACTCTCGTTTTCAAAAGGCTCATAGTTCGAAAAATAAATACGCTTGGCCTTAATTAAACATTTTTTTCTTTTATCTGTAAATCCGTGGTAGCTCATAAAATTTATTCTAAATAAACCATGCTTTTAACGTCTGTCTGTTTGACTTTAACGGGTATATTAATTCGTTATAAGTGGCTGGAACTTTATACACAATATCTATTATGATTACGGATAACATAACAAATATGAAAAAGGTCAAAGCTTCTTTAGTTGTGCGAGTTAAAATCGCTTTTGGACCGTATTTTTATTTCACTTTGTGAAACTACACTTATGGTATCTACACGTATATGAGACTGCTATGTTTCAAAAACATTTGATTCATTTCTCTAAGTGTTTAGGTGTGAAAAACATTGCTAACTAAAAGATGACAGTTTTCTGATCACATTATAATTCTTTGTATGTGTATATTTGTTTTGGTTTTGTATTTTGTATCTGATTTTTTTCTCTTTCTACAAATATTCTGCATTCTAATTAAATTTCAAACAAAACATTTCATATAATTTCTACTTTTATATTTACAATATTTCCAAGACGAATGTTGTGATTATCTATATATGAGCAAAGACTACGCCTAATTATGCTTGAATGTATACTTACAAAAAAAAATATTCATCGGAGCACGAATATTCAACAAAAACGAACATAAATTACATTCTTATATGAAGTTCTAACTAAAAACGTTCCAGTTGTAACGTTCCCAGTACGTTTGCAATGCAAACAGACATTACGTTAATTCTTCGGTTAACAAGCGGTGCTGTATGCAAAGCTGATGGTCAAACATCTACCTCTCTGCTATTAGTTTGTGTCAGGGAGCAACGAAACTTTCTAGTCGGCATATTTTTTCTTAAAGCCATAAAAATGATACGAGTTGGCGGCTACCCGCTGCTAAGTGACTCCAGGCCGAAGTCTAATTGCGTTGCGTGCCTCACTCTGAAGCTGGGATGTAACATTTCATGTGCCTATAATTTCACCGACACCCACAGCCTTCTACTGGAAACCAGCAATGCCAGTGTGCCACTGCTTATGGATTACCAGGTGTAATGCCAGAACCTTGTCCAGTCGAACTTCAAAAAATTCTACTGCTACCTATGTCAGGTGGTGCGAAAAGAGGAACACCTTTTTGCACCTGGAAAATACGTGTAGGAGCTGTAAAATTTATGCCAATTTCATTCTAGGAAACACTGGTATGTTAGGTGTTTTTAATAGAGAAAAAGCCAATAATTTCCATTTTTAGAATAAAAGTCGTAACAAACATATTTTTGGGAGCTTACGTTGCTAGAACTGGCTTAACCTTACGAGATGGATCAAAATTATGTACTACGGAATTGTATTATTATCTACGTTACATACACTATACAACCATGCGAAGCCGGGGCAGTTCACTAGTTACTAAAATGACGTTTCCTGGAAATTGCCTCCTCCATCAGGTTTGTTTGTACTTCAGAGGGACGGACGTAAGGGGAATGTCCACTGTCCGGTCGACGTTGATGTATCATGTCGGATCAACGTGCGGGCGCGTCTGTCCACTACCTAATCTCCATACATTACCCAGGATATTGCTCAAATAAATGGTACTTGAGACTAAAGTTTTGACAGGGTCGGTTTGTTATGCGTGGGCTAGTTTGGGTTTGATGCAGGTAGAATTATTTGGATTGTGCGACGTAGGATGAAATAAAATTAATGTTGATGCTGTACTGTTTAGAGGGATCAGTCCCGCAGCTAGTCACTCTCAACGAACAGAAGCTCTCGTGGCGTAGCTTGGTTTAGCAGTTTTTTATAGATCATCTAAGTTAAGCAGCTTTCGGCCCAGTCAGAAGTTGAAAGTTTTTATTTCGTTGTAATTAAGTGGCATTTGAACCGAGCGCTTCCATGCTCCGGATGGCACATTAAGATGTCTACTATACTAGTCGTTAAGCAATGTCGTAGGCCTTCGGGCAGCTTGAAAACAAAGCTTGCAACTTAAATGTGCAAATGGATTAGTGAGTATCTTTATTTTCATGAATATTTTTTAACAGTTTGATCATGAATGTTACCTACATTTTATCACAATCAACGAGCGTTGCAACATGTTACGAAACGTTGAAAAAAACACAGACAAAGTTTACCTTTGCAAGAATAAGCTTAAAATTAGACAGATTGTGCCTCGAACAGCTAATAATCGGCATAAACAGGCTTCCACAGCATTTGCTTCAACACAGGTACTTGGGTACCTGTGTTGAAGCAAATGCTTTTCCGTTGGAGCGATCAAACGAATACGAAATCAGTGAAAAGATTAATTTTTCTACTTCCGTAATTTACTCTAGAATATCCAGGTCATCTTCATTTCCATAGCGAACAGTAACAAACTGTCTCGGGTAACAAGCGCTAGAGGGGGAATGCATGGAGATTAATTTGCACCACTCGACACCCGCTGACCGGCCCGCTCCGAACTACCCCCCTCCGGGAAAGAATAGTATGAACCTTGCCATCTGTTGTTTCCGTGTATGTATGTAATATTAAGGGTTAGGTACCCAAAGGCAAACGGGACCCTATTACTAGACTCCGCTGTCCGTCTGTCTGTCTGTCCCGCTGACACCAGACTGTATCTCATGAACCGTGATAGTTAGAGATTTGAAAATTTCACAGATGATGTATTGATGTTGCCGTTTTTACAACAAGTACCCAGAAACAGAATAAAATAATTTTTTAAGGGACTAATACAAAAACGTGCTTTTTATTTATTGATCGTTTCGCCGGCCAAGTCCGACTCGCACTTGGCCGGTTTTCTTGCCGGTGCGCCCAAGTAAAGCCCTCTGACGCTATCTGTAATATTTAAGTATAATTAATTAAATCTATGGAAATTGTTGCATATGCTAATTTTTAAAATTTTTACAGTCTTACTAGACTATATCAATAATCAATAATCCTTGTATTTTATTGCAAATAAATAAGCTAAAACACAATAATATTACTCACAAAAAATTCCTTAAGCAACATGATAAAAGACATCTTCTTTGGCGATCTTAAAAACATAACCAATTTGTTTAAAAAAGAGAAATAGTAAAAAGCACTTATTTTTTTTATAATCTGTACTTATAACTACTAGTGTAATATTTACAAATCGTACCAAATCGAGTTATGGCACAGTGTTACCTTATACTTGAAAAAGCCTCAGTAATTAATATTAAAACTAAGTACATAAAATGCGGATAGTAAATGCAGTATGTAAGTACAAAACGATATATGAATAGGGAGTATCATGTCACTACAAATTAGCTAGCAATATTCCCTTCGAAAATCATTTGCTCTTAAAATAATTAGTTACATAATGGTAATAACTGGTACCACCACTGTCTGTTAAGTTTCATAAAATTTTCTAACAGACATCTGTGATTACAGTATTCTTTGTGTTCAAATAGCTGAGTTCAGCATCTATATAGGATGATCCCCTATTCTCTGTATATGGGTGTTTAATTGAATAAGTTACAAAAAAATATATCAAGTATTCTATCAGTAATCTGGTTCACATAGCTATGCTTATAATGACCAAAATATACGTGTAAAGACCAAACAGTAATAAAAACGCGCGATCTTTTAGAAGGGAAAAAAATACCTTTACTGCGACGAAATATAACCACTAGCGAAGCACAAAGATACAAAATATATTATCAATAACGTAGATTCATATTAATTCTCATAAAAGGTGAATTTGTATTGATAGAAGTATTAACATTTATTGATGACATGTCCATATTCTTGACAACCTTAGCGGTTAACAAACGAATAACCCCATCCGTAGCTCCCTTTTGCCGTCTTGCTAGGTACATGTGAAACTATTGCTTAATCTGTGGCAGACAGAATCTTACGTAGACTTTCACATTTGAACAGTTTCAAAACGAATTATGATTAGATACTGCTTTATCAAAGAGTACCATAGGCCAGAGACACGCAGCTAAGAATTAAATTTAAAGATTATATCAACTTATTAATATAACAAGTTATTTCTTAAATAACGTTCACGAAATTTTCAGTTTGTTAAAGCAATCATGTTCTTTTAACCATTTTTCATTGCTTCGTTTTAATTTATCAAATTTTTGGCTATGAAATAGTAACTAAAATTGTTTTCAACAGTTCCTAACAATAATGGAGGCATGGTATTTTTACTGTTTGACCATGGATGTCTCCAATCTTAAAAGAGAAACCAAATTCGAATGTTAACTCTTATCTATTGCTTCTAGATTCAAGTACCTACAAGTAGAATATCCTTAAATATTTTCACGAACGTTACCCCTCAGCTAGATAGCTTAAAAGTTTTCATAGGGACTGCCGTTCAGTAAACGCTTTATTAATAAAAATACACCTCGTGTCTGCATATCATAACAGTGGATGTCAAATCTCTGGAAGTGGAAATAAAAACAAAACAAGAGATTTATTTAAACTACAAAAAAGCAAAGATTTTTTTCGCCTATCAACATTGCTCCTATATGAACATTGAAGATACAAAAAATTATCTATACCAGTTTACAATTTATAAAGACTTAATACTTCTGTATAAGGATTCCCTGTTTTGCAGGTAGCATGGACACACAAACACCGACACTCGAGAAAAAACTCCATGCTCATGACACAATGTTCGCCTTGACCAGGAATCAAGTCTGGGACCCCTTCGACCCCTTCGTTTCAAAGGTAGGGTCAACTTACAAGTTGTTTCCTCTAGGGAAAACAATCGCAACATATGGCGACCGTAACTCTGAGACTTGAAGGTAAAACGTCTCATGTGCCTGTAATTACACCGGCATGGCTTTCAAAACGGACCACATTTATAGGAATGCGTGGTGGCAGTACTTCCCCGAATGAATACTGTATAATCTATACTTACAAACAGAAGGTAACAAAAGAACACCAATTCTAAAAATGGTTCTGTTGCAATTTTATCAAAATCAGTTCAATGATTTGGTTGGTAAATCAAAATAACTCAAAAAAATATGTAATTCAAGTAAACGAAATTGCGTATTCTACTTTCCTGTGACGCTTTTCTTCGCCCGTTGTATAATGATTTGTATGTTTCTTTTTCTTTTCGTTTTTTAAGTCACTTGTTACAAATCTACAAAGTAAAAAGTCAGTATATATTTTTAACCAGTGTATAACTTAAAAACATGTTGCGGCAAGTTTGAAAAAACATGGCCGTTGCATAAAACTATGCCTGATCTAGAATACTTGAAATCCACGTTTTACGGACTCACGACAATGTTTTCGTTCGATCAGGGGCTCGTGCCTCTGAAATGAAGTCGGGTATTAGAAACGTAGCTATCTCTTAGACTACTTTAAATTTTATGGTTCACATATTCTGTGATAAGCGTTGCTCTAAAACGAATATCTTTTAAATTATATTTCGTTACACAATTTCAGGGTCCATGTTGCTCGCGTCCGTAGGTGTGAAAGAAGCAGTCAAATCAGTGCCAGGTACGGGCCAATAAGTACTGCCACCACACCTGGTATTCCACCGCCAAATAAGTTTTTGCGTCCTTTCCACCTGCAACACAGAAATAATCTTAACAGGCGCGTAAGTGTGAAAGCTTTTGTTTGAAATAATTATTATAAATATAATAAACAAAACATTTCACACAGCGCCATCTAGCTCCAACTTGTACAACGGGCACCAAAGAACTGATTTTATTTTGTAAATACACACATATATTACCACCCAAACAGAACAAACAATGTTCACAACACATATATGCTTCACCTGGGTGGGAACCGAACTCACGAACAACAACAGAATGGCTACTATCAACTTAACTGTGACACCAGTCCAAAATTAAGATAAGGGTTATTAAATGATAGTGCAACATCAACATAATACATACAAATATTCAAAGCTCCGTAGATTAGTATGCAGCAGATCTCCCTTCGAAGAGAGGACTCCCATGTTCGATTCCCGGCCGAGGCAGACTGTGTGATGAGTGTAAAGTTTATTTTCGAGTCTTGGGTGTTTGTCTAATCCATGCCACCTGCAAAACAGGGAATCTTAGTACTCCATGTGTGTGTAAACATTGTTATTTCAACATAAGTAATAACTTAATCAAACTACGTGAAGATAACGTAACAAATAATCGAAATTAGAATTTATTAGTGTAGGAGTAGGGGTTCAATTTTGTGCCGTGTGTAGCAATAATGCGTAAAAAACTCATCTCCGACCCCACGACCCCTTGGACCTCCCAGTGTACAGGGACGAATCCAAGACGGGGTTACAGCAAAAGGAAAATATAAGAAAGCAAATGTAGAGTAGCTTTTATCTAAAATTGTTCAAATAGTTTTGTTAATTCAATATATATCGAACTATATTTTGCGAGGAAGCAAATTTTTTGTTTTTGAATCATTACTTTTATTACTTCTGATGAATTTTTGTTCTTGCCCTCAAAAACATTATTGGTCCACAATAATTCATTCTTGAAAGCAGAACCACGTTACAACCATAGTTATTTCTTCCGAAAAGCAATATATTTAAGTTTACTTAATTTTTTCTTAAGTTTGATCAGTTTATTTTAATAAGATTAAAAAATTTAATTGGTTCATTTTCAGCTTAATAGTGTTTATCTTTATGTTGTTTTTTTCCTATCAAAAATATTGTATCTTGGAAATGAGCAGACTGTTGTACCAGTAAGAGTTGTTGCCAACAAACTTACTGTTTATATACAATATTATAACGCCTATATATTATACATTTATTGATTTATAAATACCCGTTCTTATAAATATTTAAGGTTATGTTTAACAAGTAATTCTTTTAGAGCTTGTCTAACAGGTTCTTTATCCTGTAGCATTACAACCGAAGCAATATTATTCTCGTCCCATATGTATAGCCTGAATTCGTCCCTGCCTCACCCCATTCCTAGCCTCCGGTGAAATATGATGTTTTCCCATCCCGAGCGGATGCGATTAGAAAATTCGTCGCGAGATATGTGTGGCCTACAGCGCGATGATAGTTTCCATGTTGGAATTGGATGAGAATTCTGAGGCTTCCTTTTGCATAAAATGAATTTCATTTTGAAGATGCATGTTGAAATTTCAAGAATTATTGTCTCATTGGCATCATATTTGATTTAAACACGTAATGGCTAATTTAGATCTCTTTTTCGGTGAATATGAATTAAAAAAAAATGTTGACGATGATTCTTTCTGCCGTAGAAGAGTTATTCGAGAGAGCAAGCAATCTGAAGACCTTCGTTATGGCTTATTTGGTAGACTAGCGAGCCGGGACCGATATCTGGAAGCACTTAGTCTGAATGCCAAGAAATGGTCACCCATCCAATACCGCGAGGAGAGTTACTCAGATAATCTGCATACAGCGTCTAAGCATGCTTCGCCACGAACGCTTGAAATAAGACTGACCGTAATCTGGCATACAATTTTGTCTACAATACATTGTGCCTAAGGAGCTTTTTTCGTAGGTTATTTTAATCAGTTATTAAGTTTCGAAAGAATTATTGAGATCTAAAATACTAAATAATAAAAGTTTGAGTTTGAGATAATATTATAGCATCTCTGATAAGAATCAGATATGAAAATTGTACATTTGAATACACGACACCACTTCTCATTTCTTCACGTACCGATACATAAATCATAGGGCATCCTGCCCTCGACGTTGGATCAAAACCTATATATCAGGCTAACGCTGGTGAGTTGAATAAATATTCAACCAGGATATTGGATTTCAAAAAATAAACGCCCCTGGTTAACATTTTCAAGGAATTGGTTTTAATATTATTAGTTTTCTGTCGGTTCAGAGCCTGTCGCTGTCACCAAACGCCCGTGTGAAGTTGACAAGGTCATCTGTGACTTGGGTCTTGTCATACATCGGTCGGGGATGACCTAAGTCTTATTGCAGTTGTTATGAGCGGAGGTTATCACTTAACATCAAGTGGGCCTTCAGCTCGTCCCGTCACTTAATTAAAAAAAAAGAGTCCAGTTTAAAAAAAGGAATTAGTCAGTTTCAAAGCAAATACTTGTCAAGAAACCTTGTAATTTGGATTTCCGCAAGGGACAAACGCTTCCGTGATCTTAGAAAAAGGTCTGAGAGTTGTGGTCCACTCAAAGTTTCTCTACAAACTGAAACAAAAATAAAAATACCGCGACTGTAAATTACACTTGTAAGAGCTCCGCAAACTCTCTAGAGACATCGCTCATTAAAGTAGCATCGTTATTTTGTACCCAATTGTTAGGTTCTGGTATTTTAAAAAAATAACAGAACCTAACAATTGGGTGTAAACAAACACGGATATTAAAATAAAATTTTTGTTTGCACGCATACTATCGATGTAGCCATATTTTATTAATCGTGTTACCAACAACATATAAACATTTTAATCAAATAGGTTCCAAATTCGATAGGTAAAAAACAACGTAGCAATTAAAAAAAGGCGCGTTTTCAATGTGTTTTATTATAATTAAATATATGTATATATGATACTCATTCTTAACAAAACCGGCTGTGTGCGTTTTGAATTCGAAAATTTCTCCCAAAATTACGGAATAAGGGAATAATAATTAATCAATCATACATATTCATGGATATTTCACACAGTACCATCTAGCCCCAAACTAAGCATAGCTTGTACTGTGGGAACTATATAATTGATAGAATTAAGTTTAATATTTAGTATTATATTATTTTTTTGTAAACATATACACTAATATATATTAACATCCAGACAGAACCAATATCAATGTACGCCACAGAGATGGTAGTCCTAGGAATCAAACCCACAACGTGCAGTGTAGAAGGCAAAGCTACTCATACTACCAACTGAGGCCAGACATCCTACGAATTTGAATCTAGGATGATCGGTTAGTGCTGTAAATAGTCTAAGTACTTGTTACTACATGTAAGTCAGTCTGGATGTAGATAGTTCTAGAACATACCAGTTTTCTCACGATTTTTTCCTACATTTCACGCTTGCTATTACACACATCAATTGTATCAATAACTCATTATTATTGATACAATTTATATATGTTGTAGTTTGAATTTGAACGAGTGATCTTTAGATTCAAAGTCTACACCAGTATCTCTGAACTACTACACTGAAATTAATGTAAAAAAAACTATTTTTTCTCTCTGAATATTCGAGGAAAATTTGTAACAACGAGCTTCAATTTACATGATAGTAATACTTGTGTGACATATCACCTTACCCATTTTGTTTCCATTTGATCCTGAGTGGAATAGATTCTAATGATATTAGGGGAAAATTGGCTCAGGTATTGTATATTTTATGTAATGGTGTGTTTGAAAGTTATATTTATTCCAAAAACGGAATCAACTCTGCTTTTTAAGCAATTAAAGTGATGAGCTTAAGGCCCACATGATGTTAAGTGGTTATCGCCATCCATCAACAGGAAGAATACGACTCAGGTATTCCACTACCAAAATATGAGAAGACCTAAGATGCATCGCGTTGCGCTCATCACTCAGAGACGGGTACACAAGTACCTGTACTTTTAACGGCACCTACACTCTTCTACCGAAACACAGCACCACTACTTGGCAGTGGATTACCATATGTGGCGGCAGAAAGACTCTGAACGAACTTGGCACAAGTTCTACAGCTACTTTGGGTTGCACCTTTCTCACCTAGGGAATGTAGAAATTCTAAGTTGTTTTTATATTATATACTATTTATACAGCCGCGTTCAGTTTTGTCGTCCCAAGATCATCTGGTGACATTTCCCGCGCAATCATTGGTATCCCTAATCAACCTACCAAACATTACGTGGATTGTGTACGATCGTTGGGCGACACAACTGAACGCGGCCCAGTTGGGGGGGAGGTGTGACGTCAAGAGCCTGAATAAATGTGATGGAGGGCGATTTGTTTACCCATTTCTTCCCACACTTTTGACGTTAAAAGGTGGAGCGGCTGTTAGCGGGTGTTGCCTTTTGTTAGTTTTTGTGATGTGAATGGAAATATTGTCTTCGAGATTATTTTTATTACGAAAAAACTCTATAAAGTAAATCTAGTAAATATCTTCAAAGAATTTTTTACAAGTGGACGTACCAACACTGTTTTGAGAACGTGGTACAGCGTACATAAGTATTATTTTGGAAAATGCTATACAATATAATAGTATGCCAGGAGCAAAACTTCTGGTATTTTTAAAAAGATTTGACAACCTTTTTATGTGAGGCAGTGACGGAACGAGCTAAAAACCCGGTGGTAAGTTGTCACCCTCGATCCTGACAACAGCAATCTAACTCAATATAAGACTTTGAATCCCTTTGAAAACCCTTGAGTCTTGGACGGTGGATGCGCTAGGATGCATAAAGCTCAGTCTAAGAATCAAAGTCTTATTCTGAGATGGATTAATGACTACTCATTAGTGAAGTTAACCACTTACCACCGGGTGGGCTTTTAGCTCGATCCGTCCTATAAACGGACGCGGGTGATGCGCTTGTGATTTCACCGGCACCTACACCTTTCCACCGAAACCTCATCAATACTTCTGGTTGCCGTCCCAGCCTTTAATGTTCCCACTGCAGGGACACCGGCCTACTCTCGATAATTGAGAGTGAATGGGCTCTGATCTACCACGGGAGCCCAATCCGGATTGGTAGATGTCACATGTCGTCGAATTTTTGGTTTTAAGACATGCCGGTTTCCTCACGATGTTTTCCTTTACCGTTTCGAGAGCGTGGTATTGCGCACATAAATTTTTCAAGTGAAAAAACTAATTGGTGCACGTGTGGGTTTGAACCAGCGACCTTCAGAATGAAAGTCGGCGTCTGTGTCCCTGGGCCACCACGCTCTCTCTTCTACTTCTGGTTACATTTTGTTTTTGTGTAACCCCTTTCTATAATACGTTCTGAATAGGGACCAGTTTACACCACATACAAACTAGAACTTCAGTGTGAATAATATATTCCGGTGTCGTGTAGTGAGACCATTTTTCTATTTGCAACTGAAAGGCGTGTAATAGACGTAGCGCTTAAACCTGCCGGAGATGAACAATGGTTCGCTAGAGTTGTGTTGCATAGATTATTCTCGTTCATTGAAGATATGAAGAAAAAATCACCTTTTCGAAGATATCGAGACATCGAGTAGCGGTACTCTCGCGCAGCTCAGTAGAAGGTTGTGGTTGCTGGTAAATCACAGGTTAGATCCCGTCTCAGACTGAACGGTGTAAGGCAATTATTCCATGTTCCCGATTCAATTATGAAAAGATCCAAGTGAAACCCCGTTACACACGTCACTCGAAAATGGGATGTTACGTCTTATGCACCTTTCCATCTGGACACAGCAATACGAGTGGAACTCTGCTTGACTTTAGATTGCCTAATACAAGTTCGTCCGGAGAACAAGGACGAACTTGTATGAGTAATTGCTCTTTTCGTACATAGGGCGTGCGTGTAGGGACACTAAAGTGTCCCCTGGTTGGTAAAAGAGCAACCAAACGCAACCGTAAAACTTACGCCAAGATCATCTGAGAAGGCAAGAGGCACTGTCACCACACCTCGAATCTGCCGCCAATTATTACTGCTCGTATTACTGTGTTCCCATAGAAGGTGCCGGTAAAGTCAGAAGCTTCTCGTTGTTACTTCCCCGTCTCCAATAATGGACGCAGCATGAGTTTCAACACAGTCTGAGTTGAGTCTTATTCTGAGTTGCATTGCTGTTGCCATCGGCGGAGGACTTACCACCAGATAGACATTCAGTCCTTTCTGTATTCAAAAGATAAAAAAATGCGATAATGCTTGGGTTGTCGCATACTCTGGTCCTCGCTTAACTAATCACTTCACATCACTTATTTCACATAAAAAGGTAGTTATAATAATATCTAGTAAGGTTATAGGAGACCTAACAATAGGGCCGGGCAGTCGTCCAAGATTATTTGACAGTGCGTAAAATTTATGTTAATGATGCTCTCGTAACGGCAAATAGCATAGCGTTAAACCAAAAGAGTAAGAATGTCCGATATCGTGTCCCCGTTAAATGAGAGGATGGAGGTGTATTATCAAAACAGTAGACATTTTTTTGAGGCATGACATTGTTAGCTTTTTTTTTTAAACTAGAAATATTAATTAGTTAGGGATATTATAGATAATAAAAATATTATAGATAATATCCCTAACTAATTAATATTAATATTAGAACTAACTAATTAATATTATTATTAATTTATTTATTAATATTAGAAATATTAATTAGTTAGGGATATTATACAATAGATAATATCCCTAACTAATTAATATTTCTAATAAATGAAAAGGAAATGTTGTTCATTGGTTAGTAAGTAAGATCACATGAGATCGGCTTTACCGAGGTGACAATGTTTTATTTTAAAATGTTCATAATAATCCAACTTAGATTTACATGGAAATACTCGTACTATAATGAAATATTGGGAAAAATTTAAACAATTTTTTTTGTATGGAATTTTTAAATGTCGTTTGACAGCTGTTTGTGAAATAACGAATGAATATGACTTCCCACTGCAAGGACACTAGCCTACTCCCGATAATTGAGAGTTAATGGGTTTAGATCTACCACAGCATCTGGATCTGGTACCAATCTGGATTGGTAGATGTCACATATCTTCAAATTTTTGGTTCTAAGAAAAGCCGGTTTCCTCACATTGTTTTCCTTCACCGTTTCGAGAACATGGTATTCCGCATAAATCACTTATTGCCTCAAATATACAATTAAATATTAAATATTTGCTAATAGACACACAAACAAAAAAATATCATTAGAATAGTTTCCTAAGATTTAGAAAATAACACAAAAACGTGGCTTGGAGCGGGCAATTCATTCGTCCCCATATCCGGTTATCGTCGGTTTATCATACGCCCGGGGCTCACTGTTACTCGCCGAGATTATTTTAAGCTTCAACCCTAAACGTTTGATTAAACTACCATTGCTGGGTTGGCGTAAGTGGCTCTATAAACATATGATTATTTGTGCCTATTTTCGATTTGTCTATTTTATTGTTACGAAAATGACGAAACGAGCTGAAAGGCCACCTTATTTGAAGTGGTTACCTCCGCCCTAAACGGCAATATGACTCAGGTCCCCCCCTACCGAAGTATGAGAAGACTCAAGATGCATCGAGTTACGCCCGTCACTCTGAGATAGCGACGGTGATTAGGCCTCATACGCCTGGTAATTTTACTGTCACCCACACCCTTCCATCCAACTCAGCAAGGCGAGTACACCCTGCTTGATGGCGGATCACCATGTTTGATGGCAGTACTTCTCCCAACGAACTTGGCACAAGTTCTACGGCTACTTTGGATAGCTTATTCTCACCAACCCACACCATAATTTTATATTAGTATCTATACGAAAATGTCTGAAAACTTATATAGGCTGATCGAGAATTCCAGTAGAATGTACACATTTAGTTCCTGTCAAGTTTTTGCAACTATAATTCTGCAGTTTAAAAAACAACTGTTCAATTACCACTGCTTTTAAACCTTAACAGCACAGAAACATTCAGTGAATCAATACCAATAATCACCACTTTTCCAAGTAATTTCTCCACCACAAGTATGGCTCTACTTAACCGATATGATGACCAGACAAGCCACACTGTAACTACAATTTTATCACGTGTAAACTAGGAAGACACCTTGCGATCCCTTTCGCCAGAGTCCAATCATGCGGAAGAGGCTTTGTTCTCGCTCCTTGCAGAAAACGCTATTATATTCCAGCCTTCAGGAAATATGCAAAGGTGGCAATAGTTTTCATCAGGTTTACAGCATGTTATTTTCCTTTTACGAGCTTACTAGCCAAAGGCCAGGCTTTTTTTTTTAATTTTGTTTTAAGCAGAACTGTGAGCTGATATTTTTATTACTAAGCAAGTATTTTTTACAATTTAATAATAATTTGGCGTAGTAAGATTTATCTTAATTTTTTGCCGTATTTTTTATGGATAAAGGTTGCGTCCGCTACACGGGAAATAAGCAAGTATTAATAGATTTTCTGGTAATTATGTCTTCAGCAATTTTTAACCTACTTCAAAAAAGGAGAAGTTCAACGGCAAGTGTTGCAGGTAAAAATACAGTTGCATGAGACGCTTGATCCTAGTCTCCGATTGATGGGGCCAACACTCGACTTGAGTCTTCTCTTACTAGATTCCAACCGCATTCTCATTGCTGTTAGTGTTTCAGGTGAGCGCATTCAGTCAATTCATCAGTTCAGTCCTCACTGCAGTCCATTTACTTCCAAGAAGTATCAAATTGTCACTTTACTCACTTTTTTATGTCACTGTAGTGACAGAACGAGTTGAAGGCCTGTCTGTAGTTAAGCGATTCTTCATCCATAACAACAGTTATACGGCTAGATCCTCCGCAACCAGTGCACGTATTGTTCCGTAATTTACTACTTTTTAGTAAATTATGTTTATCTTATTAAAAGTTATCTGATGATGAATAAGATTTTCGGTATCCAAAGCCATTTACAATCACTATATCCTTAAATCCTTAGAATAAAACTTATCCTAGACTGAGTTCAATATTAAATTTCATCAAATTCATCAATAGGCCCGCTACTAATACAAATAAAACAAACTCAACAAAAGAAAACCTCAGGCGGGAAAATAAAAAACTGTAATATTTCAAAATGGCGTCTGGCCACTTAATAACTGGCTGACACCATTGGGAAATATAATTTAATTTTTCTTTATTGCTCTCTTGTTCAATCTCATTGGGAAAGATGTATTTGCATCCTTGTCTTGCAATTTCCCGGTTGAGACTCCCACCCCGGTAAGTTTTAACATATTTTATATTCAGATAACCCACTACAGGCGTATATATTTATAATTAATTTAACATAATAAATAAAGTTGTCATTGTGTGTTTGTGTTTTCATCAAAAACATATCTTGTGCACCGAATATGACCGAATATATCACCGGATATAAAAAAATAACCATTGTTATACACGAATTTCGAGTAGTAGAAAAAAAAGTAGGTTTTAATTGCTATGACATTCAAATTTCAACAGATTAGTTTTGCCCGTGGCTAGAATATGAATAAAAGGTAACGGTTCCTTTTATTCATATCTTCTTCTGTACCCCTGAAAAAGTGTATGCAAAATTTCATGATGATATGACTAGATAGGATAAATTACAACAACGACGTGTTTCGACGTGAAAACGTATAATAATAAAATAATAAACAAACATTCGTATTAACAATATCGGTTAGGTTTACTATAAGTACACAGAATAAACTATATTCTTCTAATAGTATTTATAAAATATAAATCTTACTCTAAGGTTTTGTCCTGTTTCTAACTTTACAAACATTAATAGTTGTTCCACAAAAAATGCTTTAAAAATTTTCTTAAAATCAAATAAACCGACTTCAACTCTTTCATCACTTGAAAGTATACCCAGTCAAATTAAAAAGAACCATCCATATCGGTCCACAATTAGAAATGGCGTAAACCAAATTGATAAAATCCTTCCCTATTAAACTCCAAAAAAATCTGTTTCTTTTAAAGACACCATCGCAATTTACTCAACGATTGGAAACAGCAGTGGGCTAGCTCTGTCCATTCAAAGTGTGGTAGTAGGTAGCGTGTCACCCAATGTTCTGGACAAGAAATATTTGCGATATTGTGTATTAGATGATTTGTGTATTCGCATGTACGTGGTAGGAATTTATCGAGCTATTACATTCCAATATCGAAATGGCCCGGGAACGACGGTGTTAATATTTTTTCTGAATGTGTTTTAGATTGTAGATTGTATATGTAAATCTTGAAATACTTTCATCGCAAGCCTCACTGACGTGAAAGGCGTTGATGAAATGATGAGGGCTATTGAAACTTGGCAGACAGAAAGTTAACGTGGAGAGTTGACATACAGGTTCAATGGTGCTTGCTGTGGTCTGTAAGGGGGGATTGGTCCATACACCTCTTGACCATTGCGTACATTTTTTTAACAAATCATAACTTTTTTTATGTGTATAAGTGACGGAACGAGCTGAGGGCCCACCTGGTGGTAAGTGACGCCGCATGATGCTGCGTCCATCACCTGAGACGAGGATAATATGTCCCATGCACATGTGATTTCACCGGCAGCCACAAGCTTCCACCGAAACACAGTAATGCGAGCAGCAGTAGTTGTTTGGTGGCAAATTCAATTCTACTTTTGGTTGCTCCTGTAGCACTATCCAGAGGTTACGTGTAGGGTATCAAAGGGTACACACACCTAAGAAAGCGAGCAACTGGGCCCCCCAGAACTTCGTCTAAAATTTAACAAAACTATTTTGTTAAAATTTAATGATGTTAGAAGACAAAACGATGCGCCATAATGTACAGAATCATACTAATAATAATACTTCCAACCCAATAACTACCACGGGAAGGATACCAAATAAAAAAAATAAAAAAATAAAAATGGTTTTAGGTTAACTATTGTTCGTCGTATCTCATTACTTCAAATGTGCAATTCTTGTATATTTATTTCACGTATCTTTCACACTTATTTTATATTACAAATAATACACTGTAAAACCGAGACAGACCGTTTCATAAACGGATCTAACGTATTGAATGAAATTTTGTGTTTAGATAGGGTTTTGCTTAAGTTTACCTGTATAATTGTATTTCATTTAAAACGCAATTTATAAAATCATTTTCACACGTAAAATACCACCCATGTATAGTATCAAATAATCAGGTATACAACTGTAGGTGATTTTGGGAACAACAACATCAGATATTTCATCTTACGTTAGAAATAGGCTGACAATGTCAAAACCACTTATCTTCATATTCTGGAGAAGAAACCTTTTATATGAATATGAATTAATGACCGCACATTCCCTTCCCGAAATCAGCATACAAAGTAATCCCACGGCAAATATAAAACTAGGCAAAACTGTATTTACGGACCCGCTGGGACAGGTGCGGTTGTAATATTCTAATGCGGGTAAGCGACCCGCCATCCATAATAATATAACACCCTTCGCGTAAAACCGGATGACATAGGTAGATTATATCTCTACGTTTTTTTTATATACTACTGAAATTACAGAAGCAGAAGACCCACCTTACGTAAGTGGTAACCTCCATAACAACAGCAACTCGACCTGGGTCCTCTAACCCAAGTTGAACCCGTTGCACCCATCACCCGAGACGGGGATGTTACGTCCCATGCACCTGTGATTATTCAATTCAATTCTTTATTTAAAAATAAACATGATATTACCGGCATCCGCATGCTGACAGAAATACAGCTGATTGGCGGCAGATTACCAGGTGTGGAGGCAGTATTTCTACGGACGAACTTGGCACAAGTTTTACTGCTACTTTTATTTGCTCCTTTGGCACCACCCAGGGGGTACGTGTACGGATACTAGAGGGTTGTCACCTATGGATGCAAGCAACTGGACCCCCCAATCTAGATACTAAGCGCTAATGGCAAAACTTGCTTAGATCTTCTTTACAGATAAATTAAGCAACTTTCCCAGTCAGTACTTGGATGGGTGACCATGAAGTGGCAATTGAACTAAGCGCTTATGTGCTTCAGAGGATAGTTATGTCGGTCCCGGCTATACTAGTCCGTAAGCCATGCCATTGCAACTTGGGTCTTCGCATGGTTATGGGCGGAGATAACCACTTAACATCAGCTCGTCCCATCAGTTTTACTACCAAGGCGTACCAATAGATGTTTCATATAATATACTACACATTACTAGATGATGCCTTACGTATTTCATGTTCTCATTTTAAAAGAAAACGTTTTGAGATGGCGAAAATTGAATTTAATGTAATACAACGGAATAGGGTCCCTGCTACGTAGATCAACTCGCTCGTAGATGCTCTACGCGCTGCAGAACTGAATAAAAAAAATCATAAGACTTTTTTACGTTGTTATTTGATATATGCTTAAAATATAATAATATGCTTAATTATGCTTAATTATAAAAAAAAGTTTTTTCTCAAACGATGATGATTGATGATTCGTGTGACTGTAATCTTACCAACCAGCTACCTTTATGAGTAAAATGTAGCAAGTCCAGATATTTTTTGAGTTAGCAAAATGTTCTAATAACACCATACTACTCGCTTGTTGTTGTTTTATATGTTTTATATAGTAGGGCTATACAATGTCGAATGTAGAAATTTCGTAATTTTATACACACAAACACCACACAAATTTGTTTATTATAATTACAATACTGATATTTATTTTTTAATAAATCTTAATAATAGCGCCATCTAGGAACCACATTCATAACTGCTATCCCAGATATGGCTGCCGCCACTGTGGCCTAAAATAATCGTGATGCAAGGACGTGTTTGATTAGGTACCTAGTATAAAGTTAAACCGATAGATGGCGCTTGGTTGGATGAATAGATTGGCCCGAGGATATTTTATTCTTTGGGATAAAGAAATTTATTAATATTTAATTTAATTACATAATTATCATGATATTATAATATCAAGATTATTTTGCATTTTTCGTTATTTTGTGTTAATATTGGAAGATAAACATATAGAGTTAGTACAGTTTAATAGATCTTTTTAACAGGAATAATTCCGTGTTAGATTGAAAAAATTAAAATATGCCAACGTCCCATTTCATCCAATCCGATCCAATCCGAATATACTGTAGGTCTATCAATAGGTGTTATCTAGAACATTTATTTAATAACGAATGATAAATTTTATATGTGCAGCAATTTGCGACTGGGGCCTGTTTGTCTGCACGATACATGGAATTTACGTACTATCTTGATTCTTTCTCTTGTTTATTCTCAACTAGCTATTTGGGGAACTTCGTCCACGTGGGATTTAATTTATTTTTTGCGCCAAATTTTTCTTTCTTTTTCTAAATTAAAGTACCCTAACTTACTCCTTATATCATCAGCTACCACTGGCAGACCAGTGAATGTTTTGTTCAGCCGTTTTGGAGATTAGCCGGAACAAACAGACAGACAACAATTATGAAATTTTTGTATTGTTTTTTTAATGGGTATTTACTTTCAAATGCGTTTAGTAAAAATCTGTTATTTTGGAATTAAAAACAGACACTTGAATTTTATTTATTAGTATGGATATAAAGATACAATGTTTCTTGTAAGTAGGTATGTATATCATTTAGATGTATCACAGCATCTCAAGCCCAGTCGTCCGAGAGACGCATTGAGATCGTGATGATTCTCTGGTACCATTCGTGCTTAAATGCCATGGGAACCTAGTCAAAAAAACATATAAAATGTAATAATTTCCGTATCATATGTAATCGAATAATAGTTATTGTATTTGTTATACAGGAGTGCAAAGTTGCTTTTTAACCGCGTGTTCAACTTTGATGACCGAGCGCAGGATTCACGCTGGAAACGGGGGATGAAAATGTTTTTTTCTTTTCCTACATACTGAGTGAGCCATTATGTCTTCGACAAGAAACTACTCGTATGTGAAAACTTCCATAAGTCGCACAAACATTGACGCTAAATCAAACAAGTGTAGCTCACCCTACTATTTGCTAAGAGATTGAACGCAAATCCATTTTTATCTGCAATATCTTTTACTATTAAACATCACTGTTATCTTAGTTATTCGCAACCAGACATTCGTAAAGAGCACTATATTAACAATTCGATATTTTTCGCATGCGCTTTGTGTCAGTAAAATGAGAAATATAACTATGATGTTGTCTCCAATATATTTCAATATAGCGGAATACTGTTTGTTTGGCATTGTGCTATGTGTTATTATAGGAATTATTTTATACTATAATGTGGTGAAAACGAGACATAATACGGTGTCGGACTTTTTGTTTGCCGGTAAAAATATGTCGGTTATTTCTATCACGCTTGCTCTGATTGCAAGGTAAGTTTTTCAGTTATTGGTAAAAAATATGTGAATAAATAAATATATAAAAATATTTTTTTGTGAAGAGATAGCTTTAGAGTTTCAAAAGTTTTTGCTGGCTAATTATTGCATGATTCAATATGACTCCTTAGAGTGACAAAAAATCTAAATATACGCCACAGTTACGTTAATAAAACTGCTGTTAAAGTGGGACTTACAACAAATTTTTTTCACCAGCTAGGTCGACCATTTTTATGACGAGTACGTAGATTTTTAACTGACTTCACAAATAGGAGGAGATTCTTAATTCAGAAGTATAAAACAACATACTTCTAAGTTAAGAATCTTCTCCTATTTGTGAAGTTGGTTTTGCAAGTTTGCGAAGCAATGGCGATGCGAAGCAATCTTCGCAAATTGTGGACCGATTTGAATGAGTATTTTCTAATTTAATAATATGTACCTTCAAGTTGATCCCATAGAAATTTCACGAAGAAATTTCACCCTTAGGAGCATGAATTAAGTAAATTAATGCATTGAAGTGGGTTAATTCGACTTTTAAATCAGTGAATTATTCCTTTAATGAGTTTATTTATTGAGTTTAATGAGTTTCCTTTAATTTGTTATAATTTTATAACCTACAATTTTTCCCTGCGTTTTAGATTATGCGCTGGAATTAGTGTAGAGACAAAGACGTAAAAAATATGCAAATTATACAATACATTGCTTAGCATTACAGCGTTTCAGTGTTTACTTTGGACTTTTGTAACACATTAGATGCTACGTTTTAATTAAACCTATTATCTTTTTCTACTTCACAACGAGATTAGTATTAACTACCTTTTATATTTCCAGTCACTTAACGAGTATAACATTGCTAGGCGTACCTGTAGAAATATATCTGAGAGGAACTCAATATTGGGCATCAGCACTCTCCCTTATCATCGTCACATTTCTTACTGCTGTCATCTATTTGCCTGGTAAATATTTTCATTGATAACATTTATGGATTTAATACACATTAGGAGTCATTGTATTGTTATGCAAAGAGTGTAATCAGTCTATTGTCTGGCTTATGTGTTTGGCGTCTTCTTCATAGTTTTTGACTAAAGTGACGGTGCGATCAGATGGCCTACCTGATTTTATGTGATTACCACCGCCCATAAACAGCATAGTCGCATCGCATTGCGCCCGTCTTACGCCTGTTGTTACGCCTAATTGCCTGTAATTTCACCGATTTCCCGGTGTGGAGGCAGTACTTTTCGGGACGATCTTGGTTGGACAAGTTCTACAGTTGGTAACTTTGTATTTATATATTTAACATTCTTTTCAGTATTCCACAGACTCCAGCTATCGTCAAGTTTCGAATATCTCGAGATCAGATTCTCAAGTCACACGCGGACCATAGCAGCGGTATTGTTTATTGTCAGTAAGCTCATGATCCTGCCTATTGTGCCTTATGTTCCGTTGATGGCGTTTAGATTAGGTAATTATATCTGTATTTGTTGAAGATTTGAGTAATCGCTGGGTAAACTTTCAATACAATTAGGTAACCTTTATATTGAGTGGCCAATGTAGGCGTACGAAGAAGACTTGTGTACATACAATAGATGCCTTGCAAGATGCTATTAGGACTATTATTGTTCCTCATAATAATTGATTGATATGCCAATTTCAATACTTTCATCGTTTATTTTACCTCCTTATGGAAGACTTTTTTTCATGAAATTTTTATGGGCCACCTCAGAACCGGATGCAAAGAGCCGAAGACCGGGCTAAATGGTGCTTACTCGGAGAGGCCTATATCCAGCAGTGGACTGAAATAGGTTGATGATGATGATGATGATGATGATGATGACCTCAGAAGTAAATAAAAAAGAATCGTCAAAATCAGTTGACCAAGAAATTGAGCAACAAACATACAGAAAAGAGCCCTACAGCGTTGATATTTGATATATTTTCGCATTTTATAAAAATTAAAATATATTCCAAGAAATATTAAAATATATTTTAAATATTGTATATATAAGAGTCCAAGCAACACTTGATAGCAAACCTTAATTGTTACAATAATTTACTTTGATATTTTTCAGTGACAAACCCGTTAGCTGGTCGTATAACTGCAGTTATCTGCGTTGCTTGTGCCACGTTTAGTGCTGTTGGTGGACTCAGAGCTATTGTTGCAATTGGCATAGGCACAACATTCTTGGCAATAGCCGGCACGGCTCTGCCAAGCGGCTTGGCGCTTCTGCCGATGGGGTTCAAAAGGATGTGGGAGATAGCTAATGATGGTGGGAGACTGGTGTTCTATGAGTGAGTATTCTTCAAATTTATAGCCTTCGATGTAGCTAGTATATCAGTTCACCAGTAAATAGGTTGAAACATCATCTTCACAACTTGGATCTTCCTGTAGGTACCAACATACGGAAAGACTCATGTATGATTTTATGTTCTCACGTCATCAACGCCATTCGTGACAAAGCTTGCCTGGATAATATTTACAGGTCATTTGAGTTATGAAACTCCACCCAGTTGTTGGATGGGTGACCGTTTAGTGACATTTGAACTGAGCTCTTCCGAAGGCACGTTAAGATGTCAGTCCCGGGTATTTTAGATGATAAGCATAGCTTATCGTCTAAAATACCCGGTTGAGGTTTTCAAGCTGATTTAAACCTCATACAAAAGAGTTGGTCACCCAATAAAAAGATGAAGAAGATTGGCACTTATTAATATACATAATTGAAACCCAATAATCTGAGTGCACTCCTGCTTAGCAGGAGTAACGATGGTGGTAGAGTAATTCTCCCAATGAAGATGTGCCGAGTCCTATTGCTACAATATATGACATTCAATCATTAAAAATATCTTTATTTTCAGTCCAGATCCTGAGCTAGCTCATCACACGTCATTCTTCGCAGTGACATTAGCACTTAGCACAAATTGGCTTTGGAAAATAGCTCTCAGTCAATCGACACTCCAGAAGCTTCTAGCAGTGCCCACTATAAAGAAAGCGAGGCTATGTTTGGCGCTGTCTTGTGCTGGAGTTATATTGATGAAACTTTTGTCCTGTTTTCTTGGACTAGCCGTATATGCTTGGTTTGCTGGTTGTGATCCTCTATTGAGTGGGCAGATACAAAAACATGAACAAGTGAGTTGTGTCCTAATCAATTTCTTACATATGGCCTATTGTTATGTGACTTAAGTGAAGACACAGCTCGTTTTTTCACTGCTATCGCTTATAAAAAACTTTTGCCAAAAAAAAATAACCAACAATTCTGGTTTATAGACCATCGAATCGAATTTAATTTACTTTTTTAGATTGGTAAAATACACTGATACAAATTACAATAATATATATTTTTAATATTAAATTTCAATGAAAGAACAGTTTTGCGTAGAAATGGAACGTTGTGATTGAACGATTTCAGATTGAATGTATATGTTTAATCACTAATTTTCTTAAATTTCAGCTAGTCCCTCATTTCTTGAACAGCTTATCGACAATGTTTCCTGGTATATGTGGCATATTTATAATGTCTACCTTCAGCGCTACTTGTGGGTGAGTAATGAGTATCCCAAATGCTTTGTTCAACAATACTTTTTTTTATATTAAAGCATAACTTAGCAATTTTACCGAATAGATAATTATATTCCAGGTGTATGGCCTCTCTGATTAATTCGATATCTGGCGTCTTATTTGAAGAATTCATCAGACCATGGATGCCTCCAAGTACGAATGAGCTAGCTTGCTGCAGAATTATGAAGGTATGTGCTTTTTGGATTGTTAATTTTCTTCAAAAAAAGGAGGTTATAAAGTTAGCTGAACATTTTTGTGTTTATTACGATTTCTTACGCGTTAGAGATTTATAATTTAATAGAGTACCAGTAAATTATAATGAATCTTTGGAACTAATAAATGCAAAAGATTGTTAGTGTGTTTGTTTGTTATCCGTTCAGACCTTAACGTCTTTGAGGCGTGAAGGAGTAAAAAACATGATTATATTTATTTTCAGTGACTTGCAAAAAAAACACACTTCTGTCAGATTTTCCCATTGCCTCATGATGCCAAAAAATTTTCCCTCAGCTGCTCTGCGTTCTCGTCGGTATCTACAGTGGATTAGTGCTGTGGTTCTCCAAAGACCTGGATAAGCTGCAACATGTAGCGTCAGGAGTCACGGGCATCACTGCTGGAACTCTTCTAGGCTTGTTCACTTTGGGAATCGTCATTTCAAGAGCTAATTGCTCTGTAAGTAATCAAGATTTTACACAGAATAGATCATTTCAGTAACATGTAACGTACATCTTGTAGTATAGTAATGTCACCGTTTCTCTTGATTACTTATTCTAAATCACGCAACGGATTTTGATACGGTTTTCACTATAATTTCGACATTGTTCTTTGGAAGGTTTATATGTATAATACACGCATAGTAGAGAAAAGCCGAGAATTTCAATGATTTGTAATGATGTCGTATAAAACATATTATTGGGCGCTGACATTGTTAATGCTGGCCAAACCTTACGAGATAGATCTAAGTCGGATTTAAGACTAAAATCTAAAAGGATTATCATTTTTCTTGTTACTTATTAGTTTTCAAACTTCAAATTATAATTTTGTTATCCACGCCATCTACTGCATTACATCAGAACTATTTTCTAATGAAGCTTTTTATACATTTGGGTTCACCAACATACATTTAAGGTTCTATGCCTACTACACTTAAATTCAATTTAAGCATCATAGATGGCGTTATGCGTAAAAGTTTTGAAAACTATAAATAGAGGGCGCTATCTGTGTAAGTCTGCCATGATAATGTTTTATTCTTTTCACGGATGTTTTTTCTTTTATTTTTTTCAAGGGTGCACTGAGTGGATGTCTTCTAAGTTTAGTCCTGTGTGGGTGGCTTCTGATTGGCGCGGAAAACGCTCTCGCATCTGGGGCACTGACTTTTCAGGGAAAGCCTTTGGTAGCTTCGGGTTGTGGAAAAGGAAACCTCACTCACCCATTGGCTAATATAACACTAGTGCATAATATCGTGTGAGTATAAAATTCCCGCAACAAGACACAGAATCAAACATGTCACATTTCGCCACAACAGAAATTACTTTGGTTCTAGACAGAATATCTGACGACTTCATAGCCAAGTTGGTAGTAGCTCTGCCTTCAAAGTGAGGGTACCAGGGTTCGAATCCTGACCAGGCACACTTTGTGTGGCGAGCATGTCGTTTTTTCTCGGGACTTGGGTGTTTGTCTTCTATTTCTGTGTTCAAATCTTTTGCACGCGAGATTTATGGTTGTATTTCAGTGTAAGGAGAATTATGTTCTCATATCACATCAAACAATATTGGAGTTTATAATTTAATAAATAAATTCATAACTATTCATGTACATTTCGCACAGCGCCATCGAGTCCAAACCTAAGCATAGCTTGTACTATGGGATGTAGATCACTGATGGAATTCATAAAGTATATTATTTTTTATCGTAAATGCATGCATATAACATCTTGTTTGTCACACAAATGCACAAAATATGGAGTGGGTGTAAATCGAACCCACAAACTAAACCGCAGGAGACTGAACTACTACCAACTGAGCTGTGAGGCCAGTCAAATTAAAAAGGACAATAAAAGCAGGGGAAAACAAACCTCCGTACCAGCCTCTAATGTTCCCACTGCAGGGACACCGGCCTATTCTCGATAATTGAGAATGAATGGGCTTTGATCTACCACGGGAGCCCAATCCGGATTGGTAGATGTCACATGTCTTCGAATTTATGGTTCTAAGACATGCCGGTTTCCTCACGATGTTTTCCGTCACCGTTTCGAGAACGTGGTATTGCGCACATAATTTTTTTCAAGTGAAAAAACTCATTGGTGCACGTGTGGGTTTGAACCAGCGACCTTCAGATTGAAAGTCGGCGTCTATGCCCCTGGGCCACCACGCTCTTTAAAAACAAACCAACCTACAAATTAGTTAATTCAATTAAGAATAAAATTTGTTGATGCAAACTGAAAATAACTTCACGTTCCCATTAAACCGGTTTTACATTCAAGAAATTGTCGACTTCGTCCAACTTGTCCGGTAGATCGTACAATAGTCTGCATCTACTGCCAGCAATGCTTTGATGAAACTTCTGAAAGCTACGAGTACTTTTTAGGGTCCTTCCAGCTTCGGTAAACTCACTAACAGTATAATACCAACAGTCAGATGCAAACCAGAAGAATGCTTTTTTATTGATTTATAGCTAAGCTTTCAACCGCCATCTTACCTGACACTTTCCGTAGATTAGATTGACCTAAATTTAGAAAGAGTGTGAAATTAGGACCTATAAAATCAAAATAATATTACTAGAGTGTTATTCTAAGTCCTACAACGAACGTTAAATTCAATCATATTATTTACAATAAATTAAAAGATTACATACTCATTCCCTGCCTTTGGTTTCTCTATATTGCAAGTGGAATGGACACACAGAAACACATTGAACCCGGGGCCTCTCGCTTCGAAGGCAGGGGTACTACTTACTTAAGCCATCGAATTCAATTTTCGATACAACAAGAAATTAGAACATGAAAAAGACTTAAAACCTCTTTTATTATTATTCTTCGGTGTATAAATCTTTCTGATTAACATAAATTAATTTTAGTTGCATAATATATTAGTAATAGTATGCATAATTAATTTTGAAACAGGGTTACTGAACCTGAAAAGGGAACGTTAAAAGGGGGTATAAGTAGTGACTGGCCCAATATCCTTTCTATTTGCGATAAAGTCATACAACTCGGAAGATATGTTCATAAAAAGATTTTCTTTTTATGAACATTCCTTCTTAGAAACATTGGCTTTTTGTATCACTCCAAAAACAGCGAAAATCTTGATTTCTAACCAGTTTATTTCTCAACCATATTAAGATGAAGCAGTAAATGTGTTTCAAATAGATCGAGTCGAAAACGAGAAGCGGCTCGTGCTCGGATCATAATGCCGTTCTATCTTGCCCGTATCTTCCCTCCCAATCATGTGCTATTGCTACACCCATATCGCTGACTTTACGATGCCAGAACGTTTTTATTACGACGCAATGAGTTCACACGCGGTTACTTCCCGTCTAAGTTTTAATCTTCCTTCGAAACTTCGGTGATATTGACTTGAGCTCTTTTATTTCCCCCCCTTATTAAAACTTCGCCATATTACTATTACTTGATTCTCAGTTTTATGACTTTAGTTAGTTTTTCTGGGACACGTTCGGTTAATTTGATTGTGGTTCGGTACCTTGTAGATAAATAGTGGACTAACTTGTCAGCCAATTAAGTAACTGGGCTCTGGGTACATTTTCTTTGAAGGTCTTTTATAAGACATAATGAAGATAAAACAGAAGTCGACAGAGAGATAAATTATAGGCATTTATATTCCCCATTTTATCGTTTATCAATTCAATTCAAATGTTTGATTTCAGAAACAAACTGCCAAAGAAGCCTCTACAATCTCTCTTCAAAATCGCCTTCACGTACTGTCCGTTTGCTGGTGCCATCTCTGTTCTGCTCATCGGAGTTCCTATGAGCTATCTCACGGGAAAATCTAAATCTGATTCTATGAACCCTGACGTCTTCTGCCCATTGACTCAGAGTATTCTCCATAAGTCTACCAATAGGAGTGCCACTGCATCATTTGAAGAGAGACCACTGAACACTCAGGAAGTTTATGTGGCACTAGATGAGGCATTGAAGCATCTGAAAGATATTATAGACCGATGATCAATTAAACATTCACGAAAAATAACCTATTTTCATTATTATTAAAGCACAGGCAGATGCAATGTCTCACACTTAAGACCCAATGGCAATGGCCAATGGCAATAGCCAGTTTGGGTCTCCCCTTAGGCACAGAATGAGTTTTCCTGTTGAACTTATTGCTGTTGAGGAAATTGGACGAAGTAACATTATTTGATCAGTGTTAAAAGATGTTGCTTAACATTAGTGTACCAACTAATACCAAACTAATACAATAAAATCAAATTATAATTTATAATTTATTCTTTTTTATATTTCAATCCATGTTTTAATTCAAATCACAATGTATTATAAAGTGGAAGCTCTAAAAAACAAAAAAAAAAAATTTCATAATCAAAATAATTGGTGTTTGACAAAATATATTATTTTATTTGTAAACGATAGCTTCTTCTAAGTTTAAGGACTAAAGTAGGAGTAAGTATATAAAGTACGTTTCGATGGATTAATAATTCCAGCCACAGATATAATAAGCCAACAATAATGACCACTTGCTTGCTCATAAATACAGGTTCTTTTTCACAAAACCTCGTTATTTTCGACGCGACTAAACCGGAAACAAAAGAAATATCAGCTTAAAGAGGTGCGTGCCAGGTTTTAGACATGCTACATTAATTCCTAGACCGCAGCTCAGTATAAGAGCCTACTGTCTCGAGTACGTTTTTCAATAAAAAACAACTTATGTTCTTATATAGTTGCAAGCTGTTTTCGAATCTATGCCGATGCAGTATGGAATAAATTGGTGTCTGGCGGCGATAGCATTGTAAATAACATTGTATCATTCAGTGCTTTTAGATTGAAATTGAGAGCAGGTTCTTGTAACATTTGTAGGTACATTATTGTAGTATTAAAAAAGAGGTTGATTATTAAATCCTTGAGTGTGGACCGTTCAAATTAGGTGCAAGCACACAATTTGCCTTCAGTTGCAATCGAACTAGGGTTAGTGAAGCACGTCAAGCATAAACGCAAGACGTCAAGCATTTACTGTCAAGAAGTGGTGAACTTACAGCTGTGTCCCAGTAGAAGGGTGTGGATGCCGGTGAAAGTTCTCAAACAGAAAATACATCAAAATCGGTGCCTTTGTTTTCTGTTCGGGAGCTTCAATGCTACAGTTACTTACATTAAACTTATACCGCTCTTATTTATGTTGTGGGTTAAAAAATATGTGTTCCTATCTTTTACACAAAGAGGTTGAAAATGATATAATATGTTTAATACAGTTAAAAGAAAAGTGGTTTTAATTTTATATCTTGTACAGTTAAGGAAATAAAGGCAATACATAATGCAATACGTGATATGAAATACTCCTTACGTGAGTACGAATTGCGGCCATTTAAATATTTCATTTTTACCTGACTTCAAGAAAGAGGAAATATTTAAATTCGGCTGTATGATTTTATTTCATTGTATCTTTTGCGCGATACTTTCGCAAACTCTTTAACGAATTTGTTTATTAATTATCTTTGAAATGTTTTAAATTTAAATTTTCCATATTATTTTTTTTAATTTACAAACTTTCGACTTGGTCCCATTAACATTTCACCTTTAAGGGCGTGAGATAAGGGACAAAATTATTAAAGACGGCTATTTTGATTTTTAAAGTAGTCAATCATAGAATATAATTTCAATGCAGTAAATACCGTGCTATTTTTAATAGTGAATGAGGAATGGTGAGCAATTTTCCTTTACTTCTAACACGCAACATAAAGTGAGGGTAGCTAGGACGACAATGGTTTAACATTGCGCGAAGGATCGAACTGGCTAGACTCATACGTCACTATCGTGTGTCCATGAATTAATGTGCATTTATACCCATATACGACCCATAAAAGGCTGTCACAGCACTAATCGCTCTTTCATTACAATAATAATAAATGGAAACGAATTGTTAGAGTTTTTTTCTAAAAAGAACTTTAATCAAAGATGATCTGAAAAGGGAAATCATTTTATGAAGAAAATTATCACGTAACTTATGAAAGAGCGGTGCGAATTTAATTACCTACCTTTTGGGGGACTATGTTGCTCGCGTCTGTAGGTGATAACCCCCAGAATCCCTACACGTGTTTCTTAGGTGATGCCACAGGAGAAACCCAAAGTAGCAGTAGAACTTGTGCCAAGTTCGTCTGGAATAGTACTGCCACCACACCTAGTAATCTACATCAATATTTACCTTTGCCCGCATCGCCATTTACCAATTGAGATTTTGATCAGATATCATCTTTGATAATTGACAGATTCAGGCCAGCAAAAGTCAAGTCGGAAAAGGTGGGTAATATTTAGTATACCTCTGCTAAAGTTGCTTGACCTATAAACTTACCTTCGACACGGCAACATCTCGAGTTAACGCTTCTGAAAGGTGCTTTGTGGAGACGTATCAATTCTATTATTGAGTATTTACTAATTTATTAAAAGTTACACTTCGGTGTACTAGATATGACCATTTCATCAATCATACTTCTTGGAAGCAAAATACCCTTCTTTAATTTCATGCTTCTTTCAGCCCGGCCATTAATATTGGTGAAATATTTTGTACATCCCATTTCATCGCTTATTATCAGGCGCCAAGCAATGGGGCGAAACTGCGTGTTTGTATTTTGGTTGTGATTACGTCAGCATTGAGGAGACTATTGGGAATAAAAATCTCATTAATTTTACTAGTAAATCTAGAGAAATTCTTAAAGTTGAAATAATTGAAATAAGTGCTTTTCATATACTCGTATGTTGGATTATGATAAAATTCAAATGCAAAAGTTTACAATTTTGATTTTTGAAATCACTATAAATGTCGGGAAATGTCGAGAATCAGAAAAGAGAGTACATTTTTCGAAGGGATTTTATGTTGTTAAACATCCGATTATCAAAAATTTGCATCAAGATAGGAAAACTACTCCACTAATTTGAAGAATTCTTTCACCACTAGTAAATTGTGTTATTACCGAGTAACATTTTGTTATCAAAAAGTTTAATTTCTACCTTAATTACAAAAATAACTCAAGGTATCAAAATGTTGCCTATAAAAGTCATTATTATGCGTTCACACAAAATTACACCTGTGCAAAGCCAGGGCGAAGCGAAATACAAAGCGAAGCGAAGTATTATTATTTCTTACTAGCAACCCAGTAAGAAATAAAAATAAGCACGCTGAGCAACAAACTTTATCTAAGCCTAGGATGAAAAAGTTGGGTGCTCAATATACAATTTCACTGTTTGAAAGACATTAATTATTCACGTTTATGCCTCCAAGTTTCCAGATGAACTTCGACTTCGTAACAAAACTCCTTTGTCAAAATTTCGGAAACATTACAAAGAATTTCCAAATGAACTCCAGTGTTCCGCATTAAATGTGCCAAGTGAGAGCACTTGAGACAATGGAAGGAATGTGCACAAAGGCATCTTAACGAAATTAGTCTCGACTCAGTTCTAAACAGTGCGAATTCTCGCGCCTCTGTCTTCTGGTTCCGTATCGTTGGTGCACAACGATTTTCTACTTGGCATTGGTGAGGCCTAAGAAGGTTACTTAAACTTTTCTTCTTTTCCGTCTCAGAAAAATTTGAAAACGTCTCGACCAATTAGCGTGTTTTACGAGAGGTAGTTAAGAAAAACCCACAGGAAGAGCAGAGAAATCAAATCAATAGAATATTGGTAATATTGCCACTTTGGAATTTAGATGGTTAGATGGTATGGGAATTGCCACTTTGGATTTTTAGGTGGTAAGGCTGTAAGAAGTTCATCTAGTTAATTATATAAACCAGGACTTGGTTGTTCCCAAAATATGATTACAATATTTTTAAAATACAAAAATGGAAAGTAAGGAAGGATGTGGCTGCCGGTAAAATCACATGCGCATGAGACATCCCCGTCTCGGGTGATGGACGCAGCAGGATGAATGCGACTCAGTAAAGATTTGGATCTCATACTGAGTCGCACGCATTACTATTGTCATGGGCGAGGGTCACCATTTACCATCACGTGGGCCGACATTCGTTCCGACACTCATTCACATAAAAAAAAACCTCTTCAAAATGCCTCTTAAAATTCAAAAACCATTCATAGAATTGAAAATCCGGATGAGAACTCAAGTCCAAATTGTTATTCGTGTTGATTTTTAAATGCGTCTAATAAAAACCATTTTGCGAATTTAAAAGCAACATTTTCCTGAGTGCTCAAAAGAAAGTAATTGGGCATATCATTCGTCTACATTTAAAGCTTCGCAACCTTTTAAGTTTTTCCTTTCCATTTAATATTGTACGCAGAACTAAACTTTTTACAGTTGCGCAGAGTTTGAGCGAAACTTATGGTATTCGATGTGAATAAAATACCGGCTGGTTGTTTTTCTCAAAAGATTTCCATAGGTTTTAAACTAATACAGTTACAGGTTCTTGGAAACAATCAAAAAAAAGGACAGAGAAGAAAAAATATTGACAAGTGAGAGAGAATAGGTGAGAAATGATCTGCCAATAAAATGTCTACCTTTCTTGTCTATTATCGGTGTGGATAGAATGGCTTTTTTACTAGATTCCAATTGCCTTAATGTCATGAAGTCGAATGAGTTGAAGGGGTCAGGATTTGACCTTTGATAGTTGCTAGAGTCGACGCATAAGTCTTATTGGTAGATGCCTCAGTCAGGCATTTTTTCTATTTCTTCTATCATTCGTGATTTGCTTCATGAGAGCTCAAACTCATAGTACAATCAAACTCCTGCTCAGACAGTAAGCTGAAGTCACCAGCAACTGCTTCTTTTGCGTGAGCAAGTGATCAACTCTGGTGTCGAAGTTTCCAATATCGCCTCAAGGTCTCCAACGCGGCTTACCGACTATTATAGCCGGGACTGACAGTTTAAGTTGTTTTCCGGTGCACAAAAGTACTCAGTCCAAATGCCATTAAACGGTTACTCATCCAAAAACATATATACAACTATATAAATAAATATATTAAAACATATATACAAATATAGTCATTCATCACAGAATACTTTTACTTACTTAAACTAAAAAGTTTCGGAGCTTCTTTCCAACCAACAAAAGTTTTTCACTGAAAAGATTCCGTCTGAAGAGTTCCGTAGCCGGGGCTGGAATCGAATTGATTCTAGTAATTGATTTAGGTGTCCTTCTGGACTCTAGTACCTATCCTTAGAAATGGATTACTGTCAGTAAGTTAAAGATATCTTTGTAGGTAATTTTCTTTAGTGCTTTGGACAGTTTTTTCACGGCACGTTAAGCAACTGGAGAGAAAATAGACACGTTTTCACAAGATAGTTAAACCTAAAAAAACGCTTCTCCGGACGAGGTAAAATGAACTTCTGGTAGACCGTATAGAACCATTCATACAGTCTCGAAAATCCTTATAATAATAAAATGGTTATATTTCGTTTATGAAGTGTGTATTGAAAACATTTACATACATACATTTTTCTATCCTATTTGAGGCGTAATGTTATACCCTCTTATACCACCAGCACTTCGATTCCCTGTTTTGCAGGTGGCACAGACAACACAGGACAAACACTCAAGACCCTGTAAAAAACAATATACTCATCACACATCAAGCCCCAGCCTAAATGGAGTCCAGGACTCCTTGCTTCGAAGGCAGGGTAACTGCAACTAAGCTACAGAGTCATCAAGTCAACTAAGGTGATAGACATTATCAAACAGATTTGACGTAGCTAATTGGTTCATTCGCGTGTAAGTGTTCTCATCATCTATACGTTGCTCGTGTACCAGAGACGTTAATAATGTAACATGTACTTGCGTATAATTACTACATCCGATTATGTAGACGATGCCTCAGCAAGACTAAATAACCTATTATAGTGTGTCTCAGTGTACTCGACTAAAATATGTAAAATGGCACTATTATTGTAGTAGAGTATTGAATTTCTAGTAATTTCAGTGTGTAACACATAACATTTTCTTTTTTTTTCTAATTAGGAAAACAAAAGATCAAAAAAAATATTTAAAAGGTAGTCTTTTTTGTGTCTTTGTTTGTTGACTCTTACATAGGTAATTGAATTTAATTATAATTTTTGAATATTATTTGACATTTACATGCATAAATTTAATTAAATTTTTCATATTATTTTGACATGAATTATTAAAATCTGTTTTTATGGTTACTACCATAGTACTATAATAACTGTTATGGACAACAGAAATAAATAATTTTAGAATACTATTGAATTTCAATTTAGATACATTTTCTACTAAATAATGGCTTTCTAAGTTTTAAACAAATAACGAAAATAATGTTTCAGAAATGCTGCTATTGGAAATTCCTGCCGGTTATCTCACATTTCCAGGTTAAAATATCGACTTTATACCACTGACGTCTGTTAGCGGACTTGAAATTGAATTCTGTCCGTGTCCGGACTACTGATTGCTCACAACTGAATCAGCTGTATTGCTTCATTCTACTTTATCTGACCTGCACTGTCACTTGTTTCGGTGGGTGTCAAACTGTCCGAATATCGAGACGCAGTTTCAATTCCATGAGGTAGTATTGCTGTGGTATTTTGGCATTTTTTTTTATATAACTAGCAGATACCCGGCATGTACTACGCAACGAAAAGAAATACATTTGTGCATAATGCATTGTTTTAGTAGTCCAAAACCATCTTCAACTTTCTAATGAAATCGGTTTGGGGCACATCGGTCACATCGCTTCAAAGGCTATAATGGACATAGGTAGAAGTCATTTTTGTGTTTTCTAATCTAATATATAAATGTAATGTATGTTAACAGTGAATCAGGTAATAAATTGTATATTTTTTTTTCATTTAAGTGAAATAAGCGTGAAAATTATTTTAACGAAAACAAGAAGTAAGAAAGAGCTAAGAACTTCTAAGCAATATAAATTTCTTTAAGAACTTTTGCGCTGAGTGATCACACTGACACGTGCTGATACTTTATATAATAAAACTATTAACAAATAAAATAAAACTATTTACGAAATAATAAGACGTTTTCCGCCATCTTAATCAACTTTTCGGTTTTATCTAAACAGGGGCGGATTTATGGAAGCATAATAATCTGAATAAATCTGTTTGCACACTTTCCATCAAAATTTGATAAACTTTTTTGTGATTAACCTTTTGTTCATGGGTTTTAATATAAGTTTTAACAAATCACTGCGTAAATGTTTTTCCATATAGGTTGGAAGCTATAGCGCTATAACTTAAGCGCTATGAGAAATATCTTTTTTTGATCCATGTATTTTAAGAGAGATTTTTGGACGCAATATTTGAATCTTCTTTAAGTGACTTCAATGTTAAATATTTACACTCAATAGCATAGATCTCCTATGTCATATATTCAATTGTTGTACGGGTTGAACGACCAGTCATTTGTAAATTCAATACGATAATGCTGTTTAGATCATCATATAACCGGTCATGTTCGAGTACTAAAGCAAACTGAAATGAACTTTATCAAGCAACATTTAGATAGAAAATGGGTTTGTTGATTATTAACACTAACATTGTGTGACTGACATGACAGTGTCAGTGTGGTAAGCAATATCAACTCGTGCGCACGTTTCTTACTTGATTTTTATTGTTGACTTTTGAACGATTAATTTTAGTTATATTACTTTGATTTTTAACTCTGTCCCGAATATTTTGTGACAAAGAATACATCGAAAATGGAATGGGGTGTATCTGATTGTGGTGAGTTTTATTATACTTTTAAGGCATTATTACTAAACATATTGGCTAGCGCAGTCGTGGCGGGCCGGGTTATGACGTAAACATGAAAATATCGAATAATTTGGCCCCGTAACATACACTAAGTGTAATTTCAATTGCTTCATTTTATATTATTGTTTTAATTGTGAAACAAACGCTTTGAATGTCTGGACCACGTAACCAATAGCGTATTAATATTCCGATTGTACGTAAACGAATAGAACAAATAGACACAAAAAAATTGTAGATAAATACTGGTTTTGATAAATATAATAATTTAATAGTCGTTTTAACTGCTTAAACTTCTCCCACGGATTCTCAAAGAAACTCATTTCGCAGAACCAACTCAGAAAAAAAATGAAAGTAATTTTGCATATCATTCGTAATTTGATCAACAAATACAACTTTTACTTTCAGGGAAATACCGATTTGAATCTCTGTCGGCGAAAACTATTCCAGATGCATTAAAGGTAAGTACAAACTGTAAAGCAAATTTATGCGTATTGTAAACCCTTTTTAACTGAATTCTAAAAAAGGATGATGTTCTCAATTCTGATGACTGTTTTTTTTATGTTAAGAAAGTAAAATTTTGTTGTGACCGATTTGTATGATCCTTTTTTAGTTTGATGTCATGTCTACGGCCGAACGGCTTGAAAATGCTGACACAAGGGTTAGCTTGTATTGTAAAACTTATTCATGACTTTTCAGGTGATAGAGGACGGGTTTTTTCCCGATGAAACAGTGTGCATAGGCACAGAGGTCAACAAGAACCCGGCAGCTGCTGAGGAGTTGCTGGAGCTTTGTGCTGACGCAGCGCTGGATGGAGTGTCTCTGGTTGCTGTCGAAATAAGCACAGGAGACATAGTTGCTGCTTCTTTTAACAAACTACAGGTTTATTTGGTTTTTTGTCTTTTAATGAGATTGAAAGAGCTGATGCAGAAGATTATATTATTTTTATAGTAAAACGGGCAAACAGAAGTTGTAAACTTATTGATATACTTTATTCAAGAATTCTATATCTCATTCATAGCCGATAATAAAAATAAAGAATTGAAAAAATTTAGTCTGTCGGACTTGTATAGAAAGTTAAAGATCGCTATGATTAGCTTAATTTGTTTATTTGTATTTTCTTCAACTTATAATAGATCATTTATTTATTAATTTATTTTCTCAATAAGAAGGAAATAATTTAAAGAATATCACTTAAGTTCATCTATTTGATTGAGCTCGGTGCTCAGTTGGTAGTTGCTTTTGCACTTTAGGTCGTTAGTGCGATTCCCACCCAGGGCAAACGTTTGTGACGAACATAATGAAATGTTTGTTGTGTGTGTGAGTGTTCATAATGTAACTATATGAAGGTATTTACAAAAAAAATATTACTATTTTATATAATTCGAGCTGAGGAAAGCCTGAGTCGCATTGCTGTTGTCTATGGGCGGCGGTAACCAGTTACGATACCTAATCTTATTAAGGCCCGCAAGATCATGCAGTCACTGCTATCGCATTAAAAAATCTATGCTTTGTTTGGGGGCTAGACGAAGGAATATGAAATGCCATAAATATTTATCTATTTCTTAGAAACTTTACTTTAGCCTTTGCTTAAGTATTTATTTCACATTTCCAGGTGAATTCCAACGCAAATGAGAGAACCTTTTTCGACGAGTTCGTTGAGGAACGCTGCAAACAACCTTCGTCTAAAGCCTTGATCAATTTCATGTCAGATGTAGATAGCCGTTGTAATTTCTTTGAAAGGTAAGATAATTTTATTTTGTTCCTTTTATACTTTTTCAGAATTGTGTTTTTCACAAATGATTGAAGAAGCAACTAGTACACAACTATTCGGTTTGATGTAACTGAATGTTATTTAATTATAAGTTCTGCTAACAGTTATTACTGTTGATCAAACGATACTTGAGAGCTAAAGGACTGAGTTTGAGTTAGAAATGATATTAAAATAAACATATATGATACATGTTTGTAATGTAATGTGAAGCTTGAGTTTGAGTTTAAGTACATGCGATTGAGCAGAAAGTTTCAATCGTAAGGTTTTAAGTCCATTACCACAATATTTGTATTACCTAATATTATATTGGGTATGTTTCATTATAATTAGTTAGTTTATGTGTTCGTGTGTGTGTGTGTGTGTGTGTGTGTGTGTATTAACTAATTACAGATCAGCACGGCATGATTTAAATGAACCTAATAAGAGTGGGGATGTTATCGGCTTCGCTTTCTTTACGTTACGTTATCTATTAATTTTTATTGGATGGCCTCATACTGGCCTCATAGCTCAGTTAGTAGCTCGGCCTTCTGTAGGTCGTGGATTCCCACTCAGCGTAACATTTGTGTGAAGGTCATAAATGTTTGTTCTGTGCCTGGATGCCCATAAGTGTTCATTTTTTAAAAATGTACCTATTCCATTAGTTATCTAGTCTAGTTCTCATAGTAAAGCTATGCTTAGTTTGGGGCTAGATGGCGCTGTGTGAAATTTCCATGATTATTTATTTATATGCTATCCAGTATAGAACGTATATGTGACAAAATTACTGTGAAAATAATTTATTTGTATACATATTATTCATATAATAAGGTAATCCTATGTTAAAAACAAAGGAGGCTTTAAAACACAACACTTACCTTTGTAAAATGGTCAAAATTGATGTCAAGTTCAGTAATTTTACTATGTACGGTGCTTCAAGCATTACTGTGCGGCTGTGACGTAAGCAGCAGAATGTCTTGGTTCTTTTTTCATCAATACTATGGCAAAGATATCAGTAATGTTTGGCCACCTTCGTCTAACTTCAAGGCCTCATTATTTTCAAACCGTATTTAGGAATGGCATAAAAGGTTTATCTTGTCTAAAACTTAGGTTATCTTTTATTTCTACATATTTCGTACTTGGAAGAAAACTGCTAATTTTGTATATTATTGACATTTTCTTATTCTCTCGGTTTCTCTTTACGCCTGCGTAAGCATAAGGAAAACGGATGATTTGAGTGCGCTACTTATATTTTGACAGGTAACCTTCATTTTTATTTGTTTTTGTTTAATAATTAATGTTAGGTGTGCATCTGATTTTTATTCGGAACGAGTTCTCTCTTAAATTACAGTGAGACCAAGGCTAAACAATGAATTGCCACTTTCCGGTGTTGATAGCAAATTGCTGCTCATGAAAATAATGACCATCGCGCGAGATTTTGAATTACCAGTGTAGGTATAATGCTTGATTATTTTTTAATAATAAATATAAAAAAAGAAAACAACAAATTACCCTGTCGAATAGGGTCCAAAATAAAATGCTCATAGATATGTCATAATCAAACTATAAACATTGTCGTTTCAGCTGGACTACAGTATTTATATCTCTGGTTAGTGCTTATAATAAAAATAGCCAGATAACGTAAATATGATAATATCCAAAATTACTTACATTAGAGGTCAGTTCCCTCAACAGATCAAATGAATCGTTATCAACTTGTATCGTAAATGCGCGCTCACAAATATACACTCTTAATTTGGTTCCAGATATAATTAGTTTGCAAAATTATACCCACTTCTAGTTTTTCAACACTTTACTCAGCTCGTTTACTCGATTTCCACCGAAAACAATCATTTGTGTGACAAATTTAGCTCTTTGTTCTGTCATTATTATATGTATATGTATGTACTCGTATTTATTATAAGTATTCTACAATCAGTAATTTAGTCCCATAGTACAAACTATGATTAACTTGGGATTTGGAGATCATGAATATTACTTTTCGGACTTACTTCCTGCAAAATAATTATAGCAATGTTATCAGACGTCTGAATAGTCATTATTACGGTACCCAGTTTCTAACTACGTGTCTTTGATGGTATCAATTTGGGGTAATCCCTGTTCTAACAGAGTTTACCCTAAAACTGATACCATACGACAACATTATACTGAAATTACAAATGGACGGAAATTCAATCAAACTTTACAACGCAATCGTATACAGGGTGCAACATTATTCCTGAAGATCACAGAATAAATTACCAACATATAAAAATGAATTTAATGAGAATTTGGACAAACTTCGTCTCAATAGTCTAAAAAGAATGTTAAGTTGATGCCTGTGTTATATTAAAAGTATTGTACTGGTCTTGTGAGTCAAAGAAAAAAATATAATATTTTTATTTTTATCTCAAAGAAAATAAAGTGTCGCCACTATTTTTAAATGTATATGTACCTACAAGATCAGGCATTCTTCTCATGAACCAAAATATTTAAAATTAAATGGCAGTTTAATTTGGTTATGATTTTAGTGGGAGTTGCACAATAAGATATATTTTCTAACGGTCAAATAATAAATTTAAGATTTTTAATAATAATAAAGCGTCTGGCCACCGTCTCACTTGATGGAAAGTGACAACGCGGCCTACGATGAGGCTCGTTTGCTTAAGAGAAACCTAACCACTTAATCTTTGAGAACAAAACATACGCATGCAAAGATTTCCACTCCTGTCAGAATAAAATATATATAATATTATAATATATTGTATATATTAGAATCGCTCTCACAAAAAAATTAAGGGTTGCAAAAGATCTTCACAGTTTTGAAAACTCCGTAAATTAACCCCAATGAGTTTCAAAATTTATGTCATTCTCTTTTTTTATATCTATACATTACGTAAAGCAGAAATTGGTGAGCCGTCACTCATCATTATCACAATGTAAGTGTGACCCATATAGCTTATTTGTGACATTAACTACGCCTTGTTTGTAAATCATTACAGATCGCCCCCATTAACCAGACATGTCCAATTAACTGTTCAGTTTAACGTTGAATAGTTATTACTGGAGTTCCAGATAGAATAGAGCATAATAATCACATTATAAATTAATTACAGTCCAGTAATAGATCAAACAATGCAGGGAATGTCTTTGCATAAGTGTGCATTATTGGGACTAGATTTGATATATTTTTTTATAATATATAATAACTAGTTTTATTTTTGTATTTTAAATGGCAGTTTTAAAATGAACGCATTGTTATTATAATATGATTTTATATAAAAGAAGAATTTGAATGGTAACTTTTTGCATCCACAAATATTATTCTTGGCTATTAAGAAGGAATAATCTTCGTTTGTTTAATGTATTATTAACTATTAAAAATATGAATTACACATTAAATTATATAAGATACAAAACTTATAATTAATAATAATAAAAAAATAAGCTAGATTTTTTTAAACAGACTTACAACGGATTCTGTAAGTCTGTTTCAAAAAACGAAAATTACCATCAAGTCCGGGGGAAGTTATTTAAGATTATAGTGATGGCTTTTGCAGAGTTACCGTACTTGCTCAAGCATCTCAGCCAAATCCAAAAAAATACCTCTTTCAACCGTGTTCATTCGTCTAGCAAGCATATAGTATGTAACATAGTAAAAGATGGAAGACCTAGGATCTTCTCTTCTCTCAAATAACTTAATATTGGTTAGCTTCTATGTGATGTAGTTCATTGTAAATAACAGAGTGAATACCACAAATCTACTCGTATCTACCGCCACGTAAATACTTATTTGAAAAGGTTCGTTGAAGACGCCACGCACGCAAATCTTTCCCAATTGTACAATCTACATGACACTAAAACACATCTAATCTTTATTTCAGGTATGGAGTGGACTGCAGCTTGGAAATAATGTTTCTGGCAACTCTTGCAGCACATAGACATAAAAAGCTTGGCTTACTTCTATGCAAATACTCTGTAGATCTCGCAAAAAGGCTAAAAACTGGTCCCGTCTCCCAAATAACACTTCAAGACTTAGGCCCAAAATATTCATATATGAAGCCTCGACCAGTAACCAACAAAGTACCAAAGATATGTCAAGCCATTGCTACTTCAATTGCTACTCAGAGGATTGGTGCAGCTTTGAATTTTACGGTGCATTTGAGGGTACCCTTTACTGAGTTTGAATATGATGGAAAGAATTATGTTGAGAGAACTGGTTTTGATCCTTATTGCGAAGGTATAGCTCGTAAAATAAATTGAATTGCGCTTATGCACTATATAGTGTCTAAACAAATAAAAAATAATGGTATTTGGTAGTAAGTGCATTACTTAAGGATGGCTAGACTGATATAGATCTTGAAATGCTCTCATAGTAGTACGGATAAATTTTTTAGGGAAAAACATTAAATTGACAGAGTTTCTTAGTACATTGAGATATACGGGAAAAATAAACGTGATATGGGATTTTTGCTACTACGTTTTCAATCGTTTAACAGCTGGTTGTCAAATTGTAAATCAAGGCAGGACAAAGTCTGTCGGGTTAGCTAGCTGCTAAATAAAAAAGTGAGCTAGTTAAAAGTTATTCAATTAGTACAATTGGAATTGAATAATATGCAAACTACCCAAATTCAATAACCAATACCAGTTTAATCTCGTCACTAAAACTGTAGTATAGATAGAAAACATTTTAATAAAAAATGATCGAATGCCACTTTGTCAAAACGGTGAAAGAAAATATTTCAAGTAATGCATGTGCTACAACTAAACGTTCGAAGGCATATATCAAATACCAATCTAGATTGGGCTCGCGTAAGATATCAAAACTTATACAATCTCGCATATCGAGATAAGACCTATGTCTCGACAATTTAAAAAGCTACAGGATATAAAGTAAACTATTTTTCGACTTATGAGTTTCGTTGACTCCCGATATTTCGATATATCGACACAATAAAACTCACAAAACATAGAATATAATTTTCAAAACCATGATAGTTCTACAATTTATGAACAAGAAACGAAAACAAAATTCAAACTGCCCAAGAAATTAATCCAGTAGCAATCGGCGCTAATGAAATAAGCAGAACGTCACTGGAATCCAAATCAATTAACAAGAACCAATTTACTCGAAGTTGGACGTTGCAATTAGGAGTCTGCCGGAACAAGACAGCCGTTATAACTGGCTGATAGGCATTTTGTTAGCGTGTACTGATATAATAAGCTTTTAGACCTAAAGCGATTTTTTTTTATTTGAATAAGTGACGGAACTAAGCAAGTGGTGACCCTCGCCCATGACAACAATAATGCGTGTGACTCAGTATAAGATCCAAATCTTTACTGAGTCGCATTCATCTTGCTGCGTTCATCACTCGAGACGGGAATGATATGTCTCATGCACATGTAATTTCACCGGCAGCCACACCCTTCCACCGGAACACAGCAATGGAACCACTACTGCTTGGCCGCAGATTCCAGATGTGGTGGCAGCACCTCTCCGGACGAACTTGGCACAAGTTCTACTGCAACTTTTTGGTTGCTTCTTTACCACCACCATGTCTAATTCTACCCGAAAAATACTTTGTGTACTTGAGAGCCTAAAAGCGAGGGAAATACTAAAAAAAATTATTTATGTAGCTATAGTGACGGAAGGAGGCGACGGACCACCTGATTTTAAATGGCTACCTCCGCCCATAAAGAATAACAAAACGACCACTATCAGGCATGCCCGGAAGAAGAACCATTTCACACTGCATTGCGCTCTGTAATGCCTCAAGTGCTTGTAATTTCACCAGCAACCACACCCTTCCACCGGAAGGGACCACTGTGTGCACCACTACTTGGCATTGAATTACCAAGTAGTAATTCAACTCCGGACGAACTTGGAACAAGTTTAACTGCTACTTTGGGTTGCTCCTTTGGACCACCCGGGAGAAACATATAGCGATTTTTAGGGTACTCAATTACGGACGTGAGCAGCATGTTACAATAGACTTACTGCAAAGCCCATCATTAGTCTGTTTATGGTCTATATGGTTTACTAGCTAAATTTAATATTAGGAGTACAAATAAGTTTCCGCCGTTTTATTGTAGATGGCGCGGCACGGAGTTTCGGTTAGCTTTCGCAGATGATAACCGGCTTAAAAAATAGTTTGGACATTCAAGAACAACATAACCTATTAATATCATTGATTTTATATTGGTAAAATATAATTTTTATAAGTTGAAAATGTCAAAATTTGAGCCAAGTAAGCGTCATTTGCGGGAAATATTAGTTTACTTCTTTAATTTAAAGAAATCTGCTGCTGAGGCGCATCGATTGCTCGTAGAAGCATATGGTGAGGTTGCTTTGAGTGAGAGAACGTGTCGAGAGTGGTTTCAAAAGTTTAAAAACGGTGATTTCGACGTAGAAGACAAAGATCGCAGTGGAAGGCCAAAAATTTACGATATGCTGTGTATTTGGTGGGATCAGCTAGGTGTAGTGTATTATGAGTTGCTTAATCCGAGCGAAACAAGCCCTCTATCGAACACAATTGATGAGATTGAGCCGAGCTCTGAAGGAAAAACGCCCTCAATACTATTCTAGACACGAAAAAATTATTCTTCTGCATGACAATGCTCGTCCACATGTTGCGGCTCCCGTGAAAAAGTACTTGGAAACACTTGATTGGGAAGTGTTACCCCACCCGCCGTATTCACCAGACATTGCACCGTCCGATTATCACCTGTTCCGGTCCGTAGCACATGCTCTGACGGCGCAGCGGTTCACATCTTATGAGGATACCAAAAATTGGGTTGATTCGTGGATAACCTCAAAAGACAAGGAGTTCTTCATACGTGGGATTCGAATGCTGCCTGAGAGATGGGAAAAAGTGGTTGCAAGTGATGGGCAATATTTTGATTAAATTTATATTACCGTTCTTCTACAATAAATATTTAATTTGTGTTAAACAACGGCGGAAACTTATTTGTACTCCTAATACATTTTGTGCCTAATGCATTGTTTTGTCTAAAACCATCTTCGCTTTCTAATGAAACCGATTTGGGGCACATCGACAATTTTTGTATCTTATATATTAGGATATATATTATAATATATACTCTTTATTGCACACCACAAAGAAAAAAACAATTACAAGCAAGTTACATAAACGGACAACATATTGGTAGATGCAGAATGGGTGGTATTATCACTAAAAGTGACCTCTTCGATGCAATATAACATAATAATAATATACGATTCTCTATAGCGAAAATAGCTCATTTAAAGGCTAAACAATTGAAATGGATCCTCTCCATCTCCACTGTTTGTATTGCTTCTATGTAATGATCAATTATTAGAGACAGAATTTGCATTGTGTTTTTCTTTTGTGTTATTTCTCTTTGACTGTAGTTTGAGTTTCAAAATAATTGGGACTTCAATTTCTGTAATTGGACATGGTCTTGTTTATTTTACTTATAAACTACCTTTGTAATAGGACTTTATTTTTTGAGTGAAATATTTACCACTCTTTAGGCAGCTTAACTCGTAACCTCTAAAAATAATGTTCATAGCCATGATAGTTTTAATGTTATATTTCGAAATAGGATATTTATTACTTATCAATATTATTTTTGAAGTATTACTATTATTCCATGTTATTTTTAAACCAATCATGAAAATTTCATACCTGATCTATGAAACCAACAATTACCAACCAACCAACAGTTACAACCAATAGTTACAACCAGTAACCAACAGTTACAACCAATTATAATAAGTTTGATATTTTCAACCGCGTAGAAGTTTGATAAAGCTACTTATTTAGTTATGCACATCGTTTTACTCGTATTAGTAGAATAGTAACTCTCGCTACCAGTACTTGAGAAACACAATTTTGAAATAATAAAATATTAAGTTTCTGAAAAATATATATAAAAACATATTGTATCAGTCTTTAATTCAAATAGTGGTAAAATACTCCTATTAATCATAGTATTACCAAATACTAGTTTTTTTACTGGGTAAAATAAACTTAATGACCTTACGTTCCATCTGCTGATGTTAAATGATCACCGCTGCCCATAGATAACCTAATACGACTCACGTTCCCTCTACCGAAGTATGACGAGACCCAAGTCGCAATGCGGTGCGCATTGCACCCATCCTTTGAGATGGGGATGTAACGCCACAAGTGCCTGTAATTCCACCGGCACCCAGACCCTTCCACCGAAACCGCACTGCGAGTACATACTATATATGTAAAACTGTATATGACAAAGTTTGAAGAATTATTAATGCAAATATGTAAAAATACTCGAAAAAAAATTATTATCTGTGGTGATTTCAACATAGACCTCCTTAAACAGTCGAATGATGCAAACAACTACAAAAGCTTAATGGAAAATTTTAATCTGAAACCTATCATAAGCCAACCTACCAGAATCACTGACAAATCATGCACATGTATAGACCAGATCGCTACAAACATAGAAAACGGGTTTGCAACAGTTGAAGACCTGGGTCTTTCGGATCACACAGCCCAAACATACCAATGGACTGCCTGTCGGCGCCGTCAAAAACGCCAACTAGATTGGTGGTACGAATATAAAAGGGACTACGAAGAAGACAATTGTAGAAAATTTATGAGTTGCATGTCTAGTATATATTTTCAAGATGTGTTTAGCGAAAGTTTAGCAAGTAAGGCGTTTAAAAAATTTATGGATACATTTTGTCTATTTTACAAACTATGTTTTCCAGTAACAAGAGTCAAAAGAAAAAAAATATCTAAACATTCACGTTGGTTGACAAAAGGCCTTAAAAAAAGCTGTATTACGAAAAGAAATTTGTATCTTAAATTTAAGAACAACAAACATAACAAAGGTGATAAATTTGATTATCTAAATTATTCAAGACTTTTAAAACGATGTTTTCTTGTATCACAGAAAAATAATAACATTACTTACCTAAGGAATGCAACAAATAAAGGTAAAGCAGTATGGAACATTATTAAAAAGCATACTTCTGATATTTCAATGAATAATGAAATCAATAAACTTATGGTAGATAATTGTGATGTAACGGACCCTTTAAGTATTGCAAATTCATTTAATAATTTTTTTATTGACATTACCCATAGAAATCGTACTTTTGACATTGAATGTGATGACATTAAATCGTATATTGACTGCCATGAAAATAGCATGTATGTAAATCCCATAAACGGTGATGAGCTTATTAAAATTATCCTGTCACTCAAAAACTCTAAATCAGTGGGTTATGACGACATACGTATTGACGTAGTTAAGATGTGTATTCGAAACATTGTGGCACCTCTTGTACATGTATTGAATCTCTCGCTTGAGCAAGGTGTTTTCCCAGACTATCTTAAAATATCCATTATCAAGCCCTTGCATAAAAAAGGTGATAAGTGCCAAATGGACAACTATAGACCCGTGACACTTACACCTATTTTTGCCAAAATTCTAGAAAAAGTCATGTATAAACGGTTATATGATTATGTGGAAAAGAAACATATTTTAACAGAGGAACAAAATGGGTTTCGCAAGAATAAAAGCACGTCATTAGCTGCTTTTCATTTGGTCAAATCAGTTACAGATGCATTAGACTCAAAAAATCCAGTATCCGTACTATTCATGGATATGAGTAAGGCATTTGATTTTGTTAGCCATAAAAGACTTTTGTTTAAATTAAATTTGTATGGTATTAGAGGACCAGCTTATGATTGGATTAAAAGCTATCTTCATAACAGGACTCAGTGCGTTCAGTTATCAAAACTTAATCATACCACCAAGACAGTAGAAATATTCAGATCAAAATATTTAGAAAATAAACATGGTGTTCCACAAGGCAGTATTTTGGGACCCCTGCTGTTCTTATTATATATTAATGATCTTCCGAAAGCTATTAACAACAAGTGTATACTGTTTGCAGATGATACCACTATTGTAGTTGAAGCAAAAAACAAATTAACTTATGAAAAATGTATAAACGAATCTCTAAATTCTGCTATGGTATGGCTAGCTAATAATAACTTACAAGTGAATATAGGTAAAACGAAAATTATTCAATTTCAGACTAAAAATAGGAAACGTATTGCACTAAAGATTGAAAATTGTGGACAAGCTATAGAAGAAATTTCCTGTATAAAATTTTTGGGGATTACATTTGACAATATGTGCTCTTGGAAACAACATGTTGAAAGCGTCTGCTCAAGAATCAATAGTTTTGTGTATCCACTAAGACGTATAGCTCAACTTGTGTCTAAAGATGCTGCCATCACAGCTTATTACGGATATGTTAATTCGCTTTTACGATACGGAATACTAATATGGGGTAGAAGTGTAGATATTGACCAAGTATTTGTAATACAGAAAAGATGTATTCGTGCAATTTTCGGTATTAAACAGATTGATTCTTGTAGACCATTATTTAGACAGAACAAAATTTTAACCGTGACATCTCTGTTTATTCTAGATGTAAGTATTTTTGTGTATAAAAATAAAAACCTATTTCAGCAAGTAAACAATTTAAGTAAATATAGTGTTCGTCCTCAATATAAAAATAAATTATTTCGTCCTGCTACAAAATTGACATTGACATCAAATAATGTGTATATAATGGCCATTAAAATTTTCAATCAAATTCCCTATGAGTTCAAGAATATGACATTTTTTAGATTTAAATCACATTTGACGACGTGGCTTGCTGAGAAATGTTTTTATAGTATACACGAATTTTTTGACTATAGATTATAAGTTCTTTTTTTTCTTTTTGACATGTTATCCTTTTTTTTTTTTTGCTACTCTTCTTTAATTATTTAAATTTGACATTAAATATAATTTTAAACTTCTGTATATTCACATGCCTGTAAAGGTAGGATTTGGTGGATATATATAGCTATAAGACCTTATTGTACCTAATTCCTTGGTGAATAATAAATGAATATGAATATAATATGAATAATAAAATATAGTGATGAAGACCAAAAAAGATACGCATATTAGTAAGAAAGAGATAATATTTGACCCGGTATTTGTACGAGACGTGCTTCAGCTCATTTATGGCTGAAGACAAGCTCCTCATTTAAGCGGAACATTTTCGGAGAAAAACATATCGTTTTGTTTTTGTAAAATCGTTGTTCAAAATCACTACTTTTTTCGTATGAGTATGTGGCCAACCTGATGTCGAAGTCTTCAAGCCACCCAAAAGCCTCCAATATATCCCATGGCTTATCGACTAGTATAGCCGGGACCGACTTCTTAACAGGCCCTCCAAAGCATGGACGCGCTGTGTTCAAATGACACTAATGCTCACCACCCATTCTTCTGAACGGGCCGAAAGTTGCTTAATTTAGCTACGAGCGCTGTTCAAAATCTCTGTGAATAAAGGTCGTAATGCAAGTATTCTAGCAGATGTTCAATTGCTTAGCAATTTCTAAGGGGAAAATTGCGGAGAATGCCAACAAATTGAGTCAAAGTCAATTTCGACGCACGAATTTTTCAAGAGCACTCGAAATAAAATTGTCTCCTGGTATCTCCATTGAGTTAAACGTCAGGCATATTGCAGAGACGGTTGCTTAGCAACCAAGGCACTCAGACAAGGGGTGGGTATATGAACTGCACCATTTGATTTTCAAGAGCTATGCAAAGAGAATTCTATCTGGACCCATTAACAAACAAACACTTAATGTGCAGATGGCTAATCCTATAGAGATTTGAAAAACTGGAAGTTCCTCGATATTTCTTATGGACCTTTACGTTCCCACAAAGCAATATATTTTTGTAAGTTTCTGCAGAGCACCAATGGGCAAAATTCACCTTATGGGTTTCTCTATCATGGAGACGGAGACGTGACAAGTGGTGAGGTGAATAGCCGCAATTCGCCTTCGTATCACTCTGCTATTAATTTCCTCCAGAAAAATTAAATATCCCCATAGGTAAACATTGGAATGTTAATAATATACACGAGGTGTTAGTTGATAGGCTTATTCTTAAGGATAATACACACTAACTGTTAAAATCTAAATAAAAATATCTGTATAATAATTTTATATATTTTTTCATTACTACATTCTACATAACTTTTGCCAAAAAATCAAGGCAAAGAAAAGTAATACAGGGAAACAATAAGTATTACCATTTTCGGAAAACCGATTGTACCTATTTGCAGCGAATCAAGACAAAATTTCTGCAAAAAACATATTCAATTCATAAATGTTATTTCATCAGTTCTGTTCCAACATCGCATTTATAAGAACTGTAGAAATGAAAATCTTAGTCAAGTTTCCAGTTAACCGTACTCTGGCTCATTCGAGGCCAATTCAGATCATTTTACTTTATAAGATCCGGTTGCCTAGCAACGGAGGCACTTAGAAGGGGTGTCTAATAGACTGCACAATTTGAATTTCAAGAGATACGCAAAGAGAATCCGATCAGACCTATTGAGATCGCTTAGTGTGCTTTGATAAACATATTGAATGGTGTCTTTGTTAAGGCCCAGTGAGTTTTCTACATATAACAGAGCTTGCTTCAAGAAAAAAGTTATTCTTTTTTCCCACTGTTAAGCAAAGCTCTCGTCAAATCTTAGATAAGTAATATCATTTGTTTTCAATTAAATATTCTTTATCATCTTTTGGGTTTGCTATTTATCTATACAATGAATTACCTTTTGAAATATTGATTTCGTATATACAAATTAAAGTAAATTTTTTCGCAGTCACTCGTGGATTTCCCCAACCAATTATTTTTATTCCATCACGACGCTCCAACCAAACAGTGACCCAAAGGAATTCACTCCATTTTACAAAGGCATCTTAACAAAATAGATGAAAATGGACGGCCGCGTGGCTAAATTCGTACTAACCCTTTCTTTGAACTCGTCTGGGGCAAACATTGTGCTGTAAAGCATGAAGTTTGTTCTCAGAATTTGCGTGTTCGACTTGTGTGTGTCTGAGCTACCCGGTAATAGTGCAGTGAGTGTAGAAGCATTTTTATTAAATAAACCTGAAGAAACGCTTGCTTATTATACGAGTTATTTATTCTTAAGTAATTATACTTTGGTAGGAGAAGAACTGAGTAATTTTGCTGTTGTTTATAGGCGAACAGCAAATAACAAATTAAAAATTACAACTTAAGGTACGTATGTCTCTGAAACGACAAATCTCAATTGTTGTTTTGCATAGCAGACTGTTTTGAGCTTTCAATTTCTCGCTGAGCTTCAATAAAAATCGAGAAAACCGACTGCAATAGTTTCATTTCTTGTTTTACGCATTTAGGGGTGGATTTAATGAGATTGCTATAGTACAACTTATCAAATAAAAAAAAACACCCATATTGGTTCACAGATAGCAAAGATATTTAGTTTTCGACATTTCAATGTTGTTTACAGGCGAAGGTAACCACTTAAAGTCAGGCGGGCCGTCTGCTCGTTCCGTCAATTTATTCACATAAAAAAATTACTGATGTATTACAAAAGGCGGGCTTAATGGTAAAAGTATTTTCTAACAGCCAAGATATCGCGCAAAATTTTAGAAAACAAACTTTTTTTTAAATCCAACAGCGCCCGTCTTACTCAACGCCAGGAGTAGTAATCAATAAAGTATTTGACCTAGTTGTCGTAGGCACTTAACTTGTTTGTCATCACATCTTTTTACTGCTCCCGAATGATCTCAAATTGCGAATCGTTGTCGTGACCTCTTGGCCACTAAACCATGATAAGTACCCAAAACCAGATGAAATTTGCCCTTTACGATTCTCTCGTAAAGGAATTACGCCTTTGCTTCATGCGACGCGACGGGTCGATTTTCGTCTGGCCTGTTGTGTTGTCTTGTTCCATTCAATGTCCAAACATGTTAACCGCAAAAATTTTAAAATGAAAGACGAACCAAGCTCTTAAATACTCATACCCATGCAAAACCCTGTATCATAAAAAAATACTATCACAGAACATAAAAGTTGCGTAGGTATATCATAAAGTTTTCAATCCCAGTCTGCCTACCTTAAAACCAGTGTTTGTCCCTTTTTCCATAAAGGTAATGTTTGCCTACAACCTACCACAGGAACCACAGCAACTCAGCTTGCCAGCACCACATGCTGAGTCACTAGCCCAGCAAGTGTGGTGGCAGTGCATCTCCGGAAGAACTTGGCACAAGTTCCATTGCTATTTTAGGTAGCTCCTAATGCACCAAACAAAGGAGACGTGTAAGGACTCTGAGGGACCTTAAGAATCTACAGCAACAGCTTGTTATAATTATTAGTTTTTTTTGATGATGAATGATTGATGATGTGAAAAGCACCTGCCTATTCTTATTGCTGACAAGTCTAGTAGTTAAGTGACGAGTAGTAAGCTGCGCCAAATTGTTCTATTTTGATGCACTATTGCAAAGATAATAAATAAATTCTATTCTAGTCTACTAAAAGTCATGCCTTCCTCACGTAGTTTTTCTTTACAGTGTTAATGTGATGTAGAAATACTAAATATTTCATGCTTAGATTTGAATCAGATACCTATTGATCAGTTGAGGTTCAGACTACTCGATTACCATGCTCGCACTATAATTATATCTTGATCCATTCTTTGTTGTGTAGCTGAGGCATAACTGACCCCCCAAAACTGCCCACAACGTAATGCTTGCTTATTAAACCACTTTATGACATACTTAAGTTTTATTTTGGAATTTTGACGATAAGTACTTATGAAGATACCGGAAATTTACTTTTATTTATGTGTAACGACAGGGATGGCACACCTGACGTTAAGTGGTTACATCTGCCCAAATCTTTTTAATGACGGGTAAAAGATAGAAGACATTCTTGATCTAATAAAAATATATTCATGTACATTTCAAAGAGCGCCATCTAGCCCCAAACTAAACATAGATTAATGAAATCAATTACAACCAAAAATGTTGTTAGTAAATGATATCAGCAATTGTGATATCTCGGGAGATGTAGAGTTAAGTTTTATAGTTATAGAACTCAAAAAAATGAGGCATTTTATTCAACTCTGATATTTATTATAACTTCAGCATCTTGTTCTAGATAAAGAAACAACAACTGTGGAAATAAAAGTCAAGCAAGAAAGATCACTTTTCGACATTCAGGTTTCAAATAAGCCACAATTTGGGTTGAATGTGACCCAGTACCGAAAACAAAGCTATTTAATAAATAAAATCTCAGAGCAGTAACGCAGTAGCTCTGGCATAAATAAGTACAGGAAAATATTAATTATTTAGTTAATTAGTATCAATCACGTTAGGTATCAGTAATTCAGCGACAGACTTGATAAGTGAGCAATATTTTTACTGCAATATATGTATGAATAGCCCACAAAAGAGACATAGTTAATAAAGTTTAATTAGGAAAAACCAATACACTTGTGATAATTCAATTGGCCAATAATCTACGAACGATCTCACTCGTTACTAGATTATAACAGTAAATGATTTAGTAACAACTGAGTTTGTTCATTGTTCATACTCTCGCATCCCTACCCTCTATATTACTCTGAAAAGAAAACACATTCTCCCCCGTCGGCTAAATAAAAGAACGAAACTTTTTTCCAATAGGATGTAAATAACCAGCCCATCAGGCCACCTCAAGGGTTTCAAAGCAATCTAGGGGTCCTATTTTCGGTTTGTTTCTAACCCAACCTTCCTAACAGGGATATTATATATTAAAATTATTGATTTTGATACTGGAGTTTATTTTACTGCTTGAGTGTAAGATTTTTTTGGGAAGTGGAGCTTATTTTTTACTAATTATTCGATGATTCGATTCACGAATAAAATTATATTATCGTTTTCGATGGATTACGTCATTGGCCGGAGTTAGCCTTGCCAACTTTACGCAGGCTTCACCGTTACGATTGACTATCAGCCATTTCTTGTACTCCCGCAAAGTATGAGGTGTTGCACTTAAAACAAATGAATGTAGTTGAGTCGCACGAATTCAAACTATAACTAAACTATTTTAACTTGGAATTCTTGTTTTTTATTGGGTGAGGTATGCATGAGGTGGGTTAGGAACCGATCTCTATTTTCCTGAGAACGCAACAAAGCAATTGTTGCCGGTTATTGGCGTCGTGAAAAGGAACTCTTTTTCGATATTGAACCGTCATTTTTAGGGATCCCTAGCCAATTATTTTAAATAAAACCACAAAACTTTACGCTTGGTGCTTGAAAGTTATATTTTTATTGATAAATTATCAGGTATTTTGGGGACTATCTCCAGAGTCCTTACACAGTAGCTGGGTGGTACGTAAAGCAACCTAAAGTAGCAGTAGAACTTGTGCTAAGTTCAAACGGAGAAGTATAGCCTACACCTAGTAATCCACCTCTGTAATGGTGTACCAAAAAATGTACCATTATATACCACTGGAATACAGCTTCTACCAGCTTCTTCTGGTAGCTGTTGAAAATACATGCGCATGAGATCTTCCATCTACTAACTGTTACAATAATGTGGGAATTTGATGAACAGTCCGTTGTTCATAAAACTTTTTGTACGAATAGATCGCCGAAACCATGTGACGTCTTCTTATCTATACTTGGCAGATTCGATATTAAAACCCTCAGTGCATTTTCGCCCTCTGACCTCTCTAAATAAAACGATATGTTCACCATTTTTCATCCAATAACTTTAGAAAACCGTTTAAATAAAGGTACCGACCGTAAATAAAATCTTCGGAACCCGACGTAAGAGCAACTCGACTCGATCTTATCGTATTTATTTTTCTATTCACCTTATGGCGGGAAAATGTATGAAAGGTTCTACAATAGGTAGGGCTTCTAATCTTTGGGGAATCGGTAATGGATATGTTGTGAGTTTTGAGAGATGGAAAATTGAACACAATATTGCCTGAATACACCATATGCGGATATGGTGTTACTGTATTAAAGTTACTATTTTTTTAGCATACTAAGATCTAGAAATATTTACCTAGCATATTTTGAACCATGGGTATTTGTATAAAAAAATTGTATTATTGCTAATTGTTCTGTTTAACTTTCTAAAGAACTGGCTCGAAACTAAACTACTAAACTCGAAAAACTGACGCCTCCTTCTGGCGCAGTCGCGTAAAAAAGAAAGAAATTAACTTGAAAAAAAAAAGTATTATATATTACTCGGTAGCTCTTTGACATGAATATCTCTCCAATCAGCATTGATTCCCCTTCAAGCTATCAAATCACTCACACTGTAACTACAGAAACACCGAACAAAGTACAGTACGGGTGGGTATTATATAGATTTACGAATCTTTGAGCCACACAGCAGCCCGTCTAGAAAAATGGACGGTAATGCATTAGCAGATGGGGCGGGGAGGCTAAAGTGCTTAATTCGTATCGATGTAAGCATTTTCCTCGTTTTCTTTCTACAGGGTGCAGATTTAGTGTTATGCGTAAAGGGATGCGATAATTTGTCAAAGGTACTATTGTATATGTTTCTTACACTTTGCCGGTTATATAATTGGAATAATATTTTTCACCGCCATTTTGTTTGGATACAAAGCTTAGTTATGGATACCCCTTGTCCCTCTGTCTTAGATTAAAAATGGAATAGAATTTTTGCATAGGTAGTATGCATTCTTTAGCATTGTTTTTATTTTTTTGAATACTTTTCTCCATGTCACAGGCTGCCGAAAAAAATGCCTCTGTAAACTTTGTTTCTTTTATTTCATACAAAATTTGTACTAACAATTATTGACAAAATGATCTCATGTGATGTTTTTTTATAAATGTGGCAATTGATCTTTATTTATACATCAGATTTATATACCTAAGAATTGATTAATAAAACAGAACTCAATTACATCAATTGTATCAAAAACAAGAAAGCTTAACATTTTTTTTGAGATGAATTGTGTTGAACATAAATATAAATACAAATAGATATTCGATTGAAATACATCACGTTATATATTTTAAGATGGATCCAACAATAGATGTATTCTTCAATTAGTCAGGAACAAGCAACACGGCACTTTGGTATCAAAATTGTGTTAATTTTTGGATGATTTTAAATGTTACAGTGACTCACCATATGCAAATAAATAAATATTACATTTCACACAGCGCCACCTAGCTCCAGACATAACTTGTGCTATAGGAACTATATAACTGATATAATACTTACTATATAGTACTTTTATTGTAAATACATACTAATACATTAACACCCAGACACAGAATAAACATCTATGTTCCTCACACAAATGCTTGTCCTTGGGACCCCACGACCTACAAAGCAGAAGGCAGGCCAGTCAAAACCATATATTTAAGAACATCAGCACAAATGTTCGGTTTTTCAATTTCGGTACGAAACACCAAAGAGCTCTTTATGGCGCATGTCTGCCTTCCTTGACGAGGGTACTTTGCCGCAAATATATTCAAATTGAATACTTTTTAGGTCAGTACCTAGACTGGTTCCCAATCAACTCGTTCTAGATTATACTGAAGTCTAGAACGAGTTGATGATTGTGATTGAACGAGAATGATTTGGTTTTGACCATAGAAAATTAACTGGTGAATAAAATTATAAATCGTCTACGATTGCATGCTTCAGGTATTTTAAGCTATTTTTGTGCTTATCTATGCTCTATACCAAAACGGATTCCCTGCAAGTGGCATGGATAAATACAGAAACACAAGACAATCACCCAAGATCCGAGAACAAACTTCATGCTCATCACACAAAGTGTGCCGGAAATCAAACCCGTCCTGGGTTCGATTCCCTCGCTTCGAAAATAGGGCTACTACCAACTAACCTATGGAGCCGTCATAGGTATATTACATATGTCAGTACAATAAAGAAGTAGAGAATTACACAAACCGTGTTCATTAGAAAGCAAAGAAGCTGGTCCAAAAAAAAAATTGTATGTGTAAACTAAGTTTGAAGTGTGCACATTGATGATAGCTTGATAGCTTAGTTTAATAAGTTCTGTAGAAATTCGTTAACGTATTTTTAACTGATTTCAAATAAAAGAGATGAGTATCATTCGGCTGTATGTTTGTTACGATTTTTTCACCGATTGTGGACCGATTTATATGATTATTATTTAATTTGAAAGGGTGTACCTCCGAGGTGCCATTGAAGTTTCATGAAATTCTACTTCTAAAATGCAAATGAAAATATTGAAGTCAGTAAATTCGATTTTTAAACAAGACAATTATTAGTTCGTTGCTAACACAGGTTTTCTTCAAATCATTCAACACTCTAGTAAAAAAACGATGACAAACCAACATCCACGACAAAACATAGTCGATAAATATCTCCTGAAAAATATTTTATCGATACTCAGAAAATATAATGTTGGAAGCGTCTGTGAGTGAAAGACCTCATTATTTTTTGCTCATTTTAATTGCTTGAAACAATTAACGTAATCTCCTTAAAAGCTGGAGATGATAATATGAAAATATACTCAAAGCCATTAATTACGTAGATATAATTAAAAATATTTTTGTACACTAAAAGTGTCTCGTTCTTAATTTTCTCTTAATGAGATTTTGTTAATTAATTATTTTTCTGGTTTCTGTTTCAGACAGTTTACTTTCTTTATAGTTAAATCAACAACAATTTTCATTATTTTTATTAATAACAAAGTGATTACGACCATAAATCTAAGTAGAAAATATAAGCACTGGGAACAATTATAAAAAAACTTTGTTTCACCCATGTATATGGATCGATCGATAATATGATATGATTGATATGATAAGTTAGATTGATTAAAAGTAATTAAAACAATTTATACTTATTTTTACTTAAATAACCTGTAAAGCACTGCAATTATTAATTCAAAGTCAGACAACAAGTCTATTTTACAGCTCTTTTTATTATTTCCCCTACATAATCACAGTCCCGTTCATAAATAACTATTTCCATCCCAAAGTTATCTGTTCAAGATCGCTTTGATCAGACCATTGTGTCACCTATCATACGTAAAAAAAATCGTTATCTTTTTTTGTTGTAAAATAAAGTGTCTTCTATCATCTATTTTATAATAATAAAATGTACTAATTCACTTTCATTCTTTTACTGTTGTATTTCTTTATTTACTGTTTAAACTTGGATGCAAACACAGAATCAGAAACACCCAAGTCCCTAGGAGAAACTTTACGCTCATCACGCAAATTTTCCCCGGCCGGGCCTCGGAACCGGTACCTCAGTTTTTTCTCTCGTGCAAATGAGGTCAATTATACTAAAATACTAAACTGCTGTCTGCCAAAAATAATTAGCGGTAGGTATTCATTCAGATCAACAATATCTGCAATCAGATATGCCAAATTACTGTGCATCAAAGGCCTATCATAACGTGAGTTAGTCTAATGGCTCCAATTTTGCTATTTCAATCAAACGTAACATTATATGAAGTGAATGTTGAGGCCAGAAACTGACTATAGGAAAATTTACAAATTAATTTTAGCAACCATCATACCCAACAATACACTAATAACTAATTATTATACAAATAAATAAAATTGAAGTTTCTGTTTGTAACAAAATAACAGCTTTTTACTAAATGCATTTGAAAGTATTTAAGATCCTTAAAACAAAGACAATTCTTGTTCATCTTTTTATGTCTTTATCGGGTAATCTCCGAAACTGTTGGATCAATTTTGACAGGACTTTCACTAGCAGCTAGCTGATGATTCAGGAGTAACATAAGCTACTTTAGACAAAAAGACAAAGACGTGGCACGCGCAATTTTTTTTTTAATTTTCTGTGGATAATGTCGCGAGAACCAGTTAACAATATAATAATACGATCTTGATGTCTTCAAACGTTGAGTTTTGATGCTTAAGACGGAAGCGTCTTTTGGATTGGTGGTTGTAACTCACTTGTCATTGAACACAAAATGTTAGATACTCAATCCCCGGCTTCCACAGCTGCTCTAGTCTCCCACTTCCGATTCAACGTGGGGATGATCAACCCTTCTGTGGGGCGATGTGAATTATTCACGTCGCTACTTTAAATTGGGACCGAATGACTGTTTGTATAGCCCTTTAGTTCCTCGTGTTTAACTTGATTTTGATGTTTGGTTAAGATTTTGTCTCCAAAGGATAAAAGGAATTTCTATTACGTCTTTCTGTCTGTACTAACTATAAAAGCTGTATTTAAACCATTAGCCGTGTTCAGGTGGAAATGTGTGGGTACGGGTAAAGTTACAGGCATTGGAGGCGTTACATTCCCTAGTCAGATTGACGGATGCAATGCCATGTGACTTATGTCTTCTCATACAATACTTCGCTGGAGGTTCGCCACCTGAGTCGTAATTAAGGTGGTTTACCTGATGTTCTTCACCCTTCAGTTCGTTCCGTCACTATTATTGCATAAAGAAAATTCAATTTAGCTATCTAAAGATATTTGTCACAAAATCAACCTTCCGCCGCGTAAACTAGTTTCGCACGGACAAATTTTAAAATCTCCTTCACAAACTGCATGCAAAATAACAAAATGAAATGAAAAAAATCCATGTCGTGTCCAAAATGTCCGCCGGCAACCACAAAATGGAATAAATAAAATGGATTCCAAGTGAGGGTATCAAAAGATTTCCATTCATGCTTATGCAGTACGAATCCTTTGATTTCTGGAATTCATTTCAACCTTGGAGTCTGCATAATAAAGGGCGGAATTTCAATTTGAGTAATGGAATCTTTTTGGTTTTATTAATTTTAAGATGCCTAGTTACCGCCGTATTGATTCGTAGGTATTTTATGATAGACCGCTTAGCTTAAAATACTTTTGAAGTAAAAGATGTAGCTTAGTTGTTCAAGACCAGAGACCACGTTTCTGACCCGCACTCTCCATTAGGTTATACTGAACATTATGTGTGACGCGCGCATGGCAAAGCACAACAGTACGAACACAACAGTACGTGAACCGCACAGCTTGTTAGCAGATTACTATTTGTGGAGACAGTATTTCTCCAGACGAACTTGGCACAAGTTCTACTGCTACTTTTAGTTGTTGTGTTTATGTGTTTCGAGGGCCTACAATGTATTTATATTGTATGTACTAATATACAATGAATTAATACTTGATATTACCTTTAAGAACAATATACAATTAAAGCTGTATACTGAACGTTTTAATGAGAGTTAAAATGAGACAAGAACAGCCAAGTATTGATTACATTTCAACTCATTATTTCGGTCAAAAGACGCGTGGCCCGCAATAACAATTATATTAAATGACTGTGGAAATTCCGTAAACAATATTCGTGTTCCGGGTGCTTTAAACTGGGTAGGTATTTTGCCAGCCAGGGATGAAGCAGAAACGGGATTGACAGAACACCATTATAAATTAGAATGTCATTTTAAAATAGTATTTCAGCTCAAATAAAAATCACAGTTTTTTTATATGACGAACGTGACGGTACGTGCTGAGGACCCACCTAATACTAAGTGGATACCTCAGCCCATAAGAATAATATACTTCTACGAAATTTCTCCACAACGCAAGTATGAGATCACCAAAGTCACATCGCGTGGCGTCCGTCACCCGAGACTGGGATGTAACATTTCATACGCCTGTGATTCCATCGGCACCCACACCCTTCCACCGGATCACGGTGATACTAGTGCACTAATACTTGGCGGCAGCTTATCAGGTGTGGTGGCAGTAACTCTCCGGATGAAATGTTCTATTGCTTCTTTAAGTTGCTCCTTTAGCACCACCCAGGGTGTACGTGTGACTCAAAGGAGCCTGCAGATGCGAGCAACAAAAACCCCAAAAAAATGTATGGGCAGTAATAACCACCTCAATAATCAGGTGGATATAGCTCAAAGATAAAGCTTCCTCTAGTATTTTATGATGATTAACTATAAATGATTTCATGATTAACTATAATCATTCTGATGTAGTAGGTATATAATCACATCGATCCCCTGGCCCTGGTACAATTATTCTAAATGCATCGAACAAATTTCCTGACTACAATCCTGCCTCGGGGTACATGGTTTGTTTGTTTTATGAGACCCATATAGGGTTAACCGAATTTACAGTACCCTTCTATAGAACTGTGGACGTTTCGAATATATTATACAGTGGTAATCGTGTTAAATACACACAAAGGCCTTCAAAGGTACTGCTGGAGTGAAATGATTGCATGCAGTGTTGTTAGACGTTCTCTATTTTCGTGTGTGGTTTTGCAAACAGACAAGATTCAACTGAAATAAACCAGTTAGGTGCGGTTCGGACAAGGTAAATAACCTAATATTTATATATACTTGTATATAGGTTATGGTTGTACCAGATATTTATTGTAAATTTTCTTTTGTATGGATATAAATAAAATATTAAGAGATGATAAAAATACCAGTGAAAATTTTAAAATACAAACAACTTTTAGGCAATTTAAAATTTAAATTTTAGCAAGAATCAGATACCAGATCAGATCAGAGACCAGGTATCAGATACCAGAAATTTCATAAAAAAAAAAAACATAAACACTTTCTTAATATATAACTAATCCGTCACTTTGCAGTAGCGTCCCCAAAATGCTGGCAGCATTGCCACGCTGGATGATAATGCTTTATGTAGAAATTTAGCCACTCGAATACGAAAAAACTAATATCTCATAAATTTGTATGGATGAATAAATATATGAACATTTCAAACAGCGTGATCTAGTCCATTACTAAGCATAGATTGTACTATGGAACTGGAGGAAATAAATTATAGTTCTTATTTTTGTATATACATACATACACAAACAAATATCTGTGTTCGTCACACAAATGCTTGTTCTAAGTGGGAATCAAACTAATGACGTCACATAACGCATAACTGGTACCAATTGAGCTGCGAAGCAAGCCATACCAAAGTTAAGCTTCGTCTTATTATCGTTAGAGCTGGTTTGAACATTACTTGTGACAAAATCAATACTAGCGGGAGATACAATCGCGCTCCTATTGTGAAACAATATTGGCAAAAACATTACTTCCAAACTAAATCAAATCCTAAATATAGCATCGACTTCTAGGTACAAACAATGCTTGGTGTCAGAAACGTGTTATCTAATTATTTTCATTAATGTCTTCCTGTAATTTGCGAACAACGAACATTAGACTCATTGTTTTTACACATACATACATGTATTAAGTGTTAGTTGTTATTTTAATAGTCATGTATTGTATATTTTAGCATAGTTGTTTGAAAGAAAATAATGATAGTGATTGGCTCACATATCACGTCTATGCCTCCACGATAGTGTAAACCGCCACGAAGCACTGTGTAACATTTCGGGGAATTCATTATTTAAATTTTATTAATTCTATGAACAAGATATATTGACAAGTTGATATCAATGTTTTCTAAGTACCAGCAACTCGGTCTCGAAGTAATTAATTAATGATGAAAATGAGAATTACGCTTAGCAAATAATAATAATTTAGAAATTTTCTTTTAGCATGTGCTGTCAAAACGGACAAAACAAAAAAGTCAAATCGATCGCACCATACCCAAGTGACGATTCTTTTATAAATTGGCAATTGCCATTTAATTACGATTAAAGATTTTTTTTAATTAAGTCTCTCAATATTACAAACCACTTACGAAAACAAAAAAACTTAATTAAAACATATTACTCGTATCGGACATAACAAAACAAAATGAGGGTTTATTTATAAAATGTGTGGTTTGCCAATATGCATATATGCAGATTTTATAATTTTGAAAACATATTATTAACAATTACGAGAAATTTTACTTCTCACATAGCGAAGGATACAAAGTAAAGTGCTAATTAGATACATCCCCCAGTCATTTCAGTCAACAAAATCTCAGTTTTAATTTACTACCTACGCCAAACTGGCTGTATTTCCTGCAGTTAAGCGCTCTCGACCGTATCAGATAACATTTCTACGGACAACCCAACCGAGTTACATCAAGAAACCCAATCAGATTCGGTCTTCTTCTACTTATTTTAATATTTTAAAGGTATTTCTCAATGCGGCTGTGCGTAGTTTTTTGTTTGTTTTACGCGTTTTATTCGTTAAATATGGATTAAATTGAATGAATATTTTTTATATCATAGGATATGCCTCGGAGGTGGGCCATAAAAGTTTTATGAAGAAATTTCACCCCTCGGTACGAATAATAAGGTATGAAAGTCGTGTAGTCGATTTCAATCAGATTTCTCAGGCTCAGGTTTCTCAAGCCCGCCATTTTTAAAAACGATGGAAATACCTACTATTAAGAAAATGAAATATAATAAAATCAATATAAATGTTTACATTAACGTTAAATTTTATTTTTCAGATTGTGGATTGATTCTTTAAATACTTTTGAGTACGAAATATAACCTCAAAAATGGTTAAAAATATTAAATCGTATAGAAAATTGGACAGTCCGTATTATTTTAAGAGTGGAAACAACGTCTGAGTTTCTACAAGAATCTAAATGAACTCATTTCCGCTGAACTATTTCCGTTCAATTTTCAAGTCTCTCCCTTTCCCCACTTCCGTACCTACTAACCGGGCAATGTTCAAAAATATTTATGACGATGATAAAAAGCTCTTTTTATGACGATGGAGTTTGTGGATATAATATTACGTAGTTTATGATTTTGTTTACCAATAGTACCTAACAAAAAATATTGCCATATAAGAATGCCAATCTCCTTTTTATCAGGAATTTTTTATAAAATATTGAAACTTAAATTAATTTAAATTATATATCATTTATATTTCACATCTACTGTTGCTAATATAAACAATATTATTTTGTAGCAACCCTTCACAATTCCTAAGTTAAAACCCAAGAAACATGATCAAATTTGGTTCGCAAAGATACAAGTGAGAGTTTTCCCAACTTCTTCAGAATACAGTAAAATAGTAGGTATAATAAAACACTCAGCCGAAACTTTATCAAGATTTCATCATCACTTAATAATAAATTGAAATATAGGAGGGGATTTACTTATAACCGTTTCAATAATTCATACTAACGGCATCAGGTAGAGAAATACCCTCATTAGCTATTTCCGGACTATAAGTAGTCGGTTTCCGGAAAAAAAGGTACCGCAAACGTCCGGAAGTGTTATTGGGATATACAATATTTTTTTATTTATCTATCAACTATTTTAGGCGACTGTTTTTAATATTTAGCTTTTCAGCTAACAGGCTGTTTTTGGTGCTAATCTCCTTGTAAAATACAATAAATGTGAAAAAAAAACAACGTATATTTTTTACCATGTATCATTAATTTAACTTCAAATTACATATTTAATTTTGGCATTGTGTCGTAAATTCTCAACACTCAACCCATTAATATCTGTAAATAAAATTTTACCACATCTTCTTTAATTTGTTTTCTAAATTTGACGTCAGTTTCTGTTTCGGCTGATACTAATACATAATATAATATCATTTATTCAAATATCGCTGTTCTTAAAATTTATATAAGTTCGTTCGGTCGTATGAAATAAACCGCAAAATTTGTGAATTCATAATTTTCATTCACTCTCCTTTGATTAGTTCAAGCGAGGCGGGTTACTTACTCGAAGAATCACTTTATTTTAGAATCCATCTTTGAAAAGTGTTTCAATGTTCATAAGCACAGTGTGACAGACGATTAACGTCAAATCATGAAACCAGGAAATGGAGGTGCATGATACATTATATACCCGTCTTAGAGTGACACAACGCGATGCGACTTGGGTCTTCTCATACTTTGGTAGAGGCGATCGTAGTAATTTTACTGTAAAGTCATCCCGTCACTTTATTCACATAAAATACCTATACTTATCAGTGGTTTACGTTACGCAGTCTCACTGGGTGCTAATAATGTTTCTGTACGATATCATTGCAGAAATTAAACGTTCATGCTTTTCATCATTTATCAGCCTATTTCAGTCATCTGCTGGACATTGGCCTCTTCCAGTAAACAGTTTTATATTTATTTACCTACTTCCTTTTATAGTACAATATCAACCGGTGAAGTTGTAAAACAGTCGAATTTCTGTTAAATAATACGATGGTTTTATTATGATATAACCGGATACTTGTGATCCGCTTTCAAAGGGGTGTATGATCTGATAACTCGAAATCAAGCCCCTCTGTTTTGTTGCGTAATTGTTAATACTTAATAAGTAACAGATAGTAACAGATAGCTCGTCTGTTTAAACCTTAAGATTGTATGACTAAAATGCACACTGCTTTCTTGTCTTATGTTTCTATGTTTGTCGATGCCATCTGCGACACAGGGAATCGTAGTGTAGAGGTATGATTGTGTCGTTTACATACTCATACCTCTCATTTTAAACGATTTTTTGTTATAGCTCAAAAAGGATGACGTTTTGAATAACTCCAAAAATAGTTCAAGTCGCGAGCTCTGCAGAACACTCATCTCGCCGTATGCTATGTATGAGTACGCCATATCCCACCGTACTCAAACATAGCATCCCACCAAAACAAAAAACTGACGATTTGCAGCATTTGCAGGTAGGAAACACAAGTAGCTCGAGTGATATTTGCTTCGCATTCGAGATTGAACAATGAGAATTAACTAATCTTACATAACTTACTTATATTATAAAGGCGAAAGTTTGTATGTATGTTTGAACCACCTTTACGCTCAAACGGCTTTACACATACATGTTTCTTAGAGTACCAGAAGAATCTCGTCACGTTATCACTAACGATGTTCTTCAGGTCATTACCAGCGCCAACGTACCAGCTGTTCTAGATCCCAGCGGTCTAAGACGAAATAGATTTATTTCAAACGGTAACATCTTGCTTCTGGTATGTAATGCAGGTGCATTAACGTCGCAAACAGCAAAGGGAATTCTCAAGAAGATTTGAATAAAGTTCTGGTTACACAGTTTTAAATAATGTAGTTGACTTTAGCGTCGGATTTTAAGTTTAATTTTTTATTTCAACAATTTCATTATATTGCATCAGTTTTTGCCCGTGGCTTCGGTCGCGTCAATGTAGATTTTGTGAATAAATTTATTTCTGGCAGAAAGTGGTTGCCTCGTCACTACCTCTCTCTGTGTACCTACCTCTGGTGTACGTGTAAAGACAATAAGGAACGCGACCAACTGGGCCCCACAGTTTTAGATCTTCTTCATTCATGTGAGTATGTGGCTCTGGTGTCAGAGTTTTCGAGCCACCTGAAGACATGGCTTATCGACTAGTATCCCCAAACCCGACATTTAACGTGCCCTCCAAAGCACGAAAACATTCAGTTAACAGGACAGCTAAGTTTTATACACTCGCTTGTGTGCACTAAGCATTAGCAAATCACCTTTGGCACCGCCCCGTCCTCAATTCGTTGGTTCGATTACTGCATAATCAAGTTCGATTACGTTTCGCTGAGCTTCAGAATATTCTCATTTCCACATTCCTAGACGTTAAAATCTTTTCATTCTACGTGCATCAGAATATGTCTATCTCTTGCATACGTTTTTCAATTAGATGTAAGCTTTGATCACACGTGAGTGAAGCGGGGGAATTATTCGTATATAAAATCTTATTAATATTATTGGCAATATTTATTCAGTTTCTGAAATTAATTTGTATTCCCCAAGGGTGCGAAAGGAGCAACTAAAAGTAACAATAGAACTTGTGCCAAAATTGTCCGTAGAAGTAGTGCCAATATACCTACCTGGTCAGCGCAAAACAATGGTGCGCTCCTATTGATGTGCTAATGGAAGGATGTGGGTGCCGGTGAAATGGCTTACGTTACGTTCCCGTCTCAAAGGGCGTGTGGCGGGTGCAACGCACTAGTTTCTTCTCATACTACGTTAGGGGAAGACATACAGTCAGGCTTGATAAAAATCACATGTCATATTTTTTTTGTTGTTGAAGCTCATTGTTGCAATTTTGGATACATATTCCTTCTGTTTTAAATTAGGCGTCTGACCACTGAGCCAACTGGAACTGAATGGCACATGAATTATAAAAGGTAAAACACTTTGAAGAGAAAGAGTTTCTGAAATACGAGAGTCGGCTAAAGTACAACAGCTGTTCACAGCCCGAAAGAAACAAAACTAAATGAAATTATTCCACATTTTTCTTCCCTTGACCGTTGTCTTACGTGTAAGATACTATGCAATAAGATGAAAATTCAAAACACAATATCCGATAGTATTTCTGGAACATTCGCGATCGCAACACATACTTTATAAAAGCCAAACTCTATGATCAACTAACAGATGATTCAAAGTTGATAGCAATGTTGCCATTGCCATCTGTCAAAAATGTATGGTACTTTTTACATATACGGATACCATGAATAAAAAAAATTATAAAACTTTATCTCAGAAGATATTAAAATATGGTTTGTTGCTTGATATGTCTAAAATATTTAAAAGCTAAAACTAACGAAACACTTAAAAATTAACTAGGATTCCCTGTGTCGCAGATGGCATGGACAAACACAGAAACACAAGACAAACACCCAGAACCCAAAAACAAACTTCATGCTCACCATACAAAGTGTTCCCGGCCGGGAATCGAACCCGGGAACCCCTCGCTTCGAAGGCAGGGCTACTACCAACTAAGCCACGGCTCCGTTTATAAAAATTACGCAAATTATCGCACACCTTCAATTTTATGTTATGTATTTAGAATTCCATGTTAAACCAAAAAATCTATTTCAAAATATATATGCAAAGTATATAACTTATTCTTTTTTCATACTATTATAATTCGAGCACAAAGTAAAAAGTTCCCTTGAAGAAAAAATGACGTTACATCGCGTCGCATTTATTTGTCACCTAGGGCAAAATCGTTCCGCGTTTTTTCCTCTAGTTATTTGGAAATCGTAGCCGTTTTCACGCCCTAGGGGTTTTAATTAAAGTTCGCGCGATACGACCGGAACCCAGTTAAAAAATTCATTAAACCCCTTTAGCATTTTTTGTAAACAACTTATTTATTTTGCACCTTGTTGTTCTCACGTAAACTTGTTGGTGAGTCAGAAATTGCTTTCAAAATAATAACATTATGATTGTCGTGTTATTTTTACTCGAAGGGCCAACTTATAACCCTCCTTTTAACTCGAAGTTAAAAAGAGGGTAATAAGTTGGCCCGTGTGTTATATTCATTCATCTGTTCCCGTATATTTTCTAACCTTTAGATCATAATTTGACAAATGAGCTATCGTTAGAAGCGTTTTGATTATCCACTGGTTTAAAGCTATGATTTTTTGCGAGTATTCAAAATGGCGGATTTGGATCGCAACTAAGCAACTCGAAAAGTAAGTAAATATTAAAATCAAATACTAAAATATTATCAAATCTAGTGACTTTAATCATAAATTCAATTAAAATAATTCCAATCATAGAACACAATAATATTAATTAACATATTTCATTATCTATAAAATAAATTGTTCAAAACTTAAACCCAACTAAAACACCATAACTTGTTTACTTGCTTTTCTGATTAATAAATGAGATTGTTTTAGCTAGCGGCTACTCAATTTTCATTACAACCTTTTACGGTTTTTGCGTAGTAGGGTTTTAGTTTTTACGCCATATTTTATTACAGATTCGCCCGTACAAATTGAAACCCATGTTTCTCAATCTACCCCCGATAGTTAGCGCCTATTAACCCAGATTGATGGCCTCGTAAACGTCTACGTTGAAGGCCAAATGTGTTTTCAATAGCCCTCTTGGATTAAGTGTACCTCAGATTAAGTACACGTATAAACAAAATCTTAATTTAGCTTAATAGGGTAACGCGAGGAAAGTTGGGGTAACCTGGGGTAACTGTGGGGTCATTACCATTTAGACCCGGTGAACGGGTCGAATATTAAGCAGAGCCTGGATTAAATCATAGCTGAATTAGTAAAGCTTGTTTGCTCAGCAATTGTAGACTGGCCTCGCAGCTCAGTTGGTAGTCACTCACAACTCGCCTTCTCTGCTGCAGATCGTGGGTATGGTTCCCACTCAGGACAAACATTCAGGACAAGCACTCAGGACAACACGAACAACATTCTTAGAGAGAAGCTGCTGCTTTGTAATGTTTATTATTATTATTTATTTTTTAATGTAAAATTATTATATTATTATCAATATATAAATAGATTTTTTTATTTATGCACATTTAATTGTCTACATTTATGCGGACATATTATGCGGAGGGATGAATGGCATATAACAAAACAAGTCTTAAATATGGATGTGGAAGGATATAAGACACGAGGTAGGCCAAAGAAAAGATGGATGGATTGTGTGAAAGATGATATGCGTAAGAAAGGAGTGAGTACTGAGATGACGTCTGATAGAGGGAAATGGAAGAAAAATACATGTTGTGCCGACCCCACTTAGTGTGGGATAAGGGCAGGAAAATAGGCACCTAGGTTCTCGGGCAAAATAAAATTTCATGTCATATCATTTCTGAGTTGGCTTGAATTTAACTTAATTTATTTTCCCACATTGGGCATGCACTTCTGTTGGTAAAATGACATAATATATCTGTATACCTCATATAATAATTTGGGAGAGGCCATAAAGTTGATGTAATATAATAATATGTAATATAAAAAAAAATCATCTAAAATTTTGTCTTACCTATATTTTTTTGGTTCTACATTTCACAGCGCTATTTAGCCCCAAACTGAGCATGGCTTGTACTATTCGGACCACGTTACTGATAGAATTCTCATAGTACTTTTTAGTGTAAATAAATACATATTAACTAACACCCAGAACAAATATCTGTGTTCATAACTCTAATGTTTATACTAAATGTTTAAACTAAATAGCAACTGAACTTTGAAGCTAGCCATTGCAAGATCAAAATTCGAATGTTTCCTCAATTATACATTAAACAAAACTCCGTGAAAACGGGGAGTGCTCGCATTTCATAAGCCAACTTAAACTTTGCCTATAACTGTGCCTTAGAGGTGAGAATTGAATGTAACACGAGCTCGGTGTAACTCCCAAGCTCTGTTACATAAATTGCGATGTTGTGTCGACGTCGTAACGATATTGTAGCGTTGCATAAATTAAGCGGAATATGTCCCCTTGTTAGAGTAAAACTTTATATGTATATTTCTTAATTAGTAATGAAGTTTTTACGCGTAACAGTCGGTTCAATTACCTGCCTCCAGCTTATGGCAAAGGAGTAGTTAATTAATAATGTTAATAATCTAATAAACAGAAATACATGGTCGTGACTTTTTACTTAGACTGTCAGTATTGTTCCACATTAAAGTTAGTTATATTGAATTCCATAGGATGCTCAAAATTTACTCGGCATTGTCACTTTTTTAATTAATATGTACGTAATAGATCTCGTAATTTATAACTATGTTATATTCCCTCCATGGGGAAAAACAATCAAGCAACCTAATGGAACGAAACCATTATTATCCCGATCATGATCCTGTTCACAAAAAATTAATTACCTCTTATTTAATAACCGATTGATTTTATTTTTAATTATGTTACTTATATATCTACGTATACATCTTGTTTGTTCAAAACTTCAAGGATTTAAGAGATAAGTTGGTAAAGTCAAGAAGTTTGTAGCCTCATTTTTTTTATTTCTGTAAATTTTTAAGTACGATTTAAGTTATTATGTACCTTCAGTTCAATAAAGCACAATTTTACTCAAAACAATTATTTTTAATGCAATAGCCAAAAAGTTTGATTTTCGGCCTTGTGTGTTTGATATTCTTATTTATACAAAAGCACTAATGGATTTGTACGTATTTGACCAAAAAGTATTTAATACCTTTAAATTTTCAGCCATTGATTGCAACGTTCGCTGGCTAGTTTTGCATGCAAAAACAACTGGCATCTGTAATCTAGCAAAATAGGTGCATAAAAAACGGTAGAAACTGTATTTTAATATCGCTTTTTCGTACCTACGTTCAAAAAATTCTACATACATTCAATAAATTTTAAAATTTACGAGCTGATTTGGTAAAAAGGAAACACATATGGAGAAAATAATTATTTTAACCTAACTAAAGTGACACAACGAACTGAAGGCCTACCTAAAGTTACGTGATTACATTAGGTAAGGTATTGAGGAAAAAAATAACAATGGATTACATAATACCACGTTCTCAAAACGGTGACGGAAAACATCGTGAGGAAACCGGCATGTCTTAGAACCAAAAATTCGACGGCATGTGACATCTACCAATCCGGATTGGGCTCCCGTGGTAGATCAGAGCCCATTCAATCTCAATTATCAAGAGTAAGCCGATGTCCCTGCAGATTAGAGGCTGGTACGGTACGGTACATAAACCTTTGGAAAAACGATGATGCACAATTTTAATGTAAAACTGTCGCAGACATCAACGCCCACCCCCGTTCATGTGTTTGTTAGTTCCAATTATGGTTAATTAAACATTATACAAATTAAACTTTAATGATTAAACAATGTAGCCTATTCAGTAACATAATAAACGTGTGTGTGTGTGTTTGTGTATGTGTGTGCGCGCGCGTGCGTTTGTGTGAGTAAGTGTGTATTTGTGGGGTAAGTGAGTGTGTGTGCACGTGTGAGTGAGTCATACATGAGTGAATGATTTCATTTTTCATGTAATGTGCCTCCAACATTGCTTAACGACTGGTGTAGCCGGGATCGACATCTTAACATGCTCTTCGAAACATAGAAGCGCTCAGTTCAAACGCCACTTAATGGTCACCCATCCAACTTCTGACAGCCAAGCTAGCTACGCCACGAGCGCTTCAGTGAAAGTATTGAAGTAAGTTTATTAGATTTTTAAATCATTCGATTATTATGGAAATATTTATTTTAATAAAGGAATATGATAGTCGTTCGTGGGAAAATCAAGCTGACGAAAAACTCACCGTTTGTCACGTCAACGTTCCCATGATAGTAGTTAACCACAAGGTTTAAAATTAGCCCATTGAGGCATTGCCTAACCTGTCGATATTAATTTAACAAGATCGTTTAGCCCATCGGAACCAATATCTTAAAATACATGTACACACGATAAGTCACAGTACCTTGCACTATTCATCTTCCAAGCTAATATTACGAAAGGATCAAGTTACGAGGATCGTAACATATTGCGAGACAGATGACGGCTCTGACTAAGGCCATTTACACCATGCAAGTATCTTGCTTGTTGTATAAAACTATCATATGCCTTAATAATTTGTTATATTACTGTAATATAACATACTTGTAGTACATTTTTTTCCTTATTTCTAATTCTAGCGCGTTGAAACTCCGAGCATTGCCCTCTATATATGCCTGTGAACATCAACGCACTCGCCACCACACTACACATAGTCCGGAAAACCGCGGGTACCGCAGGGCGTAGCTAATATAATTATAATTATGTTCTGATAACAAAACCAGCATACATAACATCAGCATACATATCATACATAATAGGGTAATAATAATTCTAACAGGGAGCATCATAAAATAATCAAACTTGCGAATTGTGGCTGAACCGTTCGAACCAAATCTTTATCCCTCCACCCACGTTCAAGCCATTTTACTGCTAAATATCCCACTTAGTAAATCGTTCACTGCCTCAATGGCTGTTAGATACGTCTAACATCTTCTAAATCTTTCGCATGGGAACACATTTTGAGGTAACTCTTGTAATGTTAAGATCACGGTATCGTTTGCGTAATTTCACTGTTTACAAGATATTTCTATTCAGCGCTTGCACTACTTGAATGTGATATAATGCAGACACAGCTGAGTTTAGAATGGAAACACATTCTCTATATCAGCTTTTCTGAATGTCGATTATTATCTAGTGTAGTGTATAGAGTGTTTCCATTGTATTTGTATTTTATTTTGCTAGTTTCAAAGCTAGTGTTGTGAACTACAGTCGAGAAGAATGTTTTTGAAATTTTATTTTTGCGGGGTTCACTAATTATTGTAATTTTTATTTTCCTAAAATAAAAGTAACTAGTTACTCCTTATAACATTAGCTATCTGTTAGTGAACGTTTGAAACAAATAGACAGACAGACAAACACAAAAAAATTGTGTTTTTGTTATGAGTACCGTATATACTTTCAAATGCATTTGGTAAATTGCTGTTATTTTGAAATTACAACCAAACGCTTTAATTTTATTTGTTTGTAAGGTTTATCCTATTGCAGTAAACTTAATGTAATAAATAAATTCAATGTAAATAATAAATAAATAATAAATATTCATGGATATTTCACACAGCGTCCCTATATAGCCCCATAGTGCAGGGGAATAATTGTGTAAACGTTATTTTTCAAAAATGGTCAAGAACAATCCTATAGTCTATAATTATATCTCAACAAGGCCATTTGCGGCCAACAATGGACAGACCAGTCCAAAAACTAAAAAAAAGTTGTATACCTACACTTCAACCACACAATCCAGATTTTATAAAATATCCGAGAATCTCCAGAAAGCGTCACAATAAATCTTTTTGCAGTTTCATAACTCAATTTTGTTAGTTTGCAGTGCGGCAACTAATAAAAAGTATCAGGGATCTTGTTTCTTGTTTTGTTTCATATTTCTTTGATTGTTCTAAGGAAACCCACGTTCGGAGACATATTCTTTATATTAGATAATTTCCGTGAAATTCTTATATAAAGTTTTTGTTATTTTCACATCACATAGAATACTGTGACACGCTGTCTGCTATGTGGTAATACATACTATATCTAATGCCAGTAAGAAGTATTCGTAAGTATAGGAATACGGAATTTCTATGAGAAGTAAGAACCTCAGTAATTAGTGATGAAAGTATTTAAGTAGGTTATTTTCTAATTATATTGTATGTCATCCGGAAATCCAAACTTTTCTTTTAAACAGTTATGTTTAGTTTATTATTAAATTTTAAGAATGACTGTGAAGATTCACCTCCGCAATTTTGAATTAAAGTTTAAATGTCGTATAATAAAAGTTTTGATTTAAAATATGCTTTTGCAAAACGATTATTCTGTAAAAGTTTAATTACGTACTAACTGAAGCAGTTACAATAAGTGTACCTACGAAAACGTCAAACTTGAATGTATGCGTCAGTAGGTATTGATGGCTCCGTGGCTTAGTTGGTAGCCACCTTAACTACAAAGCAAGTGGCCTCGGGATCGATTCCAGGCCGGGGAAAACTTTGTGTTATGAATCTAATTTTTTTTTCAGGTTTTATGTGTGTATCTCTGTTTTTGTCCATGCCACGTGCTATTCAGAGAATCCTAGTGCAGAGTATGAGTGTATACATTACACTCATATTATTATTCTTATATACTACTTAATTACCTGCATGCTTCTTTAACACTATTTTGTGGAGATGTAACAAATTTTGTAATCACAGTATCTTAGTATTAGTCAGGGTATTTAATGATATATTGTATTACGATCACAATACTTACCTACACCCCTAATCGCCATCTGTAATGTCTTGGACATTTCTGGACCCTCTCAAGCCTATTTCATTACCGTGAAAGCAGTCCTGAGAAACATAATTATACATACTCGTTCCTTCCAATAGGAGTTTATCCGAAGAAGTACTGCCATCATACCAATTTTTGCGGCCAATTGAAATTGTACTCGTATATATTCCGGTTCAGATGGTTCGGATGCCGGTGAAATTACAAGCACATAACAGGCGACATAACAGTATAAGCATATAACAGTACAATGCTACGGTATCTATCTATAATTACATTCGCTAAGTAATATAACACAAAATAAAAAACGCATACCATAAATATTGGAAATAAAATAAAACCGACTTCAATAAATGTATTCCTATTTTTCAACCATAATTTTTATATTATTTTCAATGAGACCTTATCAAATAATTAAAAAATCATCCAAATATGTAACAGCGATTTGCTGTCACTTTTTTGTTCCCACTATAACATTACTCATGTGAGTAATATAATATATTTTCTAATTACGTGTACTCTGCATAATTTTCCGGGGAAAACCCGGAAGATTATGGAGAGTAGACACGTAATTTTTACATTTATTTTAATTATTAATGTATGAACATGTAGGTTAATACATGTATGTTGTATGAACATGTATTAACCTACATGTTCATACTTAGTTTGAGCCTAACTAATACTTACAAAGCTTCGTTACTATATATTACTCTGATGAAAGCTATCTCTATTTTGGCTCATTCCCATCGATTGGCATAAAGATTAGAATTTGGGTCTACTAAGGACTATAAACCTTAGCTAATGGTCTGCTTAAGCCTGAGAAAGTATAATTAAGAAGAAACTGATGAAAAGTAATGTTGCTTTTAAGATACTTTGTTCTTTTAATGTTCCAGAATGTTCGTGAAGAAAATGCGAGAGTATCGAAGCGGATTTGTTTGATTTTTTAAATGAAATTAAGTTACTTACAGATAATAATTTACTGCCCAGAAAACAGTCATCAGCCACCGATAAGCAAGAACAGCGTTGTATGTTTTTTTAACTATATTATGTCATTACGAATTTGGTTTTACCATGATTTTCATCCATTCCATTCTATTTATATAGGAATACCTTGATGCCTATACCTTAAACTTCATGCTCACCACACAAAGTGTCCCTGTCGGAAATCGAACCCGGCACCCCTCGCTTCAAAGGTAGGGCTACTACCAACAATATATCACAACTCTGTTCACAGCAGATACACTAGATTTAAAACTATTTGCAGTTAGCAATCGCCTTTTATATTATTCATTCTGAACCGTATCACCGAATACCTGCAAATAATTTCACCCAACTACCGTTCGCGTATTCCGTCCATTTCCGATTGCTCCGGGCAATTCAGCAGTTTCCTGTAATACGCCCGTAAAGCCTCGATTACTATATTCCATTTGAGATCAATCACTGCTACCACAATGCGATTGTGAATATGAAAATAGCATGAATATAGTACTTGTTAAATAGGCTAAACTAGAAAATTAATGATATGTGTTTTGGAAACGGTTATTATTTATGAACTAGCGGTGGCTTTAATTCTAAAACCACAGCAGGATAATTGGAATGATGCCTCATATTCAATTAATCTCGTAATTTAAATAATTAAATAAATAAATAAACGTTTACACACACATTCCCCTGCACTAGAATTCCCTGTGTCGCAGATGGCATGGTCAAACACAGAAACACAAGATAAACACCCAGGACCCGAGAACAAACTTCATACTCACCACACAAAGTGTGCCCCGGCCGGGAAACGAACCCGGGTCCCCTCGCTTCGAACGCAGGGCTACTACCAACTTAGCCACGGAGCCGTCAGTTATTCAAAATCCTCGTCAATGGCGGTTAGTCGGTATTTTTTTTATTTTTTATATATGATCCCGGGTCCAGATTGCTCGCTTCAAAGGGAAAATACCCTTTGAGTCACTTCACATAACTCTCTAAAGGAGCAACGTAAACTGGCAGAACTTGCGAAAAGTTCGCCGGAGAGCTGCCACCACATCTGGTACTCTGCCGCCAAGCAGTGGTCCACTGATGTGTTCTGGTGAAAGGGTTTGGGTGTAGGTGTAATTAAAGGCGTCAGACTGACGGGTGTAATTGTTCTATGGTTTATCAGGTGGGCTGTCAATTGTGGAAAGAATTTTTTCTATTACAATAACTGGCTCATGATCGGTTACATATCCTTCTAGGATGAAGGGCGCAACAAGATGTGACTTAGGTCTTTTAATTCATATATTTGGGAGGACTTCAGTCGTATTGCTGATATGTTCTAAACATCAGGTGGGCGCTTCAGGTCCCGTTTACATTACTTAGAAATAACTGGGCTGGTTATTTTTTTGTGGCTTTTTCGTTGAACCCAACTATGATATACATAAACTGGCATTGCTCTTGTAATTGGAAAGTTGCTAATTTCATTGCTTGCGAAACTGCCCGTAATGTTCCTGAAATTCACGTTATTAAATGTTTAATGTGTTACACATTTTCACAGTTCGAAATTACGTTAAAATTTGTACAATTTCGCAGAGTTTGTTTTAATATTGGAATGTCAGTTGAAGTTTGTTTTGTGGTTGGTGAAGTGTAAATATTATATGAAACACGCACACTTTTGCGACTGATTTTAATGTTTTTTTTTTTTTGTGTGTATATATATTTTCCAACGGTAAAGAAAAACCTAGGCCGTTATGGTGGTATGGTATATTTTCCAAAAAACATGTCATAAAGAACCATTAACTGATTCAAAAATCAAATAAAACTACTTCAATAATTTCATAACTTATTTTACGGGTGTCATTTATAAACTAGCCGCGGTGTAACCCGTTTGGCCATCTTAAGAGAACATATTTTACACTTTTCTAGGATCAAAAGTACCCCAGTAATTCAGGATATAAGGTAGCCTAGAACCAAATTTCATTCAAATCCGTTGAGACGTTTAAGTATGAAAGAGTGTTACTCTTAGTTACATACATACACACAGACACACAGACACACACTCATACAAACTTTCAACCATTATAATATTAGTGTGTTAATCATCCAAATCGATCCACAATAAAAAAAAATAGAGTAACTAATATACCAGTATGTAGTATATATTATAGGAGTAAAATATTTCGGTACTGCACATATTGTATTTACAAAATGTAAGTTTTAGTGCAATTATTTGTTTTTCAAAATTGACTACCAGAATTTGTTCAAATTGCAAAATATACAACATAGTTAAAATAAAGCTGGTACAAATTTATTTGGCAGGTACTGAACCTGCTCTTATCATAAGCGTTCACAAGTTTTCGAAATGGTTTTTAATGGTTGGCAAATTAAAAGTACAGTAGGTACATAGTTTTAATAATTTTATTACTCAATAAAATAATTATACAATCTACTCTATACAAAATACACTTCTAAGCTTTATGATGTACTACTTACATTCTTATTGGCAATATAAAAATATTGGCACACTTTTAAATATTATCCTAAAAGTAAAGAAATATTTCTAGCCCAAGAAATTAAAAATTATTTATATTGTGTTATATTCGTGTTAGAATATGAAAAAGTTATTTTAGGATATTTAATTTACATGATTTTTAAGAATAAATATATATATTTTCATACAGACGGGCAAGATGACAATCAGTAATAAAATGTGATGATTTTTCCATCTCTGGGTATTACATATTAAAAATGTTGTCTTACAAGTATAATATAAGTATTTGCTGTATTCGCTAAGCTAGAAATCCCTACAATATAACCAAGAACAAGGGTTTTAGTCTTCAGCTAGCCAAATGTCTGAAGTGCAGTCACCTCCTGGATACCTAAAAAATAAAGCGAACATTATTACTAAAATGGTGGTTCTTTATTGAAGTCACTACAGTACGTAGGTAGTCTTAGAACCTCCAACACCAGAGCTGGCCGTTCATATAGTAAAAAAGTATTTACTAAATGATTCTGCCAAAAAATTAGAGGAACGAAAAAAAAAGAAACGCGTGCCGTGAACGTGATTTGCATGTCGGAAAATGTCCACGCCCCGTCTGTGCCGGTCTCCGGCCGCCGGTGTTCCATCAAGCTGTCTCATTTTAACTGTAGCTTATTGGTAGAATTGGAGATATTTAAGTTTTTTTTACATGACATAATTAATACTTGTGATGAGCGTAAAGTTTCTCATAATTAATTCATAATTAAGAACTTTGACATAATTAAGAACATGATTTCTACTTATTTCTGATTAGTAATATACTATTTATCTTCAATATTCGACATTAAATAAAAGTTTACTAACACTACTGTCAGGTTTTATTTAAAAGTAAATAAACCCCATTCGATGAAATGTTGGTAGGAAACAATCATCATATGAAATTTTAAAATTGGAACGAAAGGTTTTGATTTAGAAAGCTGGCTGTAATTATGAAAAAAATTGAGAAAGTATCGGAAACTAATCTAAAAGTTACCTCATTTCATGCGGCAATGTGGGTCCGTCAGGTTCTCCCCCGAAGTCAACCAGGAAGCCCGGATCCAACTTCATGCCTCCGTTCTCAGTGTCCACGTCCAACTTTACTATCCAACCTCCCTGTGAAATGAGAGGTTAAACGGAGTTTGGAGTTTTTTCAACTAGTGCAGACCAGTTTTATACATGAGAGGAATTTTAAATTTTGCACGTGTTCAGTTTGTTAAACGAATGACTTATTTAGCAATTGGATATTTGATAGTCAAAACTATAACTGATTTCAATAAATACAATAAAAATATTCAAATAAGTCAAATGATGAAATAAAGAAATTAAACTTTATATTCCCCTCAGATATCTTTAGATACCGAATAATGTAAAAATACATAAGTTGGACCTTGCTCTTTGCCTGTTACAGATTATCGTTTATTTAAGTAATGATATTCAAGAAAATTACCATTACACTTTATTATACAACCCCTGATATTACCTACTGCTCTCCCAGACAGTCTCGCTCATTAAAATTCTGAAAGTATCTCCGCATAAACCTAGAGTACCACCTAACGAAAACAATTTAAAAATTACAACATCTCATACCTATTTGTGTTACAAAATTTGCTTCGTGTTTTTATGAATTATTCATAAAAAGCAGGTGACACAGGTCTCGGAAAAATGGCTTTATAAAGGTAAGGTTATAAATAAGACAAAAGGTTTTGATATAAGGCATAAGGGCAGTTTATTGCGGTCTACAAGCTAAGGGACCGTTGGGTGTATCCCTATAAAATACTCTGTTCACGACCCTCACATTCTTGGAACTATGTTATGCTTAATAAAGTAGAGATCTGAATTTTTGGGGGTATCCACTAGTTTACGAGTTTCTTCGTGATTTTTTGTTACAATGTTGCTGTAACTTATATGTTACTGGTAACCCATTCCGGCTTTCCACGGTTATACAGTGTGTGTGAAGTAGGTCGTATATCATTTTAATATATCTCGTAAGGTTTAGGCAACATTAGCAACGCAAACACCCAGAAATATGTTTTTTTACAACATCATTATAGTTAGATAATTAAAATTCTCGGCTTATTCATAAATATGTATTTATTATACCTATAAACCTTCTGAAAAAAAAAAAAACAAATGGTAGTGAAAAACATATCAAAATCCTTTGTGGTTTAGAAGAAGTTAGCGGAGAATAGACAGACGAAAAAAGCTACTTTGCTTTCTTACTATTTAGAGGTAGAGAATTTTGAATGACTTATAAAATTTGGTGCAATCATATTATTTGTTCGTTCTTAAGATACTCGTACTCTGAGGAAATCAAACGGTGCTTGAGCAACAATAAAAAAATAATTGTACCTCTTTAGCCATTTCAGGATATATCTGCTTATCCCAGGGTGAGAATAGCGACGAGGAAACATACAGTCTCTTCCCGTCTAAAGAGAGTTGCAGCATTTGAGGTCCTCCATGCAATCTTTTTCCCTTCACCACCACTGGTTGGGGCGGCTCCTAAACAAAAAACAATGCATTTTTACGAGTATATAGTTACGTCCACCAGTCACAGTGTATTTACTATTATACATTCTAAGCATTTAAATGTTGACAGCATGAGCGGCTTCGCATTGATACAGGTGCAGATTTGTCGACATTGCGCTAGCATCGCCACATGATTAGGTTATAATTCAATTTAATAGGTCGTAATTGAGTCACTGCTCTTGTAAAACAATTACATATTTATTTTTAAAAAATAACACGCTTTCCCGAACTAATCTTTATGCATAATGTTATTAATTATAATAGAAGCAATTAGTGTTATTGTAATCATTTCGATATTCTCCCTGTTATCTTCAGATAATTCGAAAGATTCCCAAAATGAAACATGAATATCGCACAATTGTACAAAAGCGGTCTCAACTTACAAATTTATAACAAAACATGATAGACTGGGTACAACAAATGGTGGAAATATCTAATACAAGTTCAGACAGGACAAAAACTGGAATGAAAGGAATGAGACGGCAGAAGCACAGAAGCAATGTAATTCTGCAACTCATGGGCTTTTCATTTAACCCATTACAATCAATATTTGGAGAATTCTGTATGTCAAATGGAATGGCAGTGAGTATTGCCTTTAGGAAGGATTAGAATGTGTTTTGACGTATTCAACCTTTTATTTACGCACGTTTAAATGGATTGAACGCATTAGCTAAAGCGAAAAAATACAATGATATTTTTATACTCCATAAATAATTGAATATTGTAATTTTTATTTTAGGGAGATGTTATAAGGCTTTATGCAATATTTTTTGATTGTAAGCCTTTAATACAACAAAAGCGTTTCAAGATAAATAAATGATTACCTGTTGTAAGTATCAAAATAGTTTAAACCCATTAACGTACACATTATTAGCTTGAAATTATTGTTTGTTATTGATTCCTAGTAAAATATAATTACATCCACCATTAAAATAATTATCGATTCTGCGAACATCTGTACCACGAGAATGCGCCTGAATGAATTTTGAATTATTTAATATTGTATAACGGTTATACCTTCAATTCTTTATCTTCGATAACCTCAAGGTTTTCACTCGAGATTCGTCCTCCGAGAAACACTTGACTGACGAGTTTGGGATGAGCTGGGTCCGAAATGTCGTATTGCCTCACGTCTCCATGGAGCCAGCACGAAAAGTAAAGGTATTTGTCATCGAGGGACAACAGTATATCGGACACTAAACCTGCAAGAATGAAACGTTATATTATGACGACATAAACATGCGACAAAAGATTGAAATATGCTTAAATTTATTCTGTTTAGAGGAGATCAGCGTCGCCGTCACTTCTTAAGTCGCGAAGTTGCAAATTTGGCAACATACCAACATACATAACAAAATGTTTTTTATTGGACTATACATTGTTGGCCCAGATAGCCTTGCCACTTTACGTGGGCTTTTGGTAAGCGTGGATGGCTCTCAACAATGGATTTGTTTTTTTTTATATCTACTATGTGGCCGCGCGGTAGCATCGTCGACATGAAACTATACAGTCTACATGTCTATACCTTGTGTTTCAGCGTTAGGTATTGTAGTGTTGTCTGCTCAAGCTTGGTCTATACTAGCTGGCACTGGCTAAGCAAGTTATAAATTACAACAAAGTAACTTTTCTTTAATATTGTACTACTGTTTATTCCGTCATAATAGGAGACACCAGATTTAGTAGCTTTCGAACCGAGTATTTAAAAATAAATGGATTAATCTAAAACGGCCTGAATACAATTCTTTTGTTTTGGAAAACTAGAGTTAAAAAAGGAAAGTCTGATCGCCAAGTTCAAAAGCCCAAGTAAATAAAAGCCTTTAACTCTCGAACTACAATCCAAGGAGTTATATTAACCGTAGCAAAAAGTTACCCAAGCCTAAGATAAACTACGAAAAGAGAATCAAAGTAATGCTACATCACGTTTACACAGTGCCAGCTGCTAAAAATTACCACTTTACAAGTTACCGTAGGACAATAAGCGAGGACAAATGTAGAATAAGTTTTATCTATACAAATAAATTTTTATTTAAGGATTTGTTTGTTATGAAAAAATAACAGCTTTTTACTGAATGCATTTGAAAGTATATACAATACAGTATAACAACTGTACTTATAACAATAAAACAATTTATCAAGTGTTTTATTGTTTCTCCGTCTGTCTGTTTGTTCCGGCTAATCTCTGAAACGGTTGGACTGATTTTGACGCGACTTTCACAAGCAGATAGTTGATGTTATAAGGTTACTTCTATTTTAGAAAAGAAAATAGGATACTGTGCAAAAAATTATTAAATACACGCAAACGAAGTTGCAGGGAACAGCTGTCTTCGCCATGAGGGAGACCTTGGTGCTGACTATCAACGCGCGACTTAAAATAGCCATGCCTAGGATTATTGCATTCCACCAGATAATAAAATAATGAATTACTCATGATGAATAATTTTCTTTACACAGTTGAAAACAAAGTAACTTTATCATATTTTTTGAATAATTGCGATTTTTAATTTATCAGTATAACCAAACATGGTGTGTCATTTGTTTTCACCGAACATTTTGGTTCACGTGTGTACATATATTTCAAATAATACAATAAAATGTATCTTTTTTTTAAAGTGAGATCAGTTGACAAATCAAAAATAATAAAATAAATTATTTAGTCAACTCATCCCGCGGGATGAGTTTAGAGCGGGATGAGTTGACTAAAGAGCCGAAGGAATTGTTTGTCAAAAAATAAAATACAAAATAACCGTCAAATTTAACTATTTTTAGACTCTGAACTCGAATGCTAGCTTGTATTGTGTAAAGAATCAAAAATGTTACCATTAAGTTCGGACTGGATACCATCTTTGGAAACTTTTTTCGCCGGTACATCGATGACTTTATCGGTTTTCCACGTCCCATCCGCAGTTTTGTAGAACCTTAACAAATAAAAAACAATGTGAGGACTTGCGGGTTTCCAATTAGGAAATTGAGAGATCCAGGTCAGCTCGTATTATTGTTTGTTCAGCTCGTGTTTATTTGAAACTTCTAGAATTAATTATCATTTCTATTGGATTGCGCATATTGCACAAAATCGTTCTGAAAAGAGCGATTAAAAATTTTTAGATTTTACCAACGTTAATATATAGTATTTACGTGAAAATGTTTTATATGGTAATATATTAAATACGATTTAACTTGACGCTCGAGTGCACATTTGACAAATAACAATGGAAGCGTTACTCTGCGTAATTTCGAAGTCGATGTTAATATGATCTAAAAAGGGGTTATATTTAGTACACTTTTTGGGAAACTCATTTATTGGAAGTTTAGCGGGGGTGAGATCATACTTTTACTAAAGTTTTTTTTTCTTAATTTAAGTAACCTTCGCCCATAACAACAATAATATGACTAAGAAGACCTAAGTCGCATTCCGTTGCACCCGTCACCCGAGTCGGGATGTTACGTCTCATGCGTATATGATTTAACCGCACCCACACCCTTCTACCGGAACACAGCAATGCAAATGCACTACTGCTTGGCGGTAGGTAACTTTGCAGAAGTTCTACTGCTACTTTATTTGCTCCTATAGCACCACCACCCAGAATATAACAGTATGAAACTTTCAAAACATTCTGAAAGTTGTAAAAAAGTATACTATACAATAACACAAAGCATTCGTTACCGCAACCATGGTTATAAAATATGTTGTCAAGTGTTTTATGATAGAGGATCAAAAAGAAATTTATCGATGGACAGATAGGATTTCTCACAATATCTGGAAACCCAATATCGCAACCGTACGCGTTGGCATGGCTCGACAAATCTCTAATTAAAATTAGGGATCATACAAGAATCTGATCTCTCAGGGGCACGTGACCCTCCTGGCCGAGATTTATTCGCTTTTTGTAGTTTGCGTGGTGACCACTCAAAGAACAAGAAAAGAAAATTCTCAAACACTTCACTTAGAAAAATAGACCTATCATTATAGATTATACTTGATTTTATTCTTATTCGTTAGTTATGCCCCAAAATTTATTTATATATTTCATCGTAAAATGTTGAATACATCTGGAATTGATAAAAAAATATATCGATAACGAATCATTTACTTGATTATCTAACTATACAGATTAACGATTATATCATCGTAATACTCTTACAATTCTGGAAAGTTTATTAAAAAAATGTCTTTACCTGTAAATGTTGGCTTCAACTGCACAGCCAACAAATCCTTGCGCAGATTTTGGATCATGTAGGAACCGGATCTCCAGGGGTGCACAACCCTCCTGGCCAAGATCGATGACTTGCAGCAGTTCACGAGTAGACCACTTGAACACGTTTATATGGGTTCCATACCGCTCTTTATTGAGCACATCTTCTGGATGGAAGCCGCTATATTTGGAATTCAACAAAAATAAACACTTTTTACTCTGACTTCGAAGCAATAATATAATGTTACCATTACTTCGTGGCTTAGTTGGTAGTAGCCCTGTCTTCGGAGCTAGGGGTCCCGGGTTCGATTCCCGGCCTGGGCACACTTTTTGTGGTGAGAATGAAGTTTATTTTCGGGTCTTGGGTGTTTGTCTTGTGTTTATGCGTTTGTCCATGCCAACTGCGTCACAGGGAATCCTAATGCAGAGGTGAGTGTGTAAACGTTTTTTATTTTTATTTTGGAGAAACGTAAATTAATTTCTGTTTATTATAGGTTAGGGCTAGATGGAAAATCGCAGCCCCAAACCAAAAACCAGCAACTTAGCCCCAAACTAAGCATAGCAATGGGAACTAGAAATTTGATAGAAGTGTTATATAGTACTTTTATTGTAGATAGGTACATACCAACATAGAAAAAATATTAACACCCAAATATATAAATCGTCACTTAACTGTTTATCATGAGTGGAAAAAGAACCTACGACCGACACCGCAGAAGGCAATGCTACTGCCAACTGAGCTGTAAGGCCAGTTATGAAATTAACGAACCAAATGATTTATGATCCACAATAACTTTGGAATTGATTATCGACATGATTCATTAGTATTCAATGTCAAAACCATTTACGACTCAGACACTCGGCAAAACAAACACAACTTCGCACTAGATGGTGGAGAAGCAATTGGAACAAAAACGTATGACAATTAATCTTAAATAACTCACGATTTAAAGTATTTAGGGGTGCCCCATTCCGACGAGAGCATTATATCGTGGTAGGGCTGGTACCAGAAATCATAACCGAATTTCGCGAGTTTGCTTCCCTTCGTCCATGTTCCTGTAGATAATGATATTGTGATGCTTTCAAATCGAATTCTTTCAATAATACCGATTTATATACACAAAATATAATATATACATGGACATCAGGCCCCAAACTAAGGATAACTTATACTATGTAAACCATACTACTATTTAAGTACTTATAAATTACTCTTTTTGTAAATATATATGTACAACAGAACAAACACAAATGTTTGTGTTTATTCAAAAACAGTGTGACGGGGGACGGGAAGATGGGTCGTATAACTCTTGTTAAGGGCGGAGGTCACCACTTACTATCAGGGGGCCTTCCCGCCCGTCACTTCAGTAGTACAAAAAATCCGGACTAAACCAATCTTTGTGGAAACACTTGTGGAGAAAATCTCCCCAATCTTATCACAATAAGCAAAGGTAATTACATTTTACCGAGACTTCCCACGTGCACGTCGCCTTCACATGTCACTCAAATTCTACGTCTCACTGAACATGAAATCTCCCAATATATCGTTGAATTACTGATTTCTTCCATAGATTTATTCGTACCCAAGTAATGGAAAAATAATTTTCCAATCGACAATCAGCATAATCAAATACGATTTGCCAATATTATTTGGCCGCGTTTACAACCAATCTCTGAGGGTGAGGTAATTCTGCCGATATAGCATTTTCCGTAATTCAATTAAATACAATAGAATTAATTGTTATTTTACGAAAGAACAAAAACTTGGTCCCAGATTTTTTCCAAATAAGTTAAAGATAATAAAACTTATATTAAATAAATCTGAACTTTTGAATATATGCATATATATATTCACATAACTCTTGAATATATAATTTAAATAAACATTCATAGAAATTTCACTCAGCCCCAAGCATAGCTTGTACTATGGGACTCACATTACTAATACAATACTTAATTATGTAGTACTATTTTTATTGTTACACATAAAACTAATAACTATAATCGTCACACAAATGCTTGTCATGGGTGAGAATCGACCCCCCACCTACAGCACAGAAAGCGTACTACCGTAGTTCAATCAGTAGCTCACTACTGACTGAGCTGTGAGTAAATAAACAATTTATAATCTCTATTACCATTGTTTCTGTTCAACAACATGTTTTCTCATCGCTCTAACGTGTTTACAGAAATAATTTCCACAGCCTCACCTTTCACTTTCAAAGTCTTCGAATCAATGAGCACAAAGTCCCCTTTTCCATTTTCATCCTTATCACCCATCGTGGATATCATAATTTCCCCCGTTGCCAAGCAGTGAGTCGTGTGAGGGAAGCTGCAGTTTAATGACCTCAACTCTGAACCGTCGATTACCTGCCGAGATGGAACTGATAAGGTCAAGAAAATAGCCTATTTGGCAGGTTGGACGAAAAGATTATTAAAGGTCTACTTTCATTGGCTGACGGCAAAAGGGCCATTATGTTTTGACCATCTTGAATAATACAGGATGTTTGATTATTCTGTTGATTAATATAGCTTGGCGTACGCGGCAAAACCTAAGTTGGCTGAGCTGGCTCATGCAATATCTATTGATCGATTGAGAAACGACTAGCTTTTGATATGATTAACGATCATGGATTAAATACTGTAAATCAAGTTTGAAATTCTAATCAAGAATACTCAAGTTAAAAGCGTTCAAATTGTTTGAGGTAAATTCAAAGCACTATTCAATCTTCGAAACGCTATCTGATTAAGATAATGATCCAATTATAAATGGCTGAATTATCGAGGAGGATAAATATCAGCAAATTGAATAGGTTTCGGGAAATTTCTTCAACGATTTAATTTTGATACCATTTAAAATATCAGGATTTTCAATGTAATAATGGCATTTATCTAAATTTACTCTGAAGTGATCATTATCACTATATAATGAAATGGATGCTTACAAAACTAGCAGTTTAAAACAGTCTTACTTTTAATAACAATTAAACATTAAGAATTAAAACTTTTTCTAAAATTACTCCTTAACGAGCTTGTTATTATTTACGTGTGTATTACAATTGTACGAGCCGACTCGTATTTACCGCAGAATCAACAATATGTACTTTAGCATATGTAGCATTACTTTTATTAATAAAGCAGTTTACAACTCAAACTCAGAGCAAACTGTCGTATTTGTTATCATTCCCGATCCAGTCCCATCGTAATTCCAGTCCCATCTTAATTATCGTAATTAAAAAATACTAAAACCTTCAGCCTTACATTATGACTGACAGTTTCTTTCAGATACCTTGTGCTGAACTTACCTTATGAAGCTTCGGTTTCCTCGGATCAGTGCCAACGTCCACAACAAAAACATTAGAAGACTTAAGCGCAGGCAGAATCAGCAGATCCCTCTTCAATGAATTGTCGCCGTGACAGCTTGAGCAGACATTCCAACCACTGTGGTGAAGCTCGTCTTTTGTGCTCCCGGTGTAGGTGCGGTGGATCACCTATACAGGCACAATTAATTTGATGTTCCAATTAAGTAAGTTGCATTACTTACTGACACGACTTTATACCTACATATCTTACGTTTACTCACGTAACATTTGTTTTTGTCTAAATCAAAGTGCTCGCATTCTGGGACGTTCTAGCAACTAAAAAAAGGGTCCACGGCACCATTTATTTAGGATGCTATTTTTTGATGACCGTTATAAAAAAATTGCATTCATTCATTTTCATTTTTGTGATAATAATAAGATGTGTGAGTGATAAATTTTTGAAACAATTAATTTCTTATGTATTTGTTACAGTCTAAGATTCAATAGGTTTTCGTCACTTGAGTTTTTTTTATTAAACTATGGTAACTATATAACTTTTAAAACTATGGTCATGAACATTATTTTTCGAGGTACCAAGACATTTTGATTTTTGAGTTTTGTTAAATTTGAATACGAACTACAATACCTATTGTGTAGTATCGTATCAGAAAGAAGAGTGCACTCTTCGTTTTAGATAACTTGATGTGAAGCCACATTTACTTCGGGTAAGTGTTAAAAAATAATAGGTCGAGAACCATGCTGCACAGATACAAAATAACGTAGATAACAGTTTATTGCTCGCCTAAAACGATAATGTTTTATGTTTCTCCACAGCTATGAATGGTCGAAAAATAACGATCATCAAATGAGGCATCAATTAGGCGTTTAGTGGATCTATTAAGTAAGACTAATGAAAGAATATGATAAATGGCCAAAGATTAACTAGTAACTAAAACTAAGTTTGAAAATTACGATACAACTGCAAAATATAATATTCGCTTATTATTTAACTGCTTCATTAGTGCTTTATTAGAACATTTCCTTGTAATTTCCGTACTGTTTCTCAGAACTGCCATAAAATATTAGCAGTTGCCATAATATCGCAGCGTGAAGCACCGGTTATACTAAAACTATAATAGGAGCCGGAAATGAGCCTTGATTTCTCTGACTGAAATAATGCTTCATTATCCTAGAACTCACAAACACCGTGGCCAGAGAAACCTCGTTCTTAATACAAGTAATCAGAGTAAGAATATCACAACAGCGACAGAATTTCTTGGCAAGTTGGTGAAGAGCGTTAGGGTTAACGTTATATGGTTCCGTAAAGTTGCGACGCATAGAATAGTATGGGTTTATTTAACTACTGGACTCAAGAGACGTCCTCTCTTGTTTCACAATTCAATCTGTCGTGAATTGATTTAGATTATTCTTTTTATATTTGATTGTGTCTTCCGAGGTGGTCATTGAAAATTCAAGGAGAAATTTTACTTCTAATGGTGAAAACTACGGGTGGAGTATTGACGTCGCTTAACTTAATTTTTGAATCAGTCGCTTGTCTATATGTATAGATTTTTAAGATAAAGAATTGAGTTGTGCGGCTTTTTAGTACTGCCGATTATTTTTAAGACTCCAAGCATCCCATTGGTCAATTTTGAAAGACAGCCAGTCAGTTGACATCTTTTATTAATAAATTCATTCAAAATTTTATTCTAATAATTAATTATTTGCTTAATAATACAGGAACTAGCTTATTGAGAATTCTTATATAATTTCACGATTGCACCGTCCCAGCCAGCGGAGTCTAAGAATCTTAGAAAAAAGAAAAGTAGCAGCGAGCTAAGCCGAGGTCTGTACCTAAGTGGTGCCCATAGTTTGCTGCTATATTAAAATTTGGTTTTTAAGTCAGTCGAGAGCCATCGTTCTGATTAAAAGCATTTTAAAGTTGTCAAAGCCCTCTGCGGTCAACAACATATAGTCCACTAAACACTTATATAATACTTACCAGACACAGAACAAATATGTAAGTTTGTCACACAAATATCTGCAGCGCTGAAGGCAGAGACTACTAACGAAGCTGAAGTGAGGAGTATAATAATATTTTATTTAGTGTACAAAGACATGATCGTCTTCGACAAAATCTGGTCTTACCAGATCAATATCTCTTATACTCATAGGGGACATTGGTTTAGTAAAACATTTGCGGTACCCCGAAAAAGTAATAACGGGAGGAAAGGATGTACACAATTACGCACTAATATAGCAAAATAAATGTGTAGCCGTTTGGCAGCAATTTCGCATGTAACTTGGCAATAACGGTAATCCTGGATCTTGGTATTGCAGTCCAGGCAAAATTAACAGGAGGAATGCAATATATCGGGGGGTTTGTAGCCAGGCTTTGGGACGAGGGATGGCCGTCTGTTGGGACGGGTTTAGTCATCGATTCAGACCATTATGAGACAGCTCGGATTTATTTGGTTTGTGCTTATCTAAGCTCATACACCAAGATAGTGTATGATTTTTAAACTAATTTATTACACGTTTTTTTAATAGAGATGATACTTTACCGGTATCCAAGAAACCTAAAGAAGTCTACCAATTGACCATGAGTAAGCAACAAACATTTAGTTTAGTTGTTGTTTACCCTTTCAAATGATTAAGTGTGATTTGATACATGATTAACAAAAATTGTACTTGATTTGAATGGTACCTGAGAAACATTTTAGTCTTTCCTAAAACAATAAATACTAAAACCAAACTGACTTAATCTTTATTTTGCACAGCCTTTCGTCTCTGGGACGAATCACAGAATTTCAATATAAAATATTTTGTCGGTCGTTTTCTAGATTGGTTGTGTCATTGTGCAAGTCAGTTTGTATATATACAATTAGATATCATTGCAAATGTCATTTCAATACCAACTATTTTGAGAGTAGCTAAATGATAAACTTATCCGTTTACAGATTAGGGTACTTATGAAATAAAATATAAATCAGTTGGACTTGCCAATGATAATTCAATATTTTATCCATATGACTATAAGTTTTTGAGCGTCCATTCTCTATACATATAGTTTTAATTAGTTTTTTTATACGAAAACAATCGGTACGAGCAGAAAGTCCACTTGTTGTTAAGTGGTCACCTCTGCCCATAATAACAGCAATACGACTCAAGCCCTCCCTGACTGAAGAATGAGAAGACTCAAATCGTATCCCATTCTACACACTTCCACCTGAATTCAGCAATGCAATTGTATCACTGCTTGGAGATTACTAGGTACTAGAAGGCACCACTTCTTCAGACGAATTTGGCAAAATATCTACTGCTACTAAATACAGTTGGTCTAAAAGAGAGTGTAGTCTCTTTTCCATACCAAAGGTAAGGTCTTTTCCATACCAATAGAACGTGCAACTTTACAAGCGTACCTGGCTATACGTAGGAGACTCAGGGTTCACATCGACAGTGGACAGATAGTCCTGTTTTGTCTGATCAGGCTGAATGGTTACTACATAAAGAATTTCTTCTCTTGGACCGTTCTTGAACGCATCTAATGGAGAGGCGTAACCCGGCCCTTTACCTGAAAAAAAAAATACAATTAATGAGACGTCAGCGGGGCCATAACTTAGTAAGCGTGCCTGCAAAGGCGGATTTTACTCCAGATCGGGACAAAAACGTAGGGTGATGCTATTTGTTTTTGGGACTGGGGTACTTTGATTTTTTCATACACATCAGGAGGATATGTGATCTAGGTAGATCTATGATATTAGTTAAAAATTTCGATTAAAAGACAATAATAAATAATTATTAGGAGTACAAATAAGTTTCCGTTTTATTGTATTTAGATGGCGCGGCACAGAGTTTCGGTTAGCTTTCGCAGATGATAACCGGCTTAAAAAATAGTTTGGACATTCAAGAACAACATAACCTATTAATATCATTGATTTTATATTGGTAAAATATAATTTTTATAAGTTGAAAATGTCAAAATTTGAGCCAAGTAAGCGTCATTTGCGGGAAATATTAGTTTACTTCTTTAATTTAAAGAAATCTGCTGCTGAGGCGCATCGATTGCTCGTAGAAGCATATGGTGAGGTTGCTTTGAGTGAGAGAACGTGTCGAAAGTGGTTTCAAAAGTTTAAAAACGGTGATTTCGACGTAGAAGACAAAGATCGCAGTGGAAGGCCAAAAATTTACGATATGCTGTGTATTTGGTGGGATCAGCTAGGTGTAGTGTATTATGAGTTGCTTAATCCGAGCGAAACAATTACTGGAGCCCTTTATCGAACACAATTGATGAGATTGAGCCGAGCTCTGAAGGAAAAACGCCCTCAATACTATTCTAGACACGAAAAAATTATTCTTCTGCATGACAATGCTCGTCCACATGTTGCGGCTCCCGTGAAAAAGTACTTGGAAACACTTGATTGGGAAGTGTTACCCCACCCGCCGTATTCACCAGACATTGCACCGTCCGATTATCACCTGTTCCGGTCCGTAGCACATGCTCTGACGGCGCAGCGGTTCACATCTTATGAGGATACCAAAAATTGGGTTGATTCGTGGATAACCTCAAAAGACAAGGAGTTCTTCAGACGTGGGATTCGAATGCTGCCTGAGAGATGGAAAAAAGTGGTTGCAAGTGATGGGCAATATTTTGATTAAATTTATATTACCGTTCTTCTACAATAAATATTTAATTTGTGTTAAAAAACGGCGGAAACTTATTTGTACTCCTAATATAAATTACCTGTAAAGTATTGAAGTCAGTTTAATAGATTTTTTAATCAGTAATTAATTAAAATTAAATTGCGATATTCAATTTGAAACTCCATATCTCATAATTAATTATCTTTGTTACATTATTGTATTACTGTAATTTTCCTCAAATTTATTTTCTACCGTAATTTTATTCAGCGGAGCATGAAAAGTTGGTAAATAGACAAACAATGGCGCATTGATGGGATTACCCCTAACAAAGGGGGTAATTTATATGCAAGCGTTACCTGACGTGATTACTGAGGGTCTTCCCCCACCTATCAGACAACCCCCATTGTACAACATTGCCACAACATAATGCGATTCAGTAAGAATACTAATAAGCGAGGTTAAATTTTAATTTTTTGATGTTTTCACTGCGCTGATTGAAATTCGAAGCAGGCATGTACTTATGAGATAATACATTCTGAGAACCATTCAATCAGTACACTCTCTAATCCAGTGGCTGGGCTGGTTCACTATTCGCGTTGGACTGACTGCTGGTATATTGTACGCTAAGCCATACAAATAATCTTCTTAATACTCATAGATAGTAAAAAACTACACGTAATACGGTTAGTTCAAATATAAACTTCTTGAACAGACAATTATCCCGAGAAAGTTTTAGGTCGTCAACATAGTTCTAACTCTTAATTACTTGCACAACGGAAACCACACAAGTGCTTGTATGGGGTCTTCCATGACTCCAATTTGTAACGGCAAATTTGAATGATTTGTTATATAAAATGTGTGAATATGACTCCGCCCTTTCTCAACAGATGTCGTTTTTAGTATTGTTTACGTGTACTAATAAATGACCATACTTGTATTCGATAGTACTGAATGTCAGCTATCTAACGCATTTTATGATATTTGGTTGAAGTGTAAGCAACAATTGTTTTCACCTTTTCGAAAATGTCGGTTTTTATTCCAAATAAACGTCATTTGCGGGAAGTGTTATTACATTATTTTATTGCGAAGAAAACTGCAGCGGAAACTTATCGTTTGCTTGTGGAGATTTATGGTGAGCATGCTCCGTCAAATACAACTTGCAAGGAATGGTTTCGACGATTTCAAAATAACGATTTTAGTACTGAGGATAAAGAACATGGAAAACCACCAAAAAAATTTGAAGATGCTGAATTGGAAGCATTATTGGCGGAAGATTCTTGCCAAACTCAATCAGAATTAGCTGCAGCATTAAATGTTGATCGTTCAACTGTTGCAAAGCGTTTACAAATGATGGGAATGATTCAAAAAGCCGGTGACTGGGTTCCACATGATTTAAAAGAAAGAGACATGGAACGTCGGAAAACCATTTGTGAAATGCTGCTTCAAAGACAGCAAAGAAAAGGATTTTTGCATCGGATAGTCACAGGAGACGAAAAATGGATACACTACGAAAATCCTAAACGCAAAAAAGCTTGGGTGAAACCAGGCGAACCAGGCCCATCACAGCCAAAAATAAATATTCACTGTGCCAAGGTCATGCTCTGTATTTGGTGGGATCAGAAAGGTATTGTATATTATGAGTTGCTCAAACCCTCTGAAACTATTAATGGAGAAGTTTACCGACGACAACTAATGCGTTTGAAGCGAGCCATAGAAGAAAAACGACCAGAATGGGTGAATAGACATAACAAATTAGTTCTTCAGCATGACAATGCCAAACCGCATACCGCAGAAGTCGTAAAAAGATATTTAGAGGGACAGGACTGGGAAGTGTTACCCCACCCGCCATATTCACCAGACATAGCTCCTTCGGATTACCACCTATTCCGGACGATACAGACAGACCTTACTGGAGAAAAGTTTACTTCATGTGAAAGTATCAAAATTTGGATTGACAACTGGATAAGCTCAAAAGACCAGGACTTCTTCCAGCAAGGAATACGAAAACTACCTGAACGATGGGCGAAGGTTGTAGCTGCAGATGGAGCATACTTTCAATAATTTTTTTTTTAATTTTGTAAGCGAACAAATGTGTTTTATTTTGACAAAAAGGGGCGGAGTCATATTCACAGACCCAACCCAATAAAATATTGTAATTCTGAAAATACTTTATTTTAACTATACAATATAAATAACTCGACCTAAATTATACAACATAAAAAAGATAAAAACAAAATCATTTGAAAGCATATTTCTGGAACGTTCTGAGTGCAACACTTAGAATCAAATTATCTTACTGAATCGACAAGATCTAAATTATCACACGTATCACAGTATATCAATGGCGTCTTTAATATTTTGTTCACACTTCCCAACTATCCTCGGAAAATTATAACACCGCCCACGTTTCCCGTGAGATTTTCCAAACCATGAATTTCCAAGAGACGTTTTGTTGCTATGTAACAATGTTAATCAGAATAATTAGTTGTGTGTGACAAGATTAACACTACAAATTGAGTCTCACTACTGTACAAGTTTGATATTGTGAATAATTACATTTTGATGCCTATCGACAATTTATTGAAGATGACGGCTCTTTTTTGGGACGGTCAACCAAGTAAATTGAGTTTATAAAAAGGTCTAGAAGATTTTGATTCAGTGTAGATTTATGGAAATTGAATAATGTTTAAGTAATGAGTCTCAAATATTTTTCATAAAATTTTACGTGATATACGAGATTCAATTTCACAAATAAAACATGAATTACATATTGATAATAACTAGTACTCACGCTTTTTGCGTTTATAATTTCAATGTGGTGTCATTTAAAAGCCTTATTTAAGTTAGATAAAAACACCACCATATATAATAGTAGTTGATTATACGTATTACGTGGATGGTAATGATAATCAATCAAACTCCTGAACAGATCTTCATGAATTATAGCTTATAAACATCTCAATGACGTCAGCTTTCAAACAAAAACACCGTATTAAAATCAGTTGTAATTGTAAGTGTGTTGCCACAGAAAGACACACAGATACACACAGAAAACTTATAATAACCCTCTTTTTCGTCGGGGATTAAAAATATTTCGCAACTAGAACGAAGAAAATTTAAATGCATATACAGGAATGAAAAAAAGTAGCATAACCTGGTTAATCACGTACTCAGAAGAACGTTACTCAGAAACTTCTTTAACAGCGCAAACCGTAAAAGAAGCCACGAAAAAACTACGGAGCCCACAAATTGAAAAAGCTCTATCTAAACAGCAAGATTAAAATCACTAGGGTTTAGAGGAACTCGTTTGAGGCTCTTTGAAGTTTCGCCGGGGGGCACGAATGATAAATTGCTGGTCGCTTGATGCTTCTGACACTTTTTCTTCCACATTGTGACCTTTAACGCTTCCTTTATTTCGGTTATCACGTGACACGGGCGAATAGGTTTTATAAGGAGCTGACAAATAGGAAGGGGAGGCAGACGCGTGAATTTTGATGATTTCGTTTTGACTCGCTTCAATATGCTCAGTTAAATTACAGAGCATATTCCCGGATTGTAGTTTCCAGAATCTGGATTCCTAAGTTTTTAAACAAACAAACAAAACAACGTTAACACACTCATACCTCTGCACTTGGATTCCCTGTGTCGCAGATGGCATAGACAAACACAGAAACACAAGACAAACACCCAAGACCCGAGAACAAACTTCATGCTCACGACACAAAGTGTGCCCCGGCCGGGAATCGAACCCGGGACCCCTCGCTTCGAAGGCAGGGCTACTACCAACTAATCCACGGAACCGTCATCAAGTTGCTTGACTATCGGCATAATATAAAATACACTGTGGTGAGTGCGCCCAGGATCTTCAAGAGTCCCTCCCTCTTCATCATCCATTCCATCATGGAGAGACGAGACATTCATCGGTGTACCAGGCTTTTACAGTGGAAATCCCTCGTACTATACGCATTAAACGATCAAAGAGGTGGACGCAAAAAACTATCTCTTTGAACCGAACTGCAAAGGAGTGGAATTAACTTCCTGCAAGTCTTTTACGTCAGTACACTATGGGAACTTTAAAAAGTGACAGCGTGTCCCATTTTCAAATTGTGCGTTTAGCGAGATAGCGGAAAAACGCTTACTCACCAAAAAAAGACAGTGGAACTCCGGGAGTGCCGACAGAAGTGAAAACAAAAGCAGACTACACTACAGATACTTAAATATAACAGTAACGGTAACAATGTCGCGATATCAATGGTTTTTTCCCATCTCAAAAAATACTCAATGCGCCTAAAGAAGTTTTCATTTCAAAACACTTACTTTTTCTAAGAAAAAAACACAAAAACTATACTCACAGCAAGCCATGGCGATATTATTGCACAGAACAGTATAAATATACGGCCGCACACTAAAACCGGCTTCTAGCCAATGCACGAGTAAACAAACTTCAATGTATACTGATAATAATATATCTACATAATAGATTAGGAGCCATCGTGTTGTGTCATATATTGAATATGAATACAATATCAATTTTGATATCGGTAAACTTTTGATGTAATGCAACTGCTCTTCATATTTTTGTTGACTCAAAATATTATTATCATACCATAATATCGTCTAATAAATATAGATTAATAACTAGTTTCGTTTTAATAATAAGTATAGATACAAAATAATAATAAGTTAGAAGTAATAATTGAGGTGGCGGTTGTCTTCTTTACTAAGTGTAAAGTAATATATATATAAGTATAGCCCCAGTTCAGTCCATGTCCCATTTACTTGTATGCCCCCTGTGCCCTGCGACCTGTTGGATGATCTGTACCAAGCCACCAATAGAGCTGTTGAGGTGGCAAAATTCTATAGCGACATCATTTAGTTTGTAAGATACATTGACACGATAAGAAGAAGAAGAAGTGTAAATAAATTTTTCAAGAATTGTATGGGTGTTCACTTTCTTGATCAACTTTCTTGAATCAACCAGAGTTCCTGAGGTTATAAATAATATCATAAAATTATTACAGCTGGCTCCTTGATTATATAGTTATCTCTCGCTCTTTTGCTGGTCTGACTGCTCAGTAAAGTCGTCAAAACAAGATTGTGATAAACTAGATACCTATATCATATTTTATTTTAAGGCCAATTAAAAGCAAAGTTTGTACAATGGAAACCAAATCACTACTTTTTTTGTAAATACATACTTATTAAATATCTTTTGAAAAATAACATTTATGATTTTTGCTGGCCCTACAGCTCAATTGTTACTAACTCTGCTTTTTGCGCTGTAGGTCGTGGGTGTATTCATATTTGACGTTTTTTTGGATTATTGGACATTTCTATGAGAAGATAATACCGTAGATTACCAACCTACGTTTATTTTTACTGACGCTACTTTACACAAAGAATTTGATGGCTATTTATAGATCTCATTGATTGTTGAAGATGTTTTCTACCTACACTCATCGTTATGATTGGTTGAACCATCTGTACTTGCGGATTTCAGGCAAAAAATATTGATATCTACAGATATCAATATTTACACGCCACGGTAATCTTGTTACTAATGCCTTTTTTAAGCCCCGCCACAACAGAGGGGTATTATTGGAAAGCTGTGTGTATCTGTGGTTTTGTGTTTAATAACATATTAAACATATTTCCAATGACGAATGCACAAGTCGTGCGAAGCCAAAGAAAAGAAGAAAAAAAAAAACATTTTTCCAAAATGAATGGTTCAATGAAAGCGGATTTGGTGTAATACGGTAGTTCGTAGGTACCTAAGGGTTGGTGCGAAAGGAGCAACTCAAGGTGGCAATACTAGTTGTACCTAGTTTATCCGCAGAAGAACTGGCTCCGTATCTGGTATTCTGCTGTCAAGCAGTGGTGCATTTGAAATGCTGTGTTCCGGTAGAACGGTGTAGGTTTCGATGAAATTGCATGCGCATGAGATGTCACATCCCTGTCTGGATGCAACTTGTCTTCTCACTGGCCGGGTAGGACTTAAGTCGTACCTATCTTTTGAGCCCGACTACGGCCAAAATTAGGTTTAGGAATTCTGAATGTGTTTAAGTGTGACTGACAGCTGTCAAGTGACAGCTAATTATTAAGGGTAAAAATAAGAGATGAAAGTATTGAAGTCGGTTTTATAGATTTTTATTAACAGTCTTTTGTTTCATAATTAATTAGCAGTAGAACTTGTTCCACTAATTTACTGTGAGTGTACTCGAATAAGTGACGGGACCAGTTAACAACGTGGTTAAGTAGATACTGCTACCCATAAACAACAGCAACACGACTTTGGTCCAATGTATTATACCCAAGTTTCATGGCGTTGCGTCCTGTCACTCTTAGGTATAACGCCTTTAATTTCACAGGTACACAACACGTAACCAGTCATACTACCACTGAAAAATATAACATATTATAGAAAATAAACAGTCAACAAAATCAAGCTACAGAAAATGCCCAACAATAGGGCTACAGAAATAAGACAGATACATGGTACATACGTGTTGGAAATACAAACTCCATGCAACACCTCCACGAGAAAATACCACTTAAATACGTTATTGTCAGTTCAGAATATAAAAGTCTCACGTATACAAAAAGTACTTATAAACTACTAACAAGTCTATCTTGAAAGGAAAACTTTCCGCCTCCGATTGTGTACGTGTGTGTGGGTATCTTGCATAATCCTTCTCAAACTCGCGTGTTGGTGAAATTCGTGTCTAATAGATATGTGTCTGCTTATGTTCTTGAAGAGAATATGCCACAGCGCTTTATCTTTGTTCTTCCACAATATATCTGCGGTCTTCTCTTTAATCCTACGCATATTTTCCTCCAGTCTCCTAGCTTTTATTTCCATTTGTATGAGCGAGCGGGTCGTATTTGTCAAAAGCCGGTACAGGTATTCTTTTCTTCTCGTTTTGCTCGGCTCCGTGGCGTTCTCATTTGTCATAGACTCGTATTCAATGCCGTCCTCGAACTCTGTTTCATCTGAACTTTCGTTTGCATTTCTCAAACGCAAAATAACGCCTGTGAAAATTATCGCGAGCGCAAAACTTAGCAGCATTAATAGTCGCGCGTGGTTGTAAAGGGGTTTTGCTATAATATTCATATCAGGAGTTTTTGTTTCTGAACGGCATAATTCACTCACTCACGTTGCATCAGGTTGCATGTTTTGTTGTTGCGGTATAGCGTTAAGCAACAAGTCACGTGGTTTAGCAGCGGAGCGCAAATGGCGCCCTCTCGCGACGTTCGCGCAAACGACACTGGCTGGAATGAAAACACGGTGCGTCGCACCCTACGAATTTCCCCAATGACTTTTCCACTCGGATATGCGATAAAAATATATTTTGGATAAGGCAATAGAAATTGAAGCAAGATTTGAGAAAAGCGCGGTGGCCTATGGGGACATATGCCGACTTTATAGCAATGTTTCAAATTCAAAGATGAACCCAATGCGATATTTGGACTGTAAATTTTATTTGTGCAATATCACAATAACATAGAATAGAACACATTGTGAAGAAAGTGGCATGTCCTAGAACCAAAAATTCATAGAAATGTAATATTTAACAATCTAGGTGGGTCTCCCGAAGTACATTCCATTTCTGTCGAGAGTTGGCCAGTATGTGTATGAGGCAGATAAATATCATTAAAAAGGAACTAACAGATATTTTTGACAGAATTGGGATGAATAAAAGATAATTAAAGAGCATCACATCCATCAAACATGGATATAATTCTGCTCTGACAGCAAATCCTGTAGGTATTCTAGGTAGCAGCAAGATAGTACCAATTATACTTACAGCACGTGTATCAGAATTGAATAAGTAATTGATTGAAGTAATTGAATCTACTACTTATTTTTGTTGTTATAGACAGAATATCGCGTTGAACATCAAAAGGGCAATTCCGCTTGTTTCATCACTGCCTATCTTTTTATAATTTTATACATAAATATTATATATTTATGTATAAAATTAATTGTTGTATGAAATATCTTCACTTGAGAACGAGTTGTCTATGTTTCTTTTTTGTTAAATTTGTAATCTACAATAAAAAATTTGTATCAAAGAACATGAAAATCCACCGGAAAAGGCAGAATGCATGATATTTTTATATTTGCACTTGTTTTGTTATCTGGAACCTTGGCTTGGCACAAATCACACCACCAAGTAAGTTTAATTGTGAGAAAAGAACGGTATAACTTTTTGAGCACGGTATACATGTGCTTAAAAACGTACAATTGTCGTATCTTCATTTCGCAACTCCTTGTTCGCTGAAGCTGCGTGAGGGGGCGGATCTAGACAGCCACCTTGTGTAACGTCATTTACATTGTTAACAGAGCTTCTGTCTCTGGTCTTCCTTTTAAAATCTTTAGTTTATTTTTCGCTGCTTTTAAATATATATATCTGGTCAAACAAAGCTTGTTATTTTTTGCCATGTTCATTGGGTATTTGCGGTTGATTTAGGCATTACAATTTTCTTTGAAAAGCTGTTTCTTTTCATTATGTTTTTTTTTTGGAACGATCACGATTTTTTTGGAAACTTTTCGGTATAGTTTTGTTAGATTTTATACTATATTTTGGTTTTTGCGTAAATACAAAAACACATATTGAATTTGAAACACATAAAAACTGGAAGATATTTAAATAATTATATCTTTGTGCCTCAAAATTGCTAACGATAATTGCAAATTTGCGGGAGTAATTATGCTTATGTGACAGCAGAATTTTACTGAATAAAACTTCAAAATTTGTTGTATATTGACTTTGTTTAACCGCCTTAAAATGTTTATATGTAATGTAATCACAAAAAAATCAAATCTGATATCTTGAATAATTCTACAATTAATAGGTAACTCAAATCTATCAGATCTGAGTTACTAGGTTATTTTATTAAAGTTGTAATAGTTAACTAATGCATTAAGCAGCATCATTCATGAAAGCCCCTTCACAAATAAACAATCTATAGCGAATAGCATTTTCCAACAAAAATAACAAATTATAAACAAGAAACATTTGAAATCGGACTACCTCTTGAAGAAACGTGGCCTCAATGGAATATTTCACAAGTCCACAGACATATAAAATTATCACGGTGTACTACATTTTATTTGGAAATTCTAATTGCTAGCAGCACATAATCTCTTAAATAAATTTATTGATTGCCATTGTTATCTGATCAAGTTATAAATGAGATATAAGCTCCAACCAAAAGTTGTTTACGCAAGTAATTTTCAATAACAAAAGACAATCTCTAAATTACAAGAATGCCATTATAGCGATAGACTCAGTCCATTGGGCCTGTTGTTTCAGCACAGCTGCCGGGGTGAGATAAGGGTCCCTTTCTTTCAACTCCTTAAATTGATTTTTGGACAGTCAAGCCTATAAAATATTTAACGGCTTCCATAAAAGTGTACAAGGGAACTGCGTAGTATCGATTCGCGCGACGTTTAGAACATGTTTCTGTGCAGTGTGGTAGTCGATTGATACAAACCTCTTACCAGCCTCTAATGTTCCGACAAGACACGTGTACATATAATATAATACAGGATAATTACATGATATTGTATTTTCACAGATGATGTATTTCTGTTGACGCTAAAACAACAAATACTGAAAAACCGAAAAAAATTGAAATTCAGGGGGGCTCTCATAAAAATACGTGTTTTTTTTTTTCATTCTAAGACTTTTTTGTTTTGGGTTTATAAACTAAAATATAGCCTATATATGCATTTAAATTGAAAACTAAAAAAGTTTTTGCACTAATTTTTTTTCCGCCCGTTGTATACCGATCTTTGTTAAAATAGTAGGGTGTACCCCTAAGGGCGAATAATGAGAAATGAAAGTAATGAAATCGTTAGATTTCTAAAATCCACTACTCGTTAGATAATTTAATGAACGAAAATCGGTTCATAATCGACCTAAACATACATAAACTACAGTTTAATCGCAAAGTTCTTACTTTTTAAAGTCTATTCTGTTTAAGACGGATCTGTCGCAGGTGGCATGGACAAAAACAGAAACACAAGACAAACACCTATAAACCGAGAAAAATCTTTATGTTCATCACATAATTAATCGTAACAGACATAAAATGACACAAATAAATCTATCTATAAAGTTAACACCGGTCAGGATTTTGCTTTGAAGCCAATCTACTAAGCTAAGTCAAACAAAATGTCAGTACCACCCTACAATACCCTGTCAGTAATAAAATTAAACTACCTATTTAATAACAGTTGGTTTAGTAACAGCAGGAGGTTTATTTGCTCGCGTCCGTAGGTGAGTGCCCTTTGAATCCCTACAAGTACTCCCTGGGTACTAAAGGAGCAACAAAAAGTAGCAGAAGAACTTGTGCAAAGTTCGCCTCCACACCTGGTAATCTGCTGCCAAGCAGTGGTGACTCGCATTGCTGTGTGTCAGTGAAAGGGTGCGTGTGAAAAATCATATGCGCAAGAGACGTAACATGCTACGGCGTGCAACGGTTTTCTCATACTTCGGTCGGAGAGGACTTAAGTCGTAGTTGTTATGGACGGAGGTAACCACTTAACAGCTTTTACGCCTTTAGTTTAGCTCGTCACTGTTGTAATAGGTATAAGAAAAAAGGTTCTCTCTTCACATTCCAGTTTTCCAAATGATGGTCTGTTCTAATGTTAAATCAGTGAGTTCTCACAACTTTTTGTTTGTTTGGCCGTGGTCTCTACGGGGCTCTAAATTCCCATCAGGTATAGGATCTCTGATTATCCATTTGGAAGGGTGCGGTAGAATTTATAGTTTTCATGTACAGTCCATTAGTGTAGAGAGTTACACACAAACAGATATATTCGTACTTAGACTTGATTGAAATGTATTGTAGTTTCAACACCAAATTGAAGGAATTGTGTTGTTTTGAGGTTTCTGTAAGGGGAATCCTATTTCTGGGATTGTTTTTGTGTCTCTATATGTCCTAATTTAAAAGATATTTTCACTATAAACCGTAGCGTACTGACAAAGATTAAAAGAAAATACAAATGCTAGTACTGTAGTCTGCATGTTATTATCACTACGCTGGCTATATTAAATACAATTTTGTACATTTCATGGTTCTTAGTTAGTTAGTTTAACGAAAGTAAGGTACCCAATAGGTTTTGATTCCATTGCAAGTGTCAAAATATGCAGCACAAAGGGTCGTATTGACTTAAGTTGACTTAAGTTTGTTTTTTTTTTTTTTTTAGAGCTCCAAGGGATTGCACACCGTAACCTTTTATATTAACTTGATACTTCCACGCGTTGCTGCGAAAAATAGTCTTGACAGACTCTTTTCACCTGTTGGGTTAAATTACCTGGACGTAGTTGTGTTAAGTGGGTACGTCATTGCCGCCATCTTTTTCACGAATAACTCAAATTAAATTTTACTTCAGTAAAATCAAAATCCCCTTTTTTTTTTACGTGAGGAAATGCTTTTGCGCATCCCCGCCTCGATGGGGGATCGGGGCGGGGTATGTTGGGCTCAGCTTTATGGTATGGCTGTGTTTGCCAATACCAACTAAAACCTCAAGATGCTTTTTCTGCAACGACTTCAGCGAGGCTGCGGGTCCGTTGTTCACATGCTCCGCTGCCTCGCTAGTGTCGACATCCAATTTGGACTCGCCTCGGGAGGGGAAAAACCCCTCCATTCGGCTCGAGCGATGCCCAGGAGCATACTGGGCATCGACTCCACGTGAGGGCCTTATCTCTGGTGAGGGGTGCCGGATGCCCCCGCATCCGACGCCCCAGGCCCTCCAAGTGGAGATGGAGTGCGAGCTTGACCAGCTCGCCTCCGTCTCCGCGCCCTCCGGAGTGGATGAGAGAGCGGATCTTTCTCTCTCTCCCGCTCCTCGGCCTCCCTCTGCGAAATCACAACTTCGCAAAAGGAGACCATCGCCTCCCATGACCTCTCGTCGCTGACCATCTTGGCGATGATAGCTGATAAAGAGAGGTCATGTCCCACTACCGCGACCAGAGATTGTCGCATAAAAACCTCAAAGCATAACTTTTACTATGGGAAGCATATTAGTGATACAATACTCATATAGTATAGCCAGTACCTACACATTAACATGCCACTAAATGGTCACCCATCCAATTTCTGACCGGGCTGAAAGTGATTAACTTAGTCATCTGTAAAGAACAGCTAAGCAAGCTCGCCATTAGCACTTCAAATAAATTCAATAGTACGGTACATTGCATAGAAAGCGGGGTTCAATGCTACGTATTACATCCAATAAATGACTGTAGGGATTACCTTAATCCGATGAAAAGCTACTTTGTACAAGGTACAGATTACTAGTGGTAGCTAACCATGATGAAAAATAAACCATTTTAAACCTAAAACCATGACAATAAGGTGTATTCATGATATTTTCACGTTATTACTGCAGAACGATGGTCTTGATAGTAAGAACCGGTGAAAAACGTTTTCAGTTTTGCTTGAGGAATATTTATTTTGGCTGTAGTACCAACTTGCTGCCGAGAAAAAAATGTCTATACAAACTATTAGCAATGCTAAAGAAATGCCTAAGGCAGTAGTAATTCCTGTAATTGGAATTATTAGATCACCAAAATGTCCTTCAAGACACCCATCCCATGGGCAAAGCCCGTAAATGACGTGGTATGAGTTTTATTTCGTTTATCTTAGTATGTGTATTTATATATGTTTATATATTAATGGTTATTTAGAAAGTATATTAATTAAATTATATTTTAAATTTAGTATGATTTTATATATTTAGATGCACTACTGCCTCTTTTCATTTCTAATACTCTTGTCCATCCAAAGGTTGTCTGGTGTGCAATAAAGTGTTATCTATCTATCTACCAATCATTGGGGGACTAAGATGCCCGCGTCCGTAGGACCCTTAGAATCCCTACACGTGTCCCCTTTTTGGGTGATGCGAAAAGAACAACCTACAGTAGCAGCAGAACCTGTGACAAGTTCGTTCGGAGACCAGACCTAGAATCTGCCACCGAGTACTCGCATTATTGTGTTCCATGGGAAGGGTGTAGGTGCCGGTGTGTAAGCAGGCGTATGAGCAGGACGAATACAACTCAGTCTAAGATCGAAGCCTTATTCTGAGTTGGATTGCTGATATCATGTGAAGGGGTAACTATTTACCACCCGGTAGACCCTCCGCTCTTTCCATCACAAATAAATTATATCCTTGTTATGCTATTCATGTGGCACAGTCAACGTGGAAAGATAACAAAATCTATTCAAAACTCAATAATAAGCAGCCAGGCTAAGTACTGTGAAAAACGCTACAAACGTTCTAAAATCCCCTGGTGATTTCGTATCCCGCAATGAACTCCAAAAAAAGCCAAACACAATTTGCCTCCCCACAAACAAGTGGAATACCTAAGTTCAAAAGTCCCACTTGACGCGATTCAGAATAAATCAAACCCACGTCTGCTGTGGTCAGTTAGACCCTTGGCTCCAGAGTGGCTACACGATCTGTAAACGGCTTTGTACTCCCCACATTTTATTAGAAAGTAGAAAGACAGTTCTTTAGCAGTAAAAATAGAGGTATGTTAATTCACTACTAGCTTTTATCGGCGGCTTCGCGTTAATGTTGATTTTGACAACCAATTACGGTTTTTTCATACTATGTTTACCCTTCTTCTCACCCCGATCCCTATAAGCTTTTAGCGGGAAAAAATAGCCTATAACCGTCTTCGTCTATCTCTATAATAAAATTCATCATAATTGATTCAGCGGTTTAAGTGTGAAAGTGTAACAAAGTTACTCACTCATTTATGATATTAAAAGTTATATAAACTAGCTGCCGCCCCGCAGTTTCACCCGCGTAGTTTCCGTTTTCGTGGGAATATCGGGATAAAATACAGCCGATGTTACTCTCTGATAATGCAACTTTCCGTGAGTGAATGATTTTTTTAAATCGATTCATTTGTTAAGGCGTGAAAGCGTAATAAACAAACCAACAATCAAAGTAATAAATAAACTTACTTTCGCATTCATAATATTATATTACAATAATAAGGATTAGGATTAAGTTAGGATATAGTTTTCGTTGGTGGGTATTTTTAATGAATGTACGGTCATAATGCCCTCATGTTAAGATTCTGCTGACTAAATACATTACCGTTTGGCTTATGGCTCTTAGGCAAGTACAAGTAAGTACCGTTCGGCTGTAGATTTAGAGCCAATTTGTGTTGAAAACTAAATCTTATCGAATAAAATATCCAGGACTGACATCAAGGGTCACTAAACAGTTAAATAACATATAAACCGCATTAAAATATATCAATAGGAATTGAAAATAGCATTGAGTTCGTGATCGTATAGCCAGCTGAGACCCTCCGCTGTAAGTTGGGGGCACGCATGAATAATTCTTACGTTATTCTTTTCGTACCCTTTTTAGTCTGAATTTCTTGGGAAAAGACGGATGTGTGAACGTTTCTAAAGATTAGCAAGTTACTTGGTCATGTTCGTTTTAACAGCCCTTGCCTAATCAAAAGCACATTGAAGTTAACGTTGAAAATTCCTACCTAAACTAAAAACTAAAAAACAAGCCTCTGTTTACAAATGAATGAAACTATGCATGTTGGTACCAAACAAAAGCCACGAGAGATACAATATCGTTGGCAGAAAAGCGCAATTTACAGCAAGAAGAAAACTTCGCACTCCCAGTCGTAATGACCGAACTTTCGTGTTTTTCTTGTCTCCGTCCACTTTGCGACGATTTAGCACTATTGTCCTTTGTTTTTGCGCCAAAAATATAAAATAATTTTCGAAAACTTTAGGCTGAAACGTTGTTCCGGCCGTAACTTCTGGCACAGCTTTTGGCAATGGTTGGGTAAAGTTAAAGAACTTTGTTTTGTGGAATATAAAATTCGTTAGGATAGGGTTTGTGGGCAGTAAATCAAAATTCTATGAGGTTATAAATTTATCTTATTGTTGTACACTAGCTGCGCCCCGCGGTGTTACCCGCTGTTTTCCGAGATCAAAAGTAGGAGCTTATGTGTTAATACAGGATATAAGCTATCCTGGTACCAAAAAAACCATCATACATATACTTTCACGTTTATAATATAAAGCGTGATTGGTAAACTGTGGTGTTAAAGAAGGTATATGCATAAATTGTCATGTTGAAACAGCAACAACAACAAACAACTTCGTCCCTCGTGTACCGAAGTAATTTCACCGGCACCCAGACCCTTCCAATAGAACACTAGGAATGCGAGTAAATCATTGTTTGACATTAGTTTGCCGGGTGTGGTGGCAGTACTTCTCCGGATGAACTTCGTACAAGTTCTGCTAATACTTTAGGTTGCTTCTTTTCCGCCACTAGGAGACATGTGCAGGAATTCCGAGAGAGAGGAGTATAACTCATAAGAAAATTATGAAAAACTACTCCATCTCTATTGTCCTAAAATAGACCACTAACTTATATATAAGTTAGCATAAAATTGAAAAAAAGTGTACCTGTTTAATCAATAACAATAATCAATAACCTAGCTTGTTAACCATTTAACCGTATTATTAATCATTTTGTCTCATTTGCGGGGCTGTACCAGACAAACTAATTAACCTGTGATCAGGGCGCTTTAATTATCCCAGTAATGGAACTCGTATTTCCAATGTCTGATAGTAAAAAGAAGTGCTTGAAAAGTTAATTCTTAGTTCGTTCCTAGAGTTCTGTGCAGTCAAAGTCCTTTTACGGGAAGTGGAAACCAAACCAATTATTTAAATGCAAAATGTGTTTTTTTTTTATTTCAGAACTGCATTTCTATTATGTAGGTACTTGTATTTTCATGTTTATCATTGGTATATCTGACTTACTGATACATATAAAATGTGTCAGATTGTAATTTTTCGGCCTGCCTTGCCTTCGTCGGCTCTTTTTTAGTGTCCACTCAGAAATTTTTGTCCATATTTCCTGGTGAATTTGGCAGATACGATTAGCCGATACTCATTTGCGGTTGGCAGGCTTAAGAACTGCGTCGTCGATACTTGATCGGTGCGTTTTATTCGCACTCTTCAATATAATTGGATTATTACTAATCAATTTGACGTTTAAAACCAAAAATATAGTGATATTGCAGAAAAAAGGAAACCCAAAACAAACAAATTAAAAACTGGATTCGAAAAAAATAAAATCCTATATAGATTTGTTAGCTGAATCAAAATAACGAAAAAAATCCAAATGAGATAAAGACTCGCATGTTAAAGGTTCCGATTGCATTTATTATACTTTGTTATGATATCCGCTATAATAACACATATCTAATAATAAAACACAATATTTCGGCTCACTACGGTTTACGGTCACAGCCATTATTGGTTAGATTTATGGACTGACAATGTAGCCTTATTAATAAGGCTAAAACCAGTTTAAGTATAAAACTTTAAAAAATAATATATTAGTCTTACATTCTACTTGCAACTGCGTTTCCCCTAAAAGGCACCCCTATTTAAAAGTTTCATGAAAGTCAGCGTTAAATTAGCAGAATCCGGTCCAAGTAGTCGATCTTGCCTTCCATAGCCACACTCTATTCATTCCAAAGTTAGCTTCAATGAGGAGTGCTGATACGGTGAAACCGTGTTAGAAAGTTTGTAATAGTGTTATTATCACAGCGAGTAAGAAACATAGATAGCTTTTGCGGTAGATACGTACTAAAATAGTGCGGGGTAATTTTGAAGGTATCACTGAAGAATGGGAAAGGAGAGAATTATTGACGGCTCCGTATATTAGTAGCTGTGCCTTCGAAGCGAAGCCTGCCTTCGGTTCAATTCCCGGCTGGAGCAAAAATATTATGCGGTGCCACCTGCTATGCATAATGTATTAGTACAGGGGTATGAGTGTTCTATTCATTGCAAATATTTTGAAAATTTCTTTTGGCGCTCTTCAGTCAATGCTGAAGCCAAAACTGTATTTTTTTTTATTTCTGTCTGTCTGTCTTTATCTTGGCCGCGTATCACGTTGAAACTACAGCATGAATTATAATGAAACTTGGTATAATTCATGAGTTCATACTTCTAGAACACTTTTTACTTCACTGGATACTTTTATCCCGAAATTCAGCACGGTTCCCTTGGGAGCGGAAATGAAAATCAAAATGTGTGCTTAATTATAACTAATTAGAGCGTTGTCCGATTTATTTTATTATTCATTTTACTTTTGTTTCAAATACCTTCTGTATTTTAAAGATTGTCCCGTAAATATTTTAAACTCATGTACTTCAACAGCTTTTTACAAAATGCATTTGAGAGTACATACTTACATGTGTGTAGTATGTCTGTCTGTCTGTTAGTTCCGGCTAATCTCCGAAACGGCTGAACCAATTTTGATCGGACTTTCACTGGCATACAGGTCATATTATAAGTAACTTAGGATAAATTTATTTTAGAAAAAGAACAAACAATAAGGGTAGCAATAATAATATAATAAGGGGAACAGCTAGTAATTAATATTATTACTTACCGCATCTATTTTTCTTTTACTTTGGTATTCTGTGGTCATTAGAGACTGACTTAGCGAAGTAGCAAGTAAACATTCTTTTATCCGAGCTTGCTTTTAGAAAACTAGCTTCGGAACTATTTCAGTACCATCCAGTACTATAACTATAGAACAATGAAATGCTTTGTGAGATATTAGACTATTCCTGGTCGTGCTCTGGCGTGTTGTGTCGTGTAATGTAAATAGGTATAAAGATGCTAGTGTGTACTAACTACATACTTAATAACTTATGTTTAAAAACTATTAAATAGTACTATGGTACTACTCTCATGGTAGTACTCAAAAATATTACTAAAAAATTTTAAATTTTGAGATATAGGTGTTAATTACCGTTAAATTCATAATTGCGGCTCTTTTCAACCGATTAGAAAAAAAGATGTGTTCTATGTCTTGTTACGAGATTTCTTTTTTAAATGAATAATCCACGTCTGATGTTGGTAATTAAATATTATGACAGACTTCAATAGTTAAAACCACTAAAATAGAATACGCACCATTATTGTGTGACAAATATAAGATCATAAATGTATAGGAATACATGTCACTTTATGACTAGAAACAAATGACATTGTAATTGGTATTGACATTTATTTTCTTATTCATTATTGCTAGCTTGGTGTGATATTACTAATCTAAGTCAAAGTCAAAATACTTTATTAACGTTGTTTTATGAAAAAATATATAGAGATTTAAATTAATATGTACCTACATGATCATGCGTTCTTATTACTAAGTTTAGTGCTTGTTGAAACCCTATCATATCCTCCATGGGGAATAACAAACAAGAAACCCCTGGAAGCATTACTTTCTTTTCACGAGCATTACTTCTATTTATGTCAATTTGTAATGTTAAACAAGTTAACAAGTTAAAAGTGCAATGTTAACTATGAACAAGCTTCTGAAATAAAAGAGATTAATTTAATAGGAAACGAAAATATGCGGGTGCATATCAATATTATTTTGATAGGTACTAATGATCATACGCGCCACAAGCTTAAAAGTAAGTATCAGGACTGATAAAAATAAAACTTTGTTCCCATGATATTTGAAACGAAGCATACCTTTATGTGCATATTTTTATAACATCATTTGGAATCAATGTCCTCTCAACGCGCATATTATTAGGATAAGTGAAGTGAAGTGATACGCTGAAGTGTAATATTCACTTAGCAGCAAAGTAGTGGAAAATTGCAACGAAGGCCAGTGACCGCTGTTCAGAAATCAACGATATGCAGTCAATATGCAGTATGTGTTATGACTTAATTCCTGACCTCATTGAAATATTAATCCGCTGAATTTGAGTCTCGCGGAACGATTGAATTTCAAAGAGATTTTTGGTAATATAATATGAATATTTAAATCATATTTTTTTTGTGTAGTTTTGTAATTTATATTAATAATAATATCGCATACTTTGGGGAATTTAGTGGGTTCACTGACAAGCTTGATTTTTAATAGCACTATAAGCTCGCGAATTACATGAATATTTAGGCATTACAAGTATAAACTACTTTTTTATATCGGGAGGTCCTTTTTTAAAGCCAATTATTGTCGTTTTTTGCAGTTTATTTACCGAAGCTATTAGATATCTAGGTATCATGTTGGTTGTCTACTATTCGATTACCTAAAAATATAACAGCTTGAATAACACAATTAAATTTATATTTGTTTAATTTATCTATATAAATACAACTGAAATGCTGTTAATGGGCAAGCGCATCACATAAAAATATAGACCAAACATTTTGAAAAAAAAAATGTAAGTAAAAAATAAGTATTGGAAAACCCCGAGTATATTTTTAAAGTATTTTTGCAAATTTCTTTGGACTGGATTGTCAATCAAGACAGGACATCATCTATCGGGACATCTCGTATTAATGAATAAAATAAAACAAACAGTCTTTGGGAACCTCCCTCTTTTTGGAAATAGAATAGTATTCATAAAATATGCGTATAACGAGCCGTAAGCAATACAAGTTAGGTCAAACTATCAATAAACCATTAGTTAATCCAATTCCAATTTACACTGAACACATTTACGAGTCGATATAGACCTAGTTTCACACCTATTCCACAACCAATCTCTGCTCTGCATTTGAAGTAAACAGCACGGAATCAAACTGCAATCTACGCTCGTCATGAGCAGTCAATAGACTATAATGAAATTCCCAGACCCGTCAGGTATCGCAGATTGCGTCCAATACACCCTATAGGGATGTTCTAGGCACATGTGGATATAACAACAAAACCAATGTGACAAGACCTCTCATTCCACAGCGTGTCCTAAAAATGTCTTGTACGAACTGGAAAGGGAGGGTTTTCCTAAACTGGTCGCGTTGTAGGTTGTATTTCATGCAATTTCTTGCGCCTGGAGGCAACGAAATGACATGCGGGATGCCTCGTGTTATATCGATGCCAATAATGTTAGCCCCTAAGCGAGCTCGTAGAATGGATTTAAAGACGATATGAGGCAATATTGCAGTGAAATCTCATTTTTTGCGGGACAAATTGCATCGTAGTGAGACCCTGAGACTAAAGAGTAAAGAGAAGGTATTTCAAATATTTTACCTTTGAAATATTTATTTATAACTGTAGCGAAGGGTCTCCCGTTAGTAGAATGCTAACTTCTGTTATGTACCCATTGCCTTCGGGGATGGTTAAATATTTTTTTTAAGTTTCTCTCCGAGTTTAAACTTTTATTTTTTGGGTAAATAATTGTTTTTTTTAATGATTTTATTATCTAGTAGCTTTTTTTTTTCAACTTATACTACCGCATTAAAATGCGCGCAAAACTCATTAAAAAATTACTATAAAAATAAATAACTTAGTGCGATGTGACAATCGATCTGTTTGTTGAAAGTTTCTGCCAAGCTTTAGTAATCGTCTATTTAGAAAACTACTATTAAATGTAGATTTTGTTTTGGGCTGTTTTTTTTTTTTCAGAGGGAAATCTAATTAGAAGTGATATTACTTCTGCAGATTGTTAATCATACCTTGCTTCGTAGCTTAGTACCAAAGAAAGGCACCATGTCTAAGTTATGATTGTGCCAAAAAATAATTTATTTAGTTTTTTATCCCAAAATGACGTTCACTTTAACAAACGCAGCTTTTAACATCAAAGTTTTAAAACCGGGGGCAAGCATCTTTCGAAGTAAATATTTAAAAGGTTTACTTTAGCAACAAAGGACAAGATAATCCAATAAATCCATTAAAAAGTTGGAAGGTTTTTCTGCCTTCAAATTCAATGTGCCCTTTGGGTCACGTAATGAAGCTTTGGGTATATTTTTGAACTACAAACTCGCACGTGACTTCACCTGAGTGTGGTTCGTAAGGTTGTTATAAACATGTTAAAAATAGTTTTAAATTTTTATTATTTTACAATTAATTAAAATTACAATTAGTACGATTTACTAAAAATGAGATTTTACTATAAGCTTTATTGCATCCTGAAAGAGTATATTTATTTACTTGACACTACTAGTCCAAATGATGCTTGAGATCTAAAGAAATACATTTTTAATATTAATTTAGCATTGAGTAAATATAAACGAGCAAAATAAACGTGTATGCAAAAGGCTTCGAAGGAGAGAGGGTTATCGGGCTTACATTAAGTATTGAACGAAAAAATGGCTCCGTAGCTAAGTTATTAAAAACCCTGGGGTTCGAAACGAGGGGTCACGCATTCGATTCCCAGCCAGGGAAAACTTGGTTTGATGAGAATTTGATTATTGTATACTGTCTTGTGTTTCGGTCTTAGTCCATGCTAGCTGCGACACAGAGAATTCTAGTAAGAGAGGCAGTGTTAAATTAGTGTTACACTAAAACATTGATGATATAATTTACATAACATCTCTCACAATAGACTCTCTTTTATTATGTCTCTCTTATAAGTAATCTTCCAAAATCAGAAACACATACATGATGTTACATTTCAAAGGCAATTAAACTGACTCCTGCTGAAGAATAAACTAACATTCGAAACTAATACCGCTTATAAGCCATAAGGCCGACATTCGCGCTACAAAGACGACAAGAAAACCAATTATTCACTAACGCTAACGTTTGCGTATGATCCTCAGAGTAAAAAAGACCTTAGAGGCAACCATAAAACTATAGTATAATATTATAAAAAAAACTAGCCTTGCTTATGCTAATTACTGACGCAGCGAGAGTGACTGAGAAAGGAAAATTGTTGCGATTTTTCTCATTGAACAACGGAGATATTCAATATTGATCTGAAAAAGAGGTAATACTTTTTAGTATACCTCTGCTCAAATTCTGATAAAGTAGTGCAACAAAAAAGGTGATGCCTTCAACAAGACCATGTCTCAAGTCGACGCTCCTTAAGATGTCGTGTGGAGAGGATTGTGGCCGTGTGGTGAGGCATCGTTTGCGCCAAGCCTTGAAGACACCTTTTCTTCTACCTCATAATAAAAGAATCAAGTATCACTGGTACTTAAACTGCAGGTGATACCCAGGTTTGTCGTTCCGATGAATAAGTATCCCTACAAGTTAGGTAGATAGAGCTTATATCCGTTGAGATGTGGATACAATGTTTTGTGGATAGCATAAAGGCATTGTCCAGTAGTAGACTGGTCTGTGATTTTGATTACGGTAGTTATTAAAAAGCATGTTTTTGAAATCAAGCAATATGTTACGCCCTCTGGATATTTTTGTCTCTTTGATATAACTCCTTCGGTAATTACGATCTCGTCGGAAAATGGCGGATTTTGCTTTGACTCATATTCGCTTTGATGTCACATTCATACGATCTGTGAGTGTCTTATTAAGAAAAGTACATAAATATCTACCTACATAATCTACATTAGTTTATTGTTTTTATTTATTTTTATATTTAAGGTGCTTATTTCATATCTGACAGAGTAGGACCTAATAACAGCGAATTTTTCAGGGTTCTACAATATTATAATTCCAAAATCTTTATTAAATTCGAATTCGTTGAAATAACATCAATAAGAAACATCGCACGTTTTCAATAATTATTTCTAAAGCGCTTTACAGAAAATAATTGAATCAGATAAAAGTTAATTATGTTAAATTGATTTTTAAATACTACGATAGGCTCTGTTTATTACGTTTTTTTTTCTAACCTGCAAAGTAAAATATGTCCTATGGAAGCCTGCCCATACCTTCGAGGAATAGTGTTTATATGTAGTATGTGAATGAGTTTAATGGCTTATATTGTAAAAACCCATACTAAAGGTTAGATTTCAATTATTTTTCTTCAAAGTCTGTACTTAAAATTTATTTAGTGTAAGTGACTGATTCACAGAAAGGAAATTTCTTTTTTATTAATTTTTTTATTGTTCTCAGTTTGTTCTTACATAAAATTTTTGCCTAGCTATTTATTCGTCTCCTGGGAAGTTGGTTGCTTAATTTTCATTGTATAATTTTGAAATTGCGTAAATATTTATTATTACTATTTCGTTCAGACTGTGATGTTCCATAGTTGGCAAAGTAATTTAGGACTTAATGTTTGAAATTTGGATAGCATCGAAATAAAGTAGCATATCAAACTAATATCATAAAGGCGAAAGTTTGTATGTAAGTGTGTGTGTGTGTGTGTTATTAACTCCTTCACGCTCTAACGGCTCTACAGATTTCGATGAAATTTGGAACACGGGCAGCTTATATCCTGGATCACCAAGAAAAATTAGGAGTACAAATAAGATTCCGCCGTTTTATTGTAGATGGCGCGGCACGGAGTTTCGGTTAGCTTTCGCAGATGATAACCGGCTTAAAAAATAGTTTGGACATTCAAGAACAACATAACCTATTAATATCATTGATTTTATATTGGTAAAATATAATTTTTATAAGTTGAAAATGTCAAAATTTGAGCCAAGTAAGCGTCATTTGCGGGAAATATTAGTTTACTTCTTTAATTTAAAGAAATCTGCTGCTGAGGCGCATCGATTGCTCGTAGAAGCATATGGTGAGGTTGCTTTGAGTGAGAGAACGTGTCGAGAGTGGTTTCAAAAGTTTAAAAATGGTGATTTCGACGTAGAAGACAAAGATCGCAGTGGAAGGCCAAAAATTTACGAGGATGCAGAATTGGAGGAATTATTGGAGGAAGATTCATCTCAAACACAAAAAGAACTTGCTCTAACATTAGAAGTCACTCAGCAAGCAGTCTCACATCGTTTAAAATCATTAGGAATGATTCATAAACAAGGAAATTGGGTTCCGTACGAATTAAAGCCGAGAGATATTGAACGCCGATTATGCTTAAGTGAAATGCTGCTAGCTAGACATAAAAAAAGGGTTTTTTACATCGTATCATAACTGGTGATGAGAAGTGGATACATTATGACAATCCAAAAAGAAGAAAATCATGGGGATTACCTGGCCACGCGTCAACATCAACAGCAAAACCGAATATTCACGGAAAAAAACTTATGCTGTGTATTTGGTGGGATCAGCTAGGTGTAGTGTATTATGAGTTGCTTAATCCGAGCGAAACAATTACTGGAGCCCTCTATCGAACACAATTGATGAGATTGAGCCGAGCTCTGAAGGAAAAACGCCCTCAATACTATTCTAGACACGAAAAAATGATTCTTCTGCATGACAATGCTCGTCCACATGTTGCGGCTCCCGTGAAAAAGTACTTGGAAACACTTGATTGGGAAGTGTTACCCCACCCGCCGTATTCACCAGACATTGCACCGTCCGATTATCACCTGTTCCGGTCCGTAGCACATGCTCTGACGGCGCAGCGGTTCACATCTTATGAGGATACCAAAAATTGGGTTGATTCGTGGATAACCTCAAAAGACAAGGAGTTCTTCAGACGTGGGATTCGAATGCTGCCTGAGAGATGGAAAAAAGTGGTTGCAAGTGATGGGCAATATTTTGATTAAATTTATATTACCGTTCTTCTACAATAAATATTTAATTTGTGTTAAAAAACGGCGGAAACTTATTTGTACGCCTAATAGTACCAGTGGATGCAGTAGGTATGCAAAAATGGTCACCGCACAAACCTAGCCTGCTCCGCTTTATGCCTAATGAACGCCTAACATAATGAAATAGTCCACGCGTCAATAACGATAACTTTCAATGCTATTTTAGGATATGTCAGTGGGTGGAACGTTTCTCCCAGGCGCTGCCAAATGGTAAGCTAAGAAAAAGGTGAAAATAAGAGAGGGAAAAATGAACAAATGCCTTGTTCGATGTTTTATAGATTAAAAAATTTATTGACAGCGAAGTGTTACTATAACTTAAATGACTTCACGACTGACCAATTTGGTTAAATATGCTAAGCGTCAGATGCAAGGATAGAACATTTTATAATGATTTTAATATATTTTTAATTTTTTGTTTCATATGAACAAAATATTCATTATGGTATGATTTTAAACCTTTAATATTGCATGCCTTCAAAGGCAAATAGGCACAATGCATGATATTATAATATTTCAATATCTTAAAACATCTATTCACCTGTATTTCAAGAAATACACATACTTTGAACTAAAAATGGTGATGATGCGATGATACTGCAAACACACGAAAAGTTGTAAAATAAAATAAAAAAACACCTCATTTTTCGTATTAACTAGATCCAACGATGAGATGTCATAGCTTCTAGTTGAATTTAGGTGTTTAAATTGGGTTGAATATTTCCAGCTCATCCGGAACCAGTCGTTGTTAAAAAGTAAAAGTAAAAGTAAAAATGCTTTATTTCCGTTGAATTCTTGTAAACGTCACTGATTTTAAAATAAATATGTAACTTCAAGATCAAGCGTTCTTATTACTAAATTTAGTGATTTTCCAAACCCTATCGGATCCTTTATGGGAGAACGAGCAAGAAACCCCGCTATCATTATAAAAAATATATACAATTTGCATATTTGCCCTAGTATCCTTACTAATATAATAAACGCGAATGTGAACGCGATTTGTTTATGCTTTCACGCCTGCACTACAAAACTTAAATCATGATTAAATTTTACATACACGTTGTCAGAGGTACAGAGAGTTTCCATCCAGAAATAAATTATATACCTATACATCGCGAGCGAAGCTGCGGGTAAAAGGTAGTCGTAAATGCTTCAAATAGATGCTTTTAGCCCAAAACTGGATATGAGATATCGTGTCTAGCCTCAAGGCATGTATTGGAAATATCCTATCGTGTCACACTGAAAACTCGATGTTTGATTGCGTTCGAATTTGATTTCAATACATTCCCGATTGAAATACGAGTAACTTAGTACATATATTTATAACGTAAAGTATTGCTTATGCTCAATTGTAATTTTAATTGGAGGGTACTTGCCTATTAATTATTGAGCTTTTTATTAAAGATGAAGGAAACCTTGAAACTAAAACAATATCTGTTTATCTGACAGGTGTTGACCATACTATATACCTTTAAAGGGTAGTCAATACATATTTTGAGCTCTGAGTCGTAACGAGCAAATGTATAACAAAATATTCTATTTGGACAAAGATTTTGCTAAGCAACCGGCTAAGCTAAGCTATCAACAAATAAAAAAAAACGATTGTTTTTTTTAATAAAACGTTCGTATCGCATTCTGTTGAAGTATATTATACCTTGCAGCCAAGAAAAAGAAATACAATTATGTACCATGACAATTTAAAATCATATGCCAGTAAAACTGCGGGGTGTACCGTATAAGTTGTTTCTTTACAGTTACAGGTGAAAATACAATTATTCAACACGAAAAGAACAGAATATTAAAACAAAAAAAAGAAACAAATTTATTTGTTAATTTATGCCTTAGTTCACAGACTTTCTACTGTTTATAATGAGAAACAACTAGAAATAATATAATTCCTTGCAAAGAAAATTATAATCATGCTCTTGCAGTAATCTAGGTCACACATTATTCCCACCGCCTAAACGGTATTTGATTTGATTTGCGTGCAGAATGGCCGATAAGCGCTTAGCAGACTCAAATAGGATTTATCGTATGGATAACTCCAACAAAAAGGGTCCGAATAAATCTTCGCCCTAAGTTAATAAAGTCCCCGTTGACGGTTTTATCTCGGCTATGACCGCAGGCAGAACAGCCCACTTTTTTGAATAATGCTGTATCGTAAGAAATAAATTGGTATAGACACAAAAGCTTGGATTAGAAAATACAAACTTATTTCGGAAAGCTTCGGTAAGTCTCTCGGTATGACCGAACCTAAAATGATTCGCTGAAATATTTGATCGAAAACCCGAGCTCATGCGTAGGACGAGATTTGCAAATGTATACTCGAAATTTCGACAACATTAGCGATTTAGAGAGCTGCTTCCATTGCTGCTCCAATGGAAGGATGTGGGTCGTATCGGGTGACGGGCGCAACGGAATTTGATTTAGATCTTCTCATAATTAAGTCGGGTAGGACCACAGTTGTGTACTCCTCATATTGGCGGGGGTATCTACTTAACACGCGTTGGGCCTTCAAGTCGTTCCATCACTTTGGTTACTTGATACATGATAAATATTCATACAACGAATGATTGCTTCGTGTGAGGAAACCGGGTAAAGATGAAAAGTAGCCAGTTCAGTAGTGACACAAACTAAATAAGTACAGAAAGTCAACCAAAGTTTATTGTATTGTCCTTTTTTTTTTTTTTTTTTGTTGACGAAGGGTATTGTATTGTCCTTACTTCAATTGTATTCAAATGTCCACTGGCAAACGTTATAATACTTATACACTCAAAAATATTATAATTATTTACCGTTAGACAGGTGACATGAAGAAATATAAAATACAAACACCAACATCCATTTTTGAGAACAAACTTTATGACATTATAAAAAAAAATCCCCTTGCCAGGCATCGAACCCGCTTCGCAGGGATACAGCAACGGGCAACGGAACCATACCATCTAAATATACGGATACACAACACATCTCAGCACTTTAGATGGTATAGATGGTATGGGTGAAAGAGTACACATAAAGACGATTGATGTTTCGGAAGAAGAATATATACCTATTGCAGTCGACATGGGTAATGTCTAACGGAACATCAGGTAACATCTACTAATTTTTTTCTCTCTTCCTATTATCAAGGAGCCAACAAATAAATCAATATTTTTTAGCTATTTAACCCAAGCCAAGCATAGAAAAAAAATCCAAACTATGATAACTAGATTACTGATACAATACGTATAGCATTTTTATTTTGGTAATACATATTAACACATACGCAGAATAAATATTTACGTTCTGTGGCAATCGAACTCACGACCTAAACCGCAGAAGGCAGAGCTACTACCAACTGAACTGTGAGGCCAGTCTAAGACAGAATTAAGGGTATTTTGAGAGGTAGTAATAATTACTATGTTATAAGTTGGTAAACTGGCATCTTGACATGTGCAAAATCAGTGGCATTGCCAGTTCGTTGCCTACGCTGCAGATATTTTAATATGTTTCTTAAATCTACCCATCTACTCATCATTTATTTATCCTACGGCATTGACAGTCCTATCCTCGTCCGAGTTACCTCGATACAGACTGTAAAATGTAGCTACGAGACTGTCGCGTGTAGACATTTGATCTTATTATCAATGATTGATTAGAATGTTGTTGCTAAGGTAAGTGTTAAGTTGTAAGCGACAATGTATTCATGAACTACGAGCCCTGAGTGTTCCGAACTCTTACCTACATTTATACATACTAGCTTTTGCCTGCGGCTTCACTAAGCGTGAAAGCGCAAATAAACTCACATTCGTATTTATAAAACGAATCTAATCCTATTTAAAATATTATAAATGCGGTTAAATAATATGCTAAATATCTATAGCAACAACCTATGCTTAGTTGATGACCCTCTGTGAAATAATTGTTTATTAATATATTGTAGAAAAAAAATCAGCCGTTGCTGTCCCATTGGCGGGCAAAGCATCCTTTCTATTCTTTCACTCTTTGCAATCTAATGCGCCATACTCAAACTCAAAACTCATTTTTTCCAGTAGATCTCAAGTATCGTTTGGACACGTCCATTTTAACCACACAAGTAAACATATTCGTGATCATATATCCTGTCAAAGGAGCTCGTGACAGACGTGTACAGCCGAGACTCCGTTTAAACCAACCAGCTTTTTGATCAACGTCAAAATTCTTGAATTTGAGTTTGTCTGATTTGTATTATTTTACATTATTCCATACTACTTTTTAACTCAGCGCAACACACACGTTCTGAGCAATCATATATCTAATAAATTTAGGTATTAACCTTACCTATTGTACATTTTTTTACATTTTGATTGAGCGAAAGGGAATCGCGTGGTAAGTAAGTAAATAAGAAGCGTTAATATTGCCTCTAATAGAACCTTTTTGAGGTATGTATCCATGCCTGGGTAGAGCAGACAGACAGACATTTAGGCTCAACTCATAGGGTTTCATTTAATTACTAAAATTAAAAACATGTCAGTGATTTTTCTGTAAGTCACCATTACCATAATGCGAAATTATGAGCAATCAAAGACGCCTAAAACATAGCATTCCCTCTCAGAGTGACAGATGCAACACGGCTTCAGTCTTTTTATATCAAGAGGAAGACTGAATTCATAAAAGGTCATTAATATACATAAAAAAAATAGCGCACTGATTAAGTTGATGAGAAAAACATAGCATAGTAAACATACCTAATATTATTTTACATTTTGAGATAAATTTAATTTGCAAAACATCCTTGGAATTCCCAGATATCGGTAGCCTAGGGAAAAGAAAAAATAAACCTATGTAGAGTTTAGAATGGTTATTATAAACGTTTTCAATTTACTTTTTTCAGTTTCATTCTCCTATTTTTTTATATGGGAGTAACGGAAAAAGATGTTCGCGTACCTGATATTAAGTGGCAATCACCACCCAATACGATCCAGGATGTCCCCTAGCGAAGCATTAGAATACCTAAGTTACATACTTCTGCACCCTTTACTCCAAGACGAGGGTCAAAAAACGTCTCAACTTTGTGTAATTTCACCGGAACCCACACCCTTCTACCGGAACACAGCCACTCCAGTGCACCACTACTTGGCAGCAGATTACCAAGTGTATAGACACGGTGGGCATACCCACAACCCTAATTGAGGATGACAGGTCTTAATGAAGTATTTTTTTTTGACTGGTCTCACAGCTCAGTTCGTTACAGCTCTGTCTTCTGCACTGTAAGTGGTGGGTTTGATTCCCACTCAGGACAAGCATTTAGGTGGCGAACATAAATGTTTATTCTGTGTCTGTGTGTACAAACTATGCTTAATATATCCATGAAACTTTATTGTAATTGATTATGTATCTCTGAACGGATTTGGCTGATTTCGTACATAGGGTGAAACATTGTAAAGTAATGAGTTAAATGTATCTAATTTAGAAATGTCTGACACGTGACATTATATTGAACTGCAGTTTCTCTGAATCAGATAAAGGGTGTGACCATTGACCTTGTACGTTAGAATAAAATCAGTCAAAAACAACGTGGCTGGTTATCATTGAACGATTAAGTGTTCATTATTTTTGTTATCAACACTTCACTTGACTGACAGCTAATTCGGCTAACGTATGAATGGAATTGATTACTGTACCAACATTGATTGATTGTCAAATAATTTATGGCACCTTTTGACATATATCATTGTTGCTATGGTAATCTATTTCTAGTTTGTTATTTGTGGAATATGGAAACTCCAATTGGTATCAAGGCTTTGAAGTGACGATTGCTTAGCTAAACAACTCCGTACCTAAGTTAGTAGTAACCCGATCAAGAAACGGCCCCGGGCCATCTCTCACTGCAGTCACAGGCCTATTCTCGAGAGGCTAGAGTGAATGGGCTAAAATCTACCACAAAATCCTAACTCAGATGTTTCCCTTCACTGTTTTAAAACCATAAAATAACGTAAAATCCCATAAATAAAATAATTTAACCTAAATAAATAAAATAGAAGGTACGATTGGTACCCATATCTGACAAGTTATCATTTTAGAAATCAATTATACAAACGATATTTACGAAAAACTAAATATCTCATGTTATTTTCTTATTTCTGTAATGACATAGATAATGCCCAGTATTGCTAAAGCTGTCTGGCTATATCAATAATCATTATGTACTAATAGATAGTACATTATGTAGACTCTGCTGATACAGACAATTTACGCTTGTATAAACATATCTTAAGAACTTTTATCGCAACAAATTAATTATTATTAATAGCTAGTAACTAACTAATTAAAATATAATAATAAGCTTTATAATACACTTCGTGAAATGGAAACTTTTTGCTTCGTTGCATTAAAAATCTACATGACTACAGAACTACTTGGTAATTTCAAGCAAAATGTGAAATCTGATCGTTGTTGGCTTTTATACATTAGTTTTCTGGAACTTCTTCAAGATATTTGCAATAAAGTAAGAAGTAGGAAATTGGTAGGGCGAGTGGTGCAAAAGAAGCGACCCAAACTAGCAGTAGAAGTTATGCCAAGTTCGTCCAGAGTACTGCCACCACATCTGGTAATCCGCTGACAAGCAGCACAGTGGCTTGACTGTGTTCCGGTGGAAGGGTGTGGGAGTGAAATTACTGGCCCACGTTACATTCCTGTCTCAGAGTGATGGGCGCGACGCAATGTGACTTGGGTGTTGCTGTTGTCTATGGGCGACGGTAACCACTTCACATCAGATAGGCCGTCAAATCGTTCCGTTACCGCTGACGCATAGAGAAATCAACAATTGTATACTATTTATAAACATATAGGTATTAAAGACCGGGATCAATGTCACTTAATAGGAGACGCCTATGTACATCAGTGGACTCATGTAGGCTGATGATGATGAAAGGTATGAAAGTATTAATGTGAGGCCGCAAATAAAGGTTATTAACCTTAAAAGCCTCTGAATAGTCAATTTTCATTACAATCTTGTTTACGGCTTTTGCGTAGTCGTGTTTAATTCTTTAATACCTATTTTTTATTTTCATTTTTTTACCAGAGTAAATTATATCGTTCTTTTTTCAGGCATTTTAAAAACAATTAAGTTTTTTAAGAAATCTACATATTTCAGAATGTGTAATATAAGGTCTTTCTAATGATATCCCAATTGATATATTTGATATTCTGTTTACTGTTCGTGTTACTTATTTGTGAACCAAATCCACCATTGAACTACCTAAGCCTATGGCTGTCTGTTCTACCGTTAAAAGACTGTATCAGGATATATTTATGTATTACTATAGCAGTTATCCCAACAAATAATAAAAATACATTTAGCGGTACGGAGCGGTGTTTACACTAAGCCGGTGTCTTAATTCGTTTCTTTGAAAAATATAGCCGACATATTCGTGAAAATATGCTGACAAATTATTACGTCTGATCACGTGTATTTCAATACCCACAGGGAAATTACACCCGGAAACTTGGTCTACACTTTCGGGAATAAAGATGTGATACATGGAATACTTATCATACATCCCATCTCGTCCCACCCTATTCCACTTATGTTATAAATCCGAAAGTACATCTGTTCAGATGGATGGCTATTTGAATATTTGTTTTTTACCTTGATTTTTTTTTATGCGAAATCTACTGACGCCCTTAGTAACAATATGATGATATGCCTATATATATATGATGATGCCCTTTATTCAGGTACCATGTGAGGCAATCGGGGAGAAGATAGAATCTAGTAAATATGACCTGAACGTAAACAGGATATCCTGGATCATGGGTCAGTGAAGATCAACATCAACACGGCATATAGAATCAGCGTTAAACTTATTGAAAGAATTTTAGATTCGTCTAGACTTATTTTTATATATAGTACAATATAATAAAAGTAAAAGTACATATATATATATATATATTAAGATATCGAAGGAAAGTGTCGGAAACCATGTAGCTCAGCAATTGTCATGTCTACGTTCGCATGATCTCGTAACTTATGGTTTGAAAATTTGCCTATGTATGCTTTATCTAATATTTTAGAGAGAAAACTTGAATTCATATATGTAGCTATATAACTCAGGTATTTAGTTAAATGACCTCGAAGCTCAATTGGTAGTAGCTCTTCCTTTTGCGCTGTTGGTCTTGGTTAGATTCCTGCCTAGAACAAACATTTTTTTATCACGAACATATATGTCTGTACTGAGTCTCGTTGATATCTATTATATGTACTTACAAAATAAATACAATGTAAGTATTTTAGCAGTAATATGGTTCCTATAGCACTTACTGAACGTGGTTTGGGGCTAGATGACTTTATGTGAAATGTCCATGAATATTCATTTATTTATTTCCAGTAGCCTGACAGGGTTGCGGGGTGACATGAAAGGGGTGTGTGCTAGCAACGGGAAAATTTCACTCTACACAAAAATTCGTTTTACAGTTGCCAACGGCGTTGTTTACCGAAAATCCTTGTGTCACAAATTACTCTTTACTAGCAGCAACATTTTGTTTCGTACGCCATTTGTTGTGCAAGTTTTGCTGACCAAACAGTAGCCAGAACCATCCTGAAAGTCTTCATAAGTAAGAACTCAATAAAGTTCACTGACTTTTAAATTGACTTCAAGTTTACAGTTCAGCTGTATTTTTTGTTTGGTTGGTAGAAACTAGAGGATGGCATTCGTAGAAACTATAATAGAAACATGGAAATAATATATTATAACTAGAGTTTTAGTGTAATAGTTACACCACACCACAGTCTTAAAAAAAAATACAAAAATAGATAGAACGCCTAAAAAAAATTTACAGCTCCTCCATAGTGGGCAAAGTAGTTTAAAAAAAATAATCCACCCAACTTTTTATAATCAATTCCTTTTCAATCGTATAACGATGAATACGTAGGTAGTTTATTGAATCCAAACAAAAGATAATACGTATTAAATAATTTATTACAATGTTTTTATTTACAATCTGGTACAATAAATAAGCAGTTATATAAATAAAGTTATTATTTTTATACAAATAGACTCAACATCATTGTGTCACGTGTCAGTTGTTTTGATACAAAGTTTCAACATGTTAGACGACCCAGTTTAAATTATACTGTTTACAACTTGAGGGAGACCTAAATACCATTATGGATAATATCAAACAAAAGAGAAATTTTCCCTAGAATGTAAAATGAAATATTATAATACATTGTTACATCCAGAGAAAATTTCAAAACAAATATTATGTTTAATTCCCATAGATATTAAATACCGTTTGTTATATACCTATCAGACATACAGGATAATGATTTTTTATTGCGAAGCGAACATTTTGCGTGTCTATTATTAATACATAAATCCTTTTCTAGTTTTGTTCGTAAGTGATTAAATTTGTTAGTCACTACAATAATTGAATATTACCACCACAATTTAAATCAAAGCATGGACACATCTAACATCGTTCAATAATTTGATCAACCTTAACACGAGTGGGGCTTTGAATTACAAAATTATACAGTCGCAAATTCGATAACAAACTTTATCCATACAAAACTAACACATTCAATCAATATTTACAAAGGTATCTAAAAGGACGGAATGATAAATTCAGTCTGACAACCACCGCTAGCTTGGGATTATTATATAAATTTATATAAGTAAGAATTTTGATCAACTCTCCTGAATTTGACACTATCGGATCTAAGAAAATTTGTTACACAAATGGAACTATTAGTTGTCGACAAAAATATTACATTATTTGTTTTATCGCTTTGTGATTAAAATAACAAAATTTAAGAAAAAGTTGGAAGATTTTATAAACATGTCATTTGGCTTCTTCTTTTCTTAATAACTAAGGTCCTAACTAAAACAGTCACTTTACACAAATACAGCAAAATTCCATCACAATAGCACCATACTACCATGATATATCACTGAATCCCTGCTGCAGCCTCTTGGTTCAAACAATCAGTCAATACCACTTCCGAATAGAAAGCGTCTTCCCTCACATCTCATCACCACGTTTCAGGGCAGTACTGTATAAGATCAGCCACAGAGCATGAATGCAAACAGCACTCGTCAGCGACTTGCCTTCGTATTCTTTCTCTTGAAAAAATGGCCGCTCTTTTTCCGCGCACTTTTGACAAGTTTTCCTCTGGTAGATCGCTGATTGGGACAGCTCCTGTGCAGATTTGGAATATCAGCGTTGATAGGGATCTGCTGCACAAGTCTTGGATCATGGAGCTCAGCGTCAGGTTCTCTCCGTCTATGGAATCCAGTAAGAGTAAAGCGTATAGGATCCAAAGGAATTTTGCACTTGTACGTGACATTTTTGTGGGCGAATCGGATGGCGGACGGGGCGTAACTGAAACTTCCCTCAACAGATCCGTACTGTCGATGCCACAATAAATATATGATAACCTGTGTCAACGGTGACAACAGAACAACATAAGTTCAAAATAACAAGTCGGAGGGCCCCAAGTCAAGATGAGACTGTACCGATTTGATATTTATAGAAATTTGATAAGCGGACCATTTTAGAGGTTCGTTGGTGGTGAACGAGAAACGATTCTAAATTTGTAGCAGTGGTGTCTGCTTATTTATTCGATTTAGAAATTTGTGATAATGAATACTAGTTAGCATTCCGATGGACCCATTACGTAATGAGGGCTTATATGTGCTTAATAAATATTATACCATTATAATTAACACACAAAAGCATTTTTGGACAAATTATGTCAACTGTAATAAAGCAATCAGTTAACTATCAAGTATAATTATCTAAGCTTTACTACTTAGTAAACTGTCATATGGGCTTAGCTGGCAAAAAAAGTGGCAAGCGATAAAATTGCTGGTTAATGTCTGGTTGCGTCATAAAATGTAAAGAACCCTGTAAATTACTTTCACATGCCAATTTGAAGTGAAAAATAAATGTATAAAACATAAAGTTATATTTATCATTGTTGTTTGTTGATGCAAAAGTGGCCCAAAAATCTCAATGTGTGCTCTTGTACAACTGATAAAAATTTATCGTAAAATAATGAGTCCAATGTTTTACAAAACAGATGTTTGACCATTCATAATTTCATTGAGTGTACGCTTTTTTAATATCAAAACTATTAATTCAACTCTTTAAGCGATAATATGGCCAGTAGTGACGCCACAATTAATCAATAATATTCATTGACATTTTTCACAGAACCATCTAGCCCCAAACTAAGCATAGCTATGGGAATTAGGTAACTGATAAAATATTATACTTTTTTATTTAAGATATTCTATCAATTACATGAATGAATGAATGAATTAATGAACACTTTATTGTACACCATAAAATTTACATAATATTCATATAAATATACTTAGATTTAGTACAATGGGCGGTCTTATCGCTGAAAGCGATTTCTTCCAGACAACCTTAGGATGGAGTTTTATCATGTGTTGCTTCATAGGACGGCGGTGTACATACACAGTCTATACTAGTGGAGAATAAAGGAAAAATATGATATATTATAACTCAATCACTTAATACTTAATTAAATCCGAATACACAATATAACATATCTAAAAAATAAACTAATACATAATAAAAATAGATACATGTTATACATATACCGAAATACAGAATAAACGCCTATGTTCGTCACAAAAATGCTTGTGTGCCGAGGTGGGAATCGAATCCACGACCCACAGCGCAGATAGCAGAGCTGAGACAACTGAGCTTTGACGTCAGTCAAAAATCGCATGAGTAACTCTCATACAAGGCTGCTGGAACACACCGCTTTGTACTTGTTGGCTGATATGTTTTATTTTATGATTCGTTAGCTGTCTGGCTAAGATAGGCATTTGCCCTATCAGCAAGCTATGGTAATCCATAGTTATGGTAAACTTTTAACAGCTTCACCTTCCGCAAGTAATCTTGCGGAAGGTGAAGCTGTTAAAAGTTTTTTATAATGTTAAGACGTGCCTACGTCATGCTTAGAAAGGAGACTGAGGAATTCTTTCGAAGGATAGTTCGCCGATGACAACGATGTATTAAATTTAAAAAAAATGGCTAGTCTAAGTAAAAAGCCAATACACTAAAAGTAATAAGGAAAATGAATTTTAGATTTAAGTTCACATTTCACAATGTGTGAAAATTTGAGTTGAGAAAAGTATCAGGATGGGGCTGATGAAAAAAAGGAATCTTCTATTAGGAGTTTCTTGCTGGTTCTCCCATGTTTGTATATGGTTGGAACAAGCACCAAAATTACTAATAAGAACGGGTGATTTCGTAGGTGCATATGTGTTTTTAAAAAGCTGATGCGTTTATATCATTTAAAAAAAAAAAAAAAACAAAGAATATAAATATTTTTGTCTTTGACCTTGACTTTACTATGGGCTATGCCGTGTACTATGGTGAAAGTCTTCCGATCAGCTTTTTTAATAGCTCCAGCTAGAGAAAGCGTGCTACCTGATATTGTGGTACCTTCGAGTCATTTAACAGTGTCACTTTTTATGGCAGTGAGGTGGCAGTTTTTATGGTGGTGACATATTGTAGCTAAAGCCACCTAAACAGCTGCAACAACACCAAAACCTACAGATGTGAGCGACGTATATCTCCTAAAAACTTGGACCTTAAACATTATAATATAACTGGTACTTAATAACTCAAGGTATTTAATACATAACTTGTATCTGAAACTGTCCATCCAATAAGGAAAGCTTGTGGGCGAATGCTAACAAATCTCAGATTTGGGTCGCATCTATGGCAACCACCGTAAGGAAAATCTTTTACTTACCAAGATTGTACCACTCGAATCCAATTCCATACATTAATTTAATATTATTTGTGTTTTTGTTTAAACCTTCAGAGGGATGATCTTCGAAAAAAAATAGTTACAATTGGTGAGCAATACGGTTTTTAACCCTCCACGATAAAGATGATAATGTTACAAATTTTTAGTATTTATCTGTGTATTTGTGTACATGAAAGCTGACGTGGTCGAGATGGTTTTTAGCTATTATATAATATATGAAGATCTGTTCACACGATTGATTTTTTTTTTTTTATAATAATAATCTTGCAATTATAAAATTGCTTTTTATAATAATATTTTTTAAATGTTTAACTAGTTATTACACTTCAAAATTCATAAAAATATATCTATATTTATAACACGACTATTAAATCTCAAATATTCTCTACTAATTATATTGTGTACAAAAGGGTTTGCTTCACCACAGAAGCTACCGATGAAGTTGGTTACAAAAGGTTTTGTTTCACCAGTGAACGCCTCATTGAAGTTGGCTACAAAAAGGTATGTTTTACCACTGAAGCCACCAAAAAAGTTGCTTACAAAGGTTTTGTTTCACCAGTGAACACCTCATTGAAGTTGGCTACAAAAAGGTTTGCTTCACCACTGAAGCTATTAATAAAATTGGTTACATATGACTTTATTTCACCTCTGAAGTTGGTTATAAAAGGGTTTGTTTCACCACTGGACCCACTACTGAAGTTGGTTACAAAAAGGATTGTTGCACCGATGGAGTTGACTACAAAAGAGATATCAACAAATTATTACCCTTTGTATCCAACATCAGTGTACCATAATCACTTATTGATTAATTTCCTAGTTTTAGATTATATCTTCCAAACTATTGTATATTTAGTCATAATTATACCATTCTACTACATGTAATCGAACTACCCTCAATATAATAAATATACAAAAATATTTGTTCAAAGATCACCAAGCTCTGAACAAATATTTTTGTTTATTTAAAGCTTTAATCGCCTTAATAATTTACTTTCCCGTACAAAATATATACATGTGATACAAAACAGTTTAAATATTTACTTACGCGTCGTACCCGCGCGATTTTACTTGAGTGGATATCCGACATCAAAAAGAGAGTTTTAAAGTTAATGTTAGGCAGAGAATTTTACAAACACTGATAAATTTCAGAACTGAAATGTGGTTTACAGTGACAGTTTTTGATTGTATAAAACTGGAGCAGATCTGATCAAGTGATAGATTTAATTAGCTCTTGATATTTTAAAGTACGTAGACTTCAATTCCTCAAGCAGTAGTGCACTCGCATTGCTTAGCAATGAGATATTACATCCCCATCTCGGGTGACGGGCACAACGAGATGCGACTTGGGTCTTCTCATACTTTTGTCGGAGAGGATTTGAGTCGTATCACGATTGTTATGGCCGGAGGTAACTGAACATAAGGTGGGCCAGCTCAACCCATCACTTTATATTATCTGTAGTAGATATTATGAAAACACTATTCTTTTGCTCTACTCTATTAATAATGCATAGATAATTTGTTATCGCATACAGGCGCCGTCCTTTCCACAGTGTCTAAATGTAGTAAACAGATAAATAGACTGATAATTTTGATTTGTCCTTCGCTTGAATAATGTTTGTTCGCTAATTATACACGTGTCATTGTCAGCAGTTGGCATATGTACCTACCTATACATTTATCCCTACTAGCTGCGCCCCACGGTGTAACCCGCGGGTAAAAAGTCAACATTAGACGTTGGGAAAAAAATCTGACTGAAGATGTGTTTTCTGCAAGCCACAAAAAAAGACTTTTCTTTTTCGCGAGTATATTTTCTATTAGCTGTGGTGATAAATTTACCGCTATAAAACCATATAAAACAATGGCAAACAATTTTGTTTTTTAAGAGTTTTTATTTTTAATGCCAATAGTCAGTCTGCAGGGATGGCAACTAGTTTATAATATTAGTCTGATTTATAAGGAGTTGTAGTTGAACGTAGATATATAAAACGCGTTCAATATAATAGTTAAGAGTCACGGGACCACAGCAGTGCCTCCGCATTTCTGAAAATTATTATCAGTTTCAGTACCCTTTTCACTTGAAACCGAACCCGGGAGGGAACATGGGTGATTTTTCTTGTACAAATTAGGGGACGTACATTTTCTTGTACAAATTGTACAATTATAAATATAGTCTCTTTCGTTTATATTTAAATTTACAGGAGATTAATCGGCTATTACGAGTAAAAATTAGACATGGCCTTATTTAGGCACCGCATTTGGTGCGAAAGCAACAACCCAAAGTAGTAAGTACTGCTTGGCTGAGGATTACCACACCTGGTAATCCTCAACCAAGAATTTTTTTAAGTTCCGATGGACGGGTGTAGGTGCTGGTGAAATTAAAGACGACTTGAGTCTTCCAGACTTAGACTTCGCATACTTAACTTTTTCTTTATTCTCATACTTACCAACAGTCTTCTCATACTTTAGGATGGGACGACCAGAGTCGTTTTTTGTTGTTCATGGGTAGTAACTTCTTATCATCGGTGACAGGTAGTCCGCGTGCTCGTCCGGTTCATTAGTCGCTATAAAAAAATACCCTTTAAGCTTTTTGTTTTCCTTCCTTGGAAAGTTAGAGACCTTGTCTAAACCATTAAATTATATCTATACACACAAGAAAAGTCCTGCTCCAAACTTGAAAAGTGATTAACTTTGACATCAGCACCGCAATCGGAACCCTGCAGAAACTTTTCAAGGTCGAGTAATTCCAATATGCGGCAAATTGAAATTGTGGATTTGATTGTTATGGCAAGAATAAACTACAAACTTTGGTACGTATATCTGATCCGGCACTGTGCTATGCCTTAATAAAAGCTAAAAAGTGATGAACAGGCAGCTCGAAGAACCGACAACCGCTAGGCAATAAAGGCTCTTGAATGGAAACTACGAACCGTAGGACGCACGCAGCGTAGGACGAGCCCCGCGCCCGGTCGACTGATGATATCATTTAGGTTGCAGGTGGATGGAGGTGGCTCAAACTGCTTAATTTGGAAATCTATGGGAGAGGCCTATATTGGACGTCTATCGGCTGATATGATGATGTTGATGATTATATGATAGTAAAGTGTGTGTGGGCAGTTCTCGTGGATACCCTGATTTTGAAACGAAGAAAAATCTTGAAATAATTTTGATAGTTTCGTCTTGTGAAAATCTTATGGTAAATTTGAAGATAACTCTAATAGTAAAAAGATACGAGATTGGTTCGAAGAAAAGTTGATAACAAGGAAACTAACAATATCACTTCAATCATTGAACATAATTGTGTTAACAGCTAAAATGACGTAGATTGATTTTATCTAGTTTAGTCTCCTAAGGTTGTGTTTTGATTTATAGCAGTAGCGGTTGGAGGGATTTGTATCTTTACTATTACTTTCTTCTCATAGGAGTATCATGCATAATAAGTAGTTGTGAAAACTATATAATATGTAATGGTTATCAAATAACCTTCCAGTTTCTAAGAACCTACTATTCAAACATAAGTCAGTAAAAATACCGTTGTACTAAAAATAAAATATATAAATTTTAATGATCATTTCACACATTGCTCTTTTGGCCCAAACTAAGAACTGATAGAATTCTTAAATAGTACGTTTTTTTTTTAAATGTATGTATATATTTATGTAGAAAAATGTATGTACATTCTTGGGTGGGAATCCTCAATCTACAGCACAATAAGCAGAACTACTACCAACTGAGATGTGAGGCCAGTCTAAATTAAAACAAGAGAAGAAATGTTGAGCTATAATATGAAAGATTATTAAGTTATTTTTTTCCGCTTGCGCTTATAACTATCAATATATCCTTTGTGTTATAGTATCACTATATTTAATTTACTTGTATAGTTGAAAGTGTAACACTTTTCTTTGATTGTAATCTTTTTGAGTATGCACCGACTTTTTATGAATTCAATTATGAGGGGTCATAAAAAATACAGACTATTCGTTAATGGATACCAGATAAATTGCTTTAAATACTAAGCGAAAATCCTCAAACCTTCATACAGCAAAGATTTTGTAAAGAACCATGTTGCTAGGAAGTATATTAGTGATTTCTCTCTTCAGTGGGGCTTTCTCCAATGAGTGTATTAAGTATACATTCGATGAAGGCTTTTACGATCTTTTTAATAACAACGTAGGGCCTTGTTCTGAAAGGATGTTGTTTTGGGAACAGCGCGAATATTCATCCATTGGTATTGAAGGTCGGGATAATAATAGTAGACATTTTGTATCGCCTGGTAAATATTTGAGCTGTATATCTTCATTTCCGTTCACAATGTCCGCTGGTGGTGTAATTGAAGTAACTGTGTATATTGGTTCGCATAATATTCTTGACCAAGTAACAGTTATGGCATCGAAAACTGTGCCTAACGGTGTTAATGATGCGGATGAGTTAGTGCTTACTCAGACTATAGATCCTGCTTCTGCAAAGGGATGGGAAACGTTCATATTTCAACTTAGTGGCGCTGGAACATTCACCGGATACGTAAGTAGTTTTATAAGAATATAAATAATAAATATTTTCCCGGTATTTATTCCGTTTTAAACGCGTGTCTTAATCGTCGGATTCATAATTTTCTTAAATAATTATGGTATCTATATTTAAGAAAATAACCTATAGATTTTCTTTATAGATCAATTTAGATTTTTTTCATATCATATTAAATTAAAACCGTAATAAAACTTAAGAATAAAACATTGGTTTTGCAAGTAATAAAGAAATACTTTATTTTAAGATGAAGAAAAGAGGAAAACGTAATTTTTTTTCTGTAAATCTGTTAGATGCCTGTTTAAGTGAGTTTAAAGTTTCAAATGTCTCGTAAATATCCAAAACTTGTAAAAATACCATGTACTTAGCCTACATTTAGATTTTAGATTTATTTATTTTACTCCATGTATTAAATAGTTATAATTTCTAGGAAATCATCATGAAACCTGTTGCAAGTCATTAAAAACTAAATAATTTTAGGATTATTGAGCATATAACTTAATAAGTTAGAAACAATTTTAAAATATTCCACACACTTTCACAATGTTACTTTAGAACGTCCTATGCAACGATTTATTCTTATAGGAATCGAGTAATATTTATTTCATTATTATGTATATTTTCCTTTAATTATTTCAGCTCAGTTTCATGGGGGTAGCAGCACAGCAATCAACAATTTTAGTGGATTCATTCCGTTACATTCCACCAAACCATGATGGTTCTTGCATAGAATACGAAGACCAAGCTACACTTACTACAAAACCCACAGTTACCGAAGATGATACCACTCCGACGAAAGTTGATGAAGTACCAACCACTCAGTCTTCAGTTACTACGTCGAACCCAACCATCCCTACAGTTATTGTGACCGAACCAACTACGGTTCCAACAGAACCAGAAATGGAGTTCCTTGCAAACGGTTGCCCCGTAGACCCCCATGTACACTGGCTCGTGCCCGATAAGAAAAATTGCACTTTGTTCTACTACTGTGTTTGGGGAGCCACGGTTCAGCGTTATTGCCCCAGCAACCTTCATTTCAACCCTGTGCTTCAGGTAATAATTATTATATTGTATTTCAATATTTCTTTTCTTATTGTGGCGATAACTACGTAATCATTGCTAAGGCTTTGAAAGAGAGAAACAGAAATAAGGCCAAAGTGGCATCGTGTTGCGCCCGTCACTTTGAGATATGAAGATGGAATGGAATGTTTTCACTTTGACTGGCCTCATAGCTGATAGTAACTTTGCCTTTTGCACTGTATCTTGGGGATTCCCACTCAGGAATGCATCTGTGTCACGAACATATATGTTGTGTGGTATAAGTATAATAGGTATTCAATAAAAGTAGTTGATCAGTAATCTAGTTCCCGTAGTAAAGTTATGCTTAGTTTGGGGCTAGATGCCGTCGTGAGAAATGCCCATGGATACGTATTTATCGTTTTTATTTATTTTATAATTGGAACGCTATATGAGCGCCTTACTACTAGGCCTCAGAAATGGCAGTCCTTAGGTCATTCTTGGCTCGATGCTGGATGATTGAACTTTCCACCTCACTGTGCGCCAGCACTGAAAAGCCGATTTTCGATCCAAGTATGCGTCTCTAGTGGAATCTTTATCAGGAATCTAGTCGCAATATAATAGTCAAAATCAACACTGACTCTAATCAATACTACAAATATTTATGATCATTATTTTTATTACAGGTCTGTGACTGGCCACTAAGCGCCGGATGCACGCTGAACTAATATACTACTGACATTTACCACGATCAGCATTATTCTTTAAGAAAGATTTTTTTGTCACTGATAATTACAATAAAAATATAACCATTGCATTGAAAAATGTTTCTTTTTTAATATCCTTGAGCATTTCATTGATTTATCACATTTAAAAAAAATGTTAAATACAAGTGCAAAGTCAAAAGCAAGTTATAGCCAAGTTCTGCGTTTTAAACAATTAGTAGAATTTAAACAACACTCCAAACGATAACTTTCTTAGAGTTTAGATATAATTTCAAAGGAAATGAATTTAACAACTTTCAGGTTTCTAAAGGGAGTTGTACAACTACCTGAGAGTGGTATTAATATTATAGAACAATAGAACAAAAGCAAAAACATATTTGTAGCCATTGTCCTCAACTGGCTTTGAAAGGTTTGACTCCTATTTCATGCTACTCCTTGTAAAAGGCACTAAGTAAAGAACATTCATAAGAAAATCATAGGTACAGCCAACAGAAAGCAAGATTTTCTCATGTGAATAAAGTAAGAGGACGAGCTGACATCCCACCTGATGATGAATGGTTATTGTCACCCATAAACAACAGCAATACGACAACGGTCCTTTGCTACCTAAGTATGAAATGACTCGAGACGCATTGAGTTGCCCCCATCATTCTGAGTCGCGGATGTAACGTCTCATGCGCCTGTATTTTCCCCGGAACACAGCAATCTGAGTGCACTACTTCTTGAATGCGGATTACCCGTTGTGGACGTACTCGTATTACTTCTCCGGACATACTTGGCACAAGCACTACTGCTATTTTGCGTTGCTCCTCTAACACTGAATCCCCAAGATTGCCTCAGAATCCAACCCCGTTACCTGATACCAACTGCAAGCTTCCAACGATTTAAACTTCGATAAAACTTTTACTTTCTACTAAATACCCCGAACTGAAAATTCAAAATCCATCGTCATTGAGCTAAAAGATTTTAGAGCTATAAAAATAGCTCCAAAAGTTTAGAATAATATTATATATGTCTACATAGACTGAATCTTTCTGTGTAGAAACCTTGGAAATCATCCTGAAGGTATTTGGTTTTGGTAATTGCAGTAAAAGGGCTATCTGTCAAAAGAAACTGGGAATCGAATTATAAAAACCTTTATGAAATATTGAGGCAAAGTTCTTTCATCTGAAGGTGATTAAATATCTTTGATATTTATTGGTCCCGCTAAATACCCTACGAAATATTTATTCCAAAAAGCACTATTCATATTTTGCTATCATTACCTACTACCTATCATTATAACTACCTCTAGCAAGTTTCAGGAACATTGGGTAAACAATTTAGAAGTTTTGGTCGAACAATATGTGGGATACATCCTTCAGTAAATAAACAGTTAGAACTTCAAGTATATTATTCGCGTAAAGTCAAGTACGAAATAAAATTATGAGTAATAAAATGTATTGTAATTAATATTAAATTATTTGTAAACAATATGTGATGAATATGTGGTGAAAGTGTTTTTTTTTTAACATTGTCATAACATTTAAACTTAACCCGATTTTCCATTATATCATTAACTATCCTAGTCTTGTAGTTAAAGATGTTTTATTTCTCAAGACCATGGTTCACTTACAAAGAAAATAATGATTAAATATTAGCTTAATCTTAGTGCCCTTAAATACTTACTTGATAGAGATTTCTTATTCGTTCTTTTAGGCGTATTTTTTAAACAAACATATTTGTTGCCTCGTTGATAACTGTTAAGAAGTTGATTATAAAGAAGTAAATGTTACAAACTGAGTCCAGTAAAATAATTTCACGAAATAATGAAACTAAGATAAAAATTCTCACCCCATCATCTCAACTTGGTTCCCTCTCAATTTTATACCGGTCTTATAAAGTGGTTTCATTATAAAGCTGAAAATCCCCAGGTGAATTGCAATCTCGTGACAAAAACTCCGACATTGTCAAGAAAGTAAGTAGCTAGGGATATTTTTATTACGTCCCCCAGGAGAAGCATTTTAATGAGGGCTTTGGGAGGACCCAAACGATGAGTTATTGTCATCCTTTAAATCCTGTTGATCATTCTCCGCGTCCCACGTTGTCATTTCTAAACTACTATTTTTGAGGGTGGCTGACAATGGCGATTATTTAAATTAGAACAGGGTGATATAGAGTTTTTATTTCACACTAAAGGACTTCGTTTCAGGCTGTAATTAATAAAGTGTTCCCATAATCAAATAATATGCATGTTATATACATATAATTTATAGGTTACTTTAATTTTAAGCTTGTTTTAGATATTGAGTATTGCTATTTTGTGTTTAATTATTTTACACGAGGAACGACGTGTTTATACGAGAAGATTAATAGTTTAAACGCTTCTCCACAAAATTCCTATTAGCATGTCAAGTACCAGTCACAGTATAGTCTGTTTTGTAAAACTTTGGAACTTTGTCTGTTTTGTGAAGCATTGGAAATCAGCCAATTTCAAAATAATATTCAAAGTCAAAGTGAAACTTAACAAAGTTAACTTTAATTAACTTTAATTCTGTTAAGTTCATAAAAAAATATTCGGAATGTCATTTTTTAGAAATAAATGTCTATTACAAGATCATGCGTTCTTATTACTATGTTTGGTAGTTTTAGTTTTTTGTTGTAGAAAAAATTACTGTATTTTTCTTGTAGTACTCGTATATTGTTTATGTTAACTTTGTATTTGGCAAATAATAAACGTATTTACATTTGTAGAACATTAAAATGTACATTCGGCCCTGATACTCACTCGTATAAGCTAAATAGCATATCACCACACTTCCTAACTAATATTATAAATGCAAAAGTGAGTTTATTACGCTTTCACGCCTAAACCACAAAATCGATTTTAAAAATTCTTTTACCAATGGAAAGCTTCATTATCAACGAGTAATTTTATTCCCGTATTCTCACGAGAACGGGAATTACGCAGATGATTCCGCAGTGAAAAAGCTAGTGTTTTTTTTTTGCGAATTATTGACGGTACGTGCTGAGGGCCCACCTGGTGGTAAGTGGCGACCCCCGCCCATGACAACAGTAATGCGACTCAGTATAAGATTTGGATCTTACACTGAGTCGCACTCATCCTGCTGCGACCATCACCCGAGATGGGTATGATACGTCTTATGCATATTATAAAGCTGAAAGCTAAAGCTTTATGTACAATATATTTCTCTGTGTATTTGTATGTTTGTTACTCCTTCACAGTAAAACGGCTCAACGGATGGATTGAATGAAATTTCGTGCCAGGATAGCTTATATCCTGGATTAACACATAGGCTACTTTTGATCCCTTATAACAGTGGGTAACACGGCGGGGTGCAGCTTGTTGTATATAATACCTATATATTATTATTAAGTCGACCATAAAATAAAAGAAATCGCTAAGCTACGATAAATAGTGTCATTAATCTGCCGCAAATGAGAATGAATAAGGAGCCTTTTCAGCAGCCGATACATATCAATTTATTTTTTGGGGCAACGTCACGAATTTTCGTAGTTTCAGTTTATATGTTTTATCATTAGGTTACATGAATGCTGGAAGAAATCGCTATTAGCGATAAAGATAACTTTTAGATAGCATTTTAACTTCTTTTTGATTTTGTTTAAGTGTTTTTATTATTTAACTGTTTGTTGAGAATTTTCATTCACTCATTCATAATGTCCATTCAGTTCTTAAAAAAATATAATGTATTTTTTTTTAAACTGGTTTAGTTCGATTTCGTCTCGCACATCACCGGTTCCGTACAAACTTGTAGGGATTTTTCACGTATTATATTTGTGCTTTAACTATAAATTGAAGTTTCAGACCGTTCCCTTTACTTGGGCTATAAGACTATAAGACATAGAATGTCTTATACAACATATAAGACATTCTATCTAAATTTACTGATTCTAGGTAAATGGGAAGATCTATATACGTTTTTATCCCTTTGCGAGTGTCGAAACATGCGGCATAAATAGCCATATCTTTTGATTGCGTTGACTTAGAAGTTTAATTTTTTTCGGAGTTCCAAAGGATTGCAGATCAGTATTAGATACTTCCTGAGAAAAAGGGTCTTGACAGACAGAGAAATGGACAAAGTGGATGGACAAGATGGAGAGATGTTCAATTTTACGTTACGCAATCCTTAAAAAATAATAACACCTTATTATTATTATTGTCGTTTAAATAGATCCCACTATCCCAAACCAACCATTAATGTACGTTTTGATGGATAGATGTTTGTCTCGCCACTACTGAATCGTTTTGGATGTTGTCAACGAGGGTAAATGATGGACTGGATTATACAGAGTGCTTTTTTTTATTTGATATACCATAACCATATGTCAATGTTTTGCGTTTATGTTTCCACTTTCATCATACAGGCAGCAAAGAATGAACTCTCTTCCCGATCAGTATGAAATGAATATATGGTGGCATTTAGACTCAGCGCTCCCGTGCTTAGGAGGGCACGTCAAGATATCAGTCCCGATGTCATTCGATAAGCCATGTTGAAGGCCCTATAGGTGGTTTGAAAACATATACTATCTCTGACACCAGATACATGCATGTACTATTATATAATATTTATGAACTATACATATAAAGCTTCCTCTTGAATCACTCTATCTATTGCTTAAAGTTCGTTGAGTAGTTTAAAAGATCTAAGCGAACAGATAGCAGAAGCGACTTCATTTATATGTAATAAAGATTACCAACCTAATATTGTGCATTCTTTTCATTAATACGTAGATATTGTAGATATTTAGGTTGTTTTGTCTACATAATATTCATTACTTACATACATAGATGTTATATATTTTTAGTATATTGTAATATAAGAAGCCAATGCCAATAAATGCATTCAATCAACAGTTAATATGTCAATTTAACGTAATTTTATTGTGTTTAACTAGTGTTATTGTTAAGTTATCTGTTCCAACCCTTACAAACACAAATATATTTAATATCAATATCAATATCAAATACTACTCTTTTTTCCAACCTGTAAATGTAAGCGACACTCATTACTGAGTTTTTGCTATGCCGTGCCAGCAGGCTCTGGGTGGGGGTATCTGGACCTCCACTGTAATAACAGGCCTTAACACAATCAAAACACAGCAAGCAACATAGACGCCTACGAGCGACATGGATATTAGTTTATTTTTAATTTTTGTAAAAGTTGGCCTTCCATATGGCATACTGGCTGCCCTACGGGAAGCAGCCGGGTTAAGTGGGATTTTTACCTGAATTAGACGGATTGGGCTCCCTTGGTACATCAAAACCCATTCGCTCTTAATTATGGAGAGTAGGCCGGTGTCGTTGCAGTGGGAACATTAGAGGCTGGTACAAAAAAACCCCTCCAGAGGCCGATCTCTGAGCTCTCAAAAAGGAATTTTACCAGAGATCCTGTCGCTTTGCTTTGAGATCTATTACCGAAAAGACTAAAGGTACCCCTGACTCCGTTAACCCTGCTCTGCAGTGTTAGGCAGCTATTCCCTGAGCCCGACTCGCAGTCTAATCTAGATAGTTTAATTTCAGCAAAATTAATTCAACGTTCGTAACAAAAGAATCGGGGGCATTGAATCAATGCTTGAGGTCATTATTTTTTGGTAATATCTTATTTTACAAGTTGATATTATTGTCCTTAGTATGTTACACATATCGGCTCCTGAAAAAATGCCTCTGATCAGTCCCGAAATTAATTTGCCCTTCAATCCGGCATGTCGGCCATTTCTCACATGAAATGACTACTCGAAATTAATTGAGATACAAATGTCCAGTCGTTTAGTTTGACCTCTGATTTCGAAGGTTGATTGATATTTGGTCCAAAGTTATATGTATACGTATATAAAGATTGTGTACTGGCAAACTGTAGTTTTGTAGTACTTTTATATAAAACGTAACCTGATAAATCTGGTAAAGAATTATTGAAGGACGTTAGTTTGAATTTGAATCGGAACATAACCACTCAGCCTTTTCTAGTGAAGAAAAATATTTGAATACACTCTACGACAAAGCAATGTTTTTGCTACGAAATTTCTAGTTTCAAAACAAAGCAAGTTTTGGTTTTATGACCAAATAAATTATATATTTGTCATGCGGCTGCAAAAATTGTGATACTAACCGTAGCAGTACAAACTATTTTGTTATATTATTTAAACAATTAAGTGTCTCTTGCATGTGCACGACTCAAACTTGGATAGTGTTGTACTATATTGTACTGTATTGATCATTTCATACTGTATGTACTATACAGTTGGCACTATGATCACAGAAAGTTTGTAGCTTGTTTGCATTTTAAAACTAAAGACGCTTTTTTTTTTTGATTTGAGAACAAATAACAGCCAAATAGCCATTCGAGGTCGAGACGTCATTAAATATTCTTGGAATAGCTTGCTTTTTTTAAGCGATATGGTAATTTAATAACCGAATAGTAGGTATTTCCGAATAGACTGCGTATTCGTAGATGGTTATGATGTCACGTCCAAGAAAATGCCAATTAAGTTATTAGAATAAGTGTTTATACGCTGCTACTAGAACTCAAATATAGATAAATAGGGAACGTAACTACACGTAAACTTCAAAAGGTTCCTTCTGTTGTTTATTTCGTTATCTCTGCCAATTCCAAAGCGTCAATTACAGCAGTCATAATGCAGCTCTCTACGTTGTGCCAGCTGCTTGAAAACTGTATGTAATCGGTTCAAGAAACTCGAATATCGTCGAGTTAGAATTATTGCATCCGGCACGCTCCTGAATTCAGAATATAACTGCTGAATTGTGAAATTTTGTCTGAAGCGTGATCGTACTGGATTTGTTTCTATTCATCTTAATTATTATATGAAGTTTTTGTGATCCGCCCTGTGTTAAATATATTATAATATTATGAAAAGAAAAAGTAAAATTAATCCTTTAAAAATTTGATTATTTACATACATTGGTAATATATTTCAATTTAATTCGGTTAATATATTATACCAAACTATCCTTTTTATCCCCAATTAGTGCAGAGAACGCCACGCTCAATTTGACCTCATAGTGAAGAATGACGTCACAGTCGACCATGATATCGCCGAGCATTTTAGAAAACACCAAACTAAAATCATTGTTTCTTCTACAATTATTATTCAACTTGATACGGATAACAACGAATGTTACCAGCGGTTAAAAAGTCAATATGAGACGATGGGAAAAGAACTGTCAGAAGTAGTATTTTAGCAAGTCACTAAAAATTAAACTTCCCTTTTTTTCGACCTACTTTCATTACAAATTTCACCCAAATCCGTTCAGCTATTAAGTGTGCAGAAGAAAAAACAAACTCACACTTATCTGTAGTTTCATGGTATGGATAAGGAGATAGGGTACCTATCATCCAAATATAAATAAAAGTTTAAGAATCTACATTAACGCAAGCAATAAAATAATCAACAATGAAGGGAAAAGTTTCCTAAATTCAAGGACATGTCCTTGAAAGAAATATCAAAGGCAACGCGAAACAATTCGTATTAACGCTTCCGTGATAGATTAAAGCCCATTCATTCTAAATTGTCCTTGGAACAAGCGATTGAAACAGTGAAAACCGTTGATGGTAACACGTTTCGAACAAATTGTTACTCTAACAATACAATTTCATCGGTTTCCACTGATCGCCATTTGGATGGTAACATTTTTTTTGTATAAAATAAAATATCTGATAGATTCGAATCAGAGCGAGAGCATTCACAACAAAGCGTTAATTATTTTTCACTGGTACTGTAATTTTGCAGTCCTTAATTAAATATACAGACAATTTTCACAAAAGACTCATCATTCGTAAAATACCTTTTTTTAAGGATTTTTTACGCAATGACAACTTATTTGTTGTATATATTCTGTAAAGGTAGCAAAAAGCTTTGAGTATTTTATTTCTTTAAGCTCATTGTTTAAATAAAAAGATAAAACTTCACATTTTCTTGGTTGTTCTGGGTATAAATTTTAAATCTTACTGCTAGAAAGAGCATTAAAATTCTAATTTAATATGCAAAACGGAATTGCAAGCATTCTTTCTCTCTAGAAATTTAAAAGCATAATGTTATGCATTGTAGTTGCAGTTACCCAAATTACTTGTTATTTTCTATGACTATGCTATGAGATTAAATTGTTTGTTCTATTAACTTAGAGAATTTAACTGAATTATGGTAAAATTATACCATGTTAGTTAAGGAGTTAGTAATAAAACTTTTAATGAAAATTAATATTATTTATTAAAGAAATTGTTTATAGTACCTGTTTCACAGCCATAATAAGCATTTCATTTCATCTTTTAAATTTTAATGTAACTTTATTCGCAAATAAAACCGGCTACGCCGAAGTGGTTCACTCACACTTTGTGTGGTGGCATGAAACTTGTTCTCGGGTCTTAGGTGTTTACCTTGTGTTTCTATGTTTGTAGTGCAAAGTTATGAGTGTGTAAACGTTTACATTTGTTACGTTTTGGGTGCCGGTGAATTTATAGGCCCATGGGACGTTACGTCCCCGTCTCTGAGTGATGGATTCAACACGATGCGACGTGAGGTATCTCATGTCCGGGTAAGGTGAAACCGGAGTCGGTTTGCTGTTACGCGCGGCAGTAACCACTTAACATCAGGTGGACTATCAGCACGTCCTGTCACTTTAGAAACATTAAAAAAACTTTCACTGCATAATCGATATTTTGAGGAGTGTTGCTATCGATAACCCAAATATAGCACATAACTACAATTTCAGATAATTACACGTACCTACAAGTTCGTAATTATCTGATAAATGATAATCATGCACGTAAATTCACTGCGGCAATTCGATATGTTATCGTAAGCTATCTGTATAGCCAATACAATATTGGACAACGGAAACGAAAATATAACAAATTCTGATTGTTTTTTAATACAGTGATAGGTAAGACGTATTTTTTATTGTCATTGTACTGTATTATTTTACAAATGTGATGTCAGGTATACCTTGCCTTTGAAGCTAGGTGTAACGGGTTTGATCCCCGGCCAGGTCAAAAATTAAGTTATTCTCGGATCATGGGAGTTTGTTTTGTGTTTATGTGGGTCTTAATGTGTGTGCATAAAATTGTTTTTTTCGCATTCAAGGTAAAAGGGTTAACGGGCTCGTAGCTGACTTGGCCCGGCCGGGTACGTTGTGTGGTAAGAACAAACTTCCTTGTTCTCGTGTCTTGGGTGTTTGTGTTTGTATTCGTGTCCATCAGAGACAGGAAATTCTTATAGTACGAGTGTGTAGAATTTATATTACAAACAAGCTGCTCTAACCACGGTTGACCATCCTACGGGAACTCTAGCTTTTGTGTTAATTTAGAATATGAAATACCTTCTAAATTTAATCTTAATATGTACAGGCATTGGGGCGGGAAAGAATAACAAACACATAGATACAAACTTTCGCTTATATAATATTAGTGTGATATTTGATTCTGTTCCAGGTGCGTGCATCTTAGCTGTGTAAATAGTGACAATAGCTTGCCACGATGAACTCTCAATCTGTCTGGCGTAGGTCTGCTGTGATGACGTCATCAGACTCTATTTCCAATCACCAACCAGACGCAGACAAGATGTCAATTTCAGGAATGCAAAGTGAGTTAAAATCCTTACTTTCATAATAACTTATCACTTTATCATAGACTGGCTGTTCGGCCACAGACTTTAAACTATCTAGATTGCATATTTAACATAAATTCATGGCACGGTAAAGCAAGAGAATCTAGCTAAATCGATTTTCAGTGTGAGGCTACAAGGCTACATATGAGGCAGTTATGATGTGGCCTCATTTTGGTCATTAAGCTAATGAGATATATTCGGCATAATTACGCATAAACATAAATGATGTCATTTCTACATAACAGATAAGCGTTTGATCTACCTCACGTGATGGTAAATTGTAGCTTTGACCTGTCATGTAACACTCTTGTGCGGAAACAGTAAGTGTTGCGCACATATACGAGTAAGAGGATAACCAAAATGCTTCAAATTTAAAGCAGCCAATACTATATATCTAGATTGAATATTGAAAAAAACTGCATAGCAAAACAGTCTAGCTACATCGATTAAGAGTGTGACGACCGCTACTTATGAGAGGTAGGTATGACGTAGCCTCATTTAGGATATTTAGCTAATGAGATATTTTAGACATAATTACGTAAAAGCAGAAATGACGTCAGTTCTGGCTAACAAATGAGTATTTTATGTTCGTATCTTTTTAATAATTCGCAACTACCATTACACGTGCTGACCCGGCATTGATGTCAATGTCATTTATAAACCGAATTTAAACAACATTTTTTTTCCTTTTTTGGATTGCTAAAATTTTATGAAACTTTTATGAACATAGTATAAAGAACTGATAATGATCTGTAACAGAAAAATTACAGGTTCATGTAGAATCCATATAACAAATGGTACAAAGATTGCTATAATTAAAAAATTTTGCTAAACATGATCTCATAAAATTAGAAAAATAATAGTTTGGCCGTAAAAAAATATTCTACCTAATTGTTGTAACAATCAACGTGGAAAAAGTACCCAATTACAGTATTGTAAATCAATCATCAATCAATCCATTTTCATAGGACAGCTATTCAATTATAGCTATCAGTTGCAATAAAATCGTCAGTGTGTAAAAATATCGCAACACAATCATAAAACCTGGCTACACCCGCATAGCCTGGCCATATACCACAACAAAACGTAGCTACACTCGCCAGTAGCACAAAATATTTTCACTGAACAGTAACGTGGCTAACTGCTAGCTGGTCAGGCGGCCCTACGACCTTGCTGCATAAATAGACTAACAAACTACACGCCATTCTATGCCGCGGTGTGTCGCCAACATAACATTACTGAAAATCAGTCTTATCAAAATGTCACCACGATTACGTCCTAATCGCTTGAAGCGCACTAATCGAAGACCGTTTAATGAGTGTTATAGTGTGGCAGTGTAAAAGTGTGGCAGTGTAAACGTTTGTTGTGGTTTATTTCAGGATGTCGTCAACAGCTTCGCCGGGTGGTAGGAAATGTATGTATTTATAGAGGGTTATTGTTTGTGAAGTGCGTGGTGGAATTCGATAGGTAGAAATTACAATGTAAGTTCATGAAAACGTAAACTTAGTTGATGCATCCAGTATTGTTCCAATATATGCGCTTAACGCGTCCGCTGAAAATGAATGCAATTTTCTTTAGTTGTTAAATACAACAGAGAAATAATGATTTGCTTCCTGTTATGAGTTTCAATGAGCTAGTTTACGTAAAAATCAAAGTATTATTAAAAAGTAACTAAATAGAAATTGATATAGGTAATTTTTACGGAACTAGACTCGTTAAAATGTATCAAAACAGCTTTTTAAATATAATTCCTATATTCGCCGCAAATAATTGGCAGAAATGGCAGAATATGTCTAGTGCCGGTCAACCTTAAGCAAGCGACTATTTTTTGTTTTCTATAATTATGATAACCAACTAAAAATTTGTTGTAGTTTTTTTAAGTAATTTTGTCCATTTCAGCATATATTGTAGACACTTAAATTAACAAATTTTGTAGATTGCTTTCGATAAAAAAAAATACTATAAATATCATTGGTATTCTTTTATGATTGAAAATAATACAAGTCGACCATTCATTTAGCAGTTGTAAAATTTTAATATTTTCACAGAGTAAATTGTTTAAATAAATTGCTTTTCTGATTAATGAGCTTTCATTAAAAATAGAGCGAACCAATTTAATTGCCCGAGACAATAGAAGTAACCAGACCCAACACCTGTTGTTGGCTAGTCCCACATTAAGGTTGACTAGTGATGTTCTGATGGATGCCTTTTTTTCTATATGACGATAATGACGGCGCTATCTAAAACCAGGAATTTTGACTGAAGATTTTTTTATTGTTTTGTTTTTTGAATTTTTGTTACACGATATCTTCGTTAGTTGAACTAATTTGACTGGTCACACAGCTCAGTTGGTAGTAACTCAGCCTTTCGCGCTGTATGTCGTTTATCAATAATAGAATAACTATCAATTTTTATACGCTATGCAGCTTCAAACGCTCAAGATCACTAATAGAATACTTATACAGTATTTTTTTTTGTAATTATTATACATACAATACTTTTATTACAGTTAAACACTCAGACAAAGAACAAGCGTCTATATTCATACGAGTATAATAACAGTTCTTTCCTGTTTTGTGTTAATATAATATATAAACAATGAAGAAAACTAGCATTCACCTGCGGCTTTGTTGGCGTTAATATAGATTTTCCCAGTCATTTCTGTATGAAAGGAATCTTGAATCGAATCGGCGACATCACTAGTACTACTAACTCGATCGATATCTTGGTTCTTTTGTTCGTGAGAGAACCAATTATCGAAAAAGGGTAAAGACCGGTAATGAGGGTTCAATAACTGGTAATTATCAAGTTGAATACGAGGTGGGTAGTTTACTTAAGACCCAAAAGTAATAGAATTTTGTCTTGTACGTAGTTACATTGCACTGTAATATTATATCGACCGCGCAAGTCTGAAGGTTGTTTGAGGTTTAAACTGATTTGTGATATTATTTGTGATTTAATTTGAATTACTATGGCTACTTCAACATGTTGTGGTAAGCTTGGCAGGTATATACTGGTATACCTGATAAAGAGCATACATAAACTATTACTGGTAAAACATTTGTACATTTAAAACAATGTAAATTTTAAAACTATCATGGTTCTGAACATTATTATTCGAGTTACCGAGATATTTACCATGACTCATGAAACTGCGTCGAAATATTGGGTATTGGGTATATTGGTAACTCGATTTTTTTTTTTGCAGTGGTTCTTAGTACGCTTCTAGAAACGGACCACTACGAGAGCCTGATAAAGGACCTGACATGCACTAAGTGCAACAAGTACATGAAACCACCCATCCACCTCTGCGTGGATGGGCACAGCATCTGCGGCACTTGTTTTGAAAAGAGCTTCCAATGTCATACTTGCAAGGCAAGTACCTTCCATCAGACCTTCGTATTTGCCAGGGTCATGGGTAACTTTTTATACGACCTTGTTTCTGCTAGGTATGGAGATGAAAATGTATTATTCCGAGTCATTGTCTTTTAGTGCTGAAAGAATTATTTGTCATGAAAAAGGAATAAACGTTTAATAAACGTTTACACACTCATACCTCTGCACTAGGATTCCCTGTGTCGCAGATGGCATGGACAAACACAGAAACACAAGACAAACACCCAAGACCCGAGAACAAACTTCATGCTCACCACACAAAGTATGCCCCGGCCGGGAATCGAACCCGGGACCTCTCGCTTCGAAGGCAGGGCTACTACCAACTAAGCCACGGAGCCGAATGGATTGGAATAAAGATTCCATTTATACAAACTTCGGATTACTTCGAAAGGTGTACCTTACGGTTACATTTTTGGACTTTTGTTGGCTACAGGTATCCATGACAACTTTATGCGGGCTTTTAAAATTTACACTATGTAGTACAATTTTATATCAACTGATCATTATCTTTTAACATAACCTGCCAAACATGCATGACTTTAGAGTCAGTTGGTTGAATAATCGTCATTTAACTATTACATTATTTTTAAAACAATTTCAGAAAGAGTTCTCCCCCATACGTCCTGCGGTATTGGAGTCTTTGGCTAACAAAATGCTGTTTCCCTGCACCAATTCTGGATGCCCCAAGCATGCAACGTTGCCCGTTTTGGAGAGGCATGCATCGCAATGCCAGTTCCGAAAAATTAACTGTTTCATGGCTAGAGTTTATGGTGAGCTCTTTAAATTTTTTTCAGTATGCCGTATATCAACTTTCGTACGAAGGTACCGGATTTCAGATATTAAATGCCGTCCATCCCAGCTCCACAATGCATGACTTGCAATAATATGGTTTTTGAAAAAACCATGCATTGAAATGCCAGTCAAACAGTTTTGCACTCGTATTGTTTTTTTCCGTTAGACAGGTGTAGTTACATTACCGTTTCAGAATGAAAGGCACAACACGATGCTAGTGAAGTTCTATATCAGAATTATTAAAAAATAAGCAACCAGAAGAAGGTATCATTTTTTTTTTAAATATTTATTCTGAGGTTAACAAACCGAAACTAACTTATAAGAACTGTATTTTCATTGCTTCAAATATCACATTTCTTCACCAGGAGAGTGTTCATGGGAGGGCAGAGCTGGTGACTGGATGGACCACTGCTTTATGGAGCACAAGCAGCGGGTCACTGACTTACCTTTTATCACGGTCAAGGATAAATGGGATGCGAAGAGGACTGAACCAGTGCTGAATTACTTTCTCCTGAGGTGCTACGAGAAAGTTTTCAATGTGTACCAGATTTACGACAAGAGAGGAGGTAATATTTTTTTGATTAATAGTCTTCCGTACCCATAGGTTATTACTAACGTTTCGTAACTTGAGCTCTGGATCATAATGGAAACTATTTATTTTATTTTGACACGATAAAACATAAGTATATAGAGTGGATTTTTTTTTATATCAGAACCCATTTAATGTACCAGACATATATGTATATAAATATAGTATATTATATATATTCATATATACTAAGTAAATATCTTATTTATTTTAGATAATGGTGAACCAGTGATACCTATATTCCGATTTTTTATTCGAAAGTTACTTGTTCTAAGTCATCAATAAGTTATTCACTAGAAAAAAAGTATGTGCGCAATATCATGTCCTTAAAACTATGAAGGAAAACATCGTGAAGGTTTGGCGGTATCCAAAAAAATACCCATCCTGATAAGGCTCCCGTGGCACAGCCTATTCAGTCTCACTTGTCGAGAGGCCGTTGCTGCAGTGGGAACATAAAATGATACAGTAATTAAGTGCAAACAAAATAAAATAGCTGGAACCCTTTATTAATACGCATTCTCCGCATGCTGATCGTGTTTCGAAATCGAATTGATGTGGAAACGCATTTCATGTCGAGAATGCCGCTAATCTAAATAACTGTATTATTGAAACATTACCTACACTTTTCCGAGGTCTATATGAATTTTTAATAATATGGATGTTTTGTTTTTTTGATTAAAAAATCAGGCCTGCTTAACAAACTTATACGCAGTTATATGTATAACTGCGTATAAGTTTGTTATTTTCACATAATTAAAGTAATAGTACGAGCTAATGATCTGAAAATTAAAAGTTATCGCCGCCCGCTGCTTGGTGGTAGATTTCCATATGTGCAGTGCTTCTCTGCACGAACTTGACGCAAGTTCTATTGCTTTAGTTTCTACTTATCACACCACCTGGGGGACACTTGTAGGGACACTGAAAGTACTCTACAGACGCGAGCATCATGAACAAAAACAATTATTCCAAACAAGTTTATCGTGTATCTTATCTTATCTCTGAATTATTAAAACTAAAACACGTCAATGGCTCGTTTACGAGATTGAGTTAAGTTTCAAGATTTCTTGTCATCAACCGCTCTTTGGATATGCAATGCAGCAATAAAATAATCACCTCCTTTCACATTAATTCGCCAGTTGTGAATTTAGTTATGAGTTAGGTTTCAATTTATATACTCGTAGCTGGAGTCTGTGACTGAAAGTTCCATTCATGTTCCATTTCGCTTCAATGAAGTAGAAAAATGGACATCAGATATTGGAATGGAAATCTGGATTCAAATTCAGTCGAATTATTTGGACATTTAACTTTACTTTGTTCTGCTGCTTAGCATTGTTCTGCACAGTTTAGTAATTTGGCAGAATTATCTTTTTATGCACAGGAAAAATTGCGCAGACCGCTAGGACGTTGGAGGGCATATGCCTACCTGCTAAAAACCCCACGGTGTTCCTTCTGAACGCCCACGTTGGGGCAATGGATACAGCTTGCACTCTTTGACGTTAGCAGTAGCGTTAATCCTCCGCACTTTCCGTTTTTATCGCAAGCCGGAACAGATTCGGAAAGATTTCTCCAAGCTGGTACTTACATAAATGGATACTCCATGCTTTTTATTTTTTTTACCTTTGCGCCTTCTTTGTTCTTGGCTCCAGTTTATTTGTCTTACGGATATATGGAAACCAGATTACTAACACTATCCTTATAAAATTATTTATATTCATATTGAATTTTACACCCAGACTTACATTGTTTCAGGCAGAATGATGTGGACAGTCCTGGTGAACGATGACCACGCAGACAAGTACTACTTTGAAATTGATCTATTTCTCCCCAACTTCCCCAGCAAAAGGATTGTTTACAGGTACAGGAAAGCCATAAACTAAGAGATCCGACACTTCACTAGTAAATACGCCGTATTTTATCAGTAAGGTTGGGGATAGACGGACAGCTGAGCAAACGACATTTGGGGAACAGACGCGAGCAACTGGATTTGACTACATTTTCATTAATTACGGCACCTTTTAAGGTAACGTTACCTACGTTACTTAATTTCTTCTTTCGTATGAGTGGGTTTTTTCGTGGCCAACTCTAGTGTCGGAGTTTTCAATAGTTTATCGACTAGTATAACCGGGATAGATATCTTAACGCACCCTCCAAAGCACGTAAGTGCCCTGTCAATTAATGATCACCCATCCAACTTCTTATCGGGCAGGGAGTTGCTTAACTCAGATGATCTGTAAAAAACAGCTAAGCAAGCATCGTCACGAGCGCTTGTACCTAACTGAGATAATGAAATCAAAACTGTAACTTTTCTGCACTTCGTTCACATAATTTAGTTTGTAATATCAAACCTCATTTGGCAAGTAATGACTTGCCAATACACGGACAGCTAATGAGCTGTCCGTGTATACGCACCCTAAAATCTTCAACTTGTTAAATGATACCCGTATCGCTTACAAAGTTTGGTGAAAATATTTATTTCCTCGGGGAGCGTACAAATTTTATTGTGCAATTTGTGCAAAAAGTTTCGCTCGTTTTCGTTGTATTTTTCTTTCGGTATGTTTGAATTTATTATTATTACTATACGAGTAGGTACATATATTGACGTACGTGAACTGCAGGGAAATATTTTCTCCATTAAAATATGTTGTGATATGTTTACCGGTTTAACTGTGCTTTGAATATTTAAAATAAATATCTGCACTTTAGTTTGTGGTTCGGCTTTAATATCATTTTAAAACCGTTCGTGTCTCAGGTAGCTCAATTCGATCCTCAGCATTTTGTAAATTTTAAATAAATTAAACATAAATTAGTTTATACGATGATCATAGGGGCTACGATTCCCTGTGTCCCAGGAGGCGTGGACAAGCACATAAACACAAGACAAACAACCAAAGCTGACAGCAAATTTCAAGTTCATCACACAAAGTTAGTCGAGGGGTAGGGCACTACCCCTCTCTTCAAACTACCCTGTAGTTACTAAGTAAGCCACGGAGATAGCCGTGAACATTATGTAGAGATTGTTTGTTTTAGAAATTTGTATAATGCATAGTTTTAGCCGTGGTTATAGCTAGTTTATTAAATAAATAAATATTCATAGGCATAATACAATAAATAGATGACTAAAGTTACGTTCATTAACGTTACCTATAAACAAAAGTAAAAAGACTCAAGTCTGCCGACATAACAAGACCTATAGCGTTGCGTTCGTCACTCTGGGACGGGGATATAATGTCTCATGCGCCTATTTATTCACCGGCATCCACACCCATCCAGTGAAATACAGCAACGCAAGTTGACCAGTGCTACGCGGTAGATTACTAGGTGTGGAGGCAGTACTTACCCGAACAACTTGGCACAAGTTCTACTGCTACTTTGAGTTGCTCTCTTAACACCACCCGGGTTACACGTGTAAGGACCTACGGACTCGAGCAACATGGACAAAACAACATAATTTGATAAAATTCTATTTGTAACATTATATAACATTAATTTGTACTAAAATTATATTTAATCCTGACTGTGGGTTCTTCATCGTTCAGTTGGTAGTAGTTTTGCTTTCTGCGCTATAGGTCGATAGGGTTCGATTCTTACTCAGGACAATCATTTGTGTGTCTGGGTGTTAATATGTATTATATATCTTTATAAAAAAGTACTAAAATGTATAATATTTTAACCGCTATCTAGTTTCCATAGTACAATCTAAACTTAGATTGGGGCTGGATGCCGCTGTGTGAAATACACATGAATATTATTTCTTTCTTTCTTATTTCAAAGTGTTGACTTTATATTTCGTGAATAATGGAATGAGCATCGATGAAACCCTTTTCAGTATGCTGCAAAGAAATTCATCGTTGCTTTATTAGCGACTGAAAATACCTTATTTAGGTTTCTTATTTAATTCACTATTAGATAGTACCTTCTTATAATTCAAAGCCCGTATCTTTCAGAGACGTCCTTGAATGTTCAAAATGTAATTATCTTTGAAGTTGTAAGCTTTTGATACTTTATTCTAGTCTACTGACCTCACAGCTCAGTTGCTAATAGCTTTTCCTTCTGCGTTGTAGGTCGTATTATAGGTTCCATTCCCACGTAGGATACACATTTATGACATAAGTAAATGTTTGTTCCATATTTATATGGTTCTTAATATGTATTAATAGTACGTATTTAGAAAATAATATATAAGTATTCTATTAGTATAATGGCTCACATAGTATAAACTATACTTATTTTGCGGATAGATAGAGCTGTGTTAAAAGACCATGAATATTTATTTATATATTACGATAAAATTATTAGTGTTTAAGGATCACCACATTTGAACCCTCACTGTTACCCTGCAAAGTAACGTACGCTGTAAACCAGTTTTCATGCGCTTGTGACGAAGCTTGCAGATGTTCTTGTCAGATAATCTAAGTTAAACATCTTTCTGCCTGTTGTTGTAAACAACTATATTTGTCACACAAATACTTGTCCTGGCTGGGAGTCGAATCCAGTGACTATAACCCAAAAAGCACAAGAACTACTGCCGACTGAGCTATGACGGCAATCAAACGCAAGTGCGCCATGCCAGCGCATTAATGTTCAAGACAGATTTCGTGCTTCCCTTCCCCGCTACCGCACGACACAACTCGCAATAGTTTTGCTAGTATTTTGGGGCGCAGTTTGACACAGGTCCGACCTCCAGTGAATGCCATAGCAGATTGATAAAGTCATTGACAGGGATAGCATTCAGTTAATGCTATTAGATTGAGAAATGCTATTTTTTTTTATCGTGTCTCTTTTTAGTAGTCGTTTTTTTTTACCAAAACAGAATTAAAACAAAATTTTAAAATTTTGTTATTTGCAGACATCAGATTTCTAGCACAAGTAAATACTTTAGTTCTATTTAATTCTTTGGAGCCAATTTCAGCTACTATGATCTCTTAAAATCTATTTATTAAAGACTACGACTTAGAACATCTTTTTAGTGATGTATCTGTATCGATCTACTTATTATATAATTCCGGTCCCGTATCTTTCAGGCGACCTTGTAAGTGCGAAAAGGACGCAGATTTTCTAGAGCACACGCAGAACGTGTACATTCCAGTGGAGAATGTCTTCTCGATGCTGGACGACTCGGAATGTATGAATTTTATTGTCAGACTTGGTAAGACTCATTATTATAATGTTACTAGATTTTGCATGTTAATGTAGATTTATTCAATTAATTCTAAATGTATTCTATGTCCTTTTCTGTAAGCCCTGGCATCGTGTATGTAAAATTACGTGATCAAGTAACAAAGAATCAAATTCAAATTAGCATTGATAATATTAAATAGGAATCACGTCACCGTCAGCGTCATTATCAGAATCAAACTTTTATAACATTAGCATTGTGATATTTTTTCCTACTATTTTTGATTTTGAAAAGTCCTCCCTTTCTTCTTTCCTCTTTCTACAATTTTGTGCTGCCGTTGGCTATTGTATTATAGTTATATGAATTACAATATATATATTCTATGTTATATGACATAGAATATATTATATCGGCGAGATTAACTTAACTCATATATAATATATTATAATATATGAGTTATTATTGCCTTCATTTTTGCGGCTCAGCCTGCTGCAGTCGTCTTCCATTGTGGTGCTTGTGGTCCAAGAGTGGTCGCTTGAGGTTTTTGCCCAAACTCTTCCCAGTTCCACTTTAGTTTTACCGTATGTAATCTGTATGATTCTTAGACAAAGTATTTATTTTACTATAAATTGACTATTATTCGCATTTTAAAATAGTCAGTACTTTTAGTTTATATGGAGGCCTGGGTGATAAAATGTATTGCATACATGTTTATACAAAAAAAAGGATTAAATAATCATTAATAATATGGTATTATTACTTTAAAAAAATATACAATTATCTAAGACTACGTATAAAAGGGCTCTGCACACTTCTTTTAGGGTGAGTAAGTGGCCAACTCTGATGTCGGATTAAACATACTAGGACTTTTTATAGGATCATAATATACAATATATTAGATGACGTATTTTAATCAAGCTTATATTTTTCAGGTGAGGTTGAAAACCTTCCGTTGCTGGACACACCAAGTATAAGCGAGAGTCTAATCCTGCTGGCCAATGAAGAACCCAAGGAAGAATAAGCTATAATAAACTGTGTGGGTGGTAAAGATGAAAATAATAGTGAAATTAGAATAACTTATAATTTTGTATGAAATACAATATAAATCTTAACGTGAGAGTTTACTTATGGTTTTGTTCCGAAACTTACATTATTTTACAATAGTTAAGTACTATTTTTATCTTAAAATATCAATAATATTTAGAAACAAATAAAGTAGCTAGTTCTATATTATTTTAAAGAGAATAGAATAGATTCATGTTGCATTAAACCTTTAGATCAAAACTAAACTTCAATCATATTTCGCTATCTTATCTCTTACCTATCTTTTGGGGGTTCATGTTGCTTGAAGGCGAATATCCTCTTAAATCCCTACATGTGTAGGGCAGCAACAAGTAGCAGTAGACCTTGTGCGTAGTTAGTCCGGAGAAGTACTGCCACCACATCTTGTAATCCGCCACCAAGCAGTAGCGCACTATAAATACCCTGTCCCTTTCTGTTCTGTTGGGTGCTGTTAAAATTACGGGCGCATACAACACATTCTCCTCTCAGAGTGACAAGCGCAAAGCGATGCTACTTGGGTGTTTTTAAAAATTCAGTAGGCGAATCGTTTTGCTGCTATTAATAGGTGGCAGTAAGCACTTGACATCATGTGCGCTGTCAGCTCGTATTGTCACTTTAGTCACACAAAGAATACAAGTAAAGTTACAACACAACACTAAGTATAAAAGTCGGTCATATTTAAAATCATACTATTATATAAATGCGAAAGTTTGTCTGTATGTATGTTTGTCACACCTTCACGCTTAAACGGCTGAACGGGTTTAGATGAATTTGTAGTTCATACCCTAGATTACAGTACTTTTCCCGACTTAGTACCAGTACTTTCTTTTAATCCCGAAAAACAGAAGTAATTATTTTATTGTCTTGACAAAAAAAACAACTTCTGTCAGTTTTTCCCATCGTCTCATGCTGACTTTTTAACCGCGGGTAGCACCGCGGGGCGCAGCAAGCCTTTACTAAATATTTTCATCAAAATATCCTTCAAACTAATTTGTCCAATTGATTTCCTAATTAAATTATTACGAAGGAAACGTCTGCTCCTAAATTGAAAAATTAAAGTCTATTTCATTGACGTTAATTAAGAGACGAGTTACTGACTCTTTACTCCTAAAACTCTTACGAGAAAAAATTATAATATGAACTTTCGTAGTCACATTTCATTTGTTCATTTTATAAGAACAAATGAAATTAATTTTATCACATTTAGTCAAATTTCATTTTAGAAGAAAAATAAATAGTTAACTATTTCTTTATTAAGATCCGAAATATTTCTTTTTCTTATAAAACGAGATTATTTCATTAACATCATCAGTTGGAGTGATGAGTATTGCTCAAATTATGATCTATGCTTTAATATAATCCAGCCACCTCAACGCATATGTGGTACACTCTGATATAGACAACTCCGTACCTTAGCCCCGAGCTCCGTAGTCCTGCCTTTGAAGTACCTGGCTGGGCCACAGTATATTTGGTGAGCATGAAGTTTGTTCTGGAATCATGGGCGTTTGTGTTGAATGGTTGAGTTTTAAATGAAATTGTGAAATCAAACTCATTTATTCCTTTAAATCTCAAGTATCGTTTTGGACACGTAAAATTTTACACACATGTAAACAACATATTTGTCGCCATATAGTGAGTCACAAAGGAACTCTCTCCTTAGGCATATTACATACACACCGTACCAGCCTCTAATGTTCCCACTGCAGGGACACCAGCCTACTCTCGATAATTGAGAGTGAATGGGCTCTGATCTACCACTGGAGTCCAATCCGGTTTGGTTGATGTCACATGTCGTCGAATTTTTGGTTCTAAGACATGCCGGTTTCCTCACGATGTTTTCCGTCACCGTTTCCTGAACGTGGTACTTGGTATTGCGCACATAAATTTTTCAAGTGAAAAATCTCATTTGTGCGCGTGTGGGTTTGAACCAGCGACCTTCAAATTGAAAGTCGGCGTCTGTGCCCCTGGGCCACCACGCTACACACAGATATATCAAACTACAGTCAGTTTCGTCAGTCAGACGTAAACTTAAGAAATAAGACTAGCTATTTTATTTGTTAAGTTTACGTCTGTTCCAACCCACATCAAAAGATACTTGGGGATGAGACAGAGCTTTCCAGCATTCAATATTAAAAACTAGGACAGAACTTTTCTCTCTAAAATGAAAATATATTGGCATCGCAATCGATCTTTTACGGCCATTAAACTTCAGACGTACTGAGAACAACGGAAATAGAAATGGGACAAAGCAAAATATTCCTTTGAAACTATTCTTCCAGACTTCATTTGCAAATAGTTTACTTTTTGTATTCCCAATCGACAGATACTCTGAAAATCTTTGGTGAATCACTGATGTAAAAATTGTTGCAAAAGTAAAATCAGCACTGTTTTTCAAGTACAGGTACAAGTAGCGTGGCTTTTTTTTTTCAATAATACGGGTTTGACGGGTCCACTTTCTCATTGTGATATATGACGATGTGGTTGAAGTTATTTGCTTAATCTATATGAGGTACTAGTGAGCCCGGTTTCACACGGGAGCAGTTTACAGTTGTAATTTTATCGTGAAAGCTAATTCAAGTGCACGGCTTACAAACAAATAGTATAGGTAGCTAATAAACTAAGCGTAAGACTGTTTGCACAGATCGCGTTATTTTTAGGATTCCGTATCCAAAAGTAAAAAGAAACCCTATATCTTAAACAGCGCTATCCGTCTGTCCTTCTCTCAGGCTGTATCTCATGAACCGTGAAATTTTGCCAGATGTTGTATTTCGGTTGCAGCTATAATAAAAAAAATAATAAAATAAATATTTAAGGGGCTATTATAAAAAAACGTGGTAATAATGGTACAGAATCCTTCGTGCGCGAGTCCGACTCGCACTTGGCCGGTTTTTTATTCTTACTTTTAACATTTTTATATCCGTCGTAAATTCTAAACGAAAGACCCGACTCGAAAAATGTAAAGTGGAATTTACATGCAAATTAACAAAGTTTTAAAGTTTATCCATTAAAAGAAATACATATAATCAATTATTTTCTCTGTATAATATTTAGTATAGAAAAGTGAGGCAGTGGAACCCTGATACATAATTTTCTCAGTAGTCTACATTCGGCATCATAACAAAACTGGTACTTGTTTTTGACAAATCCGGACCAAGTGGTTTTCGGTAAAATTGGTCTGTCGTGGGACCAATTTGCACCATGTACCTTCAACTTTGCTAAATGATTATACAATCATCTCTGTAGTTAAGTCCTTCACTACCTGTCTCTATGTAAATAAAGCTTCAGTTTATGCATGTTAGAACAGTAATGTTTGCTCTGCGTCTATTTGAAGATGATGATGCCTTAAAACCTTTTCAATATCGGACAAATAGAGGGAGGCCTTAGCAAACAAAAAACTACTTTTTCCATTATGTTGGTCGAACATTATAACAGTGAGTATATGTACTTTGTAAATAAAATAAAAGTTCTTAACTTTACTAAAGTTTAATAAAACAAACTTAAAGAAAATAAATGATTCCGGAAAAATTTAATTGTGACTGCTCTCATAACTCGGTTGGTAGTAGCTCTGCCCTCTGCGCTGTAGGTCATGGGTTTGATTCTCACTCAGACCATCCAGGTTGAACTCCCGTGGTAGATTAAAGTACATTCACTCTCAATTAACGAGGGTAAGCCATTTATTGTCATTTTTCACGATTCGTGGACGTGTAAATACTACAGGAAATGAATTTCTTCAACATTCCTTGTTGGCTTGAACAGTTTTCAAACCATGGCTTACTGATTATAACCGGGACCGATAACTTAATGTCCCCCCCGAGGCAGGAAAGCGCTCAGTTTAAAGGCTACTAACGATCACACATCCAAATCTGTAAAAGACATCTAAACAAGCTTTGCCATTAGCGCTTGGATTGATGGAAATGGATAAACTCTGTTTATAAATCCACCAGCGAGCGTCTCGAAGTTCACATTTAATCTTTTGTTAATTACCACAAAAGAGTATTCATCCCAAAACAGTATTAACATGAAACCACCGGTAAAACTTTAGAGGGTTTGTTAATAATTTACACCCGTATTAATTGGCATATTGTACAAAAACCATTTTGTGTCGCTATAACGCCATAAATCATGGAGAGAATTATGAGAGCACGAAATTTATTGCGTAAGCGTCGGCTTGCAAATTTTCATCGCAGTGTAATTTTCTACACAATACATTATTTTTGAAATTACGACTGTCGTGCCTTTTGTACGTGCGGTTAGCGTTATTTCGACCACAAACGCACAATATGCCCATTGTACAAGTAAAATAAACGTTTTATTGTTGTGATGTTTATTTGAACAAAGTTGCTTGAATTTGTTTGATTTTTTGGTTTTATGAAAAATTGCTACAGAGAAAGACACATGGGCGTACCCAGCTTCTGGCCTAAGAGGGGAAAGTCAGATTTTTTAGGTCGGATCGTCCGCTTTTTCTTCATACACACTACACAAACACACCTAAATGAAACATTAGGTATTAGGTAGTGTGTAGGGCAAACAACCGCAAATGATGTACGCCCATGGAAAGAGATATTATGACGGGACGCCAGGATCGTGACTTCTAATTTCTGTCGACACGCTGGGCGTGTCGCGGGTACTCGTGCCAATAAAACTAGGTCAGAAGATCAGTCCTTATTCACACTACAAGGTACACTCAAACAAAGAATAGCCTAGCAGGGACAGGGTTACAGTTCCGTGGAGTGTATCTCCCAAACACCGAGAGCGGAATGTCGCTATCGCAACCTGCTCGGTCGCCGCCCGGGCCGATGACGTCACGAAACTGCCAGGCGCACGCGCTGTAGTTAGGGATAACGCCTCTCCCCCCCGTGGGTTCCCGCCTTGTCGGGGCGGGGGGGCTTAGTAACCGTGGCCTGGTCCCCCACGGTGAAGCTAAGAGTTGCACGACCGGATATATTTGGCTATTTTTTGTTTAAAAACGTTAGGACTAGCATAATCAGGCGGGAATTTCCAATACATGAAAAATTGCTAAAAATCCCGGATTTTTTTAAAAATTGAAGAACCTACTATTTTCACAAATGATGTTTGACAGCTGATTGTCAAATTGTTAATCAAGACATGACAACGTCTGTCGGGTCAGCTAGTAAAAAAAACACCTAAAAAACGGAGATAATCGTTATGCTAATCTCAGAAATACTTTTAATTTGAACATCGAAACAAATACCCATTTGCAAGCAGGGCTGGGTTACAACAAACTTAGCTATTTGGTTGTTAAATACACAAACAAAAGTTTTCGGCTTATTGAGTTGACTTTCATATCAAAAAGTGTCTACGTTTTCACAGTCTCAATATGCAAATTCCGTAGAGCGGGGAAATCGAAATGTATGCATGGTTTCGAAGATTTTTGCGTCAGAAAAATAACAAAATATCATCCTCGCAAAGTAGTTTCGACTCCATTATTTTAGCTTGAAGCTTGAATTTCCACCACAAGCGAGCAGCGAGACGTTTGACAACTCATTATGTGACTACTTTGGTATGCACTTCGTTATATCTTCATGAAATTGCATCGTCGGATGTTGTCGTGGCATTATTATAATAAACAAGTTATCAAACCACCCCGCTTGTAAGTTTCCAGAAGATATGTCTTTACATATCTCTCAAAATTTTTAACCGAATTTAAAATAAGGAATTTCTTAGCTTTATATTTTCTTTGACACATAGCGAACTTTGACAGGAAAACAGACTCATATGACGTGACTGTAAATGACATAACCCCATCATTCCCGTGCCGTAAAACTATTTTTATATTAAAAAAAAAATTGTGTGTACCATATATCCTCACCATGTGTGTACCATCGAACTTTTCCCACTAAAATGTAATGGAAAAATGTTAAAAAGTTACCCCAAGGGTGAAAAATAGGGGAATAAATTATTGAAATTGGTTTGCTCGGTTTATAAATCAGTACATTGTACGAATATTATACCGATATATTGTAACTGTTACTAACTCACATACAACTTAGATACTCTGATACTAAAGTATGGGAAGACAAAGTTCTTGCTAGGCTTCTTTTTATCATTTTCAGTTCGAAGCACCAAAAATAAGTGACAAAAACATTATTTATTTTGATTTTAAATAAACAAATATGTACTTACAGTTGTGTTTATCTGCCTTTTGATGAGCAAGAAGAAGTAAGAAACCCCCATTTTCTTTATTTATTAGATAAAATATAAACAAATTCAACAATTAACTATAACTCTAATTATGGATAAAGTTTAATATAAACCAGAAAGATATCGTCGTAACTAAATCTCGTGACTAAAAAGCTCTCTATTTCTCCGGACGAACTTGAAAAGTGGAAATTAAGTGTACCTACATAAATATATACGTAAATATAAACTTATTATAACATCGTACATGATTGTTATAATACTGACATAAAAATAAAAAAAAATATATTGTACATGAAAATTTTCACACACTAACAAACGAAGAATGGTCTGTCGCAGGTGGCATGAAAAAATCATATCAAACATCCAATATCGAAGAACACTCTTCGTCCTCGTCACACAAAGTTTGCCCCAGCCTGGGTTCGAACCCGAGATCTTCGAAGGAAACTAACCAGCTGAGCTACGTAGCCGTCACTTACAAAATTGAAATCCCAAACCCAAGTTCTTCACGTCAGCAGCGCCATTCCACCAGAATTAATTCCACCAAAATTAATCCCGACTACCTTCACCTATAGGTAACAGTTTGTTCTTATTACAAAGCCGCAATTGTTATGGTCTGAGACAAAATTAAATCCGCCCTGCTAGAAGGTCTGACACAGTCATATTTATAACATCTGGGAACTATATATTTTTATTAGTTGGGGTATACCGCTGTCTCATATCACGATACTGGCGAAAAAGGCCTATTAAATTCTAGTATACTTCAAAAATATTATCTATTTAAATAAAGAAATTAATAACAAAGATAAGTATTTTTTGGTCAGAATTCATGATTCCGATATACGAGTAGTTCAAGTTGACTGCTATTTGACAAACATGCATTTAAATCATAATTTTAAAAATCTCTTGGGAGTAAGAGGCGCTGACAAGAAAATACAAATAAAATTCATAAAATAAAATTTAAAAAAAAAAACTGTTTTTTAGAAGGCCTTATTCAGACACATAATTTAGGAAATTAAATTTTTTTCTGTGACAATTCTAAGAGCTTTTAATAAGGCGAATCTGCCGTTATAAATAAATATGGCTTTACCTTCCATAATTAATCTCAATAAGCAATGCCTAGTCTCTATCTTTGTAGTAACTTCGCAAAAATGTACCAGCTATTTATTATTACCTGGTCTTGGTTGCGTTATGCCTTAATTTTGTGCTAAGACCTGCGGTTCCTTAACGACTAGTCTACATAAGACAACGGTTGCATATTATATTATTGTTTTTATGGCTTACCGTACAATTTAACCGTCAGTAAATGTGCGCATAGCAATATATACTATTACACTAAATGTTCTTATACTGACCTAATAGCCTTTTGCGCTGTAGGTAGTGGGTTTTTTGTCCGTGTCCGAGTGTTAATATGTATGTCATTCATTTTATTTCCAAAAGTGGTAAATATGTATTCTTTCAGTAGTTGGGTTATTTATCTATATATGCCAAGAAAAACTCTGATTCCAAAGAGGCAAGTATAAAAACGTGACGTTCACTTACAAGATAGAATACATATTTGATTGGCCTACAGTCATTTACAGTATAAATTGTTTGAAAGTTATTGAAAGTCAAATTTAACAACCGATATAACTAGAGGTTCGCTCTAAACTAAGAACTCATAGACTATATATCATTGAATTGATATTTCAATAAAAACAATTCTGTAAGCTAAAATATGTAGCGAAGTTTTGTTGTTTGACTAAATTACTGGCATGTATAAGTAATTGTAGCACTGCTATCTAATTGACATTTTGGGTTCGAAAACTGTAGACTGTAATAAAGCCAAAATAAAAAATAAAACAAAAAATGATAATGGTACTACGGTAAACTATCCCCATGGCGTTATTAGTTACCTACTACGATCTAAAAGATTTTTCTTTTCGATCAGGATAATATTAAACAATGTCACTCAAGTTTTATGTACCCAATAACGGTGGACTCATAAATTTTGGAGCATTTACCGATTTCAGACTTTTTTCTAAAAACATCAAATTTGTAAAAGTATTAATTAATAATATTCATTCACTACGTACTAATGAAAAATGAAATAAATCTTTCATATAAGTTGTCACTATTATGAAAAGTTAATTGAACTTGATTCAACTTAAATCTATCAATGGACAGAAAATAAATTTTATAATGACTTTCATTTCAGAGAATATTCATTCATGCATGCATTTTGATTATATAATTTTTAACCTCAATACGATTTAAATAATAAAAAATACTACCAACGTGGGAGCTATCATGCGGTAGATCGCTGAGTCGGTGGACCAATCAAGCTCGAAGAAAAGACGTCAGATTTTAAAACGATATGCACCATGGCAACTCATTAATAGGCAATGAAGGCAAGTCGTTCAATAGTAGAATCACATCATAGTATCATACAGTAATGAGGTACCGACCACGAAGAGATATAAATATAAGGAAGATTTTATCTGTATATCTTATAAAATCAATTACTTATATATACCAGCGAAGGTCTTAATTAAATTACGACGATTCCCTTGAGAATGATCAATCGCGCCCAGGGGATGATTATGAGCCTGAAGAAACCTATTAATTAACGGACCTCAGATTGCTTGTGGAATTAATTTCCACTTTTGGGATTAACACGGGTGAAGTTGTAAAATACTTATTATTTTATCTTTTCTTACTTTATTTATTTAGCAAAGGTAGTAGAAAAATATTGTACTACCTTTTCTTGCGGTGTCACTTGCATTAGTTTAGATTTTATGGTCTTTTTTGAACACCTGACAACGAGTATGCAAAATTTAATAATGATTGGTTAAGCCACGTCACGAGCGTTTCAATTAATAATTACGTAATATTTTTTTTATTTACGTTATATTGTTAACAATGTTTGTTAACATAGGGCGCGTCAATAGTTACAGTTTTAATAATAATAATTTCCAAATTCCAATTATTAATTTAGTTTTTTATGGCCTTTTTTGAACACCTGACAACGATATTGCAAAATTTGCAAAATATGCACTCTTTGCTCATCTCTGACCTCTCGAATACAGTTGGAATCCTCATCTCCAGCTGTAGCTGAAACTGAATACTAGCCAGTATGACCAAGCTGAGCGAAGAAGGCCACACAAAAAGAGCACGTAGTTTGAATCCTTTCACCAAATACAAAATCGCAAAGATAAACATCTTTTTAAAAACACGTTTGATTTATTACATTACACAAGTCATTCTTTTATCCCACAAACTTTACCAACTACATCACAACATAACAGAGAAAGCAATTTGTCTGTAACAGAATGTTTCTCGTGTTGACAGGGACCATAGTTCCATTTCATATTCAAACTGTAATGGGCTTCCTTCTGTTTGCGAAGCCTTCATTTGCGTCTGTCGCGGAGAATAGTTTTATTACAATTTTATATTTCTGCCGTTGCTGCTGGGTAATACTTTGAAACGTTTATCTTTAAACCTAAGGATAAACATTATGTTGTTTATTAATGAGATATTTACTCAGGCTACTGAGTTTTGTTTGCTCTTGATTATTTTTCAGTTCGCTTGATGATGTTCGTGAGATGTCCATGAATATTTTTTTACTTCTTTACCTGACCATCTAGCCGCAAACTAAGCATAACTTGTACTATGGGAACTAGATAAATGTAGAATATTAACACGTTTTTTAATACAATGCACGTTCGTCTATTTTTGTCACACATATACTTGTCCTGGGTGGGAATAGAAGCCACGATCTACGGCGCAAAAGGCTTACTACTACCAACATAGCCATGAAGCCGGTTCTTATTTAGATTTTTTATTTAAAAGAAAATAATAGGAGAAAGTAAAAGCAGAGGACATTGGACATTAAACGGTGGTCAGATTAGCCATATACTAGATTACTTGTTTTAAAAAAGTCTGCCTAACAAGCCATCAGCTCCGCGAGTGATTCCTCTGATATTTCATAAATCCGTAAGGAAGGGCTATATGGGGGCCAGGGGAACTTATACCATTAGAACTTGTGCAAGTCCTTCCTGAGAAGGTAAACCGCCAAGCAGTGGCGCTCTCTTGTCGCAAGGACCGGAGTCTTTTTCTGTAATTTCTGGGTAACAATAACCACTTAACAGGAAGTGGGCTCGTTTCGTCATTCAGGCCATTTAAAAATAAAAAACTTACCAGCACCAGACAGGCCGCATTTTAGTTTGCCACCTTGGTTTTAGAAAAAGTAGTAGTACATTGCATTATAAACTTGATTATTTTCTTTAATTTATTTTTACCGAGATTTGTAATAAACTCCAATGAAGAGTACATGGAAGCTCTTAAGTGCTCACTTAGAGGTAATAATCTCTACTTAGTAGAAGCAAAATTTAATATTTTGCATGCCTTATGATATTAAGTATTCTGATATGATATTCTTGTTTAAAGCAGTATTATTAAGCTCGGTAACGAAAAAGTAAACTTGGAGATTTTTCTATACACTCCAAAAGTGATGGGTCGAACTAAAGACTTGATGTTAAGTGGTTACCACCGCCCATAACAATAGCAATTCGAGTCAGGCCCTCCCCAACCGAAGTATGAGAAGACCAGAATTGTATGTTGCGCCTGTCATGCACCTGTGATTTCACCGGCACCCACACCCTTCCACAGCAATACGAGTGCACCACTGCTTGGAGGCGGATTACCAGGTGTGAAGGCATACTTTATAAGGGCGAACTTATTACAAGTTCTAATACTGCTTTTTATTGTTAACGTACCGTCTGGGTACTGTACTGTGTGCTGAAACTGAACCCCCCCCCCCCCATGTTCAACCGGAAATGTTCGTGAATAAAAGAATTTTCTAATGCAATAAAATTTTACTAGGTATCAGTCATCCATATAAACTTGAATAAATGTAATATTGTTTTAATATTATATTCAAAATAGCAGCGTTGGATCCTAATTCGTCGTGCATCCAGCCATCAGAGGCCAATCGCAAACCTGTAAATGGAATTTTTGTGTTAAGACCTCAACTTCTACAATAAAATAAACTAGAATCAACTGACATTGTGCGGGTATCCAAATTAACTCGACTTTTTTTTTCCGCAAATCTTCTTTCATAATAAGAATGGACAGTTAAGAACTAAACAAAAAAAAACAGCCTAATTAGCTACGCTTTTTTCTAGCGATGCTCCATCATTTTTGTAGCAATTAATTTTTATTCACTAGCTTCGCCCAGCTATGTTACCAGCGGTTAGCTAACCGTACATTTTTCTGGAATATAAGTGCTATTCCAAACTAAATCTATCTCTGTGCCAAATTTCATCCAGACCCATTCAGCTGTTCTGGCGTGATTGAGTAACAAACATCTATCCATCTAAACTTTCGCATATTAGCCTCATTTAACAGCCTATTTACAATATCGGCATTGGTAAGCTAACCAATATTGTAGTCAAGCACAACCAGATCAGATAGTGTCACTATCTGATCCCTTGTCAAATTATTTCGCTGGCCTAAGTTTTTGAATAGTGATGTCGTGAACGGGGATATGATACTTATTTAATAAATGAACATACCTGAAGTATTGGGTTGAAGTGCAGGGTGGCAGGGCAATAACGCAAGACTTTTTCTCCCCAAACACAATAATAGAACAAATTGCAATCGCTTTCATGAGGCAAAAGCCAGTGTACGTGGGGATCTACAGGGCAGCCGTTTCCAAGGAATTCACTATCAGCCTCTGTAGTAATTGACGGTTCTGTCACCGTAGTTGATATAGACGGCACCACAGTAATTGGTCTTTCCGAAAGCGTAGTTGGATTAGTCGGGTTCACCGACACTGGCCCATCGGGTTTTTCTGTTACTATTGTCGGATTAGTCTGCTCTTCTGTTACTGTTGTGGCAGTGGTTGGCTCTTCTGGTATTGAAGTAGGTATAGATGGCTTAACGGTAACTATAGGAGGATTTGCTGTAGTTGGATAAGTCAGATCATCTGTTACTGTTGTAATAACTACAGGGGGACCATCGGGTATTTCTGTTACTGTGGTCGGATAAGTCTGCTCTTCTGTTACTGTTGTAATAATAGTTGGCTCTTCCGTTACTGTAGTTTCAGATGGTGGTACGGTAGCTGTGGTAGGAGTGATTGGTATTTCTGTTACTGTGGATGGATAAGTCGATTCCTCTGTTGCTGTTGTAACAATGGTTGGTTCTTCCGTCACTGTGGTTGGTACCGATGGGTCTAGGGTAACTACAGGGGGACCATCGGGTTTTTCTGTTACTGTTGTCAGATTAGTCTGTTCGTCTGTTACTGTGGTTAGAGTGGTTGACTCTTCTGGGATTGAAGTAGGTATTGGCTTTATGGTAACTATAGGAGGACTTACTGTAGTTGGATAAGTCAGATCATCTGTTACTGTAAGAGTAGTTGGCTCGCCCGTTACTGTAGTCGGGTAAGACAGATCCTCGGTTACTGTAGTTGATTCAGTTGGCGGTGCTGTAATTATTGGGGGAGCAACTGGCCTCTCTGTTACTGTACTCAGTTCTTCTGTGACCGTAGTAAGAGTTGTTGGTTCATCAGTTACTGTAGTTTCTTCAGACGGTGGAACAGTTGTTACCGTAGTCTGCTCTTCTGTGACCGTAGTAAGAGTTGTTGGTTCATCAGTTACTGTAGTTTCTTCAGACGGTGGAACAGTTGTTACCGTAGTCTGCTCTTCTGTTACCGTAGTAAGAGTTGTTGGTTCATCAGTTACTGTAGTTTCTTCAGACGGTGGAACAGTTGTTACCGTAGTCTGCTCTTCTGTGACCGTAGTAAGAGTTGTTGGTTCATCAGTTACTGTAGTTTCTTCAGACGGCGGAACAGTTGTTACCGTAGTCTGCTCTTCTGTTACCGTAGTAAGAGTGGTTGGTGCATCCGTTACTGTAGTCGATTCAGAAGGTTGAACAGTCGTTACGGTAATCAGCTCCTCTGTTACTGTCGTAAGTGTAGTTGGCTCTTCGGTTACTATAGTTGTTTCGATTGGCGGTTTTGTTACTATTGGGGGAGCAACTGGCCTCTCTGTTACTGTACTCAGTTCTTCTGTGACCGTAGTAAGAGTTGTTGGTTCATCAGTTACTGTAGTTTCTTCAGACGGTGGAATAGTCGTTACTGTAGTCTGCTCTTCTTTCACCGTAGTAAGAGTGGTTGGTGCGTCGGTTACTGTAGTCGATTCAGAAGGTTGAACAGTCGTTACGGTAGTTAGCTCTTCTGTTACTGTCGTAAGTGTAGCTGGCTCTTCAGTTACTGTAGTTGTTTCGATTGGCGGCGGTTTTGTTACTATTGGGGGAGCAACTGGCTTCTCCGTTATTGTAGTCAGTTCTTCTATAACCGTAGTAAGAATTGTTGGTTCATCAGTTACTGTAGTTTCTTCAGACGGTGGAATAGTCGTTACTGTAGTCTGCTCTTCTATCACCGTAGTAAGAGTGGTTGGTGCGTCGGTTACTGTAGTCGATTCAGAAGGTTGAACAGTCGTTACGGTAGTCAACTCTTCTGTTACTGTTGTAAGTGTAGTAGGCTCGTCAGTTACTGTAGTTGATTCAGAAGGTGGAATAGTTGTTACCATAGATGACTCTTCTGTAACTGTTGTAACAATAGCTGGCTCTTCTGTTACTGTTGTAAGAGTTGTTGCCTCTTCAGTTACCGTAGTTGTTTCAGAGGTTGGTGCGGTTACTATAGGGGCAATTGGGTTTTCTGTTACTGAAGTTGGATTAGTTGGCCTTTCTGTTACCGTTGTAGTAGTAATTGGTTCTGCAGTTGTATTTGATTCGGATGTTGTTTCGGTAACTGGCGATTCTGTTACAGATGTTGAGTTAGTTGGTTCTTCTGTTACTGTTGTAGGAGTTGTAGGTTTTTCTGTTACATTAGTCGGATGGTTTATCAGTTCTTCATAAATGACGCAAGATTCTTCGTTCACATGTGAAGGTATATAACGGAAAGAATCAACTAAAATTGTAGAACCTCGTCCCGCCATTCCAATTAAGGTAACCTGAAATCGATAATATTTCAATAGGTGTTTTACTAATATAAACTTAAGTCTTCTCTCCTGTAAATTTTTTGTAATTTACGTGGGCTGCTTTTAACCCACTAAGATATTGATCATTGATTCATGTTCCTGAACATAAGAGTTTTTGTCAAAACTTTGAAACAAAATAATATTAATACAATATAACACCTACCTACTAAAAAGAAGGGGAATAAAATCAAGTAAGTTGGCTATTTGCGGGAACTAGACTGATGAAAAAGCATGAAAATCATGATAAAGCTTATAACCAAATATTATGATGCAAATTGCAATTTTAAAAGGTCTACAAATGCTATAAGTCCTTGAATGTAAACTTCGGCATGATGAACTTTTTGATTTATTTGTCGAGAATAATTATTTGGGTTAAAGGATCTTTTCATTGTTATTGTAACCAGTTTATAAAAATTGGGAAGAAATTTCGATAAACAATAACAATGTAAAAATCGTTACGCAACTTTCAGCACAAAAGGCAGAGTTACACCGACTGAGCTATGAAGTCAGACGAAAATGTTCAAATTATTTGTTTAATAACTTTCTGCTACAGAAATTCACATTATCGTAAAATCATGATTTTTGGTATTGATAGACTTATAATGTTTTATACAAAAATAAAAATCATGTTCAACAAGAACTGAAACCCTATCTCTACTTAAATTGGAAATCCTTAAGCTGAATATTGTTTTGTATGTAAAAGTACTTACGTAACCCTCAAATTCTCCAGTACCGAACAGAGTAAACTCTATTTTATTCCAACCCTGCACAAAATCTGGATGCCAAGGATATAGACTTGACAAACCGACAATGGTATCAATCTCTTGGGTGAAAACGTGTGACACTAAAACACCGATTTCATCCAAGTCTGAGTGGGAATCCATGTATATGTAGACCTCAAATTTACCACCAGCTGACATAGGGAACTGGAAAGATGATGCACAACTCGGTTCTTCGTATGGCGATATGAAGTGTTCACTGCCATTATGAGGGCTCTCCAACCCTAATGTTGAGTATTCTTGAAGTTTCCAGAAATTCATTCCAGTACAAATCATTTTTAAGTTGTCGAAAGTTTCTTCGAAGCCTTCTTCAAACGTGTATTTGAAGCAGTCATCGCAAATACTACCAGTTACAAACAATACAACTAATAGGCCTAAACGAAACATTATGACAAGTTTAACGTCCGCACTCCGGAGACACAGTGACACACGTATTTAAACCACTTCATAGTAGTCATACATTTAGATTATCGTGTAAATCTAATATAAAGGTAACAATCAAATAGATCGTGTAGATATTTAGATATAAATCTTTTGTATCAATGTTTTAGATAAAAATGTTATCTAAACATTCAAAGTTACTTACGGACGACGTTACTTATCGTATACTCTCCTGAAACCCAGGACTTTTTTCAGACGGATTTTGTTAATATTACCAAATATTAAAAAGAAAAAATATTCCCCTTATATAATGAACGGTCATTATATAATCGTAATTATACGAGCTTATTATAAACCTAACGAATTCCTGCTAGATGAAGAATATGGGTATTGTACTTGATGATGATATGGACCACACAGGCCTTTGATCTTTTAAAGTTATTACAATGTATGACATTTCAAAATTTGATAATGACTTTGGTTTGTTAATTATAATCCATCTTATTTTTGTTATTTCATTGAAATTACTTAATTGTTGTGTTATTATTATGTATAACAGTCTGAAGTGCACTATTGTCTATAATTGATGAAATGAATGATTAGTTGAATTATATAAAACCGTTGTTAGAATCTTAAATATTCATGAATATTTCATACAGTGCCATCTAGCCCTAAACTAAACATACATTGTACTATACTACCACTCACTATCATACTTCACACTCAAACTCTAATTACCGAGATAAGAATTTATAGAACAAGCACTTTTACTTAATTTTATTGACATTATTATGTTTTTGGGAAATAATCATACAATAAAAAAATCTTGTATCGGTTATAATCTATTATGTTAATATTAATAAATAATATTGTTGATTTTACAGATTATCTGATTCCATCGGTTGGTTTTTTGTTTGAATTGATATGAAAGTAATTTAAATTACTATTTTTCATTTGTTTCGAATAAATAAAACATATCATCATAGCTTGGATAGTAAGAGTAAGATAGTCATCACTATAGCTCTGGATAGTAAGAAAATAATTCATGCTAATAAGAAAATTTTACGATTCCAATGGACATGAGCTGCAAGCTAGAAGATGGGATTTCCTAAATATTATTATATGTTTGCATGAATGCACAACCAACCTGCTTTAGGCTAGCCTCAGTCTCTACATGTGTTCTCCAGATGATGTAAACAACCCAAAATAGCAGTAGAACATGTGCTTCATCCGGAGAGTACTGCCACCACAAGTGACACTCAACCGCCAAGCAATGCTACTTTGGTTGCCAATGCCTGAACTTGTCTCTCACCCAAGAGACACGTTCAGATTATATAATGCTATTTGCATCTTGCCGCCATCCGAGATTTAATCAAATTAAATCCACACTATAGTTATGATCCCTATAATCACTTACCTGTCCTAATTTATACATAGTGTTCATCGTCAATCACCTGAATGGAGTCATCAATATTCATACTGACCTCCAGCTAAAACCTAACAGCGTATTATCAAATTAGAATAACAGAGATATGATTGATATGGTATTACGAGCACAAAGGTAATTTAGAAAGCATATTCCATTTGATTTAACCACATTTGGTTCATCAAAATATATTCTGACAGGATCTGTCATGGTATCCAATATCCAATCACGTATGATCTCAGATTTCTGTAAGCGTCAATGATTTTATTTTTGGATTTGAAGCGTTATTAATAATATACATTTTGGATTCATCGTTAACCTTTTAGAACTTATTACTTTATTTATTAAGGTCAAACAGCTGTAACAGTAATGCTATTTTCTAGCTATAACTATTTTATTACGAATTAAATTATTATTATTAAGAATTAGGTATTTGGCTGAAAACCAGCGCTGAGTTACGCTCAGCACATGCTGAGTCAACCCCTTTTTCGGCACGGGACGCATAGGGACTCAATACACGTTTTGTTGTTAATTGTTTTTAATGTACTTGTGCCGTATTGTTCTTATGGGTTATTGTGTCGAAATAAATGTTTTATCTATCTATATTCTATATTCATGAATAATTATTATTATGAAATCAGTGATTTGGACAGGTTACAAGATTTTTTTGCAATTTGACTTTGTGGGGTACATGCATTTGCTGTCTCGTAGTTGTTATATATTTATTTCAAACAAGTGACGTATCTAAGTAATTTATTTCAGAATTCAACGGTTATCAACATTTTTGACTTTGACATTGTTATTACCAATCCAAATAGCCTTGACTTCGAAAATAGCTATTCTTTAATAAAATTACGCCAATAGTGCTCTCAATATATTATTTTCTCAATTTAAACAACAACATGATAGCTTTAGGCATATGTTTCAGCACGGGTAAGTGGTTAATTATAATGAACATTACATTATTTTATGTGGAGTATGTTTTTGTATAATATTTACAAAAAAGAAGGATACCTTTCAGCAAAGTGGTGAATTAATAACATCATGTAATTTCAATATTTATATTTCTTAATTCGGAAACGTAATATTTTATATGAAAAAATTACATGTAACAAAATATGATAAAATGCTAAAAATAATATGTGGACTCCAACACTGAGGAATTCCAGTAACCGATTGTTTTATTAGTTATTAAGTTAATAATAGAAATAAGAGTCTGAATGTGTTATTGTCATGTAAAAACACATATTTATTTTTGTAGTTTTTGTGAGAATTCAGAATCACATTCATCGGTTTATGAATTTACTAGTGTTCACCCCGCTACTTTGCCCGCAAGGCACTGTAAAAGGTCCTGGCCGGGGCGTCATACATTTTGTAAACGTCTTCTTTGTAGGACACAATGTGTCGATCGCAAGAGAGCCCGTTTTCCGACTCGCACTTGGCCTATTGTTGGGTAGCCGTGACTGGTGGTAGATGATTCACAGAATATGTTTCATTATGGCAAATTATGGCAACTAATACTTACATAGAGTTCACATTATCACCCAGATACTGAACAAATACTTGTTTGTCATACAAATGCTTGTCCTGGGTAGGATTCGAACCCCCGACTTACACCGCAGAAGGTAAAGCTACTTTTTTGAGCTGTGTGGACAGTCAGACTAATTTTTACTATTGGGTGTAAACTTTGACGTGTCCACAAATTTGAGATGTCAAGGAATAAATGTTTGAATAGATTTGAGCTAAAAAAGTTCAAGTTGGTTCATGTATTATTAAAATGTAATAGCTTCTTACCTGCCTTAGCTGCTCTTATTACATTTTGCATTGTGACAAGTGCAACAAGTACACGACAGCAAGTAAATTTTAATACAGTAGATCTGAAATCTTTTGGGAAATTAAAGTTTAAAATCATCGAACATTTATTTTGTGAAATAAACTTTTGCGGGTGAATGTTGCAGCGAAAGTTTGTTGGTAAATAATACCAAATTATTAACTTAAACAAATCTGCGCCTAGATAGTATTTAGATGATATTAGATGATTTGGTTTAGAGTCTGGAATAGCACATAGGCTACTTTTTATCCCGGAAAAATGTACGGTTCCTGTAGGAAGTCCAACCGCGGGTAACACCGCGGGGCGCAGCTAGTAGAAATATAAATTGATTAATATTGTACAATATATAAATTGATAATTAATGATGAGATGAGACACTGTATAGTAAATTTACGTTGTGTAGTCTGTGAAACAGTTTACAGAAGCTTGGAACGCTAAACTGTATCTGTCTTGGGCCATAAAACAAAGTGGATGCTTCTGCTTTATGCCTTTTGTACGAACGAATCGTACATTTTTACTGTTCATATCCGTTGGTTATGTTTTTTCTGGATTAGTGTAATGTCCTATATCTTCGAATTTTTGGTTATAGGACATATCGGTTTCCTTAAGAATGGTAAAGAAATACTTAACCGTTTTTAGAGTGGTAAAGTATACATAAAATTATCAGGTTATGATTAAAGTCCATTAAAATTGCTGTATGTTTAGTCTGTTGATTTGATAGTGACCACTAGCATCAGGTTTGTCAGCTGTCAAACCCATTAAACGTAAACGTGGAAGATACGCAGAGCACTGGGTATGAAACATTTTTGATGTGCTATAATTTGTCCTATTTTGACGTGAATAGGTCTTTAAATTTGCTTCCATAGTGGAAAGCAATTCAGAAAACTGATGATAACAAAATCGTGAGATACAGTTTGATGCTGCAGCTATATCTATCATCTACATCCAAAATTTTATTACAACAGTCAATAACTAAAGGATCAAAGAATTCGTGATCTTGAGACTGTGACTCATCGCGTGCTATGATTTTTTTTTATTACTCGTAACGTACACATATTCACGTAAAACACACGGCCTTGTCCACAACAAAGCCACACCTCATTTTTAAGTTCACAGCGCGTTCTCATTACAAACTGATAGGTATAGCTAGGTAATTGCTGAAATAAAAGTGTTGTTTTCAAATGACTATTCTGACCACATGAAATGTTCCCTTTGTAATTGTGATACGGTTTGTAACAATTTGTAACAGTCGATGTTCACAGTTCATTTCTCTCACAAAATTCGTAGCCTGCGTGCGTTTCATTCCCCATTAACTTAGTGAGGCCTAATTTCGTATACCTACCCCCACCGATGAAACAAACACTGCCTATCCGCTCGAATACACACAATTATGGACCATATTACCTCTTCATAGAGTTTATTGTTCCAAAAATGTAACCGGCTACAATGAAGTGTCAGAATAACAGTGGGCTGTATTCGGTTATGCTATACCACTGCAGTAATGAACTCCAGAGATGAAACTACCCCAGTAATTTGTAGGTGAATATTGAACTATGCTACGGTTTTGAAACTTCCTGGACGCAATAAATTCAGGGTTTCGTTTGCCTGTATATTCATTGTCGACAATATAATATTATTTTATTCAGTCCTACTACCGTTACTAGCGGTTGTCTTACATGTTGAAACATGAAAAAGAAAGACTCGTGTGTCTGTTAACTATTTGCTTCCCACAGTAATTTATCTACCGACAATAATTATACGTTTCGAAATTTCGGACACACCTAAATAATAGTTGTTAAGATGAGCAAAACAAACAAGCCCTTTTAAATTAAAATTATAATTACCTTCACGTTTGCTATTCAATTAGTTCTGTAATTCTGTAATTCTTTATTGTACACACACACACATGAAAAAAATTAAATAAAAGGAAACATAAACTAAAAACAAAAAGTATGTACAAAGGCGAGCTTAACCCTAAAAAGAGTACCTCTTCCAGCAAACATTGTTTCTTCTTTCCTGTGAGTAAGTAATGTAGGAGATTTGAACTAATAAAACCGGTATCAACATCTTGATGTGCCCTCCATAGCAATTAGCTAACATTTTTATCTACATTATTTGTTTATTTGTACCTATGCCTAAAATAATACAAAGTATTTTATTGTCTATTTAGATGCGGAGAAGAGAATTGCTTCTACCAAGTTCATAAATATGGCTTCACCCCGGTCACGTTTGACAAAGACGAGAAACACAGATCTCTAACGAATGTTTGCCTTCACTTGCCGCTTTGTGTCCGCTATGAAGGCTGCGTTTGTTCCTATTTGAATAGCTTTGACGATGAGAAACTACGAGTATTAGGTGCCTAAAAGCATACATGAGATGGGAAAAGTTAAATTACTACAGTATGCATTCTTTGAAGGAGGTAGTAGATACTCTAGAAGCATGGTCACATAAACACATAATCCGTGCATCCATGGTCGTAGAATAAACTTCATGCTTTTCACACAAATGTTGCTGCAGTTATATTTTAACTCAATTAAATTGCAGTACTAAAGATTTATTACATTTTTTTGGTGAATGATTTATAAATCAAACTCGCTGCGCCCCGGGTGTTATCCGAGGTTTTTCGGGTTCAAAAGACGGTTGCCTAGGTGTTAATCCAGGATATAAGCTATCCTGGTATCAAATTCCATTCAAATTCGTTGAACTGTTTCGCCTGATAGAGGAAGGAACAATCACACACATAACATATAACACATACTCTTAACGTGTGATATTACCGATTTTAATACTTTTATCTTTTATTTTTCATCAAAGAGTCCCCAAATCGGTTCAAATTTGCCGAAGATCAGTCAGAACCAATTATCTAAGACTTATCTAAGAATACTTCGGTAGGGGGAGTTGTATTGCTATTGTTTATGGGCGGCGGAAACCAGTTAAGACCAGGTGGTACGCCAGCTCGTGCCATTAATGCTATATCATAAAAAAACTCCTCCGGATGGTAGTAATCTCGTCATCGGGTTCAAAAAGAATGTGACTATGTTGACGGGAAGAAAATGTATTGTACATTATGTATGAGTCGTTTGGCTTTATTTATTTTGATTGGTAAACCCGTTATTATCAAGCAATATCCCTTTCAGCGCGACTTATTACCTTCAATATTGGTTTTAAGGCTGAGCGCACGATTGCCAAACACATTTTCGTTTTTTTAATATGTAGAGCCGAGAAGCTTTTCAACGTTCGCTATTCAATCACGCAAATTACGTACAGTATTTTGTAATAATAGGCATTGTTAGGGTCTTTTCTTATCAATATAATAGCGGTCTTATTAGGGTTCCATGATCGGAAAACCTTAACCGGAAGATAGCCGTGCCAAATTATCCTTTTCATATAGAAAAATTGAAATATTCGATCAATAAATTTTATTTTCATTACATTTAGGATAAGCAAACAGCCACAATGTGTCGAAGTATCAAGGACAGTTATATAACAAAAAAAAAACAATCATTACGATTGTTTTTTTCATGCTCACCACACAAAGTGTGCCCCGGCCGGGAATCTAATCTGGAACCCCTCGCTTCGAAGGCAGGGCTATTACCAACTAAGCCACGGAGCCAACTAAGCTTAATACCACGTTCTTAATTACATACCAATTCCCTGTGTTGAATGTGGCATGGACAAACATAGAAATATAAGAAAAACACCCAAGACTTTACACTGATCACACAACGTTTGATCCGGATAAGAATTGAACCTGACCCAAGTTCTATTCTCATCCTGATCAAACGTTCTTCTAAGTCAGAATATCTACCAAGCTACAAGTACAAAGCCTAAGAATAACTTATAATAAATTAATTAGAAGACTTATTTAAGTGACTTACTTAATTAAAGTACTATTATTACTTAGCTGCGAAACGCATTAAAATTGTTCCTTAAAAATATTTTGAGTTACAGCAAGGACTGAGCAAATAGCTTAAATTAAAATGTTATCATATTTGCTATAAGTAAAGTAGAGGTTGCAAATACACGACGTATATCTGAACATTTCAAATGAAAATTTAAATCCAAATGAATTTTAACGCTCGTCCCTCGAGCATTTTGGTTATTGCTTTTAGCAGACTTCGTAAAATAAAAGTTTTTTTGTATGCTTGTTACTCGATATCTTCCTTAATTGGGAACCGGTTGCGTATTCTCTTTTTGTTATTGAATAGAGTTAACAAGTATTGGTATACAAATTTGAAGAAGGTAATCGATTCTATCTACTTCAGTGCTTTAGTGAAACTACCCGCAACCCAAAAAAAAAAGAGTTGAAACAACTGACACCGCTGAATTTTAGGTGTGAATTCGCTTCTCCTGCGAACGAGTGAAATAATACCATATCGACAGGAAAATCTAAATATACGAAATCGTGTTAACGCTTATATAATTCATGAACTTGCAGTGAATAGAAAATATATACACCTCTTGTAGGATCACGTGTTCTTATTACTAAGTTTAGGGTTTGATTGAATCTTATCCAACCCTCCATGAAGAACGAGCAAAAGATCCCAAATGTAAGGATTACTTTCTTTTTACGAGTATGATCCTATTCACAGGCAATGTAATTATTTTCCTTGAGTCTTGTTTATTATACATCTTGTTTGTCAATATTGAAATGTTAGATATTAAAAGTTATTTTGCATGTCTTGGCGCAGAGCGCCATGTCGTTTTATCATTTATATAATCATTAACAGTGTAATACGCCTTCTAAACCCAAATGTTTTTATATATGACTTAAATCGGAGAAAATAATAGCATTGTCATGCTGTTTTTAGAGTGTTTTCTCATGCATGTGTCGCTAATCTCCTGTATGCTTGATGGGCCTCCAGTTCACAGCTCAGCCAGAATATTAAATGTAAAAAGTATTATTTAAAAGGCTTTATCCATATAAAGCCTTTTAAATAATTTTTAGAGGTGTCACTACATTCATGGAGTGACGCCTCTTAAAATACATACATTTTACTCGCAGGTCCATATTGCTCGCGTCCGGAAAGTATTTTCAGTGTCCCCCCCGTCTGCGGAAGGAGCAATCCAAAGTAGTTGTAAAACTTATGCCCGGTTTATCCGGAGTAGTCTGCCACCACATTCTGGTAATCCGCTGTCAATCAGTAGTGTTCTCACGTTGCTGTACAGTAAAAGGGTTTGGGTGCCAGTAAAATTACAAGCACATGTTCCGCGCCTCCGAGACGGGATCAACTTCAGTTGGGAAGGACCGGTCATTTTCTTGTTGATTAGGGGTAGCAGTAACATAAAGTGGGTTGCCAGCTCGTATTGTCAATTCAGGCACACAAAAAAGGCGATATTGACTCCAACTTTCTTGCTGGAATCTATTTAAGAATCAGGCCTAAATTTAGGCGTTTAAGGTTGCCAGCATCGATTCCATAGTCGTTGAATATAAGTTGACCAATATCAGTTGATACCAATAACATAGATATAAATAAAATAAAAAAACGCTCATACACGATGAATGTTCGCTTAATTATCACCTGAGGCACGTACATGGGAGTTCATTATTTGTCCTCGTATCATAGAAATCGTTCATGTATAGATATAATATGGTTCAATGCTTTCAGAATCCCTAAGCTTTGTCTTTAAGTACATACACAAAGCAGAGGCGTAGGAAATCAAGTGCGATAAATTTATATTATAGTGTTTGGCTACTGAAAAATGTTGTCCTCAAAAAATGTTTCTTTTGCTTTATATCAACTAACGCATGTTAACGGTTGCAAATAATTAGGTAAAACAAACATTCTTCCAATCGATTCATTTTAATTTTCAATACAATTTCTCTTTACATGTGAGATCTGTTATTTATGACAATAGTTATAATTAAATTTATAAAAAATAACCGAGAAATACATAACGAAATGAACAATAGAATGATATATACTGTAGCATTCGTTTATTACATATCACTATCAAAACAAATAAAAATAATATTAAAGACAAATAAATATTATAAATATAAAATTCTAAACCACTAGGTTAAATTTTGAATCGGTCAATCTGGAATTAAACAAAATTTCTTCTTTTAAATAAACCACCTCGTATGTTTAAATATTTTTTCTTAATCACAGAGGAAGAAGTTATCTGTTTAATGAAGCTAGCTACATAAACCTTGCAAATAAAATCTGTTGCTAAGCTCTGTGATCCATTTAAAAGATAGGCAATTAGTTAAAAACCCGATCAAAGCGATTTTAAACGCTTTCCGAAAATCGACGCTGAGCGAGTGACATTTAGGAATTAGGCGATAAAACATGCTTTGACGTTTTAGATCTTTGTATCTACAGTAAGTAAATACAGTTAAACAAAAAATAAATTTATTACTTTAGATCTCAGGTTACGCTGTGTTACGTCATTTTTTTTTTGTTTCTGACCCGACAGACATTTTCCTGTCTTGACTCACAATTTGACAATAGTCTGTCCAATGTCATAATTCCAAAATTCCTTTACAAAAAAGCGCTTTTAGTTTTCCCGAATTTCCTACATTTCCCGTGAATATTTTATTTCTTAAAAACCTTACACAGTTACAAATACAGCAAAAAAATAATTAGCCAATTTAAATCCACCATATAGCCATAGTATGTCATTAAACAGAACACGATACTGAAAGATATCATTAAAGACATGTAGATGAGCCATAGAATTCAACTTCGCTGTTCAATTATTATTCAATTAATTATTTGGTTTCAGGCATTTAGTTCAATTATTTTCAACTAAATGCCTGAAACCAAAAGGTTCCATCAGCGCAGAATACCTGTCCTGGTGACTGAATGAGGTGAGGATATCCTCACCTCATTCAGTCACGGACATTGGTGCAGTGAGTCCATCAGTATTAAATCTACCGCTATGCACGGAGTCACTCTGAAGGGTAAATTCTGAAATAGAGTTTGACTTAACCCACAGTTTCATGCCAAAAACCGATAACCGATAGTTTAAAATTGCACATCACAAACCAGTTATATCGTAAAAGTCTCCAGTTTCATCTTGCTTACCCTTATTTATAAAAGATTAACCTATTTTAGAAGTGGCAACATGAAATCCTTAAAATGATGTCTAATCTACTTCTTTGTTTAGCCAGTTTAACCACAAAAAAGGTATCTAGTGTGAGATAATAGATTAAAACACTTGTGTTAAACCCTAGACATTACACTAATACATTTTTCCCGTAAAACAAAGTATTTTTGTTCAGTTCAAACAACTAGCTAAATAAAAAATGGTCAGTCCTCGTAAAAAGTGTATAAAGGTCTTAATTCGTGAGAGGTACTCCAGTATTCGCTCGCCCATACGTAATTTGGTCTGCGCTTGACACATATAATTATATCTCAAAATGTTCTACATTAATTTTTTGCTGATTTTACATTCCATTCGTAAAAGGGCTAGTTGTTACTTTTTTATGAATAATTTTGCAACAGCGATGTATGTAGTTCTTTGAAGATTTAACGTTTGAAGTTAGTAAAATACTAAGTTATTCAGATGAAACTACGTAGACATAGAAAATTAAAGCTAGGCATGTTTCTGTAGAATAGAAAAACATGACATGACATAACATAAGTAAGTAAGTTAATATCCAGACAATTAAGAACATGTTAAAATCTCACGTATATCAATTTCGTATTAAATTTGACGCTACTACTAACTCGGATAGTAGTCGCGTCAAAAATGGCTCCAGCTCAGCATGTATCAGGCAGGTACTTACCCAACGCTGGTATTCTCCTGGCGCCATTGTGATGTTTCAAACACCAGACATAGAAATGACATAGTTTATCAAAGAGAACCTTTGCCACGCTGTAGTCTTATTCAGGGGGTCTACGTTGACCGCGCCCGTAGGTGAGTCGGAACTTCGGAATCCCTGTAAACGTTGTTTTTTATGGGCGGCAATAACTAATTGGTATCAGGTTTGCTGTCAATTGGCCGTTAACATGAGTTACATAAAAAAGACCGAATACGATCGTCTGCTAGCAAAAATACGAAATAATTCTTTTAATCAAACATTTTCGTATGATTTTCTGTATGAATGAATATCTAGCTGTCTCAGAAATATTCATCAGACTGCAGGTCACAATATATATAAGAACGATGGTTTCCGTTGACAAGACGAATTGCAAACATTCGTTAGGTATTCCTTTGTCCCGTATCAGGCAGCTTTGTAGGGCGTCATTCAAATAAACTACAATACAGAATACATTACAGTATTATTCAACATGAGGCTAAATATGGTTCACCTTTATTTAATCTGTGGAAAGCACGCGACCAACATTGATTCTTAAACGTATAGTTTAGAGCCGATATTCCTTTGCAAAATTTGTTGGTGCACTATTGCATTGCCCGATTCATTTTGAGTCTAGGTTCAAGGCATTAAAGCTTATTTCACTATGAAGTCTGGGTTCAAGTAAAACAGGTAGGCTACGCAGTGAGAACTTGGATGACACTTACTGTAGTTTGAGCTGCAGGTAGCCTGAGAGGAGCAAGTATTGGAGGAGAACTATCATATAATTAAATGGAGTTACCTATTTCCGCATATAATTATTAGGTATTTGTTCGAACTATGTTGTGCTGTGAACGTGTAATCAACTGTTCTTGTAATTATATGATATAAACAGCGACACAGGGAATCCACGAGTGGCTTGAACTGATTTTGTTTAGTTATGTTAATTTTATGTAGGAAGCAAATACCATAGATTCGCGCATGGCTTATCTGATGTTCGGTGACATACCTTGCCACTGCTCATACAAATAAGGTCACTTAGAATCTTACCCTAGGTTGTTATTTAATTATTGTTATTATAGCGTCCATCGCTCTGGAATCTGGAAATATAGGATAACACAACGCTAACACCCCGTTAATATAAAAATAAATATGTATTTGCATGAATTTTTCCAAAATTCTTAAGTGAACTACTTGCTTGCTCTTTATTTGAACCAATAATAATTTAAAATTGAGTACCATGACTAATATGAATTCTTTAAAAATACTTGAAAAGGTCACTTTTTTAAATCTTACATGTTCCTTCAGAGTCATGCATTTTTATTATTAAGTTTCACCTTATGGGGAGCCGGGGTGCGCTCCATGGGGAGGATGTCATAATTTCTGGAAATATGTATAAATATATTTCGTAAAATTTTCAATATGTTATGGGCAAAACATCTAGACGAAAGATCTAGCTAGGTCAGTTCCAGTAGCTGGGAAATTCCTATCCATTTCATGCGAAATTGCAATCGTGGCTTCCGAAATAGTTCCTAGCTATACGAGGGTATGATATTACATTAAAAGTCCTTTAATATTTGCACAGATTAACTAAGTGGCGTAGTTTATAACCGAACATATGAGCAGGTATGGTTCTGGCTCGATTTTTTTCCTTACTACCTGTATAGAGAGGAAAAACCGTAATAAATATCAAATGACCCTTAATTTGTAACAACTTAAGAATGCTTGCAAACTTACACTATTATACCCTCGAAAGTGGCAGATGGATACCCACAAAATCACAAAACATATCTATAGAAACTACAATTAACTTTAGATAATATGCTCATCTCACAAATATAAAGCCTGGCCAAAATCAATTCAATTCTAAAGGATTCGGAAGGATTAAACAGCGCAGAAAGCAGACCACCAACTGAGCTGTGAGGCCAGTCATAAATAGTTTTCAAATAGAAAGTACAAAGCATACCGTCCATGAGTATCATGTGGTATTATCTGAGCATCCATACGGCTAATTTAACCAGAACATTCGTATCTCGTAACGGGTCGATATACCTAGGAACAATTACCGCGACACAAATGGAAACCAAATCCTCCTAGTATACATCGATATTAACCATTATACAGTATGCAGCACAGTTCAACAGCTCCATGGGAAATTGTTCTCTATCGCGTTGGCTTAAATGTGGAATACTATGTGAGGTAGACTGTGTGTTACTGAATCTGGGCCAGCTAAGCGGCCACTGGTGCCGATTGATACATGATTCTGTTTTCGATGCACGATTTGTGGTACTCTAGAGGTCTCCTACTACCCTTTGATTTGTGGCCTAGTCTAAATTACAGGTGAAAAATAGGCTATAGCAAATAAGAGTTAGCTTACAGTAGTTTATAATTTTATTCAATGTTCTTTCCCGTTTTTTGTTTTATTTGAAAGGGTTTTTTTACAGGGTTAGCGCTCATCCAAGTAGCCAGCCCCAGGCACAGATGAAACATTCATATTTTTCACAAAAATGATTGTCCAGGGTGGAAATCGAAGTCATGAACTACAGTGCAGAAGAAAAAACCAATCATTTATATTTAACTGTCTATTTCATGAGTTTAAATCAGGTTTCATGAAAAGTTCTGAGTAAAAATAACGCTACAGCAAACATTCACCATTGATGGCAATATGTTGTACGTTTATATAATGGCTGTTGATATGAGCAGAGCTATCCACTTAACATCAGACAGGCCTTCACCAGGTTCACAAGCTGGACGGTGTCTTGTAAGAACATAACAATTACTTACAATAAGATTATGTGCTCAATAATTTACATGCTTTTTCTGAGAGGAACTTTAAAATGACTTGAAATCCTTTATACTACTTTAATATAATTTAATGAGGTTTACTGGTGATCTATACAAAAGTTTAAAAGAAAAACAGTATTACTTTCCTGCACAAGATTTATACGTTAGAATAAATTCAAATCGATGTCAGATAAATCTGGTTGCCTTACCTGCAAGCTAGCTGAATAAAACATTCCATGCTTCTTAACGTACCCAGTACAAACACGATAATCTTGGCACGGATGTCGTTTGAACGTGATTCCTACAAGACGAAAACAAATCTGTACATAGTAAGGCGATGGGCACATTGGTGATTTGGCGACTATTTGTAGTTCTGAATTTATAGTTTTAATTTCTCTTCTATCACTTTATTCTACACGCGAATAATTACAGAGTATTGTTAAAAAATGGCATTTACGGCGATCTTAACACTTAAAATAATTTTATTCCAGCAAACCAAGCCAATTAAGTGTACAAAAAGATAAATAAACTAATAATTACATTATACATAATTATTATATATCTACTTACATACAAATAAAGTTATAGGTATGTTAAGATATAATAAGTAAATAAATTAAAAAAATATCCATGGACATTTCATAAAGCGTCATTTAGCCCTAAACTAAGCATAGTTTGTACAATGGGAACTAGATAACTGGTAGAGTACATAAATAGCAGCACTGAAAACTTTTTTGAAGGAATTTTGTACATTGCACATTAATTTTTCTTCAAATGTATCCACTTTTTTTTATTTGGTACTTCTTCCAGCACCTCTTATCGTACAGTTAAGAATACGCCATACCAGCGCTTCAAGGCAGATTTCATGCTACCCGGGAACTTGTGAGTGGAACAAATAGTGAATGACACACGCTAATGAGCAGAACGCCAAATCCGAAAACACAAATTAAATAATTTTGTATAACTTAATATATATACAATATATAACTTAATCCTTTAAAATAATATTACGAAAACAAAAATATGTTATTGGTTTCATAACCATCCGTAGCCAGATAGCCATCCGTAAGTTGAAATGACTGCATTCAAACTGTTGATACATATTTGTAAGTAATTCTTAAACAGTAACATAAATTGCCAGTTTGTACAGAATATTTGCCATGAAGTCAGCGCAAAGAAAGTATTGAAACGTGCTTAGAATTTTCTGAATCGCAAACACATTCGCTGGATATGAAGTCTGAGTTATTCAATATTCTCAGTTACCTATTCAATGAAAACAGCCGTGATTTTACAAGTTTCAAACATTTCTCAGCCCTCAGGTGTGAATATATTTCCTTTTGCGCCTTCCCGGATTTAAATTGAACACCATTCTGCGAGTAGACTTATGTTCGGCTTGTAATATTAAATGGATCGATTCTCTCATATTGCCGCCCACATTGGCAAGGAACTGATATAAGATGGAGCCAAAAAAATCAATCCGACTGTGCCAAAGTGATTGTTCGACTTTTATGATTTTTCGCAGTCACGACTCCATATTATTTTGATTAAAGCAATTCTACATTCATGCATTGTAAAATACGACTATAATACTGGCTCTGAAGGAATTCTTGTCTGCTTCTTGCCTTCAAGTTAGTGGTGATTTTGATAAAGAAAAACTTGCTATTATTACTGCCACTGTACGTACTGCTTAGAGAATTATTAACTTAATTCAAATATCGTATTTGCCCATTTTTATCTTCTTATGTGATTTATTAGAGTTATTTATATTTATACCAGCATTTATTAAGACATCTACGAAGTATATTGTGCCATAATGCCAGGGAGAAGAAAAAGGTTTTCTATTCAATAAAATGTAACTATTGTAGAATAGCTTTAACCCGCAGCTTTGTTCGTGTCACTAAAGATTTTTAGAACTATCATTACATCTGGACAAAGCTACTTTATGTCCTTTTCTGTAACCCTAATAATGAGTATGCAAAATTTCATGATGATCGGTAGAGTAGTTAAGGCGTGAATGCAAAAAAAATATTCAATGAAATTCATATGCTCATTTATAAATAATATAGGACTTTCGATGATGCTTGAAGTTAGATTGGGTTGGAACAATATGAACAAATAAGTTAGATAAACTAGTTAAAACATGAAATCTGACTATTATTTGACATATAAGTGTGCCTAGGGGAGTTATGACATGATATATGCGCACGAATATGTTTACTTGCGCGTGTTACTTTTGATTTGACCAAACGATAAATAAATATGTTTCAGATTGAATCTGAATTTTGATTTTGATATGTAAACACTTGAAGAGACACTATATCTACGGCTAATAATAAATACCGTAAAAAAAAAAAGATCATAATTTGCCTGGTATCTTCTTATGTAATTAATTATAAATATTATGATGCATACATTTATAGCAGGATTTAGGAACGCATCTACGTTTATATTGTGCCCGAAAGAGAAAATCGATAAAGATGGGTATTAATGTATAATATTACTCATATTACCCATTCAATAATCGAAGGGGCTTGAGTTTTTGGTGTTTTCAAATTTATTTGAACGTGTCTATAAACTTAATTTTTTTTAACAAAAGTGTATATCAAATTTTCATAAAAGTTTCTAACTCTTCAGAACGTCCAATTTTTTTCGGACTCTTGGATAGATTTGGTGGTAATGGCGCTTGTCGATAGAATACAAATTAAGCAAAAGTTGTCTGTTTGAACTTTATGAACGAATCAATACCTAAATTTGGAAAATTTGCTAAAAATCATACTTATCACGATATCTAGAAATTTTGGCTAGGACAACCTAGATTAGTGTCGATCGACCACTGGGTGATCGAACACCCTTTTAAGGCTATGCATCAATCTTCCAAACACCCTGTATATAATATTGCCTAATAATGCTCTATGAACTCAAGTATAGTTACTTACATTTTCGCCTGTTTTAATCTAATTCAAACGATTCAAGTTTAATTTAATGCCATCTGAATGTAAACGAGTTCATAATGAAATGCATATTCATAGAAATTTAAAATAGCGCCATCTAGCGCCAAAAAAAGCCATGCTTGGGAACCAGATTCCTACAAGACAAGACAACACACCACCAAGACAATATCAATACACCACTACCAGCTGATCTCTTTGGCCAGTGGCTAACTTGAAACGTCAGATCGTTTGCAATACTCATCTCATCTCCACGTTATTATTTCATCCTTTGTATTAGACGTCTATTCTAAATCCGAACAAAAACGCACGCTATGTACTTAACAAAATATTACAAGTAACTCTCTCCATAAACCGGAACTGGATCAGACACAAACAAACAACGCGCCACGGACAGACAGTACTCATAATGGCACTCCCGTTTTTGCCGGAACGGACCGAATAAAATATGGCGCCGTCTATTTATGTTGTTTGTAGTTCTGTGGAGTGGACGTTTCGTTTTTTGCGTCATATAACGCTTTCTTTACTTAATAGTTCAACCGCATAAGATGCATACAAAGTTTTACATTCCAAATTTTATCATCCAATATCCCGGGTAGCATGGTAGGGTACCCACTTTGAACACAGGTTGCAGGTGATTTTGTTAGATATATTTTTAATTATGTTGCTTATATTGTAAAGCAGACGACGGACTTTTTGTACTCTAATCTAGTTTCATCTCCACGTTAATAATTTTGTCGGGGAAAATCTCCTCAAGCCCTTAAAGTCAAACTGCACCTGTAATTTTTGCCATTTTATAAGTTTTTTTTCTAATTCTAGCCCTTGTGTAACACCACCATCGACAATTTACAAATTAATCTATACATACAAATAAAGCGTGGTGGCCTAGGGGCACATACGCCAACTTTCATTCTGAAGGACGCTGGTTCACCCACACGAGTAATAATGATTTTTTCACTTGAACCAAATATTCGAAGACGTGTCAAAGTCAGTCAGTTATAAGTTGTATACTTTTATCTAGTGGTCTAGTTAGACAAATATTGAGGTTAGATGGTACTATGGGAAATGTATATAAATATTTATTTATTATCTGTATTTAAACGTGACTATCAATAACAAAATTAGTAAAGTAACATCAACCCACGTCATTAAAAGGCATATTGGGCATATTTTTCATTTGAAAGAGATCTACAACGAGAATTGCAGATCAAATTGGTCAATTAATTCGTATAGTTGGCCAACAAGATTAAATCTTAATTAATAAATTATTGCTAGACTTGATTAATTTGTCCTTTCACAGCAACCCTTGTGAATAAATGTAGGTACATGTGGTCTAGACCGTTCCGAAACTTAATGCGAAATTTGAATAACATTGTTATCTAGAGTTCTGTTAACTTGCAAGTGGGCGCTATATGTGATGAGTGGGAGAAACCTCTGTAATCTTGTTAGTTGAACAAGATTTAAACATAAATTTAAAGTTTAATTAAACTATGTTTCAATCTTGTTCAGTAACTAGCAATTCGGATTACTATATTTTAAATTTTAAAGCTGTTTATTTGAACTATTTTAAAAATATTGTTGAGTTGTGAAAGTGAAAAAGGCTGATTGATAATTTTGGTGTATCATTATGAATCACAGTGAAACTTGATGCAGTAGTTTTTTTATAGAATTAGATACTATTTTGCCTTTTTTTCAATTTTTACTGTTTTAGTAAGCGACATAGTAAGTTATTATTATTATATTTCAAATCTTGTTTGTATTCGTCAAATAAAAAAAAAACATACTTCAATCAACAAAAAATTTACTGTTACTATTTACTTTTATCGAAATGAAACAACTAATAAATATATCAAAGAAGAACTATTGTCAAAGTTGCACAGAACTCAAAATAAAACGTTGGAATCGTATTTTATTACGAGTGTTAAATTTTTATGTTGAGGTCTGTCGTCTGTCGTCCTGAAATGTATTTCTGTGGTTTACTGCTCTCACCGGAATTTGCGAATTTTTCAGCTTAAAGCAGTGACTTTTTATTCTGTGCTTTTAGATTCTCTCTTTAAGCTAGATATAAAATTTTGTAACTAGTAGGTAGGTAATTCTACCGTACTTAACTATAACCTTAATCGAAATACTCAACATGACATAGGAATAGTTAGTTGCCTAGTTGAAAGCTGCACGTCAGGGCAACATTTAGTGGGGGTGTACTAAATAATACCCTCTTTTTAGATATTATAATATATTATTCTTGATATTGTTTTGTTGAAAACCTAAACTTATTCTCATTTTTAGAAAATATCTAGAATATATGTATTTAATTAATATGTTGAATCATTTTTGCGATTGGAATCAGAACAATTTTGAGATTTTACCTCATCCGTTTGATTTACTAAATAATGTCAACCCTAATAATTTTTCAAACATGTTTCAACTGTTTCGACTGGTCTCTAAAACATGTGAAATAGCCAAAAATAATTATTTAAAAAATACTGTATATTTATTCTATAAGTTATCACTTTCCTCCAGTAAAATAAATCTTTTTATAAGCATTTCTCAGCCAGAATAAAACTGTTGATTGGATGTTTATAAAAAAGACTTCCAATACAAAAACGTTTTAGACGTATGTAACATTATCACGAGAATGACAATACTCCCTTAGCCGTATCCCAATAGATTCTGATAAACTAAACTACGATGCGGGTACATGAAATTGAGTTGCAAACAATACGCGGTCGCTTTGTGCCCGTCTGTTTGGTTTCAGACCAGTGCCAGGTGAGAGGACAGTCGACACTACCATTAGAACGTTCTATTTCAAAGCCTGCCCATTTGTATGACGGTGACACATCTTCCAGCCTTAGGCGCATTAAATAAAAATAAAAATGTACAGTTAAATGTTTTTGTTTTCATAAATATTCATGGACATATTTCACACAGCGTCATCCAGCCCCAAACTAAGCATAGCTTTTAATATGAGAACTAGATAACTGATAGAATACATATAGTATATTTTTTTTGGTAAATACTTACTTATAATACATATTAACACCCAGACACAACAAACATTTATGTTCGCAGACCGATGCCTGGGTGGGAATCGAACCCACGACCTACAGCGCAGAAGGCAGAACTACTACCAACTGAGCTGTGAGGCCATTGAGAGAATCTTCTAGGAAAAATCCCAAATATTATATATATATCCTACTATACTATTATAAAGGCGAAAGTTTGTAAGTATGGATGTATGGATGTATGGATGTTTGTTACTCTTTCACGTAAAAACTACTGAATGGATTTGAATGAAACTTTACCACAATATAGCTTATACATCAGAATAACATATAGGCTACAATTTTTGAGATTTCTATAAAATCTATATATATAAAAGAAAGTCGTGTTTGTTACAACACTTATAACTCGAGAACGGCTGGACCGATTGCCATGGTTTTTGATTTGTTGGATTTGTTTCCGTCCCGAATAGCAGAATAACTATTAAAACATTGGAAAATTAACGAAAAAAATAAAATCAATTTATCCCCGTATTCTCCACGGGAACGGGAACTATGCGGGTGAAACCGCGGGGCGCAGCTAGTATATATATATATCCCTTCATATTATGTTTTTATTAATTATTTCACGAAATGAAACATCAATTCGTTTTTTTTTTTATATTTAACACAGCAACATCTTTATCACCTTCCGGCCCTTGTCACACACTAAGTGGAGTCGGCTCAACATGTATTTTTCTTCCATTTCCCATCTCAGTACTCACTCCTTTCTTATTCCTTCTTTCAAGATAGCGTTGCTTTGTTATTGCGCCACTGTGATTTTGGCGTCGATGGCATAAATTTGCAGAATTTCATATGCCTGCGCGTTTTAAAGTCCACCAATTTTTGAGTAACTTGAAGAGAATAATAAATCACTTTTATTTTGGATATTTAAGTAGAAATATTATGAGAATAACTGGGTTGTTTGTAATTCGAAAAAGCATTTTACTTGTCAGAGTCCGTTTATTGAATGAATATAAATACGATTAAAGATAAAGTAATGTAAATGCTTGCTTGCGATTACGCAAATCGCGGCATGACCCAATTACATTTCCGTTAGGTATACTACATTTTTTTTACTTAACAATATACAATTAATCAACTTATCTTATGAAATTTATAGAAAAAAGTAATTTTCCATTCTATTTCTTATCATTTGTTCTCTGTTCGTTGAAAAATAAGCAATCGACCTAAATAGTTAAAACTATTTTGCTACGGCACGCGTAGCTAGTTTTTCTTGATGTGCTACGAAATGGTTGCGTGTAGCAACTACGTAGCGTTTTTATCGTTATCTATACGTGACGCTAGGTCACGAGTGGGATCCACAAAAATACCCAAAGCGAACGGCAAAAGGCTTAGCGATAAATATTGAGCCTGTCAAAATGTATTATTCACGCTGCGCGTGGAAGCTTGTCTTTATGGGCCCTGTAGTCTAGCTGGCCCTTGCCTTGCCTTTGAAGCGAAGGGTTCGATCTCCGGGGCGGGTCGCTAGTGTATCATAAAAGTATTTTTTACACTGGTATTAAAGTTTGCTCTTCCAGTTTGTATAAAAACCCTAAATAAACGTTATAAACATTAACCTATGCACTAGAATTCACTGTGTCGCAGATGGCATGGACAAACACAGAAACACAAGAAAAACACCCAAGACCCGAGAACAAACTTCATGCTCACCACACAAAGTTTGCCCCGGCCGGGAATCGAATCCGGGACCCCTCGCTTCGAAGGCAGGGATACTACCAAGTAAGCCACGGAGCCGTCAGCATTTTAAGACCACACTTAAAAAAAATCTCTTACAAAATGTATTTTACAACCTAAATGAATACTTTGACGGTGGAGTGTAAAATCATCAGCGCTAGATTATTGTACTCCCGAAACGGGCATACTGTTGTTACTTTAAAAATAATTTATACCATCTATGTACACACGGTGGCTCTGTGGCTTCGAAACGGTGCCTGCCACCACTGACACTGAATCCTAATACAGGCGTATGAGTGTGTTAGCTAGTAGTATCCATTTATAGTTTTCTAGGTATAATACAGTATGTTAGCAAAATGATATGCTTTGACGTAAAGAGGCTCTACTGCAAACGGCTAAAGTTTTACTAAGCTATCGATACTATCGATATGGTGTGATTATATGTGTGAGTATAAAAGGGGCTACATAACTTAGTAACAAAAAAATATGAATTTGCTTCTGATTCTTAAAGATCAAAATCAAAAGTAACTGGTTTAAAAATTGAAAAAAAAACGACTTCAATATTTACGAAGTAGCTAAATACGCTATTTTGTTTACTTGGATGCCAAGTTTGTTCCAGATATTTTAATTTAACAACAAAACCATAGAACCGATTTTCATAAAAAAACATATGGAACTAACCTGAAAGCATATCTTTTCACATAAAAAATATTTTTCCAAATGTGTTTATAAATGGAAGAGAAATCGGTGAACATACCTAAAAAAAATATATATAGTGGAAATAAAAGATTAGAAACCAATTAAGTTTCAATAATTAGTTTCAAGCCTCACAATTATACTTCATAAAGGGTTAGTGAGCACCTAAAAACTAAACAGCATTATGGAAGCTTTGCATTATTTAGAACGTCCATTTAACTATTATTCTCGTTAAATAGATTCCCGTGGGTCGATCGAATCCCCCAGCATTGAATTGCCCTGAATCGCTTGTAATTACCGCAGGACGAACATTGTGGTTTAATTATTTTCTATGGCCACAAAACAGAACTGTGTATGAGCGATTAAGTTTATTATTCTATCAGAATTATTGTAGACCGAACTAATTAAACCGAACTTTCAAAATAAATTCAGCGGTAAGTTTTTTCACTGTAACACGATTACTTCAAAATTAATTGTGGTCTGATTTCGTTGAATCTTTTTTAATTAAATAAGGTTTATTTCCATGCTCCCATATAAATTTTATTAGTGAAAAATCAGTCAATTATGTTGCTTAGTTCGCACGTAACTAGTTAGACACGCAATACCTTTTTTATTCATTCACCCAAATATAACACATGTTTAAACAAGTCTTCGTTAATCGCCCAGTGTGCTCCGTAAATGCTTCTACTGAGTCGAACGCAGGTATCTCCGCAAGAATGGACTCGCTCTGAATCGCTCATAAGTACCGAACGATGAACCATTCTGATTTAAGGCACTGTCATCCCTCAAATCACTCGAGTGAGTGAGAACACAAAACTGTCATAGTTCATAGATGTACGGTTAATCTCATTTTTAATACGAACTAAATAGAATATCAAAATTTGGTTGAGTCATAATCTAAATATTGGTGTGTGAATATGACTCCGCCCTTTCTCAACAGATGTCGTTTTTAGTATTGTTTACGTGTACTAATAAATGACCATACTTGTATTCGATAGTACTGAATGTCAGCTATCTAACGCATTTTATGATATTTGGTTGAAGTGTAAGCAACAATTGTTTTCACCTTTTCGAAAATGTCGGTTTTTATTCCAAATAAACGTCATTTGCGGGAAGTGTTATTACATTATTTTATTGCGAAGAAAACTGCAGCGGAAACTTATCGTTTGCTTGTGGAGATTTATGGTGAGCATGCTCCGTCTAATACAACTTGCAAGGAATGGTTTCGACGATTTCAAAATAACGATTTTAGTACTGAGGATAAAGAACATGGAAAACCACCAAAAAAATTTGAAGATGCTGAATTGGAAGCATTATTGGCGGAAGATTCTTGCCAAACTCAATCAGAATTAGCTGCAGCATTAAATGTTGATCGTTCAACTGTTGCAAAGCGTTTACAAATGATGGGAATGATTCAAAAAGCCGGTGACTGGGTTCCACATGATTTAAAAGAAAGAGACATGGAACGTCGGAAAACCATTTGTGAAATGCTGCTTCAAAGACAGCAAAGAAAAGGATTTTTGCATCGGATAGTCACAGGAGACGAAAAATGGATACACTACGAAAATCCTAAACGCAAAAAAGCTTGGGTGAAACCAGGCGAACCAGGCCCATCACAGCCAAAAATAAATATTCACTGTGCCAAGGTCATGCTCTGTATTTGGTGGGATCAGAAAGGTATTGTATATTATGAGTTGCTCAAACCCTCTGAAACTATTAATGGAGAAGTTTACCGACGACAACTAATGCGTTTGAAGCGAGCCATAGAAGAAAAACGACCAGAATGGGTGAATAGACATAACAAATTAGTTCTTCAGCATGACAATGCCAAACCGCATACCGCAGAAGTCGTAAAAAGATATTTAGAGGGACAGGACTGGGAAGTGTTACCCCACCCGCCATATTCACCAGACATAGCTCCTTCGGATTACCACCTATTCCGGACGATGCAGACAGACCTTACTGGAGAAAAGTTTACTTCATGTGAAAGTATCAAAATTTGGATTGACAACTGGATAAGCTCAAAAGACCAGGACTTCTTCCAGCAAGGAATACGAAAACTACCTGAACGATGGGCGAAGGTTGTAGCTGCAGATGGAGCATACTTTCAATAATTTTTTTTTTTAATTTTGTAAGCGAACAAATGTGTTTTATTTTGACAAAAAGGGGCGGAGTCATATTCACACACCCATATTATATTGCTTAAAAAACGGTTTACGTATACGTGTATTTTTGTCTAATCAAGATATTGAACTAATAAAAGATATAAAATATGAATTGTGATTTTCTTATAAAATATTTAAGCAAATCACAAATCTTTTTGTGTGATATTTCGGCAAAGTTTATTTTGATGTACATTCTATTATAGTTCTAGTTTTCTAGTTCTTTTTTATTATACTTTGGTACCCAGTACAAGTATGTCAGCAAAACTTCAAAATAAAAAAAAAACACCTGCTACTAAAAATGTTACATCCCCGTGTCACTCTGAAACGGGGACATTTCTTACGCCCGTAATTACACACTTCCACCGCAACACAGCAATGCAAGTGCACCTCTGCTTAGCGGCGGATTACCAAGTGTGGTTACAGTACTTATACGGACAATCTTAGCTTCTTACTATTGCTACTCTAAGTTGCTCCTTTCGCACCACTCGGGGGACACGTGTGGAATGTAAGGGACGGGCACAAGCGTTTCCTTTCAAATGAGAAGTTGAAAGTTAACAGCGCCTTAATTAGATTCGATGGCCGTACAATAGATCTGATGAATGAAAGCGCGGATTAATATTTGATTGCATGAAAACTTGTGCACTTCAACTTGGAGATAATTAATTCAATTGTTAGACACTGGCAAGCTTTGTTCTTGTCGTCGCTTCAGAATTAGGTACTTGAATTAATTTGATAATTAAATTTATGACAATGTAATAGTAAACATCTGGTAATTTGATTAAAAAAAAACTCGAGTTACTGGACCGTTAACATAACTTTTTGTATAATTTCTTATAGAGAAAATTGATTATCTTATATTGTTAATTTCCCATCTTTCTAGAGGTACGTATAGGGACTCTAAGCATTCCTACTCATCAACTGATACGAGCAGCATATTAACAAGTTAACAAGTTTTTATTAACAAGTTTTTTTATGAACGGAGACGAATAACATGAACATTATATCAAACTAGCTGCGCCCCGCGGTTTCACCCGCATAGTTCCCGTTCCCGTGGAGATACGGGGATAAATTGATTTTATTTTTTTCGTTAATTTTCCAATGTTTTAATAGTTATTCTGCTATTCGGGACGGAAACAAATCCAACAAATCAAAAACCATGGCAATCGGTCCAGCCGTTCTCGAGTTATAAGTGTTGTAACAAACACGACTTCTTTTATATATATAGATTTTATAGAAACCTCAAAAATTGTAGCCTATATGTTATTCTGATGTATAAGCTATATTGTGGTAAAGTTTCATTCAAATCCATTCAGTAGTTTTTACGTGAAAGAGTAACAAACATCCATACATCCATACATCCATACTTACAAACTTTCGCCTTTATAATAGTAGTAGGAGTAGGATAAGTATATCATTTTGAATTTTTTTTTTTTTTTTTTTTCAAAAATGACTTTTTTGTCTATAGGCTTTCCCTTCGCTTGATCTCAAATTTACCCGGTGTTGAGTGATGATGAGGTAGATGCTGGAACACAAAAGTCTAGAAAATACCTATTTACTAAATGACTAAAATTTTACGTATGAAACGTCATATTATTCATATTATTGTATTATTTACTAAACCAACATTACTTGTCACAGTTAAATATAATCTACAACTCTATCAAAATCTCAAAACAAAAAAAATAAACAGTGAAAATGACAAGATTCAGTCTCACGTGAGCTTCCCGAGTGTCACAGAATTTTGAGTAACGTACTCGTATTTTGTGGTCGGTAATGACCGACTAAGCCTCAGATAGGACACGCTTGAAATACTACCATGAAATTCTGCGGTTGGCACGGGTGAGTGGGCTTCCTTACTAGTCTACTGGGAGTCATCAGTTCTACAAATAAACAATGGCTTGTGAAGTAAAGATACATTGTGTGCCGTCGCAATAATTGTCTCGTTAAATTTAATATATGCTTTATACACATAAGAAGCGAAACACTTATGCGAAACTTGCTTAGTTTTTTATAAATCATCTATGTTAAGCAACTCTCGGCACGGTCAGTATTTGGATGGGTAACCGTTTATTTGAACTGAGCGCTTCCGTTCTTCAGAGGGTACGTTAACATGTTGGTCCCGGCTTTAAAAGTTTATAAGCCATTTCGGAAGTTTGGTACTAGACACCAGCATTGGCCACTTACTCGAAGAGAGTTAACATATACAAAATATCTATTGGCTGAAGACTGGCCTCACAGTTTGATTGGTAGTAGCTCTGCCTTCTGCGCTCAAAGTCATGGGTTCGATTACCACCCAGGAGAAACATTTGTGTGACGATTATAGGAGTTTGTTCTGTGTCTAGGTGTTAAGAATAAATATATGTAATTACAAAATTAATTATTACTATTAATCTGGTTTCCATAGAAGAAGCTATGCTTGTCGTTGTAAAGTGTCCATGAATATTTATTAATTATTATTAATTTATCTATGTAATATTATATTTAATACGTAGGCAGAAGTGCATTTCACTTCACTTTTGCGCATATGTTAAAACTAAATTGTCAGTGTTTTTACAACCTAAACTTACCAAAGTTTTTTTCTTGACTATACGTTGTTTAACGCAGATGGCCTTGTAAACTTTACGCGGTCTTTTGGTGAGAGCGGAAGGCCCTCACGCGGACTTAAAATATATTTCTTTTTTAGTAGCGAACCAAGAGAACCACTTGAGAACCATAAATGAGTAATTTGGGTTAATATTTGCCCAGAATAAGCCACATCAGAAAGACCCTCAGAAAGAGTCGGTGCAAATGTGCAGTGTTTACTCTGTCTTGTATATAATACCTAGGGATAGGTGCTCTCGTTATCGGAGCAAGAGAATGTATCTCTGTCTATGGAGAGACGAAATAAAATAAAGTCAGTTTTTATTCTTTTTAAATCGATATCCACCTTTCAGCTCCTTTGTAGATAGGCAACAGAAAAAAACAAAAGCAAGTGAAACAAATAACTTATAGCGAATAAAAACGTGCGGGACCCTGGACTCTGGAATTCTGTAGACTTTGAATCCAACGTTTACGAACAGTACTACAAAGGTAGGCACTAAGCGAAGGCGAAACAATATTATCCTTACAAAACACACGATGTAAAAACTACGCCAATCGCAACCTTATTCCAAAACGATACGACGAAGTGTTTTATGTCTTCGACAAAGGGTGATTCTGCAAAGGCGTTGATCGTTTCAAGGAAAATGTCAGTGTGGGGCACGTCAACTTTGTTTCAAGAAACGTTTATGTGAATTACTGTACGGCTTCATTTATTTTACTGTGTCAACGTTGTAATGGTTGAAAGAATAATCGTGTAAATGTGTATTTTGATCTGACTGCTTTTTGACACGATTTTCTTTGAAGTATGTTGTGCTTGTATGCCATTAGAGGCATTCAAATCAAATGTGAAGAATTACTTTGTTTGGAATTGGATTACTTTTGCTTTTGATGTGAAAAATGAATATCTCGAATAATATGAGGCGAATGGCCTAAAGTTATTGTTCGTCAAACACAGTTTTAGATATGTACATTGTTATTATAGGCAGAGTTTGTTAAATTGCAAGACGGTTGTCGTGCTACATGATGGGGTACCATATTGTTCACCTCCACATAGTAATGGTCCATGGTCTCCATACTTTCCACATCTTAACGAGTCCGTAGCCTCTGTACTTCGGAGGACTTTTCCACAATAATAAGAAAAAGTGTTTTTATTTATATGGACAAACACAGAGACATAAGACAAACAACCAAGACTTTTACGCTCATCACGCAAATTCTGCCGACCGGAAATCGTACCCGGGACCCCTCGCTTCAAAGGTAAGGGTCCTACCTACTAAGCTACGGAACCTTCAAGTTGATGTTGTATTGTATAAACAAAATTTCCACTTATGAATTTATCATCTGTCTAGATATATCGGTTTAATATACTCTTCTACTATCAAAACAATTCACTTTCATAATTTCGTTCTAATTAACTTCCATGTCGTTTGTATGTGCACCTAATTTCGTAGCAACAAAGCTTAATTCAGGTCACGAGTTTAGTGCGTGCTTTGTTTACGTGCCGCTAATAAGTGACATCGTGCAATTTTCACATCCACAGAGTGAAAACTGTGTAGGGTGAGTATTATAGAACGGAGAGTGAATATTGAAGAGCTTGATATAAATTCGAGCACATTGGTTAAAGATACTTGATTATAATGTTTTTCATTCTTATGAGAAAGCGAAGAGCTCAAGCATGAGCGTTTCCAATAAATTCAAGTGGTGATTAGCATAGCATTTTCACTCAGCCAAGTTATCCAATAAATAAAGTTCAAATAATGTTTATTTATGCGACGCTCTAAATAAAATCAAACGAAAATTTTATTACGGTATTGGTTTATTTAAATACAAAATAAATCTTTCAGACTTACAAAGCACTTAAGCTACGAAAAATGCGAACAAACTTGGATGATATTAAGATATACTTTATTCAAACTGCAATGAATTTGATTCGTATTAGAATGTATTTAATGATAATACTCTTGTTATACAAAATGTCAGTACAAAGGCCGAGTTTTGTGAGAAGTTGATGACTAGATAGATCTAGTCTTTGATCCGTAGTAGGGAATATGTCTAGATATAAACAACCAGCTTGGGATTATTAAACAAATGAAAAGCGTCTGGGGCTTAACAGCGTCAGACCTACGTCAAGTGGTAATTACAATTTACCACCTCCCTTGGACGAAACAAATCAACGTCAGGCTATGAACGCTTTATGGCACAGCTAATTTACCAGATTGCGAAATAAACTTTGGTATTAGCCAAAACTAGTCCATGTGACTGCTTTTGCTGAGTAAATTAACTGTTGGACAAATATGGGCTTAGTTCTGTGAAACTCGCATTTTGCAACATTTTAAGCAGAAAATATTTCGTTTTTATTTAATGAAAATAAATTAGTTTAACAATTGATTGTATTTATATGGTAAAAATATAATACATAAATAAGTTTTGTTGAATGGCAGGGATATATGGATATAATGTGTAAGGGTTTTTGTTGTAAGATAATAATGATAATTTTTGAATTGTTACAATTGATAAAATATTTCTTATTCTTATTGGAAGAGATAGCATAGACCATATTCAATATGATTTGTAACAATAAAATAAGATTGGAAAGGATAGAATAGGACACAACTTTGTAACAAATAACACATTCAAAGTTACAAATCTATTAATAACAAAACATTATAGAACGATTTTTATTGTTATATCTTTCATACTTTTTTTATTGCTTATAAACTATGCCCCACGGTTTCACCCACGTATAACTTAGATAAATTTAGCGCAATACTAGATAGCATATAGCCTTCCTCATGAATGTGGTTATCATATTATACATAAATATTTTTTGAAATCCGCCTGGTAGTTACATAGATTAACGTGTTCAAACAAACAAACTCTTCAGCTTTATTATATTATAATAGATATACATTTTTACCACGACCCACGCAATGAATACCAATCCCGCTTGTAATTAATGATATCGCTGATTCATTAGAAATTATAAGCTTATGGGTACGTAATTATTAATTGCGCGACCTTATTGATTATCGAATTAAAATCACAAGACCTAATAGGCTGACCGTCGTACCAGGCAGTGACACCAGAAAGAGGGTATAAATAACACAAATTCACAAAATAACGCTTGATTTTATCAATTAGAAATGGGTCATGAATTAAACTTTTTATAATTTTCATCAATTTCATTTTTCTCTGTGAAAATTAACACAGTTTTTAATATAAAAATATGAAATGTTTTTATTGGCTAGGCAACCAATTAGTATCAACACGAATTTCAACTTAAAGACGGAAAAAGTCAACGTTCGCGAGAACACGAAAAGAGTTTTAATTTCCAGACTTATTCATTTAAAGTGACGCTGGTTTTCGTAGAAAGGAGGATAGGTAAAAGTGGACCAGAGTTACCCAAAGTTGGTAAATGTTAATATTATATTTTATTAATAATATATCTTTAAACGTTTCAAAAATAATTATGTCGATTAACAATTTGCACAAAATGAACATTATAAAATATTACATGACTATATTTGAACCTAATTATTGGGTATGCAAAGACAAGAAGTCAATCGGAAAGTTGCTGGGTAAATCTAGAGGTGGTGAGCAAAATCTTTTGAAAATCCCCAATAGCTTTATCAATTTGGGATTTATTCGAAAAGTTTTGCTCAAATACCACTTTCGCAATCAAATCTGAAAAATAACATCTATACGACACGGTGCTTCTTCGATAGCTAATTTCATTACTCACAAAAAATGATAAAAGTGATTCGATAATCAATCGAATTAAAATCACAAGACCTAATAGGCTGACCGTCGTACCAGGCAGTGACACCAGAAAGAGGGTATAAATAACACAAATTCACAAAATAACGCTTGATTTTATCAATTAGAAATGGGTCATGAATTAAACTTTTTATAATTTTCATCAATTTCATTTTTCTCTGTGAAAATTAACACAGTTTTTAATATAAAAATATGAAATGTTTTTATTGGCTAGGCAACCAATTAGTATCAACACGAATTTCAACTTAAAGACGGAAAAAGTCAACGTTCGCGAGAACACGAAAAGAGTTTTAATTTCCAGACTTATTCATTTAAAGTGACGCTGGTTTTCGTAGAAAGGAGGATAGGTAAAAGTGGACCAGAGTTACCCAAAGTTGGTAAATGTTAATATTATATTTTATTAATAATATATCTTTAAACGTTTCAAAAATAATTATGTCGATTAACAATTTGCACAAAATGAACATTATAAAATATTACATGACTATATTTGAACCTAATTATTGGGTATGCAAAGACAAGAAGTCAATCGGAAAGTTGCTGGGTAAATCTAGAGGTGGTGAGCAAAATCTTTTGAAAATCCCCAATAGCTTTATCAATTTGGGATTTATTCGAAAAGTTTTGCTCAAATACCACTTTCGCAAACAAATTTTGAAAAGTAACATCTATACGATACGGTGCTTGTTCGATAGCTAATTTCATTACTCAGTAAAAAGGATAAATGTTTGTTTCATTCTATATTTGAAAATGAATTGAATATTCCGGCGGTGATAGTATTATGGTGCATATATGTCCAGTTTCCTCTATATTACGCAACAAAGCAAAATTGCATTCTCCTGTTACTCTCAAAAAGTATACAATTACCAAGTTAAGGGCGCCTTCAAAGATATTTATTGTACAGTTCCGTGTTGATAGGGTTAAGCCGAGTAAACTGGGGTGAATTTAAATGGCTGTTTTGTTACTTTGTTAATTTAAATATTTTCGCTTAATTAAAACTGTTTATATCTTTATCAAGCATAGAGCAATTGGGGAGCGTCTCAGTAAGAAATTAGTTTGTGTTTGAGTTCTCGTTCCTGATGTGCACTGGAAATTTTCAAAGTTTTATCTTTCACGCTCAGTCACTAGTGCCATAACAGTGACTGTCCTACAAAGTCAAGACATTATTAATGAACTAGCTGCTCCTCGCAATTTTACTCGCAGTTTTTTTGGGAACAAAAGTAGCCTATCTATTAATCCTGGATATATACTATCCTAGTACCAAATTTTATCCAAATCCGTAGAGCCGTTTGAACGTGAAGGAGTAACAAACATACACACATACGTACAAACTTTCGCCATTATAATATTAGTTTGATTGTAACGATTCTACTAGTCAATGTACAAGTAAATATAGTCAAATTAAGTTAAGTCAAAATACTTTAATTCCATTGAATTCTTAAAAAGGTATTTAGTAATTGCCTCTTTACAAAAATGTATTTATACATATTTTTTACTAAGTTTAGTGTTTGTTCAAATCATATCCGACCCTCCCGAAGAACGAGCAAGAAACCCTTAATTACATTGTTACGCGAGCATGATCCTGTTCACAAATAATACGCCTAATTATGATCCATATGTCTACGTATATCTTGTTAGTCATCATATTCGTGAGCATTCGATCTCAGACTGTAAATTGACATAATCTGAGTGCGGGTAATCTATGTTTAATATTCAATGAGTCTCATTTGACTAATTGGTATGTGGTCTCATTACTAAACTTGCGCTTGTTCCAATCGTAATAGATTACAAGCGATTAGTCCCATATTAAATACGAAATCTCCCATACTGTTTATCCAATCTTCCTGAAATTTGATACATGAAATGTTTATGAAAGTTGAGTGACAGTTTTTGAACGAATCGATTAGGTAGTTTTCAAGATAGGGGGGTGCGAATGGAGATAAAAAAGTTAACTGTCAATATATCCTTACTAATATTATGAATGCGAAAGTGACTTTGTTTGATTGTTTGTGTCGCTTTCAAGCCTAAACCAATAAACCGATTAAAAAAATTATTTCACAAATTAAAAGCTAGGTACAATATCAACGGGTTACACAGGTCATATTTTATCCCCGTATTCCCACGGGAACGGGAACTAAGCGGGTAAAACAGTAGGGTTAAAATATATTTTCATATCCGTTTAGTGGTTTAAGCGTGAAACACACAAACAAATAAACTCACTTTCGCATTTATAATTGTGGTTGTGTCCCGATCGCATATCTAACAATAATATTAAGTTAGGATTATCTATGTTTTGATGCCAAACAAGGTTTAAATCGGGCTTTTTTAAGTTAAGAGGTAATATTAGAACTCGCTCCAAAACCTAAATAATTTTAGCTGCGCCGCAACCAAGTCAATTTAAATTAAACCATGAGAAACTAGATATTGTTGATTGGGTAAAAGTTAATAGCTGAATTTAAAAAGCGCCAAAATAGACGGAATACTTTATTTGATGGAACTTTTACTTGGAATCATTTTACAAATTATATTCTTAATTTTATGTTACATTTCTCATTAGTATTAGTGTTTTTAACAAATGTTACTAGAATTACATTCTGCGTTTCGTGAAACAGAGACAACATCAAACCATGAATGTTATAAATGGCAAAGTTTGTCTCTATGCTATTATTTTTTCACGTTTTAACAGGTTAACGGATATCGATGCAATTTGTTATGAAGGTTGTTTGTACCCTGAATTAAAACATAGACTTTTTAAAAGTGACACTGGACTTGCATAAAAAATATCTTCGGTCTTCAGTTTTTCGCATCGTGGCTCGCAGCTAGTTTTTACCATAAGACACAGCGTGAACGTGGCGTGGGTCAAGATGAGACGTACACAAGCTTTGTAAAGTCTCATGTTGCTGCCAAGAAATAATTTACTTATGAAGCTGTTTTGGCGGCTGGTCTAAACATTACGAATATGTTTGTTGAACTTGAAACGATCAGGGATTACTCTCATGCATGTTCCCAAGCCCCTTTTGCCCATGGGTAAAGTCTGCTCGATAGCTGTGCTTGTCGTAGAGATTGAGTGGCGTCTTGGGCATGTGGCGTTTCCGAGTGAAAAGCACTGATGTGCTCTTCGTCTGATAAATGTCACCGCCAATTTCTGAACCCTACACCGAGTGCACTAAGTGCATTTTGCAACCTAATATGCACCAGATTAGAATTCCGATTAAAATGCGAATATTGCTGAGTCAAGTTCATAGTATGGGGCGCACCACTACTTTTAATGAAATACCGTTCTAGTGGGCTAGTACTCTCGACAAGAGTAGAATTGTAATTGGATAATTTCTTTTGCATTTTTCATTAATTGTTCGACATGCTATCGTATTACAAGAAAGAGAAAATTAATTAATCTGAACTATACCTATAATAAAACTGTAACAGGTCCGATTCTATACATTGAAGATGTTTTGAAATTTTGTTTTGTAGCGCACCCTATAATCGATACTGAAGCCTTAACTGTATTTATTTTTATTTTATTTTTTCTTTCATTTTGTCCTTCTGTCTGTATCTAGGCTGCGCATCAGAGAGGGGATAAAAGTCAAATGTGTTCTTGGTTGTAATTCATGAACGCGTTATCCGATTTGCAATCAATACAATCTCATGATCATCCTGTACTTTATTCGTTTAGTTACTTTATTCGTTAAGAGTATTTTTTCTATTAGCTGTTGTGATAAATTTACTATTAAAAAAACACATAAAAGTAAACAGCATGGTTTATATACGCGTTTTTTCATTCATAATGCGAATAGTTAATCTGCAGGGATCGCGAACAAAGTCGCGGGAACAGCTAATTCTAACATATTAATAAAATAAGATCTATTAAGAATCAATTAAATTTGCAAGCGTTTCGTTGCAAACAATAAAACATAACAAGAATATTATTTTAAAAATTCGTTTACTAGTTTTCTAAGGCTAAATTTCATCACTTTAATAAAGTTTCAGTAAAATATTGCTTTCATTTATGCTATACAATCTCTTGTTTAGCAAAATGGCCCTATAAAATGTTTATCAACGTAATTTATATCCAGTTAAGTCTGAGCCCAGTTTAAGGTGGGGATAGAATGAAAGGTTTTTGTTTGCTTTGCTTGTTGAAAAACTGAATCTGCTCCTAAGAGAGATGAACCTGAAATATATTTTGTAAACAACTTCTTTTTAATGTTATCGTGGTATTATGGTGAGGTTATATAATTTAGGTACGAATGGTTAAATATACTTGCACGTGTAGGATTATCGAAAGAAAGTTATTATTCGCCAACAAAAACAATTGACAATGTATAAAGTTGGCATGGTCATTTTTTCACTAGTTTATAAACGTTGTTGGAAACATTGTAGTTTTTTTACAAACTCAAATATAAAATCCACAAAAAGCAACCAAATCGTAATATTTTTTTAAGCCAATGATTAAAAATATTAGAAGTTAATGATTGATCCAAATCTCAATATATGAAGCAAAAAATAAGCAGTAAATACTGTTCTTTCGGGTCATCCATTTGAAAATTCCGACATAATGAATCCCGAAATGCAAATTAAGTACATTTTTAAATGCAAACCACTAACGCAAATGGCTGATGTGAAGTCGATAATGATGTCATATTAGTGAGATTTGTCCTGATCCATTACTTCCTAAGTCAATGTTTTCAATAAACTCTTATTTTGTAATCATATGAATAAAACCTGCTTATAAAATAATGCCACTACTTTCCTTACCCACATTAAACCCACATTGGTCGGGGAGTTGAACTCAGCCATTGATTCCTTAAAAAAACTGAGTTGAAGCCATTCCTTTTAGACCACTCCAAAATAAACTAGTGGTTTAGACGTAATACAGTGGATACACAGTTATCATCATCTTCCTGTCCCATAGCAATTTTTTTGCCGCTGCCAGATCTCAGTACCTACTCACTCCTATTTTCGTCATCTTTTACAGAATACATCCATCTTTTCTTTGATCTTATATCAACCTCCATCTATTTGAAAGTATACCCCATTGAAAGATAAACAGCCCCTTAAATCAATTAGCTCAAGAACATTGTCTTAAGAGCATCAAATAACACTTCGATGTCTATAAAATATTTATTTCCTTTTAAGGAAAATCTGTTTAGAAACTTAACACTTTCGAACCATTCTTGTTTATTTGCTTTCAACGAGTTTGTTTTGATTTAGCTAGATTTATACAATACATAAAAACATGGGACCAAACTAGTTTCATTATCATATCGACTATATAAACTCTCAGGTTGCGACTCAGATCAGGGTGTAATGCTAATGTTATTTTATGAATAGGCTGATTCATGATTTTCAACAAATGAAATTCATTCCATTACATTGTTTTAAGGTCATGACCCTAAAATTCGGCCGTTCCTGTATGAAATGGCGCATCCATCAGCGGGTGACGCCATCCATTTATCACCATCGAAAGGGTTGATTGAATACGAAGCGATCCCTCACGATGTCTTGTCGCGAGCATTTTACGTAGGATTACGAAAATGCTATAAATTATTCGGTAGATTTTTATAGCATCATCGTGATAAACCACGCGTGACTGAGTGGTTGAATAAGTGGTGGGAAAGATTAACACTCGCATTTTGAAATTACAAAAATAAGTCAATAAATCGACCTTAGGCGATTCAAACCACACATTGAGGGCTTAGTACTATCGAGTGTATATTTAAATATTGGTTTTAATATCTACCACATTCAAACAAACAATGGGTACAAACAATTTCAGTTCAAGCCAAAGACAGACGGGTTCAGTCATAGTATTCTTTAAATAAATAAAAACTGTTTTAATGTATAATTTTAACTGATTTTTTTGTCTGGCTCCTCTATGCTGCCCTTTTGAAGCCCATTGTAACTTTTGAAAACCATCTTTCGAGTTGCCTACTTATTTTTTTGCCCACGTCGTTAATACCTGTCTTCGAACGTAGTAATTAAAAAATAAATACAATATTTTATCTAAAATGACCTATTAATAAAACTCTTTCAAATATTTAAGAATTCAACGAAATTAAGGTTTATTATTTTTTGATTCAGAATAGTATTATAAAGTATTCAAAGTCAAAAGTAAAGATAAAACCCTTCATTTTGTTAAATTCTTATATATTTGAAACACCCATTTTTTTACCTACGTTATTACGCGTTCTTAAAACTTAATTCTACTACTATTGAACTTAAGTTCAATAGTCAAAATTCTAATGTTAAAAGTAATGGTTGAACTATTTACTATTATTATCATATTTAATTTACCAGTTAATTGCATTTAACCGGAATAAACTACCTTTAAAATACATAATCAGATCCTATGAATACTGCTAATTAAGAGTCAAATATTAAAAATTAAAAAGATTGAAGACGTAAAGTAGTTTGCTAATTACCAACTTCCTTAACATTTAAATTTAATTTAGTATCCAACGGAAAGCTGGACGGTCCCAGATTTCACTGAGCACGAATTTAAGCATTAAAATATGAAACTCCAACCTTGTTAAAGTCATCTTGCTCCAAACTCCAAAAAAATTTACAGATTCCTTGAAACATGAAAAGTGAAAAAGTGAACTTAAATACGTATTTTTCATCATTTTTTATGCTCACGCTTGACCGTTTACTCATTGCCAACTAGCATCAATCATGGTGTCATTTTCTGGCAGTAGACTTAGGAAAAATGACTTCATCGACTTTACATCCACAGAGAAATTTGAAAGTCATTAATCTTGCCGAGGGGATAATTTATTGAGAAACTGTTCATTTTTGTGGGATATCTACACAATGGCGGTGACTTTTGAAAGGAAAGCTTTGGAGTATGCCACTATTGGCTAAAACCTGCCATTTCAAAGTATTATTGTATAGAACCCTTATTATGAACTAGCTTTTGACCGCGACTTCGCTCGCATTAGTGTAGATTTTGTCAATTATTTCTGGTGATATTCTGAATCTTTTCTGTGTATGTCAGGCGTTAAAGCGTAACAAACAAACTGAAATGACGTTTATAAAATAACTAACTGCACCCCGTGGTGTTACCCTCGGTTTCCTAGACATTTTCTGAACAATTTTTTTACTTTTTTTATTTCTCGATCCAACGATCATAGCCAAGTCCGCTTCGAGCCATTTTTCGTCGGTGTTGCCTGCGAACTCTAAATTTCACGGGGCTTACTCGCGTACGTTAATATATTAGTGATAAAATACTTAACTTAACATAGCTTTACTTTTGTATTAGTATTTGTACTTACATATGAATATTAACACAGACACTAAAAAACATTTATGTTCATCACAAACGCTTGTCCTGAGTGGGAATCGAACCCACTATCTACAGCGCAGAAGACAGAGCATCTGAGCTACTACTATCTGAGCTATGAGGCCAGTCAAATATATAGGCTTTTTTCTAATCTTTGGGTAGGAACCCTGATAATATCCTACAATTTTTTACTATTCTCATAAATTACAGTACTCAAAACCAACGTAAAAAGAACAGGACATCAGATTATTTTTCAAAAAGATTAATTATGACGCCACCAAAAAGCCGTGCATTTTACAGATAAATGAATTTGTGCGCGCAGTGAATATAAATTCATCTGCATGCGAACATTAGTACAATTTAACGCGCCCATAACACATTTATACGGTTCGGCTGAATTGTAAGTACAACGTACAAAACGTACAAACCTGGAATATATACAACAGATTAGAGAAAATAATACATAAATTCACGTTTTTTCCTCTGAAGATCTTTCAAATTAGGTGTCGTGGTAGTGTATAAGATGGCTAAGTGGTAGCTTTACCTGCAGAGCGACTAATCCCAAATACGATTCTCGGTATACATTTATATAATGAGCATGAATTTGTTTTTGTTGCTGATAACATATAAATATAAAACCCACAACAATACGAGTATAAATACCCAAGACCTAAAAATACACTTCATACTCATCCGGTCAGAGGATTGAAAGCAATCTGTCAAATTTTGAGACTACAGGTAAAACGCATTAAGCTGTCATAGAATAGACAGAAAATAAATAGAAATAGGGATCGAACGACAAATAAATTCGTTACAGCAATCTGAAAGTGGGATATTGTTAAAGAGCTATTGTAAAAGAGGAAAAAAAATCGAACCGATCGCACTGTATGTTATCTATTACCGGGTTATTTCAAACGTAGCTACAAAGCTGTTAAACCAATGACGAAACGTTAACTAAACCATCAATATTACACAGTGTGATTTATTTTTCAAAACTATTCACTAAGGCTGATTTAAATCAAACCCAGACTGCTATTCTGCACCAGTGTAATTTCACGAGTAAATATTGCACTGTACCGAAACCATTGCCGAGTATTTTACCGCGTTGCATTCTTCACAAACCATTGAATCTTTAGTGGACGAACAGCAAATAAAAGCCTTTTCGTGGATATGTGGGATATAAAACGCAATATCCCGTGAGCTAAACTGACTTTTGCCCCCGTCTTTGCGCGCGTCATTTAGCACAAACGACTGCTAAGAATGTTCTGAACTTTACACTCGCTTACACAAGAATGCTTTGGCTTTTGTTAGATATCTTGATTAAAATAAATGCGTTTGAAGTAACAATTCAAACAAACTTATGGTGACTGTGTAGTGGCGTTGGATTCGAGCGCTTCCGTGATTCAAAGGATACGGTCAGTAAGCCGTATATGTCGCGAGTGCGAAGATTTATACTATAAGTAGGTAGCTAGCGTGACGTCACGTTGGTGGGGGAACGAAACCGAGCGAGCGAGCGAACAGCGCCCGCGTGGTTTTAGACAGACGCAGACCGAACGGCGTGGAAGCAGCATCGGTGAGTGAGCATATATATTTCTCAGTGTATACATGGAACTCTCAGATTTTACTAGTGTATTGTGTACCCAGTAACCGATGCGTTCGGACTGTTTGCGAACAGTGCTCAGAATCAGACTCAGATTGACCAGTATCAGACTCAGATCAGCTATGCGAGGCTTGGGGTGGCTATTAGGGGAGGTTGGAGGCCACTAGGGGGAGACCCCATATACCAACAGCTCAGTTACCAGTTTCAGTCTCAGAAAATACACAGGCATCGACACTCTCAGATATCATAACGTTATCTTGCAGCTACTAGGTTGTTACATGTTTTTCCAGTGACGTGTAATTAAGTTTAGACATTCGTTTGGTACCTTGCACAGAGGTACTTGGCGACATGGTGGAGATGCTGGGATCTCTGATAAATAAACTATCGTTACAATTAATCAGGTCGACAAATATCGAACAATATATATATTTTTTTTTTTTTGCGGCGGGTAGTTCGACATTTTTACGAAAGTTCGTGCACGTGTTTGTCGCATTTAGAGGTCACAGATTTAATATAGCGTGCAGTTTGGGTTATCTCAGAAACAATTACTCATTCAATTATTTACTATGAGGAATGTTTTGGTAATTTTATAAAGTGAAGACACGTTCCGTGTTGTATGTGGTTTAAAAATTATGTTCTATTATGTACATATTTTTTAAAGTGTCAATTATTTAATGATTGTCATAGGTACGAAATACCTACAAAGTGACCATGAACAAAGAGAAATCAACATTTAAATTTCAATTAACATATTTTGTTTTTAAATTTTGACGATAGGCCCGTTTCATAACTACATTTACAGATGATCAGTTTGTATATATCAGTGTGTGTATATGCAATACTAGGTAGGTACACAAGTGGTTCTCTCCGTAAGATTATACTAAAGGTATAATATGATTTGATCTTAGGTATACTGTACTTTACTTACACAGCACTGCGGTTTTCTATCAGATAACTTACTCGAATGAGTGATGAAACCTAGGTTGTTATCTATATCATATTTTATTTACAAAAACAACTTTTACTTACGTTTAGATTTGCGTTTTTTATGAAATTAATTTTGTTTTAGATTATTATTGAATGTTACCAGACACAGTCACCAAACGTACTCTTCGCGCTTGTAGGTACTGTACTCACTCAGAATGGAGGACGTCATCCGAACCCGTTTGAAGATAATTTACGATTCAGTTCAGTCCTATATAAGCTCGGCTCAGTGTGCTCTCACAAATTTAGAAGGTAGTGATGCCAACATTAACGATTTAGAATTAATAGGGTCCAAACTGAAAGGTGCTAATCAGCGGTTTGTTACGGAAATTCACAATTATTGCAAATTAATGACAGCCCCTAATGTAGATGAAGTCAGCCAATATACGTCTACTCAAATTCAAGCGGAAGATTTACTATCAGAATTAGAGGTTTATGTTAGGCGAAATTGTCGGAATGGAGGAACAATTTCTGCTAGCAGTGAAAATCATAACATCAGCAGCAAATTGCCTAGGATGGAATTAACAAAATTTAACGGCGATGTTCTTAAGTGGTATCAGTTTTGGGATCAGTTTTCATCAAATGTAGACAATAGAAATATCAGTGATGTTGATAAATTGTTGTACCTTCAGTCAGTTCTAGAAGATGACGCGAAGCAAGCAATCGAAGGATTAGACACGACAAACAAAAACTATCGTATAGCTGTCAACACGTTACAAGAGAGGTATGGCAAACCTGCCGTGATTATCGATGCTCATTATGTAGCGTTATACAGAATAAAAACAGCGCCGACAAATCAAGTAAAAGATTGTAGGCACGTTCTCAATGAAATCGAAAGACATCTTAGGGTATTGAGCTCCTTGGGGGAAGATGTCAACCACAATCACCTCCGAGTTATGATTATGGAGAAATTTCCTGAAGATCTGATTTATGAATTAAAAATGAAAATGTCTGGTGAAGATGAATCGATTGATAGTATTAGAAAATATTTAGAGTACATTATATCGGCTAGAGAAACATCAAATAGATTAAAAAGGGATATTGTAGATATGAAGAACGTTGACGCGACCATCGGCAATGGTAAACACGTAGCAGACAATTTTACATTGGGTTCCTTACATGTCAGATCAGATGAAGTTAGGAACAATGATAATCAGCGCCGATTTATGAAGTTTAGGAAAGATAAACCTAAATTTGACAACAGACAAAATAACAATAAGTCTCAACTTCCCTCACGCAAGAGACCACATGAGCTCTCTGACAGGACCGATGAGCCACCTAAAAAGAAATTTAGTAGGTGTATATTTTGTAAACAGGACCATTTTAACGATGAATGTACAACTTACAAAACTATGCAGGATAGGAAGTCACAATTAGGAAACCGTTGTTACAACTGTTTTTCAGAAGGGCACAGGTCTAATAATTGTCGCTCTAAGCGAAAATGTAGACATTGTAGTAAATTCGGTAATCATAATCGCGCGTTATGTCCTACGAAGCTAATACAGTCAGGGAAGTCGATACAAACCGATAGTTTACATGTTAAAACTGCAGTTAATACTACGTTACTACAGACTTGCCTTGTTAAAGTTAGTGATAATTTAAAATCCGTATCTAGAACATTGCAATGCAGAGTTTTATTAGACTGTGGTAGTCAACGCTCATATATAACTCAGTATGTAGTCAGTTCTTTAAACTTACCCGTTACTGAAAAGGTAAATTTATCAGTATTTACTTTTGGCGCAAAATCACCGTATCAGATAGAAAGTCCGATAGTAAGTTTTAGACTCGCGACTCGAACTGGCGTTACACGGCTTATACATGCTAATGTTGTTCCTCACATAACAAATGGCATACGAACACCGGTCTTTCCTGACCCACACAAAATATGGAATAATATCAGGTTGAAAGATCTTGTATTCGCGAATGATGGTTCATGTGGTGATAAAATCGACATATTGATCGGTAACGACTATTATCACTCATTAATGTCAAATGAAAAGATTTCGGTAACTGAAGATCTCTTTTTAGTCAATTCTGATTTTGGATGGGTGTGGTCGGGAAAAATCAGCGAAATGGTTGATAGTTCAGATCAATTATCCGTATTAACTTACTTTCAGTCAAATGCAGAGTTTGATAATAAATTGAATGAGCCTGATCTTCCGCTCAAATTTGATGATGTTAAGAGACTATGGGACCTTGAGTCAATAGGAATTACGGATTCTCCAAAATGTACTCGTGATGAAGAGGCGGTAAAGCAGTTCAATGAGACTGTTCAGTATAAAGAAAACAGGTACCACGTGCAGTGGCCTTGGACTGAATTCCCGCCAAATCTTCCTAGCAATTTGGGTTTAGCGTGGGGTCGTCTCAATAGTTTAATAAAGCGGTTGGGTGATTCCGAAATTGACGCATACGATAAAGTTATTCAGGATCAGCTACAGAACGGGATCATCGAAATAGTACCAGATCCTACTGTCCCACAGACTCACCCAGTTCATTACCTTCCTCACCATTGTGTTTATAGTCGAGACAAGCCAAATAAGCTTCGTATTGTTTACGACGCCTCGTCCAAAACTGGAGATAACCAAAGTCTCAACGAATGCTTATATCGGGGACCTTTAATGTTAGAGGACCTTACTGGACTACTAATTAAATTCACAGAACACCCTATAGGTATAGTTGCCGATGTTGAGAAGGCATTCTTGCAGTTAGGTCTCCAAGATTTAGACAAGGACGTGACACGATTTCTCTGGCTCAAGGACAAACGTCGTGGCCTTAGCCCAAATAATATTTTGCACTTTCGCTTTTGTCGCGTTCCATTTGGCGTTATATCTAGTCCGTTTTTACTTAATACCTCGATCAAATACCACTTAACACAATCAAATAGCGTTCTTATGAAACAAATAGCTGACGATATATACGTTGATAATATTGTAACTGGGGCACAAACAACGGCTGATGCACTCAGTTTATATACAGCATCCAGACAATCATTTGATAGTTTGTCGATGAACTTACGCGAATGGAACTCGAACTCAAAAGAGCTGATGGCTCATATACCAGATAACTTTCAAACACAGGATTATAATAGGCACGTGAAAGTACTAGGTTTGCTATGGGATATTGAGAGTGACGTTCTTAGATTAAAAACCAATTTAGAGAATAGGTGTGTTAGTACGGGTCAAACAAAACGAGATATATTAAAAACCATTGCGTCAGTTTACGATCCTTGTGGTTTTGCAGTTCCGGTAGTACTCCCAGCAAAGCTATTCTTCCAGAAATTATGGAAAGAAAACGTTAAGTGGGACGTTAAGTTAAATGACAGCCTACTTGATGAATGGAATCAAATAACATCAAAGTTTTCATATCTAGAAAAGCTGCATGTTGATCGGTATTACGCTAAAACGGTAGATAGAGAAATAATCAGTAATGGTATTCAATATGAACTACATTGTTTTACTGATTCTTCAATGGACGCGTATGCAGCAGTTATATATTTGCGCAGTTCTTTAGACACTAATAATATTGTCAATTTTGTAATTGGCAAGTCGAGATTAGTGCCTTTAAAAGATCAAAGTAACTTACAGATTCCAAGGTTAGAATTGTTGGGAGTATTGATTGGATGCAGACTTTTGTGCTATGTAATGAAGTTTTTACGACTCAAAGTTAAAGCACAGTTCTTATGGACTGATAGCCAAATCGTTTTGAGTTGGTACAAATCAGAAAAGCTACTTCCGCCATTTGTTGCGCGTAGAATCAGCGAGATAAAACGCAATAAAATGTTACAGATCAGATATGTACCAACTAAACTCAATTCGGCGGATGTAGGCACTAGGTCAGAGCGAGTAGATTCATACGATAGATGGCTCAAAGGTCCGGATTTTCTTTTGAGAGACTCAAAGCAGTGGCCAAAAGTTCACGATTCTACAGATCAAGTTCATGCGCAATTTTCTGTGGCCGGGGAGGGTCTCCCGAATATCGAATCCAGAGATAGAGTAGATAGGGAGAATTTAGATAGGATTGAACCAATGATAGTTGATAGCAATTATCAACAACCAGACAATGATGATATGAAACAGATATTAGAAATTCAGACAGAATACTTTCCTAAAGAAGTAGAAGGCATAAGGACTGATTTGTCAAGATCACTTCAATTATATAAAGACCAAAATGGCGTCATCAGATGTAAAGGCAGATTTAGGTACACAGATTTGACTCATAATCAGAAAGAGCCTATATTGCTGCCAAAGAACTCGGAGTTTACTCACAAAATTATCACAGATCTACATCAGAAAAACTACCACGTTGGTGTCTCACATACGTTAGCTTTACTAAGACAGAAGTTTTGGGTGCCACATGGTAGATCAACGGTTCAGAGAGTTATAAGAAAGTGTGCACAATGTGTGAAGTACGGTAGAGGTCCTTTCAAGCTACCAGCAATGCCGGATTTGCCTAAAGAAAGGGTTCAACTCAGTGTACCTTTCGCTTTTACGGGTCTTGATTATTTCGGCCCTCTTTTTGTAGACGAAGTCACTAAAGAAAAACGTTGGGTATGTTTATTCACGTGCTTAACAATCCGAGCAATCCATATGGAAGTGGTCAAAGATTTATCAGCCGAAGAATGTCTGTTGGCTATAAGAAGATTCGTCGCCGTAAGAGGTTTACCTCAATTAGTTGTATCCGACAACGCCTCTCAGTTTAAACTCACTGCAGATGTTTTAACCTCTAACTATTGTGTTCAAAACAACGTCCGTTGGAAGTTTATCCCAGAATTGGCGCCTTGGTTTGGCGGCTTTTACGAACGTTTGATAGGTCTAGTCAAACACAGTATGAAAAGGACATTAGATAAACACCTTATAAATCACAATCAGTTGTGTACTGTATTAAAAGAACTTGAAGCCGTCATAAATACCAGGCCCTTGACAACAGTAGGTGCTGAGTTGGAACACGTGTTGACACCGAATGATTTCCTACGTGTAGGCGGCCCAGTTACAACTCAGACATCAGATCGCGACCTTTTAGAATCGGCTACAGTAACTAAATCAAATCTGATCGATGGCTGGAAACGAGGTCAGATTATTTTACATGAAATTGCGAAAATGTTTACAAATCAGTATTTGACCAGTCTACGTGAGAGAAGTGACAAACACCGACAGCCGAGAGTAGTAGTTAACAGAGCACCAAAATTATCAGAGACAGTTCAATTAAAATCAGACTGTAGTAGGGCACACTGGAAGATTGGCAAGATAGTAGAGCTTTTGAAGGGTTCGGATGGACAGATAAGAGTAGCCAGAGTCAAACTACCAACAGGAGAAACGTACACCCGTTCAGTAGGTCATCTTTATCCCCTAGAAATCGATGATGATCATAGTACAGTACCTTCCTCAGCTCCGAATGATCCCATTCTCAACTCAGATCCTCAGCCAACTCAAATTAACGAATTAGTACCAGCCCAGAATGAACAACCTGTCGAAGTTAGTAAAGATGCTGAGGGCCATCAGTTTGACGAATCAGTTACAAGTAAGGAAACTGAAGTCCCAGTTCAACCAGCTATAAATATCGCAAAACGACCGACTACGGCATCAGCAGTTAAGGCCAGAGAGAAGGTAAAAGAGTGGACATCCCAGTTAATGATTAGATTGTTTGAACAGTAGCACAGTACCATCGGTATGAACAATTATTGATTGTTATGTCAGCATATTAATTAAATGTAGAATCAGAATCAGATCTTAGTTTTATTTTCTCCTTTGGGGGGAATGTCGCGAGTGCGAAGATTTATACTATAAGTAGGTAGCTAGCGTGACGTCACGTTGGTGGGGGAACGAAACCGAGCGAGCGAGCGAACAGCGCCCGCGTGGTTTTAGACAGACGCAGACCGAACGGCGTGGAAGCAGCATCGGTGAGTGAGCATATATATTTCTCAGTGTATACATGGAACTCTCAGATTTTACTAGTGTATTGTGTACCCAGTAACCGATGCGTTCGGACTGTTTGCGAACAGTGCTCAGAATCAGACTCAGATTGACCAGTATCAGACTCAGATCAGCTATGCGAGGCTTGGGGTGGCTATTAGGGGAGGTTGGAGGCCACTAGGGGGAGACCCCATATACCAACAGCTCAGTTACCAGTTTCAGTCTCAGAAAATACACAGGCATCGACACTCTCAGATATCATAACGTTATCTTGCAGCTACTAGGTTGTTACATGTTTTTCCAGTGACGTGTAATTAAGTTTAGACATTCGTTTGGTACCTTGCACAGAGGTACTTGGCGACAGTATAGCCCTAGAGTAGCTTGAAAAATTCGACTGTAAGGTTGGCATGTTACTAAAATATAACATTATAAACATGCGAGGGAAATAATTACTTTCAATATCACACATCGCGCATAACCTTATCCCACCGAAAGTATATTCTTGAAGATAGACAAAATGACCACCACCACTTACGCAACTATTTAAGTGTTTAAATTGACAGGTTTGATAAATAAACCTACCAAACAAACCAGTCGATTCATGTAATTATATAGTGGTTACGAAACACACACGCATTTCATGTATTTCACCTTTATCGCTCAAAGTCACGGAAATTTCTTTACTTACGCCTTGGCAAACTGTTCGATTCCCTAAGCTCTATCCCGTCATTATTAAGACGGTAAAACTTTTCTAAATGAAAAAACTTTTCTCCAATGACGCCTAATCCAAAGACATCTTTCACCCCAAACATCTCCCGGCTTCCCCTGTGGGCGTACGTTTAGATTTACCTGTCTCACTTGCATAGTGGCTGTAAAATTATTAAGGCTAATCCACACATGATTCATGCTTGATGCAGGACATTTTGTAATGCTCACCTGCCAACTAATCTTATGTTGAGAATATACTGCCTACTGTCATGTGTATACATATCTATAGTGAACTGGCTGAAAAGGCAGTTCCAATATGGACTTTCATAATTCATGGGGCGTTTTAAAAAATGCTTGTCCTGAGTGGAAATAAAACCCACGAAGCGCAGAAGGCAGAGTTGTAATCAAATGAGCTGTGAAGTCAGTTGTAATTTTAAAACATAAACTGCAGAGAAAAACATTCAAAGTTCAATACCACGACGCAAGTAGCGTATATTATTGAACATGCAGTCGAATAATCAAGTAACAAATTACAAATTGTTTATTTGACCATTTTAGAGGAATCACTGAAATAGCTTATACGTATATAATAAATACAATATATATAATACTATGAGGTAGCAAATAACTTAGCATACAATAGTAGCATACATTATAGCATTACAGTTAGTAAACCAAGACGTTGCACCGATTCAAACTTACAACTGTTAAATATAAAATAATAATAATAAAAACCGGGTTCAATCCTTAGCCAGCATAAACATGTGTGTGATAATACATGCTTTGATAAATACTGTACAGTGAACCTTAGTACTTATTTCATCAATACGTCCATTTACTTCATGTTTTATTTTAAGAACAGCTTTAATCACTAGTAGACATTTTGATGGAGCATCGGTATTTTAATTATGTCACCTCACGGGCAAGATAGCTAAGTATCGAACGAAACTCATGCTTGGCTTGGGCCTTAGGGCGAAAGTACACACGATACGTGCATCAACAATAATATAACACGCATCTATAATTGGCACTTATCTTATTAATAAATTAAACGTACATTAATTTTCAAGCGTGTGATTATGTTCAATAACTGACTCTAACTAAAAATATCCTCCTAAAATTGCAAGCTTCTTTCTAATAGCAGACGGTTTTGAAGTTATGTGTAGATTGCAATGTGGCCTTGAATTCAGTGAAGTTCGATGAAGTTCAGTTTCCAAAATTTTTATTTCTGAAATCATATCATATGTAGTGAGCGTGGTGGCTCAGTGGTACGTATTCCAATTTTAAATATAAGGGCGCTGGATAAAATTCAGATGAGTACCAATAAGGTTTGCTTAAAATAATTATGTGCACAATACCACTTCCTTATAACGGAATGGATATCATCGCGAATAAATCGGAAACACCTAGAACCGAAAAGTCGAAGAAGAGAAGATATTTACCAATCTGAATATTGGCTCTAGTGGTAGATTAGAAAGCCCAAAAAAGCTTGTCAAAATAAGAACATCGGAGGCTGTAAACTATACAATTATTATTTTAGAAAATTATATCGGTAGTGATCGATACCGATGCAAAAAGTATCGTGTGTGCATTGGCCATTTACTGGCTAATAATTTAGGGTTCCGTATAACTATCTCGCGGTAAACAGAGGGGTGTTCGGAGTAATAGCAGCAATCTGGCAGGACGCGACGACGGGCACGTACCCGAATTTCCCGAGGGAGCATCATTTTTCGGTACTATAATTTCTCGGTATTGGCACTTAGAGTGTGGGTAAATTTTTAAAGAGGTACCTGGGCTGGTTTGGCTTCTTGTATGCGGATTTTTGCTCACCGGTGCAAACTACGGTGTATCGTTTCTGTAATTTTGGTAATTTTTCATGCGTCTTTACTGTTGCTTGAAGTTACAAACACCACTGCTAAGAGTGCGAGAGGGTAATATAAATGTGAAAGTGAGTTTATTTGTTTGTTTGTTACGCTTTTACGCCTAAAACACTAAACCGATTTTAATTATTTTTTTCACCAATAGTAAATTACATCATCAGCGAGTAATAAAGCTATATTTTATTCCCGTATGCAGGAACGGGAACTACGCAACGGAAGCCGCGGGGCACAGATAGTAATTATATATTATTATTATTGGGCTGGACTGGACTGGACTGGGCACATGCATAAGATTGCGTTGAACTACATCCTAGGTTAGGTGACTATGTCTTCAAAGGTAACGCCACTCACCATTTGAATATTAGAAACTATTCCCTAGTTATGTATGGGAAGACTTAAGTCGTATTGTATTGCGTCCGTTTCTCTGAAAAGTTAGCATGAATGAAAACCATGTAATGAAAATGAAATACCATGAACTGGTTTTACCAGCACACAATAAGGTAGTAAGCTTATTAGGTCATAGGAGGAGTTATTGTATTTTATTTGAGACTCTTTGACTTAAGTTTTGTTGTGAATTCATTTGAAGCAACATAATCTCCAAAAGAGATTTATATAAAGAGGTTTTAAAATGGTTTTTCTCTATTAAAGCGTTTGTTTGGAAAATGATTGTTAGTCAAGTTATGAAATTTGATAATTAAAGCTGCTTAAACCTCTTTTTTTTCTACTAAACATACAATTTACATTATATGAGAGTTAGCATCAAAAAGAGTGCATTATGGGTAATTAGTTGTTGCACAACTCTTAATTATCTTCAATACACGAGGATAAATAATATTTTTGTTTCATTTGTCAACAATAATATGATGTAAATAAAATCTCAAACCAGTACAGCTATAACAGTATTATTAAATTATTATAGTAATCGTAAAAAGTAACAGTATTTATTATACGACTTTCCAAATTACAAGAAATATTGTTTGTTTTCCGTGAAAACTAAGAGCTCGTAATTTTTTACGATACAATAAATGGCTTTACTTTTAATGAATTCTCCAATTTCTATCGAATTTGGGTTAAAGGTACTCGAAAAGATGGTTAACTCTTGTGAATTATTTCTTTGTTAGGGTGTTTTTATATAATGATACCAATAAATTGTTTTTGGACAGTTATTTATTACTCTCAAGTCAGTAGTTATATTTATAGCGATAGCCAAATCCTATAATCTATTAACAAATTACTGGGGATATATTACCGTAGCTATATTTCTTTCTTTCTTTCTTTCTTTCTAATTTTTTTTTAAATCATTCCTTATCCGACCGATCAATTATAGATTATAAATGATTTATTTTGATGCAAACAGTGAGGATATAAAAACATAACGGAAAGGATATCCACAAATGTTCTTTGATTCTTCGCGAAATTTTATTGCTTCTGTAGTTTATGACAGTGATACGATCTCTTTGGTACCATTGTACCTTAACACTTTTATGCTACAATACAATTTTGTGATTGTAGTTTACTGCCGGACAGTATATGCAGTAGGGATAGATAGATAGTGATGTACAACTGTAGTGACAGGGGCCCACAATATCAGCCACGAAACGAAATGAAAACGACGGTAATGTATAATTACGGCTTGATAAGGGTCCGACAGGCGTATTTGGGACAGGAAGCACCATCCTACTAGCAATTCCGAAAGGTGCACCTGAGATAAACGCTATAAATATAACGTTAGTGAAAACGTTATAACTGGTGGCGAAGGTAATCTAGCAGTTAGGCCTCGTTATTGTGTCGTTTTGACCTGTCTGGTTCGAAAACGGTGCTTTAAAGGTTAATTGGAGGCATTTCATAATTGGTCTGATCATTCTGGAACAGATTGTTTATAATACGCAACGTTCACTCATCGGGCCATGATAAACTTCCGGTATTTGAGGCATGTCTGTCTCAAAGTTAAAAAACATGAAATGAAATTCTTATTTTCTAATGTTTCTAACCTTTCTAATGTTGATAATGATTCATATTTAATACAATTTTTGTTTGTCAGTTTCATTATTTTTTATTATTGTTGGTTTTCTTTATTGAATGTTACACGGTTATTATTAGATAATCAACAATTTGACAAAGCCTATGTACAGCCGCTATCTATAATAATGATATAATACTTATATTACGTTAATAAAGGCGATGCACTTGATAATGTCAAAGGCAATCTAGTTGCTTCGAACATTTTGACAGCGGCATTAATACAGCATTAATATCAATTAATAATTGTTTGTAACACAAAGCTGATTATAGTTGGTCTAATCTAAAGAATACACTACAGTATTTTCATAATTTTTGACATCAATTTTTATTATTTTATAGAGATAAAGGTGATGTAACAAACTGATGGCCCACCTTATATAGTATTATGCGGTCACCAATAATAATAGCAACACATGTCAGGTTCTCAGGTACTGATGTATGAGAAGATCCAATTCACGTAGCGTGCCCAGTAGTCTGAGCCAAGATGTTACACTGGTAATTTTACCGGAGCTCGGCCAGATTCGTTTTTCTCACCAAAAGCAAGCAACCATAAAAAAACCCAAGTCCATAACACATTGTTTTGGGTAGTGAATTCTGGTACTATTATTTGCTCCAACCTGAATTTATTTTGAAAAGTAGTAAACTCTCGTCTGTATTCCTATAATGGAAACATTACTATAACTTTATAAAAGTCTGCTCAACGACAAAAAATACTACAGAATTAATTTCGACGATTTTATTTATCACTCGATCTCATTTCGACGACTCTCCTGCTTTTTTTCAATTCAGTTTGGAAACCTTTGACAGTTTCATAAAGTCACCGTTGAAATTGCTTTTTACGTATTAGGGGCGAGGAGGGGGGTACGTTAAAGTAACGCTTAATTTTGTTTCCAATGTACGAAGTAATCAATCATTTCCCTACGAGTGAGTTGAACTTTATTTTTCTTGGAGCTATGGAATTAAAAATAAGTTGAGCTAAGTACAAGTATACTTGCTGAGGAGAGGGTTTTAATATTATCGAAACTCAGTCTAATAAATGAAAATATCATATCATGTACTATATTATATTAGTGTGATATATCCTCTCCAGTCACTAAATAAAAAATAATTTAATATATCTTTATATAATACTATCTGCGCCCCGCGGCGTTACCCGCGTTTTCCGGAAATTTTCTGTGCATCATTCTCAATTATTTCTTTCTAAGAATCTTTTCCTGACAATTACAAACACAACAAAAAAAGAATAAGCATAATTGGTCCAGTTGTTCACGCGTGATGCCGTGACCAAGGAAAATAGGGAATTATTGTATTTTTATATAAATATATAAGATTATTCCTTACTTAGTTGTGTTTGTCGCATGCATTATGAATGAACTATTCCTCAAATTCTTTTCTAATTCTCAAAATATTAAATATTCATGAACATTTTTGAAAGCGCCATCTAGCCAAACTAACCATAGTTTGTACTAACCAGATACAAATAGAATACTCGGATATTATAAATTTTTAATTATATTCATATAACACTTATTACAACTCAAACACAGAACAAACATATCTATGTTCGTCACACTAATATTTGTAGTGGAACAGAGCCCATGACCTATAACACAGAAGGGCTGCTACCAACTGAGCTGTGAGGCTACTAAAAATACAGTCAACAATTTGTTTTCCATCAAACACAAACAAGTACGTCCTTTATAATAGGGTAAACTAGCTTTGCCAAACCGGATTAACAAAGCTGTAGCAAATGAAATCCTCGATAATCAGCTTAAACAGTATTCAACACACTGAAACTGCAAAACGAATTCATTTATTCGTCAACACGCTCATTCGATTACACCATTTTGTCGACTTAGAGGGCCTTGCCTGATTGCAGGCTACTTACACAAGACTTTTTGTTCAAGATGCCATTAATCTTTAATAATAATAATAAGTAATAATAAGCAGTAGAACTTGTGTCAAGTTCGTCCGGTGAAGTACTGCTAACTTTTAGCGGGTTCAGTTACTCGCGTCCGTATGTGAGTACCCTTTAAGTCCATAGACGTACCCCTGGATGGAAAGAGCAACAAAAAGTAGCAAGAAAGCTTATGCCACGTTCATCCGGAGTTCTCCGTCTCTAGAGTGACGCGAAGGATGGACCGAAATCAAACTGAAAAACATGACGTGGCAAATTGAGTCGTCTAAAAAAAGCACCTGGTAATCTTCCGCCTGGTAATGCTGATAAAATTACAGGTGCTAAAGGTCCTCGTCTCATAATGACAGGAGGTAAGCGACTTGGATCTTTTGATACTTCGGCGTGGTTCGCTCGGATTTGAACCGCTGTTATGGGTAACGGAAACAACTCAACATAAGAGCCATCAGCTCGTTCTGGTACTTTCTAAGCATTGAAAAAAGAAAAAACTTACTAGAATCACTACCCGCTATCAGTAGCACAAGCTCCTAACCACAGTACCTTATTATTAGGAGTAAGCTGTGTAGCCACCGGCAGAAGCACGACCAACGACTCCAACCACAATTTGAGCCGAAACTTTGCACAACTCAAATATTGAAGACCTTTAGCCGTATTTCCGTATTTACTTCGATATCACTGCCATTGTAGCTAAAAGGATGAATTAATTACTTGATTGGAAGTGGCAGAGCTATTATTCTACTACTGTCTCTCTACCAACGTATTGATTGGCGAGGTATAAACTAGGTAGGCCGATTTGCTTAAGTCCTTAGGTTAGTTAAAAACCTTTAAAAGATTATTTGAAAAAAGGATAATAATTAATACACCACCGTTTATCTTCTAATACATAAATTAAAAATGAATTCTTACTTGCATTGAATGACTTGGAGTGATGACGTCACCGTATCCTAGTTTCTCATAACCCTATCCTGGCATATTAATTCCCGGTACATTCATAATAACACCGAGAAATCTTTATTTCAGATAACGCAACATAATATTATTTATGTTTCTATTATGTTTCTGTGTTTGTATGGACAAAATATATGGACCAAATGTACAATACCTACGTAAACATTAATGACTCTGGTTAAGTCATTAATACATTTGAGTCGTTTTAATTTACAGATATTGTAATTAAAACGACTCAAATAATAATTAAATTATTAAAAAATTAATTATAATAAATATAATATTAATTATAATAAATAATTAAATTCTATTGAAAAATTATTTTGTAACTTTAATAATGATAACAAATAAGTAGCCAGCAAAAAAAAATTACGGACATATTAACAGAATTATGTGATCGTGAAGCCTACGGAGCGAAATAAGATATCACACAAAAATGTTCTCGTAGTCGGCAATTTTCTCATAATTCACGATAATTATCTTCGTGTTTCAGCGATATGAATCTTCCTACTTCCTTTAAAAAGATTAGCTGTTACAATCTTGTGAAAATTCGGTACTTACCCGGTTGGGATCCATTTCCTCACCGTAATCTCTAAGGGTTAATGCTTATTCGTTGGGCAAAATACTTATTATTTTATTGCAATTTTACTGGGCTATTGCCGTTTACTTTTAGACGTTAATTTAGCATAGCTGTCTATTTTCATGGACTTCCTTTGAGGTAATTTTGGTAAATGTTATTTTAGGCACTGTAATAGACGTCATATAATAAAGGTCACGGGTTCACATTATGATGGGACGCTCCTAAAATATCCTCTCTCTTCTTAGGTATTATTATTTAGACGTGCTAATGGGATCAGTCACTCTAACTCTCTTCTTCCACTTCGGCCTATCTTCGACGTGGTCTTGGAAGCCTTGGACATTATTAAAGAATATAAGTTCAGGTCATTTTGGACCTTCATCTCGATCTTTTATCTCGTTAGGCATTTTTTTATCCGATAGATTAGCACTTAACTTCAGTTCATACGTTGAGCACGCTTGCCTTTGAATAATCTATTTCTATATTTCCTCGTTTTTATACAAAGTAAATATAAAAAAGGCGACGATGGGCTCACTACGTGTAAAGTTCCCACAATAATATCACGATAAATGTAAAAACTCACAAGGCGAAAAGTGGCATATTGACGCACTACTTAACCCTTTAAGAAAAAGTCGTGAATATATCGCTGAATAAAATATTATCAAAACGATATATGAAACATATTTTTTTCATTAAACTGGTTCACTTATGTGAGCCACGATATAGAAAAGTTTCAATGTAAAATCAGATTTTTTCCGTCTGAGAATACCGAGCATCAATCATTATTACCGTCAGCATTGGGTCGAAGTAGGTATTCTTGTACTTAAACCAAATTACCCCATAACCTTGCATAGCCTTTTAAACGTTCAACCTTCCTCAAGAATTCGTGTGAGGCAGATTCGAGATGCCAGTCGTTAAGTCGTAACTTTAGCTTTGCGCACCTATATGTATCGTATAACCTCTTCGTCTTTAATGTAGTGTAAGTGTCTTTAGTGACTCTGGAGTCGGAATTTTAAAGCCACCCAAAAGCCTCTGACATGGCTTGTCAACACTAGTTGATAGGTACCGAAGCACGTAAGCTGTCCTAATGCCACTAAACGGTCACCCATCCAGTTTCTGGCTGGGCTGATAGGTAATCTGTAAAGAACAGCTTAACATGCTACACAGCGAGCTTTTCTAGATGCTGGTATATATTTAAGAAGCAGCATTTTAAGAATTTAAAAGCGTATACTATATGTCATGGATTTAAATTACGGCCCTTTCTACTTTTACCAGCGATACGTGCTAGTAAAAATTGTGTCCTGTTGTCTGACTTATTATGAAAGGATCAATATTATTGGAGAATTATGTTAGCCGAGTCGTTATGGGAAAACAATGGCAGCCGTAAACTCGCCATATTAAATTATGAAATGTCTAACCCTTTGGGCAAAAATGTATGTTTTAAAATATTATAAATAGTTCAGGGGGTTTTTAGTCGACTTCTAAATAGGATATGTGTGTTTTTGATATCTTTATTACGCAATATCTCTGTCAATTATAACACATAACTAACTTCTGATTTTACCAAAAGTTTCTAAACGTGGAAAGCCACGTAGGAAAAATATGTGTATCGCGAAAGTTCAACAAATTTTCCTAACTTTTTATTTATCTGAAGAGTTAATACAAGAGTTATAACTCATATCATTATGAGGAAGTATTATATATATACAATATATATATCCGTTTGAGTGAAAAATAAGATATAAAAGTAATGGATTCAGTTTGCCGATTTTTATATCAGTCATTTGTCTTACTGGATTGTCACAGGATGTATGATTCTGTCAAAATTGTTTTATTAGTCTTACTGAAATATTTAAAAAACCACAGTCGGAATGTTGAAAATTTCTGATATAATAATACTCCAGTTACTATCTAGGTCTACTAAAGGCGATTATTATCTCCATAATTGCGATACTCGCATGCGTCTAATTATGAGAAGTATAGATTAACATCGTAATTGTCATCGCCGCTATTGCCAGAATGTACTAATAGGCGGTTTATAGGCGGTTTATAACTAACATAGATATCATAGAACATATAATTTTAAAGTTATGCGATTCTTTGTCGATTTATTGTCATTTGTTTGTCCTCTGTAGTGGACCTACATTGAGGATCTATTCATTGTTACCTCTTTGTGGTAGTCCCAATAAAATTAGAAGATTTTTACCTGACAGATGGCTGGATATAGCCCCCTATTGAAACAATGTTTACTTATCAAATATGTAGTTTTGAACATTTGATAGATAATAATGTCGGTATGGTAATGTATCTCCAGACAGTATGGGAATCTCGTTATCAAATATAGAAAATGGTTGAGACTTTTTTCCTAAAACCAGCTTTAGCACTTTATTTACACTCCTTTTTATTTATTCTTCGCCCGCTCGATTAAAAAAAAATAATAATATTCAAATCCAATTCACGATAGCAGAAGTTTTCTGATATTTTCTGTATAAAAAAACATGCAGTCGAGTTAGAAACAACTTTTTTTAGTCTGTTAAAATGAATTCCTATAAAAAGCAACGACTACCTGGGTCATGTCCAAACAAGTTAGTGTCGTTGACCCTAAACATAACCAGGGTTTTTTGTCATGTTATGTCAACAAAGACAAGTTGAATATGACTGAATACGTCTTTGATTGTATATAATTTTGTAAGATAAAGAATATATTGTTATGTTATGATGCACACTATATATAATACAGTTTATAACTAGTTCCGAAGTCAAAGGCTCCAACATACAATAATTGACTAATTCTTAAGTATTGTGATTGTTTCTTGCCCTAGTTAGTACTTTCCATACCATTTTCTCACAAAATAGCAATCTATCTCAATAGTTACGTTTATAGTAATATGATATCAAATAGAAATTTAATCTACACTTTACTTAAACTTTCTAAGACCTGACCATAATTCAATTCTAAAAAATAAAGTTGCCAATACAAAATTATACTAATACGTTCAAATTACGGCCCCTCCAATACACATTGGTTGCGTTGTACTGGTAATCATACCACCCTTTAATCTGTTGAAAAACGTGGCTTATTGCAACCACTACAAAGAAATCAATTATTTTGTCCTATATTTATCGACACAAAATTATACAACCAAGACAAAGGAATCTATTTCAGCAATTTCTTTGAGTCGCTATGTTTCAAGTGCCAGGAAAATTATGTAATTGTGGGAGTTTCACATCTGCGCCCGATACTATAATAATTTGTTCAGTGAAAAACATAGTACTCATTCGAAAGCATTTATTTACAATGTTATAATATATACGATTGTCAACGAAAACGATACAATATAATATAATCATTGAGTGTTTTTTGTAAAAGAGCACATTACAACTTGTTGCTAATTTTAAATAGGGTTCTTAACTGTGACATTTTTCAACAAATAAAAGTAATGTTTATTAAACATTACTTTTATTTGTTTAAACCGAACCAAAAAGCATAGCAATCAACTGAAAATATTCTGAATGAGAAGGGATGAAGGCTATTAAAAACTAAATTATATTGACAGCGGCGAATACGGGTAATAATTAGGTATGTCGTAAATAATTAATATACATGAAACATTCATTAGTACAAGAAACCGTTATTGATATAATAAGTATACATTATAAATATTAAATAATTAGCCAGAAATTTAAAACAATCCTTTCTCTGACTCAAACTCAACGTGCACTAATGAGTTTTTCACTTGCTATATATATGTGCGCAAAACTGGTGAAGAAAAACATGAAGAAAAATATGACAAAACAGGCTTGAAAGCGTATTTTAATCACTTTAAGCTTTCCAATAGTGAAAAAACCAGCCGCTGAAACGAATAAGGGTTACTCAACAAATAATATCGTAAATGTTTATTTAAGCTTCCAATCTCACTTGTCGAGATTAGATCTGTGTCTCTGCAGTGGAAACATTATATCTTGCAAAAGAATTTGCATCAGCCTCCTATATGCGATTATTTGTGTAAGATAAATGACGTCACCTCGGCATCAAGTTTTAATGGAAAAGTAAAAAAAAAGAACTCATTTACATGTTTCATAACCGGAATGATTCGTGTGCAACGACAAAAGTTCTATAAATTTAAAAGGTTCCGAATTATAACTGACGTTCACAGACAAAAATACAAAAGTAATTACACAAAATAATTTTACTGATAATATTAATGTGCTCTAAACTTCCTGGCCCAGAGAAACACAAATTCTATTTACAACATTATGACAACGCTTAATTATTTTAAAACCTTGTTAAGTTAATTACAGTTAATTTGTTATGCATAAACGTATATTAGCGTTAAATTAATTAATTTATAGCTTGTATATTCAGACCGAATATAAAACTAGTTGTCAGAATACATGACAAAACATAAATTGACTAATCTGTGAATATATTTTTACCTGTGACATTTTTCAGTAGTTAAAAGTAAATAACCAAACCAAATAGCATAGTAATCAACACCATCAGTTTTGATCACTGAAAATATTTTGAAGAATAATGGAAACAGACCATTAAAAAATAAATTGTCTATAAGTTTAATAAATAATTAATTTTTATGAGCATAATAATTATACATGACATGTCATATATAAATTAATATACGTGAAACAAATTCATTTGTACAAGAAACCTGTATTAATATTATATAATAAGTATACATTATAAATATTAGACAGTTGCTAGAAGTTTGAAACAACCCCAAATTAACATGTGCAAACATTTCAGGGTATTCTAACTATCTCCTATGTAATACAATATTGTCTTAGTCAATAATCTTTGTTAAACAGATATGTACATATACAATGTTAATTAACTTCGTATGTACACAATGGATACATTTACATGTCTTCATTTAATGTTATGTATCTTAATTTACATCTTCGTATAAAATATTTACAATGTGGTATGTACTTACGACCTACGAGCAATTAAAATTAGATTGGGAGCAACATCTTTCGTGTTCAAATTTTCTGTTTTCATTTAACAAGACGAGATGACGTCTTAATGAAGTAAATATGATACAATTATCTGTTACGCCAGCTAGGGAAAGATGAGGAAAGGTTTCTTAATCAAATTTAATTGAAATAAAACAAAAACCATTTTCATTCGTCATTGAAAGCTTGACTACACTTTACTACTATCAAGTAGTAAAGCGTGGTGAAACTTCCAGTAACCCATTAAAGATAAATAGCTTTTTTTAGTATTTAAAACTATGCCTTTTGACATATTCCAAGCTTTACAAGTTAAAAAAAACTTTATTTTTTTGAGGCCTTTTTCACACAATGTTGCTTTTGATTATTAAATTAGAAGCGAGTTGAGCAAAGTCAAATAAGAAATACTTTTTTTCGGCATCATGTATACTATAGTTGCGTTGGAAAGTCTGAGATAATATTAAATATCTACGATATTGTCGGTTTCGTTGACTAGAAACACGTTTGCGTTACTTCCAAAGAAACATTCACTCTATTTTCAAATGAATACATTAAATTAATGGGATTTATTCATTGTTTTGTATTATTATCGTAATAAAAATACACTATAATGGTACAAGTTCACCAAATAAAACGTGTGTTTACACAATATACAAGTCACTTTATGCGTGGCGTGCCCTGCGATCGTATCAAACACAATTAACACATTACTGTTAGCTCACGTCATTTTTACGCAATACAAATGGTCCCCTCTTGTGTAATTCTTCCGTTTATTGTTCCCAATCTAATACCCAACAACAATAACAGTTTTATTTAATAAACGGCATATTCGGAAGCATGTCAGGCCTCCGTCGGTGATGCGTCCCATGGTGCCTCAAATGAATAAGCGCTTCCCGCATTTTTTGGTCTCTCAAAGCCCGTATGTACTCTTCATTGACCGGATTTTTACGTTTTCCTCCTCGTTCCGGATTATCACTCCTTTCGCCCTCCTTAAATAAAACACACCACAAAGACTTATCCTTGTTGTCCCACAACAAAGATTTTGTGTACTCTTTCAATCGTCTACTGTTCTCCTCCACTCGTCGCATCGCTATTTCTATTTTAATCAAATCTTTATAGTGATCCGACACCGGCTCTGTGCCGTTAGCGTCCGACTTAACGGCGGTTATATTAATTCTCGACAAGTAATAATTTTCATACTGTCCGGAGGTGGATCGAGTTCGCAATAACCACACGACACTGGCAACGAACGTGCACGTCACTATGAAAGTTAATATGAGAAGAGTCAGTCGTGATACTAGCCTCGGGGATGCACAACTCATATCACTATTTGTTTATATCGGACGCACGTTTGTGGTTCGTACATAACGCGTCGGCGTAGCACTCGTAGCGAACAGCTACGCGACCGCCCGCTACGATATCTCGCTACGAACTGCCGTAGATCGGCTACGACGCAACGCTGTTTATCTCGCTTGTAATTTGCAGTCCAAAGCTGTATCCAAGCTGCAGATGCTTTCAAATCTCTTTGTGAGGTTTTCTTTGCACTTTTCTGAATTCATTGTGCTGGTTTTGAATTTGTGTACGGCTGGACTGGTAATTGTGGCGCCTTTTGTATTTTGTACCGTTAGTTATAGTTATATTATTGCAAGTTCATTATGGTGCAGTTATGATTGTAACGTGTGATTGATATAATAAAAAGTATTTCATGTTGAAAACACTTTATTCATTGCGATTTTTAGAACCAATTTGCTTGCTTGCTTACGTCAACGTGTAAATGTGTGTTGATCTGAAGATAAGCGAGTAGGTCGCCATTCCAAGGCTTTATTTAGTAATTTGGCTGTAAGGCGTGGACGATCGTGTCGCCGCTGCAATTATCAGCCATGTACTTGTGTCAAACGCTATGAATAATGACGTTGATTACTACAGTAAAATATGCCAGCTTATTGAAGTAAAGGGCAACTGTCATTTTTAGCAATATTTTTAGCTAAAAGCGATCTACCTCGACTTCGCAGGGGTGCAATTTACTGATCAGGAGAGCAAAAATATGCTTATCTAAAATTACGATCTAAATCCAGCTGTTCCCACGTGGTATTATTTAATTTATGTGGAATATATAATATAAATAGGTTGGGGTTGATATATCATGACAGTAAAACCGTTTTATCACTATAAAACACTAGATTTGAACAGTGTTTCAGCAGGGAACTATTTTTTCTTGTGTGAGCACTGAGATAAATTTAGGTATTAACTGGACTCACTAACAATGTCTACATTTTACAGATCTACTTGTAACTGCAAAATGTAAAGTGTAGTTGATTAAGTTGATATGTTGGCTGATTGGTCAAATTTATTGTTATTAGTAATTTTATGTATGTTATGTACAAAAATACTATAATACAAAATAAAGAAAAAAGAACTGGCCTCACAACTCTTAGGTAGTTACTCTGCTTTCAACATTGTAGTTAGATAGATGTTTTTTCTATATGTGGATACCAATATTTATTATAATAATATGTTTGTACAAAAAAAAGTATTTATCATTTATCTAGTTCCTGGAGTACTGAATGCTTAGTTTAGAGCTAAATGGTACTATGAAAAATGACAATGAATGACTTCTTTATTGTATTGATTAACCTTTTATGGATAAAATATTTTAGTATCATCATATTTTCTCTCCCATGTGCCTCTTATTCCACATCCTATTGGTAAATTGGAAGACAATTAGAAATTTGGGAAAATTAAAACGGAAATAGAAAGATCTTAGATAATGTTTTCCTTCTAATATTATCTGTCTTCTTATGGTTACAGCCATTTTAACCAATTTCAAGAACGGAGGTCTATTCGGCTGTATGTATTGTAAACTGATTTTAATGATTATTTTTTTATTTGATTGAAATTGCCCACAAAAGCTCCATTTATATTTGATAAAAAATTCACCCTAAGTCAAAGTCAAAGTATACTTTATTGCTTGAAATAGATGTAGGTACAGAAGATGTCAATAATATTATTAGTATCAATGTATTCTACCTTTTGGCATGCAATACGAGTATTATCATATGAGTCACAATCATTGTAAACTATAATTTAATATAAATTTGAAAATATTTAAAACCAAAATAATGTCACCATAATTAATTAAACATGTCAAAAATTAATTATTTTAAATTAAGTCAAAAACAAAAAACGTAAAGCGTATTCAAATTATCAAGACAAAAAGTAATTTCTATTTAATCAATATTATTTGACCTTGTATTTTTCTGTCTAATTACATGATTCAAGTTTTATTATTGACCTCTGTCATCCAGTTCAATGCCACCTTTGACGTTTAAAAGTCAAGTAAAGTGCGATTCATACTCTGAGGTTGTATTTTTAATTATTTCTTCTAGATAGGTGTGATAGGTTTCTGATAGGTGTGACTTGATCTATGTCAAGCCATATAATCAGAAACACCCCGTTTTATTCTTTATTTTTATCAAATAAGAAGTATTTCTCACGAAATACTCCAGACTTTACAGATTAGAATTAATCATTTTTTATAACAATTTGGTAACAATTTTATAACAATGTCGGACTCCAAGAAACATAAAATAGACCGACAATTTTTTTTTTTTCATAATTTTTAACCACATTATAACTGTCTTACAATACATAATTCTCTGTAACATACAAACATTTTTAAACTCCCGTCAGTTCGCAAGCAATGTGTCTCAACTCCAGTTATATCATCCATCATATTTGTTCCTCCGAGCCAAGTAAGCTTCATTCATACATTTTCATTCGGAGGGAAACCTCCAGAATCCCATATTACGTCAAATTGCGAAAAGAAAAATGCACATACTCTTTTACGAAGCATACCCCACGTAATACCATTTCCTTTATTCGTTTAACATACGGCCATTCCTGTGATACAGAGGACTGTACTATATGCACCCGGTTTCAAACCCCAGTGGGAACCGGAAAAAGTATTTACTTGCTTGCAAAGGACACAGACAATAAATATACATGGACATTTTACATACCGCTGTCTAGCCCCAAACTACGCATATCATGGACTAATTAGAACCACATTAATAATAGAATAATTATATTAGTACTTTTGATGTGAAACATCTATTATGACCCATATGACGTCATGTTTTATATAAACCGGTTGTCTCGCAACGGCTACCTTATATAGATGTTGTACGCATAAATACCCAGACACAAAACAAACATCTATTCGTCAAACTTGTAAAATTGTTCCATACAGTGGTGGAAATCGAACCCACGATGAAAAGTGCAGAAAAAGTAAAAAGTTAATTAATATCATTTTATAGTTTCTTCAAAATTATACTTCAGTTTATAAAGAAGTTATAAACATATATTTTTCGCACCAAAAAACACTACATCACGTAGGTACTATGCAAAATATCTGGCAAAATATATTAAATATAAGAGAGTATTTGTCCGGTGAAAACCGCCATCATATGATCCAATCCATTTCTGTTCCTTTTACCATCATATATACATTTCTTTGGATAATGAATGTGCGGAGGCCCCTTGACCGGCATTCATATTTAGTAATTTAAAAAAATGCAATCGCGGCTTATGCCCATTAAGTAAACATGTGAATGATTGTGTTTTGTTTAAAATAGGCATTTGTCAGTGGATGATCTGGGCGGCAAAGTGGAGAGAGATTTTTTTTTATCTATCAAAAATGTATGGAACTAACAGATTAATGGAGATAGATTGCCATTCAAACTCAAACTCAAACTCATTTATTGCTTTTAGATCTCAAGTATCATTTGGACAAGTATCATTATCTTAATTAATCTGTTTGTTGATCATAGGGTTTAGCTGATAAAGTATTTACATATTGAATCAGAACTATATCTGACTATTGGCTATTTATCACTAGAGCTTCAAAATTCAACCAACCGAAAACTGGAGATAGATTCACTATACTCAATTATTTGCAAGTTGATTTCATTATACGACGTATACAATAGACTCATTAATCAGATGACGAGAGATTAGGCCGGCCCCCTGTTACTTTAGCAACATTTTGTATTTGCGTAAAATCTTATGAAACTTTATAAAATTTTATCTAACGCAGTTAAATTGCTTTGTAATCTAGTAGTATATAGGAATATAAATCTAAAGGCTAACACACAATACTTATCTTAGATTCTCCCTTTGGATAAACTCTCATTAGGTAGGGTTATTTAGATATCGAATGTACCAAATTGGCTCACTCTAATATATATCAAGGTAACACAAGAGCGTAGGTAGCTAATTAACGGCGTCCAATTCGATCGGTCCTGAACATACTCATTTTAGCAAAGACAGTTGTTGTCAATTCTCAGCCGACATGGCCAGCTACTAAATATTCGAGAACATACAATTGGATTTCCGACCCAAATAGCCTCTCATCCAATTTATTAATTTCGTCCATATAGACATTTAATTATTGTATTGTATATAGCCTTTACCGGTTACCGGTTTTGGTTATATTTTTGGATTTCCTTTATTAAACAATTATATTTTTTAATAAGCATGCAGATTGTATATAATTTTTAAGCCAACCAAAAAATTTACTTATTTGAAAGTCCCTAAAAAAGTACTTCTCATTTTCGGTATAAAAACTAGCCTTTGTGTCAATTCTGGGTATGAGCTATCTATATATCAAATTTCATCCAAATCCATTGAGTAACATATGTATATTCAAACAGACACACTTTCTCATTTATAATATTAGTATGACAATAACGTAAATACTAATCAATACAATTAATTTTACCGTTTTGAAATAAATTAACCGGACCGAACAAACATACGGACGAGACAAAAATCGTTCCGTTTTTTCAATCGGTTGCGGAACCCAAAAACACTTTTGCCTTGCATTGAAACCAAATATGTAATTACAATACAATAAATAATTATTCTTGAACGCCATGAATATATTCATAACCATATACAATCAAACACTCAAGTATTAATGCATGGAATATTGAATAGACATTTCTTCGTTTTCAGGTTTTTGGGTCGCTTTTCGTGCCGCAACACTTTGTGCAAAACACAAATAGGCAAACCCGCATCATTCTGACTCGTTCGCACAATTTATCATACAACAACTAGCTATTTTTCTTTTGATCCAAATGGAAATAAAGATTTTGAGTATCACAATAGCTACAGTAATTTCTTCCAAAAACGCGTCTAATGATAGATTTTAGTTTGCTTTGATATTGTACGTTCGTGTGAAGTGTACGCTATACTTTGGAATAGCAATTAGAATACCGGAATGTAAATATTTTATTCGACTTATTAATTATTCAGGTATAGCTACCGATAGATTTACCTACGATCGGTGAATTGCACGTATTCGTATATACCAAACAAAGTTGGTATTTGACTCGGAATGTAATGTTTTGATGTAGTTAAATATTAATGATTTCTTAAAATAAGTTCATATACAATATTTTTATAATGCGTAGTTTTATTTTATTTTTCCTGTGAGTAGCCAACTCTGTTATCGGAATTTTCAAGCCACCCAAAAGCCTCAAACATGGCGTAAGTGACTATAGTATAGTCTGAAATAAATATAATATCATTAACTTAATTTTTTTAATAATAATTTTTATCTATCTATCTATCTAATGAGATTCACGCTGTTCAGTTAGCCTTGAGCCATCGTCGAGTGAGGGATAGTTTGCTTTACTTTAAATTTCCAACAACGCGCGTTTGATTTCAATTTAACATTGTTAACAATGTATTCAAATATTGAAACAGTTCATATGAAAATTGTAAAGTTTATAACATGATTTTGTAACCAATCTAAAATGGAGCTTGAACTTTTTAATTATGGACTCGATCTGAACTTGATATATACATTTATTAAACAACTAAAAGAATAATTAATAAAAATGATATAGTAGGGATTGGTTGATCTTGAAGTATGCTGAAGAAATTTCAGACAATTGAGATGTTCGGTATTTTAAGGCGTAATAGTATTTGACTCGGGACTTCCCACATTTCTCAGGCTGCTTGAAGATTACGACACCAGAACTGACCACTAACTAACACGTACGAAAGACGAAGAAGCGTATTACTGTTGTTAAAAATAAAGGATATGAAATAAAACAAAAATTTTATTTTGACTCTGTACTATAACAACATTTGCTAATAAATTCTAGAACGTCATAGAAATCCAACGAATGAGAGCTTCTTCTTCTTATTTTTGGCCTTTTGTGTGATTTATTAAAAAAAATAAAAAAACATTTGAATGTCAATGTCGACATTTGACAGAAACATTTTTATTTGAATCAAATATAAACATTCAAGACAAATAGAAGATTAGAAATAATTTAAAAGTGAGCTCGTCAGAGTCAGTTAAGCAAGGAAAGGTCAAATAAATAACAACACGAACTGAAAATAATTTAAGAACCCCACGAAGTGACGGCACAAGACGAAATAAAAATGAAGTGAGTTATTTTCAGAGAGCACATTCGCATTGTTCAACAACAAAAACTATTGCCATCGTAATCTTTGACTATACTACCAACTTTGTATAACTGACGACAAAACAGGATCATCTATCGATCCAGTTGGACTATTTTTTTCCTTATGAATCGGAAATGAAAAACCCTCATTATACAGACGAATTTACCATAATAAGGTTTTCAAAGAGATTTCCTCAATTTTGTTATTATTCCGTAGGCTTTAAAAGACCATTAGGTATAGGTATTTAAAAATGTCTAACAATTAAATGTTTGATTTACTAATATTATATTAAAGTAGGCAGACTTTATAAGCATGAAGACAAAGGCACATCACACAGTAGTTACTAGTCACTACATAGTATAAAACAAAGTCGCTTTCTCTGTCCCTATATCCCTATGTATGCTTAAATCTTTAAAACTACGCAACGGATTTTGATGTGGTTTTTTTTAATAGATAGAGTGATTCAAGAGGAAGGTTTATATGTATAATACACTAGCAAGTCACCCCGGCTTCGCACGGGTAGATTCTGATACGACACTGATGCTTTACTAACCGTGCGAAACCGGGGCGGGTCGCTAGTGACAAATAAACCAAAATCAACTCGCTGAGTAAAAACCACGAATGAAAATTAAATGAGTCGTCGATATCGAAACAGAAACACAATACAAATCATCATCACAATTGAAATCATTAAACAACTAAAATTACACGTTTGTTGTTACTTTACTGATTGATTTTTACACTGTGATTAATCGCAAGCCTTTTGTGCGATTAATCGGGTATTGTATTCGATTCTGATTATTATTTGATTACAAATGGGCACTCCATTGCTCCGGATTGCTTCTTAGCATCGTCTACGTATAACATTTCTATTTATTGTCCTCGTCATTGCTATCCTCCCATGCTCATAGATGGTTGAATTTGCTCCCTAGAGTAGAAACTACCAGACAGATAATTAATATAAACATGATTTAGGTATATAGGTAATAAGTCGAAAATGATTACTTTATAACGCCAGTTAAAGTTGGCATGCCAAAATCCCTGGATTTATTAATATATTATATTTATATAAAATATATAAACCTATTATTTTATATAAAATATTTGGATTCGCCATTATGTTTTTTATTTATTATATAATTTATCTTATATAGTCTGCAGGGATGGCAATCGCGAAGGAAGTCGCGGGCAGAGCTTGTATATAATATATATCTATAGAAACGCTGCGATTTTCCCTATGTATATTTTTTATATTGTAATATTATAAAGCTGAAGAGTTTGTTTATTTGTTTGTTTGTTTAAACGCGCTAATCTCTGGAACTACCAGACAGACGGACAGCCACATTTATGAGGAAGGCTATAAGCGAATTATATGGCTATAATTGGCTATAGCTATAATTGGCTATAGCCATCACGCTAATTTTTTTGAAGTTATACGCGTGTGAAACCGCGGTGAACGGCTAGTAAAATACAAAAATGGCAATAAGAAAATAATATAGCGGACACAGTATAGTCATGTAATCGCTAGAGTTCGTTTACCTATGCTTATATATAGGACATAGAAGATGAACAGATGTGTCCGATGATATCTTTTGTTGGGTTTTCCTTTGTTAGCACAGCTCAAACCTTGGAAATGTATACGAAATGTTTGTGTCTCGTCGCAATGTACCACACAATCGTGGCGCGTAGGGACGGTATATGCTACTTTTCAAGGGAACATGCATTATCCCCGAAAGCGCTGGACTGATTTTGAAGGTAGCTTAGGCTACTTCAATTGTAAAAGAACAAATAAATAGGTTTCCGCGGGCAATAGCTAGTCTATACAATATATAAAAGACTTTGCACTGAATCACTGACTGACTGATCCAACGTACAGCCTAAAGGCGTAAGGCAATAAGAAAGGATTTTTCGAAATTCTACCCCTAAGGGGGTGAAAAACGGGGTCAAACTTTGTATGGGAGAATGTGATTCCTTGGTCCAATCTACTTCAAATTTTGCATAAACATTCTTTAACAGAATTGATGGAAGATATGTTTCGTATTTTATTGAAACTAATCGCCTAACAGGGTTAAATGGGGTAGAAAGTTATTTTGGGGGTGATTTGCATCGAAGTTGATATCAATTCTCCTTACTACTTTGGATTTAAATTAGGATAGATAATGTATAATTAATTAAATTAAATTGATAATATATGATGAAAGAACAAGCTAATCTTATTCAACAGATAGTCGCTCCAAGAGTTATAAGAATCATTTAATATAATAGGTGATCATCCAGGAGACCTGGATACCAGAAAATAAGGAATTAAAAATGTAGCTGATTCATAAATCGAAATATTTCGATTTCAATACATTCATTCCTTGTATCTTGCCCTTAAAAAAGAAACATCCAAGTTGGTATATGGTATATATAACGGGGGAAGAAAAAAGTCACAGGAAAGCAAAATATGCAATTTTTTTAGACGGATGACATATTTTTTTCAGTTATTTTAATTTAACAAATATAACATTTAACCGGTTTTGATAAAAATGGACCAATATGAAATCATATCCATAATACAACAAAATTGATAAACTCCTCTAAAAGTTGAAAAACGATCCTTTTGTACGGGTACCGTAATAATTTACCTATAACCAATTCTTAAAATCAAACACAGCACAAACACGCAAATTCATCTTGATTATTAAACGTGCCGTTTGTTATTCATTCCTCGATTTACTCAGACGCAAAACACAATTTGTGGATGGAGGGATGAAATTGAAAAAGTTTTCAGTTATTTATTTGGAACGTTTTGCCGGCGGCTACGCCATAGAATTTTATTTTTCGGCTCTTAAATCCTTTCATTATACGAAAACAAATATTTGTTTGTATGAATATAAAATAGGTATTTGGATATTGAGTTGGCCAAATAATATTGAAAAAGTTTTTATTGGGAAATATTGCTTATAATCTTCGAAAACCAGTTAATTTGCAAATAATCTAGTATAAACGGACTTGGTAGCAATAGTTAACCGAGAAACTCGTTTTGGAAATATTAATAGCGCCAAAATATATCGTTCACTGGAAATTACTCGATGAAAAAGGATTCGGTACTAAGAATAATGATTGTGTAGTTAATTGAAACTAGCAATCCACTATTTATTAAGTATATTTTTTGATATGAATTATCTATTAGCGCATCTTGGCCGTATAACCGACTAGTATGCCGTGACGGCAAATGATATGAAAGTCTCTTATGGCGTCATGGTTCACATCTGCCGAACGTCCCGTGACGGACATCTGTTCTTGTTGGTGAAAGGGCTGATTTTGTCTACATTTCACTTGATTCTTCCTATATAAGCTGAATATACACTAAGTTTCATGTTTGTTTCATGTATACCATGTAAGTAAGTACTTAACTACCATCAACTTAAAGGATCCACTTAATCTAATGTAAATATATATCACACTTCACACTTATATTATAAAGGCGAAAGCATGAATGTATGTTCAAACAGCTCAAGGATTTGGATAAAATTTGGTGCTAGGATAGCATATATCCTAGATTAACACACAGGCTACTTTTGATCCCGGAAAACCGCGGGTAACATCGCTAGGCGAAGCTAGCCTATACTTAAATATAATAGTATATACTTATCCTTCGTATTCCACTAAAGAATTATTGTATACTGTCCTCAGCATCCTCATACGTCGGCAGATAGTTACAATCCACAAAGTTGTTCATTATAGTTTCTATTGTTTTTACAGTAGAATTGAGTTTCGGTCAAAGATTTGTGTCAAAGATGAGTGTCGCTCATTCCACGACAAGCTGCATGTATTAAATTTCTGAAGGGAAATTACTAACGTTTCAACTACTAAAGGAATGCTTTGCGGGCATCCCTTTGACAAGCTCAATGACTAGACGAGATATACACTAAATATGACACAATATAGATAAAACCGGGACTGGTTAGATGATGAGTATAAAATAATCGCGAAGCGCTAGCTACGAAGTTTAACTAGTTGTTCTTTACAAACTTTTACTACCAATTAAACGAGTGACCATTTATTGGAACTAGGCGCTTCCATGCCTTTAAGGGCACATTTGGATGCCAAGAGTTGACCACTCACACAAGAGGTAAATCACCTCTTTAGTTTTCTTGTTGCACTTGATTACTTGTATGTATCAATAGCATTATGTATCCCAGTGCATGGGTATCAAAAAGTTGATGAGTATTTAATAAGCAGTTCTTGAATGTTTGTGTTGTGTATCTGTATGCATCCATACTATCTGCGACAGAAAAACCTTAGTTCACATGGAAGAATCCTAGTTTATTAGCATAATTAATACTTGTGGTATACACTTTTTAATAATGCTTACACACATTTGTGTTCACTTATTTTAATCCGTTTATTGTTCCGTAATTAGCTATCTAAAAAAAAAACAATAATTAAATTAGTATATCGTTATCACTGACTCGAAGCAAGCTTCTTTTCGTTAGAGTATTTTGAATAGGTATATCAAATGTATTGCTGCTAGCATTAGATAAATAATTATTATTTCAATGTGCTAGCATGAGTAGGCTTATACCTACTCAAAACAACACAAACGTTAGAACGCCAAAACTATACAACTATGTGACAAAGTTTTCAACAAAAAAATCATATAACTTCATATATCTACTAACTGAAATCATAAACAACAATATTTTATTAAAAAGCTTGCAAAAAGTTGCTTCACTAAAAATTTTATAAAGGTTTATTTTTCATTACTTAGTGACTTGTGCATCGCTACTTAGTAAACACATAGTGCGCATCTTCTAAACTAAAATAGAACAATTTCTCCACCTTTTGCATTTTCCGACGCAATCCACATCTTTATGTACTTTCCCTTCACTAGTGCATATTAAATGAGCTTCAATTCTCTCAACGACCCGACAGCAAAACTCGTGAGCACACATAATTAAAATGTGAGCAGGTAAGTTACTTTGTTTCATAATGAACTTTAATTTTGCGTCACTGAATACTGCCAACACAATAATGGCCAACTTTAAAACGACTTGGTCCTAGAACTTAGAATTAGCTCCATTGTAGGAAATGGCCAAAGTCTTCAAAGTAAACACATCAATGTAATGAAGTTTGTATAATCGCTGTTTGAGGGATATTTAGCAGAACTGGGATCGTCACGTAGCAAATAGGTCAACGTATCAAAACTTTCGTAGAGGTTCAAAATAGTCTTTTGATTATATTAGAAGCTATTTTCTGACAGTAAACTGTGTCTTTTATCTTCATGTCTCATGGCAGGCGCAATGCGATACGACTAGGACTTAAATAGCAAATGAGCTAAGTAGCTTTGTTGCTTTTCTTTAGGCAATTGAGGCAAACAAGCTGATGTTCCGCTTGACATATTTATTTAAAAAAGTGTCGTTTCTAAATATTTTTTTAAGTTTTCATCGGAAATAAAGAATTTTGACTTAGACTTTCATGTTTTGACTTTGATAGTAAGAGGCGACTATACCTCTAGTCGCTAGCAAAACTATCGGGGTCAACGCGGTACTTTTAATCTTGAAACTGTTTTAGCTTAAAAATGGTCCCACCGAAACAGAACTTCCGCTAAACATTATGGATCTATTACTTTGTGTAAAATATATCACAGAGGCGCCCAAAATGATAACTAATAGGTTTTGTTAGTAGTTCATGATGCATATAACAAAGTTTGCAAAACAGAGATAAAATTGGTGAAATTGTATGAACTTTTCAGCTTTGTCCGCTGCATTTTACACCGACAGATTTTAAACTGTAGTATGTTTATAATTAATAATTATGTTTCTCCTCGATTAGCAATTAACCTTGTAATTTGGTGTATTTTGTATATGTGAGCGTGATTGCCGAGTGACACGAATAAGGCCTTTCAATGCCAAAATCATGTGCGTAATTACACGTTCTTAAAAAAGTGTTTTCCTCAATAGTGACGTAACGATATTATGACAGCCCACCCGATGTTAAATGGTTACCACGAAAATACGACGAAATATGAATATGAAACTATATAGTTGAAATATCCCACGGAAGCATCAGGAGAATCAAGTCGCATAAACAATATTTCACAAAATTTATTTCATTCATTTTAGTGCTCTTAAATATAGAGTTCAAGATAATGTCAATAAATATACAGATACTGATTTATTATTGTACAATGTTAAAAACCAAAAAAAGTTCACAATAAATTAAAAATAAAATATGTCTGAATGCAACTTGTACACAATAATTACACACGCAAAATGTATTTCATTAAATTTTAACTATTAATGAATTCTATTGGTCCTTCGAGATCAAGCAAACCAGCCAAAAATATTTATATAAATTTAGAAAAAAAAAAAAATTGTAATGATCCCAAGTTTGATCTTCGTCTTCCCCCCGCAGCAAATATCTGTATAATTATATCTGCATGTGTTTAGGACATGCATTCATGCAAATTCCAGTGCAGATATAGGAAAGTATGAGTATAGCTGTAGTAGTATATATTTTCTGTATGAAATGTCCCTAATTATTTATTTAATTTTTGTTTGCTACTCATAACCAGCTTACTTACAGAGGACCTTAATTTCTGAACAAGACAAGAGAGCACAGAATGAGTGACGTTCACCCCGCCTCTATCCTGTGCCATTGCTGAACCTTACGCCGTTAATGGATTACATTGTTCACAGCTTAAGAAAAGTGGCGTACTCAAATATAATTAGCTAAGAGAATAGCCATGACGTAGCCAATCATAAAGCTTATTAGAATCTGACTTACTTCATCTTCATTCAATTTGTGTTCTAAACTTTGATTAGTTTTCTAATCTCGAATATTGCATGAAGTTTACATACATATATATATTCTCGCCCTTTACCAAGCGTGAGTTTAACTTTGAAAGGGTAATTGCTGGTAAGAAAAGAATCCATTGTATAAGTGAATGATTTATTAAACCAACAAAACTACTTCAATACTTACATCGCCTCTTTTTCACCCTCTAGGAGAAACATTTTGTTACGAAATTTCTTGGTAGGGTATATCTCCTGTTATAAACTAATTCATTTCACAATGGGTGATGATATTACGTAACAATCATACAAAAAATATATAGGGGAATTAAAAAAACTATTCTTTTTTAAAATCTGTTAAAAATAGGTTTTGCCTTCCACTAACAAAGGGTTTCAACAATTGCAAATGGAAACGAGAACTCTTGGAACCACCCGTCCAAGTAATGACCTTCGACAACGTTTTAGAATGTAGTAAATTTTTCTAAGAACTTTTACACATTTTCATAGTTTCAGGCCTTTATCCCTAAAAAGGTAGACAGAACCTTAAACTGGCCACATCTCACCTTGAGAGTTAAACTATCATGGGAAGGACATAAATGTTTGGTGGGCTTATCGTTGCCATTTTATTTTATGAACAATGTAACTTATACTTTCCGTATTTCACCTTCTATCCATTCTTTGGTAATCCAAGGGCTTAGTAGCAGGACGTAACTTAAACCAGACAAGCTTCTACACAATCAAGGCGTGCGTAGATTGTATAATTTTGTAGATGACTATGATGACTATATGACTAAGCACGTTAACACAGAACCCTCACAACATAATATATATAAAAATAGCGAAACGAAAGTTAATTAATTTTCATTTCGATAGGCACCATCAATCAACAATTTATTGGGTCAGGAACTTCGCGAGGTTTTTAATAACTTTTTTTAATTAATATTTTTAATGTTTCGCTAATATTTTGCTCACTGAACAACTACCTCTACCTATAGTAAATTAATTTAAAGAGGTTTGTTTGTATTTATAATTGTATATACGGCAGAGTTAAGACATTTTATTGTTGATGGAAGGTAGGTGATCGCATAGCGTTAAGGCATAATGCGCAATTTACATTAACAATAAGCAGGCGATCGGAACATTATATTTAAATTTTAAAAGTTTTTTTTTTCTCTAGGAATTTGGTGCTTGGTGATTGATTTATGTTGGGTTGAGTTTGGCCATCTAATATATTCATATTCATGCTAATTTCACACAGTGCCATCTAACCTCAAACTAAGCACAGCAACAAATTAACATTGAACCCAAGATCTTTGTAGAAAGCAGAGGTACTATGAGAACTGAGCTTCATAGCTAAGAATTAAACCAAAAACAACAGTTACAAAGATCAAGTTTGTTCTTAAGATAATCAAGGAAAATATCGGTTTACCCAAAGTCAGGGGCAAAACAGAACTTTAAAATATCAAGCCAGTTTTGAAACCTGCGGTTTTCTTTCTGACAGTTTGACAGAGTTGGAATCTTGTCGTAGTCCCGATGGGAAACGTATTTTTGGGGTCCGATAACAAAAATAATAAGAAGCTGTCTGCCGAGACGTTTTTGTCTATATATTTCAACTTCAAAACTTTTGTGAAAAAAGGAAAAAATATTCATAACACATAATGTTAGATTGGCCTCATAGCTCATTTGGTAGTAGCTCTGCCTTTTGCACTGTAAGTCTTGGGTTCGACCCACCCTAGGACAAACATTTGTATGACAAAACATACATTTTTGTTCTGTGTTGTGTAAATATGTATTATATGTATGTATCTTATAAAAAGTACTATACGAGTATAAGTATTTTACCAGTTACCTAGTTCCCATATTACAAGTTATGCTTAGTTTACGGCTAGATGACGCTGTGTGCAATGTCCATAATATTTATTTAGATTAGAACGACCGTTATATCAAATAAGTCAATTTGACAAACTTTTGCATCTATAGTAATGCGACATAATCTCACCAAAGTGACTAGCGAGGGCGAATAAGTGACCACTTCGACGTCCTTGAACGAAATTGAAATATAATTTGTCTGTTTACATATTACTCAAACGCTTGTACTTAACTAGAAAGCCAACAACCACACGAATCAATAGCTACAATCCATTGCGGGAAAATTTTGAAACTGTTATGAACTTTAGAACGGCTCGTGTAGCGTGGCTTTCGTTACCTCTATTATTTCAACTGTAGTTGTTGTTTCCAATTTACAGGAAGGTTGAGAGCTGTGAACTTCACCACTAATGGACAAGTTTGCACCCTTTATTTATTCTACTTTTAGCGCTAACGATAACTGTTGGTCCCTCTCAGTCTCACTTTAGGTTTATAAATTATAAATGATTTGCTCAATAAGAGCTAGTGACGTGCGAGATGATGGTCACTTAAGAAACAAGCAGTAATCATTTTTTTTAAATATTAATTTGTCTATCCCTGTTATATACTAACAGCTACGTACATTTAATAGAATACTGTCTAGATATTTTGTAGAAGCTACTAGTTCTACATTTTGTTGAGGTAGAGAAGGGAAAAAAGTATATTAGACACTAAAAATCCATTTGAAACAAATCCGTTACTCCAACATTTATTTTTCATAATTAAAAATCAGAGCAAAAAGTTGCACGTGTGTAAAACAGATTTTTATAAAGAGCATGGTGCTTTGTGCCGAGCAGCTTATTAATTTCTTGGCTAAAGCGGCTGCAAAGAAATAAAAGGTGGTGCTTTAGCAGTTTTTGTCTGGTAACCAAATAACGGATATACTATATAGTGCTTTTTTCGTAAATTATTCATTAAACACCCAGTAACAGAACAAACATCTATGTTCATCACCCAAATGCTTGTCGTGAGCGGGAACCGCATCCACGACCCACAGCGCAGTAGGCAGAGCTACCAAATGAGTTGTAACATAAGCATCTATAATTATTTTGTATATACTCAAATTGTATTAGTATGGCTACTACAATTGTTCTAACTTGAGAAGATTTATCTTCAGCAAACAGAATAAACTCACGCCTCAGTCGCAGCTCACACTATATTTGTATATATATTTGTATTTGTTTGTATTGTGTTCTACAAATAAAAGGGCATCCCAGCATGCACAATAGCAGCAACGTAACAACAATATCGTAAGTGCTGAATGATATGGAACAAATATGATACAAAAAAGCCTTATTTATATCATCATAACGTGTAACGATATTTTCCAATTATTCTGTGACAAGTACATGCCTGCCAGTCATAATATTTGCCATGTTTGTACGGTTCGTATAAAGTACATAATATAGCCAGGATTGATTTATTGTACGTGTACAGCTTTCAGCAAAACGCAAAGTTTTGAATGTCATAAACCCATTCAATTGGTGACCGCCGTGAGCATTGTTTGACCGTATTATTTTATTTATTTATTGTTACGGCCCACTGGATGTTACGTGGATACCGCCGCTCATAAATACAGAAATACAGCTCAGGTATTTATAATACCCGCCATTTTGAGATGGGGTATCGTTTCATGTGCCTGTAATTCACTGGCACCTACATCCTTTCACAACAAAACAGTGCAAGTTTGCCTGCTCGGCAGTGGATTACCAGGTGTGCTAGCAGTATTTCTCAATTTTACTGTTCCTATGAGTTTTTCATTTCGTTTCACCAGAGGGTCTCGTATAGGGATTCTGAGGGTAGTCACTTATGGATGTGTGTAACACAAAACCCAAAAATATGTTAAGAACCTAAAAACAATCCACACTGACTAATAAAAACGTATTTGATATTTAAATGGTACACAATGGTACGCTATCAATAACAATGTTTTCTACTTTCAGAGTAAAAGGTTTGAACGGTAAAAAAGCGAAACCAAGAAAAGGATTTCTTAGACGCCTACTACATTTTTATGTATTTCTTACAATCCTTTGAGCTCAATTTGCTTTAGCGGAAACCCGACGAGTTCAAACTTAAGGAATCGAATATCAGTTGTGCTACAAGGCAAAAGCACAAGCGATTAATACAAGCTTTACTACAAATCAAATATTACATGTACTCTTATTATAGATCTTGTTCAGCAATCAATTACTTCTACCTATTAACTTAAATATATTGATGTATTATAACAGGAAAAATAGCTTCTCGGGGTTGAACACTTAAATTAGGTACATGCAATGTTGACAATATAATTGTATTGCACGTTATTTTGCAATATTTTATTTATTTATTTTATATTATATTATATCTATTTGAACCCAGCTGCCATATTACATTATGGCAAGCTGAGCTGAGTATTTATTTAGCTGAGTAACGTGAGAAAAATAATACTAACAAAAGCTAATAATAATGCAGTTTTTAATAAATAAAAAATGCTTAAGATCCTTGTATCTCGGCCGGACCACCAATTAAAATTATTTTCAGACTGAAAAGTCCACGACAAATTTTCATCATTGTTTTGTTCAAAACTTCATTGTCTTCGCTTAATCAGATTGTGCCGTATTCCGAATCTTTAGAAATTAAATCTTAAACTTTCGGTGTAAGTTCTTGTAACTTGAACTTCTGGTAATCTTCTAGAGTAGGAATACCGACAAAAGCCAACCTGCCTAATCGATTTATGGCACTGCTCAATTCAGAGGAAAAATATTTTATAATGAAACAAACATTACCTACCCTTCGGTTTTTCCAGAAAATACCTATTTGATTGAACAAAAGGATCTGGAGGAAAAATATTTTCGGATTTGATTTCGTTTGTTTAAAAGATTGTACCCCTGTTACTTTCAATATTAAACTATCCTTATTATAAAAATAAGCGAATAAGCGAACCAAATATTTTGGTTTTAACATCTATTCGTTTATTGATTCACTGTTCTACTTCGAAGGGATAAAAAGTGGACAATCTTTCATACTAATATTTATAAAAAAATTTACTTCCGCTATTAAAAATATATTAAAAAGTGTATATATACCTGGTACTTTAAAAAGAGTTACCTAAAATAAATATTTTACTTAAATTAATTAAATTACTTTCAGTAGATCTCGATTTTAAACATTCTATATACAATTCATTTCTACCGACACCGGAGAGAAACGCAAACAATTTGTCTTGTTTTATATTTTGTAAATTAAATATTCAAATATTAGTTAATATAAGTAAACACAACTTGAATGGAACGAGATTTCTACAGATTCGTTTATTCATAAGTTATGAATCTATACAGAAGTATTTTCGGGATGTAGGTCGCAAAAATGAACAAATATTGACCAATGTGGACCCGCCATTTTTGTAGGTCCGTTACGCAACTGGAATTTCTGTAGCAAAAAAACTACGAGTATCAGTATCAAATGTTTAAGAATATTTCTTGCCTGCTTACATAACGTTGATGAGAAATGACCGCGTGCTCAATACGTTGAAAGAAAATATAGAGAGAAGCTGTCGTAGGAAAATTAATTGCAATTAGTAGCTTAGTTAGTAGTCACCCTGCCTTCAAAGTGAGCGGTCCCGGATTTAATTCCCTACCGAACTTTGTGTGATGAGCGTAAAATTTGTTTTCGGGTCTAGGGTGCTTTGTCTTTGGCTTCTGTTTCTGTATGTGTCCATGCCACCTGTGAAATAAGAAGTAGGTACATCCTAGTGCAGTTGTTATTAGACATATGTAAAAAAACATGCCGTATCAGTGCTTTGGTTCCCATAGTATATTGTAACTAAGCTTTGCTTAGTTTGGGCCTAGATAGCGTTGTGTGAAATGTTCATTAATATTCGCATTTATGAAGTTATTTATGGAAATGCTATGATGGCGACAGACTCATTCTTGACATATTACAATTAGTTAGATTAATAGAAAATTCATTACAAAGCGTAATGAATCTCCGCTATTAAAAAGCGAGAAACTGGGCACCTTGATTTTACTGAGTTACAAAACTGTACACATGTAGAGTTTGCTAGAATCCTATAGCTTCTATGTAGGTAAACTTTTCCACACACATAGCGCACGAACTAGCTTTTAGTAAGGTAAACATTACTTAAACGTCATCCGGATGTTGACTTTAGCATATTAGGGCCCCTCCGAAATAAACAAAACATAGAGGTAGGTACTAAATATGAGACTATATAAGGCTGAAATAGGCTATTTCAGAAACTATCACCTCTTCTGAAATAGGTTATTTCTAAAATCCAAATATATGACTCGTAAATCCAAATTTATCTCTAGCTGAGATCTCAACTTGGAATAGGCGATGTATTTATTTAAAAAAGCTGAAATTACCGTAAAATGAACTTCATAGCTAGCTAGCCACATCTTCATACAAGACTAGTCTAAGTTATTTCTACTTCTACTAGATAACTTACTAAATACCAGAAACTATACTAAAAAGAACAGTTCTTCTTCTGTACGCTAATTGTTTATGGACTTTTTAAGCCACCAGAAGTCCTCCATCTTGTCTTATCGACTGGTAAAACCCACATCTTAACGTGCCCTTCGCCCAGAAGCGCTCATTTCAAATACCACAATACGGTCACACATCCAACTACTGACCGGGCAGAACGTTGCTTAACTTAGATTATTTGCCAATCTACGTAATCTCCGCTTCGTCGAAGTGTTATTGAAAGGTACAGTTTATTACATGATACATTTTGTTGAGGATTTTTTAATACCATGTGAACAATATCGAACATGTTTCCACTATTACGTGGTATAGACCAACCGCTTGCATAATCTTTGTTTAAGCTAACTGACAAATTATGTTGGCCTAGATACGACAGCGGATATGCAATTGGCTAAAAGCTGTATTAGCCGGCCCGGTATTTCAGTGTTCATAGTCTATTAACGCTTCGCTTCATTGTCTTCGCATGCAGTCCATCGGTTTTATGTTTTGGTTTCATACGATTACCTATTAAAAAAATAATTCAAAAATTTTGGGATCTTAATTTTTAAACTGAGTATTATATTAGTCCCCTAAAAATATTGTTTTACATAAATGTCTACCTCTCTATCCACCTCTCCAGTTTTGCCAATAGTCAGCTGCCAAACGGTTGCACCTGTCACACTGAAGAAATACAGCGTACGCATCGATTAAATTTAATCACTTACCAAGTTTGGACCGCCTCCAAGAGGAAGTTGGGTCAAGCCAATATCTCTTTCAGTAATGTTTCATTTCCGGTAACAAAGCCTACAGTGAAAATTGCAAAGCTATACCAGCGATATAAATCCCGTGCGTAAATATTCTGCACAAACAACAATGTAAGAAGACATATGTTTAAACAACAATGTTACAACAGTTTTCCGCAATAGAAAATTGTCCTATGCAAAAGTTTCGCTTGAGAGCTAGGAGTGCAATATCAAGCAGTAAAACTAGGTGAGACAGGATACAGTTACATAATTTCATGAGATTGCTAGGTAGCGCAATGGTATCCAGCTCCCCCACACTAAGATTGCCAACTGTTTGATGTGTCTGGCAACTTTTAAACCGAATCTAAAAAAGAAGGACGTTCTCATTCATTCGGCTGTATTTCTTTTTTGTATATTTGCTATTGTTCTTTGCCAATTGTAGACCGATTTTGATGATTCTTTTTAATTAGTAGGGTGTACTTCTGAGTTAATTACCATACTAATTTCATAACGAAATACGGGTAGTATTTCGTTATGAAATTAGTATTATAATAAAAAAAAATATCGAATTCGAATTCTATATAAATTATTTGTACAATATAATATTTCTGTATAAATTATTTATTCTATTTATTTACTCTGCGCGCATTATCGGTTGGACAAATTCAATAAACATATTTAAACTCACAAGAAATAACAGCAAAAAGTGATTGCATGAACTTAATTAACATTTACATAATTTCGATAGAGAATCGATAATACTTCACTGCTATGAATTAACAGAATTAAACTTTTTTTCGTAAACGTACAAAATTGAAAATAAAAATGGTCTATGGTTTTCGATATAAGGCTTTATTGTCCACTTTGTCACAGCTTCGATACAAATTGGTTGTGATTTGTCAAATTTATTTTCTGAAGATCGTGGCGCACAATTGTTTTTTATTTGATAAATAACAGAGATTTTTCTTATCTGTTTAATAGATAGCTCACCTGTATTTTCAATTCACTTTAGACTCTACCTTTGACTTGATATATTTTTATACCATTCATTTTCACTGGGGTGACCACGAGTAGCAAAAAATATAAGTTTTTTGTATCTGCAGTCTTACGTTACGGCCTTATATTGAATAATAATATTTCTGAGTTTCTTTTCTATATTATGTGTAATTCAAATTCATGTTGCACTTAAATAACATGTACCAATTACAATACTCAAATGTTCAAGACATGTTATATGATATTCAAGAATTTCATGCTAAACAAACAAAAAGTTTTTTTTTATTCAAAATTTTCCATTTCTGTCCTCATCGTACAATTCTCGCATTCTTCTACTTCCGTCTAATATAGCAGTACCCGTAACACGTACGTACGCCCTCTCGTCATCCCTTCAATGGCAAATTGAGTTACCCAACAGAGTTAATAAAGAGGTCCAGACGTGATCAGAATGTTAACTACAGCGACTCAAATATAGAGCAAATGGAAATTAGAAAAAAAACCACTGGTCTTTAGCCTAAATGGCTCCCTTGATGGTTATTAAAGTCCGGATTTATGCGATCACAAATCGGGTCTGGAATTAGCGAGGCCGAATCCATGGATTACACATTCGATTGCGTTTTTGGCCATCGGTTTTTGAGCCAAAACTTTTACAACGGAAAATATTGCTGAGTTTTGATTTTCGCTTTTTTGTATTTGGAGACTTAGAAAAACCAATTCACTTTACAGGATGCACCTAATGCATTACTTACCAGCAGACGTCACTGTAATCTGATTGCAAGTTCACTGATAGGAAGCGATGTTGTAATTTCTGTGAAATCGTATGGGAGATGAGACGGAAAATAAGCGACATGGCAAATCATGTATTTCGATCTCGGTACGATTTTGCTTATCGAATCCATTCGTTTTAAACGTGCGCCGTTTACTATACGACCTGATGTTCATTCTCGATGATTTTTGATTGAAATGCTTTAATTACAGGACATGAGTTATTATCACGGGAGACCAGGCCGGATTGCTTGCTTATTATTTGCTTAATATTGAAGGAAAACATAATCATAGAACTCGTGTTAGTTTTAGTTTTCAGTTTGGGAACGTACTGTGCGCAAAGACAAATTTAGCAAGCAACATTAACATTTTGCTATGAAGCAAAATGTTAATTGCTTCTTGCTGCGTATTTGAAATAGCAATCTTCGTATTCAAAGTGGGGCGCTGATCGCTAGTTACCTCACAAGTAGCGCAGTGCAGGCAAATCTAATCCAGCATCAAGTCTTAAAAAGCTTACCTTATATAAGTTATTTTTCCATAATGACTAATTCTGAAACAACGAGAAGGGTATTGTCAACATTGTAAAAAATGAAGCAATACGTACTTCAAATGATTTTAAAAGAAAAATATTTTATCGATACACTCCATATTCGGACATTTTTCCTGCCTGGTACAGGTCTGTACGAAATTTAATATTTGAAAGAGTGATTCAATATTCCTTTTTCGTTGAGTGGACAATTTTCTATCCCTGTCACGTCAACGGACTTTTTGTTTGAGACCTTTATTTTTTAGTACAACGAAATCTCACAGCTGTCGCATTGCTTCCTCCTTTTGGTTAAATGGCCGTGAAAAATTGTCTTTGGTTACGTAAACATTTTGTTACGTACAAATGGCATCCGCACCCATAAAAATCTCTAAAAAGTTTATTATGACGTAAACGACCCCATTTTTTAAATAAAAAATGAAATAACTCCAGCTAGATCATTACGCCTGTAAAAGTCTACCTTTTTCGTGGTCTGGCTTAATATTTTAGCTAAATATTCCAGTTTATTTTACTGTGAATGAAAGCTTAAAATAATTTTATTACTTTATTTTGTGATTATTCTTATTATAAAACATCACTAGAATCAATATATTTTCTGAGTTTCAAGTAGTCCTGTTGCTTGCGTCCTTAGGTGGGTACCCTTTTATTCCCTAAAGGAGCAACTAAAAGTAGCAGTAGAAGTTATGCAAAATTTCGTCCGGAGAGATACTGCCACCACACCACACATCAGCGAGTAACATAGGTTATACTTTATCTCCATATTTTCACGGGAACGAGAACTACGCGGGTGAAACCGCGAGGCGCAGCTAAAATAGATTCGTAATATTTTGATAGATAGATCTATTTCGATATAACAAATTTATGTATAACTTCTAAATTGATCATTAGTAAAAAAAATTATTTACAAGTTTTCCTCCTACAAGATTGAAACAAGACTATTTTATCTCAAACAAATAATTCAATAATCAAAAATACCATTCAATATGCTCAGTAAAAATAAGATAACACAATATACAATACCTTTGATGACATACGATTGAGATGAAAGTAGCTCTTTGGAATATTTGTAGAATAAGTAAGTAATAAGGTATTATCTCCAAAGAAAATACAGAGAAAACCGCCAAGTGCTAAGCAAGTTTTGCTGACAATAAATTATCTACAATGTTTGAATATATGATGATACGTAGATATAAATACAAACAGAAAAAATGCTATTGTACACAATTTCCCCCACAGTGACATATATTTAACTGAAGCCAAATGATGGCTTACTTAGCCTAAAAACAACAAGAAATAAGAAACTAGAAACAGACAAGACAAATCAAAGACAACATTAGTTAAAGACCTGAACTATAACATCAAAGTATACTCTATAGTTGTTGAGCTGTTGATAATTAAAACTTCATTAGCCGTCCGTCAGGTACAACTGCTGTGAAGCTCAGACGTGAAAATTGTCGGCAACACAGGACCTCAGTAAGGAAATTCAACAATGGTATTTATGTTATTTTATTTCTACGAAAATTTAATATACTGTGTAATTTTCAGCCCGCTACTGCTGACGGTTCAATATATACCTCTTTTAAGGAAGTGAAGCTCGGACGTGAAAATTGACGAAAACACATGAACTCGGTAAGGAAATTCAATAATGGTATCTATAGTATATCCACAAAAATTTCATATACTGTGAAATTTTCAACCCACGATGGCTTATAGTTCAAGATATACATACCCCTTTAAAGGGATAAAAAACTGACAGGCTTTGTAAAGTTTCAATAATCAACAAAGAGACAATAAATTACAATAACAAGATATATGTGAATATTATACAATATAATAAATGCGAGACTTGCGTAGGATTTGCGGCCGAACTGATTTAGATGAAATTTGTCATGTAGGTAGCTCATACCCTTTTTTTACAATATGTTGGAAAATTCTCATGGATACTCTCTTGTTGCGGGGGCAGCGAGAGAGTTATGCCGGACTTCTACCGGCTAAAAACCTAACAGTGTTTCTTCACGACGCTTTAGTTGCCGGAGACCGCAGGAACGCTTTCGAACTCTTCCGTAACCCCGGCAGCGTTAACTATAAGTCCTAAAACTCTAAAACGAGTTGAAGCTGGAGTTATAGCTCATACCCTGGATTAACTTATAGGCTACTTTTGATCCCAGAAGATTGAAGTATTTTTTTTAGTTAAAACTTTTACGTGTCGCCCTTAAAATTCATCCTTACTAGAACTCTGTATTACCTCGATTTATAAACTTGCCATTTCAACTTCTAATAAATAAGACACAGGAGAATACCAAATTAATTTGAACAGTGCATTTCGCTTACGCCTGTAATATAGTACGAGGGTACTTACGAGGTGTAATCTGACGCTTGTTCCTTGGGATTAATGGTCTACGCGTAGCTTAATGGTTTTACTTTGACAATGTTGGGGCTTTAAGGACTACCTCACCCGACCTAACTTGGAAAAGTGGTGAGATCGGCTCTACGCACCTACCTATACGTTTTCGTAGTCAGCAAGAACGACCATTTTAGACTAGTTTTATTCAGTCCCAATGTAACCAATTCTTAAAGAACAAGTCCAGTAATTGCTACTTCTATTTTCTACAGTAATTTTCTTGTGAGATATATATCCCAATATAGGATTCTGTATAGGACTTACTGGATTAAGAGAAACTTTTACTAAGCCTACGTTTTCACGTCTTTCCAATTATAATATAATAGGATTGTATCTCATGACCTTAGGGATCATGACGTCTTGAAAATTTTACAACACAATAAGAAATGACAAATAAAAAAATAACATAAGTACTTCGTTTCATGAGTACATATGGCACTCAACCATTATTTTCACTACAATAGCGAATGTTCGACATCATAATAATAATAACAACAACGTTTCCACACTCATACCCCTGAACTAGGATCGCTTGAGTCGCAGGTGGCATGGAATAACACAAAAACCCAAGAACAAACTTTACGCTTATCTTGTGATAAGCGTAAAGTCTGTCCCGGCTGGCAATCGAACCCGGGACCCCTCGCTTGAAAGACAAGGCTACTACCAACTAACATAACTAACCAACGGGACCGTGATTAGCATGATTCGCTGTCTTATTTATAAAGTACGTACAGATAAAAATGACAATATTATCTGAAAATGACAATATTTTTCTTTGTAAAATAACCCAAATTCTCGCCCAGAATTCCCTTTTCGTCGTATGTTTTTATGTAACCGGGGCATTGATTTTCTTATCTACACGTCAGTTGAAATTTTCGCTCAAACCTGCCGCCCGGCGGATGTCCGCCCGATATGACGCCTGACTCCACCTGTCCCCGTTACCTGCGAGCGATAGTTTTTGTGAAATAGGACGTGTACGAGCCAAAATAGAAACGAGCTTCGATATCGTTTTTTTTATTTTGGTGTACTCTGTGCGTAAAGCATAAGCCCTGTTCTATTTTAGAAATTGTGATTTTTGCTTTTCGTTCTTTTCAATATTTGTATTTTTTCAAAACCACTTCTCAATACTCCACTTATTTACATAAACCAGTCAAGTATGATTATATAGTTTTATTATTTAGTGCTTAATGCATAGTTTGGTTTCCTACCAAACTAGGCATAAAGCACTAATGAGCTAGAATGCACCAATCAAAGAGCCTGATTTAATCGAATTACTGAAGCGCTTGAATAATACCAACGTAGTTGAACACGTTCACAATTTGCTCAATACCTGCAGTGTTGATTATGAATAATTTCCTTAATTATTTCAGACAGCAACGTACTTGAAATGTAATTGCTTATGTATGATTTATATGTATGTACAACTAGCGCTTGAGACAAGGGTTTTCCTCAGTAATCAATGATCTATTCCATTGGATTTTATTCTGATTATAAATGGTATGTAGTCGTACTATATTAATTTCAACAAAAGGTGGCACTGGCTCTGAACTTATCTGGGATAAAGATATATAACAACTTTCCGCAAAGAACACTTACAACTAGACTATATAATTTATCGTAATTTCTCTACAATCTCAAATGATTGTCTTTAGTCATTTATTTACTATAAGATCATATTGACTTTCTTTGTTTTATAATTGAATTTATTTTTCATGTGGTTAAATTTAAGTAATTATTTTGTAATGAATTGAGTCGATAATAAAGGAATACTTACCTTCCATGAATTCCATTGCAACAGGATTTCATTAAAAAGTTTTTTTTCCTTCTTGATACACAATGACTTAAAGAGAGCCACGGGTTGTCTAAAATTACAAATAGCTACCTATATTTTTCAACAATCTGTGCCTTCTCGCCCTAATCTCTCCCCTATCTATCCGAATCATTTGGTTCATTTGATGTTACTAATCAAAATAGCTTTATTGGAGATGGCGGCACGTGTTAGCATTTTATTTTCCACCAGAGTGCAGGCCCCGAAAGGCCCGATAACGAACGGGCCATGCTTCGTGGATATATCACTTTTTTTTTCCTCGGATTGTCGCCAACTTTGTCAGATTTTGGATAGATTTAGCCAACAGGCAAGACAAGCGGCGACTCATGGATACGTGAAATGAAATAGCACGTTCAGTTATGCTGTTCTGAAAATAAAGTATTCAAATATTGCGCCAAATAGATAAATATTCCAACTATACGTATGCATAATTATTACAGAAATTATGAACTATTGTACATTGAATTATTTAATTTAACTATGAAAATTAAAAAGAAAAACGGTAGAATTCAAAAAGGAATACTCATATCTAATGCTTGCCTGTAGAGAAAAAAGACGTTACAAATAGATTTTAACACCTTTATTTTTAATACCTTTCAATGAGCACTGTCTATTTCACCCTAAAAGCACAAATAATTTAATAATTCAAAATCACAGATTATAAAAAAAAATTATATAAATATGGATTCCTACCAGTTAACTTTACGGGAGGAGGTATAGTCGCCAACAATACTTGATAAGTATAACTTTAACAAAGAATGCTTCAATTTTCGCAAAGTTGATCGATAGCTTTAAATATTATCAACTTTCCGCCCCGTCAGTACTGTGACCGTTTAGTGGTATTTGAACCAAGTGCTGTCGTGCCTCGGCAGGCATGTTTTTATCTTAATTTCACCCTTAGAAGACAATTCATGGAGGCAATCGGGGAGCTTAGAATTCACCACATCGAACTCTCGCAAAAAAAAAAGTAAAAGCAACTATTTCAACCACAGAGGATTCAACTAAAACAGACAAAACAGTAACTATTATAGATTAGTCAGTTATAATGTTTCTTGAATACACAATGACTGGTGATTATGCTATTTTCTACTTTTATTTGAAAATTTATCCAAAAACCTTGTTGTTATATGGTAACCCTGCGTTGCATTCTACTGAATTCACTCTTCAATTATTTTGTTGTGATCGATTCGCTCGCCAATTTAAAATGTTATCACACACAGCTGCTGGTACCAAAAGCTCATTATTTCTTTTCATTCAACTTTTTTGTCGAAAAAATGAGGAACTACCCCATCTAAGGGTACTTTGATACTTTATATTATAAGTATGCAAGGAAGCTTCACAAGTTCTTAACAAGGTATTCGTAACAAACATGAAGATTAATGAAGTTTATTGTTGAAAATAAACAAGATGAAATACTTTGAATGAAAACAAAACCGACAAGCAAAGGGTAACACACTCATACCTCGGCACTAGCATTCCCAGTGTTGTAGGTGGTATAGATACATAATCACACGATACAAACATCCGAGATTCGAGAACTAAGTTTTATGGTCATAATAAAAATTGAATTTGCTTTATTAAATTTCATTAAATCTTATTATATACAAAAATGAAATGCTATTCGTTGACAATTCTAAAATATCCTAGGAAATCCAAATTTCTTAGAACTTCTTAGACTGTCTTGTTTTTTTCTAGGGCATTGTTTAATTGTTAAGCAAGACAGGATAACGTCTGTCACATAATAATAATACATAATAAACAGATGAAAAATTAATAGGCCGATGCAAAACAAAATAAGCACAGTTAATTTCGCAAAACAAATAAGTTTTATTTCTACCAACTCTAATGGTCCCAACATATTTTCTTTTCCTCCTAAAATTACCCTCAATTGTGGATATAAATAATTTGTTTCTTTTCCCTGTTTGTCCTCGGCAATAAGTTCCTACTTAGATGAAAAAACACAGCCACGTTTATAAAAATACATTCATTTTAAATCGGTTTATTGCTACAAACAGTGCTTCAATCAAATAAACTAATAATACATATTCATAGACAGCTTGACATCTAGACTCAAACTAACATAGCTATTAGGTAAATTGCTGATACAAAACTTATAAAGTATTTTTTGTTTACATATAAGACCTAGACTATGACCTTCATACCTAGACACAGAACAAACATCTACTTAAGTTCGTTACATAATTGTTTGTCCTGGGTGGCAATCGAAACCGACCTACGTAAAAATCTACAACGTAGAAGGCAGAACTACTACTAACTGAGCTGTGAGCTCTTCAATAACAAGCAAATTCGAACATAACTTTAGGTTTCACATCACGCCAAGTTAAGCACAAACGCCACTAACGGACGTTGCATAGCGATGCGATGGTAATTTGAAGGCTATAAATTCACTGAACGTGCAGACAGAGGCCGGAGAAGTATTTTATTAAAGAGAACTAAAATACCTAAATATAATATTTCATGTTTCTTTAAGACTAAATTCAGTCTTAAAATTTTATTGAAACATGCTCAAATTCCTCAAAGTCGAACCGGCATGTCTTAGAACCAAAAATTCGAACACATGTGACATCCACCAATCCGGATTGGGCTTCCGTGGTAGATCAGAGCCCATTCACTCTCAATTATTGAGAGTAGGCTGGTGTCCCTGCAGTGGGAACATTAGAGGCTGGTACGGAAATAGGTTTACTTTCCTTTTACGGCGGTAACCCGAGCAAATCGGGAACATAAACTGTATTTTGCCGCTTTTTACAAGAAATGAAAAATAACTGAGTAATCACCAAGTATCTTTTACTCCCGTAACCTCCATGGTAATTTATAAATTTATTTTCATCATTTTCATTATGATTTATTGACGTCGTAGATAACGTCATTTATCATATATATGTAACCCCATCGACATATACATATTGATCAAAATATAACTAAAAACAAATTTTTTTCTTGGACGGTATGCCATTACTGGCGTAAACAATAGTTCATGAACCAAAAAGAAACAATATATACAATATTTAAAATTAAAACAAAATTTAGAACTTTAAAACTAGGTCATAACTAACTCATAAAATACGTGTGAAAATAGAAAATAATTGCATCTTCATCTAAAAGTTGACGTCAATTTATGTCCGAACTTATCTATAAGTTCGTATAAGCCAATTATTAAAATATTGCACGTATAAAATTTGTGGTACTTTACAAAGTTTGTATATAAAATGGAAAAAACCGCAAAACGTGAGCTGAGTTCCTGAAGTCTTCGTATTCAGTCACTCTCGTTAGCGTAATTGGACGGGTGACTTGCACTAGGTATCAAGTAAAACATATTTATTGACTAGCACATCGCCTGTGACTTCTATCGCCCGGTATTCATTTTTACAAAGAAATGACGGCCATAGTCTCACTAAACCACACTCACTATATTATATTTACCGCACCATATTTGATAATATTATTATAATATAAATAATTATAATTAATATAAATATTCATGGACATTTCACACAACGCTAACTGCCAACAATTAGCCCCAAACTAAGCATAGCTTGTATGTAAACTTAATGAATATTTATTTATTTCGTATGAATTTACTCAAAATATAGTACTATTTTGAGTATATTTTTGACATCCCTCATCAAATACCCATGATTCTACACAGCTGTGTGTATTGATTGTTAATGAACAAAAGGGTGCTTTCGAATCTTACTTTTTTTGATACTACATTCTATTCCCCGATGAAAAGTTCTGGGTTTTTTTTTTTATTTATGAAATGATACATATTTATTATAATAAATGATTAATTTATTTATTTGAGAGCACGAGATAACATACTTTGTAAAACTACCCCAATATTTTGTACATGAAAACGTCAGTAGTTTTCAATACTAAGCATATTATGTACTTTAGAAATCCTTTGTATGTTTACTTTTATAATGGGGAGCAATAAAGGAATATTTATTTTAACTCCCTGATTTATTTAAAAAGTTCTCTCTCAAAACGTTAACCGATACAAATATTAAGACGATCCTAAATCCTTTTGTTCACCTTTACCTCAAAAAGATCCCTCGAAATTGTTTTCAATCAAGCTAAAATGAATGTCTAAAGCAGGAAAGTTACATAAATTTATGTCCGGAGTTTGTTTCAAATTGTATTTTTCGTGTCAGTGAACGCGGCAGATGGAGGTCCGAGGACAGAGTAAATAAGTTTTAGCGAGAAATCAGGGCTCATCTCGGACAACGAAATAGCCGACCGGAAAAGTGCTTTTACATTACCTACTACCGACATCAACTCACATACTGCGATTCCTAACTTAGATTCATTGAAGAAGTGTAGGTTTTATAAATGTCGATCAATACGATATATCGACAACGAGTAGTAATATTTATGTATGACAATATTTATAAATTCAAATTTCAAAGCCATTCTCTGGTAGGCATCAAAATGACTGGTCTATCCTAATTTTTTTTTTATGATAACTTTTCAATAAATCTATTTTTTGGAAATAAATTACGTTATTCTGCATTCTACAATGTTCTGCAAAATCTGTATTTATTTCTGGGATAAGCGCTAATGCTCATGTTGATTGAAAGCTAATTGGCAAATTGTGAATCGAGACGCGGCAACATCTGGCAGGTAAGCTACTCGTCGTCATAGTCGGATAAATCATTAGGTCAGCCTAATAACAAGAATTCATTAAATTCTTCTGTATCATAATATAGTTTTTTTCTGTATCATCGCTACATAGAAAAAAAGTCACTTAATACTCTAGAGTTATTCAGTTGTAAAACATAACGTATTAGAATGAATACTTAAATTATTGCAATCACCGACTGTGGACGCAATGACGCATAGAAGACCTATATGTATATATATATCAAATAGCTAATGGCTCGCAGCAGAGTGTTGAGGTACCAAATACGATTATCTCATCATCATGCTTAGGCCTACGAGTCTTCCATTCTCCCATCCACTTTCTACTAGCCTTACGCAACTCGACTAGCTCGACGTGGGACGCTCGTTCATCTTATATCGATAAAACTACCGCCGTTGTTAATATCGTAAGCTAAAAATAACGAGTACAATCTGTTCATAAAAATACGCATATTCTCGACCAAAAGACCCAATGCAAGGCTGCGCAGGTCGCGTACGAACCATTTGTTAGTTTTTGTACGAATACCAATGTCTGATCCCCGACTTTAGCGTAAATACGGAACTCATTTTGTACGTTTGTATACTCGTTCCTCGTATAAAGATTTATTCAAAAGCTTACCTACAAGAATCGTAGGATTCTCCGTAATGTTTTTAATTTAATAACATTCTGTTAAACCTGATATTTTCCTGTCTTGATTCACAATTTGACAATCGACTGTTAAACGTAGTGGCAAAAAACCATAGAAAAAATATACTTTTAGTTTTTTCCTATTTCCGAAATAGCCCGAAATTTTTCCAAAAAAATTATATTACATAACCCATATCCTGACTATTATTAATACAACGGAATAAAGATCAGTCCATCCGTTTTCGGGTTTTAGCGAGACTAACGAGCAATTGATTTTAATATATAAATAGAAGAATTTACACAAAAAAGTATAATACGATAAAAATATATAAAATAGATAGATAAAAATATATGAGGGAACGAGCTGACCCGACCAATAATGTCAAGGATTTAGCCACTCTCAAACAACAACAATACAACTCAGGTCCTCCACAAAATATAGCGACGTTTTCGCGAATGTTTAGTGATAGATCTTCAGATTCCAAATTTTACAAAAATGAGTAAACAGATGGTATGGACAAACAGAAACACAAGATAAAACACTTCATACTCACCACACAACGTGTGTCCCAGCTGGGAACTGAACCCAGTTCCTCTCACTTCGAAGGCTACTACTACAACTAAGCCACGGAGCCATCTTAATAAACTTAATAAGTGATGAAAGTATTGAAGTGGGTTTACTCGATTGTTGTTTGTAAGTCAGCCATTTATGAATTAAGCTAATTAATATTATTATAAATGCGATACCATTTTTTTCCAAACACGCTTATAATAATTTGTAATTAGTGCATTCTTTTTGTGCGGCTTTGAAAGCCGAACAAAGAGCGAATTATACATCCGTATTAAATGGAGTATCTCATAAATAATGCTACCATCAAGTTCTCGCGAGAGATTACTTAAAATTTCACTTCTCCCAGCCATAGTCTGTAAATTATGTAAATAAAGGTAATATCTACAGGGGTGGTAGGTACCAGTTAAATCAACAGCATACAGACGTAATTGAAAGGAGGGTATGTCAGCCGTTTCAATTTCATTTTATATTTATAACAATGCTAAAAGTTTTTTTTTTTTTTAATAGATGTGCATAGAAGTGCGAAAACCTCAAGCAGAGAAGTTTCAAATTTTAAAGTTTCGCGTCTCTGTAACAAAAGCACTTCGGTTTTCTCCTGGCACTTTGTCTTTAATTTTGGAACTGCTATCCGTCAACTTTGAACATGAATTTTGGAAAGTACCTACTTGTAATCAATAGTGTCGCATTTTAAATTAATGCACAGTTTAAGCAGACATAGAACGAGCTGAAGGTCCACCTGATGTTAAGTGGCTACCACCGCGCATTACAACAATAATACGAGTTAGGTCCTCCCCGACACAAGAATGAGTAGACCGCATCACGTTGCTCGCGTCATCTGGGGCTGTAACGTCCCCTTGTAAATGCACCCGTGTTTTACCGACACCCACACCCATACACCATCCACACAATAATGCAAGTGTTGCAATAATGCAATGCAAGTACTGCATGGTGGCCGATTACTGGTGTGGTGACAGTACACTTCTCCTGACGAAATTGGTGGCTCCTTTTGCACCAACCAAGGGGTACGTTAATAACTATGCGTAATTATACTGAGATGTAATTAACTAATAAATACTAAGTGCAATGAACATTAAATACAAATTTTTGCCGAATCTTTAATATCATATAATCTAACCGTTTGTCTATATTTGATATGTGATCGATGTTTTTTAATCCAAAACGACTGAACTAAATGATTATTAGTTTATCGTGTATCCCTATATACTTCTGATAGGTTCGTAACTGCGAGCTCAGTTTCAAACTTCCTAAGACGATATCCGGAGAAGTTACAATCAATTCAATAGGAATTCTAGGAACTCTCCGCTAGCTATCTGTTAGGTGCAGACGGCGTAATGTACCTCCTTCGTCTGACCACGACACCGACGTATAGTGCAGTTGGCTTCACTTGAGTCAATAACCGTTGAGAAACGGAAGATATTGAAGACACACCTTTTATTTTTATGTAAGGATAGTGACATTACGAAATGTTAAATTACCTCTGCCTATAACAAAAATACGACTTAGATCCTCTCTCACCACGAACAACGATAATACGGCTGAAGTCTTTCCCTAGCAAAGTTTCAGAGAGAGAGAGAGAGAGAGAGAGAGAGAGCTGTGCCAAAAGGGATAAATGTTGAGTTTTAAATTGACACAAATGTGTTTCAAAAATTTCTGGGTTTGTCCATGCCACCTGCGACACAGGGAATCCTAGTGCAGATGTATGAGTGGGTAAATATTTATTAATAGGTACTTGGCCACGTCCTCCCGGAATACTATAAAAACACATCCTCAAATATCAAGAATTATCGACCGTTGTAATAAAATATAATAACTACATATATTACATTGGACCATCGATAAGCACTTTTGCTGAGAAGTGGATTCCAAATTGATCACGCACTCGATAAAGCGAAAACTTGCAAAAAACCCAAAAAAAACCCTGATGCAAAGAGCCTATCCCTTTTCCTACCTTTGAAAATGTAACAATTTCGTTGCCTTTCTGCATTCATTCACAAAAGCGATACACGGCCGACGGATGAGCCGGGCTCCACATAAAGGGTGAGGACAAAAACCCAGTCATTTTTAACCCAGCGCGATGCGTCAATGATGTTTACCCTCCCTAAAAGCCTACTATGCCTGCGGATGTACTTTTTACTTTACTCCAAAAGGGGCCTTGTATATTCCGATGAGATCAATGGATTGATGTGAAAGCTAATGCACTTTTGAGAGGTTTAAAAGGGGTGCTGTGTCGCATTGAATTATTACGCCGCGGCTGGATTTTGCTGGAATCGTCAAAGCGGCTGAGCGGGCTTTTAGCAGATATTATTTTGCCATGCAAAATAAACGCTACAGCCTCATTATATAATTGCCTAAGCTTCGCCTACTACACTGAAGAAGTAACAGTAGAACTTGTGCCAAGTTCGTCCGGAGAGGTACTGCCACCACACCTGGAATCTGCCGCCAAGCAGTAGTGCTTGCATTACTGTGTTCCGGTGGAAGGGTGTGGGTGCCTGTGAAATCACATGCGCATGATACGTATTATTGTAAGATCCAAATCCTTAATATAAGACTAAGTCGCATTACTGTTGACATGGGCGGGGGACGCCACTTACCACCAGGTGGGCCCTCAGTTCGTTCCGTCACACATTTACATAACAAAGCAAGTTTTTGATTTTGGGTGTCCTTATATGAGTACCCTCAGGGTCTCTGGACACGTGTGTTGGTGCGAAAGGATCTACCAGCAGATATAAAACTTGAAAATCATCCGGAGACTGAACGTAATACAGAAAATACGGGACAAGAAGATAACAACATATCTGGCTAAAACCAATATGAAGCAAGCTAACAAGAAATTTCGAATTTGCAAACTTCCTCAGTAACTTGTCGCTTAATCGTATCGGCATACAGAGGGTGAAAGTTCCTTTTAAGCGCAGGTTTTAAACATTATATCTCACCAATGTATGTAATGTATCTGTGGAACGTAAGCATGCTGAATTGACACGTAAGTGCGTGGGAGAGAGTTCATGTACTCTTTTTTCATAAAGTAGCTCGGTTATCAATGCTTGTGATTAAATGTGTAGTATTTTGAGTCTAAACACTCTGTCAGAAAGTCTGTTTTACAAAAATATGCCGCTAGTAATGTAAAGAGAAACCTGGTACGGACTCACTTTGCACGTTAACTTGTAACTAAGACGTCTCGAAACTTGTTTACACAAAACTGTTAAAACTCCCTGCGAGTTTATAAGATCGTTGGCAAAGGATGTTGAAATAGATGAGGCGTAATGCCGTGGTTTTATAATATCAATTTGGCGAACCATTTTATTTCAAATCTTACTTAGGACAAGAAGTAAGTTAGGTGGGGTTTGTTTTGTGAATAAAATGACGAGACAAGCTTCCAGCCCGTTATTTATCTGCAGTAGGAGCCACTTAACATCAGGGTTAAGTGGCTCCTACTGCAGATAAACAACAACAATACAACTACTACCCTAACATGAGAAGACCCAAATCGCATTGCCGACCGAGTAAAATACCAAGTAAAATAAATACAAATTAAATATTACCGTCTTGGTTAGTTCTTGATCTGAGAAGAGATTTTAGATGACACGTGATAAAATAATCCGCTGTTATATATAGATAGCTCATTAAACTGATTTAAGTTTAACTTACATGATACCTATAACATTTTTGTACTTATATTTTTATAGTTTATATTTAAACATGAGTCACGCAGCAAACGTCAGTCGTGTGCAAGAAACCTAAGTCTGAAACGTATAAACACTGAAATACAGTCTTGGGGGACTTTACTTACTCGTGATAGCGAGTGAACAGTCTTTGCTTTTTAGTTATGGGGAAATTGAGTTTATTTTATGAACGTAAATAATTATTTGTGTAAAAGCTTCTCTCGATTTTCGATAGATCCTGTATTCCTATTTAAAACTATACTAATACCACGTTTTAGTATTTTATTACAAGATTAATATAAAAAACAACTACGACAACGTTATCACACTCATACCTCTGCACTAGGACTCTGTGTGTCGTAAAACACAGAAACACAAAACAAACACCCAAAACCCGAGAACAAACTTCGTGCTCAACACACAAAGTGTGCCCCGGCCGGGAGTCGAACCCGGGACCCCTCGCTCCGAAGGCAGGGCTACTATTAACTAAGCCAAAGAGTCGTCAAGTATACTTAATTATGTGTGTATCACGTAATAATGATCATTACTACTGCCCCAAACTAAGCATAGCTTGTGATGTCGAATTGAAATTACCAATAGGATACTTAATAGTATTTTTTTTATTTCTTTTCATTTCCGCACTACACAGAACAAACATTTATATTCATCACACAAAGGTTTATCCAAGGGGTAATCGAACCCACAACAGCGAAGAAGGCCAAGTCTCCATTTGGCCTTCTTCGTTCACGTGCCAGTGTAAAAAATTGCAAGCATCTCGACACAAGTCAAATTTATTCTTTTAGTTACATTACTTAGCTTTTCAAAAGCTTTGTGGGACATAATAGCCATATAAAAAAACATTTGTTCAAGTAAATTTTCTGAGCCGTTTTTATTAAGCTATTTAAATAATGCTTCAGGGTTAGTTGGTTTAGGATGTAAATTCTATAGAATTGTAGATCAAAAGTTTGGTACCTGAATTGGATGTAATTAAGCCTAAATAAACAGTTTATATAATTGGCTTGTGTTTGAAGGTGCTTCTAAGAATTAAGTTTAATATGGAATCATGCCGCTTAGATGGCGTTAACGATTAATAAATTTTCTCAGAATTTGAATAGTTTTGTGCTGAACTTTAAAATACTAAAAATATTAAACACACTACTAATAATACATAAATATACGTTTTTTTAATCAGAATTAAAATTGCCTAATGACTTTAGGTGCATCTTTCGACAAGGCAACATGTCAGTGCTCCAGAGGATGCCTCGAAGAGGCGAAACACGCATTGATCTATTATTGAGTATTTCCATTTTAGTAAGAGTTCGTGGCCTGTGGTCCTGTTCTTACATAATACGTAAAAGTGTTTTTTAGGGAAACACTTTGACTCAGAAGATTTATTACTTATTACTTAATAATACCCCCTATTTTCTCATTGTCAACCGACTTCCGAGAAAGGAGACCATATTTTTTTTGTTAGCTCTGCACTCGAGCATCATTTATAATCCGAATGAAAAAAAAATATTTTAAAAGATTTACTTTCAGATTAGTAATCATAATCGGTAGTATATTATCAAATTAAAAAAAAAACTGGGAAAATATGTTAACCAAGTAAACGAAGTTGCGTATTTTGCTTTCCTGTGACTTACTTCGTCGCCCTTTGCAGACCGGTTTAAATGTTTCTTCAAAATAGTTGAGTGTATACCACCCCTTACGAGCGAGAAATAAGAAATGAAAGTATAAAAGTTGGCTTTTCGACTTGTTAATTTTAAAATAAAAAATCAGTCTCTTCGCAAAGTAGTGCCTGAATCCAACCATCATCTTGTACTGCATATTTTTATCGACTTTTTCCTCTATGTTAGAAATAACTTTCACCTTTATAGGCGAAAAATAAGGAATTAAAGTATTAAAGTCGGTTCTATGTATTTTTTTTATAAAACTCTTATTTAAATTGGTTTAATCACTCACACAAAACCAACTCACTCAAAGTCATAAATCCTGAAATATATTCACTATCAGAATAACTGGCAATTCATTTTGGACCTGTGCCATGTTGTTTTGAAAAATTAGAGAGGAATGGAGCGGCAGGGTTTGCTCCAGTCTTTGCTTGGTACCGCGCCAAGAGCATCTGGTACCGATTGTGAGCTATGATACTAATAATAACTGACATAACCACCCAGTTGCATTAATGCAACTGGGTGGGTCCTTTTCCTCCACCCGGGGGCATGTGTATAGAGTCTAGGGGAATTATTTTATTTTGTCCAAAATTATTTTTACCAAACCCATAGATGAAGACGTAGCAATTCAAAATCAGTCTCTCAAAGCATATAGCGTCGCCAGTGTTCGTCGTCGGTCAATAGGCCACTACACATTGGGTTGATGCCTCTATCTTCATGCCAATTACTTACTAGATACGTCTTCTCTTGGTCCCTAGCCAACTGGTTATGACTACAGCCGCGTGATAAAAGCAGTTGTTAGATTGTCCGGTAGTTTCGTTTAATGTCCCGACTAGAATAGTTATTCTGTTTGTGAGAATGCTAGATATACAATTTAGATTTCATTTTGGCTTTTATGTTCTCAGTTGTAATATTTTTACTGCCACTTAACATGTTAATATAAATAAAATAATGTTCTGGTAATATTTTTTAAATATTCTAACGACCCTTGGAGGGTCGGAGAGGTCAACCAAGGGGTAAATTTATGAGTGCATTATATTTGCTTGTGCGGACCGATGAAACTTAAAAACCGGTTAGGATTATTTCGAAATTTCATTTATCGACAAAGTGTGACACAATTATTATAGAGGCACTAATTTTGTAATTCCAAATTTTATAAAGAAATGTGACATTTTTCTCTGATGCTACACCCTAGCAGGGTTTCATGTACACTTTTGGTAAAGGGATAGGTACCTAAGAACTTTTCACAATATATCACACATTTCTTCAGCATCACCACGTAACTTGATGATGCTGAACAAATGAATGAAATAAATAACTGTCCCAAATTTTATTATTCATTCTATTATGTACTCGTAGTAAGTACCAAATAATTATTGTAATACATGTAGCACTGAAACTTTGAACTCTGCAGCTATATAACAGCTGTTCTTCTTCTTTCGTATCAAAGTACTTCAACAAATATCATGTAAATGTAGGGCTAGTGGGGCAATTCAGTAAGTGCAATATAGTTTGGGAGGAGACATTTCACGTGCATTGGTTGTATTTACATCTACCCACTTGTGCTCGCAATCTGTTAAGTGATTTCCAGATAGCATATGGTAAGTCGTTTCCCGGTTGTATGCACTCATTGAGACTCTAAAAGGGTCGGATGGTGGCGGAAACTACCTTTTCCAGAGATGTCTGTTTTCTGGCGGGTTGACCTGTAATGCAGATGTGCATCGAAGAAAACTCTTGCGGCTTTTAAGTTGGCCTTGGAGCATGCTTCGTCATCCTTTACAACGTTTACGTAAAGGATGACGAAGTTCTGACTCCTGTTTAGTTTTCTCGTGTTGTCAACTCTGGTGTCAGTTTTCAAGCCGCTTGAAGGCCTCCAATGATTTATATAAGAGCTATCCTAGTATTTTATCTATTTTTTTTTTGTTGTTTGTAGTAACAAGCTGCATATAAAGCTAAGTCAATAGCTGTAAATCAGTGTTTGCTGTCTGAGCAATATTAGTCGCTGAGCTACGACCCGTTTGTTATTCTGCATAACAGTTTTTTGTCTTTGTATATATAGCATCGTACAATAAATTAATGTTTTATGTATATTTTGCTCGGCATTTTTCTAGCCATTAACATTTTTTTCTATAAATAGAGAAACAAATAAATGAATTACCTATTTATCAATATGCCACAGGGTAGCCTCTGACTGACTACCTCCTATTGGGGAGATAAAATAAACCAAGGTTTAGGAAGGACATCGTTTGCGCTCTACTCATAAAAGGTTTTGCGCTCACCCTAAACTGGATGGCGAGATATAAAAGTGGTGATTTTAACTCGGTGACATGTGACACTTTCCTCTACAGGGAATCGGTTTGTCATAGCATTTTATGTGTCTAATCTTGGTTTAACTGTTGTTATATTTGTATTTGTGGATTAATTAATACTTGCCTTACAACTCAAAAACGCATATTTAAAAAAAAAATTATACTGAAAATAGAACGCAGCACCATCTCGTCAGTTTATGTGGTACTTTATTGGTAATCTTCTGTTACTTGAAAAATGTAAAATTTCAGATATAACGATCGAAGCTCGGTCGCCCAGGTACTAATCAACTAGTACTAGGTTTCATCATCAAGCTGTCTTTATTCTCATAGGAAAAATAGTAGAAATGTATGTTGGCTGACCGAAGCTTCGACTTGTGTGTACGTCATTCAATGTCTGTGCCAGACGCTTCGATTCCGGCTCAATAGTTCCAAAGGCAGAGCAAAAATAGTAAAGAATGCACTGAAAACAACAGGCGTAGCCTTAGCATGTGTTGGGAGTTCTCTGAAAAAAACGCCGTAGGGAAATTAAGAAACACTCAATGCATAGAATTAATATAGACGAAATAGAAAAATAACAAACCAAATGACTGACAGTTTATAGAAACTCAGCCTTCTTCGCTGTAGGCTACGATATGAGTAACCGGTCATTTTAACTATTAATTAGCTTTTGTAAGATTTAATTCAATCGTTATAAGAACTAAACGAAATTAATGATTATTAGCTTATTAACAGGTACCAATATATGTTACGAAACTTACATATATATTTCTTTTAATTATGTTCCACTAAATTGTTTCTAAAAAAAGTAAGTAGACGTTTGTAAAAAAGACAACAATCTCTCTCTCTCTCTCTATCTTTCTGGTCGATCCTTCATGACTGAAGATCGTGACTATGTGCAGTCAATATGTTTTTGAGTCGTCTCCATCGGTTTCTGTCTGTGGCATCCTGACTACTGTCTCAAACTTAGTAGACTATCCTCTTTTTCTCAGCAGATAATATTTTTCTAATCCTACGGGAATACTTCACTCTTTTGAGGATATGTAATCCTTACCTTCATAAAAAAATTCATCCAAATCCGTTTGATCCTTCAGGAGTGAAAAAGTAACAAATATACTTTTTTTTTAAAGAGACATGACAGATATATATCATTTTTTCTTTTTAAATTACTTAATGCGTCATGCTTCCATAGAATGCTCTATAGAATATTCTTTCTCCACGGCTATGAGCCTCTTTTTACCAAGCGTTTCAATAGCGTAGCAGCTGCAATTCTCGTTTATTGGATATTCCAGGTAACTGACGGAATGAATTGAAAATTATTATTATGCAGTAATGTATACACCTACGAACTTCAAGTGAAGATTCCGTGAATAAATGTGGAAAATTAAATAAATTTTAAATGAGCCACGATTGATATATTTGTGAAGCTTATAGGTAAAATAAATAAATAAAAAACAAAAAGGCTTTATTGACAACACAAAAAAAATACATATTGAATTAACTAAATCAACTGAATATGACATAATGAAGAAAGAAGTAAAAAAAATTAAATATACATACTTTAGAAGCCAGACCTACTTTCCGGAGTCTATAGGTACTTAGATTAGCAGGTGTTGCATTGACAGGCATTGCAACGTATTTGCTTAATAACAATACTGCTAGTTAGTAGTAATATAGTGATGCTACCTAATTTTTAACTTGACTCGACTGACCTAACAGATCACTTGGTATTTATGCCGATGCCAATCCCCACCCATGATAGACATTTGTGTGACGAGCACACCACACAAATTGATAGTATGTCTGTGTCTAGAAGTTAAAGTGTATTACATACATACATGTATATACTAAATACATATGTATGTAGTTACTAAAAATATACTATTATATTAGTATTTTTCAGTAACTTAGTTCCCATAGTGCAAGCTATTTAGGATTACATGTCGCATCCATGAATATTTTTTTAATAACTAACCATAAGTATACAACAAAAAAAGTCATAACCCCTGAAAATGTAAAACTGCGTAGCAAGTAACTGAACTCTCTTTCAAGCTCGCAAAATAAACCATAAAATGCGTTAAGCTATCAAAGAATCTTGCAAAATATAAATAAAACATTTCCGTTTGATCCTAAACCACTTACACGTTTATCTATTGAAAATTATTCTTGACTTTTCCATTTCCCCACTGACATCTTTTAGACTGGGAGCAGACAATAAAAATCCGACGTTATTTTATTTTAAATTTTAGATTTTTTTTTAATTTAAAACAGTCTTCAAGTCAATAAGTTGACTGGCCTCACAGCTCAGTGGGTAGTAGCTCTGCCTTATGCGCTTGTAGTTCGTGGGTTCGATTTCCACTAAGCACAAGCATAGAATATATTCTGTGTCTGGGTGTTAACATGTATTTACAAAAATAATACTATATAAGTATTCTAGCATTCATGTAATTAAATAAAGTTTAGTTAAATTTATTTATTATAGTTTAGTTATTGTAGTAGTTACTTAGTAGTTTAGTTAATAAGTAATTAAATTTTACTACTATCTGCGTAATTTGCAAATTAAAGTCCTTTTAAATTAGCAGTGGTGAAATAATTTTAACTCCATTGTTGTAAATTTTCATAATTCATAATTGAGATGTATGTATTTTAACCTGCCAACATGGAACTTTTTTATGTGATAGCAGTAAAAGAACATTCTAACCATCCACCTAATGTCAATTGGTTACCACCACGCGTATACAACAGCAATAATATGATTTAAGCCCTCGCCTATAGAAGTAAGAGAAGACCGAATTCGCATCGCGTTACGCTCGTCACTTTAAGGCACTTTAAGACCTTTTTACACTTCAAATATGACCCTATTCATTTGTTATATTCATCATCTGCTGCAAAATATGTACAACTCAATCAATCGGGCTACTTACCATTAAGACTTTACAAACGTTTCACACTCTGTATGCTCTCATTATGACTGATTTCTAATTTCCTTTTTTTAAGTGCGCTAGCCACATAAGAAGACAAATTCCGACCAGGTTTAGATAATAAATAACACTTTAGGCCCTGTATGCCTGTCTGTAATTCGGAGTTTGTTTTATCGGTGTTGAATAAATAATGTTGCCAGCTCTCCATACATTTCAAAATATCCGGGAGAGGAGCTATAAAAGTCAAATTACTGTTCGAGTCATGCATCACCAAAGTTTTGGGTTCGTGAGTTACAAATTGAATAAAATTAAGGCCAACGTTTTGCCTTACGAGTGTGGGATGTGCGAACGTCTAACTCAAAGTTAACTATTCCACGGGGATTGCAACGGAAAATGGTTGAAAAAACAGACAGTGTTATTGTTTCACAACGGTTTGAATTGAAATACAGGAGAAAAATGTAGGCTTGTTGATGGATTCAGTTACTATATAGAAGTTTATCTTAAAGTAATCTAAAATGGTAGTAACTTAAACTAAACTGATAATTTTGTTGTATGTAACATGTTTAATCTTTACACACATGGATGCAATCATGGCTTTTCCCCTAAAGTTTAAGTGAGAGCCTCAATTGAGCACTCTTCACCTTATTGGTTTCACTGTCGTAGAAGCGCAGACGTAACAAACAGTAAGCCCATCACTACCATTGGATTCCTATGAATTTCCGAAAATATTATCAAAAACATCAAGCGGGATATCATAACAAATGAATACAATCTAAAATTTATTGCGTTTTCGGATTTTTAGTTCTTAACCCTATATTTTACAGTCTGGCACTAACAGAGTCATCAATCAATCAGAGTCAAGAGAGACCTGGATCTTTATTAAGATAGATTAATAAAAATTTATCTAAATAAAGATATTTATTATTTAAATTTTACTTACTACAGTCAACTTCTTACAGAATACACGGTTAATAATTCTCGTGAGACGTTATCTGAATCCAGTTTCCAAAAATTTGCTCTACTTTGGTTTTCTTTCAAACTGTCAGACTCACCGCTGTCAGAAGCCGCTAAGCTCGCTTCAAATCTAAATCTTAAGAGAATTACACGAGCATCACGGTACATTGAATCATATTTGAGGAACTCTAAATAGCGACACAGAGAAAAGCTACAAAACAAGTGATTGGCTTAAAGAACTTTTTGACGTTCGTCGCCTGTTCCTTGCTAGAAGATTTTTTTGCCACGGAGTCTTCTATGACAAATGTGACCAATTTAGAAACTAGCAATAAAAAGAACTATTATCCAAATCAACTCACAATTGGCGAAGATGTCCCGTAACAAACATAAAAAGAAATAGCCGAATTAAGCGTTCTCATTTTCTAAAGTCAGTTAAAATCTTTTGCATTGAAGTTCAGTTTCACACACCCAGGGCAGTCAAATAGTAGTTGTAAGCTTAGTAATAAGGTATTCGTTACAACCTGCGGACGATAAATTTAACAAAAAACTTTCAAACATGCATGCATACCAAAAATATCCAAGACTCACACGAAGTTTGTTCAAACCTGATACCACTTCGATGTCAAGATTACTTTAAACTTACCACAGAGTTATCGACATTACAGTAAGAATAAGACACTGGTAGATATAATTGAATCAGTATATTACACCCACTTCATTGTCGAAACATTAATTATCAAAGAAAAATGTTGGGATAGGAAATGGAATTAATCAAAAAATATAAAATTAAAGAACGATTACGAAAAGCCGTCATACTAAGAAATAAATCGCCTCAATATATGAACACCCACTGTACCCGAGACATGGCTTCCACTTAGTTCTAAGTGCCAACCTCAGCTTTATTAAAACCACCTAGAACCTTGTCTCAGAGTTATCTGAGAGTTACGACACCCAAGAGACGGGGAAAGTTAAGGTTGTTAGACCCGTTTGAGACATGCGGGTAACGTTAATTTAAATAGGTACACGTCAGGAATTTAGCCGCAACAGTTTATACACAAAACCTATAGTTTATTATTTTCCCTGTACCATATATATCTTTGATAGTTTTAATTATTTATTTATGCATAAAATCCTTATTTTGCTGTACTAGTCGAAAAGCCAAGGCTGTTTGGATAGCCATGAGGCAAATGAGCTTCGAAACTCCGACACCAAAGATAGCCATTTCTATTAACATGTAGTAACTAATTTAAAATATCGCAAAATCCGACTTCAATCCCCTATTTCTCGCTATAAATTGCTTTGTTACAGCGAAGCCTGAAAGTTTTCTTAAAAACTCCGAAAAATAATTCTGTATTCATAATTCAGAAACAATATAAAATCTAACTTCAGAAAATGTAGATTAGAATGAAAAATATAATCTCATAAGACAGCTCACAGCCCAAAATAACAGTCATTTCGTTTCAAAATATGTAAAGAACTCGTGTTTCAATATAAAACTCGGAAAATTTCATTTCATACATAATCGAGCACCGTTTTGAGTCAAAAGAATATTTTGTTCGGAAAATTAAATTATAATTTCATGAAGCGCTTTATATTTTTAATATCGAGACTTAGAAGAAAATGGCACTTATGACGCAGCTGTTTATTGACACAAATTGTTCCTTTGTATGTATTTTCGCGAAGTAAAATGTTAAGTATATTGAATTTCAAGCTTGGTCAGGTTTTGTTATGAGCGGAAGTAACCACTGAACTCTTAACAGCTCGTCACCTTTGTGATATTAGACAATATATTGAACACATATATTGAAATCTTACTCTATCCACCAGTTGTGACTATTCATATCCGTATGAATGAATACTTATACTTATACGTGTGAATACTTATACTTGCCGTAGGAACACTTCGGAATTCTTGGTATCGTCCTGTACACAATTATTTATGGACAAAAGGATAAACGTTTGCCTCTTTTTCCTCGTGCTTAGTCTATTCATTTGGAAACGATAACTTTGAAAGTTTGTTATAAAGCGAAATTGACGACACTTTCTCAAATTTACTAAATTTTCTTGAAATAAATCTTAATTTTTGTTGGTGTACTTGTGAGATTTCCCGTTTCATTAAATAATTTAAACGCTTTTTTTATCATATTGTTTACGTAACCTAGAAGTATTCATTAAATTAAAGAAATGGAAGTCAGAATAGGTACTCGCTAAAGAATAACAAAGTTGCTAGTTTCAATAAAAGGATCCAGTATAAGAGGTTTATCCTATAAAAATATGTGCACATTTCTTTATAAATCCTTAGAATAGAGATGAAAAATATTGTGAGAGAGCTGTATGCTAGTTCACTCACATTATTTTGAGTAATTACTATAATGCATGAATTTTTTGCGGAAGTACATCCGATAAAAAGTTCTCAACAAGAAATAATAAGTATTTTACTTCCAAAATTCATATTCAAAAAATTATGTTGTGGTAGCAGAGTGATGTGTAGTGTGAATAGGTTGTTAATAATAATAAGATCCGTCATCACGTGAATCAGATATTATTTCTACTCATGCAATACAGTATCCTAACTTTTTAAAATACATTTAACTACACTGACATACCATCGCATTGTGATGTTCCCTATCCAGTCTAGCGTAGATCTGTCATTAAAAGAAGCAGAACAAAATATCGCTGTCTCACTCTTCCAAAGTTGAACTTATGAACAATAGTGGCAATAATTGCGCCGCACATTTTCCATCGGGGTGCGTCCAAATTACTTAAACCCCGGCCAGAATGCAATTATTTACTGCAATTTATTCGCTTTGAAATATAATATAATATATTATTTAAAAACAACCAAATGTAGTTGAAAGCTTTTTTAAAGTTTATTAAATTCCCCGTTACATCGTTTATCTGGCTGAACAAAGGCTTAGTTTTTGCAGTCGAGATTGATTGATTTTATATCTACTATTGGAATCCAATCCGGATGAGTAAATGTAAATGAATACAAAATTGTTGCTATTAGAAAGAACTACACTCTTAAAATTCTAAAAAATCGCGTGGAAAAAGAACAGAATACGAAATGTAGAATGAATCTAAAAATAAAATCGGGTACCAAAAGGTTTAGACATTGGATCTGTCAACAATTTTAAAATTGTCTCGGAAAATTTTTGCACCGTTGCAATTTTGTTGCATCGTACTTTTTTCGGCGTGGCTTTGCGCACTATGAATCCTACTAATACCGGGATGAAATTTGGCACAGAGATAGATTATAGTCTGGAATAGCATATAGGCTACTTTTGTATCCCGGAAAAATGTACTGTTCCTGTAGGAAGTCCAACCGCGGGTAACACCGCGGGGCGCAGCTAATATTTCCATAAAGTTTAATGTAGCAGCGACATCGCTAATGGCTGGCTCTTGCATAGGGCTCTTGTAACACGTACCTAGGTATGTCCTTACTAAACGATTACGCGACAGCATTAGAAAAAAAAAATGGTTGGCGCTTTTTTAAACCGATGGAGTTTTCCGTCAAAGCGTTCCAAGTTAAATTTGACTCTAAAATCTGAATATGGAAATTTGCTAGAAAATCACCTACGTTTCGGCAATATTGCTTGAAACTGAACAAACTCCGGTGGCAGTGAGACATTCCGGTAAATCCTCCCCGGGCTAACCACTGGCATCACTGCTTAACCAGCCGTTAACCACTGCACTACGTCGAACCGTGCCTAATTAGTCGAGGTAGTTCCGAAACTCATCTAAATAGTCCGCTACTAGTTTCCTGTAGTGTTGGACTCAATTGTATATGTAAATGGCTCTCGCTGCGAAAACCTTTGAAGGCAATATACGACCAAAAATCGAGTTTTTTTTTTTTCTAGTACACTGTCTATGCCCGCCACTTAGTTCGCGATTGCCATAATTGCAAGCCAACTTAAAAATTAAAAATACGGTAACTACAACTATCTAAAATAAAATTGAACACTACCGAGCAAATAAGGCCAATTATTTACAACTGAAAACCCCTTTTTTTTTTCCGTGGGGAAATGCACTCGCATACCGCCCTGCCACGGGGAGACAGAGCGGTTATGTGGGACTAGACCCACTAAAACCCCACGATCACCATCTAACTCCATACTAAGCATACCTTGTACGCCACTCAATTATTTTCAGTGGGAATCAAACCCACGACCTATTACGTAGAGCAGAAAAAAACCAACTGAACTTTGGGACCACTAAACAATAGGTGTTAACTTATAGCAGACGCTAAAACAATGCTCCTCAGAGTTCTTCTCCTGTACCTCAAGGAGTTGGATTAACTGGCATAGGGTTTATTTAGGTACAGGGGGATAATACACAAAATATCTCAAGGCCCAGTCGACCAGAATTAGAATCGGTTTCAACCTCAGGGTTATTCGACTCGTTGCGCGTATTCAGTGCCATTCGCGCGACTATTTTTAATTAATGTAATTTAAAATAATGGTAGTAAAACTAGGTTAAAAAATGTGCAAACAAAATTATGGTCGAGTAAACGCTACATTTTTAGTCGTTAATGTGCATTAAATCCACAGTAATTGCAGGTCTGAAACTTTAACTCACTATTTGTTTATTTATTTGGTATATAAAACATTAATACAATGTTTTTAATTATTAGTATAGGTGTGCAGGAAATATAGGATCTAATTGTATTACCAGCGAAAACATACACAACTTAATAAACCCAATTAGTTCTTTGCTGCGTACAGAACGAGAACGAAGTCTTTTTATAAAGAATTCTACAATACATGTTAGGTATTGCACAGCTTCTAAGCGTGGCGCAGAAAAAAAATTAAATCACACTGCCCATTGTTGGTGCTGCAAATAAACGATTAAAACGATTACACACTCATACCTCTGCACTAGGATTCCCTGTGTCGCAGATGGCATGGACAAACACAGAAATACAAGACAAACACCCGAGAACAAACTACATACTCACCACACAAAGTGTGCCCCGGTCGGGAATCGAACCCGGGACCCCTCGCTTCGGAGGCAGGGCTACTACAACTAAGCCACGGAGCCGTCGAATTGTCGTCAAATTGTCTTGTGTTACCCGAAACTGATTTACCAAACTCATTTCTGCCAAGCAGTTTTATGTACATTGACTTCGATAATGGTTTGAAGGTGTCAATGAAATCACACATGCATTAGACGTTCTGTCTCTGGCATACACAATACAACGCAACCCGGATATTTCCACATTTTAATAAATACTTATATTCATGAAAATTTCGTCCAACGCCATCTGACCCCAAACTAAACGATAGCGTTGGGAACCAGATTACTATATTACATAATACATTTTTTTTAATATTGGGTGTGTGAATATGACTCCGCCCTTTCTCAACAGATGTCGTTTTTAGTATTGTTTACGTGTACTAATAAATGACCATACTTGTATTCGATAGTACTGAATGTCAGCTATCTAACGCATTTTATGATATTTGGTTGAAGTGTAAGCAACAATTGTTTTCACCTTTTCGAAAATGTCGGTTTTTATTCCAAATAAACGTCATTTGCGGGAAGTGTTATTACATTATTTTATTGCGAAGAAAACTGCAGCGGAAACTTATCGTTTGCTTGTGGAGATTTATGGTGAGCATGCTCCGTCTAATACAACTTGCAAGGAATGGTTTCGACGATTTCAAAATAACGATTTTAGTACTGAGGATAAAGAACATGGAAAACCACCAAAAAATTTGAAGATGCTGAATTGGAAGCATTATTGGCGGAAGATTCTTGCCAAACTCAATCAGAATTAGCTGCAGCATTAAATGTTGATCGTTCAACTGTTGCAAAGCGTTTACAAATGATGGGAATGATTCAAAAAGCCGGTTACTGGGTTCCACATGATTTAAAAGAAAGAGACATGGAACGTCGGAAAACCATTTGTGAAATGCTGCTTCAAAGACAGCAAAGAAAAGGATTTTTGCATCGGATAGTCACAGGAGACGAAAAATGGATACACTACGAAAATCCTAAACGCAAAAAAGCTTGGGTGAAACCAGGCGAACCAGGCCCATCACAGCCAAAAATAAATATTCACTGTGCCAAGGTCATGCTCTGTATTTGGTGGGATCAGAAAGGTATTGTATATTATGAGTTGCTCAAACCCTCTGAAACTATTAATGGAGAAGTTTACCGACGACAACTAATGCGTTTGAAGCGAGCCATAGAAGAAAAACGACCAGAATGGGTGAATAGACATAACAAATTAGTTCTTCAGCATGACAATGCCAAACCGCATACCGCAGAAGTCGTAAAAAGATATTTAGAGGGACAGGACTGGGAAGTGTTACCCCACCCGCCATATTCACCAGACATAGCTCCTTCGGATTACCACCTATTCCGGACGATGCAGACAGACCTTACTGGAGAAAAGTTTACTTCATGTGAAAGTATCAAAATTTGGATTGACAACTGGATAAGCTTAAAAGACCAGGACTTCTTCCAGCAAGGAATACGAAAACTACCTGAACGATGGGCGAAGGTTGTAGCTGCAGATGGAGCATACTTTCAATAATTTTTTTTTTAATTTTGTAAGCGAACAAATGTGTTTTATTTTGACAAAAAGGGGCGGAGTCATATTCACACACCTATTACATACCACTTCTTTGCTCCCAGATACAAAATATACATCTATTTTTTTCCTGGGTGTCTAATTTCTTTCTGAGCTGAGGCTAGTGTACTCATGTGGTATAGTTGCCGTTGTAGGGTTTCTAGTTGTTGGTCGGTATAAAGAAGTGATAGTCCAATTCCATTTATATCTGACTCCATATTTATTCACATTAACAGGTTACATAGTAGGTACACAACTTCACCTATCGCTGGGAGGGAGACGACTGCCGTCAACAGCTACAGTTTCTACCATTCAGCAAAACAACTACTCTATATTCTGTGGCGTGCCGCTACACCGTTATGTAAATAAAAAGAAAACTTTATATATATTCTACCACGAAAACCACGAATCTAACCCGAAATTGAATATCAAGTAGTGGTATCCTCTGAGATTTGCGGCGGCGCTCACGTCTCGCTAACTACCTCCAATCAAACGCCATTCCGTACCTATTCTGAATGCAAACGAAGAGTTTTGTCGAACTTGCCACTGCAAAAAAGCAAGTTTCTGTGAAGCACAGTTGTGTGAATTTTCGAAGCGCTTGCCGAAGTAGACTAAAATCTAAATATATATAAATTACGTGTCACGATGTTTGTCCGCAATGGACTCCTAAACTACTTAACCGATTTTAATCAAATTTGTACACCGTGTGCAGTTTGATCCAACTTGAAAGATAGGATAGCTCACATCTCAATTTATGATCGCAATATTATTTTATTGCAAATTATAATACCATATGACAAAAACGTTAGCCACAGCAACGCGTGGCCGGGTCAGCTATTATATTATAATTTTATTTTTCAAGATTTTCCTAAATTTGTATTTTTTCTATAAATGCCACTAAAATAAATATAATCCAACAAACTCAAACAGAAATATTAATAGTGTACTTGTTTATTCGATTAAGTTCATTTTATTTTATAAGTGTCTTGGAAGATTCTTTTCATCACCTAAAATAAAATAAGGTCTTAAGTGGATGCAGAAAAAGATCATAGTGATATTATCGTCCGTGAACGTTTTAAAAACGTAAATAAACTGAAGATAATGTCACGCAAGTTAAGCAACTTTCAGCCTGGTCAGAAGTGGGATGGGTGACCATTTAGTGGCATTTGAATTGAGCACTTCCGTGCTTTGGAGGGCACATCAAGTTATTTGGACTTTATACCGAAGTCACAACCTGTCTGTAATTTCTGAAATGATCACATATATCTACGGAACAATCTTTAAAGTTTTTCTCCTTTCTAACAAAAACAATATTGAATGAAATCGAACAACGCGTTAGTGAATTACAAATAAGTACAAATTTTGACTATCAAAATTTGTACTTTCACTTTGGTGTTCTTTTTTATTATAAAAAAATAATTTATTAGTATACTTGTTCCCATAGTACTCACAAGCTTTACTTGGATTGGGACTAACGGTGCTGTGTGAAATTTCGACGAGACTAATTATTATTATTACAAAATCACTTATTACGAAGTCTCGCTAAATTATTTCCAAACACAGCTCCTATTTACGTATTTTAATGATTGACTTTTGGTTTCTCATTCACCTTTTTCAAGAGATTAATTAACGTTACATTCAGAAAATAATTAAGTGCTCAGGTATAAGGTTTCTTTTTAACCTACATTAGTAAGAAATTTAATTCCACATAAGGGTGAGTCAAACATGCTAATTAATGATGAATTCGGCTCGTACGTGATGAAACATTCATTGCTGGGATTGTAAAAAAAACCTTAGGGACATCAAACAGTAAATTATCCTAATTCAATAAAGCTGTACCCAAGAGCTGCACTGTGAAATAGAATCGATTTGAAACCAAACCCATTAAAGTCTTTTTTATATATTTTTCTTCTTCTTTTGTGTTAGTAGCCACTTAGAACGGCTTAAAAAGGTATCGGTGTTTTTAAGCTGCTCGAAGATCGACGACATGGCTTAGCGACTAATACAGATGGGACTCGGCCTTACCAGCCTCTAATGTTCCCACTGCAGGGACACCGGCCTACTCTCGATAATTGAGAGTGAATGGGCTTTGATCTACCACGGGAGCCCAAGCCGGATTGGGACTCGGCACTCAGTTCTAAAGCCACGAAACGGTCACCTAGTCAAATACTGACCCAACTGGACGAACTGAAAGCCCACCTGATTCTAAGTGGTTACCTCCGCCCGTAAAATGTGTCTGTTATATGGATATATTTTATCCTTTTTACAAAGACATTTAAACTTCAACATACACATTGAGACACATTTAAACTGTGTTTGTAAGTTTATTAATAGTTAAAGTCATGTGAAATTAAAGTCGCTGTTTAATAATTTGTGCTTAAATATGTCCAGAACCATCTAAAATCAGCTTAATTTTACCAAATACGAAACTATACCGAATGTTTAATTTCGCCAGTTATTGATTATTTAATAAGTCCTAAAGGTAATACGGACGTTGTCGATTAACTTGTAGAATCACACTCTCCTGCTACGGAATCCTAAAAAGGCACTTCGCAAATTACGTCCGATATGATTTATTATCCAATCCACTGAAAAGGTACAGCATTTATTGGGTTTGACCGCTAATCATATCATCCCACCTCACACATTTCATTGAATTCTGTCGCAGTCCATTTGTACCAGATTATACGGCGGAAAAATCTCGTTAAGAAATTCGTGTTTGATTTTAACTATTAATAGTGTCCATGGCGTAGTTAACTGTGTAACGATTTAAAAGTTAGTTTTTTCTATATATCTCTATATTTGTCAATTATATGAAGAAAAAACAAAAGTGTAAAGGGCATCCTCAAGGGAAAACAATAGGAAATAAAAAAGTCAAAAAAACTTCTGCAACACTTCCCTTATTTCCCGCACTTAGCCTCCTAATGGGCGAAAACAAGTAACTCAACAGCAAAACATGCAATGTCGTTTACTTGGATGTCATTATTTTTTCGAGTAATTTTGATTTCAAAACCAAAATGGTTCACTATTTTGTTAAAATTCTATGGGACCAATTTGAAAGAAAATATCTTTCTATACTTTCAATAAAAGAAAAGAATGATAAATAATGGTGTTAGGTAAAAAAAACGTAAAAACAATTCACAATCAAGTGATAAGGGGGAGCAAGTCGGTTGAATGTATTGAAGTCAGTTTACTGTTTCTAAAACTTTTTAATGTCAGTAACATTAACAGTTGAATATTCTCTGCTACAGTGCGGGCGCACCCAAAAGGACGATGGGGACTGGGACACTCACAGGGCCGTACTAACTCGATAATAAAAGGTCCATAATGTTTCATCATTATTTGCGAGGATGAAAAATAAAGATTGCCGCGATGCGTGAAAGCCGGGGATTACCAACTAGCTTATAAATCAAGGCTTTGGTAAATGGAAAATGTGACAGATCCCAAGTCAGGTTTGCGTGGATGAGCAAATGGACCTGTCTTTTAATAATATAAAAAAATATATTATGAATAGACAGGAATTTTGTATTAATTTTCTCTGGGATAGCGACAATCTCAAATATTTTTGAAGGCTCTTAAAAAAGGTTTGAGAACAAGAAGTCACTTTATTGCATGCTCACCACATAAAAATTGTGTGTATCGAAACCGGTACTACTTTCCAATTTACTAGGAAGCTATGGATTACTACACAGTCACAAGAAGGAACCTTTAATGATTATTGAGTAGGGTTATACGGATAATTATATTAAAATAAATTTTACAGTTTGTAAACAGAACTGAAATTCCAGTGAGGATCGTAATATAATTTGCGTGGAGACAGTTATAGGGGCTAAGACGGAAGTAGATACTATTTCATCGCCTTCGAATTTATGTACCGAGACTGCGACATAAAACGAAACAGGACGTAACAAATCTTATATAGTTGTAGCAGAACCAACATTTTAAAAACCTCTACAAAAACTGTATCTTGAGCCAAAAATAGTTACGAAGTAACAATTTCAAGATACTATTGTATTTTAGGTTTAATACTTCTTTTTTTTCATTGGGGTCATTTGCCATGCTATTGTAGTTAATTAGTAAAATTATTATATTAAAATGTTTTTTGTCGCTACTGTCTCACTGACGAGTTTTAATTACTTAATTATGCTGCACAAGTGCCGAGAGTTAGGGTTAAAATAAATTAATCTATCTATTTTATTTGTAGTTATATAGATAGACGATGAATATTCACGGTAATATCCTCCTTCGGCTTTCCAAGGGAATTTTATAGAGAAACGTTTTGATAAAATGTCCAAACATATTTGCACTTTCAATATTTAGTTGGAATTGGAAGCGCTCGTGGTGCAACCGGCCTGGATAATCCGGTCAGTAGTTGGAAGGATCGCCGTATAGGGCACGCTAAGATGTCTTAAGGTGGCTTGAAAACTCCAGAGTTGGTCACAAGAAGAAGAAATTGGAACTTACTTCGAAAAAAAACGCAATTTCGTGTGGATTCGGTTCAATCAATTTTTAAGTTTAATCATTACAGATCCATAGGTACAGAGTTGTTTACCTATAGCGAATCATACCAGTCCTACTAATATTATAAACGCGAAAGTTTGTACGTATGGATGGATGTTTGTTACTCAATCACGCCTGAACGGCCGAACGGACCTGGATGATATTTGGCAGACAGAATACTCTGGAATAGCACATAGGCTTTTTATCCCGGAAAAATGTACGGTTCCCGTAGGAAGTCCATACTCGGGGCGCAGCTAGTATTATATGTAAATGCGAAAGTATGTATGTAATATATGTTTGTTACTCAACGGCTCAACTCAACTTCATACCCAATACTGAACGTTATTGGGATAAAATTTGGTATGAAGGTAGCTCATGTCTAGAATGAAAACGTAGTATATTTTTTATCCCGAATAGTGATACAATTTTTAGTGATTAGCAGAAACACAACTACTGCCAATTTTTGTCCATCTACACCGCAAGGCGCAGCTAGTAACTTCGATAAAGTTATAATATTATATAGTTCATAGAACTTAATAACGAATTCACGAAATTTAATTTTAATTTGCCAACAGTCAAGTGTTGATCAAACTTTAGTTGGAGTTACTCGTATTATACTTTTACTTAAATATATTTTATGGAGATAAACGAATTTTCTGCTAACTTAACAAATATAATCTGCTGATCAGTATAAATTCGCCGGCCGCATATATTTATTGCTTGTTTATCATGAAACTTTGAGTCTTACGCTTACTACGCGTTCTTAGATTTATTCGGGGTTTTACGATTTTTCTTTATGAGCCATGTTGTTGCGTAAATTTAACGATAATGTAAATTAAGTTGCCGAGACGTGGAATTGTGACAGTATGGTAATTCAGTGTTGCTTGAAATTTTATGAGAATTATGTTTGCCAGGGTAATATGGCGTGTCAGAACATGAAGCTTATTGAGTGTAGCATTGTGGCTTGCTGTATAATTATATATTTAATTTAATTTATACCTTGCTTAAACGTGTAAATGCAGCTTACATTTGATCTTACATAAGACTTGTTACTAGTCTAATGTAGCGGTCCTCAAATTTCTTTTGCGATGAAATCTTTTTGAAAATCCAAATATTTGACGAAGCCCTAGAATAAGTTCGTTCTCTAAAATACAAGAAAGGTTATGTGTATTGTCGTAAACCATTTATTTTTCTCTAGAATCTATTATTCTTTGGTATTTATTTTTAATTATGACCAGTATTATTGTGGAGCCACTACAGAGGATTCGCGAAGCCCTAGGGCTCCACGGAGTACAATTTGAACATGGGTACACTAGGGGCGTTGCAAGTGACTTTTGGTTAAATTGAGTTCATTTGATTGGTATATTTTGTTTAGAATTATTAAAAAAAGAGGAGGATTCATTAATTTCAATAGAATTTTGAGAATTTTAAATGCGAGTTCAAATGATAATAATGAATTATGAAAACCTATTATAGAATATTATACTGAGTCAATTTCTTACGTTCAAGAAAGCCCCAAGTATCCTCTAATGCTCTACAAGACAAGGCATTACAGGATTTTCGGAGCTTCTGCTTTCAAAAGGTAATTTCATTGACAAATTATATGATTCAGCTTATTTTTAGTCTACAAATTATATTTTAAATTAGTGTAGTTACAGGACCCTCATATTTTTAACTAAAGTAGGATATCTTAACTAATATTATAAATGCGAATGTGAGTTTGTATGTTACGCTTTCATGCCTTAAATACTCAATCGTGTAATCAGAAATTGACAAAATCTATAATAAGCTCCCGAAGCCGCGGGAAAAAGCTAGTCATTGATGGTAATTAAACATTATAAACGACATTGAACTAATACTCATGTCTGTGGAATATCTATTAGTTTAATACTGATGCTAACGATGTGGCTGAATCATTGAAATATTCAACATAGGTAGATAAAGACCTAGGCTAGCAGCGAGCTTAAGCTAGTGCAAAATAAAATGCCCAAAAAGTAATGTGGTATGGAAATAATAAATTCAATTTTCTGTTTCAGAAAAAAAAGAAAGCATTTCGACGATGCAATGGATGAAAATCGTAATAACCGAAGTAAAGAATAAGAGAAAAACACTTGACCGAAACATATTGCGAATGAAACAAAACTCCCATGAGTTAATAACCTTTAATATGAAGGCAGCAAGGTTGTAAATTGTTCAAATGAAGTTTAGCCAATTCGGGTGGTCGTTACTACGAAATCCCCAGCAGACTGGATGCGTCGCTCCAAAGTCAATTAACCAAGTGTGAAATATGTAAATGGAACAAATGATTTTTTTTCGTCCGTCTGGCTACCTTTTTGTACGGAATACTCAGCGCGAATGTTGCTTTGAACTTTTTTAGGTGGACGGATGTTTTTGGGATGTTTTTGTCGATATTACAGACTCAAGGCTCATTCACCACACAAACAAAACTGGGGACGTATTCTACGTACTATATGACATGTAGTAATCGACAGGCGGTTGATTACGCTATAGGTTGTGGGTTTAATTCCCACCCAACATCTATTCGCTTCCTCAAGATCTATTAATAATTTTATTATGCTCATTCGGCTGTCAGATATATGGTTGGATGTTCAACTCACAACATACAAAAATCAACGAACAAAATTCAACTAACAGAAACTAGGAAAATATTTTTAAATCCACTTCGTTCGTACTAAATAGTACGTAAACTCGCGCAATGGTTGATTATTGTCAAAGTTAGTTTGGTAGTTCAGAAGTTCCGGATTTAAAGCGCAGGCAACATCTGAGGCATTTTCAGTATATTTGCTGAATTATTAGGTAGGAAAGATTCCTCCAGATTTCTGTGCAGAATTGCTACGAAAAAGAATGCTAGCAGAAATGACCTCCGTGGTGGTAGATAGCCTATAAATAATGTGCGTAGGTGTGGCAGGACATACATAATAAAACAACACAAAATCCAAGTCCCGAAAACAAAAACTTCGAAGGCAAGGCTACAACCAACTAAGCTATGGAGTCGTTCTATTTATTAGGTTCTGTACCCTATACCAGACCACAACGTCTGTTTCTTTATGTCCTACCTTTCAAGGGCTGTATCTTTTGAATAGGAAGCCGTAGACGGCTGAGCTTCACTTGAATGTAGATTTTGACAATTATTTCTGTATCTCTGTCCTTTTTTGTATCCCTGACAACGTGTATGCATAATTTCATGATGATCGGTGGAGTAGTTACGGCGTAAAAGCGTAACAAACAAACTCACTCTCGCATTTACTCGTTAGGAACACTCAGTGTGCGAGTCCGAAACGCACTTATCTAGTTTCCAATACTTGGGGGCAGAAGATAACTTTTCTCTCTTTCTATATTATATATCTTGTAATTTTATTCTGCAGTGAAACGTAAGGTATACTTCAATACTATAAAAATATTTTTTGCATTGCACTACGCCACTGAATTGGTTTGCGCTTAAGTTCAATCCGCATGGCGAATACTAAGTGGACTCTGCAAATTAGAGAAAAACTAGTCAAACTCTGGTTTTAAGTCCCATTCAACTGACGGCGAATGAATAAGAAAACGGTAATTAAAATCTCTATGTTTCGTTGGTTTTGATTTGTTTTGGTTTTCACTGTATATCGTTAGTTAAAAACAGTAATGAAAAATTGTTTAATACGATTTTTAGAGTAATTGGCGCTTTAAAATTTTTGTAGATAAATTTACTTTACCTGTTATAAATTTAATTATATGTTATTCATTAATTTAATAATATGCCGGTTTAAGACAGTTTTTTTTGTGATCACGATTTAAGCCATACATGTAATTCTGTAGCAATAATGATCAGTAAAATTAGGTTTTCCTTAGGAGTATAGTAAATTATTTCCTGCTGATTGGCATTAAATATTGAATTATGCTGTTAGCGCGTTAGAAAGATTTTACGATACCCTACCATTATGCATAAATAACATTAGAAAAAAACTTGATTTCAGAAATTTTCCTGCAATGCTACCTGGTGTATACATAAACGCAAACGAGACGGAGGAGAAAAGAAATGTGAGAATCACTACTTAGACAGAACTTAAAGGATAAAATTGCTGACTGCATAAAAACTATGCTGGAACCTATTCTGCATCTACTCAGCACCTGATATGACATTCTGCATTAAATTCAACCTTTACCTAACCAGAAAATTATTTTTAATGAAATACCGTAAAGCTTCCTCTGTATTTTAATTTCTGTGTTTTTTTTTAAATTTTAAGATGAGTCATTCTGACATTCTTACTCACTGTTTATTTTATTTAATACAACATATCACATCGGGCGTCGAATAGGACCCTAGTAGTATTATTGAATACTAGTTTTTCCCCGCGCACTCGCATTCGCACTCGCATTTTTTTTTTGTAAAAAAAGTTAGCTTATAGTAATAGCTAATTTCTAATCTCTAAGTGTAAAATAATATCAGCTATCTGCCAGTGAAAGGCTCATCAAAATCGGTCCAGGCGTTTCGGAGGTTAGCCGGGACCCACAGACAGACTGATAGACGAAAAAAAATTGAATTTTTCTTATAATTACCGTATATGCTTTCAAATTTATTTAGTAAAACGCAGTTTACACCTTTTTTTTATTTTTCACACTCGTACTAGGATTCCCTGTGTCGCATATATCATGCACAAACACATAAATAAGACAAACACCCAAGATCCGAGAACAAACTTCACACTCATCACGCAAAGTGTGCCCCGGCCGGGAATCGAACCAAGCCACCGAGCCGAATGAAACACAGAAACAGACACTTCAATTTTATTTATTTGTATAGATAGTATTTTAATTCATTTCATATCAGAAACTGTCCTCTAATCGTATTATCCTCATGTCACGAAGGGAGAAGAGCTTGAAAAAAAAAAAAGTCTGTAATATTTCAAAAAACCTCAATTTCGTATGAGCGCAGACAAGCGTTATATACTCGTATATATACCTCACCCACGTATCATTTAATGTGACACGACAATTTTCAAAAGCAAATTGTAGCGTTTCTTATTTCTTGTTGGATTTGCACTCCACAGATGAACTATAAACGAATTTGGCAGGTAAAATGAGACTAATACAGATATTTGGAGGTCACGAAAATTCATTTTTTCGGCGTTGATAACAATTAAAGTTTGATTTTTTTAAATCAGTAAGGATAGTTGAATGTACCAGTTCGTGAATTATGAGGTCCGAAATAAGATTGACTTAACTTGGCTTGATAGAAAAAAATCACAAAGTTGCTTCAAAATCTTTAGAAAAAACAGTTTTATTCGCTTGTGGTTACAGATATTTCAATCACATTTTGTCTACCGTGTGCCCTGTAAAATCTTTCAGTGGATTATGGAATTAATTTCTGGGAAAATAGTTTATTTTCGAAATAAATAATAAATTCAATAAATTTGCGCCTGGGCTGGCCATACTGCCGCCCGTGCCGCCTCGTCAGTCCGCAGCGCGTCGTAGAGATCACCGGCGTACAATTTTTTTTTTTTTTTTTATGATTGGACTATACGTTGTTGACCGCAGATGGCCTTAACAACTTTAGACGGGCAACCGTGTACAAGCGCCTCGTACCGAGTTTTATTCTACGGACTATCAGAGTCTTGTAGCGGGGTCTTGTAATGTGAGTTTGTATCCACTGATACCGAGACCAGATTAAATTTGTCACGGATCCAGTATGCCATCCATGCCAGGATGCTAATAATTACCATGTTACTACTACAATAATTGGCCTACATACATTCGTTCCCTTGCCTCAGTACCAATGCGTCATCAAACCACTCATCTTCAGACGAATATATCGACACCGCATTAGTACTACACAGTGTCACGGGGGTCGATACAACACCTCCGGTAACTGTTCCCTCCAAAGTAAGCTGTGAACAAATGAAAGAGTACGTACGTACCATTGAGACCCCTTGAACAGAGAAACTGGTATTCACAGCCGAGACCTGAATACGGTTGCTGAATCTACTTCGATTTAAACATGTGTGTCTTAATCCGATCTTAGAGTTCATAGTAGCTGAAATTAGTTTTAAAGAACTATATTTACAGAACTAACTACTTGCGTTAGAAACCTATGTTTCTAAATAATTAAACTTTAATATTTTTAGTATGATTATGTAAATGTGAAACGATGACGTGAAACGACACTCCGACTGATATCTCGGGTGATGGACGCAGCCGGATAAAACTCAGTCTAAGACCCAAGTCTTGTTCTAAGTTGTATTGCTGTTGTCATGGGTGGGTTACCCCCACTTAACTAGGTTTAACTTAACTTCTGCTCGTTTCGTCACAGCCCCACATAAAAAAGTTTAAATTTTTTTTAAAAAGTCTCGACTAAAAATAGACAATTTGAAAAAAAATAGGCTAGATTGCGGGAGTCCTGTGGACTCACACAAACACCCAAGACCCAAGAATAAACTTTATGTTCACCACACAACGTTTGATTCAGCCGGGAATGAAACTCGGGAGCCCTCGCTTCGAAGGCAGGGCTTCTACTAACTAAGTCTACTTGTTTTGTGTCTGTTTGTTTTTCCACGCCACCTGCAATACAGGGTTTTCTAGTGCAAGGGTATGAGTAATAATTATATATAATATATATATATATATTTTTTTGCTACACTGTTTAAATAAAATCCAATATAATCCGGTAAAAACGGTCATGCAAACAGTTTCTTAGTGAACGAAAGTTTACTAGCAATTTCTCGTCTATAACTACGAATGCAAAGCTAAAGAACATACTAAACATGCAAATGATGGCTGGAACCGATACCGGATCCTTGAACCGCATGCCAGGGAGGGAGTGACTAGATCCTTAGAGATGGGACCCACATTTTTTTATCTTATTTAAGTGACGGAATGAGCCAGCGGTCCACCTGATTTTAAGTGGTTACCACCACTCATGAATAACAACAAAACAAAGTTGTTTTGTTGTTATACATGAGTGGTGAGTTTGTCTCTCTCACCGAAGTATGAGAAGACCCAAATTGCATCGTGTTGCGCTCATCACTGTGAGACGGGGATGTAACTACTCGTGCGCTTGGAATTGTACCAACAACGAAACCCATTTTTTTTTTCCGGAAAAAATTTCAAAAGAGACATGAATGTAAAAAAAGTTGACTAAACTATCGCATTAGACTAATCCTGTTAAAATAGCTGTTATAATAAAAAAATAAAAACCAGCGTCTTTTGGACCGTAACGCTCAGCAAAAAATTTGTTAAAAACATCGAAATCAATTGAATGCAAATCAATGTCCCAACCCTAGTATACTAGCAAGCCCTTATAGGGATTTCCAAAAGTAGGGAGACCCCACAGAATCTGGGGATAATGATCACAATCCGACTTAAAATGTTTTCGGACCTAAAAAGACATCCCTAAAAGTTGTGTCGTACAAAGCGCATTTTGTACGTACATAAGGGTAAACAACCCTTATATACGAAGTGCGATACCGTGCACGATATAATAAAAATCTGACGATACGAATCCATGTAATAGGTATGAACATCGAATAGGTTCACGCAATATAAAAGCCGTCAGATTAAATATTGTCAGATGTGTCAATGTGTTTCGACCCGTTGACAACGCAACACTTTAATGCATGAAGCTTGCAAAAGATATTTGTATTTTAACCGACTATAAAAAAGGAGGATTTCTGATACCTGCATTTGAGGGCTGGTTTCGTTATTTTTCTGTATTAGATAGATTTTACAACTTTAAGATTGTTGATAGGAAACTTCATGAAGATATTCTAACCCTAAAGTACAACAAATAAGAAAGTGATGAATGCATAGAAATAGGATTATTCGATTTTTAAATTAATTAATTATAAAGATACGCGTATTACTGCGCAATATAAGATTTATTATTCAAACAAAAATGAAAATCCAACTACAACTTTAGAGCAACGAGCGCTTTAAAATATAGTCTATTTATCTTTCCTCAAAAGTCCAGGTAGCCACTGTGGATGTCGTTTCATTAATGCATGCAGAATTTTCGTGACGGAAAATTTATTATAAATTAAGCAAGTAATTGTTTGCATAGTATGGATATAGTTTTAACAAAAAGTAGTTTAACCGACTTCAAAAAAGGGGGAGGGGGGAATTCGTTGTTTTCATTTTCGTATTCTTATTGGTTTTATGTGTGGTACACGTTTTCTTCGATAATTGTGGACCGATCTGGATTTTACTTTTTTAACTTGATAAACCTTTGAGGTAGTCCCATAGAAATTGCATGAAGAAATTCCCCCCTAATGCGCTGAATTAAATGAAAATATGGAAGTCTATTTATTTTACGAGTGTTATGAATTTCGATAGGCTTTCAAACATCGCTTTCGATCATACCCTCTTTCGTTTCGAAATATTGACTCCAAATATATAATCTAACCCATAAACTGAGCTATCACATTATGAATACATATTTTGTTCATCAACATTTATACAATCAATTAGGTAAACAAGTTCAAATGTACAATGTTTTCAGAATATTTAGCTCACCCCAAAAAACATCTATATTTGTTCGGTGTTTCATAAAAGTAGAACTAAAAATTATTGACATTTCTTCCAAAATTAATAGTTTATCCACGACGTGGCCCATGAAATATTAAATACTATACTAATTGATATGTCAAAAACGAATTAACGAATTGTCTTCTATTGTTCACTGCGCTACTTAATTAATAAAGACAAGAGTTGTTCAGATGAATGAACCATCTATACAAATAAATAAAATTGTTGTGTCTGTGTGTAAAAAACAGCTTTTGAACTAAATTCATTTAAAAGTATAAATGTAATTTATAACAAAAAACCATTTTCAGTTTACTTTTTATTTTTCTGTCTTTCCGTCTGTCTGTTTATTCCGGCTAATCTCCGAAACGACTGGACCGATTTTGATGTGACTATCACACATACAGATAGCTGATGTCATAAGAAGTAACTTAGAATAGTATTATTTTAGAACAAGATAATTAGGGTTCCGCGCAAAATAAAATAATCAATTCCACGTGAAGTCCCAAGGAACCGCTAGTTCCTTAATAATATTATAAGGACAAATCTTATACACTTATACAAGTCAATATCTTGATTATGTTATCGTTGACATGTACAAGACATTGACGATAGCGATAGTAGTAGACAGTCCACAGTCCGAGCCATGAGCAAATCACGAACTGTGTTCTTACTGGTAGTTGAATTGTTTTCGAATCCCTTCCATTTTATTTGGCTAGTCACAAGGGTCAAATACCGTTAGTGGAAAACAAACTGGCAAATTGAAAATGGAATAGTCCTGTTAACGAGTTTTGAATATTAATCAACCCTTTATTTCAATAGTTATTTTAATGTAATAGTCCGTTTGGAAGCGTTAAATGAAATGCTATTTTGTAGACTTTAGGACTTATAACAATAGTAATTTACATATTTGAATAATAATGGGATTTTGATACGTCATACTGCTAAAATTCAGCCTTAGCCATAACAAACTTTGAGCTGGGTGGTGCTTTTAAAACTATCGTGATTATGAACGATTTAAGGGGGTCCAGTTGCTCGCGTCCGTAGGTTAATACCCTCAGAGTCGTACGTACCCCTTGAGTGGTGCTAAAGGAGCAACAAAAAGTAGCAGTAAAACTTGTACCAAATTCACCCGGGGAACACTGACTATCTGCCGCCTAACAGCGGCGCATTTGCATTGCTGTATCGGTGAAATGACATACACATAAGCTGTAACATTCCGGTCGCGGGTAACGGGCGCAACGGGGTGTGACTTGATTCTTCTCATACTACGGTCGGGGAGGACCTAAGTCGTATTGTTGTTGTGACCACTTAACATCAGGTGGGACTTCAGCTCACCCGTCAAAAATAGTTACACAAAAAAATGTAACTATTCTTTATTGACGGACGGTTTGTGTTTTGCATGTTGTTGACTATGACGCATGAAACTGCGTCAAAATATCGGAAGGTGCAGTGTAGTTTTATGTAAACTATTCCATATACTCGTTCCCACACAATACATTGTTCACAAACTAGTTTAGATATTATTATAATACGTTTCATATATTATATTTTATTTCGTTTAGTATTATAACATATTCGAAAAGATATTATACCTTCATAATGCCGAAAGTTTTCCCTGTCCTCTAATGTAATTAGTCTGATGTTTAGCTATCGATTATCTGCCTTGTTTGTCCGATTGGGGTCACAGAGATTTCTCGAAAGAACCCGCATAGGTTCCGTGATAAGATTAAGATAGTGACCATGTTTGTTTATGGGCAGTCGAATAGAAAAGTTTTAGGGATGCTTTTGCAAAAATGTTGGCCTTTATAGGCGATTTTTATGCAACCTACGCGTCGTGTTTTCATAAAACCCGTTTATTAAACCACTGAATTCGCGCTTTTTTTAACCGACTTCAAAAAGGAGGAGGTAATCAATTCGGATGTTCTTATTTTTTATGTATGTTCGGGCATTGCTCCGTCATATTTTTTTTTCGAAAAGACTTTATTCCGAAATGGTCCCATAGATGTTTTATCAAAATCGGTTCAATAGTTTGGTTGTTAAAACAAAATAACAGGAAAAAATATGTCATCGAAGTAAACGAACGATGTACAGGTGCCTTGTTCTCTGCCCGATATGACATAGGTTTTTAAATTATTTTTATATTAATCATAAAATTCAGATAGTGATAAAAATAATTTGTATTTTCATTATGTTATTTTTTACTTTTAATATTCTGACATGACGGACATCTTATGTTACTGTGCGGAAATAAATCTTATAACTATCTATTTCTATTAAAATAAACGAATTTTTATTTGGATTATTATTTGTACGTTCATTCTTTCTCTCTCCGTGAGTAAATGGCCTACTCTAGTATCCATCATAGCTTTCAATGCATCCGAAATGGCTAATAAATCTTAACATAACCTCCGAAGCACGCAAGCACTCAGTTCTAACGCCACGAAACAGTAACCCATCCACATAAAGTCAGTTTAACGGTACTATAAAATTTAAAATCATATTGCAACATGCACATACATTTGTTCTATCAGTGTGACGTCGTATCATAATTCCCAGTCCAATATTAAAATCCATTAACCAATTATCCTATTGAATATCAATTATACCTTAATGGAAAACCGATGGACTTATTCCGGTGCCCATACGGTATGAGGACACAGCTCGAAGAGAATACTTGGCTCACAGATAACATGGACCTTCTTCTAAGTATTTTCGGACCAGTTGCTCGCATCCTTATACGTACCCTTTGATTCCCTACACGTACCTCCTGGGTGTTGCTAAAAGAGCTACCAAAAGTAGCTGTCCCCAAGCAATAGTGCTCACATTACTGATGATGTGATTACATGATTTAGATATTTAACCTTAGATACCTAGTAGAAAACAATGACAATTGCAATAATTTTACTAGGTTCATTTAAGATACATTATTGTATTCTACATTATTGTACTCTAGCTGGGTTGGTAGTAGCTCTGCCTTCGAAGCAATGGGTCCCGGGTTCGATTCCCGGGACACGTCGCTCCAGGTCCCAGGACCCGGGATATGTTTTTATTTGTTAGAATGTAACTCTGATACTCCCTTACAAATTTCACCTCTAAAGACGAAAAAGGGGAAAAATTAATTCGATTTTTAAATAAATCACTTATTAATGGCATATATTTCGACCAGTTGAGGTATTAGCTGCAAAAGCTAAGCTGTCTTCCACAGCGCCCACACACGGACATCGGTCGGCCAGCGGACGTACGACGCGATAAGTCGATTTGATTGATGATAGCGATGTGGATCCGCAGAGCGCACTGAAATACGACGGAAACCATCAATATCACGCGAATAAATCTCTTTTGAAAAATATTAACGACGATGGGTTTGTTGATTTCCTATGGTTTTAGTCAACGGTGGCAGAGATAATAATGTTTTACGGTCCTTGGTTCATAATTAAACTTTAAGCTTTTTCATTCAAAATGGCGGGTGAAAAGGAACGTGAAATAATTCTTCTCAGACTTAAATCGTTGGAATATCTGTCATTTTGCTTTTGATGACTATAAAATAATATAATCTCTCTCATCAACGGAAGTCTTATGAGAATCTAATCTAGTTGTACTGTGTTGTGTAATTGTTTTGCACCCCTTGTTAACTACACGCAAAGTGGCTCGAGGATACTCCTTATAGGTTATTTTGTTGCTAATTTGCCTCACCTCGGGCGTCCTGTGATCCTGTCTTGTGAGGTGCCTTGTTTTTAAAAAGTAAGCTATTACCTCGGGTCTCTTCATCTTCGGTCAACTCCGATTAGAAACTTCGTGAGTAGTGTATGTTATTAAGCTAACAATACGAAACAGGCGGAGATATTTCAAAAATTTACAATTAGGCTAAAACGACGGCAAGAAAATACGCACTGAATCCAAACAGAAACTGGCCTTTATTCAAATTTATATATATAAGTACTCGTATCACCTAAGCGTGCTCCGATTTTCTGTTGACCTACAAATGAGGTAGTAGATAATATTTTCCAGTTCATCATTATGGTGCTGTTCCTGAAACTGACAGGGTAGGGACCTTCTAATTCGACAAAAACCTGCCTCTAATTCTTTTTATTTTCCAAGGGAATATGGTTTTTATATATCCAGCTTCATAAAACATCATACTTCTCGGCAATAAAGCCAAGCCTTAAAAAGTCGGGTCTTTAAAAGAGAACCTTTTGGAGTAGGTAAATTTTGCCTTTTTTACGAGCCTGCCCTTTTTCATAGCTTGTGGGGAGAGACAAGTGAACGTCCGAAAAACAAAGAAAACGAAAACATTCGCAAGTCATTTGTGCATCTGAATGAGACAGAGCCTTCCGCTCTAGCCAAAAGATATCTAAAGATATCTAAAGGCGGTACGGTATATTTTGATCTTTTGTTTTGAATTTGTGTTTTTATAGCTGTATTAATATGACATGTGCCAAGAAATATTGTGACGCGTTTCGGCACTGCCTATTTTTCTGTGGAGCTCGCATGGTGAATAAATTGGGGATTAATGATAAGTAAGTGGATAAGTAGCAGTTGTGCTAAGGCCTCTTTGCGTGTAGCTACTGTCACCTGTCATCGTTCAGAATATGCTCGTTTGCATTCGTCAATTTAGTACAATATAATTCAATTGCGTTTGTTCGCCATCGTTCGACAAAATGCTCGCCTTTTTACAGAAGAGACAATATGCCAAATGAAGCAAAGGGAAAAATTTTCACGCCCATTAATTACATGCAAACGAAGTTATCTCGTTCCCACTTCATAATTGGACTCATGCACGGAATCAATTAGTGCTGGAAATGTCAAGCTTTGTGAATATTTTTATCACGTACAGAGCGTGCCATGGAACTTGTAGTGCGTATGTGTCCATCTACATCTACAATAAAACGGCGGAAACTTATTTGTACTCCTAATACATAATAATATAATATTTATTATAGTTTTTTTTATTTATGTTTTATCTTATACCTAATTAATTTTAAGTTTCTGCAGAACATAATTCAACTAAAGTTTTGCTAAATTCGTTATGAATAAGACGTTAAATATACATATTAATCGTAACTTGACTAAAATGTTGTCTTCCGTACTATGTAATATATTTTTGTAATCTATCAAACTTACCATCATAATATAATAAAATCTCCACCTAGTTTCTAACTTTTATTCGAAACTGAATGTTGCTCGAGAAAGGGAGGACAGTTAAGATGTATATAATATAGTAATAAAATATAGCATAAAGAGAACAATATAAACTGTGGTTATTATACGGAAAAAGGACACACGCTACAAATATTTTTTATTCATTTACATTAGGCTTGTCGGATCAAATATTTAAAACTAGCGCACACACACATCCGTCGAAGCCGAAGCAATATCGAGGCGGTATCGGCAATGGAACGGGGTCACGCAAAGAATCCAGAACGGATAAACAAGCGTCTAAAACTTTTCCAATTTTGCATTGCATCTCAGTGGTAGTATTTTAGCATTGTGTCACATTATTCTGCAAGAAAATCCACTGTAGAAATAGCATTTGTGACGTTTTAAGCGACTATTGCTTTTTGTATGGCGCTCGTGCGAGTCTCAGATAAGGAAACTGAAATTGTACATTTAATATGAAGCAGTTTTGGATGTACCAAAATATTTAGTCTTGTTATATTTGTAGATAAAATATTAGAAAAACCAGCTTACTGCGATTCAGACTCGCAAATTGAGGATTACGTAATAGCTATTTAATATTTTTATACAATATTAGGAGTACAAATAAGATTCCGCCGTTTTATTGTAGATGGCGCGGCACGGAGTTTCGGTTAGCTTTCGCAGATGATAACCGGCTTAAAAAATAGTTTGGACATTCAAGAACAACATAACCTATTAATATCATTGATTTTATATTGGTAAAATATTGTATAATTTTTATAAGTTGAAAATGTCAAAATTTGAGCCAAGTAAGCGTCATTTGCGGGAAATATTAGTTTACTTCTTTAATTTAAAGAAATCTGCTGCTGAGGCGCATCGATTGCTCGTAGAAGCATATGGTGAGGTTGCTTTGAGTGAGAGAACGTGTCGAGAGTGGTTTGGCAATAGTAATATTCGAGTACTGGTTTGGCAATCAAACCGTAATATTTAATGTGTAAAATATTATGATTTAATAACAGGTCCAATTCTGTATATTAAAGATATTGAGAATTTTTTTGGCAGGGCGCTCTGTATTTATACTGTGCATAATTGGTTACCACATGTCTTAGAATTTTTGGTTACAGTCCGTGCCTGTTTCCTGATGACTCCTTCACCGTTTTAGAACGTGGTATCGCGCATATTAATATTCCAAGCGAAAATTTTTAAAATCATACGCCGTTGTTAACTTGTTCGTTCGCATGTAACATGTCACAGAAGCTCCTTAGGCACATTACATGCCCACATATCTAAGCACGAATAACAGGGAAGGACAGCATTGAAGTCGGTTTACTCGACTTTTAAATGTCACTTGATATTAATTCATTGTAAGTTATCTACTATTCAATTTCGATACTTAACTAATTGATAAATTATTGCAACAGTGCTTGTAACACGTTATATACATTTCGACATTTCAGTTAAAAATGCAAATAACTTTTTCCGACTGCGGCATCGAATTTGGCATCAAGAGGTCATAAGATATATTACGTCCCAGTTCAATTTCAACAGTATTTCAAGATATCCCTGTGGACGCCTTCAACATATTGCGAAGAACGTAGTATCAGTAATGCTGCTCAGTTTTAAATAACGTAACTTATTCTGCAGAACTATATAGATACAAAAAATACCTAAGTGCAAATAAAACTTGCACACCGAAGGTTCCGACCACAAGTTAACTTTTTTATTAATTTAAAAAAACCAACTAAACATCTGTGAAAATTTCAGTCCGACCGGTCTAGGGTTCTAAGCATATAATCTTCTTTTATTTCGCTATCAAAAAAGGTCCCATTATCTTAGGTCCCATTACCAATTAAAACGTAACTAAACCTCTGCCTATATAAAACAGAAATACGATTCTTCCCTACCGAAGAATCGGAAGTTGCATCGCGTTTTGTCCGTCACTCTGCGACAGATGCAATTGGCTCATGCATTTGTGATTTCAGCGAAATACATCAGCTTCACTGCACCACTGTCTGGTGGTGGGTGTGGTTACAGTACTTCTCCGGACGAACTTGACCCATGTTCTACTGCTACGACAAGTGGCTCCTTTTGCACAATTCAAAGGATACAGGGACCTTGGAATACTCACATATGGAACATGGAACCCCTCAAAATACTAAATAGAAAACTTCACATGCCATATATACTTGTCGTATATCAGAACCAGTAATTTGTAGTTGAGTATTACTGGCACTAAATCTCTAAACTGTGATTTTAGCTAAGCGACAGAGTGCAACGTTTTCTAGCAGTTTTCCCACAAGTCATCACATTTCCTATATTGAATTATAGCTCAACAATCCATTTTAGTATACCATTTAAGCATTATGTTTATTTATTTAAGTTTATTCGCTGCACCATCATTTTTGCTCGACGCATTTTGTCTGAGTGTGATTGTGAATATGTTAGCGGGCATCGGGCATGTTACATTGCTATCGTAGAATGCGTATTTTTTTTATATAAGTATATTATTCATAGGATTTCAAAGTTTTACTCTATAGTCCGACAAACTCGTTAATCCGACACCGACTTGCAAAACGTTTGTTGGATAACCGGCGTTCTACTGTGTATTTTTTTTAAACAGGATTTAACCTTAGTTGAGCTAAAAACGTCCCATCACTTTCATCACGTAAAATGTAACTTTCAGGTAAGTAAAATAAATTACGAAAAGAAAGTAATCCTTCCTTAATTAGGGGTTTCTCGCTGGTTCCCCATGGAGGGTCAGATAGGGCTTCAACAAGCGCCAAACTAAGTTATAAGAACGCGTGATCTCGTAGATACATATTTATTAAAAAAGAGTGACATTTCCAAGTCATTTTTAAAAATTCAATGGGCATAAAGATTTTTTCTTTGACTTTGGTTATCTAAATGTACTTGTATGCAATAATATCATTTGTCCATGTTTCAGCAGGGCTGGCGGAGTTTAGGGAATGTTTTACTTTACTGAAGGAAAGTGTCAACCCATTTAATGAATGAGGGTTTTTCACGGCCATGTTTCCAACATTGATACTAGATGACGCTGCTTTATAGTAGGGTGTCAAGATGTCAAGATAAGGTATCAAAATTCAAAGAAATAACAACAGAAAATTAAAATAATTTATGAACACCTTGAAATTGAAACACTCAAACGATTCAAAAACGAAGTGAGTTTTTTCCATAGAGTAAGCTTTTTCTAAAACGTCAACATTCTAAAACTTAACAACTATGTCCACGCCTGCAATACAGAGATATGAGTGTACATCTGTACGAGTGAGTGTACGAGTGTAAGTCTAAATTCGAATTGTCCTGAATGTTGCTAGGTAGTCGCCTATTGAGAAGAAGGCATGATCTTCTATCTTAATGAAGTCTTAAAATATCATATAAATGTATAAAATCCTCTCAGTTCTAATAATATCGAGGCATCAGATTTTGGCGTACTACGGAAAGGCTTCCAAAGGAACCCCTATCCTCAAGTTTGAAGGATTATCTTCAAGTGTAAGATAAGGTAGATTACAGAAAAGCAGGAGGGTAGGTTTAACCAGATGGCTTTTAGTGTTCTTTGTGATCAAGTTTCGACTAATTTTGACTACTTAGAGTTATTATAGTTTTTAACCGACTTCAAAAATAAAAGGGGGTATTTATTCGCACATTGTGAATCAATTTGGATGGTTATTTATTAATTTGATCATTTGTACCTAAGAGAGGTTTCCATGGAAATTTCAGGATGAAACTCCACCACGTAAAAAAAGTATGATTCGTTTATTCGATTTTTTTATTCAATCTATTATTTATCATTGAGCCAAATTGAGTGATAATGAAAACTAATGAATTACCAATAATAATTATAGTACGTAGCAAAAAGTCAAAGGAATGGAAAGGAAAGGATAGGAAAAAAACAGTCAAAGGAATGTGTTAAAAATTCAACATTTCTGATCTAATTCTTAATAGGATTATATTTTACACCAGAATTTTTAAACTTGTTACTCATTACATTATGATTTGACAGTACAACGGAATGAAAAAATATTAAAAAACAAAAATGATTTAGTAATTTTGTGAATGAAACCTCTTTACTGCAGTTCTAGTACATTTTGTACGACTACAAATACCGTTTATACTTTTATTTAGTGAAACTTCACCTGCAACTCACATTAACTTTGGTGCATAATTCTTTATTACATACGGATAAGCTTTGCGAAGTAAAGGTTATTATTCGAAACGAAGGCAAATGCAAATATTTTACAACAAAGGTTTAAAGTTTTACGACGAGCACAATCGCCAATTATTTCGGAGAACGTAAACGTCCGTTTACGACGCGCCATTATGGCCTCTCAGTGCCAATAGCTTTTATAAAACCGTGGTTAAACAGGGGCGTTGCTAAACATAAGGTTTAAGAGCAGTCCTATACACAAGCGAGGAACCTAAATTTTTTTTTTCAATAATTTTATTTTTCCCTCATATTCCTTTTTTATCGGCCTGGTTTAGTCAATGTTTTGTACTTGGTGGTTAATTCACTACTGGCTCTGAAATGGAGCTTCCATAATACACCGCAGATTCTCAATTAGAACACTTAACTTACAACCACGCTAAGATGAAGCAGAAATAGAAAAAATCGGTACCAGCTGTTCTAGTCGATAAGCCACGTCGTAGGCCTTCAAGCAGTTTGAAAACTCGACAGAATTAGCTATTTACTCACACGGAAAGAAGATAAAGATCGAATATATCAGATTCAGCACTAAATAACCACCACGCAGGTAAAATCGAATTTTAAAGTAGGTACACAGGAGGTGGATTTGCTTAATCCGTAAAAACGACATGAAAAGGGTCTAATATCTGTCTAAAATCTAGACATGGGTTAGACACAGTCTCCACTAACATGAACGCCGTTTTGACAGACGATCGATCGTGTACCCTTTCCCGCTCTGTCTAGATCAAACCCTGGATATACACAACACACATGATGGTCCGGTCCGATTCATTAGGATATTAAATACTAGCTGCCCGTCCCGGCTTCGCACGGGGTAGTGACATAACTACAATAGTTGGACATATGCTACCGCGGAGTTTTTTGTAGACATTATGATGTTCTTCAATATTGTTGTACATTATTTTGTTCTATCGCTAATAGTTTTGGCAGCGCATTCGACGAAAGACATTTTAAGACTCATTTTTCTACACCTTCGGTTACATTGTTCAAATTTTACCAAGGATCCCTAATTTTTTTCAAAATGACATGTAGCCTATGTCAAATTGGAAGAATGTAGCATTCTATTGGTGAAAGAAGTTTTTTAAATCGGCCCAGTACTTTTTGAGCCTATTCATTACAAACATACAAACATAGGTACAAATATTTCCTCCTTATAATATTAGTGTAGATAATAATAATAATTAATATCCATGGACATTTGAAAAAATGAGGCTGGTCTTGACCTACTTAATCCAATGAAATATAACGTGTCTATTGTAAATATTAACTAACTACTAATTCTATTATGTTTAAACAGTTTTTTTTTCTTTATTCTGATGGTGTTTCTACTGTATTTATTTATACTAGCTGGGCGCGCGAGCTTCAATTGTTTTTTTTTTGTTTTGTAAAACTTGTTTTTGTAAAAAAATGCGTTTTTGCATATAATCATAAAGGTAAATTTAAATAGCGTTTGAGCCGTTTAACGCGAAATAAGTAAATAAATATATTATACAAGAATTGCTTATATATAAATATAACAACGAATAAAGTAAAAAAAAAACATATTCTCCATAGTTCGTATAATATATAATATGAGAAAAACTAAATAATCTGAGTTTATGAAGTATCTTTCGCTGCCTATTAACGTCATTGAGACGGGTGATGGGCTCGGGTATTGCCTTAATGCTTGTTGCTGATTGGACCGCGAATCAAGAATTCATGGTACTTCTGCCTCAAGGTGAGTGTCGATAAACCCAGTTTCATTTACCGCCATGACTCGGTTGAACCGAGAGTTATGCAATAGCAAAGTTAATGACTTGTTTCTTAATCCGTGACCTAATAAAATGTCGAAGTTCCGTACTTTGATGGATTAAGATTTTTGTCCAGGTACATTTTCCTATAGCTATATTGTCTCAACACATACGAAAACGGCAAGTTTTATAGCTAAACTTTATTCTAATAACGTTTTTGTATTACTCGCATTTATTCATTGTTATGGTTTTTTTTTTCAGTCTAATAGTTTATTTTTAAATACGAAAGTTAAACATCCTAACAGCAAGAGGATTTTATACATAACATATAATTATAATCCTTAAAAAGCTGGTTTCTAACTTTGGGTATTCATCCTGATTTGATCATAATAAGTCTTTAATAATTAAATACGCCACCGCCGCTAATACTTGGATGAGTAAACATTTAGTGGCATACAAACTGAGCGCTTCCGTCCGGGCACATTTAGTTATCGGTCTCGTCTATAGCAGACGATAAGCCATGTTGGAGATTTTCGAACCTTGAAAACTCCGCCACGAGAGTTGGCCACTCAAACAAAATGAAGAAGAACAAGCAATTAAATTCACGAATTACGCCGAACATACCTTTAGGCCTGTACGGCGTATTCTGGTAGCATGATACCAATCATAGTTGACTAAAAAGTCATAATGTAAATTTTACAATAGAATAATTATTATCTGCATAATGGCTCTTTAACGTAAACAAACAAGGCGTTAATTACCACTATATCACTAAAATCTACAAACCGCAGTAGATTTTAATGTTTATGGAACAACAACATGGTGGAAATAATAACATAACAATAGCGACGGCACAAAGCATCGTGATTGCAACTCATTTGCATGTTTCATTGACCGACAATTCAATTCCTGGGGCGGAGATAAATGTCGTCCATGAGATGGAAACATAATGTCGTGTAACGTGTAAGCTTTTTAAAGCGAATGTTGTTACAAAATATATACACAATATATAGTTGGTCAAAAAGATTTTCTTAGATTTCAAATATTAATTTACTTATTATTATATTTTATTGAATTAATTTTATCATATGCTAAGTCTATGACAGTTTTACCGTGTGGTAACTAAGATTTAAGTCTTATTTATAGTTGTGTAGTAATACTGATCAGTATTTTTGTTCCTTACTGCCATAAATTGTTTCCTGTAAAATGAAAATAAAGTTTCATCTGTGCCATTGGTGTGTTAGAAAGATATTACGATTCCTTACCATTCTGCATACCTAACTCAAAACACGTGATTACGGAAATGTTCCGACCGATGATATCTTAATGTTTAAGGAGGAGAAAATATCATAACTTGGAGATGGGATTTTCAATTGCATGTCAAGCTAGGAATCTGCCATTTGCACCATACGGTGCGTACTGCCAGCCTCACACATACAGTCAACGTCAACCACAACAGATACCAATATAATAAGAACATACTCAAGCATTATAATTTAAATTATTAAATTATAATTAATAATTAAAAAAAGAAAATAAGAAACCTTATATCTTGTGTACTATAAATATATTGGTTAATTTATGTTAATTAATAATCATCTGTTAATTTATGAAAACATTTCTTTACTTTTCATTTGACAGCCTATCATGATTTTCGTTAGAGTTTTTGGCTTCAAGTTTAATGTTTCCGAGAATCAACCCTCAGACCCTCTCGGGGAACGTTAATTTACGTTCATTTGTGACACATTTTCATAAAATTTTCGCGTCCGTTTTAAATCATAATTGGGTGGATGCTTTGAATAAATCCTCAGGGTGAATTAGGAATATTTAATTATTATTACCGGGCACTGAATACCTTCTATTCGAGATGTACCATCCCAGAAGATAAAAATTGAAACAAAGACATTGAAATAAAGAATAATGAAAATATTGGCGATTAGAGAGTGACAAAGAAATAAGCGTTAAATGTTTATTAGCAATCGTCATTTACTCGGACCAGTACAAATGGTTCCACGTGGGATACATTATCATATCAGCCTCTAATGTTCCTAGGGACATCGGCTTAATCCTTATAATTGAGAGTGGCTTTGATTTACCACGGGAGCCCAATCCGGATTGTTAGTTGTCACATGTCTTTGAATTTTTGTTGGTTGTCGAGAGTAGGTAGCAAGATAGTAGTAGGTATAGTCTATAGTAGGTAAGGTCTAATGTCGTAGACCCAGCAGTGGCATTACATCGTACAACATACTCGTAAGAGCCTTTAAAGTTTATAGTAGTTTTAGTATATAGTGTACATGAGTAATTGTCATTATTTAACGCCCACAAATCAGTCCAGATACGTCAACAACGGAAACACGTGTAATGGTCTAGATAATGTTATATGCGTCCATTTTACCGGGAACATTAATATTTGTCAAAGTGGCGAGGGGACAGGAAAGTATTGTGCGACAAATGGTGCACATGTCTGCTCTCTTTACCCGACTACGGCGAAACCAAAGGAATATGTGTTTATATGTTCCCGCGTAGCTTCTAAACTACTTGACAAATGAGATATCGTTAGAATAAATGCAATATTTGCAAACTTGTTAGTAATTTACGAGATCAAAAATTTATTAAAAAGTTACTTGGAAAAAAAAATTAATATTTATAAAAAAATATTACTAAACATAGCTTAATAATAACAGAATTTTGTGTTTATTTTGTGTTATAGTGTACATAGAAGCCATAAATTTCCATTGCAAGTTTTATGTCTGAGTCTAGTTTATAAAATATTTTTAAAACATCATAAAATTGCAAAGAAATGATTGAATTTATTTAAAGATTGCGAGATTTTACGGCTTCGGAATTAACTTGGTAGTAGTACGTTCGAAGTGATGGATCCCAGGTAATTCTCGGTCGGAGCAAATTTTGTGTGATGAGCTTTACGTTTCTTCTCGGGTCTTGAGTGTTTGTCTTGTATTTTTTTGTGTTTGTCTACGCCACCTCCATGTCCATTATTCCTAGAGCTAATGAGTGTGTTAAGATTAAAAAAACGGAATTTGACCTACGTTTAGCTTCATTTACGAATAGTTTCATTTAAGAATAACAGAGATTAGCTGCGATTGAACGCGATCAATTACAACGGTGAACTCTGCTCTTAGGAATATATTTTACAGAAGAATACATATAACTGCTTACTAATAATACTTACAATACCATTTATTTTGGTATTAGTAGCCGTGTCCTACTTTGTAACATTCATCCAAATACTCGGGCACATTTTATATGTGAACTCGTAACTCTGGTATTCCAACGCTGTAGCAGCTCGTAGCACTGTAGATATTAGCTACGCACGGATGCCAAAATAGTTCTACGAAGTGCCTACGAGAGCTACGTCTTATATTGAGCAGTTAAAAGGAAACTGCTACAATATAAAACATATTGTGTTGTTCACTGGATATTGAAGGTCGCTTTTGTGTCCATTTGTGAAGAACATGTGAAGAAAAATACATTGAGAACTGTTGTATTTTTACTTACTTTGTTTGATAGAAAATAACGATTACTGAATCGTACTCTACTCTATGTTATCACCAATTAAATATTCTAAACTAGCTACAAACCCGGTTATAAAGTCAACACGAGATGATGGGAAAAAACTGTCAGAAATTCAAATATTTCAAAACACAAAAAATCTTTTTCGGGTTAATAAGTATCCTATGTGTTAATCGAGATAATGTCATTCAGGTCCCATTCATCATAATGTAAAAAACTGAATAACTGACCGTCAATCTGTCAATTCTATCAATATTTTTAAAGATCTCCCTATCTGTCTCACTTACTCACATGATGTTTCTTAACCCAAATTTTCACTTTTCCGTACAATTATTCCAACATATTCTTTCATACAAACCTTGTCGTGACAATTACAAGCAAAATAATCATTTAATTATTCAATTAGCCACTCTGAAGTGATGCGCTTATATACATTCGGTGATTGACTTTTATTTATATAGATTTCACAATTAATCGTCATAATTTCATAGATGTCATCGGTGGCCTATGTTTTTCATTTGTATGTATAAGTCACTTCGGTATCGGAGTTTTCAGGTTTTATTAACTGAATGAGACCTTCGAATTCAAATCACGGATACTTGCGAAGTACTTTTTGTTCTTCTGGGTGGGAATCTAAATCATGATCTAGCGCAAAGGCAAGTCAAATACAGAACCAGACAAAGACCCAAGACCCGAGAATAAACTTTATGCTCACCACACAAAGTGTGTCCCGGCCGGCAATCGAACCCTGGACCTCTTGCTTCGAAGGCAGGGCTACTATTAACTAAGCTACGGAGCCATCTAAATGAATGTATTGAGATACCAAGCCAATTTTTAGATAATAAGAGATGCAACCAAAATAATACTGAAGGTAATAAACTGAAATCATTTTTAAAGGTATTTCAATCGTATCATAATCTAGTTTCGTATAGAATACGATACTCGATTCCGAATACGATTACTCGATAAAACCATTTACGGGTATTTAACTATTTTCTGACAATCAAAGTGAAACAAGCTCTGCATTATGCGGACCCAAATTGCCAGTGGGAGCTATTTCCCAGCAGATTAATTAGCGGTTGATGCTAATGTCGCAAACCCTTATGGAGCTTGTAAATCCTGAAAGAGATATCGTAATGCTTCTTGCTTACGCTGAATCCAAGTGCGCAGTATTCTAATTCTGGGTGGGGGTGACTGGGCTTCCACTGATGTCTTGCGTAGCAGAATTACATACGCTGTCTCCAGTTGTTAACCAAACCTTACCCTAGCCAACCCAACTCCTTCATGTACTGAAGAACTCTGGGTTATTAGCAGCACTGTTCGCAGCGTTTGCTTTGATGAGTTACAGGCAATGTACTAGAAACTATGTACAGGCTATGTAAGCCTGTTCTAACTCTGTTTTCGTAGTATTTATTTACACTATATTCATGGTTACTTCAAACAGCACCGTCTAACCCGAAAACAAAGCATAACATGAACTTTTGTTTTCCTTTTTTATTCAGAAAAATAACATTAAAATTAATCAAAATTAAAAATGCAACAAAAACTGGATCAATGAAATTATTAATCCAATTTCAATTCTTTTTCACCCGCATCAATAGTAATAGAGTTTATTGAATTAACATTTATACACGTTTAATTGATAGAAAACCTCATAAATCATAATAATGTTTTATGTCAGTTAAGTCAAAAGTAGCAAATTTAAAATATACCCGTATTAATCTGCTTAATAACTTTCTTAATCCTCAGCCAAAGCTTTGATGGCATCCGTTTTTGTTTATGTATTTAATTCCTATCTAAAAGGGTCTAAAATTAGTTTGGAAAATCAATTACAAGAAATCTCATTAACATTTCATTTGAAGGATAGAAGACTCGTGGGCTGATAATACGCCCAATTATCGTTGAAGATCCTCTAAAAGCTTTTTACTTCTTTACCTTTTCAAATATTTAATCAAATGTGAACCTGATATGTTAAGGAAAAGGTTATTTTCTTTCCGAAAAATCTCAAGACAGATAGACAAGAGAGAGGTTTTTCGTTATTATTAACTTAAAATAGAACACAGAATTATCTACCAGTAGCGAGGTAATACAAATCCAAAACTTAAGAATAATATACATAAATAATATATTTAAATAGCAATAAAACTTGTGCCGAGTTTGTTTGGCGGAGTATTGTCATCGTGCCTTTTGCTGCCGCTAAGAAGCAATGGGCTCGCATTGTTTATTAACATTAAATTTAAAGTCGGTTAAGAACCATCCGTTCTCACTAAAAACCTACGTAAAGTTGTCAAAGTCATCTGAGGAAAAAGAGAGAAACAGAGAAAACTTATTAAAAAAAACGCGCAATAATGCTTTTTGTGGGTGCCGTTGAAAACGCATGCGCATGAGACGTATGATACTCGTCTCGGGTGATGGTGCGTCCATACAGGATGAATGCAACTCAGTGTAAGATCCAAATCTTATATTGAGTCGCATAACTGTTGTCATGGGCGGGGGTAGCCGCTTACCACTTTTTTAACCAAGAGTGACCGACAAAAACTTCGCAAACTATCACAAAGTTTTGCTCAGTGGTGAAGCAAAAACGTAACCAATGTCTGTACGTAAGTTCCTTGTTATTACACTGCCGCTACAAACATAAGCGTACAAATTGCGTTTCCAGTCTAACAAAATTTCCCCCAAAAATGGCGAGAATTAAATGTTAAAAAAACATTAGGCGGAAAAGCGTAATCAAAAGAGTCACTTGAGCAACTAAGTCAACACTGACTTATACAAAGCTCCGTCACTTTCGGTACAAGTACTAAGCTTCTAGTCTTATACGAATTCAATGAGATTTAGTTTATCTTCTATAACAACATGTATGTGATCTTGTAAACAGGAATTCCGTACACGCGCAAGTATTCATATTACACTTGTAAAACGATTCCTTGGAGCGTTTCTCGCTTTACATGCTCATAAATAAAACAGTAAAACTCGGAGAATAACAGTAGCGTTAACAGAATGCACTCTCAATTATACGGCGAGCTGGAGGCAGAATACATAACAGTTGATACTGATGGAGATATTTGCAGAGTCGTTTGTAAGGTAATATGGCGCCCAGGGCAAGATATTCCAGTATTTCCAACTATGTATTCTGTATTTTAGATGTCAGCCTAAGATTTTATGCTCAATATAACTTTTGTCAGCCTGATTAATCATTTTGGTGTGCTTCTCGTGCCTATTTCGCCGCCGCAGGCAGCTTTGTAAGAAACCGGATTTTTTGTTTTCGCCTCTTTGTATAAAACCTATTGATGGATAAATAGCTAATGGAGCAGTAGTCCCACAAATTTCATTTTAAACTTCACTTAACTTATCAAATTGAAAAAAAAAATCGGTAAGCTACTGCCGAAAAAACGCGTAACACACATGAAAAAATAAATATCTCTTCCTTTATATGAAGTTTTCTAAGAAGAGACCATCGTAGGTGAGTGGGTACTCCAAAGCCGATACATGTTTTCCCCTGATGGAGCAAGAGGAGCAGTAGAATTTTTGTTCAGTTCGTTCGGAGAAGCACTGCCACTATGCATGGCAATATGCCGCTAAGCAGTGGGATACTGGCATTGCTATGTTCCGGTGGAAGGACATGAGTTGCTGGTGAGGCGCATGAGAGAGTGCAAACATAGAGTGACAGGCACAACGCATGACAGCCTCGACTTGGGTCTTCTCATACTTCGGTAGGAGAGGACCTAAGTCGTATTTCTTTTGTTAAAGTGCGGTGATAACTTGACATAAAGCAGGAATTAAGGTTGCACCGGTCACTTTAATCACATAAAAAACAACTCTTGAATTGCAATCAAAATAAAGCCTTGCTGCAATAAAAAAGTCAGATATGTCTACCTACGGCACTGAACTTGTACAAAAGCTGTTCTGTTTTCTGCGTTTTACTGTCCTACCCTGGGGCAAAGCTATGTAAATGTATCGGGAGGTATGGAAATGATCTGGCGACCGTACTGCAGTTAACTATGCAGCGGATTATGGTTCCTTTAGGCGTTGGAATATTTACATAGGTTACATGCATCAGCTTTTTTTGGTAGTTTCGTGTGTAATGACTAGTTTCGTTGTAACGACCACGTTAATGTGGAACAAAGGTCTAGTGGACCAGACTACTTGGAAGCTTATAGGAGCTATAATATATATAGGGCTTAGGGCGTATAGGCATATAGGAGCCTTATCTAGATATCTAGAAAAACAGATGCAGGCAGTGAATTCCTATCCTTAGCCGTTTATAATAAGTAGAATAAACTTAGATTTCGAGAGGTGGGCACCCTTTGTCCTTACTACACTTACATAAGTGATGCACTTGTATAGCTGTGTTCCGGTGGAAGGGTGCGGGTGTCGGTGAAATCACAAGTGCAAGAGACTTAATACCCCGTCTCGGATAATAGGCGCAATGGAGTGCGCCCAATAGTATAGTGCGTCTTTTTAGTTAATAGGAGAATATTTAACGAGGTATTTAACATGATTTGTGAGTTTGGTTTAATCCCGATATTTCGACGCAGTTTCGTGCTTCATGGTTTGAAAAATAAATTTTATATCTTTTAAAGTATTTGTTTTTTTTTAGACTCTATTCTTAATTACTCAAAGCTTTATTATATCCGACAACCGTAAACAGATTTTGAAGGTACTTCTAAAGTCACTAAACAAAGGATGAAAAATTGGGATGTATGTATTGAAATCGATTTATTGCATTAACTAACTGAATAAAAGTAATCTGTCGTTTATTTTGTTGCAAATTAACAACTGCTCCTAATTAGTCATGCAGTTTACCTGAGTGCCGAGTCAGTTCTGAGCTTTTGCAGTTTTCGCCGTAAGCGACGGAGAAGTTTCTAAAGTTTATGCCCAAACTTTTGATAACTGAATATTGAAGTTTCATTTAGTGTTTATTTATTTATTTCATGTGCCACAGATGTATTAAAATGCGGCCCATAAAAAAAGTATTTTAAACTAATGTATAAACATTTTAACACTGCCGCCTAATGTGGTTACTTTCTACCCTATCCATCCAAAAGGTTGCATGGGAGAGACCACGGTTAACGCCAATGGATGACATCACGGTATATTTTTTTTTTATGGAAAGAAAATTTGTGGCCGAAGAAGAGAAAAAAAATTAAAGCTATTATAGTTTCTAGTAACAAGATAGTTCAGGCAATCAATTTTTTTTTCTCCATAAAGAATATATTGTATTAGTCTAATTGTCATTCATCATTTGAAAGTTAATTTATAAAGCCACGTTCCTATCACAATCAGGGCAAAGCACATGTTTGGATTCACGCTTGATCCACGCGATAGGCGGCTTAATTTCTACGGGCTATTTTTGCACACGAATAGCTTTGAAAAGGATTACGGTATCATTTCGGTAGCGAATGTAGCGAACGTACCGTTTGTAGCGACCCGTGAATTGAAAAACAATATTTTATTGAAATTGCACAGATTGAAATAAATGGAAATGGATTTTCGATACATTTCTTCGGTCCGTTTTTTGTCAAGCCAAACGGAATCGCTAATTCCACAAAGACGGCCCATTTCATTCAAAGTGCCTTCCAGTTGAAAAGTAATATCTACCGAAAAGATATTATCACGGAAAGCGTGGTGGCCCAAGGGTACAGACGCAGACTTTCAATCTTAAGATCAACACGTAAACCCATGAATTTTCGCTTGGAATTATCGTGAAAACGCCGCCATGTCCTAGAACCTAGATTCGAAGACATGGGACGGCTACCTGATTGGGCCTTCGTGGTAGATCAAAGACCATTCACTCTCACTTATCTAGAGTAGGCCGGTGTCCCTGTAATGGGAATATTAGAGGCTGATACATGAAATATTACGAAAATATCTATTCGATTTAGTATAACAACTTCAGTCCATGCTAGGAAAAACTATTACATGTGACACACATTATTATAAAATGGGCACGAGTTAGTGTTCTAACCCGGATTATATTCCGGTTTCCGTAATCATATTGTACAAACGAAACTCTTTATGTTCATTTTATTTATCTGTCGATTTTTCCGTATGTTTCGGCCTATGGCGAGATTATAGGAAATAGGTATTTGCCAAAAAAAAAAAAAATTGCTCGCCACCATTCACTTTATTATTGTGTTAAAGTTTTAATATAGACCAGGAGGATGCAGATAAATAGATATCAAATTAAGATATTCACGTGAACTGGGAAGACAGTACAAATAAATACTAAATAAATAAAGTTTACATACTCAAGACCGAGAGCAAACTTCATGCTCACCACACAAAGTTTGCCCTGGGATTCGAACCCAGGACCCCTCTCTTCGTAGATAGTTCAATAAATTTAATTTACATTATTACGTTTACTCTTGGGTTTACAAACTCAAACCCGTCTCACATAGCTCTAGGCAAGGAGTACATTTGTAAACAAAAGTGAGTTAATGATATTATTGCGTGATGTTTATTTGTTGTCGTTAGCAAATATCAGTTCAGCGGAAACGCTGCAGATGGTCTTAGTGTTGTCTGAAGTAAAATTAAACCTAGATCAAAACTTCTATCGTTACGACATTTTCGCGAAGTTAATCAGATCAGATAATCACATCAGATTTAAATCAATCTCTTGTCCCGTGACTATAATGATGGAACTAGCTAAGAGCCCGCCTGATGTTAAATAGTTACTATAAACCGCCCATAAACAACATCAAAACGACTCTGGTCCTCTATTAATGACCCAAGACGCATTTCATTGGGCTCGTCACTCTGAACGGGGACGTCACGTCTCGTGTGCCTGTGATTTTTCCACCGAAACACAGCAATGCAGATGCACCACTGCTTAGTGACGGATTGCCAGATGTGGTGGCAGTATTCCTCCGGATGTATTTACTTGATACTCAAACACATTTATTCGTCTTGATCTCAAGTATCGTTTGGACACGTCAAATTTTACACACAAGTAAACATATTCATGAGCATTTAACGTGTTACAGGAGCTCCTTAGGCACATTACATGCACAAAGATATGTCGCATTGCAGTCATTTTTATGTTCTAGCCAAGTAGATATCACAAATATATTATAAAGGCGAAAGTTTGTATGTATATGTGTGTATATTTGTTACTCCTTCACACTCAAACGGCTCAACAGATTTGGATGACATTTGATACAAGTATGGTGTATATCCTGGATTAAACATAGGCTAGTTTTACCGCGAGTAATACTGCCGGCACAGCTAGTTTGTTTTATAAGTCTGGTCGATATGTATACGCATGCTGGTGACGCGAATATTGGTTCAAGTTTGGAAGTTTGCGAACTGATCCTGTATCGATGCTGCAGCTAATCTGGGAAGTTAGTAGCTCGGATTAGCTGGTGGTAATCTAAGTACGCTAAAACAATGCCTCACAAACAGTAACTCACGACGAAGCTGCACTAACTTCTTCATACTGTAAGCTAGTAACTCCTGGTTTTCAGTAAACTGTAGTAAAAACGATTTACTTCATAATTTATTTCTAATGTCTCGACAGTTATTAGTGTGTATGTACACTTGGTAATTAAAAAGCCTTCGAATTGGTTTGGCATAGCATTTGAAAGGAACTGTTAGGACTCATAAGCAAGCACAGAAAGAAAAAAATACATACAATACATAAAATCAATATCTAGGATTTGCTTTCAGCTAAAATACGATTATGTAAACTTTTGCTAGTTTGGAAACTTGTTTTAAAGTATAACAGAAAAGTTTATCTTGATGTAAATTGACCTAACGATTTTTTGGTATACTTCTCAATTCGTAATAATTCGTAATAATCGTCGTGATAATTTCTATGAAAAACTGTCGAATGCAGAATAGTGCTTAGACACGAGCCATTTTTATTGCTTAGACGATGACATGGACCGTGTGCAGAAAAACGTGAGAGTTGACATTCCTTTTGTGCCTCATCTTGTCCTTACCAATCCCTACCTCCCTAGAATTATAACGACAGATACAATTTTAAGTAATAAAATAGTATATGTAAAATAGCCAACCCAACTCTCCCATTAGCAGAAACAGGGCTAAGTATAGCAACTTGTTCCAGTTCCGTCTCCAACTCAATATCCAATGTAGCTCGGCACAGGACTTATGACACAAGAAAGCTTTTATCTCAAACCATGCAAAACGGAATGGCCGATTTTGCGCCGTGAAAAGTAGAAATTCGATAAGAGTACTTAGAGAGTACCTAGGCGTGCCTGTAAATCACAAAATTCGTGTTGTTTTTTTAATAAATCTGGCAACAATACTGTATTCCAGTCCTTATCTGATATATTGTTGCAAAGAAGGGAAAATATCACTATTATCCGGTTTCCGAAAGACAGATCTTTGTAGAAATTCAGCTGAGCTATCTACAAATCATTCATCGATAGCTTAATACGTATACTGTATATATATTTATTAGGCTATCGATGAGCTATTTGTTTATACACATTTCATAACTGTTTGTTTTAAATTACTTTATTTAACGTAAAAAAAATCACAAGTACAGATTTCTCGACAACAAAAAAACAAAGGTACAGCCATGGCATCCTTTTCTCGTGGTCATTCAGGACAATTTAGACCCCCTTGTAACTTCGTTGTGGATAAAGCTAAAAGCCGGATTTTTCTGTGACCAATATACATACATTATGTTCTGTGGGTCACTAAAAATTAGATATAATCCCAAATCACATTAAATTTGAACATGAGTAAACACACCTAGGTAATTAACTAACAACATGTTATAGTGACTGGATCACGATCATAAGACATCTTTATTTCAGACTAATTGCGACCCGCGGTTTTCCAGTAATTTTCTGTGCTACTATCCTTCCTTCTCCTGATAATAACAAACACATCAAAAAAGAATTAGCAAAATTGGTCCAGCCGTTCACGCGTGATGCCGTGACCTAGGGCAATAGGGATTAATTTACACATTATATTGTAGATAAATTTCTTTTTTGCATTTGAAAGTAAATAATTACTTAAAAAAAAATGTTTTAATGTATGTCTCTTTATTCCCACTAATCTCCGAAACAGCTGGAACAACTCTGACGTGACTTTCACTGGCAGCTAATGATATAAGGAGTAACTAAAACTACTTATTTATTACTATATTAATATTTAGTAAAATGTAGGGTTCCGCGAAAAGAAATTGTAAAATTCCATTCGAACGAAGTCTTAGGGTTTAGAATATAGAAGGTTTATTTTAAGTAGGTACTTATGTACAGCGCCATCTAACAGATTTACATAGAACTCAGCAGAATATTTGTGTGCTAAAAGACCAACCAACCAAGTGAATGAGTGAAAAAGAGCTCATCTAAGTCAGTTTGTGTGAAGCGCCATCTATATCATATGGATATAACCACGTGGAATGTTAACTTTTACTCAACAGAAAGACATGCAGTTAAAAAGTTTTTACGAAACGCTACGAGATGTCGCTACTATCCTTAGTTGGGGGACGGGCAGGTTTCATGTTAACTTTTCCATCGATAATGTTTTCGTAAACGTTATCGATGGAAGTAAGTACTACTTACTTCCTTCCAAGTAGAATTTATAAAAAATAGTATTGTATATTCTGTGTAAATGTCAGTGTTACTTCCAAACCTTGACCTGAACAATCCATATGCATCGCTCACATTAACACGCATAATAATGTATTATCCGTTCTAATTCCCACAGACTGGCGAAGTCATGTTGAAATGGAAAATGTTAGCTAACGTTACAATGGACCCCGTAATAACTGATTGTCCGCGGGTTACACAATTTTATAGTTTTTAAATAAAATGTGTTGGTATTCACGCGATGCATGATCTTTGTAGTCGCTATGTTCACAAAACTGTTAGTTATTTGGAGTACAGCCGTACAGCGCCATCTTACAAATTTACACCTACTGAATATTTGTGTGCTAGACCCAGTTAAAGTTGAAAAGACATATTTGTATATTCGGGTTCTCCGTACTCTTTGGATACTAAATCTCTTGCACATACCACTAAAAAAACATGTAGCATACGGAATTCTTTTATTTTTTTCTAAATATTCTGTCCTGTCTGTTTGTTTGTCTGAACTAACAGCCTAATGAGAAGGATCCTTTTTGTCAAGCCCCTACCACGACAGCCTATCTGTTCCACCTTTGATAGGCTGTATATTTTGAATAGTAATACTTAGTTGGTTGAAATATTCGTGGGATTTGTATTGCAGTGGTGATATCCTTACAAAAAATTGGCCAGTTTATAAACGAGCAATTTTTATACCTATATATATTTATCTCGTAAACGGATCTAACGGTTTGAATAAAATTTTGTGATTAAACAGGTTTTTTTTTTTTATGTGAATGAGTGACGGTACGAGCTGAGGGCCTACCTGATGGTTAGTGGTGAACCTCGCCCATGACAACAGTTATGCGCGCGACTCAGTATGAGATCCAAATCTTTACTGAGTCGCATTCATCCTGCTGCGTCCATCATCCGAGACGGGGATGATACGTCTCATGCGCATGTGATTTCACCGGCAGCCACACCCTTCCACCGGAACACAGTAATGCAACCACTACTGCTTGCTTTTTAAGTTTACGTTTGATTTGGTAATTTGTTTGGGAATCACCACTGGAATATTAAATGGTACGTCTCACAGAGTCATCTAGTGTATGATAAAATAACGTAGGTGCACGACAAAACCCCACCCCCTATTGCACAAACTGCATTGCGCTTGAGGCGATGTAATATTACTTCTTTTTCCGCCTACAGACGGCAATGCCTCATTTCTAAAGCGTCATTCATTCCGTGGAACCTATTATTTATAAGAATATTAAATCGTTCGACCTTAGTGCCCAGGTTTAGAGTCGTGTTTGGAGTGATATTATGGCAGCGCAATTAACAAATATTGCTGCTTTTATCGCTCCGCATAATCGATGGAGTTGAGGTGCATATAATACTATGCCCCATAGTTTTACCCGCGTACAAGTTGTAAAGAAATCACTAAAAGCAGACTTACTTTACAAATGCTAATAGCCTATAGATGTCCTCGTGAATGTGGCTATCATATACAATTTTTTTTTTAATCCTACTGATAATTTCAGATATTAGTGCGTTCAAACAAACAATCAAACTTTTAAATTTTAATATATTAAAATAAATATAGTATATATTGTACCCAATACTAGCTGCGCCCTATGTGTTAATTCAAGATATGAGTGATGTGAATAGGTGACACAAAAAGTATTTAAGTTATAATTCGTTTTACACAAATGTTAAAACAAGATATTTCAAAGAAGAACTGAGTAATACCGAAGGCTGTTTATTAGGTCAAGAATATTCAGAGGTAGGTGCCTACCTAATTAACAACCTCTAAACTGTAGCTTCTGTACTACGAGAACATAACAAAACAATTTTGGGCCGTCATGTAGCTCGCGGCCCTAGGTGAAAACCCTTAGAATCACTAAACGTTTCTCCATGGGTGGTACCCGCGCGTTGCTGAGCTCGCATATCCATCAGCAATACAAGTGCATCACTGCTTGGCGGCAGATTACCAGGTGTGGAGCCCGTACATCTCTGGACGAACTTAGCATAAGTTCTACTGCTACTTCTTGTTGCTTCTTCTGCCCAAACCAGTGGGAACGTGTCGGGTATTCACCTACGGACGAGAGCAACTGGACCGCCACTTTTTTCTATCATTCGCAAAAATAGTATTGATGGTTGAATACTCAATTCTGCCTACCGTAATTCAGATCACGTTCGAGCCGCACAAAGCCGCTCAAATTTTAGGACGGCCATTGATCGAAATCAATCGATCCCCCTTGGGGGCAATGGAGGTTGTCCTATGTTGATAAATTTCCTAACGTCTATGTAACCAGTAGATACAACAAATTGGTTGAGTGTATTCAGTAAGTAAGAATATTTGCGTGTTAGATAGATAGATCGATAAACACTTACATAAAAGATAAGTTTAGCTACACAAGACATGCGGTCTTATCAAGTACATTTATAATACAATATGTGAATATTGTACAGCAAATAAAATTATATACTACGTGTACAGCAATACACACTTATTTGCATATAGCTGCCTCAATTGTTAGCTGTCTCAACTCACCCAGGGTGGACTTCTAATGTAATGCTACATATAACACTCATAGTACAGAAACTTAAACATGCCATTAACAAGACTTGTTGAGACATAATAAAGAAGGTTTTTGTCTAAAGTTAGATGTAGGTATCATAATTTGCCCATAAACACGGTTTCTTTTTTTTGGCTTCTTTTTCGAACATTCTTCAGAATCGAACATAGAGTGCCCACAAAAATAATTCAAAATATCTTCAATGTACAGAATCGGGCCTTTTTTATTATATATTATATTATAAGTATAGATTTTATTATTGTATAAGTTATCCATATTTATTTGTCTTTGCTGTTTTTTTTTAAACACTTCTAAGTTGTGTACAATTAAAAGGATGAAATTAAATCTTAAAACACTAGCTTTGCCCAATTATTTTGAGATAAGATTTTTCCGAAATCACCAATGAGTCCTTACTTGCAGCAAACTAGGTCAGAATTTGCGTAGGAAGCCACATTATTTTAGATAAAAATAATCCTCAATTTAGACAGTACATAAAAGTCGGCTTATCTGACCCCGAGGGGCGTAGACACTATTTGTATCCATTTCTATTTTGCCGTCGAGCTAGCTGAAATATTTAACGTGATACAAGAAAAGGAAAATCACTTTCAGAGATTTCAAAAATATAACCCATTATTATTACCCTACCCTTAAATAGAGGTCAAGCATGAAAACACAAAAGAGATGTCCCGAGACAGGCAATTGCTCGATATCAACTTATCTTTAGATTTCACTTTTTTCACATTAAGATGCTATTTATATAAGGAATATAAGGAAGGCTTCCCTGCTTTAAAGTGACGAAATCTTTAGTGCCAGTGTGGGAAAATATTTTCCTATTCAATCGATTCAATAGCATCTCCAAACCAAATATGCGTGCCACGCCGAAATGAATGTTTCCGACCTTGACTTTATCAATGAATACTATGCAAATACGAAAAGGGTCTGCAAGGTTACGATACGCTGGCCTAGCTACATCTAACCAATACAGGGTAATGTTCGCTTGATCCAGCCAGACGTCTTAAAGAGTATCGACCTTAGGGTGGTTCCACTAAACTGATAAGATTTATGTATTGTGGTGAGTTAAGATGTCACTGCGTACCATTGGTACTGCGTACCAGTACCATACTGCGTATAATAACAATAAAAATAATAAATAATCGTTTCACTTCAGTTACCGACTATTACTATGACGGCTTTATGGCTTAGTTAGGTTAGGAAGTCTTTATTGATTTTGGGCAAATGTCTCAGAATAACCCAATAGCGTAAGGACATGTTATACTTGCGTCAGTCAGTTGCAAGGGCTCATTTACCTCGTCCCCCTACTTAAGAAGTGAACATGAAGTTAAGAAATTTAATTTGTGTCTATTAGTTTTCCACTGGATTAGTGCTCCGATGCTTGGAAGCATCCACCCAAATAGGGCAAGACAGATGTTCGGCCAGGTGGCACTTATAAATAAGTTCAAAGTAATTCGAGACTCGTATCGGGTTCAAACCTGTTGTTAAAGTTTTAAAACATTCGCCGAGAGATGAGCAGATGGTAGGGCTGATTTACATTTTGGTCAGCGCATGAAAAGGGATTTGCGCGGATATAATTATGTTGAATTTTCATAAACTATCTTCTGACAACCAGAGCTCTATTTGTAGTACTTCGACAATCTAAAACTGTCTAGGCATAGCCAGCAGTAATAGAATATACACACACGTTTTACACACTCATACCTCTGCACTAGGATTCCCTATGTCGCAGATGACATGAAGAAACACAGAAACACAAGACAATGTGGCATGAAGATGTGGCAGTTAGTGGGGTCTTTAGAAATAAGCCGTTTCTTACGTTCTAGCTTACGTTCGCAAAGAAAGCCCAATCCCGCAGGAGGCTTAACATAATCCTGTAACATATCATACAATCAAGGCTTTCAGAGAAAATAAAAATTGACAAAGAAAACTCATTTATACTCTTGTTTTTCTCTTACCAGACTTTACAAATACAGCTACTATTTCAATGTCAACATCAAACATTTTCCCTTAGATAACGCAAGCTTCTAATAGTGACCCATTCACTTGCAGATTTATTTAGAGATCGAGGTTCATAATTGACCTAATTTGGCTTTTGTTACAACCGGGTTGAAGGACAATGAACATTTTTAAGATTGTAACCCCCCCATGTAACATTTAAAATTCAGTGTCTTAGCCTTGTTGCTCGCGTCCGTAGGTGAGTACCCTATGAATGCCTACAAGTGCCCCATGGGTGGTGCTAAAGGAGCAACAGAAGTAGCAGTAGAACTTGTGCAAAGTTCATCCGGTGAAGTACTGCCTCCACACCTGGTAATCTAGCGCCAAGCAGCGGTAAATTCGCATTACTGTGTTCCATTGGAAGGTTGTGGGTATGGGAAATCACATGCACATGAGACGTAAGATCCCCATCTTGAGTGACAGGCGCAACGGGATAAGACTCAAGTCTTCTAATGCTTCGATCAGGGAGGACCTAAGTCGTATTTATGTTCTTATGGGCGGAGGTATCACTTACCACCAGGTGGGCCTTCAGCTCATTCTGTCACATATCCACATAAAAAAAAAATTATAATAAAAGTACTTAAAAAAATTAAGTACTATTTATTAAGGCACAGAAAAGTAGGCTTTTGACATATTATTATTAGTTACGATGATTGATCTAATAAATAATAATGATATTGTTTATAGCGAATTCTCGTCTTTTCCGTTAACCGACGTTGAAAAAAACGGAGGTAACTAGCTACTAGCGCTAGACATCTAGCACCGTTACATTATTATGATTAGCGTCGGTTCAGTGTGGGTCGCGTCAAATCACTGATGTAGGTAGCCCACCCAGTATTCAAACTAATGCTCACAAATTAAATTTAAAACCCATCTTGTGAGCGTTTGAATATGATTCACCACAGAATTACTATTTAAAAGTTAGAAAGTAATATTTTTCTCTAACACAGTCCATGACCATAATTTCTGATGTTAAATGGAAATATTAAAACAGGTAAGTAACTTAATTGAGAAAAGAAGAGTTTTCTGTAGGGACATTACATCACAGTGATTCATACTATCCATTAAAAGTGGCTAACTAAACTATTGAAGGGACCATCCCTTCTCCCAAGGCCTTCTCCCCTGATTCTCTTGAAGAAGATATAATCTAGTCCGTATTGTATAAAACAATGTTAAAAATGGAGTATTGATATTCCAGAAAAGCGTTTTATCAACAACTTTTATCGATAAATCCACCCTCTTACCGTGGTCCAACCCAAACCTTGGAAAGCCAGACATTTTTATTTATTCATTATTCTAATGTACGATCTGCGTCACAGGTATTAAACGAGGAAGATAAAAATTCAGTTTAGCATCGAATACACAACGTATTAAATGGCATTTGAACATAACCAAGGAGGCATCTGACAAGGCTGTACTTCCAAGCCACAGGTTCTCTCTGGGATAGATAATTTTACGGCCTTACCTGAAAACCAGGATTCCCGAGCGGCATTGACTAGCTCCTGGATGTAAGCGCGGACAAAACTCATATATTGAGAGTATTGAGAGTATTGAGAGAGATACAGATGATTTTTAATTCCATCATTCATTGTCAGAGAATCATTCACTCCTATTTTTCACTTCCTCCATCTCTCCAAGATAATATTATAATAAAAACCAATTATATTGGTATCAATATACAAATAAAGATAGTGGTTAGTATTTGGGAATTTTGTCACCCTTATTTAAGATTTGATTTAATTTGTACCTACTTTTTCTAAGTACAATATACTTTCTGTGGTCGTTCATGGACACCCTACAATAAACTATCAGGTACTATATTGCACTTGATTGCTCTTTTCGTGCAAAGATCAAATTATGTACCAATTTATCATCATTTTATTTCGTCAGCGATTGATGACTTAACATTCTTACCGGCACAGAATATGAAAATAAATTAAATATGATTTTAGAAACTTGAAAACTTGTTTAATAGTAAGACTAGAGTGGCAACAAACATCAAAATCTCTTCAACAAGTATTAACTGATGAATCTGTAAACGGATTGACTGATTTCCACGAAATACGAGTAAGACCCTTAATGCGAAATAATAGAGTTAAAATCGAGCCATAACTGTGTTATTATTATTTGATAGGAATTGATCATACCAAAACAGACATACAAACAGCAATCAAACTTATAGTTTTTGTAGTTGGGGTTAATAATTACATATTTTGTACGACTGTTAACGTCGCGGGCAAAAAATGAGATAAATAATTTGACAAAAAATAATTTATACCACAATATATTTCTTTTTAATCAGGATTATAAATTAATTTACTTGTAATTTGAACATTTTTAGATCACTCGTATCGCATGTCCCTTTTAATCAAAACTTAATTGAATTTTTACAACCTTTTCTTACCTTTGTCAACCCTAAAAAAGTTTGATTTACAGAGGGTTCTGTCGCTATAGAAACCAAATAACAACAAAGGGATCGTAATCGTAACACAGCAAGCGATACTTGATTCTAGACTAGTAGGCTGATCTGAGCAACTAAAGTTGACCAATAAAATTGACTGGAATGTTACTCAGCAATTTCTGAAATCCTCTGGTTCTGTTGACTGGGGAACATCCTCATTTTCTTATTAAAAGTTTTAGCATCGCTAATAACAATTTTATTATACAACCTATCCTGGTACCAAATTTCATTCAAATACATACTTACAAACTTTCGCCTACTAAAGATTTTTTTTTGAGAAATAGAACAATCATATATTTATCTATTAATTTTCTAGTTTCTGGTTTCTTGCTGGTTCTTCCCCATAAAACAAGCAAAAGAACGCTAACCTTAGTCATAAGAAAGCCTGATATATTTGACAGTGACGTTTATATGTAATTTTTAAGAATTAAACGGAAATAAAGATTTTTGACTATTGCCTTCATTTATATAACTAACTAATACTAGCTAAATATTTACAAACTTGTGGATAATGTCGCGTAGCTCCATGGATTTCCTTTTGTTGCTCAACTGGCTTCGGCAACTATTGTTGCGGATTATAACATAATTTACGTGAAAACCGTTCTTGTATTCTTTGGGTCGTAACCCCGTTCTTGGAAAACAGTGTAATAAATTATGGCTTCGCGAATTTCAGTCGACGTTCATACAACAGCATGTTAGTTATTTAGTAGTACTCTATGAAATATTATAAGTTAGAACATTAATGTATTCCACATCAATCAATATACACTATAATAATCAATATCCTGACTGACCGAATAACATAAATAGACTAAATAGACAACGTACAGCCTAAACCACCTGATTTCGCAGATTGTAGTTGGTGGTTGGGAGTAAGACTAAATTGAGTGGGGTGTAATCTAAGACATCAAAAGAAAAATGACGTGTTTTGGATACGATTGAATATTTTTCGAACTGTGTATTATTCTACACAACAAAACCATGGAAGTGTTTTATTGTACTGGCTTTCTGTACATATTTACGAAAACAAAGCTAATGTATGTAATACTATATGTTACAAAACATACGTACAGAAAGAAAATATAATCCTCCGTAGTTGTGCTGGGTAGAATCTCACTCATAGTTACCAATATCAAAGTTCCTATATACCTTTGTTGAAAACTGAGACCAACAAATAAAACTGGCTTCATAGCTTAGTTGGTAGTAGATATATGGATACATTACATGAATTCAAAACATAAAATTACCAACTAGACAAATTTATATAAATGAGAACAGAAATGCACAATGGACGGGCTTATATCGCTTAAAGCATAAGTCGGTCGTGGGTTTGATTCCCTCTCAACACAAGCATTTGTGTGACTGATATAAATGTTTGTTCTGTGTCTGAGTGTTTATATGTACAATATGTATTTATAAAAAAAGTAATATATAAGTATTCTATCACTAATCTATTATAAATGGCTCTGTATGAATTGTCCACGAACATTATTAAAAAAAACAACTGCTATTCTTAATTACATCAACTATGACAGTTAGGGTTATAAACATTAAATTTTCATATTAACTAAAGTTATAGCATGAAGTTTAACGGGAAAAGCACCGACCGTACATCTAAGAGTAAGCAATGTTTACCGTGACTCAAATAGTCTGGCAAGCAAACTACAAAGGCTATAAAGGTAATAGCCAGTCACGGCGAGACCACCCAAGAAGATGATTACGATGGCTAATTTAAGGACATTACGAGCAACGCCTCTTATTTAAGTATACGGCACAGCTATGCGCGGTAATTTTTATTTATATCACTTATGTTTACATTTATAGGCGCATGACGTTTCTTCATGTCTCGAGGTGATGGGTGTTCGAGAACAAGAGAGTTCTCCGTGAAAAGGGGATATCTTGCGAGCGGCTGTTGTGTTCGTTGGCGTCCAGGTAAAATTGACCTAGACTCACTTGGGAGTTGATGAGATTAGAATATTTGGGTTATATTTGAAGCATATCACCAAAGTGACTGTATACTTACTTAAACCGGAAAAAATAGATCAAAAAGATGTTAATTTACTTTTAAAGGGAAGGCTTTATGTTGGTTTGTTGAACTTTAGTTACGCGATGTGTTCGCCAATTTTAAACCAATGCGTATGTTTCTTTTTTATTTAGTACATTTCCGAGATGATTCCGTAGATCCATGGAATAATTTCACCCCCAAGGGCAATAAATAAGAGATGAACACTTGTTATACTTTATCTTACATGTGCTTTAATGGACAGCTCCTTTAATGTTATAAGCAGACATCAGCTCGTATCACACCTCCACCTAAATAAAAACTTATTTAACAACTTACATAATCTGTGAATAACATACACAGTTACCAAGGCGCCTTTTTCGCCAAAGAGATAGGGTCTAAAAAGGCCACTTTTCACCATTATGCTTACACTATCGTGAGAACATGGCAGGTGGTGAGCACATCGTTACCATTGACGGCTCCGTGGCTTAGTTGGTAGTAGCCCTGCCTTCGAAGCGAGGGGTCCCGGGTTCGATTCCCGGCCGGGGCACACTTTGTGTGGTGAGCATGAAGTTTGTTCTCGGGTCTTGGGTGTTTGTCTTGTGTTTCTGTGTTTGTCTATGCCATCTGCGACACAGGGAATCCTAGTGCAGAGGTATGAGTGTGTTAACGTTTAATTGTTTTCTCAATAACAACTCAGTTAACACCTTGCAGTCATTCCTCAGTAATCCGACAGTCAGGGCATTAGCAACGAAAATTACCAACAATTAGTGACTAATGATATCCAAATCCACCTGATACATTTCCCCTGTAAAAGTGCACTTACCTATAAAATTGATGATAAATTATTAATATATCCGGAAACTACAGGGGAACTACCCCCTCGGCAGTCATATATCCAAGAAACGACAGAATAAATATCAGTTATTTTAGTAATGACGAAGTGGCTTAGTTTCCCCTCCGTCATACATAATGAAAATTGTACGCAGAAATAATGTTTGTCGTAGACCCAGAGGTATTAACTTTTGTAATAAATTCGAGCTTTTACGTTAAAAAGCCGTGCTAATATCTTTTACCATAATGACACAATGCCAATAATCAGTATAAATTTATATTCTTGAACATTCCACACGGCGCCATCCGAGGTGGGAATCGATCCCATGACCTACGGTGCAGAAGGGAGAGTTACAACTTACTGAGCTGTGAGACAGTTATGTGGTAGTTAAACTGCCTTGTAGAGACCAATCTACATGACCGCATCGTCACTTACCACCAGGTGAGATCGTGGTCAAACGTTTAGCTATCATTGATATACGAACGTTACTTACTTATATATACTTCGCAATGCTACATTGAAACGTCAATATTTTTTTGGGGGTCCGGCTGCTCGCGTTCTTAGGTGAGTACCCTTAGAACACACGTACCCCCTGGGTCGTGCTAAGGGAGCAACAAAAAGTATCAGTAGAACTTGTGTGTTCACCTGCCTACACACCTGGTAATCTACTGCCAAGCAATGGTGCACATTACTTCGGTCGGGAAGGACCTAAGTCGTATTGCTGTTGTTATAGTCCGAGGTAACCACTTAACATCAAGTGGGCTTTATGCTCGTCTCGTCACATTTTATTTCACAAAAAAATGTTGATCTTTAAGAATGTCTTGCTTATCAACTACGATGCATATACATACATGCTGGGGAAACTGACAATTTAACGCGATCACCATCACATCTCATTCGTTCCCACAGGCCCATCTAAGGCATGTTTAGTGTGATATCACATAATACAAACGTTTCTCACGAGATAAATGCGTAGGTACTTAGACTACGTAGGGATCACAAAACTCATCAATAACATGACTGCCATGCCTTATTAGAGAATGAGCGATCACCTTATCCGGAGTATCATCCTCCATGATTGGATCACACAATGCCAAGAGTTTCAGTACAAAATTAAAGTTGACACGCGTCATTTCCCCTTCAATGTTTTTTTTCTTTCTTCTGGCGTCCCTTCAATTTTGTTCTTCCCTTTTTTTTTTCAAACAAATTACTGATTAAAAAATCAAATAAGACGACTATAACCCTTAATTTTTTATTTTACGGAATCATTTTTTTGGAATATTTTCATAATCATCAAATATGTCCACAAATCGACGAAAAACCGCGTAGGGAAAATAGCTTATAGACGAATAGAGAATCTCCTCCTTTTCTTGAAGTCATATAGAATAGAATAGAAATAGTATATAATTTAGTACAGGAAAGTTTAGTTTATGTCTTCGTAATTCTTGGGCACAATATATGTAGGATACGAGTACTTGCTAGGATGTTGCTTCATTCCCATAGATAACGAAATTACTTTTCCCATTAGATGGGTACGGCAATTTTGGTTACCTTTTCGATTCGGTTTAATGTTATTGAACATTACTTTGTTGTTTGAAAGAATGCTGTATTAAACCATTTTTTTTACTATAACTCAAATATGGATTATTTAAAACAAAACAAGGCTAACATCCAGCATAATGGACCCCCTTAAAGATTAGCTACTGCGCGTTCTATCTTCGACTGCATCTTCACTTATTATCAGGATCACGTTAATTTGCCTAAAGCAAAACACAAATATATGTTGTATAGTACCCCTCATGAACTTGGCATAGGTCTGCAGGTTACGTATCTTCGGAGACGTCTCGGCTCAACAATAATTATGTCCTTTCTGACTGGCACAAATATTTTTAACTTATTTTCATTCCATGGACCTACGTCCGCGATAATGGAAACCGTCTAAGTGCGGTGCCTCCACTGACAGATAAGCGAGCCGAGACTGGAGACTTGAGTTGCAACAGAGGATAGATAAGAACCACAAGAGAGTAACGAACTCGTAAAGCTGGTAGTTAATTATCATTAAAAGGATATTCTTACAACGAATACAGGGTTTATTAACATACAAGCCCATACATGCAATTAAAAGATTTTTATTTCTAACTAACCCAAGCGAGGGCTTGATTTGATGACCATTTTACAATCAATTTTATCAAAGGAAATTTTCGCATTTATGTGAGTAGCAAAAAGTTTTTTCAATTCTACCCAAACATTCCAATTTTGCGAGCAAGGTTGAAAAAGTTAATTCTTTCCCTAAAAACTTTACTAGGATTAATACGAACACATAAAAAAGCAAAATTGGTCCAGTTTCTTTTTTATTCTTACAGATAGATTTTTTCTCTCATAACGTTTCTTGTTCTTAACTGCCAAAAAGCTTTAACATCATTAACCCTTAAAATACAAATATGTTGCGTTTTATCTAAAATTATTAAATTGACCAATATTTGGAAATAGGTATCTAATTGTTACCTTTAACAAGTAAAATTATTAAAAACTTTGAACCATTCAAACTACTCGCAAATTTGTCGTGGCGCCACCTGCACCTTTCACCGCAAAGATAACATAGATACTTATGCATTTTATCACTGCCACAAAACACGCGCACGGTATCAAAATAAAAACATCCATCAGTTGCCTGCACTGCACGGCCCGAACCGTCACATGCGACCGAGCCGTGAGCGAACGCAGGCCCAGACGAGCGCATCCGAACTCCCAAGTCGAACGCAATCTGTGAACGCGCCTATCGTATCGCCAGTATTCGCTAGTCCGGAGGCGACCGCGGGCGGGGCGGCACGTTCGGTGCGCGCCTCGCGTCTTGCATTGTTTTCAACCAGTGTTTCTGTTTCTACAATCAATACATTCGCGTTAACGTTGACAGCCTAAACCTTTATTACACCGTAATCAGTGTCTAACCCTTCACAAATCGTGTGTTGGTCAATTCGAAGACGGTGGTGTATTGACAAGTGAAACTCTTTATCGTTCCATTCATCCCAGACGGTTCTGTTTGTTGGTATTTATTGTTGGACAATGTGCTAGTGATCGTTGTAAAAGGATGCTTGCAAATCAATAAGGTGGATGTCCCATCTGCGAGCAACTGAGCTACCGTGAGCACAGCTGCATATTGATTTGTGCTTTACCGGGATCACTGAGAATTGACATTTACGGTGAGTAGTGTTACAAAGAAACTTGAAATCAGTATTTTTTTATTTATTTTTCAGGTTTTTTTCAGGTAAATAAGAAGATACAAACAAAGGATGACCCAATAAATTTTTAGATGGCAACACCAACAAATATACCTACACTGCACAGATGCATGTGACTGGATGATGATAATGACCCGATTACAACCGTCAGAGTATCTTAAAGCTTAATATTGGGTCTTTGTCAGGACAAAATGTTATATTAATATTAATATTACATATTAAAGACAAGCCATCGTATCCACATCCTTTACGTACACAATGCTAAAACTTCAAAGATATTGCTTTCAGTTCTCATTTTGCATGTAAATTGAATAGGTTTACGTTCATAAAGTGTATAGAAAGAAGTATTTCTCAGATTTCTATATTATGGATATAATATACAAAAAGAAAATGGAAGAAATTGTTTATAGGTACATTTATAATCTGTACATTTGTAATCTTATATTATTAGAATTACATGATGTACTTATTTACTTACTGATTCAATAAACTGTAATAAAACTTCTTTTATTGCTTTATCTAAATACGACAGCTCTGCAGCTATCGTTAGTAGTCATGCCTACGAAACGAGAGCTCCTAGGTTCGATGGGGCAATCTTTGTGTGATGAGCGTGAAGTTTGTTCTCAGATCTGCGCCATGCCATCTGCGAGAAAGGGATTCCAGGGTTATTATTAGTGTAAAATAATTGTTTATTAAATAACGTGTACCTATTAAATATAGCTAACATAATAGAGAATATCAACTCTTGTCAACAACCGAAAGTAGCTGCAAATATAAACAAAGCATCTTATTCGTTTGTTTATAAGAAGCACAGAAGTGATGACACAAAACATGCGTCACCGTGTTTTCAAAATATATTTAAGTCTTCTGTGAAAGGCCAAAACGCTTACAGCTGCGAATGTCAAGTGATACTTGAAAAGCTTGAAAATTTTAGATCAAGTCTCAATTAGTCGGAAATTGGATCGGGTTCTAACAAACCATGGGTATGGAAACCAATAAGCCACCAATGTTCCAACTAATCCTTTCACAACGGGGTATTTTAGTAATTGGGATTATTTGAATTGGCTAATAAAACGATGCCCTTATAGTTATAAATAGCGCTACATGTACCATTCGTATTCAAACCGGAAAAATAATCTTGATAAAGTAAAAAATTGGACTATTGTTTATCTTTGGAAAAAACTTTTGAACAATTTAACCTTTGACTTTAGAACCGTAAAAGGCCAAGCATTAGGATACCTTAATACTTGGAAGTAAATGAATCCCAAAGATACGAGATTTTTTTTTTTTTTAAATGAAGTCAAGGTATCAACTGAATACGCAAAAATACGGATGGAACGAGCTAATAACAAAAAGTTTCACATTTTGTCCGGAGATACTCAGCAGCTACCTGCTCGGCCTCGTGCCCAATCTTCAGTCACCCAAACAATGGACTTTAAAACGAGACCTCAAAAACAGGTAGAACAATACACAAGATACCTATTATCCCTATATTTACGTCCTAGCGAGTAAGTATAAAGATCTTATGGATATCAATAAGAGTAATCAAGTTTGCAGTAATAATAATACACGCTATTTAGGTGTACAAGGGATCAAATCATCTGTTTCCTGCCTCAAACAAGTCTGGAACTATGGAGCGCAATGTGGTATTAATATTTGCAAACTTCGAATGAATCTCGGAGCAGTTGCGGAGTACACCTGACCGCAACGAGAAGGGAAGGCAACCAGTTTTTACACCTTGTAGGTATATACACATTGCCAAATCACTCCTTGTCTCTCATAACTTCAAAAGAAACTTCGAGCAAATCATCTATGTATTTACCGTTGATATACGAATACGAATAGAAAGCGCAATTCATTTGCGGATCGATAATGCCGTCTAGTAATTACCGTTGCTATTCCACTAATCTATTCACTTGGGAATTTATTCTCTCCATCGATGCGTCTATTGTCTTTTTGCAGTATGACATGACTTTTCGCACTTTCTACAATATCATAAATAGAATCACAAAGATTGCGATGATTCAATATCCGCTTCGATTGTCGAAAGTTTTCAATGATTCGGTGAAATTGGTGGTTCGTTGACTAATATCTTATGGTTTTGTTAACATTTATGGTAAATGTCTCGTGATTGAAATTCGTGTTTTTGTTTAACTACCAACCCAACAGTTTTAAACAATCATTATGGTATACTACGAGACCAATTTTTGTTAATTGCTCTACTTGTTTTTCGTGATCACTGCTATTGTACTCCTACAAAAGATGTTTGTACAAGTGTTGCCGTTTCATAATGAACTTTTTAAAACCTTTAATGCAGAAGAACATCTTCAATATAATATTTCCTATACATAATGGACCTATACAAAATAAAATACATTCTGAATCACCATATTGGTATTTGAGAGTATAAAATATTGTGGTTAGACATTCCGAAGCTTCCCGTGATTCATCATCAATCCCTTCTTGATCCCTTTAAATATTTTATAGGTAATTTGAATTTTAAATTTGAATTCGGCATCATCTTAGTTTTGTACAACGCCTGACTATTCGTAGTTTACAAAGCGTTCCATCATTATCTAAATTTTAATAAATATATATATAAATGTATCCCTATTTCCCTTGGTCACGACATCACTGAACGGCTGGACCAATTATGCTAATTCTTTTTTTTTTGGAGTTTGTCAATGTCAGAAGAAGGTGTTCGTACGGCAAATAAATAAGAATTGGGCAGAAAATTCTCGAAAAACTGCGGGTAACACCGCGGGGCGCAGCTAGTCGGTAATAATTAACAATCCTTGGATATATCAAAATTGTTATTGCAAAATATTTTACTTGTAAGGTTTTTACCGTATTTAAGGTTTTTACCGTACCGTTATTAGCTAGTTATGTAATTTTTGTTTGAATGTTAAATGTTAATGCTATTTCGTGGCATCCCGGGTTGCTCATTAATTATGTTGCCTACCGTGAAGTTATCTATAGCCTAAATCTTAACTTACCCTAGAATTACTTAGAAACGAAACCTCACATAAAAAATATGTTAATATTGGTCGATACATCTCAAAACATAGAACGATAAAATAATCTTGGCTAGATGTCCGATTGAAAGTGATTACGTGACAAAACTCTTTTGCGATTTGTGGTTTATTGATAGTTTTCTTTGTTTACCTTTGGAGCATTGACAACACAACATAAAATCTAAAAAAAGGTACATACATTATTTTCATTTAGACTCAAATAATATTAGCTATTATGATTGAAACAATACCTTATCTGCTTCTTTTGAGACATATAGGCATAGTACATTGTTTTTGGATAACGTATATTTCATATTTTACCAGCAGGCATGTATTATTCCCAGAGTTGCGCTTATTCCCAGAGGTCCAGGACTCCATTATTTTTAAAAATATTAGGTTCATACTTTGATTCCCAATAGGTTCAATGGGTCCAATTGGATCCAATTGGTCCACGACATTTTAAAACAAACAATATTTCCAGCGGATCCATCAAATTGTTTGGTACAGTTAGCAATAAAGGCTTCGGATAAAAATATTTGTTTCTTCATGAAATAAAAGATAACGAATAGATAAATCAGGACTCTTTCTTAGATCACAAAAATTATTAAAGAACGTTAATGTGGCAAATGTTTGCATTGTTTAATATTGTAACCGGTTAAATTAATACCCTCGTCACCATTCCACTATCGGACGACCAGACGTACGGTTCAGCGCCATTCCGTTTCAGTCGACATGCCATTAATACGCACCAGCGTACTGCAAGGGAGTGGAATGCTTTGCCTGAGTCTGTGTTCCCTGACCATTGCAACCTGGGATTCTTCAAGAGTAGAGTGAATAGGTTTCTCCTAGACAAGCGTCACTGAATGCTCCATCGTCCGCCGCATCTTCACTTTCCATCAGGTGAGATGGCGGCCAAACGCTTGGCTATATATCAATAAAAAAATAATTCGGGAAGAAACTGAATTTCTCATAACTCTGATCTGAAATCTAAAGCGCTTCGTGTAATAAAAAATATTAAAAAAATAAATTCGTGTAATAAAAAAAACATTGGAAATTATCTTACTTAACAAGATATAATAATTATATCATGCATAAAATATAAAGATTTTTTACATAAATGACAAGCTATTTGCAGTCTTCAACCTATGGACTCATGCAAATAGTTTTTCAAAATCCAAAACAACCACAATATGAATGAAAGATTTCGCAATTCTCTTGAACTTTGTATAATCGTTTGTTTTGTACAAATTCCGTTACTAACTTTTGGGCTCATCAATTTATATTCTTGATTAATCTGATAATCTACAAATTGTTTTCGTCTTAAGAGAATTGTTCCACTTTGTATTAAAGTTTTACCAAAGAGTTTCAGATATTCTACTCTGTGTTGGTATTAATAGGATAATTTATAATTCTATTTTCTAAGGTCGAAAGGTTTAATTAAACTAGAAGGCTGACACTGTTCCATCTATTTTTAATGAGAACTTAATTAATAATCACACCCATGAGACTTAATGGCCTTCCCTGTATTGCATACCATAACATATACTCTAGAATCCCTATATTATTTGCTTGCAAACATGTTGTGTTCGGTAAGGAAAATAAATCTGCAACTTGTATAGGTTGTAAAGTTAACTTTATTCTACTGTCTTTTGTTCCGTGCATCGTAATAGCGCATTTCATCTTCCAAATGTTAACAAAAGTCTAAATAGATCAAGTTATTGCACATCGAACTGGATGAGTAACAATGACCACAATTGGGATGTTTTCCCACACAGTGTTAACGACCCACGTTGAGAGTCTTTGAATGTGGATGCTAAATGACACATTACAGGCGTTAAGTTATGCCGACAATGTACTGTTTAACAAATTGCTTGTCTACCTACAGAAATCGATTGATTGAAACGGTGAAACTATCCGTAAATAAATATTTATTGTTTTATGCACATCTTATGTGTGTTTTATCAAGTGGCTGATTTAAAAACCAGAAATGAAATATCCCGAATTTTCACCCGCAGGGCTGGAATTTTTCCATAAAATTTGTACAACTTTTTTTTAGTACTATTTATGTATGATTTTTAAATTAGCCACTAGTTTCAGAGTTTTATTATAGGTCTCATATAGTCTGCTGTTGTTTATTTTATTTATTCTAAAATCATTAACGATTATTTCCACATTTCCTAACACTTCGGTTAGGAAGTGCCTCAATGAGACACTTTTTACTTTGTGGTACTACCGTGGGAACGTAGACATGACGAGTGTTGAGCTTATTGCCGCCATTGTTTTGACGACATAACGGGATGAGACTTATGTCGTCTCATACTTCGGTCGGAAAGACCTAAGTCGAATTGCTGTTGCTATGGGCGGAGGAAACCACCTAACATCAGGTGGGCCTTCAGCTCATCCCATCACTTCAATAGTAGGTATTAAAGAAAAAACTTAAACCAACGACAATTACCAACAAGTTCAAAGGAAGTTTATATTATTTGTATCAAATTATTGCATTTTAATAAACCATTCTAAATTGGATTCAAAATCATAGCGCAAACCAATCGCAGTACCTACTCGTACTTATTAGCTCAATTGGTTGTATGGGGAAATCATGCGAAGTTTCGATATTTTTAATGGAGGCATGGCTCGATTGCATTTGGAAACACTGAAATGATTAGTCAGTTTCATTTCATAGTACGCGAGTAGTGAAATCCCATTTATAAAATTATACAATGAAATTAGTGTTCGATTTCATATCCTTTCGTGTCATGCCGTGTCTTTACCTATTTCCACAGAAACACATTAAACTTTCAAAGTATTTGGTTAATACTCTGAGTATTTCAAAATATGTAGTTCATATTTCTTTTCTAATACTCAGGACACTTGGGGAAATCTAATAATAATAAAAGGGCGTTAGCTGAGTTTCTGTTAGTATAAACTTAACTACTGTAATTAGGACAGTGTAACTTCTTCGGACGGTTTACGGGTTCCTTACGTAATGAAATTTGACTGTATAAAATCAAAAATTATAATGCTCGAAACTCTACACTACACCTCTACACTAGGACTGTATATGTCACATGTGGCATTGAAAACAAATTAGATAATCTATATCTTATATACAAGGCCCATACAAATAATTGCATAAAACGCGACTTAATCCCAACGACCCCAAATTAAATTCCGAGCTACCCCACTAATTAAAAAATATTAATTGAAACGACGAGATATTGTTGTCTCATGGGGATAGCAGGTGCAATAAAAGTACCTTAATCGAATGAATACTATGAAATGATTTGCTATAAATTTTCCATAGCCAGCATTCCATTAATGCTTCGAGTTTTATGCTATCCATATGACAAAGAGCATAAGAGTATGGCAAAAATCTAACCAGCTAACCAGTAGCCGCTTGCTTGTAAAGGCAGGTATTATATTCTCTACTAAATTTACAAAAATTTGTTTAATACAATAAATATCTTAATTTATTTTAATATCTGGCTTTGGAATGTGTGAGTAATAAATCCAATTCGTATAAATAATTACAATGATTGAGTCTGTTGATAATTTGGAGCATTTATGTCCGAGTTTATCAAGCAAACCGTAGGTACAATTTAATTTTAAACGTGTAAGTAGGTACCAAGTTTAACAAACTTTTCAACTCACGAGTTAATTAGCTTAATTAAATATACCTTAGTAAGTGAGATTGTTCGTTACTCTGTGTCGGCATGGATATTAGGCTTGCGTAAAATTCACACCATTTTATTTCCGAGGTAAATATATTTTGTCACGATCTCTACCAAACCCTTGTTACCAATTTTGTTAATTTGTAACAATACAAAACTGCCTATCTTTACGAGGATCGGCATTATGAAACCGTGCATCATAATCTACAATACAGAAGTATAATAAATAGTTATTACACAACATTGTCTATTGTGCAGGTATCTTAGATGTTTAGTTACCTTCCGCAGACTTAGGCCCGGAATCCACCAAAGCGGAGAGGAGAGAAGAGTAATCAGCCAGAGAGGCTAGAGCGTGGCCGACGGACAAATAGTTTACACAACCTATCAGGACATCAATTTTCCATGCATACAAACGAGATATCTCGTCTTCTCCGTAAACTGAAGTTAGCGAAGAAGAGATGGGTAAATAACGTAATTATATTGTAATTACATCTTTCAGTCTACCTACGCTTTGGTGGATCGCGTTCTTTAGCAAGTAGAGCTGAAGATATTATGCAAAATGATGACTTTCTAACGAATTTGTCACGATTATAAGCAAGATTTGCTCATTTTAGCGTAGGTGAAGAGACTTTGTTACAACCCCATGTAACTTTGATGTTGTTTTCGTTAAGCAAAATATACTAAGCCGGCGGAGCTCTTTTATTGCACAAGACATTCTACACATTTCGCAACTTTTTGGTAAGCGCAAAAAATTACTAAAAAATTCAGGCATTTTTTATATCACGATGTTGCACAACTCAGAAATATTTTTTATCTGTGTCGTAAGTTAAACTGTTATTAAGCATTACATGCAGGTTTTCAGCTTAGCGTGGCATTCAGACTAACCTGAAACTGTAAATACAACACCAAGTATTTTGATACGTTGCGAATTATAGCCACATATTAACAGAAATGGTTCTAGATAAGGAATTAGATCAATCCAGAAAGATAATGCTGATAAGATTATTGAAATAACATTTAACACAGCAAATTCGATTTTATACTGTACAAGCTTTTGGTCGTGGATTCACTCATGTAATTGGAGTAAACTAACTCATATTCGCATTTATATCATTATATAGTTAGGCTTATTAGATTGTTTAACCTTTTCTTTTAGCGTTGCTTGCTTAGGTTAAAGTTAAACCTTACCTTAGTACAATACCTTAACTAACAGAAACGGTATAAGATTAGTTAAGAAATATATTTTATCATAAAGATTGCCCCGGTGATCGAACTCTTCGCTTCGAAGTCGTCAACAATTTTGCTAATGTTATCTATTTCCGTCTGTTAGTTAAATATTGATACTGGCTGTTGCATAACAATATGATCGTGGCAGAAAACTGTTTCGTTGAACGTAACAAAATTCCTTAATCATCATTGTCTAATATTTGCGAAGTCATATCCTGGTCTTTTATCGCTACTGAATTACAATAGTTTGGGTTTGTTTATCATTTTTTGCCTTTCACGTTAAGTAACAGATGATTGATGATATTTGATACACCATTAGCGACTTTGAACTTTGCTTTGAGGGCGATCCTTACTGACTTCAAAAAAGAAGGTCCTATGTTCGCCTGTATGTGTTTTATATATGTATGTTTACTCGTACCTGTCAAATGTGGACTGATATTGAAAATTCTGATATTGTTTAAAGCTACTAGTTATATTGGCGACCACCTCAGAAATTCATGGAAAAATTTCAGCCCTCACGGTGGAAGTACTGTAGTATGTTTATTAGACGAATCCGTAGCTTATCTACATTAGCTAATAGTAGCCCTGCCTTCGAAACAAGGGGCCCGAGTTTTCGGATCTTCAGTTTTTGTCTTGTATTTCTGTATATGTCCAAGCCATTTGCAACACAGGGAATCCTAGTGCAGGAGTATACGTCTCATGCGCATGTGACTTCACCAGCAACCACGCCGTTCCACCGGAACACAGTAATGCAACCAGTACTGCTTGGCGGCAGATTCCAGACATGGTGGCAGTACCTCTCCGGACGAACTTGGCAGAAGCTCTACTGCTACTTTGTGTTGCTCCTTTCGCACCACCCGAGGGATAGTTAATAGTTGGCTGGTTATTTATTAGCCATCTGTCATCTACTTCACCACATAGAAGTTCGTTCCCTTGATATGAATAAATAGCCCGCATACAAGTGATATCAATTGGCATTAAGGGCCATCAACCAAGCTTTTATTCCAATTGAAATTGGGTTTATGCACAGACAGTGTCAATCAGAATAATGAATCCCGATCTCATAATGATTTCCGAATTAAGAGCCGCCTGAATCAAATAAAACTTCTCAAATGTTCATGTCTTTATTTGGTTATGGTAACTAGTTAAATACTCACAGGCGTGGGGTTAGTAGCCTATGTGGGTGTCGTAGCAAAAATTCGTTCCAAATACGATACAAAAATTAATCATATATAATATATCCTTTCATTTTTATTAGAGCTGGCATCAATTCAGACTTGACTCTCTTAATTCAGAAGACTTTTTTATATATTTTATTATGTTAGACTAGCTGCGCGGCTTTACCCGCGATTAAATAGTCAACATAAGACGATGGGTAAAAATGTCAGAAGTTGTGTTTTTCTAAGAAGTCACAAAAAAAAATCGAAAGTAATATTAAACCTAATAATTTATCAACACATTCCTTCGACACTCTTGTCGACTTTTGTAGTGAGTACCAAAACACTTATTCAGTTATTGGGATAGGGTAGCTCTATTCTTATGAAGTTGGTACTAAGAAAATCGTATCGGCATCTAGAATTCCAGATTATACGTATTTTTTATTATCTGACAACATAAGTTTGCTTTGTAATTCTAAAAATAATGGTTTTAGAATATTACAAAGCTAAAGTAACCTCTATTTTGGACTCCGGCTATTTTAATCTGAGCTGTAAATTATAAGCTTTGACGATATTTTGAAGGCTCAGCTTAAGTACTCTAGACAACACAGCGTGGGTGGAATCAGTAGATCAAATTAGAGTGAATATATACCAACACAATCTCAAGTGGGCAGGCAGGTTCTTTATAACTGCAGTTCCTTCGATTCGTGCACAGCCGTTAAATTGTTATTCAGGCTTTGCATTACTCCGGCAGTCACGTTCACGCGACAACGAGACTGGACTATAATTAACTATTCATTCATAATACCGTCAATAAATAACCGTTGACCTCTAAAAATTGGAAACACACACGCCAATACTTCATTAGAGCTCGCGTGACGAAAATACTTTGGTATAAGATCCTTAACAAGCACCCGAGAGACCGAACCTGTCTGTCGATTTCTCTTTTCTTAAGCTGTTCCTTCGTGCCTATGCGTCATTTGGCAGTAAAAACCCGAAAGTAAATTCTTTAGGACATTTTCTAATTTGTCCCTTGTCCCTTGTCCCTCGAGGAGGCCTTGTAGAATAATTGCTGCAGCCATTAACATTCCAGCTATGTAACATTACTTTCTCGAGTGGGTGGTACTATACATTTGGAGCATTATTCAGCTGAAGATAAAGATTTATAGACGATAAACAGAACACAACCTGAATTTAAATGTAAATTAATAGCCACAATGTTGTTAGTTGTTTCAAAAGATTCGTTTTAATCCTACTAATATTATAAACGCGAAAGTTTGTAAGTATGGATGGATGTTTGTTACTCAATCACGCCATGAATCAGAACAGACCTGGATGAAATTTGGCACAGAGATAGATTATAGTCTAGAATCGCACATAGACTACTTTTTATTCCGGAAAAATGTACGGTAGTTTATCAATACATAAGACTAGGCTCACAGTTGGTAGTAGGTCTGTTACTACCAACTGTAGGTTGTCATTCCCACCCAGGATATACATTTGTGTGACGAACATAGATGTTTGTTCTGTATATATATGTATTAAATGCACCTGTGTAATAACAATAAAATTTACTATACAAGTATTAGTATACTTCCCATTTAGCTATACTTAGTCAGGGCTAGACAATACTATATAATAAATGCTGTGTGAAATGTCCATAAATATTCATATACATTTTTCGTCTGACTAAAATTTAAGTTGTCATAGTCAAATATAGCATTAACCTATAATACCTCAAATTTCTAAACGAAAATCTCCAAATGCATGCAATCGACGGCATTTTTCGGAAACTACATAATAACACGGTTATTACCACAAAATAGGTGTATATTCACGTGTCAATAGCTTTCAAGAGGTTATCGATCTGAATTATAAAAGGTTTTCTCCATTGTCTTAACCGCGACAATTCCACGATGGAACTGGCTAAACGTGCCCAAGTACCCGTTTCCACGCCGGCAACGTACGCTACAGTAGCGCTTTGCTCATCCACTTATGATATTTTTGAACCGATATTACTTTCATTTTCACAACCCAGCTAGCTCATATTTATAATACTTGTTTGCGGTAGTCTTGGCATATGAGCGGTAGTATTGATACTGAGTTTGTAAATTTAATTAAACCTTGGTGACTTCTTATTAAAGTAAAAGTGGGGCAGAGCAATCTTTGTATAGACGTGATGATGGTTTTACCTTTTATTTGGTGTTATTTTCAGTATATAATTATTCTGCAAATAATAATAAAGAATAAACGTCTGTGCTAGACACCTATTAGCGTCTTGTCTTCGAGCATAGTTATAATAAATACTTAGACATTTATATTTCTATGTACCGACTGGAACGCGACGGGAGATATTAACAATTCGTTCTGGAATGAACCAGACTACCGTTAGCAAATTTTATAGACCGATTGTTTCGTTATCGTTTCAAACTGGAAGCAGTAGGTATATGGTATATGTAGTTTACAAAATAACCATGAAAATGAAGCAATGACATTGAGTTCCTCTAAAACGAGTCGCCAAGGGTGTTTATTTTTAATTTCACACCCACTACTCAATGTTATGCCATATGTCGTCATGCAGCAAGAATTTTCTATTTAGGATCTTTACGAGCTTATAGTTTGTCAAATAGCCAAAGCAATTTTTATGATATTGACTTCTACTAGAGCTATGTTCAAAGGTCCCACGGTCGGAGTTCATATCATCGGGCAATCATGCGTGATCATTATCATTACTTACCTTAATGTAAGTTAGAAAAACCCACTCTGCATTCATAATATTATCTATAATTGTAGGGTGCCCATAAGCTTTTTCATAATAATCCATATTTCTACAAACAACTTTGTTTAAGTGTTGTCAAAAATAGGTCTTTTACTTTCCCGTGTGAGAAAGGGAGAATGGCCGACTGAAGTTCATTGACGCTCGTGAAACTACTGTAGATGCGGGTGTCGACGTTAATACCGCGCCTTTGTTTATAGGGAGAGTCAAAATAAAGGGAATACACACGTGACGTCTACCAGTCCCATGGCAAAGCTCTTTATCCATCAACACAAAGATATACGCTGCTTTAAAATACTTTTGCCCGAATGTTCTTTTTGTTTGTCTGAAGATGGCATGGCCAGATTTAGATTAGCCATAAAGTTTGTTTTAGATGCTCTTTATGGCACATAGTACGAGGTTAAACCCTGAATATAAACTTTATTTTTGCAAAAAGTTCACCGTCACCGACCACACATGGTGTAAACAAACAGAATTTCACATTGTTTGTCGGGAAATCCAATTAAAAAGTAAGTGCGTACTCTCTGGATACATATTCCAACCTTATCCATATATAAATAAACAATTAGGTATACAAATATAAAATGTAAATATTTCACATAGCGCCATTTAACCCCAAAGCTATATAGCTATAGCTTATACTATGGGATCTAGATAACTGATACTTGTATACTAGTTCTGTTTTTTGTAAATATAAACTTACATATAATACATATTGACACTCAGACACAGACACACACAAATGTGTGTCCTGAATGGGAGTCGAACGCACAACCTACAGCGCAGAAGGCAGAACCAACTGAGGCTATTATGTAAGTGATGGAAAATCGCGATTTCACACCATCTACGATATAATAAGGAAACTACATAGGCTGTGTTTTACCATGGCATCGCGTAATGGCGTGGGATGCTCCATTCCAATAACGTAGCGCAATGATTACTGAGAAGAATCTGCTGGCACGTGCCTTTACTATAATGACGCTTCAGCTCGATTCAACGCAACAGCACTATTGTGCAACGTATTTCAAAGTACTGCGTAACGGCTTGAAATGCATTGAAATATGTGAAAATTGCGAAATACCATAACAAATATCTTGCGGACGCTGAAGCAAAAGCGAGTCGGTCTTGATACTTGTATCTATCAAAACTAATATTTTACATGCGAAAGCAACTCCGTCTGTTCCGTTTTCACGCCTGAACCGCTGAACCAATTTAAATTAAGTTTTAGAGTTGGATGGAACCTTGGACAAGGCTACTTTTCATCACAAAAATAATACTTGAAGGGGATAAAATAGGGCATGAAAGTTTATATGAGGAAGTTGACAAGGAGATAAACTGCATATTCTCCAGAGTTCCACGCGGGCCGTGGGCACAGCTAAGCAGTGACAAAAATACTTTTGGAACATCGAATTGCAGATATCCACATATGTGACTGTGGTTACTGACTGTCGCTCTGCTTCAAGACATGAAAAATATATTATTCATTTATTTTAAAGCTCCCAAGTTTGTTATGTAAGTATTATAGATTGTAGTGCTTACATTGTAATAAGGAATCATGCTCGCTAAAAGATCAGAAAAAACTCTCTCTCTCTCTATAATAAAAAAAATCTATTTTTTATTATAGAGAGAGAGAGAGTTTTTTTATATTTCCCATAGAGGGTGTGATAGGTTTTAATAGCAATTAGATCTTGTTGGTCATTAAAGAAATAATAATTTTAAAAAATAAATTTACTATGAAATGGATAATTTTACCTGTTTTAATTAAATGTTGTAACCTTTACTAAACACTCATATCTTTTTATATTTTTAATATTTAAGTAGTATTGTAGAATAAAATATTTTATTACAGTCCTGTTCTGCTATTTGCACTCTTATCCCTAAAGGGATTTCTTCCAGACAACTACTTCACTATTTATAATTAACATAGTATATCCATATATTGCCACAATGGCTTGATTTGAAAAAAGTTTAATAAAAGAAAGGCACGTACCACTTTCGGGTTACGCATGCCGGGCAAAGTTGCAGCCCTTGGAAGCACCTCATTTCCGCAAAAAGGTTTGATATATCGTCCAGAATCTCCTAAATAAGCGTAAACATTTTCCTGCCTTTGAAAAAATGCCTGTCGTAAAAAAGATGCCTAGGTAATGTCTACGCACAAAACGGATGGTATTTTTAGCTCGACTTCCTCACGCAACTCGTAAAAAGGTCATTCCAACTCGAAACGTAATAAAACGTGTCCCGGATACATTTTATCTTCTGCCTATCTTGGCTTAGGGTTACTCTCTACTTATTGCATTCACTCCTTGAACTCCAATAAACACTTGCAAGTATCCGTTGGGAGTATTCGAATAATGGCACTTTCTGAAACCCCTTAGTACTACATGACGGGACCCGAACGGTTAAGAACTCTCTTGAGGACTTTGGAAAGTTATATAGCTTGTGAAAAGGACAATTTCAAGGGCTATTCTAAAAGTTTTATGTCTAAAAGCGTTAATTGAATCGAATCCGCGAAAGTTTGGCGGAATTGTTTATCTATTCACGGTTTACAGCAATGTTTTATTTGTTTATAATAAAACGTGAGTAGATTAGGAGTCAATTAATTACAACATCTTCATTTTTAGTGATTATACGATTTTCGTTTTGGATGATGATTTATTAAGTGGTCCAACATTATGCTTTCCTTTCCTGATATATAGTTTGACCGATTGAGAAATCACTAGAACCCAATACACAGGTCTTTTATACGGACTAGATAAGAAATATTGCATTTATATATTATACTATAATATTATAGCTTTTAGCCGCGGTTTTTGCTCGCGTTAATGTTGATTTTGTCAACCAATTCCAATGGTTTCATACAAAGTTTACCCCTCCCCCTATAAGTTTTTAGCCTATAACCGTCTCCAAGGTCCCGTCTATCTCTATATCAAAATTCATCATAATCGATTCAGCGGTTTATGCGGGGAAGCGTAACAAACGTATAAGCGCATTTATAATATTAAACAAGTTAGGATTAGTGAAATTCTGTGTACCAAGTCTGGTAGCTTACAGTTCAAAGCTATGGAAAATTCACCAATATGTTACATTGAATAAATATTTCAGCACGGAAAACGCAATACCTCGGTTAAACCGGTTTTATCCCTCGATGGCCTATTTTCGATATGAAAACGACCCACATCTCGTGTCGTTCATTTATCGATTACTTTGATTTAGATGCGGCTTCCATATCAGAATACACATGTTATATGTATAGTACTTTCTGGAATTTGTATGTCTGGAATACTCACTAGTTGGCTTGTTTCAAATTACTAAAATAAAGGAAAATATTATAGCTCAACCTCATAGCTCAAAATAGTCATAAAAATTGACGATTCTCCTCTATTGTATTAAGGTGAGTCCGCAAATCTATGGAATAAGTAAAGGTCACACAAGTTATTCCATAAATGTGTGTAATATAATTAAAAAAAAAAACAGAGTTTCTTGATTTTCACAAATTATAGAATTCAAATTTCGCACAAATCAATTTGCAGTCTGTGTGTGTTAGAAGATAAAAATAAGGTATAGGTACATGACAATCAATCCAGACCAAACCGGATTGGGAACCCGTCATAGATCAAAACACATTAACTCACACTCTTCGAGAGTAGGCCGGTGTCCTTGTAGTGGAAACTTTAGAGACTGATAGATACCGTATGGCATGGCCTTAATTCAACAAGCTACATAATCTGGTCAAGTTCATTACTAAGCTTTACCCATTCTCGACATCATTAACATTCCTGCCTACACGTCAAACAGTCGTGCGGATGCAGTTAATGTCAGATTTTGTAAACTAATACATGGCTTCAATCCAATGTTTCTATTCCATTCTGTTGTCGGGAGTGAATCGATTTTTTATCTCTATCTGGCAAGATGGCCAACCATAGTAAGTAGTCGATTTAATCCTAATTTAGATTCAAATGCCTAACAATAAATATACTATTAGTATTACTCTTTTCCCTTTTGGGTTTATTTTTTCTATATTTTCCTTTTTGTTTATTTTGAGCTGTTTTCTGAACTTTTATCATGAATGCTGTGCTCACCTGTAATTGGTACACATCTTAGAGTTAAGAAGTTTAATTCCTGCACGGAAAAACGAGTGTATTAATGGAAATAATTTGGTACGGGTCCAGTTTCGATTCCAGGGTAGTAATTGGAGAAAAATAACACGATAGAATAGAAACTTCCCAAATCCTATTTATATCTACCACTGACGTCACGGCTCCCAATTACTTGAAGAGTGCCGACAAGACCTAGTGTGGGCAGTAGTTACTATCGCTGTGACATTGAGAAATGAACCCAACCTTAGGAAAGGAAATGGCTTTGAACCAGGAACTATTTTAATTAAATAGAAGATTATTCGTGGTGAACGAAGCATTTTTTGCAAGTAAGCGTGATTAATTGGCAAATTCATTTAACTTCTTTTACTTAGATTTTTTTCGTCATTGATTGATGTTTGAAGGTTGAAACTTACTTTTTACATTATTTACTCACAATATTAGAACACAAATCCGTTAAAAGCGTTGATTTTTATTTTTAATTATAAATTCTGTTCAATATCTTGGAGGTTAATAAGCGCTAGTGAAATTACAGGCACATGAGCAGTTACATCTTAAATGCGACTTCGAAGAAGGAAATGTATATTATACCTGCGCCCCGCGTACCCGCGGTTAAAAATTCAGCATGAGATGATGAGGAAATAACTGTCGGAAATTGTGTTTTTTTGCAAGTCACATAAAACAAAACTACTTTTAATCCCGAAAAACAGAAGTATTTTTTTGAAGAAAATCGTAGAGGCCTAACATACATATACATACTAACAAACTTTTATAATACTATTGATTGTTCTTAAAAGTAGTATTTGTTTAATAATGTTTGGAGTTCACTACTGTTTAATTTGTTCTAATAATATAGCCGAAACCTGTCAACTCCAAAACCCAGATAACATAATACGCTTTCACTATTTATTTTTCTTTCATTAGCCAAATCATTATTAACATAACGTGCAAATTCCGGTGTTAATAAAGATTGGATCACTAGCTAACGTACGTTTTACCTACATTATTGTATATGTCCCAATCGACCACCATTGCTTAAAAACCACATTTTTTTTCAGATTTTCTTAAGAAAGTCACAGGTTGCTAGTAGTATAGGGTTACTCTACCAACATTAAAAAACGCTTACACAGGCTAGCAGTAAAAATAAAATCTCAGTTCCTACAAAAACGGCGGAGCAATTCTTCTTTTGCGGGTACAGCTTCTACGATAGTAAATTGCACCTGCTATCGCCCGGTACGAGATTCATGGTACGAGTTTTAAAAGTAATTTTCTAACGTATAAGAGAAAAATTAATAAGTAGATACTGCTAGACATGAGTAATACATCTTCGACCGCATCGTCATCATTTACCAACGCAATCTTGCCTAGTTTGCGGTTAACGATTGACATTATAAAAATAGTAGTGCATTCTATTTTTATAGATATCAAAGTATAAGTATAGTATCGACATCAAAGTATTTCCATCTATTTTCGTATGAAATAAAAAAGTCTCGTATAGTAAACCTATCGAAAATGTTTCTCAACCCGACAAGCAATGAACAATGCTACAACAACACTACTTATATATATTGTTTAAGAACAATAAATGGAATACTCTGATAATAATTGTAACATATCAAACTCATTTACAGCAATTGAGATTTACGTTTTCTTTGCGCAGTAAACATAGGTCATTGAACTTGATTCTAGTGTGCAACAAAATAGATCGCACAACCACATGTATAGCACTAGCAGTAAAACTTTCAGGTTAAGTGGCGCACGGCTCTTTCTCCCATTATTTTAGTGAACCGTACCGCAAGCACCATAATAGAACCGTGCATAGATGGTATCGGGTACTTCCGGCTTTGGTAGTTGTACAGTACAATGAACACCGGAAGTGACGGCGCGTGCGCTCATCATGCAATTCAACTGTACCTTACTTTACGGCCAGGGCTTTTGCGCTCCGGCTTAGGGAAAGATTTATGATAACATTGATTTAGTTTCGTACGTGGTTGTTTATTACAATACGAACAATTCCGCCTAAATTGTTTTGAGATTTACAATAACAAGATATTTACCATTATGTTTGCGATTTATTGGCTCCCAAACGTTATTTCCACGCAAGAGCATAGATCTGACCGTGACGTGCGCGAAGCACTTGCAGACTTCAGTTTACACTATATGATCATGAAAAATAAAACATGTGTAAAATAAATATGAATGCAAATAATTTGGTACGGGTCCAGTTTTCATTCCAGGGTAGTAAGAAATTGGAGAAAAAAAACACGATAGAAGACACATTCCGTCGGCCAAAACTGCGTCGAAATATTATTATAGTAGACTAAAAAAGTCAAAAGACCGTGGTAAATATTTCGTTTTTCGTTATATCTTTAAATAATGCAAATGATAGTATCGACCGTAATAAATATTATTACTCAATATTGTATTATAACAAAAAAAAATCTGGATTCAATCATGACAAACTAAAGAAGAGTAAAAAATCGAGAGAGGCAGCAGACACTTCGTTCTAGGCTGCAGGCCTGGATATTTTCTCTTTAAGCTAAATAAAACCGTGTCTTATTATAGATAACTCGAACTAAATAGATTACCATAAAACATGTGACCTTTAAGTTATTTTGCTATGGTTAGTCCGTTAATTGAATATAGAAACTGGCTGATTTCATTTATTAACTTTTGGTTAGACACTCAGTTTTGTTCAAAATACATATTGGCTGTAGTGAAAAAATAGAGAAAACACCATGTGAAATAATTTTAAACACAAATTGTATTATATCATACAACCTTGTTTGCTTATAGCACGTAGCTTCGGTGAACACTTATTCAAGTTGGGAAGAGAGGGAATGTTCTATTTTTTAAGAGCATATGTAGAGGAGATTTTGACTATGTGCAAGCAGGCGATTAATGCGCAGCCAAGGCGTGAGGTGTGTGCGGCGGCACATCTCAGCACCGCATTGGTGAAAACACCCTGCCTGCTAAGCCGCTCGACTCCGCAAGTCTCCCTCCTCTCCGCTTTGGTGGAAACCGGCTTTAAGAGGCTTAAGCGGCTAAGCTAATGCGTTCAATTACATGGAATCCATAGGTCTGATAAAGGAAGGACAAATGTAATGTGTGGATGTGTATTTTATTTTTACCTTACGCTTGACGTAATACAACAGTCTAAATAATTATTGTCATACACATAAGGGTCTTTTCTTTGATCTACTCCTTTCTTGTTTGCGTACCTAAAGGGTAAAAACTCTAGTATATTAGCCTGTAACATTTTTCTGCAAGATACCCCTTTAGAGGTAGAACAGACGTTTGTCTGTTCTACCTCTAAAGGGGTATCTTTTGAACTTTAAGCCGTATCGAGTTCAAATATTCAGATTTTGCTGCTATGGTGGATATCATAAAATCCAAAAAATATAATACTAAATACAATTAATAGTACGTAACACCTGATGTCCAAATCCAAATCGCTCTTAACCAGTTATATTCGTTTCCACTACTCCAGATGAATGTATGATGATTGACGCAACTTTGTATGCCTATTGGAAAGTGGCATGTTATTTTGTGTCTGCTCGTGACTTTGTACAGCCATAACATAGATAAATAAACCAAGTGTGCTAAAAGCAACATACATAGAACTGTGTCTATGTGCGTTTACTTTAAATCTATCTATTTTGTAAATGTGTTTCATGAAAAAAACTCCTGGCTGTAGCGCTAGTTACGCAAAGGCCAAATTCCAGTATGGTTTTTCAATAATTCCTTCAACTGTTCCAGGACGAATTCTCGTGAAACGGGCTAAGTTTTTGACATTGAATCAACCCACTCGTCATTAAAGTCATTAACATACAAAACATTGACTTGTATTACCTATTGTTGCACATTATACCAGTACTTACTTACCCATTCATACTGTGGCTCGACTGACTGCCTCCCGTTCATTGAACGGTTTTGACGGATGCAATCAGTTGGGTGATTTACTGACTGCATGGGGGAATTATAATGGGCGATCCCTGTTTTGAAGTCAGTCAGCTTTTGTTAGAGATATGTTTTAACAGAGATTTTGCGTTATAACTTCGTATATTGGTTTAGTTGCGAACAATATATCCTAATGTTTACTTATATAAAACCTTTACGCAACGCCTGCGTGTTTTTGGGAAGGAATAATACGGATTATGAACGTTGAAACGAAATATTTGGTGCGTATTTGAAGGATTTCCAACTTGAAGGGATGGTATATCGCCGTACGCACGTCTGTCAATATGAGAGAATGGAGAGGCGGGGATCAGGTGGCTAATTCAGAACGTTATTGAAATCGAACTTAAGAATGGATCTTTTTGTCTCCTTCTAGCAAGATGGTCAATGAAATGAAGAAAAGAGATATAAATATTATTAGAAGCAATGGTTCAAAGCCGATAGTCTTATGCACTGAAGGGTACAATAAGCCAGAGCAGATGGAGAAAGGCCTCTCTGTCCGTTTCCTTTCCCGTTTTACGTATAGTAACAAAGTAACTTAGTATTATTAGATATTCTGTGAACAGAATGAACAGTGTTCCGAGAATAAGGGTTCCGAGCAAAAAATTACAAAATTCCATGCTGAATAAGTTATTTGAATGAATAATAATAAATGAAAGTTTATTTCATAAATAGCTGTTCCCAGCGATTTTGTCTTTCAAATTTGAATCAGCAATCGTTGGATTCAAAATAATGTCCGTGCTGCTCGCCACCGTGATTATAATAATCATTAAATATAAATATCAAACTTTCCATTCAAACTAAATTAAAGCCAATTAACTATATGTCTCCCAACTCAATTATTTTTTTACGATCCTACTATTGTCCTACATTCGCATTTCACAAAGTTTTGAGAGCTTGTTAAAACAAGAGCAATACAGGATGTCCCTTGCGTAACAAAGTCGAGTGAACGAACCAACGAAACAATGGGTAATATGGACACGAAGATATAACAATATTGTGGAGCCGAAACATTGTTGCGCTGCGGTGAATCAATACATGTGCGTAGCGCCATACTTACATTACTTGTACGTTTTAATAATATACGTATCTTTCAGCGAATTATACTAAAAAGAAAGGGTTTATTCTGATAGAGCGAATGCCGTATGCACATTGTTTGGTGGGTCCCTGCCAAATCCTAACACTGCATTAGGATTCCCTGTGTCGCATGGACCAACACAGAAACAAGATAAACACCCATGACCCGATAGTAAACTTTACGCTCATTACACAAAGTCGGGATTCGAACCCGGGACTACTAACTAACCTACGGAGCCGTCAGAAATAACTCTATTTATAATCGCATTTTGTGAATAATATTATAACATAATTATTGCATATGATTTAGTGATCAGTGGGATCCTCTGTTTCGTCGGGGTTTAAAAGCATACAGCTGAGTTGAGAACCTCCTTTTTTGAAGTCTGATAATAATTGGCCGTCTAGTCTAGATTTATCTGCGCGCCATCATTTCTCAACGTCTGCTGGCTCCTGATTGATCTCGTTAGAATTCGGATAGCTGTCGAATTCAATCCTCTGAAGGGTTACGGATGTTGCCAAACTAATTCTGGCGTAACCCGATCCACGAGATCCGAAGTGATACTCCCGGTGTATTCTATGGATATGTGTAGTTCTCCGTAGGTATTTTGTCTATGGTAGTAATTCTGCTTTCGAAGCGAGGTATCTGGATTGTTCCCTGCTGGCATACTTTGTGTGGAGACTGGAGAGTTTTGAGTTTTGAGTGATTATCTGATTCGTTTTCATGCCAACGGTTACACAGAGAATTCTTTGTTTTATTTGTATAATTTAGGTGACCCCGCAACAACGTGGGTGGGCGGGTATCGTGCCGTAGGTATAATATTCCAATTAAATATTCTGGGTATATCCATGTAGGTATGATTCGATACAAGTAAATACAAGTACTTGATACATTTTGTTTAGATTTTACTTTTAGCATCCAATCAATCTATCGAGACTTGGTTTCGAACCCAATTAGTAAATAACTATTTATGGGGTCCAGTTTCTCGCGTCTCTAGGTGACCTTTATATAGTTGAGATATATAGGCGTCTGTGGTAGGTATCTAGGTTATCTAGTCCTGTCACTACATAAATATAGTGTCATGAGATAGCAGGACGTACGCTAACAAGAGTTATACTTTTACGCCAGGATAATTAATCTTAATTGATGGTAAACGCATGGGAAGTAGTAAATTTATATTAACAACAGACACTAGAAGCACTTTACTAACTCTAGAGATGAAACCTGAAGACGTTGATCTTGAGAAGTAAATAGCTTTATATTTAAAAAATCTAAATAACAGAATAACCTGAATATTAACACACAGGCTACTTTTTATCCCAAAAAATATAAGTAATTTAAAATATAGTAAAGTATTTTTAGTGACTTGCAAAAAAAACCCACCGTCTCATAGCATGTTTTTCCACCTAAACAAATGTTTCTAAGAGGCAAAAAATAAACTCCTTTATTCATTATTCATATAACTTATTAACCCCACGTAACATTGCGGGACGTAGCTCGTAGATAAATATAGCAGTGTCTATTATGTATCGGGTTCGAAGGACCAAATTGTGTTGAGACTATTATATTAGTTATGAAGAGAAAGATCAAAATAGAGTTATATGATCTCTCATAGATCAAACAGAGTTATTTGATACTCGCGTTGATTGAGAATATCTCTTGAAAACACTTAATAGAAAATAAATTCACCACGTGTTTTAACAAAAAGTAAGTTCAGGTTTAAAACTAACTCGTAATATAATGTAGTGAATCTTGTGAATTATCATAAATATTAAAAATAACCGTAATACGACCGTAATATAAGATAAATAAATAAAAGTATATCAACCTGCTTTCGCATCATTTCAGCCATAATGTTTTTTGATTGAAGAAAATTACCAACATATAAACAGCGTATAAAAATGAATACGCTTGTAATAGGAGGTAAAAACGAGATATCATTCTTAATTTAGAAGTGACTCTACGAGCGATGAAGTGAACGAAGCGATTTGAGCGTAAGCTAATCCAACCTAACAAGGAATAGGTACGTTGCGTCCTCGTTCTAAGAAGCAAATATATTATTAGAAAACATTACACGAGAAATATTTCCTTGCTTGTATTTCATGTGTTAAAATAATTCTTGTGCAATCTGTCGTGAGACTAGGCAATTTGTTATTGATGTTGTGTCAACTTAAAAACAAATCAATGATTTTTGTTCTAGTCAAATTCGATTACGTTTAATTTCATAACTTTTTTGTTTGATAATCCTATGTGAACTCATCTACGTCCCTAGGATCTAGTTCAAACTATTAAAACTTATTTTCTAGTTTAAACATTTTAATTAATATTCACTGCTACACACGCCCACTAAGCGTAGATTATATTTACTTCGGTTATATGTGAGAGCTATTAAAATACATATTTCGAAAGTGATTTCGTAGAAAAATCTCAGTAATTCCATAACTTAAGAATATTAAGTTTCATAATGAAGAATCTTATTAATATTATAAATGCGAAAGTTTGTATGTATGTTTGCTACTAACGGCTGAACCCTGGCATAACACATAAGCTAAACTTTTTAACCCCGGGTAACACCGCCTTTGTGCGCGTTATTATGTATTATATATGTTTATATTTACAAAAGATGTAGTATATAGGTAGGTAAGTTGTTTCAGTAATCTTGTTTTCGTAGTACAAGCTATGCTTAGTTTGAGTCAAATGGCACTGTGTGAAATGTCCATGAATATAAATTTGTATTGGCTAACGTGGAATGTCATAAAATATTTGATACGAATGCTTAACATATCGGTCATCTCATTTAAATAGTTGACATGAAAAGTTTCATCAATAGTGATTATTGACATGACTTGACCAGTGATACATAAATGCTTATAATAGGTGTGTGAATATGACTCCGCCCCTTTTTGTCAAAATAAAACACATTTGTTCGCTTACAAAATTAAAAAAAAAATTATTGAAAGTATGCTCCATCTGCAGCTACAACCTTCGCCCATCGTTCAGGTAGTTTTCGTATTCCTTGCTGGAAGAAGTCCTGGTCTTTTGAGCTTATCCAGTTGTCAATCCAAATTTTGATACTTTCACATGAAGTAAACTTTTCTCCAGTAAGGTCTGTCTGCATCGTCCGGAATAGGTGGTAATCCGAAGGAGCTATGTCTGGTGAATATGGCGGGTGGGGTAACATTTCCCAGTCCTGTCCCTCTAAATATCTTTTTACGACTTCTGCGGTATGCGGTTTGGCATTGTCATGCTGAAGAACTAATTTGTTATGTCTATTCACCCATTCTGGTCGTTTTTCTTCTATGGCTCGCTTCAAACGCATTAGTTGTCGTCGGTAAACTTCTCCATTAATAGTTTCAGAGGGTTTGAGCAACTCATAATATACAATACCTTTCTGATCCCACCAAATACAGAGCATGACCTTGGCACAGTGAATATTTATTTTTGGCTGTGATGGGCCTGGTTCGCCTGGTTTCACCCAAGCTTTTTTGCGTTTAGGATTTTCGTAGTGTATCCATTTTTCGTCTCCTGTGACTATCCGATGCAAAAATCCTTTTCTTTGCTGTCTTTGAAGCAGCATTTCACAAATGGTTTTCCGACGTTCCATGTCTCTTTCTTTTAAATCATGTGGAACCCAGTCACCGGCTTTTTGAATCATTCCCATCATTTGTAAACGCTTTGCAACAGTTGAACGATCAACATTTAATGCTGCAGCTAATTCTGATTGAGTTTGGCAAGAATCTTCCGCCAATAATGCTTCCAATTCAGCATCTTCAAATTTTTTTGGTGGTTTTCCATGTTCTTTATCCTCAGTACTAAAATCGTTATTTTGAAATCGTCGAAACCATTCCTTGCAAGTTGTATTAGACGGAGCATGCTCACCATAAATCTCCACAAGCAAACGATAAGTTTCCGCTGCAGTTTTCTTCGCAATAAAATAATGTAATAACACTTCCCGCAAATGACGTTTATTTGGAATAAAAACCGACATTTTCGAAAAGGTGAAAACAATTGTTGCTTACACTTCAACCAAATATCATAAAATGCGTTAGATAGCTGACATTCAGTACTATCGAATACAAGTATGGTCATTTATTAGTACACGTAAACAATACTAAAAACGACATCTGTTGAGAAAGGGCGGAGTCATATTCACACACCCAATATGATAACAATAATTAGTAGTAACACATTGTAACAGCTTTGGTAAGAAATCTTTGCTTTTGTCCTATTTAGCGTCAAGAAAAAATAACATTACATTGAACGGTTTTCCCATCAACAGAGTTAGAAAAAGCGTAAATTCTAACAGTTTTATAAATCAATTGTATACTGATAAAAACAACGGGAAGGCGTGTGGAATCGCGCCGACCAGTCTTCCGTAAAACAACATACTAGTGAACCGTAAGCGGCAATTACCCACTTACGCACCACTCGATATGTAGGGGAACCAATCACATACTTACCTACTTGGTGCCATAGACTTGGTATTATAGACACGTAGTTTGGAACTACATTTCTGACACAGCGCGACTAAACGTCACAGTGAAAGTACACTGGTATCCAATTTTTTATTTTAAAAGTATTATTGGTAGCGGTAAAGTATTATAAAAGATATTTTCCCAGCAGTGAGATGAAATAGGTTAATAAAAAAGTTATTTCAATTTGTCATCATTCCGAAGAAAAGACAATTAGCATCGAAACGAGTTGCAACTCCATGCAGAAATACTCAGTACTGAATTACGCGTCCAGAAGGTACTTTAGTTAGTACACTTTATGTCAAAATCAAAAAAAGATATTTACATTGAATTCTTAAAAAGTTACTTGGAATCGTCACTGGTTATGATTTTCAATAATGATAAAACCTTTTTCTTGTCCACAGATAAAATTCAGACGAGGTTGGGGTGTGGAGGTGAGTGTCCCTTACAAATGTTAATATGATTCAGTAGTCTAGTCACTTAGTCTAGTAACTTTTAATCACATGACTGCACAAAAGCAATGTGTTATTTTATGAGCAAACCGACTATGTATTTGTACATAAACATTTCAAAAGCCTCGGACAATTTGCATTTTGGCTTTTAAAATAAATAAAGTAAAAACCTTTTCATAAAATAATCATCTTTACGAGTCTACTAGGTATAAGAAATCCGATCACTTAGATTATAATAAAGCTTGGAATTGTAATTTCTTAAAACCACAGTATATAAGGGTTTGCTGATATTCAGAAATTTTGTTATTCGAATATTTCGTAACGTAAATATATCTAGCTTTCGTTAACTAAGAAAAATACTTTTGACTCCATCAAATTCGCGGCTGTTCGGGAATCCTTGTAGCGATGCTAAGTGAACGATAGATATCGAATTGTTGAGATGTCTGTAAAAAACACGTATTTGTTAGTCCCATGTGAGTACCAACCGTTTTAAACCATCCAATTGCGTAGGGGATTTAGGAAATTTCAGTAAATAATGCAAACAAAACCAATGCAAGAAAACTACTACAGAAATCATCATGAAATGTACAACATTATTATACTCGTATGAAGATATTCTCAAGCGACTTTGCAAGTGGGTCCATAGGCCAATCCCGGGGTCTATCTTTCTTGAAATGAGCTTCATTTAAGCTCTGTAGACAATAAGAAAGTGCAAATATATAATAAACAACGTAGATGGACTAAACTCATTTAGGTATTCAACTAATAAGTACAAAAGTCGTGTGTCACAATAAGGGTTCGTGTGAACATGGAGACAGCAAATTCACATGGGTATTGGCCAAACTAAGAGACCCCTTTCTCTATCCCGGTGTAAACATTACGAAAGCATTATATCGAGCGTGAGAGTTCAAAATACGATGGTCACACGAAAAAAGCAGGAATTATAGCACATGTGGGGTGTGGGAACGTACACCCCCACATGTAGGGGATGCAAGGTGCAACCACTGGCGGATGCGAGTTTGAAGTAACCTGGTTAGTTAGAAATTTGGCTTTTGACGAACGAGTTAATTATAACTTTGATGCGAATTGCATGGCGTAATATTCTACTATTATACTAATTAGCTGCATAAAATATACACAATCTTGGTATTTCGTAGCTCTACTCATCGAGACTAATTATAATTGTTAATTGACAAACCTAGTCGATACTGGCTTGCTCACAGAAACAGTAACCTACAAAGTAAAAGATGTTATTAAAACTACTAATATGTTAGTAACCTCAAACGTATTTATTCCTTTAGACCTCAGTTATCTCGAGCATCGTTTCCACACGTACAATTTTATACGCACAAGTAAACATAACGCGTCACAGGAGCTGCTAAACCTGAAATTTCCCCACTGATAGTGTAATTAGTAAGGCTCTTTGGTGGCCGTGATATTGTAGATACCTATATTTTATATCATGCTTATTTTGAAAGTTCCCAGGATTTTTTTTACTTCAGCGTATTTATGTCAGCGATCTCAACACTTCACTCAGGAATGTAGTAACATTTATGAATTGATTACTATGATACAGCATATAGGCGTATTGAGGCATTACTTCAACAACAAACTACAAAGAACTAGTAATACAATCTAAATATTAACTTATCTGAATTTACTACCAGGATAAATTATAAGCCCCGCCTTAGTTTTATCAAATTGATAAGAAGAAACACACGAAAACCTACAGGAAAAAAAATGCGCTTATCAATCTTTGCCGCTTACACAGCTGTTTTTATTTGTCCTGCACCTGGTATCGCCTATTACGCGGCGGAAGTTAATTTATGAAACACGGATAGATGTCTAACATGTGCAGAATCATTTACTTCCGGTGTAATCTCATTTTCGTTCCACTTGTAATCTTGATTTTGTAATGTAACAAAACTACTCACGAATTATTATAATTTGTGAATCATATTACATATATATGTAAAGTGAGAGTTTTATTTCACAATAAATCGGTTTAAATACTACATTTGTCGCACAATAGAGTCTTAATCGTATTATATAATCTGATTTGTATGATTATGGTAAGGAGCACTATACATCTTACTATCAGACTATCCTGACGTAATAATCAGATATATTTATGTCTAAAGAAATGTGTATATGTATGTATATATATAATATTGCATATATTTTATAGAAGTGATTGTAAATATTTTTCATTCATTTTTTTGTCCGCTGGTAGAATAAAAAAACATCAACAAAAATCCATTTTATGTAGTCTTATTTCTTAGAAGTACCATATAGCATGAAATGACGTCTTATGAATTCAAAGACAAAGATTATTTATTAACGGAAAACATGTCGTTGATAATAGATATATTGTATATAGGTATTAGTTTTAGAATAGTCTATGATGTATTCTACCAGTATAATTTTGTTCTGCAAATACCTGTTATAAATGATTAATTAAGTAAACATCAGTAATTTAAAATTAATAATTATGTTACTAGCTTAATCACAACAAATTAATTCTTACAATAAAAAATTTCTTTATTTACTTTATTTCAATTCAAAATAATCATCAATTTTCTTTTGAATAATGTCATAGGAAGTTGTTTAAATACTATCGGTTAATTTATTAAATATTTGATCTGCTTTATAACAAGCGAGGTACTGAGGCAGAAAATGTCACTGACTACCATTCTTGATATTTAATATGTTGTACGTTTCGTTTTCCTATGGTTCCCATATAAATATTAAACATATATGGAAATTATTTAAATGTAGCATATTTCCATAAATGTTGCATTATTTATCTATAAGTCAAGACAAATATTATAGATTATAATTTATTTGACACAAATAAATAAGAAAACATTAGATACAATACTTCCCAAAGTTTATGTTCTGAAAATTTCTAAATATTAAAAACATTTTTAGTCGTCTACATTGCAGTCTATCTCGTACTCTATACCTCTTTCATGCGCCTGTTGCACCACTGCTTGGCGGCGGATTACCAGAAATAGGTGACAGTATTTCTAAGACGAAATATACACAAATTCTACTGCCATTTTAGGTTGTTCTTTTCACACTAAGCAAGGGAATCTAGCGGACTGTATTGACTCTAAAGAATACTCAGCACAGACTCACCTACGTACGCGAGCAATATGACCACCATACCAGCACAAAAGCCATAAAAACCCTATGTATGTTATGCTGCATGCATACCGTGAAACAATGAACAAAGCCATACATAATAAAGACAATACCGCGTATTATTTTCTATTCATCACGACTATTTAAAAAAACTCGTATTTTTTATAGTTATGACTTCATACCACCACATCTTGCGGTCAGTTGAAAACGTAAGTCCATGACATCATAATGAATTATTATGATCAACATGGTACACACAGTATCCAAAAAATGCACAAAGTAAAGGCACAAAAAAGTATCTTATATTTTCAACGGACTTTAGCATATTTCTGTAGCGATTTGCTGACAACAACTACCACTTTAAGTGGAGTTAATTACTAAGAAGTTTCAATTGTTTTATTACCTTAGGAGTTATGACAAGATCAAGAGAATAGGTTTCATATCCAAGTGGTAAAGAAAACCCTATTACTAAACCAGTATAAATCGATATATAGATATGCTTTGAAAATTTCGGTGACTATGTAAAATTTCGGTACACACACTTAATAAAACCAAAAATCAGTGGTATGGAACCCGCGGTGTGCGAGGCCGGTTTTTATGATATTGACCACTAATCATAGTATAATTAAGTTAATCATAAAATTAAGTTTTTGAACTCAACTAAAAATTACGATAGCCGATCATTTTATTTGTAAAGAAAAACGACTCTCGTTCTCATTCTAGAGCCAAGCGATAAAGCTTGATATCATCAAAATGATGGGAACTTTATTCAAATGCCGTAAATGCTGGCGGTCGCCTTGACCCAGAACTTCAGCCGACCATTATATAGTGTTATAAGGTTTTTTCACCCATTGGTTTTACCAAACATCTTGGCCGCTTTTTCCATAGTTTGTATAGCTATTATAACAGATTTATGATAATATTATTTGCATTACCTATGAGTATTAGTAAGTAGAAAGGCAATAAATTTTTCAGAAATATTAAGTATACAGTTAGGTAACATTTGTAATACAATAATATGACAAAGCTAAATATTTCGCGAAATTGTAAAACACTATACCTTTTCCTGTTGTTAAATATTGGCTTGCCTGTTTCTGTTCAGACATGTAAACGCACTCCAAAAATACCACATTTAATGTTTGCTGCAAATATAATTCTTCATTCTTTCCCTTGATATTCATAAACATCGAATACTTAATAAATAATATTTTACTTTACCTACCTGCTTTAAAATAATCTGGTTGATAAATACTCCTTGATCTATCAATTATAACATTATTTCAACATTATTAGTATAAATTTCCTTCTAAATTTATTTCCCAGTAAAGATAATAATCCATCCAATTGTCCTTATCAACCACTCAATATTACTTTAATATTGTTTCCAAATCGCACCCCTAATATTTATTAAGCAACTCTTACTGGCAAAGCGATGGGTGGGAAAGTAGGTCGGATATTAGGGGACAGAAATGAGAGCAGCCGGCCAAATGGGTCGCAGACTCATTGCTAGGGTAACCATTGATTTATCAGGCGACGGGATTTCGATTCAAGCTCACTTTCCGTGAAAAGAAAATATTTTCACGACATCATTATCGATTAACGACCGCAATTTGCTCCGTTGAAGCTAAGAATAGAGTTGTTTGGTATAAGCACCATAACACAAGTTTCATGTTGATTACTCTTCGCTGCGATAAGAAACTGAACGAACGCTGTGCTTAGACTTTTATATTGGTGGTTGGTAAATAGCATAATTATAGTTTACGATCCTATTCTACATTTATTTTCATCGAAAAAAATTTAACTATAATAATAAAATGTTTTACATTATAAAATGTTTTAGGAAAAACAATATAAATATTGGAACAGAACCACAGGATTATCAGCTATTTTTGCGAATCCACAAAATTGGCACTTTTATCCCTTGGCACAAAATTGGCACAGCTATATCAAAACCATTTTCTATGATGTCATTTATTTTATTCAGATATTCATGGAAAGTCTACATCCCATTCAGGGATATAGATGCACGAGCAGGGCCACTCATCCATCACCGCGATGAATTATTGATATGCAACGCAACACGAAAACTGTATGTTAATTATTCTGTGACACACGTCACATGAAGCCGAGAGATGGATATCATCCTTAGAGCATATAAAAAGGAGCATATAAAAATGTATTTTTACAGTAACGCCCGAGGGATACGGATACGTCTAGGCTTAAGAATTTATGTACGAATAAATACCGTTGGAAGAATGTAGTTTACTTAGTACTAAATTCTACAACTTTTTAACATTTTGGAATGAATAAGTAAAGTTATCGTCAAGAGGTCCAAGAAAGTATTGTCCCCATAACGATTTCCCCTGCCCCGCAATACGAGTGTACGTCAGAAAAATGACAGACTAACAAAACTCATTTATGTGAAGGAACTAGTATGTGGCCCACCCACCTGACGGTACGAGGTAGGTATACGAATGTACTTAAAAACTTAAGACGAATTAGGTGTTCTTCTACTTAACTATGGAAAAACGCAATAACGCAACTGTGTTTTCCTATAGTTACTATAATTGTCCCAGTAGTAGTCCCATAGTTGTTACTAGTAAGCAGATGAAGATGAAATTTACTATGTGCCTGTAATTTCACAGGTTTCGGGTGTAGGTACACCCTTTTACCAATAAAACCCGACTAAAGTTTTAGGATGTTCTTAGGTATAAACTGAATGTAAAAGTTGTGTCATAAACAAAATACTATAGGCACAGAAAGTCTCAGAATCGTAAAAACGCACAATAAAACAAACTATAACTTAGTGAGCGGATCGATATTACCACATTTCGCTTCTTATCGTAAAACAAATCATATCGTATTGGAGATTTCCATTTCCATATCAGTAGGTATCAGCGGTTTCGTCACACGCGCAATCATATTTGGTAGAGAAAGTCTCGGCGGGTGAATTTGTTCATAAATACGTCTCATAAATATGGGTTAGGTATACTTGGGAAATGTGTGATGGTGTGTCGTGATACGAGAGTGCTGCTAGTCAAACTGTGTTTCGTATGTGTGAGTATAGTGACGAAACGAGCTGATGGCCCACCTGATGTTACGCGGTAGTCTCCCAGAACAGTAAAACTACTTAAATCCTACAACATGTTGTGTGCAGAGATACTGAAAACGAGAGATGTAATTACGAAATTGTACCTTAACCAAATTGTACTCCATACTACATTCCATCAGCACCTACTATAGATAACAAACTCATTAGTACATAGTCTGACCCCATTCCCAATATTACATCTGTCGTGGATATTAGACACTTGTGCTGAGTTTCAATAACACACTGAAAAACATCCAGGCCTAAAATAAAGTTTTTTTCCGTATATTTCCCGTCACTTCGCTTCTTCTAACAGTTTAGTACAAAACAAAAATAAATGAATATGAGTAAAATCAAACTTAGAAAATTGAGTCTGCGTTAATAGAATCTATGAACGCGTCTCAACTCGTTTCAAACCACAAAGTCGTAATGTAGTTCATTAGTTACTTTATCTTTCTTGCTTACCTAAGTCGGGGTATCGTCCGACGATCGTCGGATAACGATCCCTGCATTATAATTGGTAGGTTTAATAAGGATAACCAATAATAACGCGGTAATGTCATCGGAATCTTCCGGCGACGCTACTAAACGCGACCCTGTATACGTAAGTCCAAACGCAGAAGCATTATGAAATGTTTGTTCATCATTTATTTATAGTATACACTATCTTTTAAGGAAATGGAATAACACCGAGCAAGGTCTGTCGGCATCTCGTCGCTTGCGTTGCGGTGCATGTGGTGGGTGACCTTAGATAACATTAGTGTCGCAGTAAACACACTTACTTAAATTGAGCGACACCAATAGATCACAAGCGACCTATTTTTCCCTTCGTCAAAAAACCTGGTTTACGCAACTAAAGTAGGATTCAATAAATATTGTCAAGCGGAGGCGTATACGTAGAAGACTCATAGTGGAATGTGCATTTCCGTTACCTGCTTAAGTTGTGCCAAACCTCACGGATAACCAGTAGTAATAAAGACAGTCAAACGCCAATATTTCCTTGGGATGTTGCCTAATATTGGCATTTGACTCTCGAAACACGATGGCAAAAACATTTCTCATTTAGAATTTTGAAAACAATACCATTTTGAAGTAATAAATATATTAATGATAAGTATCTGCGTGGTATTCATTCATTGACATAAGCGTACCGAGACCATTGATTTAAGCTGGCATCATAAACTTAGACATAAGTTACTGTATTTAAATGTACGAGTACTTAGATTTACTTTTTTAAATTACCTTTCTCCGGTTCTCAGATCTAATTCAACCCATTTTGTTCAGTCATTATCATTAAAGTTATTTTCTTAAGAAAAAGTTCATTTAAAGCCTCTACATTAAAACTCCTTGTTTGGACTCGGCCCGAGACTTTCTTTTCACGGAAAACACAGATTAACAAAAAAGTGGAAAGACAACTCGTGTTTAAAATCCTAAGGCTAACCCACTGACACACATGCACGCAAATTACCAATCAAAGTAGTGTGATAAATCGCAGGCGAGTGGCAGGCAGATTCTCGGTCATGAATATTTATGATTTGACCTGAGATGCGATATTCCGGTTCAATAGACTTTGCTACTATCTATTCTGTGTAAATAAACGATAATTCGGCGAGTCTGCGGGTTGTCGTCATGGTACGATGCACAAAGTGCTGTATTGATACTTTGAGGTTCCAATTCACGGTACGCACTTGTTCGATTTCAGATTCATCATCAGCCTACAGCACCTATTCTATTGAAACCTATTCTCAGTCACCTACCGCAAGTTGCACGCTAATATCAGATTAGATATTTAGGTACCTAGAACCTATTAGTTGGTAAAAAACAAGTCTTTAATATAGTTTTTGTAGGGTATTGAGATAATAATAATATACGAGAAACTGCAGATAAAATCTGAAACGAGAAACTATTGTTATCAGTTTATCTATAGTTTACTTGCAGTAAGTATTGCTAGGCTCGATCAGCCAGCGCCGTTCCTAGTATTAAAGACAAACACCTCCAAGGTTCAAGGTTAATCGAAGTCTGAAGAAACTGTAAACGACAGTTTCTATCTATTTCAACAACACTACGCACACCTGCTGTAATCAAACCCTTAATTACCGCACAATTGGAGGCCTTGGCATCTTTAGTTAGGTATGTATTTTGTAGTCTACAAGGTCAAGTCTGACTTAATTTACTGCTGTAGGTACTCTTCTAATTGGAGAATTGACATTTACTTCAGTCCTAATTACTTTGACAATTACGCCAGGCATTTTGCACTCATCACGAGTAGATAATATGTGTTATATTTATAAGCTTAGTAGTTTTACAAACGGTAATGAAGGCGTTGGTAATCTTATAAGTTCCTTTCTAGCCAATAATTGCAGCCTTAAAACCGGCCAGCGTCAGATATGAAATGTTATAAGCTGTTTATAATACTAGAACAAGTTAAACCGCAGCAAGGTAATTACGCAGAAACGCTTGAGGAAAATTATCATCTGGCAATTTCTCCAGTCATTGGCCGCTATACCAAACTGTTCTAATGCCTCAGATAATCTACAAATCAATAGAACGACGCCGGTGGCTGTAAAATTGCGGTTTTGTTACACCTAATTGCAGGATTATTCAATTTTGGTAGAAAGTGCGCCATGATTATGACAGTAAACTTTATTTTAAAAGTACGGTTTGCAGTACGAGTATAAAGTTACAAAGCAACAAGATCAAAAGGAAAATGAATGTCCTTTTAACAAACTAAGTGCTCAATTTTCAAAGCCAATCTATTGTAATAAAAATACTAAAAGTAACTTTGAAATATTATTGGCTCTAAGAACTCGTCGTTGTATATAATAAAATTATAGAAAGCTTCGGAACACGAATTGTGATCGCCATCGAACAATCCAATTTCATCTGGTATGCGAAAACTCGAAAGAAATACGAACCTCATGCGTTCGTAACTCAATACGTATTGTATTTACTCCGGCATTGGACACAATGCAGACTCACATGAAACGTATCGTATTTGATGTGTTGCTATAAATCTTGGACGCAATCACGACATGAGATTGACGGCTACAATATCAGCCATCACGAACCTGTCATTGTATAGAAACAAGTTTTGAAGAGCGATTGAGGCTTGCTAGCCGCTATGTCGCCACGTGACCCACTGCTCTTAATATCTAAGCACATGAGTGGCTGGACATGCTTTTATGAGCGTGAACAATAAGTCTCGGCAACAAAACCAATTTTATCGAAAAGCTGCGTGATGTGTATAATCTGGCGAGCAACGTGCGTAACGATTTTAAATGGAAATTAGTAGGCAATGGTTGAGCAGCTGGTATGATTGCGTTGAACACGCAAAGTAAAATAGCCAACCAAACATAATGACCGTTTAAGTTTTTGCAAAAGCACATATTAATCAATCTTAAAAGAAACGTGTTACTAATAACGCGAGTTTACAATACAGTTCAGTAAGTAAGCAGCTCAAACAGAGGAAGGCTAAAAAACGGGGCATGTAGCCTTGAAATAACGGACAAAAATGTATTCAACGAAACATACCAAATAAACACAGTTTCGCGTGTAATTCCAAAGCTCATGAAAGATAAATGTAACAGGCTCCAGGTACGGAAGCCATACAGAGGCAACTTTTTAATCTGACTCTTCAAACATTCCAGCTCAAATGGAAAGCAAATTGGAAACGTAGTGAGGCCTGCGGTTCGGCCGCGCTCTGACCAAGGTCACAGCAATATAGCTCTAAAGGCGAATCTCCCTTCGAAATTTCCCGTACCACTATTCTACGTGACAGTTACGAAACGTGTAATGGTTAACTCTGCCCGCAACAATAGCCTCCTCTAACTATGGGTGGACCAGCCTGGCCCCAGTCGCATCGTGTTGCCCCCGTCACTTTGAGACATTGGTATGAAAGACCTCAGGCGCCTGTGATTTCACCGGCATCAAAATCTTTCAACTGGAACCTCGCAATGCACCACTGCTTGGCGGATAAATAACGGGTACCAGTTGTGTCATTATGTAAGTATGATAGTAGAACTTCCCCCAATGAACTTAATATAGCTTAAGTTATACGGTCACTTTACGATACTACACCAGCCGAGGTATACGTGTAGGAACTCAAAGGGTGCTCCACTTATCTACCGCCTTGTTTATTGATTATTGCTTATATTATATGTAAATAAGTGACAGAACGAGCCCACCTGGTGGTAAGTGGCGACCCCTGCCCATGACAACAGTAATGCGATCGTTTCTTCAAGCAAAGTGACTGGGCGTCCCAGAAGTACCATAAGTCCATAGGAGGTTTCCCATCTATTCTTGTATTGTTCTTTTGAAGCTGTAGCTCCTCACTTGTCCACAACCACTAACGGTCAACGCAATATCTATAGACTATTTGACTGAACTTTCCCGATAAACGGTCCGGAAATTTAATATCTCAAATTGCAATGAGGGTAAAACTGGTCAATATGATGTGGAATATTTATTTACTAGTTAACCCGACAGATGTCTTAATGTTTAAATCAAAATTTGACAAATGGCTGTCAAATGACACGGTCGCGGTCACATCTCTTAGGAAAATGTACCTACTTTCAGTTTTTCTCGATTTCCCGTGAATTTTCCAAAGAAATGATATTATACAAACTTTGTCCTGACTATTACAAACACAAAGAAGTAGAAATCTAGAAATCTTGTAGAGTTTTAGCGAGACTAAGATTACATTGTAGTCTAAAGCCCTTTAAAGATAAGACAGACACAGATGTTAAGTAATAATTTATTTATCCTTTGTGTACGTAACTCTATCTGTAGAAAAGTGTTTGCTGAAAATACCAAAAATACACAAATTTCATCTTAATCTGTAGTAAGTGGTACCAACCAAATACGCCTACCTGAATGTAGCCCACATTCGTTTTGTATGTAAGTAGGCGCCCAGTAGTCATGATGACGTACCAATACCAAAAAGGGACAGTTCACGCCTGTCATTCAAAGGCATGTTAACAAAGATCATACAAATAGTACTACTTCTTGGTTCTTGATGCAGTTTAAATTTTTTGTTTCAATATATTCACGCTCTTGTAGCAATGTCTTCATAAATCAAATGTAACACATCAGCCCATTTAGTATCCGAGCAAAAACAAGGGTCCTTTCACTGCTGACTCAAATAAGAACTAAGATCCTACGAGTAGACGGAACATATACTCCTTACAAGCTCCCAACCAACGCACTTGACCTCAATAAATAGCCTTTGACGTGCTGGAAATTTTATCTTCACAAGGACCTCAAAACTATTCGTCCACTTGAAGTGTCCCGTATTGATTGAAGCCAGACAAATCAACGTAAAATTACCAAATACGCTTCCATGAAAATCAAAAGAAAAATCCTTTTAGGTATTACTTGGATAAAATTAGTAGTAGTACTTTGTTATTTTGAATGTTCTTGGTATTTTTTACATTGAGTCGATTGTATAATTTCTTGGAAGACGGATTTTGCTCTTAAAATACACTAAAAAACACCCGAACGAAATCCTTTGATACCAGCACCCTGCCGCCGAGCTTGAGGATTATATAAGCTTACAAGTGCCTAAATTATTTCAAACCAGTTAAATTGAACTTGATACAAATACAAGACTCGAGATAGAATTATATCATATATATTCAAAAGAGGTAACAGATCCGTACCAAATGTACTTAAATCGAGAAGGTTACAAGACAATTCGTTTTACTCCTACAAACACAATGCCAATAATTGTATAATCGGTATTAGCATACAATTTAGCATCTTCTATGTTTGGCATGGCCAAAGTTATCACTGAAAATTTATTCTGTGGTATTACTTATAGTATTCCTAACGTCACATCTTGTGCCTCCGTACCCTGAACGTGCTTCAGGGAACGGAGGCAGTAAACATTTCGGTACACTCGTGCTCTGCCCATAGATTGCTAAATTATTACATTATTATAGGCGATTCTGTTTTCACTATTCTAATTACCTCTCTGTGCCATTTAGTTTTAACTGTTTGCACTCGGATATGTTCTCGTCTAGCGAGAGTATTTAATGAATGTGAAGTATTGTGAGAACAGAACAAAGTAATAACACAAAATCCTCTAACTAAAAGTATTTTAAGGTATAGTTTCTCGACCCTTGTATAATTTTTACTCTAAAAAATCATCATCAACAAATGTTTAAATCATTTATAATGTTTTATAATATTTCCACTTGTTTTCACCAAAATCGAGGCGGTGTTAGAATATAAATCTGTTATCCAAACCAGCACATTCAAATGTAGTGCAAGGTTACGATTACGATTCACCGCATATTTATTAGCAATAGAATTAAACAGATGTTTAAATAAATAAACACTATGCCCTCAATTAATTTGTGTAAACTAGAAGGTACCGTGACTTGTGGGCTATCATCGTGCGGTTAACCAAACCACTAAACAACATAATTTCACTACACATGTGAAGATTATTTATATGACTTCAATCAGATAAGTACCAAATGTTTCAGACACTCATTATTATTCTTGATAGGCCACACGGTACTAAGAGGGGTCATCGGGTGCAGTTCAAAACGGTGAAGTAAACAATTGTGTAGAAGCGGCCGAAACGCATGTCCTAGAACCCATTATGAAGACAAGCCATGACTGTGACATCTACCAATCCAGTTTGGACTCCCGTTATAGCCCATTCACCCTTGCTGCGAGAGTAGGTTAAGGAGTCCGCAATAGAAACAAATTGAAGGCTGTATATTATTTATTTTATTTTCAATACTTTGCAATAACGTCTTACCTACGGTATCAGAGATTTGTCGCGTAATTTTGTGTTGTTACATCCATTAGTTTCTTTCTTCCGTGTAGTTTATACGAATAATCGGTAGATGTGATATAGAGTAATTACGGCTGTTTTTGTGCGCATTCTTCGTCTCTGCAGTTGGCTACAGAAAACGAAATGGCATCCGTTAACTACCACAATGATCACTTGTATAACTCTTGCAAACTATCATTAAATAAGCGTGCACAGATGAATTAATACGAAAAAAACGTATTAAACATCAGCGGATAATGGTCAGTGGAAGATAAATTGCTAAATGTGAATGTTTATATCTCACCTCTTTCTTTAGCCGCACAGATCTCTTTTATTAATATTGCAACACTGGATTTCTAGAAAGCACCCGCACTTGCAAGTCGTTTACGAGCTACTTTGAATATAAAACAAGTTTCATGCCATTCATAAAGTCAAGATAATAATGCTAGGCTCAACTTTTTCCACCTGCTTGTCTCCAGGCGTGGCTTAGCTAAGCCAATCTGACATTCGAATGACAGATAAAGATAAATGTATATCGCTGTTTACTAGCTGTACCCCGCGACTTCTTTCGCGTGGAATTTAACAATTTTTGTATTTCCATTGAATTCTAAAAATACTTAGGAACGTCGTTTTTCAAAATAAATATGTAGATACAAGATCATGCGCTCTTATTACTATGTTTAGTACTTGTTAAAACCCTATCCCACCCTCCATGGGGAAGCAAGCAAGAAACCCCGAATGGAAGTAATAGTTTCTCTTCCTGTTCTCAAACAATGATCAAACCGACAGACAGACATTTTTTTATAAGTAACGTATATACTTTCATTCCAATGCTATTTTGACATTACTAACAGACACTTCAATTTTATTTTGTACAGATTATGATATTATATGATAATTTGAATTTCATAATTTGTCATATTTGAAAATTACGGATTTTGTTGAACTAAGGAACTATCAAATACACTAAAAGAATATTCAAATTATACAGGTTGTGTCATCAATAATCTAAACGTGGCACGGTGGTAAAGTAGTTCAGTTTTCTACTTTCGTGTGAATAAGTTGGTTCTCTGGTGTCGGAGTTTAAATCCTTCCGAATGCCTCCGACACGGCTTAACGACTAGTATAACTGATAACAACATCTTAACGTGCCCTCCGAAGTATGGAAGCGCTCAGTTCAAATGCCACTAAACGGTCGCCCATCAAACTTCTGACCGGGCCGAGAGTTGCTTAACTTAGATGATCTGTAAAGAACAGCTAAGCAAGCTTCACCACGAGCGCTTCGGTCTAGTTCATGTTTAATAATTTGAAATAGCTAACGAACTAGCAACTTATTAGTGAATTGAGTCATCACTTAATTCACTGAAGCTGAACTAATAATCTGAAACCCCCTGGAGTAGCTACTCCAGCTGAAGCTGAAGTACCTAGAGTAGTAATACAATATCGAGGTCTCGTTATTCCCTAACGATTTGTAAGAAAATTGGAATAGAGAAAATATCATTTGAATATAGTTTCTTGGAATTTCATCAGCATCGATATACAAAACTGGTCAAACTATAGAAATACGCCGAAACTTGAGTATATGTGGATCCTCCAACCTACGAGTATGCCTGAGGTATAGAATAAATAAATAAATATTCATGGGCGTTTCACGCACGCAGTTTTTTTTAAATCATGCTACCATCGTACTACTCGTAATATTGTTTGAAAGTTTTTTTGTTACTCCTTCACGCCTCAACGGCTGAACAGATTTAAATGAAATTTATTATGAAGATAGCTCATACCCTGGATCAATACGTAGGCTACTTTTCTCGAAAAAATGAAGACCGTTTTTTCCCATAGTCTCATGTTGACTTGTTAACCGCGGGTTAATATATAATAATAAATATTCATGGACATATTTCACACTGTGTCATCTAGCCCCAAACTAAGCATAGCTTGTAACATAGCATTTAACACCCAGAAACGTCCATGTTATGACACAAATGCTTATGATGAGTGGTAGATAATTTAACTAACGTACAAATCAGAAGGCAGAGCTTTACTAAAGTCAAAAATTATAATATTATCGAATTTTTCAATAACCTGTAGTCCATTCTGTTAAAAAATCAACCTGTATATCGTTACCATGAGTTTGCTGGTCATGCAATTATTCAACAATGCCGTGCTAGCGCGGAGACATCTCCACGCTATTTCGCCAAATAATAGTTTATTTAACTGTACATCGCAAGCGCTATATTTGCGCTCGTGATGTGAAATCTCTCCTAATATTAAACCGCACGTTTTTCGTGAAATGTCATCTTTAGCGAAGGTATTCTAGCGACAAGTTACCGCTATACCATCTGACTGAATTGATTTAACTTTATCTCAATTTCTACCTATCACGCAAATACCGGATGTGCATACATAAAAAAAATTGTTTATAATTTTGACTATGTATTTTTTTATTTAACAAACGTGACTAACCACCTGATGGTTAAATAAGACAAAGTCCTCCCCGAACGAAATGTGAGAAGGCCCAAATCACATCCCATTGCTCCCTTCACCCGAGACGGGGATGGTACGTCTCATGCGCCTGTGATATCACCGGCACCCACACCCTTTCACCGAAACACAGCACAAATACATGGCCGCATCATGCTGCTCCTTTTTATTGCTCATTTCACACCCAGGGGACGTGGGACCCAAAGCGATTTACGGACACGAGGAACTGAACCCTAGAAAAACGCATTAATTTAATGGGAGGGAGCGAATATCTGTATTATAGCGGTGACCAATCAAGCTTTATTCATATGCGTCACAAATCATTGAAGGACAAAAAATCAATACAATAATTATTAACTTCTTGTTTACCCGATACTTCACGCGAATGGGGATATCAACACCATTTAAATAGCCTACCTATGCCCTGTTCAGGTGTCATATATCTAGGACGGCTAAGTTACCAGGCTGATCGCATTACAGTATGAATTTGCACAAGTGTTGTATTAAGGTATCCAGATATATGAGCTGTATATATGAGACAATAGTAAAATCTATACGTACATTGAAACAATTGATGAGTATCCAACTATCCATCAATGTCCAGGACTAAATAGCACACTGGCTATACAAATAAGACTAGCTAAAACATGAAAACTAACTGTAATTTGACATATCTGTGTACGTCTAATGTGCTGAGACATTTTATACGCTCACAAAAATTATGTGTAAAATTTCACATGTCCAAACGATACTTGAGATCTAAAGGAATAAATGAGTTTGAGTCTTGCAACTGTTTCAAAATATCGATGCCAACAAAACTTAGAGTTAAACAACAAACTGATGCTTCGTAAATAACTCATAATATTAAGTACAAATCACCATCGCCAAAATAACAATGATAATACTGATACCATTTTATCTATCGGCAGTTTTACCCTACTCTGTGGTTTTATAATACCTTTTCTGTTCTATAAACAGAAACGGTCTATAACCAGAATCCACTAATATCCTAGAAGTAATCTGCCAGTGGAACAGGATGGCAGAGGCGGCAACCGGAGGCGTTTCTTTCATTACGAGTACGGAAAAGCGGATATTGCTATCCGCACGACTCACTCTTTGCCCTTGATGAGAAACATCATATAAGTAATTTACGAAATCATCTAGGTACATATACATTTTGTACTTGAATCATCTTTGTTTAAGGAATTAAAAGCTCTATCTGAGTTTTCAACAGTCTAGTTTATGCAAATAGGCACTTTACATATTATATTCTACTGTTAGTTTATCGTAGCGGACTATTCAAATGATGTTTTGTTATTTGAGATAAATAGACAGTTTTATCTCTTTCAGCCGAAAATTATAGATAATAACGATATACCTTGGCATAAAGGTACAGTTGTGTTTACTATTAATTGTAGATACTTATATATCAGGTTAGTAAATATTATAACAACAAACTGTATAAACCTTTCTTCAAAGTTACAGACAACAGCTTACAAACAACTAATAAGATTATGCCTTCAAACTAATAAGACCCCTTTAAGCCGTGGACTAAAAATTATAGCTAATTAATAAAAACAAAACAAAAATCTCCTTGGCGATAAACATCAGTTAGAGCCGATATCGATCTAATTTTGGGCTAACAGAGAAATCATAATTTACTTAACTTCTGGAATTTCAACAAATTACGGTCATAAATATCAGTGGTATCAAAAACAATAAAGTACATATCATTTCGAAATTCGAAATAGCGTTGAAAATAACGAAATTTATTAGGAGTACAAACAAGATTCCGCCGTTTTATTGTAGATGGCGCGGCACGGAGTTTCGGTTAGCTTTCGCAGATGATAACCGGCTTAAAAAATAGTTTGGACATTCAAGAACAACATAACCTATTAATATCATTGATTTTATATTGGTAAAATATAATTTTTATAAGTTGAAAATGTCAAAATTTGAGCCAAGTAAGCGTCATTTGCGGGAAATATTAGTTTACTTCTTTAATTTAAAGAAATCTGCTGCTGAGGCGCATCGATTGCTCGTAGAAGCATATGGTGAGGTTGCTTTGAGTGAGAGAACGTGTCGAGAGTGGTTTCAAAAGTTTAAAAATGGTGATTTCGACGTAGAAGACAAAGATCGCAGTGGAAGGCCAAAAATTTACGAGGATGCAGAATTGGAGGAATTATTGGAGGAAGATTCATCTCAAACACAAAAAGAACTTGCTCTAACATTAGAAGTCACTCAGCAAGCAGTCTCACATCGTTTAAAATCATTAGGAATGATTCATAAACAAGGAAATTGGGTTCCGTACGAATTAAAGCCGAGAGATATTGAACGCCGATTATGCTTAAGTGAAATGCTGCTAGCTAGACATAAAAAAGGGTTTTTTACATCGTATCATAACTGGTGATGAGAAGTGGATACATTATGACAATCCAAAAAGAAGAAAATCATGGGGATTACCTGGCCACGCGTCAACATCAACAGCAAAACCGAATATTCACGGAAAAAAACTTATGCTGTGTATTTGGTGGGATCAGCTAGGTGTAGTGTATTATGAGTTGCTTAATCCGAGCGAAACAATTACTGGAGCCCTCTATCGAACACAATTGATGAGATTGAGCCGAGCTCTGAAGGAAAAACGCCCTCAATACTATTCTAGACACGAAAAAATTATTCTTCTGCATGACAATGCTCGTCCACATGTTGCGGCTCCCGTGAAAAAGTACTTGGAAACACTTGATTGGGAAGTGTTACCCCACCCGCCGTATTCACCAGACATTGCACCGTCCGATTATCACCTGTTCCGGTCCGTAGCACATGCTCTGACGGCGCAGCGGTTCACATCTTATGAGGATACCAAAAATTGGGTTGATTCGTGGATAACCTCAAAAGACAAGGAGTTCTTCAGACGTGGGATTCGAATGCTGCCTGAGAGATGGGAAAAAGTGGTTGCAAGTGATGGGCAATATTTTGAATAAATTTATATTACCGTTCTTCTACAATAAATATTTAATTTGTGTTAAAAACGGCGGAAACTTATTTGTACTCCTAATATAAGAATTAAAGTAGAAAATATCATACACTTGCTATTTGTGGAAAATAGGCTGATGAAGTCATGAAATTGGATTTTAAAATTTAAATACATTATATTTAAGTAGACTGCAAATAGCCAATGAAAAAAAAACAAAAATAACAGGCACCAATTAGTCTTTAAGTATCACAATTAGAATGAACGTAACAAAGAATACGGAACGGCGTATTCACCTTACTTCCTCAAAATATTAATATTTATTCTTATATTTGTTTTTCCTGTTGTTACAGAGACGAGTATTTTGAGACTGAATTAATTGGAACGGGCTACGGAATCGTTTTTCTCTGGTAAGTACCATGTACCCATTAAATTGTTAACCTTGGTCGGAATTACGACTAAGCTAAGTAACTCTTACCACGAATTTCATTAATCACTGCTTCTTAATTTTCTTGCAGTGTAAGGAATTACGCCATATGTTAATTTATCTCAAATATTGTGCTCAGTTCTTGAAGAAAATCTCTCCTATTGCATGGCGTTATATATACATAGATATTGATTGCTATGTAGATAATTTAACGAGTTCAATGATTAGTTGTTAGGTCATAGAATATTTTTAGATGGGCCATAAAAAGCATACACAGCAATTTAATTTAAACCACGTCATAATTACACGCAAATTATAGGTACATACTTCATTGTAAGTTAGATGCAATCGTGAGGTTTGGTGTTATGTAACCAAAATACCTATTTGAAGTAAGACAAATTCCCAGTACTACCACGCTAACAGAAAGTTTACAAAATTATCATTAATAGATTTCTCACCATTATACTAGCGGTTAAATAGGTACTACCTCTACAACTAGTAATCTGCCGCCAAGCAGTGGTGCACTCGCATTGCTGTATTGCGGTGAAAGAGTGTAGGTTCCGGTGAAATCACAAGTGTTGAAACTTTGAAACGTAACATCGCCGTTTCGGGTGACGATGCGACTTGGGTTTCCTTATACTTCGACATTGGAGGACTTACGGCGTATTGCTGTTGTTATGGGCGGAGGTAATCACTTAATATCAGGTGGGCCTTCAGATTTAGAAAAAAAAACTGATGCGTAAAATGAGAATAATATGATACTTCTTTACTGAAAATGGGCAGTAGTGACTCAATCATTTCCACCAAAGCAAACGAGAAGCAGAAAATTCAATTATCATGCCACACACAGCACGTACGGACCAAGTCGAGTATGGCCTACTCTCGATTGAAAGTCATTCAATCAAACATCACGATTGTAGAATGAAGAAAAAGTAAATTGAATTACGCCTACAACGGATGAATTAATTTCTGTAGAGAAAGATCTGATCATCGGAACCAGGGCAGGCTATTCACGCTTGAGCTGCATACGGATGGACCTGTTGCAACGCATACCAGCTTGGCTAGCGGAACATGTAACTGGACTGGTCACATCTCATGGAAGTATTATTGCTGGTCATTCGGAACTTGGCTACTCTAAACTAGGTTGCAAATGTTCATATTCTCTTTCCATGTTTTCTTCATGGTAGCAGACACATGCTAATCGTATTTTTGCGGAGTCCATGTTGCTCGCATCCCCCTTTTTTAGTAAGTAAGTAAAACTTATTTTGGTGCCCGCTCGCCAAGGGGACGTTGGGACGGGTTATGATGGATTCCAAAAACCCCACGCTGTCCCTGTCGGACGCCTGTTTCTGGGGCTACACTCTTCCACGGCCCCAACAGCATTAATCCACTTGTCTTTCATCTCCGCATCATATTCCATTTCTTTTATTAAATGGCGTGCTGGAACATGTGCACGCCATCTTTCTAAGGGGTCCGCATTATTTCGAAGTTCGTTATATAATCACAAATAATACTTACAATAACATCATTACTATAAAACTCGGTGAAAGCTATAAATTATTGAGTTTAAAACATAAAAAAGCTAAACGGCGTCAACTTTGATTCGAAACAAAATCGAAAGAACAAAAGTATACTGACCCCATCCAATTTACCGAGTTTATCAATCTTTGTGGAGTGTTGAACTCAGATACGAAGGTGCCCTATATTCGTCCTCAGAAAGTGAACACGTGTAACATTACACTGAATGAAAAAGAAAATTCGTTTGACGAATTAACTTACATATAAATATCAATGACGTATTTAAAATTTATTCGAATGCAATCGATTTTCCTCGGTAAACAATAATCTGTAACAAAATTGAAGCAAACTCAATATATTACAAATTCTATTAAATCAAGTAACGCTCCTGATAAATAAGAAGGCATTAGCGATAGCCCAACTAATCCGGTACAGTGTATAATATAGTAAGTATTGTAATGCTTAGGCGTGGCTCGAGCCAGAGAAAGTAAGGGCCAACAGTCGGCTGATGATTTCTCTTGACTTTTGTAACCCTACTCACTACGTGCAGACAGAACGTTTCCACTCTCTCATTCCTGTTGAAACATGTCTAGGTAATAGGATTTGTTTCAGACTGGGTATACTGAAATTGTAAAGGCACTTTCGGTGATAGAATTGAACAAAAAAATAGATTAGTGTTTCTGTGAATATAATGAAGATTGTGTATATTCAGGTTCTTATGCAGAATTTCAGCTCTAATTGTAAACAGGATCATGCTTGCGAAAAAATAGGAATACCTTCAGGTCGATGACTCATGTTAAACTCTGAAAGCTATAAAACTAAATGAGAAAAAATCTGGCTATTAGCGAGAACTAAACTAATTAAAGTCATGAAACAGCTTTAAACTTTAATGATCTTAAGCTTTTAATCACAATCGGACAGCCTGCACCGACTATACACCAACCATACATATTTACAAAAAACTTAAAAGCAATTCTTTCAGACTTTTTCATAATTCTATCCTAACTCGACAGTCTAATCGACACAGTAACCTATGTGAGTTGAGCTGTGTCACATGAACTATGTCGTTTAAAAACAAAAGTCCGATAACTAGTTTTTCAAGATAGACGGGTCCGAGGCCTGCCAATGTCCAAGACCCTTATTGCGATTGCGACCTGCTCGACCTCGAATTTTTTTTAATATAAAACTTTCGATGCCCCACAAGAAATTAATACTTATTATACTTTCTCGGTTTTTTCAATAAATATCAAATTTCAGCCTAATGGATTATTGAGAACTGGAATACTTAGTTCATTTCGAAATGAGAAAGTCAATTCTTTGAATTGTGAAAAATAACCTAATTATACCAGTTAGGGTATATTGGTCATCAAATAATAAGTTACTGAGAAAAGAGACCAAAAACGAAGCAATCGAATAAGTGAAAATTAGCAAAATAATGAATATTCGGTCATTACTCTCGCGCTGTAGGCACCTTATTTTATGCTTACAGGTACAAAACTTATTTATAATGCATAAGGGTCCGCAACCTTGTCATTGTATCAAAGAGATCCAATTTGAACTTTACATCCTCCAATTACGAATCATCAAGACGGCAGGTGCGTTGACCGACCGAACTGTAATTTCGCATCGTTACCAGACCGCGGCTCCGCGCAAAAAGTCGTCGACTCCGAGAGGCTGCCACGAATAATTATTAAAAGGGCACAGAAGCGATGGCGACATCGTGTCTCGTCTCGAAGTACCTAGACCCTCCTCTCGCCACCCACCTGCCTATATCCTTACACAATTTGAGGTTACGTAGAGCTTTTGGAACTTTAATAATAGATACGAGATGAGCGTCCAATGCATGAAATTGAATAGTCAGCGTTGACAGTTTCTGTCACTAGCCGCAACAGTTTCCGTTTTCAACAGACTTTCAAAGTAGGAGGTTGTCAATACGGTAGTACTTTGTATTTTTTTTACCACACATCTCCGTCATTTATTAACCAATTTGGAAAAATATTTTTTTGTTTGAAAGTATATGCTTTCAGATTGGTCCCATAGAAATTTTATCAAAATCGGTTGAATACTGTGGTTTAAATCATAAGTAACTGGAAAAAATATGTCATCCAAGTAAACGAAATTGCGTATTTTACTTTCCTGTGTCTTTTTCTTCGCCCTTTGTATATCGATTTGGATGTTTCTATTTTAAAATGGTAGGGCATAGCCTGTACATTTTTTTTTTTTATTGTATTTTATTCTCTCTCTCTTCGAAATGTAGTCTCTGCTATGCTGGAAGATGAGAGGGCATGGAGGGCGGTAATCTCTTTCTGCGAAACCGTTTTGGTTCAGAAAGAGACCGCTGAGCGGGATCGCGAAAGGTCCGATCTCGCTCGGCGACGACAGGGCCGAGCTCAACCCGGACCGCAACCCCCGTGGGAGTTGCGGAGTCTCTCCTGCCCATAGAGGACCCTTGAATGCGCAGAGGTCGGTCACCGGGTTTAGTTCGGGTAAAAGTCCCACATAACTAAGTTTTTCCCCCCAGGGCAACTTTTGTATCTGATGTAGATTCCCCATCGTAAAAATAAAATAGGAAAAGCCTTTATTTCTTATTTTTTTATTATACCATTCAACTTGCTGGCCAATTCATCATTAAAATTAGTCTCTAAACTTACCTAAAAGTAATTCAATTTCGCTTATTTGTAGATGATCAAATCAAATGTTTGTTAAAAAAATTATTATACATAATTATTTATGTATAAATAAAATTTAAGAGTCTGTTTGTAATGTCAAAATAACAAAATATATAATATTAGAAACGGTAGGTACTTTTGAACAAAAAATATCTATTATAATTTTTGTCTGTTTGTTCAGGATAATCTCCGAAATGGATGAACCTATTTTGACGACTTTCACTGGCAGATAGCTGATGTTATAAGAAATAATTTAGGCTTTTATTTTATAGAAAAAGAAATAAGTTGAAAGTTGTTAAACTCGACGCGGACGAATACGCGGGAACATCTAGATTGAAAATAAAATGAAAATGAAAATTCTACCCAACAAATATACTGTTTTAAATATGATAATTGATAGCAACTATCATATTTAAAACATCCTTTTCGAGCGTTAATCATAATTCAACTAAATTAACAACTTGTATAAACCATTGTACATAATCTTAATATATATAAATGACATGTCACGATGTTTGTCCGCGATGGACTCCTAAACTACTTAACCGATTTTAATCAAATTTGTACACCGTGTGCAGTTTGATCCAACTTGAAAGATAGGATAGCTCACATCTCAATTTATGATCGCTATATTATCATATGACAAAAACGTTAGCCACAGCCGTTGCTGTGGCCACGCGTTCGTGGCCGGGTCAGCTAGTAATATATATTTATATAACCAGAATATACGATATCAGGGATATGGTAGCATATACATACCTAAGTACCAACAACATTTTTAACTGAGGCTATATTAAACCGTTCAATTATTTCGAAATTCCATTTTCCAGGGTATGTTGCAAGAAAAACGCTTCTTTATTATTCACATTACAATAATTAACGGTCTGATCGGCTGCGTATTATTATGAAAACGGTCTTATCTTGCTAGCATGTGGCGCAGCGCACACGCGTCCCAGAATAGAACATGATTGAACGATGCAATGCACTAACAAATTCACATTGAGATGAGATAACTCTTTAGGCAGATGTATATGGGATGTCAAAACTCATGTGCATTCATAATAAAATATAATTCTATCATTTAATTCTATTTTTATTTATATTAAAAACATAATTTCCTTCTTTTTCCAGGTGTGAATAATAAATACTTCGTGATGTTTCCACTGGACGACAGCGTGAGATAGGCTGCAGCATGGGTGCGAACATGGGCAAGAACTCGAGCTTGCTCGACGCCCTACCCTCGGCCCAGGGCACGCTCCACGTCGTCATGCTAGGACTCGACTCCGCCGGGAAAACCACTGCTCTCTACCGGCTTAAGTTCGACCAGTACCTCAACACCGTCCCCACCATCGGCTTCAACTGTGAAAAAGTCAAAGGCACCATCGGGAAATCCAAAGGTGTCAACTTCCTCGTCTGGGATGTTGGCGGACAAGAAAAGTTACGACCACTTTGGAAATCATACACGCGGTGCACGGACGGAATCATATTCGTATTGGATTCCGTCGACATGGAGAGGATGGAGGAGGCTAAAATGGAGTTAATACGAACAGCAAAGTCACCGGACAACAACGGCGTGCCCATCCTCGTACTCGCAAACAAGCAGGACCTGCCGGGTGCGAAGGAGCCGCGTGAGCTGGAAAAACTACTGGGTCTCCACGAGCTGGTGTCGTCGCCGCACGGGTCGCGCGACTCGCACGCCTGGCACGTGCAGCCCGCCTGTGCCATCACCGGCGAGGGCCTGCACGAGGGCCTGGAAGCGCTATACGAAATGATACTAAAGCGAAGAAAACTCGCAAAATTGCAGAAAAAACGTGTCAGATAAGCGACACTGTGAAGGAAAAAATAGTTACGAAATCGACTGCACGGTGAAATTAAGAAATGCGATAATTGCAAGTGTTTTTGAATGCTCATAGAATCGTATGAATGATTTTTGTAACGTCCGCTAAGACACCAAATATTGTTTTATTAATAGATGTGTAACGTCTTATGAATTATTCCATCATAATGTTGCTCAATTTATATTGAACATTTTGAAGGGAACGAATAATTATTTTGAAATTATTTAACTACTAGTCATTTTCTTTTGAAAATAGCTAGGTGGAGGATAAAACAATACAATAAAAGGTAATTATAAAATGAGGTTGACGCTATATAACGCTATATGAAGGCGTAGTTGCAGCTTATGCAAGTGCATAGAAAGCAATTGATATTGCATCAGACAAGTCAACCGATAAATATGCAAATCCCACGGTAAGAAATTTCTCTATAGTTTTTCTTTTGTTAAACATGTACTCCTACATAGAGTATTCCGTGGGACCAGTAAAGTAGATAAATTTAGTGTAACGTATGAGAAGTATTACAGCAGGCGATGAAGGCAGACGGCTTGAATAATCATACGGCGTTCTCTATAGTGTTGGTTACTCGATTTCCTTAGGCATATCTTCTATAAAGTATTCTGTATTTTCGATTTGTGTAAATTGTCGTTTGTATTCCTTGGATGTTTAATTAATGAATTTCAAACAGTTCTTAATGTCGTATCGTCGTTTTAGTATTTGTGCTTGTATCAAGATTATCTGCAAGCGATTACATTTCCAGTCTCCTCTGAAACTATCTTCGACCTTAACATTTCCTTCCAATATTCAAATTATTATTTATTATTTGCATGCATATTATAGCATGTTACATGGTATTCAAAGAAAGAGGCTTATCGATTTTGTAGACGGCTTCAATATGTAAATAATGTGTAAATAAATGATAATATTAACTTTTCAATATGCAGGAAAATCACTTTTTATCTTTTGTCATCATGACTTTTATCAGCTTGTAGAAAATGTACCTACTAGTATCCTACTTATGTCTTTTCACCAAATATGGGTAGGTAAAGTGTAATACTCACATAGAAAAGTCCAATTTTAGTGTAAATTCGTGTTTTACAAGTTGAATATGGGGTCCCTTATATTCGGTAATTTTAAATCTTGTTTAATACAGCAATCCTGAGTTACATTTATTACAAGCGGAGCTTTAAATTTTCAACACATGAAGAAACCGTAGGTAGTTACGACATTGTACGTGTCTATAAATAGGGTTTAACTAAGTATTTATTTATTGACTCATAGATTATAATAAGTGAAAACCTGCTACATTACATTTATGTAAAGCTTTTACCAGATTATTTATGTTACTCAATATGTAAATATGTAAATTTCAAGTATGTAGTTATTTTTCAATACCATGAAACCAAAACCTTAAATTAAAATGTGGGTAAGAGTGTACATTTTGTTACTACAAATTTGTTTAAAATATGTATCTATAATTTAACCATTAATATATTGTGTTTTATGGAAATACAATATTTAGACTTTTTAACATCAGCCCCATAAATAAAGTCTGTTTTCAATAAAATGTTGATTTTTTCTTTAAATAACGATTTAGAATAAAAAGACAATTATTCCCCGATAGAATTAAGTTCTTCATCATCATTAGTAAAATGCATGTATTTTCCAGGGTCCTCATCTTTAGTCCAATCAGTGAATAAAGATAAATATTCAATTTCTGCTTCAGTAAGCTCATGTTCATTATTACTCTTTTTAATTTCTTTGGAATGATGAATTGCAGTTTTGCATTTTGGAGTATTATGTATTTGTGTGATAGAAGGTGATTTTGTAGTCGAAATTATAGGTGCATAGGACCGTAATAATTCCTTTTCTAACCTTGCAAATGAACGCAACTCTCTCGTTGCTATGTTCGCTCGTTTTAGTTTCTTTTTTTCAGTTTCTATGTACTGTGTTGTGGCTTTCTTTATTCTATTACTGTGTACTTCGTCCAATTTGGCTGTGAAATTCATATAAGAAGTCTCTAAAGCTTTAGCCATTGAAAATATGTTCATTCCAGTGGGTCTGTCTACAAAGACTTTTTCATAACAGAATTCCAAATGAATCTGAAGTTTAAGAACATCAATTGCCCCAACACTATCATAAAATAGACCATTAAGAATTTTGAAAAAAATTGATTTTAATAAAGACTCCTTTTCTTCAGCGAGATTTAAATAGTTATTGAAATTTTGTATAACATGCAAAATAGGTGCACTATCGGATGCTATGTATTTCTTCAAATCTTTTATTCCTTCCTTCAGTTTTTTTGCATGCGGCGCGAGGTGTGTTACATAGGTGAAGTGGTGCAACTGTTGTTGTTCAATTGTCTCGAATATGTGTATCAGATGATTTGGTTGTGTGAAAAATAAAACTGGTTTAATGAGCCCAGCAACACACTCATTACGCATATTTTCAAATATTACATTGAACGTATCCTCCTCACTTGAAGTGCCCAAGTCAAAACCTTTCGCTTCTATTTCAATTGATCGGGCAAACTCTCTGTTTTTCGACCGCCAGCTTGGAGGAGCCAAATAATATAAAAATCTGCCATATTTCTGTTGCACACCATACATGAAATTGAGCCCGAGTAATCTGGATTTGATTAATAACATCTTTGTCACAAAATTTTGAAGTTCAAGTACTTTAGCATGTACTCGTGTTTCAAACACCTGAGATTTCTTCAAACATTTCATGGATATCCGGTAATCTTCAGAAATAAAACTATCGAACTGTTTTACTTGTTGCATATATAAATTTACACTTTCATCATACATTTTCAATTCTTTTCTGTGGTTTGTTTCGATTTTGAGAGCACAATCTCGTTGACATCCCACCTCGTATCTCAAACGCATTTGTTTACTGAACATGGACTTGAGCGATTTGAATATGGGTATGCGTGATTTCAAAGGACGTCCGTTTAGGTAGCTATAAAAACCTTCATCGATATCAGTTAAAGCTAATACATCATCAATTGGATCTTCCACGTATAGGCGCTTCCGCAAATCGGTATTGATAATTTTATACTTTTCCATCAAAGCAATAGATAAACGTTGCTTGTGTTTGATGCTATTCTGTTTCTTAGCATATAATGAGTATGAATATAGTAGATCATCATTTTTGAAAGCATCTACCTGTCGAGGTGTATTGCCAGGTATGGAAAATTTTTGAAGTGAGCCTTCGGAAGGTTTCCTGGATATTTTTCGTGCCGTTCTTTTTTTCCAACTACTACGGACAACATGTGTAGCACATACTCTCGGTTTTGGAATCGTGATAGTAACGGAAACAGTGTCGTGCCCATTCATTGTAACAAAATAAAGTATTCGATCAACTATGTTTCATTATAATGAATTTTCATAACCAAATAGATTTACACAAAGTAATAAACTAGCAAGATAAACCCGGTTTTGATAATCGTTTCGAAATTTGAATAAGTTTATCTAAAAAAAAAGTGCGATCTATTTTGTTCACCAGTTAAAGGGGGTTTTCGATAAGGTTTTTCTAAAGGATAAATAAAAGAAATACTAACCTATGCAAAGGCAATACTACTGAACAGATAGCAATTTTAATAGGAAACTCCTCAGAGCAATTTTGAATTTTGAAATTTTGGTCGCCTGTTGAAACGATTTAATATTCTTATTTTTCTATCTTGTCTTGCCACAACATGTTTACCTGTTATGTTGCCAAGTATGTTTCGGTTGCTACACCCTTACACGAGACATAGTTCAGGCCCTCTTGTATACAGATGGTTAGTTACAGTGGACATGTGAGCAGCGGTGACATATCCCGAGTGGCATCATAGTCACATTAACTTTGTAACGGGTCACGGAATCTCTGTTAAACACAATTCTAATTTTTGGTAATCGATTAGGAATAGAGGAATGCTAGAGTAAAAAGGCTACCCTTTCAAGAATCAAAATACATAATATCATCATCTGTAATTGGCCATTAGCAATGAAACACGGTTCTTTTGAAATTTTATTCTAGAAAAAACAATGATTACCAGATATATGTCAGATAACTTCAAGTGGCTTGAAAACTCCGATACTACTCACTTACTAAAATTTTATGACGCGACAAAATATCCCAGTTAGGTGGAAACGAAACTGGGAACGTATGATGTTTGATGTTTATTTAGTGTTTGTATGTTATTTATTTTCACTAATTTTGTTTCTGTTTGAGCTTAACGTTGTATCAAAATAAATGTGGTTATATTGTAGATATTGACAAAGAGAAAAACTCGTAAAGAAGACATGTTTTATGAACATAAACAATACTAACCAAAACGGTACAAAAATCACGGCATAATAGATTTGCGTGGGACCCATTCAAATGCTGGTTTTACGTAATCATAATACTCCCTTAGGTATGGCGCCGGGTTCATACCATCGCACCATTCAGTAAACATCATTAAACCTTCTCGCTCTTCAGGCGATATCTTATACTTCTTAGCTTTCATTCGTTCTCCACTCAACATTTGCGATTTCTTCTTTTCAGCGACTACAAGCATCATTCGGCTTTTTTTATCCAAGAACTTTTTGAACTGGGGTCGTTTGAACTTACCTGGTGGTAAAAAGGCTTTATTCATAGCATTTGTCATCTCCCTAAACGCTCTTAACTCCCTTTGAGCTTTGTAGGCATTTAGCATCATTTTCAGATCCTGCTCAAAGAAATCATTTCGCGCTTGATTTACAATCTTGAAGTCGAGTGAATCTAGTCGCAAGTTGTAGTCTTCGTACATGACTTCGAGAATTTTCATGGGATCTTGCAAACTGTGATGCCCCTCTTCACACTTGCCAAAAACTTGCTCGTATACATACTCAATACAAATTTTCAGTTTCAATGTACTGGGACTAGCGACGCTATCGTAAAATGAATCGTCCAGTATTCTAAAAAACTTCGCCTGTAAATGAGATTCATTGTAAACTTCTCTCGATATCTCTTTGTTAATATCATCGATATAGTACTGAAAGTAATCGAGCTCTTGTTTCGTAACCTGTTTTAACTGCTTAATTCGCTCTTGCAGCAGCCTGAAGGGTGCGTCGGTTTTAGAAAGTTGTGTCAAATATTCTCTGCTTTGTAGTTCCATTGTACGAAAAATGTCTATCATTTGATTCGGTTTTTTAAAGTAGTTAGGGGCCGGTAACGGGTGCGTTAGTTCAATTCTGGCTAGTTCGACCATTTTGTCGATATCTAACGTTTCTACCAAATCGTTATCCGTCGCAAACTCTCCTGATTCAAATTGTATTGATTGAATCTTTCCTCTCAATGTCTCATCATTTTGCTGTCTCCATGATAATGGGGCAACAAATATCAAATAAGTTCGATATATTTTGAGTATGCCTCGAATGGCATCTAATTTGAATAAAATGTTATTCAGAACTGTTAATTTCGAAACGTAACCGAGAAATTCCGAGTTTTTAGCTAGTAACTCGGCGAAAACTTTTTCCGCTTTAGATACTTTTGCACAAGCCTTTTTGTAATCTTCAGTCAAAAACTTTTGAAAATTTTTAATGTGTTGCTTTAATTCTTCAGCGATACGGTCGTGTTGATAAGACTCCTCAACTATACTCTGTTCAATTTTCATAATCAAGTCACGTCGATATCCTATTTGCTGGCGGTTCATGGCATAGGAACGAATATTATTTGTATAAACTTTAATATCATCAAAACAGCGGAGCGGCCTTCCTTCGATTACTGTATAGAATTCAGGATGTATTTCAACTACCGCTCTGACATCATCCGGTGGCTCTGCTAAAAAAAGGCGTTTTGATATATCTCGAGTAGCAGCAATCCTCAAGTTGTCTTTTTTATGCAGTGGCTGTGAAAGTCTGTCCTTAGAAATAAGCTTCTCTTTGCGATCACTATACTTTATATATGACAAGAGCTTCTCAGATCGAGGCACGCGAAATGGTTTTCCTGGTTTTTCTGTACTCTTTTCTTCTGGTACAGCATGTTTTCGGTTAGCAAAATAATACTGAGTATTGGGTACGTGACGTCGCCTAAAAATTACATCCAAAGTCTTCAGAGGTACCATTGGCTTACGCTTCTTTTCAAGACAAGACATGTTTTCTAAAACTCTAAATACGATAAAAAATAACTATTCAAAGATTCAAGTATAAAATATGTGGGCAAAAACCGATTTGATATTTATGTCAAATGAACTATGATTTTCTTGACAGATGGTTGTCAATCTTCTCGATCAAAAACAGAGTAAAGATAAGATAATCTCAAAGAAGGCAAGTACATAAATATACTTCTTCTGTCTAGGACTCGGACTACATAAATAGTATTAATTTCAGACTTGGCAGTTAACATCGAATGTCCCTAGGTGGCTCTTAGTGTCTTTACATGCCACCGTTATCTATCTCGATCACAGTTTTCTGCAAAAGCTTTAGCGAGAATCATTTCACCCGCATCTGAAAAGGGGGACGCAGTAGGTACTTGCGTGTTTGGTTAGGTGCTTGCAAAAAGGCCACAATAGTAATATTGGCACTAAAAAATAAAGGTTATAGATATTTTGATATTAAACTTATCGAATGAATTGATATTCTCTCCATTAGGCATAAATATTTCAGGGTGTCCGAAAATACAGTGGTCTTTTTGGCTTTAGTAACTTCGCTAATAAAGGAAAAAGACAATGTTATGAGAGGCAAGCAATAGGTCGAAAGATTATCTGCTACGCTGATCTACCTACACGTTATCAGATCGTCCGACACCGTCAACCACACACAAAGTTAAAACTGCTTATAACTTAAAACTTAAACTAAATTAAATATGTGTATCTTTCGTTGGTGATCCATCCAATAAATAAATAAATCTGTAACAGCCTACACCGATTTACTCCCGACAAAAGAGTGAATTACCAGAGAAAGAGAAGAAGCTACCACGGCAGCCCAATCCAATTCGCTATTTTACACGCCTGCCAGTTTTTGGGTACACGCTACGCCACGCCAGTTTTCTCACCATGTTGTCCCTCACCGTTTTGAGAAAGTGGTGTGGTCATTTGTATTATTTTAAACGAAAATGTCATTGTGTATGTCTGTTACTTCTTTATGCTGAAACGGCTCAACGGATTTGGATGATTGGTAGCAGTATTAATACCTAGGCGCAACCGGAATACCGCGGGTAACACTGCGGGGCACAGCTAGTAATATTATAAATACAAATGTGAGTTTGTTTGTTACGCTTGACGGTTGGCAGCAATTTTTTCATGATTTGTGCAGAAATAAATTATTAATTATCATGAATTTAATTTAATTCAATATAACTTTAACTTAGAGCGACTAAATGCTGTGTGTTATAATAGAATTTACTTATTGCAAAGTTTTCTCCAGATTGTCTACATTGCATTCGTTAGTTTTTTTCCTTGATGGCTCAAAAGAAGACTTCAACCGCTTGTGAAGTTTATCTACTTCCTTTAACATCTTCGCTGCTGCGGTAGCCTGTTTTATTTCCAAGTCTCCTGCCTCGTATGTTTCCTTTTCAATTGTTTTTACAAGTTCTAAGTCATATGCAGAAATATCCATCATCAAGTTATCGTATTCTCTTTCAATACCAGCCATCATTTCGATGGGACTAAGTTTTGTTTCGTTAGGGGCAATAAGGTTTTCATAAGTAAACTCGACGTAGGTCAATAATTGTAGCGCAGTTTCTGATGAAATAAGGTATCGTAATTTGTCTCCTAGAATTTTGAAAAATATTTCTCTTACTTCTATTTCTCGAAATTCATTGGTTGTTATCATTTCGTCAGTTTCCTTGATCTGCAACAAAAAATTAAGTTTGAATTTGAATTTTCATTTGACTCGCTGATATCGAAATGTATATCAACGGTTACCTTATCTTGTATAAAACGCAGCTCTTTATACAATTGTCTCTTCAACATATCCAATGCTTTCCAAAACTTATTTTTTTCTGAGTTCAGTTCTTCAGTGACAAGTAAGTAGTTTAAGTTCTGCTTTTCTAACATTGAAAAAAACGAAAGCAACTGTTCTGGCATCTCGAAATACAGTTTTGGAGGTGGCAATTTCTGTAAACGTTCTTTTATAGCTTGAATATCGATTTCATGGTATAAATCAGAATCCATATGGAAAATTTCCGGGTGTTTTATGTCATATGTTACGTTTTCTCTTTCCAGCCATAGTATTGGTGAAGATTTATGAAGAAAGTTTTGAAATGATAGTAATATTACAAGCGTGTCATCTGTGTATTGCAATTTGGATTTCATATTCGCCATCTCGTAATTTGCTATTTTGTGTTCCTCGGTTAGGTTTAACAAATCCTTAGCTAGCGTGTCTGACTTTCTCATAACAGCGATTGTTTTGTTATTGTCGTGGGCAAGAAACTTATCAAAGCTGTTTCGGTACTCGTCGAAATGTTTCGAAGCTTTTTCGAAAATGATCCTTTCGCACTCCATCTCTTTATCAATTCTAAGAATTTCATCGACTAAGAAACCGTGCAGCGTTCGCTTCAATGAAACTTCTTTAATATTTTTCTTGTACAAATGCATTGATGTGTTGGGCCTTACCGGACGACCTTCAAGTATGCTGTAAAACGACGGATCAACGTCGACTATAGTCTTTACATTTCCCTCGTTCCCCGACTCTATTGGAGGCAATTTAATACCTGCAATAATTTTCCTTGTTCTTCTTTTGGTCGTCTTTTTCTTTCCAGGTTTTTCCATTTCTACAGTAAGCAACTTATATTTTTGGGTGTACGTTCAATCGATATCACTATAGCAACTTCGAGTTGGTAACGCAAACTTCGTTATCGTAACATATCCGTGTCTATAGAGACTTAACTTGTTATCAGAACAACACACACCACACCCTATATTATATTACCTCATTATATTAAGTACTGTTCCCCTTACTTCGTGTGGAATTAAACATTTTTTTTGCGCAAATTTCTGATATTTTTTACGTTACTCCTTTTAACATCAGCTATATTCCAGTGAAAATCCCCTCCAAATCGGTCCAGCCATTTCAGTGATTAGCCAATCGGAGAGGCCTATGTCCAGCAGTGGACTGAAATAGGCTGATGATGATGATGACACTTTAACTTTATTGATTTCTTTAAATTAGATGCCATTCAAATTAGATGTCACACGAGCTACACACCGTGGGAAACAATTCATAATTTGAATAAAAACTACAATGTGCAAATCATCCCCACCTTATGCATTATATGTGTATATTTAAATATCTTGTCAAATGCACAAATCCATAATGCCGAGATGGAAATTCATTATTGGTCGGTAAATTCGCACTTCACATAGAAAACAGAGAATCTGATTTAAATCCGCACCTTATTTCCATGTTTAAAACAAAAGTTATATCATACAGTTGTTTTTCATATTTTACTTACTTACTATGATTTTAATCTATACTAATATTATAAAGCTGCAGAGTTTGTTTGTTTGTTTGTTAAAACGCGCTAATCTCTGGAACTACTGGTCCGATTTGAATGATTATTTCAGTGTTGGGTAGTCCATTTATCGAGGAAGGGTATAGGCTATGTTTTTTTTTTTTTTCAAAATTAGGGACCCGTAAGTATATTGCTATTTTGTAACACAAGGTGTAAAATCGAAAACCTATTTTTGCGTGCGCTGCAAAAACTATTGACAATAGAACAAAATGATGTACTACGGGTTTGTAGATCCCATTAAGACCTACAAAAAAGTCCGCGAGAACATATATCTAGCTATCATGGTTTAATCACAATAACCGATTTTGTGTATCAAATTTGTACACCGTGTGCAGTTTGATTCAACTTGAAAGATAGGATAGCTCACATCTCAATTTATGATCGCAATATTATTTTATTGCAAATTATAATATCATATGACAAAAACGTTAGCCACAGCAACGCGTGGCCCGGTCAGCTAGTATAAAATAAAGTTTCTACTTGCGCCAGAAATTTATTGATTATAAATAAATAAAATTTAAAATGTTTGCTATGATTCGGTAAATGTAAATCTCGATAATTTCTTTAACGTTTTGAAACAAAAGTGGTCTGAATCGCGGGAACGCTGCGAAATATCAAGGTGATTTTTGATTTGTTATGTTATAAATAACTATAATATTAATATTATGTTTTCATTATCTGTACTTTTAAATGTATTAATAGAAATATAACTAAGTATATTGAAAATATCAAAATTATTTTATTTCTTAATTTAGTTTCGACGTTATTGGCTGACTGCTCACTAGTTTCTGAAATCTTTGTCTCGCAACGGCGGGACGTGCACGTAGACTTTATGGTAAGCACGAAATATGTTTTGAAGCGTTGGTATAGCGCACTTATAAGGTATTTCATAGCAAAAATCAAATCATGGACGATTAAATTTATTTCTCTTCCAGCGATAACATTGTGCAATATAAAAAATGACTAGAAAAAAAAACTTACAGTCGCCAACTGCACAAGCGTCTAATCACTATCAGAACTACTTCGTTCCTCCCTTTCTTCATCTTCGTTGGCTTCTTTCTTCACCATCTCCCACGGCATCACTGGCAGAGGTTCCACGAAGGAATCATCAATCTTCAGTTTGTATAGCAGTCGAGGCGTGTAGTGAGTCGGGATTGGCCAAACAGTTTCTGTACAAAGACAAGATTTCATGGTTTTGCTCTAGTTTAGTTGTTTTTTTTTTATGTTATCTAGCGATAGTGTTACCATAAAACGGACAACGCATGCACTAAGAACTTATTCTCGTGGGAACTTTTATTGCTTGGCGGCAGGTAGTAGGTACTTTCCATAAGTGCTAAGAAATTGTTTTATGTTCAGCAGATAGAGACTCAGACAGTATACACATCACTTTAGAATAGAATAGAAAAACTTTATGTTGTGTTACATAATTAGGGCTCACTTAAAAATTAAAATTAAACGTCTAAGAATATGTAACAACAAAAAAGGTAACCACTCAGCATGTGCTGCGTCAGTGGACTGATACAGCGCTGGTATTCTGTGGCACCGTGTTGAGAGCGTGCGACGACAGTGAAATACACGTGTACAAACAACACTATACAATATCTAAAATCTATGAGATCCTTTTTAAATTCTATCTATGAAGTAACGAATAACAATATATAATATATTAAAATATAATATACTTTCAGACAGATTTACAGACAAGACGTTGCAGGTTTGCTAATAGTATAGTATAATATACTAATACTAACATCCCTTGGATAATGAACCCTAAAAACTTACCGAAATAGAAACAGTAGTCATCAACTCTCCTATGCAAGTGGAGAACATGCCGTAGATCCAGAACGTGCTGTGATTGTAGCAAGAAGTCGAGTAGGGCCACTTCGGGTAGAGCATCCATCTTGGGATCCGCTGCGCTCAAGCCTTCAAAGGACAACTGAAATTTGAAACCCACACGTTACGTTCAAGGTATGTTCAATTTAACCAGTATGTTAGATTGTTAGGTTGTTCCTCACCGCGCTCAACGCTCTCCTGAAGGCTAGCCCAGAGTGTGATTTGTTTGCGGATGGATGGATGTCAATCTTGTCGGAATGTCCAGGGGCGTAGCTACCGCCGTATTTGCCGTATCAATTATACGGGGCCCCCGGGCCACGGGGGCCCCGTATAATTGATTGAATTGTAAAGGTAAATATCCAGCGAATAATACACGCACGGGGAACAGAAGTTTTATTTTATCGGTGGCCATGGAATGTGTGGAAGGAATATAATTCAAGCACTTTATACTGTCGTTCAAGCACCAATAGTATCTTCCAGTACCATTATCACTATTATTATTTATGACCTAACTTGTAATTTATTATTCAATAGGCTCAAGGTAATAAATGATGTGGCATTTAACTAGTTGTGGCTGCATTGCGGTACCAAGAAAACTAAATTACCCTGGCAATCGTACATCTATGTTACCTAAACGGTGGAAACATTACTGAGTAGTTAGTAGTTCGCTAGCATGTCCTTCTAGGAAGATAAACGAGCGAGGTCTTTAGACTCCGACTTAAATCCGAGGTTGCCGGTTCAAATTTGGAGCAAGCGTGCACAAACAGATACTAAAAAATCTAATTTGTTTTATAAACAATGGAACATAGTTTTGGAGGGTCCAGTTGCTCGCGTCCGTAGGTGTGTACCCTTTGATTCCCTACACGTACCCCCTGGGTGGTGCTAAAGGAGCAACCAAAAGTAGCAGTAGAACTTGTGCCAAGTTCGTCCGGAGAGGTACTGCCACCACATCTAGAATCTGCCGCCAAGCAGCAGTGGTTGCATGAATGGGTTCCGGTGGAAGGGTGCGGCTACCGGTGAAATCACATGCGCATGAGACGTATCATCCCCGTCTGGGGTGATGGACGCAGCAGGATGAATGCGACTCAGTAAAGATTTGGATCTCATACTGAGTCGCGCGCATTACTGTTGTCATGGGCGAGGGTCGCCACTTACTATCAGGTGGGCCCTCAGCTCGTCCCGTCACACATTCACAGAAAAACCAAAAAATTTTTACACTTTCAGCGATCGATCTAGCTTTCTGGATATTCTTGTCAAATGTTTCGACTTTAGATATCTTGAAAACTCAGTCACAGGGTTGATCACTTACTTAACTTATAACTAGAGAAAGAGAAAGAAAGTGACTATTTTTCTTTTTTTCACCGAATTCAAAAAAAGAAGAGGTTATATATTTTAATTAATATTTTACCTCAATAAGGTAATAAGGTAAGTTCTGCTGCTCAGAAGTTTCTTACCTGGTTTTCAATTTTTGCCAAAGCGCACAGCTTCGTGATCTTATCCAGACAGACTCGCAGCTGCTCCATGTGGTCTGACAAGGGCCCGTGTGAGTCGAGTTTGCCCACCAGCGATGGCGGTCGGGCGGTCACTGCGCGCCAGTTGTCGAATGACAACTAAACGAGACATCAAGGAACTTAGAAGGTGACTCCTACACAAATTTTTGCTCGAATATACTCAGAACATTAAAAAATGTGTGGTCAACGTATACAGGTTCCTTTGAACAGCACATTTAGAAATGACTGCTCCGTAAGCCTCCGACGCGGGTACCGAGTTCGATTCCCGGGCGGGGCAGACTTTGTGCGATGAGCGTCAAGTTGTTCTCGGGTTTTAGGTGTTCGGGTTTCTGTGTTCGTCCATGCCACCTGCAGAGTACACCGCTCTGTTCTTGACAAGTGGGAGTGAACTTTTTTTTTTTATTTCATTATTGGACACGTTTCAAATAGAGAAACCAAGGACGTTCGTATTAAGAGTCCCCCGCCCTTTATAGTTAACCTGTCATAAAAATAATTGGAGGGAGGGTTAGTTGGTACATTGGAGGGTTAGTTGGTACTGAAGCCAAAATTGTTTTTTTTTTTTGTTTTTTTGTTTGTCTTAGCCGCGCATCACGCCGTAACTACTGAATGAATTGAAATGAAACTTGGCATGATTCGAGTTGATACTACGAGGATACTTTTTATCTTGAAACCTACGCTACGCTAGTCCCCAGGAAAACTCCTGCCTGTAAAACTTCGACCTAAGTCTATGCACTTACAGATTTTATAGAATGATACACCATCAGGATCTTCAATCTTCTGAACATTTTCCTTTCCTTGGGCGGGTCCTCTGCCGGTTCCAATTCCACAATGACACCTTCTTCCGCGGCCTCTTGAGCAGCCTTCCAAGCCGCTATCCTGTCCTCTTCATCTTTTTTTATCATCTCTTGGATCCAATCTATTTCGCGTTGGAAAAGGAATCTAAGCTGCCTGTGAACCGTGTCTTCTGAACCCTGGTCAAAAAGTTACGCTGATAAAAACGTAAAGTATAAGGAAAGGTTATAATTATGTCAAAGTCAAAATACTTTATTTCCATTGAATTCTCTACAAATTACTTGGAAACGTCACTTTTATTTAAATGATATATGTATACCTACCTACAAGATCATGCGTTCTTATTACTGACTTTAGCACTTGTTCAAACCCTATCCGACCCTCCATGGGGAAGAATGTGTACGAGGTACTACCCGGCTGATGTACTAAAATACCTATTATGACTTTGTTACATCGAGCATATTATAAGTAGAAATATACACCTCGAAATTGTTCAAGGATAGGTTATGACCGTATAACTCAAAAACTATATGTTCTACGGAAAAAGTTGTATGTAAAAAATTATCTCCATGGCTTTTCCTTGCTCGAAATTTATAAATTAAATTTCTCTTACAAATACAAAAGATGCCGCTGCAAACAGAATAATATCTTTTCAACAGAAAGAAAAATCTAACTCTTCACTATTTCTTTTTTGTTTTGAATCGAAAACATTACACGGCGCCATCTCTTCACCAACCAAAAGAAGAATATGGCCATAGGAATTCTGGAAGACGGCGCTACTAAGCAAATTGTTGATAAACACTCGCGAAAGTAGAAATTTGGGTATTCCCATACTAAGATAGAGGATGACCTAAGTCTTATTGTTGTTGTTATAGGAAAAGGTAACTTAGCGTCAGCTCGCCTCGTCACTTTTGAATGTATAGATAATAAAAAAAATAATATGTGTTCCTGTGTGCGAGAGCTTTATTTGTTTCATTGCAATTTTTAATTATTACTACATGCATACTCATAGATTCTGGGGAGAAACACAGATGTAGGTATGTGTTTCTCCCCAGAATCTATGAGTCGCATGCGCCAGTATTCACCATGTTCACGGCGGGATCGCGATTTGTGGCGTATTCATCTTTGCTTGTTTTCCCACGATAAACTCAGCTAACAATTTCCTCCAATAAAATACAGCAGGACGAAACTTTTAACAACAAGTCCGGCCGAAATTCTTGTTTACAAACCTCAAGAATATGGACAAAATAGCTATCATACACCAGGAGCAGTCCTTGAATATTAATCTCACAATAACCAGAGTTAACATCATTGACAGTTTTTCGAATTTGCGTTATAAAGTCTTGTTTCGGTAGGGTGTGCTCGCCAGTGTATATCATACGCAACGCGTAAGCTTTCTGAAAACAGAGAGAAAAACAATATAACAAGACAGTTTATTTTTAACATGATCCCTGATGATAATTACAGGCGCATGAGACGTAACGTCTTCTTTTTTATTTGATAGGATTCCCTCCACATCCCATCGAATAAAGTATCATCAAAAGCGGTTCACAAATCGGCAAAGAAATCTCGAACATACAAAAAAGGTAACATACAATATTAGTCAATGCTGACTAAATAGTTAGCCCAGTACCTACTGAATCCGGAAAGAACAAAGACCATTCAAAAAACGTCGTACAATCAATGATACAAATACAATTAATTCAATAGATTTTTTTATGTTACAGGAGTCACGGGACTAGCTTAAGGCCCATCTGATGTTAAGTGGTTACCTACGCCCATCAATACGACTTAGATCCCCCCGACCGAAGCCTACCCAACCCAGGCCTACCCCGTTGCGTCCGTTATCCGAGACGGGGATATTACGTCACGTGATTTCACCGCCACCCACACACTTCGACCGGAACACAACAATACGAGTGCACTACTGCTTGGCGGCAGATAACCAGATGTCGAGGCAGTACCTCGCCGGGCGAACTGTGCACAGGTTTTACTGCTACTTGCTGTAGCTCCTGGACGCGAGCAACTGCACCCCCCATATACCTGTTACAGTTATTTCAATGTATTTTATTGTTGAACTTACCAATCCAGCCGTCTGAAAGTTCTCTTCCACGACGTCCAATATAGATTTTGTATCGAGCTCCGGTAATAACGCCATTTCTTTGCTATTTATAGCATCCTTTCATTTTATTGCGCTTAGTCTAATTATATTTTTGTTTTCTTTTCAGCTGCTGTAAATACCACGTAAACACGCCATGAAAACACCACAAGACAGTTGCTATAGCAACGCTAGTCGTGGCATTGACACCTACCTACGCCCCCACAGCGAAAAAGACAAGCGTCACATACAAACAAAAATTTAAGCGTCTGTTTGTAATGTCAAAATAACAGCATTTTACGAAATGCATCTGAAGTATATAAAGTACTAGCTATTCCCCTCAACGTTATATTTTTTTTGCGAAGAACTCTATTTTTTTTTCTAACATAAAAGTAATTTAATTAAATCCTATTAGGAGAAATCTTATTAGAGTTCCGTTTTTTTACTTTTTTGTCTCTTTGTTCCGGCTAATCACCGAAACGGATGGACTGATTATGACGGAACTTTAATTGGCAGAAATCTGATGTTATAAGGAGTTCGTTGAATGTTTGTTTGTTTGTTTGTATTTTATGCACTGCCGTACCATTCGTCCGATTGCGATGAAATTTAATCAACTTAGCACGACTTATAGGCATATAATTATAAATTTCCACAAATTGCGCTAACAATGTAAAATACTGCGTACCTCTATATTTCCAAAATCAAATTCCAATCCAAAAAAAAATTGCTATCTACTTACTTAGTAGATAGTGGTAGTAGTAGAACTAGCCAAGTCAGACTTTAGGCTTCAATATATTATCCTAAGTTTTAAGAAGAAACCAATTTTAAGTTGTTATAATATATTCTATGTCGTTATAAATAAATTTCAGGACTGACCATTGAACTTGGCACCCATTTACATCTCACTACCATATTATTGAACTTGGCTCTCACTGCACATTTGTTTTTGATAGGATAAAATTTTGTATATCTATTTGGAACCCCATCAAAACGGGGGATACAGTTTGATGCTTCAGTTACATATATTTGATTAGAAGCATTAATAGATGTGAATACAGGCGTAAACAGTAGTCAACCTGTAGGTGGAGGGCGTCATTACATGACATTACATGTCCAAAAATCAAAGTATTTTCCCAGTCTGTTTTTTCAAAAGTGCTCTTGGATAGATGATCCTAGAGGCAGAAAATAAGTGACATCATTGAAAGTCAAATTTCTTGTATTGACGTCTTTTACGGTAATCTCTAGTTCTATTGTACTACATAAGCTTCTAAAAGTTTCTTTGCTATTCGCTAAACCATTAGCGAATATTTCGGTCGGTGGCTAGAACAAGACGCGACCCGTCGCACGTCATCCTGACAAATGTCTATGAGCATCGAAAACTCATGGGAACATGCCAGGGCCGCAACGTCCCCCGATGACAGTAATCTTCGCGTTGTATTTAGTTGTCCTAATCAACCTACCAAACAATGGGGGGATCGTCATCCGTCACTGTCGGGCGATGCTACTGAACTCAGCTGAGGGTTAAGCACGTGCTAAATACACGCAGCGAATAAAAAAAAAAACAATATCGAACATGTCTAACAATAAGTTATATTTTCAACTACACAAATACAACAAATTGCTAAAGCTACTGCGCACTAATATGTAAATAAGGAACCCTAATTATATTTAATCATCCCATCGGTCATCTCTGAGAGATCGTTGATTGGTTCTATATCTATTGCTCCCCCTGTTGCCTCTGTCCCACGTATTGCTCTCCATGTTGTTTCTGTCCCACTTATTGCTCTCCCATCTTCTGCCAGAGTTATTATTCCAGCTTTGCTTTCTATTGAAAGAATATCTCGATTTAAACTGTCTGTCTCTCGCTTTGTCCTGAACGAATGAATGTCCTAGCTCCTCCAACTCTTGTGGAACTTCCTGAAAAGAACAATATAAAAGAATAATTACCGCGATTTCACCCCAAAAGTTCTTTATACACACTGTGCATACGACATGAACCATACATGTATATACACCCGAAATATAAGGTAGTCCATTTTAAGCAGGGTAGTCACTTAGACGTGTGGCACGCAAAGTATCTACTGATCAAGTGAGATACTATATCAAGTGAGTCACGAGAGAGAGGCGCGAGCCTGCTGCGAGCCGCTGCCGCGTGGAGCGCTGTGAACTAACCTGCTGCGACCCGCCGAGTGGCGGTATCACTGGGAACTCGTAACTAAATAGCCGTGGACGAGCCGTACCTACTAATAGGTTGATACAGTATCATATACGTTACATGCTACACGGCTAGGTGAATACCCGACATTACTCTGCTCGCCCTCAGCTTTGGTAACTTCTGGCAAATGATCTATCCTGTAATTACCACTGCAAATCAGTGCTACAGCAGTCATGCTTCTGTAACAAATACTACTACTATTATGGTTATGAAACATTTTCTTATTCTTATTCTTATACTCGTAAAAATACAACATCCGCGCATGAAGAGAATAGTAATGTAGAGAATACATGTTCGACTGAATCACTGACCTCTTTACCACCTACCGCCAGGTAAGATAGCAGAAAAATGGTGGGCTGTGTTTTATAAAAATATTGAAGATTAATGGTAAAATAAAGAAAATATCTAGCTCCCACAAACCTGGTTGGCTTCCTTCATCACAGCAATAAGGTTTGCCGCCTGGCGACCGTCCTCGCTGGTCAGAATTGTGTGCGATACGCCCTTGTTCTGTTGCCGGCCGGTGCGTCCAATGCGATGGATGTAGTCCTCAGTGGTGTTGGGGAAATCGTAGTTTATCACATGGGTTACGCCATCAACATCTAGAAAATGCATATAAATAAGAGAAAACTATGTAGCTACTACTATCGCTACAGCCGAAGAAATATGACACAGGTGTGTGAATATGACTCCGCCCCTTTTTGTCAAAATAAAACACATTTGTTCGCTTACAAAATTAAAAAAAAAATTATTGAAAGTATGCTCCATCTGCAGCTACAACCTTCGCCCATCGTTCAGGTAGTTTTCGTATTCCTTGCTGGAAGAAGTCCTGGTCTTTTAAGCTTATCCAGTTGTCAATCCAAATTTTGATACTTTCACATGAAGTAAACTTTTCTCCAGTAAGGTCTGTCTGCATCGTCCGGAATAGGTGGTAATCCGAAGGAGCTATGTCTGGTGAATATGGCGGGTGGGGTAACACTTCCCAGTCCTGTCCCTCTAAATATCTTTTTACGACTTCTGCGGTATGCGGTTTGGCATTGTCATGCTGAAGAACTAATTTGTTATGTCTATTCACCCATTCTGGTCGTTTTTCTTCTATGGCTCGCTTCAAACGCATTAGTTGTCGTCGGTAAACTTCTCCATTAATAGTTTCAGAGGGTTTGAGCAACTCATAATATACAATACCTTTCTGATCCCACCAAATACAGAGCATGACCTTGGCACAGTGAATATTTATTTTTGGCTGTGATGGGCCTGGTTCGCCTGGTTTCACCCAAGCTTTTTTGCGTTTAGGATTTTCGTAGTGTATCCATTTTTCGTCTCCTGTGACTATCCGATGCAAAAATCCTTTTCTTTGCTGTCTTTGAAGCAGCATTTCACAAATGGTTTTCCGACGTTCCATGTCTCTTTCTTTTAAATCATGTGGAACCCAGTCACCGGCTTTTTGAATCATTCCCATCATTTGTAAACGCTTTGCAACAGTTGAACGATCAACATTTAATGCTGCAGCTAATTCTGATTGAGTTTGGCAAGAATCTTCCGCCAATAATGCTTCCAATTCAGCATCTTCAAATTTTTTTGGTGGTTTTCCATGTTCTTTATCCTCAGTACTAAAATCGTTATTTTGAAATCGTCAAAACCATTCCTTGCAAGTTGTATTAGACGGAGCATGCTCACCATAAATCTCCACAAGCAAACGATAAGTTTCCGCTGCAGTTTTCTTCGCAATAAAATAATGTAATAACACTTCCCGCAAATGACGTTTATTTGGAATAAAAACCGACATTTTCGAAAAGGTGAAAACAATTGTTGCTTACACTTCAACCAAATATCATAAAATGCGTTAGATAGCTGACATTCAGTACTATCGAATACAAGTATGGTCATTTATTAGTACACGTAAACAATACTAAAAACGACATCTGTTGAGAAAGGGCGGAGTCATATTCACACACCAATACACTGGAACTAGCACGGCGGGTGACTAAATAGATAGGCGATAGAATTTTTTTTTATATCAAAGCGTGTTTACCGTCGTATATGTGAGGGTGCAAAAGGATTTTTATAATTTTGATATACATATGTCACTCTCACAAATATGACGAATCTAACTACCTCTCAAGCTAAAACCCACTAAGCCGTTTAGGCTACAGAGTGTGCCAATGAAATATACATACACTTGTAAAACATAAACATCCTTCTGGAGCAGTATGATAAAAAAAAGTTAAAGTAAGTTTTTATATATTTTTAATAATTCAATGGAAATAAATATTCATAGTTTAGTTGTTTGCAATTTAGAAGCAAGGTCAAACTTTGTGGTTTCTACAGTTTGCGTTATGTGTGTCCATACCGTCTGCGACAAAAGGAATCCTAGTACAAGGGTATGAGTGTGTGACTGTTTATTTGTTTATTACCTAGTCCTCTAGCTGCTACATCAGTGGCAACAAGAATGCTTCTCTTGGAACGTTTGAACTTTTGAATGATTTGGTCTCTCTGGTTTTGTGTCTTGTCTCCATGGATGCCTTGGGCAGGCCACCCATTCCCACGGAGAGCACTAGTCAGGTTATCTACAAATCTTTTTGTGTTGGTGAAGACTAAAATCTTTTCAAAGCCCTCTTCAGATATTTGATGCATGATATGTTTAAACCTGTAAATTAAATTACCAAAGTCTTAAAGATCTTTATTAAAAAATGTGACATTCATTTCTACAATTCTGCTGTGGCATTTTTTCATATCAACAAAAATGTGTATTAATATTTTTTTGCTTATCACACTTTTCATTTTCTTCATTAGTAAATTGCACCAATGCATCTGGTAGGAGTTGTATATATTAGATAAAAACTCACAAAAATTCATGTGTGATTTAAAAAATTGCTTTATACAAACCTTAGTAGTTTATCATCCTGCTCACAAACATGAACATATTGTTTGATGTTATGATTAGCTGTGAGCTCTGTAGACCCAACATTGACCTGTACAAACTCTCCTAGATAGTCCTTGGCCAGTGCCTTAACTTCCATGGGCCAAGTTGCAGAGAACATCAATATCTGCCTCTCAAGAGGTACTCCTTCTAAAGCTTGCCGAATCTGTGGCTCAAAGCCCATGTCTAGCATTCTATCAGCTTCATCAAGTACCACATAAGTACATCTGGATAATGTAGTTGTCCTACTCATAAGGAAATCATTCAATCTTCCAGGTGTAGCAATAACAATATCGACACCTGCTTGCAGTAGATCAGCCTGTGGTCCCCTGTTTGCTCCTCCATAGATACATGCACAGCGAATATCGAATTTGCTTTCAAACTGCTTGGCAACTTGCTCAATTTGCCGAGCAAGTTCCCTTGTAGGAGCAAGAACTAAGACAACTGGACCTTTGCCTCTCTTTGGGGTTTTCTCTTTTAACTGTACTATGGCAGGTAACAGGTATGCCAATGTCTTTCCAGTACCTGTCTGAGCTATGCCTACAAAATTCTGACCACTCATAACAATAGGCCACCCTTGGGACTGTATAACAGTAGGTTTGGTAAAGCCCTGTTCTCTTAAAAACTCCTTGATGTATGTAGGAAATTCACAACTTTCTATGTTAATGTATGGACTGGGTATATCACCCCCAATAATAGTGACATTATGTTCTGTGCGGTACTCATCTATTTCATTCTGATCAGTTTTAACAGAATATAATTTAACACTGTTGACTCTTGCATGGCATGGTACAAAGTATTGTTTTTGGAAGGTGGAATACAATGTTCTTGGGTACTGGACCGAGATATTTAATTTCGTTCCAATAGAAGCAATCGAGATTGGATTCTGAGAGAATCTGAAATAAATTTGATATGTTTAGGGAAGGAACCGAGTAGTAGTAGACGGGTCATGGTACATTGACAATTATATAAATTGCTATAAATAGGACTAATATTTGAATACTCACGAAGTCAGAAGTTCCTTTCGTCTTACAAGTTTTGATATAGTATTAAATGCCATTTCTCTGATTTGTAACTTAGCACTTCTGAAATTTACTTAGAGGTTATGCTCATTTGTGCTGCGTTCACTTACTCGGTTTCGCAACAATAGTAACCCTTTAATTATAAATTTTTCAAAAAGCCTTGCAAGCCATTACATGAATAACTTTGAGCTGGAAATATAGAACAGAACACGCTTTCAATAAAATTAAGTTCTAAATAAATGAAATTCTATTGAGTTCAGCACACCAGCACAGATAACTATATTAGAGATGTGTCAACTCGACTTACTAACTCGAGTCAACTCGAGTTGTGCTCAGGTCGAGTTAACTCGAGTTGAATTCTCCCTAACTCGAGTTTGGGCTGGCGGTAAAAAAACGAATCAAGCGAAAGAGCGAGACCGCGATTCACTCTTTGGGGGTGCGCGCAGCTCGCTTTAATACTCCCGCCCGAACGACACCAACGACGACAAGAAGTTTTCTCATCATATCAAACTGTATTCACTGGTCACAAATGTCAAAATGTTGCAGATTTGACGTTTGAGGTTAGGTTTATTTTGTGTTATGAATGTTAAGTTACAAGAAAATATTTTTAGTTTTTTGACTTCAGCATTGTATAACTTTTATTTATTCAAAAAATACTTTTTATTTTGTTTCACTTTAGCTGTTTGTTTGTTGCACAAACAAACATCTTAATGAGATAAATATTATTCTAATTCGAGTAGTATTATAATTGAATGAATGTTCTTATTGCAACAATTGATTGACAACAAACAAACAAAGTCAGCAAAAGTATCAAAGTAGAGTTGGGTGGAAGAACAAATAAGTAAAAAAGTCAATACTTAGTTTCTTCCTGCTAACTCGAGTTGAACTCGAGGTAATTCGAGTTATCTGTATTTCAACTCGAGTTAACTCGAGTCGTGTTTAATCCGAATTGGCACATCTCTAAACTATATTCAGAATTCACAATCACAACACAATCAGGGTGCCCAGCAGTAAGTCTCGAGCTTGTGTCGCCACCTGATTAGTCAAAAATTGCCATATTTACATGTTCAAATTCAATACATTAATAAATTCGCCAGCTTGGCGAATTTATTGACTGTTATATTATTGATAACAAAATAGAAATCGGAACGTTTTCGAACGTACGCTCTGAATAAACTACATACGATAGCTGCACAAAAAATTTACCTTAAATCAACCTGACTTAATGTACATGTGTTTCAAATTTCTAGCAAGCGGACGGTAAATAACAAAAGGAATGAATAGCGTTGATTGGTCGTTTCCGTTGGTCATGCTTTATTCGGCTACAAGTGATTTCGGTCTTACACATATTGCCAAAGTAGCCAAAGAATTTATCGAAAATCGCCAAATTAAAAAATGGGGTTGCCAGGACCAGTGAAAAATCGCCAAATCTGAGCACCCTGAACACAATTTCGAATTTTCAAATCAAATCCGTTTAGGATGAGCGTGAGTGTGACCATGTCTAAATGACACAGGAATCGGAAGCCACGATTTGGATCAAGCCTCTTCTACGCGTCGACAGATGATGCAGACAGATGCATCACTTTATTACCACATCACATTAAAATATCACTAAAATTACCTACCTAGGCGCTGTTACATGTCCATTAAGTTATAAAATCTAAACATGGCTTATATTATATAAGATAGACACCAGAATAATTGTAATTGTAAAACATTATGGTTGTAATTGTGCGTGTGAGTTGCATCTGTCTAGAATTACCGGCCTACAGACGTATGCACGGCTCGTACTGATCCATCTGCTGTCGACCTCCGCAGGCGCATCTGTCGTTATATAACAGGAGGCATTACTTGTCGCATTGCTGTTGATAAAGGCATTGATGAATAATCTATCCGAGATGGCGGATCGCGACTCTTTTGCGGTCAGAGACGACACGAATTTTTTTCGATTGAATGTATCGCACAGTGGCATCTGTTATATCGATATATCAAAAATACATCGATGTTTTCCATACATCTATTGTTTATCTTTCTCTAACTAACGAAATATGAATGTGGCGTATATAAAAAAAGTATCCTGAAGTTAACAATATTTGGATTTTTCAAAATAGTTCAATAGATATTCAACGTAGGTTTCGATCACAACTCGTTACAAAGTATTTGTACTACAATCGTTGTCAAATGCCTGGTCTCCCAGACTAAAAAATCTTAACATGTAAATAATTTTGAGCTGAAGTCCGCATGTTCCATAAATAACAACAGAGAATAGTCTATGGATGGATGGTTCCATGACTACTCACAAAGCGGCGCATAGGCGAAAGCAATGTTATCGTAACAAGTTTGCATCTTAAGTGCAACGAATAAAAAAAAATTCGATGTATCGATAATTTAATTATGTATCCATCCCTAGCATCAGACAAATTTTCAAGATCTGTTCAGCCGTTTCAAGGTTAACAGATTACCCAGTCTGGGAGTTTACATTGTCGTAAAAGTAAATTGTCATATTTGCTCTACAAAAAAATCTTGATAATTATGAAAAAGGTAGGTAAACTAGCATTTCCCAACCAGTAACACCTCATCTAGTCATACTGTTACCGATTAGGAATTTTGTTCCCAACGAATCACACTATTTAATGGGTGACTTACGTTAAAATGTGAAAAAAAAGCAAAAAGGTTGCAAGCAGCAACAGTGAGACTATGTGTTACTGGTAGGGAAACCACCAAGCATTAGCCAGGCCACTGCCGTAGTTTTAGTCCAGGACTTTCAAGCAGGTTCTTTGCTCAGTAACGTTCTAAAAAGTTCAAAATTAAAAAAAATGTCATTTGACCTTTATTTATTTCTTTCTATTACAGATTCAGGACATTGAATAAGGTATTGGAATGACGGAAACTTATTTTTTATCTATCACCCTAATTGAAACAGGGCATGTGCTTTGATAACACTGAATTAGTTAAATTATACATACAAAAATATTAAAGAATGTCTACTCAAGACAGATGATATCAGCTAATCCTCGATAGAACCACAGTTAAAAAAAAATATCACAGTATTCAACTAAATACAAGGCGTACAAGTTTACAGGATATTTTAAAGAATAGTCTAGGACATATTCAAATAAATTAAAATTAAACTAGCGATCACTGCAATAAATCAGACAGTTTCAACATACACAACTTTCACACAAAGTACTCCTATGAGGATTTGCTATTACATACTAAGTTAAATATATTTATGATTAATATTCATTGAATCGTTTGTGTCCTGGGCCTTTGTTGCCACCCGCAAAACTGCTACCACGTTTGAAGGTGCCACTGCCGCCACCACGGCCACTTCCATACCGGCTCCTGTTCCAGCCTCCACCACCTCCTCCATTACGTTCAGCCATCGTTTGTAATTGAGGGTTCACTATCTGCACAACAAATACAAACACATTAATATAATGTCAACTATACCAGTACAATTTTATTAAAAGTAAATGTGAAAATGAAATGTGACAGCATCTGAGGATGGGATCTAGACAAATATGTGTAGACACCGAAGGCATGTAGCTGTTTTAATCTACCTCATACTCGCATTCATGTTACGCTATGAAAAAGACGTACCCATGCCAAAGGTATGAGGAGGATTTTTATGAATAACAAATCAACAAACCTGTTTGGCTTCCTGGAGTACAGAAACAAGATCTTTTGCTTGTCTGGAATTGGATGGTGTAAAGAAAGCATATGAAGTGCCTTTTGATTTTGATCTTCCTGTTCTACCGATTCGGTGGATGTAGTCCTCAGATGAATTAGGATAATCAAAGTTGATTACATATTTGATTCCATCTACATCTAGAATTAGAAGTTATGTTAGTTTCATTCTTAGATTTATTTGTGAAAAGCTGGAAACAGGTTTCTCAAATTCCAATAACCAGAAGATATTTAGCTACATAAATTAATTAAAACTAGTCTACATCAGGTTGTGTGGTAACTCATGGTTATATTACTTACATGAATGAGTTACACAGTATGATCAAATACAAAATTCAATAAGTATTTGCCTCTCACTCAGAACCCTGGAGACTTATAAAGGGCATTGGATCTTTTCTGTCTACCAATGTTCAATGTAAATCTGCCCTCTTCAAAGCTCCATTGTGGCCGAAACAGAAAACCCTTGACCTCTTGCCGATCATCTCATCAACCTGTGGTCAAGTTTTTCAACGATGCACCATTGACGAATATTATTTCTTTGCAAATGTTTTCTCAAAACAAGTAGTGCATCACCAGGTTTTCCACTATCAAGTGTATCCGCAAGTATAACGGACATACCATCAAGTTTTCCGGCCTCGGGTCACATCATAGTGAAAGGCACATTTGAGGCACCATAATAAATGACGAGTTATTGCATTCTCAACAGTTCGCAACTGCATCAGGCAAAGGGTTCATCTATAAGCCCAGTGCAGTAGTGACATGCCTGCCAAATTGGGGCAGTAATCGGATAGAACACAATAACTTTCCGCCGGTGCCTCTGAAAATATACACAAAACAAAATTAATTATAAAAAATCACCAATATTGATCATAAAGTGGAGTAACCATTGAACCTGAATAGATCAAGGTGGCAAAGAATACTTACCAAGTCCACGAGCTGCAACATCAGTTGCAACAAGGATACTAGCTCTACCCTGTTTGAATTGATATAATACATCATCTCTCTCTTGCTGGGTCTTGTCACCATGCATACATACAGCTGGCCACCCATATCGTCTAATATTTCTAGTGATATTTTCCACTTTCCTCTTAGTTTCAACAAATATGATAGTTTTTGCACCAGGTTCTTGGCTTTGTCCAATTTCTTGCAAAAGCACATTTAGCCTGAAAGTAATTTTCATTAAACACCACAAGAATAATTGTGTAAATTGGTAACTGCACTTAAAACTCAGATCTTCTTAGAGGACTTGCAAGTTCTAATCAAAATGTTTCATACAGAATATTAAACTCATCACAGTAAAAATGCAATATACGTAACAAAAATGTAAGTAATTAGTTGGGTACATACTTGTTTTCCTTCTCATGTTCTTGGCAAACATCAACTATTTGAAGGATATTGTGGTTAGCAGAAAGCTGCATTGATCCTACATTGATTTGTACATAGTCTCCCAAGTAATCTTCAGCTAATTTCCTTACTTCCTTAGGCCATGTAGCAGACCACATAACAGTCTGTCTGTCTGGACGAATTTGCTCAATAATTTTCCTGATTTGAGGTTCAAAACCCATGTCCAGCATGCGGTCAGCTTCATCAAGCACTAGGTAAGTACAGCGTTGGAGATTAGTAGTGCCCTTCTCGAGGAAATCGATCAAACGGCCAGGGGTAGCAATAACAATCTCTACTCCCCTTTCCAAATCACGAGCTTGCTCTCTTTTGGGGGCACCTCCAAATATGCAAGTGTTGCGCACATATGCAGAGTTTCCAAAGTCAGATGCAACTTGCTGGATCTGTTGTGCCAATTCTCTAGTTGGTGCAAGAACTAGAGCAATGGGTCCATCGCCACCACGAATTGGAGGCTGGTTGTTGATATGAACTATAGCTGGTAAAATATAGGCTAAAGTTTTTCCTGAGCCAGTCTGAGCTATGCCAACTAAGTTCTTTCCAGACATGGCAATGGGCCAACCTTGAGCTTGAATAGGCGTAGGCTCTTTGTAACCCATACCTTTGATGCTCTGGTTGACATAATCTGGGAAGTTACCTTCATCAAAATGCTGGATAGGGTTAGGCACCTCTACTCCACTAATGGTGATCTCATGTTGATTTCTGAATTCTTCTACCTCATACGGCGATCTGTTGAGGACTGAGGGGTGTGGGTTGTAAAAGTTCTTATTGAATGGCTGTAGTGACATGGAATCCCAGTTGGGTCGTCGCATGTTTTGGCCACCTGAGAATTCTTTCTTGCCACCATATCCGCCGCCACCGCCATACCGGCCACCACCACCGCCGCCGCCGCTGCCACCGAACCTGGAACCTCCTCCAAATTTGGAACCACCGCTTCCGCCGCGGTTATTATTCCAACTAGACCTGTAAGAAAAGTAAGCATTAGGTACGTTACAGATAAACATAATAGCAGAACCTTCATGTTGTTCCAATTAAAATTACATGTACGAAAGGCTTGGTGTTAGGCTCTGGGAAAGCCCGAGTGAAATCATCGATCTATGCGCGGCTCGTAGCAGATTAGACGACAAAATGGCTACCTGGAAGACGCTGATGGTAGGCATGCGCAGAATGCTCACCCTCGCAATCAATAAAATGTACGCATTGCAGATGAATATATTAGATACAAGATTGAAAGAACTCTGCATAACGATTAACATTAAGTAAAGGTAATTCCACCATAGCATGAAATGAGTATGACGTGTACTTAGTACATCATTTGAAACGAGAAGCCGCTGGGAAAAACCATAAAAACACCATAGTGCATATTACATGTTTAAAAATATATGCAGGATTCTAAAATGAAAGCCAACAAATGTATACTTACATGGTCAATTAGGTATTTACTACGGAGATGGTCAAGATGATAATAGATGAAACTATGATCTTTATCCTTGAAGCAGGGTCGCCTGTAAAAAAACGTGGCAAATAAGTAAAATACCACTCAATTTCGTTTTATCACTCACTACACACATATTCACTTTTTATTACTAAATTCGAAATACTCGAAATTTAGAAATAAATTTATTTTCATAAACCTATGAAAATGTAATATTACATTACACAACCTACCTAGACCACTGCTTTTGAAGAAAGAATGATTTTCATTAGCAGACAGAGTGAAGTTATTGAATGACAGTATCTTATGAATGAACGAGTGAAGTCAAATTCTGGCTTGTGATTGGTGTTCGTAATATAGCTAACTTCACAAGGAAGTTAAAAAGGATACTTGTAACGGAAATAACACGAGAGCAAGCAAAACAAAAAATAGCTCAAATAGAACGAATGTTTTTGGGCGTGATTTTTGTGCAGATGGCAACAAAGACTACAATACTCTTTGTATACTCTTTAGCAATGCGGGATATGGAATACATTGCAACTACTCTCAAAATTTCAAAGAGAAAATAAATAATCACTTTATTACTCCAAGTTCATGGCTAAGTTTGCTTTGATGTTCTTATATTATATTTGGTTCTCTATATTAACTATTATAAGTTAAGCAACTCTTCGTCTGGCCTAAACTAAATTACTTTCGAACTAAATTTCGAATTCAAATTTTCAGTTTAAAATTTAATAAACGATTACCCATCCAAAGTTTACTTGACCGTTTAGAATAATATGAACTGAGAGCTTCCGTGCTTCTGAGGCGGAGACCATATTGAGATGTCCCGGATACAGTGGCGGATTTACCAGCAGGCTGAGTAGGCTCGAGCCTAGGGCGGCAGATTTTGGGGGCGGCAAATTTGAGGAACGATTTTTTTTTTTTACCTCGTAGAAATCAAAAAGATTTTTCTATGACGATGATATTTATTTCAACGAAATTGTTGCATTGTAAAAATAATGTATGATATGACAATTGTTGAGGCAAGGGCGGCAAAAAATATTCAGCCTGTACCTTGAAAATTTGTAAATCCGCCACTGCCCGGATATACTTAGCGTAACCCTTCTTGGTTGGTGGCTTTCAGGCAACTAAGATGATTACCCGTATTGTAGACTGATGATAATCAGTCATCAATACGGGTAATATATGTTTGACGTTCATAAGTGTACAATATACAATTTTATGTATTATAAATGTACCTAAATGAATAAATGAATTTGAATTTGAATTTGATCAATCACTAAAAGATTTTAAGTTTTATTTTCACCTTCATTATTATAATTAATGTATAAACTAAAAACAAGATGAAAACAAAAGGATATTTTCAAAATATTATATTTGAATACCTCTGTAAACTTTTCGTATATGTACAAGGAAACAAAGTCCTTTTTATTTACCTATTGATTACCAAAAAAAATTCTTACATACAAGCATCAAATAGTCATAAAAATCTTTTTTTTTCTATCCTTTCTTTTTCATCTTGCTTTTAGTTTATACATTTCTTTTAAAATATAAATAATATAACAGCAGATACCTCTACCTCCATTGATTAACTAATTAACTTATTTATTAAACATATTTATATGGCGTTACTAGAAATAGATCTTCTGGCATGTTTTTGCAGGTAAGACTTAATACTTAAGTACATAATAATTAAGTGAATTGCTTCAAATAAATACTAAATCAAAATAAAATCATTTTGAAAACTAATTCATTTTAAATTTTCTTGTTATTTTTTTCGTGAATTTTTTTTATGTGTTAATCCAGCTACCTTCATAAAACATTTAATTGAAAACTGATTAGCCGATTACAATCACGATTAAGCGTGAAGGAGTAACAAACGTTCATACAGACCAAACTGTCGCGTAAACAATATTAATATTAAGTATGATGATTATTTTATACTATTCCATTCATTCGGTCATATAGTTATCTCATTATCTGTTATTATGTATCTTCTATCTGTCTACTCTGTGTACCTCCCCACCAAGCAATCAACCAAACCACCTCACTCACCTCATTTCATTTCATAGTTTCATTTCATTCATTCGATCATTCGACGTCAAAGAAAGTTTGTGCGTGTAGTAAATTAAATAGGTACTTAGCAAAAATATTACCGGTGTTGTAAAATCACACAGTGAATTGTACAGTCGGGATCACTTTAATTGTCATATAGAATGACCATGCAACCACACAGCAAGAAACGAGTATGCTATTACTATGACAGTAAGTTATTATGTGTTTTACCCGCCACAACCTTACTTTTGTTATATTATTTCGTAAATTTTCTATTTTGTTAATCTACGCAACTCAATTGTTTATTATATTTTGTATATGTTGTTTAATATCGAAGGAATCAACTGGCAGTGTCCAATGTTTTGCTTTATTAACCGTCTTAATAATTTTATCGAAATGTGTATCAGATCATTACATGGCGTCTGTCCAGCGTTCGACGCTCCCATTGGCCACATGGTTCAAGTTCGCCTAGCCATTAGTATGGTACAGACGGTTATGTGTCAAGCTGCAAAATGACTCAAATAACATTTCAATATACGATTGATTTTGATGATAAACATTTAATGTGGTTGTATGTTTCAGGTGACATAGGAAATTATTATTATGGACAAGGTCACCCCATGAAGCCTCATCGCATACGTATGACCCACAATTTGCTTTTGAACTATGGATTATACAGAAAAATGGAAATTTATGTAAGATAAATTGATATACTTTTCCTAAATGGCTGAAATTTTAATCCATATATTGTCATTAAATAGTTATAAAAGTTCAGTATTATAAGCATAGAGTTGCTTATAAAGATAATGTCAATCAATTTCACTCAATAGTGAAGCCAAAACAAACGAATGTAAGCAAACTAATGTAGCAGTATAATAATAATAGCTGCTTTGCACACAAGAATGCAATTATGTTTCCAGTCTTAATATTTCTGACAAAAGTAGCGGAAAATAAACATCTTAAGTTAAGATCTTGCATAAGACTTGAAAGCATGGCCTTGCACAGAGTAAGTTATACTCTTTTTTTACAGAGACCTCATAAAGCCACTGCTGATGAAATGACAAAGTTCCATTCAGATGACTACATCAGATTCCTCCGCTCTATCAGACCAGATAACATGTCAGAGTACAATAAACAGATGCAAAGATGTAAGTTACACAATATATTTTTATATTTATTTGTTACTGGCATGGTAGTGTTTGGACTTTTAGGTGACTGTTAATGATGGTAGTACCATAGAATTGGATCAATAGAGAGGCTGCTAAAACAATGTATGTTCTTAGAGGGTACTTGAATTTATTATGCAAGCCATAAATAGGTCTGAATACCCCATTAGGTTCTGCATTTCACACAAAATTCACTTTATTTTTGTAAGGTTTGCAAAAAAAAAAAAATAACATTTATTATTTTCTTTGTGATGTATTTGATATTTCTATTCTGATCTTCGTTTGTTAGTTATTTGAAAGGTATAAAAAAGCCAAGGTGAACAACAATTGCAAATTTTGCTATATTAATTTAAAAAGGCATGATGATGATGATGATGATGGACTTTATAGGAATAAGAGGTTTAGGTTTAAGTTTCCTAAGGTCAAAGTAAGACTGAGGACTGCAGAACAGCAAGAAGTTAGGTTAGGTTATTTAGTTAGCAATATCGCATAGTACCTAGTATAAAAATCATTTATCCCAATAATAAAAAAAATATAAGAAATAAGCATTGTGACTAAATGAATAAAGATTTTTGAATAAAAATACTTTGACCTCTAATAATTCTATGCTGAGGTCATTATCCATTCTCAGCTTAAACACAAATATATTTATTGCAGTAGATCAATGTATGTGATGTGCCTAATGAGCTCCTGTGACTCGTTACACACAACGGAGGCTCAACTCATACATGTATTTCTAGTAAAAAGTCAATTTATCACATCAATTGTGAAAATGACTTACAAATCAAGCACAAGACTTGTACCATGCAGTTTTTGCATTTCGAAACTATGCAGAACTAGTCATGAAACTACTTCAGGCAGATTTACACTATCAGCTTTTAACTTAAAGTTAAAACTTTTCACAAAATACATATTATATTGAATTTATAATTGTCAGTAACACAATTGTCAGTAATTCATAACAAACATCAGTCAGTAAATTATGACTGATGTTTGTTATGAATGCATTTTGATTCTTGTTATTAATTTAGGAAAGTTCAAATTAATATTTAAGCCAAAAAACAATTGTAATTATTTTTCTTTACCTGTAAGCTACCAAATTCAAAATATTTCATATTTAATGAAAGCAACTTTCAAATGCCATTACATTATAATGACAACTGGCACAAATAACTAACTGCCAGTTTCAATATGCAGTAAAGTTTCACCAAGCAACATTGGTATGGCAAACAAATTAAAAACATTGCTATATTCATACATTCTCTTGAATACACAAAGTACAATCAGGTGTCACTGATACAGTATGTAATAAGTGTTAATGTTTTTAAGGCCCCCATTTAATCTGTTTTATTCATTTCAGTCAATGTTGGGGAGGATTGTCCAGTGTTTGATGGTTTATATGAGTTCTGCCAACTATCTGCAGGTGGCTCTGTGGCTGCTGCAGTCAAATTGAATAAACAGGTGAAACTACAGGATAATTATTATCAACATTCATGATTTTACCTACTTAATCTTTAGAGAAGTTCTGTGATATATTGTTACATGTATTGGATATTGTTGAATAGGAAGATTTTAATTACTTGACACATGTGTGCGATTTTATTAATCTTAATATATATAAATTACGTGTCACGATGTTTGTCCGCGATGGACTCCTAAATTTTAATTAAATTTGTACACCGTGTGCAGTTTGATCCAACTTGAAAGATAGGATAGCTCACATCTCAATTTATGATTGCAATATTATCATATGACAAAAACGTTAGCCACAGCAACGTGTGGCCGGGTCAGCTAGTTTACTTATAAAAAAAAGATGCTTTTGCAGCAACAAAACAAAAAATCTGAAAATAATAGGAGTAATTTTTATTCTCAGGCATCAGAAATCTGCATCAACTGGGGAGGTGGACTGCACCACGCGAAAAAGTCGGAAGCATCAGGGTTTTGCTATGTAAATGACATAGTGCTTGGTATCCTTGAACTGCTGAAGTATCACCAGCGAGTTCTGTACATTGACATTGATGTGCACCATGGAGATGGGGTGGAGGAGGCTTTTTACACAACTGACAGGGTCATGACTGTGTCCTTCCACAAGTATGGAGAGTACTTCCCTGGTACAGGTGTGTATTTAAAATGATTTGTTAGGTTTGGTATTTTTTTCATACTTTGTATTCAGAAGTTCTCGAAGTATGGAATGTTTCAATGAAGGCAAAATATATATACAATATATTGTATTTAATATTAAATCTCGAAAGATATAGGAATTGATCTCAACGCCATTCAATCGAGACATGACTATTTGATAGTGAATAGTACATTATTATTTGTCAAATTATTTACCCCACTTATAAGCAAATGCTTGAGTATTTTATTTAGTAATTTTTTTTATGACACTCATTGTTGTGATCTTAGTCTGATTACTTCTTATTCTTAGAGATGGATTATTGGTTGAGATACTGCTTAGCATCTGATTAGATGCTAAGCGGTATCTATATAGGCAGTACCTGTTTGGCCCTTGTGTAGTAAAGCATGGGAACTCTTAGATTTCATGTGCAATTACGCTGAAACACCCTTCAAACAGAAACGCAATAAACAAAAATGTACAAATAAAACTTTTTTTTTCTAGATATAAGTTAGTTCTACGGCTACTACATATATTTTAATTTATTATTAATTAGTTAAAATGCCAACATTCTTACAGGTGACCTTCGCGACATCGGAGCCGGTAAGGGCAAGTACTACGCAGTGAACATTCCGTTACGCGACGGCATGGACGACGAGTCGTACGAGTCTATATTCGTGCCCATCATATCCAAAGTCATGGAGACTTTCCAGCCGAGCGCTGTTGTACTGCAGTGTGGCGCTGACTCTCTTACTGGTGAGTTAGTGAACTGGTGTCGTACAAGCTTCGTAGGACACAATTTCTGTCACGCTGTTTCTAGAATTATGGAAAAATGTATTCCCGGCAGTGCCTGTGCCGCGGCAACACCGCGCATTTCAGTTTGTGCAGTTTATGTACCAAAAGTTACGAGCTGTAGGCCCACCTGATGTTAAGTGGTTATCTATAAAAACAGCAATATGACTTATTTCCTCCCGGACCGAAGTCGCACCCCGTTGGGCCTGAAGTATGATTTTTTAGAAAACTAAAAAACATGCTTTACTTCAGATAACTTCAGATAACTTTTCGTCGCGGGAAAGATATTCAAGATATTCTTATAGACCTATATATAAGAATATCTTTTCAAAGTCTCAACATTTAAGTTAATCTTAAATAGGTACTAAAAAAATCAAACATAACTGATTTTTTCTCTTCTATAGGAACTCTATAACTTTTTAATTTTCTTCTTCAATTCGTTTTTACAGTGTACATTTTTTTGGCTACCTTTTCCCAGAGATATCTTTCATTTTTGCTGTGATATATTTCTAATAAGCAAAAAGATTGTTCTGAGATTTGGACGTAATCCATTTCAAGATTACGTTCAGATAACTTGAAGCACTTGTTCAATCAGAGCGTTATTTGACTAGCATTTATGTTAACGTTATTTTTAACCGTGCTCTATCTTGTTTGTAATATATCGTTGTTTTATCCATCAAATATAAGTTTTCAAGCTTACATCTTAAACTAGTTTGTTGTGTCCTCAGGTGACAGGCTTGGCTGCTTCAATTTAACTGTTCGCGGCCATGGGCGGTGTGTTGAGTTGGTGAAGAGATTTGGCCTGCCATTCCTTCTTGTTGGCGGTGGAGGGTATGTACTAAAACTGTTGATAAAAAAATCTATCTTTTATGTTCTTAACAGATCGATTTGAACGCGTGAATCAACAAATATGAAATATGTATTCATTACATTTGACCAAAGCCATATAATTCAATATTTTTGGAATAAATATTTACATTTAACATTGTGTAGTAGGTAAAAATTGTTCTCAGTGTAAACTAATTTCAGAGAGAGAGATATTAAGAAACAATTTCTTGCGGTGGAGTGGAGCGCCAAAGAAATATTTGGCGCTCCACTATGCGTATACTCTTTCTGTCTTCAACGGTGTTGCATTATGAAAGACGTCATTAGAAATATTATATTTCATAGAGTCTGGTAAAATTTTCGATATTGTAATGAATACGTCGTATTTTACCATTACAAAATCATTGTTAGTATAAAATGTTTAATTATGTTTTTTTGTAGGTATACAATACGCAACGTGTCCCGTTGCTGGACGTACGAGACGTCTGTCGCCCTCGGCGTGGAGATCGCCAATGAGTTGCCTTACAATGACTACTTTGAATACTTTGGACCAGACTTCAAGCTTCACATATCTCCTAGTAACATGTCAAATCAGAATACGCCGGAGTACTTAGAAAAAATTAAGAATAGACTGTTTGAAAATCTTAGAATGCTACCACATGCGCCCGGTGTACAGGTAAATTAATAATCATATCTTTCGGAAAAAAAATTGCGCACTGCGGCATATTTTTTAATGAGAATAAGTGTTATTGAACTTTGACGTCGTTAACAAGTAACATGGAAGGACTACAAAGTAGCATCGCATTGCGCCCATCACTTGGATGGAAGTAAGGTCTCACATGCCCTATACATCTCTTTATCATTACCCTAACAGCTGAAATGAGTGTGTCCTTTATGTGCACTTAGTGATGGAGCAGGCTGGCGACCCAACTCATGTTAAGTGGTTAACGCTGGTCATAACCAATAGCAATACGTCTAAGTCACTTCCCTACTAAAATGGTGGCAATATTTTCCTGAATAACCACAATTACAGTTATTACTTTTATTCTCTTCATAGTATAAAACAGTTACACACACTATATTACTGTGCAAAGCCAGAGAGTTGCTAGTTATTTTATCTAGTCGAGCTGTTTTCCTCCAGCAGCACTCAAGAGGAAGTCATTTTGTGTCGTCGAATAACATTAAAATTGAATGCATGACTTGAATGGAATGTTTATTTCAAGGTGCAAGCTATCCCTGAAGACGCAGTCAATGATGAATCTGAAGATGAAGACAAAATCGATAAAGATGAAAGACTGCCACAAAGTGAAAAGGTGAGTTGCTATCATCAGTTACAATTCAAATGATCTATTCTACATCATACTCTATTTCCTGCATGTTACCTATAGACTTATTCAGAAATGATAGCGAAAGCGAAAGTTTTCGAAATACATCCTACAAGCTATAGCTCTCCGAACTGAAATTTATGCTTTCGCAGGATAAGCGCATAACAGGCGACGGTGAGCTCTCGGACTCTGAAGACGAGGGCGAGGGACGGCGCGACAACCGGTCGTACCGCGCGCCGCAGCCGCGCAAGCGGCCGCGCCTCGACAAGGACTCGTCACAGATCAAGGACGAATTAAAAAGTGAGTCTTTTTATCACTGGATTATACGTTTTCACTTTACGTGGGCTTTGACTACTACGTGGTTTTAAATGTGATGTGTGGAATATATTATATGGTAAGAAGGCGTTGCGACAACCTATTGAGCACTGAAAAATTAGTCACTAAATAACAGGCTTTATGAAGGTTCTCTATTCGCCAGTATGTTATTTTGATGATGCGCGATATTTTCGCCAATACTAGATCGATTTAATTGATTCTTATTTATTTGTTAGGGTGTCTTCTGGCGTCGTTCCTTATAAACATCATGGAATAACCCTAAGGTCGAAAAATAGGGGGTGAATCTTGCCAAATCAACTCTATTTGATACCTAAAAGCTCACAGGGAATTCTACATTTTACAAATATTTTATTTGCTTTACCATTATTGCCCACAAAGAGGCTATGATTCTAATATTTCCACCGTTTGTATTCAGTACTATATTTCCATTACAGCTGAAGACTCTAAAGACGACGCAAAGAACATCAGCAGTGTGGAGGAACCAAAGAAGGAATTGGCGCCAAATCCCTGATGTTTCCACTAGATATCCACAGACTTATCTCCACAAATGCGATGTGTGTTTGACACAGTTACACCTTAAAGGAAGAGTAGCCAATCACAGGACTACCAAGATCCACGGGTATTCCATAGGCTCACAACATCTTTTGATATTTGACTCAAATGAAAGTGAAAAACTGTACTTATTCATTGTTGAGCAAATAAGGTCGTAACAGGCTTAAACACAGTTGTCGCGTGATGCGTGCTAAGTGCATAGTGAAAAGACATTTCTACTCAAATATTCATAAAGTTTTACTACTAAGCCTAGAAATATTGATTTTCCCTAAAACTAAATTTGAAGTAAGACACAATAGTGATGCAATTTTTATGAATGTAGATAGGAATTGTTTCTTTTTCAGTATTTTTATACATACATGAAGCAGAGTCTCGAGTTATTTCTATTGTTAGAATTGCTGTCGCATATTAGGAGTAAGATAGGAAATAGAATATCTATTTTTATATAATGATGTCCTAAGCCAAAAAAAATGTGCATTGGTCATAAATTACATTATAATTCTACAAATTTTGCAATAATTTCGAAACGATTTTGTATCACATCCTTATAATAAGTGATCTCAATTTCAGCACAGGTTTGAAGCTTGGGCATCCCTAGTTATGATAAGCATTTATGATAGGCCAATGTATCTAGATAACGTCGAAATTTCTGTCTATAAAAATATTCAAGTAGTTATCGTTTGAATCGTTCTGACCTGGAAATCGGAAACCGTGCGGTTTCAGTGCACTCGTACCGTAAGGCTGGTTTGTAACCGTATCGTGATATCGGACGATGTTGGTTGTACCGTACGCGTTCTCTGCATTCTACATACGTTTAGTTTGATAATATAATCGACCGACTATACTCTAGCCAAATTCGATATAACAAAACATTACGTTCATTGGGTTTTTAATCAAAATATATAACTAGCTGCGCCCTGCGGTTCCACCTGCGTAGTTCCCGTTCCCGAGGGAATACGGGGGTAAAATATAGCCTATGTTACTCGCTGATAATGTAGTTTACCATTGCTGAAAGAATTTTGAAAATCGGTTTAGGCGTGTAGGCGTGAAAGAGTAACAAACAAAAAGAAACTCACTTTCGCATTTATAATATTAATTAGAATAGTTAGGATTATGATTGGGGGGAACATATTTTTGCCGAGGTGCCTATTAAAAAGTGGCCGCTTGTATTTTGAATTAAAAATTTGGGTTGCTGTTGCGCAGTTGGCCGCAACCTCTTCGCAGCCTTAGACCTGGCTGCGGTTTATATTGCCAATAACTTAATGCGCACAAATCAATTTCTATCTTCAAATTAAAAAAAGAAACAGCAGGCAAAAAATAATATATTATTGCAGTTTCATATCACTATCTGGCAAATTGTACCTATTTTATATTGATCAATATATAACATTATTAGTAGCGTGAATCTATACCAATCGAATTTATTTCGATACATTTTTTTATTGTGAAACTTTTCGAGATGACAGCCCTAGAAATCAGATGTTTTAGTTCGAATTTGGCTAGTACAGGCAGCCGTTACCTGGGGCGAAACGAGCGTAATTTTTTGAGTTGTATGTCGCGTAATATCAGTCGCGCCATTTTTGTTCAACAGATTCTGCTGGGTCACCAGACAGACATAATTTTTTCAGTTGCTATTCAAGGGTTGTACGGTATGCTTGTGTTGTGCGTGAAGTTGATCCATTACAAATATTGTGCATTTACGAAGCATATTCAGAAGATTATGTCGGAAAAAAAAAACGAAGCTGGGTAAATCCACTCAATATAAATAAATCGCTCACCTGATTCGCCCCGCACGCAATCCATTTGACATAATGCCCATGAGCCGGGAGACAACTCATTTTACGTCGCCCTGTGGTACAAACACGACTTTTGTATAACCGAATGCAGCGTTACGCTCGTTTGGCCCCAGCCTTTATATTGGTAGTACCGTTGCGGTTGTGGGTATGCCGAAGAAATCAGTTTACGAGCTAAACACATACACTCCACTATTATGTTGAATATAATGTACCTATTGTTATAGATTATTCAAGCTTCCATTTTTTAACTTATCCACTTTCTCGAAAAATCCCATAAAACACCACGATACGGTGTGTGGAAGTACATTGTTACACCTTTACTAACTACGGGATTGTTTGTGAAAGTGGATAAGTACATGTTTCCTTTTATACAGAATCGAGTTTAAGAGTTAATAAACTAATGAATACTTCCTACGCACGTGTTGTTACAAAATTATGTAAGAATTTTAACAAACATGCATAACTAGTTTGCTAGAAGTAAGGATTTTCGTAAATTAAGAAATTGACTAGGGAGCGATAATGATATTTAATTTTTTGTCTGTAAGGTTGTAAATATATTTTTTAATATTGTTCAATATATCAAAATGTGAGATAGATAATATGTGTTTCATTTGAGTGTCGCACAAAAATAAAACTCCCTCCGTGTAACAAGGCGATTGAGATGCAAACATGGCCGTGTATTCTGTTCCACCATACGGTAAAACCGCGTGCGAAAAAACCCATTTCGTTTCTTTTCTCTGCAGATTTTTGTCATAGAAGAAAAATTTTGACACATTTCAGTTTTATATACGTCACAAACTTACGCAAAAAACCACAGCGTTAACCGGCTGAACGAGTAAAATACTCGTCACTAACCGGCGTAGATTAGCAATTTGAGCATTCCTGTGTCCCTAATGAATCCCCCCGAAAATAAAAGTACCTCTTTGAATATTACAAAAATAAAGTGAGCAGCCAACCTAACCCCCCATTACGTTGATGAAAGTAAAATTCTTTACATTGTTATAATAATAAAATTAAAATCTGTTTAGTAGTTGTAGTTTTGAATAGAATAGAAAAGCAATTATTTTGGCGTAAATTTTGCAAGAAGTCTCCGACAGACAATTTTGATCGATAAATAAGTTTGGTAACTAGAATCTTCTGAATGTTTGTTGAAAAAAAAACAACGGTACAAATGCGGTTGCATAAACACTACCTCTAAATTGAGCTCAGTCGTTCTGTTTTCTGCGCTGTAGGTTGTGGGTTCGATTCCCAGCCAGGACAAACGCTCGTGTGACGAACGTGCGTTTTTGTGTCAGGATGTTACTTTCAGTAATCTGATTCCCATTGGTAGTGATGCCCATAATTATTTATTAAAATAGTTTATGCCAGTCGATATTGAACACAAAATCAAAGACACTGTACATTTTATCGCTTTATTACTGTATTGTAATTAAAACATATTATCACAACGCTCTAGACATACATTGCACCATAAAACAAAAGTACCTTAAAATCAGTCTGGTACCGAAAGGCTAAAAAACAGAAATAATTGGAATGAGTAATATAAAAATACTATGAAATAATTTAGCAATATACATACGTCTACATTTCTCAAGTTGTAATTTTATATAGGTACGTGAAATCCAATTTATGACAGCCTTAACAAGAGACAAAAAAACTGAAATGGTTTTTAATACATTAATAATATTACTCTAGTGAACACTTAATTCATAGGGCCTTTCTAAATTTACAGAACTATCTTAAAATTGAACCTTACATCACTGCATGAGTACTATACTAAAATTCATTTCATGTTTTGAACTTCACTTTTAAATCACACTTCAATATTTTCAAAATCCTACGTAAAATTTATAAGGAATGTATAAATTGGAAGATATTATTATCAATCGCGGTAGTTACGTTACAGCAATTTGTGCGTAAAACATAGGCCTTTATATATGACTAGTTAACCATTGCTTGGCTCTGTCACCAACTCACAAATAAATGAAATTGAGTAGTGAATGAATATAAATTGAAATCTACGTGTATATATAACTCCTTTACCGTATTACATACGAATATTTCTTCGATTCCCCGTGAGACATTACAAGAAATCTTCCCAAAGGACCAAGGTGCAATAAGCTATTATTAACAAAGTAATCGATTCAACCTTAATATTTGTCCATTAGATTGATTCTGGTTTTATTCACAAACGATATTTTAGTGATAGATTAGGTAATTTGTTTTGTCTTTATCGAATTCAAAACTGTCTCGAAAAAGGCATACCATAAATACTATATTAAAACTAATCTGTCACTAATGTTAATGAATAATGTCCTTACAACACGTATAAACAGGGATGGCAAGTTTTATGGCAGTTAAAAGGCATTGTATGGATTTGATTATGATTTTTTTTAGACCTGATGTAACAGACATGACCCTAAGGCCCAGTTCCGTGTAATTGTGAAATGAAACTAATCATCTACGAAAACAGACGGCAATTTTCAAACGCGCTATTTACAAAGATTTAGTTTAGAGATCGGTTTCAATTCATTAAATACAATCAAGAAGATAAAATAATAAATAAAAATTTAATTCTTTAATGACTACATACACGGACCAATAACATAAATTAAATAATACTAACTCAATCACAGGAAAAACAAAACGGTTATAATTTAATTCTACGAATACGTAACTATTTTACTATGACTGCATTTAGATTAAATTATGTAAAAATCCTTAATTTATTTGAAATCGTTCAGAAATGAAGAATTTGAATATAATGTAAAATACTAGTCAGTAGCTATTTACTGTCTAAATAAGTTAAAATTGAATGTGGCACAATAGTGAGCATCCTTGTGTAGGATCCGTAGAGTGCGGCGTGTGGATATGGAACCCTGCTCATCACATATCACGTATGTCTGTCTCGTCAGCGCCGTCGCATCACTTAGGTCTCATTGCCCTCTGAAACAACATTTTATATAAGTGAATATGTTCCGTTCTGTTAGTAATTATGTTCCGAAATAATGACCCGTATTTTTTATATCTATCGCATCACGTCGAAACTTTACTTTTAATTGAAAAAGTGACAGAACGAGCTGATGGCCCGCCTGGTGGTAGGTAAGTGGCCCATGACAACAGTAATGCGACTCAGTAAAAGATTTGATGAGTCGGACTCAGTGAAAGATCCAAATCTTTCAATCTCATCCTGCAGCGTCCATCACCCGAGACGGGGATGATACGTCTCATTAGTAAATCTTGGGTTTGTCCTTATTAGGGAATCTTGGGTAAGTCTTCATTAGTAAATCTTGGGTAAGTCCTCATTAGGAAATCTTGGGTAACTCCTCATTAGTAAATATTGGGTAAAGTCCTTATATTAGGGAATCTTAGGTAAGTCCTCATTAGTAAATCTTGGGTAAAGTCCTTATATTAGGGAATCTTAGGTAAGTCCTCATTAGTAAATATTGGGTAAAGTCCTTATATTAGGGAATCTTAGGTAAGTCCTCATTAGTAAATCTTGGGTAAGGCACAATTTTGGTAAACACCATTGTTTTTTATTCTTAATGCGAATAGTTAGTCTGCAGCTAGTAGGTTTATAAAGTAGTTTACGCGTCTTAAACAGATGAAGTTTACCCACCTGGAGTCAAGGGATGATCTCGCAGCATTGAGCCTGAAAGTTGATGTTGTTATTTATTATTATTTGTGTACACTGCAACTATGACTGTTCTAGCAAGATAAATCTACCAAAAATAGATATCATGCATAATTAGGGCCTGTTGCGTACCCTTCGCTGTCTGTGAAATTCCTGATATTTAGCTGATACCTTTGATGCAGTCTTGTTGTTATTGTAATAAACAGAAAGAAACTGCATCATAGATATCTGTTAAATAAGAGGTATATAACATTGTTATGTTTATTGTTGTAACAGACAGTCGGCAGGCGCAGGCCTTACAGTTTAACAAGACTACCCGGAAGTTGGCAAAACTACATATAAAAACATGCAAATACTTTATATAACTAATCGACAAAACTAACAAAACAAAGAATGAATATAAGTACTTATAATAAAATATCATAAGTGAATTATTAATAGTTAAATTAAAATTAATTGTAATGACAAATTGATATCTTAATCCCAAGCTTAGGAAATACCATAAACTACGAGAACTACTGTACTAGGTAAATATTTGACTAATCATACAATTCATTATTTTGGTGCCCTCTACATCGCACTAAAGTTAATTATTTTTAAATGCTTCCTCACTGGAAATAACTTGTACGTTTATACCAAGTGAAATCCCGAATACAGTATTTTTTATTCCTGTCACGGAATTATCGGATCGACTGAGTTATCTTTCTGGAAAGCCAACCAAATTAATATTTCATAAAAAGCTCCATATGTACGCACATCTGTTTTTATTTCTTCCCTTGACTTCATTCGACTACTACTAACTAAATTTGTATTTAGTAATAGGTATTGGTGGTGATTCTGTTAGTGTCAAACCAAACTGAACATTCTGTTTCATCGACAGTAAAATGGACTATTAGTTAGGTTTGGAAGAAAGTTAAATATTTTTTGGTGACACCAGACATACAGTTTGGGGATACCATATGAGTTTGATGCCAACAGAATCGATACAAGTTAATGTTATAAAGTATGGTACCAAATATACATTTAAGCAATACTTCTTTTTTACCACAAGTAAAATAAGTGGAAACACCATTTTGATTGTGATTGGAAGAAATTGTCGGACTCGAGGCAACCATACAACGTCCATCATGATTTGCTGCAAAATGACTTACGATACTGCTATGCAACCTTTTTGTAGCGGTGTTCAATACTAACAATCAAAACAATATTAACTGAGCATGCAGTCCGAAGTTAATATTTCTTTTACGTTCGTTGATCATGCGGGTAGTATCCAAAACAGAAAAAAATCTAATAAACGAATCGGTATCTTCGAAAAACTTACCAGGTTATTGGTTAATTTGAAAGTGAAACGTCAACACAAGGTTTTATGGTGAAATCCATGCAAAAATCACAACAAAACTTAAAGCAGCGAAGCTTTACCTATACAGCGCCGGCAACATTGACACTAGATTCAGTACAGTATAGCGTCAGAAAGATGGTTACTGGTTAGTGCGGCGCCCGGCGTGATGCCTACGATGCTGCCGCCGACGCACGCTTCCACGCCTTCTGTTGACCACCACCGTAACGGTTATACTTGCCCACGAGTCTTATTATGCGTACTAAAACATCTCATAATCCACTGCCCTTACTTTTGAGAAAGATCTTTGATTGAGGTTGGGTATATCCGGCCGATCAAAGGGCATAACAATATTCATAACTACTTTAGTTCTGAAGCAGGCGACAGACTTTATCCGCTAAAACGACAACACTCCAAGGAGACTTTTACGAACACACGGAGTTTCAGGCATAAACTGACCATAACCGTGATACCACGTATCTAAAATTGAGATTCAGTAATCTTCATTTAGGCGGCTTATATCAATTGTTACATGCAACAGCAACTATGGTATATGCCTATGGTGGAACTATTAAAGTGATAGTAATCAGTTTTACGTCGTGTCTTTTTTGTTTTAGGTTATATCTCTCACATTGGCAACAAGAAAATAGAAATCTGATATCTGAGAGCTTAGATATCGTCAAAAAAAGAGGCATTTAATTTTAATAAATGTTGGAAAAACAAAATAATCGGTCGAATGTACTCAAAGCGAGAGACTTATATTATAGAAATAGTTTTAGTTCGCATATTTTAGCATGCTACATCCGATGGCGTTTAAGTTAAGTAGGTATGCATGTTGGTGATAATGATCATTCAATGAGTTCGATTGATCAATACTGTGACTTTCTATGAAATTATTTTTTCTACGGTGATTTATGGGAATAAATGATTAATGATTAAGTAGCTGAATATGTATTGAATACTGATGTTACTACAAATTATGAAGGCAACTTACGGATCAATATATTGGACGTACATTAGAACATGTATTCATCACAACGTATTTACATTTCAATTAGTTATCATGGCTAAAACCCAAGTATGCTTCCAAATTATTCAAAAATAGTCACTCATATATTTAAAACAAATAAACATTTGTTTCTCTTATCTGAAAGTTTAAACAAATTGATCAACTTCATAAGTTTTGTGTAATCTACCACGAAATTCCAGTTACATTACAATCTTTAATTTTAAGCTATTTTTAGTTAGTTTTAATTATTTAAAAACACATATATTTAAATTTATTTTATAGGATATAGAAAATAGAGAAAGTTCGTGCCAATGCAAAGTTATTCAGGACAAGATTATTCGTTTTCTAAAGATGAATTAGTGGCATTCGCACTCAGATCGGTTGTTACGGTGATATACCCAATTATTTATATATAATACTATTATATAGTGACAAATTACATAACATAAAATAACAACGTTGCTATGATAAATCGATCTTCAATCATCTGTTACATGATTAAAGGGTTCGGCTGTTAGGCAATTAGTTCTAATCATGATACCCAATGTAGAGCAGAGTGGAGAAACGTGAGATTTTAATCATGCTTATGCCAACTTTAACCTACAGAATTTGCAACAGATTCACAATTAGTCGAAATAAAATAAGTCGCTATAGAGTTGTATGTCCCCTGTGCCCTACGACCTGCACATTGGATGATCTGCACAAAGTCACTAATAGAGCTAGTTTTATGGCAGTTTTAACGCGACATAAACAATGTCTGAAACATTGATACGATCAAGAAGAGTCTGTCTCTTCAGATACATTTTTGAGCATGGCTCGTTATCGTGAAAATAAATAATTTTCGATGTAATTTTCCTAAAGAAGGGAATTTTGGTAATGGTAATGGTGCTAATTCTGTTTGTGATAGACAAAACTAAACGGTATCCATCTCGTTCTGTTTCATATCGAGTAAAAGGTCCCTTTTACCAACAACAGAATTAAGACCAATTGCTCCCTGGGCTTCCCTATATGAGTATTGAATCGGATATGAGATATGAGTATTGAATCTACAGTATGTTTCAAATCACAAAGAATCAAAAATTTGGGGGGGCAGACCTAAAGGAAGGCATTACAATTTTTCATTCATCATCGATTAGATGGAAGTGTCAACTACCATTCTGACGAGAGCTCTAACTAATCCTGTGGCCACGTCTGTTGCCATACGTTCGAAGTATCGTGTAAATAATAGAGCAGTTATTCATAAACTCTATTAAAGCCAAATCTACGTGTTCCAGAATTAAATATTTTTAGTTACTGATAAACCGTAACTAACTCTTTCAGGTGCAATATTAATATAACCGTGGAAAATTAAAAACTATGATAAAGCAGACAGTTCCTCCACTGAGCTCGTGTTTGGTACGCATGCGTGTCTCACCGGTGGTGCAGGCCGCGGCGTTATTGTCCGCGTTCACGCCGGCCACGGACCACGGGCGCGCCTTGCCAGGCGTGCGAGCGCACCCGTTCCCTACGCACACGCTCACAATAAGCAATAGTATTGTGCAAAATCAACTGACGTACGTCCACCGCGAAAGAAAACACAATCACGTTTCCTTCACTCGCAGAGATCAGCAGTAAATGCTTAGTCTAGGTTACGAGTAGGATTCCGACGAAGCGCGCAAGTTTGAGTTCGGTTGGTGAATGCGCTGTAAGATTAGGTCAAGCTACAACTGAGCCACGTTGAGGCGTGTACTATTTGTATGGTACGAGGGTGGGTCAATAAGAACTTTTTACATTTTCCGCCACTTTTGTAAATGTAAATACTGTGTGGTCAACAACTATCCTTCAACAGATTACCGATTCTTTGACAGTTTGAATTAGTTCCATCTTTTAGATTGTCTTAAAACCCCGATCAGGTGATTGGTGTTTTAGGCAATCTTTTTATTTTCAGCTTCAATGTGATTTTCTTTCGCGGTGGAGTTTGATAAAAGCTTTGCTGTGTAGCATTCAATTCGGTGTTGCAAGCATTTCAATTCTTCGTAAGATATGTGTAGTTTAATCTCAGTATTTTGCACAACGCTAATTAGTTAGAATGGTTCTGTAAAAAAATGTTATTATATCCCACTTTTGTTAAGTGACGATGTTTGATGCCCACATTAGTTTCATCCGACTTATTTCGTTAATGTAATGAATTATTCAGTTTATGTCTTGGCCCGTAATCGCAAACACAATGAAAAGGTCATTAACAAAACTCAACAAGTATTCAAGTCCCATTTCAATAATAAAACAGAACGTAATTTAGGGTGGACCCCAGAAGCTCTTTAAGCAACGAGCGGACGATTTCCACATAAGCGAAATCAAATACGACTCCAGACTTACAAAGGGCTTAAGCAAATTCACGTGTTCTCACAATGTCACAAAAAGTATTGCAGCGATAGTGAAATAAATAGTTGTACATACCCATTGTGTTGACGTTGTCGGAGGACCGAGAGGGCGGCGGTGTGTTCGGGGCCTTAGATCCTACGTTATCAGAAGACTTGCATCGCGACACTTCTAGAATATTTAGGAGCAAAATGGTTTAAATGTGTGCAACAATCATCAAATACGAATATTGAACCGTATTGCACAACGTTTGAAAGTCAATTTATATTCAATGCAACATACCACAGTCTAGCAATACAGGTGTGCTTTCACCGGATGTGACACTGTACCTGAAACCGATAAAATCATAACTTAAGTCAGCACAAATAAAAATTCAAATTGGATTATTGTATTTTAAACAGTCCATACTATGAAAGGCGGAAATGTAGATGGCATTTTTGTATTTGCCCATGCGAAGCCAGGGCGGGTCGCTAATATATATTATAAGTTATAATTATTTAGGTATTTACCAAAAAAAAAGTACTTATTTGAATACTTTTTTTATAGATACCTGGATAATATGGTTTTATACTGCAAGTTATGCTTAATTTAGGACTATATGGCGCTCTGTGAAATCCATGAATATTTATTTAAACGCGTGCGTGTCGTGTTTTCTTTTAATTCAGTGGATGAAGCTCTTTCATAATTTATAGCGAGGGTGGTTATTGAATTCAATCAACGCCACACCAACACGAGCCGACTTCGCGTTAGGGAATATTACGGCGACGTACATGGTGTCGTCTCGCTGGAGCGTGGGCGAGTGTCGCAGAGGCGACGGCGAGGCAAGCGAGCTGAGCGAGTGCAGCGAGCGCGACGTGAGCGGCGTGCGCGCCGACATCGACGACGCGTCTTCGCTGCCCGGCGGCGTACGGCAGGTGCGCCAAAACTCTTCTAACCCTAGAAAAGCGAATGAGAACACGTGAAACTATAACCTAGTGGCACTACACTTCCTTTAACAAGTGACTGATTCAACAATCTGTTAAACGGACTTCAATACTTGCCGACCCTAGGGGTGAAATTTCTATGGGACCACCTCCGAGGTTAAATAAAAAAAGGATCACCACAGTTAGGAAAGATAACAAACAAATTTCTGGATTCTGGAAAACATAAATAAACCGCTAAAAATCCATTTTGACATCTGCTCATTTCATCTTTTTATTTTATTTTATTGTATCATAAACTTTAATCTTATCATGAAAAATGTCTCCCTTCACAGAGCTACTTTCAAACCTAACTATTATTTTCTTTAAAAACTTAGAAGAGTTAATGGGGAGGAATATGAATTACCTTCGTCAAGTTCTTGTGACTGATCGGTGATTGGTCGTGTAGGGGCTCTAGTTTTGGTCCTTCTCGGTCTTCCTATGAAAAAGTAACAACATCATATTAGTTCATAATTGGTATATTGATAATAAAACCGAAACAGCCGAACTAGACGATCATTTTGATGGTGATAAATGCAGAACATTTGGGCAAATAACGGCAACACCTCATGATATAGGTGCAAGGAGTTTTTGCGTCACAGGTGTCGTGGATACAATCACAACTACTAATCTCTAAGGAAAAAAATTTAGACGTAGTGTCAATTAGTTTTGACATGCTATATTTATAACTGACAGTATTAGATCCAATGAATGATCCTTAAACGACCTATGAATGACAGTAGAAACAAAACCTAGCCAGCGTGAGGCATATGGCGTAATCGTTATTTTTTTCTACTACGTTTTTGTGCTACGTCTAATTGGTCTATGAAACTGGGCCCTATTTGTTCGTTCGGTTCCGAAAAAAATCACGAAACTATTTAGTCTAAAACGTCACCATATATCACCAGGGGGAGAGGGGGTCACGTGATTAATGGAGGACCCCTGGATCGAGTGAAGTGTATAGTGCTTTTTCTCTCCAGCTTAGCATTTTTCCTCATGCATAATGATACGTAGAAAGTGCTGTGTGTGCAAACATTCACCACAAGACGCTTGTCAACATTGTATATATTGGTTTCCATGTAGTGAACAATTAAATGAATAAGTGTTTACAGTGTCTTAACAGTAATCAGTTTTGGAACATGTAGTTTGTGAAGAACATTTTGGAAAAGGATTTATCACCCAGAAGTCACGTTTAGTGCAACAGGCCTATTAATCACAGTTTACAGAAGACGAGATTTCAAGTGTGATACCGTCTAAGTGCCTAGATGATGCTAGTGAGTATTTAATACCTTGTTCCGAATCTTCGTGTCGTATGTAAATATATATCTTCTTGGTATATATTTCTATTACTACCATAGAATCGTACTTATTTCTGTGACTGCTCTGTAGTGAAAGGTATGCCTGTAAAATTACAGGTAAATGAGATATTCCACTTTGGTAATCCATATTTACAATCAAAATTGTTGATATAACATAATTCTTTGTTTTACTTTTCGGAAAATCAATTCTGGTTCCATTCATTTGATAGAATGAGACACATTATCCAAACCTGTGTGCTCAGTGGCTAGTATATATACTTTACGGTAACACAAAAGTATATTTGCATTTATCACAACTTTTTATACATGCTATTTTCTGAAAACTTCATACTAGGTTTCCGGTCCGCTACCCTCTATATTTTTTTTGTTATATGTATGTTTAATTGCCTAATCATGACAGTTACCATGGTATCATGTAGAAAATTAACGACTAACTTATTAAAGTTGATAAAACTAACGACGCATATCGGTCAATATGTTTTTGTATTTTGTTTTGAATCCAGTGAGTTATTAATTTATTTTGAGAAATGGGAGCTTTATCAAAACTTAATAACTAATAACAAATACATTTTAATACGTTTGTAAAATACATTAAGTTACAAAGCATAATCGAATGAAAAAAATCAAACAACAAATATTAACATTAACTAGAGAATGATTTTAGCGAGATTGCCATGTGTACATAGTAAATCTAATAAGTATGCATACAATGCTAGTTGGCCCGGCTGCCGTCGCTTGCTTTGCTTGCAAAGGACACGACTATCTTCTGTTATTATTTCTCATTTTGTTACCATTGAAAAGTAAACTTAAATGAGAGTATTTCGTTGATGCTTCTTTATCACACACCTAGGTATTTCACAGTTTATTTTTACCTTTGACTAGATGTCGGAGCTTGTGCGCCGGCAAGTCTGCAAGCGCGTCAGTCGCCTCAGCATGCAATGGCGGTAGAGAGAGCATTTCGTTGCTGCTACATTGTTGCTCTGCCACCGATTTGGGGCGAACTCTACGGCAGCCGCGTTCGCGTCGCCGACAGCCAAGCGGTGTTGCCTGTTGCGAAAGTTATTTCAGTGACTGTTTACATGGAAACTGTGATAAATGTAGGTTTTAATGTTAAGCCTATTTTTGGGTGCCGATATGGTATGTAAAGGAATTATTATGAGAATGTAGTGTTTTGTAAAAAGAAGAAACTAGTTCCGTTTTGGCAACGAAATAGCGTCGTAAGAAAGAGAGCATAAAAGGATCCTAGACAGTACGGCGGATACGAATTTGGAGGTTACGTTGATATGGGCTTATTTGATATTAAAAAAGGACCGTATTGCCCGCACTGCAGTTTCAAAGCTTCATTTCCCAGAACTTAATGTTGTAGACACTAAATAATACCAGACCCTGTGGCAGCGAATTCCAACGCGATGGTCTATGTTCCACGTAAACTAATGACCTTGGCAGGTTGGAACGGACTACCGTACAGTCTAGAAATCGTTTAAATATCTTAATAATGACTGAAATTATCCGTAGCGAGTCATTAACTCTTGCTTAAATATAAATAAGGACTATAATAATGCGTCAAAACTTTCGTAAATAAAATTCTTACCAAATTCAAATAATCCAATTTCTTTGCAGCGTGAAAAGGTGTGATTAATATTTTTATAATGATTTTTGTATATAATATTGTACGTAAGACAAATTCATATATCTAATATTTTACCCGCGTAATATTTGCACTTACATTGATATATGTAAGTGCGAATATAAAGGATAATTGCCAAAATAATCAGCAGTAAAGTCAGACAGTCAGAAAGACGCAGTACATCATTTTTATTAAAGAAATATTCTAAAAATAAGACCATTAATACAATAGTCAAAGTAAAATCACACCGATGAAAACTTTGGTAGAACATGTTTGCGTCTAAGTAACTGCTATAACAATAGAAGTAGCTAGTAGAATTTGGATAACGAGCAAAATAGTCGTATCAAATATTTACCACGATCAATACGTCTAATTCTAATCGGGCTTAATTTAGTAATTGCAGAGAAGTACCTTCTTGCAAAAAATCAACAAAAATAACGATAGCAGACGAGCAATAAGTGTGCTACAAATTACTTAAAAAGATACATACCCCGGAATGCGATATCGGCGTCAATAAATCGGGAATGTCCCCCTCCGAGCACAGGTTCGGCTCGCTGTCCACGTTGTCAACGTTTTCGCACGCCATTAAAGCTAGGTTTTCCACCGCTTGACTTGAAATATAAGACAAATCATTATTCTATTCACACAAAATATAAGTGACTGAATACTATTAAAACAGGAGTTGGGCTAATGAATATAATTTTTTTGCGTGTACACAGACAGACAACAGACAGCGGAAGCGATTTCATTATATACTATGTAAAGAGTGGAATGATTAGAGATTAAAACACGTACTTGAGCAGATCTTGCAGCGTGGTATTGCACGGCGCCATCGCGTCCCGGACCGCCTGTAGCGAAACAATTTCTCCGCTCGCGCCGCTGCCGCCCATTGCTGCGAATACTTCGCTGCAACGCTGTGAACAGATGAGGTCCTGTATAATCTACACCGAACCAATTTGAACTGACAGTGAGTACTGAACATACTCTGTCAGTGATAAACTGAAGTTGTGTAGCATCAAAGCTGTTCGCGTTTATATGCAACACAACGACAGTTTTCTGTTGATATTATAATATTATCGGCTATCAGTTGTAGTAATTTTAAGGTACATAAAAGTGAAAATAATTTTAGAAGTGCCACCGGCCTGGCTGTAGCGCCAGTTGACGGAGCTAACGTAAAGTCAAACTGAAGATTTGTCCTTACAAAAAAAACTAAATAGTACAGTTTGAAAATCATAAGTTGGCGGGCCTGAAGATAACTGATGGTGGCCATAAATTACTATTACCTTATTTCATTGTGCAGGCGAATAAAAGGGACAACAAAATTCTGAAGCTAAGTTCAGAACAGCCAAGTTATGATTGTGGCACCGTATGCGACAGTGCGCTCACCTGCAGGTACTGGTGCAGCAGGTGGTGCGCGGCGGAGGCGGCTCGCTCAAGGGCTGCAGGGAGCGGGGGCGGGGGCAGCGCGGCCGCGGCTTGTGCGGCCAGCGCGGCCGCGCACTCGCCGCCGGCCCACGCGCGCTCTAACGCCAGCGCCCGGAGCGTGTGGCAATGCCCCGGATTGGTGTTGTTCGCCAGTCTATAATACACCATTTTTTATGTGACAGAAATGACGGAACTAGGCGAAGGACCACCAGATGTTAAGTTGTTACCTCCGCCCATAATAATAGCTAAACGGTTCGCACAAGTTCAATTAAATTTTAATTAAATGTTGCTAACTATTTCAGAGATTGATCAAATGTGAATTCACAGATTTGCCTGACAGAAATTGATCAAATGTGTTTTGCAGATCTTTTTTACAGAGTATATATGGATCGCAAATTTTTCTGACCGTTCATGCAAGTCCCGCCACAGCGCTGCGACGCGTTCGCTGGCTCCGCGCCCGCCGGCCGCCGCGTCGCATCCCGGGAACTCCACGCGGCGCACAGACACCGAGCGGCGCAGCGCAGTCGCTATATCAGTCAAACCTATAAAAAAAAACAATAATAACGCTACATATACACAATACTTGCACAACAGCCAGGCTGATATGGGATTAGGCAGGCCGCATGAGTAGTACCGAATCTACAGTCGTTAAAAAATGGAAGGCGTCGCCGACGCACATCACGTCCCAGGAAGATTCCACCAGTGTGAGCCCATAGACAGATAAGACAGATGGGAAAATATACAATAAAAAAAAAATACTTGGCATACATTTCTTTATTTTTTTCCTTTAATAATGCGTCTGCCGTAAAATAATTTTATCTCACAACAGATCGTTGAGGGCGCGCTTAATTCATTGAAACCATTGTCATATAGCGGATGGAATCTTATTGTAAATAATAGGTGCCATACAAAACAGCCATAAGCAGCATTTTGCGTATGCGTAGATACCTCTACCTTCGTCTAGTGTCTGGAGGGTACGTCAAACAGAAACCTTGTACAATAACCGATTATAGCTCACCTTGCAAACTGAACGCGTTCCGATCGATATACAAAGTCTGTAACGTGCAGTTGCACTGCAACGCTTTCGCCAGTAACCTCGCGCCCGCGTCACCCGCCACATTCCCGCCAACATCCAACGATCGAAGCCTCCGGGCACCGCCTAACGCATTCAGAAGCCCGTATAAATCGGCCTGAAAAAAAAAAAGAAATACGGATTGGTACGAAATACTAAATATGATACCGAAACGATGCTTCTTATTTGTACTACCTACGCCCCTAGGTGTTACGCGTGGTTTTCCGGAATCAGAAGTAGCCATGTAGTAAACCAGGATGTAAACTATCCTGGTACCAAAATTCATGAAAATCTGTTAAGCCGTTTGAGCGTGAAGGAGTAAGAAACAGACACACATACATACAAACTTTCGTCTTTAGGATGTAAGTGTATTTTGAAGGCTCCGTGGCTTAGTTGGTTGATGCCCTGCCTTCAAGTGAGGAGCCCCGGATTCGATTCCCGGCCGTGCACACTTAGTGTGGTGAGCATGAAGTTTGTTATCGTTCTGTTTGACCATGCCATCTGCGACACAGGAAATTCTAGTGCAGGGGTATGAGTGTGTAAACGTTTTATTTTATTAGTGTGATAGAGTATTTGACCCTTTGGCATAGGTGAATGCTCTCTAGAATGCCAACACGTGTCTCTGGTTGATGCGAACAGAGCAAGCTGAGAACCGGAAGAGTGTGAGTGCCGGTGAAATAACAGGCGCACGGGAAGTTACAAAAACATTCCCAATTATTTAGTTCAATACCTTCAGTTTACAATCGCTGAGATCCAAAGAAGTTAACGCCGTATCTGGTTCTTGTAATACGTGAACTAGAGCCTGAAACAAAAACTTTGATTAAAACTGTGAAAAGATAATTTCAAGCAGCCAATCGGGATAGGAATACCATCATCGAATACACTAAGGAACCGCCTAAAGAATACCAGCAAATGTATTATTCAGCCAAATCCTTATTGCCAGCTCACGTTATAATGAATTAATAAATACTTTATTGTACAAAAGAAAATTCTTAGATGTTAGTGTATAGGTAGTTTAATAAAAATATTATGCTTAAGCTGTTATTATGTTATTCTTCATGTTTATGTTGATTGCCTGTCGTGTGTTGAAAATAAACTAATTGAATGAGTTTATTACATACATTGTACATTTCATATATTTGGAGGTTGATTGGCTTACTTGTATCAAAGGTGGCGCATACGATCGTTTGCCAGTGAGTCGACTGAGGGACAAATGCGTGATGGAATGATTCTTTCCTATCGCTCTGACTATACCAGACAGTTCAAACTCCATACCTGAAATAAATAAAGTTTATATGAATCACAATTTTAAAGTATTAATTTTTTATATAATCAGAAATCTACAAGACACTAATAGGTCCATATTTTGGTGAAGCACACAAATCCAAATTAAATTAAAAAAAAATGATAATAAAACGAGTTTAACTTAAATAAAAAATTCTAAGATATCATATAGAACACATAATACACTATAATTTTATATAACACTTGAATGTGTTAATAAAAGTAAATTATGGTGGAAGCCTAGAGCGATTACTTCGCCAAGTACGATGCAAAAATCACATACTTAGTGCACAATGCAGTGGGTGCATTGGAGGCTGTAGTATACTCACTATTGTCAGAAAGGTCCAAAGACTGCAGACATCTGACGCCGTGTATGCATGACTCTAACACGTGCGCCGCTTGCGAAGAAGCCAGCACTCCTGAGAGGTTTAATTCCACGCCAGCGGCGCTTTCGTTGCATGCTAGGCCGAGAAGTAAGCTCCTGAAAATTCAAACCAATATTAATTTTACGGGAAATATAATGCAGCTGAGTGTCAGGTGTAAACCGGTAGTGGTGGTGACAGTCACAGTAACCCTGTAAGGATTAATATGACTTATTCACTTCTGTAGTAGTTTTCTCTGCAAGCAGAATTATTATTATTTGTGGTGGTATTATTTCTTGAGACAAACAGTCGCTAGCCATGAACGGGAATAAAACTGGGATCGGATAAACTTTTATCTATTTCCTTAATTTGGTTCAATCATTTCGCTACTTAGATCTTTGCCAGAAAGAGATATATCTAATCCAATATAAATAAATTCTACATTTAACGCCTAACCAATAATGTGTTGTTGTTGGATGAACTAATTGTGTAATGAGCATAAAGTTTATTCTAGGGTCTTAGCTGCTTACCAATTGCGACACAGAGATCTTAAGGCAGGAGTATATGTGTGTAAGCGTTATTATTACTCACTTGAGAGCGTCGGGAGGCATTTTGCAGTAGGAGAAGTCCAGATTAGTCAAGGCGAGGCACGCAGTGAAGAACTGACGAAACGATGGCGGCGGGTCCTTAGGGCGGCGCGAGCTTGTCCAAGGGTTGCGCCCCACTAATAAGGCCGAAAGGCGCGCGGCACAGCCACGGAGTAATGCACCCCACATCTGTACAACAAACCATTATGTGGATAAGTGAGTAGTACGACAAAACAACTTCCATCGTTTTTTTGTTTTAGTCACAACGCGAAAAAATCGTTTTTCGCTTAAATAATTGATGTGCACAATACCTCACTGTGGCACGGCGAAGAGAATCCACGGCAGGTAAGTGGCATGTCCTAAAACCAAAAATTCAAAAACCTGACACCTACCCAACCAACATTGCGCTTCCGTAGTATATAATACTTATTCGTTTTCGCTTGTATTGTAGAAAACAGGCCGCTGTCTCTCCACTAGAAGTATTTGAAGCACGTCGTACCGTGCATTTTAATAAGTGACGGAACGAGATGATAGAAGCAACACCGATTGGGTTTCCCAGTACTAAAACCCATACGGCGAGTTCGTTACTTACACACTAATCTTTGGTCACACTCAGTACTAAAATAACTAGACTTACTTGTCGTAAAGAGAACATTCAAGAATTTCACGTAAAACAGAATCAATATATTTTTTCATAAAATATGTTTCATATATTGAAGAAGTATCACTTACGTTTTCTAGAGTGGTTTCCGTGTTCGTTAAGTTTAAGTGCGTGAGAACGTTTGGTTGTGCGAGGAAATTGTATAAATTCTGAAACGAAATAATAAAATACAATAAGTACTAAGGCTTTGCGATTTGACACAGTTTTATCGACAATGCCACATAATCAATACAATCATAAATATCAAAATTAATACACATGTATGAATTTCAACCTCGTGATATCGTGTTTCGGATTGTCGTTTAACATCGCCGCTAGGGTTTATTTAGAGTGGTACCACTGGAATGTACCACAGATCCATTCCCGTGGTGTTATATTTGTAACGGTGATACAAAATGACTTTTCCCTAGTACCGTTGTATTCCGTAGGTACATATGATATGCAAATAGAATTATTATTAACTCAATACAGGAAATGTGAATTGGAGGTGACTCGTATTAGTACTTTCAATATTGCGATTTTAGAGAGCTTAGTAATACAATTAATGTACACAATGAATGTACACAATGGTACATTCTAATGGTACGGTAAACAAATGGCCGCTACACGGGACAGTCTCCTGACAATGCCAACAAAACAAACTGAAAAATGAAAATGAACTCACATGAACATCGTCCTTGAGGTTATTGTGCGAGAGGTCCAGATGCGACAAAGTGACCAGGTGGTTCGGATTGTCGTTCAACATCGCCGCTAGATGCGACACGGTTTTACCGGTAATGCCGCACTGCGACAACGCAATGTGCCGGAGCCCGTCCGGATTGTTCGAAAGCCCGTTTAGAATACTAATAGCACCTGTAAATATCAGAAAAACATGAAAATTCCGGGAAATTAAATAAATAATCACTTTGATATGTTTTATATGTGAATAATGTAAAGACACGACAGTTAATTAGAAGATTAGGGACCTTGGTCCATAAGATGTGATCGATAGTCCAACCCTGAATATGATTAGGTGATATATCTACAGCTATTTTATAACAGCGTTGGTTAATCACATTGCATCATTGTTTGTAAACTTTCAGAACAATGCTAACATAAACAAAACCATTTTCGATTACCGAATTGCATCTCGTCACTTTGTAATGTTGTTTGGAGTTTAATGTGTTGATCACGTCCCAAAGTGAATCAGAATTAATTAGTAGTGAAAGTATCGACGCAAGAAAATTGTGTGATGTTATGCTGTGATGTTATGTAATGTTATAATTGCTTATTGGTGTACCACCAATTGGTAGTTGATCTACATTATTTATGTATGCGGTATTTCCTAAGTTACTTTGTGCCAGACTACTAAAATGAGGTAAGGTTTTCCCGCACCCAATTATCTTGCAAACAGTAAGAAACTTATGCCAAACGGTGCTAAATGTCTAAGTAAACAATCGCGGTATATATATACTAAGGTCTGTTTCAAATCCCTAGAGAAGTTCGTGGCCTTAAGTGGACTGCAGCGACCAACCTTTTTTTTGAGAGGCTCATATATTTTTTTTTAATATATGTACGGCTTAAAAACATCAGCACCAGAGTTGAGCAGTTACACGCAAAGAAACAGTATTACCACAATACGCGACACCGACACGTGGTCGTGGTAGCGTACTGCCGCACTAATCTCACCTTTATCTTCGATATGGTTCTGCGTGAGGTCTAGCGTGTGCATGGCGGGCGGGTGTCGCGCCTTAAGCAGCGCGTGCCCGAGCCGCGCGGCGTGGTCGTGCCTCAGCTGTGCGGCCCGCCAGCTCAGCCGCTGCGGCGACGGCCGCGCGAGCCGCGCCCACCGGCAGACACTTTCCCAAGCCTCCCCGCTCGCGCGGACCCCGTCCCCGCACACGCCCCAGAACCAAGTGTTGTGTTGTAACGCCATTATTAGAGGTATCAGATCTCTGAAATGATAAATTTAGGCTTGCACACTCATTTAATTATTAATTAAGTAGGTATTTAGAAACCAAAATCATTTGGCCTAGATATGTTTTATTGGGGCTGAGGAGGATAAATTAAATTTGGCAAACGACGCGCCAAACACCCTGCATGGTAATATAGTTATATAATCAACCAATTTACATGTAAGTGGATTTACTCTACGTATATGTAAGTCTAGTTTACCTCTGGTCTAAGTGGTCGAAGTCCTTTAGATGGAGCATGCGTATATCGTGCGCAAGATATATCGTGTCAATGTCCCACGCCACTTCAGCTCTGTGGATGTCAAATATTTAATATTAATAATAAAAGTCAAAAGTCAAAAGCGTCCTCTTGATCTTGAGGTTTATATTTATTTTTAAAAGTGTTTTTAATATTTTTTTTGGTCTGGATCCCTATTTAAACATAACTCCGAATTACTGGGTGAACACAAGGCCACCACGCTCAAATTCGCTATATAGAAATTGAAATGAAGGAAAAAGGAATACAAATTTTAGTATGTTCTGACACATTTAATCACTACATGAACTAAAATGATGTATTATATATACATTGGTATTAATTAATTAATCGATAAATTTCCTTATTCTCTATGCTACATATTCTCCGAATTCTACGCAGGCGTGTGGTAGTAGCCCTGCCTTGGAAACGAGGGGTCCCGGGTTCGATACACTTTGTGTGATGAGTATAAAGGTTGTTCTCGGGTTTTGGGTGTTTTTCTTGTGTTTCTGTGTTTGTACATGCCTCCTGCCACACAGGGAATCCTAGTGCAGGGGTATGAGTATGTAAAAGTATAAAAAAAATTGTAAAAATAAAACTTTTGTGTTTGGATAGCGCCATAAAACTGCACCTTAGTAAGGTGCAGTTTTATGGCGCTATCTACAAGATCGACAGCGGTCGCTACCGATCTAACGAATGCATTAATTGGATCCTAATTCCGCAATATTTAAAACGTTCTATACAAAGTTGCGGTTTCCTTTCAGTCTCATAGAAGTTGCAATTCTGGTACACTATAATCAAACTTGAAAACTTGAAATTTTACGCAGAAATTGCGTAACATCCCGTAATTTCCGGCTTCTCAACGGGTGCACGGATTTCAAAATTTTTTTTTATAAAGGTGGCTCATACCCTGGATTAACACATCCTACTTTTCATCTTTGAAAATGTGAAGATTTTTCTCTTCGTCTGTTGACTTTTTAACAGGGAGTGACACCGTGGGACGCAGCTAGTAAATTATATTGTATGGTAACAGCAATATACCTGAAAGGCGTTTGACACAGATCGCACATAGCCGCATACTGATTGGAGAAATCCCCGCAAGTTGAATGTTTCCTCGTGCCGGTCACGTGCGGCAACGGAAACGGCAAATTGACCTGAAAAACAATGAAATATTATTATTTTTTATGAAAGTGTTAATCTTCACGTGTTACACTTTTATGAGATGTTTATTGAGCCAATTCACGCGGTTAGCTAATTGGTCTGTCTGCCAAATTAGTCACGAATAAACGCCAATTGATGGCACTTTTACTGGGATGAGCTCCAATGTCAGTGTTGCTTATATAATGCTATATGGGCTTTGTTATGTGAGTTAACTGTATACATAAATGGAATATTTATTAGATATAAATATTTTACTAATTTAATGTTAGGTAGTATGAATTTTTTGAGTTTTCATTTCTGCATCATTGGTTTGCATAAACAGTTAATCATACAATTGTCCTGTTTGTTTAGAAATTATGTACAAGGGCAAACAACGTTATTTTATATGGTTGAATAATTTTATTATTATCCTTTCCTATCAAGTGCAGCAGTTTTTTTTAACAATCAATAGTCAATCAATCCGTATTCAATAGTACGATTAAAACCAACCTTTGATATGATATCCTCCATGGCAACATTCGGAAACAAATCGTCAAAAGCAGCACTGAGAGCGTGCAGAACATTCATGACTCCGTCAGATGAACCTTCTTCTCCTGCCGAGAAATAAACTATTTAGATAGATAGATTAATCTATTGTTATGACACTAATAAGCCTCTGACGTTCGAAATGCAGGAACACAAACCTACTCACGACAAAAAGTACGTAAATTCAACGTCTGATTGCAATATCGAAACAAACACATGAAAGGTTTCAGACATTATGCCAGATGGGTCCATAAATATCTAAAGATTAAATTTAAAGAGATGTATATTTAGCGAATCAGATTCAGTATAGAATACTGTTCTAAGTATGAAAATGTACACTTAAAAACTTGTTTTGAAATCAAATACCGACTTCAATGCTTTTGCCCTTTATATTTTAAGGGTGGAATTTATGAAATTTCTACTGGCCTCCTATCAAATAAAAAAGAATCATCTAAATCAGTCTATAATTGTCGAAAAAATCGCGTAACAAACATACAAGCCAATTAAACCTCTTCCTTTTTTCGAAGTCGATTAAAATTGTTCAGTGAAGTGGTGTTAAAAAAGGCAAATGTAAATTTCTAGCTCATTATGCAATACGAGAGAACAATGCACAACGAAATAATCACTAATCGACAGCTAGCAGGTATGCTCACACACGGGTCAATATCCTAAATGTAGAAAACATGAATAAAAAGTAATAATCATGTAAACCTACAAAATATATCAATACCTAAATACAAGATTGCAGTGAAGAGGAAAACCGCATCCTTGAGTCACAGACACAAAGTTACGCCAATACGCTGTGGTAAATGAATTCGTCAACTGCTGATTAACACACAATGGACATTCTATACTTACCTATAAGAATAGACAGCGGTTTGTGTTCGTGAATAAGTGTAATTGATAAGTGATTGGGTTTTTTGCTTTCCAACGCTTCTATTTCCATCAAGTGAAATCCATTGTCAATCTGTAGCAACATCCAAAACAAACATCAAAAAATATTTAAAATGCAACTTATACATAACTTAAACATTAATAATATTATACAACTTTACTAAGCCTCTTGTTTGAAGAGTTCAAACAAGAGGCTTTGAAGAGCTCACAGCTCTTTGAGCCGCAGTGGAAGAGGAGTGACCGTATTGAGAAGCGCCGCTCTCCCTATCCTCTGCGGCCGTAGTGGTAGTGACGGGGCCACAGATCCCACTCGTCACATATACAGAGGTCTAGGCAACCGTCACGGGGGTGGCTGTCGACGTAAGGGACCTCGAGGGGATGCGCGCGGTAAATCCGTACGCCTATTAAAGAGAGGATAGCTGGGAGCAGCTCCAGGTCCAGCTCCAGGAAAATAGGGCGGGGTCTTGAAAAGGGCCAACGCTGCCGGGGCCGCGGAAGAATGTTTCACGTCCCCGTAACCTCGGCAAAAGGCGAGATGGTGGATCTCCGTTGGGGTTTAGCCGGTAGGAGTCCGGAATAATCCTTGCAATTGTCTCGCAAGAGGAAAGGTGTCATAAAATGAATCCCCAACATAAAAAAGGGTTCCTCAACCCTTTAGGTACAGAACCCTAAAAAGAAAAGATACAAGAATATACAAGAAAGATACAAGAAAAATACAAGAAAGATACAAGAAAAATACTGGATATGTATCAGATCAAGTATTTAATTGATATGAAATTGGAGATTAGTTGAAACCATCCTAGCCATGTTAATTAAATTTCAACCTTATTTGTATAGACTCAAGATGTACTTTCAAATATTGTACCCTGATAAACCCCATTTTTATGGGTGACTGTATGTTAAATTGATTATGAAACCAATGCACCACTGAGTCACACCAATAAACATATTATCAGGAAAGTCCACTTGTATTCTGTAAGACCCACATTCGTAAATACTTATTCTAGTCATTTTGCATATTAAAATGTCCTTACCCTTGGTGGAACTTTTGCTGTAGTGATGAAGACTCTGTATGCTGTCACAACCTGTTGAAAAAAAGATGATCAAGAAACTCTGCTGTTACAAAGAAAGAAGGTCAACATCACTTACACATGTTTATTTGTTTACTTTTTGATTTTTTGATAAAAGTAAAAATTTATTGTTCACTTTGCGATAACATAATCAATAGCTTAAAATAATTTATTGTTAACAAAATTATCATCAAACATATATAACAATGGTTCTATATTATTTATACTAATGAAATTAAACTATTCTTTAAAGTGGTTGGCCCATTATTTTTTATTTTTTTCAGCTTGTGTCATCAAAATCTACCATCAAGAACAGACTTGAGGCAAGGCAACATTAACTGCTTAATCGTTATCAAATTGAGTATTAGTTGGCTGGTTGGCCAAGTTTTTGTTGTTAGTGTTTTTATATGTGTTGTCTGTATGGGTGACATGTCACTAAGTAATATAACTCCTACAAAATAAAGAAAAAAACATATTGAGTAACATATGTAATTTGCCTTCATATTAAAGAAATATCTGTTCATGCAGTGTGTTACAGATGAACAAATAACAGGCAGCAAGTACAGTCAATTCTATTTTAGTCTGAAATTGACCACAATAGTGCAGTGTGGGTGTACATAGGGAGCCCACATACTCGGGACATCTCATTCATGTAGCCCCGGCCTGTTAGACACACCTAAAGTAATGACTCATGTCATTGTATGAACCTTATCAATAACAATGGGCCATTTTACTGTTCAACTAAATAGCCCAGAGATTTTTGTATTCTCTGGTCTAGTACAAACTGTGCATTGCTCAGATAAATAATATTAACATACAAAAAATGTATGTTTAATTTGTTTAGTTGTTGTTTCATTATTCTTCAGTTAGTTCAGATAAAATAAACTTACTATATTTTGCTGACATCCTATTATTTTGTTTAACATTTCAAACCAGGGGCCAGCATGATTCAATCATCAAAGTCAATTCAATTCATAATTATAACATTACCCTGTGCTTTTAGTGGCACAAATTACCTATTTGCAAATGAATTAACAGTGCTGTGATTTTATAATAGTGCCTAGAGCATAATGATATCATAGAATATTATATTAGGTATAATAAATATATTCAGACCCACATACTGTTAAGTACCACAAGAAGTGTAAAGAGTAAATTTCTAAAAAACTATGCTTTCTAAATCTTTTACCTTCTGTGCCATGATTCAAATTTGAATCAGTTTAGAAACATGAAGAACGGGTAATTTTTCAGGATATAATGTCAAATATAGAAGCTTCATAAAGGCTGTTTGTAATTTATTATATGTTGCTTCACAAATAGCATAATAAGACTCATTTTCTTGTGAAACAGACTGAGTTAAATGACCCACATATTAATACATACCAGAACTCTGTTGTCCACTTTATCACCTCTTGATTCCATTCGGATAAGAGTTTTGTATAGGATTTTAACTTTCTTTCCAAGCACATTACTAATTCCATCTGAAATAAACACAATGTCTAAGGATCTTTCTTTTTGTAAGACCAAAAATATTTTACATCCTTAGTGCTCCAGGGTGGTATACTTATATAAAATATTAGAAGATTTTATGTCTGGACTAACTTACCATTTAATTCTGTGGAAATATGCGATTTTATTGACATTTTTGCTATTTTCCTGAGTGTCATCACTTCAATTAAAAATAAATATTTCTAAACCGCCACACACTCATGCTAATTGCACGAACGCTTGACGATATCGGCTAGATGTAATTAACTAATTTGAGGGCGTTTTTGGTCATTTCCTTGTTTGTGAATTTATTTTCGAAATACGAGAGCACACATAGAGCACAAAACACCACACCAACCATCCAACCACAGACTAACTAATTACATTTAGTTAGATGTACGATCCAGTGCTATAAAATATAAAGCACCACTGGATAAGGGGTCTGAGCTAAGCGTGGTGGTCCAGGGGACCGACCGACGCCGACTCTCAATCTGAAGGTCGCTGGTTCAAACCCAAAGTGCACCAATGAGATTTACATTTGAAAAAAATTATGTGCCCATTCCACGTTCTCGAAACGGTGAAGGAAAACATCGGGAGGAAACTATTATGTCTTAGAACTAAATATTCTATGTGACATCTACCAACCCGCATTGGGCTCCCGTGGTAGATCAAAGCCCCATTCACTCTCAATTATCGAGAGTAAGCTGGTATCCCTGCAGTGCAAACGTTAGAGGCTGGGAAGTGAAAAGTGTAAATACTTGTACTCAAACACTTTCACTTTTTTTTAGTCTCTTCGTATCTATTTAGGCAGTGAAAGCTCATCAAGAGATAAACAAATTATATATTAATTTATGGAACAAAAATAACAAAATTTATGCAGCAACGGAACCATTTCATTGCAGGACGGCAATAAGATTTTAATCATATAATTATATTAAAGGTAATGAAACTGAAAAAAAATGTCTTGAATTTCTTTTTTAATGACGCGACTTTTGTCCGTTTTAACATTATTTGTATGATTTCAGCCTATCCATTCTACATGCAGGTTAGTGATCAAGCAGGTACGACCACAGGCTATATAAATGCATTTTTTTAATTTTACTTTTTATTAATAGTATGGTAATTTTATGCTCTGGTTCAGCCTTACGAATGACTATTGCTGGTAGTCACAACTTACTATTACTAACTTTTATGAAACTAAACGCAGTAGGTATATCTGCTATCTAAGATCTGCTCTTTTCTCGGAGAACTCACTGTGACTAGACTGTCGCAATCACCGCTATTCGTGTGGCTAAAGACACAAAAGGTCAAAAAGAAGACAAAAATTCTGCCAAAGAAATCACCGCTACATTGACCGACACTGTCAATGTCATTAGAATATCAATTTAGAATCTTGTCAATGTACCTACATATCATATGCCATTTACGTTACGCCTTGTTAGCTAAGTGTTTATACATTCACAAAGATTTAATTTTTGTTGTTTGGGCAAAAAATTGAGAATAGATTTTTTATGGGAATTTCTACATAAAGATCTGGGTTTTAAGGAAAAAAGAGATTGCAGTTTATATACGATCAATATCAGTTAGACCATGAACAAGAATTACGAGAGATGTACACATTGTAATCGCCGTAAATGGCTAGCAACAGGATGCCTTCGCAAATGGATTAAACCCAATGCAATGGAATGTAAACATTTGCAACGAAACATTGATATCAAAGGGGATTTCGATGATACAGATTTTGTAAATGAGGTATTTTTGTCTGATCGCAAGGTTGCAGTGAATACCAGTAAGTTTGTGAAATTTTGGAAGAACAAATTATTCCTTACTGGTAGCGTTAGAACGTTGCAGAGATATTTTGGTCATAAAAATAATGGCGGTGATTACATTTGTAATAACAATAAGGGCTGTGATCCTTCCACATCATTGGACAAACGAGTTGTACCAAATACAGCCCATGAAACCAGGAAAGATGATATGTTCAAGCAAACAGCCAAATGCCAGCATTCAGAAGGTCACCTAGTATTACGAGGTCATCATCATCATGCATCTGTTGAAACATGTGCCATTTACTGTCAACTATCCAAGTAAGAATTCAATACCTTCACTAATTTCTCTAGATTAAAGCTCTCATTGCATAATCTGGTTTGTTATGGTCACAAAATTATTATTTTTCTATTCCCAAATGTTAAAATAAAAAATTAGTTGATTGATATTGGAATTCAAGAAATAGGATTAATGGTGAGGACACTGCATAATTTTCTCATAATGTATGTAACTGTGTAAATCTTTGATTAACATAATCTTTACCTCATTTCAGACATGGTTGGTACTGGGGTAGTGTCACATCTAGTGAAGCTGAAGAGTTGTTAGCAGGACAACATGACAATGTATTCCTTGTTAGAGATTCAAATGACTCTCGACACATACTCTGTGTCTCATTCAGATGTGTGGGGCGTACATTACATGCCAGACTAAGGCATGCAAATGGTCTCTTCTCTTTGAATAATGAGACATTTGTACCTGCCAACAGGATATCAGAGCATTGTGCTGCTGTGGATGTCAAATCACATCTTTTTGAGATGCCAGTCAAATTAGCTAGACCTCTTAATAGGTACATATTTCTATTCTTATTGTTACACATAAATTGCTGTCAATGCATGTTGTGGAAATAAATTGAGTAGCCTCTCTCAGTTAACAATAGCTATGCCTTCTGTGCTGTAGGCTGTGGATTTAATTTCAATCCAAGACAAATATTTGTGTCATGAATATTTGTGTTTGTTATGTGTCAATGTTAATGTTTTTTAAATAAGCTAGTTGTCATAGACAGAGCCTCTTCACTTCTGTGCCTGGGTGTTATTACTTTTATATGCATTTATTAAAAAAAAGTACAAGCTATGCTTTGTTTGGAGCTAAATGATTCTTTGTGATGTGTTCATAATTATATTTAAATTAAAAGAGAAATAAGGGAGACCTTTGGTACTTTTCTAAAGTATACCTTTTAATATTGTTTGACAATATCTTAGCATGTCATTGGTATGATGTTAGCCAATCAAGAGACATTTTGAGGATTTACTTACCCCTGCACAAGCCAAGGTGTCGCTATTATTAATTATAATTAGGCATATTCTATAATAAATGTTGTATTTTTCAGATTTGCTAAACTGGACTCCCTGCAAATGATCTGTAGATTTGTTATACGCCAAACAGTATCTGCTAACCTATGGGATAAGCTACCGCTCCCCCCCAACTTGATCAAGTACATAGCAATGGGCAGTGACTATATTGTGCCCTCATAGACTGAATTATTGTGCCTTCTCTCTGTTATCATTATTGTAAGTCCTATAATCTATAAAGGTGTATCCATTTCACAATCAGAAAGGCGTTACAGCAGATTGAATGGGTGTGTCCTAATATATTGTATTATGTATAAACCTTTACTGTTACCAATTATTATCTCTAATGTATGTACATTGTTTAAAAATTTTATACTGATTCAAAAATTTTAATAAAGATAAAGTATGTGTAGCAACTTTATTTAGCAGAAAGCAAGAGTCATTCATTAGACTAATTGTTATATTTTAATACTTTTGTCATCACTTCAGTGTATTAACTCCGAGGATGTTTTTGGCCTGTAATAAGAAAAAAAATAGTTAAACAAGTTACCTTTCATAGGGATAACTGTTTTAGAGTTTTTACATATTGTATTAAAGCAAAATAAAATTTATATTGCCATATTTCATAGTTTGGGATGATTAAGGAATAGAGTATATCATCTTCAACAGCTTATAATTCCATATACAGGCCACACAGATAGCTACGATCAGACTGAACACAGTACTACAGTTGGAACTGTAACAGTGTTTAGAAAATTGTCACAGATAGGCACGATTTTTAAAACTACTGTCAGACGCACTCAGACGTCTATGTCAAAGTTTGAATGGATAAATCGGAGGAACTGTAGGTACTGTTCGATCGTAGCGTCAATGTCGGCCGACCGTCCGTTCCGCATCGATCGTGTAATTAACGGTCGTGCCCGCAGATTATATATCGAAAAAAAAAACACTCAAACCGTAAGTGGCTAGAAGAGTTAATTGTACTTTACCACATAAAATTTTTAAATTTTCCTTTTTTACATTTTCCATTTTCCTTTTTTTTTGAGGAGCCTGCATTTGATATAATCCCAATATTGATTTTATTTTGTTCTAATTACTTTTATGTATAACTCAAACTCATTTATTCGTTTAGATCTCAAGTATCGTTTGGACACGTCTAATTTTACACACACAAGTAAACATATTCATGAGCATATAATGTGTCATAGGAGCTCCTTAGGCACGTTACATACACACAGATATGTTAAATTACATTGTTTAATATAATATCAACATTAATAATCTCCCAATTATTATATTAAAGAGCATAATATTTCCATAAATACTTATATCACATACCGTAACAAAAGCTGCACTTAGAGTCTGAGGTGCTGCGGCCATTGGATTCAGGTTCAGAGCTGACTGTATCAACTGGGCGTCACGAATCCTAGAAGACACAAAATTTCTCGTGCCACTGTTGCCTGCACTACTATCAGTGAGGTAAAACAACTCTGCTGTTTTGTAGATGCCAGCTAGTCCCACTCTCCTTACATACCAGTTGAACTGAAAACAAATCATGGTAAATATCTCGGCAACTCGGAGAGTATAATAAAATAGACCACACACTGAAAGGTAAACTAAAAATGGGTCGTGGCTGTGTCATGTGTTTTACGTAAATACGTGTACGAAAAACGGCACGAATTCTTTGATCCTTTAGTATGATCTGAGTGGTGTGATTAAATTTTGGATGTAGATGATAGATATGATCTGCAGCATCAATCTGTATCCCCTGATTTTGTTAACATCAGTTTTCTAAATTGGATCCCACTATGAAAGCAAATATATAGACGTATTCACGTCAAAATTAGGCAATTTTGATTGTTTTTGATAAACTTCTAATAAATTTAGAAAGAATTATGAGTAAATCATCCCAACACTTTAAGTAATAGTAAAAGTTTAAAAATATTATGTTGTGAAGGAAATAAAAAAAAAATAATATAATTTATTTCTGTACCAATGTACAGAGAACCCTAAAAAAATAATCTAGTCATATTACTGTAAAAATGCTGACACACTAAGCTTGCGCTACTCTCTGAGGGCCAGTCTTTTTCATACCAAGGTTTCATACCTATACATTAATTCATAATTCTGATATAATTTAGGGAAATTCATATACTTACATCTACACTCCTGTCTCCAGAATGATAGCAAACATCGTCTACTAGGGATAACAATGTTGCCAGACAATTTGGGACATTGTTTGGCAATGTTTGAATAGCCATTGCTTTAGGCCAAGTGCTCCTTAAAATAAAGAAAAATAAAATTAAAGATATTTGTCCAACAGCAAGCACCAATCAGCAAATTGTTTATTTTTTTTGTTTTAACTCACTTGTATGGTTCAAGCATTAGTAATCTGGTCATGATTGCATTTTCAATAAACTTAGCTGGTACTTTAGAATCTCTCAATTCCTCTTTAGGCCACTAGAAATAATGAAGGTATGAGAAGTCATTATAAATAATTAGCGTATACCCGGCGTATGCTACTACGCTAAAAAAATTATGTGAATATGTGACGGAATAACTGAGGGCCCACCTCGTGGTAACTGGCGACTCTCGCCCATGACAGCAGGAATGCGACTCAGTATAAAATTTGGATCTTATACTGAGTTGCACTCATCTTGCTGCGTCCATCACCCAACCCGGGATGATACGTGCATGTAATTTCACCGGCACCCACACCCTTCCACCGGAACACAGTAATGCGAGCACTACTGCTTGGCGACAGATTCCAGGTGTGGTGGCAGTACCTCTCTGGACGAACTTGGCACATATTCTACTGCTACTAAAGTACAAGTTCTAAAACCATCTTCATGTTATTGCCCTATTAATGAAACTGGTTTGGGGCACATCAGTTGAATGGTTTCAAAGTCTATAATGGATATAGGTAGAAACAATTTTTGTTTTATATATTAGCATAAATTCTTAATACTGATTACTGAAACTTACTGCTTTCATTTGTGCCACCAACTCCTCATTACATTTAATATTGAAGTAGTGAACTAAATCTCCACCCCCATTTGGAAATAGCCCATGTGTGATACCAGGGTATCCAGCAGCCTTTGCCCCAGCACTCAGTGACTCAACTGACCATCCTGTCCTTGGTACATATTCTAAAGCCTTTTCTAATATCTTGTTTTTCACATTTTCCTCATACTGATGTTCCTCATTTTCTATTGATATAGCTGGCACCTTCACTTCTTTCTCAATATTGCTTTGGCAGTAATGTCTGTATATTCTTTGTGTGTTATTTACAGGAATTGTTGCTATTGGTATATTGAATCTTCGGGCAGCTCTTAGTGCTGTTGACAAATTGAAAAAAAGTAAAATTTTGTGGAAATCAAAACCATCTTCATTGCTTACATTATTGTGGGTAGTAAGAAAAGTCAAATGATACATTTTTACACAAATATATTAAAAACGTAAAAAAAACACTGCAAAACAAACATTCCATATTAACATATTACATGTTAGACATGCTCAATAACCTATAACTAGTTATTCATGAATTCAGTAAGCCGAGCTACAAGGAACTCGATCACATCAAATCCATTGAGTGCTGACTGGACAATCTCCTTCTTGCTTTCTATGGGGATTGAATCCAATATGTTCCCTCCAACATTGAGTGAAACTATGCTTTCTTCAGGCATGTAATTGCCTTCTTCTATTTCTTTGAGCTTTTCCTGGTAGTGAGCTCTTGACATTTTTAGAGCAGTCCTCAATATTTCCAAATAATCTTTTTCGATAGTGGAATAATGGTCTTTAATTCCAGTTATATTGGCCTTGTCTTTCAAAACTAAGTATATCAAAAAGTTAAGTACAGAAATGATTTGGTCTGCCAATTCCATCAAGTCTGATTCTACACTATGAGGTAAATGAGTTATGATTTTAATAATACCCAAGAGATGAGCGCCTGTGAAACATTCATGAATGACTGGATCTTTGAAAGACTCATGCAGGGCATCCTTGTATTGATTTACTGCATATCCAATTAGGCCAGAATGATTTGCACCCTGTATCAAAGATTTTATAAGCATAACTTTTCCCTTGTAATCAAACTTTTTAATAAGAAACCCAATACAATTCAAAGCCACTGAACGTATGGATGAATAGTTACAATAGATGGCGATATTCATTAAACTTTTCATCAGATTGAAATAAACAGATGCCGAAAGCTGTTCATAAGAAGTTTCATTTGCCAAATGCTCAGTAACCCCTGCACAAAGTGCCAAGGCTTTATTCAATGGTCCATTTTCAGTGTTGTTTAATAGATGAATGACTCCCAACATCACACTTTCAACAATATACTGAATACTATACACTTGTGGTATTGCAGTATCTGGTATATTGAAATGCCCTGAGTATACAACATAGAAAAGGCCTGACAATGTTGTCATGTTGATTTTTTCTCTGTGTTCATAAGGTGACAACTCATCTGCATCAGAGCTTTTCAGATTCTTTTTTTCTTTATAACAGATTTCTAAGTGAGATAAGAACTTGAGCAAATCCTTTTCCAACTTGCAAATATCTTGAATTATTTCAAGGCAAAGCAACCTGGCTTCACTTTTTTCATTTGAATTTGGATCCAAATCAATAAAAATCAGAGGCTTGCCTAAAAGGCTGATAAGAAATGCTGCAATTATTTGCTTTGCCTGTATGTTTTCAGTTTCTGATATAAGCAGTTCATCAATGAATGGTTTGTAGAATGTTGGCAGCATCGCATACACTCTAACAACTCTTCTTATGTTAGGGTCACTGTCCATTAACTTGCGCTCATCACCTTCAAGCTTGTGCTCTTTTATTTCTATATTTTCGATATATGTACTTATTGCATTGAATGACCACTCCAAAGATCTTCCTCGTTTTGTGGATAATTTCTTTAAAAGCTGTTGTAAAGATGTAAGGACTAATCCAAACTGTGCATCATTTTTAGCAAGTTCAATGCGCTCAATGAACTCCAGGAGGGCTTCTTCAGCAGAGCAGTTTTCGAGTATGGTGGATAACATCTGCTCACATGCTCCATATAAAGATGGTTTCAGGACAATAGTATCATCTTGTATTTTTTCTACAACAACTCCTATCATGTCCCAACAATTATCTTTGAAAGTATCTTTTAATTTATCTTCATTTGGTATGGACAAAGCTTCCTTGTACTTCCCTGCATCCAGTAATGTAGAAACTAAATTAATAACGTCCAACTGTTTTGCCATGGTGTGAACTAAACACTTGAGAGTTCTATAATCCAATGAACTCTGAAATTCAAGTAGTTACTTTCATTGCAATTATCGTTATCATGCCGCACGTCCGATAAAATAATAATTGAGACATGAATATGTGTAGTGTGATGCAGATGATTTTTATTACTTACAGTAAAAAATCCTTGGTAGCTTGCTCATAGTAAAATCACTGTATCAGACGTATATATTTATTATACAGTCAATTGTTCGTTCCTCAATTTATTTCCTATGTACCTTTATTTCCTAGGTTTAAGTACCTTAGAATTGCGTAGAGACTTATCCACAGATATCTTACTTTAAATATTTTTCTGGCGTTGACATGACATATTCATTGACATTGATAAAATGATTATATTAAAATTAAAACTATTATTCTTTTTTGTCCTTACCAGCCCAGATGTACGTTCCGTAACTCAAGTTTGGAGTCATTTTGACTTTGACGTTATAAGCAGTTGAACGCCGCCAAGTGACATGGCTGAATTCCTACATCCCTATGAGTTTTACTCTCTTGTTTCATTTGTTTTATGTGATGCTTTGATCGAGAATATACTACCATGTTTTTTAACAGTAAAAGTACTATGTGTTTTATACTTGTAACCTATCCGCTTAAAACATATGAATTAATCATATTTTTTTTTGTCCGCTCCTTACCAACATTTGCCAGATGTATGTGAAGAATGATCTAATCTCATCTAAATAAATGAGAGAAAGAGGGTTGGGGGACTTCTCGCAAGTATCTTGCTCTCTAAGCTGATATTTCGGACGGAATACGAACAGGATAATGTTGCTGGACATTCGCTGAAAACTATGATTGACCATAATTATTACGAACCAATTATTCAATAAATAGTAAAAATATATAATACTTTTGTTTTTCTGTTACTTACATCTATATTAGGCACTACCACTAATGTCTAGGTGGGCCTTTAGACAAATAAGAAGGTATAATCTTGAATCTACATGGTATTCAAAATCATACCTATCCTCATGAATATGTTCTAACCTATTTAAAAATATTTATTACGTACAACATTATTTGTCCAATTTTCCCATTATTTGTAGATTTCAAAGTTAATTGACAAACGACTTAGGAATTGAAAAATGAATTAGTCAGCAAGTGCAAGTGCGAATGTACGGGGCTTGCTTATATTTTATTCGTAGCTATGTGCAGGTCGGTTTGTTTCAGAAGTTCAGTGGACTGGCACGGCGGCTTAAGAAGAATTCCTTTGATTTTTGATTTGTTAACGTATACCTAGTGGTAGTACCGTCTTCTGATACGTAGTTATGATAATTCAACAGTATGAACATAAATAACGAAACAATGATAAAATTTGTAAAAGTACCTATTCGGTAACGAACCAATAGATCGAACTCGAAAATCGATCATCAGACCTAGTGGTAGTACCGTCTTCTGATACGTAGTTATTAGAGATGTGCCAACTCGGAATAAACACGACTCGAGTTAACTCGAGTTGAAATACAGCTAACTCGAAATAACTCGAGTTCAACTCGAGTTAGCAGGAAGAAGCTAAGTATTGACTTTTTTACTTATTTGTTCTTGCACCTAACTCTACTTTGATACTTTTGCTGACTTTGTTTGTTTGTTGTCAATCAATTGTTGCAATAAGAACATTCATTCAATTATAATACTACTCGAATTAGAATAATATTTATCTCATTAAGATGTTTGTTTGTGCAACAAACAACTAAAGTGAAACAAAATAAAAAGTATTTTTTGAATAAATAAAAGTTACCTATACAATGCTGAAGTCAAAAAACTAAAAATATTTTCTTGTAAGTTAACATTCATAACACAAAATAAACCTAACCTCAAACGTCAAATCTGCAACATTGTGACATTTGTGACCAGTGAATACAGTTTGATATGGTGAGAAAACTTCTTGTCGTCGTCGGTGTCGTTCGGGCGGGAGTATTAAAGCGAGCTGCGCGCGCCCCAACGAGTGAATCGCGGTCTCGCTCTTTCGCTTGATTCGATTTATTGATTGATTATTTACCGCCAGCCCAAACTCGAGTTAGGGAGAATTCAACTCGAGTTAACTCGAATTGAGCCCAACTCGAGTTGACTCGAGTTAGTAAGTCGAGTTGACACATCTCTGGTAGTTATGATAATTCGACACTTCGACAGTATGAACATAAATAACGAAACAATGATAAAATTTCTAAAAGTACCTATTCGGTAACGAACCAATAGATCGAACTCGAAAATCGATCATCAGACATCACTAGACAAAATTTTAGTGAGTGTGAGTGGTAAAGTGAGTATTTTATCGAAAAATTTAGGGAATTTTGAATTTACCCATTATCTGTATTGTTGTAACTAGAACTATTGTTTTTCATAAGATTAATTGTAAATACTTTGGTGGCTATATAGATAAGTAGCTATGGCTGGAAAGCAAAAAAATATATTTACTAGAAGTAAGCCTCTAATGAAAATATACAGTGGTTTAGATGACGAAGGTAAAGAGGTAAGACGACGATGTAAGTTCCATTAGAATATGGTGTATCTTTACTATTATGACCTTTTGAAATGAGTATTTATCAATTAGGTGGAAGTGCGTGAAGATGCCGAGCAATTGGTGAAGTGGCATGAAATTTCTGATGCCTTAGTGGCTGCCGGGTACTATCGAGCGCAGTTACAGGGTCTATCGGCGTTTGATAAAATAGTGGGCGGACTTACCTGGTGCATTGAGTTGTGCGACATAGATGTGGATGTGAGCTTGCTATTTGAAGAGAACCTTACTATTGGAAAGAAAATGTAAGTTTTTACATGGTGCATAAATATGAAAAACCAATTGAAAACAACAATGTTTATAGGTTCAAAGAAAATATGATTGTATATAACTATAGCTGTAGTCTACTACATACTCTTTGGCCCATTATGATAACCTTCAAGAAGGACCTTCTGTGTAAGAAATATAATGCTAATCATGGCTCTAAAAATTAGTAGTAGGAGATGTTTCATTTCTTTTTATTTGGTTTTGGTGGAAGAATGACTCCTGTGCACAGGAGCTATGTCAACAAAATTAGAATTGTGAAAAAGCACTCTGAGGAAACCAAGAGGAAAATTGTTTGTCATTTACAGAGCACTCACGGAAAAAATTGTGAAAGTGTTACCATCTATGAAATGCCCTTACATCATAGAGCCACATCAGATCCAAGGTCTAGACTTCATTAACATATTTCCCCTGGTTCAGTGGCTGATCAAGTACTCAAGTGAGTTCCGAGAAGCCAAAGAAGATGAGCTGCGCAAGTTTGCTGTTATGCAATATGACAAGAGCCATATTTTTGAGTCGGATAGAGACAAATTTTTGCAGAAAGAAAAGTTTTTGAGGAATTTAGCTGCTGTTCAGGTGAGGCCAACAAGATATTGACTGATCCAGTTAAGGCTGTGCTCCTCTCACCTGTTAAGAATAGTAAGGCCTGGCATGGTTGAGAATTGATGTGGTATATTAAGAAAATATTCATGTCATTTCATACAGGGCCATCTAGCCCCAAACTAGGCATTGCTAGGCATGCCATTACTGATATTATACCTAAGCATGTAGTAATATTTTTTCTAAATACAAACATAATACTTTTTAACCCTCAGGCACATAACAAGCATCTATGTTTGTTATACAAATGATTGTCCTGGGTGGGAATCGAATCCACAATCTAGAGTGCAGAAGGCTAATACTAACTGAGCTTTGAGGCCAGTCAAAGGAGGTATCACACTTATATAATAAGTTTGTATGTTTGTTAATTCTTCACACTCAAATGGCTCAATGGATTTGGAGTAAAAAATTGGTACCAGCAAAGTTTTTATCCTGGACACAGGCTACTTTTGTCCCGAAAAAATGTGGGTAACACTGCGGGCGCAGCTTGTATTTTCAAAAGACAAGTGTCAAGCTACTTTGAAACATAACCTTTTCTATATCCCTACTCTGGTCATATGCAAATAAGGCTCTTGGATACAAGATTGTTGGGTATGTAAAATAGCAAGTGACAAAAAAAACTTGTCCTATGTTAACCAAAATTTGCCTACAACCAGTTTTCGATATTATGTTAATATTGTTTGGTGGTTAAATTGTGTGTGGAACTTCTTTACAGATAACATTGTTGCGTAATATAGAAACCAGTCATCTGAGTAATATAGAAACCAGCTGTTTAGGGCTTTAAAAGATTTGCTCACAGAAAATGTGATACTTGTTTTTGCAGAATTTATACAAACCATGCCGAGTCCGCAAGAGGAAAGGGGGACTTCCTGAGAATGAGTTAGAACAAGTGAATGCCACTCTATCTGAATATGACCAGAGGACATTGATGCATATATCTGCCAATAAGGAAGAAACTAAGAAGGATGAAGGACTTGATTTCTTGGTATGACTTTTTTGAGTGAAATATTTTACGGTCTACCTAAATTTGCGGCCCATAAAGAGCAATACGACTTAGGTCTTCCCCTAGCGAAGCATGAAGCGCTCGTGACGAGCCTGAATCTTTAGTATAGATTATTTTGTGTTGACTCTGCCCAGTCAGTAGGTCTGATGGGTGAGCTGTTATTGGCATTTGAACTGAGCGCTTCCGTTCGGAGGGCACATTTAGATGTCAGTACCAGCTATTCTAGTCTGTAGTTTGAACTCTTTGACAATCGAGTCGTTTATTCACTTGAATAAATTAAAATCGAAGTATGAGAATACTGTCATACTTTTGCGCCTGTAATTGCACCAACATCTGCAACTACCGGAACACCGAAACAACCGACCGACCAGAAACCGGAAACATAGCATGGCGGTGGATTAAAAAAATATGATAAACTTGTTCTGACAATTGATAATAAAAATTGTTTCAGTATGATTATGAAAAAACACTAGCTGATCCGTCCCATGTAACAACTGAAGTAAGTACTTGCTTTTCGTTATTCACGGTTGAACAAAAGACTTGACTATAAAGTAATACTGTGATATCTAATATTGCATGGGTATTGCATATATTTTACATACTTGTTTGTTTTACATTATTAAAACAATCAAATTATTTATTATTAATAAATATTCATAGACATTTGCCACAGTGCAATCTAGCCCCAAATTAAGCATTACTATGGCAACTGCATTACTGATAAAAATCTTTAAAGCACTTTTTCTTGATAGTAATTTATTAATACATATTTTTGACAACTGAATTTTTTTAATATACATATGTATATCTGAAATAAAGATTTATGACATTTTATAATAAATATTAATAAATAACCGAACAGAGTTGCACTGTGATGGCAGTCAAACATTTCTATCTTCATTTCTAATTTGAAGATTTCAAAGTAAAATATTTAAAATTTCCAGACCGACAGGTACACCAAAGGCCAAGAAAATCACTTGAACAGTGATGACACTAAAATTCACTATGCAGTGCTTCATTCGGAACTCACTGGAGAGGTATCAAAAGAACTTGAAAAAAGTGAAAAAATCAAGTACTCGCAAGACGTGGACAAACTCACAAAATCAGTGGATTTGTTAGAAAATGAAGTGTTGTCGTTTAAAGAGGAACATACGGCCAGGATGGATGAAGCCAAGAAACAATATACAGATGTCTTAGGGAAGCTTAAGAAAATTACATATAAACTGATGAAATCTGATGATTATAGGTATGCTATCCATTGCATGTATTGCTCCAGTATGATATCTCTTTGGAAGTGCTTTTTTCCTAATATGTTTATTCTTAATTCCCCACCCCTTTAAGTGACAAGAATGCAAAAGAGTTCTTCAAGTCTTTGAAAGAATTGGCCAGAGAAAGGAATGAGCTCACACAATTGATTCAACACAGAGAAAAGGATCATAAGAGACTTCAAGATGAACTAAGGTAAGTCCATTATTAATCTAATTATTTTAAACTCCATTCTGCGCGTGCTTCATCTTGATGCCGAAAATAACAATTAACGTAAAGAACTCCGGTTTTATAGCATAGAAAATACTTTTTTTTGTAAATGTCTTTATTTATCTTAGATTTTCGAAGAAACGGTTGTCTTTTTCGCTATTATTATATTCTATTTTATACCACATGTTATCCAAATAATTTCTTGATTGAGTAACAAACTATTACATATCACTACATAGTATAAAACAAAGTCGCTTTCTCTGTCCCTATATCCCTATGTATGCTTAAATCTTTAAAACTACGCAACGGATTTTGATGCGGGTTTTTTTTAATAGATAGAGAGATTCAAGAGGAAGGTTCATATGTATAATACACTAGCAAGTCACCCCGGCTTCGCACGCGTAGTTTCTGATACGACACTGATGTTTTACTAACCGTGCGAAGCCGGGGCGGGTCGCTAGTTTTCTATAAATGGGATTTATTGTACCAGTAAGTATTTTTGCATTTCAAGAGCTGCCCAAGATCCAAAGGCAAAAATTGCCGACGATCAGCCTCTGACGCCTGCTGAAATGGAAGAGTTTGAACAGAGAGAATCAAAACTGAAGTCGTTCATCACAAACATGCGGCTGGAACTTGCCAAACTGAACAGGGAATTACTGAAGTACACAGTGGCTGTCGACGAAATACCCGGAACGGCTGAATTATTGCAATATGAGAAGCGATTTATGGAACTTTATAACCAAGGTAATGCCTGAACTGTTTTCGCCCATTATTTTCCCACTTACCAAACCATGGCAGAGGTCTGTTACCTTCTAAAATCTATTTTATCGCTATTACGTTGTCCTTTCTTTTAGTAAGTATTCCAGTTATAAATCAATACATTTAATATATTTTTCAGTGGCTTCGAAGCACAAAGAAACGAAACAGTATTACATATTTTACAATACACTTTTGGAGGTCAAACTTTATACGTCCAAGGAGCTGAGCTTGCTTAATTCTATATTAGATAACTATGATGAGTGAGTATTTATTTTTAATTTTTTATGAGCAACGCAAAGTAGCAGTTGAACTTGTTCGACTAAAGAAGTATTACCACCACACCTGGTAATCTGCCGCCAAACAGTGGTGCACTCTCATTGAATGGCCCACATCCATCATTGACTCCGTACAATCGCATGAAACTGAAGAATGAGAAAGAGAGATGAAACTATGTCTTAGTGTGACGCGCGTAACGCGATGCTACTTGGGTCTTCTTATACTTCAGTAGGATGGACCTGAGTCGTTTTGATTGTTAAGGGCGGCGGTATCTACTTAACATTAGGTGTGCTAATAAGTTGTTATGGTCCTATTACTTAGTTTGATGATGGTTGATAAAAAAATATTAAATCATTCGAGTTATTGAATCTCGATTATTACTCCCAGTATTTATAAATATATTACTGTGTAAGTTTTCAAAAAATCCTCTTCATTAAACCTTACCAAGATGTTTTCTTAACATTCAGAGCCATGTCGTCGCCAAGGAAACGAGAGGAATTTATGACTCAATTCGAATCTATAGTGGATTGGGTGAACCAAACTGTCAAGAAAGTCGAAGACAAATTCGTCCACGAGAAATCCCAGAAATCAACGCTTTACGAAGAGTATTCTCGGCTAATGGACGTGCAGAGGCAGTATGCAGCAGCTCTAAAGAAATTGGCCGAGGAAAGACAAAAAATTGGCACCAGATAAAACGGAGTATTCGATCGCTGGATTAAAATACTCATTAACTGGCAACAGACATTACTCATGCATGCCATCGTTTACTGCTGATATCGGTAGCGAACTAAGCGTACTTAGGGCTACCCACTACGCTGGACGTGGAGGGAAAATTCAGTATTGCGCTAGATGGAAAAATCTGATGTAGAAGATTAAGTATGGGGCATTAATATAAAATTACATAAATAATACTATAGATTCGTCGTTTGTCAAAACTAGAATCAGAGTAACTCTGCTAAACATGTCTAGTCTACGTAACACAATACCGTTAAAACAGTAATACGAAGGCAGCCACTAACGGCCAAAAGCTATAATCTACTAACAGATTACTGGAGATAGAATACCATAGCAACATTTGTGTGTCAAAAAGGTCTACACATTATTTGATAAATAGCTATGTTTTATTGGAAATATATCCAGAAAGCTGTAAGTAGATTATAGTTTGACAAAAACACAGCAACAATGAATTTCTTTCAAATTACCTTCCCATTGTGTAGAAAATCTGAAAGTATGTCGCGTATATACATATCTGGAATCTACAGCGCCAAATATTAACTAACATACATTTTTGTAATTGAAGTATGACCAAAGATATCGTACACTTAATAATGTCATTTTGAACATTTTAAATTAAAGTAGAATAAAAAAGTGTTTTTGGTAAAATGTCATAAAAACACTTTATATATCACATTATATATTTAAAAGACAATCTGACATTAAAATAAATTAATCAATATCATCAACCATCACACATAAACTGTAATGATAAACACAATAGGAAGATATAAAAAACAAGCAGCGAGCTGATTAGCGATTGTAATATATATATATATATAATATATAAATCATTTCCTGTTCGTTAGTCTCGCTAAAACTCGAAAACAGCTGGACTGATTTGTCTGATTTCGTTGAGAAAAACATAAAGTACAATTTTGTATGGGATTTTTGCCACTATGTCGTTTGTCAAATTGTGAATCAAAACAGGATGTTATCCTGTCCGGGCAGTTAGTGTATGTATTATATTTAAGTAGGTCCTCATGATTAGGAGAGACAGTAATTTAACAGCAGCCTTGACATCAGGAGACATGTTAAAGAACATTATTCATTGTGCCTAATGAACCGTAGAGACCTCAAGTGCAATAATCTTGCAATAAGCAAATTATAAATTAGTATAATCTAATTTATAAAGTAATGTTTATACTTTTTTATCCACATTCCATTTTATGTACACCTTAAAAATATATTGCTAAGACTGAAATTTTATATTCGACTCGCGCTTGTAAGATCTTGGAATAATACTTTAAACAAAAAAAATCGTTTTATTCAATAATCTTTATTTGAATTTCCTCATTCGGAGTTATTTACAAATACTGATATTTTTCCTGATTAAGACAAGGTATGATAGTTATACGTTGACAGAGAAAGATTTTCTAAAAAAGATACCTTTAGGTTAATATAAAAGACCGTTTCTTGTAGCCTGCTACATTATTATTTGGCCTAAATTTTCCTGCTTACTACGGGTTGTACCATACCTAGGTGTAACGCAACCCGTAACGCAATTATAATCAGATAAAAATCATGCCATCCATGATGTCATATTAAAGTGGACAAATCAATTAAAGTGTTACCACGTTGCCCGATTTCTGTGTAGCTTGTCCCTTATGCGAGCTGCTATGGCTGTGACTATGGCTACTATGATGGCTATGCGAGTGGCCGTGAGAACTAGGACTCGACTTCTTGTACATTGAGAAAGACACCAGCTCCCGGTTCGCATTCGTCATTGCCATCGAGTGGGAGACTACATCGAATCCGAATAGACCGTGGAGACGGTTTACTACGACTAAAGTCAGGCCTTTTTGAGTCACTCGTACTGTGCGGTCTTGTTCCGAAGCGGTGGCTATTTGCATCCCGAACTGTGAGTTAAGTTCCTGTAAATAGATAAAGTGTGTGAGCGACGTTCTAGATATGTACGATGGATGTTATGCTGCTTGGAGCTTTGGGTCGATGATCAATCTTTTCTGCCGTCACAGGGCATTTGCATTGCTGTGTTCTGGCGGTGGTGCGAGTGTCGGTGAAATAGCAGGCATGGCTTACCATGCCATGTTCATGTGTCAGGATGATGCGCGCGGGTCACACTTTAAACTTTTTGTTAAAAACTTGGAATCTTTTTGTTTTAAAATTTTAAATCACATTGGATTTTTATTGTGTTTTGTAAGCGAAAACAACGAAATAAAACTGTCTAGTTTTTTATTAGCAATACGGTGGAATATTGATTCAGCGTCACGTAAAATTAAAGTAACTTAGCATAGTGATTACATTCTTTTTATCATGTAAGTACGTGTGTAGGGGTACGTAGCGAAAAGTTTTATAAATTTAACTTCGCTACGTATTATACTATTCTGTAGCAACGCTAAGGTAATTTTCTTCACTGCGGTTTGATACCTTGCATACTATTAGAGCTCCTATACAAGTGTTTTATGATAAAGCTAGATTAAACCTACACGACATATCCCACATATCACGTTCTCAAACTACACTATATTTTACTATCTAAATGCAATCAATTTACCTATTGGGTATGTAGAGAACAGCCAATAGCTAAGACTGCGTGGAAAAATTTCACAACAAATTTATTTATCTATCCACGTATATTATAGGCAAATGAAGACAAGCACTACCAGTAACAAACGCAGAGTTTAATATCAATAAATAAAATATTTAGACCCCTTATTCGAGTGGTTCTACTGAGAACCAAACAATAGGAATAAGGGCCCGCTAAAACGGATGAGAAAATAATGTAAAATCAATTCAAGATTGTGATGATTTAAAAATGGAAATAAACTGGCTCAGACTATTTCAGGCCCTTTTTTACTAAAGGTTTCACATTTAGGATGTAGGTAGCCAATTCTATGAGAAAATAATTATTAAATCAGTTTACAATCGGCGAAGATTATGATATTAGCATACATTCAGTACATACGTACAGTGGAATTTAACTCACTTTTAACACTCACTCATAGTCTGTTAAAAATCACTGCAATCTTTTCTCAAAAGCATATTTTCCATTTTAATTATGGTGATATTGAATAAAGTGTCATGAATTCTTTTTTAAATTTGAATTTTTTATCGGATTCATAATTAACGACAATATTTCGACACTACCTAAGGCTAAATTCAGTTCAGAAGGTTTTATTTCTATAACGAAAACATTTTGTTAAAATTTACCCTGACTAATGTTGTTCGTTCTTCGCTCTTCAAACCGTAGACCGTCGCGCCTTCATCCTTCGATAGGTGCTGAGCGCTAAGGCTTCCCATCACCATGATGTACGGCATCCTGGATCACAGACTAGTAAACAATCAACGGTGATTCGAGTTCATTTTACTTGCGACCTTTATGAGCAACACGCGGCCGGCAGCAACAACAGGTTAACAGGTTGTGTTTTCGTGACTGTGTGAGTGAACTCTGCCAAGTAGGCAGTCGGTAGGCTGGCATACGTGGTGCGCTTACGTACAACAAGCAATGCCCATGTATTTGTGAGCTGTGACGTCGACCGTCATATGGCCTTCACGGGCGTTTAACTGCGCGAGCGCAGGCTGATGCGAGAGTTGCGAATGAAACAATGAATATTGATATTGAACATGAAACAACACAGAAGCTGTATGAAATGCTGAAATGCCTGACATAGAAAATAAACAATATATCCTAAACCATAGTTTATAGTGATATATTTATATCCAACGAAACTATTTTAAATAATCAGACTCAAGTATTTGTCATTTTACATCGATCTTTAAATCAATATGACGTTAGGATATGTCAATTTAGCACAATAATAATATATGAAACACAATAAATCAATTTTAAAACAATAGCATTGCATGTTCGAGTCTAGCTCAGTGAAAGTGAGTTGAATTGGACATCCAACCATGAGTCATTCTATGAGCAGTCCGAGGAATATTCAACTGGGTAACAATTTATCATTATAACTAGTAGAACTTTTGATTGCAGCAGTTGTAGTATTAGGCGATCATGATTTTTAGGGCTGAGGTGGTTCTGCCAAGTACCTGGAACACTTATTCTACCACAGTTATAAATTTTGACCAGTCTCATATTGTTAAGTTCCATTTTTCTCAGAACTATCTAACAACGATTATTTTTTTAGTATTCGAGACTTACCAAAAGGCTCGACTAGTGTTCGTCCAAACAATGGCTGAGCTAGCCACAAGATCCACAAACGTCAAATGCCTGGAAAGTGCTGGAGTATTGGGTGAGCAGATCATTCAAGCAATATAGCATCCCCAATTGTATGAGAGAAGAACGACTTGTTTCTAATCATAATTTTACGTTCATAAGCTTCCGGAGCTGCTAGAAGCCATTGCAAGCCATTACTGCTATAGATTTTGAAATTCGGTACTCCGTCCACCATTTTTAGGGTTACTTACTCAAACTGAACCCATTACTAAGCCTACGTTTGTCTGTATATGTTTTTATATTGCGTATATCACAACGAATGATTTAAATACAATCGGAGGTACGGAACGGGACCGTCGATGTGCGAGACCGAATCCCACTTAGCCAGTTTTTCAAATGTAGGTACCTTTATTGTCATTAATCTGTTGAATAGATAGTCTTTTATAAGAATACGAAGAAAAATAAGAAAGTCGGCGAAGAATACTATCTACCATTAATCTTCAACTTTTTGGGTAGCTGAGATATAGTATCTAACATGGACCTTCATATAAGAGTTTTAATACAGGAGACCACTACACTGTACGCCAATATATATGTACGCTAGAGACTTGTAGGTATCAAAATTTGTCCTTTTAGATCTCCTGCGTCCTCTCCTGTCAGACTCGTGCAGCACAGTTCGCCAATGCGCAGTGGTGGCGGCAGCGAGACTTGGAGAACACGACGAAGGAATAGCACGACAACTGTTGAACAGTGGCATGATCACCGTCACTTTGGAAAACCTAAATAAATATAACGTGAGATGTTTCAGTAAATATTTAGGATGGGTTTAATGTTACTTAGCATTTGTGCATCTGAGAAAGTTTGCTGAATAAGTACCTACATGCCTTACTATATCTTATTTCACAGGTATACTACAAGCGATCTGCGCTTTATTTAATGCGAGCGGTGGCGAAGTAAGTGTCATGGTCAACGGATATTAAAAAAGGTGTAACTGTAACTTTAATGTATCTTCCTAATAAACCTTCCCACAGACATAATGAGGAACTGGCTTCTGCGGTCGTACGTCTTGGTGCTTTGGAGCACATTGTGTCTTGTTTGGAAGATTTTGATACACAGGTATACTATCACCATAATAAAATTACAGACCTCTACCTCTACCAGCTCACCTACTTCAATGCAAACACCATATGAATGAACTTGTTCAATACCTGTAGTAGGTACTTGCGTATCTACAAGTTGTCTGTAAGATATCGCTTGATGGGACCGTCGATTAAATCGTATTTATATCTTGTCTTGGCATTTTTATATAAATAACTGAAACAGAACTCAGTTTTATTATTGTAATACCATTACTGCGTGTTAAAAGATCTTACTTTCATCATATAGAAGAGCAAGTAATTTTATCATAATTTGATTTAGGTGAAGGAAAATGCCGCATGGGCTCTTGGCTACATCGGAAAACATAATGAACAGCTAGCGGGGTTGGTGGTCGACGCCGGGACTGTGCCTTTGTTGGTGCTCACTTTTCAAGAGCCGGAGATTAGTTTGAAGCAGGTACATATCTCGAAAGGAATAATCTGGCCTGCCTTCGAAGCGAGGGGTCCCGGGTTCGATTCCAGGCCGGGGCGCACTTTGTGTGATGAGCATGAAGTTTGTTTTTGGGCCTTGGGCGTTTGTCTTTTGTGTCCATGTTATTCAAACTGACATTCCAAAAATAATATGTATTTAATTATTATTATGTATATAAATATGTATTTATATTTATCTCGGCGCTGTCAGTATGCTGTGTAGTACGTACCAGTATCTAAACACTCAAAACCGGGGCGTAACGGAAACGCTTGATCACCTTGCCTGTGTTGCCTCGTATAAGGTTTGCTTGCAATACCATCCTCAACAACCGAACGTGACAAGGAAAGCGAGATGATTTGCTAAAAAAATGTTTTCGCTGGGAGCGCTTCAATAGTAGAAAAATCTATTCCATAACCAAAGACATCAACGCGCTGCGATATGATATTAGTGCCAATTCTGTTGATGTCAATCAAACTTAAATTAATCCCAATGGCATCCGCTCTGTTTTATAAATACCTAACATTGTTACATGTTAATACTTAACATGCTAAGTAGGCATAAATTGTACTATGGACCCAGATTACTGATATACCGTACCAGCCTCTAATGTTCCCACTGCAGGGACACCGGCCTACTCTCGATAATTGAGAGTGAATGGGCTCTGATCTACCACGGGAGCCCAATCCGGATTGGTAGATGTCACATGTCGTCGAATTTTTGGTTCTAAGACATGCCGGTTTCCTCACGATGTTTTCCGTCGCCGTTTTGAGAACGTGGTATTGCGCACATAAATTTTTCAAGTGAAAAAACTCATTGGTGCACGTGTGGGTTTGAACCAGCAACCTTCAGATTGAAAGTCGGCGTCTATGCCCCTGGGCCACCACGCTCTACTGATATACTATATACTATACCTATATTTACTTTATTTTGTAAGTTCTTGTATATCACTACACAGTATAAAACGAAGTCGCTTCCCGCTGTCTGTCTGTCCCTATGTATGCTTAGATCTTTAAAACTACACAACGGATTTTGCGTTTTTCTTGTTCATACCAATCTTTAACACCATAATTTTATACATTTACAGATTTCAGCTGGAGCTCTTCTTGATTTAGCACAACATAAACCAGAAGCAGTCGTAGATGCTGGAGCGATATGCCATTTGGTCCATGCACTGGAAAATCAAGATCCTAAACTAAAGGTTTTGCGTCATACCTACACAATTTCTAAGTTTTACATGCACCTTTGTGCTTGTACCTTTCTGTACCCCAAGTAAACATAATTTAGCCTGTATCTCAGTACCAAGATCACTTGTAAAGTTAAGTACCTCAACCATAGTTCATAGATTCAAAATACTTAAACTACTTGTTTTCGAATCGTGGCTATTGAACTAAAACTAATGCATGTGACTGACGGGACGAACATGCCCGTTCGTCCCACCTGTTGTTAAGTGGTCACTGCTGCATGGGCTCTCGCAATCATATTACAATATTAATATGATTCCGGTCCTCCCCAATTTAAGCATTAGAAAACCTCCTTTGCATTGCGTTGCGCCCGTCAATAAGGACAGTAATGTAACCAGCACCCACACCCTTCTAAAGGAACACAGTAATGCGAGTGCGCCATTGCTTGGCGGTAGATTACCAGATGTGGTGGCACAAGTTCTACTGATGCTTTGAGTTGCTCCTTTCGCACCACCCGGGGATACGTGTAGGCAATCTGAGGGTTTTCATCTACAGACAGAGGAAAACTAAAAACACGCAAAAATCTTAGATCGAGTAGACAAAAAGGGCGTCAAGTACCTAGTATTAGCTGGTTCACACAGTCCTGATCTAAATGTTTCAGCGTAGCACACTTTGCGCATTAGGAGCGGTGGCAGGCGCTAGATCGGAACTGGCTGAAGCTGTGGTGGCGGGGGGCGCTCTGCCTCCGGCCTTGCTGCACGCGGGCCACGACGCGTCTCCGGTGCGCCGCGCCGCTGCTTCTCTCATCAGGGATATTGTCAAACACTCTGTTGACGTAAGCAGTATTATTATTGCCCCGGCTGGCGATAGAGTTCCCGAGGCGGCAGATGCGGCTGGAGAAAAGTGGAGGCGCTAGTTACTACCAGCTTATTGTATTCTGAGGAAATAACTCTTTCTGCATAGGCAAGAGTTCAAGACAATTGAAGTCATCATGCTAAACTCCGCTTTTGAGATGGCAAACAGGTAACGATAGACATGCTTAGGAACATGCAAAATTAGATTAGGTAAGATATTTTTTTCCTTTTGGTAGGTACTTTTCGCTATTTCTTTTTACCATGCATTTGTTTATCTTGCAGCTTGCACAGTTGGTGGTAAACACTGGAGGTTGCGGTCCCTTAGTAGAACTACTGGGGGAGTCGCCTGGAGGCGCGCGAGTGCCGGCTTGCATGGCGCTAGGCTTCATCGCCGGCCAGTCCGACCAGCTAGCCATGGCTGTCATCGAGTCTAAGGTCAAAATATATTAGTTTGGGTTCCGTATTCAAACAGTAAATGGAACCCTTGTAAGTTCATCTGGAGTACTGCCACCATATCTGGTAATCCCTTGTTAAGCAGTAGCGCATTGTAGCTGCTGTGTTCCGATGGGCGGATATAGGTGCCGGTGAAATTAAAGATGCATGAGAGTTTTCATCCCCGTCTCAGTGACGAGCACAACGCGATGTGACTTGAATCATTTCATAATTCGGTAGGGGAGGACTGGAATCGTTTTGCTGTTATTTATGGGCGGTAGTAAATACTTAACATCAAATAAGCAGTACTTATAACCCATTTTCCCAGAAAATATAAATATTTTCTCGTGTTTACACGAGATAATAATAATATTCATTAAGACAACATTGTCAAATAATAATAAAAAATAGTTAGTCATTTAAAAATACCAACACAAGATTTAAATAGGATATAACAAAAACAAGTGGCACGGAATAGCTGTGCGAGTTTGAATGTCACTAGGTCGTATATGAAATTTTCCCTCATAACTTTAATAATAATAATAACCGACGGTTTCGTAGCGTTAGTGGTACTTAACCCTGTTTGCAAAGTGAAAAGTCCTGGGTTTAACCCCGACTGTGGCTTAATCATCAGGTCTTGGATGTTTTGTAGCAATACTTAAATAGAGTTTTGTATAGGTAAGGAAAACTAAGGAGTACTTTGGTATGTAGACATTTACGTTGTATTTTACTCTCATTGTCTACAACTACATCATACATTCTCTTATGCACCTTCGACTTCCAACTCTTTGTTTATTCTAAGTGGCTTTCCGCAGGCGATTCCGGCTTTAGTGGATATGTTGCAAAACACGGAAGCAGAAGACGCAGAGCTTTGCGCAGCCGCTTGGACCCTCGGTCACATCGCCAAGCATTCGCCGCAGCACAGCTTGGCGGTGGCGGTGGCCAATGCCTTCCCTAGATTGCTTCAGGTGAACAGTAGTAATCCTCATAAATAAAACACAAAAATTGTTTTTACTAATGTCCATTAAAGACTTTGAAACCATTTTACCGATGTGCCCCAAACCGGTTTAATTAGAAAGGCAATAATGCGAAGATGGGATAAGACCACTAAAACAATGCTTTAGGCACAAAATGTATTTCTTTTTTTAGCGTAGTAGTATCCGATAGTTTGTAATTTATTTGTTGTACGTTGTTTCTTAATTTTAAATTGTTTATTCATATAAGTTTAATTGTATTGCTGTCGCCATTTTGTCATTTGTTTATGTACAATAAAGGGACATTGCATGGCAGCAGTTTCCACTTGGTACAAGTTCCACTGCTACTTTTAGTTGCTTCTTTAGCACCACCCAGGGGGTACGTGTAGGGAGTCAAAGGGTACACACCTACGGACGCGAGCAACTGGACTCCTCAAAATAGGTATTTTGTGATTAATGTGTGGCCTGCAAATTTAATGGGTACGTACATTCAAGCCTTTTCCCAAAATCTTTGGCAGATAGACAATGGGCCACTTTTCACCTTATCGTGTTCACTGTGGTTGGAACTTTGATGTGACAAGTGGTAAGCTCATCGTCGCTATTTTTTTCTCCTGAATAGCTTGGCTAACACTCTAGTGAAATAAATCATTCCTCAATAATCGTACAGCCAGGATATAACTTATTATTTAAAAGCATCAAGTCCGGAAAAGCTTAATGTAATCATCAAGTCCGGAAAAGCTAATGTATAAGTAGTTGACAGCTTCTTTACTTAGTCTGTAGTAGCCCTGCCTTCGAAGCGAGGAGTCAAGGGTTCGAATCCAGGCTGGGACACACTGTGTGGTGAGCATGAATTTTGTTATCGGGTCTTTGTCTTGCCTTTATGAATTTGCCCATGACATCTGTAACACAGGGAATCCTAGTGCACATGTATGAGTGTATGATGATAATATTCAATTTGATTTGTGTGTGCAGTTATACACAAATCCAAAGTCATCATCAGAAGTTCGGTCGAGGACCTCTTGTGCCCTGAAACAGTCTCTACAGTGCTGTTTGCATCGCCCGGCTCTTGAGCCTCTCTTACATGCTGCACCAGCTTGTATACTCAAATATGTCCTTGCACAGTATGCTAAGGTTAGTGAGACTTTATAATAAAGCAATTATAATTTCACATATTATAAAGGCAACAAACATACATGTGCGTGCTTGCATGCGTGTGTATGTTTGTTAATCCTTCACATTCAAATGGCTCAACAGATTTGTATGAAATTTGGTACTGGGGTAGCTTATATCCTGGATAGGGATTGCAATGCCTCATCTGTGAACTTATGTTATAAAATAATTATTTTTTTGTGTAAAATTCAACTTTTATTAAACATTAGCTATGCCCTGCGGTTTCACCCCCATAGTTCCCGTTCCCATGGGAATACGGGAATAATTTTTTAATTTTTTTGTTAATTTCCAATGTTTTTAATAGTTTGAAAAATCAGGGCACAGCTAGTAATAAATACAATATATTTAGTCAATTTAATTTCACTAATTTAGTACTCAATAACTAATATTTGCAATCTTAATAAGAAGTCAGTGTTCTGCTGAATTATGTTTTATAGTTTGGCCATGGAAAATGTAGTACAGAATGGCACTCCTTTCCCTTCCTTTACATTATTCACTAGCAAATAATTTGCAGAAACAATTGAGTATTCCTTCCTTTTTTACTGATTGCTACATGCACACTTTTGTATGTGTATGAACATCACCTTATATTTGTAGAAGTAGGTGTCATAATATGGAGTGCCTGGAGAGAGCTCTGGTTTGGTATATTGTGAATCAATATACAGGGCCATCATCGAGATTGTCATCTTCTTCATCATAATCTTCACCATTATCAAAGTAGTTGTTGGCATAATCAGTACCATCATCCAGCTCATCCTCCTGTTCATGTTCATCCTCTAACTCTTCATCATCATTGACTTTCTTAGCTGCAGCTCCATCTTCAGTTGTCTCCATATTTTCTTCACCTTCCAGTGTCTCTTTCTTTTCTAAGGTTTGCAATCTTTTATCTATATCTGCAGGGTCCTCTAATTTACGTTTACGTGCGACTGTTCGTATCCGGTTCGCTTGCGGCTTCAGCTCGCTTGGCATGTTTGTCCAGTTGCAATCTAAAATCTTTCCCTTCTTTGAGTCCTGAGCGAGGACTTTATACTTATCTGAGTAACGCTCCACACCGTCCGTACGCGTCTTTGCTTTCACAAACGCCGGCGACTCGTGCAAGTACTCTATAAACTGATCCTTCACTATTAGCATGTAGTCGGTTGTTGCGTCGCAGTTTAGTGGCAGCGGTTTCGTCTGCAGCTTGGGGAACAGAGGTGGCGGCGTACACGGTGTGGTGTTATCCTGTCGTGTGATTCCGAGAGCTTGCATTTGGTCTTGCGTGAGCGATAAGGCGGCGCCCCCTCGACCTCTGCCTCTTCCAGCCATTGTTGAATTAATTAATTTACACGACTATCCATTGAATATTTTCTAAGGTTTTGTTATTTTCATTTTTACAGGGAGGGATTGTTTACGATTCTTCTTTCCTACGAGTTTTTGACATTTTGATGACACTGACATGATATTATGTCAGTGTCAGTGTCGTCCAGCTTGATAATGTAAAGATACTTAATGGTGCATTTGCCCTTTTTGGCAACTAGTTTCAGATTTATCTATCTTCTTTACATCGTATAAAATTAAGTCGTTTCCGCTGTCTATTCGCTTAGATCTTTTAAACAACTCAAGAGATTTTAATGTAGATTTCAGCAATAGATAGACTGATTCAAGAGGATGGTTTATAGGTAATACATACCTACATATTATAGAACAAAAAAGCCGAATAATTCAGATTTGTATTGCGATGTCGTAACAAACATTTTTGTGCGCTTTAATCGCAAACGCTGGCTAAACCTTACAAGATCAAATTAATGTACTACGGAATAGTATATCTTAAAAAGATCAATAAAAAAGTCCGCGATGGTATATATTTCTCTCAGGGAACCAAACCACAGTAACCATTTTTATATAATAAATATTACAAAAAAAAAAGTGTTATTTACGAAGATATTTTATACAATACAGTTTATTTCTTAACCAATTAAATACATTACATATGTTGTACATTTAATGTAAATAAAAACTGCCCATAACAGTATTCTATTATAATGGATATCTTAGAAGATATCAGAGATTTACAAAGCGGAGACACAGCGTCTGGCGGGCTGTACGTTTCGTCCCGCAATCACTCCACACTGACTGCCCTGCCCCATAATAGTATCCACATTGCACCCGTGCGAAGCAAGTTAAGTAAGTTATAATTATAACATTATTTAGCGGCTTAATTATATAGTTATATGTTTTTTAATCTAGATTTTACCAAATGATGCAAGGGCAAGAAGATTATTTGTCACCACTGGAGCTCTGAAAAGGGTTCAAGAGATTGATTCGGTGCCTGGCACATCATTAAAAGAATATATCAACATAATAAATAGTTGCTTCCCTGAAGAAATAGTGAGGTGAGCAATCCTAACTACTAAAAAGCGAAAGTGGGTTTGTTTGTTCATTACGCTTTAACGCCTAAACCGCTGAATCGAATAAGATGAATTTTGATATCCTATAGATTGGACCCTGGAGAGGGTTATAGGCTAATTTTTCTCGCTATAAACTTATAGGGGGTGGGTGAGGGGAGGGGTAAACTTTGTATGACCGGGATTGGTTGACAAAATCAATATTAACGCGAGCAAACCGCGGGAAAAAGATAGTTAATACCACTATAAAGAAAATTCGTTTGGTCAGCATACGAAGCTACCTTGTACCTAATTACTCGTTCACAGAACAGCAACAATTAGACCCCAGAAGATTTTTTGTATCTTACAAACCTTTTTTTGGATAGAGAATACTGTGTACTGTCGTTTTGGGGCTGGGCTTATCCTACTACTAGTATTTACCACTTACCAGGTGGTTAGCGATTCGCATTTCAGATTGGAACTTGTCTATTGTACAAAATATATTTATAATGTTATGGTGCTTTCAGGTATTACACTCCAGGCTATTCGGATTCGTTACTTGATCGAGTAGAAGCGTACACACCGCAGGTATTTCATATAAATACTAAAACAACGGCTATAACATTGGATTGTTTTCATGACACCAAGCCTCTTCGAATTTATCTATACATATATTGAAACTGTGACAGATCCGATTCTGTACGTTGAAGATATTTAGAAAAAAATTTTTGGAGCTCACCCTATAATCGATACTGAAGCCATAACTGCCATAAATTATTATATTTTTTTGCGCTAGTATTATGGATCCTGACATGAAGTTCTTTTACAGATTCCTGAACTATTTACTGATCGTGTACCAAGTGACTGCCAGAGTGAAGTATCTGTAGAAAACGGAATTTGACTTGTTGTTTGGTTGGTTTTTTATCCATTGAACAAATAACATTTTATATTTTTATGTATTAAACACCATTATATAGAGTCCACACAGTCTTTTGTACTTGAATTTCTCGGCTGCCTATAGTAGATTTTTCTATCACCATCGATTGACCACATACCCTGTACCTGTACAATAATACACTTATTACAAAAATATTCCGACGATAGTAGTTTCGACGGCCTTCGAAGCGAAAAGTTCTAGGTTCGATCCCCGGCCACGCAACATTTTTGCGACTTGGATGTTTGTGTTGTGTATCGTTAATTAACCATAGCACATGTGACACAGGGACTCCCAGTGGAGGTTTATGAGTATTTTAGCGTCATTCATATAACTACTATCATGATTGAATTTATCTGTTGGATATCAATATTTACATTGCAATATTTTCACATATTAGGTATGTGGTAATTATAACTTATAAGGAACTTGTACTTACGAGATCTAGGTATTCATATAATTCTATAAACTTACCCATAGTTTACGTCTGCAAGTATATTGATCAGTCTGATTCCTTGTGTGTCTACTTCGTAGATATTTACATCTTGTTTATTAGAAGGTAAATTTAAGCTTTTCACCAAATTGTCCAAACTTGTAACTTCCTTTGTAGATAATCCCTACGAATTTGAAAATACCTATATAATATTATAGTTATGTTACAAATTTTGTAAGTACCTAATTGGGTGTTTAGGATTTATTTTAGATCTTTAGTGTTATTTTCGTTTTGTGGGCGAGGAAAGAATACTAAAAAACAAAATTTCACATAATTTTTATTTATTGCTTTTTACATGTTACTTTCCATTGTTTCTCTTAGCCTTTATACAACACCTTAGTCAAGTATTTGTTACAAAGCAAGGTTTATCTTTCTATGCCCACCAGTGGCATGGGTCACCCTCATATTAAACAAAAGATACAATCTAATTATATTCGCTTACCTGGACTTTGCATGATGTGAATCCAACAGACTCTAACTCGATAACAAGTATGTAATGCATTGCGAACACTCGATGAACTACTGATGTACTAATTTGTTTTACGGCATAACCTATACCCTTCTTCCTATCAATTTGGTCAGGATGTGGTTACAAAAAAAATTAACAATAATTGATAACCTCTTCTTTTGTAAGTAGGTTGAATTATATCACAAGTCATGTCATAAAGGTACCTATCATATAATTATGTAAGTAGGGTTTTCATTTCAATATTTGTAGTAAAAGTTCACTGATCTATCTAACAGTATAGGTACCTATACTGTTAGATAGATCAGATACAGATGGCTGTACAGCCATCTGTATCTGATCTGATCTGTATATGCTGTGTAGTGTTGAATACGTGCAAACTTAAATGTTCCACATTCATAGTTTACTATTCGACGGCTGAGTTTTCTTGTACATAAAGTGGATTTATGAAAAGTTCTACTGGTTTTTTCATTATTTGAAAAATGACATCGTAATAATGAAAATCGTTGCACATGTTATTGATCAAATTAAATTTGAACGAAAATGCAAGAAGAAAATTGAAGACAAAATAATGCGAGTTATTTTATTTTCCACCTTTTCGAGAAACCGGCGAGTGACACTTGCTGTGCACCGAGCATTAAACAAATCTCTGCAAGCAGGCGATCTTTTTGATGCAGAGGTTAAAAAAGTTGAGGGAAGGTTAAAACGTCCGCGGAATGGTAGGGAAATATGGTTAAATTAAACAATTTACTATTTTTCTTTTTCAATTTATTCTTCCATGATCAATATCAGATCAATCAATCAATCAAAAAGTTGATACCTTCGAAAAAAAATGTTTTATAAGGCTTATTATCTCAGCTTATTAGAAAAGCTTAATAGAAAAAAAAACTACTAAGTTCTGAACTACACTCGAGAGCATAGAAATCGTACACCCCCTACGTTTTCATTCTGACCGCAAATATTTTTTTATTAAATGTTGCCTCGATTTGAAATTGTAACTTTCCTCTTTGTCTGAAGAAATATAATTTATCAGCGTCCTTGTAGCCGATTGCATGTCTCGCACCTCAGAGATTCTTAGTCTGGAACAAAAATAAATACCATTATATAAGGTTTACGAAGTTTTCAATAAGGTAAACTAAAATAAATAATCAGAGTTAGATGTCTTCAAAGATTTCAGATATATGCTTGTCAATAAATTTATGATCATCATTTTTTTTAGGAATACATGGGCCTCTGCTCTAACCTGCGCTAGGTATGCCGCGTCGGTTTTGACCTCGTGATAGCATCGAAAGAACATAATAGTTTAAACATAAATTTCAATGCATAATATAAAATGTCAGATTACGTAGATGACAAAAAACCTTGAGAATGAATTTGCTCTACTCTTGACACAGGACCATTTTCACGAATATGTAATAATGTCTCCGAGGGGCTTCTTGTTTGACATTTCCTTCCCTTCGAGTACTAATGTGCCAAATGAGCTTACGTTTTAAGCTCACGAATACAAACACTTCACGGGACTTTTCGGACGAGAGTTAGAGTAGAGTATTGGTATTGATTGGCCTCGCAGCTTGCTTCTAGGTAGGTCGTGTGGGTTGGATTCCCAACCAGAACAAGCATTTGTGTGATGAACATATATGTTAGTTCTGTCTGACTATTAATTGTGCATGTAAAATTTGACGTGTGTATAATTCATTTATTCCATTAGATGGTTTGGAGTTGAATTGAGCTATCTCTAAAATAAGTAAGGTAACTTACATTTCAATACTTTCTGTAACGGGATTTTGGCAGCAACAGCAAGGTCCTATTAAATGATACGACACCATGAATAATCACATTTCAGGGTAACAATATAAAAAGAAACATTTGAAGTGTATCAGATAATTTTGTCTTCATAGTGATCTAGATATATGCTTGTCTGTTGTAATCATCATTTTTTTTATGACATACGGTTTTATAAATTTAATAATATTAAAAGTATTTAGAATTATATTTACAGCTGTTTAAAAAACTTAATAAAGATATATTTTAAAAATTTCAATACATGCTGAAAGTAGATATTATACATAAATTCATGTCTTTTCTCCCAAAGGATTAGGAAGTCTTTTTCACCTTGTGGGTTGAATGCAGATTTGGCAAGTGGTAGGAATATTGCCGCCATTTTCCCATAAGTTGGACCTAATTATTTCTCCAGCCACATTTACCATTACATATTTACATTGAAGGTAATACTAACCTTGGAATATTTATTCAATTGATTTCTCTGGAATCAGGGTTTGTAGAAATGAACTGGAATAAAAATTATAGTTTTACACAACAGTTTTACATACCGAAGTAATGAGAGAATAATGAAAATATCTTCAGATTTTACCATACCATATTCTCCCCACGAATTAGTGAGCCAGGGATAACTTAGCAATTCATCATATAAGATTTCATTGATAGAGACTGCGCAATGACCATATTTTTGTCTGCCTTGAAAACAAGGTTTGTAGGTTCAAGGGTCAGTTGGTACAGAATTTTTGGGATGCATTTAGATATGATTAAATCATTTTCGTAACCTATTTAAGAAAATATATTGATTTTCTATATGATAGTTTATTAATTTAGTGAAGACTGGCATCAATTACAATACAAAATGAACTTACCTTCTATTATCATGGTGAAGCATTGTATGTGGTTTCATGTATCCAGCAACCTGAAATGATCATCAAGATAAGTCTAGATTGTCATAACTATGAAGTTGTTTTGGGCAGTGTTTAGGTGTTCAGTTGTTACCATACCATAGTTTTTCCCCATGGTTTTGTGAGACAGGGATAACTAATTTTATCATCATTGATTATTTGCGTTTAAAGTTCAATCCATAAGATAAGGAATAAAATAAAAAATAGAAGGAAACTTTTATTCACCTGTAGTAAAAATTCTTTAATGTTCTCATTTCCTCGGCTGTAAAATGTAGATTCTTGTGAATTCTGAAAAACAGAATGTTCATTAAGTAATAATATCCATAGTAGCAAACTTCTAATTACTAGATTTTCAAATCAGAAGTTACCATAACCATATTTTCCCCATGGTTTTGTGAGACAGGGATAACTAAAATTATTCATCATGCTATGTTGGTGTTAGATACATAATATTTCCTTTTTATTGATTTAACTTACCAATAAAATATGTTCTCTTCTTCATGGTTGCTTGATCTTACTGGGTGGATGCAGTTACCCTGTGATGAATAACATTAAAATTATTTTATTTGGCTGCACAATATAAAAATTCTAGTATAATATCTATTTTAATATCAGAAAAATCGATCAACATTCTTTTCGTTTCAGACTGGGGCGATATACAAATCATCATTTTATCAAAAAGAAAACATTTTAATATAAATAAATAAAAATTGATTTTCAAATGTATTTAAGCTCATATTCACAGAAAGGCAATTTTTTGTTGTTGTTTTAAAAAAATGATTGGAAAAGTGAAAATTTTGACTTTAATCTGATATCTACATATCAGAAAGTTAGTGAGACAGAAGATGGTAGGGAGATCTTCAAATATAATGACATTGCAATAAATTTTGGTCAAAAGTACTTAATTGCCATTTTATTTTATTATATACTTGACAAGGGAAGATTTGGTCTCATTTTCTCATTAGTAAAGCAGTGTGAAGTCAAGAAAAAAAAATATTGTATTACCTTGCATGATTTCATTTCCAATCCCAAAAAGCTCATTGAATCTGAAAAAATAAAATAAAAGTGGTATTGTAACCATTGTATGACATACACTGAGCTACATTATAAAATAAGAGAGTCAGCAAAATCGATCAACATTCTTTTCGTTTCAGACTGGGGCGATAATAAAATCATCATTGTAAAATGGTCTGAGGGGTAGAACATGCAGAAGGAGTAGTAAACTTGCTGGAAAAAATTAAGTGCACAATAATAACACACAAGCCATGAACAAGATGTTTTGCCCCCCAAGATTCAGCTTGGATCTCTTAATCTCGATACTTGTACCCTTTTGGAGATGGAAGACCCAATATGTATGTGTGCTTTGTATAAGTGAGAAGAGAACTCCTATGAAATATAGCTTCTCATGTGAGACTGATTTTTTGGTAGACATGTATGTGTATGAAGTTAAAAAAATACCTACTCTATAACAAATCCTGTTCTTATGTTCTCTGGTTTTGAAGCAGAACCCAGCTGAAAAAGAAAAAGGTTTTGTAATTTTTTTTCTTCACATATGGTTACAAATAATATTAATAATGGGGTATCAGATTTTATCAATCAACAGCTGTTCAGATAGGGGCGATACTTTAAGTTCATCATGGAAATATTAACCAAACATTTAACTTTTATACTGCTATGGCCTAAAATATAAGACACATAACATCAAACTCACAAATGCCGGCTTCTCATTAATAAGATTTCTATGACAGACAAATATATACAAAAATAAATTGATAGTAGCAAATTTTACAAGCACTATTTGGCTAAGCAGCCTCTATACATAAATGTAGAAGGATTTTGATTAACTTACTTGATGTTTGTCATCCTCTGGTCGGTTTGTTCACTCAGTCAATTTACAGCCTGAAATCAAATATAAACTTTAACTGTCCTTGATTTTTTCAGCATAGGGTTCAACATAGGTTGAATTTGTAACACTCAACCCTTAGATGTGCAGCTATAGCAACAGCACAACTTACACGGAGTGTGATAATGTTCCTATCCAGAGTCACGCATGATAGACATGGCTTATCATGCATCGGCTTTGGTAGGGTCATTATATAAAAGTACATATAAACCCCCAGTTACCCAGGTTATCCCATAATGCATAACATTCAGTTTCCCAACATACTTTAAGTTATACCATGACTGTCTGGTATAGGTTAGATAGGTTGGCATGTGGCACTCGGCAATATAAGCATGGACTACAAATACACAAACATTGGGTTAAACAGGAAAGTCCATATTTCCATTGAAGATATGCTTTTTCCACTTGGGTTGGTCTGTTATGGTTAAACCAAACAATCTTTACAAGATTACCTAAAACATGAAACTGTTTTGACTTATCTGTGTGCATTAAAAATGTGCATAGGGCACTTGTACATTTTTATGTGTCTAAACAAAACTTGAGCCAAAGAAATAAATAAATATGTGAGTTTGTTTTCTCCTCCAGGGATATAATATAAATCCCTGAAAAATAGAACACGCAATTTGTTAACTCACCTACAAAACCTTAGGATTTCTGTATCTCATATATCAGCCTGACAGTTTGCAGAGACTTCTGTCAATGCATATGGAACCTGAAGGGGAGAAAAAAAAATCAATTAATTATGAATCACCCAATAATGAAACCCTTATATGTCAGAAGGTTATATGTCACACTCAACCCTTGGATGTGCAGCTACAAAACAACACATCTTACACGGAGTGTGATAATGTTCCTATCCAGAGTCACATATGACAGTCATAGCTGTTCACACATCGGCTTTGGTAGGGTACTTGAATTTGTATGAAATGCAGGCAAAATTATGTAGTGAAGTAATTTATTAGTGTGGTATTGGATTGGTAGGTTTCATGAAATGAATTTGCCTTGAATAAAACCTGCATGCATATAAAAATACAACATAATACTATAATTTTTTAAGTTAACAATATTTTACTACTAGCTGTTACCCATGGTTTTCCAGAATGAAGAGTATATGTTAATCCAGGATATAAGCTACCCTGGTAACAAATTTCTTCCAAATCAGTTGATCCACACATACAAACTTTCGCCTTTATAATATAAGGGATTGATTTGTTAAAACTAGGTCTATCAGGAAACTTACTTCTATTTTAGTTTTGTTGCAACTTGTAAATAGCAGGCTAATTTTGCATCTGAAATATATAAAAAACCAAAGTCAAGAAACATATAAGTGGTTGGGTTCCTTTATGAAACAAAATGGCATCAGTTAAGTGGTAAGATTCAAATCATTGATTATCATACGAACGAGACTATAATGTAAGATCATCACATAATTATTTAAATATTTTTTATGATTTGACACCCTAAGAGCCTTGTTGGTAAATAGTAACACTGCCTCTCACTCTTTTTGTGTTGACTGTAAACTTTGTTGTTAGGTCTTTATGTATATCCCTATATTAATTAATATTTCTTTAAAATGTAATAGTTACCTGATGGATATCCTTTATTATTTTGTTGAGTCCTTAATCCATTGTGGTATTTTAGTCCTGTAACAAATCAAATAAATCATTTACTAATAAGTTAATAAGAAACGAAGATGCAAATGAAAGATTTTTTGAAATATTATCAGCAGATTGGTGTATTTGGAATCAATGGAATTCATCCGAACGAGACTATCAAATTCATCATTTCAATTAAATTTACATTCTTTAGACTAAATTTCCTTTGTGAAAAATAGAGAACTCATTACAGTGAAATTGTCAAGAATTGCTTGTATATATGCAGAGGAATGTCTATATGTAAATGGCCCATTTGAAAAGTTAGTCATGTTCAGAGGTTAGAACTCACCTTGATTGTGATGTTGACTCCTACTTGTAACTGAAACATAAAAAAGATTGAGTAAAGAAAAAACATCACATGTTCTATAATACCAACAGAACTCACCTATTGACCACACTTTAGGAAGTGGGTGCCACAATAACAAATTTGTATAGCTTAGAGTAATTCTTTTATTTAAGTCCTATAGTCACTTTTACTTAGACACAAAAGAATTACTTCTTCGCTGGCTTCTTGGCGGCGGCTTTTTTAGTGCGGGGCTTCTTAGGGTTGGTCTTGGGAATCCTCTTCTTGCCGAATGTGCCAGTGCGCGCCGCCTTGATTTTCAGACTCTTAAACACGGCCGTTCTCGCGCGGTTCCTCTTGACGCGGGCCGATTGGAGCTTAAACCTGTCGAAGTCTGTCATCTGAGCTCGCTTCTCTTTGTTAGCGAGCTTTTGGGCCCATTGACTGTCTGCCCATTTCTCATTAAGTTTAGCTTCTGACCATGCTTTCCTGACCACTCGCGTGGGTGCTGTGAATGGGTACTTCAGAAGGAACTTGGTCAAGTGAAGTTGATTGAGGCGGATTTGCTGTCTGGAGACTCCGCTGCAAGGGCCATCGACGAGAGCGCGTGTCTGGTCGATAACATCAACCACACTCACTAACTTTCCCTTCAAGGGACCATCGGCTACCAGGGCGACGCGCCCCGGCTCTACGTACCTCTCGAATGGCATGACGTCCTGCAATAAAGACGAGCTGTGTCAAATCTACACGTCAATTTGGAATTCACTTTAATAACAAATAGCCAAAATACAAGAAGTTTTCCATGATTGCCGACACTAACACAACTTGTTTTGGAACTGAATTACACAAAATACATTATTTCACGGGTAGATCTTATAAAATTCAACGTTATGCACGTTATAAAATATATTTATCTAGAATAATTGCACGGATTGAAATGGATAAAAATAATCTAACCTCACAACGTCTTTACACAAAACCAGTGACAACGTAAAAGGAGTTGCGGTTCTGTGATGCTAACTATTAAAAAAAAAACTACACATACTACAGTTGAAATAGTATAATTAAAAAATAATCTAAATTTACCTACCAATACGAATAATTGGCTATTTGTGTAAACTAGTCTGATTCAAAGTTCATAACTATAAAACCTAGTTGTATATTGGCTGTGAATAGAAAATCATGACATGCACCGTTTCAACTTAAACAGGCACAATATTCCAACAAAATATTTTCATAACATACATAGGAAAATCTAATTAGTAGTAAAAAAGTGATATTTACAATTCGTTCGTTTGTTCATTCGTATTTCACCTTTATGATAATATAATTATCATATCACTATATGTTTGTTTAGAATTGAATTACAACATTTGTTTGATGATAGCCTTATCCAACTAAATAGTTTCATAATTTAATCTGAGAATATAAGTTCCTCTTTATATTAGACGAATCAGACCTCTCATTTATAAAAAAATAATAAAAAAAAGCATATTGTTTTATGTTTCACGATAAAATTACAACTCTAAATTGCACCCGTACGAAGCCGGCACGGGTCGCTAGTAAATAAATAAAAGCGCTATAGTAAGCGTTTGATTTGCTAAGTTGGCAGCATTCTTTTTGAATGTGAAAATGACAAAAGATGAGAGTTGCCATAAACAAAAAAAAAATACTATTGTTCGTACTGCGTCATGACAAACGAAACAAGTGTAATTCTATCTTTTCTACCATAACTTTTAATTCATCCGTTTTTAGTTTAGTTTATGGTTAGAATGGCTAGAATGGCGGTAATTTTAACCTACTGGTTATGATTACCTACAAAAACTACTATTGTATACTGTGTTACCTAGCAACTGAAAAATAGAAACAATACTTGCAGTAATATAGGTCTGTGATATTTTCTCAGTGGAAAGTTCCTGTGAGGGTAAAATGCGTCTAAAATACTCCAAAACATTTATAGAAGCACAGGTAAAGTATTTTTGTTTACTAATACACAAATTATATACCTCTGTATTTGTTAATTTCTAAACCGGTATCATACCAGCGTCTGTTTTGTTTTTAAGGATATCGAGAGCCCGGTAAGTGATATCTGCTGGTCTCCGAACAATGTGAAACTTGCCGTTGCAACATGCGAGCGCCTGGTGCTATTGTTCGACCGCGAAGGCATGAAGAGGGACAAGTTTTCTACAAAACCCGCTGATTCTACCGCGGGGAAGAAGTCCTACGTAATCACAAGTAAGCCCTTGTTATATGGAAATCGCGAAATCCTATCCAACTAAAATGAAAGAGAAAACTTTTAGAGCGTACCAATCCGCGGTAAAGATTCAGTCTCGAAACTTTACGGCTCTTTATAAGTAGATCAGACAGACAGACAGATATTCGTTTTAAGTTTAGTACTTAAGTACAACGTGAGGAATTAATGAGTTTTTATTTTTATTTTGAAATAATACCTTCCAGGTATCTCGTTCAGCGACAATTCCGAACTTTTGGGTGTAGCTCAAAGCGATAACATGGTGTTCGTCTATCGCGTGGGCGCTGACTGGAGCGGGAAGAAAGTTATTTGTAACAAATTTCCACTCACTGGGGCGCCTATGAAGCTGTTATCGGCCGAAAACGGCTTTTTCACTGGAACTAGCGATGGTAAAATTAGGTAAAAATTAACATTTATTTACTCGTACTCATATTTCAGAACAATTTTTATACCTAAAATAACAAGCACAAGCAAATAATAGCGTCGCGGTTGCGATTTACGAACTTTTTTTAATCGAGGCGACTCAAAATGTGCTAATATCTTCACACTGAACAAGGGCCAATGCCAATAAACAAGAGTGAACTCCAAAAATATTAGTTATGATCAGTAAGCTGATAGTTTAACGTCTCGATAGGAATCTGGATTGTAAAAGCAACAAGAGTTCCAGCGTATGGACGGCGGGCAGTTGCTGCGTGTCACTGGCGCGTTGTGAAGGCACGCTGGCCTCGGGCCATGTGGACGGCACTCTGTATGTGAGCGGGCGGCTGCTACTGCGATACGCGTTGCCTCCGTCTGCATTGGCGTTGCTGCCTCCTCATGTAAGTGACAGATCTTGTCAGGCCTCGGGTCATGTGGACGGCACTTTTTATGTGCGCGAGCGTCCGCTATTGCCATATGCGATGCTTATGCCCTCAAAGGCGTAACAACCTCATAGTTAAAAATTAGATTCACAGCTTTTCCTTTTCAATCTTCTCAGTGTTGCAGTAAGATCTAAAAAGTTGGTATTACAGTTGGTATAAATTTTCAATATCACGCCCTGTGTACCCCCTCTATACTTATTTGCAGCTTATCGTCGGCTCCTGTGACGGTAGAGTGTCTGTGTACGAGATACAACGCGGAGCCTTGCTACGTAGCTTAGAGCCGTCACTGCCGCCAGACCGGCGTGACCTGATCACCGCTGTACCCAGCCCGTCGGGACAGGTAAATATACTAAAAAGGTTAACACAATTTTATTATTATTATTATTAATATAATACTTATGTTTACAATTCAGCTGTTTTTTTTTGCACCGTATAAAACTTAGACAGGTTTCTTAAACTTGCAATTAGAACACTGCGTAAACCAGACTAATTAAAAGTTACGAAATAATTTTTAAGTTAAAATAATAATACCAATATCAGTCTTAAACATTAATTGTAGACCACATTTTAACCGTAAATTTAAACACCGCACCAATGCGTGTGGTAAACAGGTTGCATTAAAAACAGCAAAAAGTTAAAAAAAAAGTCACCTAACTTGGCATAATCTGGTAAGTGTCGCTCTATCGGATATTTTGAAGAATAATAGCCCTTAGATAATGGAAGTACGGTAAAGAATTTGTAATAGAAAGAGAGTTATTATGTTCTTACAATATATTAAAAATAGAGAATGAAGGTCTCTTCATTCTCTATTTTTTGTATAATTATGACTATTTATATAAACACATTTGGCCCCAGACGGTAGCGTTTGGCGTGTTCGACGGCTGCCTTATTGGTGAAATGAAGGATTCTGGTAGCCTAGAGCTCACTATGCTGAATATACCGAACCTCTACGCGGGGCGCGCTTTGTCTTGGAGTGGGGATGGAACAAAGTTAGCGGTGGCGTCTCAAACCGGCGCCGTTATACAGCTAGAAGCTGTTTTGAAGTAAGATGTTTCAATGAACCTATCCTATGAACCTATCGCAATTGTTACCGTATTTTGTACTTTAGCAAGATTTTGCGGACTAATATCTTTTTAGGCTTATTTCATATCTGTCGGATATCTGTGCAACTCAATTTTGCGTCACCGTCATCGTCTTTGCTGACATAGAAATGATGTTAAAAATAATTGAGCATTGATCCGCCTTGTGCATTATTCGGGAATGATTAATTTTCAGTTTTAATCAACGTAAGCAAAAAGTTTATAATGAAAAATGGTTAGGCAGAGCCGTAATCCGCCAATTTTTACTTGTGGTTACACTATCAAGTTCACGTTGATGTAGCAAGTGGTCTACATTAATTTGTCATAAATTGTCCGCTTATTACTTATCATAATATAATTAATTAGTCATTAAATTATTAATTCCGTAATAATCTAACAGACAGGATAACGGAGAGGGTGTTAATGATTAGGAGTAACCCAATATTTTCTGTGAAATTTACCAAAAAGTCCGGGTAAATTTTTAAGCTTACTATCACATATAAACAAGGGATTGGATAGGCCTTTGGGCCGATGGGTAAAATGACCTATTCAAGAGCGGCAGCGTTTTTTGTTTTGATGTTCTGTAGCTGTCTTTAGGAGGATGCTGACTGATTACACCTGTACACTTGCAACTCACCTAAATTCCTCATACGCCAAGAGCCTCACAAAGATATATCTCCCGGAGCCTCGCAATATCTAAGGCTGCCTTTGCGAGTAACTGAACCACCGTTCGTAGATGTTACAAGGCCGCACGCCGTTCGTAGATGTGGTGATGATATACAAATATTCTTATATAAATAGGCGCTGGGTTTGGCGCGACACAGTTGAAGTCCAACACGTGAGTCCGAAGCAACTAGTGGTGATGCGGCTCGCGAACGATTCGCCCCCTCTCACAATTACGACTAAGATCGCCACAGACATTTTCAATGTACGATTTATTGGTGAGTATCCCGTTTGTCAGGTGGGCTATCTTACGCTCGAAGTTTTACCTCAATCTGTACAGATTTACCTTAATATAATTGAGATTGATCCTTGAAAAACGCTCAAAGGTTTGAGACTTGAGTTGCCTACAACTCTATTATCAAAAAGTGGATTATCATTGTAATCAATCATTTAAACAGCATATTATAAACAACAAATTTAAGATCATACGTTTACAATTTGAGCTTGCATTAAAAAATAGAAATAATAACGTTGAATTTAATGGTCACAAGGTCCCTATTTCACTTTTAATGGAAGGGCAATAGGAACCTTGTTTAGATGTTAAGACCGTACTTTCGGGATTTCAGACGTTCAGATAAAAAAAAAACTAATATTTTTAGGTAACGACTGGTATGCTGTTTGTCGCACAGGCAGTACGCTGATTTTATGCGATATTGCTAGAGGACTAACCAGCGAGGTATTTATAAAAAATCTTTAAGTACAGTACGTAGGTATCTTTTTTATATGTTATTGATGGAATGTATCTCGATCATTTATTATTATTAACTTTCAAGCAGACCCGGCAAACATGTTTGTCTTCATTCACAATTTGACAATCCGACGTCAAACGTCATTGTTACAATCCTATAGAAAAATGCTTGTTCAGTTTTTCCACCCAATTTCATACATTTCACGTGGATTTCCCATATTCTTATTATGACTATTCTTTTCTTTCATTTAAACCTTGTTCTTTTATTTTATTTAAACGTAATAAAAAAAAATTGCCAAATTGGTCCAGCCGTTCTCGAGTTTTGCGCTCAGCACATTTGAATATTCATTTTTACTTATATAGAAGATTTGTACGAAAAAGTAACCTATGTTATTTTTTGGCAATATTGGATTATTGTGTTCCGGTAGAAGGGTGTGGGTGCCGGTGAAATCACAGGCGCATGTGACGTAATATCCCCGTCTCGGATAATCTTCTCTAAAAATCTTCTCTAGATTCCGTGGTCAGGGGGCGGAGAACGTATCTACGCAGCGGTCGGAGGCGCCTGTCTCTTGCACAGGGCTGGCGAACTGAGCCTCGTCGAATACGGACTTGATAGAATATTGCATACGGTGAGTGGCACTTTCACTCTGTTTTGTATTTCAGACTGTATTCGAAGGTTTTCATTGTTATTTTGTTCCAATTATTATTATTATTTTATTTTCGGGGTTCCAATATTGAAGGTGAGACTTGGAGAAATTCAAGATAAGAAAACTTCATAAGCAATGAAACGATATCTTTGCCAATTGTAAATAAATTTGGATGATCCTTTTTTAATGATTGAAGAAGTTTTATGAAACAATTTCATTTTAAGATATATAAATATGTTATAACATACATTGATAGGCCATCTGCTAGCTATAATGATATATAAAAATGAACTTGTAGGTGCGAACAGAACGCGTGAATCCGCATGTACTAAGCGTGAGAATCAATGAAGGCGTAGGTGAAGGCAAGCAAACGGAAGAACGGAAGCATCTAGCTTACCTGCTTGACAGACAAACTATTGCAGTAGTAGATTTAGCTACGGGTAAGTGTATTTTTTTTATGTACGTGCCTACAATTAACGATAATTTACAAAATATTTTCACTGAGATAGATTTTTAATAATATTGGGAATATAAAAAAAATGGCATTTCGTTCCAGGTTTTATCAAGTAATGCACTAACCAACGAACAGCATTTAACTATTATATTATTCCACTATATTTATTTTACTATCTCATTATTTACATTTCTTACTACGTGATTAATAAATATTATTTATAAAATAATATAATGAATATTGAAGTAAAAATATATAAAACGGACCCAAGCGGTCAGTGGCTAGGGCTGCAGAGAGAGGAACCTCCTGACGATGCGTGCCGTGTCGCCTTCTGTATTTGGCTATTATTTCATCACTTGATTAATTAAATTGCGCAATGTTTCAGTAAACGAAATCTGGAGTGGGCTCCTGGTGTAGATTAAAGCTTACTCTCGCTTGTCGAGACTGGCCTTGTAGCCCTTCAGTAGGAAAATTTGGCTAGAGACTAGAGACAGAGGCTGGTGCGGTACGGTTACGGTACGGTACAGTACTGTATAATGTTTAATATTTTATTGAATAGGTGTGCAACTAGGACAGTGGTGGCATGAAGCCCGCGTCGACTGGCTCGAGTTAAATGAAAGTGGGCAGTTGCTTCTGTTACGCGACACGCGGCGGCGACTTGCTTTGTTGCAGCTACATACTGGAGATAAGGTACAATACAATACGAAAATACTTTATTGCACACCAATATAAATAAATGTACAAACAATCTTAAAAGTTTATGTACAATGGGCGGCTTAGAGCGTGGTGGCCCAGGGGCATAGACGCCGACTTTCAATCTGAAGGTTGCTGGTTCAAACCCACACGCACACCAATGAGTTTTTTCACTTGAAAAATTTATGTGCGCAATACCACGTTCTCAAAACGGTGACGGAAAACATCGTGAGGAAACCGGCATGTCTTAGAACCAAAAATTCGAAGACATGTGACATCTACCAATCCGGATTGGGCTCCCGTGGTAGATCAGAGCCCATTCACTCTCAATTATCGAGAGTAGGCCGGTGTCCCTGCAGTGGGAACATTAGAGGCTGGTACGGTACGGTACGGGCGGCTTAGATTAGATGCGAGCTCTTCCAGGCAACCTTTGGATGGACAGGAATGTGTGGCTTGGAAGGTTGGTCGGCAGTGTACGTGATATAGAGAAACAAGTAAGACATATATGTGGTATATATATGGTGGTGGTACATATATGTGCTTACTAAATATTAAATTAATTACTTTTTTATGTTACTAAAGTGACGGGCCGATCTCATGTATGGTTACTGCATTCCATTTATGAAATGCAGTAACCATACATGAGATCGGCCATACCTATTGTTTACAATAGGTATATTTTCTCGATCCTCCTTTACCGTAGTAAGAGGACCCAAGTCTCTTTGCGTTGTGCGCTTGTAATTTCAGTAGCACCTAAAGTTATAATTAACTTTAGCATCCTTGTGTAATAGGAAGACCAACTTCAATTTTGTTTATTTTGTTTTTACTACAGAGTTCATCATAATACAAATTCTTAAATATCGCCGAACTTGTTGTTGAAAATCGTCGTTATAAGTTAAATACGTTATTTTCTGTTGAATTAAGGGATTTTGATTTTACTTAAGAAAAAGAGTTTAATGAAATGTTATCAAAGTTACCTGTGGGGAAAAATATTGAATGGCGGGGTTGAGCTCACCGCTTGTCACGCCTGCATTTCCACGAAAGTGTAATTTAAAAGGTGAAAAGTGCCCCGTTAAATCTCTGCCTAACCCTTCAGGTAAGAAGTGAATATGTTAGTATTTAACAAAAGAATCATAGAAATTTTCTAGTAAGAATGTTATGATTTGATAGATAAAAAGATAAGCTAAATAATACTTATTAATTGCCGTAAAAATAACATAAATTTTAAATATAATATATAAATACGAAGTAAAAATACAAAATACAATTCTTGCTACAAATGTTTCATAGCAACAGCCCACGCCGTAGAACCTCTACGCTTTTCAGAACAAACGGTTTACACGATTACAAAATATCCTCATTCCTCATGTTTAATGGAAACATATATAGATACATCACGTGAGAATTTTTGTCCTGGGACACCCGGGGATTGAACTCAAGTACCCTCACTTCAAAGGACAATCAACTTCGATCAGTGGAAATCCATCTTTCCCCCCAATTCACGTGATCTATAACTTTGTTTCGCAGGAAATCATTGCAAGTGGCGTTGGGTTCGTTCAGTGGATTGAAAACAGCGATGCAGTTGTGGCTCAGACACCCACTCACTTACTTATTTGGTAAGCATTCACTTAAGGCTTGAGGTGTAATCAATGTCAATGTCACAATACTTAATTTGCTTTGAATTCTAAAAAAATACTTGGATACGTCACTCAATTTATTTTTGTCCCTAGAAGTATGAACAACTTTTGTCGTAACTTGACATATTTTTGTGTATACAATAAATTTTCATAGATATACTGGGAACTTATACGACACTGTAAGAACATTGATTTCTTTTAATTCTTCTCTTAAAGAGTCACGTGGTTTTTATAACGCGAGACTCGGAGATTTTCGTTCAGATTTGATTCGGGACTTTTTATTTAAATCTGTCTTGAATGGTGAAAAAGAAAGTCACAGGAAAGCAAAATACGCAATTTCGTTTACTTGGATGACATAATTTTACAATTATTTTCATTTGTACACCAAACTATATTGGTGAACAAATGAAAACCGCTTTTGGTGGAATTTCTATGTCAATTAGCTGAAAGTGAATTAAAAAAAAAGACAACCGAATTGAACCTCCATTGAAAGTCGGTTGAATAAAAAACTCGAATATATGATAGGTACTCGAATTTATAATTAAAATCGTCCCGTCATTTCAATCACATATTATTATTAATTTCATGTGACTAATCATGTAAAAACCTTTAGCTCTAAGTTATTATTAAACCGTCAATAGTTTTTACAAATTGTCGTACATATTTGTTGCGGAACATTTTTTTATGTCTAAGTTTTATAAATAAAATAAGTTTTATAATCCCCGAATAACTCCTTTCTTTGTATATTAAGGTACCGAGCGTGGGACCCAAGCAGTGTAGAAATGGCCGAATGTGGCGGTGGAGTGGTCGTGGAAGTGACAGGCAATCGAGTTATTTTAGAAGGTGGCCAACTGCCTTATCTTGTGTTGGACGAGCACAGACTTGCATTTAGTAAGAACCGTATTATGTTAATCATATAGTATCTATGTTATCTCGGCGATGTATACCTTTTTCTGTTACCAAACAATAGTGCGTCGTGTGGTAAGGTTTGTCTGTGGTAAAGTTAAAGGTATGTACAAGAGATTTTTCATCTTCATGTCTTTACGTGTCAGGTGGCAGTATTGCTTTTCTTATATAAACAGATTTCTCCCTACAGTTTTGCCTGTGTGGTATCGGGATAAAAAGTAGCCCGAGTTATTTCAAGTTAATATCTACCTGTGGTACCTGTAATACCTAGCGTGGTGGCCCAGGGGCACAGACGCCGACTTTCAATCTGAAGGTCGCTGGTTCAAACCCACACGTGCACCAATGAGTTTTTTCAATTGAAAAATTTATGTGCGCAATAAAACAACAAATACCACGTTCTCAAAACGGTGACGGAAAACATCGTGAGGAAACCGGCATGTCTTAGAACCATAAATTCGACGATATGTGACATCTACCAATCCGGATTGGGCTCCCGTGGTAGATCAGAGCCCATTCACTCTCAATTATCGAGAGTAGGCCGGTGTCCCTGCAGTGGGAACATTAGAGGCTGGTACGGAATCTACCTGTGACAAAAACTTTTACCAAATCGAGGTACTCTTTAGCGTGAAAGTTACAAACGTGCAGGCATAAAAACATCCGTTTTCTAATATTTAAGTTACTTATATGCCTTTCTGGTTACAAACGTTTATATTACACAAAACAAAAAAATATAACCAATATATTATAGTAGTAGTACTAAAAACCAAGTTTGCTAGTAAAAACGTAGTTGTAATTTTGTTCTATAATATATTTCTGAGCTAAATGATAATATACTAAGTTCATTAGTGTTTGGGTTAAAATGTGAATACCTAAAATATAGTCACTTATGGTACCTAGACAATAGTCTAGTTTTACTTGCTTTACCAATAGTTCAACATTCAACATCAACAGCTCAGCGTTAATAGTTCTAGATGTTCGCGATCTAAATACTAGTTTTCTAACTCTTATAAAAGCAAATGTCGCTCTACCACCAAGATTTACCAGTAGTTTCAATTTATAGCTCGCCAATGTGACCGTTCATGAAAAACGGCACGTGTATTTACAAATCGATTGAACAACCTATCATAAAATGGGGTCCCAATATCGAGTGTTATTCCAGACAGCGCTCTCCGCGACGGGGATTTGGCGGGTTGCGCGCGGTATTTGGACGGAGTGGGCAGCGCCGCTGAAGTGGCCCCGCTGTGGAGGCAATTGGCTGAACAGGCACTGGCCAACAATCATATTCAAGTATGAAGTGATGCCAATTTATAACCTTTTGTGTATTTTAAATGGTGCCGGTGTTCGGATTTGCTGGTGTTGCTTATATAATATTTGTTGTATTAAAAAATAAGTTGCTGGATGAATGCGCAAGCGGTGATAATCATTGTAAGATATCATTCTCATGAATGAAGTATTTGTCTGATCAGATAGCTGGTATATGCTGGAGCATATACTCCACATAGCCATGACTAATTATGTCGAATGCTAATGTTACCACAGAGCTACAAAGTGCTACGGGTTTCGTAGCGCTCGTAGCTATTGTAGCTTCGTCACGAGCGGCTATGTCTACGGAGCTGACGCGTAGCGCTAGACGCCGTAAACAAAAGCGCTAACTTTCCTAAAAGTCTGCTTTCAATATTTGCATATTTTCAGCTAGCTGCTAAATGCTATCGTGAAGTTGGGGACGACGCTCGCACATTTTATCTCGACAAGACTGTTGAGTTGGCAATTTCTGAAGGAGGGGGAGATGTCGAAAATGGTACGTTTGAAAAATCATCACTTTGCTTGCATGCTCAAACTGTACAAGGATTTTAATATGCCTAAATATTATATAAGGGAAACATCTAAGGCCCGGGAACAATCTTTTTTGATTGAAACTGATACCCACAAAAATATGACCCTGCATTTCTAAACCACTGGTAACATCAGATGGGTTTTCAGCACGTCAGCATTATAGTGTAAAACGGCGGGAAAAAACTGACTTCACTTTTTCGGTATAAAATGTAGCCTATGAGTTAATCCAGCGTATGAGCTACCTTTATAATAAATTTTATCCAAATCCGTTCAGTCGTTGAGACGTGAAGGAGTAACAAACATATAGACAGACAAACTTTCACATTTATAATATTACTATGGCATTATTGCAGGTTTCACCAGTCCGGTGGTTCGCGCCCGTTTATCATTATTCTCTGGAGATCTATCCACGGCCGAGGAGTGGTACGCGAAGAAAGCTAACCGGCCTCAGCTTGCTATAGACATGTACAAACAGTTCAACCGATGGCCCGACGCCATAGTACTGGCTGAGAAAACTGATAGGTCCGCGGTGGGGGATCTGAAGCAACAGTATATGGACTATTTGACTTCTACAGGTAATTGATATAAATAACTACTTTTAGAGAGCGCATGGTAACCCACGGGCACAGACGCCGACTTTCAATCTGAAGATCGCTGGTTCAAACCCACACGTGCACCAATGAGTTTTTTCACTTGAATAATTTATGTGCACAATACCACGTTCTCAAAACGATGACGGAAAACATTGTGAGGAAACCGGCATGTCTTAGAACCAATGACTGACTGAGTTATATCGCTGTTGTTTATGGGCTGCGGTAACCATTTAACATCAGGTGGGTCGTCAGTTTGTCACGTCATTTAACATAAAAAAATTGTCTATACCCGTATCTCGTTTTTTTAAAACCCAATCTTCCGTTATTCGAAGGGCACGTTAACTGTCGGTCTGGGCTATTATAGCCGATAAGCATTCGGGCGGCTTAAAAACTCATTGGCACGAAATAAAGAAAGTGCATCAGAGCAATGCCGACTTCAAAACCATTTTCGAAGAAACATCCAAATCGGTATACAACGGGCGAAGAAAAAAGTCCCAGTGAAGCAAAATAAGCAATTTCCTTTACTTGGATGAGTTTTTTGCAGTTATTTTGATAACAACGAAACTATTGAACTAATTTTGTTAAAATTTCTATGGGACCATTCTGATGCATATCCATTCAAATAAGAAAGAATTATGAAAATCGGCAAAAAAAAAAACAAAAAGAAAATGTACTCTCGAATATATAACCTCCTCCAGAAGTTAGTTGAAAAAGATACAAATTATTACAAGCTTGATAATCTCGTTCAGGTCGCTATGGCGAGGCCGGTGCGGTTTTAGCGTCGTCCGGCGACGTGCAGGGGGCGGTGAGGCTGTGGCTCCGCGGCGGGAGGGCCCGCCGCGCCGCCTCCCTGATCCTACAACATCCGTACCTTCTGAGAGATAACGAGTTGGTCGACGCTGTACACGCTCAGCTTATAAAGGTTGCTTTTATAAAAAACACTTCCAAACTATACATAATGTATCTATATCACAAAAATATTATTAAGTCGTAAGTTTGCATGTAAGTGTGTTTGTTACTCCATCACGCTCAAATGGCTGTTTCGAAACAGTCCGTTGATTTGGATGAAATTTGGTACCAGGTTTATATCCTGGATTAACATATAGGCTACTTTTGGTCCCGGAAAACACGGGGCGCAGCATAATATTTTCACACGGCGAAAATATATTTTGTTAGAATTTTACGTTTGATATTTTTTTCTGACTTAATTAAATAATTGCTATTATGAATTCTTCTGTGTTGTATTTTAGGAGGAATGGTGGGAAATGGCTGGAGAAATATCCGAGAGGAGAGGTGATAGTCGAACGGCAGTCGATTACTACGCCAAAGGAAATAACTATGCGCGGGCAGTTCAACTTGCAAGAGAAGTAAGTTACGTTATCTTACAGTTATGGAAATTACTTCATCACCTTTAATTTAAGGATAATGATATCATAGGTTTTAAGCGACTTGTATAAAGTCATCTAATGCTGTCTGGGGCAAATAGACTTTATAAGGACGTTATCTTTTTTAAAGCTGTTTTATTATTCTAAAAGGAAGATTACTTGATTATGACAGTATTTGCCCCGATGATGATCCGTACGGATGGCGTTATACTTCGATAAAATGTCAATCCATTATAATTGACTAAAGTGACTGCAGATAATATACTTTGCATTTGACTTCCGCCTTAGGGGTATGACACTTAGGCGCAGCGTAAGCGCGCTACTACAGTATTTCACGGTCAACAGATTGACTGATGGGACTGACAGAAACACGAATTTGCGAGTTTATGTTCCTCATATCAGCAATCACACCAGCTGCAAGAAATGCCGATTTTGTTGAACAATCCATACCAACCTTTTTATTTTTGCGTCCACTCGATTGTGCTCGAACTCGTGTGAATTAGCCGTAAGAAATAAGCTTATTAATAAGTTTAAGTATCGATAGCAAGAAATTTCATTTTGTTGCATAAGATGTGTTATTTAGGCTTTTGTTGTTATTGCAGACTTGTCCTGGGGAAGTGATAGAATTGGAAAGGTCCTGGGGTCAGTGGTTAGTGGGCTTACGTCAAGCGGGGGCAGCGGTGCCGCATCTAATTGAAGCCGGTGACACGAGAGGAGCCCTCACTGCTGCTCTGAAAGCACATCACTACAACAAAGCTTTGCAGATTATTCAGGTATGACCTTGGAGTCAGTAATATAACAATATATAACACACTCAAATCTCTGCACTAGGATTCCATGTCTCGCAAATGGCATGGACAAAAACACCCAAGACCCGAGAACAAAATTCATGCTCACCACACAAAGTGTGCCCCGGCCGGGAATCGAACCCGGGACCCCTGGCTTCGAAGGTAGGGCTACTGCCAAGTTAGCTTCGGAGCTGGTTAGCTGGACAGGGTAGTGGGAAAACGTCAAGCTAGAGCAACAATATCACGGCAGCAGCTTCACGGCTGATATGAAAACACATCACTTCAACTATGATTTGCATATTATTGGAGCCTTGTAAAACATGAAGCCAGGGTAAAGTCAAGAAAGAGTCAAGAATCATATTGTTTTCGATTTTAAATACGTGTATTAATGAAGAAAGAACTAATTACTTTTTGAACATTTAAGAGATAACGAATCGATGCCGAGTGACATGTACATTGGCGCGGTGGTATTCAGGTGATTTTTAATTATTGGAGTCGTCGTTTGTGTTTGTGTACTTACTCTAAGCTGGGGTAGCGATGCATCTCATTGAAGCCAGCGAAAAGAGCTTTGTAATGGTTGATAAATGAAGTAGTATTTTTATAATCATTGACTTGTTACAGGCCATCGAAGACAAAGACTCTATTAGGGAACAGTGCGAACAACTAGGGGATCACTATATAGCCATCCAGGTAAGCCTTATCCTTGTTTACAACCGAATTAAGCCAATTATTAAGCCGATATTATGATATTCAGATATTATGATTTGAGATTTAAGGCTAGCTACACCAGTACTTCTTTATAAAGTAAATGTAATATTTTTAACAGTGTTAAGAGCGTGGTGGCCAAGGGGCATAGACGTCGACTTTCAATCTGAAGGATGCTGGTTCAAACCACACCAATGAGTTTTTTCACTTGAAAAATTTATGTGCGCAATTCTGGAAACGGTGAAGGAAAACATCGTGAGGAAACCGGCATGTCTTAGAACCATAAATTCGATGACATGTGACATCTACCAATCCGGATTGGGCTCCCGTGGTAGATCAGAGCCCATTAACTCTCAATTATAGAGAGTAGGCCGGTGTTCCTGCAGTGGGAACATTAGAGGCTGGTACGGAACATTTTTTACTTCGGGTTGGGTATCTTTGAGTTAAACTAACTTTTGGTTTCGCCTGCACCAGGAGTGGGAAACGGCAGAACGCGTATTGACGACTTGCGGAATGGCAGAACGTTGTGTCCGAGCTTACAACGCTGCCGGTCGCGTTTCGGACGGGCTCAGGCTTTCTGCCGCCCATCTCTCCGAAGAGGATACAAGGAGTATTTATATGCCTCTGGCTGAACAGTTGAGGCAAGATGGCCAGATGCGGAAAGCTGAGCAGATTTATATTGGCCTTGGTGAGCCAGATGAAGCTATTTCCATGTATAAAGTGAGTGCTATGTTTGGTTTGTGTAGTAATAGACAAAAATTTGTAGCAGTTTTGTGTAGTCTCAGACAAACTCAAACTTCAGCTCCCTATATCTTCAAAGAAGAAACAAAGAATATTTAGAACTACGTCTAAATACAATATTAGTAGTGATAGATTTCTATCTGGGTATCTTTGAACAATATAATTACTTGAATTTTAATAATACAAAAAAGTATTTAGATAGTAACAGAACAGCGATGAATATACTTAATATTTCCTCAATCACGGCTGTGGTACCACTCTGTAACAGCGATACCACAGCTCTTAAGCGCGTAATCAAGTGTTTATGTATGAACCTAATTACAATATAAGCTTAAGGAGTACTTATTTACCTATGCAATCATTCATTATAGGAAGCCACACAATACGATGCGATGTTGCGTCTAGTGGGCGCCCATCGGCCAGAGTTGCTAGAGGCCACGCGTCGCCACGTTGCGCAAGCTTTACATGCAAATGGTGATTTGCGGGCCGCTGAGAATTATTACATACAAGCTGGTGAGTTAAATCTTATGTATGTTTAATCTACTTTGTTCCACAATAGTAGGTCCCAATGTATATTTGTCTACATCAATATCATTATAGACTGAGGAAAATATAGCCAAAAAAAAGGATTTGTGTTCCATGTCCGGTATTCCGAATAAACGCACGGTCGACCTTTCACCGAAGATCAAATGTAATGAGAGTAGTTGTCCTTTTTTGAATTGCTTTTACGGGATCGCTTACATTGATTTTCTCTATTTTGCCTTTATTTTTTGTTCAATAGTGTTTTTTTTTTTTCGGCATCTTCCATAAAAAGGCGCTGTCTGTTTAACATGAATTTAGCTAGTAAGTGTTTATAAGATTGAATATTTATATGGGCCGTATAATCATAATTTATCATCGTGTAACTTTTCTATTGAAAATAAATAAATAATATTTAATTTATTCTGACCCAACCTTATTAAATATTATGGTCCAGTATTTTATTAAATTTTCTGTTTGTAAATTAAGAACTAATTTAAAAAACGTATATAATATGTAACATTTTGTTACAAAGCTATTAACTTTTATACTTTTTTTTAAATTAATTGCTTGTTTAAAATAGTAATGCACGTTTATATTCATACTTTGCTTTTATACAATACAGTACATTTGTATAAAGTATTGTTTGGTTGTAGGTGATTGGAAGAGTGCTATTCAAATGTATCGCTCCGCTGGCCAGTGGGAAGGCGCTGAGAGAGTGGCGAGGGCCCATGCACCGAATAATGTTCAGCAGCAGGTTACTATAATTCCCTTTTTTTCTATTAAAGTCTTGTCTGCAAAACTACAAAATGCACTATAATTTGCGCTGTAAAAGGATACAAACCATTCGTTTATCTAAAATTGTATAAGTATTCGAAGAAAGCTACAAAAAAAAAAACAAAAAGTCTTTTCTACTAAGGATTTGTAAACGTCCAATTACAGGAAAAATCGCTGATAAACAATTATATTTACTTGTGATTTTAGGTGGCACTGCAATGGGCTGCGGTTCTGGGTGGGGCGTCAGCAGCTAGACTATTGGCAGCACGGGGTTTAGCCGCTTTGGGAGCTCGTTGGGCTTTGCAAGCGCAAAGGTACTTATATATTATATATTAAAGGTACTTATATTAATATATTATGTAAATGGTACATAATATTATATTAATGCTAATCAACAAAGTAAGAACTTGGACCGTATCACAATTACATTCACGGAAACCCGTAACTGCTATATTTTATTGTAAGAAAATGTAAATTCTACATCACCGTCCATTCTAAAAAAGACCAGTCAGAAACTGCTTTATGCAGTGATTGCAAAAGAAATATTTATGAGAATTAAAAAAAGCGTGAAACTGTAAAAATCTATATTCTTTTGAATTATTCAGATGAGCTTTATTTTGTAATTATAATTATAATTTTTATTTTTTATTAATCTGGTGATACCGTTCAGATGGGACATAGCTATGGAGCTAAGCGAGCTCGGTGGTGGTATAACTCGTCGCGAGGTGTCCCGTCACGAAGCAGCCGCCTTAGCAGATGATCACCCAGAAGAGGCAGAGGCAGCGTTCCTCAGGGCTTCGGCTCCTGAAGACGCCGTCAGGATGTGGCTCGCTAAAGGAAGTCCCCAGCGAGCGCTGGCCTTGGCAGAGGAACACGCGACTCATATGGTATGACATATTACTTATTTGTTTCAAATTAATTTAAATTCATAGATATACGTCTCATAACCTGTTACAAAGCCTTAGCAGATAACATTTTGAAGAATCAGATCCAGCGATTTTCAGGGCATTTTGCCTCAAATCACATTATTTAGCTAGCCGCAGCTAGTTTCGGCAGAGGAATACAGGACTCATATGGAAAGCTATAACTGGAAAAATATTATTTTGATTCTTAATTTATGAATAGGTCGAAGAAGTTTTGGTAGAGGGTGCGCGAGCGGCCGCCGAGCGCGGCGATTTGCCCCAGTTCGAAACGCTCATGATTCGTGCGAACAGGCCGGGGGAAGTCGTTCAACATTACAAAGACTTAGGTAAGATATAATCTAAACTACTGTTGGAACGTAACTTTTTGCTTCTAAAAATCCAAATTTTATTTTACACAAATCATCATCTTCCTGCCCACTTTAGGTGGGGTTGGCACATCTTTTCTTTTTCCATTCTCTTCAATCAGCCGTCATTTCAGTACTTACTCCTTTGACACAAATGTGAAAATTATATAATCATATTTCTGATTGCATGGTGTAAGGCGAGGCACACTTTGTGTGGTGAGCATGAAGTTTGTTCTCGGGTCTTGGGTGTTTGTCTTGTGTTTCTGTGTTTGTCCATGCCATCTGCGACACAGGGAATCCTAGTGCAGAGGTATGAGTGTGTTAACGTTGTATTGACGGCTCCGTGGCTTAGTTGGTAGTAACCCTGACTTCGAAGTGCGGGGTCGCGGGTTCGATTCCCGGCCGGGGCACGCTTCGTGTGGTGTAACATGGAGTTTGTTCTCGGGTCTTGAGTGTTTGTCTTGTGTTTCTGTGTTTGTCCATGCCATCTGCGACACAGGGAATCCTAGTGAAGAGATATGAGTGTGTAAACGTTTAATATCGTCAGAGCTGTGGGAGGAGGCGATGCGCGTGTCCCGCGAGTACTTACCGGAGAGCGGCGAGCCAGTCCCCGACGGTGTTCCCGAGCTGCTGTCCCGCGCGGCCGAGCACGCGGAGCGCGGCGAGTGGTGGGGCGCGGTGCGCTCGCTGGCGGCCGCGAGCGCGGCGGCCGCGCGCCCCGCGCCGCGCCTGGCCGAGCGGGCCGCGCTCCGGGCCGCCAGGCTCGCCCGCGACCACTTGCACGACGAGACGAGGGCGCAGGCCGCAGACCTGCTCGCCGACAGGTACACATCGAGGCGCACATTTTTTTTATTTTTATGTTGAAAGTACTCAAACAGGCTTACGGCCTTGATGGATGGTAAATGGCTTTCCGTCTAAAATCCAAAAATCTACAATTTTTATTAGATTTGCTGCTATCGGTCAAAGTGACATCGGCGAGCAGTTACGTGCTGCATTGACGGAAGGCTACTCGGCCGCTGAGGACGAAGCACCTGGGCCGTCCGCAGAGTATGAGGTGGAAGAACCCAGTGCGGTGGAAACTCGCGAAGACACGGAAGCAGAAGCGGAGTCAGAAGCGTTGGAGCGGCTGGCTCGCGCCGGCCACTGGGCGCGGTGCTTGGCGCATGCAGGACGTCGCGCGCCACATTTCGCTCTGAGATATGCTGCGCACTTATTCAAGGCACACCCGGTAAGACATTCAGTATTTAAATGTATTATTCCGTGCGACGTAACCATTATAATTAACTCTGTATCTCCGTTTCCAGTGCAGAGATACCGGTTGACTGTCAACAAGTGTACTGTGGTTCTGAGAGCACAATTCGGATTGGAGATGTCATGTGCCTTCGAATTTTTTGTGCTAGGATGTGTTATTTTCTAGCTACGAACGACCACGAACGAGTGCACCAATAAAAATATTTGAAATTAAGAAAATTACTCAGTTATGAAAATTAAATTTTGACATTAAGATAACACTGCAGAGCTTTGTTACTCTCGAAGGTGTGAAATCAAATGTGTTCAATGCTTTTGGTTTAACGGACATTATAAATATTATGCAGTCTTTTGACTACCCTCAAAGCTAGTAGTGACTGTTTTTTTCACTGTAAATCACCTATATTCGATTCGATTCTTTACTCACGTTTTGTGACAAACATAGATATATTTTTCAGATGTGGTGTTAGTATGTATAACTATTATACTATTATACCAGAATAATTAAAGCAGCTATGCTAAGTTTGGGGCAAGATATGCTAATTTGGGGCTATGTGAAATATCCATGAATATTTTCAATTGTTTATTTTTATTTAATAGCGCATGGAAAGTATTGACATCGAGAGCGAAGAACTGCCTGAAGCGTTATCCCAAGCTTTAGAAGCTCTGCGGCAATACCTGGCTACGGATACCTCCGATTCTATATCCAGCGGTGATGTGCCATTGGCGAAGGCAGTGTGCACCGAGATTCTCGTCAGAGCCTCTTTGGTGCCAAAGTCGATCGTTGGTTTGAAGGATGCGGCCGTGGTTATGGCTGCAGCAGGGGCGGATGATAGAGCTATGCAGGTATTAAAGATATGTAACATATAGGTAAATACTTGTATCGATTTCTAGGGAAAACAGGCGCATACTGTGATATTTAGAGTAGGATAATCTTAGGGTAAATCTAGTAAATCTTTTCATTATTTTAGGTTGTTTTTACTCGGTGTATTGAAGTTTCTTTTTACTGTTTTGTTACTTTAGTGTATTTTATTTTATTCTGTTGTTGTTCTCGAATATTTTAATGTCTGCTTGAAACTAAAAAAAAAATGATATTACAAAGCGCACGTAGGTTATGTTTCAAGTCAGTTCAAAACTATAATCAAATATTTTTTTAGTCGAGAAAATTCCCAGATTTTTTCTTTTTCACACTGATAAATATTTATTATTCCTTTGTATAGTTTGATCAGTAATTGTATTTTGTTGTAGGCTTTGACACTGCTAATGGCTTTGCACGTGCCTCAAATAGCTGGGAAAGCCGCGAGAGCTTTGCCACGATACTCTGATATTATTGTGGCGGACGTTGGTAAGCACTTAAGCGGGGTCATTTTGTTTATACCGTATCTTAATTTAATGGAAGTTTGGGAGAGCTTATCACATTTTTATTCGACTAAATAAACTGGATAATTAAATTACGAGTTGATGGCGACGGTCCAACGATTTAGTGTTTATCGCTGCCTATAAACAAGAATAATACGACGAAAATCAAAGTCACTTTGCGTACTTCTCTAAAATGGGAATGTAACGCGTCATACGCCTGTAATATCACCTGCACTGTTTTACCGGAACATAGCAACGCGAATGCACCACTACTTGCAGTGCACTACACTTGCATTCACGGTATGGTAATCCAACGTGAATTACCGTATCCTGATTGCTTCGTAGGAATAACTTGACAAAAGTTAAGTAGTAAGTTAAGGTACTAATTTAGGTTGCTCCTTTTGCAACACTTGGGGTGGTCACTTGTTTCCCACAAGTAACCAAGTAAAATCTCTAGGGATTTGAGCGACATGAACCTACATATCCAATTTCGAGGCTATGAGATCACTACGCATAGGGAGTAGTCGTTAATTATTATATCATTAAAATTTGATAGCATTTTTTCGCCAGAACACGTACAATTTTCCAGGCCGGAAACGATAAATAAGCAAAAACATTATCATTTTATAAAATCAACTTGAATTAGCTCGAGTTGAAGTCTTTTGTGAATTTATCAAAGCGTAGCATTGCAGTGCTACGAACCGTAGCCAATTTCGTAACACATTGACGCTTCGTAGCACGACGTAGCTGCTAATGATATGCTCAGTTAATCGCTTAAAGTCTATCATTATAAAGGTGCGTGCCGCTCCAATATCATTACGTACACATGTATGTATGATTGTAAACACATTTGAAAGTACACAAATCAGCCATAATCATCGGCGTTGCCACATGCACAAAAAATAGGTGTTTTTTCTCATAAATTCTTTTAGAAGTGAAGTGAAGAAAGATTCGCGTATTTTGATTAACCTTGGTGAAAACAAAAACGAAGTACGATTTCTAACTTTCAAATACTCAGATTCGATAAATATACAAAAGATTTTAAGTCGAGCGTATTTCAAGTCGCTTTTTTGATGTTCAATTTATTGAAATTATTTTTTGATTTACGATTTTATGGTTCTGATACGTATAACATACGTGTTTTTATGACGCACGTACGCTACGAAAATGATTGTACATTTTCGTAGAGTATAATGAAATTTCATTAAATTAAATAAAAAATTTAAAGGATTTTTGACTGAGATAAAACTTGCCTTTCGTTTCACAATATTATTAACTAACTTAAAAAATGATGTTCTCAATTGAGCTCTATGTTTTTTTTATACTTGCTTGTTGCGTGATATTTTTACTAAATATGGACACGCTTCTTTTTTTTGTTTCATGAGGTCCAATATGACTAGACAAGATGGACCAATAGAAATTCGATTTAGAAATGTAAAAGTGAAAAATAACGCAAGAATATATTGAAGTTGGTTTATTCGATATTCAAATCAGTCACATGTTATTGTTTAAGCATTTTACGTGAGCGGCATGGCTATCAGAAGTGAAGGCAGCAGCGGTGCTCGCGAGGCATTCGTTTTCCTCAATCGATGCCTAGATCTTGTAGAGGCGGCTGAAGACGATTCAGCACATTTGTTGGATTACGCCGATTTTGGTAAGTGGCAACATTTTATCAATGTATCGGTTCCGATAACTCCAAAATGTTGACTGGTTTATATTGTACTACGGCGATGTTGACTTTGAATTATAAGTCCAGAGTTTGGAATTCGGTATACTCACGAAGATCAAACTTGAAGTTTGTTTGCAGTGGACTTGAATATAACTTTTTGATTCAGGGTTCGTCCAGAGAAGTATTATCCAGTTGTTGTACGCATAATATAAAGCGGTCCATCTATTTCCGTAATATTACATCCTAACTAATATTATAAAGGCGAAAGTGACTTTGTATGTTTGTTACACTTTCACGCCTCAACCATAATGTGGAATACATAATATAATATAAATATAATGTGGAAAGCCACATTATCAGCTAGCAAAATAGGCTATACTTAATTCCTGTATTCCTACGTAAACGGGAACTACGCGGGTGAAACCGCGGGCGCTGCTAGTACTTAATAATAGTCTGACAAGGAGTCCTTGTTTTAGAATGCACTGACTGGTCGCATCAGCCTCTTCTAATGGACAGCGGTTGCATCCGAGGTCCGATATTAGACGAGGTACGAGAGTGGGTGCTTGCTGTTTCTATGGATCAGGCGGTGGAACAGGTAATATTGATTTATAGCCTCACAGTATTAAAGAATAGGGTTTGAACAATCGTATAAATTTGTAGGTACATATTTACAAGAGGTATTTTTTAATTAATCAAATTTCAACGAAACTTAATTTCTTTAAATATAAATCATAAATTCATAATAAAACTTATGGTGTCGCTTGATCCATATAACTTGATATTGAGATCAGTGTAGTGTGTGAACGTTAAACTTCTATTTATTTGACAATAATAATATTTGTAATTCTTTGATTTTGTTGACAGACTCTGCCACTAGACAGTCGAGGCTTGTACAGCTCATATGTTGGCGACACCGAGCCGTGTTGTGTCCTCACTGGATACCCACTCTCTGAGAGGCTTGTCACGTTTACCAATGGTAAGTCGGATTGTTATGCACTTTTTATCAAATAATAAATAGTTTTATATTTTATAATATTTTCTACTAATTTTCTTTCTAAATATGTAGTTGAATTTATATGTATAAAATAGGGACATTTCCTTTCTATCGAGGCCCAAAATCTTCGTTGCAACTAACATACAATATTGGATGTTTTCAAAAAAGTTTAATATAACCTTCAAGTAGGAATATAAGTAGTATATAAGTAATATTTTCAGGGCGTTGTGCGAATCGCGAGAATTGGTCCCGCGTGTCGAGCGCGGCGCGCGCCGGGGGCCCGGCCGCGGGTGTCCTACAGCACGTCACGCACTGGTGCGGGCCCGCGGACTACTCGCACGTGTGAACATGACCCCAACACTTCGCACGTGTGGAATTTAACAACTTTTATGCGCGGTACCCTAATTCTTTTTTCTTTTTCTAAAATAAAAGTAGTCTAAGTTACTCCTTATAACATCAGCTATCAGCCAGTGGAAGTAAACAAAGAGGCCACAACGCACTATGCGTAATAATATACTTTTTTCTATAAGTGATTCGTAATGTATCTAAAAACTGACAGTCTGTTATTTAGTTCACCAGGCGTTGAAAGGAAATAGTTTTAAATAAAGACAAAACATTTGGACATGGCTTTTTGTGCTATAAATATACTATTTAAAATTTAAGATAGATAAAACCAAGTTTTAAAACCAAGACTTTTTCTAACAATCTGCAGGTTTACTCAGTTTCATCGAACGTGTGTTGAAGGACGAATACATTACGATTACTGGTTCTCGTGTGTAGCATTATTAAAAATGGAATACACGTCCAATTATATTTAGATATGTTTTTTCTGCTATTTTTGTAAAAAAGATAATGTTAAGGAATTTTTATTGAATTATTGATCCTATAACTACTTCAGACATCAGATTTTGTAACATTTATATAGTAAAGACAAGATCCATTTAACATCATTGATCATCACGGATCATCTACTCGTTTCGTAAATTTGAAGACGCAAAATTCTTAATAGGAAAATAAAACTAGCAACATTTGTTTATATCGCTATAATAAACTCATTTTGTTATCACATTTATTCAATAATATACTTTGACACAAATATTTGGTTACATACTAAGATTTGTAGACACAGGTACACTATTATTTTGATTTATACTGAAGAGAGCTGCTGCTACACATCATATATCATCATACACATGGTGTTTCTTATTCAATTATTACTTGCAGTTCAGTATAAATTCAAAAAAAGCGTGTAGAAGGAGTTTTATCTAAGAAGAAACAGTTTTCTCTAAAGAGTAAGGTACGAGTTTGACATCCGATACCATATTATTGTTATGCCATTGTCAAGATATTCACGTAAAATGTATATATAAACCCGGATTCCCGAGGTAGATTGTAAGTTAACTCTTCTTTGGTTAGTCAAGTCGTCAAGAAACAGAAGGGATCGCGTGTAATCTGCCTTCGCCATAAAATTTGGATAGCAAAGTTTTATTATTTACACGTAGATTGGAGATTGATAAATTAATATGCGTAAAGTGGCCATTCAGGTTTTCATTTAAAAAAGGACAATATGTATGTCACTTTTCGCATCTGAAATCCGAAGGAGTATTCATTTGCTTGATAAAAGGGTACTTCGCTTGTAAGACTTACATTAAACGAATACTTGCGTTTCACCATTAAATAAAAATTCCGCAGTAAAAGAAAACGAGTTTCTTACCACAAAACTTTTAGTAGTTCAAACAACAACAAAACAATAGCAAGAAGTTTGCGTGACTAGCTAATGGACAAGTAAATGATAAAAAATTGCGCGCGGGTAGTATCGTCGATCGTTGGCGACGCGGTCCATTATTTTACGCGCGGTTTCGGTAAACGGGACAATTGCGTCCCGGAGCTTTGTTTGGGGATAACGGGACAGAGAGCCGAAAAAAGGGTCGCAGACCGTCACTTTATTCAGCAATCTAAGATTGATTTTGATTTGGATGTGAAATACATTATTGATTCCGGACGTTAGAGTACAACCTATTCATATTATATTGAGGTTATTTTCTGTAAGTTTTGGGCCAATATAATTTGTGCTTCTGTTGAAATACGCATTGATGTATAAAATATTAAAAATATGAGAAGTTTCATCAGATCGTGTGTGTCTACCCTAAGCACGTGCAAAATTAAGACGAGTTGTTAATAGTACAATTGATAAGAGAAAGTATTACAATAGTTCTGCGCAACAAATTGATAATGAAGCTTTTAATTATTCCCGATCTTGTTCATAACTATAACAATACTATTGCGCTCTAGGCAATCCGGATTAAAACTGACCACGCATTTATAGTTTTTTACTGACGGCATTTTCCCAAAAAGGTTTTGACCTTTTTCCACGAAGACCATCCATTTTTGTGTGTATTTCTATTGAAAATCACGACGTAAGATGAGCAAACAATTTAAAAGAAACGTGTAATATGTACAAAACTTTATTGAATTTCTGCCATTTACGCATAGTTGGAGTTGATAATTTTACTATATACTTATTACGGGATAAGCGCGTTTCTTTAATCATGTTGAATTGAAACGGAACGGAATTAATAAAATAAATAAGACAGGTCAGATCGTATATATAATAATCATGGTATCGGACTTTCGAGGCACGTAATAATATTAGATTGTCTCTTACACACTTAAATAGAACATTATCTTAGTTATGTCTCTAATTATATCAAGATAATAAGCGTAAGTTTTGATCAATTCTAACATTGTTAGAATGATAGTTACATATAATTTAATTAAATAATTATATAGTATATAAATAATTATATAGTACGTTTTATTCTAACTCATAAACACGATCTATTTTGAAAATCCAATTGTGATGTTTCTACATACCTTTACTACTGCCATAGAAATATATGAATGAGTTCATTATTCTTTTTATTTTCAAAATAGATCATTTTTATTTATATAGTAAAATAATTTTGATAACAACATCGACAAATATAAAAATTATATTGTAAAAATATACTACCACATGATATATATTTTAGGCATTTGAATATTTATATTATAAGAAGAATATAATATTTTATGTATTGTATAATTTTCTCTCTCTTAGGAAATGTACCATTGATATAAACTTTTATGAGATAGTGTGTCGTGGTCAACTAAACAAAGAAGCTAGTATAAATTGTGTAAGTTTATTCATTAGTGACTAAATCGATAAACCTCATAGTATTCGTACTAGCACCGATTTTTATTTGACCACAACGGAAACTACATAATTCTTCTGAAAATATTATTTGAAAAGTTGATATACTTATAAAACGCTACAAGATTGGAAAAATATAGTGCTCAAAATCGAACCAAACATTATTCGGTCGACAAATAAGCTCAGCTAAAGGTTATGTAGCCCGGAAGATAAAGTAGTATCAGGGGAATACTATCGCGATGTCGCAGGCTTACAAATGATTATGTTATTACTATCGTGGAGTATTTTCACCACTTGCAACGTACCTATGAAGCGAGTTATATAGTATTGTCAAGGCTCTAAGCTATTATACTGATAGCATTGGAAGAACAGATTTTGATAGAATAGGTACTACATAAAGTTGCATAGAACTGGATATGTAATCTTAGATTGTTTTCTAACACCGATCAAATATAATTTTAAACCACAAATATTAATCCTACAGTACATTTGTATGAGACTAACTAAATGAGCTAGGCCATTGTCACGGTTATCTAAACGATTTTTTTCTATACATTCCTTCAAAGTCACACAAATTTTAAGTAAATATTAAGTTCTCATTGTTGAAGTGATATCTTTCTACGTTAGCATACAATATATTTTGAATTAATATATTTATCATTGTTTTGATTTCACATTTACTTAAAACATTAACAGTTTTAATAGACATTTAAGTATTTGTCTGGAAAGTTATGCATTATTGAGTCAAACTTCAAAAGCTTATATGCTATCACGAAAGAGTTGTGCGTAGTAGAAAATTTTGACAAACAATTGTACTTATATGTACACATTTGTGGTATAGATTTACATATAAAGAAATAAAGTTATTAGTTGATGAAACATTCACGACGACTACAAACGAGATTATAGGTATACATTGGAAATTTCACTAAAGCACAACCTTGGAAGAATAGTATCTAGACGCACTTACTTACTAGAATAACTTTAGAAAAGTTTATTATATAAGGCAAAGTTTTGAAATTGGGGTTTTAAGACATTAATTTACAAAGTAAGAGTTATGGAGTATGAAATACCTACATCGAATGTAATACGTATAATGTTTGCACCCTTTTGTGCACATTACTCCAAGAGAGGCATAATATACTATTCTATGAAATAAAAATTTAATATGTTGAATCTATGTTATATATCTAATTGTTTTGAATATTATTAGACAATTACGGATATGGTATGTATTGTACAATATACTGAAGTGAACAGAGACCAGTGTCTTTTTATACAGAAAACATTTGAATTCTTTTCCATCCAGAAACAAATAATTTTAATTTTAATGTTATTTTGTTTAATAGCCATATTTGAATTAGAATTCATACTTAATTGGGAATAAAATGTATCTTAACAATAAAAAGTTTGTTCGTAGCTACCTCAACCTCACTGAAGTGCTTTAGGTGTTATTTCACAAGGGGCTGATTTAAAATTCGAAAAAATAACAACTTTAATACATTTATCCTCGATTATTCCCCCTAAGGGTTTTTTTAAATCTAAATTTCTATAGAAATATAACCTCATTGTAGGTATTACCTATCAATAGAAATAACTAATAGAGTCAACATCGTCCCCGAATTGGCGAAGATAAAGCTTACACACGTATACAAATAAAAAAACGTACGTAACGAATTGAGAACCTGCTCCTTTTTAAAGTCCGTTAATAGCAAAAAATCACTCTACTTGTGATACTCTCTACCTAGAAGATATTTCAGTTAATAACATATATTTTTATTTTACTCTGTTTTAAGGAATAGCAAAGAACATACATAATATACAAAGATACGAGTATTAGTAGTACTAACGGCAACTTTTCCTAATTTTGCAATAAAGTGTTGTAAGATAAAAGGAGTTATTTTTTTATGGCATTAATTTCATGACAAAGCTTAAATTCTTCATTTACGTTTTGCCAACGCTCTGCCTGCCCTTCGAGAAAAAGTCATGAACCAATGTTAAGTTAATTTATTTGTATAAATCCAAATACCAATAAACCAATTTCCACAATTTAAGCTCTTCGTCTAGTACAGCCTACATGGTGTTCTGTAAGGCTTCCAAGCGGGCCCACTGGTATTGGCACGGAATCATACCAATAACATACGCCATGTATCATTTATTTACATGAACTTATTTTAATTGTTGCTAATTCGGATACATAAAGCGTGATACTCAAAATGGACATCGATTACGTAATTTACTTACATACGTAAGTTATTTACACTGTCTACACTGATACGTAAGGGCAATATGTTTGGCGGTTAGGTACTGTACGGCACAGATCAACACCACAAACGTGTATGTTAAAAGTAGCTGGAACCTAGAATGTGCCCATTCGATAAAATACATAGAACTTTAATACAAACATCCTAAAAGTTGGAAAGATACATCGTTTGAAAGTTAGATATTAAGGTCGATGTATGTCAACCTAGGAATTTTGTATTTCACCTCAGATTTATTTTACTGCTACAACTACGACAAGATCTCAAAATTATTGCCAAGTTCTATACACCTAGAGATACCACACCAATTAACCTATGACATAATTCAAGGTTCCAGCCACACAATATACCTACAGTATCATCATGATTCTTGATCTATATGTTTGGCCGTCGTAATGGCCGCTACTCGTCGCGCGGTTCCGGCGACGGCTCTCTGGATCAGTCGGGGGACTCGTCGACGCCGAGGGTGGTGGCGGGGAACAACGGGTACCATCCGTACGTGCGCTGCGGGAGCGTCAGCTTCTCTAGGCAGATCTCAACCCCGCCCAGTGCGAGGTTGTGCTCGAAGCCGCCGCAACGCTGCCACAGCATGACGACTAGAGTGCGCCCGAGGAACTCGGCTGACTGGAAGATAAACAAGTTGTTGTAAACCGAACTTCATTTGCTTGCTCATTTTAAAAGATATCGGCATTCTAAAATACGATTTCAAAATCTATTCTAACATTTGACTGGCCTCACAGCTCAGTTGCTAGTAGCTCTGCCTTCTGCGCTGTGTAGGTCATGGGTTCGATTCCCACTCACGACCAGCATTTGTGTGACGAATATCAGATGTGGTTCCAGTTTTACTCGATTTCTGACATTTCCCGTGAATTTTCGAAAGAAATTTTATCATACAAACCTTGTCCTGACTAATAAGAATAACGAAATAGATATCAACACAATTACTTCTGGAATATGATTGTTTACCTGATATTTGAGGGTTTGCTTGAAATGCGGCTCCGTAGTGCGGCGAATGACCCGCGTCTTGCGCTTGTGCAGCCATTTGTCTCCATCGCGCATATAGCACTTCACGTACGAATCTGGCACCTCACCGTTCACGCCGTAAACCCGACGCGCGTGAGAAATCTGCTTACATAAATTGATGAATGAGTTGACATACATTATTGCGTTGCCAAACGCTATGTTTAAATGTAAGTAGCTCATTTGCAAATAATGTCACCTCTAGTTCCAACTGTCCTTTAACCATGATGATACTGATGTTGATCTCCGCGTGCAGCGGCGGCAGCATGGTGTTCCTCGGCGGCAACTGGCCCGGGCCGAGCGGCACCGAGTCGTCGTCGCCCACCGCGTCGCAGGCAGCGGCCGCCGGCACCGCCGCCCACATGCTGCCCTTGCGTCCGGTGGCGGTGCCTGCGCCCACGGGACACGTGAATACCGCCGGCCGAACTCACTCGGCTGAGTGTGGCGTGAGACCCAACTCCACCGAGTGATCACAACCGATACACAAAATGGACATAAACCAAATTACGTAACGATATCAAAACAATTTAATGGAACACTCAAAATTACCAAAAATAAACATTACACGAAAATAAAGCACGTCAAACAGCTTCGTGCCGGTGTATACTTTTCTCGGCATACATTCAGTGACCCTAAACGTCTCCGTCCTAAACATACAGATGGAAGAGTAAGCGTCAAACGTGTGCAGCCAAAAGTGGAGACGAGTTTCTAATAGTTGTCTTAAGCAATCTTCGACTTATTATGGTAAGCATTCCGTGTCATGAGCAGCCAAAGTTGAACGGTAGGAAGGATTGCGTTTCGTGAAAAGTTTCGTACGGTGCTCGTGCCGCCACCGGCTTCGGCGAGCCGCGGAGCCCGTCGTGTCATGCCCGATCGCGACCTACTTTTACGTTTATTTCATTCCCTAACTCGTGAAGTCAAAACGACATAACTTTATTAAATCTTCTACGCCTACGGAGAGGACAACTTAATATTTATTTACAAGAAATCTAATAGAATGCGCTTCGAACAAACAATGAGTGACATTGCAGACAGAGGTAATGAAATCCAAATACCCCAGGCGACACATTGCCATCGAGATGAACTTGACAGCCGATCAGACGGTACACAGAAACGGATGAAGCGAGCGTGATCGCCCGCGGCCGGGCATGCGTCAGGACAGAACAGAACAGACATAGTGAAGTGATGAAAAGCGTCGGGCGCAGCCACATTCAACGGTGCGTGCGCGCGGCCGCCGCACAAGCGATGTATGACCATGCTACTACTGCGGCCGGCTCGGACGTCACAAGGGATCTCGTGCCCGGCACCGTGCACGGCGCATGCGCCGCGCCGGTACGGCCACCAGAAAACGGTCGCTTACCGAGGCGCTAACGGTCCGTCGCTGCTGACCAAACAAGCACAACACAGTACGATCAGTACTATCCTCAATGTTTACTTGTACACTCTAGGGTTTTGATGAACGGTGTAAGGTGGGGGGGTCGATAGGGGAGTGGTCTCGGTGGGCTCATGTTTCGGTATGGGAAGAACACCTGAAATCCGGCAGGGGTGCTCGGTGACTTGGAACCGTTGGTCATGATGGCGGAAAACAAAGTAATAAAAGAAATAATGTTTCAGAATCACAAAGTTTAAAGATGAAGTTAAATAATTTGCATAAATAATTATTAATTATTTGAGACAATTATACAAAAATATGATATTGATATGATATCGAGTTATCAAAAGAATAATCTATTATCGCTTAAAAACTCCTATCCTAACACATGTTGTTTTATCAACTGCTCATTGTACAGACATACAATAATTACAGAAGTAACAGCTTGGTCGGAAATGATCAAGTCAATTCGAAGTTTTAATTATAGGCTGAGTACTTTTTATTTGAGATTCCCAGATTCTAGGCTCAAGCAACGTAACAAGGCATTTCTATAACGCTTAAACCTGTTATTTTGAGCATAAAAGTGTCATATTCTGACCAAGCTAGAGAAGGAATGGAAGCGGATAGAAGCGGGATAGAGATCGGGGTACTTACGCCTGGCTGTGGAGCCGGAGAGCGAGAGCGTGCGCCCCAGCTCTCCCTTGACGGCGCGCAGCGAGCGCAGGATGTCGTCCGGGTCGCGGCGCACGCACGAGGAGCGGCGCCGCTCGTTGCGCCGCGGCACCGGCTCGGCGCCGGCCGCGCCCTCTATACACGTCATACTCATACCCACCACTCAATGCATTCCGTACAAAGTACTCCGATCGGGACAACACACAAATGAGTGGTCATGGAATCAAGGTAACACGGATAAACATTGTTATTGATTTATGACCGATTCTTACAATCAACTTACGGATCATTTGAGGTAAATTATTCTTGTATACATTCGTTAACAAACAAAATATTGATCGATCTAAGTATTACTTTCGCTATTTACGAGTATCTCTGTATGTTAATTATAAGAATACGTCATTAAGCATATCGTGATCACCCTCAATATCTGATTGGATGGATTGAGTAACACACATAAAAAGCTAATGTCATGAATAATCGAAACTATAGTCGTTCTACAGCCATTAAATATGAATTTGGGTTGTGTAGTCGAAATACAGCGCATAATTTTGTTCATTGCTCCTATTTGATCGATAACTCGGTGGGCCTAAAAGGGATCACTTTTCTATTTGAATCGGTAATCATCTAGGCATTGTTTGCAGCAAATGGTTGTATCTAATGTGTTTATGTCGGTGATCGTTAGTTAGTAGTTAAATTAATTGTTTTGTTGCTATCTAATTTACTGATGTCCATAAACAAATAGATCGGCACGAGTTATAATATGTTTGAATCGTTATTATGGTTGGTTTATATTAGTGCAATGATTTTATACTTTTGTGATTTTTCTATTTTGGGAAAGCGTAAGCCTTTGGTTGTGCCATGCCGTGCGGTGTATTTACCCTTTTCCTGTTGTTGGAAGGAAGATCGCCGCGAGCCAGGCAGCGAGCGAGAGAAGTCCTTGCCGAGCTGGTATACTTCCACCTCCAGGGTCTCCGACTGGGAGGAGCCGCGCCGCGAGCCGCCGACCCACGCGTGGTCGGGGTGCAGCAGCGAAGCGCACTCCCCGATCGAGTCCACGTCATCTGGAAGGGAACCGCGTCCTTTTACGCTTTTAATTATAAATCTGTATAATTGTGATTCAATTCATATATAAAAAGGACCTAATAGAAAAAAGATAAGTGTATATTTAAAAAAAGTAGATTTATGAAGAATATAATTATAAGGTTTCTTGTGAAACTCGTGCAGAGTACCTCACGGAATCCAGTTAGCGTTTCAAATATTAAAAGGGTATAAATAGACTTCCTTGCAGCTGGGTTCAAAATATAATATAAAGTATCTATCACCTATGTATGAAATAATCAAATCTACCTTAAAGGTACAACACAAATACAATGGCAATAAGTCTAAATTTACTGATAGAAAAAAAGAAATATTTTCTACATTCACTAGTGACAAACTACAACACAGGAAAGTAAGTAAAGTAAGTATTGTTTATAAAGATACCTGTTCAGGGCGCATATAGGAAGGACAGAAGAAGATAAAACACACTCAAAGTAATATGTAGGGTTGTACCAGAGATGGAGCGGTTCGAGGCGAAGTCCCCTCGACGAAGGGCGCGCGCGCCTGTCAGGGAGCCCCGAGGAGACGTGTTAGCGGAGCGCACGCCGCGCTCTTCAAGAGTCCACCACACCGCTCGCTCTTCAGCGAAAGCTTTCTCCACTTCCATCTAAAACAAATGGTTATTTGTCAGTGGTTGGTATGACTATAGGAACTTGATGTTCAAATTGACTAGTCTCACAGTTCAGTTTATAGTAGCTCTGCCTACGTTGTAGGTCAAGGGTTCGATACCTACCCAGAAGAAGAATAATTTGTGTGAAGAACATTAACATAGATGTTTGTTTTGTCTGGGTGTTAATATGTATTATGTATTTGTATTTACCAAAAAAGTACTATATATTATAAGTATTCTAACGGTTATCTAATTACCATAAAGCTATCTATATTCGGGACTAGAAAGTGCTGTAATATTTATTTAAAAATTATACGTGCATTACGTTTCATTTTTAATACTGTTGGTCATCCTAAAACAACATATTAAATCTTCAAACCTTATAATGAGCAGGTTCGTTATTAACTGAAACATGTGACAAGCCGTTACAAAGAATACGTCTTATGTCATTTAAAGGTACCGTGGTACAATAGCGTGGATCAAACAACAATAAGACCGCGTATTTTTGAAGTTCATATTTATTTAAAAATATAAATTTTTTTAGATTTTTTTCTAGGAATTCTACGTTTTTGGCTTTCAATAATATACTTACAGTGCATTCGCCAATAAGTAAGGGGTCGATGCCAGGACAAGCGTCCCACAGCGTGAGCTCCAAGGCTCTGCCAGCCAACAAGTCAGCAGTAAGGCCTCCAAAGCCGAGAGTGGCGTTCCACACAGGATTGCAAGAGGCGGAAGCCGGATCTGTCTCCACGGGAGGGCAGCTCTCTCTGAAAATATTCAACAGCTAGATGACCCGACAGACGTTGTCCTATGTTTATTCACAATTTGATAATCACTAATCGGCATTATAGTATAGTAGCAGAAATCTCATAGAAAAACACTGTCAGCTTCCCGATTTTTTTCCAATTTTTCGGGCGAAGATCATTTTTTCCGGAAAAAAAAAACTTTACGATGATATCATTTCACAGATATGGCGAACGCCAGTAGCTATAGATGTAGAGCAGCTACGTAACGTGTATTTATCGAAAGTTCCTAGTTGAGATAGTAGGTAAAGTAAGTAGGTACGTACAATGATGGTAACAAGCGAATCCTGGCGAATGCTTCTGGCTCGTCACCATAACCAAGCGAAGGGTCACGAGCTGGCAGGTCGTCGGCTGCGATCAGGACCACGACGAGCTTGCGCAGCTCGCTCTCAAACCACACTTGTAGTTGAGCGCGTGCAGGTGGACGCTCACGGGCCCGCTCCATGCGTTCTTGTTCCTTCACACACACGATACTAGTTTAAATATACTGCATATTGATCAAGTTGCTCCTCTTAAGACTTTTGGTAAAATTGCTAGAAGTTTATTTGAAAAATGCATATTGACTATTTTTTACCATCTGTCGCGAGGAGAAACTTTGAGGAGTACAAATGTAGCTAGTACAAAAATATGATTTGGTACAGACAAAAAAAACATAACCCGGAATATATACTCTAAATCAGTCTTCAAAGTTTTGGGTAATGCATTGCAACTTTATCGAGTAACATGCAGCAACCACCAGCTATGTAGTTATTACGTTCATCGTCCAGCAATACAGACGTCCACGAATCGTCATTCACTGAGTGCGTTCCATAGCGATGCAATTATACTATATTTTCATTTAAATATGAATTTTAATCATATCATCATGTCCAATTCAGTTGCAAATTTAATATAACATGCTTCGGGCTGAGGCATTTCTATCGAACACAAATTAATGAAAAATCGGTCGTTATCATCCGCCATGCAGTAAGCTGTGTCATGCTGATACCCTCTTATCACAAGCTGCATCTGCATGAACCTGCTCCCTACGATTCACTCCTAGTCTTTGTATATTAATACTCTAGAGAAGATGTGTCAGATATGCCTTGCAACTATTAACGCTTTGGTTACTGCATAAGCTTTTACGGACAAGGGAGGTCTATCTTTTCTAATCGTAGATCTACGTTTTATTTTTAGCGCAGTGGTTAAAATGCTACGGTAAGTAAAATCTAAAGTGTCTTGTACTTTTAAGTACATACTAATCAGTTTAACAGCTATGAGGCATTTTGAGGATTAAGATTCAATGGAGTAAAAAGGAGCTATAGAGTGTCCTAGGTAAAATAGTAAGATAAATTAAAGCCATAACAAAAATATTATCGCCCAGGTCATACTGGTTGTTTATACGCGTTAAATTTGTTGTGCTGATGTTTCCTCTTTGCAATAAATAAAAGGCTCTACCTTATAGGTTCGGACTTACTTCATAAACAAATGTGGGGATAATGGTTTATGAACATTGCGGCAATGTGCTGTGTATGCCTATCGGAAATTTGCTTTTCAGGCGTTCATTCACATCGATGACAACTGTATGTTAGAATAAACGATGTTTAAAGCAATAAAATACATTCACGAATTCATCGTACACATTCAGGACAATCATAAAAACATTTAAATTTTGAGCATCGTGATTAAAATTCGTGTCACCACAGAGAGGCGTTCATGTCGGTGCTGTCACTAGACCAATGCGCACAGAATCAATATTGTGCCACTACATGCATATCTCAATCGGTAAGTAATGAGTCTGTACGAGGAACAACGAACACTACTACGATAGAGCAGAGCGGGTATGTACACGTGTCGCCGGCTGTGACGTCGCCACATGACAGAAGCGTCGGTGCGCGCCTGTCGCTCAAGGTGTTCCAGTGCGGTGACCGTGCTCCACCACTCCAAGCTCCTACAGAGGCTATCGCTGCGAGCGTCTCTCGACTGTGCCACATCACACTACCAGTACACTAACTCAACAGCAAGACTCGGTAACACACTCGATGCTCAATATATGGGCGGTACGAACGGATGATTGCGAGATTCCGATGCTTCGTGATGTCCATCGGTGTCCATCTTTACTTCGTCACGACGCTCTTCTTTATCCTCACCGAAGCTATTTTCAATATTTTCTTGCTACCTTCACGTCAGTCTTCATAATCTTGTAGGTGCATTGGTCTTCTATATTTTACAGTGTATTGCGCGCGATAGTAAAGTTTGTTGTTTTGGCTAAGCTGAAAGCGGCGGCGAACTAGCTTCACTACTTTGTTTATGTTTACTGCCTTTAGTCAACACTAATCATCCACGGTATCCTATAGATGATGTTCGATCTCGGGACGCATCCCCTACTCTACCATCGAACACTAACATTTGATTAGCGTGTTTACCTACACTTACTCAAAATTGTTATTTGATTCATCATAAATTGACTTTTTGCCGATTGTTCCCTAACTTGGTCCGGCGCCGATGTCGTTATAATGAAATTGGTCGGGTGATAGTAAAAATAAAAATCTGAAAATAAGTAGGTAGCATTTTTTCACACACTTCACTTATGATAATCATCTTATAAACGATAACCAATATAATTAGATAACAAATAAGTGAAAAATATACGAGGTATATAAATATTTTGAGTAAACGAACAAGGTATACCTTTGTTTAAATATCAAAGGTTAACAAAGTTACAGTACTCCTACGGTCGTAGGTATATAAATACTAATTTCTTATAACTAGGCTAACGTGGAAGATGTTTGATAGATTAGTGCTACAGTATCACAGCAGATCAACGGAGGCCAGTTTCTGCACTCACTTTGCTATTTGGTTTGGAAACCAACATGTTACTTGTGATTTAGTCATTTTATTTTCATGAATACGTACAGATTGGACAAAAGTCCCGCAGACGTGACAAGGTCTCAGTGGCCAGGAAAATGTGATATGAGAATACACCAATAACTCATCACAGTATAAAAGAAGTCGTTAGACCAAACTCGGGTCCTTCACGCCCCAGTAATAAACTTTAATTTGCTTTAATATCACATAGAGTTCCAGTAACAATTGATAGTCCAAAACTGAGCATGACCCGTTTTAATCTGTGACCCTCTGTTATACATACAAGTACTATGCAGTAATGAAGTAGGTAAAAGAGATCAATTGCTGGATCATCTTTATAAAACAGTAAAGCGCGTCAGTGTAAGACTAATTAACAATGAACTAGTACTAGAAATATTTACAACCGCAGTTAGTGGTCACGATCAACCAAATGAGCAATTATACTCTGAAATCGAATTCGAGGATATCTTTTGTAAACAAAGATGCCACATTTCAAAAAATATTTTTAGTAGTTATTTTATTCGTTTCAAAAAATATTGGCCTTATTTGGCCAATATCCGCAGTAGTAGGAATGTTTTAAAGTCAGATCTGATACTTCGATTTTTATTTGAAAATATGTCGAAAAGGTTTCCGCCATATTTTCATATTAAACAAAATTATAAAAAAAATATTGTTTTTCTTGGTAGATTTGTAAGAACGCAGTAGTTAAGTAGTGCGGACGTCGTATTTTAATGCGAATGCCATTGCAAGTCTAGCATGCAGCAACGAGTAAATCAGAAAAAATGTGTGCAATACCACTTTTTCAAGAAGATATAAAGGAAAAAATTTTGAGGAAACCATAACATGCCTATGTAGTGCGTAACCTAGTAGCAACCATAGTAAGCCTGTAGGCCGAATTTTTATATTTAAGATAAAGTAAATAAGAGATAGGAAATGTGAGAAAGAAAGGAGTAAATCAAGTGACTGGGGCGCTGCATGTCTTTATGAATACCCAAAAATTGTTACACGAGGCACGACTAGCCGTGCAGAGGTGAGATTTGGGTACAGTAGAAGAGGCACGAAAGTATAGTGAATCGTGTCTCTTTGGTATACAATCTGAAACATTGTTACCTATAAGGGAACGTTTTGAAACTTGCGAGTGTGAATGGAAGAGTTAGCTTCCGACGGGTGTGTATCAAATACAATATAAGCTATAAAAATAGCTTATGAGTGAAGCAAAACAGGCATGTCATATTCGTAGCAAGTGGGAGTCCGCATTCTTTGCCTACCCCTATGGAAAAGAATCATAATTAAATACAAGACATATAACTATTACATAATATGTATCACAATTTCTCTTAAACCGTATATAATTCAATATATATTGAAATCACATGCGCATGAGACGTATCATCCCCGTCTCGGGTGATGGACGCATCAGGATGAATGCGAATCAGTGTTGTCATGGGCGGGGGTGGCCACCAGGAGGGCTCTCAACTCGTTCCGTCACATTTTCACATAAAAAAAAAACAATATGCATGGTTTATCACTTCACAGTTACTTTGAAAGCGAAATTTAATGGAATTGCTTTGTTTACAAAACATATCTTCAGTTGTAAATTCGAGCATCGGTAAAGTTGATCCAGTAACTGTTGTTACAAAAGAATCTTAGAGCACGGATATTGTGAGTGATCCGAAAAGCGCAGAGGAGTAGGCACCGAGTGACAGTCTCTACTATAGTTTATGAAGGGCGAGCGTACCGCTCAGTGTCTCATGGGTTCACAACACATATTGTTACAAATAAAAGCCTATGGGTATTATACCGGGGTTTTCGGCAATTTCCGTCGAGTCGGCGACGATGGCGATTTGTCCGTATCCGGTTCTGTGAACCAAAACAATGTGCATTACACTACTACTTAACCTAAACGACCTTAGCGGCGATCAACCCTAATTAAATAATCTAGCGTAGGTGCATCAAATAAACCTAGATGAAGACTGGAAGAAGAAGAAAACGAGTGTTTAAATAAAATTTGAAGAGTGATATACCTACTATTTAGGTAAATAGGTAATAAAATATAAATAGAATAAAGAACAGGTGTATAATAGCTGAAAGAGGAAAGATAAATGAAAAAACTGTGTTTTACTTATTTTATGAAATTTTGTACATGTGTGTCAAAGCAGTGATTTAGGTAACTGAAGTGAATTTGTTCGGTCGGTATGATTCAAACTTCTAGAAGCGATGGCAATTAGTTGCATTTTACTAAATCTCTGCTTTGCAATGAATTATTAATTTGCCTATTTCATTCATTAATTTCGTCTAAACAGACGGAACAAATAAAAGAAAGAAGCTTAGTGTAATAAAAACGTAAACGTTGGTACTGTTCAATCTAACTACCTATTTAATCAGTTTAAGACTTTTGCCCTGCAGGACCCCTTAAATTTACGGTTGTCGGTTAGATGGCCGTGTTGCCTTCCGTAGGATCCCTTGAGGGACGAACGACAACTTTGGTGGGGAGCAAAGACTCCTACTATTTTCCACAACTGAAATAGGTGACATATCTCTCCTAAGATTAAAGTTGACATTGATTATGATGGTAGGTATGGTGTGAAGCATTACGCTCATCACACAGATGTTTGTCCCGGTCGGGTACCCGGATTTTAAAGTGTTACTCTGGTAGTTTATTAATTGAGTTTAACATGTAAGAATCTTCTATATATCTAAATAAATATCCGTCCCTGGATGTGAGGAAGATACGTACCGTATAGTGCATGGTGGTGATGAGAAGACTGCGAAGTGGGCGGCGGCGTGTCGTCCATCTGCGGTGCCGGTTCCACCAGTAACTCGACGCTGTCTCCGCCGCGCTCGAGCACTGCGCACACCTCCTCAAAACTGCGCTCCGTGAGGGGCACACCTCCCCATTCTAATACCTGTACCGTTTTTCCAGTGATGCGTACATTATTTTTGTTTTATTGAAAGATATCAGTTTTATACAATATAATAGTAACTTGCTTTGTTCCGGTGGAAGAGTGGCGGTACTGGTGGGCGCAACGTATCACGACTTGGGTCTTCTCATATTTCGCTAGGGGCGACTGGAGTCTTATCGCCGATGTTTATGGGCGGCAGAAACTATTATACTTAACATCAGGTGGGCTATCTGCTCGTCCCGTCTCGCCTCGAACATCAAAATGCCAAACGCCAACTTATACTTTCAACTAATTTGGCTAACTATAGTAACTTTGTTTTTGCAAGCCATATTCGATCACTACCAAAAATAAAAATAAACAATTAATAATAGCAAGGTCCAAAATCAACGGATACGTGGAGAAGGACCCTTATCATCAACATCATTTAAATTTGTAGTGGATGGGAGGTTCACGCGCTCTTGAGAAACTCATTACGGCAAAGGCGTTTAGGAAATGACCTTTATTACAATTTATAAATGTTTACTATAGGTAAATGGGCTACACCAAATCCAGGTTATGGCTTCCTTAAAATGGTTTTCATTATGTACCTTTTATTCAAAACAGTTTCAAGCGGAAAAAGGTACACTGCTACAAATACAAACCCTGACCTGGTCTGAAGTTCAACACTCAATTTGCACGTCCCTTTTTCCGTGATTTTCCCATTACGTAAGAAAATTCAAGGCAAAAACCTTTTAAGACGGGCACAGCACAGCCTTTGGTAATAAGAATGTGTTCTTAGAAGACAAGACATCTTACATAAGATGGGGTCTCAATTCAGACGTTAACATAGTAATTGGGTATACGGTTGCCAGAAAAAACCTGGACGGGTTATTAAATTAAATCGAGAACCTTCTTCGTATTTGCACAAAGATGGGAGAAAAGTTCAACAAGATTATTTTATATGAGTAATGAAGATGCATAAAAATGATACTCTATAAACGTGTATCTGTTATGGTTGTCACATTTCATTCGTTGGTATGTGATATTCAAAAAAGGAAAACCGCATGTTTCGTTGTTAACATGACTTTTGTACTGGTTAAAGCTGCCTACCACAACACAACATATGCCATTCTCTTACGAGTATAGTATATGTTGTGTCCCCAATCAACTTTTCAGTAAGTATTTTATGTATCGACGATCCTCTGTAGTAAGCGCTAAGCAGTAATCCGATGTAATTGTTCCTATTTGATGCACTATTGCAAATACAATAACAAAATTATTTAATAGTGACAGAAAGTTTACGACACTTATCAATACTGAATGAAAAATACTTTAAACGTTAAAAGACCTATACAGACTAAAAAAATGTTGAAGTTAATCGATTTTATGAACCGTTAAACGAACACAAAACTCCTAAAGATGATTTATCTAAATGGTAATCTGAGTTTTATAAGCCTTAAAACGTCCGGAAACAGTGTTAACGTTGGAATTGTCCACTCCCGGTAAATGTTTGTTTGTTTGTTGTTGGTACATCTGTCACGTACCTTGTCGCCCTGCGAGAGGCCGGCGATGTCCGCGGGCCCGCCCGGCACCGTCCATACGATGACAGCCTCGCGGCGCCCGCTCGCGTCCGGCTTGCCTCCCACCACCCGCATACCGAAACCACGCGCTGTAATTAATTATTTTTACAGACCTATACAAAGCCCTTTATCCTTTGAATCATTAATTATTTAAAAAGCCCCCTTTATTGTCAAAAGTGAAGCTCATCGTACACTGGTAACGGTCTGACTTTGATACGTTTTGATCACGTGGAAATGAGAAATTGAGGTAGCCTTTATGAATATTAAATCGTGCGCGATGTACACGGAAATATCAATCACTATATAAATTAATTGGAATGTTTTTTTGGTTGATGAAACGACACAGTTATTGTCAATATCTTTGTGGTTGGTTTATAGTTACCCGTAAACACGAGCGTGCTATATGTATCGAAATGTTGGGGAAAATAATAAGGCAATTACGCGATAAAACACCATAAATACATTTAAAAGAAAAATGTAATAAAATATACAATTTGTGAGTAATTTGATAGAGAAGCCAATCACCAATTTCTAAGTAGCGTAACTTACATCGATGTCCTTTATCGTTGGGGTCGCGCCGCAGTTGGACGCGGCGGGGCGAGCGATCGTCGACATCGTGGATGACTATTTTGATGGCCTCAGCGTCGACGGACATCTGGCGAGCGGCCGCGGCAGCGGCGGCGGCGGCTGCTGCGCTCGCGGCGCTCGACTGCTCAGATGACAGCGACCCTATCGCGCAAAGTGCGCCTGTTCGCTGCTGAAGTGCCGCTATGTCGGGCCTGGGATTTATGAAACCATAATCCATAATGTCATATCTAGAGTACAATTATAACAATAACGTTATTTTAACGTAAGCGTAATATACGATAATACCTTCACTTTTACGAAAGGTATAGTAAAAAAAATATTACAAAATGTGCTACTAAAATATAAATAGTTCTGTTTATTAAACGATATTTATGATAAAAGTTGTACCAGTAACACATTTTTTAACAAAAACTAAGCTAACTACATAAAGAAATTTAAAAATATCGTTTTTGCGATTATACTGGTAAGAATAAACTAACCGCAATGTACTATCCGTTTCTACAATAATAAATAAAGACAATATCAAGTACAGTTTTGACCCGTTTCGTCCATGCGATATCCTTGACACAATCAAGAGGGTGCGGCCGGGCTATAATCTATCACGCTGGCTCAACGAGGATAATCTCCACATTTATTTGAATAGCGGGAGCACCTTACCTGTTGCACGACGGATTTAATGAAAACATGCTACTCAAAGGCTTTCTGAAGGCAGTCTTTTAGGAATAATACCTATGCAAATTTGTTTAGTCAACCTTCAGAATTTATAAAAGAATAAAATATCCGTTTTGTAATTTTATGAGAATATTAGAAGACGAGGCTGCGGGCTCCCTGATGGCAAGTGGGAACGGTCGCTGAATATTACGTGACACGTGGAAACGTAGCTACACTATTTCTATATTTAATTCTATAAAACTTCTCTTGAAGGCTCATATAGAACATCATATCACAAGATAAAGATATGTGCAAAATTGCATAAGGAAGTTGGTCCGTATAAAAAGCCACGAGATAGTGCAACGTTTTACAGGTGGAAATTTGTAATGTTTTTTTGTATTCATTATTTGGTTCTCAGCTTGCACCTTTCAAATATTTTAAACTAGCTGTGCCCCGCGGTTTCACCTGCGTAAAACTTAAAGAAATCACTGAGAGCAGACTTATATAATAGTATTTCAGTATATTACAACACAGCATGGTACTGACGTATAATTACCTATTTCCCCAGCGCACGCGGATAATGCAGTTTGATAGCTAACTGTAAACTTTAGTGTAATGATATATGAATGTGGCTATCATATACGAAAATATTTTTTCAAGTCCGACTGATAGTTCCAGAGATTGACTCGATTGAAGAATTTGTTTTTTTCATATTCAAACAAACAATTTCTTCAGCATTATTAAATTAAAAGTATTGATAGGTATCTGATTGACGTAAAGATTAAATTTTCGGTGCTACATAATTTAATGGAAATTTTTAGTTATTTATATTTTTTACTTTAGATAAAACGTCTGGGCCTATTACATTACCTAAATATAGTAACAAAAGAAAGGATACAAAAATAATAAGAGCTAGTAAGAACTTATTTTTATAATTATGAATATTATACCATGTAAATTAAGAATCAAATGAAGATGAAAAGTTAGTATAACTAGTTAAATAGTGCCTCACAGTTGGCTTCCTCGACGTCTAATGGGCCGGTCATCGTCCACCGTGAGTCCAGATATCTGTGGCGTGGAGTCTACATCATCAGGTGGGCGGTAAGAGCCGCGACGTGATGTTGCGCCCGCTACCACATCAACTGCTGATGCTCTGTCATATATAAAAAAGTGAAACATTTGTGTATAGTCAGCTTTCAAAAAACGCTAAATACACACTTAATGCAGGTAGTGAAGTATCTGTATTGACTGAGTACTTTGCGTGAACCTTAGCGGTGATTTCCTTTATCCAACGCAAGTTGCAATGCAAGTTAATTAGTGTGGTTCTCTAAAGCTTATCAATTAAAAATTAAAAATTAATCAATTACTTTACAAACAAAATGTGCGTTGCCTATGTCCTGGTTAGAAAATATATGAATAATATATTTTCTAAAATAAATTCGTGGGAAAACCATGACGGCGCACAAGCTCCACTGCACATGAGCAACAAGGCGTGAATAAATGTATGCGTGCATTTGGTTCGCTGAAATGCAACTCCTGAACACTTACTCTCCATCATAAGAGCGTTGGCTACAATAATCTGGGGTAACTGGAACACATTGAGTTCAATCACCTGCGAGACATGGGCGGCGGAGCCCCGAGGGCCGGCTTCTGAGGGCCAGCGGCGGCCGGTGGATCGTCCTCTTCGTAGGAGCGCTGCCGCGGCGTGCGCACCGAGCGCCGCCTCGCCGGGCCCGCCGTGCTCGGCCTCCGGGAATCGTCCGGCGTCTTGCTGCCGCCACCCTTTAACTGCCGCAACGGCAGCGTGGTTAAAATAGTTATATTATAAACATACCTTCTATTTAATTTGATTAATAGGTGTGGCTGGCCTCACAGCTCATTTGATGGTCTTCTGCCTTTTTCGCTTGGCAGCGCCGTAAGTCGTGGGTGCGAGTTTCACCCATGTCAAGCATTTGTGTGACGATCATAGATGTCTATTAGTCTAGGTGTTAACATGTAACATGTGTGTATTGACAAAAAAAGTACAGTATAAGACTTTAAATTATAAAACACTGTCTTGTACAGTGAAGATATCATGCTGCAGCAACGTCACCTGGAGACGCGTTCATAATGCCGACGCATATAGGCATCTATTGATACAAGGTTCATAAGATTCAGCCAAAGCAATACAGTCGGAACGCTGCGAGCTTTCACACAAATCTCAATTGTTATGTTATTTATTATAGCTTACTTGTAGAGACGTACAAACTCGTGTCATTGTGGCACTACTGTCTGTGAATGGGATCAATAATGGAACGCTGATGCGCTTACATTTTTATTATCTGCTCACAGAGTGTTATTTCCACGAGCAAACATGAACGAAACGTGACTCGAATATTTATAAACATGAAACGAGAATTTTGACGCCTTACCATTAATTTTATCCAAAGCTAAACGTGGGAGTAATTTCATAGTCTATTATTAAATGAAAATATTGTACTTAAATTGTATGAAAACGGTTATTAGCTTTGGTTCCTAGAAATCATCTGAAGGTAGTTATAAGCTGCCCGCCTTTCATGAATTTTAATTGCAATACTTGCATATAAAGGACGGAGCATGAGATCCTTTAAATTTTAATTTCTTTTTGGACTGGCTTGAATGATCATTATAATTTTTTTTTATGTAAATCAGAAAAAACAATCCCATAGATTAACACGTGAATTGGTCATGATTTGAAAGGATAGCCTGTGATTTCTTAACATATGGAAGACTAGCTGTTCCCCGCCATATCGTCCGCGTGGAATTTAACAATTTTTGTCTTTCTTTTTTCAAATTAAATACATACTTCTTAATTAGGTGATGTGAAAGTCCCGTCAAATTGGTACAGCTGTTCTGGAGATTAATTAGCCTGAGATTGAAAATTAGGTATAAAAAAATTTAAAAAAATATTTGATTGTGTAATAATTACCATAAATACTTTCAATTTAGTAACATTTAGTATAAAGCTGATATTGTGACGTTTCAAACAAGACAGAGAGATTATTTTTCGTAAGACTACCAAAGCCAGTGCCAAACATTACTTTTTCCAATTCCTTCAGTGATGCTGGTGATACGTCCGAATGCCTGCGTAGTTCGGGTGACCTCGGCGGTGCAAGTCCAGTGTTGCCACCGCCGCTGCCAAGCCTGGCTTCCGAGTGGCGACGTTGTAGGGCGTCCAACACTGGTATGTCGAGAAGTGAGTCGGTGCTGTCTTGAGCCGCGGGAGGCAACCGAGGGGCCGCTTTGCGACGGCAAACCGAACATTGCCATGAACTCTAATGGAATATACGATTAATAAGACATATAGCAGATTAATATTAAGTTGGGAGTGAGAATTAAAAAAGGACTGAAAAGTTTATATTTTATTGGCATCAGCGGTGATGAATTAGAGGCGTGACAAAAAGAAACAGACAATTCTAAACCTTAAATAATATTAGGCAAATTCTAAATAATTGTTACTCACATCATCGCGCATTACTAAAAAAATATTATTAAAGCTACTTGAATCAGTTTAAATAACTTAATTAACAATTTCTTAGAGTGACCGGTTTAACTAAATAATTTTTAAACGTACCTGTGATAAACCGGAAGTCGCAATAGCGAAAGAGCATCATGAAAATACGAAATACTTAGATGATACAAAAGCGAAGACTTACCGCGTCTTCGTCGTTAGACGGCTTTGAGTATGAGGAGCAGTCTTCACAAACACGGTGCTGACAGCCGTTGCACGTGTGGTACACTTCCCCAGGCTTCAAAGCTTTCAGGCACACTCGACATGCGCCCACACGGGACGGAGCCTTGCCAGCCTCTCTGATAATAATAAAAAACCAACAATCAAAACAAATTCACAGTATATTAAATTACTCAATACTCAATAGTTCATTATATAGTTCAGGAATAGAAGTGTACGATATAATATGTATCAATAGCAATAAGAAAGTGTCCTTCTATATACAGTAAGTGCACAAAAAAACCTTTTTTTTTAATATAATATTGACGATAAACTTGACCAAGATATTATTTGAATATTTTCGTAATTCAATATTTGAACTCATCACATATATAATATCGAATGACTGATTTAAAAAAGAACAATTTGTATATTTTCCATCCCTTAATTCCCGCCCTTAGGAGGTTTTAGCCCAATAAAACATTAGGCACAAAATATATTTCTTTTATTAGCGTAGTAGCGCACGCCGGGTATCCGCTAGTTTGATGATATAGTTATAAATTTGATATACTTATATACTTCTGTAGCAGTAGTTTTTGTATACCGTTCAGTCTTTGCTGGCGCAGGCGGAGGCTGGGCCGGCGGCGGCGCCGGCGCCGGCTCTGGGGGCTCGTGCACTGTCTGCCTGGGCCCCAGCTTCGTCACTAGAACACAAATAATACTTAATTAACTTATAGAAACATATAAAAATTTGCGTTTAACCGCTTTTAGTTTTCTATTTGACAATTCGTAACCATACAATAAACTGTTTCTTCTGTTTTCTCTTCTGCCTGTTTGTCTGTCTTACCGTCTGGCTTTTGAATCATAAGCCGTAGCGTGCCTAGCGAATAATAAAAAAATACAGTTGGGTGGTATAAAACTTGCGGTATCAGAGTAAAATTTGCACCTGTCTGGTATTTTTCAATGCCTTATTAGCTTCAATTTAACAAAATAAGACTGCGTAAAAAAACCAAATTACATTTAGACAAATTGCACATATTTTTGCAAGTCATTTATAAAATCCAGTATTTTGATACTACAAGACAGGTTTTGAGGAAAAATATTAATATTATTGCGCCCAAAAACGGCCATTACAATTTGATAGTCACCTCTTATGCTAAATTCCATCAAGCCGTTTAGGCTACAGAGCATGCCAAAAATATACATACATACATACAAACATATATTCGAAAAATATAACCCTCCCGGCGCAGTTGGGTAAAAAGGTGCATTAAAAATTATAATAATTATAATATAATTAATTATTTGTCTAAAGTTCAAAGACCAATCAAGGGAAAATCTTATCGTTTCTTAAGGCAACAGTTTTTATTTTAAAATTCGAGTAAATTTAGATCATTTTGACCGTGAGCACAGTATTAAGGAAAAATAAAACAACAAAATCTTATTAACAGAATGATATTTTACTGACAGTGGGTTTGTAAAAGAAATTTGATGCGCATGTTTATAAATAGCATAATAGCTTAGCTTATAATAGCATCATCCCACACAACGTAGGGGCACCTTCGTAGCAATGGAGCTGCGTAGGCGGCCGTCGCGCGCCGTCTACGGCGTAGTAACCTAAATGATATTTGCGAATAACAAGGAAAAATGGTTACCAATTATATCCCGAGACACAATACAGGGCTTCTCAAACAGTCTCAAGCCTATCACAAAGTTAGAGGCCCCGCAGGAGACTGAAGCCACAATTTATGAGTTATATGCTATTTTCGTAAACCACTGTCGGCCAAATCTAAGATGTGATTCTACGTAACGTGAGCATTGTCGGTGAAAAAAGTTATTTTCGCAAGTTTGCTCAAACTAGAAAGTATTTGATGATTAAACCAAGCAATTGGGTATTTTGGGTAAGAGTGGAGCCGCTCGGACCTTTGGGTTTCTACTTGATCATATTTATAGGGACACCCTTCATAAAGCTACAAATGTAAGATGGAGTGAGTGCGTAAGTACATACTCAAGTATGTTAGGCACCGTTAAGAATTCAGATCAAATTTAACTCAGTTCATTATTATGAAATACAGAACTTGAATGAAATGATGGGAATTCAAATAAGTCCACAGTTTGTGTCTACCTTTCAAGGAGGAATCTACTAACAATGCGTGCTGGCGCTTTCTCCCCCACCCCCTGTGGAGCCTGCGACACTCTGCTATGAATATTGAGAAATAATCATAAATTCCACCGCTCACTCTGTTAGACGATGCCAAATACTTGGCGAGGTTTTTGTCTTGCGCTATATCTTTATGAGAGTAGGCTTAATTTTACAGGCATATTATGAAATATAAGCTATATTTATTAATGTTACGAGTATTTACAATCAAGATTAAAATTATTATACGAAAGATAGGTTTACCTCAAATACTAAATGTTTGTATTCAAAGATAAATTTCGATGTAAAATTAAAAAGAAAAGATCAATGAACAATAACCTCAATGATGACGCTGTCTAAAATAAAACAATTCTACTATAATAATCATCAAAAATTGATATTTTTAATAAACTAGCGAAACTAAACTACCGCCCCGGCTTCGCACGTGTGCAATGTAGATACTTATTTGGGGCAGTGTGAAGTGATTAATAATATTATGATTAGTCTTATACTACAAGATATCTTTAAATACAATATTTACAGCTGTTTTTTCATGAAACAGTACAAACATGTATCCTTTACTCTCGAAAGAGCTACTCGTACATATAACTGGCCGTGTGAACAGTCCGCCGGCCGCTCTGCCCCTTTTTTTAAATCTCTGATATCTTCTAAGATATTCATTTTAACGATATGCTGTTAAGGGCAATTTTGATCTACATGAAACGCACAACGTATTCAATATATATCATTGGATAAGGAATAATACTGTATTGTTTAAAATAGCGATAATCATATAACATTATATAACCACATTATAACATATAGCTCGCATAAATTAAAACAAACTTTATTGAAATTTATTTTGCTAAATCTCAACATTCAATACGCATGTTTTATACTTACATATTTTATGTTTAATAATTTTACAGCATAAACGTGATCCGTAAAGCTATGATTACGCAGATAAAGCTAAAGAGAGGATTAGACTTGGAAACGTTTTGTTCTCGTAATCATGACTACGTGATATTTTTTCTCTTTTGCGATAAAAAAGATTTTTATCCCACCAGTGATGAATGGGTATTGTTCACGGCAAGAGAGGTGTGTAATGCGTAGATGAGGGGCGCGCTTTGGATGAAACGGTCCGTGGCGGAATTTTGAATTTCCAGTGTATGATTAGATACCCACTTCGTTTCACTAGTAGGTATTTGGCCGTTTTGCCTCTGTATATTTACGTATCGCTGGGTCGGTGTATCTCTAGGAATTAGTGAACCAAACCTTGCGACGGGTCGACCTCAAAAGTGATAAAGGTTGAATTCCACCCTAAAAGCACGTTAGTCCCTTACCCGTGGTTTTACCGTGGTTTACATTTACAAGTTATTTACAGTACCAAAAACAAACACAAATGAAGGCGTTTATTTATTTTCATTTCAGAACTATTTCCTTCTTATTTTTGCTATTTACATATAATTATGTAAAATATAACTTGACAAGATTATTCCAAAATTCGTCTCGTAGATTACTTGCTATATTTTTAGATTTTGGGTAGACCTCTAAGGATAATTTCACAAATAAACAAAATTATACCAAATATTTGTCACGCACGGAATCTTATATTTATTTTATTTAGTTTTATAATATTTTTATTCAATTGCTGCTATAAGTTGCACGCAGAACTTAAAGTGCCTTCCTACTTATATGTTCATAATTAAGATATTACGTAACTTCTCAGCGAAAAGCAATTTATTTACCTTCGACATTATTAGTGTTTTAACGAGAAGGCAACCTTAACGTGGTTTATAAACTGCAAAAGTAAACTTTCCTCTAATTAACCCCAATGAGGCTTTGTTACAGTTTCGAAACATTGAGATCATTTCGTCAAACGCTTGTTATCTACTTAACCGGCACACAATACACGAGTATTACTTCGCAATATAGATGGAAATTTGTAATTAACGAAGCTCGATAAAATTTCCAGGGCTTACCGAGCGTGCACAGAGAAGAGCAACTAGGTTGTTTTTTTATGTTACAGCGTGCACGAGCTGGCGAGTGGCTGGGAAATTCACTTGATGGAAACTAGTCACCACCGCCAATGGACATCTGCAATACCAACCAACGAGGCAACGCCGATGCACTGCCGGCCTTTCAGATAGCGATTAAAAAAATACCTCTACAGCAATATTATAACTAAGTCTAGTCGGAACTATCGGTAACTTATTAAAAACTATAATACCTTTATCCTGTGCGGTGAGGAGCGAAGAGGAGAGTGTTTGCCGTAGTTTGCCGAACGTGCCGGGCGCCTCGATTTGCCCCGGCACCGAGCTGGTGTCCTCTGTCGCCACCATCTGTTAACGACACGCTATTTAATTTATTTTCCCAACGACAAATAAATGCACTTAAAGCATATTGTTGAGTCGTTTTGTTAAATTTCAGAAAAGCTGTGTCAAATCTTATTCTATTCTGTATTATGTACATATACTACATAGGTCTCAATAAACTCAAAATTAACATCAGATATTGTCATTTGATTCGAGCTGATATATATGATACTAGCGACCCGCCCCGTCTTCGCACGGTTAGTAATAGTAAACCTTTCTCTTGAGTCACTCTATCTATTACTGAAAAGTGCATTAAGATACGTTACGTAAAATATGTAAGGATAATCATATATATGAGCGGTATTTGAAGATAGAAGGTAAGAATTCCCTTTAATCCAATCATGATCTTTTATTTTTATCGCAATTTATTATGACAGCTTTATTGTTTTACGCGTATTTTCAACCATATAATAGTACGACTCCCAAAAAGTAATCACTCTCGTGGGTGACTTAATAGAACTAAATGGTACCAGAAGCTCTATCGGAAGTATTCTGGAACAGTTCTATCCACAACACGGGTTATTAGTCTACCTACGTAGTCCTTGCTTGCTTGCCATTAAAAAACAGCCGCAGACATGAAGGTAAAAGTATCAGAAGATAAAGAAGCTTCTGTATTAATGTTCTCAATAAAAACACTTGACTTTAAAGAAAAACTCATGTCGCGGAAAGTGATGCGTCTCGCCGATAAAACTCTTCATACAAAAATAACGACTCAGTAATACTGTCGTAAATTTTATGGAGAGCAACAGATGGAGAATGAAATACATCGCAGACGGGAAAAATCAATATTGCTCTCACTGGATTCGACACCGGTAGGTTTTATTGCGTCGCTCCCGAATTTTCGTCATACCCAAGAGCAATTAAACATAATGTTACTGGAATTTACGCATATAAACTCTTTAAAAGTACCTATATATTACGCTACTTATCCAAAACAACATATTCGTACATACATACAAATCTAACATAAATTTTACTGTCACACCACTTTGGTCATAATTCAAAGAAATATTCTTCATTGCGTTTATTATTTATATTTACCATCTTAGAGTCGCTTTAAGAGCTAATTTGCAATTGTATGAGCTATTTGCGGTTAGAACTTTGATGAAAAATAAAGTAACTATAGGATTTTATTGCTTTGTTAGTGGGAAATGTTTAAGCCGTAGACAAAACCCGCCCGGACGTTATAAAACGAGCCCTCTGAAATTGTAGGGCGTGTGGGAAGGAAAGAGGACTTATTGTTTATTTATAACTTTGTACGACGTCCCTTATTGAGTTACCTAGCCATTACCCGTGCCTTTTCTGTTTGGAACAAAAATGCACCCTATTATCCATTTTTTGAAATATTAAAACAATTTTTCGACTAATTTTGCAAATATTTCATGCATTTAATTAATCTACTTCTTGAAAGTAGTAGCTATGCAAATATAAACGTAAATTTTATTTTATATTCCTTTTAAATATTCCAACTTCAAAACTTGTGATAATAAATTCAAAAAGTCTCAAGCGGTTTGAATGACGACTGAAACGTAAATGTCACAGATTAGATACTTTATAAGGCCCATTTTTTGCGTGATCTGCAAATATTAAATCATGGTGTGGTTGATACTACGGCTTTTGAAGTTCCCTCATTCATATCCATATTTTGGTATTAGAATCTTTATAACAGGCTACTTTAAATTTCTACGTTTCATCAGTCACGTCCAAATAGATTATTGTTATTAATTGACCTAACAAATGAGTTTAATAGTTAAACAACATTTTCACAATCATAGGACAAACCTGGTGATTTCTTATAGGTATTCGCAAGTATTTTTTACAACACCGCTATGATATGTTTATTAGCTAAAGTTAGATTTAAATGCCAAGATAGAGGTGATGAATGAACAATTTGGATTCATTCCAAGACTACCAGAACAGTAGTTAATCACGTTAAGCAACTATTAAGTGAGGATATCTCTGTATTTGGAGAGAAAAACCTGGCTCTGCGCCATAACAAAGTGCATGAACAACTGTTGTTATTAGCAGTCCAATTATACAGCCATACTTCTAAGGTGATATTGTTTATTAATTGATCTAGCTGATAGTTCAAACTACACCCACACAGTAGAAGTAAACTTGTGGTAATGGTGGGCAATTCAATCAGAAATAGTCACTTTCACAAATGGATGAACGATTTTACCGATAGGCGAGTTGTTTAGACAATGCCCATGAATATTGAATGTCCGAACGCCCGCATAGTAAATTCCTTTGGGATGATGTAGGTATCAGACGGCACGGCTATGTACAAAATATATTTACCTACAATATATTTTTATACACTGTATCTTTACACAATAGCTGTGAAATGATAACCTTTCATGAATATTAAGTTATATCGCTAAGTTATATATAAGTTTTATCTACTATAAACCCATAAACACGGTTATTAGCCGGCATCATAGATGAACTGCAAAAATATAATATATAAAATAGATATGGAAAGCTAATGAATATATGATTTGAAACACAATCAGCGACTCTATTACTTAAAGCAGTCTCTTCCAAGTAATTTTTGAATCCATTCAATATATTTGCTTTTTCTAGTATACGTATTTATGCAGTTCATCTGTTTCCGTAAGAATTGAATAAATAATAATTTTATAACATAGAAACATTTTTTTGCTATTTAATAAAATCAAAGGAAAAAATATTGAAATACACACAAATAAAAAAAACCTATCCGTGTTTTTCATATCATTAAAACATTAAAATCTGTTTAAACACACATTGGGAACAGCTCCATATAATGCTACTGGTTCTTAGCCAAACATAATTGAGAACCATCATCCATATACAAAATAAATATAAAACATATTTTAAATTGAACTTGCCCATTCGGGACCTTGTTGCCAAATGTGCCCAGTGAGGCCCAGAATAAACCTTCGCGTAAAAAGTTCTTTACAGAGATAACAAATTGATCTAAGTTAGAAAATTCTCCAGCCAGTCATTGTTTGGATGGGTCCGATTTGGTACCAATCCGGTGATCTTGCAACATAAATACATAGATCTAGACAGGTGGAAATTGGATTTACTAATACCAACCACAGGAGGGATTCTAATGTGTTTAATTAATTAAGTTTACAATAAACGTAATCGTAGCTTCGAGTAAAATAGGCCACAATGGTCAGTTCAATCAAGACAATGAAAGCCGATAACAGCAACCCCTAAATGAAGGTTATGTACCTAATATATCGCAGGATATTGGATAGCCGCATAGTCAACATTGTGGATTCCAGAGGATAACGATCGAAAGAGCTACCCGGGCATAATACCTAGCTTACGCCCGTTTAGTTGCCTGCACAAAAACACAAAACGTAGAAAAAGGACAGTCGATGGCTGGAGCATTTGGTAGCGACCGTTTCGCTGCACATGAAACGTTATTTGAATTTTTTATACATTGTCTACTGCTTGAAATCACCTACAAAAGAATGCTTTGACTTATCAAAAGCTGTACTGGTAAACTTATTTTAGGATAACACGTAAAGATGTTTTGGTTCTGTTAGTAAGTAACAAGATTACCTTGGTTCCTTTGTTCCTAAGTTCGTCTGGATTTTTGACTTCGCTATGACGATCCATCAATATATAGGTGTTTGTGAAAATATGTATAATAGGAACCAAGCTTAATTCCAGTATTATAAAGTAATCTTAAAGTTATAAACAACCAGTCGACACTATGGTGTTTCGGAATTAAGTAACGCGTTCAATGTTTGAACATAATTAAAATTATTGTTACATATAAAAAAATAACTAAAAGCCACGTTGGATGGAAATTACCTAACTAATCTAAGAATCATAAGTTTACCGGATTATAGCATATTCATATAAGACTAGCTGCGTGGTGTTACCCGCATGTTTCCGGGATATGTGCAGTACACAGACGCACACTTTATAATATTAGTGTGATGGTCCCCCGACCGCCATAGTTTTATTTAGAGGAACGTCGGGCGTCGTCCGTCGCGCTTCCCGACTCCTTAGGTACCAGACTATTCCTGACGTTATTGGATTTGCGAGCAAAGCGACCGCGGTCGCCCGCAAGCTTTCTGCTTAAATACGTTATAGACTTTGTGAGCTCCATTGTCCGGGGTTAAGTAATGAATTTGCGGTTAGTGTGCTTAATTTGCTTCGGATAAAACCGATGCCCGTGTTTTTAGTTAGATTCAAATGGGTTGCAGATTTTTTGGATCACCTTGTTGTAACCGTCCGCGGTTTCGGTTCTAGTCGGTCAACATCCGATCGGCTTGATCCGAGATCTTTGTGAGCGTACGTCTTTGTGCCAATGCGCCGTTTTGTCCTCTGTACCTATTAAGCAGTTTGTGCTGTCACTATTAGACGGGCATGTAACATCTAGTATGCCTGTTAACTCACCTACACCTTACAAAAACACAGCATCATATAGTAACGCTAAAAAGACTTAGCTACACTCACGGATTGACGGATTCAGATGAAAATTTTGTGAGACTTGGCTTATTTTTACATTATTTATTAAAGTATTTTAATTGGATCTCACTCGGCCGCGATTAATAATTAAATAAAATACGAAAGCGTTTGGTTAAAATACCTACCCTTAAAGAAAATATTAAGGGGAATCGGAGCGTGCGGACCACACGGTGTGTCGGTATATACCGATTATCGATGGGGAGTGTCCATTTGTTATGGATTTCGCACTCAAACGGAAATACGCCGGTCAGAATAGTAACCAAAATTGGTTAGGAAAGGTCCGGTTGAAGCGCTCACTGCGTAACTTGTTTTAATATCTAAATTCTATCATAATTTCAGGTAAGATAATTATGAAAAATTGCATTGAATTAATGCAAACAAGCTGTGCCTCATGGAATACAGTTATGAAGCCGTTGTTTTTCCTCTCAAACCTACTTGCCAAGCTCCTCATAAAAATTATCATCGCCTATTTGACCCGTTTAAGTTATTTTTCGCGACAAAAAGCAGCCTATATCTTTTTCCAGGCTCTCGTCTATTTCTATTACAACATTCATCAAAATTGGTTTAACGATTCAGGCGTGAAACCGTAACAGACAGAGTAATTTGTAATTGTTAGCATGTTTACCAAACGAATAAAAACTAACTATTATAATCGATAGACCTTCGGGCGGCTGTAAAACTCCGATACCAGAGTTGTCTACTACACGAATTAATAAGAAGGTACTGTCACCTCGACTTGGCGGGCATTGCCGGCCGTGCCCCAGATTAATCCTTTATCGTTAAAACTTTTCTCCTTTAATAATAATATTTTAATATTTTATTAACCGACTTCCAAAGGTTTTAAGGCTGTTTTTTGTTACCTCATATATCTGTCATTTATCAACCGATTTGGAAAGTTCTTTTTTGATTTGAATGGATATACTTTCAGATTGATCCCATAGAAATTTCATCAAAATCGGTTCAATATCATCAAAGTAAATTTACGAACTTTGCTTTCCTGTGACTTTTTTCATCACCGATTGTAGTCTGATTTGGATGATTCTTGTTTAAAATGGTAGGACGATAAATAAGGGATGAAAGTATTTTAGTCGATTTACTCCGATTTTTTTAATAATTTATAAATATAGACGATAAACATATTACGATATCACATATCGTGCGCGCGACCTGCAAATTACACAGCGCTTGAAATTGCGCGGGTCTGAACGTTGGCAAAGTCGATAATGTTTGGCAATGAAAACTGCGCTGCGCTAGAACTCGTTAGACATAGCAACTTATTTCTCTAATTTATTTGATCATCGCCTAAAACATCCGCTGAAGATGGCCGAACGTTATCAATTATTTATTTAACGACAGCGCTCGTTGTGAAGTCAGTTTCTAAAACGAGTGTACTTAGTACCTACACCAAAACGTTGAGCACTAACGCTTGCAAAAATATTTGTAACGATAGCTTTTTATAAAAGTCAAACGCAAAGTCAAAGATCTTTATTTACGTTGAATTAAAAATTACTTCCTTCCTAAAAACGTCAATTCCTTTTTACAGCATAGGGGATAAATGTTAGCGCAATTTTCAAATTTTCGTTTGTGTACTACTATTATAATATAATTAATTTTATAAATGCGAAAGTGAGTTAAGTGCCTAAAAGTTACTGTGCATAATGTTATTGTTACCGATAAAATGCGAATCAGTCAGAAGGCAACAGAAGATAAACAAGCGACAGAATGAAAAAAAAAAAACTAACTTCAATAATTTATTAATTGAAGGCGGTTTATTTAAGGGGTTCCAAACCACCAAACAAAAGATTTCAAAAGAATATGTTTGGGTATGGGAGTTGTCAAATGATATTTTAACAATACTTTGTGATTGTATTTGGATACCTATTACAGTTTTAAAGATACCTACATTACATTAAAAGCAGGACAGACAGACACACGAGGTAGACTTGGTTAGTAGTGTTAGGTACTCTTGGGTACGGGACCCTATAAATCGTATCATTTTCGGCCAACCATTACATTACAGATTTATAAAATGGCTTGCATTAGGCATATGATACACAAACGCAACCTTGCTACGGATCTCGTTTCCACTCGACAACCCGAGATGGACGTATCGATTGGCTGTAGGTACCTGGGATTTGAGATAAAATGGGTCATGAACGTCGCTCGTTCATGACCCACTAGTGAGGGGGATTGCGGGGCGCGGGCTGTCGTTTGACCCACTTGTTGCCTTCTGTAGTTATTGTTGTTTAATCTGTGCCATCATTTACATCACAATTCCAATTGCTATTCGCCGGCAGGTGTAGCCTTTACTTTATCACCTTGACATCGACCTTTCCTAATTTGCTACCGCTGCGCGGCTAATCCAATCTGTCAAGATTTTTATTTGGGAGTGCGGACAGAGTGTCGGATAATCTTTTACTTAGCAATTCACCGCGCAACACCAACTCTTTTAAATAATGATTAAGTAAAACATACTTATTATTATTTACGTTTCTTATACGATTGGCATTTTAATTTGTATATTACGATTGTCATGGCTCTTATGTGCAAGTAAATTCAAGTCTTCTCGATTCCAGGTAGATCGAAGAAAAAAACTAAGCATTTCTTATGTGAGACGCGATTGGGTCACTCGTAACTGAAAGGAAACCATAAAAACTTTATTAGTTAACAAAGAAGCTACTGAATTCCATTCCAGCGATCAATTAATTAAACGTCAAAGGTCTCATTTCTAGCCCGTCATTGATTTTTCCTGTACAAAGAGGCATTAACAATAGGCAAGTTCGATCACGTGCTCACGGGTCTCGTGCGGCCGCAACACATTTTTTCTCCTCTAACTTTCGGTGTGTGTACAGGCAAGCAAGCTATGACGTCACGGTAATTGTAAAATGCTATAGAAGCTATAATTTAATTCACAGTTGTGATGGCTAGCTTTTTTGAACACCCTACTGACGCCTTTGTCTAATCACGTCACAGTCGGTTATGATATGCATCATTTTCAAATTAAAACATTATTATGATACGCTACCATAAAATATTATGTCGAGACAATTAGTAATATGCATAATATTATACAGACAGTGTATTTGGTTCATCACACTTATATCTAATATTAATTTTAACTTAATTCAAGTTCATAAAATAAAATTTGTTTTCGATGTTTTTTAGGTATTTCAGGCAGGACTGCCTGAATCTTTTCTGTTTATTCTAATCTGGTTTTCAGCATACACCTTGCTCGAACTTCGGTGTTAGTCGAGTGATATAATACAAGGTAATTGCGGGTATGGCAGTTCACAACGATACAATGTTATTAATAGAAATAAAGAAAGAAGAAAGAAAATACATTTATTTGGACATTACAAATAAAAGAAAAAACAAGGCTGGATTAATCGTTGGTTAAACCGAACATCACGGTCCTTGCTTTTAGTAAACACAATTTGTTACAAAAAAAACTAGGATTTAACCTTGATGCTGGAATGCTGAGTCTATATATCCGATATATATCGCGACACGTCCCGTACGTGGTGCTTCCTCTATCATAATAACGAACTCTTTGTTTAAGATTCTAAAACGTCAACAAATTGCGGTGGCGGCCCCACTGTTCGTTGCTCTTCGCTCTTGTCAGGGCCTAACTCTGTGGCTCAGAGCGGCAGGACACTACACAAAGGAATGTAATTACGCGTCAAACACACGGTGAGCCGTTTTTCTTTAATTTAGGCCTCCAGTTTAATATTTATTACGACCGCGACGGGCGAGTGGTCCCGTGGCATTTCCAGTTCGCCTTAATATATTACACATTTTATTTTTATACATACAACATGTTTGGATACTATTTGCCGCGGTTGGTAATCCTAAGGGAACATTGCACTTTTCTAGGATCAAAAGTAGCCTATGTATTCATCCAGGATGTAATCTAAACTGGTACCAAATTTCATTCATATCTATTGAGCCGTTTGAGCGTTTAACAAACACACACGCACACACACACACCTTTAGTTTAGTGTGTGTGTACACACACCTACACACACACACACACATGCATAAAAACTTCGCTTATATAATATTAGTGTTAGGGATGTTAGGGATAACACTCAATTATTAAAAGGCCGATCTTTAAAATTAATTAAGCTCTCAGGAAAACTTCAATGTTGACCAATCAGCGTTTTTGGTAGGTAGTTAGCTAACTATTTAATTGATCAGGTTTTCAGAAACTGGTCCTAAGTAAATATTTACCTGATGTAGGACTTTTATTCAATAATCATTTAAAGACAAATATAATCCATTTCATATTTTTAATTATCCAACTGCAGCCTCGATTCTATTGTTTTATCCTCATCGTGCTCGTTTATAAGAGCACGATAAAACAATAGAATTAAAGGTATATCCCTACTCTCATAAAACCGTAATATCCTATCCCTAATAAATAAAAAAGGAGTTACCGAAATAGGTGTGGTAGGGTTAGACCGACGGGAACTACAGTCCAATAAATCTAAATCAATGTCAGACGGAACGGAATCTCCGCCCAAATCGAGTGATGCCCTTCCTGCAGACAATAACGTAAACAATGGAATATTGAACTTACTCGTAATGTCACTTGTTCCTAATTTTGATCCTAGAACGTGGCAATGTTTTCTCATACTGTTTTACGAACTTTCAATTATTTAATAAGCATTAATTTGGTACCCATCGAAATTCCTTCATGTTCTAAATCAGTTAGTGATTAATTGAGCAGTCGGAATTGCTGAAGCGTGATTCTGAATTAAATAACTTGAATAAATATGTGCGGTTTTTGTTAATAGTGAGATTAATACTTTGAGACTTTGCTTTATAAATCATAAATCACATGAAATAGTATTATAATAGATTTTTGAATGGCTATTGAATGGAATTCTTGAAAACTTGTTGAATCGTCTGTTTTGCATAATTTATTCCACGATGATTTGTATAAGCAGCAACAATATTAAAAAATCTACCCATACTATGTTTGTTGGAGCTAGCAGAAATCCTAAAGTAGTTGTGCTTAAGCCTTTATAGCAAGGGCGGGGCAACAAAACCCGGGTAAGCCTTTCATCTCCGTGGCGGAGTCGGCCCAGGACTCAAGTCGCATAATTTTAGCCGCTACAGCTCACCACTCGCTGTATTCGTGCGAATACAGTCTTTATTATGATGCATCATAGGTCAAAGTTGAGGAATATCGACTCGGGCCGCCTACTGTATGCAGTAAGGCCTCGGATCATTCTCCATAATAGTTTGCTTTATGAACGCTATCCACAATATGTGGCGCTTTGAAAATTAGACCCATAACCTGATTTTAATGGATTTAACCCGAAGCGATTGTAATTTCAAATTCATATAATTAAAAAAACATTACAATTGACTTTACTTATTGTGTAGGTTCTTAGTACTTGTACAATCATGTGTCAAGTGCATAAAATATTATAAACATAAAATAAAATTTAATCTCATGAACCTTTCATAAATACCGTGAGTTTATGGAATGATTTTCATAGCTTCAAAACGAACTTTTTTAAATTCCGCTAGAACCCAAAGAGTAATTACAGTCTGTGTACATATAGAAGCTTGCTAACTTATGAGGAATTTTTATTCTTTAGGCATAATGGTTTTACCCCACGATAATAAATCCAAATGCATATCTGTTTATAAGTGTTTTAATATATTGCACCAAGACTACTAAATTAATTTACCTGAGTTGTCGACATTGGTAGATGGAATAACATATAAAGTTGGACGTTTGTTACTCAATCACGCTAAGACAGCGAAATTTCGATCGAAATTCATAAAATTAGGTACTTGGTAGAATATGTCCTGGAATATTCACATAAAACACTTTTTATTAAAGTGCCACGCGGATGATTAGCATGTTGCAATTGGATGTGCAGCAAGAAATGCTTAACATAAACTATAATTAATAATATATCGATATTTTTTTTGTTTTTGGACCTATTATATTTGTTACCAATACATGACTAGATATTATATTTAAGAGATCCACATGTGTAAAGTCTAGATATATTTTACTCTCTGGTATGTTTTTGTTCAATGGAAATCCATTAAGATAAATATAAATTTACACTGAGATCTCCCCTCCAGCACGTTATTTATTTGATGTTCTTTATCAAGAGAAGAACAACTAACAACTGAACTAAATCAATATCAATAAATCACGATCGACACGAAAACGAGTCATTTAGAGTCCAACAAATAGGATGTCCCTAACTGCGGTGTGCTTTAATTATTATTACCCGGAAACACGGATTCTGCCACCTACCGGCATTAACTTGCGGTTTACATTAAATTAGATCTAAACCAAATAAAAACCCAATTTTACAACTACCTTTCCAAAAAATCATTTATATATGGATATAATAATAATATTACATATAATGGATTGAAAAAGACACGGGTGTTATTTATTTTTTATTTTATTATACATTAAAAACAAACGAGTTATTTCAGTCTGATCATCTATATCCTTATATTGTGCCGAAGTAAATATTTTCGTTTTTAGCCAGCAAAACAGAATTAACGGCTTTCCATTTTGTAAATGAGTGTTTTTCGTTTGAACTCTGTGTTTTGTGTATTGTAACATACTCGTACATGGCTTCTCTTGACAGACGCGTGGATGGGTTAAAATAATATGTTCTTTGCGAAATATGATAAAATTATATACATATGTAAAATCACGGCTTATCTCGAAAAGCCTCACTAGACTAATTTGACTTATGTTGTGGAATTATAGAGCTGACAAATTGTGAGCTTATTACTGCTATTTTCATTCTAACGGATAACTCAGCTAGCAGTAAAATATTCATACCAAAAAAAGTATTAACACAACCGAAATGTTATTTTAATCTATACAAATAAATAAAATTAAAGTGACTCTTTGTAATGTCAAAATAACAGCTTTTTACTAAATGTATTTGAAAGTATAGTATACGTTACTTTTAACAAAAATAATAGTCTTTCTGTCTGTTCCTTTGTCCGTCTGTAAGGTCCAGCTAGTCTCCGGAAAAAATTCAACGGAGCTCTCACTGGCAGACAACTGATGTTATACTTACCACGCAAAAAAATGTTAATTAGCAGCTAGTATTGTAGTATATACATATGTATTAATTGGGCTTTAAACTACCACGTAGAAGCTACTTACTTATTATATATATATATATATATATATATATATATATATATATATATATATATTCATATATATATCAATAGATAAAGAACTTTTTTAAGAAACTGTTGAGTAATTCAATGATACAATGTTTAATATGTCTATAATTTCAAGTTTGTTGTTTGCGATTACATTAATATTCATGTCACAAAGATACAAAGCCACAATACATTCATAAACGATGCTGTTTTATATCATCGTTGTCTCTATGAGCACTCGAGATAGCAAGTTCTCCTTGGATTCCAATCCAGAATGGAGTATTATGAGTTGAGTGTGAATCAAAAATAGACTGAATTAATTTACATGAAACCGGCTCGACTGAGGCAAAATCAATACACTCGAGCAGCGAAATAGAGCAGCGATTTGCTAGTAGACAGGGCCATTTTATAATATTCCGATGGAGATGAGTCAACTAATAAACTTCAGTAGATATAAAATAAATTTTGCCACTTGCTGAGAGATGAATACTTAAGTGTCTCGAACGAAACATAGAACTGAAAAGATGTAATTTCAATTCTGAATAATTTAAGTCTTTGGTACATTATTAAAATTCTGTTAGAAGTTTGCGCCCAACGAGGTTACCAACGCCAAACTTTTATATTTAGGTTTTATTTTTTTCTGTACTTTTAAAATGGTTTGATTTTTAATATTATTTTATCTACTACTTAATTTATTTCTGTAGGATTGAATAAGTGTAACGTTATTTATTTTTTTTAAATTGTATTACATTTTTATATAATATATATTTTTTGTAACGGTTGAATTTGCAGGCCCACGTAAAATATTTGTAACTAAACTCCGCACGCAGCTTCGCTCGCGTGGTGTGTTGATAAAAATGTTGCGTTAAAACCTTAACCCTTAATTTTAATTAAACCTAATGTTAAAACCTATGAAAAAGGTTTTAGTACTTTTTCGCAGAATTGAAATTATATTTCAAAAAAGAATATTTGTTTATTTTGAAAGCCTTTTTAATTAACATCAAATCGAATGAATATGAAATAACAGTCAGACAAAACACTGAATTCAGAGGAGTCGTCACTATTTTCATTGATAAGAGTTGGTATAATTATATTTTTTGGCATTTTAATTAGATTACGTCATAAAACATCGTGACACTATTGTTCAAAAATTAACATTCTCTTTCATTAAAACAATTAAATATATATAAAAATTTAGATGAAATCGTGGGAAATCAGATAGTGTGGGTGAAATCTGATTATGTGGCTTACGGTGCGGTGGTGGAAGTAGGCCATAGATACTCGTATAATAGGGAGTTTTCTGAAAGACTAGTACAGATATAGAATAATTATAAACATGTGTGCATGATCTAGCCTGCGATGGACAGATTATTTTAGTGTACAGATTTAAAAAGGTTGGTACTGAACGTTGTGGTGTGACCGCCCAGAACTACCTGTATATAGGTATCTGCCTTCACATCTGTTTAACCGAAGACATCAGTTTTCCTCCCAACAACATTCATAGTTGTGAATTTAAATTCCCGACCCACTAGACAATATTGGAATCTACTACCCAATGTATGCCAAAATGTTCGCTTTTTTATTTCGTTCTAATAAACGTTGAAAGTAAAGCGTTCCGTTGAAAGCGCGAAAGGGTCACTTTAATATGCAGGCTTTGATAAGCTGCGCCTTTATGCAGCGCTGTGCTAATAGAGTCGTCGAAGTGGGTCGCCATTACGTGCACGGCTCTATTCACCGGCCATTGCAGCTCTCAATATCCTAGCGAGCTTTCAAACTTATCTGCCATATTCATATTCGTTTCAGTAAAAAAAATTAACAGCCTCTTCATTTTGCTACTGCATCTATATTATTTTGATAAAATGATTGAGGTTTAAAAGCTGTATCATTGAATCAACTTTTCAAAAACGAAATTAGCAGCCGGTTCAATTAAGAGATGACGAGAGATATCATGTAGCAATATTGTTGTCTGTCAATTTTCAATTTTTATACAGTGTTAGTAGTAATCTTTAAAACGCTGTAAAACATTGCGGTATTTTGTATACTGTATTTCTCAATCTCCTAGTATACTCCAGGGTATACGTGACCCTGGGTGGTGCGAACGAAGAAAAACTGACACCAAACCTGGTAATTTTACTGTCCATAAAACATACGATCACTTTTTGGATGTTTAAAGCACTTATTCAAGTTGAATTAAATAGTTTTGTGAGAGCAAAATTAAGACATTTTTTCGGAACATTAGACCCTTGTCATATACTTCTGTAACAGCATGCTAATGCCTATGCATACGTCGACCAAGATATGACGTACGCACGACCCCTTTCTGTCTCCAAGATACCTTATTACACACCGATGATAATAACAATAATAAAAACGCATTTTACCCAATGTACTAATTTAATATGCAAGTAAAGACTCAAATATCTTTTAAGCGATAGATTTTTCAATAAAAGAGTCGAGTGGAATGTAAAAGAAACATTTATCCCGGGCTTAGTAAACTTAAAAACCCAATTTCATTTCGTTTCTCATTGAAATAAAACAAGCTTAAATGAACGGAACGCTTATTCAAGAAAGTCTACATAAAGCGTACCTATGTATATTCTTCTTTATAAATGCTAATTTTCTTGGATGTCGGATGAGCGAACCTATCCCGCTAATAAGAACGATTGGCTCTCACTTAGACACATACTCAACTCATTACAGTATCTCTTTCAGTTTGTGTAGGTACAACGAACGTAATTATTCTGCCTGTTGACTCATCAAAATGGAATATAAAATAAATAATTTTAAATTAAAGTTGTATTCTAACGATCACAGACTTCTCTGGTTCGAATCCAGAGTACTGAAATATTTTAAGTATATAAATATTATATCTCGATTTATTTCATAACAAAACAAAATGGAGATAATTTATTTGAAATCTAGCAATTCTTATAAGGCTCTCCTGTATAGCTAGTTAAGACGTGACGTAACAAAAACCGAATCCAAATATAATTTATAATGATACAAATAAAATCCTTCGGAAATGAATTTAAAATTAACTTTAAAATGAATGCCTTCATGTTATCAAAGACAAAGCAGCGTTTGGCTCAAAGCGCGCTGTAGCGAGCAGGCACGTGTGTAGGCATACTATATTGTTTAGCAAGAAAGACGTTTCCGCTCAATGGAGCGTTAACTCACAGGAACAGGGGAGCTTCATATCTCTACCTGCCCACGACCAGTTGTATGTAATACTGGTATTCAATTCTATGTCTTGTTATCTACAAACTACGTGTTGGAAATTGCTCTAGTCATACACCTAACATTCACGCCATGGATGTTGTTGACTTATAAAAGTTTTCTTTCTTTCTTCTTATAATTCTTTCGAAATATATTTGTGAGTTAAGTCGATCCTGAAATGTTGTAATAGTTTTCCTTAGAAGTGATACGGAGATGGCCACTTGCTCTCGCATTAGAAGGTACAGGCGATCTAAGGTACCAATAACAAAGGAAGCTCGCATGAGTTGCGGCTCAAACTGTTGTCAAAATATTCGAAAAGAATTGGGACAGATCTTTCACGAATCATTTGAAAAAGGTCTCAGAAGGGGTATAGTGTTATACAAATATTATGGATTTTTATAAAAGATCACTCACTCTTGCCAATAAACAGTGCTCAAAGCGCTCATAGAAAAGCTTGCTTAGATACTCTTTATACATTCATGTCCGTTTTAGAATCTCTCCGTCTGGTCAGAGTTGAATGGGTGACCATTTAGTGACATTTGAACTATATCAGTCGGACCATGTCGGAGACGTTCGGACGACCTAAAAAGTCCAACACCAGAGTTACATCAAATTAAAAAGTATTTTACTCAATCTAAATATAGGTATCGAAATACCAGCATAAAAATGAATTCACAATAAACGTGAAAAACGACAGAGCTAAAAAGGTCCCAGTAAAATGCCTACTTAAGTACACACGCGCTGACTTAAATGTCCTATTAAAGTAGGAGGACTAGAGACTTTCATTAATCTGTTTTCTCATAATGGCCAGTCTACTTCTATTCATTGTACGTACCGATAAAAAGGGAACACGTAGATGCTTATATATTCGTATCTTATTAGAGCCGAAATATAAAAGCTTATAAATGTAAGGAATGTAGGATGAAAAGCTGGTCCGTGGGGCACTTTCATTTTCTGTTGAAGCGGTGAGTGGCGACCGGGTAAGTACTGCCACAGAATAAATAATAGTACAGGTGCTGCATAGAATTTTAATTAGGCCATGTAGGGTAATAAAATCAAAACAACGAACCCAATTTAATGTTCCTGGTTTTTATTCTTCATTAATAGAAAGTATCACGAAAACGTGACTTTCTATTTAAGTGCTGTATATTTGGTCCCGGGTTTGATCCTAGCAGCAATAAACTTTATCAGCATAAGGTTTGTTTCCAGGACTTGTTTGTTGTGTATTTTATTTAGAAATGTTATTAGACTGACAATATAATTCGTATGATTATGTGGCAGCTGAGTAATTGCATGAAACTTACAAACATGTAGCCCCTGGGTGGTGCTAAAGGAGCAATTAAAAGTAGCAGTAGAACTTGTGCCAAGTGCGTCCGGAGAAGTACCGCCTTCACACCTACTAATCCACCGTTGAGCAGTGTGCTCTTCGTATTGCTGTATTCCGGTGAAAGGATGTGAGCGCCGGTGAAATCACAGATGCATGAGACGTATCATCCCCATTTCGGGTGACGAGCGCAACGGGATGTAACTTGAGTACCTAGGCCAAATTTCGGTTGTTATGGGCGGAGGTAACCTCTTACGATCAGGTTCTAAAGTGAAGAGCCTTCAGCTTGTCCTATCACTTCAGCAGTCAATTGTCAGAATTCGATAACATATGACGGAGGTCTTCGGGCGGCTTAAAAACTTTGACACAAGAGCTGGCCACTTACTCACGAGGAAAAAAGAATGAGAAGCGTCAATTAACACTTAAAGTGGCAATAATTGACATATTTGTTGTCTTACCTGGTAAACATATATGTGTATAATATTTTACGATCAAATTTATAAAATAAGTGAAACAACCTTCAATGTGACATGTTTTTGAAATGTATGACGCTGACTTTCCACCCGGAGGTTGATAGTTTAAATCCAGATATGTAATACTATTATTTAAATTTTAAAATGTATGTGATATCGCCACATTATCAAAATGATGGAGAAAAACATCGTAAGGAAACCAGCGAGCTCTCTTTCTTCATCTTTCTCTAGGATTAGAGGTCTCATGGGCTTTCAGACAAAGAAAAAAATCAATACGGTAGCCGTTTTCTGTGAGTGAATTTCAGAGCCCACTTTATCAAAGTACATAGAACTCATTAGAACCAATTATTAATACTCATCAATTCCTTAAACCTTAATACGTGGACCACTTGTCTTTACGTTTACACAGTTTTTGACACACGGATACTCGTATATAAAGTGGGTTGATATGGATAAGTACTTCTTCGGATGGTTCAAATTAATTTCGAAGGTACTTATTGATTTTGAACGTTAAAAGTTTTTTGTCTTTTACTGTTGTCGGTATTTAATGAAGTCGAATAAAATAATAAGTGGAAGTCCAATATTCGAGCTCTCCCAAACAGGGCGGAGTGGTCGTTTTTAAGGTTTTCAAGGCTCGTACAATTTGTGACAAAAATATTATTAAACTTTTATGTGACCAAAAAATTATTGTCTCTCGAAATCCTCTACCGATACGAAAGTAAATAAAAATAATTTTGAAATTATGTTCAAAATAATTTTGAATTATATCAGCGCCCGTTTTAATACCATGATTATGACTTACCTTCTTCATAAACGACATCACGTTGGTAGGCAGCATGGTGGCGCTTTATTCTTCCAATGTCACTTCACAAATTCTCAATCACATATCACATCACTCCGCTACAACACTGCACAAATCAGTTTTAGTCGGGAATCAGTACACTTCCACTGAAACACGACATTTTTTTGGATCCACTGTTATTGAAAGCGCGGTTTAGTCCCTGAACCAGTTGAAAATGAAAACCTGAAACAAGAAGAAAAAAATATTAGTCTACGCGATTTTAAACAAAATGAAACATATTTTGCAAATAACAGTTTAAAGATGTGAGATATTGCAGTAGGTTACAGTATCGACTTGGCGGCTTGACTTCTCCGGCTCCCGGCCGCACCGTCGGGGAAGCGGGGGCGGAATGAGGGTGAGGGTACCTCGCTCGTATCGTCTGGTCCTGCGTTCAACAGGTCTCTACTTTGTACGTCTTTATTTTGAGACAATAGTGAGATGTGTTGATCCGAAGAGCCATATTAAAGTAACTCAATATACTTAAACTTACATACATTACGGCATACACAAACATCATACGTAAAAAGATAGAGACGTCATATTAGGGGTTATTCGTTATGAAAATACCTATTATTTGTAAGATTTTTCTATACCTAGCAACTCGTTGATCTAGTAAGTAGAGTTTATCCGTGTTATTTTACTTGATATTAGTAGATAATAGCAGGCAGAGTATATATACAATATATATATATATATATATATATATATATATAGGTATATATATATATGTAAGTTAACTCTTTGCTTTCACTCTGTTCAAAGTTGTTTAGAATTTTGTTTGCATTTGAACACAGGTATCGTTCACTCTTGCCACGCATTCTTTGGAGACAGATTTTTTGAGTCTGCTACTCACGAGGAACTACGCGCGAGTAGGTACTAGACACGGTACAGTAGGACATGGCAATACCATGGTACCCCTACACGTCTGCTCCGTAGCGTGCGCAATCTCCTCAGATTCCACGACGCTGAACAGTGGCCGTGGTGGGATCGGGATTGGTTAAATAATGTTTTTGCGATATTTAGGTTGGTCACGAAGAGAACACATACCTATTTAAAAAAAAAACCAATGCCTGCTTATGCACCTATGCTATATATCACAGTGAAAAATCAATATTGCCATTGAATTCATAAAAAATACTTCGATGCGTCAATATCTTTTTAATATTTTTTTCATCATTTTTCTTCTCAAAAAATAGAAATGTTTTTATGGATGTATATCTTCATAAATATAATGTGATGCTCCTGTTAAGATATTTCGTCCGTATCAGACTCTAATGTTCCCACTTCAGGGACACCAACCCTCTCTCCATAAGGCTTTGATCTTCGAATTTTTGGTTCTAAGACATGCAGGTTTCCTCACGGTGTTTTCCTTCACCGCTTGGAGAACGTGGTATTGCGCACACCTTGAATTAGAGGATTATCCTTAAAGTACCTCCTTTCTAATGAAAAAATAATTAATGAAATCGGACTACGCGTTAATAAGTTACAACTAAGAACACATTTTAACTTACATCCCCGCTCCCACGGGAAACGTGAATTTCGGGATAAAAAGTATGTGTATAAAAGTGTCCAACCTCGTAGTATGAACTCAAATCTTGAAAGTTTCATTTGAATTCATTCAGCAGTTTTGGCGTGATACGCTCCCAAGGGACAGACTTTAGTGGCTTCAATATCGACAGTAAAAAGCCTGCAAAAAGATTTTTTAATATATCTTCAATGTGTAAACGTTTATTTATTTATGTACAGAATTGGTTCTGTTACAGTTTTATTAAAAGTAGATAGATTTGAAACGTATCACTTGGATCAAATGCAATGGATCACTTGGATCAACGGATCAAACGCGTATCACACTCTATCGACGCACACAGCACCACGGTGCCACAGAATATGGCACTTTATGCTGATACAGCGCCAAACAGGAAAATTGGCCATCAGTGTGCTAACACTGATTGGAACTCCCCTTCACATGTTATTACAGACAGTCTGTTAGAAGTCGCCACTAGCGATAACGCCGAATATTGTAGCTACTTACCATATGCGTGTTTATCAGCCTATTCATATGATTGTTCCTTTGTGACCCTCTAGAGACCAAACGTGTAGGCCAACTATGATGATCTTTACGTCAACCGATTAGTGCTAATCTTGCGAGTGTCACTAAAGACATGACAGTAATCAAAATTCAATATGACCATTTACGATCTATGACAATTTAAAGTCGGTTAGGAAATTTTCAAGACTTATTAAAGCTGTAATAAAGTTCTTATATAATCACATAATAGGTTTTTATATCGAGCAAATTAATTATCAAATTATATTATAGTTTTTATTTAAAATTTAATTTTTACGCAGCCGAGTTTTTTTTTATATTTACTTGTTTCTATGTTTTTGGTTTATTTATGTACCTAAAGATATTTTTTTCTATAATAAAGATTTTATTATTAGATACTGATGCAGCACATGCTGAGTCGTCATCTTTTTTGTTGTTACCGATGCATTCTTCTATATTAAATTCTCTTCTATAATTAAGGGAATAGAAAGGCATGATAATGAAGTACCAGTACCAAATTAAAAATTGGAAAAAAGATCCCCAAGGATATATGTTGTTCAGGTGGAAGGTTTCGCTTAACTAATTGTAACACCGCCGGAACTAAGGTCTGTAAGAAGGTCTGTTGTGTGGATTCCATTATCAGTCAAATCATATTGAAATAGAAAAATAAATATGCCTACCCCACTTTACAATCCAAATACTTTCAAGGACAAGCCTGTTCAGGTCTGCTGCAGTTTTATACAGTCACAATATTTTTTTTGTGAGTTGTGTGACGGAACGAGTTAGCAACATGAAGCCCCAAAACGTAAGTGTGAGAAGGATGCCTCTGGGATCATCTTGTTAGCTGTGTTTTGCCTTTTCTCAAACAGATGCGTACATAACTTCATCAATTCCATATTATCTAAGATATACCATTTTACAAATTACATGAAATTTCATAGAAAACACGGTTAAAATCTGCCGACATTGGAAAACAAACAAAAACAAAAGAAACAAATGAATGATTACGAAAAAGAAACGACATTCTTTAATAATTAATTTAATTTGATTTTAAAATTACAAGTTAAAAGCTTACAAGCAAGCAATTTCTGAGATAATGATCTAATTTATATTGCGAACTAACCAAAGAACTAATAACCTGCTAGTAGAAAAATCGAAAAGCATAACAAGAATTGCAAGAAATATTAACAAAAATGAGCGTTCATAATCGTTCCTGTCGAGCTATCTTATGCCATCCGAATCGAGTTTACCGGTCCGGGAAGATTGCATCGCTAGTTAATCGATACTCGATATCTTTCGAGCCTTCACCAGATGGCTCCATAAACGGATAAGCTTGAATAATTTTAGCACCCTTATATAGATAGGTAGGTACCTACAGACCTTCAAGGTCGCCCTTTAATCAAACAAACAGATTTAAACTACATGGGTACCCAAAGGGTTTAGCGAACTGAAACTGAAATGACAGAACGTCTGCTAAAGGCACTTCTTGTTTATTCAGCGGGTTGAAGGCAGTTAGACACCTACTTCTTAAGTACGAATATGCCAACCCAGTTATGCCTATAAATGCTTACAGGCGTTTATGCATTGTCCGTATATTCATCAAGTTATGATATAAGGCCTAGTTCCATAGCATCTTCGTAGAGTATTTACCGTACTTTCACTCTATCAACGAAGACGATGTCTGTGCTAATAGGCGTCTGTAAAGCTTAGTTTAGAGTTAGGGTTTCGTAGCACCAATTGATTTATTGGTTATTTTTCCTTCTCAATGGAGAACCATTTCAGCCTGTAGACCTGCCTGCTCTTCCAGCTGGCTTTAAAAGTAGTGGCTGGGAAGCCGCGCTATTACATTGTGATAGCGCGTATTTCAATGTCTCATTATCCCAAGAGCAGCAAGAGCATTGGCAAATCTCAAATCCAGTTTCTTTTTAAAATGGGGTCGGATCGATATTTTTATCTTTCCTTCATTTGGTTGAACATCTTGCCAAACAGAGATAAAAACTCCATTCGAAGCCAATCTCAACAAAACTGCACTACGCGGAGTTAGACATCTGGACCTTATTCTACACTCGATGTGACATTTTACATTAAATTCAAGTTTCCCAGCTGTAACGCTTGATGAAAAAATAACTTCACGAAAACATTTTTTAGCATTTTATTAGTAACGATAATAACTATTATTATAGAGTAAAAAAACATTTAATAAAACATGTCACATTGAGCATACCTACACGAAGCAGCGAGAAATGATAGTGAATAAAAAAAGTATGATTTCAAAGAATCCTTTTTATTTTCAGTTTATTTCAAACCTAAAGTACCTACTATGAATGTAAATAATACAAGCCAATTATGAATCTTACCCTAGAAACCATAGACGAACTGTACGCTGGCTAAGCTGAATGAGTTGCAGCTCAGAAGCTACAACTTACTAAAGTGGTTGTAGAGTGCTTTTGGACATAAATAGTTCGTATATGGTAGTAACTTAAAATATTTTGTTTGGGAACTTCCTGTTATCTCACAATGTAGAAATAAGTTTATACAGTAAAGTTATACAATAACAATTATTGTACATAATCCATAAAATTAATTTTATAGTTTTAGCAGATATTTTATAGAAGTATAGGATATTATAAATTTTATTTGATATTCTTAAGTGCAGGTATGCATGCCGAAAAAATGTGGCTATCTAACAAATTATTATAAATGGAAGAATTGTTCCGAAATTTTCATATTTATTGTAACGGTTATAATATTCAAATGATGGAATTTTATTGAATTGTGCTCTTCACACTTCTATATTCACCGGAAGAAATCAGATAACGACAGTTTATAATTTAGTTTTACTTCTACACCTATATAATTTAAGTTTTATGCACACCCAGGGAACCGTACCGCCACTGGTATTTTTAAATAATTGTAAGGATATCCGCCGTGTTTGAATATTTCATACCCTCTACTTGTGGTTTAAAAGTTACACAATTATGAACTAGGATACACAAATGACGTAGGCTAATTAATAGGATTTCGTTTACAGAGTCTAGTAAAGATAAAAAAAACTTTCAGCCCCTGTTCTTCACTTTTAGGTACTTTCACTTATAGACTTTTTCTTCCAATTTACAGGTACCCCAATCATATAAAAATAATCATCAAAGTCGGATTCATAATTGAGAGAAATATAAAAAATAGCATTTAGCCGAATTGAGATCTGCCTCCTTTTTCAAGTCTGTAGAAAATAAGACTTGCGATTGTGAAAAACGTTAACTTGTCCATTCTAAATATTTCGACGGTTTGTGGCTTGTATGTAAGATTTTCTGGTTATAAAAATACTTACTTTCTTTATGGGGCTGGTAGAAAAGAAATAATTTTGTAAATTATAATTTAGTGAAACCCTTACCAATAATTACATGAAATGTTTTTATTTAATAAATATATTACATTATGCCTATGATACCCACTATAAAACACACTAACAGATAATGGTAAAATAATTCGGAATTAAGCTTCAAAGAAGATGTAATCATTGTGAGCCATTATTTTCAGCATACATTTTGATTTGTTTTCACACACTCGCCATCTTGATTTTCGCCATCTTTTTATAAGATATTCAAATTATGCACTAAAATAAGAATAAAAGAAACACTGTATAATAAATAATCATGACACATTGCTTTTTAGAAATGCAAATAACATAGTTTGTGTAGGTAGGTAAAGTTATGAAGACTTAGGAAGAAACTCAAGCTTTGCAGCAGTACCGATTGTTGAATGAAATAAAATGCAAAAACTTGCAAAAATATAAACATATATCTAAGTATACAGTTTATTCTATGTAGAAAGTCTGTGTCTAGATATAATAGAAATTATGAAACTAAAATTCTATTCTATCATGAATATTCAGAGCAAGAATGTAATAAATATATACAATTTCAGTACCACTTGTATAAGGCAGGTATGGCACAAAAGGTCTCTAACAAAATTATTATTTACAACTCATTTCAGTGAATTGTAATGTGTGTGGTTAAAAGTCAGAGGTTGGGTCAGAGTACATTTCTGTGGTACTTTATATTAACCTTTAACAGGAAATCTACAATATAAATTTACCTACCTTCATAATAATTTAACTAAAACATCTAAATATGAGCTTTTGGATTTAACTCTCACTATTTGGTACAAATTTACAGTAGCACAATAATTGCACCAGAATTGTCAAAAGTGTATTTATATCACAAAATAAAAACAATAAACTGTCATCATATTTTAATACATTTATGTAGGTTGTAGATTAGATATTAATGTGTTAAGCAGGAAAATATCCATACATTTGGAATACTAAAACCAAAATATACATGATGCACAGTTAATTACATGGATAGTTATTATCAAGTTATTATAATGAGAAGTGTAGTACTAGACAGATTTGAGATAACAGTAGCCAGTGTTCTTTGCATTCTCTTTGAGTTACATCTAACACTTGAGATTTAACAAGTTTACACCATTAAAAATACACCTCTTATCGGTATACAGAAAAGTATTCACCATTCCGCATCACCGTTGGCCTTTTGGAATACAAAATCTTTACCGGCCAAGTTCATAATGCCATCTTTTAAATAGAACTTCCACTTGTTCCGACTGCGAGTAATTTTGTCATATTGGCAAACCACAACATTGTCAGTGTCAAACATATCACCAGGCTCCTCATCGGAGACATCATCTCCGGAGTTGAGGGGCTCTTCATCTACACCGCCGCTATCTTCGGGGTCATCTTCTTCTTCTTCAGCACGCTCTTCAGCTGATTCTTCCTCATCATCATCTTCTGCAGCTGCATCATCAGAGCCATCTCCAGCATTTGACACTTCATCATCCGACGAATCTAGTGCGCCATCTAATGAGAATGGAGCAGCTCCGCTTCGGCCACCTCCACCACCATCAAAGTCGTTCTGCTGCCCCGCAAGTGCAGAGTTAATATGTTGCTGTAACAGAGTAGCAGCTAACGGTTGTGGCAAGCTTATAGTTGCATTAATTATAGGTCCTGACAGAACTTGGTGTAATTTATTCCCATTCAGTGCAGAAGCAGGAATTTGAATGGTGAAGGATCTAGGCTGAGATCCAGGCACACCAGGCTGAGCAGGCAATGTCAGTTGTACTGGTACTTTATTATTAGGATCTAACACATGATGCGGGTGTGTGCCGGAGATGTTGGAGGACTGGGGTCCATGCTCTAAGTTTGAGTTCTGTTGGCTTGTACTTTGAGATGTCACTTTAGGCATAATGTTGTTTTTGGAGTTATGGAAGCTTTGGACCACGGGTGGTGCTGGCAGCACCGGCTCGGGCGACGGGTGCTCCATCGCTCCGCTCGCCTGCAGCTTCGTTTTCCACAATTGCTTCAGCTCTTGCAATACTTGCTCATCGACTCCGTCGTCCAGGAAGCAATCCCTCACTCCGGCTATCACGTCGTCAACCACCGCACTGTACAATTTCAGAACTGACGTTTGACTCGTCGTCATTTTCGATGGTTTTGCAAGCCGCTTGTAAACAATGATATCACGTCACAGATTCAGTTTATTATCTTCATGAAGAAGATAGAGTACTTGAATGCTAATTCCGTGTTTTACATTTCAACCACTCAATGTCAAGTCTTACAATTTTAAGTACACGAACTTACGCCGAGATGGATGTAATTGTACGGACTCTTCAATAATACCACAACGATTCAAGGAACGAGTTAAATCAAGATCACGTCCAGTCCATTTCGGAACGATACCTCAGTAACAGGAAAATCTCTATTACAAAATTTTGACAAATGTAAGTACACTAAAACATAACCTACAAGCAAAAAAATTTTACTTCTGATGACAATTTGACAAAATTGTCTATGGTCGAGCTAATGAACGACACAGATAAAAAATACATGACACGGTACAAGATTGATACTACGCGAGCATAGATACGCATGCGTGAAGTCCCGCATGCGCCATGCATATCGACACGCCCGAATGCCAACCTTCTCGGCTATCCTTGGTTTTTAGCCTCTGCCCGACTAAAATTAGGGGTAGTTTGACTGCTGGGTTTGTGTGAAGGTGTGTGGTAATTTTTTAATATGAGTTTGGGTACCAGAGGGCTTACATGAGGGATGATGATGTTTTATGTATGTGGGTGTTTAAATCAATGTCATTAACAAAAGTTCAATATCATCGTACGAAAAGCCAGTTAATTAGGTATCTTCTTACTACATCTGGGAAAGAGAATAAATACAAGCTCCTTGTTTGCTCTATTAAAACGAGATGGACTAATAAAATCATTCTGTCTGCATAACAAAGACAATTTAAAAGTAGGTAAATCACAAACTTTGTCACTTATTCTTTTGTTCAAAACTTAGTTTGGATTATAAGGAGTTTCGGAGTGTTTACGGAAAATAGTCATGGAGGAAGAAAAAAAGACGGGCATTTAATTATTATTTTGTTTAATTATATTATTGAGATATTCATTTAAGGTAATCCTTGTTGTAAAATGAATATATTATACCGTTAGGATAGCTAACATGTCCAAAGTGTGGCGGTACCTCATAATGTAAAGCTGAAGGAAATCGAATTTGATATTTTGAAATATTATTTGGTAGATACAACAGTGACTACACTAATGTTATCGTGGTATAAAGTGGAGTAACAACTAAAATAATCTATACTAATATTATAAAGCTGCAGAGAGCTATAGAGTTTGTTTGTTTGAACGCGCTAATCTCTGGAACTACTGGTCCGATTTGAATGATTCTTTCAGTGTTGGGTAGTCCATTTATCGAGGAAGGCTATAGGCATAATTTTTTTTCAAAATTAGGGATCCGTAAGTAAATTGCTATTTTGTAACACAAGGTGTAAAATCGAAAACCTATTTCTGCGTGCGCTGCAAAAACTATTGACAATAGAACAAAATGATGTACTACGGGTTTGTAGATCCCATCAAGACCTACAAAAAAGTCCGCGAGAACATATATCTAGTTATCATGATTTAATTTTGTGTATCAAATTTGTACACCGTGTGCAGTTTGATCCAACTTGAAAGATAGGATAGCTCACATGTCAATTTATGATCGTAATATTATTTTATTGCAAATTATAATATCGTATGACAAAAACGTTAGCCACAGCAACGCGTGGCCCGGTCAGCTAGTAATAAATAAAAAAAACAGAACGGAGCATCTGCTATCTGTCAAGGTATCGAATCGAATCGCGTTTTTACCGTCACTAATCAAAGAGCAAAGCGTTTGACATTTCATAAAACATGACACGTTTCACAACAAGAAATTATCCAACATCTTTTTTTTGATACAAATACTGACTTCCATCCGACCTAATTGGATAACACAGAACATAAGATTTTGCTATAAGTTACGAGGCAAAAACATCACAATGTAAGCGTCGAGAACGTAGACAGAGAAACTAATAGACCAAGAGATTCTGTTATCGCGATCGAGAAAAGTTTATCAAATGTGTGCGTATAATGTTGCCATAGTAAAATCATTCCCCTGTTTTGGGATGTTATATGAAACAGGAAAAATTCAGGTTTTAATTAAAACAAAACGAGATATTTTTAATTATTTACAGCACTTACTAAATACTCCAAATAATAAAAAAGAAATACATTATTGATTGAACGTATTTTTTTCTAATATGGAATCTTTTCTTCCAGTTACTTTGCTCCATTTTTTTGTAGGTCTGGATCGTCTCAAAAACTAACGATAAACTTAGCTATATTATTAACTAGCGACCCGCCCCGGTTTCGCACGGTTAGTAAAGCATCAGTGTCGTATAAGAAACTACCCGTGCGAAGCCGGGGTGACTTGCTACTGTATTATACCTACATATAAATCTTCCTCTTGAATCACTCTATCTATTTAAAAAAACCGCATCAAAATCCGTTGCGTAGTTTTAAAGATTTAAGCATACATAGGGATATAGGGACAGAGAAAGCGACTTTGTTTTATACTATGTAGTGATACTCACAGGTAGTTCAGTCATTCTATGACGTCAGATGTGTCATTCTTATTCGATGGCATATAGGAGAACGATTAATTAAAGTAATATATTTAAAGATAACAAAGCTTCCCCTAAAATAAATTTTAAGCTATTATTGAATTCCGTATTTACTTGTTTTCATTCCGTATCATACTTGTCGTGCCCAACATTTTTTATTGTTAATTGTTATTGTTAATAGGGGCATTGAGTAGAGGATAATGCGGTTTTTTTGCCAATACGGATGTAGGAATGACGTAGTCTACTGGTCATCAGTCCGCGAAAATGGTATCTGAAATTACCAGCATTTAAGTTTAATCCAATTTAAATGTTTACTTCAAGCTAGTATAGTATTACATTATCTGTGGTTCAAATATGTATGTAGATTAGTATTTATTATCGAAACAGTAAACACTTAGCTACTTAGAAAACACATATAAACTAAAGTCATTAGCTACCAACTCTGAATTGGACTTGTTTTGTGACTGGGGATTGGTAGAGTACTGTTGTGAAGAACAATTTCAGGAAGGTCGGTCGGTAGGCGGTAACTGCCTGCTATTTCTAGATAGAGATATATTACTTTTAGTAGATAGTATATGTGTGTAGACCTTCCTAACTAATAATTATTAGTGCTTTTCTAAGTGATCAAATGCAGTATTTGCATATTACCTCCCTAGATACTAATTCTTATTGAAATAATCACAAAGAAACTTAAGACTCTCTATACTTAAACTAAAAGACAACTTAATATACGTTTCTAATGTCTGTAATGACATAGTTTTATCTAGGTTAAAAGGTCTATACGCCACTTTAGCAGGATCTATACTCAATATACCTTAATATACTTATGACATTTAATCTCTTAATCACCTAGGTTCACAAACAAAATAACATTTCCTTTATTTTCAGCTGAATTCCTCAACCTAGGAAAATGTCTATACGAAAAATTAATTCAATTACAAATTAAAACATATCGAACTAAATACTATTATTTTAGTTTTCTGATTAAGAAAATTCCTATTGAATATCGGAATTTTCAGATCACCAAGTTATGGTATGGGTTGCATACCTACTTGCTGCTTTGTCGGTCCCACCCATCTAATTGCAATCGATAAGCCATAACTTGGTGATCTGAAAATTCTGATATTCAATAGGAATTTTCTTAATCAGAAAACTAAAATAATAGTATTTAGTTTGATATGTTTTAAAATATTAGCCGATATTAAAAATATTATTTCAAAATATTAGCCGTTTCAAACTTGTTTCACTTAACACAAAATATGAAGAAACATAAGTCAGACACTATATTATCTTTCCGTTTCCGTTGCAACGCGATAAATTGAATGAAACCCAGTCAGGGTTTTATTCAATTTATCGCGTTGCTACCGTGTCAAGAAATAGAGGCTTTTTATTGGTAAATACCTCATTAAAATCACTTATTAAATTTGTTTATCGGCGTGAAAACTCTTCCACCAGCGAGATGGAAAATATAAAGCAAAATTAATCCACAGAAACTCGGACGGTTGCCTGACTACCCTGTTTGGATTTATGAGAGGATTTGTTGTTTAACTAGGTAAATAGGAACATCGCTTCATTCGCTACGCTACAGTGGAAAATAATTACACAACCTGTGACGACATGATTCCCGATGGGGGTAACCCAATTCCATTCATGGAAGAACTTGCGCCGTAGTGCGCGCTGGTAACGAAAATCTTGTTTATAACGATGCCACAGACTAATTAGATGTAACGATCCATTTACGCTTATTAGGTGACGAATTATTTAACTAAATCTCAACTTAATGTTAAGCCTAAACGTGTGTGACATTGTATACGTGTTGAATCAATTATCAACAAAAGAGCGGTTTAGTTGTTAAATAGGCATGTATTTAAGAATTAATTTTTTGACGAAGTATCCTTTCATACTGCGCTGCGTGATTTCTGCGGATGGCATGGATTTCTACAAAATTTTATTTTATTACGGTTTGAAACGGTGCGTAACTAATCTTGGCAGGCGGGTGTAAACAAGATGGCGTGTGAGTGAGCGTCGAAAATACATAGAAAGTGACGCTTCTATTAATTTGTATATACTTTTGTCATGTAAACTTATACTTAATGTACCTATGATATTGCCAAAAATGTACAATATGTAAAATTTATTTGACAATTTTATGAATAAATACGTGTAAACGAGCTATTACCTATCACTTAACATGCAACACTTTATTTATTTCCGCGATATTTGATGTATTTGTAGCATTTAGTACAAAAAACAGTAATTTCTACAATGCGGGACCAAAAGGCAGCTTAGCGAAGAGATGAAGAAAATCGCTTTTCAACCGACTTCCAGAGGATTCATTTGGTGGTTTATTTTCAATGTTTTTTACCTCAGTTCTGCAACATTTATCAAACAATTTGGAAAAATATTTTTTGTTTGAAAAGATATACTTTCAGATTGGTCCCAAAGAATTTCGATTCAATAGTTCGGTTGTTAAATCAAAATAACTGGAAAAAATATGTCATACAAGTAAACGAAATTGCATTTTTTTAAATGTTCCCCTATCGGCGAGAAATAAGGGATGAAAGTATTGAAGTCGGTAATTTTGACGATTTTTAAATCAGTTTTGTTTTTTGTCAAAACCAATTTGACTAGGCATTAACGGACTACGGACGCGATCAACAAGGTGCCCCTAAAATTATTGATTATACAGAATTAATTAGATTCATACAAAATAAGGCAAGGCCCATTACGCGTAGACCGATTAAAATCACTCAATTTGCTCGTGACTTAATGAAAGAGGCGCTTTTGCTACCTCTGGATTCAAAATAAGCAAGAGACAAAAACTACGAAGGTAAGCTTCCTTGTTAAATAATCCTTTAGATATCTGACTCTCAAAGCAAAATATGTATCTTGTTCAATGTCATCAGGAAACTACAAAACACTGGAAATGCACATACTTAAATTTAATAAATCTTTCACAACTGTTTAGATTAAATAAAATATTGGTAGTTTCAGACTAGGCACCCTTTATTCCAACCTTGTAACTTTGTCCGTCCAATCTACGATTTGTTTACTTATAATGAAATCTAAACAAAGCATTGTCCATTGGAAAACTATCTATAATATGTTATCGATCATCACGACATATGCCGAAGACAAATGTAATGCGACGATACCTTGAAAATATTTGACGATAAGATTACGAGTAGGTACATAAGTTGGTATAATTATTGAATAAATTATATTCCGTGCAACGTGACGTCCAGATAATAAATCAATACCAGGTGGTGGGTGATAACCATGGACGGGATTCGAATCCAAATAGGGATCGGATCGATATTTCCGTCTTTCTTTTATTTGGTTGGTCATCTACACGATCCGATGCCAATTTCGATTCCAATCTCGTCCATGTTTAGCCACCATGTTCTAAGCCAGATGTGACATTTCGCTAACTCAAAATATGAAAATACGTGAATTATAGAATAATCACACTAATATAAAAGTGAAAGTTTGTATGTGTGTGTGGGGGGGTGTATGTTTGGTACTCCTTCACGCTCAAACGGATTTGGATAAATTTTGGTACCGGGATAGCTTACATCCTGGATTAACATAACACAGCCTATGTTGTACTTTTGATCCCGGAAAAGTGCAGTGTTCCCTTAGTTGTTCCCCACCGCGGGGCGCAGCTATTATACTTTAAGACTAGAAGTAAACCTAGTACTTCCACGCAAAGTGACGTATATAACATCGTATAAGTCGATGGTGACTGTAGTGTGAAAGGATTTTAGTATAAAGTTAAGACATTTAATTTTCGCTGGTAACAAGTTTCGCACTCTTGGGTGCTTGGCAGCCAGTGTACAATGACTGAACAGCACTCATATGTTATGTTTTTGCTTCACCTCCTTTTCTTCTATCTATGTTTATTCGATGTTGTAAATGTTCTCTTTTTATTTTAAAGAACGAGTACACAGATTTGGCACTAACAACTTACATCAGGCCGCGAATACTGTCGCTGGTATTGATAGAGGATAACGGGAGGAAAATCTACGAATGAAAATATAGGTACCTACTGATAATAAATAATTTACATTGGAAAGTACCTACTCATACCATTCTAGCCATTATTTACTTAAGCATATCAGATTTCAAGCGCAATCTCCTTGCGTATCTACATCTACCGCTGTTTGGCAAAGAGTAAAAATCGACTTCCCTGGCTCCCTCGATACGCCACGATAATTGCTTTTCTATATTTTCTACTGAAATGTAATGTCTTCAGATAAGGAAGTTAAAATTGAATTCGAAGTTAGTGCCTATCAGAGTTAGCATAGTAAGTAGGTACTTACATACTTGCTTGAGAGGAATCTAATAATAACGTATCTAATAATTGTCTTTTAATTTCCGAAAATATTCCACGTAGGTACTACATCAAAGTCAAATATTATTAATATTATTATAATGCGTACTTACATAATATAATACGAAAAAAATTATGAAAGTATAATATACGTAAAAGTTCGAAAAGTCTCAAGTAAATTAAAAATTAAAGAACGTTGGTGGATTCTGTTATAAAATGTGTTAAAGATGTATTAAAAGGATTTTTAAATTCGACTTTTTAAATTAATGCACTGAATGGAATGAAATGAAATTAATCTCAGAAGGATTTCAAAAAGAATAGAATAAATGTTTTTATTCATGGGTACTTATGAAAGATGTGTTATTGCTGAGCCATAAAAGGTGTGTATCGGCACGTTTAAATAGGAAGAGGTAAATAACCTACCTAAAAGCGATATCGATAAGTTATATCCACAAAATACTAGCCTGCATACAAAACGTAAGAATCATTTTTAAGGGAAACGAATGGTCCGAGATTCTCGTTATAGGAACAAATTGCAGGTGGATAAAATAAAAATCACAGTTGGAATCAGCGTCCTGCTAGCTACTACCATTCCACGCTGCAGTGGGATAATAAAATGAAAACTGTGTGTCCAGTAAATGTAATTATAGACTGTAGAGTATACGATATTCAGGTGTGCACTGTGGAAATGAAAATATACCGGGTTTCATTAAAAAGTTTTGTTTTTCTCTATTCCACAGTTTTGAATTCAACAAAAAAAAATGCTCTATGCAAATTGGCTCGCGCACCGAGGGAGTTCCGTAGAAACTGTTAAGTGCTATTGGCACACTGAAGGTTCTGTACCAAAATCCGCCATAATAACAAATATTCTGTGAAAATTTCAGCTCGTTGCGACTTACAATTTAGAATACCCTAATAAATGGGGCTTTTATTTAATGTAGGATAGATAGAGATAGACAGATAGAGAGACGGGGCTGAGTAATAAAGTTCCAAGTCTGTTCCAGATCCTTTGTTACTTTACTTCAACGTTTGCACTTATTTAAACACAAGTTTAACGCTTTATATGTTTTATCATACTTACAAGAACTGATATTGATAAAATCCAATGATCTGTACTGGATAGATCGGTGATTAAATCATAAACATAGTCACGTAAAATAAGCTGACAGTACACAGAATAACATACCTATATAGGTGTTTAGTCAATATAATTCCAACAAGACGTTCACAGAAATTATCATACTGAATACCCCTACTAACTTCTAACGACAGCAAGCGCTGTTTCCCGAATATTCAAGTTATATCCTTGGGCTCAGTAGGCACTCCAACCACTATCATTAACAACTTCATGGATAACTTTCCAAACTAAATAGAAGAAAACTTTAAGGGCTTATAACTCGGTTATGGGGCAGAAGTTTAGAGCCAGTAGAAACGCAGCATATCGCTCTCTCATGATGCAAATATTTCGAACTGATTCAATAGTTCTGTCTGATTATGTTAATATAGTACTGATGGTCCTTGATGGTGACCTGATAGGACCTGTTGATGACTGACGTCATGTGGTTAACGCGCCTACAAACATCAGTTCCATCACTTCAAGAACACACAACAATGCGATTACACAACTGCTTAGCGACGTATTACCTAACAGGTATAGCTGCAGTACGTACTTCTATTGGCACAAATTCTGCTGCTATTTATGGCTACTTACCGTAAGCCAACTCTTAGGACTCTTAGAGACTCACTACGGACGTGTGCAATAAGAACCCTAATGGTATATTTAGTTCAATTCTCGCAAGGTTCACTCGAAATCCAAAAGTGGGTATTACTCGTTTACCTTATCAGCATGGCTTCCAGTATATTTTTATTCACAATCGGAATGCTGTTACGAATTCAGGTGTAATGATTTCATGAAATGGAAGCCTACCATTTGACAGTTATCGGCACGTGTCTGAATCGTGGAATGGAATCTGTTTCCTCATGGGGAAATTTATATAACACCTATACTTTGTGGGATGGGGTAGCGTTGTGAAGATAGCTCGAGTGCCGATTACATTTGTTTGCTTTAGAAATAGTTAGAAATAAAAATGATTTAAAAAAAAATCATATCACGATCTAGAAGGAGCTAATTCCAGAAGTTGTATTTTTTCAGAAGACGTAGTTTTTAAAGTTTGTCATGCTGCCATAAAAAATATTATTATATGTTCAATACCTGCTACTAAGATTTAGTAATCTATATAATCAATAATTTGAAAGAGGTAATTACTTATGAAATGCCGAAAAGTACTGGGTAAGTTATTTAAGTTATTTAAGCGTTCACTAACCTAACCTATTGTGTATATCAATGAAGTAGTACCGGATCAATAAAAATCACAATATAAAAATCAGAGTTACATTGAGTTACAAAATTTGAAATATTACAATTTACATGTTGCTCGGATCCGTAGGTGAGTCTCTACCCTCAGAGTCCCTGCACGTGTCCTCTGGGTGGTGCTAAAGGAACAACCAAAAGTAGCAGTAGAAATTGTGCCAATTTCGTCCAGAAAAGTAATGCCACCACACCTATTATTCCACCGCAAAGCAGTGGTGAACTCGCATTGCTGTGTTCCAGTGGAAGTGTATGCTGGTGAAATTACAAGCGCATGATACGTTACATCCCCGTCCCAACATGACGGACATACGAACGGCTACTACAAAAAAACGACATTTAAACTATCCACAATTTCACATCCCATCGCATATTTTCACCACCACATTCACATCTCGTCATAAAAAAAGTAAGTACATGTGCCTCGCACCTATTTGTCTATTAAATCCCAACGGTTGCGATTGCGACATTCTTTGCTAGTTAGCCCAATGGGGCAGATTGCTTCAAAATTAGCTTTGGAAGATACGAGGCTACGGTTTCAGCTTTGCTGGTGGTCCTTCAGTAATAAAAAAAAGAATAACCAATTCCTACAGAGGCCCTGTACATCTCAAGGAATTGAAGTATTAGCTGTGCCCGAAACTTCGTTCGCGATTGCTATCCCTGCAGATGAACTGTTCGCATCTATACATACATACAAACTTTCGCCTTTTCGCTTCACTTGAATAGGTAGATAGTGTTTCATTAAGTTGATAATGGAGTTGGGCAGACAGTTAGTGCACGCCTATAGGCAACCCGTAAGAATACCTAACTGCTAAGTAATGCTACAGGTGGCCGGCACCAGTGTGGAGTCATTTAAGTTAACGAGTTTCACTTAGATCTAGTTTATGGCCATAGACGCAATGAAAATTATAACTAACACCCAAAATAAATGTTTTTTTGGTTGCACCCATATTTAGAGTTTTAATTAATCAGTTGCATATAAATGCGATGTAGAGCATGATAAAAATAATACGGCTTTACTGGTTCTCTATAAGTGTTCATTTATGTATGAGAACGAAGTTGGGAAGCAACATCGTACAGGACTAATAAGAAGAGTAGGCTTTAGCCCTTTTAAGAATCAATTTAAATAATAAAACTATCGTTTCAATTATATTTGCAGATATAATTGTAAATATATTTATTAGGTTAGTACTTAAACTATATTAATATTGTAGGTTTTATCAATTACAATAGAGAATTTACCCTAGCATTTTTAGCAGAAAGGCCAACCAAACGTTGAGATTTGTTATAAAGGTTCACTTTAATCCCTAAAAGGTCCACTTAAAACCAGAGAAGACTCGCAATTAAGACGATAAAGGCATTTTCGTATCTCTGGAATACCAAGCAAGCACTGTTTAAATAAATCTAGCTACTCGCTCGAGACTTCGTCAGCGAGGATTGAGTCGTGATTATAAACATTGTAGTTTAGCCATTTATTGTTGATGTATTAGTAGTTAAATAACAGTCAGTTTTGTGGTTAAATACAATAGATACATAATATAATTAAGGAAAAGAGAAGTTTGTTTTTATTTTACATATTAGGAATAGGTTATATCAAACCAAACGAACTTCCAAACTTAATATTTTCATTTCGAAAATCCATAGTTGCATACTTTAAAGGCCCCAAAAAAACCGACTAAGTGTGATTCGTACCAAGGGTTGGTAAGACATTTCAGGTTTTTTAATTAAATAAGCTTATGTCTAAACAACTTAAATATACTATTCAAATCAATTTTGCTCTTTTGCCAATTTACTGTTCAGTTCCGTTCTGTGTTCAGTACCAGTTGTTGACAGTAGAAATGCAAATCGATGGTTTTGCCCGTCGTTAAAAGCACATAATGAACTATGCCCTTCCAATCGCACTGTACACACAACATCACATTATTGCGCGTTAATTTTGCCAGTCTGCAGAGCTTCGCCGTACTTTGACCATGATTTTTTTTCCATACCCAGACATTTTCAATTAAGTTCCAATCTTTTTGACGTTTCTTTCGTATTAGATTGTAGGCAAGTGCGTATTAAATGTTCAGTTAACTTAGTAACATATTTTTCAACCTACTTCCAATTTGGTTAATGTTGTTTTTTTACCTTAGAACTCAGCCGTTTATCAACAGATATGGAAAACTCTTTTAAAAAAAAAGGATAAGCTTTCAGGTTAGTTCTATAAAAAATTCCTTAAAATCAATTCATTATTTTTGTAACAATCAAAATAAGTGGAAACAAATATTACAAAAAATAACGAAATTAGTTCCTGCGACTTTTCTTCGAGAACTAAGGTATGAAAGTATGGAAGTAGGTTTTCTCGCTTGATTTAATCAGTCAATTATTTAAAATTCTGCAAGTCAGGTCTTCTTTGACAACAAATTGATATTAATACAATATCATAAAGATACGTGACTATTATTAATCTAGAACTCACCCCACCAGGTCTCCTAATCCTCAGCATGTTAGGTGACAAGTTATCACAAGTCAAACTTTAACGTAAACTTGGCGACTTTCAACCCTAAAAGCATTTGGGATTCAACATAGGGGAAAGATGTAGTTAAAAACTTGCGTGTGAGTGCGGAATGATGAGCGCAGTTAGTGACCGCTCATTAGAGCTGCCCAAAAAATAACAAATTAAATTGAATGGTTAAAAAGTTTTGATTTGATTTTCAACATCTGATTTGTATGAACACCTTTCAATATTGTTACACCTTTTTGAAACACTTTGTTTGCTGTGTTTATGTGTTTTTCTGTAGTGGTAACTGATAAAGATTTTTCAACTCAATGCTAATATTATTTTATTTTTAGTTATGAGAGCGCAAAATATTGTTTTATAACGTGGCGTGGAGCTGTATTGGCACTTAGGTGAAAATTAATCGAATCCAATCTCCCCAGCGTGATGGCAACTTTCAAGCTGAATATCGCGTTCAAACCAGCAATGAGTATTTCACTTGAAACAATTATATGCACGTTCTCCAAACGGAGAAGGAAAACATCGTGAGGAAACCGGCATGTTCTAAAAGATGCCATGTGACATCTCCCTATCCGGATTAGGCTCCCATGGTCTAACTGAGTTGATAGATCAAAACACATAGCAAATTTAATCTCATTTAATCCCATTTCAAAGCACTCTCACTTATCGATAGAAGGCCGGTGTCCCAATAGTGGGAACCTAATATCTGATACTCTCAAATATAACCCAATGCTGTCTTAATATAAATGAACAGGCTACCAGATTTAGAAAGTTTTTGACTCAGCGGCATGCGGCTAAAAAGGTATAAAAAGCGCATGAAGACCTGTAAAAAGCCTTATAATCACCAAGACATTGGTAGAGCAAAATAAACGTGGCACAGGAGGTGAAGGAAATGAAAGACTGAGCACGTTAATTGCGTGCAATCGGTCGGAGTAATTGGTAATCTGTCGAGCGCGCGACACCCGGCAAATTCACACGTGCCTGTACCTACACTAAAATCGAGTAAATTGAAAGCCATCCTATCGATTCAAGTCACATCCACGCTCCTACGTAAATTGATAGAACGAGATTGGTTTGACTATTATATTTTTATGCTATGGCCGAGTTTTAGTGCGAGAATTTGGCTGAGCATGAATTATAATAATGATACCCGTAATATCATTTAGCACGTATAGATCCGTAACATGCTCCCAACCTCTGAGGGTAGCCTCGGTACATGATATACAATAACTTTAGTTTTACGACTAATATAAATCGTACCTACTATTATAAAAAAAATGTTAAGGTATATAATCACTCTAAAATCAGCTGTGAAGATCATTGCATTGTGTTACTAATAAATAACCTTGTATAATTTTATTTTAGAAACCATGTCTCACTGTTCCATGTTGCGGGGAGATATAGAGCGCTTTTGATTGGTTGATTTTGTCATTGGATTTGAAAGAAATAAATTTAAAAAAAAAACAATTTGTTTTGATAAACTATTGGTGGTATTACGACCTCCGGTAAGCTCAAAAGACTATTTCAATTTCGACTAGTAATTTCCTTTGTTGTTTTTTATCCGTCCGGCACATTGATAGACTTAAAGCATTTTGCCTTGCGCGCGTCACTCTTCGCAATTTTTCTTGCTAGTGTAGGTTGCTAATATACCCATGGGATGGATAAGCATGGGCTTTGTGTTCGGGTCTCAGGTGTTTGTATAATCTGTTGTGTACATATATGACAGTTAACCCTAGTAAATTAGACAGTACCTACTAGAGGTATGAGTGTTTAATTGTAGATTTGCTACACCTGGTCCAGCATATATTTTTAAGGATTCAATTTTTTTATTCTGTTAGCTTAATAACAGGGTTTCCATTACTTGTACGGAACACTAAAAATGGAGTATTTAAATTGGAATTCTTTTGCAAGGATAGGTAATTAGTACCAAAAAAAGATTGCTTTTATCTCAATTATTTGTAGACAAATTGCAAACAATATAATACAATTGAGTTCCATCTTCCAAATGATTCTCATAACCTCGGATTGATTGAAATACATATGTAAACTCCTTGATGTTTGAATATATTACAAGGGAGATACAATACAAGATAAATGCATTAGATACCTACATATCTACTATTGCTGTATGTAGGTACATGAGATATTTAAATACCTAAACGAGAACTGCTAATTTCCTATGGGATTAGCAATCGTTTAGCTCGTTTACTTAAATACTATGGATTACACATCACATTTTGTGGATTTATAAAATGTAACGACTGCCAACAGTTAAATCCACGAAATCTATTTCACAGCTGACATAAAAATTGCTTGAACAATGCGAGGCTCCAGTTAAAGATGTCGTTAGAGAAAAACAGCGTCACTCCGGCTCTTTTGCATTGTACGTAAAATCTTTTGTCGTCACACAATATTATTCACTGCTTTTTAGCTTCGAGAGTCTATAAAATTGCGCTACTTTTCCGAACTATCAATTAGTCTCAATTTATGTACTTCTATTATTTGGTATAGGCTCAAATGGGGCATCAAAGTCATGAGACTGATAAAATTGAAATTGCCTCAACTATTATTATAACATAGACATTAACCTCTATGGATGGCTCATTAGCATAATCAACATGATTACTTAAACTGTTGGAATACTTTAGGCATGGTTATAACCAACTAATATCTCATTCCTATTGAACGTTACCGCTAGAATTCTGTTTCAAGCCTACCCGATTATCATTATTCGGGTCAAGTTATTATGCGTCATGGGATTAAAACGAGAAGGTCGGGTCAAGACAAGATGTAACAAATACTACTTATTATATCATTGACTTATAAAACAAATAATGGATTTTAGAAGCAGTACAAATCTCGTCTTACTCATCCGGTTCTTTTAAAATTTGCTAGCTATCCAGAAACAGTTTCGCTATGATGTCTAAGAAACAAAATTTGCAATTTATATGCAAACTAGAGGACTGCCAAAGACTTCGTTCGCGCGGACTGAGTAAAAAGTGGGTAATCGTGGTTCGTCGATTTTACAATACCTATGTTATCTTACACGATAAACCTCAAATAAGTGCTTTAAATAAACTTGTTAACGATACCTTCACTGATTTTGTGCTTTTTTTACTTTATCTGAAATGTTTCTGAAAGTCATATGATCTCAAAAATTTGTTAAACAACAGTTACATCTAATGTCATCCCTTCATCGCTTGGGAAAATTGCAATGTCGACTAATACCGTTCTTGATAGGATACTTGACAATATGCTAGATTATAAACAGTTTTCAAAATACATCCATATTAACCTACAACTCATCCCGCGGGATGAGCTGACTAAAGAGCCCAGCTTAGCTTATTACCTACAGATTTTACGGAATACAAGTCATCCTCAAAATTGCAAACCTTTACAACCAGCATTAAACAAAGGTTTTAAAAATCTTGCAAGATTTTTTTTGCAAACTGGACTAATGATGAAAGCATTTAAAAACTTTAGTTTATAAATATTAATAATAATAAGCAAATCAGAGGTAAAAAAAGACTGAAAAAAAATAACAATTTACCTTAACGAATAAATTCGAAAACATATCCATTCCGAAAAGTTTTCGTATTGTTAATCAAAATACATTTTTGTGACAACTCTGTCTTTACAGAGCAAAGAGAGGTAATTAAACCCTCTTTTACAAACTGCCCTCATTTGTCCCTCGCGACGTCACTTCGCAGTCCAATTTGGGGAATGAGCATAACACCTTTGTACTCTTAGCATTTATTTCTATGACAGAATTTCACAACGCAAACCAAGTGTTACCGCACACGCCAAATCATGATGATGTTTAAAATGATTTCACTGGGTTAGGCGTTTCAATACTACCAATAAAATTGGTCCTTGTTATTGCTTACTCAACTAAGAGATATTATGATAAAAAGTGATCAATGAGCTATAATTTTGATTTTAATACTTTATGAAAGCGCTTGCTATAAATAATATTTAACAAATAATAATTTATTATTCGTAATAATAATTTATTATTATTTGTTAACGCTTTTGGCTGCAAACAATTTTATGAATTAGAAACCAACAAAGTCAAAATACTTTAGCATTTAATTTAAAAAAAAAAACTTGGGTATATCACTTTATTTATTTATTTTTTTATTTAAAAGGTCATATGTCCTCATTACTAAGTGTAGCCGTACCTACCAATTAAGTCTGATAGAACAAAAGTCTAAATGATTAAGTCGTACCAATTGTTTTTTAAATATTTTCTTTATTATCACACATATTCGGTGGAAATTTGTTTATGAAATCAAATATGAGCTTTGTAGAAGCTTTGTACTAAGCTTCTTGCTAATTTCTTTTATCCTTTGTGTGTAATTAATTAAATATGCACCAACGGGTGATTGTCTCGTTCATGATAAATTTGCGACAAGTATATTTCAAATATGAACGTCCAAAGCGTGTGGTACCCGCTTTGCAACTTATCCGAACTTTCTCAATGATCTTTATACTTATTTCGAAATAGGATAGATTCGGATTATAAAGCAATTTATATTTTTCTATGATCTGTTCATTTGAGGTGGTTCCCGAGGCCCATAAACAGAAAAATTAAAGTAAAAATAAACGTAAAGTTTGAGAAAATTCTGGGACGGGGATGTAATGTCTCATGCGCCTGTAATTTCACCCACACCTTTCCACTTCAGCGACTTTGTTTCTTTTTCGTGCCACCTGAGAGATACTCGAGGGGATCTCTAGAGGGTACCTACGGACGCGAATAGTATTAAGCCCCAAAACGGACGAGAGAAAGGGAAAAGTTTCAACTGTGCACATTATCCGTGTCAATTATATTTATTTTCTAAACACTTCTAAAACAGACTTCACAAATTAAATTTGAATGTAGCGTAACGTATTTGAACCCGCATCATAGTGGATTTCACGTACAGCTAGTTACAAATATACGTAGAAGATTCCATTAGGGAATTAATTGGGAAATTAATCAACGGGGATTTCAGATAAAACCCAACTATACGCCCTTCCTCAAATTCTGTAATCATTATTAGAAATTCACTTTTTTCATGATTCATGGGCGACTATATCTTTTGCTTGGTCAAGATATTTTAAGTACCTATCTGAAATTATAAATGCGAATGTGATAATGTAAAAATTACAGAACACCTGTCTAAGTGTAGTTAGTCTACTGATCAAAGCCAGTAGTTCCTTCGTTGACCATTTTAAGAAAATGGTGTGTTATATGTAGACATACAGTTCATAGCCTCATATCTCAGTTGTTAGTAGCTTTAAATTCTGCGCTGTAGGTAGTGGGTTCGATTACTAGACAAGCGTTTTTTTGGCGAACATAGATGTCTTTTCTGTGTGTGGGTATGATACCTCATACTACTGATAGAATACATAAATAGTACTGATAGAATACTTAAAAAAATAGTCGTTTGCTTCGCCGGCATAATTAAAATTATTTGAAATTCCACGAAAAAACACCTAGTTACCAAGTAACAATCAACGTCAGTTAACAATAAATTGCGCAAATACAACTATGAAATCGCTAACCAAATGAAAGTCTAACAATACACTATACATTGTCAACTGAAAAACACATCGTGAAAGTGCACTATGAGGCAGGACGCAATTTAATAACTTTATAGTGCGACATGTTCACTCAATTTTTTTCATTCCGATCTATTAAAAGGTAGGTAAATGTCCACAATGTAGTATACATTGTGAACTACCTAAGGCCAATAGGAAATTGTAGTAGTCTGCATACGAAATGTTTGTTTATTTATTCCTAATTGCGCAAAAACGAACTATCTATAATAGGAAATACTATGTTTTGTGTTTATTATGCCACTGTACAAACAGGACAGTTTGTTGATGATACTTTTAAAGGGATTTATCTTTTCAACCATAACCCTAAACGCTAAAAACTGAAAATTACACAAAAAATATGTCATTCAGGCGAATTAGTGGTGTCAAACCCTCGGTGTGAGTCCGAATTGTACTGATCTGATATCACGCGGAGAAACCAGAAGCTTATTATGACGACCTAAATATATATGTCTAAGTTTTATATTTCAAACTCATTATTTTGGACACAGAAATACTCTACAAATATTTCACCATAAAGGCAAATTTCCTAGCAGCACGCTGTAATATATAATACGATAGTAAGCGAAGTTCTAAGAGGAATAGAGAATATGATTTGTCCCATTACGTAGACACAGAGGCGTGACGCAATGGATAATTTCCGGACATCAGTGAAGCACTCAGAGCTGTAAATTACATGGAAAACTCACGAAGTCATGGGATCATAGCTTTGGAGCCGCGACCGTGACATGACGTCATAATAAAGGCATGTGTCACGACGCTGATGACCCATTTTCCACTATAAAATTCCGATTTCAGACGAGGAGCGACAGTAGATATAAACTATGGACCTAATGTTATAGAGCTTGAGAACGGAGAAAGGCACTTTTAATATTGGATCCCGGGAAAGTTAGATGCGTGATGACACTGCAAAACGTGCAAAAAGAGCACTTATTGGCCAGACTTCGCAAGTTTTCCGCAATATATTTTGTCAGATTTACCCAGAAGGGTCGTCGTTGGCAGGTAAATTTTCTCGGAGTTATATTCTTATTGTGTATGTACAGTATCTGTGGTGTATGGTGAGTGCGAACACGTCAATATCGAGCGAGCCCAACCCAACCCGTGCCCGTTCTAAACACAACACTCCCGCTTCAAAATATTTGTTCACGCTTTCAATTTTATACACATTAGAAACCAACGGCTCTAGGGTATATGTGAGTATAAATATACTCGCTCGCTCTCTCAAATCTGCTACAGTATAACTAGGGATATTATTGTTAATTCTCTGTCAAAAGTAAATGAAAAACTAAAATAGTACAAACATTATGAACATTTGCCTTCACGAGTACGCGACCTGTCTCACAAGTTTTTGCATTTGCTTTTAGCTAGAGCCGTGAACGCATCGTTAGAAATATACAAACTTTTAAATTATACAAACTTGTTGGAGTTTCAGTATAGCTGTAATTTAATAAATGTTTACGATTTATGCCTTTCAGCGACATAATTTAATGTGCTTGTTCACAATTTAGGTGACAAGGTAACTTGTAAATTCACTCTAATTTAATTATTTTGTAAGCCACTGGAGGACTTGTGAAGTACCTCATAGCTGTTAGTAACTGGGGGCGTATTTCCGTTTTCATGTTCAGGAGATTATACATCAATGTTCAGGAGTCAACCGTGTTTTCTCGAAACGCGCACGGCAATACAGAACTCCACAACAAAAGTGGTTAAAACTTGAGTTTTGAGCATTTATTTCGGAATATCAATAGTTAAAATTTTAAGCTTGGTCCTGATTAAATATGTGAAATAGATAAAATGAGTTTTAGTTTAATGGGCAAAGTTTAATGTATTTCAATACCGACCGGTTCAGCTACTGAAAATTTCTCATCTCGAATAAAATAAGCGTCTACTAAACACATACGGAAATATATATCCAGAGAAAAGTGGAATGACGAGCGGTAGCGACACCGCGCCGGCACCGGCCGCCGACCAGCTAGGTTTAACAAGTTAATTAAAGAAGATCCGTCGTATAGGAATCCGCGTGGCCTCCAAGTAATTTTAAAAGAATTCAATAGAAATAAAGTATTTTTGACTTTGACTTGCCTGACTTGGCACCATACTAGTCAACTTGACTGATATTTGATATTTCACATCCTCCCGCCAGTTAAGGTAACCGTGAGTAATCAGCAGTTCATTCAACGAAGACAAGGTACCTCAACGTTATTATCCAAATAAATATGGCATCTGTGACACGTCTCGACGTCACGCTACAATGGATACGTTAACCCTTAGGGTAGGTGATTTATGTTCGTATTTCTCTCGCTCTGCATTAGTAATAGTGTAGGTATCCCTAAATTCCAACTATATTTTTGATTTTTTTATTATATTTTGATGTGGGAGTTTTATGGATGAAGTAGGTAAGTAGATTTAAGTAATTAATGTATCTATTACGAATTTTGGGACGACACAGTAACCCTAAAACTATAAATGGTAAGATATTTTCTCCTTTTTCTTGATTTAAGAATACTTATTTTATATTTTTACCATTTAGGTATACCTTATATATAGTAGCTGACACCCATACCGTAACTATAACCTTAGCCACCCGAAATTGAGCGGTTAATGTCATCGTTATTAGTGCAATTTAAACCAACGCTAAAATGGAGCTGCCCTCAGTTCGCTTAACCGGAGATTTCATAGCCGGCTAAGCTTTTGTTATCGTTATAGTAGCTTGATGCAACTGACTCTAAGTACATTATAGACTACATGAATTATATTATGAATTATTAAACATGAATGAATGCCGCCCAACTCAAGAATAGCTTCGTAGTAAGTACCTGCGTCGTAGATACTTGCTACGACTCCAAAATCTCGTAGCCAAGGGAGTAGGTTTGGGATTACGTTAAATGTATTGCATTTAATCTGCTTAGAATATTTTCTTATATTCATATTATGTAGGTTTATTTATGGTAATTTTATTTTTCATTACTAACTACTATTATTCTTATTATTACAATACTTCACTACTACTATTTCATTCTAAATAAAGGAACACGATACAAATTAGGTAAGTGACTCCTTTCAACAGGCAACAGTTCATAAAGTAACTTCGTTTGTATCTTAACAGACTATGGGCATAATGTGGCAAAAAAGTAAAAGTGAATTTCTTCTCATTTCTGTTCTGGAGAAGGAAAAGTAACACTATTTTTTGTCTCGTGACAATATAGTTTTCTCTCGCAACCTTGTTTTATTTTGAGCATAACGTAACAGCCTCGACCGCGTTTCGTACAGGGCCGTAAATAAATGCCAAAGGTTTTAACATCACAATACAAACGATAATTAGTTTACATAGGACACCCGCCTAAAACAATGTAACAAGAACATTCAAGTTAATTTAATTTCCTTTAGTTCCATGAACTAAAATTATAGTCTATATTGACAAATACTATTTTATCTTTTGAACCCCGATTAAATAGTTATAAGTTTGATATCTTCATTTGTCTATTTGTCGATCAGTGTGTATGAATGGTTAAGACTTTTGTAACTTCAAAGCTCCAAAGGGGTCCCATTTCAAAGCGTCTTTTATATCAAATTGAGTATAGAAGGTGGTGTTAGCTATATATCTGGTGAAAATTGATTTAATTTTATACGTATAAAAGAAACGTTAAACGTTTACACACTCATACCTCTGCACTTGGATTCCCTGTGTCACAGATGGCATGGACAAACACAGAAACACAAGACAAACACCCAAGACCCGAGAATAAACTTTATGCTCACCACACAACGTGTGCCCCGGCCGGGAATCGAACCCGGGACCTCTCGCTTCGAAGGTAGGGCTACTACCAACTAAGCCACGGAGCCGTCCACTATGCATTTCATTTTCACTGAGCTACTTATCTGTGCGTAGCAGTCACTTCACTAATCGTATAAATCCGCTATTAAGACGGTGCACCAGTATGGCTCGAGACAATAGGTAAGGTTTTAGCTAATCGCATCACTGGCACGGAATAAAGCTTCAAACAGGTACCGAAGTAGGGAGGGCGGCGGCGCAGGTTTATCGCTAAAATTCAACGTATCTAATCTTCAAGTCCCGCTTTACTGCAACATAAGACGTTGTTTCCTCTCAGATTAGCCCGAGTGCCGCCGTTTGCTACACATCACTGAGTTTTGTTACGCTCATGTTTATTAAGCATGTTGGTTTATTAAACAGCGTTTACGGAATGAAGTGAGAATGGAGATTAAGGAACTTGATCTATTAGGATCATGCCGTTCAGTGATCTCCTATTTAATTAAACTAATATTGTGCAACGCTAAAGAGTTTTTAGTACATATTAATTTATTTAAATGATTTCAAATGTAAAATTTTCATATGAACAATCATATGAAAATTCACACTTGAACAAATCCTTTAATAACTTGAGTTTAATTCAAGTAGTTAAAGAAGTAAATAGTTACCGCGACTTCTTCATTCAATAAGCCGCGTCATAGTTCGGTGCCGATCTTAAGGGGCATCAATTATTTCGCATGATTCTAATTACAGGACGTCTAGCTAATTTAATTATTAACTTAATCGATATACATTTTCATAATCATAGGTAATTATTGTAGAAACCGCCGTTGAAAGCTTTAGCCACCAATACCATTAAAATAATACTGGAGTGCAATTACTCTAGCCACATAGTGTAAGCCACATGCATACTGTAATGGGTTGAAGTGGATTAGGTAAATTTAATTATAATATATATGTTTGTTACTCCTTCACGCTCAAACGGCTCAAAATTGGATCAAAATTGGTACCAGGATAGCTTAGATACTGGATTAACACATAGGCTAATGCAGAAAAATCGTTAGATTCTTAATATGACTAAATTCAAAATCAAAAACCTGATTCAATACCTTCAAATTTATTCTCTTTCATATTCTCCATACAAGGCACACCAAATCAAATAAAAAATAAATTTCTGTTAACAAACGATATACAACAAAGTTGAATTGAAGACCACCAAAATTTTTTAGTCAGTTAAAAAGATACAGCAGTGTCTTGTGCAAAAGAATGTGCGTGAACAGGCATTTTAAATATATAAATGTTAACGCTTTGTAAAATATAGCAATTGTGTAAAATAACTGGAAAGTTACCATGTACCAACCAGCTTTGGCCTTTTAGCTTTAAATTCCACCTTGTTAATTTTTGATTTCATTTTATACGAGAGTTCGCAACAAAAGTCTCGGTGGGGAAACTTGTAGTACATAAACAGAACTGTCAGTACAGGGTGGCGTTGCAATACAGCGCAGAGCACGACACGAGACGCGACGTTATTTAGCGATGACGACAGCTGCTGTGAAATGTGGGCTGCTGCACTTGAAATTGTAAATTTGAAAATATGCTGGTGGTTCCGCTTCATAAAAACAGCACTACAATTTACCGGCTTTGCTTTGCTTTGCGCACATAAAATCATGATGAATAAGCTCATAGATAAGCGTAGCTTTTTAGCATTATAGCGTTTACTTTTAACGATCTTCAAAATAGAGATATACACAACTAGTGCTATGTGTGCTTTGTTTCTCATTTCTTTGATGGGTACGCGATAACGACTCTAATTATAAACCGATATTTACGGATTTTTCTTATTCGAGGGACAATAAAAAAAGGTTCATAAAGATATCTCATAAATGTTTTCTCCCTAATAGCACAAGGGACAAAGCACTGATGACGATTGAACAAAGACACAATTCAACGAGTTATTCTCAATCGTAATAATATTTATCTCTAAAACGTCGATTATATAAAACGTGATCATTTATTTCAAAGATTCACAGATATCACGTTATGGAAATTCATAAAGCTTACCTACTTACTTAATTAAAGCTTAAAACACGTGTGAGAGATCATACTCAGAATAAAACACGGTGCATCAAATACACCCGGCCAACGCCCAACCAGCAGCGTATCCCGGCAGCTAGAGCGCCGCCGGCCCCCTCATACTACGTGTGTCAATCACAGCTCAATAGTGCTTCAGAAACGATGACCGGGAGTGTTTAGCTCTTGCCAGCCGTCGAGAGCGATGGCTGCCAGCACACGAGCAAAACGTATGAAACGTTTGTATGTACTTGTATTTGCAGCCACGTTGACAAATCCTACAGAAAATGAAAGAGATTAAATTTTGGCTGCATTCATTTGTACTTTTAGAGCGCGCTGAGGAATATTTCAGCGGAACGCTCATTTGTAGATGGCCTTGGGTTAATTGCTTGAAGGGCTATTAGTAATAAAAGCGTCCCTAATCGCGCCAATAAAGCGCAGATATACGCGCGTCACGACCCGGAAAGACCGTAAAAGTGTCAAATCATTAACTGAAATTAGTTTTTCCGCTTCAACTAGTGGTCCATTGATTGCATGTATGCTCGAGCATTTCAAACTATCGGCTTTGTTTATTAGCCTATAGGCTGTCGGACTAGCGTAGACGTTTACGTGTCACTATGACATCAAAATCCATGATTTTTTTGGGCAAATAGTTTATTAATTTAATTTACGTTGATACTTTTACTATTTAAACTGTCCCAATGCGATTCGGACTCAACATCAATTAATGGTAAATTTTATTATTAACAGTTATCCGCCATAATATTAATTACCAATTACGGTTTAAATTACAAAGACTTAAAGATTGCACTGGATGCGAAAAAAATATCATTTTGGGGTTATTAATAGGATTTCTTTTACCCTTTATGAAAAAGGTAATTGTTAGGCTAGAAACTTAACAATATTTTATAAAAAAAAGTATGTGACAGTTAAATCATCATGACTTATCATCATCGGATTATTTTTAAAGACAAATAAAACAACATTTATTGAAAATCAATGGCGTCTGTTCACATTGACATATTCCATCTTATTCCCTGAATAAAGCAATTTTCAGAATAGAAGATCATTATGTTATAGCTACGTAACATATTTATTTCGTAAGCCGATTCACTAGAAAAGCTCTCTGTGCACAATATAGAGTTTCATTTCAACGGGAGTTGTAGCCAAAGGAAGCAGTAGGAAATAGGTACATACATGATAATACATTTTGCTTTGGACCTTACAGCTTTTAGTAGCAACATCTGATACAGATCTTTTGGTGAAAATAATGTTTTGGTGATAATTCGATAGCAGATATTACTAACCTTATTTATATAATAACTCTGCTGCGACTTCGTTCGCGATTGCCATTTCTGCATACTAACTATTCGCAAACAATGGTGCTAGCTATTGCTATTATATTATCTTAAACCTATGCTATAACCTAACAAAATCCTAAAAGTACCAAAACCAAGTAGTATTACTATAAGAACAATAATTAAGTAAATAGTTCATATTGACATAAAATAACTTTAAATTCGAATTTGGCAATATCCGACTCCTTCTTCTTCTTCATTATATCTGACTCTTTTAGAGTGGTTTGACTTTGACAAAAGGCATCCATTAAGTTTAAAGGATAAAGAACACACGCTAGCTTAAGATTAGCTGTAAGTACAAACCATCCCCTTTTAATGAGCAGTTCTAGCCTATCGATACGCCTTCAAAGGATGTGCTGTCTCACATGGACAAAGTGATATCAAAGGATGTCACATGAACTCATGTCTATGTTCAGTACGAATAGTGATAATATAGTAACGTTAGAGGCCCATTTATTATATTTAAAACATTACTACCTACTTTCTATAGTGGACTCCGAACTACAACGAACATGAATTAGGACTCAAATAATACATTAGCACCGCTTTAAAGCTAAATCGATTTCTCATGTTTTTTGTGTTGCGCTGTATTCAAATAGATTCTATAGTCATGACATCAACTATTCATTTAATGATAGATCTGGTCTGTGTTAGTAACTTGATACAATTAATGGTTATTTGATGTTGCCGCTTATTCTTTTATTTTATAGAAATACGCACATTACGTCGAAAAAATTTAATATAAAGAACAGGTGGTATTTAGTACTTTCATGTTGTAATGTGATGGTAATTAATTGATTAGCATATAAAAAAATATATATTCTAAGTATGACTTTTGTTATTTAACTGTGTAAACAAGTAGAATTTGTACCTATGTAATCACAAAAAACTGATCGCCACTACTTTGGTAATGAGGTTATGCAAACTTTTTTTTTGTTTTTATGTTTATCTATTATGATTAAAAAATAAACGTTTATTTTATGGTACAGTAAGCCCGTCTCTCATCTAAATTACGATCTCTATTTATAAAATAGACTGTGGCAAAAGTGAGTGACTGAACGTGACCCGCAACAGCGAGGTTATAAAATATCTGTCATTATGTATGTGGGTCTCTGCTGCCCTTTGAATCCGAGATGAGTGTCAATTAGGCAACATTCTCTCCACGTCCAATGTTTATTTATAACCGCGAATATAGTTAGGCTGGATTTCATACTTTGACTACGGTGAATGGTGCTACGAGGGTATTTAAAACTATGCTGTAGCGGTATCAATTTGATTGAAACAAACAAACCTGTGTCACAGGTGGTATGGACTGAAAAAGATATACAACATCCGAAATCCTAGACCAAACTTTATCACACAAAGTTTGGCCCAGCCATCTCGTCTGGATCTTACCGCAAAAACTTCTAATAGAAACACTTGACCTAGCACGTACATATGTATCTGAAAAAAGCACGTCATTTACACGTGAATTTTTAAGAATTCAATGGATTTAAGGAAATTACTTTGACTTTGATCCATTGCTTGAAAGGCAGGTGAAGTAATAATTAAGGTTCATACCAAGTGGCTAACTAAGTTAATCGAACCATCTTAACCATTTCGGCAAAGAGAATTAATCTCGTGATTAAGGTACTCATCGTCGTCCTTGGCTCTCATCGGCGCGGCGCCGGCGTACCGATCGAGCAATTCAACCCCATTCAAATTAAGTCTATCCTCTCATTCATCGATTCCCATTTAAATTTCACTGAAAATTAGACGTAGTTTAAAATTGTATTATTCATCCGATGAAGTTCTATTGGTCTGAAATTGGTTTCGAGGGATTTTGATTAGCAAGTTGGCAATACAAATTTGGTGCAACAAGTAGGTACCTAAGATCGATAATCGATATCGATAAATATAAAATTTTTGTTAGCTCTCAGCTGCAAATGAGTTTTTTTCGCAATGTGAAAAGTCTCCAATTTTCTAGAGGATAATAAGGAGTAAGGTACTTTTATAAAAAAAGAATCAGAGAACCGAAAAAAATTGTTAAATCGCTGGGAACAGATAGTTAATCATATTATTAATCAAATCCTATGTGAATTTCTTCATTTATAATTATTCTCCAACTAAAGTGTAAGTGTATTGGCATATTAGTCAAAACAAAAGCTCAATCAGGGGCTCGGTAGTCGTTTCCGGTGTCGTAAAATTTTTACAATGGTGCGTGGAGGCGCGTGTCTAACCCTTTATTGCTAGATTTGGGGCCACTCAGAAACATATACATTTTTTCTGCTAGGTACAGTTGGGTCTTAAGTTATGTCACAAACACTTCATTAAATATATTTCACGACTTTTTTGTTACATATTTATTTAAGCACACACACATTAAAAACACAAGAAGTTAATAGTATATTATGATACAAGTGAACTAAGTTGCTCATTACATCCGAGGCTGTGGGTTGCAACCCGAGCCGTAAGCGAGGTGTAATGAGCAGAGCTCACGAGTTTCTTATGACGTTTTTCAACAAATTTGCGAGGAAAAAACAAACGTATTGCTTATATCGTTTAATTAGATATTAAAACAATAAGTGAACGTACAATTTTCAAACCGATATTAAACCGATTTGGATGGCCATTTTGATTCACAGTTTGTGTCACATTGATGCTTGCCACTTCTTTAGTCTTAGTTCTTTAGTCGTTTTCTTGTATAAACGTCGGCGATAAAGGCAAATCATAGAAATTACTGGAGGCATTACGAATTGTACATGGTTGTGGTTCCGGGCAAAACTTTATTGCCATTGGCTTCAAATAAATGGCTTGCGTTATTTTGTCTCTTTCGCCTTGTTATGTATGATTCAGTGGCTGCGTCAGAACACTCGCTTTAGTTAATACATCGGCACCTGATCGGCACATTGAAGCCGAAGTTCTTCTAAAACTGTGTCCAGTATAAAAATCGGCCTCAGGCAAACCTATTCGCAATACCTTCGCAATTTCTCTTGGCATATTACCAAATTTGTTAATACCGATTGTTTGTGCAGTACATTTTGCGTTTATAAAATTTTGGAAACAGCGGTTATTCTTTGTTTTTTTTTTTTAAACGGAGCTTCATATTTTTTCACTATTTCACAAGTGATTGTAAAAGATCGTGGAATCTTGGTTTTAGTCTAGGTAATTTTGACGCGAATAATTAATTAGTTCTAAGAAATTATGCTAAGGTTACGCAATTATACAGATACGTTTAGATTAATAATATTCAACGTACCTTTGTTGCTAGGTACTGACTATCCGAAGCCTCTTTCAAAAACTTTCCAAAGTCGGCTGGTGACAAAACTTCTGAATTCTTCTGAATAAACTGTTTTTCTTTCTTTCCTTCTTCTTTTCTGAATTCCGAGCAATATATCCTTTCGAGCGTCTCTTCAAAAATACCATCAGATTACATTACGATTTGATATTAACATCATATTTGAGCTTACCCATGCTTCTTAACATGGAATAGATGCACCACAGGGAGCTGGACTTGTATTCGCGAATTCAGAGAAATACGCCAAAAACACATTTTCAGAATATGACGGGTTTTTCTTGCTCTTCCATTGTAGGAAACTATCGTAGGCAGCTAAGTACTTTTCTAAAGATGTTGCGGGGAATGGACTATCGTTTGCATTTTTTTTTTCATTTACTATTTCTAGCGGGGTTAACTCCATCAATTGTTCATCTACTGCACTAAAACTTGGCATTTTAAAATAATTTACCACACAGCAACAAATACGATAAAAACAAAATATTAAAATTATGATAAATGGTGCGCAAGTTTTTCTATACATCGGCAGTGCATTTGGCGCGTGAAAAAAAACTTACCGTGAACATAAGCCTACTTCAAAATTATAATTTTAAGTAATAAAATGCAGATAACATTTTACAACAAATTATTATGAATAATTCGATTAAATAAATGTTTTATGGACGTACACATTTATTTATTCCAAAAATGTTTATGCATTTCAGCGCCATAAAACCTCTCTGTTACTAAAAAATAACTGTATTACCCGGTTAAATTGAAAATGCTCTGTTTACGCGCAAACAACTTGCAGTAAGATATCTACTAATTTAACTTATAATTCAGGGATTATTCTATTACGCCCTAGTGTGTAATATTATTACGCAAGTGTGTGTTATAGCTCGGTTTATGGCCCTAAAGGCTCACTTTTCGAGCAAGTTTGTTGAAAAAGAAAATTAGAATATTATTACAATTATACAAAATACTCTCCCAGTTATTGCACACAGGCCCTCAACTCTAGAGACCAGTTGTCGATCGCTGCACGCGCAACATTCGTGTGTACATCAACCACACGTTGATAACTCAGGATGCTCAGAGAAAGTTTGAATTCTGATGGGGCACATGCTTCTCACCTAAATGTTGCCATTAATGATGAAGGATGATGCTCACTATGCGATTTGGTAAGGAGTTTTGCCTGGGGTTGCTGTTACTTGGAGGCTTAATAAGTTTCAGCTTTGTTTATGCACTTCTCATGTATAGGTCTTTTAATTTGTGACATTGTAGTGTGCATTGAGCATTTTGTATGTTTCAATGAGATCACCTCTTTGCTTACGCTGCTCGAGTGTGGTTAGCTTGAGTTCAGAAAGCCTTGCTTCATATGTTTTGTTCCTCAGTGAGTAGGTATCTGTTGTGGAAATACGCTTTATCATCTTGTTTGTTGTAACTTTAATATTGAAATTTTCTGAGGTATATTTTGCGTATAAAGAACGGGATCTCTAAAGCCTTAAGTGTTTGCCCTGTTTTTCGACGAAAAGCTCGGAGCCTTTATTTCTTTTGACTTTGTTTCAGTTCTTTTGACTATAGCTCTGCCTCTTTATTTGGTTCTGCTTAACTTTTTGTGCTTGTGAACGGAATTTTGCCTACACTGCATTGATGTTCGCTGATGTCCTAAGTGTACGAAATCGAAGGGGTTGCTTTGATATTAAACATTCCATTTCAAATTTATATGGAGTAGGTATAGGTTGTGTTACTAAGCTAAACTAAATGATCAGTCTTGAGTTTGATACCGACAAAGCTACACGGCATTATCACATCATTTCATAATCAACTATTGACACTATCGACACTTACCTATAACATGTATTGTAAGCATTATCAGTAAAATTGCACATTCCAGTTTCACGTGTTTCTGTCGCAGAACATGGCGGAATAATTCTAAATTTATCTTTATTGCAAAATTTTACCCAAATGCTTGTGCCGTTCGTAACTATGGCCATGAATCATAAGACTACGAGAATTTATTTTAAAACTGTTCCAAAACGGTCGGTTTTCCTCTCAAGTTAAATTCACAAAATAAATCATTAGTCTTCTGGACCATAAACGCAGACTTTCCTGAACAAAATTTATTCGTTCATAATTGCTACTCACGATTATGTATTTGAGTGAACACTTATTTCAGTAAACTACCTTAATTATACACTTAATTGTAATATCTAATTTTTAAGAACATATTTTAGTTTCACAGACCCATGTTAGACCAATAATTACAATAAAAGTTGTCATCTACGCTGGCTTTAAGATAAGAATACTCTTCTCACAAATTGAGACAACTACGGTGATGGTACCTACTTAAACTCAACTAAAAAAACAATTAGTGTGTGGAGTATAAAGTTCGTTCTTCGGTGTTTGTGTTGTGTAATTAGCCATGCCACTTGCTACACAAATAATCCTGGTACAAAGATATGAGTGCAAGTTGTTAATTCATAAGTAAACCAACTAGGTTGTTTATAACAAATACCAGTACCATCTATAAGAGTCGAGATAATCCTCGGACTTAGGAACTTTTAATGAAAATATAAAAAGATGGTGCTGTAAATTAGAACGCAGAGCAGGGCGTTCTACTTACAGATTTAAAAAAAAATTATTTATAATGAGTTGAAGTAGTAAATAAAATATACAATGTAATCCTTTTTAGATCACATTTCCGCTTTTATCCCATATTTTGATCACATTTTGGTTTTCATGACGGTAGCAGTACATGAAGAGAAATAATTTAGGTCAAAAACAAATAGCTTAAATTATTTAAATAATTAAGAAATCTTGGTTAACTTTTCAAAACTTCTCCCTGCCTTATTATTCTGATACTTGAAAAACATTTATTTTTGACCCAAATTGTTTTATTATTGTGCATTTACGTCATGAAAACCAAAATGTAATCTAAAAAGGATTACAGGTCGAAGATGTAGATGTTGGTGATTCATCTTTATTCATACCTTATCATCGCTAAATAAGGTAACAGTAGAATATGTCCTATCCTGTCACCTATCTTTCCCAATGTTTACTTTATAGGTAGGTACCTATATCACGCGGGAACACGAGTAATCGTTAGGCGACATGCCTTTTTTGGGGGGTAAACGAAATATACCCAGCTGCTTCATTAGTTCCACCCAGGGGGACACGTCTCAGAAGGTATCACTTATAGACGTGACCCTAAGTACAATTTCTCTGTTTTAGGGATTGAAAATTACGCATCGCATCGAGTATCTCATCAATACACACATATTTTCTGTTAAGCATTTCATTACATTCGAGTATCCATCTAATACATGTTTGATAACAGAGTTCCTTTTTAAATTTTAATTGGGTTTTGAAAAGGAATCAACGTCGGGTAAACTACAGAGCTGGATCCCTGCCCAAGGCTTATTAAAGAACCATAAAAGTTCCCAGATCCGCATAAATAAGAAGGTAGGTATGCATTTACGAATTTACACTTCTTCGTTCATCGCCGATAAAATATGAAAACGGTTGGGTTCCAACGATCAATGTTCACGGAACATCAGCTAATAGCATGTTCTGTACTTATCACTTGTATACCTACCTTATTATTTTATAATTATCCTTGGCATTACCACATAATTTATATTTTTTTTAAGCGGTAACAGTGACGAAATGAGCTGGCGTATCACCTAATGTTTAGTGGTTACGACTGAGGTCCTCGCTAACCGAATCATTCTGAAACGGTATTGTAAATTTCACCGGCAACCACATCCTTCCACCGGAACCACCACTGCTTTGTGGCAGATTACCAATTATTATTTTATAATCAAACAAATAATAATATAATAAATTTGTCATTAAATAAATTAATTAACATTGTATAAAAGTTGATAACAAAACATATTAATAATTTACTCACAATTATGCTCATATTATTTTAGTGAGGACGAACGCTACAAAATCTTCCCGCTGGTCCCCATTGAGGTCGAAAATGAGCGGGAGTGACCCCTTTTTTCTTGTGTCAAATACAAGAATAAAATCTGTACTTTGTTTTATAGACTTTAAAAAAGAAGTAGGAAAGAAATTTTGTTAATAAAATTTTCGCGATATGTTCGCCAACTGGGGACCAATTTGGGTGATATATACGGCTCCGTGGCTTAGTTGGTAGTAGCCCTGCCTTCGAAGCGAGAGGTCCCTGGATTGATTCCCGGCCGGGGCACACTTTGTGTGATGAGCATGAAATTTGTTCTCGGGTCTTGGGTGTTTGTCTTATGTGTCTGTGTTTGTCCATGCCATCTGCGACACAGGGAATCCTATGGAAATTGTAATTGTAAGGGTATGAATGTGTAAACATTTAAGTATGAAATATTTATGTTCGCTTATTCTCTAAACTTTTCCTAAAAGAGTTGAATGCCCGCAAAGTTATTTAGAGTAAATATAGAAATAATCCTGCAGGCAGACAAGGGAAGCTAATGGAAGCGTCAGCCTCCCCCATTAATCACCTGGCGGTCCTCAGGTGACACACCGTCTCCGCTAAATAATTTCGCATTACCCAGTACAAGTTATATGTTCTAGGCTTGACTTGGCAAGTAAAGGTACAATAAAAATATATAATTTAATTTATTATGTTCAGTGTTCACTTTACGTTTATTTTTATTATTTGTCCAACTTTTGACAACAACTTTTTACCCGGAAAGAGCGGTATATAGTAACTTTTACCTACATGTTTTGTTTTACTTAACAAAGTTTCATCTTTTAATATTTAGGAGATGAAATCCTCTAATCTAAAAAAAATCTGTTAAACTGTAGAACGCTATGAAAGATCGCACTGAAATACTGCTTGGGAGTTCATCTCATGTTCTCCAATTCTAGATACCATGAAATCATATTAATCAGAATCAAGCTATAAAGTCGTGTAATCGAAATAAATGGTCGCGAATCATTCACTGTTTACAACCAGTAAATACTTGTACAAGAGTGGCGGTAAGACAAAACGCTGCTATTAGAAAATCAATCATGATGATAAATCCCTTCTAAACGACTTGACTGGCAGACAAAAGTATTATATAGTATCAAAGCCTACTCCCGCGTTAATTTATTTATTGATTGGTTATTTATTATTGATATCAATATATTAATCTTCTTCTTACATAGTATAATACAAAGTATTTTATGTATGTACTATTAAAGTACAAGACGGATCAGTCAATACTGAGAATTTCAGTACGGAATGGCAGCTCCTGAGTTGAAACTCGTTCAATCAATGGTCAGCGGTCGGTCGTCGAGTTTCCTTTCCTCTTTAAATTTGGTACTCAAATTTTGACTCAAACTCGATATTTTCTCTGTAGGTGACTCCCTACATTAATCAATAATTAAATACACACACCATCATTTATTATAATATTTACATTCACACTACACTATTATTGTATACAATATTTACATACACATTTTCTATATTTACACAACTCTTATAATATATATTAATATTTCTTACACACCTTTATCTGCACAAGCTAAGTCGGGCGAAACCTGTAGTATGCAGCGATCCCTAGTTCCGAGCGCGACATACGTATAGCTAGCTGCGCACACGCAGAGCCGCTTGGAATGCGGCTCGCCGCGTCACCGGCCGCCAGTCGAGATCCTACCATCCGACGCACTCCCGTGTCGCTCGCTTGCGCCTCCGCTTGTAATCGCGTATTTATTTGTTCGCATTATTTGTTTTCCTTGGCTTTATTTCTCCACTACAAAACTGTATACTCTTTCGCTGTGCTCAATCTTTCAAACCTTTTGTATAACTGTGCTTGTGCTTACTTCGAACTTCATATTGTATTGAGTGTTTTAATATACAAAGTTTACAAACAAACAAACTGTGAGTGGACTGTTATTTATCTAACACCTATCAACAGGACTACAGGTACTCCACTAAAATAGTACTATATTCTCAGATTTAAACAATACTATACCTTTAATAATAGCTCCTCAGGCCCTGCGATTACCTCATGTCATAGATGACATGTGCATACACAATACGTAATCCGCATCATTAGCGTTGTCATTGGGGAGTTAGCATTCATCGATTGGGACAATACCGAAGGCGCATTCTCACAGTACATTAGAGATAAATATATGCATAAACTTATTCCACAATTACAACGTCAGATGTATAATTAAAATAAAATCTGCCATATCAGATGTTCATGAAATTAAGACAATTGTAAGAGACGTGTTTCGTTTTCTCGTGTCTTAAATTGAATTTAATATATTATTAATTACAAATATTTCCAGGCCACTTTTGTACCTATGTGCCAAGAATACTATTAAAAGTTAGGTAATTGGAGATTTTTCTGGTGCGGAACGCTTTAATTAGGCTTTAATTAAAGTACTTACGCAATATTTCAATTAAAACATTTTAAAATATTTTTAAGACACAGTTTTACCACGTTTTTATCCCTTGAAAATAATTTGGTTGAGATTGTATTCGCAATATTTTTTTAACTCCATCCACTCACGTTTTCGTGAAAGATGTTGGTCGACGGTTCAAAGGAACCACTTAATTAACTTGAGTCAAGCTACCTCAATAGGAAGTAAACGACGTTAGGTCCCAAAGCCGCAGTCAAGCTTGCAAACAGTTTGCAAATAATTTTCTTACATAATATATCATTTGAAAACTTCGTAACGGTATTTGAATACATATCTAGATAAACTAAAATAAATTAAATATTGATTTAACATTCTTGTTCACCACAAAATATATAACATAATATGGGCGTTTTGACAAAATATTTGCTCTTGAACATTTAATTACAATTGAAAGCAAAAAACACTGGCTCATGTGCAACTAATTCTATAATTATGAGTTCATCGACTTGACATAATTTGATAATTAATTGACCACACTATTTTATGACCATCTTATGTTAAGTTGACATTACTAGGTCTTGTGTTGTTAATTTATTTTTGAATTTATTGACTTATTACTAAAATAATTAACGTTGTAAATGAGCTTTGTTAATTTAAAGTTAATTCGTATTATCTAGGTATTTATTTATAATCATTCAATGTATTTATATCGTAATTAGTTAGGTATTTATACCTATTAAGTTTTGATAATATTATATAACAATATTTATATTACGTGTAATAATCCTTACGAAATCAATGATTATATTATTGATTACAAATTCCTTTCGAACAGAACTAAAAATATACTATTATTAATTATTAGTTATGTCATGCATTAAATTGTACGCTCCAATTAGTATGATCATAAAATGATGTCACAATGCTACCAGTGGCAGCAGGTGGTGTGTTCTGACATTATATTATATAATATATTGCTATCTTAATCAATTTACCGTAATCTCGTAGATAAATATATAAGCTGGGCGGTCAAGCTCGTCAGATATAGTAACTAGAACAAATCAAATAGCATCCTGATGTTCTCCCGATTATATTCCACAACGATAACTTAAAAACGTGTAATTTTTCTAGTTTCGTTTCAGTCTTTTCAGAGAAGGAAATTTGACGGTAATTTGCGACAAGTACGCTTAGGTGCTACGAGTTTTAACATACTTGTGCGCATATAACGTGTCGCACTCTAGGTACATTACAACCACATAGATACTCGTATGTCAAATTAGCGTCACTTTGCAGGATGACGCCGGCTCCAACCCGAAGGGAAGAATATCGTATTGCCTTCGACAACTACACGTCTTAAGTTAATCTACGAGTACTATGTTGGCAAGATCATTACATTGCATTGAATACATACAAGAATACATAGGTACAGCACGAGTATTAAAATTATACATTTCATTGAATATTAGCTTTATATGTAGTTTTTTTATATATCAGAGGTAATCCTAAAACTACCATAGATGCTTTAGATATTTATATGCCTTTACGGTTACATGATACGTCCTGAGTTGGCTTAAATTGAGTGTAACCTGTCTTGTCACATCGTGCGTCGATGTCGATGTCGTCAACCTGAAATAATCTACTTCTACAAAATTCTACAAAAGCCTCACACTTCAATCCATATTTCCCACTACATACATTTTCCAATTACGTTCTAGTTATAATATACTCATAATAAGTTTCAGGTAGCTAAATTATGAATAGGTAGGTTTGAACTAGCCCACGCGTTGTACACGCTTAGGAATGATACGTTGGCGTCGGTGGTATGTTGATGCAACTTAATTAGCACATCGGAAACTATGATTCTAATCTGACTTTGAAGGCAACATATGCTAAATCTGTCGATGGTCAGAGCGAATGAAATGGCAGGCGGGATATTTCATGATACCTATAAACTAGATGGTAAAATAGCCCCTAAATTGATTATTAGCTCTGCCACTCACTTGGACCACTTCTAGCCGTATTTAGGCGACTAGGTAGGCTCTAGGTAGTAGCCAGGTGTGCGGGACGTTAATTAATTTGACAACACAGCTGAGAACTAGCACACGAGAACAAGATTGCTCCTAGCATTGGTTGGAATTATAATCAACAAAATGATTGATACAATTTAAACTTTAGACAAGTTTAGACAAGACAGGAAGAAGTTAAGCAGCTTTAAAAAGGAAATAAGTGTTCGCTGCCCGTATTAATAAGAGATGAATCTCGTGAGGAGTGCGGGTCGCCCACAGGAATTGCGGCCAGTAATGACAACCCTCCTCGACGTTTAGACTAACTTTCTCTTGAATATTTTACATTTTAAGATCGTTCTTTTGTTAGCTAGTAACAAAGGTACAATATAGCGAAAATGGATGGGCAATATTCACAACGTGAATCAAATCCAGGTTACCGATTCATGAAAGCTCCTAGTTAGTAAAACTTTTTAATAACTGACTAGAAAACGAGTAATTTTATAATCAATCAAAATAATCTGGGATCATATTTGGCATGGTAATTGGGTTAGTGACAAGTGATTAATACGTGATATCTTCTTTTATTTTTTGGCTTCTGAGGCTTGACTTATACGTGATATATCATGGTCGAAAGCTCAGTGGCTGTCACTGTCACAGGGTTTGTCACTGTTTTCGATTTTTTAAATATGTAACTTTGGTTTTTTTTATATTTTTCTGATAACTATTATGACTTAACCTAGCCTGTTACCCGATTCCAGCTTGACGTCGACTTCTGGGACACCCTGTATATTAACATCTAAACAGAGAACAAACATCTACAAATGTGGGTGGAAATTAAATCCTACAGCGAAAAAATCCTATAAAGAAAGCGTGACCCTGACCGACATCTGTGACCGATTCCCAAGAGTAGACATCCCTAATGCTCACTGCGAGCATTAGGAATAACTACTTTCAAATTCAAACGATCCGGGCTTGTTGGGTTTATTTAGGATATCATTAGGAAAAATCATACCCAAGTGGGAGCTTTACTGGCGAGCGCCGCGTAAACCAATAGAGTTGCGTGAAAACAATATTTTACGGAATTATTCCTCTTGAAAAGGTAGCATTTAATAGCAGCATAGCTTTACTGCTATTAAATGCTTCTTAATAATTAAATGCTGCTGTTGCTACCTATGCTAACTAAATAGACCTATCTTCTAAGATTAAAAAATGCTTTTGGTTAAGGATTTTTTTTGCGGTAATAATTTACGTTTCATTTTAAATTTTAATAGGCCATTTTCTACATGTTTATGCCAAACATTTCGGATTAGTAGTAAAATTTTATAAGTGTGTTGTTGGTATGCTATTTGCGCAGATAAAACTCAGCAAGCGATGCCCACCGACGTGCTCCGCGAGACACAACATACATTAAAAACACGTCAATTAAGTCAATTCATATCCAGATCCGTAATTTCATATTCATAATATCCTAGCTATGTACAAACTGTAGTTATGTGAATGTAATCTGCTGCGTCCATGGTTTCACATGCTAACCGCAAACATTACCTGCAAAAGCCCCTGGATACGCTAGCCCCGTTGCTGGGGTAGGATAATGCACTGGCTAGCTACGTCCGATATAGATTGAATTAATCGATTGAATGTTCTAGATTACAACATAATAGATTAATCGAAAATATGTAATTATTATCTGCTTGAGGCAGACAGGAATTCCGGAAAACCGGCCTAGTGCCGGACTCGCGCACGAAAGGGTCCGGTATAATAAAAAACAAACCCGTTTGTTGTATGGGAGTCCCCCTTAAATAATTAATTATTTATGTATAAAATGAATAATACAAGGTGTCTCAAAAGGAAGTTTGTTTTGTCGATCGATTAAAAAAAAAGTAAGCCGTTAAATTCACAATTCGGGAATTTATTTCTTAAAAATAATATCGCCCATATGTAGATCCTCGCGTTCGCGGCACACGTTTAATCGAACAGTAAAATTCTCTGGCTGACATCTTATGCGGTGTAATGATGATCTATGCACATTTAAGCACTTGCTCGCTTCCGAATAGGTTCGGGTCGTCACGAACAGACTGATTAACTCTCCACGTTTTTTACCGTTCTTGATGACCTTGTTCGCCCGGATTTTGGGTTTTCCAGCGTTGTACCGATCTCTTTAAACTTTTTGACCCATTTTCTTATAACGCTTTGGTTATAACGCTATAACAATAGCGGCAACAGAAATATCATCTGTGAAAATTTCAACTCTAACTCATAAGAGATACAGCCTGGTGACAGACAGACATACAGACGGACAGCAGTCTTAGTAATAGGGTCCCGTTTTAGCCTTTGGGTACGGAACCCTAAAAACGAAAAGAACCTGTTTTTTGCATTTTTCTCGATATTTTTGAGGTTATGGTTTCACCCCCACCCCACTTCTGGGACTTTTACTCAGTCGGATTGATTTTTCCTTAATTACTTACACCATTTACTTCATTTTCCGACCACCATTCTTAATAGTATACTACTAAGAATTTTTATTGCCTTAAACATGATTGGCCCTGGTCTATGAAGGTAAGGAGATCTTTAGACTGTGTTAAAACTGAGATTAATACATAGACTTAAATACCTCAAGAGTTAGTATAATTAAATAGGTGAAGGGATAATTTATTAACATAAGTTAACTTATTATAATTTATTAATTTATAAATTTACAAACATACACAATTACTTTTTTTCTGAGAACTCTAATAGTGCAGATTCTAATATATCACCATTGTCATTGGCCATTATAAATTCATATATAATTTTTATCAATGCCACAGATTCCAATGTTTTCCAGCCTTTTGTTGTAGTTAACTGCTTAGCGCGACCAGCTTGTATATATATTAAAGTTGATTGCTTCAAAACATTTGCAGAGTACAATTCAGCTAACTGGAGGGTGTCAATGGCATTTTCAATATTCAGGCCCTTAGACAAAGTGGCCTCACACATTTTTTTCAATTCATTCAACCGATAAAAGTCTGCCGCAACCAATAGCTTATCAGCATGTTCGTCAACCCTTGGGGCCTGATCTGTGTACAGGAAGGTCAGTAGATCCCGCAACACTTCAGATTCCCATTTAGTTTCTACCACATTAGTTATGCTTTCTATTGTATTATGTTCAAAATGAACTTTCAATACCTCACAACGAGTAGCTAATATAAGTTTGTGAGCTTTAAATTCTTCACCGTCAACAGATTTGATGGTGACATCATAATTGCTTGCATCGTTCATGAGCTTTTCAAACTGTAGACTCAAGCCGGCAATTTTTCTTATATCAAGAAGTATGATACTATAATCAATTGTTAAATTACCTTGGCCATAATAACTTGCATTATGATAGTCCTTAAGGTTCACGCAATCGTACCACTTGTTGGCAACGATTGAACGATAATCCATTGTATGATGTTGATCTTCATTGTATCTTAGTGACGATTTGATATGGAGTTTCAATTGGAGCAAAACTGCTATTGGTGAAAATGACATAAAACTTATTTTAATTAATTCATTTTTTAATCCTAAAAAGGACATTTTCACTTGAAAACATGTGTCTGGAACTTTAAGCACTACATAATTAGGGCTGTTATCCTTGCGAGTTAAGGTATTGGTACACAATAATTTCATGAAATAAGGAATATTCCATGTTATATTATGACTCTCTTCTAGATCTTCAGTCCATTTTGCGTGCTCCAATCCATATTTAATTGAATCGTCCATTGGAAATGCTTGTCTTAATTTAGACAAAAACTTTAGATTTTCTGTCACATAACAAATCTACAATATTACAAAATAAAAATAAACACTTGCCGAATGAGCACTGGCCGAAACTTGTTTTATTGCTCTGAAAGTTTGGACTGGACGGCGATTGTTTGGATTGTAGGGATGACGATATGAAATCGATTAATCGAAGAATCGAACCAAATAAATTGATCGATATATGATATAAATCGATATATGGTATAAATCGATATATGGTATATATATATGGTACATTTGATTTTTTCTGCTGTGGTACAAACCATAAAATTATTTACAATTAGCTGAATGTACTCGTAATATTACGGTGTTGCCGGGGGTTAATAACTCAAAACCTCGCGAGATGGTTGTGTGCTTAGTTTCCCTAATAAAAAAAAGTTACGTTTGTAATCATAAATATAAATGATGTATATGAGTATCGTGGGATCATCTGTTCCTTGTGAACGCCTTTTTTTAATGACCGGCAACATCGCAAGTGATGAGTAGAACCATTTGGATCCCAGTAGACTTGACTGACTGTTGTGTTTAAAAGAGCTTAGATATTAAGTATTGGGAAATATAAGCTATATTATTTTTTTAATGTATCAAATACATTTAGAAAATAAATGTTTTCCTTTATACCTGATCTGATATTTGGCAATAAAAATAATGGTTATTATCGAATTCCCTGAACTAAAAAATGCCTGATTTTACTGATAAGAGGTCCCAAAGATTGTTTATTACGGCATCTTTCTTGTTTTTCATAAAATGGATTGTAAATATAAACAGAAAAAAATAACGATTTTTGGAAATAGATCTTTTAGACCTTTTTATGAATCGATTCATCAGATTACGATTCTAATCGATTTAAAAATCGATCTTTTTTGGAAAGAGTCGTCATCCCTAGACTGAAGTAAGCATAAAGTATACATTGGTACAATTGGTTGATTCATGAGTAGCAGTTATAAGTCTAGATGAAATCGTCAATCGTCAATCGTATCGAAACAAAACAATGAATTGACGGAAAAAATTAAGAAGTGCGGTAATTCCCCTTACTCAGTTCTAAGCGATTACCTAAACATATTCCTTATTTGTAGGAGTCCCCGAAAATGCATTTCGTTTTCAAGCATAGACAATGTGTGGGTTGCCATATGTATAAAAAAGTAAATAGTTACTGCTGACGTCATCACTATCTAGATCCCCCACCCCTACCCCCCATGTCATCAAAAATAAGCAAAGCAAAAACGTTATTGATACAAAAAGTGTCCGTCGGGTTCTCGTCATTAAAATCCAACGCATGACGAGAACACGTGTAGATAGACTGCTTGCATTTGCATAATTAGTCAAGTCCCACTTTAATTGCGCTTTGTTCTGTGCCCAGACGACCCCACTACTTCAATGTGCAGATTTCTCAACATTTGAGTCTTTGGTCTTTTTAACCGGAATAATTAATAGAACGGCATCAGATGATTTAAGTGCTACATTCTCCACATACACCAATCCCATTCTGCGGCTAACTATGCGAACACAAAATGCTCAATGATTTCACAGGCTACATAGTACAATATTTGCTTTAAATGTTGTATTACCAATTAACTATTTATTTATATATATTGAAGAGTATCTGTAGTTAGTTGCGCTTTCCAATAGAAATGTACCTATTTGATGTACTATTGCAACGACAATAAAAATGTGTAGGTATTCTATTCTATCCTAGACTAAACTGGTTCGCTACGGTTCATGCATTGCGTATGTCACATAGCTGGAATTTTAAAAGCGTCGGTCATCAATAGGATATCAATCAATAAATCAATAATCAAACCTACGATACAACAAGGAAGAGAGTGGTAACGAACAGAGGATGCCCACAAGTTATCATCTAACTGCTAACTGGAGGCCTATGTTCAATAGGCTTTTTCTTTTTAACGTGCCAAAGCTACTTTCTACGAAACCAGCGCTGAATTAAAAACAAAAACTCAGAAAATTGTGTCGAGGGGCCCTCAATCTGGTATGAGGTTTTTTAGTATAAAGTACAATACTAAAATATCAATACTCAATATGTTTATTTGTATGTTACAAATTTGGTGGTGTTTAATTGTACCTACTAAAGGTTACTAATGTGATATTAAGTAAATTAGTTTCACTGAATAAATAAGCTCAGGCGGAGGGGGGCCGGTTTAGAGATGTGGGGCCCGCGGGGCCCGTAGCAATTGCTACTCTTGCTACGTGGTTAATCCGGTACTGTACTAAACATCTTCCGGTCACAATTAATGACGAATTTAGAAAAGTAATGGGAATAATATCCTTAAAAGTAAATAGTTCTAATATTCACTGAATTTTTTTATCACAAATCAATATAATTTTTCTATCTATATTCTATGTTGGTACCTACATAAATTTCAGTACAACTTATATTATTACTGTAGCTTTATTTTTTTAAGTAGAGTTGGCAGAATATCCTTTCATGCATTCTGAAACCTCTAATTAAAAAGTACTCTGGGAAACTGAAAAGGTAAAAAAAATATTTTCACCGCTAGTCCATAGAGGTTTGTAAGAACATACTTAGGTGCATGGAAACTTACCTTACAGCAGGTCGACGACAAATATTGCGTGTGGGTGAATTTACCTGAAAATTATAATAACTGTTTTTGAAACATTTCCAAAGTGCTGACAATAGTGACTAAGTGACAATATCCAATCAAATAGCAATAGCTTTTAATAGGAGCTATTACATAAGGCCATTCCCGAAACTTGAAAATACCTACCTGTACAAAAATCAAGTTTTACAAATCTAACTTTATAATGAAGAATCGGGTTCTTGGGAAGAATCATTGGTTTAAAAGTAAATTATGCCTTTGTCTTAAGTTTACCAAAAACGGGACAAGTTATAAACATTGGACTGGACTGGATAAATAACTGGACTGAATATAAACACAATAACTGAATATAATTTCAATGACCATATGCAGGGACACCGGCCTACTCGGATATGATTGGGAGAGTGAATGGACCCACGGGAGCCCAAACGGATGTCACATGTCTTCGAATTGTTGGTTCTAGGACATGGTTTCCTCACGAATTTTTTCCTTCGCCGTTTTGTGAAAACGTGGTATTGTGCACATAAATTGTTCAAGTAAAAACTCATTGGTGGACTTGTGAATTTGATCCAGAATTCATATTGAATGTCGGCGTATGTATCTCTGGGCGTATATATCTATGTACGGATATATAAACGTGGTGGACGTTCATATATCGGTGATGCATTCATATGCATTCAAAACTATTATGTGGGTTTTCCCCAGTAATAATATAGGCATTGTTAATAACAGACTTTGTTTCTTATCAGGCCTATGCCTAAAGATAAGAATAATGTTCTGGTATTCGACTGGGCTCGCAACCCACGCATGGCATGTGTATAGACACATAATATTGCCACTTTTCATATAACACGGACGAATAGAATGGAAATAACATATTGGTTTTGTCTACTAAATGATTTATAAACTACCTGTAGAAATAAAGGAACAGTCTTACTGTATTTCGAATTTAAATAATGAAATTTCTGATTGACAATTGCTGTTACACAATTTAATGATGTTTCAGAATAGTTGTTTTAATGACATAAAATAAATCAGTAATCCTCAGTGAAATATATAATTTTATTTTATTTTTATTTAATAGTATATATTTTTTACGGCTTGCGGTTCAAAAGATTCTTGCCTTCTTTAGGTAGAACATTCGGAACGCCGTGGCAAGTTTAATTCCCACTTCCCCTTTGGGTACGAAGCCCAAAGGGGAAGTGGAACCGTTTTACAGATAGACGAGGTACATACAGTACTCTTCAACCAACATTAAAGTTTATTTTTCTCTATGGAATTTCAAACTATCATCAAATTAGGTGTCAGATTAAAATGTTCCAACAAACAGAAACTCATAGAGCTCGTACTAACTGACGTTATCATATTCACCTGTCAAATGCTTGAAAACACATCAAAAGTCTGCCGAACTTGGTTCGAACATTATACAAGTAGAATGGTACACTTGGACATCTACGAACGTTTACGCATTGGTATAGCGGGGGTACCCTAGGGATGCGCAAAGCGCCTCATAGAATGTCAAATTGTCCATATCTCTTTGAAATGCTACAAGTTTTGTTAAAACTTTAGTTAAGACGATGAATAGAAGATAAAGCCCTATCCTTCAGAATAACTCGGAGTAAATTGGAAATCTTGATGACGTCACTGGGCTTAAGGGCCTCAGGCCCTTGTGATGTGGCGTTCGTTTTTGCTTCGCAGTCGAGTGACTTCCAAGTCAAAAAGAAAAATATATATTCGGCAGTTTATTTATGGCATCGTTCTAGAATTTCTAGAAAACAAGAGGGCTTTTATTAACAAAGCCCTCTGTAGACTCGCGTGGGGCAACTTTCAATGACCGACTTCAACCAAAGTTGGTTATAACTCTATATTTGCGAGGTAGATATGAGCTAAGATTATTTTTCCCCATCACATAAAAAGCTATTTCACATTTTTTTGACGGCAGATATATGATTATTTTTTTATTTACTTATTTTAGAGATCTTTTATTTATACTTATTTTGTTAAGCAATAAAAAATGTGGTCATTTAAAGGCGCTTGCTTGTAGGCATCTAATGAGGTAGCTGATTGGTACTTTCCCAACCAAACAATACAAATACTAAATGCTACCAGCTTTAAATCGTAATGGTAAGCTTTACATGATATACGAGCAACAAATTTTACTACAATACTGTGCCCGAGGCCCGAACATTAACTCCGAACCTAAAAACCTATTTATTACCAAATAAACACTCAACAAAAACACTCAATCATCTATTTGTTTTATGTGTTCAGTTATTGTGAGCTAAAAACGACAGTTAGCCCTGTTACGAGGCAACATCTGCTTTCACCAATATTGCCACGTTTCGCGCTGAACGCTCAATGCTTACAAAACCAACGAATCGATACCTGGAAGCAGCTTACATAGTTCTGTTCGTGGAACGGTACCTATGTTGGATCCCGCTAGAAACACTCATACTAGGTTCGTACACTATTCAAATCAGGCTACTAAAATTTATCGATTAGGTGGACTCGAGTGCACTTCATACTGTGGATCAAACTATTGAAGTTTATTTTTCAGCTACTGCTCTTCAGTCAACTCAGACTCAAAGTACATGTATAATATGTATTTATGTATGTATTTTATATATTTAGATTGTGTAATTTTCTACTGAGGCGTTCTTGGTTTGCATTTTTCCACAAAGAGTAGAGGTTTGGTCATGCACTTTTTAAAATATTGAATTGACATAATTAATTGTATTATTTTTCGGTTACGACATTGACATTTAACCCTGTGACTCCCGATATTTACATGCAATTTACTTCGCCATGATTCCTTTAAAACTTACTGATAACCTATCCTCACGTGTATGTATTACCTACGTAATTTTTATACTTATGCCAAGCTAGCAAAAAGTATAATATATAGAAAATCTCATGAAGGTCGCTTGTTCGTGCACTATGCGCGGATTCCGGGTAGGGGGTGGGGTAGGCGCGAGCTTGCATGCACTGGGTTGACGTCGTGTTCACGTTTGTGGGAGGGAGGGGGTGCTTTAATACGCACAAAGTGAATGTTCATTATCATTGGACTCTGCGGTTGCTTTGACGCGGGTAACATGACACAAATTCATTGCAAATACTCGTTACTTTACTGAGTTTCCATTACCGACTCAGTAAATTACCTATCAAGGTAATTAAATAAAAACATATTTAACTATTTAATTAACATGAAAACTGTTTTTTTATTGCATAAATGTCAACCGTATCCTACACTTTTAAAACGCTCAAAAACTACACTTTTATCATACGATAAAAGTAGCGAGCTGAAAAGTAGCGTTATTTTTATTTTTCACAACACTTGTATCCTAAAATTCAGCATTGTTCCCTCAGCAAGAGGGGATGGCAGTCATAATGTGTTCTTCATTATAATTCATTATCGCGTAGTCCGATTTTTCAAGGTTCTCGAATTTGTAGTTCAGAAATTAGAGACATCACAACGGTCAGTATTAAGTCCAAATAAATTGAACCCCGCAATGTACAGGAACTTATGAACGTCCGACTCAGCTCAAGCTGGCGTATGTAATTTATTCCACTAATTCTGGATTGTCAATATATAAAGTGACAATCCAGAATTAGTGGAATAGTACCAATGAAAATACACCTCCCTAGTCTCGTCTAGTATAGTCTCGGCTTACATAGAATTTGCTGTAAATACCACCTCATAGAACAAGATAAAACGTATGCTATTAGTTAGTAATTTACAGATATAGGCAAACCGCTGTTTGTATATTACTTAAGTCAAACTATATTATGGCTTGGTTCTAAACCGATGGAGCACCACTGCTGAAACAACGAAAAATAGGCAACTGGCTTCAAATAATTAAGTAAATAATTACAATATGCGACCTCAAACGATCACAGTGTGGATTAAATCCCAAGCCAGCCTCTAATGTTCTGGAAGGACACAGATTGATAAGTGAGAGTGACCATAACCATGGGAAGCCAATCCAGTTTGGTGGACACATGTCTTCGGAATTTTGTTTCTACGCATAGACTATGCACTTCAAATGTAAAATTTATGATATCATCATCAACTTACTATTGTAATATTCCAACAAAAGGGATTTTCCTAAATTTATGTTTTCCATCTTGTGACACTAATATCAGAATAAATGCTATTTTTCATTTATCAACTTCTATAATTATTATGAAAACATGTGCTCCAGAAAATGTAAAAAAAAAACAGATTAAATTTCATTTGAAGTTGAAGTTCATATGCCCAATGCCCTTTCAAAAATAGCAAACTTGAATATCCAGCGAAATATCACACCTATACATATTCGAGATACTCTAGAATTATTGAAATGAATTATCTTGAATTTTGGAGATCACCAAATTTTCTTTATTCTATCGGAGAGGCCAACGTTATAATTTACATAAACTTTGCTGACCCAACACCGATAAAACCTTTTTTTATCACACTGAAAAGATTTGTGGGACCACATAGAATTCTTTACTATTTAATAGAAATTGGTAGCTACACAGCCAGCTATCCCGCGGGAACCGTCACATAAATTACTATCATTAGTTCAACACAAACGGGTAAAACAAAAGCTAGCTTATTTTTATTTACGAAATACGCGTATTAGTATTTCATATCTTACAGAATATGCTTTTATTTTATCGCATCCAAGTGGCATGAACGTAAGCTCATTACATGACAGCTTGATAAAATTAGGACATCATACAAAAATCAAGATTTCACTTTAAAAAAAAGTAGACTCCCTTTAAATATCCTGAAAATATATTTTCAGGATATTTAAAGGGAGTCTCGTAGTAATACGTGGAGCTCAGTCTGCTTTTTTTTTTAAATAGATAAATATCATTGTACAGATCTGATCTGATCAGATTTATCTGTCACAGTACGGAAAAAACGACCTCATGTCTCAATTTTTTTCTATCCAGGAAAACATTCGAAATACTTGTCACAAATTGTTTAAATGTTTTACAGAAAATTCCGGGCCAAGTTTTTGAGATATAACATTTTTTGTCGTAGTTCGCACTCATAAGAAAAACATTAAATAAGTGATGTTAGTAAATATTCAAATTAAGATTTAGAATTACGAATTTGTTTTTAGTAATAGCAATCAAAAATGTTGTAAATGACACCTGTATTTCCACGGCAGCGAAATTTAATTGGAATCGTTTATTTTTATGTTTGAAATTACTCATATCCTATTTTCCAGTGAAATGTGTTGCTGAAATACTAGCCCGAGACTTGTAACTTAGCCTTAAAGTTGTACAAATCAGTCAGTCTTAACTATAAGAGTATCTACGATAACGTTTCTACCAAAAGAATACAAAACTATTTTGTCGAAGAGTGAATTTAAATAACACTAATTCTACGACAACATCTATCAGAATATAAAACCGTCTAAGTAGAAGATGGCCCATTTACGAGTACCCCCACTGCAGGGACACAGATCTACTTCCACAAAAGAGTGACAAGCAAGGGTGAATGGGTTTAATTTACCACTCTATCCGGATTGGTAGATGTCACATGTCTTCACATTTTTGGTTCTGAAGGTTTGAAAAGTAATATTGTAGTAACATTGAGCCACTGATCGCACCATAAGACGTATTGAAGTAAAATTGAGCCCCTGGTCCCACCATAAGACGAACATAAATTCCATGCAAATAGAACCTCCAATCCTACGGCTCAGAACAACTTCTTGATAAAATCAACAAATAAGTGTAAGCAATATTTAATTACAAATGCAAAATGAGCTCTATCAGCGTCATAGAGTTCATTATTAAGTTTAATTCAATTAATGTTTGTGTTAGTATTATATATAATGTTAACATAATTATTATTTTATTTTGTAAATATTTTCATAAATGTAACGCATTGGAATATTATCTAAAGGGTATGTTACTTTAAAATAAAAGAATTGAATTGAACTGAATTTTTCAAGTTGCGACCTCGGGGACGTAGGTAACGTAAAATTTCGCCAAATGGATATGAACTGTCACATCAACTTTGTGGCGTGTCCTACAGTTTCCGTTTCGTTTCAGCTAAGTGAATCTACTGCAAAAAGTATTTTTCATTTTTCGGAGACGGAGTTACGGAAGTGATTTGCATGCTAAGCATTGTAAGCCCAACTACCTTGGCAGGTCGAGCCGCACAGACTGGCTTTCTAACTAAGACATGACTGACTTATTCAGATTAAAACTGCCAAGATAAAGACGCCGGTAGGCTCTTGGAATTAAAGCCATGGTTCGTGATGAATGATTCTGATAAATCTTTTTGAAATCAACTAGTCGATAAGTTGCTAGTGTTACTAACTGTTATAGATTGTTCGAACTATAAGTTTACATGTGAATATTAAAAAACGGCTAAAAGGCTAAAAAAAATATTTTTTGAGATTGTAAATCTGAATGAAAATCATTTTCATAAGCGTCACAGAAGAAATATTGCCTCGGCAATCAGGTAAATCAAGAGTTCAGGAGGTACCTGCGTGCCTTCATAAGCCTTTCAGGTAGACCAGCCCTTTGTTAAGATAAGCCCATTTTATTGTCCCCGTCCGTAGCGCACCGGCCGCCTTTATCTTTTTATTGCCGCGCAGACCGACATTAGCAATATGCTTCACAAGTTACGGTGTAAACGAAAACTGGAAGGTAGCAATAACTTTTTTTACTGCAATTTTGATCAATAAGAAAAATAAAAATATATTTGTATTAACAGAAACAATTGACAAGCATTTTCATACAAAGTTTGCAATTCCCATGATAATTAAATACGTTTTGAATGCTTACCTACTTAACTACTTATGATTAAGTTATAAACAAAAGCCAAAAGTTATACAACATGTAGATAAACATGTTCGATATTTTTAGTCTACTTTTTTATGTAATAGCTGTGATGGAACGAGCCCACTTGATGTTAAGTGATTACCGCCGCCCATAGACAACAGCAATACGACTCACGGGGACATAGGCTTCAATATACAAGCCTATACTTATTATTCTTATTAACACCTAGACACAGAACAAACATTTATGTTCGTCATACAAATGCTTGTCCTGCGTGGGAATCGAACCCACGACCTTCGCCGAACTACTACGAACTTAGCTATAAGGCCAGTCAAAACTTGGTGCTAATAGTTATGTAAGTACACACACTCCTCTGGGGTAAATAGGGTATAATCTGGCTATACCGAGATCACTAAGCTCATTTATTTAACTAACAGACAACACGACGGTTAGTAACCGTAGCTACGTTGTTAGCTGTCAAAAAGTTTCATAATTTTTTTGACAAATTAATAATGTTAACAATGCTGTGATTATTTTGTTGCAATATTGTATCTGCGGCCGTCCGCCGTTAGTTCAATACAGGAACTGGGCACGGAAGGTACATTATCCGATAAATAAAGACCGTATTTGCGCCACACAACTTCTGTTTGCTCTACTCCGTTAACCAAATCTCTTTGTGCATCGCGATGGCGTTAATTGATTCGTGTTAGATACTTCAAAAGGAGCCGCTTCCAATTACAGCAAATGTTTGATTAAATTCCAATCAATGTTATTTTACCTCAAACATCATACGAGAAGGTAAACAGTCGAGCTTTTCAACATTGTGTCAATGTAGAATAATCATGTCAAAGGGATTACGTGTCAAAAGGAAAATAATATTTTAAAATGAAACCAGCCAAGTGCTATACGGGCGCGCACACAAAAAGTTCCGCATTTGTATAATTTATTTGGATATACTTTAAGAGGAAGATTATAAAGAAGAAACAAGTAAAATTTAATAAATCAGAAAAACTTGACTTTTTAGAAATTGAATTTTAAATAAAAACTGTTTTTTGATATTTATTTTTCCCAATTACGACTTACGATTGTATAAGATTCTATTATACTTATAAAAACTTTATTACAGCTTTATTTATTATAAAGTCTTGAAAAATTAAGTGAAAATGTTTGCTAACAAACTTTAAATTGTCATAGATCTTAAATGGCTATTGGAAATAATAAATGATAACAGAAACCTGATTTAAGATGATTTTTTTACCTCGAAAACAGCTCTTTTGCAACCGAATTCCGGAGGAGATTATCAATTCGGTTGGTAATAAGTGGAAAAATAATGACGTTTTCCAAGTAAACAAAATTGTATTATATTGTATATCGATTTGCATGCATTTTTTTCAAATGTTAGTATACTTAACGTGAGAAATAAGGGATGAAAACGCTGTTTTCACGTTTTTTTTTTTTTGATTTTTAAATTATTTTTGAATTTCAGAAAAGGCCAAGTCCTTCATTACTTATCCTACATCCGTGCTTCTCTCAGAAAGGGAAATGGGATTTAATCGAGAGCCCAATTCATATCATTAAATGTCACGTAACTTCGAATTTTTGGTTCTAGGTCATTCCTCCAGGTTTCTTACAATGTTTTCCGTCAAGGTTTTGAGAACTTGGTTTTGCGCCATGCTTTAAACCATAGCTTTTACAATTACCTTTCTGAAAAACTGCATGAAATATTATGACCTGTTATATTTATTAGTTGACGTATTAATAAAGTAGGTTTTATACAACGAATAGGTTTACATAATTGCTGGCTATCATTTTAATTACTGTCACACTTAGTCTTTCATTACAGATTGCTCCAAGAATATTCATGAAATTTCACTTCTAAGCTACGAGTATAAATTAATATGACATCATAATTTGCACTGTATATTAGCTCCACTAAATGAACCGTATAATGAAATAAAACATGCTCATTTAAATTAATGTATGCTGTTCAATTTATATTGTCTTTATTTATGAATTTGCTTTTTATTATAAATCTTATTGTAAATCAAAAAATAATCTATGGCATTTCAATTTAGGTTTATTCTTATGGCATAGGATTGGTAAAATTGATGATGAGCCGAAATCCGTAGGGTAGACTAGAACTTATGTAGAGATAGTCGGTAGGCAAAAGCAGCGTAAGACGCTAAAGGATCAATAGTTTCGTAGATTACAAATATAATTTTTCCAAACAAATATAGAAATATAAAGGTAATGCTACATTAGGTAGATAGTAAGTACCTACCCACGATAGGTAAAGTGAAGTGAACATCCATAAAACAAAACAATGTTGATTGTGAATTTCCTCCAAGACAACTAAAACAAGACTAAACATGCGCGGGTACTAAACGTTGCATTAGAGTTGACGACTGTTTCGCGGGTGGAATGGACTAAAGCATTTACGTGCTGGTGATCCTGGAAACAGCACGATTTCCACCAAACATCGCTAAGACTAACCCAGCCGACTATTATCTCCGACTAAAACACGTTATTCGTGCAAACGAATAACGTGTTTTAGTCGGGTACTATCGGTCGGGTTTAACGTGTTTATGTATATGAAACAATAACACATAGTTTATTATGGTACCATACATCTAACTCGACCATTTACCATTGACCAGTGAAAAATCTATGTTACCTACCTACCTACCTCCAAGTTACTTTTGCAAGGCACGTCTATCTTTGAATACAAATCACGTTTGAAAGTCTCTGCATCTTTCTATTTTCCAAAATATGGTGCCCACTTTCATAAAACCAACTAGATACTTATCTAGGTTCACTAACAATATAAATAGTAAAAGGAATTTTATTTAAAAAAACTAGTAGTAACATCATTCAGTTTCCAAAATCGACGTAAATTAAGAAAACGAATGAGTATTTTAATTTCTATGGTTCTCAATTGGCAGAATTGAAGTGACATGTTGAGTCACTGCACATGCGAATTAAAACGCTCATCAGATTCGCAGCTTCAACATCGATTGTGTGCATGAACATGGCGTAGTACCTGCTGAACTAGCTTATCCAACATTTCGTTGCAGTCATTTTATAAAACGGAGGAGAGCACTAATGCAAATTCACTCAGAATTTCTTAATATCAGACTTCGTATGGCGCATCTTAAATCCTATAAATATGCATTTATTAGAAAACGGGCGTGCAATCGTTAATTTGAAAATAAAATAATAACTTCCAACTTAGTTTAGATGGTTTATCAAAAAGCTCTCATAAAGGCGCCATTCCGTGTAACAATATTGTCAAAGGGTAGGTACCGGGTAATTAATCTCACTAATTAATTAAACAGCGATGATTCGAATATATGGGTAATTTATTTCGTAACGCGTTCAACAGGTAAGAAAGTAAGTATAATAAGAAGGCGACCGTATCCAGTACTCACGAAAGGTGAGAACGGGTACAGGACAGAGGATACCGTCAGGGTCGAAGGCTGCCCACTCGAAGTGAGCAGCACTCGAGCTTGAAGTGAAACCGAGCCTCCACAGGGAGGTCGACGTGTCCTTGAGCTACGAAGACGATCTACAGGTAAGTTAAATATTGGTGAAGGTTACTTACGCGTGTGCAAGGTGATGAGGTGATCACGGCACGTGTCGTGGCGGCGGTGTGAGGCCGCGTGGCCGGGCTGCGGCAGACTGTTGCTCCCGGGCCCGCTTCACTTGTTACGTGCCGCCCGCCCTGCCGCCTGCCGCCCTGCCGCCCTGCGCGGCTCAAAGCGCCCCCTGCGCGTCGCACCCCCACCCCTCGCGTCCCCGGACCTCGCCCCGCATCGGCCGCATACACTCACCACCAATATAACGGGTCCCTCAATTTGCAGCATCCTTGGCAGACGTGAGAACCCCGCCGCCGCGCTATTAAGCTATGCTGCTGCATTCGTCTTAAACACTATACCAGCGGTTCCGAAAGTTTGATTCTGGATTTGTCAGTCTGTCTGTCTGTTTGATGGGCATGTGGTACATTTTTCTGATGCATCTTAGCTCCGAAAGCAATGGCAGAACCATAGTTTTCGGAGCTAAGAGGTTTTATTCGAAGTGGTTTTATTGCTATTAATGTATGTGTGGTCGCTTTGTTGAATATTTTTTGAAGTAATTTTGATAAAAATTTTAACATAAAAGATAAAAGTCTTACAATTTCAACAATTAGACTAGAGATCGCAATAAAAGTGTGATGAAAGAGATATAAAAAATATTAATTACAATTTTTTTTTTTTGGGATACCATGGTGCTTTCGTGAATTGGTGAATAAGTACTCAAAAAGTCCCTTGTCCCCTAGGTGGTGCGAATGGAGCAACCCAAAGTAGCAATAGAACTTGTGCGAAGTTCTTCCGGTGGTGCACTTGCGTTAGGTACTGTGTTCCAATAGAATGAGGTGGGTGCCGGTGAAATTACAGGCACTTAGGCGTTAAATCCCCACCTCAAAATGACGGGTGCAATGCGACTTAGATCTTCTCAATCTTTGATAGAAGAGAACTTGAATCGCGTGTCGTTTGTCTATGTATGTCTGTGGAAGAAAACACAATAAAATTACTAGGTAGTAAATTTTGCCATGGACGTATGAATATTCACATAATATAGTGTAGAGCAAATAGTATTCTATCTTTTGGCCTCACCATCCATGTTTCGCTGACAACTCTTTGTTCGTTAGTGGATTAGGATGTGATGAGAATATTGGATGACATTATTCTTTCATGTTACATTCCTCCTCTGTTTTCCCAATTGTGAATTTGTATGGTAGTCTTTTTTTTGCGTTGCGTGCCGTAAGGGGATCTCTCACTAAGCCTGCAACTACGTCTGTTTTATATCCTATAAAATTAGTAAGTTTTTTCCATAAGTCCTATTAAGCTAAAATTTTACCTGAATATGTGTTATGAGCAAATTAAAATATACAAACATTGTCCTTAGTGAGAATTATTGATTGATGATGATTGATTGATATAGAAATTACTTCGTACCTCATAGCTTTGTATATACCTCTTATTTTCTTTAATTACTGTAGGTATAATATGTGTAGTAAGGATAGTAATCGATACAGTCTGACATAGAACCGATGCGTGTGTGGGAGGAACAGTTTCACGATAATCCTGACAATTAGGCAACGAGCACGTCTGGTCCACCAATAAACTTAGTAACCACGTGAGTATTACGTACCTAGGTAACTACTTGTTTAGATTTTGTGTTTTGGTGCAGTAAGCAGGTACACTGTGTGTGGAGCACGTTTGGTGGGAATTGTTGAAGCTGGTTCCAGGGTCTTTGGCCCTAAAACTTTTTTTTAGAGATTTTAGCCATAACCATCTTAAGCATAGGCACATTTCACTATTTTTTATTGTTATTTGACATTTTATTTTTATTATTCTGTTAGTTTCCTGTGAGTCACGGCTTTTCCTCAGAAAAGAACACAGAGCCAAAACGGGCCCTTTTCAATTTATTGAATAACATTGCGGGAACAAGTAGTAGGTAGGTAATATTATTATTGTAGCTAGTAATCATTTCAATGATCACTCACCAATGTATCAGCATCAGAAACGCATTCAGACATAAGTAGGTACCTACCAATGCTTTCTATTTTCACTTTGATATCGAGTTGGGTTGGTGGGGTGACCTTGGGCTAGATGGGGATGAAACCTACATAATATGAGAGTCCATTATTATCCACATTCCTGACGTTCATCTCTAACAAATAAATAAAATTGAATTGTCTGTTTGTAATGTAAAATAACAGCTTTTTACGGAATGCAAAAGTATACACAGTATGATAAAAATACATTTTATTTTTTTATTTTTATCTATCCATCTGTTTGTTCCAGCTAATCTCCAAAACGGCTCAAGGGACTTTCACTGTATAAGCTGATGATATAAGAAGTAACTGAGGCTACATTTATTTTACAAAAAGAAATAAATATTAGGGTCACGCAAAAAAAATGGTTATATTCCACACGGACGAAGTCGCGGAGAATAGCTAGTACAAAATACAATATTCAAGAAGCAGTAGGTACAACTCTAGTGAGGTACTAAGTTATATTTACATATTGTTTGGTGACAGTAAGTCCCTGTCCTCGAGTCATAAAGTAAATACGCTACATGCATACGTAATGACCTAGTTTGAAGTCGCCTTTAGGTCATTATTATTACCAACTCTGATATCAAGAATACAGATGTGATAACCAAATCATTTTAATATTTAATTAAAAATGTGCTACATTGTAAATAATTATACTTACTTCTTACTTAGGTACTATTATAAATGCAAAAGTTTCGATGGATAGATGTTTGTTACTCAATCACGCCAGAACGGCTGAAAGAATCTGAATAAAATTTGACACAGAGATAGATTATAGTTCGGAATAGCCATTTTTTATCCCGGAAAAAAGTAACCTATTGTTTCCGTAGCATGGCCAACCGTGGTAGGTAATACCGCGGAGCGTGGCTAGTACATCATATAGGTCTTTATTACTCATTATTAATAAGTAAATTATTATTATAGGCAAGTTTTTATGTTTCAAGCCGGGGCACACTTTGAGTAAGTATGAAGTTTGCTCTCGGGTCTTGGGTCTGATGGAATGATCTAGGATTTGTCTTGTCTTTCTATATTTGTCCGTGCCAACTGCGTCACAAAGAATTCTAGTGTAGGGGTATGAGTGTGTAAATAGTTTTTTTTATTATTCCATATATGTACCAGAAAATTATCCTGAAATAGATTTACAAGGTAAGAAGACCATCTATTACCGTCTATTTGGGAAGCTCATCTATTACAAGTTTAACAGAGATGTACTAAATATTAAACACCTACCCTTATCAAATAAATGTGTGTCAAGTGAAGCCATATATCAGGTTGTAGGGACCAGCTTGATCTCCCTAACTGCAAACCTGCGAGAGTCCGTCAATAGCTGAACCTTTCGAAATAGTTTAAGGCCATGAATAGCAGGTACAAATGTCCTAGAAATCGGCTCTTTATTTTATGTTATATTTCAATCAAAAGCCGTTTGAAATAATTTGTGGAATAATTTGGCCATATTTTTCAAATACATACCGTATATTTTTAAAACGCAGAGTTCTACAATGACCAAATCCTTCGTTATCAAAATGGCGGCTCTATCTGGCGAACATACAGAGAACCTCGAAGAACACTGAGTAACTACCGATCACAATTAGTACAAAAATCTATAATAGATGGCGTTGCAATACTGCTAATCTGTTACTGCTACATACCGTTGAGCATTTAAACAAACTCCCGACAACGATCCCGAGCACAATTTAGGTAAGTATCAAATAAGTAAAATAATAGTATTAGGATATTAAAGCGTTCTTTCAAGTAGCTCGGAGTGTAAGGATTATTAAGGATGTTGTAGTACGAGTATTCCGGCGAAGACGAATAGGAATAGGGGTTCACTAGCTCGCGTCCATAGGTGTGTACCCTCCACCCGGTTCCAGCAAACCCGGGTGGTGCTAAAGCAACCAAAAGTAGCAGTAAAACTTGTGCCAAGTTCGTCCGGAGAGGTACTGCCTCTACATCTGGAATCTGCCGCCAAGCAGGAATGCTTGCATTACTGTGGTCCTTTGGAAGGGTGTTGGTGACGGTGAAATCACATGCGCATGAGACGTATCATCCCCGTCTCGGGTGATGGATGCAGCAGGATGAATGCTACTCAGTGTAAGATCCAAATCTTATACTGAGTCGCATTACTGTTGTCATGGGCGGGGGTCGCCACTCACCACCAGGTGGGCCCTAGTTCTGTCACAATTCCACATTAGTTAATAAAAAATAAAAGTAAAACTGGAGCGTAAGGCTAAATTCAGTGATATGATCGTATTTACGGAGGCCGGAGATGAAGGGAATACAGAAATTTTGAAGACGCTCTAGGTTACTGAGCTCCGTGGGGTTAAGATAGCTGCCGTCAGCATAATCTAAGACAGACAAAAGGAAAGCCTGTGCAAGCACAATTTTAATAGCAGTTGGAAGAAAGTTTCGCAATCTCCTAAGTAACCCGGCAGATGCAAACAGTTTACAACTAACGGATTCATGTTGCGGGCCCCACGACATTAACTATTTAAATACCTAAGTTTTTTACAGACCTTGAATATGGACGGAACTAAACTCAACTGTCGGAAAATTAAGGCAATCTATTTTAGAAATCATTTAAGAACTTCCCGCTATAATGACTTGCGTTTAGTTGGATTTTTTATTAGACCAATCTTTAATTCAAACTGAATCTGCTTTAGTGTTCATTAAAGTTGTTTTATCAATTGTTTAACATAATATTATTAATTCATAATCTATGTTTATCACACGAATGTGTCCCGAGTCGGAATCAAACCCACGGCCTACAGCGTAGAAGGCAAAGGTGGCTAAAGGTTAAGTTTTTTTATGCCTGTTACAAAGCTTCACATAGATTAATTGCTATATAACTCCCAGATCACACAGAATACCAGGTCTGTCAGGGTTTTAACTAAAAATTTATTGTTAAAAATAATATGACACAGCGCCTTCTACCGCCGAACTAAGATTGTACTATGCTTGTACTATGAGAACCAGATTGCATTAATACAATACATATTATCATCTAGACAGAACAAACATTATGTTTTATTTGTACCAACTGAGCTGTAAGGTCAATCAATATAAAATGTATGCTAGCTAATGTAAAGCACTAAGATTTCTCGTTCTCTTAACATCATTAGCTACTTTTTATGTGAAATGTGTGAAATTGAGTATTGAGTACTTATTACTAAAAGATTTGCTCATTTTGAACAAATAATATAGAGCTAAGAATTGCTAAGAATTGTCTAAACAATGATTATTTTTTTCCAAGCCACAACACAATATCTCTAGTAAATACAATTAGTGTCACAAAGTACAGCTCTTGTTTCCTTATTTCTCGTGAATTATGCACTACCGATTTAATAACAATGATTATTTACCTCAATTAATGGTAATAAACTGATAACAGCTGTACCGTCAATATAAATTACAATAATTTAATTCAAGGCTTTATGTACTTTTCTTAGTTTTTTTGTACTTTTAACAATAAAGCCAATAAATAAATATCATATAAATAAGAAACCACATAAATGGATGATTTTGTAAATAATAAAACAATTATTCCGCCATCGCATTCCATTTATTGCATGAAAAGATAACAATGTAAAGATGAATTGGTTACAACTGCAATCGAATTGCAAGTTCACAAAGTAACGTATGTTTTCATGACAACGAATGCGACCTATCCTCTTAATAAAGAAAATGAAAGATGAAAGTGGCGCCACCGGTATCTTCTCTGTCACTAATGATGAATTACATGCCGCTTGAAACGATCCGCATTATCGGAAACAAACAATACTTAGTCGACTTATCTAATATTATCATTAAAAATATGTACGTCAATCGAAAAATTGTTAGACTCCTCACGTTTTGTGGACATAAAGCCGTCGCCTCTGAGCGCGGTTATGGAATTATTCTTGCTGGGGAGCGACAGCAGCGCTATTTGATGAGGCCCTTGGCCTTGAAGAGGTCACGCATGAGACCTTTCAGGTAGCGGATCTCGCGCTGCAAATCGGAACAGGCGTCGCCGAGCTCGGAGTGGCGCGCGCGCAGCGTCGCCTCCTCGCCAAGCAGGACCTCAATCTCGGCCTTCTTCTTTTGACGATAGCGCGTCGCCGCGTTCTTGTTCTGTTCCTTCTTGCGCGAGCGGCGATCGTCCGGGCGGGAGTAGGGCTTGGCGCGGCCGGAGGACCCAGAGCCGGATCCCGACCACTCCTCGTCGGAGGACCGCGGGGAGGAGGGGGGCGAGGAGCGAGAGGAGCGGTCCGAGGGCTGCGGGGAGGGCAGCTGGGCCGCGCGGTGCCGCACCAGCTCGTCTACCGTGTCGTAACCGCACGAGTACTCGTCGGCGGCGAGGACGGGCGCGGGCGGAGCGGCGTGCCACGGCTCGAGCGCGACCGGGACGGGCGCCTGCGCCTGCTGCGCGTAGCTAATGAGAAGACGGCTAGCAGACTGCGGCTGCGGTACCGGTGCCGGTGCCGGCGCCGGCGGGCTTTGCGGCGGAGTCAGGTGCGTGAGCTCAACCACGCCGTAAACCGTCTCGAACTCTCGCAGCAGCTCCTCAGTAGGCGGCGGCGGCGGCGGGTAAGCGCTCACTGGCACCGCGGCAGGCGCAAGCGGAGCCCCGCGCGTGATGCCGATGCCATCGAAGATGGGCAGGTCCACCTTCTCCTCCAGCCAGTTTGGGAAAATGTTCTCTGAAAAGATTTAAATCACTTGTTAACACATCGTCGTATGTTTCGCAACTTGCATGAGGCATTAAGGATTAACTCTAAAAATATAAATAGGTACCCTAATAGTATGCTTGTCAATGTCTGGCTGCCTGCCCTACCTTCAAAGGTATGTAAAAGACAATAGTTTTATGCTGAGATCATAGTCGCAAATAACTGAAATTGAAATGAAAATGGTAATAAATTAAAGTAGCCGTTGAAGTAGGTCACAGTTATTTTTTGTTGGAGTAGTGTCTAAAAATCAGGAACAAACAAACCGATTTAAACAAAAGGTACAATTAAGGATATTGTACCCTTGTTAATATTTTCTATTTAGAACATCTACAAAATTATGATAGTGAGGTTCACATTACATGTGCGCGATGAAATTAAAGACACATGTTTTGATATATAGAAGGTAAGTTTCGGTTCCAGATGTGAAATCTGCATTAAGACGTTCGTTTTGTATTAGTCAATTGTACTGTGATTGCACGTGTATTTATTAATTATGTAAGGATCCACATTCCGTAGGGTCTAATACATCAGTAGCCATAGCGTACAAGTCACCGTAGCGACTCCAAATATTATAACAAAGGTTGTAGTGTAGACAGACATTGTAGATACCCTTTAAACAATTTACCGGGATACAGACTCTGTATAAATATATTATTTTATGAATATTCATAGGACACGAAGTCTAGAATATATAAGATAATATATAAATATAATAGAAGTATAACTTATTATTCATAAAAGCATCGGTTTGTTGGAAAATTTCCTTGATTGAACAAAATACAGATCTTTATTATTCATTTGCAACAATAAGCTATTCGCACCGCGCAATCGCTCGAGGTAAGGTAGGTATCCTCCGTGAACCAAATAAACAATGTCTCATGTTGCACGCAAACAATACAGATGCCTAGTTCTGACTTCGAAGTCAATAATGGCTCAACTAACGCTGAGACTGCGACCACCGTCCACCAATGTCTGAACTACTGGTAGTTGATGCAAGTAACGCCAAATACTGGGGACCGATGTGAGAAGACGCAACCCAGAACATTTCATGTAACAGTAATCGCACATCGGGGATCCATCCCAGAATCCATTAATATAGCCAACATAATAATACAAATTTAGTGGAAATTTCAGCACGCAGATCAGACAGGTAAACAGATATTGTAGACTTTGTATTTATAGGTAGTATAAGATACGGAACCTTAAAAAGGTAAAGCTACACAGTAGTTCTCTAGATTTCACATGAATAAAATTTTGATAACTGATATTTAAAAGCATAATTAATGTTTTTTTTGCTGGTATAGGGGATGCATCATGTTGATAGTCTATTTGTTTCAGTTTACTTTTAAAATCCTATCAAAATTTATGGAATTCATCTTTGTAAATTCGTTTAATATATTGAGTAAAATTCCAGGAGAGTTATCGCGTAAATGGATTACACGCTGTCGAAAAAAATGTGTAGATAACAACGGTATTACAAATCTTATTTTCTCTACCCTCTTACGTTTTCCTTAGAATAATAAATAATACGAATTTCCATAATCCTTCTAAAATGAGATTGAATTATAATGCGAAACCCTGGGTTTTTTTTATTCCTGAGAACCGTATCATTCTCTAATGTTCCCACTGCACAGACACCGACGTACTCTCGAAAAGTGTGAGTGAATTTCCGTTCTAGGACATGCTTCTTACGATGTTTTCCTTCCCCGTTTTAAGATCTGTTTGAGAAGTTGCTCGCGTCCGTAGGTTCCCATCCTTCATTCCCTACACGTGCCATGTGGGTGGTGCTAAAGGAGCAACAAAAAGTAGCAGTAGAACTTATGCATAGTTCGCCCGCAGAAGTACTGCCTCCACGCCTGGTAATCTGCCGCCAAGCAGTGGTGCACTCGCACTGCTGTGTTCCGGTGGAAGGGTGTGGGTGCCGGTGAAGTCACATGCACATGAGACTTAACATCAGATGGGCCTTCAGTTCGTCCCGTCACTTATATTGGCATGAGTCTGGGTTTGAACCAGCAATCATTGAACCAATGAAGTTGGCGACTGTGCCCCTAAGCGTGGTGGACGTTCTATATTATTACTGAGTAGGTAAATACCGATAATAAATATAGAGTTACATAAATGATGAAGATAGAAAGTGAATACGGAGAAGCCGAAGACCGACCTCAGTAGCGCTTACTAGTGCAGAAGCGGGCTAGAATATGATGATGGTGGTATTATGCCATGCGAGCGTACCAACTAATATTTATAAATTGATACGTTAAATTATCACACTGACGAAGTTGACCGAGACGACGCGCGCAGACATAATCAACGATCAATTGAATATAAATTGGTAGGTCATTATATCGGAGAAATGCTCTGTCTGTATATTAATATTTTGTTGTGATTGATATAAAAGCAAGTTTGAAGAGACGAATTAAAAAAATATATTCAATACAATATAATTCTTGTATATTAGCTAAATCGGAATCATAATTTTTATGATGTGTGTGTGTAGACAAATTTTATTATTTCTCGTCTAAATATCCGCTGTTCTTCGTTAGAGTATTGTGGAAAGGTGGGTATTTGACCCTCCATACTTTTTAAACCCCCAAAATTTAAGTCTACTTGGTCATCAAGACTTTAAATAATGGATTTTTGCAGCGATGACGGTTCAGCTAGCAGTGACGTTTTATGATCATAAATTTGTGGGATCCTGGGAATCCTACAACGAGCTTCAGGTTCCGGTGAAGGAACCATCATGAGAGGAAGTCAGCAGGCTCACTGCACATAATTGACCAACTGGCGAGCTACCACAATTGACAAAAAGACAGACGTAGGCTAAACAATAGGGTTCCTTTTTACCTTTTGGGTACGGTCCTAAAAAAGTTAAAATTGTTTATATGGTACCCAGCTGCTCATGCCTCGAAGACAGCACTTAAAATACCATTTAAATCTAGTTAGTAGATCTAACGTGATCGAACTACCACTTAGTTCAAGAACGCGGATTCGATCTCAAGAAAGTCTACTTATTTTCCAGTAAAAAAATTGAATAGACCTATAGAGGATATAACCAATGTTTAGAAGCGAACCTAATAAGACACGTTCTCTGATGATTAAAAGTTCTTAACGATCTTAAGGTAAATTAATAAAAGAACTAAACAAACTAAATATTAATTGGATCCGAAGTGTATGGCTAAATGAGGAAAATCAGAAAGTGAAAATTGTTGTACAATTAGTGACAAAAATTCGCGCATTTTTCCTCTACCCACTGGGCTATTCTAGATGTTAATTATTTCAATATTTTATTACTCTCTTTATAGATAACTCATTTAATAAGTCTATTATTAAGATTAGCAACACATATCTGTAAAGCGCGATTGGCTGCAACACCCTGACCCTAGATAAACCTACAATCAGAGTTCGGAGCCAGTGTGCCCGCCCTCGATAGCAAATCGCTTAACAACTCACTAACGACGTCGCTCGACTGATACCGATACTATTCAAATAACCCGCTAGAGTCAATGACATGTATAATGTCGAAATATTCCAGGCATTAAATAAGATAATGTTTCCTCTGGAATTACTTGATTCTTTTGTAAAACTAGCACTATAGAATTTCCCTGTACTTAAGTTATTATGGAATTAAGATTTTTAATTAATAGCATTTAAAATATTTCTAGATCCATAGACAGGGATATTTCGTTAAAATATTTTCCTTATCAGCCTGTAATTTTTACAATAGCGGGACACTGGCCAATCCACTGGCCATCTATCAAAGATATGAGACATGTCTTTAAATTTTTGGTTATAGACTGTGAGAAAACCGGCATCAAAAAATTTCTTCTACTTCACCTTCACTGTTTTGAGAAAATGGTATTTCCCAAAGACATTTTTCTGACAAAAAAAACTTATTGGTGCACTGGTTTGGATTTGAACCAACAACTTTTGAAAGTCCGCGTATGTACCTTCGGGCCACCATGCTCTATTAGGGTTACAGTTATTTTATGTAAATATTTTTGTTGTTTTTTTTTTAATAAGTAAAAATTGCATAATACGGAATGTTTCTCCAACGTCAAGGTAATTTAAGTAACCGCAAGATATGTGGGTATTGTCACGTGCTGAAAGCATGCTGGATATTGGAAAGGCATACCGGTAGGTTATTATATTGGTATCAATATAGAAATAAATGAAAACAAGTGGTCAATGTGTCGCTTTAATTATTGGGCGACCAGCAAGCGAGGTCGCCTTGTCTGCGAACTGGTTTATCAAAAGCCGTCCAAGACTCAGGAGATACGCTACTTCAAATAAATGTTACTCGATAACTAAATTGAATCATACTAAGTCTACGAAGCCATTTCACTTGACCAAAACCATGCGTGTACTGTTTAGATCGCAAATATAAAGAAAAGAAGTCGCATTGTAGATGTCTAAAGTGCTGGTGAACTAATAGATATATTCGTGCAGTTTACCACCATATAAGAGTTGTGTTACTGTGTCAGAAGATAGAGACGGTCATCCTCTTCTGTCTCCTATGGTTACTATTCTGTAAATATATTTGAACCTTTGACCGCTTAATTCTATGACTTGTGCTTCAATCTAAAGCAGCAAGCATGTAACTATATAACAAAGCAATAGGAATTCCATCAACAGATATGAATACGATAAATTGATACTTATGCTAAATAAATGCAATACTGCGCACATTATTTACCTAACTAACAATATTTTAGACCAAGAACAGAATACTTCAGTCCGGCAGTAACAATCGTATTTTATCATGTTTTCTAAACCACTGCAGATTTTTCGGATTGCGTTGAAGCACGAAATAGGACAGCACCGCACTAGCACCGCAGCTGAAGACGTTCTAATATATGAAATTGTATGGGAGATGATCACACCGGCTGCACACTGCTACACAGCCCAGAGCGAGTAATCGATGTGGATTTAATTTTCCCATACGACTATACATTCAAAATTCATCGGTTGTCCGCTGCAACGCAAGACAAGCTATATACTCTACGCCGGGTGGAAACCAGATCAAAAACAGATTTCTCTCGTTTTATCGTCTGAGCCTTTTAATGTTAATTACGTTGTTTTCGTCGCATTGGACCAATGAAATTACTCCATATCAAACTAGCAGCAAACAAGTTTGTTGCGCAGTAAACTTATCGCTCGAAATAATAGCTTTTAGTGCATTTACCTAATCGAGAGCTAAAAGGCATGATCGAGTTGCCAGCCCTGTAAACAACATATCTGTAACAATTTTCATAATAACAAGAACTGAAGCGAGAAGTAGAGCGCGCGGACCTTGAAAGCCTTTCCGCCACGATGACTTTCATACACAACAAACACAAACAAATACATAAATAGGAAGTAATTAGAAACTGCAACAGCACGTACCCAAATACAAATCCGCTAGAGCCATCACGTGTTCGACAAATATAGTCCTTCACGAACCAAAAAGTCTGTTTCCAAATCCTTACTGCTACAATACAGTTCTTATATATTAGGGATTATATGGGCAATGGAAATCCGTTATAGTGGAATCCTCTTTGGGCGAGCGATGGTTGTCGTTAAGGGATCAGGACAGGCTCTGGCCCTAACGTCTCTTGACGAGTTTCTGTGAGTTGAAAACTATTTCCTTGTTCCAAATGCAGCGATAGTGGCACTTCATTCTAACGGCGTCCAGCAGGAGCATCGGCGACGGTGGCAGACATAAGTTGCGACGCGAGCGCGAGCGCCCGAAACGAACGTCTTGAGTCGAATTTATTGTCACGGGTTGGTCAAAAAACGGTCACTAGCAAACGCGAGGCGACGCGACTTGGCACTGAGGCACGCGCGCATTCCGCGCTCCGCGGGCCTCCACGCTTTCCCCTCTACCGGCCACCGTTCCAATCCCAGCGGCGATGCCACGACTACACGCAAACATTTGCAGAAAGTGCACAGCTACATTCACATTTCCACATTACCTAAGTATTACGATTTAAATCAGCATTAAAATGAATTACTCGAGCATTGACCTCTTTAAATTTTATTTGCCATGTCTTTTGTGGTTTCTGAAAATATCCGATTTAAAACGATATTTATTTCTGAACCCAAGTAAATGAATCAAATCATTAAGGAAAACTTTGAAACATTAATTTTCTTAGGTCAATGCCGACCTTTATGTATAAATTCAATATCACATCAAAACTTGAAAGGCACATACCATACCTTAGGAACGCCCACCGTTATGAATAAATTCTAAAATCATAGGTAACTTTTTGTAGAATGTACTACTTTGAACTTCTGTTCAATTCAAACAATACTTGACATGTATGGCTATTTTTAAATTTATTATTATATTTTTATTTGGTTATTTACGTTCAATGTTTCATTATTTCAATATTTAAATTATAAGTCGATAAAGATAAATGAGATGTGATTCATACCCTTTCATCCTCTAAACTACAAGACAGGCGAATCATTATACACAATCGTATAATATATCGTTTATGCTCTATTATAAAAACGGATTTGTGAGAAATCTATTAGGAGTACAAATAAGATTCCGCCGTTTTATTGTAGATGGCGCGGCACGGAGTTTCGGTTAGCTTTCGCAGATGATAACCGGCTTAAAAAGTAGTTTGGACATTCAAGAACAACATAACCTATTAATATCATTGATTTTATATTGGTAAAATATAATTTTTATAAGTTGAAAATGTCAAAATTTGAGCCAAGTAAGCGTCATTTGCGGGAAATATTAGTTTACTTCTTTAATTTAAAGAAATCTGCTGCTGAGGCGCATCGATTGCTCGTAGAAGCATATGGTGAGGTTGCTTTGAGTGAGAGAACGTGTCGAGAGTGGTTTCAAAAGTTTAAAAATGGTGATTTCGACGTAGAAGACAAAGATCGCAGTGGAAGGCCAAAAATTTACGAGGATGCAGAATTGGAGGAATTATTGGAGGAAGATTCATCTCAAACACAAAAAGAACTTGCTCTAACATTAGAAGTCACTCAGCAAGCAGTCTCACATCGTTTAAAATCATTAGGAATGATTCATAAACAAGGAAATTGGGTTCCGTACGAATTAAAGCCGAGAGATATTGAACGCCGATTATGCTTAAGTGAAATGCTGCTAGCTAGACATATTATACATATACCTACTACATAAATAGTATATGTATACCACTTATGTACGTACAAAATTTCTAAAAAACTCCGGATTGGTTGGAAGAACACTTATCTGTGTGATAGGTACCTACCGGCTGCCAACCTTGACTTACAAGATCGTGGAATAAAACCAACTGGATAAATAATATTAGAAGAACCAACAAGAAATCAGCAACCACACATAAAGCACACCGGACGATCCGCTTATGGCGAAGATAGCTTACTTATTTTATTACGGATCGTTTCTGAACTGAACGCTTCCGTACTTAGGATGGCACGTTAAGAGTTCAGTCCCGGCTATATTAGTCGATACACCATGTTGGAGGCCTTCGGGCGAATTGAAAACTCCGATTCCAGTGTTGCTACTTAAACGAAAGAAGAAGATTGGACAATCAATGAATATTCAATATAGTCCAATTAGCAGTAGCGATCAGGCTTGCCTATTATTTCATAATAATCCATCAATAAGACAACTCTATAACGTCTATATGCTCTACTTTTAAAAAGGAGGGTTCTGACAGAAGTTTGTGCAGGGGATGCATATTGGAGGAGGAAACGGTATAACATGTTTCAAAGGAGCAAAATAATTCAACAGTCAAAATAAGTATGCAAAATTTTATGGGCTAGCAATGACAAGAAAACAGTTTCGGAGATTAGCCGAAACAGACAGACGGACGACAAGAGACAAATATTTTACAAATTGTTTTTTTAATACAATGCCGATAACCTAGCTTATACCCGCGGCTGTGCCCGCGAACAATCTGAGTCTTTACATACGTAAGTCTTTACGTTATCATTTATCTATTACAAAAATTTCAGCCTAATCACATCAGTAGTTCACCACTACTGCGATAATAATTATGTGACTGAAATGTTGAATCACTAATCATAATATCTGATAGTAAAACAAAGTCATCCGCCGCGTCTATCTGTCTGAACGCGATAAACACAAAAACTACCGAATAGATTTTTATACAGTTTTCACTAATGGATGGTGTGAATGATGAAATTTAACCATAATAATTGTATAACTCATTATGGTATTAAATTCGCTGAAATATAATATAATAATAAATGATTATTAAATATGTGGAGCTTTAGAGGCGTGCGTCGCGTAAACCAAGAGTTATTATGAAAACAATTAATTACGGGATTATTCCTCTTAAAAAGCAGCAGTGCAGTAGCATATTATGTCTATCGTCTAAGGTTAACACACTTATAATATATATAATAACGATTACAATAAATATTCCTAGAAAATGCTTTTATACATCTTTAATTTAAGCGTATTTGTGGTCATTATTCAAGTTTCGATGCTCGATGTAACAAGCTGATATGACAATAAGGCAGAAAAAATGTAGGCGTATAATAAACGCTGCTACCCGTGCAAAGCCGGGGTGGGTTGCTAGTAATATTATAAGTATTTTTGTACAGACATATAATAAAATATAAGAATAATTGGAATTTTCATTACCTATTCAATTATTGTACAATATATACTGCTTCTAGTTAAATATATAGACTTTCACAATTTTCATATTTTTTTGAATACTTGGGTAATAGAATATTTTAGTCATATGTTATGGGAAATCAATTATGCTCTCTTGAATGCCAGACAATTGTTAGATTTAGATTAGAATTAGAAGGTCAACCGTCAATATTTGTATATAGTAGGATAACGAGTTGACCTCATGGTGTTTATTTCCGTATGTGGTGCGAGGCATGTGACTCGAAACGACAAAACAAGAGTTTTCTTCGACAAATTGAAAAAACTACCCGAACTTGTCCTAGAAGTTTTAGAAATCTTTACACAACATTTTACGAGTCTCTTCTAACGGTTAACGAAATACAAAGGTTTAGCGATTTTCACGTCTTAGATTCCAATATCTGAAAGTTTTTGTGCCCTTCGAAGTACAAATTAAAAAAATCAACTCTAGGTCTAACTTCAGACAGTCAGGACATTATCTTTCTATATAAATATCGTCCTTTCTCCCAACGATGAGCCAATTTTTTGTGTATCTGGTGTGTTTCCTAATCATGAGAAAGAAGAAGTAACACTTGGTGAACTCGCCGCTACTGTTTCCCACCAGTCCGCTATTATTTTCCCAAATCGCTAGAGCTGTTTTAGCTATCTTATTCCTCATACTCAACATACAATTTAAATAAGATTAAACTGGAATTCGCAAGGAAGAACTCTGGTTCAAATATGTAAATTTCTCAAAACGCGCTTCTTTTTGTATCTCCCAAATGAAATGTTACCATAACTTATTAAACATTGAAATGGCTGATACGGTATTAAGTAATCACATGTTTTCCACATTAATTGGTACATTGAACTGTAATATTCCACTGAATCTTGATAAAATATTAGATGTTTTTGTGATGTATAACAAAGATCAATGACGCACACACATTTTGTAAACACAAATAAATATTCAGAATGATTGTAAGTACCGTATCCATATCAGCCTCTAATGTTCTTACTGCTGGAACTCCGACCTACTATCGCCAATGGTCCGAATCGGAAACTCTTATCAACTGGAACCTTTAAAATTCTTTCAAGTCCCACTAGGACACTGGCCTTTTATCTATCACGGGATCCCAATCCGTATTGGTAGGTATAAAATTTAAATTAAGAGAGAGGGAGAGAGAGAGAGAGACTATCTAAATCATTAAAACCATGTGTACCTAAGGATCTCCTTGTAGGCATGTAATGTGCCTAAGGATCTCCTGTGACAAGTTATTAAGTTATACGCGTACAAAGATATTTGCTTGTACGTGTTTATATTTTTTATATATCTTTTACAAGCAAAAAGCTTATTGGTGCGCCTCTGGATTTAAACCAGCGACCTCAGGAATGACGGCGTATACCCCTGAGCAGCCACGCTCTGCGTACATACCAATTGGCCCTAACTTTTGAATTAGTAGATAGATACCCAATATTACTAATTATTTATTTTTAATTAGTTAAATGTCATTGAAAGAGATAAATAACCGACATTAGTTTATCATTTTCATAACGATTTGTTTATTAGTTAACTACTAACGATAAATTAATATCAAGTCACGCGGGAAAAAGATGGAAGACAGCCGTCGAGAGGTGTGTCATGTCGTGATGTTAACTAGCATTTTGACGCGGGTTCGCTCGCTTTACTGACTTACCTACCCTTGCAACTTCATACGTATTAAATAGTCTCGCAAGTATTTAGATGCATTAAGCTAATTGCAGTATTATATTCCGGTTCTAAGGGTAAAGGTTTAAGAGTCAATTGCGATTTGAGTAGCATATCGTCGATACTGTTAGAAATGCTGCATCCAAGTGTTGCATATTATTCCACCACCGATATGCAAAATGTAAAATGACAAAAAAAATACCTTTTCGAGGAGCAGGAAAATCTACGACACGACTTAGTGTAATATAATTTATATATTAATTTATTATTATTTAGAGTAGAGTAGAGTTTTTTTTTAACAATTTATTATTTTTATTTGTTATACTGATGTCATCCGTTCACTATTATAACAGTGTATAATTGTTGTCTTTTTATATATAATAATATAGTACCCATCCTTGTACGTTTTGTCCACAATTTCACTAGGCGGCTCTACCGGTAAACCAGCGTTGGTTGTCTCAACCAGCACATGCTGAGGTAGATACCGTTTCGCGACAAATTAGTTACTGGACTATTTCTTATTAGTTTTTTTTTAGATAAAAACATCAAAAATAATCACTTTATTTGTGGCGAATAAATTATATTTTCTTTTTTACTTCCTTCTTTCGATTTAGATTCGCACACAGTACCTCTAATTGGGTATTTATTTAATCTGTTCGTTCGGAAATATACATAGAAAGAACTTGTATGTAAATCCTTACTTGAAATTAAAAAAATATACATTAACGTCCTTAGATATGAAGACAAAATTTTTATTACAGCAAATTCATTCAATGATATCCCACACCGAAAATGTTCACATTCTCTCCTCACATGTGTGAGCGCCAGCGCCACCAACAGAGCACATAATTGTATACTTTCAAAATTAAGATTCTAATAATTAATGTGAAAATTAATCTCAAATCCGTCCTAATAGACAGACAGATGGCTGCAGAGGATCTTATAAATCCTCATCATACAACGGATTTACCGCGGAACCCTAAAACTATTTCTATTGTTGACCTCGGGCGATCTGAGCGTAACACATCAAACTTATCAGCTAAAATTGAGCGTCATTGATGAGAAGCTAATAAGAATGTGCTTTATTGCGTAATAATTAACACATGTGCTAGCAAATAAAAGAAGGGACTAGAAAACAATGCCCAAATAATCTCTGAGTGAGCAAAAGTATTAAATGATAGATAATGATCACTACATCAATCTATTGGCAGATATCTACTTATGTACTACAGTTCCGGCGAAACAGGAAATTATGTAAGAAATAAATGTAAAATCAACACTTAAAATTTTAGGGCTTCCCCTAAAAAATAAGCTATTGCATTCCCTCCCTCGAAGAAATGAAGAGCGTGCACCAAAACATAAGCAGTGGCTCTACACATTTTCTCAAAACGAACCCGTGTTAGTCTTGTACTAAGAGCTTGTTTTACACACACAGAAAGAAAGAAATAATAATCATAGTAGGCAATTCCTGAGCCAAAGCTTCATAACGTGTTCATTAGTTATAGTCATTTGCTCGTATATATCATGTTTAATGAAATACACATTAGTTAAATGTAATAACGTGGTAACGTGGTATCTCTCCATGAGACTACTATTGTAAGATATAGTAGATATCCCTGTTTTAATTGAAAATTATTATTTGTATTCTTAATTAATATAAAGCTCTAAAATGTTTTTCTATTCCTAAGAAATTAATTAATTTAAATAACTGATGGTCCGTTGGACTTATTAAGGTCGGACAGTAATTTGTTCCTAAACTGGTTTGTTAGATTAATATATAAAGATATAAATTTTAATAGGTCTAGCTTCCACAAATAGCTATTGTGCATGTTTTCTTCCACCTTTAAAATATACATTTTATTTTTGAAATTATAATTGTGGTAACTTTTCAATTAGGAACTCATAAAAGCGGGAAGATATAATATTTGAACAATTACCTCTGCTGTACTTGACAGGAGACTTCGGCCTTTAGTACCAATAATCCAATAATGGTTACCGAAGGACTTATAGATGTATAAGTTTATAAACTCAAACTCAAACTCAAACTCATTTATTCCTTTAGATCTCAAGTATCATTTGGACACGTCAAATTTTACACATGCACATATTCGTGAGCATATAACGTGTCACAGGAACTCCCCAGGCACATTACATGCACACAGATATGTCAAATTACAGTCAGTTTTCATGTTTAAGCTTATCTTATTTTTTAAGTTTACGTCTGTTCCAACCCTAACCGACCAACCCGAGGGGAAGAAGCAGACAAGAAACCCCTCGGAGACAGTATTACATATTCGCGAATATGGTCCTGCGTCTAGAGTGGAGCAAATTCATTCCCAAGCCTTTTTGTCATCTAGGTAATCTGATATTTTATAGTAAGCTTTTGCGACAAGTTTACGTTTGATGACAGTTTTAAATTTATTTATTGGCAGTAATTGAATTTCGCTCGGGATTTTGTTAAAAAAGCGTACACATTGACCTTTAAAAGAATTGCTAACCTTATGGAGCCTAGTAGTGGGCACAGCGAGTTTATTTTTATGCCTAGTGTTTACACTATGATTGTCACTTTTCTTTGTGAACATGCTCATATGTTTACGAGTGTACATCACATTCTCATATATGTACTGACATGTAACCGTTAGTATATTTATATCTTTAAATTTTTTACGTAATGATTCTTGGGGACCCATATTGTAAACTGCACGAACAGCCCTCTTCTGCAACACAAATATGGTGTTGATATCTGCAGCATGCCCCCACAGCAGTATGCCATATGACATAATGCTGTGAAAGTAGCTGAAATATACAAGCCTAGCGGTATCTACGTCTGTGAGCAGGCGGATCTTTTTGACGGCATATGCTGCAGAACTAAGTCTCTTCGACAATCTTTCAATATGTGGGCCCCACTGAAGCTTATTATCTAAAGTTATTCCTAAGAACGTTGTTATTATTATAACATTTATTTGTATTGTAAAATAATAGCCACGATTTCTTATTAGTCTAAAATTTACCTTTCGGTTTCCTTCCGACTCGGAATAGGACAGACTCAATATATTCCAAAATACGTCTTTCGTATGGCCAAGTCTCGTGTCGGAGTTTTCATGCCGCCCGAAGGCCTACCGTGGCACAGCCTTTCGTACATTCACACACGACTTATCAACTTGTATAGCCGGGACCATCATCTTAACGGACCCTCCAAAGCACGGAAGCGCTGAGTTCAAATGCCACTAATGGTCACCAACCCAAGTACTGACCGGGCGGAGAGTAGCTTAACTTATAATGATGGTAATATACTTAGAATCATTCGTATAAATGTGGTCACAGAAAGCAATGCGCTAACAATGCGATGTCAATGTGCGAACGACACCACAGAACGGCATAGGTCAATTCCCAAACTTAGTCGCATAATCCTATGCCCCGTCGTCAGATTGACGAACCTGACCTACGGCGTCTATCCCGATTGCCGTACAACCTAAATATAAAGAAGAAGCGTTGATAAGTTGAGGTGGTAAAGAAATTTACCTTGTTTGCATTGGTTTTCTAGCTGCTGCAAGAGATCGTTGGCAAGCTCCGCCGGGCTGGGTTTGCTCTCGACGGGCGACGGCGGGTACAGACTGGCTGACACCTCATCGTGATGGTAGGAATACACGCCAACGTCGCTCTTCGTTGCAGCGCTAGGGATGTTTTTGAGCAGATCTGTGGACAACATAACATATCTGTTAAATAAAATTGATGTCTTCTCTATTATTATTCATACAATGTAATTTTCGCTTGAATACGAAATCAATACATTCTAAATCTTAGTATTCAATACGCTATGAATCGAAAAATATTTACCCAGTAATATATTGCAATAATAAAATTGTATACGCTTTGCTAAAACTTTAAACCGCTGCATTCGTAGTTACAAAAATGACCAAGCTAAAAAATTAAATATTAATAGGTACCCACAATATTCATACTTAGATTTTTATATTTTATGTGCGGTTTCTAAAAGCTACGAAAATCTCGAGTACGAGGGGAGTAGGTCCTGTAGTGCCAGGAAATAGTTTTTAATCAGATTTATTAAAACCATTTATCATTTGATAAATTTTCTCTGGTAATAAATATTTTCCAGACATTTTTTCGCGAAGTTTTACTAAAACGTCACACTAATAATTATTTACCTAACCCACCCTCCATTTACCTACCTATTTTAGCGCTAAATAAACTTGATGACTTTTTGGCTTGGTACACAACAAATTAAAAATTTAAGCTAAAAATTATCAAAGGTCTTACTGTGTAGAAGGGCCCACTGGAAATCTCTACACATGTCACACATGCCGTTATTTTTGTAACAACACATTTTCGCACAAAATAAAACTGAATACAGCACACAAATATTACGGTAATAATTAAATATTAATAGTAATTCGCTAGAATATATCAACGAAGCTTCAAGGTAAGGAGCTTAGATAAGCAATGGACAAAATACAGTGCGGAGTCCCGAGACATCAATATATATATGAACGATAATATTCTGTCGCACGATATTACGTCAAAGTAACGCCCAGATGAAGTGATACTTTCAATTATTATTTAAATCACAAAAGTTATGTATATTTCTCGATTAAAGTTATGCGTATCATGTTTAAAGTAGCAAACGAATTTGTGCGAAGTTCTTGCGCGAAAGAACTGCCATCATACCTATTATTCTGTATTTTTTTTCCGATAGAAAGGTGAAATTAAGGCGCATGAGACGCTCGTTTCAATACTTCGGCACGCGAGAATCTAACTCGTTTTGCTGTTAAAGTTAATACGGTGCATTATATTATAAAAACACCGTCAGAACGTTTCTTCAAATGAAAAACTGATTAGATAATCGCTTTCAAAAACTAACACTGAGTTTCCCGCAAAAATATGCTACGCTGAATACCAAGATAATACAATTAGATTTCCAATTGATATGACTTGTTCCGGTGGGTGTTATCAGTGGAGATACAGGTGATGCAAATTATACTAATGTTGCGAAATTAAAATTCGTATGAAGAATCTGCTAAATAATATAACCGATAACTGAGGTGAACCTGAGTTACAAATATTTCAACATGATCAAAGCATACAATGTAATTTATATCGAATAGTTTAATAATATTTTTTAAGTTTTTTATAACCTTTTAAGCGACAGAAGTTCTGGCTGTACAAACTTTATAACGTAGACAAGATTTTAACACAAATCAAACTGAAATATATGAAATCTAGCAACAGATGAATTCTTCGAAAGCTTCGATTCGCCTACGGACGCAACTGGACCCCTAAAACCCTACAGGAATCTTTGAGGAATGTTTTTAATTTTTGGTTGCGTTCACAACTAAAATCGATAACTTTTTACATGTTTTTACATTTTGTTTTTAATAGATTTACCAGGATTGACGTATGTGGTGTTTTTGCCGAGCAACCTATGTTATGTATGTACAATACCTACGCAACAAACTTTTTGAGTTATCCACTTAAGCCAGAAAACAAGTGTCAATTTGTACATGCGGAAACAGTGATTGGATATTTTCTTGTTAGAAGAGAATATGTTTTATTTAACATGCACAAACATACATTACACAATAACAAATTTAATGCCACCGTAATTTTTTTATTTAATAGCAAAATAGTCAGTATGCCTGTTGTACGAGTATAACAAACAAATCAAATTAAAGGAATAGTATGAAATGTCAAACGTGTTGCGATTCTACTGCACGTTTTTTAGATTTTTGCCAGTGGAAACTCACAGTGACAAATAATGAAATTACAAATTGTTGGTACGGAATTGTAAAGAAATATTGAATAAAAAAAGATTGGTATGTATGATCTTAAGTAACAATCACTCCTTAACGAATTATTTATATGTTGAAGAGGGTTTATACTTATACCACAATTGGCGAAGAACATACAAAAGAAATAACGACAGACGAGTCAAATTGATAACCGCGCCCTATTTTGAAGTCCTTAGTCCTTAGGTTAAAAACGAAATATCTAAAAATAAATAATTTCCTTTTTTTGCTATTAAATATTTCTTTACATAGATGATGCAAAACGGCTAAATGTTACATCATTTCTGTTTTCAACTGAAATACATAAACAACAAAATATTATCACACACAACCATCAATTTAATAAGAAATTTAAAAAACTACAGTACTACTGTTTCAGCTTTTAAATTAATGTTGATTTGTTTATTTTTTTCTTAAGATTGACGGTGTATAACAGTGAGGACACCTACATAATTAATAATCTTTTCACTTACTGAAACATATATGCATCACTGTATAATTCATCTGAAGATTTTCCATCATATATTTTTGCATCATCTATTAAGAAATACGTAGTCGTATTATTTAAAAAAAACAACAAACTTTTGTTACACGTTACACGATATTTAAAAATACTAGCCATGTCGTTAATGTACACCGCACTAATCAAAAGCTGAGACTGTTTTATTTTATCATAGTATATAGATATTGAGTATCTACTATGAAGATAATGTAAACGAGCTCAGGCTAGCTCACAGGCTAACCTGTGAATATCTTTATTTAGCACATTCATTTACCAGTTATTACCTGAATAAAGTTGTACTTCATTTTTTAAAATACGCATTTGCAACAATTTCGAATTTCCTTTTTTTTGCAACTTGATACTATTATGTTTGCTACACGCGCCGCCATATTGAAGAACATGTTTATACTATGCTCTTCAAGCGCCAAGAAAACCGATGTGACAAATAAATAAGATACATTTTCTTATATAAATAGATTCAAACACGAAAAAAGTATAAAGGTTGTGTCTGTATCTCTTACCAGCAGCAGCCTGTATCTTTTGTATCTAATAAAGTAGCCACTTGAAATTTTCACAATGCCAAAAAGGCATTGATGTGTTATATATTATTGTGTCGTTGGGTTGAAAAAGACATAATCTAAAACATTCTAGCAAATATTTATAATATGCGCATTAATATGTTTACTTGTGCGTGTAAATTTTGACGTGTGTTAAGAAATAAATAACTTTTGAGTATAAAGTGCACATAAAATCATGACTTCTCCACCAAAGGGTTAGACAACAGGCCAAGGAACCTTTTAACTAACTTACATCCATATTATACATTTCAAGACTTTAAGTAAAATCTACTTTCAAAGCAAAGTGAGGAAAACAATATTTTCAGCCAAAAAAAATGACAAGTGATCCACATATCGATAATTCTATTGATTATTTAATTTGGTATTAGATGCATTTTTAATGTATACCTCCTCAATATCAATGCAGCATGTTACAAACAACATGTTATCGAAATTACATGTCAAAACAGAATATATTATTTTCATTGGATACAAGATAAATAGTGGAAAACAGCCAGCAAAGCGATATGCTATTGAAAACATGACTAGAGGCCAGTAACTTGAAACAAATATGTTTTTAAGAACATCTTGACGTCATCAATATCGTTGCCTACTTGTCAGTCACTTGTTGGGCAAGTGATTATCAAGACACACCCACGTTTTCAACATAGCAACTTGATCATTTTATGTAAATAAAAGTTTGATATCATTACACTAAAATATAATTATATAACAGAGCGAGATATTTATAGCCCTTGTTGACGAGCCACAGTGCAATTATTTCAAATAGCTTTGTATCTTGGAGTAGCCTAAATTATATTTAATAGGTTCAATCCCCTGTTAGAGCTAATAAAGTGTTTTTAATAAGTGATTATATTTTATTCTCGGGATTGCATGTTTGTGTTCTCATTTCATTTGCGACCGTGGAAATCTTATATGCACTATTGAATAAGACAGCTAAAACTTTACTCCCCACAAATACCCGACGACGGCTAGATCAAAAATCTTACCTCCATAATTACGAAGCCCGGTAGAAAAAATGTAAAATAAGTTCAACAAAATTATATGATTGTTCCTGTGATATTTCACTAGATGCTTCGTCAAGTAGCCCCGCTCCAGGCGATGTGACGAATAAAAGAAAATAAATATTTTTGACATATATTTTTGATATTCGTGGTGCAGTGCAATAAAACGCAGTATAGAAAGAAACAATAATGGACACTTAGAACTGGCTGTCCTCGTACAATATGTCACAACCAATACTACTCTCGAGACTCTCGGCACATGAAAATCGCTATTATAACGGTGTAATAAACTCATAAACAAAAAATTAAGTGTTGCCAACAAGTTCTGAAGGATAACAAAAAGTTTAAGCATACGTTGTTAAAAACTTGCCGCAACGGACGAGTTTTTAGCGGTTGAGATAACGAGGTACGAGGTATCATTACTAATTCTGTGAAATTTTTCGACGGTTATATGCATGGGTAAAAAGGGTTAATTTAAAATTCAAGATCCGTCTATGCTACCGTTCTGGCATTGAAGCAGTGGAAATATACATCACCAGTAGGATAAGGCCAACTTTACAGTTGACCCAGCCATGTTATCGGCGTGCATGAGCCGCGTTCGTGGGGGGTACGGCATCGAGAATAAGACACATAATGATTACCTACATGTGTAATGTCAAATGGTCATTGCTTATCGCAATAATAATTTCCAAGATCCCACTCTCAAATCTGGCTCTATTCAAATTCTAGGCGTGGCTGTGTTGAAATGTTAAGCTACTGAAGTCATTTTGAAAGCTTGTGACACAGAATAATTAATAGTAGCCGCTACTTGTAATATTGATACATATTATGTATTTCCTTAAACTTCATACTAATATTATAAATGCGAAAGATTGTCAACGGTGCTGAACAGATTTGGATTAAATGTGTTATACATTGACACATAGGCTACTTTTTATGAACACATGCACTTTTTATCACATCCGCATAAGACGTATCATCCCCGTCTCGGGTGATGGTTACAGCAGGATGAATGCGACTCAGTAAAGATTTGGATCTCATACTGAGTCGCGCGCATTACTGTTGTCATGGGCGAGGGTTACCACTTACCATCAGGTGGGCCCTCAGCTCGTTCCGTCACTCATTCGCATAAAAAAAAAGAAAATAGTCATTATTGTTGCATCGTCTTATATTGTCTTTTATCGCAGGTAACAACGCGGGGTGCAGCTGGTATCCTCATGTTTATACATTACCCTGATATCCTAGATTTGTTTGAAATTGAGTACTAAACGTGAGCTGACACGTATAATACTAATCTCTGAGCATTTATTGATTGGTTTGCAAAAAATAAATGGTAACAATAATGGCTGTGCTTAAGAGCCAGTGGCCAAGAATTTAGAAATATCACTTCATCATCAAATTAGCACTAATTGTCTGATTTAATTTTTCCTTTATTTCTCGCCCTTAGGGGGTACACTCTACCATTTTAAACCATTTAACCGATTTTGATGAGGTTTCTACAGGGCCAATCTGAAAGTAACCCTTTCAAATAAAAATTAATTAACTCCTCTTTTGAGAGTCGGTTGAAAATAGATTAGTGTCAAAAACACAGAGCACGTATACATTTGAGTTTGGCATAAGTGGCAAGTAGGATTATGACATTACCTTTCCGAGTGAGTTTTATAACCATCATTACAGGAGAAATAGGAATCCTTAAATTCAAATATAAAACAATGTAAAGTTACATTACCAATATATCATTGGTACGAGTACTTGTTCAAGAATTCAATGAAAATCAAAAAAATACTTTGACTAGACAATTTAAAGACATGAAAGGGTGTGGGTGGAGGTGAAATTACAGGCAATTGAGGCCTAACAACTCCGTTGCTTTCACGCTGTCTTGACGCGCTCAATGATTATGATTACTAAGCCAAGATTACCAACCGGAGATTTAAATATACGTACATCAAAAATATTTTTATTAAGAATGAGTTGGCCTGTTATCGCTCTGCTCCAAAATAACTTGTAATATAAATTCAACATTTGAATATTAACTAACAAGATGCATACGTAGACATATGGAACACTTTATTGTTTGTGAACAGGATCATGGTTGCAAAAAAAGTAATCCTCTTTAAAAAAAAAGACGTTCCCAATAGTTTTGTTAAGAATTTACAGGAAATAAAACATTTTGACATTACTCTTACGAATTCCCTGTTCCTGGCTCCGTGGCTTAGTTGGTAGTAACCGTGCCTTCGAAGCAATCAAAGGGTCCCGGGTTAGATTCCCGGCCGGGGCACACTCTGTGTGGTGAGCATAAAGTTTGTTCTCGGGTCTTGGGTGTTTGCCTTGTGTTTCTATGTTTGTCTATGCCATCTGCGACACAGGGAATCCTAGTGCAGAGGTATGAGTGTGTGTTAACGTTGTTACCGTTTTATGTTATTTATTTGTTATTGCTGTTTAGTTTTGTTTTTGTATTGTTGTTTTATTTGTTATTTGGAGACATTAAATATGTATTAACATTTTCTAACTGTAATATCTGTCAACTCAAGTACAAGCCACCATTTTCGATTTGTTTCTTTATTGTATCTTATTAACCTCCAAGCTTTATACTACTCTCATCAACTAGGTGAAAATTCAAAAGTCGCTCGGCGGACGTGCGCGTACACACCGCGTGGCTACCACATTTGAAGAACAATGGTGTTAGCTATTGCTATTAAGTATGTGTTTACTACTAGTGAATTTATTATAAAGAAAAGAATGAAAACTACTTCTAACGAAAAAAGCATATTTCTTTACAACAATATAAAAACCAACTAATGTACCTACAACTAATTCAATGCAAACAATGGTAACTACAAGTTACTAAAAGAAAATTTAACAGTACCTACCAAATAGTTATTAAGAACAAAAACCTAAAATACAGAAGTAATATTAACAGAAAAACAAATAATTAAGTAAATAGTTCTGAAAATAGCTTTATATCCTAATTTTACATTCAACAAATATTGGGATTTGGCATCCATTAAGTCTATACGATAAAGTACACACGCCAGCTTCAGATGGGCCATACGTTCAAAACTTCAGTACGTTATACTGAGGGTTGTGACGTCTGTAACTTCCTAAATACAAAACCTTAAAATATTTTCAATCTTCAAAGTATATAAATGGATGCCAACTCCCAATATTTGTTGAATTTAAATTCGGATATAAAGCTATAATATTTTCCGAAGTATAATATTTACTTAATTATTTTTCTTCTGTTAATATAACATGGTTTGTTCTGTATATTTAGGATTTTCTTAGATTATATTGTATTATAACATAACCAGGCATTTTACGTTGTAAATAATTAGCCATATTTGGTATGTAGTGTTCAGTAAGCTGTAGTTACCATTGTTTGCAGTGAATAAGTTTTATTTTTATTTTGAACGAGCTGATGGCCCACCTGGTGGTAAGTGGGACCCCCGCTTATGACAACAGTAATGACTCAGTATAAGATTTTGATCTTACACTGAGATTCATTCATTTACTGCGTCCATCGCCCAAGGCGGGGATATTTATGTGATTTCACCGGCATCCACAGCCTTCCACCGGAACACGGTATTGCAAGTACTACTGCTTGGCGACAGATTCCAGGTGAGGTGGCAGTACCTCTCGGGACGAACTTGGCACAAGTTCTACTGCTACTTTTGGTTGCTCCTTTAGCACCACTTTAGGGTACGTGTAGGGAATCAAAAGTAGGTGTTTAACCTACGGACGCGAGCAACTGGGCCCCCCTGGACTGAACTGGAGCGAGTTGAAAATACATTAGTTGGTTTTGCTTTTATTTTAAACAAATAAGTTTTATTTGTTAAGAGTTGTTTTTCTAGTAGCTATTGTGATAAATTTAACATTAAAAAAACACATGATAGCAATAGCAAAAAGCTTTTTCAAATGTGGTTTTTATCTTAATGCGAATAGTTATTCTGTAGGGATGGCAATCGAAAACGAAGTCGCGGGGAAAGCTAGTAGAACATAATATTCCATAGGCTCCCAAGGATCTACTGCATTTCGGCAGCAGCGATCGCTTTGCTCAAAATACTTTAAACACAATTGTGTGTTTTTCCCCATTACACATTTCAATAACTTCTTTAATCGAATTCAGCTACAGATCTTTTCGTTAGCAGCTTCAAATTTTATTTTATAAAATTTACCACATTTACCACAGTGTTCACCAGGGATATGACGCATTAAACTGCGTCGAAATATCTGGCTTCAACAAAACTATCGAGTTACCGAGATATTTACCTAAACTATGGTAAATACTTCGGTAACTCAAAATGTAATACTGTATGGTCAGTATTGACAGTGGTATGGTCAGTAGTACTGACCGTCGTCATCGGTGTTAAAGATGTCAATGTCGAGCAGCATGAAGCATTCTTCATTAGTGAGCAGGCCTCCGGCCGAAGCCGGGAACTCCAACTGACTTGCACTCATTCTTCGAGTATTCACTCTGGAATTGCACAATTTCATAATTAATTATTTGGTACAGTAGGGCCGGCATATCTCTTGAAAACTTAAACGAGCGAACAATCAGTAGTCATCCAGACACAGAACAAACATCTACCTTCGTCACACACAATCTAGAAAAGTACCTATTTCTGCCGCCAAGCAGCAATGCACTCGAATTGCTGTGTTCTCGTTTCAAGGACGTGGTGCTGGTGAAGTTACAGATACACGAAACCTTCACTCTTCAAGTCTCAGACGAAGAGTACAATGGGAAGCAATTTGTTTTATTTTTAGATGATTACAGTGACGGAACTAGCGGCCCACCGGGTGATAATAGGTTACCGCCACCTATATATAACCAACAGCCATACGACTGAGGTCCTCCCCTAACAAAGAACAAGAGAACCTTAGTTGCATCGTGTTGCGCTTGTCACTCTGAGACTGGGTACATCCCTGAGTGACCTTAGAATTGGGTCGTCTCAGCGCGGTTAAAATTCTAAGGTTCCAATCCAGAAATAAACCAATAAGTTGGACGCTTGAAAAGAATTAAGTGCTCAGTGATCGTAGTCACAAAACGATAAAAGAAAACATCGAGATAAAACCGACATGTCCTAGAACTAGAATTAACAATACTAGAGATATCTAGCAATCGGATTGGGTTCCCGTGGTATTCATTCTTGGCTTGTACGGGAGAACTCTATTTGTATTGATGTTGTTACGGAGAAGGAAGGGAGCTTAACTTGAAGTGGGCTAAATGTTCGTCCCTTAACATTGAAAACCCTATGAAATAGTGAAAAACCCTTGCTCTGGATAGATAATGTGTATCTTATCTACTAAACATTTTGTCATCGCTCAATATAGCACGTAATCACAAAAAACAGGTGCTACGATCTTTTTACAATCTCTTTGACTTTACGTTGCATTAAGGAAGGAGCAGAGTTTTCACTGTTGATGCTATTTTAGTATGGCTTCTCTTTTTAACCAACTGAAAATCTATTCTTATATTTTTAGTCGATATCTTCGTCCATTGCGAACTGATTATGACTATTCTAGTCCTCCAAGATCCCATTGAAGATATAATACAAGATCAAAATCTACCAAATAATAGGGTATTAAAGTCAGTTTTTTAATCGACTTTTTGTTGTATTCCCATAAGTTGACATCTTTACAACTTTAGAAGTGATCCCTTAATATAATACTATTATAATAACTTGCTCCTGGCCACGGGTACGCCACAGAACCTTTTACTCAAGCGGTCACCATGTCTATAACGAAATTTTCAGATAAATTAGTTAAATAGGATTGACGTGAAAGAGTAACAAGCATCGAAACATACCTTTGAATGTATCATATTATAAGCGTTAGTAGTGGTATTTTTTTGATATTGATATTGACAATCCCAGTTTATAAAAAAAAGTGACGATTAATGATCGCTGTTTGTAATAACAGCAACACAACTTGGGTTGACCAGGAGGGGTCATTTCAGTATAAAAAGTAGACATAAACCGGACGAATAGCCCAGTCAAAAAAACATTGCATTAGGATTTAAACTAGGTATAGGTATGAGAAAGATAGTCTTACCACAGATTGTAGTACAAGTCCAGCGAAGCCCGATGTTGGTGGCAAGGTTGATTGTTGTTGGTGTCGTAGGACAAAATTGTCCGTTGAGGGCGCCATTGTGGCACTGAAATGTAAACAAATATATTTTTTAAATCAAAGTAACTATGTTAGTCAGTGGTCAGAAACATCTTAAACAAGAACTTCTGTTCACAATATTCTAAAACAAAAATAAGTTAAATATAGTCTTCAAAGGCATTCCGCCGTCATCCATCGACAACCCGTCTCTTACAGCCGTTCAAGAGAGGACCGACTTTTCAGACATTTTTAACGAATTTTTAGAAATAAAGAATGATAAAATATGTACGAGTGACAGTTTTCCTCATAGAGGAAAGAAGGAAAGTCCCGATTTGACTATTTAATTAATTTATTTTGAATTCTTTTAAGAAATAAATTCTTAAACCTAAAAATTCGTAACGCGATATTATTTATTAAACATGGTATGGTTTATTAAACATGTTAACATACCTCCAAGGTGGTCTCATAGAAATATTGTAATATGACAATATTTCACCCCAAGGTCAAACAAACACGTCAAGCAAACTTCTTCGATTTTTTTTATTCATCATTTTATAGTTGTTAAAAAAAAACCCACTGGAAAAAATCCATTCATTCAGACATATAAAGTGGTCCATTCTAATGGTCAATGACAACTCATGTCCAAACAAATCCGTTTAATATATTAATTGCTATAAAACAGGTAAGCTTTTATGTAATTTTCAGATAGTCAGTCAGATTATACCATTGCACAGGTTGATGACGTCATTTACAATTGTGCAATATCCTTTCAATCATCAATTTTGAGAACCTATGGCACCAAGATAGGTCTTTTGATAGTTTAAATAATTTTCCCCTAAACCTAGCAATCTCTATATATATAAATCAGTACCACTGTCAAATGCAATAGGAAAAAAACTAACTAGGACCACCCAAGTCACAAAACAAATTAATTTTACTGATCTTAAATCTAATATTCTCTGGTTTCTCTTGCAATTTTATAAAATACCACCCTGGTTTGTAATTCAGTTGAATTTTTTCAGTTGAATTTGTTGTTGTTGTTAATTAAAACTAATGCTTTACTGTTATTCGTAACACCTATACATTGTCGCATAAAAGGAGAATTTATAACAGAATAATCTTAATATTGTTATCCTTTAGTATATTTCTGCTGTGCTGTTTCCTACTATCTACAAAATCAATATAATTAATGTGGTCAATCCCTGACTAATAATGGATAACTACCAGTCTTCTATTGAGTCGATATTTCATGCACTATTGTTCACCAGTTCGTATGTATCTATTATTTATAGTAGTAAAGTGAAAACAGTAGGGAACAAATGCAACAAAATTTTTTTTTTCCTTTCATATTCAGCAACTCTGTCCCAAAGGTCTGACTGTCAACAAACTAATTACAGTGAATTTAAGATATGTAATACTGTTTATTCATATGTATATAAAATATTTCTAATACCAAATCAGCATGTATTAGCAAGTTGTTATCTATTGTATGTCCCAACATGAGATTGCTCAAGTAGCTCAACGTGTTGTTATTAAAATTACAACATGCTCTACTACTCACCAACTTAGATTTATGTTCAACGGCTAAACATAAACCTTCCTATATAGATATAGAAAAAAATGGAATATATCATATAAAGTTGTTGCACTACTCATGTAATTTGTAAACAGAAACGTTTCAATTACTTAAATCTAGCAATAAATCTATAAAAAAGTTTAAAAAAAATTCATTCGATTTCACAATCTGAAATAAAGTCAGGAATCACGTTCATAAGGCATTTATTGTAATGAATTTATGAAGCTAATTGGTATGAACTTTGAGCACGAATGACCGCATCATAGGCACGTGAAAGGCATGGCTTGTACTGTTTATATTGCCTACGAGCCGCGCACCGTGTCGCAACATATTATAGGACTCCCACCCTTGACGGCGGCGGTGAAAGCAGGTTACTCTAAATATATGGTAGGTATTTATAGTTTCACTTAAATTATGCTTAGGCTTACCAAATGATGTCAGTTCCTAAAAATCACATCGTCATAGCAAACAAATTGATTTGCTGAAGACAGCTTCTGCATAGAAATTACAGCCAATATGCCAAGCGATTAACCATGACTAAGTCAGTTATAATAGAAATTTTACTGTACTTACAGCATATTTATGTTGTGTGAAGGCACACGCAGGTGTGCTGCTTTGGTTACTAGAAACCCATCATGAACGCAATGAAAGCACAAAAAAACAAATACACGTCCTTTAACTTCGAGCCATTGATGAGTAATAGAACGGTGAAGGGTGGGGAGGGGAGAGAGGAGAACCGATGCGAGACGAGAGGCAGAGGAGCGGTGCGGGAATCTTAGTGATGCCAGGCTAAAAAAATATAAAATAATTAGGATTAGCGCCATCTGTTGCATAAAAATGTAAGATAGAAACCGAGATTTTCTCTTTTATTTTATTTTATTGAAAATAAATACAGGTACCTGTAAAGCACTCATCGCATATAATCATTAATTAACATATTATCTTAAGTAAATGACATGCTGTAACATTCAAGATTAGCTAAGTTTATAACTGCAACTGCTTGTGATTCACAGAAATCAGGAATGCACACCAATCTCACTTGTTGACCATCCTCTCCTGAAAATAGAATATATACTTAAAATTCTATCAGCCCTATTCTAGACATTTATATAAAATCTCTAGTATCTCCAGTACACAACCAACACTTACTAAGCAGCAATGAAGTTCGAACATTAATGGAGAGAGTTGAAGAGCCCATTAATGTTCAAATTCAAATTCACTGACCTCTACAATTACCTTTGTATAATGCTGTTGCAAATTTATCTGAATTTCCACTGAAGTAAATAGCAGGGCAGTTGTAAATAGTAAATGGATCAGTATCTATGCATGGAGTAGTGGGCACAGTATCCGGACAACTCGGCCCGAGATGGCGCCACTCCAAAGTCTTTTTCATTGCATCCAAACTGTTATCAATTTTGCTGTAGCGCATTATATCTTTGATTGTTTCTCCAGAACTTCCCAGGCAAAGAAATCCTACAAAATTAAATAATTCAATGTCTAATTACTAATATCTACTAAAATTTTGTGCAACAATAGACACATGCTAGAGGCACTTAAAGTTAAAGTTAAGCCATATTTTTAATCTTTTTAAAATTATCCTTTTGTTACAGTCTACCATAATTTTTTTTTATATTGCAAAAGTACAAAATCATACTGTACCTCCAATGTCACATTCATAAGGATTGGATACCCTATTGAATGACTTGTATTCTGTAGCTTTAGGGAATAAACCTGAAAAAACATAATCTTAAATAAGACTAATAATTCAGGAGAAGAATACCAAAAATATGGTGATAAAAAGATACTCACAATAATGAAAAGGTTTCTGAGGCAACATTATTCCTACTGGATCCTTGCAGCCTGGCATAAGGTCTAGCGGTGCAACAGCACTGATGGAAGAAGCAAATGTATCTACAAGCCCTGCTGCAGCTATGACATCAGACTCATTTAAAACTTTTTCAGTTGAATAATTTGCAAATACACCACCTAGAATAATAAGTTATTATAAATATATACAAAATCACTTGCACACTAATATCCCTGTACTACTACATACAAGAATTCCCTGTATAGTAGGTTTTGTCTTCACAAACACCCAAACTTCTCACTTCACAAGATTACTATTGACTAAGCTATTAAGCAATAGCTTAAAACATTATAAAGGTGCTACTCAAAAATGACAGGACCTTTTTAGCTTTCTAAAATATCTCAATGATTGTATCAGCATTGATATGTATGTTGCAGAAAATAATTTTAAAACAATTCATATAGCACCAGCTAGCCCCAAACTATGACACAGCACAAACATGAATGTTCATCACACAAATGTTTGTACTAGGTGGGAATCAAACTCACAAAATACAGTGCAGAAGACAGAGCTACTACTGAATGAGCTGAGAAGCTTGTGGATGTTAGACGTGTTTGAATTTAGACACTGAGACTGATTGTGGTATCTTCATGACACTGAATTTGTGCTAAGCTACACAAGTTCCACAATTTAACTAAACATAAAACATCTTTTACCAGCAACAATGATGCGCACAATGTTTGATATCTGCCCTTGATATTCAGATGTGCCAGCTAGTCCACATAGCCATTCCATCAAGAGGTGCAGTGAAAACATATGCTGGGCAGTCTTAGAAGACATGTTTAGGCCAGACATTAAAACTATGTACCTAGAAAAGAGAACCTATAATATTATGTGATTCTACACACAATATATAATAAATAACATTTAACATTACTTTTTAACAAATATTTTAATATCTTTAGCTGAACTTAGGAAAAATATTGAAGGCATTTCAAGACTGCCCTAGAAATGCAATAAGGTCACTTAAAGCAAGTAGTTTTACAAAATTTTACATAATATACTCTTCCTGAGTAGACTGACAAGTAGTTACAATTATCAAATAGCACAAGTAACAAACCTGTCTTCATTTAGTTTTGGAAGAGGCTTCTGAATGTTACATCCAGGCCAGCAAACATCCTTGACTGTAAATATTCCATCTTCATCTTCTAAACCTGAAAAATAGTATGTTAAGGTGAAAATTTATAATTTGCTCTCCAATAACAATAATTAGTATAATGGGTACTGAGTTCATCTTGGGTGTTTAAATAATGTATCCATCAGAGAGTAGGTCTCTATGGGTTTGAAAATCAAGCTATCCACTCATGTTCATATTATAAATAGATATACATTTTTCTTACCCAACACAGCACATACAACACCAGTCACAACTTGGTGTACATCAATGCAATCTCCAACTAACTTTATTCTCTGCAGTTCATCTTCCAGCACCATGCTATCTGCATCATGGACAAAGTGAGTTCTAAAAAATAAATTTAGACACATTATTTATTTATAAAAATACACAGACTTATGGTTCAACCAAATCAGCTATGAATCTTTAAACAATACAATGAATACCTTGTAGGTTGAGGTATGATTTCCAATTCATCAGATAATTCTTTTAGAATACTAGGTTTTAGCTCCTGGTGCTTGAATATGGTACCAATTATGATACAAATGGTACCTTTGTCTCGAAGTTCGCATAGTTTCAATATTTTATATGAGTTTGACCACTTCTTCTTTATCACAGGAGCCAAAATATTTCTAAAAGTATTCAACCTCGCCGAATAAATATGAGCGTATTGTTTAGAAAAATCCCTGGAAACTTTGTAAAATCTTGTGGAACAATCAGTATAATCTAAACTTTGTCGCTCCAATTCCGTTGTTCGAAAATTATTCTCTGAAGTAGAGGCACTTGAATCGGTTTTAAAAAGCATTTCAACGTGAGTGATATCGTATTTAATAAAAATAACGCTTCAAAAGCAAAATAAAGTCAATAATTATTCGCGCGCTATCAAATTTTGATTTGACCAGTTACAGTTACAGATGATACTGATAGAATGAAACTGACGTGCAGTGCAAGACCAATCCATGATTAGACGTATAAATTAAAAGACATTGACAGTGACAAAAATAAATATTTTTATCACGGCTATTATGATTAAGCGTTTAGTGTTTTGATGGTACATACAACAAGACATATTATTTAAGTTTGAATATTTCTGTGTTTTTGACGACACTTTTCAGTTCACACTAAAGTTGGTACATCTCTGATTACTTGATTCATACAGTACTGATCCAACTTTTTGGACTTGTTTGGTGATTCAAGCAAGATTGATCGTCTACAGGACTGAAATGAAAAGTATTTGTTATTAAATATGGCAACACAGGAAGACCGCGTATTTTAGCGGGTAATTAAAGATTATACAAAGCTAGAAAATGGCGGGAGTGCAAAGAGTTTGTTTGAATAATTTAAATCCAAACCTAAAAAATGCTCTGATTGTTGGTATCGTCATTGCAAAAAATAGTCCTCGAGTTATAGGTGCAAAAAAGAAAAATGGTGACTCACGAGGCGTCACCTCTTTCACACTGAGGGACTCTCATGTGGACACAATAAATGCTGATATGTGGGGATCAGAATATTTTGTAATTACTTTCTACGAAAGATTTCTTGTTGGGGATGTTGGTATGTAACAAATAAGTTATTGCTCGGACTCATTACTTTTAATTAAATTTGTCTGGTAAGAATTCCTTACTGAAAAAAGAATGGCTTTCTGGAAGATAAACCCTAAGCAATTTTCGGTTGGTCAATAGACATCGTATAGGTGCAACATCCAATCACCTTCTTGTTTTAAGTCTAACTCATAGAATGAACTATATCTATTCTAACAATAGTTTTCTTACAGTGGAAGTTTCATCTCCGAAGATTTGTGTAAAAAGTGGCGCTAACGAAATCTTTAGGCCTCAGGTAATCTACAATAAATTATGAAAAGGGTTACAATGGTACCCGTTTACACATACCTATAAATAAAACACAGCTGCTAATTAGAATACCTATGTCTTGGGTGTTTGTTTTGTTTAGGTAATTTGTTTTGTTTGTTTTCCTACGTGGAGCTTGGATCTGACTGCACTTGGTAGGCCTGTTTTAGGTAATTCTAAGCTCAAGTTCCTTTTATGTTTCTGTCTGTATGTTCCTGATATCTACCATAAGATCTGAGATTTTGTCTTTGTTTACCCTAATAAGAAAAGGACTACATCTTGGTACATCTACCTGGTGGACAAGATATTATGAATTTAGAAGACAGTGGCGAAACATGCACATATCTTTCAGGTATCATCTCCTTTCTATCTATCACTGAACGAAGGAATCTCTGACGTGAGCATCCACAGTGGAGACACATTCGGGTCTTACCTGCCATTGCTGCACATACCGACCAAACTGTCTTCTGGATACCACGGTATTGCTGAAGTATTTAAATTACCAGGTCAGAATCTAAATTACCTAAATAAGGTTTGGTAGATTTTTCAATAATTACAACTTATGATTCAATTTTTTTGACGGCTCCGTGGCTTAGTTGGTAGTAGCCCTGCCTTCGAAGCGAGGGGTCCCGGGTTCGATTCCCGGCCGGGGCATACTTTGTGTGGTGAGCATGAAAGTTTGTTCTCGGGTCTTGGGTGTTTGTCTTGTTTCTGTGTTTGTCCATGCCATCTGCGACACAGGGTATCCTAGTGCAGAGGTATGAGTGTGTTAACGTTAATTTTTTATTTTTTTTTAATTTGACCCCGAGGTGTCCCGTGTTCGATTCCCGGCCGGGGCAGACTTTGTGTGGTGAACATGAAGTTTGTTCTCGGGTCTTGGGTGTTTGTCCATGCCATCTGCGACACAGGGAATCCTAGTACAGAGTGAGTGAGTGTATGAGTGTGTTAACGTTTATTATTATTATTATGTATGATAGATGTCTTGCTTGCCTACTTTGAAGTTATAAATATTATAATCCATTATTTAACCAAAATGTATTGATGTCTCATTCAATATTTCATTCGAGGTAAAAGACAAAAGCATCTGCAGCCAAAATACGTCGTCGGAACTGTTTGAATAACGCAAGCTATTTCTTTACAGAAAGCGAAAACGTGTATGTGGATTTATTAGTGGTCGTAAAGTCTGTAAAGCCAGCTAAAACTATAAAGACAAAAAACGGTGAGCAACAGTTGATCAGTGACCCTATTCTCGGTCCAGTATAACATGTTACAATTAATTACAAATTAGTTTTGAAAGTATAAAAAATAAGTTATCATTTACTAGGAGACATGTCTGCTACATGAAACGTACCTACTGATTTAGCATAAATTAAATTTAAAGTATCTTCTCAAATCGAGCGTAGAATAGCCACCTACCTAATTCACTTGGATTTTTTTTATAGCCATAATTAATTATTTTCTAGGCACAGACATGTCAGTACGCACCGTTGAAATTATAGACAACACTACGCCGGCGAGTTTGCCCTTGGATATGTTTGATATCGATACGATTCAAAGGTAAGATACTGTGGGTCGAGTTCAGCGTCGGGCGATCATCGGACGACAATAAATTCGACGACGACGTTGTTGGGTTGACCATCCAGCGATCGCACGATATTTCTGAACTATGCACTAGATAGGTACACTTTAAAGATACCTATCTAGTACATAGTAAGAGCCGACACAATCACAAAAGTCGTACGACACATAATTCGAATATTGACTGGTCGATTTCGGGTCGGGTTCGATTCCCACCCAGGGCAAGCATTTGCGTGAAGAACATAAATATTTGATCGTTGCCGGAGCGTTAACATATATATTATATATTATGTTTCCCATGTTTAGTTACGCTTAGTTTGAGACTAGATGAAGTTGTGTAAAATATCTTTAAATATTGATTTATGCGGTGTAAACCTTACTTAATATGTGAAGCGGATGGTAAAAAAGGTACCAAAAGTCGACAGAGGTAAACGGACTGTCTTTTTCGGCTTTAATTCGGGGCAGTATGAAAACTAAAATTGAACTTCAAATTCGTACATGTAACTTTACATATTTACTATGTAAATGTATTTTAAGTTGACAACATCTTTTCATATATACAGGGCAGAGGAATGGCGTCCTCTAGAGAGCGTATTATTCATAGCGGACGCTCGCGTGAATTGGCGCTCGTGCGCTGCAAAGGTGCAAGTGTGCGCGCGGAGCGTTATAACGCACCAGCCGCACACGGCCGACGCAGAGGCGCTGCGCCTCTACATACGGAACCAGGCCAACACACGTAATGTCTTCGGAAATTCTTCTTGTATTTTATATGTGAATAAATGGGACAAGCTGACAGCCCACCTGATTCTAAGTGGTTAGGCGTACTGCCGCCCATAAACAACAGCAAAACATACCTATATGCTTTAAATTGAAAAGTTAAAGGCGGCTGACACCATGACCAAGGCACCATGACAACAGTAATGCGACTCGCATTACTGTTGCCATGGGCGGGGATCGCCATTTACCACCAGGTGGGCCAGGTGGGCCAGAGCACGTTCCGCCGCTTACATAAAAAAAAATTATACGGTACTGCTAAGCCTTTGGGTATCAGTACCAGACCCAGTGCAACTAGGCAACTATTACCAGGAGGCGGGGAAGCGGCCGCATGGGCAGCATGGAGCGGAGAACGCGCCAGCGCCGCATCGGTGGCGCAGATCCGAGATAGGCTCGCCAATTCCGCGCCCTTTTGCGCCTCGCTTCACGCGCTGCTTACACATCTCGACTTGGGGGAACTAGTCACTCCATCGTAAGTGTCCTAGTCACATTCTTTTCATGATTAATGTTAGCTCACATCGCAGAATTGCGAGTACATACATTTTGACACGGACGAGTTTTTTACGCCATCGTATCTCTTAGAATTATTAATATATCTTATGATAATTAGGTATGTACGTATTCTAAAACTCTGGACTCGCCATTTCAGCGCCCTATATTGCCTCACTACTGGGGAAATAATAGTGGCAAAAGATTACAATTTAGCTCACACACCGCTACTTGGCTAGAATGTCAGACTGACCTTCTGTGTAAAACCAAATCAAAATTCTCTCCCACTTATCAAGAGAAGGCCGGTGTCCCTAAAATGAGAGAATTTGGGCTTATACATATATGATGCTCCAACAAACTAAACCCACAAATGCCAATTCGTCAAAAATTAGTAACATAATTATTACAGAAACGACATCGTCGAAGAGCTTCGTGTGCGGTTCACAGACCATACTGGTGAATTAAATGCACGTCTACCGATCAACATTCTAGAAGACACATTGGGTTATACAGTAAGATTTGTTTACATCCACACCGACTTGCATTGCTTTTTACCAACAAGTTTTAAAATCTTTTAAATTTTTCAGTCTGAACAATTGAAGGCCATGTCCGCAGAAGACCGTACAGCAGTAAGCTGGAAGATCCTTTTAGAACAGTGTACGGCCAAGCTAGCGGCTTCGTCACCACGGTTGACAGTTTTGACCCTAAGACGTGCCACACCCGCAGATCCTATTCCTTTATATTAACATTTTAATAAATTATTTGATTCACTAAGATTTGGTAAATATTTATTTCACTTATAAAAGCAAACAGTAATACGAAAATCAATAGTAGTTCCCGTTAGCATGCATTTGCAGATAGCTCTAGTAAAACTGATATTGCTTAGTCGATATCCATTGACAACGTTTAGGTAACGCTCGTGTGGATCCATTGATCTAACTAAATTGTTAGCTCTTGGTACTCTGTATTTGTAATAAAATAAACATGGGCGAGAAACCAGAAAAAACTGAAATAACCTTCGAGTATACACGACGAAGAAAATATTTTGGAAAACAATTACTATTTGAAGATCATGGGCCGGAAATTACAGTCAGTATTCCTTGCAATCCATCGCAGTATAAAAACTACATTCTTCGGAATCCAGTTCACGTTGCAATACAGAATACTGGAACAATGTCCGAACATTGGGTGAATTCAGTAAGGTAAGTTTATAATGCAAATAGATGATAGGCTTGAGCAAATATGCAAGTTACTAATTGATTGATAATTTTTTACATGAGAATATGGCAAGTGGTGAGCTCATCGTCGCCATTGATTTTCCAGTAATCTTTCAATCATCATGTTATATCCTGCCCGACAGCAGACTAAACTTTCACCAACAACAAGTCCATTACTATTTCAGAGCGGAATATACAAGCTCAGGAATAAACCACGTCGAAGGTGGGTGGCCTAAAGATATCAACCTGAGCGACCCCGAAGCCGCACAGAGATATCGGCGAAAAATAGAAAAGGATGATGCTTATATTCACGCTGTTATGAACCTTGGCCACGTAAGACAAAACCTTTGATAACGTCATTAATATATATATATCAGGCTATAATAAATCAGTTTATCGTCTCTGCAGGGTATGGAGCACAACATATTACAAAACAATGCGATAGATATGTATCAAATATACTACACGGAACTGCCGAATATACCGCCGGTGGAACAAAGCAGTTGTCAAACGGTAAATGTGTATCGAGAGCCTGGAGCGAAAAGGGCTGTGCGAGCACTTTCCTGGCAATCAGATGGCGGTGTTCGGTTCGCGGCTGCTCACGCTGACGTAGAACTCATGCGGAACAACAGAACACCGCAGTATTCTTATATTTGGGATATCGGTAAGGCGCAAAACACGTAGAACATAGCCTCTGACGCGTTTTGTTTTATCCTTTAGTACCTAGATTTGAAATTTCCGGCAGTTCAATTTCAATTTCACACAAAACAAACGTAAAAGTTGAGTCTACCCTTAACTTTTTACTTTAATTTTTTTCTAAGATTATAATTGAATTTAAATTTATATAATACTAAGAACAAGTAGGTAATTGAATCAACTTAGGTTAATAAAGAAACTTGTTTTGACAGAAAACGCTAACGCACCCGAACTTGTAATAAAACCGCCACAGCCTTTACTTGACTTGCAGTACAATCCGCGCGACCAACACACTCTTGTTGGTGGAATGATGAGTGGACAGGTATTAAAAAAACAAGGACCGATTTGGTGGTTTTAAAATGAGACTGATAGTATTATAAATGTATTTCTCAGGTGGGTTGGTGGGATATGCGAAAAGGCGGAGAAGCAGTTTGCATTAGTCCACCGCATGTCGCCCATCGAGACCTAGTTCGTAATGTACTGTTCATAAACTCCAAAGTTGGGGCTGAGTTTATATCGTCTTCTCCTGATGGAGTAGTTAAATGGTTAGTGTACTTCATTAACCATTCACAAAATTGTATAAGTGCAAAAATATTTAATATTAAAAAAATACTAGCTGTTGTAACACTACTTTACTAAAAACTGAGTTGCTCTCATTTTTTAGGTGGGATACACGAAACATGAATGAACCCACTGATTTTATGATCATTGATATGGTAAAAACTCCAACTGATACGCAGAGTATCGAAAACGCAGTAGGCATATCTGCCCTTGAATATGAACCAACTATACCAACCAGGTAAACAAACATGTATTATTAATTTCAAATATATTTCTCAAAGGTGCTTAGTAATCAAATATTTTGATGACAGATTCATGGTGGGCACAGAAACGGGACTGGTGATCGGTGGGAACAGAAAAGGAAAAAACGCTTTTGAGAAACTTCCAACCAAGGTATCAAAAGCTAGGTATTTTTTTTTAATTTCAGACCCTATTCCATGAAAAAGTTGTAGTTCACAAATTCTTTAAAACAAACTGTCAATATAATTTTCTGAAAAACTGATAATGTAATACCAACAACATGAGTGCTTTTAGAGAAAATGCCTGAAATCAAAACACATTCTAAAAAATCTAAATAATTTTAGTACGAAGCTCATTACGGTCCAGTTTATTCTCTGAAGCGTAATCCTACATTCCTGAAGAACTTCTTGACGGTTGGCGATTGGACGGCTAGAGTGTGGAGTGAAGACTGTCGGGAGTCTTCTATACTTTGGACTTATTCGCATCGGACTAAGCTTACCGACGGAGCTTGGAACCCCGTCAGGTAGGTATATTACCGAAAAACTTGGCAAAATTATTAGTAGAAATAAATACAGGCGTCACTTTTGACGCTTTCAACGACACTACAACACTTTATACCTATACAAAATATCCATAATTCATTTTTTTTTAAGGGTCTAATTATATTTGGTTTGCTTTAGTTTATGTACAATATTAAGTTATTAACTGTTATTGTCCTGTATATTTCCCAAATAAAATAAATACTTAGATGATTATGTAAGAGTCAAAATATTTTGAAACTTTACAGATTCTCTGTGTTGCTGGTAACGCAGTGGGACGGCTGTTTATCTAGTTGGGATCTGTTACGCCGTCGAAGTGCACCCATTGTCACTGCACAACTTTGTGATGAACCTTTGTTATGCTTACGGCCTCACGAAGGGGTATGTATTAAAAATTCATAACACTGTCAATTCATAACATATATAATTTATGCCCTAGAGACAATTTATTTCGTATTAATATATCTCATAACTACAACATATTTTTTGTTATCATTTAAAACATTATTTTTTTATTATCAGGGTTTACTAGTAGCTTGTGGAAGCAGTAGAGGTACAGTTTACCTAGCAGAGCTTTCTCCGAATCTCGGCACGGCTGATAAAAATGACAAACAGCTTTTAACACATGTGAGTATCTACAAACTAATTTAATAAAACAAACGTAGAAATCTTTTACATAGAAATATTTCTAAAATTGTGTAAGTAAACAAAAATATATAGTTTGTATTTTGGTTTTAGGTTTTAGAACGCGAAAACAAACGGGAAAGAATTTTAGAAGCTCGTATGCGCGAAATAAGACTGAAAATGCGTCAAGACCGGGACAATGGCCCACAGGCGGCTGAAACTGACACGACCACTAACAACAAAGATTTGGAAGAAGCTACTGAAGAATATTTGCAAACAATAAAACTTCTAAAGGAACAGCAAAAGTCTAATAAAGAGTAAACCATGCGAGGTTTTAATGGTAGAACACAGGTACACTTTAAAAACCTTATCTCTTCGTTTTAAACAGGTGCTGTGGTGTGTGTCTTAATATAGCATATTATGCAGTCATAAACATTATTAATGAACATAATAACACTAATATCCATTCAGTAATTGTCCTGCATCACTTTCACATTTTCTTCATGTAAGTCAGTGATATGTTTAACGGTGCAATACGCGAGCGAACGCGTTTGCGTCTTCGACGCTAAGAGGGTTCTTCCTTTTGCTTCGCAAACGCAATAAATGACCAGCGATGCTCGATGTTGGCTCCGACACCGGTCGTGTTGCGTTCGAATACGTCAGTGTGTTTCTGCAAGACTTGGTGAACGGACGCTTGAGAAACATGCGGGAATAGCGCACGGACATAAGACACTACGTAATCTAGACTGGCGCCGTACGGGTGAACCTGCGGGAACAAGTAGATAAGTTAAAATTAACAAATTTTCGAACCACTGAGTCCTTTGTTGCTAATTCTAGTAAAATTATGGAAATAGTTCAGATGTATGTACAGCTGAGCTACAGTAACATTTTTATAATATTAATTTAATATAAAAAATGTATTCAGGATTGGTCTCCTGAAAACAGGTTGGTTTCTACCAAACATTGCTGAGCTGAGTTGCTAGTAGCCCTGAATTTGAAGCGACGGGTCCCGGGTCTGATTCCCGGGCGGGACCTTTGTGTGGCAAGGGTGAAGTTTGTTCTCGGGCCTTGGATGTTTGTCTTGTGTTTCTGTGTTTGTATATACCTATCATATGCGACACAGGGAATCCTAGTCCTTAAAATTGACGCCCCAAATCTTCAAATTATAACAGCGTTTTTTTTGTGCAAACCAGCTATTTCGTGTTAAAAATAACACGAAATGGTTTTGAACACAAAGAAAGGAATACCTGAAGGAATGCAGACATAATTCCTATCAGTTTGGCTTCACCACAACCTACGTCCACAGATTCTTTTACGTTAACTTTAGAATTCATATCTTCCGGCAGTGGTGGAGGCGGTGGTGGCTTGACTAGCGGTGAAGGTAGCGGCGGTTGCTGAAATATTAATATGAAAAACATTAATTGCTAAAATCTATTTCCTATATCGGATCAGTCTCTCGTTACAAAACTTTGACACAGATGAAATTATACCCAAGCAACAGCATGTGTAGTAGCTTCTTATCTACAACATCTTGTGATGAGGCCAAGAAGCTGCTACAAATCTATCTGGCAGGTAAGGAAGGTCAATAGGTAGAGTAGTATCATTCATTATATGCACTAGAAATCCACTCTGGTCGTTGTCTTTGCCCAGTTCCTCTGACATGCGGCAGACGTGGCCAGCCCAGTCCCACTTCAATCTTGCTGCTTTGTGAGTAACATCTGCGATTTTAGTTTTGGAGCGTATAATGGTGTTACGAATGCGGTCGGTAGGTTTGACATAAGTCGGAAATAAAGAATTAAACACAAAAATTAAATCATACAATATTTTTTGAGTTGCATAGTCTAGAGATATTTCGACGCAGTTTCGTGAATCATATATAGTATTACCCAGGACTGTGATGCATGAAACTGAAAAATAATGTTCATAACCATGATAGTTTAAAATTTATAATACTATACCTCCTATGATTAGCGTTAGTTAGTTAAAATTTATTGGGTGTCTATGTGCGCTTGTGCGCAATGCTTTTGCTACAATATTAATAAATATAAATATTTATGTACTTACATTCGCTTTTTCCAATGCGCCTTGCAAAGCTTGTCTAGCTATAAACTGCGCCTTAAACTTTTCCATTTCCTTCTGAGCATCAGATTTGATGACATCCACTTCATTCTTGTATGCTTCGAGTTGGAACTGCAGACTCTCGTTTTCACGCTTAAAATGTTAAAAGGCAGATTTTAAATTCTATATTCTAATATACCCGCTACAAAAATGTGGATTCAAATAAACAGTATAAATATCAGTGATCAAGATATTCCGTCTCAGATGTGCCCCCTGCAGGAACACCGGTCTACTCTCGATAAGTGAGAATGAATAGGCTTCGATCTCGGAGGGAGTCCATTTCGGATTGGTAAATGTCATCTACTTCGACTTAACGTATAGTCCGAATAGTCTCAGGACACAGCCCATTAAACAAACATCTATGCATTTTGATCATTACAGACCCCCTATGCAGAGGATGTCTAGAAACATAGGAGACGCCCACTTATGTATGTGCTTTTATTAATTAAGTTAATTATAGGCACCTGAGCGTTTGAACCAACAACCTGATTGAAAGTCGGTACCTCTACCTCTGGGTCACCACGCTCTTCATGTGACATTGCCTATTTCACTAATAACCATTTGTAACAACCCACAAGCTTTACAGATGGTGTAATTAAACAAAAGTACAATTTTCATACTTACTTTTAGCTCTTGGTAGTCTTCATTGTTGCCTATATCTAAGTGTTTAATATTGTACCCATTGTTGTAAGCATTCTCATTATCTTCTGCATAAAATTTCTCATTGAACTCGTCCTTCAATGAATTAAACTCCTGAAAAAAATATTGAAACGATTAATGCAATGTAGTTTCCATGAGTGTGATATAGATCTGTCAAACCGTAGTTATAATATTACCTTATTTATATAGACCATACCTGTTTCTGCAATCTCCAGGGCCAATTTGCGGCGACAGATAACTAGTGAACTACAACTAATTTTTTAGAATAAGTTCATTTAATTTTCGTGGATCAGATTTCTTTTTACAATTACCGATGAAATCGCAAATATTTGCTAGCTGGCTTGAGCTTCCATTTATTATGATCCTATGTACTACCCGGGTTACAAACAAATGGAATTACAAATACCTGTGTCATTTTTTGCCATGTTTCTATATTCTTCCTCTGTGGCTTTGTGAAGTGGTCCCAGGCACGTTGGTGAGTCGCTGCTGTAAGCACTTTCGCCACCTGTTCGACTGAGGTTCACAAAGAATCTTTATGAGAGGAAGGAAGCGACCACGTGACCGAACATACCGTCTTACTTTACATTAGCGACCGGCTGCCCAGGTACCCAAACATTCGACAGGGAGTGTTCTGATGTTTCTACATGTACCGGTGATTTGCGAGTCCCGCTGTCGATAATGGCGCGTACAGCGAGAGGAAGCGGTGCCACAACCCACGTGGTGGTGCGTTGCCGCACTGAGAGAACCGTTAAGTGTTTGCCACCGGTTCCGGCTCACGAGGGTTTGTCGTAGTAGGCTGTAATTAAGGAGTGACGGAACACAAAAGCCCAAAATAAGCAATAAACATTATAAAATAACTTTAGTAGGAACTTTAGTAAATTCTGACATATTTCCTTTGAAAATTGTTTTAAATAGGACCAAAGAAATACTAATACTATGTGCGATGTCTATTTATGAAATCAGGTATTTTTTAGTATTTCCGAAGTTTTGACTAGAATTGATGTGGGCACTTCTGTTGTCTGTCACTCCTCAATAAATAATAATATAATACTTGGTGTCTTCTCCGATTCTGCTAATTGGAAATGTAGAAGCCATAAAGTATACCTACACATTTGCAGGGAAGATAAAACTGCTTCGTGATTCTCTGACGCTCGAACCTCGTGGAATAGTAAACCTCGTGGAATATGCATACCTGAAGGGTTGGACCTTAGTAGTTGGAGCACATTCAGCATAACTACGAAGTTGACCAGCATCCTTAGTCTTTCTCTTTAGTACCATCTCCGAGCTGATGTTAAATCGATTCCTCTAATAGAAAGCCATTAACGACAAACCATGCGTTAGGTGGCGAACACTTGATCATTCTAACAATTTACCCTTAAATTAATAATGACAAATTTATATTTCATTAAAGTGCATCAATTTTAATTTAACACTTTTAAATTAATTACAAGGGTAAAATTGTCAGGACACTTGCAACTTACAACAGAGCTAATACCAAAAATATATGAATTTTGGCAGAACACTGCAGATTTGAAAAAGATTTCTCTCAGTTTGCAGGCCTCAGCTCAGAACTGAAGATCCAGATATGGTCTGACCAGGGAATAGCAATGATTAATAAGCTTACACTTCAGATTCTAAGTCTAGAATTTGTATTTCTTAATGCTATATTTGTCTTGTGACAATACCTTTGTTTCATTCACGTTCAGAATAGCTGCTCCCATCATAAACATCACCATATCTTACCTTTGCATATTTCTATTGATTATGTAGGATTATTTCAATTTAGAACTATGTGACAAAGAGATATTTACTGTCCACAAGTACATATTTTGTAAAGTTGTTATATATTAAAAAGTTACTCACGCTGATTGATAATATTCTGAATATTATTTTTAACCCTCTCCTTGCAGTCTTGCAACTCATCTTCATTTTGCATTTTTTCACTAAAAAGGCGGCGAATGTGTGCGTTTGTAGCTTGTATCATAGAATAGAATTGGTTAGCATTCTTCTTGGAACATTCACCGCGTTCCAGCCAGGCTAACAAAGTCTGTAAACCAAATATCAAAACTTGGACATACATAGTTCTTAATCTGATTAATAAAATTATCAATTATAAAACTTTGTTTCAAAACTAAATTGTCTTACTGGAATGGAGCTAGCAAAATTTTCTTCATTCTTAATTTTTTCAGAGAGCTGCGCAATCGCTGTTGTAGAGAATGGTTGGACTCTGACAGGAGATGGGGAGCGTCTGTATGAAGCGGACATGCTACGGCTTGCCATCTCCTGTGCAGTAAGCTGTTGCATTTGTTGTTGCTGTGCACGTATAACTTGTCTTTGACGTCTTTCATATTCATTCTGATCATCACGGCTCTGCAATTCAAAAACTTTTATATTGCATTGCATTTACATAATAGGCAAAAACTGTGATCACAATTGTATTTATGAGTCTTACTGCAGCATAATCAACATGCAACCAGCCTGACGTTGAATGAGAACTGTCATCATTTATTGCATCTTTATCTTTGGTATCAGTAAGTATTATACGATATCCAGAAATTGCCATAGCTGCATCTGCACAACTCTCCCTGTCAAATCGAATATGACAAAAGTTTTTTTTAGATAGTCTGAGGGTGTGGATTCTGCCATAATTTTCAAATATGTCTCTCACAACAGACTCTCTAACTTTGTCTGGTAATCCACCAACAAAAATAGTCCGGCAGCCAAGGGGTCTTGTCCTGCGGGGTGGTTGAGGTGTACCTGTCTCAGGAGGAGTGAGCTTACAATGTTTAAGAACAATCTCTTTTTTTTCTTGCATAGATAGATCTCCTGCCATACCAGAATACATTCCAATCATTGAAGGATCCATCATCATTCCTCCCATCATATTCATATCAATTGGAGTGCCAGTGGAGGCTGGAGCTGCTATAGAAGATATGTCCATAGATGATTGTGTCATCATATCCATTCCTGTTGATGGTATTATGTCCATTCCAGTTGTAGGCATCATGCCACCAGTCATCATAGTACCTGGCATCATCATATTTGAATACATACCGCTCATCATCATATTCCCTGAAAATTAAACACAACAATATTTAAATGCAATTCAAACCTATGATGATGAGCAGCAGTGGGATGCTCATTTATAAATAAGTTATAACATACCTTGGCTATACATATTGGACATAATTATAGGATTCATTAGGGGCATATCTCCAGATCCATGAGCATTGTTTTTATTCCCATCATTGTTTTTACTTTCTCTCCTGCGACCGATATGGTCCATCCTCATAGGGGACCTAGATCGATCTCTTCTCGTGCCTGTATAAATGTGTCAAATTTATCGTTCAGAATGCAACATAGATACCTACCGACTATATTTTTAGCCCGCGCACTAACCAATCTATGTATGGGTATTGGTTCGTAGAAGTGCATATTAACTAGAAAAGACAATGACAAACCTTGCATGGCCTGGGCGGTTCAAGAATAATATTATATGAGATTTTCCTTGAACGTCGTACGATAGCAAGAACCACTTGTTTCCTAAACTTAAAACAAAATCCAGATCCAAGGACAAAGTATGGCTTCGCGAAATATTATCCCGACAAGGACTCTAACAAACTACGTTACTATCGTATCACTTATAAGTTTTACTTAATACTTATCGAGGCAATAAGAATTTTAATATTTACGGCTTAAAAATACGCTCGCCATAATTCGTAGCAATCTGAACGCTCACAGCACAGAACACTATTAGCCCTCCTATCCAAGTACATACCAAAGCAAAGACTACTATTGTATTGGTACATCAGTGTTGTTATCGTAAAAATCTGGGATGCCGTATGTCACATTCTGATTTGCCGTATTTTAAGGGAAAAAATACTAAAATGCCGTATATAATTTAAAAATGTTTATTCCTCATTTGTTTGTTCGCCATACAGGTTTCTAATCGTTTCTATAACTTCGGATCCTGTTGTACTCCAGCTCATTTAGCTAGGATCAAAGTTTTTAACAATCCCTCTTGTGAATGTGGCGATCAATATGGAGACCTCAACCACCTATTCTTTTCATGTAGCAAGTACGATCACATTCCCTTGTATAATGACCTCATTTCACTCAACGTCCCTCTTCCTACTAATGTTAAAGTCCTTCTTTCCTCTTCAGATCCAAATATATACTATGTGTTAACATCCTTTTTAAGTAATAACGATATTAAAGTTTAATTTATTCTTTTTTGCATTGTATAAATCTAGTTTTATTAATTTTTAAATATTGTTTATAAACCTTACCCTCTCCTGATCCTTTTCCTATCCCGATGTATATAATTTTATCCCGTGTAAATGTTTCCCAAATTTTTTAACTCGTGTAAATAAACAAATAAGACAAAACCTAAAAGTAACAAGAAAGAAAGATTGGAGTAAATATGAACTTGAAGACAAGAAAAAAAGACATTCAGAAAGAAACCACATATTATCTGTTACTTGACAATGGCAAATGCATAAAAGTGCGACGCCAGAAGAAAGAAAAAAAAAAAAAAACTTCGGATCATTCAGATTTCCCCGACTATCTGATGTGAGTGTGCTAAAAAACGTTTCGTTTTACTTACATTTTTCTTGATTGAACAATGGTATACGGCATTGAAAGGCTTGCCGTATACCGGATTTTGTAAAAAAAAACGGTGAATTACCGTATATTATGGCAATTGCCGTATCAATAACCACGCTGTGGTACATACACGCTACGCAACACAGGACAGACGACAGATAATAATATAACAAATACCTAAGAGAATATAATATAATCACCACGATCCCCTCTTGGCGGTAGATCCAGAATCTACCGTCTAACAGACAAATGAGGTCCCCACCGGAGAAAAGCGTGCCCCGCGTTCCGGGCACGCCACCATAGGGAGAAAATAAAAAGTGTTTGAATACTGAGGACCAAAGATGATACCGTAAGCACCCGTAGTCCCAGCACCAAGGTGTTAATGTAGGAACACCGAATTCCACATAACTCCATGTACACAAGCAAAGCATTTGCCACTTGAAAAAAAAAGGTACTTCCAGAGTGCTCGCCTGGAACGTCCGAGCGTGTTTCGAGCAAAATTACCTTAAAATTAGTGACAATAAAGATTTCATCATGTGCGGGCATATGTTGCCAACTACTCTGTGACTTGGAAACTGGTTAAATAATTAAACAAATTATAAGTTTAGCTTAAACTGTCGCCAATTAACTTTGAAGTCCACAAAAATTTGAATAATTGGCCAATTAACGTTATTAATAACAAGTAATTTAAAATAGCTTAAAACATGTTCATGACTGTATGAAAAATTGCTGTAGCCAAACAATGTATCTACTTACTGCGGGATAGCATGTATATTCAAACTTATACCTTCTCATTTGTCTAAAGGCCCACCTAGATATTAATAGTAGTGATGTGACCTAATAGAACAGAAAAGAACAGAGGTAAGAGAAAAATAAAAAACAAGTATATTTTCATAATATAATAAAATGAATATAATGAAAGGTTTGCAATAATTATAGTCGATCACAGTTTTTGATGAATGTCCATACACAACATTATTCTGTTCGAGAAGCCGTATTCTGTTCGAAATATCAGCTTAGACAGCAAGATACTTGCCAAAAGTAGATAAAAATAACGAGTTAACGAGTCTCCCAACCCTCGCCCTCTCATTTATTTAGATGAGACTTATATTCATTCTCCACAAATTGAATTAACTTATTAATACGATTATAGATCAATTTCAATATCAGTCTGTGAATATATTGTCTTTGATCTCTTTAGGTCATCTATCTGTGGTTCATCATAATTGTTTGCCTATTGATGGGGCTAAGAGTAGGAGAATAGTGTTCTGTGGGCTTCAAAAGTAAAATATTAATTATTATTTTCTTTCTTTAATTCAAACATGTTCGTTTTAGCTGAAATGAAAGACGTTATTCGAGTTACTCCAGAACACTTTCATCAAAGTTTGACAGATTCAATCACAACTTTACTCAATAGAAAACTTGCCAATAAGGTAAACAATAAGATAACCTATTAAAAATAATTTTAAATACACACAAAAAACTTGATTAATATAAATGTATCTTTACAATAGGTATTTCGAGTGAATTAAAGTTGGGTCTAATTTCAGGTGGTCCTAAATGTAGGTTTATGTATCGCATTATTTGATATAACTGATATTGGACATTCATACATATTCCCTGGAGACGGTTCATCACATACCGAAGTTAAATTCAGGTATATGGTATTCAGACCCGTAGTTGAGGAAATACTAGTTGGAAAAATCAAAAGTTGTAGCAGAGAAGGTGTTCATGGTAATTTCTTAAAATTACAACCTTCTAGCAGTTTAATAGTCTTATCTAGTTAGCAAAAAGTAATGTTTTATCTAATAAAAATATATATATTTATTTTAATTACAGTAACATTAGGCTTTTATGATGATATTTTGATACCAGTCAATGCATTACAACATCCATCTAGATTTGACGAAACTGACCAAGCATGGGTCTGGGAGTATCCAAAGGAAGACGGAGAAAAACATGATTTATTTATGGATTCAGGTATAAATATACTTACATGTAAATTGGTAGGTAGGTTTTTTTAATCACTATTAAACCCGCCAACACTCATCTCACGCCATCTCTGATGTCTACTGGGTGCTAACGTGATTGTTGTGTAGTTTTCATATTAACAAGTAATGAATAAGAAATATGGTTCAAATTAAAAAAAATAGTGGCAGGTGGTTGAGCCACAGATTTCGCCCTTCGGAGGGGTTCCTAGGCCGTTTCATGTCCTATCAATGGCATGGTCCCTGAGGTGGTTGCGATACACCACATATCCTGGCATGTCGTAACGAAGAATGGCGGCACTCGATGCCGCCCGATGGAGGGTCGCCGATGTTTGTGCAAACGTTCCTGTGATTTCGCCACTAAGTGGCAGAGGAGAACACCATAGTTTGTGGGGTATTAAATTATATCTAGTTCCACATAAACAACCTTTCCCCCATAGCAGAGATGAAATAATAATGCACATAGGAGTGTATGGATAAGTTATTTAAAAACGTCTAAGAAATCACTTAGTCTATTATATTGTTTTGCACGCATATTTGGTTTACTCTGGTTAACTGAATGTTTTTTATTGTAAAGAGATCTTTGAAGTGGGTTGCACACCATTTTACTTGTGACATTTTAGTTTCTAGGTTTCTGTAGTATATGGGATTAGGTCCCAATGATGAGGGTTTTTTCTGTCTTCAAAGGATTAATATATAAAAAATAAAAATACATGTCTTTTAAAAAATTGCAGGGGAGTCGATAAGGTTTCGAGTAACAAGCGAAACATTTGAAGAAAGCCTACCTTCTGGTCCACCTGGTACAGAATGTAGCCCGGTCCAAACTGTAGCACCTTATAGAATAATTGGCAGCATCAATGAGCCGGGACTTGGTTTGCTGACATGGTGGGAAGCTCCTGAACAAGACGATGAAGATGATGATGAAGATGAAAATGAATAAAAACATTTTGATGAATTTCTTTTGTATGAGACAATACTGACGTAGGAGTTGTCACGCTCGCCGATCGCCCGTTTAGGCTGGTTTTAGTGTGTTGTGTTGACTTCCTTAAAGTACAGAAATCGCGATTAGACAAGATAACTCGCCGGCGCGTGCGTTCTGCGCTACACTAAAACGCTGACTGAAGACAGATGCGCGTGGACGACGGTCTGCGCAGATCGCTCAGCGGCGCTGACGCGCGGCGAACACGACTCAACGGTCGGCGTTAGTCTAAAACGCTTCATAGCAACCATACATATTGGCCTGTCAGCTTCGATGGTCAGCGTGACTGTAAAACCAGCCTGACGCAGGCTTGTAGAAACTCAGTGTGATTATTCGGTGGATTTTCACCCTTCAATTTCATCGTCGAGTGCGCACGATTTTCACACCGGTCACAACGTAAAATCCGTGGTAAATTATTTAATCAAACAGCAAATGATTATTAATCAATATATACCATATATTTTTTTTTACGTTTTTTTGATGCCGTTTCAGACTAACATTATAACATGAATAGGTTCATTTTACAAATGTACATAATACTTCATGCTTACAAACACTATTCTAAACATTTATCACATTATAGGTACATATGGGCAGGGCTGCAACAATAGCTTTAAATTACATATGGGTAGGGTATAAGCAGAATCCCTAGATCTCCCGGCAAATTTTCACATAGACAGGTATTCATGTTTATATAAGTTTTTGCATAGGAAAAGCAACATGATTATAAGGATCGTATCAGATCAGGCGTTTCTCTAAATATCCTGATCTGAATTGAGCTTGGGACAAGCCCTTAATCTCCTCGACAATCCCGCACCAAATAAGTACCGTACTTGGACGTCTTTTGATATTTATGTTTTGGATATAATCATTTTTCATCGTAATGGCCCCGAGTATAATCATCAAGTTATGACTGTCAAAAATAAATAATTTATTAAGTAACTGGTAGTAGCCATAAAATAACAAATAATAAAAAAAAAACTACTCATAACTATAAAGTGCGCTTTGGCAATAAACGTCGGCATTCAAAAAATCACAGTAAGAATACAAGGCAAACATCAAATTGTTTATAAATAAATATTCTCATTTCACTCAGCTCAATATATCTCTAAACTAAGCTTTAGGAATTTGAGAACCTCATCACTGATAGCAGTACTTTTAAATATATAAATATTCCCAACACAGTACAAACATCTATTATCGAAACAAAAATGTTTGACATAAGTGGGAAACGAACCGCAGCACAGAAGGTAGAACTACTACCAACTCGGCTGCAAAACCAGTCTGTTAATAATTATCATGTTATTTTATCTGATGTAGATTATAATAGCAACTCTTGTGTATTGTGACAAACTGTAAGATACAGAAAAACACAACATCTTAGCTTTAAAAAATTGTGAGCATGGGGTTACTAGAAACAAGGAGAATGTGAACCATAAGGTAAAACCAAACCAGAACCAATGTGTGCGCGTAAGTTACATGAAATTACATTGCTGCCACGCACACATACGTACGTTACATGTCAATTACACGCATGTCGCAAATAGTGTCACAAAACAGCTGTGGCAGAATTTGCGCGATATTTTTGATTGAAATATTGAGATCATATAATGCTTAGTACACACGCGGCAACTTTAATCGCCAGTGTTTTTGCTTTTTGTACCCTGATTACAGCGATCGATGGGCTTGTCCCTTTCCCTTTACCTCATCAAGGGGCAGAAAGAGAAAACTAGCATGATTATTGATATCAAAATATGTACTTGCTTGTAAAATTTTATAAAATTACAAAATAAACAATCTTATTTTGGTATGTGCCACTATTCCGATCTGCAGAGCAATTAGATCGCGGCTTCAGACGTAAAATTTCCACGTCTTTAAGATTACTTTGGTGTCAGCAGTAATTTAAGTTGCCGTCGTGTGTACCTTTTTACTTTAAAGTACTAACAATTTTAAACAATATATTGTCACTCAAAGGAACCTGCTTAAAATACATAGTAGATTCCTATACATTATTGTAACTTACTGATATCAAAGTTACGATCATAAAACCCTCAAGAGACAATAATTCTTGTACTTTTGTTTACTGCAATCATCTATATACAAAGATATAATCTCTTAAATTATACGTTTAACATGTCGTAAACCGTGTTTTGTATTATACATTTAACAAGACAAGCAACAATAAATTACGAAGCGGCTTTGTGGTATATGTATACCACACGACTAATAATCATTTTATCTAACAGATTATAAAAATCTTGTTAAAAGTACATATTATATTGTAATCAAGTATTCAATCATCATGGACATGGCACCGAAAGTGCCCGCCGTGAAAGTGAAAATAATGTGAAACATCGAAAAAAAAGCCAACTCCAATACTTTCAAAGTAGCGAAATACGCAATTTCGTTTACTAGGATGACATATTATTTTTTTTAGTTATTTTGATTTAACAACCAAACTATTGAACCGATTTAGATAAAAATCTATGGGACCAATCATATCCTTTCAAATAAGAAAATAATTTTTCAATTCGGTTGATAACTGGCGGAGAAATCGGTCAACATACATAAAGAAAAAAAATATACAATGGAACACAGACCCTCCTCCTTTTTTGAAGGCGATTAAAAACTTACAATATACTTCATCCTGGGACTTTGCAGCCATGTCTTTTATGAACAAATTAGAATGAAATTACACTTTTAAACCTGGCAATATTATAAAGATAAAACCAGTTTGTTATAATTTCATCAAATAGAGAGCTAACTACTGTAATCACTGACAATGAGGTAGCTATACTTATATAAATATTGAGATATTAACATTCTGAGATATTTATCACTTGGCGATATACATATTCCATTTAGTTTGTATGACTGTCTAAAACATGGATATGCCACTAGCCTTGTCTTATTCTAAGTCACTTCAAGAAAACTTAACTTATTTGTATAAAGATTCAAAGTTATAAGATACTCTTTTAAACTGTTCATCCTATGAAGTGTAGAAGTATACATATCAATCATTCATCTTGGTACTAAATCACAAACTTTACATTTATTATACTGGATATGATATATTGGGTGTGTGAATATGACTCCGCCCTTTCTCAACAGATGTCGTTTTTAGTATTGTTTACGTGTACTAATAAATGACCATACTTGTATTCGATAGTACTGAATGTCAGCTATCTAACGCATTCTATGATATTTGGTTGAAGTGTAAGCAACAATTGTTTTCACCTTTTCGAAAATGTCGGTTTTTATTCCAAATAAACGTCATTTGCGGGAAGTGTTATTACATTATTTTATTGCGAAGAAAACTGCAGCGGAAACTTATCGTTTGCTTGTGGAGATTTATGGTGAGCATGCTCCGTCTAATACAACTTGCAAGGAATGGTTTCGACGATTTCAAAATAACGATTTTAGTACTGAGGATAAAGAACATGGAAAACCACCAAAAAAATTTGAAGATGCTGAATTGGAAGCATTATTGGCGGAAGATTCTTGCCAAACTCAATCAGAATTAGCTGCAGCATTAAATGTTGATCGTTCAACTGTTGCAAAGCGTTTACAAATGATGGGAATGATTCAAAAAGCCGGTGACTGGGTTCCACATGATTTAAAAGAAAGAGACATGGAACGTCGGAAAACCATTTGTGAAATGCTGCTTCAAAGACAGCAAAGAAAAGGATTTTTGCATCGGATAGTCACAGGAGACGAAAAATGGATACACTACGAAAATCCTAAACGCAAAAAAGCTTGGGTGAAACCAGGCGAACCAGGCCCATCACAGCCAAAAATAAATATTCACTGTGCCAAGGTCATGCTCTGTATTTGGTGGGATCAGAAAGGTATTGTATATTATGAGTTGCTCAAACCCTCTGAAACTATTAATGGAGAAGTTTACCGACGACAACTAATGCGTTTGAAGCGAGCCATAGAAGAAAAACGACCAGAATGGGTGAATAGACATAGCAAATTAGTTCTTCAGCATGACAATGCCAAACCGCATACCGCAGAAGTCGTAAAAAGATATTTAGAGGGACAGGACTGGGAAGTGTTACCCCACCCGCCATATTCACCAGACATAGCTCCTTCGGATTACCACCTATTCCGGACGATGCAGACAGACCTTACTGGAGAAAAGTTTACTTCATGTGAAAGTATCAAAATTTGGATTGACAACTGGATAAGCTCAAAAGACCAGGACTTCTTCCAGCAAGGAATACGAAAACTACCTGAACGATGGGCGAAGGTTGTAGCTGCAGATGGAGCATACTTTCAATAATTTTTTTTTTAATTTTTAAGCGAACAAATGTGTTTTATTTTGACAAAAAGGGGCGGAGTCATATTCACACACCTATTAATAAATTGATTAAGTATATAATTACTTAAAAAAATTAAGATGCATTTGTATCTAATTTCAAATATTTACCTAAAATCTATTAAATAAATAAATAAAAATGATTATGGTATTCAATTAAATCAAACATGCAATTTAACATATGCAGTGAAATAAATAATATGACTTCTAAATTTTCATCGAATAAGTATCGCAGATTCTAATTTACGTAAATTTGCTATATAAATATTACTTTATTAAAAAAATAACTAATTATACTTTTACTACTATATTAATATTTTAACGATTTATATTTTATTATTAATTATGTTTTTATGCCGGTGTTCTCTTGTAATTACGACGCATAATAAATGCCCCGCAATATGGACCAAAAAATTTATCTTAACATAGCAAAATAATGTACATTTACCCTATATTTTAAAGCGTTAAACATTTTACATTTCCAAGAACCGGTATCGTCCGTACTGCGCTGCCTTTTGTTCGTCTTTAGTAATGTTAACCTTTTGAACGCTAATGTCACGTCGACGTTTTCACACCGTCAGCAACTTCTACCGAAGACTGGTCCATAGGGTTGACATCAGAGGAATTACCTGGGGTCTACTTGAAGGTGTAAAGCAGCGGCGAGTTTAGGAAGTGGTGCGCGTTGTTCACGTGGGAGATAAGACGGCCGTCTAATAGGTGTCGTCCATACTGTACCGCCTCTTGTTCGTCTTTGGCGAGACCGCAGCTTAACAACCAACGCACCAAGCACGACCCACGGAATACGTTGCGGTATGTGCGCATTCGCCATCTGAAACCATTTGAGATTTATGTTAAAACCCTATAAAATTAATTAAGAAAATAAATAAATATTGAATAAATGAAGACAAATAATAATATGAAGATTTCACACAGCACCATCTACCCCCAAACTAAGCACAGCCAGACAATTAGGCATTGCTACTAATTCTTTGGTAGTTTGAGCTGTAACTTTGTTTATAAAGGCTTCTCTACACTTTCTCTAGTTTAAAGGGCAATTAAAGACAGATTAAAGTGTTTATGTATGTGGTCATGGTCAAATATCAATTAAAAGGTATGTAACTAACATAATTTAAACAGGGATCACCAACATTTTGAAATGGTAGATGCCGCCCCACCCTAAGGACCAGTCAGTCCTATATCTATAGTTAATTTTATATAGGATATGAGACAAGTTAGTTAAAGATAAGAAATAGTTACCTGGTATCTTTAGCAATGGCTTCCTTACACCGCTCCAGATGGTGAGTTATAAATTGATCACAAACGTGCTTCGTTTCAAAGCTCAACTCTTCTATTTCCGGTAAGATCACCGTGTCTGCGCCATGCCTGTTAATAAAAATAATATTAAATTAAAATTAAATAAGAATTGTTAATAAACGTTTATAAACACATAACCCTGCACTAGGATTCTCTTTGTCGCAGATGGCATAGACAAACAGAAACACAAGACAAAGACCCGAGAACAAACTTTATGCTCATCACACAAAGTGCGTACCGGCCGGGAATCGAACCCGGCGTCTCGCTTTGAAGTCAGGGTTACTACCAACTAAGCCACAGAGCCGTCCAATCGTCAATAAAGGCTAAGCCCGGGAATCGAAATGTTGCTGGTAGTGGCGGGGTCATCATAAAATATTTTATTTTAATACTATCACTCTACTACTCAATACTATACTCGAATCTTTATTTTTACACTACAAACTCACCTTTTGTTCTACCAACTTTACTGTGACATAAAAGGTCTCGTCACTGTTGTTTCAGTATTGACAGTTATCCACAAAAAATGGGAAAAATGAAAATGGCTTAGAACATATTCATGAATACTAGATTGTATGAAAGCATTACTGTAGCCTAGCCTAAGTAGATATACTTACTGCGAGATGACATATATATATATACAAACTCACCATTTGCTCATCACTAATCTGATAGTAGGTACCAATATCTCCTCTGGATCCAATCCGAAGAGTATGAGTACTACTAACGCTTGTCCGTAGCACGACGCAATATCCAAGAACTCAATCTCAACAAACACGCCACTCTCATCTTTGGACATCATCCGCCAGGCGGTGAAGGTTATACCCTGGAAAAATGGAAAATATTAAATGAGAAATCACGTCTCAAAAAAATACAGTGTCGTCTAAATATTGACATATAGTTATTTTTTGAGGCCTATTAAAATTAGTCGTTATTTAGGGGGACCGTGTTGCCGCGTCCGTAGGTAAATACCCTCAGGATCCCTACATGTGTCCCCTGGGTGGTACAAATGTAGAATAGACCTTGATAATCAACCGCCAAGCAGTAGGGCACTCAGTTCCGGTAGATAAAGATAACTGATTTAAAATTCAGTTACAAGATTCCACCCGGTTAAACATATATACATTAGAAGTTAAATATGTTGAATTAAAGCTTTTAAATAGTCAGTTTTATAATTTTCGTATAGCGAGTACTAACAATGAACATAGTCAAGCTGTAGACGAGGATGAGGACGGTGTGTTTGAGCAGCTGTCCGCCGCGGCCGCGGGTTTGTTCTGGCGGCAGCAGGCCAAGTTGACTCGCGGCGCGTTCTAGCTCATTCAAATAGGTACAAGCGCCCGGTTCGGTGCAGCGGTGCTTCTGAGATTCAGGGCAGGCGCAGTCCCTAAAACAGAAAAGTACACAGATTATCTTTATTGTACACCTAGAAGATTTATTATATACTAGCTGCGCCTAGCTGCGTTATATACTAGTATTACCCGTGGTTGGACTTCCTACGGGAACCGTAAATTTTCCGGGATAAAGAGAAACCTATGTGCTATTCCAGACTATAATCTAGCTCTGTGCCAAATTTCATCCAGGTCCGTTCAGCCGTTAGGTCCGTTTAGTAACAAACATCCATCTATACATAGAAACTTTCGCGTTTATAATATTAGTAGGATGTTGCAGTCAAAAATAATTATAACAGAAAAAAACAGGCAATATTAGTTTTGACTGAGCAGGTTGGTCAATAGTAGTTTTGTTGTAATATCACTGGCTAATAGGAATTCGTTTGACACTCCTACAACATTGATAAATATATTTTAATAAAGTTTTTATAACATTATATTGTAACATTACAATCTATTTTTGTAATCATTATCTTTCTCCAATATCTCTGCACGTTCTCTAATAATATTTAGTTATACAAAATTATGTGCATTTCTTTGATATCTTTATCGACCTCGTAGATGTTTTTAAGAATTCTGAAGAGAAAATTCGAGTAGTCGTATTATTGCAATAAAGCAAAATTGCCAATTGTCGTAATACGCATTTAGTAATAGGACGTTTTGAGGAATTTGGACCTAGGGAGAACTGTTCATTATTTTATCATAGGTATACTCAGGCAGGCACGCAGGAACTAAATAGTTTTTCTATTGTTATTTATGGACAGAGGTAACCACTTAACATCAGGTGGGCTGTAACTTTCTTCATTTAAAAAGTCAATGGTGGTGGTGGAATGGACTAACTTGATATTGGCTATATCTTCAATATCCTGTGAGTGCGAGTTGTGTAGTCCGTTTTCACAGTTAGGGTCATCAGTACAGCATCCATTCGCGTTCCGGTTTGGCGACGGGGTGGCTGTTATTGTTCTGTACCCAACTGAAATAAATGAACACATGAATACTATTAATATTATGCCAAAAATCTTTATTACGTGAACCGTAATAAATTTTTCATTCTTTGAAAATTCTTGGAAAGTTTTAAGGAATACTCTTACTACTAAGACTATTATTCAAAGCCTATCCGACCCTTCGTGTAGCAGAACAAGCAAGATCTTTTGAAAAATGTGTATTATATAAATAAAGGAGCTAGAATATGTGGCCTCGATACACAGTTTCCTGTATATGACTGCAATCAGAGTGGCCGGTATTACGATGACACTAAGAGTGGTTTGAACCAAATTTGTTAGCTTTGTTTTTACCGAAAAATAAATGCTTAAGAGTATATTTTGCATAAAGGTAACAAATAAATGTAACTTACCAGGATCATCTGAAGCAAATGAAAGAAAATAAAATAAATCCTTTTTTTTTATACGACAAAAGTAATGGGACGAGCAGACGAGCGTAACATAAGGTGGGCACCTTATGTTACCTTCACCCATAACAACAGCAATGCGACTAGCAATAGGTCCTCCCCACCGAAGCATAAGACCCAAGTCGCACCCCGTTGCGCCCATCACCCAAGACGGGGATATTACTCCTACTGCGCATGTGATTTCACCGGCACTCACACCCTTTCACCGGAACACAGCAATGTTCTGGTACTGCTCGGCGGCAGATTACCAAGCGCGGAAGCAGTACTTTTCCGGGCGAACTTTGCACAAGTTCTACTGCTATTAAAATAATTCACTTTGTTTCTCATTGGAAATTGGATGCTCTTTGTGAGGTACCTATAGTGTTCTCAGTATTTTTGTTAATTTAAAACTATACAGACCATATGCATATAAAAATAAAAATATCCAATCACTACAATAGTTTTGGGTGTTTCGGTTAATTGTAATCGTTTTTTGTTACGAGTATCATTCCATTATTTTATAATTATAATGGAATATTATACTTAAAATTATTCCAATTTATATTTCAAATTCAACTCGTAACAAAAAAGAAAAAACTAAATATAATTAATTACACGAGAATTTGAATAACACTAAATTGAATATCAAAGAATCCATTTCAGTTCCCCGGGTTCAGGGCAGTAATTTGTACACTACCAAACATCTCAGCAGTAATGTCGTTTTATGTACCTCCGTTATTTGAGATCGACTGCGTGTGCGACGTGGGGTCGGCATGGTCCACGAGGCTGGTGGTCTCATCGGGAGGGCTAGAGGTCGCCAGGTCAGCGGAGAGCGAAGCGAACTGTGCACTACGGCGCCGGAAGCGGATGTACACGATCAGGCATCCAGTTGTCACTAAAATTAAAATATAAAAAAATCTTTATTCTTTGATTTGATACATGATGGGTAGATATTTGTTAATGTGTCACTTTTAAACTATTTATTCAATTTGCTACCTTTACTTTACAAATAGACTTATAAAAAGGGAGAAAGTTGTCTATTCAATTGTATGTTTTGATTGTATAATGTTTTGTATTTCATAGGCTTCGAAGTAAGCTCATAAGATTCTATGGAAAATATGTTATGTATTATTTTTGTTAATGTAAAAGATAAGCCGTAGTGTAAAATTGTCAGGTTAAATCTTTTAGCGGTAAATAATTTCTAGTTTGTTTTTGACGGCTCCTTGACTAGGTTAGTAGTAACCTTGCCTTCAAAGCGAGGGCTCCCGGATTCGATTCATAGCCTAAAAAAACTTAGTGTACCGCAAAAATGTTTTTTCACGGCTCGTAGCATAATCTTGTGTTGTTGTGTTTGTCCATGCAACTAGGAAATCCTAGTGCAGGGTTATAAGTGGGAAAACGTTTCTTATAAGCTAGATACTTACCAGTAAGACAGAAAACGAGCAGACAAAGGCGTATAGCGTCTATTGCCTTCGCGTCCAATTCATCGCTGGTCTTCATAACCAGTAGTATAACCACCATTACCGCGGGGGCGCCCCATGCCACGAACCCTAGCACCGGCCAAAGGGTCATCACGAAACATGGCCCACGACTCTGTAAGCATAGTTACAACGAGTGAGAACGATATACTTCTGTTTCATTCCCACAGTTCAAGGCGATCGGACCTACAGAGATTTTAATTAATTAAGAAGATTAATTAAAAACTCTGTAGGTCTTATCGCTTGCTTAAATCGTTGCCTCTGGGAGGGTGAAAAATAAATGTTATAATTCATCTTATTTCCATGAAGCTATTTATCTTAAAATATGTAATTACAATATTTATCGGTTAAAAATGAGATCTCTATAATACATTGCGAAAAAAAAATATAGTGTACTAACGTATCATTTTCATAAGACGTGTGCATTAATTGGTTATTAATTACTTTGTTGTCAAACATTTTTAATGACTAGTGTGTGAGCAAATTTCTTAATTGTCACTGATAAGCTAATTTATATATATCAATCTATGTGGGTCGCTTAGCTTTCTCCCATATCTTTGTAAGACAGCCTTACAGCGGCAACACAATTAACAGAGTTAGTGGAATGTTATGCGTATTCAAATAGAATGACTATGACTCTAAGATTCTATAGAGAAAATCATTGGTAACAATTTAAACAGAATTACGTTTTATTATTTAATTTTCACAAGTGACGGAATGTCAAAATATAAACAAAACTCCCTTCTTTCCCGTGGTTCACCTATTTTGTCCACCTGGTGGACCACGGGTAAACATATTCTTCCGTGGTCCACCTGATAATCGCGTAAATTATTTTTATTGAAATATATTGCCTATTGTCCACCTCTTTTCATTGGCTAGATTAAATCTATGCAACATTGATCCCGACAAATTAAAAAGTACACCGAATGGCATTTTTTTTAAATTCATTTATTGAAATAATTTACTTCAATTAAAATGATGATTACTTAAAACTAAAATTGCTCTATCAACGTAGTTTCTCCAATGCGAAATTGATTGGAATTTCACCATTTAGTAACTGTAATTGTATCCCCATAATATCATCGTCGTTATCTATATATATTTTTCTTCTCTTCGATGTTGTCTTGAAACTTGATGTTTCTAGTTTTGTTAAACCTTTTAATATATTTATTACCGTTGCATTTCTTTTATTTACTTCTTTATTCAATTTCGAATGATATGACTCTGCAGTGTTATTGGTGCGGTGTCTTTCACCAAATACGCACAAAATTTCACTGAATTTATCAGACAGCCAAAAACTTTCAACGTACTTTAAGAAGAGTAACATTTTTTTGCTATCACTGCTTTCAGATTTAACATACTCCAATCCTTCTTTAATGCTTTCATGGGGTATCAAAGGTAGAGCAGCAATTAATGCAGCGATCCGCTTTTCTCCTTTCGATTTTAAACCTAACTTTTTGGCCTTCTTCCAAATCGCCCTCTTCCAATGATAAAAACAACCGCGCAATGTTACATGTGGAAAAGCGCATAAAATAGCATTTATTGCGGCTTTCTCGAAATCAAGATGCATTGTTTTAGGATTGAAATTTGGTAACTGTGATTTAATTAAATCGAACACAATCGAATATGATTCCTGTTTTTTGTTCGGCATCAATACGTATATCAGCGGTACAACTTTTGTAGTCGTTATAGTACTCCCGATATCTCCATGTAATATGTACAATTGTTGGAATGGTTTCGGACAACAAGAAAAAGTGGCATCACCGAAATATTCAGTAACATCAGCAATGATCTCTCTAGCTCTTTTTGAACAAAAGACAATGATTCGCGATCCTTCATAAAAATAGTTTGCCAAAACCAATTGTGCAAATTTGATGGGAACTTCCACTTCTTCAAAATCGCTATAAATAGTTTTTTTAACTCCTAAAGATTTATTTCTTATTGTATATAAGTTGTGTTGTATGCTCGAAAACGACGGTATTTGCGTAACCATGTTCAATCCTTTACTTTCTAAAATATCAACACTATCCTTATAAAGTTGTGTTAAAGGCAAATCAGTGTTTTTGACTTTGTTTTTCAAAGATTCAATTTCATTTGCAACCACAATTTTGGAAAAATCAGATGCACATGAATGATTTTTTTTACTTGTCACCTTTCCATCCTGAAAGATTTTAAAAATGTTAATTTGTATTTGAAAAGTTCTAGGAGCGTGGAGGTTTACGAAACAGGACTTCCGTGAATGTTGACTTACCTTAACGATAATATTTCCGGTACATTTCTTTTTTTTGTACTCCGCACATCTCCATAAAACCGCTGAGGTTTTTTTAAAGGTTTTGACTCTGTAGAAAAAATATACATCATGCACCAATACAGTGCCCCCCTTTCTGGTAATATAGTGCAAATCGCTTTCTTCGTCTTGCGTATCTCCCATTTTAATAAGATTTAATTTTACTCACAAGCGATCAGGGACGGAGCACTATTTCATTAAACAGAACACATCTAATTCTGTTAGATGGTCAGGAAATACTCAAAGATTAATTGTCAAGAAATACTCAAAGATTAATTGTCAAACGATAAAGAAACAATACGTTGTAAGTTCTTGAAAAAGAGGTGCACTTGAAAAGATTCAATTACAGTGAAGCACGTCAACGAAAGACCAAAAAGACTGTGTGCTCAAAGGTGGACCACGGTTAAATAATAATTTCCTATGGTTCACCTTAGTTCACCTGGTGGACCACAGAAGAATATGTTTACCCGTGGTCCACCAGGTGGACAAAATAGGTGAACCACGGGAAAGAAGGGACAAAACTGTATCCAAGATACAGTTGACCATCTGTACTCTTTGGTATTCTATTGGGCCAGTATAGAGGTTACAACCTTCTTACTTCAACACTCCCTCTAATACAAAGCTAGTGCAGATCTCAGCATTTGGAATCTTGGCTTAGGTAGGGGCTTGGTCATTATATCAGCCACTTGTGCCTCTGTGCCAACTCTTTGTACTAATATTTCTTCGTTCATGACGGCCTCCCGAACAAAGAAGTGACGTAAACGTATATGTTTCGTCCGTTTATGAAACTCTGGGTTGTGAGCCAGTTTTACTGCTGCTTCATTGTCTACTAGTAGCAGGGGTGTCTTCTTCATGTCAGTTAGGCTTTCAAAAACTCTTTTGAGCCAAACGATTTCTCGTGTTGCCTCACTTGCAGCCACTATTTCAGCTTCAGTTGTTGATACTGCAACTGAGCCTTGTCTTTGACTTTGCCATGATATTGCTCCTCCTCCATAGCAGCACACTATTCCACTTGTAGACCTTCCAGTTTTGTTACATCCACCATGGTCTGCATCACTGTATGAAAGTATACGACTGTTATCAGCTGTGCGTCCATAAACAACTCCAAGGGATGTTGTTCCTTTTAAATAGCGCAATATTCGCTTCACACGAAGCCAGTCTGCTTTTGTTGGATTTGCTAAAGATCTGGATACAACGCTGACTGCAAAAGCAATATCAGGTCGTGTTGCAACCATCAAGTAGGCTAAGGCTCCAACCGCTTCTCGGTATGGAAATTGTGTACTCTCACTTGAATCATTATCTGGTTCATTATCTTTTTCAATTGGTGTTCCGATAGGTTTGCACTCTGACATCCCAAAACGTTCTAGCACTCTATTTGCGTAAGAACTTTGATGAATTAAAATCGTCCCATCTTTACGCTTATTTATTTCCATTCCTAAGTAAAAGGAAGCAGGCTTTGCTGTTACATTCAAATATCTTCTTAGGTTGCTCAGGAACTCATTAGCAAGTTGCTGATCCGTGGTAGCTATCAATCCATCATCTACGTACAATGTAAGGAGAATCTTCTTGTTTCCTTTTTTATTTATATAGAGACATGGATCTGCTGTACTTTGCTGAAAGTTGAGCTCACTCAAAACTTGGTGAAAATGATAATTCCAGCATCTAGGTGCCTGTTTGAGGCCATAGAGACTTCTCTCCAATTTACAAACTCTTTTAGATCCATCATTGAAACCTTCAGGCTGTTTCATATAAATCTCTTCATTTAGTTTGCCGTATAAGAATGCGGTGGTCACATCAAACTGAGTAAGGTAGAGATTTTCAGTGGCAGCTACACTTAATAAAGATCTTATGGTTGCCATTCTTGCCACTGGACTATATGTCTCCTCATAATCAATACCTTTCTGTTGTTTGAAACCTTTGGCAACTAAGCGCGCCTTGTATTTATCTATTGAACCATCAGGGTTTTTCTTAACGCGATATACCCATTTACATGGTAGAGCCACCCTGTCTCTCGGTAGTTCACATAGGTACCACACTTTATTTTCTTTTAAAGACGTTATCTCATTTTTCATGGCTTTGATCCACTCTATTTTGTCTGCTCTTTTTATAGCTTCATTGTAGCTCTCTGGCGCGTCATCTAAGCTAATATGGCAGATGTAATCATGTAGTCGCTTAGGTTGCGATAACATACTTCTATCTCTGAGATGATATCTTTGTGCCGTAACATCCGGTTCTTGAACTATAATCTCATCTTGTAATTCTTCAGCATCAAGAAACTCTTCATCCTGAGCTTGATCTATTCTAGTGTGAACGTTTTCTCCCTCTAGATCATGCTCGGAGTGTCTATCTACTTGATCAGGTGCTTCACTCGGCGACTCGGTATCGATCTGACCTTCATCTACTCTTTGAGGCTCTCCCTCTGCTTCGGAAGTGCTATCTTTGACTACGGTTGAGACCTTATACTCAATGTCAGTTTCAAAAGTAATATCTCTGGATCTTATTGTCCCACTAGGTGTCTAGATGCGATAGCCATCATCATTTTCGTAACCGATGAGTTTACCTTTTACAGCTTTTTTACATAACTTCTTACGTTTTTGTTTAGGCACGTGAGCGTAGCATTCACTTCCAATTATTCGCAGATGACTAATTTTTGGCTTTTTATTATGCCAAAGCTCGAAAGGTACTTTGCTTTTCTCTCTAGTAGGTCCAGTACGGTTGAGCACATATGCGGCAGTATTTGTGAGTTCTGCCCAAAGAAACTGCGGAAGCTCTGCTCTAGTATGTAACATGGAACGTACAGCTTCAACGATAGTACGATTCTCACGCTCACTACAACCATTTTGTTCTGGTGTGTATGGCATTGTAAGACGTTGCTGTATTCCATGTTGGTTCAGAATTTTTCTTACATCTTCGTTGTCGAATTCACCTCCATTATCACTTAAAATCGTTTTAATAGTATGTCCTGCTGTTTTAGCTTCATTAAGCATTTGAATCAGTTTATTTTTAACTTCGGACTTTTCTTTGATAAAATATACAAAACGATAGCTTGAGTAATCGTCTTTGAAGAGCAGAAAGTATCTGAATTGTGATCCGCTTGGTGTAAAGGGCCCGCAAAGATCCGCATGCATCAGCTCTCCTGGTTTGGTTGCTCTTGCTCTAGTCCCAAACGTAAGCCTGTGTGCTTTACCATATATGCATCCTTCACACTTTTTGTTGTCAAGTGGCAGTTCTATGCCCATTTCTCTTTTGACAATTTCTCGCACGTGTCGCTTATCTTGGTGTGCGAAACGTTCATGGTAAAGTTGAAGCATATTCGAATCATTTGAAAGAATATTTATTTCTAAGTTTTTCTTTCTCTCTGGCAAGACTATCTTCAAATCAAGTTTGAACAGCCCTCCTTTAAGTTCTCTTTTTCCAATGAGAACTGTTATTCCCTCAATATCGAATTGGCATTCTCTCGCAGTTGACCTGAACATGCTATTTTGCATTTTGTCTTGCGCGGCCAATATCGAAAAAAGGTTTTTCGTCAGAGATGGTACGAACCAAACATCTTGCAGTGTTATTTTCCACCTTTTATTATTCACATACGATTCTAAAATCACTGTCCCTGTACCTGCTGCAGCAATTATTGTACCATCAGCCGTCGTAACAGTGTGATTCATATCAAATTCATGATATTCGTGGAAAATATCTCTTCTATTTGTTACATGCCTCGTAGCTCCATTGTCAACAAACCAGCTGTTTCGATCTTCCGGTTGTCTATCTGAGCAGGCGTTTACCATCAATGTTACATTCAGAAGTTCCTTTGATAATGAATGTTCTGCACTTGCCGGTTTTGGTGGTTTTCCATCCTTTAACCACTTCTTGCAGTAACGAACTCTGTGTCCTATTTTCGAACAATAGTTGCATTTAACATTCTCATCTCTCTTCTTTTTCTGCTTTGAAACTTCCTTCATTATAAGGACTTCCTTAGACCCTTGATTTACTTCTCTAGCTTTTAAAGAGCGTTCGAAAGCGCAAATGTTGCTTGTCAAGTTCTCAATAGTCCTGTCTTGCTTGTTTAAAAGAAGCCAGCTAGATTTAAATGCAAAGAACTTCTCATCTAGGGAATCTAGGACTTTACATATCAGAAACATATCAGGTAGCTTTACGCTTGCATCTTCTTTAACGATTTCAGCATTCAAGGAACTCCATATGTTTTTAAGTTTAGACATAAGTGTGTCTACACTCTCTTGTGAGTTGTGCTTAAAGTCGAAAAAATTAAGGCATAGCTCGTAAGCTCTATTTTCTGATTGTCCGTCGTATAAGCGATGTAGTTCTTCCCAGACTTCTTTCGCAGTGGAAGCGTGCTGGGCCCATAACCTAACAGAGTTAGTGGAATGTTATGCGTATTCAAATAGAATGACTATGACTCTAAGATTCTATAGAGAAAATCATTGGTAACAATTTAAACAGAATTACGTTTTATTATTTAATTTTCACAAGTGACGGAATGTCAAAATATAAACAAAACTGTATCCAAGATACAGTTGACCATCTGTACTCTTTGGTATTCTATTGGGCCAGTATAGAGGTTACAACCTTCTTACTTCAACAACAATGAGGTGTTATTCTTGAATAAAAAATACCCTATCCGTACATTTGCCCTGAAGATGGCGTATGAATGGTTTGAAGTCGTTTAATTATTGTCACAATATTTAAACAGAGTCTAGTCAAGACAGTCCAAATTAGGATATGTAACCTTAGAATGTCGCGTCGGAATTCTTGGTAATATGAAGAATTTAAAATTATATAGCTATGAATATGTATGTGATTGGATGGACATACCTATTCAATAAATCACAGGCACTTTAATGTTACTAATTAGTTATTACCCGACTGTGTCAGAAGGAGGGTTATGTTTTTCGAGTGTGTGTAATATAGATATCGTATAATTCGCACACTCTGCAGCCTAAAAGTTTTGATGATTTTAAGGTATCGTTAAATTGGTCTTAATTGTGGGAGTGACAGTGGCTACTGATAATTAAGGATTTCCTTTTTCTCAACAATTTTATGTATTTAGTGCTTAAACAAGCAATAAAATTGTTGATAAACGTGATCCGCTGCCCAGTATCACTAAGACTAATACTGCTTGGCGGCAGAAAATATAAAGATATTCCTAACTCCGAACCAGAATTCCCTAATTGCATGTCGTTATCAGAAAATAATACTGTGAGTATTTTGATCGATTTTATCATGGTAAAATCGGATAAAACACTTGCAAATTTAACGAACATCTGTCTTGATAAGGCATATATAGTGATCGAAAGTGGTCAACGGTTTTAATTCTACTACATTTGGCATTGGCTGGTGATATCAGTGTCCGATACTAAGCATACTCAATCAATGCACATTCTACATGTCTACTGTATCTGGGTGTTAAAATGATTCAGATATATGCATTTATAAACAAGTAACTGATATAAATTGGAAGTAGGTTGCAATTTCAACCTTGTTTCTATTAAAATTAGAATAAGGCTTCTATCTTGTTTTATAAATAAAATTGACCTTCTTTCTAACCTTGACTTTGATCCGATAGATTTAATTTGAATAAATACTAGTTCATACCAGATTATTCCAGTTCTTATTGGTAGTTCTTATTCAGTTTTTATTATTTGTAGACGCACTAACGAATGTATCGTATAGAAAGTTTACATAACTTCTTGTTTTACTTATTGTCAAATGATTAGATATTTTCATGTAGTATTATAGAAAATAGCCCGGACTTGTTGGTAATCGTTGTGTCCTGTCGTATTTCTTAGAGAGGAATTTATATTACGGTAAGAACTGCAGTAAGTGGCAGAGTCGTTCGTGGGAAAACAACGTCGGCAAAATAATCACCATTTCTCACGTGTATGTTTCGATGATAGTGAAAACCACACGGTAACAAGTGGCCCATTGAGGCTCCGCCTAACTCTTCGTGAAAAAAGGCGTGAATTTATCGTATATTAACAGCGAGACAAGCTCACACTAAACGTACAAATTCGACTTTGGATCCATCGCAATGTTTTTCTTTGTGAGATGGTTTATTAGTCATCACTTCATTTTGCTTTCCTATTGCTTTTATGAGTCACATATTTTATAGGTTTACCACGAATAAATACTCTCAAATTTATTCGTGGTAAACCGAATAAATTTCTTATCATTCTTACCGCAAAATATCTTCTTTCAGTTCTTACCGTAAAATAAATCCGATAGGACAGCTTCCGCGAGCTTTACAATGAATTACCTCCAACATGAGTATCCCGACAGATAACATAGAAGTCCAGAGCAAGCACGAAAACATTCCGAATGCGCATGCAGACTGCTGTATAGTTGTGTGCCAAGTCGGCGTGTAGTGGGTTCCCGGTCCGCCCCAAATCACACTTATGGCCAACAGCATCTGAAATAACACATTTCAAGTTAAGAACATATTTTTGATATCATGGAACAAGCAATTAATATGATCCATTTTTCATCCTACTTCCAGAGGAGGTTATCAAATCATCGGCTGTTGTTACCTTGTTACTCCTCAGTTCTCAACCGATAAGGAAAGATATTTTTTTTTGGAATGGTATGCTTTCTGTTTGGTCCCATAGAAATTGTATTAAAATCGCTTCAGTAGTTCGTAGTTAAATTTAAATAACTAGGAAAAATATTTCATTCAAGTAAACGAAATTGCATGTTTTGCTTTCGGTACAAGTCGGTTGAAAATTGACCGAAGTTATGTTTTATGCAAGTCGCAAAAAAAATTACTTCACTTTTTCGGGATAAAAAGTAGTCTATGTGTTAATCTAGAGCATGAACTAACCCTGAAGCTAGGCGTGATACCGACGACAAACTTTCGTATTTATAAAATTAACATTTACAGCTCACACTCATACCTCTACAATAGTAATATCAATATGATTATGATTAACCATTAATTGCTAGTGGTTGGCCCTGAATTAATATATTCAGAAATATTAACGACTATCTTAAAATAAAGTTTCGAGACATTTCAACATAGTGGTACGTAACTACGGCTTTGTTGTTAATGAAACCTTGAAATTTCTTTTAAGTTTACAGTTACCACGACGATACGACACTCGCACGTCGTGTCGTATCGTTGTGGGAACTGTAAAGTTTCAGACAAGGTTAGTAAAATATAATTTCATTGGAAAATTCACGGGAGAGTCGGATATTGGGAAAACCTTAAAGTACATTTTTCTATGGGATTGTTGCCATCATTTCGTTTGACAGCCGATTGTGAAATTGTGAAACAAGACAGTAAAACATCTGTCGGGTCATTTTGTACATATACAAGTATTCTATCAGTAATCATAGTGTTGCCAACTGAGCTGTCACTGGCTTCAAAGCTCAGTTGGTATATAGTAACTCTGCTTTCTGCGCTTTCTGTGTTTTGGGAGGTCGTAGATGAAAATCTCTACACTAAAGTTGCAAAGGCAGGTTGGTAGCATTTCACTAAATATAATATCTTTCCTATGTTTGCCACTAATCGCATAGAGATGATCAATAATCCCTAGTGTTGCTCTTAAAAATATAATATATAAGATAATCGACTCAAAGACAAATAAAAGCGCCCCCACCCACAATAATAAGGAGAGATTATGTAACATTGCATTTTTATGTGTTTTGATATTAGGAGTACAAATAAGATTCCGCCGTTTTATTGTAGATGGCGCGGCACGGAGTTTCGGTTAGCTTTCGCAGATGATAACCGGCTTAAAAAATAGTTTGGACATTCAAGAACAACATAACCTATTAATATCATTGATTTTATATTGGTAAAATATAATTTTTATAAGTTGAAAATGTCAAAATTTGAGCCAAGTAAGCGTCATTTGCGGGAAATATTAGTTTACTTCTTTAATTTAAAGAAATCTGCTGCTGAGGCGCATCGATTGCTCGTAGAAGCATATGGTGAGGTTGCTTTGAGTGAGAGAACGTGTCGAGAGTGGTTTCAAAGGTTTAAAAATGGTGATTTCGACGTAGAAGACAAAGATCGCAGTGGAAGGCCAAAAATTTACGAGGATGCAGAATTGGAGGAATTATTGGAGGAAGATTCATCTCAAACACAAAAAGAACTTGCTCTAACATTAGAAGTCACTCAGCAAGCAGTCTCACATCGTTTAAAATCATTAGGAATGATTCATAAACAAGGAAATTGGGTTCCGTACGAATTAAAGCCGAGAGATATTGAACGCCGATTATGCTTAAGTGAAATGCTGCTAGCTAGACATAAAAAAAGGGTTTTTTACATCGTATCATAACTGGTGATGAGAAGTGGATACATTATGACAATCCAAAAAGAAGAAAATCATGGGGATTACCTGGCCACGCGTCAACATCAACAGCAAAACCGAATATTCACGGAAAAAAACTTATGCTGTGTATTTAGTGGGATCAGCTAGGTGTAGTGTATTATGAGTTGCTTAATCCGAGCGAAACAATTACTGGAGCCCTCTATCGAACACAATTGATGACATTGAGCCGAGCTCTGAAGGAAAAACGCCCTCAATACTATTCTAGACACGAAAAAATAATTCTTCTGCATGACAATGCTCGTCCACATGTTGCGGCTCCCGTGAAAAAGTACTTGGAAACACTTGATTGGGAAGTGTTACACCACCCGCCGTATTCACCAGACATTGCACCGTCCGATTATCACCTGTTCCGGTCCGTAGCACATGCTCTGACGGCGCAGCGGTTCACATCTTATGAGGATACCAAAAATTGGGTTGATTCGTGGATAACCTCAAAAGACAAGGAGTTCTTCAGACGTGGGATTCGAATGCTGCCTGAGAGATGGGAAAAAGTGGTTGCAAGTGATGGGCAATATTTTGAATAAATTTATATTACCGTTCTTCTACAATAAATATTTAATTTGTGTTAAAAAACGGCGGAAACTTATTTGTACTCCTAATATAATATCATTATTATAACAAGAAATAGGAGGCCCTGGCTCCTGAAACAGTTTTTTCTAGTTTGACTTGTATTTTTTACATTTCACCAATTAAAAAAAAAACCCTGTATAAAAAAAAAAAACTAATATATTGGGTGTGTGAATATGACTCCGCCCTTTCTCAACAGATGTCGTTTTTAGTATTGTTTACGTGTACTAATAAATGACCATACTTGTATTCGATAGTACTGAATGTCAGCTATCTAACGCATTTTATGATATTTGGTTGAAGTGTAAGCAACAATTGTTTTCACCTTTTCGAAAATGTCGGTTTTTATTCCAAATAAACGTCATTTGCGGGAAGTGTTATTACATTATTTTATTGCGAAGAAAACTGCAGCGGAAACTTATCGTTTGCTTGTGGAGATTTATGGTGAGCATGCTCCGTCTAATACAACTTGCAAGGAATGGTTTCGACGATTTCAAAATAACGATTTTAGTACTGAGGATAAAGAACATGGAAAACCACCAAAAAAATTTGAAGATGCTGAATTGGAAGCATTATTGGCGGAAGATTCTTGCCAAACTCAATCAGAATTAGCTGCAGCATTAAATGTTGATCGTTCAACTGTTGCAAAGCGTTTACAAATGATGGGAATGATTCAAAAAGCCGGTGACTGGGTTCCACATGATTTAAAAGAAAGAGACATGGAACGTCGGAAAACCATTTGTGAAATGCTGCTTCAAAGACAGCAAAGAAAAGGATTTTTGCATCGGATAGTCACAGGAGACGAAAAATGGATACACTACGAAAATCCTAAACGCAAAAAAGCTTGGGTGAAACCAGGCGAACCAGGCCCATCACAGCCAAAAATAAATATTCACTGTGCCAAGGTCATGCTCTGTATTTGGTGGGATCAGAAAGGTATTGTATATTATGAGTTGCTCAAACCCTCTGAAACTATTAATGGAGAAGTTTACCGACGACAACTAATGCGTTTGAAGCGAGCCATAGAAGAAAAACGACCAGAATGGGTGAATAGACATAACAAATTAGTTCTTCAGCATGACAATGCCAAACCGCATACCGCAGAAGTCGTAAAAAGATATTTAGAGGGACAGGACTGGGAAGTGTTACCCCACCCGCCATATTCACCAGACATAGCTCCTTCGGATTACCACCTATTCCGGACGATGCAGACAGACCTTACTGGAGAAAAGTTTACTTCATGTGAAAGTATCAAAATTTGGATTGACAACTGGATAAGCTCAAAAGACCAGGACTTCTTCCAGCAAGGAATACGAAAACTACCTGAACGATGGGCGAAGGTTGTAGCTGCAGATGGAGCATACTTTCAATAATTTTTTTTTTAATTTTGTAAGCGAACAAATGTGTTTTATTTTGACAAAAAGGGGCGGAGTCATATTCACACACCTAATACAATAAATAAATGAAACATACCTGAGAAGCTATGAGACACAATGTTAGTCTATGCGGCATCCGTTTGTACTTTTTGGTAATTGTAAATACAGCGATGACCCATAGTGACGCGACAAGCGACACTATCGATATATCGAAGGCGAATCCCTTTAGTTGTTCCGCGTAGTCCTTGTTTATCGATATCACTTGTGCGGACATGAACATCATTGGCGCCGATAGGAAAGTGCAAATAACCATTGAAGATGCTACCTGCATTAGAAAATAAGCTTGATAAGTTTTTAGCAGATGTACTAATAAAAACAAAACGGAGGAAAATCAACTCATAGCTAAAGCAAAGGTCATGTCCTGTCAGTAACGCTGAACGGTACTGGAAGGGATGGATACGCACCATTTATATGTACTAAACAATATTTAAAAATCAAATGAGATGTAAAAAAATGCATTAAAAACCCACCAAATCCATTTCCAACTGGTACAGATTAGAGAAGACAAATACAGCTGGCGCAGTCGGTATAGTTCCGTAAAGAAACGCATACGTAGAAAGAGATTCTGTTGCAGACTCATTTCCACCGGCGTCGAGCGAGCTGACTGATTCCCTCATAACAACTGGCAGGACAATCCTAAAACGAATACAAACTTTCTAGACTCGATTCTAATTCATAGAAAAGCAATAGGTACTAACGCCATGGGTATAGCAAGGTTTCAGCATTGGGAGGGTTAAATTAAAAAATTACAAATTAGTAACATAATTTGAATGTGAAAAAAAATCTGTAATAATAAGCAATTACTGTACTATAAATGTAAATTAACTTGATATTTTGCAATTTTTTCTTTGAACTCCATGGTAATTTACGCATAACTTATGGGAAGTAAGTTAAGTTATTAACCAAATTAAAGTATTCGGCTGTATGTTTTAGACACGAATACGTTAAGTGAAACGATTTAGTGGAATCAGTCGGCTAGAAATTTGACGAAAAATATAATAGGTATATATGACTGAAAACAGTTATTTTTCAATTTTTAATTCTATCATTCCTTGAAATTTTCAAAATATACAATTAAAGTGCGTATTACTATATTTTATCGATGTGCGTACTTTTATACGCACTTCGATATACTGCTACTGAAGTATCAGTAAGGTATTGATATATGTAGCAAAAGATGCGGATCTTTTATTTACATACTTTCATCGTGTATATGCCCTATTTCTTAAATATCACTGGCAATAATCCTCGTTGTAAACTCTACGGCTACAGATTCAACTGCTACAAATGGAATATACTTGATGTTGATGTGTTACCTGAGAATAGGGAGGTATGTCTATGCTTTGGCAAACAAAATGTATTACTCACAATTTAACCATAATCAAAACACAAGGTAGTAACAGTGCTGGTCCTCTCAGTCTGTGTATCTGCCCTACCATACGAAGACCCAGCAAGAAAAGAGCTGTAGCAGAGAAAGCTTGTCCAAACACCTGCAGGGAAATAGATAATAAAGGTTAAAGTTATGAAGGATTTAGGCAAGCAAACTGAAGGCTCTAGCTATATGAAGAAGAGACATTATTATGTATGAAAGAGAAATACTGCCCCGAAGTTTGTTCATACATATAATTACTGCATTGCCTGATAAAAATGAAGTAAAATCGAAAAAATATTTATATTAATCAATTTTGACTTTTTTTGCACTGACATAAGTGAGTAATAAATACTTATGTGATTTAAAAGTTAAAGATTAGAATAGTCTATAGTGCAGTCACCCTACAACAAATAAGACTTTTAATGTTATGAAAATCTTAGGTACCACACAGTAATATGGTCTCAAATTGGTATATGAATTAATGTAATAAAATATATTTAACTTCATCACAGTTAAAGTAACATTTCAAATCTATAAAAATCTCAACTATAAATAATTTTATCTAATATACAATATTAAAGTCTTAATCAAATCATCATATTTATTATTGTTCCTTTACTGTTTTTGGCCATCAATATATTGTTATTCTTACCTCCAACAACCCTTCCAAATAAATAGACAATTGGTGCTTAAAAACCACATTTCCAACTATTCCTAAGACAGTCATGACCAAAACTGGGTTGAAAACAATTCCCTTTGCAATTTGTTTCAATAGTTTTGCAGTGCTCAGGCTAATTACTGGTTGGCCAGGCTCAGTCATAGCTTGGGACTGCTCTTTCTGCTTGTGTATTTCCATCAATACAAAAGCCACTGGATTCAGTATAGCCAGTGATATGGGAGCCATCAGGTAGAGGTAGAGTGCATACTCTGGATGAGTTTTCTCATAAAGAGCACTGACTGAAAAATAAATTGATACAAGTGATGGCAAAATACATTTAGATATTTGTTGGTTTTATAGACACTAAATAAAATCTTATGGATGGGATGGACTGGTTTCTGCACATAGTATTGCTCATATTTGATCGAAATTATAGAAAAACAGGGTAATAGGACTTTTTTAAATTACAAATCTTAGGTCTATCCAATAAAACATATTAACCCATGTGGGAAGCGAGTTCCACATTACTTTGGTATTGTATAAATAAACGTTTACACACTCATACCTCTGCACTAGGATTCCCTGTGTCGCAGATGGCATGGACAAACACAGAAACACAAGACAAACACCCAAGACCCGAGAACAAACTTCATGCTCACCACACAAACTGTGCCCCGGCCAGGAATCGAACCCGGGACCCCTTGCTTCGAAGGCAGGGCTACTACCAACTAAGCCACGGAGCCGTCGAATAATAAATAAGTAATAAGTTACACTTGATTGCTACTTTAAACCACCAAGAATAATTAACAAAGGTAGCTCATATAATAATGATTGTGAAAGGTATAGAGAATAATTTTTACTTACTAATTGGATATCCCAATGCAAAATCATTGCTTTGAGTGCAAAATATTGCAAACATTCCAGCTCGTCCCAAATTCACTGGCTTAGATACAAGTATTGTGACAATCATGACTCCAAAGAATATAAGTCCTTTGGCCAACAATATTGCCAACAAAAACAACCAGTTTACTGTGCTGAAGTCTAGTTTAGCTAAGGAGAGGAAAATTAGTGATGGGAGAGCAAAAGTCCCCACAAATGTAGCAATGCCCTTTGATTCTGTGGACGAGACAACATTCAGACGGCCCGCTATATACCTAAAATAAATCATTCAATCAATATATAAAACTTACTATGGTGCATTTGATTGATGTCAGTTAACTTACCCACACAGAATTATGGTAAAGCACTGGAATAGTGCTGGATAAAGATTGTCGGCTGCTGTATCAGCAACATTCATTGCTTGATCCATGTTTTGCAATGAACCACCTGATAATCAGCTGCTTAAAAACCATATATCGTATAACAAGATTTATTTTTATACATAGGTGTACTTTTTAAAGAATTTACATACGTAATGTGTTCGTGTAAAATCAATAAACTACTTTCACATAAGTAATTTATGTTCCCTTACTATCTATACTAGTCAGTACATAATTTTTCACGTAAAAAAGCTTAATTTCAGCTCTGATCATCGGTAGCGATATTTTATGTAGAAGTAGTAACGACGATCAATCGATAAGACAGACTAACTAATACAGTACAGTACAGATGATGACTAGCACAGAACTACAAACCAAAATGTCAAAATAGTACCAAGTATGAGTATTTCGACGACTTGGGTGGTCAAAGTCAAGCGACGCGGTATGTGTGCCACCAAATTATATGTGAAACGGCGAAAATGTCAGTGTCTACTACTTCCGAATGCTTTGTGTATTTTAAACTTAAACAATATATAGAATTATATTTGCTGAAGCTCGGAATATTATTCTAGAAGTGAAATCATTCATGCTGGCGGGGATACAGGATTTGTTATTAATGCACTCTTAGTATTTAAGTCCAATAGTGGAGACTCATAACGACATGAACAGCTTAAAAAAAAAATTGGTTTATTGAAAAACTTGTGCTTAATCTTCAAGAGCTATCCATGGATAATGCACCTTTTTTGCGTAAATAAAGATCTAATTTAATACAATCACATTAAAAGAAGAAATACAGTAAAAGAAGAAGTACAAGAAGAAATGTATGTATGTATTTGATGAATGAAATGAAAGGATTTGACTAAACTTCAGCTATTAAAAATAATTAAAAGAAATAAGTCTGAGCCTTTGTATGAAATCGAAAAGATTTTAGAAGATAATGGACACAAATGCTTTTATTTACAACCCTATCATTAGGAATTGCGACTTCAATCCGATTAAAGCACAATGAAAAAAAATTTGGCTAAATTGATTAGGTATAAAAATGATGAGATCCCCCGCATTGTCAAAGAAGCATTTGAAGTTATTTAGGTCCATGAGTGGACACTATTGTAAACATATTCGTAGATTAGAAGCGGACTATTTGAAACATGACTCATATTTAATTATACGATTTTTTTTAATAAATGTGATGATTGTGGCATGGAAATGGACGGAATGCGGCCTCGAACAGGTTAATGTTGCGTATGGAAATTCGTGTAAAACTGTGATTGACCATAATTCTTGCATATCTGCTTTTCAATAAATTGTAAAAATATACTTACTTGTTTTTTATTTTTCTGTTACTTACATCTATTAGGTCACATTACTACCACTAATGTCTAGTTGGGCCTAAAGGCCCAAATGAGTTTGAATATATATGTCATCTCGCAGTAAGTATATCTACTTAGGCTAGGCTACAGTAATGCTTTCATACAATCTAGTATTCATGAATATGTTCTAAGCCATTTTCATTTTTCCCAATTTTTGTGGATAACTGTCAATACTGAAACAACAGTGACGAGACCTTTTATGTCACAGTAAAGTTGGTAGAACAAGGCCAAAAATAAGAAGAAGAAGAAGAAAGTTGGTAGATTTTTATTCTTTGCTTTTAATGTGTCACTTATTTTTAGACAATGACCGCTAGGGGCACCTATGTAAATCCATACAAGATGGCGCGTCTGGGTCGGTCGATAATCCGATTATAGAGAGTTCTCGATATCACACTTATTCATAAAGTACCTTAGACAAATACAAATTATCAATTTTTACTGGTATAACTCATCTATACTTAAAAATAGTAAAAGTAAATACATGGTAAAAGTTCTGAAATCCCTGAAACCGCTAAAAACCTCAGCCATTCCACTTAAAAAAGTTCATTTGCGCGGTGAAAGTACTTAAGGAACATGTATTTTAACTCCTTGACTACCTTTAGTCTTAGCATACCTTTTCCAAATAATTCTTTACGTATTTTATTGCAATCTTACTCAAGCTTCTTTCTAATTTCTCTTAATATTTATGGTTTATATTCATGAGCATCTACGAAAAAACATTGATCTGTTGTTGTACTTTGGGATTAATCCGCTAAATACTAGCTAGATACTATGGATTCAACTGAGAGACAACGAGGCAAGAGATAAAACTCTAAAATATGGAAAAACACCGCAAGCAGTTTTTGTAAAACTATCTGTATTTTACCGGATACATTTCGGGGACTGTATAATGTACTGCACTATTTAATATCCCATCTTCGTTCCACCAACAAATTAAAAATGATAAAATAAATATCTGTTTATTTTATTATTTTAAACAAATATATATACCGGGGGCGCAGCTGGTTACTGCGCCCCCGGTGTTACCCGCAACACGAATGTTTCGTTTCGTTCTTTTATCAATGTATTTACAAAAAAAGTACTATAAATTTATTTTATAGTATTCTATCATTAGCTGGTTCACATTTTTATAAACTCAACGAACTTTCGTCGGGTGGCGATGCAATTGCCAACATGTGTACAGGCGGCGTAAATTATTGATATTGTCTATGAATTTTACGCAAGATCCGTTTCCGGGTAGATGGCTTGGCAGAGAGACTAGCGGAGCGGATACAGGACGGCAGCCATTACCGATTTGTTCTATCGCCGGGTCTGTGTGAAAAAGCTCGTGAATGAAAAATCTGCAAAATTTCTAAATTCTCTCTAACCGAGAGGTAAGTTTCTGTGTGGTGTATAACCGTTAGTTTAAGTTAATTGAAAAGCAACTAGATCTATCCATTTGTTCGGCTGTTCTGTGTTGTTCCAGATCCTATCATAGCGACAACACCTTACAAATCGATAACTCCACGTCCATCGGCAAAATGCAGTACAACGGATTTCACAACCAACATCAGATGTAAGTATTTGAGTTTTTTTCTGAAAAGATTAAATCGACAAACCTATCTCCTCTTTGTTAAATCAAGATATGCTTTCAAATTTCCCAAATTTGCTACTTCGCAGCGGCCATTTTGTGAAGTGCATTCTACTACTCAGCTGAGCACCTGGTAATGGTCGCACCCTACTTATTGATTTAAGAGTTTTACGACTAGAAACTGCGGGCTGCCTACTGTTCCGCTGACAGACTTGACTATATAATACGATAACTGCCTAAATAATTCCTGTCGGAGTTTCGTTAGGAATCTGAATACCATAATTGTTCATTAGGTATGTACGTCTAATGCGTAATCATTCGGAGATTTCGTATCATTTAAACATTAGACTGTTGCATTCATATAATGTTTAAATGTATGTAAATCTACTAGTTAAAATCATATCCGGATATTCATGCAACATGTAGGTAACAGAAATGTTCAACATTTTACAAATGGTGGATAGTAGGTAGTTCATTGTGTTATTTCAATAGAGAAAGGGACTTGGACCACGCCATGAATCTTCAACAAAATCTTCCTAGCCTAGAAGATCATCTTTCATTTGTAGGTAATGAACATCATAAATACATAATTATGGTATTCCTTTCCAACTTCAAAATTAAATAATGTTCAATTATAAAAAACATTATTTTTCAGTATTTAAGTAGCAAACTATTTTTTCTTGTTCAAATTGTTTTTGATTCATTTAAATTTTCAAATTTTTGCTGGTTTACTGGTTTGCTGGGGATCCAATAAATGTTAGATGCCATTTTGTAGCAGTCTCCTTCTATGAGGCATACAAATAATTGCAATATTTTTTTATTTAAATGTTATTGTGTGTGATTTAATGTTAATAATTGTATAGTTTTACAAAAAAAAAATCACTTTCATGCTTCTGCACTAGAATTCGCAGATGGCATGGACACACAGAAACACAAAACAAACATGCCTTGGCCAGGAAACTAACCTGGGACCTCTCATTTTGAAGGCAGGGCTACTACCAACTAAACCATGGAGCTGAAATGCTAGCTGTTGCCCACAACTGTCTGCATGGAAACGTCCCCTCAGTTATTCCATATAACATCAGCTATCTGCCAATTAAAGTCATGTCAAAATTGGTCCACCTATTTTTTTTTGTTTTTTAATGAAAAGCAGATAATTTTTTTTTGTTTTTTAAAGATCTATACTCTGAAATTCATACATTTAAGAAAAGCTGTTCGTTTGACATTTCAAACAGACTCTTCAATTTTATTTATTTGTAAAGATTTAATGTGTTGCATTTTTATTGTTTCTGGTCACAAATAAATTTTGTTCTTTCCATTAATTCCAGGCCTAGGCCAGACCGGAGTGAACAATTCGGTAAAATGCCTTACTTCAATGGCATGCCTGATTTCGGGGGCCCAAAAAACTTTGGTCCCAGAAACATGGGTAACAAACAGTTTCGCCCAAGAAATGACTTCAACGGAGTGAGAAATGAATTCAAACAAAATGATGGAAATACTAATGACTTTGGTGGACCAAAGGAATACAGGCCTCGCAACAATTACAACAATAACCAACCCCAAAAAAACTATGGAGACAAACCTGGTGGTGGGAACATGCAATATTATAATGCAAAAAATGAATTTGGTGGGCCAAATCCTAACTATCAAAAGAATTACAACAATCCCAATGGGCAACAGAGTTTTGTGCCAAAGAAAATATACAACCCCAATGCACCACAGCAACAACAAGATTTCAAGGGAAGAAAATTACAAAGCTTGAAAGCCAAACACCCTGGAGACAGTTTGGTAAAGCCAGTTTGGGATTTGGGCAACCTTGAACCCATTGAAAAGGACTTCTACAAACCACATGCTAATGTGGAATCTCGTTCTGAAGAGGAGGTGGAGATGTTTCGTTCTACAAAAGAGATCACTGTCAGTGGAAATAACATTCCTCGCCCCAATCAGATTTTCGATGAAGGCAACTTCCCTGAACATGTCATGAACACAATCAAGGAACAAGGATGGACTGAACCCACAGGCATTCAGGCTCAAGGCTGGCCTATTGCACTATCTGGTCGTGATATGGTTGGTATTGCCTCTACTGGATCAGGAAAAACTCTTGCATACATGTTGCCTGCTGCAGTTCATATTCTTCATCAACAGCGTATTCAGAGAGGTGATGGCCCAATTGCACTTATTCTTGCCCCAACCAGAGAGTTGGCACAACAGATTCAGTCTGTAGCTCAAGCCTACAGTGCTAGAGGTCAAATCAGAAATACTTGCTTGTTTGGTGGATCTCCAAAAGGGCCCCAAGCCAGAGATCTGGAAAGGGGTGTAGAGATTGTCATTGCCACACCTGGTAGATTGATTGATTTCCTGGAACGGGGAACAACTAATTTGCGCAGATGCACATACCTGGTGTTGGATGAAGCTGACAGAATGTTGGATATGGGATTTGAGCCTCAAATTCGCAAGATCATTGAACAGATCCGCCCTGACCGCCAAGTGCTTATGTGGTCTGCTACATGGCCTAAGGAGATCCAAGCGTTAGCTGAAGATTTTTTGACTGATTATGTCAAGGTTAACATTGGCTCACTGAACCTCTCTGCTAACAACAACATCAAGCAGATTATTGAGATTTGTGAAGAGCATGAGAAAGAGGGAAAATTAACAAACTTGCTGAAGGAAATCGCATCTGAAAGGGACAACAAAGTGATAGTATTTGTGGAGACCAAGAAAAAAGTAATGTTTTCAAACACCCATTAATGCTTTGGATTATTTTAGCTTTATGCATATTGGTGAATAATTCTATGGTTTATTTTAGGTTGATGATATAGCACGAGCTGTTCGTCGCATGGGACACAAAGCACTTGCCATTCATGGAGACAAGTCCCAACCTGAGAGGGATGCAGTCCTGACAGAGTTCAGAAATGGTGCAACCACCATTCTGATCGCCACTGATGTAGCTGCCCGTGGTCTTGATGTTGAAGATGTGAAGTTTGTAGTCAACTTTGACTACCCTAATTCTTCTGAAGATTACATTCATAGAATTGGTAAGTTTTATTTTGGTTGTTGTGCGCACATACACAATCCTATCGGTCTTTCCATTCTCTTACATACTTGTTGTAATTTTCAGGACGCACTGGTCGTTGCCAGCAATCTGGTACTGCCTACACATACTTCACCCCTGGAGATTCTCGTCAAGCTCGTGGTCTTTTGGCTGTGCTTCGTGAAACTGGACAAAATCCACCAGCTAAATTAGCCGACTTGGCTCGTAACTCCAACAATAATACTGGTATGATTATTTTAACAAATTTACTAAATTACATCATTTTAAAATAACTGAAAATTAAACATAAATACTTTCAATCATTTTAATTCATATTTATTAATTATTATGATGTTTTTAATCACTCAGGTCGCAACCGCTGGCAACAACGTAAAGAGCACAATAGCAACAACAGCAACAGTGGCTCCAGCTCCCCAAGGCAACAAAGCAACCAGTGGAACAACAAAATGGCTAACAACACCAGTGATGAAAACATCAACTCATACCAGAACCGTAATACAAACCAAGCTCCCAGATTCAACAACCAAGGCAACCAGGGTTATAGACCAAATAACAACTACCAGAAGCCAGTTCCATTCCCCAGCCCCAATGTTTTTGAATCTATGGGCAATTATCAAGGTGGATACAATGGTGGATATCAGAGCAGCTACAACAACCAAAACAACTATGGTCAACGCCCTTACAACAGTGAGTAGAAAAATCTAATTTTATTATTACTGACATTGTTTTGTTTGATTACATTTCACATAATAGACTCTGTTCCAGAATAAAGAATTGATGTGTAATATTTGTATAATACACGAAGGATATAAGACACGAGGTAGGCCAAAGAAAAGATGGATGGATTGTGTGAAAGATGATATGCGTAAGAAAGGAGTGAGTACTGAGATGACGTCTGATAGAGGGAAATGGAAGAAAAATACATGTTGTGCCGACCCCACTTAGTGTGGGATAAGGGCAGGAAGATGATGTGTAATATTTGTATCTCAATCATTATTTATGATTTTTACAGACCGAAACATGGGTCAGCAGCAGCAACAGTACCGAGGCAATAATGCAAATGGCAACAAAGTGACTGGCTCGGGTTCGTCCTACGGATCGCCGCCACCACATTTCGCCACCCCGCCGCATTACCCCCAGATGCATCCCCATCCCCAAGACATGCTCGGTAAGTTAAGAATAGAAATAGTTAAAATGTCTTCATAGCAATGATCTTATATCTAATTCGCCTTTGCAGTAATATCATGCATGAAAATTATGCTCATAAAAACTGTTGAATTCTTCAGAAAATAAATTGAAACTTTCCTATTTTGTTACATTGTTGATTAATATCAGCCCAACTTGTTGCCACAAGTGACTATAAAATTTCGGTGGAATGAATGAAATGTTGATAAACAAGGTTGCCAAGTCTCACTTAGTTCTTTGTACAGGCGGCAAGTACTACGGAGGTGGTGTCGGCGGCGGAGGCCCGTGCGGCTACCAGGCTGCGGTCGGCGCCGGCGTGGCATACCCTCACCTTCCGCCTGGCCCGCTGCTCTATGCTGCCCCAGTGCAACAATAAAAAAGCACCTAGCACACTCGGCTCTCGTTAGAGTAACTCATACATACATATTCCAAATATAAATGTGGATTTAGGTAGGAATTATTCACTGTTTGTTCTCAGAGTACTACAAATTAATGTGAACTCTAATAATAATTGATATCTTTCAATAATTGATGTTGGATGTTGTAGAGCTAATTGATTCTTAGGATAACTTGAGCAACATTTGTTTTGATGCTTTTTAGAATATATTGTTAGATCTGAATGAAAGATAAACCTTGATAGAAATACGAAAAATATAATCTACAATTAATTTGTAGTGGGTAAAAATTACATTGCTTAAATTTTATTTTGTGCACTGCTATTTCTATTTTGTGAGTTTTCTGATCAGATCCAATAAGTAATATTAATGTGTGTTAGGTTTATAAGCTATCAGTTGTATTCTATATTGGACATTGAAGGTGCAGAATGATATTGTCCTAATGAGTCTATCACTATTATTATAAATTCAGGTTCATATATCTCTTGTATTGTTTAGATGACACTGAAATATTAAATGGTTGCTTGTGTAAACATAGATGACCAATGTAGAATACAATTATTTTCAAACTAAGATTTTTCATGGGACTTGTTTCTTATGGTTCCAACACTTAGAGTTAATCATTATAATATTTGTTAGAGTAGTTTGTGTCGGTACCCTTCTGTAATCGCGGGTGCCTTTCGTTTCTTTAAATTTCTGTATGATGTACGAAATGCACGAAACATATAGAAGATGAGTGAAATTTTCGAGGGAGGTTAAATATTTCAGATTATTTTAATTAAAATTTATTTTATTGTTAATGATTGATCCAGTGGTATATGATAGTGGGACAACTTAGTATTAGAAAATGATACTTATAAAACGCGTTAATGAATGCTTTTGATATAATTCAAGATAACATCTGTATTGCCAGATAAAAATGTGAATATTTTTCTTATGTGATGTCAATGACATTTCAGTCACTGATTTTATTTTTTTATAATAAAGATTAGATCGTAACTACTTGAACGTAACGCCTAAAGATTTTGGTCAGGGTCATATTATGACACAAGACAAAAGTAGGCTTTGAACTCATTAGGTACCATTCTCGTCAGAAGAAAGGTATATGTATAAAACAATGAAAACATGCATTTAACATAGGGAGACTAGTATTTTGAACATAATACAAATATTGATACACAATGCGTTACTTTCGTAGCTGTATAAGTGATTTATTTTTATTATCTTTTTGTATGACATGATTATTTCAAATGATTTGTCTGGTTTATAACTAGAACTTCTTGTACGTAAACGGGTTTAAAATGGTATTAATAAGAAGTCAATAGGTACAAATAATTCTGAGTCAACTCTTGTAATTTGTTGTTCAGATGCAAACCCGTTGCTGTCCAAATATTTGGAAAATCTGTGATATATCATTACTATAGAGCCCGTCATTGTTTTGGTCAATTGTGATTACGTAAGTTCACTTCCTGTTATGAGGAGTGTGTTTTACTAGACAAAAAGATATATTTTTTGACTATTTGAACGAATTTCATATATTTGTGACAAGCTTCCATGTCGTTCACAGATAATATAATAGTTATAAGGTTTAATAATTTATTGTTATTCAATTTAGTTTTCAGTTTGCTTGTTAGGTGACGAAATTGAACTAGTTCAAAGGGACGTAAAAGTTATTATCTTTTTAAGAAAACCCATTTCATGGAATGGCGAAATAGCAAAACGGGCTTTTAAAGAATATAAGAGGGGTGAACAACGTGTATTCTCGCGTAATATGCTCATCTTAATGCGAGATTTGCTTTGTTATGTGTACATTGTAAGAGAAAGACTGCCATGAAAGGATGTGGATAATATGAATAGCTCATCTCTAAGATGATGTTATTATCCTGAAACTAGCCTGTCCCGAACATATGTACATCAGTTTGCAATTCAGTATTCTAATAGTGGATCTCTGCTTAGGTGCATGGTGGTTGACGGTCAGGCTAGTGGTGTGTGTTGTCGGATCGGCAAGGGTCGTGTCGGTATGATCGCGAGTCGCAGGTAACTCCTGTATTATTATGTACAAAGTACTGCACCCACCTCTACTAAACAACTGTGATAATAACACTAAGTAGCGTAGCAGGCGATTTATATACTAGTTACGTCCAAGAGAAGGGATGACATCATATCTGACATATTTTATTGTGATAATGGTATCAAGGCGTGCTCTCCGCGTTTTGACAAAATGTTTTTTCTCTAAACAAGACTGATTATTTCTTATTAAATGAATATTTTATACTATTTCCACTTCGACTGAATGAATTGAGACATCTGTATTTGTATTGGTAGAATTTTATTAACTCTGCTGTTTTTCAAAAAGATAATTATCACTATGTTGGATATGTGTCAAAAAACCTTTCCATGCGGTCACCAAAATAACGATTTTGTTTTTTTTTTCTTTTTTTTTAATTTGGTTTCTTCATTTATTGTGATGAAAAATGTTGTTGACAAATTATGTGGCAGCGACAGTGAAACTTACTTGTAGAGTATAATATTTGTTGTTGGTTGGCAAAATTTTATTTATTCAACACAATTTGCTTTACTATTTAGAGTTTATTTTCAACATAAATTGTGAAAAATATGCATAGATTTTTAAGTATGTGGCAATGCAGATCATCATAATGTACCTACTATTGTTTTAAATATAACAAGCAACATAGTAAAGTTTGTATTTATTCAATTAGAAAGTACATGAATATATTATGGAGAGAGCTCCTTATTAAAACTGTCCCAAAGGGAAGTCTTCTGAATGTTTCTGAAAAGTGCATTTCTTCTATGTAATACAGTATTAAATTCAGATTAATAAATGGATGTATAAATAAACTAGTCTTATTTCAAATTATAGTGAGGTGGAAAAGTTTTATCACGAAATCGTTTAACTTGACTTTGATTGACATTGATACGCTATGAAGATTTCAAATTTACTTGTAGTTTGCTTATGAAAAAGTTAATTAAAATTAAAAGAGTGATGCAAATAGTTCACAGAATAGAGTGAAAAAAGGACGTTTGAAATTCCTAATAGATTATTATCAACTGTAGAACTACAAATAAATAAATTTGAAGTGTCTAATGTCAATATAACAGCGCTTTACAGTAAAAGCACAGAATCAACTTTTCAAGAAAAAATTTGTGTTTGTTCCGGTTAATCTCTGAAACGGCTAGGCTGATTTTCGATTCCCGGCCGGGGACACTGGTAAGCATGAAGTTTTTGCGCTAGTCTTGGGTGTTTCTTGTGTTATATATTTGTTCATGCCATCTGCGACACAGGTAATCTCACTGCAGAGTAAACGTTTTAGCACGTGCCCTCTGGGTGGTGTTAAAAGAGCAACAAAAAGTAGCAGTAGAACTTGTGCAAAGTTCGCTCGGAGAAGTACTGCTTCCACGCTTGGTAATCTGCCGTCAAGCAGTAGTGCTCGCATTATTGTGTTCCGGTGGAGGGGTGTGGGTGCCGGTGAAATCACATGCGCATGAGACGTATAATCCCCGTCTCGGGTGATGGACGCAGCAGAATGAATGCGACTCGGTGTAAGATTCAAATCTTATACTGAGTCTCATTACTGTTGTCATGTTGCATCGCCACTTACCACTAGGTGGGCTTTTAGCTCGTTCTGTCACTAAATGATATTACAAAAATTATTTATTTACATTATTTTGTAATATGCAGAAGGTATGTAGTACATTACATTTCTAAGCAAGTTATGGAAATGTATGGAAGGGTTAAAAACTTATTTTTTAAACCCACTACAAAAAGAGGAGGTTCTAGTTCGCCTGTATGTATTTTTTTTGTTTTTTCACCGATTTTCTGTTAATTATAGACCAATTAAAAAAATACTTTATTATTTTTTAACTGTTCGTGCCTCCGAAGGGGCCTCATACAAATTTGTTTGACTGGTCTTAGTTGGTTCTTAGGTTCGATTGCCACTCAGGACGAGCGTTTTAGTGATGAACATGTGTGGCTGTTATTATGTAGGCATTATATGTATGTATTTACAATAGAGTACTAAAAGTATTCTATCCGATTAGTTCCCATAGCTAGGGCTAGATGGCGCTGTGTATAATGTCCGAATATATTTTCTAATTAAAAATCAGGAACTAACACAGGTTTTGTCCAGTGTACATATCTTCATTAAAAAAAAACTAAAACCTAAAATAAAAAATCTGACTGAAGTTACAACGATCACCGTTCACGAAGATATTCAGAGTTGATGACTTCCACCGATTTCCACCATGCCACCAAACAGTTATGATCCTGCATAACATAGTATTTTTTTTCTTCTTTTTGGCCTTTTGTATCTTTAGCCAATGTCGAATGTACTTTCGCAAGTTTTTCTGCATTTGGGTAAACTTGAACAAAATATGGCCAGTTTATTTCAAAGAAGTTAGAATAATACCCACATACATAGTATTTACTTCCCTACTGGCAGGTAGGTATTGTAACCTACCTGCGCAAGGTGAGTGCCCAGCTAGGTAGTGCCATTTCTTGCGGTTTGATTTGAAAAGTCACCATTTTGCAGACTTTGTTCGAACATAAACTACTAGATGGCGCTGTCTGAAAGTTCTTGTAGTCATGCTTGATTTCTGGGTTGAATGGCTGATAGTGAGCGACGACTTGACGTGAATTTTTTTGGAAATCAAATCTGGTATGATTTTGTTTTGTGCGTGGATTAAATTTGTGTGTTTTATTGAAATAATATTAAAAGTCAAATAAAATTGTGATAAAATATCCATGAACAGTTGATTAGACAGTTTACGTATATTTGCTCGAAACTTGTAACCAATTAACGAGGTCAAATTTTGCAATGGCTGAATTTGTGATTATTGGTAAGTGTTTTCCTGTTTGTGGTCTTTGCAAATGCCTTCTTTGAAGACTGAAATATAGTGGCAAAGCCTTCATAACCCAACTTTTAGCCGTACCATTCATCTAACATTTCTAGACAAGACGGCCTTGAATCTAATCTTGTCATGTCAATGTCGTTGTAGGTAGGTACCTATGTACCTTATCAATAATATTTTCGGCTCAGTTTTTCAATATTATGTGAGAAGCATGCAATTTTTTTCACTTTTCGGACTACTTTTAGATTGTTCTAAACTGAAATGGCGTAGTGCGTAATTGTGCGTTTGGAGGTGGTAGTTGCATTTCAATAACAGTTTAATTTATGTACTTAGGAAGCTAAACATGTAGGTACATCCAGCTGCACAATTAAGTGTAGTTAGATATTTAACGTATCTTTGTAACAGCCTCAGACATTTGCAGTTTAGCGTCATAGGCCTTCTCTCGACAAGCGAGAGTAAGAGCAGGTCTTATTGAAGGCAACCTATCTTATTGAAGTTGAAGTTATCTAGATTGGGTGAATTCCCCAATGTTAGCACTGAAAGGTTTGTGTTACGTTTTGATATTCGAAGACGAGAGTCATTATGGTGTATATGTGGTGTAAAATGTAAATTACCATATAAAAGTTACGAATTCGTTTAAACGATCGCCATAATTGGTTGATTTTGTTTTCCCAAGGTCGGCCCTTTTTGGATTAAATTGTCCCTTTTTGGATTAAAGGCTGAAGAAAAAAATGTGATGTAGCCTGACTGTACCTGCGATTTATAAACTAATTGAAAAGCCCTTTAGCAAACCATTTACAGAAATTTAATTAGTAATAAACCGAATTCTAAAATCTGCACCCATTTCCAACTCCAAGTTTTCCATACGAATCAGTTTGTTAAACCCGCTTTATATAGGTATTTATTCACTTATAGCTTTTGCCCGGGGCTTCGCGCGTGTTTATGTAGAATTTGTCAATTATTATGGACAAATGGTAACCTATATCTTTTTCTCTACCTCTGATCACGGGTGTGTATAAACTCACACTTTTTTATTAGAAGTTGTAGGTCTTTTATTTATTCAACTGACGCTCGAGAAGCAGCAATTTTATAACAAATCGGAGATGCATGCACTCGCGCTTGTTCCCATTATAAAAAATACATTTCGCCCAAAAATGCAATCGTAATAAAAATAATTACTCATTGAGCTTTTAAACAACACCAAAACGCTAATATTGTCAGAAATAGATCGCTGTGTTGCCTTTTAGGTCGAGATTGGACTTGGAACATTACCCTCACAGCACTGGTAGAATCTATGGTACTTTAAGGTTGTGTCACATTTGGAAGTTTGTAGTCATAAAACCCTTGAAGATCGTACACACAATTATCACCGATAGACAATATATATTGCGATTCGTAAGAGATGGAGGTCGTTCATAAGTAACATCAAAACCTAGCCAGGTGCTACAATAATTTTACTACTAGCCAACGTGACCATCGAAGTGCCACCGCGTCAGAGATAATACTCGTATATACTCAACCATAGACTCAAAATCTTGGAACAGGCAAATTTAGGCCTTAATTTCAACCAAAAGTGGAAGAGGGAAGTTAAAGGGTAACCCGGACATCAATGGAAGCTGGAGAGAAAAAAAAGAACTTTTATTTTACCGAAAAGAAAAGAAAAGAAAAACAAATCCCCTTCTGTGGTCAAATAAATTTGGGTCATCGTCAATGACTGAATAGGTACACTTAGAATGAGAATGAGACGCCCGAACGGTTTAAGCGTAAATGTGGTTCGTCCTTTTCACCACCACATCATTAATGAAATGTCTGAATTCTGCGCAGGAATCGTCAGAACGCAGGCAGATGGTGAGCAAGGGCACCCGCAACTGGGTTAAGGCGTGATACGCGTTCACTGGGTCGCCACTGCAGAACCACGAGGTAAGAACAAGGCCTTGTGTTTGGTTTGATATGTTATTGTTACGACTGTTCTGCTAAGTGACTTGACAATATGAACCGTCACTGCAGTCCTTGATTTTATGTTTTTGTTGATGACTATATTTAGTCTGATTTTATCGTTGTGAACATTAATAGAAATCTTTTATCTTTTCAAATTCAATAATGAGAAGATGTAAATTGCTTTGTTATTCAAAAGCTAACATTTATCTTGTATCATCTGACTCCCACTGTGAATATCCTGGCGTAGGTATATCCTGGCGTAATTTTGCCTATCGTTCGATTTTCAGCTGAGAGGCATAGATTTACTTGTAGCTTATTGATACTGCATACTTTGCTTTTGGTAATGGTTTGGGATGTCTTGAGTATAAACCACGTCTTTCCCATTCACTCCTAGAACTCTTTTTGATTGATAGATATACTCAAGTACTTTATTTCTCTTTCCTCGAGATGCCATATCAGTATATCTGTTACCTGCCCATTTGTTTGGACTTAGGCCTCTTGGCCTAAACAAAAGTCCTGCTATTACACATAGCAGGACTTTAGTTTGGGCCAAGAGTTATATGCTATATAAGGTACGTAAATTGCCTGCAAATCGCTTCTCTATCCAGCCGTGCAAACCTTCCACCGTAGCCAGTAGCTACGTGTGTTTACAAACAAATGCACGCAACGTGACTTTGTGAATGTCAAACACCGTACGCAATGAATCTACAGCCTCAGGCATGTGCGAGCGTGATGCATTCATTGTGAAAGCATACACATTTACACAACATATTTACGCCAGTCTTTGTTGTTTTCAAACGACAAATAGTATAATCAGCTTAGCCATGGATCGTTTTCTGCCCCTTAAATTGAAATGCAACTGAAAGTTACTTACGTAATAATTGCTTCGTAATGTGGCCTGTATTACAAGTCTTTGTTGGGTATTGAAGGTCTTCTACGATGTTCTCCGGCTCTGCCAACTGCGTTTCATGTCTGTTATCGTTGGCACAATTGCATGAACCTCTTCCTGGTATAACAGTTTTCTATTTATAAGTAAGCCTAATCTTGCGTTGTTGTGGTATTACATTTAGATACGCTGCCATTGCTGAGATTTAAAGATGCATTCATATTATGCATTTTAGGGCTTATAGAAAAGAATAAACAGGTTTAGTTGAACAACGGCTGTATGATATAAGTAAACTCGTAAGTATACGAAGAGCGACATCTGCGGCGAAGGAATGCGAGCGGGTTGCGCAACTTGTTTTGACGGCGCTAAACGCTCATTGCTTCATAACAGTATTCACTTTCCACCTTGATACTGCTGCTTATTCATGTCATAGTAGAATGGAATTAAAATTATACGAAAATAAGACTACTGCATTGTGAAGTATTATTTTATTAGTGGTTGAAGAGTTATTTCCTTATATTTTTTACTGGAAGAAGGTGCTGCATAATCACATTTTATAAATAAAGTGAACAAGTTACGGATCTGTTTGTAAAAAAACTTTCAAACGATACTTTACGATACGATTTCTACGTTAATGTCTACTACGGTTTTGTTCAAATTTAACGTTATTTAAAAGCATCATTCGTGTAGACAAACACTGGTTAATATTAGTACGTTTACTGAGATTTCTGAGAGACCATATGTTTAACGGAATAAGTGGCGGTGCATTCAAAATTTTAATGGACTATTAGTGTAGGCTAAACATGAGGGAACTGTGTAATATCATCAGAAGATAATTTCTCAAAGTAAGATTATACGGGCTTTCACCTCCCATATTGTCTAATCCTTGCCTCTTAATCTAAGTCTCCCATCTGAGTTTAGGGTTTTTCTTAAGGGTTCATGACAGGTGTGCTAAGAATATGCCAAAATTCCGTTGTTGGTCATGAGCATTTTAAAGCAGTCGCCTTCGTTGGCAATTACGCGTCATAGCACTATTACATTGCAAGTTCTTGGCAAACCCGGTATCTGTGTAAGTAAACTTATATGTTTGTGTGCTTGGATCAAACAATTATTTCTCGAATCCGGCTATAGTCTGTGTCGACAGCCTTGCCCGAGGCGATGCTTTTGCAAAACAGAAACTATTGCAACAACCAGACTGGCTGTCTTTCTCGCCAAATTGCGAGAGTGAGCCACTCACTATCAAACCGGATAAGCGAGTGCGTGTATACGTAACAAAGATACAATAAATTGTTTCAATTATGAAAGTAGTATATACTGATATCTTTTCGGGAACGTAAGAAAGAAAAATATTAACCCTATTATTAAAATTGTATTGTTGAGAAGATACAATTAGTGATGTTATAGATAGATAGATAAATCTATCAAAATGTATCACTTTATCATAAAAAAAATATGGGCGGCCTTGATGTTGTATATACGTGCGTATTAATACATTATATATTAATGGTTAATAAATAAATATATTAAAAGAAGCAGATACAGTTAGCAACCTAAGTTAAATTTTAAGCCGCTACAATCATCAAAATCCCTTAAAAAAGAATTTAGAGACGGTGTCCCTGTGTTCCCTGTCATTTATCGAGAGTAGACCAGTGTCTCTCCACTGGGAAGATTAGCGGCTCATACGGACCCTGGAAACGACTCCACCGATTTCCACCAAACATTTTATTATGCTATATTATACGTTGCATCAAAGGAATTTACTACAATACAGACAGTCAAAAATTATAAACACCGCTCCTCTTAGTCGAGGGTTGATAATACTTACGATGCTGGCCCGATTTCCGAATAAACGCTCCCTTTTTAATCCTCGTCCAAAATGTGGGGTTTTATTAGTTTGACAATTGCGTTTATCGGTCTGTCTCATACTATTAGAATTGTCAAAATTTCCGAGAAGACATAGCTGAACACCTAAATCTAACAAAAGATGAAACGCCCGACATGTTTGTCCTCAAGCTCTCAGATCCATTTCAACATTATGCTAGATATCGTGAGACCCTGGCTCCTGGAATACGAAGTCCAAGTCTTCAATTTATGGCCTATTATAAGTTTAAAGGACTAATCGATTAACCGAGCACTAATACTTCTGGTACTCAGAGCGAGTCTTGACGCTTTCTTCTGAGAAGAGAAACGATTGCTTCACAGACACAGTAAACAATATTTTAACAGTTGTGGAACTTTTTGTTGTGTTGTCAAACAGACAATCCGATTGATTTCATTTACCAAGTTTACACCAAGGTAATTAAATAATTTTTTAAAAGTTTACCCAAATTATAATCTTGAGCTAAGACAGAAGATTTTTCTAAATCATGAAAATTGTTGCGACTAATAGTAAATCGAAACAAATAAAATACATGATTTAATTGAAATGTTGGGTAATTTATCTACATTGTTTCTCGAGAAACGTTTACCATAATTAGCTCTAAGCAATAAAAAGATGTCGAAGTTGTATGTAACATATTGCATTGCATCGGGAAATTATATTTCTGTAAAATACACATTAACATTCTCGGTCGACTTCACAAAACTGGGACAACACGGTTGGATCGATTGTGGAAATTGCAATGTCACGTTCACACCAGGCTTGGCCTGGCCTAGTTATTCAACCAACTGTGAGAAATTAAAAGTATGGGGCATATAGTCTGTTAACAGTTTAAAATTAAGTTTTTAACTGAAATACATACGTTTGTTAAAAACATTAAGTATATAATCTATTAATAGAAATTTATTGTTTGCATTTTTTCTGTGCTTTTGTTCGTTTCATATAGCGCGCAAGTAGGTACGATATTTGGGTGTTTAGATTGTGTTAGATCCAAAGCGTTTATCTACAATTTACACAAGAAAATGGATATGTTTCCATGTAGTGACGAAAATAAAAGAAACCCCTTCATAGACAGACAGACCTTGGGCTCACGCAAATGAATCTGTTGTACTCGGTGTCTCGTTTCACAAAGCAATAAAAGAGAACGGGCAGACGAGACACAAGTAGATCTAGTTTCTGAACAATTGTGAGCGTTATTCAAAGCGCTGTCGGCGCGAGTCAGATGACGGCGCGGCCGCAAGGTCGTCTGCGCAAACGCCGGCGCCCGCCGACAACGCTCCGCCGATCTGTCACTCAAGTGGCTCCATCATATTGTGTTGATTTTTAATTAATCATTTTGCCTGATGTCTCTCCGGAATATTGAAGCTGAATCATTTTGACATTAGTTGGATTATTTTGAATTACAAATAATGTTCTTTCATTAATATTGATCAAACGTTCGTAAATTACATGTTATGGTGTTAAAATCTGAAACCTTCATCTTCTCGTATACTTAAATTTATCAAAATCGAGAAAATGTTTCATTTCTACTTCGGAACATTCACAAATCTCTTGTTAATCTTCTTATAGCTTTGTTTAATTTTCTAGGAATGCTGTTTATATTTATATCCTGATTCTGCATATTAATACTATACTTCTACAAAAACATAAATATGTCAACGGGTGCTTCCAATTAAAATATAAAAACAAGATCATGTATCGTGGAATATTTTGTCGTTTATCAAAGTTATGCACACAGGCAGTCTACGTCTGTGGTATCAGTACATGACATTCACTTGATTTTCGAATAATTCAATGCATATACTACACAACAAGTATGTCGAAATCGTGTCACCACAGTTGGCTGTCGCGGGGCTTCACGCAGCCGCCGAGTGGGCCACTGCGTCGGTCGCGTGTCCCCGCAACTGGGCTAAGGTCGCTAACATGCATTTTTTACTGTACATATGTTACATTTACCTGTGTAACAAGTGCACAATATACACGACACCTCTCCGTACATGTACATTCCGACGAAATCCATACATATGCGCAGAGCTAGTTTCGAATCCTGTTCTGTTAGGTACTTAGCAGACTGGTGGCTGCGAATGTCTGCGAACCGGACGTTTGTTTGAGTTTGCATAATTCTCGGAATATATCAAGTACTGATTCGGTTCATTACTTACTGTATGTTTATATATTACTATAATGTAGTCTGCTAGTCTAGTAGACAGTATACTGGTCATAAAGTCATGTCGCAGTCCCTTGGGCTTGTTATCTTGTGACTCCCGTTTGGTCATTATCATTACTCACACGAAAGAAGAAAAGCTTGTTGTTAAAAACAGCTTGTTTTAAAAGCTGGGAGATAATGCAACGAGCCCAATCTCGAAATGGGTATAAGGTGTCAGGTTCTGGATTTCCTCCCTAGGTTCTTCTTGTGGCTCCATCTAAAGAGACGCTCTATGGTACCAAGTTAGTGCATTGTCATGTTACCAAAATTACTGGAATGCCTCAGTACAATAAGATCCTATGCAGATAATTCTTGAAAAATCTATAGTAATCACTGAATTAAAAAAAAAACGAAGTGAGTTCAATAAAACGGATAACATATTAATTATTGTACATGTACGAGTACATCTCATTTGTCATTGTACCACTCATGTTGTAACATATTTGGTGCTGCAATCTTACTTCATACTAATATTATAAAGGCGAAAGTTTGGATGCCTGTGTGTCTGTATGTTTGTACCACTTTCACACTTAAACGGCTAAACGGATTTGGATGAAATTTGGTACCAGGATATCTTATATCCTAGATATAAGATATCCTGGAAAACTGCGGGTAACACCGCGGGGTGCAGTATGTTATAACTTGAATAAGCTGGCAAATTTATTTGGAGGCAGAATTCAAAGGTCAGAATTGCATTCAAATGAAACACCAGGCATGCTCGGAATGTTTTCTGGAATGTGCGGTGAGTTATGAAGGGAAAGGAGAAGCGTTGGAGCGCTTTGAAAGCGCGCATAGCGCAGCGGCCACGCCACGGCGAGCCGTGCTACGAAACTAGGTCACATGAGAAAACCAATCCAATGTTCGATTTAATGTGGGCTTTTTGATTTGTATCTCACTTTTCAGCAAGCGACTGTATAAAAAAGGAGATTATCTATGGGCCATAACACTTTGGGCATGGATAGATAGAGCTAGAAAATATTTCATTACATTAAAAGAGACTACACGTTTGCAGTGGGTTTGAGTTGTTTCTGGCTTGATGCAACTCAAGATATTTTGGTTTATCATACGCACAAAATGCTCAACTGACCTGCGTCGAAGGAATCATTCTTCAGTATGACGGTTTCCGGTCAACTAGCTCTGTATAATATGTCACTTGCGCTAGTGGAATGCGCACACTTTACGCAAAACTCATACTCTTGTCGCTATTGGATACACCATCGTCATATACTTTCATTTATCTGCCGTTAACGTAGGTTTAATATGTATGGGTAGTCAACTCCTTTTTTTTTTCTCAAAATCTTAATGCAAATATGTGGTTTAGCAGAATTTTTCGATGAACTCCTTTTTCATGAAAGCCTTTGATTCAGTTTGTTAATTTACCTCGTGTGTCTAACTGCACACAGGTAATTTGAATAAAGCTACAACGCTATAGAGATGGCAACATTTTGGCTTGACATTGTTTGAGGATTGAAATGACACAAAAAGAAAACAACTAGGCATTAAAAATTTGGTACTCCTAGCTACGTAATGGTATTCCCACATGGGCGCTGGCAGCAGGGTGCAAGGGGGTGCACCCTGTCGGGTTTTTCGGGAAAGAAAATACAAAAGATTAAGATATTATGCCAGCTGGGATTCCCCGAGCCATCGACCATAGACATGATGTTTTCGACGTGCGAAGCATATTTAAATACCCGCACGATTTGAATTTGACATTAACTTATAGCCATAACATACATTGTTGTAAAATTTATTGAAAATCTGTTATCCGACTGGATACTAATTGTTGCCGAACACCTGTTTCAGCTCTGGCCACCATGATATTTATAGGGTTAAAGTAACCATAGTTAACAATATATTTTACTTTGTCAATTTATTATATTTCAATGGCCGAGTAGCTTTCCTCTATACGGCCACTTCACGTACTGCTGGACTGAACACAAAAGCAATAATTAAAGACAATCGAAATAAATGGTATTTCCCTGTAGTGTCCCTCTTTGTATTCTGCTGAGGGGGGAAGGATCGTTAATCGAAGTTGGTTTACTTAGGAAGGTACGGGGCGGGCGTTGATTGGCGCCGGATAGCGCGCCTGCCTGCATGAATCATGCCCGTATCTCGCTCCCGACCGGCAGACGCACCCAATGTAGGTCACCTGCGCGATGGTTTGTTTGGGTCCCCCGAATTAGAATGTGTTAATAATACGGCAACCTTTGCTTGCAGCTCCCCTCCGCTCTACTCTATACACTCCTCTATTTTTATCACATCTTTTGGACGCATAACAAGTCCGTTGCATTCTGAATCTTGCTAAATTTCGCCTGCAGTTTCGTGTTAAAAATTAAGTCTGCGCAGGGAGTTCGCGGAAAAATGCATATAAAAAGGATGAGGATAATTACTGATATTGATTTTCCTGTTAAATTGTTAGCTGTAAAACGTTCAGCTAATAGGAACTATAAACTATGCAAATAGAAATCGCTTGCTAAGATGACGAGGAAAACGAACGGTCTATGTTCATATCATCGTTAGGTTAGGCGGCTTCTGTGATTTTATTGCGACAACAGCGCTTTTGGAAAATCTTCGCGAATTTATATTTGTTATAAATGATTCTTGGTTTTATTTAAAACAAATCAGTTTGAGGATAACCTCATCTTATAGATTAACGGTTCTTTGAATTTTATAGCTCTAAACGTTGGCGTTTCATTAGTTTTTTTTAAAGATAGCATCTATCATATATAGCATACATAATATAGCAATATTGTTTGTTTTGGTTATTTCCTTAGAATATTAATTAGATATCTTGAGAATGATCTCATCAAAGCGAGAACCGAAAGATTGGGTTCTTTGACTCCAGCTACATATTACTTGCATGTTCATTAAATTTTGGATTTGTATAACATTCTAACGATATAATTAAATTAGGATTGTTTTTGTGAGAGTTAATAACGGAAGGAGGTAGTGGCCTGTAAAATTTTATAAGTACCTGATCTGTACTGAATTGCACCCGTCACCCTAAGACATCCCCATCTGTGTACATACATTTATTAACCCTCTTCCCGTGATGCCAGAAATTATTTTACTGCTGCGTCATTGAATGTATTATACAGCAGCAGCAACTCTTTCCGTTTTTTTGTCATGTGGAAGAGCTTATTATCAATTTCCTCAATTCAATCTTTGTTGGTTGCATTTCCTCATGAAGTTTGCCGGAGCGGCGCTGCATCCGGTGACCTAGTAGTGGTAAATAGGTCAGCCGCTTACGTCGTACAGTTTGCGAGTTTGTTTGGGTCCCGTTTATTGATCAAGCACGGGTCGAGCCTAAGGCATGAAATGCCCGTTTACCGGTTTGCACAATACCGGTATATTAACGATTTTAGCCAGTAAATTACCGGTAAACACATCCAATACCTAACTAACCTGTTTGATAAATGGTAATAAATATACATGTTTATTTTTAACCTTTAAATTATTTATGTCACGCCAGGAAGCAATTCTTGTATATATATATATTTATTTCGCGTGTCGGAACGGCTAGTAAAGATTTGGATGATATTTTGTGCCTAAATAGAGTTTTGCTGTTTACCTGTATAATTGTATTTCTTGTAATAACGCATATTTCCTGCAAAAAAAAAAAATGCAAAAAGAAACCGATTGAAGCTCGGTCGCCCAAGTACTGTATAAATAAAAATGTACTTATTATTTATGCTACCATTTTGCGAATGTTGCGGCTAACCCGGATTGATGGATGTAATATTCCGGTTTTATTGTATAGAAGTCAAACTTGGGCTCTAACGAAGAACTCAACATATCAACTCAGAACCTGCGACAGTCCAATAATGGAAAGTAGCATACAGTGATTATATCATCTAGTCATAAAAGAACAACTCCCCCAGAATGTCAAAAATACATTCACCATATTTATAAGGTATCGTCCGGCAATTTTTACCTTCAACATACGATAATAAAGGTAGAATATCAGAAAATATACTCTTTGTAAATAAAGCTGCAATCCAATACCTGTAAATTTCAAGCCCCAGTCGAATCACACTTTGGTCCGAAAGGTTTGCGCACGCAGCCGCTCTCCTGGGCGATGAAGCCCTTGCAATCGGTTATGTGCAAAAATTGTTACGTAAATACGCATGGCTTTTATTATTTAGGTCTAGTTTCTAAATCTATTGTGTCGGTTGGGTAGATATGCTTTATCTTAACTTGTATATACAGTTCATGTTACATTGCCACTTGTAGCATGAACTGACTTTTTTAATGCGACTATTATGACGAGCGATCTCAAGGCCCATCTGATGTTAAGTGGTTACCTCTGTCCATAACAACAGCAATACCTCTAAGGTCGTCCCCGACCAAAGTATGAGGAGACCTAAGTCGCATATCATTGTGCTCGTCATCCGAGAGGGGGATATAACACACTTCTACTATTACCAGGTGTGACAGTACTCCGGATGAAGTTGGCATAAGTTTTACTGTTAATTTTGGTTGTTCCTTTCGCACCACCCGGGGGATGGGTACTTGCACGTGATAAGCATTCTGAGAGCATTCATCAACGAATGCGAACAACATGATCCCCCAAAATAAATTGATAAAAATAATTCAATTTAAGACAATATAAATATAATAAAATATTTTTTATACAACATAAACAAAAAAAAAAGTGTATTTACAATTTAGTAATGTTTATGTGAGCACAAATTGGCTGCCACTCAGCGTTTGCTACTTATGTATGGCTGCTGTAGCACTGGTTTTCAGTAGTTTGTGACAGCAACTGCGTTACCTGAAATAATCATGAAATTCAAACTCAAACTTCCTTTAGATCTCAATCTCTCTACTTTAACCTCTCTTTAAGCTCAAATAACTAATTACAGAAAAAAAACGTGATACAACTATTAGTATCAAATGGTATTTATACATTGTTACATTTCTAGTTTCATATTAATACAGTTATCATGTTATGTTCATATTATTTAGGATATGAACAGGTAGCAAACTTTGCAATAAGTCTGTGTACATACATGTCCTATTTCTGTGTCCTTGGCGGTACATAATTAGGTTCATAAATGTTAGTTAACAGGAACAGAGATCAGGGAACATATTTTTTTAATAAAAAAAATTATTATAATTTGTATTTCTATGATGCTAATGTTGGCGTTTGCTTGATATTTTATACGTATACGCTTTTTACCTGTTATATTAATATTCTATCAATAATGCGTTACGGTTGGTAATAAATAAATATCCTTTTGTTTAGTAGTATATTACTTTTGAAAAATCCATGGATCCATAAATGGGACTTTCCTGTTTTTCATACTACATATCTCCAAACAAGGTTAACCATTTCGTTGTATTTTTTTATGTACGTTACCTCAATATTTCGTCGATTATTCCGAATTTTCCGATCAGGAAAATTCCTTTTTTTTATTTGAAAGTATATATTCAAAAATTTCTTTAAAATCGGGTCATTAGTTTGGTTTTTAAATCAAAATAACTAGAAAAAAATCAGTCATCCAAGTATACGAAATTACGTATTCTGCTTTCCTATTACTTTTTCTTCGCCCGTTGTATACCGATTTTAATGTTTGTTTTTAAAATGGGCGAGGAATAAGAGATAAAAGTATTGGTTTTTTCAATATTTTTTAATCAGCCAATTTTATTAATTCAATTCCAAACGAGTACTTTCTGTGTGCCATGTCATAGCCCACTATGAGTTTAAATGAATTGTTACAACTTACACTCACCGTCTCTGTCACCCGAAACCTTACCAAGGTTAGTGTTATATACACGAGACTATGTATTTTATGTAAAGATGGTAATCAAACGAGACAACGACAAAAGCCTCCGCCCACAACAACAATAATATGTCCTCTCAAACTAGTATGAGAAGAACCAAATCGCATCGCGCTACGCCTGTCACCCGGAACGGGGATGTAACGTCTCATGCGTCTGCGATTTCACCCTTCCACCAGCACACAGTAATGAGAGCGCGCCTCTGCTTGGCGGCAGATGTGGTGACAATACTTCTCCGGGCGACTACTCTTCCTATTATTATGAGTTAGTCCTGAGGGTACTCGCCTACGGACTCGAGCACAATGATGCCCCGCAATACTCCTTAATTAATGTTATTGCGTATTTATTACTTACCTATGTCAACATTGTAAACGTACTCGGTGCATTATCTTAAGACATATCTAATCAAGTCACATGGCGTGTTATCTCATCTATATTATTGCAAATCCTGTTGGTATTTTGAGCCTGCAATTTTTCGTGAAAATTTGATTAACGCTATCCCAGATTAAAATTGCACGTAGTTATGCAAACAGAGAACCCACAATTTGGTCGAAATGGAGTTAGTGCATCCTAAGCATGTTTTCTATATGCTCAAAAAAGATCTTGGCCACCTAACGCCTCTTAGCATAGATATAAGTAGGTCACACGGGAACCCATATTGTGTTCTTCACAAGTTTATTCTTTAAACACAATTATCTCGATAGTAACATTCTGTGGTTTGGTTCCTGTTTGCAAAACTACGTCTAATTAACAACAACAAACAAACAACGTTAACACACTCATACCTTTGCACTAGGATTCCCTGTGTCGCAGACGGCATGGACAAACACAGAAACACAAGACAAACACCAAGACCCGAGGACAAACTTCATGCTCACCACGCAAAGTGTGCCCCGGCTGGGAATCGAACCCGGGACCCCTCGCTTCAAAGGCAGGGCTACTATCAACCGTCGAATTAAGGTTCTGTCAAATAGTAAAATTAAGGTGATCAACTCTGGAGTCGGTTGACAGTATGGCAGTATATGTGGGTACTCGTGTGTTTATCCAGTCGATTTCACTGTGACCTTGAAGCACATAAAAAACTTAGTGGGATGCACTGATTTCAAAACAGTTTTTGGGTTCCGCAGTCAAATCGCCGATTAAAGTGTTACTTGAATACATTATGTAAATCGTATACGGATTTGATACAGGCTAGACTTGTTTGAAGAATGGCCACATAAAAAACTATATAAATAAAATTTTGTTTAATTTTCATTTTACCCAATGACTTGACACTACTACTTGAAAATTAGAAGATACGTATTTTATCAAAAGTTATTTGTTGGTGTAGGTCGTTACCTACCAACAAGCAGCAGTTCACAAAATTAGCATTAGCATAAAAAATTATGTGTGGGTACCATACATGTGACAAAAGGATGGAAGTAAAATATTGCTCATAGTTTATGGTAGTATAGTATCATAAAATAGGACTTTTAAAACAATTTAGAGGTGTTGATAAACTTTTCACTTCAGTCTTTTCAACCGACTTCGTAGGAAGTTACCAATTCGCCTGTATTCTTTTTCTTTTAATGTATGTTACTTGGATCTCGGTCATTTATGAACCGATTTTGAAAATTATTCTTTCTTTTATTTGTAAGATATACTTTCAGATTGGTCTAACTGAAATTTCATTAAAATCGGCTCCAAATTTTGGTTTTTAAATCGAAATATTCTGCTTTACTGTGAATTTTTTCTTCGCCCGTTGTATACCGATTTGGATGTTTCTTTTATAAAATGGTAGGGTGTACCCTATCACGGCGGTAGCAGCAGCCTTTTGCGCTACCATAGTGAACGATATAGATGTTTTAGTCAGACAAACACACATACATATCCATAAATGCCGATGCGTCTAATGTGCATTCGTTATAATAATGGGTGCCTAAACTTTAATTGTGGTCTATATTTTTGCAACATTAATTATTATTATTGTTGTTGATAATATCATGTGGCATGAGGAAGTACTTACCTGTCCGGTCTAAAAAGGCGTTTTCAGTTAAATGCGAACAAGTGGCCGATCACTGTAGGCGGTTAATTGTTTTTTGTAAAATTGCTTGTTTTCATACTTAAACTTTTTTGTGGTTGTTGACGTTTTATGTGATTGCTCATAATCATAATGTCACTGTATCAATTTCCTGTAATCAAGAGACAAAAAAAAATAGACGATACTGGTTTCCGTACATGGCTTTTGCCATCCTGATACCGGGATTAAAATTAGTCTTATTTGTTACTCATCAAACCACAATTTATAATATAAAAATCTGCTTATTTGTAATTTGGCCTAAAAGAGTAAGTACGTCAAAAACATCTTCATCGTTACACAGATATCAAATTTCGCACTTATATTGTTTTACCTACGCGGTACGGAAAGTAAAATAATTGAATTAGTGAGCGTAGCGAGAGAAGTTCGCAGTAATTAACGAATACTTAAAATATGAAATAAACCTGAAAAAAAAAAACGTTGGACCGGTCTTGTTAATAATTTGTAGTTACCTAGTATAAGTTTTGACCTGGCTTTCGGCATATCAAACATAGTTCACTGAAAAATAATGTTAGCCGATGAAAAAAATTACGGCGATGAGCTCACTGCTTGTCACGTATTCGTCACCACGATAGTAATCCACGAGAAGAGTGGCATTGAAGCTTTGCCTAACCCTTCGGGGCAAAAGGTGTGAACTTATGCATGTTTAATAAATATTCATGGATATTTCACACAGCGTCACCTGGACCCAAACTAAGCATAAATTGTGCTGTAGGAAAAATATCTTACCGGAATTTCACGGTGACGCATATAGAAATAAGATTGGGCTAATAGTTTTCTGTGAATGCTGTGGTCTCGAGTCATAATAAGTATTCCACATAATGTAGAATACATATGTGGAATATGTGGACTTAAAATGACAAGAGCCTTATTACGATATCAAGAAACACTTATTCGTCAACCAGCAAAATGCAAATCACAATGAGTAGTAATAATGTATGAAGATCTTGTTTTTCACAAATTTTGTAGCCGCCGATAAAATACGGTACTTTGATATTCGTACTCATGCGAAATTCGCAGTTTGCAATCTAGATCAATGTTCGCGATTGTGAAAAACGTTTCTAGTACGCCACGTGTTCTTAGCTCCGCCGAATTATCGATATCAACCCAAATCGATGTTTTATAATTACAATTTAGACGCGTGGATTCACTAAAACTGTTTAACTAATGTGTAATACCTGAGATATACCCGTAAAGTAATACATAGTCACCTAACATAGGGCCTTATTCATAATCGATTTTTTTAGCTTGGAACTCTCAAGTGACTTGTTTCAAAATCGAGTAAATCAACTTTTATACGTCGTGCCATATTTATCGTTCTTAGGAGCAGAATTTTTTCTCGAAATTTCTGTGGGACAACCCCAGAGGTCTATGAAATGAAATGAAAAAATCTTATTCATCTAAATGGTCGATTGGCGAAGATATCGCGTAATATAACAATTATGCAAACGAATTGTGAATTAAGCCACATGTACTATTCCAGACTATAATCTAGATCTATGTCAGATTTCATCCAGATCCGTTCAGCCGTTGTGGCGTGAATTAGTAATAAACATCCATCCAAACTTTCGCAAATATAATATTTAAAACATATTCCATGTACATTTTTGTCCTGGAAACAGTTTAATATAAATACATAGCCACTGGGCTTCTGGGGCCCACTTTGAAAACGTAGAAGTTACCAGTTGTGAGCTCGTTACTATCACTTTTATTCAGTACAAATAACATTCCATAATAATCCGTTCAGCCAGGAAAACCGTATCCCAACGATAATTAATAAGATACGATGCGGACGTATGGTCAAAATAAAAACAATGTTCAGGAGGCCTTGAAACAAAAACTTAGTGCCGAAGTCCGCATTTTTTACAACATACACGCGGGCGAAGTCTCTAGAAGTTGGTCTAGTAAATTGTTGTTTACAAATTACACTGAGAATATTACGAGGACTGGACTGGACGAGGAGAATATTACGTTTCTGAAACACCTACGTTCAGAAACGCTCGTAAACTCACATATAATTCAAACCCATTACTATTCCTTACGAAATAATTTAATAAAACATATGTGTTATAATACAAGTTCTAGTAGTGAACTCTTAGTAATTGTCTGCGATCTTCTCGAAAGAGGTAGAACATTGTGTTGTGTTTGCTACGCTGTAAGACATGGAAATGAATACGTAGTAATCTTTCGATTGAAAATTGATGGTTGAGGTTTAATTATTATCTAGAATTAGATGCAAACTATAACTAAAGATCAGAATATCGTAACACCTTATTTGAGCGCTAATATACTCGAGATACGGGGAATGATTTAAAAATCGAATTTATCGACCTCAATATTTTCATCCAATTTTTTCGCCCGTAGATATTTCTATTGGACCACTTTGGAGGTCCACCCTGTCAAATAAAAGAGTACCTAGCATCCAAATCGGTGCACAAGTGTCATAGAACGAACGTACTTGTAACAAACATACAAAAAATGGTACTACTGAATTGAGAACCTCCTCCTTTTAAGTCGGGTAACAAGATAGATCTTCGATTCTCGATCCATAATTCACATGTCCAGTCCCCGTTGAGCTGTCATTTTTTGTATTGTGTGACTTGGCAACTAAGCTGTAGTGAGGTCCAGAAGGTAGGCCTATCGTATTGTTGCGCGCTCGCGTACGTCGACAAAACGGATGCGGACATCCGGCACATCACTAGCGACAGTGACACAGTCAATTGCTGCAGCCTTTGCAGGTAGTGACCCTCCCGGCGGCCGCCTGCCGCAACTAGGCCAACCATAGACCATGGCTACGAGCCAGTTGTCATGATTCCAGCTCTTGTTACACCACCATTATTACTCGCTTGTTTACGTCGATATTTACATTTTACGATCGACCGTTTAAGGCCGTGCTTTTTAGTCACTGATATTGCATGTGGTATGAAATTACAAGGTATAAAATTTAACACTTGGAAACGTGGAACACTGGAAAGCGGCTAAGTGCTATTCGGTCTCACACGCCGAGGGTTCTGTTCACCGGTTGCTTTTGTATATGGAATATCCGCTATTAAATCGTTATTCTGTTAAAAAATCAGGATACTACGGATAGACAGACAAGTTGTTGGCAGTTGCTGGCTTAGTAATTAAGGCACCCTTTTTGGGGTACGGAACCTTAAAAAGAAATCAATGCAACGTACATTGCGGAATATCAAGAATTTGTTTTCTGTCGCTTTTATAGTTTAGTAATGCAGAGAAAGAGTGGTAAAAGTAGTCTACATTTATCATAAGACATTACAATGTGCGAAAATATGTTAGATGTATGTTTTTTACTATTATGCTACTTTTTATCCCGGTACGACGTTGGCGAGGCCACGGGTTAGAAATTAGAGCAAGTTCTCTATACAAGCTGTCCTAACGATAAATAAAATGTTGTTTGATCGGATAAAACAGCAAGAAGTAAATGATAAGTTATATACGAGTTAGAGTTAGGGGGTTTCAGGCTAGACAGGGGGTAGATTAGCGCCAAACCTCTATATTTCCACCCTAAGGTCAAAGGGCATTCGCACCCAGACACTTTAGCCTGCCATTCGTATAGTATGAGCAAAACATTAGGGACAAAGCGAGGGTTTTATGAGGAAAATAAACTAAACTGTGAATATTTCAAAGCTGCAATAATACAGGTATTGTACACATCGTGCATATTTTGATATAGCATCTACAAGTTATGCACGCTTGCGCCTCGTGGTCTGCCTCGAGCTCCGGTCGCCTGCCACCCCAACCCCCTGTTCGATCGCATTACGTAGAATGTACGTGAAACGTATTTCTAAGTAGGTCGGTGGCTGGCGTGTGTGCGCGCGCACCCTCGCCGCTACTACGACGTCATTATTGATCGTGCACGTGGCGCCGTAAGTGACGTAGCGTCCTGATAGTACGCCCACTCCCGTGTCCTACCGCCACCCTGTGCCGCCACCCGCCACCCGCCGCCCGCGCGCGACGCCTCCGCCCCCGCACCGCCTCGCCGCCCGCGCCCGTCTGACCCTCCATCGACCCCAGCCTGCATACACTAACTTCATTATACTGCACCCACTTTCCAGCCATGGATAAGTATAATAGGAAGCTTTAAATGAGTTTTCATTCATCGTTTTAAAATACGTTACGAACTTCAAACCGTTTATTTTATGGAGCCGGTATAAATATCACTTTACGGCTAAGTCCACTTTTTCTAGAAGTTTTAGTTGTTGGAATTCAATTACGCGCGAACTGTTTGCATTCTTTGATTATATCACGATGGACTGATAAAATAGCAATCGATTGAACTGCGATTTCCTGTTATGTTTTGTTTGTCAAAGCGATTGACGTCAACACAGGTAAGTATTTGCAAGCAACCGTCCCAATGTGCTTCAGTGTCATAAACCTATTTAATTGTATTCAAAATAGCGTCTGAAGAGTAACAGTACGGATTTGAATGTACCACAAAAGTGACGTAGGTATACCTACAAACAGCTAGAATTGAACTTTGACAAGATTTAATTACATGTTCATCATTACAATAAATCTTGCGCAACGAATGTCATCTTACAACTTCAAAAGATTTTAGGCAGTTTCTACTTAAAATATTAGTCTTACATCTAACAGGCAATTTCAATAAAATGAAATAAGAGTTTGCTACCACTTACTTAGGTCGGGAGTTTTAAAAGAACCCGCTTTGTAATCGGACTACCCCTTTTTGGCGCTATTTTGCCTTGAATTGGTCATATTTTAATTGACCCCCCACATACACAACAACCTTCAAACAAACACAGCCGTCAAACTTATAGTGTTTCGATACAATATGACGATCTTAAAAAGACTGCCGTTTTGACGGCGAAGACACGTGGAAAGTTCGAGACACAGATCTTTTTAGGAAACACAGACACAACTAAAGAACTTCAAGATTTCATTCCTGGGTTTTGTAGAATGTACGACCTTGATTTGGTATTACTTATTAGTATATTAGCTGTTCTCCGCGATTTCGCCCGCGTGGAATTTAACATGTTGTTTGCGAACCCTCATTCTTTTGCTTTTTTTAAAACTAAAGGAGGAACATAAGCATGTATTTACTCCTTATAAGATTTGCTATCTTAACGTCAAAATCGGTCTAGCCGTTTTGGATATTAGCCGGATCAAACAGATTTTAGAACTTTACTAGTAGAAATTTTACTTTAATGGGTGTACAAACAAACACCCACACTTATAATTAAAATTTGAGAGAGCCATCATTTTCTCTCCCGTAGTAACCAAAGTTCATGTAAGAATTCTCTTGAGTTTCTGATTGCTATTTTATTTAACATTATTACTTTTATATAATTGTATAAACGCAATTTTTCTTCGCGGCCATTATTACAAAATGTGGAAAATGCGATACAATTTAACACATTTAATAATAAAATTCAAAATGTATCAAATTTATTCATAACATTTTAATCAATGTAGAAGAAAAATGAACAAAAGTATTTAATAAAAAAATATTTATATTTTGTATCCACAGCCATTGATGTTGAATCCACCAGCTGGCAGCATGTTTAAGTATTTAATTTTAATATTCTATAGAGTAAAAATATATAAATGTATTAATTACTCTGTTGGGAAAATTAAGGTCTTTCTCTTGAGAAAATGAAACACCAATCAGAATTCACCGGGTGATTCCCCGATGGGGACCAAACGAAAGTTTTTTGTATTATATGTCCCAGACAGCAGTCAGGATTTTGATTCGTATGTACAATACCTTAATCCATTCCAATACATTACATTTTTTGTTCGTAAATAGAACACGAACAATTTTAGTCTCATATCAGACTAAAATTGTTCGTGTTCTATTTACGAACAAAAAATGCATCTGATTAGTCAAATTAAAAATAAGAAGCTGTTTGCTTGACCATTGATCTGTTTACGGACAATTAATACCGTTAGCAGTATTTATAACTTGGGTTTTCCTGTGAGTAATGTTCTTACAATATTATATTATTATATAATCTGAAATGCAATTAGCATTAGATTCGTTTTAGAAAAACCCATACAAATAAATTTTATGTCACCGATATATTTTATCAACTTCCGGAGGAGGTAAAAATACAACTGAATTGATAAATTCAGTTTGTTTGTTACCCCAGTTCTCCGTCATTTATCAACTGATTTGGAAAACTTTTTTTAATTTAAAAGGATATGCCTTCAGGTTGGTCCCATAGAAATTTTATCAAAATCGCCTTAATAGTTTGGTTGTTAAATCAAAATATGTAACTGGAAAGAAGTATGTTATCTAAGTAAACGAAATTGCGTTATTTGCTATCCTGTGACTCTTCGCCCGTTGTATACGGATTAGGTTGATTCTTTTTCTAAAATGGTAGTCTGTACCCTTTAAGGGTGAGAAATAGGGATGGCAGGTATACAAGTTTTTATATTCGATTTTTTTTAAGCAGTCACTTGTCATGTTTCCATTAGAGTAAGTGTTGGGAAACTGATATCTATTAGTCATCATTTTATTTGCTGCGATGATAGCATGGGACTTCCATAGAAGTTGTGCAGAGTTAGAAAAATGCTCTGTCACGTAAAGCCGAACGGACTTTGATCCATAATTGAAAAGACTGCTGCCAAGCGTGCAGTCACCGGCGCGTGGCATTGTGGCGCCAAGAATACTTAGATAGACCTACATTCCACCTACACGTGTGTTTGTATGTTACATGCACATTACCCTCGGCTTAGGCACGCCTAGGTTTGCTCTACATAACGCCCTTCACTTTACAATAGAATGCACTCAAAGTTATTTATGTAATGTTGCACTTGCAGCGCTGCTTTGAAATCACCATCACATTCAATACATTAGATCATAGAGTTACTACACTAGATTATACAATTTGCAACACTACAAAAAGGTACAAAGATTTTACAGTGTTGACATTGAATTTGAAAAGTATAACATATTCATCGATAGCCATTTGGACACTTAGGCGTTTTATCGTATTCGTTCATACATTTTAATCTGTGTTGGACGTATGTATTATGTACTCTTATAATGCAAAGGCACTTTTCTAATATCAAAAAAGTAAAACGTCCGATAAAAACAGTAAACAATGCAGTTTAAAAGAACATTTTTAATCGTATAAGATTGCTCGTTCATACTCGTCATACTGAGTTTACTTAATGTTGCGCAATATAGTTACTGTTGTACCTGAAATCTAAACAAATATTTGTTTCGTCACTGTACGTGTACGTCATTAGAATATTTTCCTATATCATGATGAATAAAAAAAAGCTTTAATCGTGAAACAACCATTTGGCCTTATGTCCATGTTATGTTTATGTAAAATGAATTAGAGCCTGAAACGAGTCAGTTAGAACCGGTTTCCCTCACGATGTAGTATAGGTTTCAGACAGCACGAGACTGTGATTATGACACTGTTGGAAATTGCGCAGCTTCTATAGTTGCATGACCTTCGCAAGCGCTTCCAAAGGCTGTTTATACCCACTGACGTAGTACAATCTTTATCTATTTACGGTTAAATAAAATTACCTTCGTCAAGGGCACTTGTATAAATAACGAGTTATAGATCATGATAGAAAAATGTATCTGAAATATTTATCTTAAAATACTATTTGTTTAGTATCGACCTTAGCAGTGGATATGTAAACCTGCTGAAAAGCAATTAAACCTCTCTAATTGTAAATGAAACTTTGATATCTGACATTGATATCAAGGAAGTCGAACATGATGCTTGTTATTAGTAACCTAATTCGAAGCTAAACTACTAAATGAAACATTAAGGTCAGTAGGTTATGCAATAGCTAGGTACGGCGGAGGCGGTACGTTGGCAGTTGGCACGGGTTGCGCGGAGGCGATGGCGGCAGTGCGCCAGAACGAAAGGGCAGAAGGTCGTGGCTTGGTGCAGTGCAGCTGCAGCGAGGGTGGGAGGCTTCCTCAGGGTGGGCGAGTGAGTAGGCTACGCGGGTAGGCGGTGCGGGCGGGGGCAAGAGCCCACATGGCCTCGTTACGTAAGCCCACAGCTGTACTTACCGAGTTCCGCTAATGTCGAAGGTTGCTGCGCATAAGGTCGCCCGTCTGGGTCACGACTCACGACATAATTGAGGTGAATGTTTTTATTATAGCTAAGTTCAAACTATCCGCAATCAATTTATTATTCTTGTTGAAGAAGGCCCATTCAGACTCCTAGTCAATTACTTCTTGCATCTGATAAAATTTGTTTATTAAATGATATGCAGATACCAGATCAGGAACGCACTTTTCAGCTCCGTATCACAGTTATGCCTACTATTAGCCACGGGTTTGAATTACACCCGGGGCAATCATTTCTGTTATGAACGTACAAGTTTGTTCTCAGGTATGGATTATGTTGTGTGTATTTGCCTTCAGCGAATCGGGCTACCTAGTGCAGAGATGTAAGTACGTGATAGATTGATTGACAACGGAACTTTTCTACAAGACCTTAATCTTTCCTTAGGCATAATAACTTAGATGTCACAGGCAGTACATCAAACCTTTATCTTTTAATTCAAAGAACAAATAAATTATATTGCAATGGACCAGCACTGTTATTTTTAGCTCAGGTCAAATAAGATCTTCGAAATCACATGCGACATTGAGCCGCGTGCACAAACAAAACTGGTGGCACAGAAACCCATCACTTGTTTACTGTTGATAGTGACTTCGTCACAGTCTTGCGTATAGAAATGAGGTTATCTCTTGGTTAATTTACTTATGCTAAGTAAATATTTCATAGAATTAAGAATGCACATAATCCTGCTTTCACACCATTATGTCATTTGGACAGGAGAATAATTGCAAAAATGTATACGTTATCAAGAAAGAAAGAAGAGATTAGATTACTAACGCAAGAACAGATTGTGAAAGTATGTTTCACAATACTGTTGGGAATGTTAAGAGTTTATGGTAGCTGAAATTGATAGAGTTGATGTTAGATACATTTAATATATAATAGATACATGTTACATACATTAGCTCTGTATCAATTTCAGCTACCATAAACTCTGAACATGCCCAACAGTATCATAAAACATGCTTTCACCTCTCTCTGTTTTGATATATAAGGTCATGGTTTGCCTTCTTAGCTGACGTGAAGTTTAATTCACCTTGAAGAACGAAGCGACTTATTCTATTAATGTCTTAATCGGATTGGAAGTGGAACAAATCAACTCGCTCTTGACTCAATAATGACGCAAGTTGTTTTGCTAACTTAGTCACTACTTGAAACGTTTCGCAAGAAAGGTGCCGTGTCCTCGTTTCACTTTGTAAACAAACGGATTCTAACATGAGTTATTTTCATAAGAAAACTATTAACGTACCAAGTTTAACAAAACATAAGCTGGCAACACCGTAATTAAGATTTGATAGCTTTACTTACAGTAATCCCATGTTACTTGAAGTTTATCCCGGTGTCTCCTGTAAATGTTTTGGCATTTTCGTTACGTATACATAACACGAGTTGCTTGTGAGAAAAAATATGCGATGAACTCATCACTTTTACTAAAGAAATATCCGCAATTAGTAATACACTAGATGAGAGATGAAAAGTTGTTCATGAGGGCTTGCTTACCAATCGAGAAAACGGCGAGAATGTCTTTATAAACTTTAATGTTTATTATTAATTAAAGTGCATTGCATGTTGTGTAGATAGCACATAAATAAGCCCTTGATGTGAAGAGCTATCGACCAGCATTTGATTTCAATAATATAGTATTAGTTATTACTGTATCGTGTGGTTATCGTACTCCATGTTACCATTCATGGTTCTGCTGTCTCTCTCGGTCCGGTCATTCAGCGGATGTTATGCCGATTCGATGCACAACACCAGCTTATCGGCGATCGAGTTTAGTTATCTACTGTAAACAATGACGCCTACGCTTGCTTGCCTACCCCACTGCGCAGCCTACATACTAGTTAATGGGGTCTTGATTACACATTGTGCTCAATCGATTCCAATCTTATGGTGAATCGACGCCCGTCTAGAAAGACGGGCGTCGATTCACCATAAGATTAAATATAGAAATATTTGGTCCCTTTTTGCTGATCTGGGTTTGATAATTTATATATTAATATCTATTATGTGGTGTATAGTTTACATAAATATAACTTTATATAAATTTTTTCATCTTTCAGTTTGTTGCTAGTTGTTTGTTTGTTACTAACGGTTTCTTTTGAAAATAAATATTAATTAAAATTTTAATTAAAATATTAATTGAAATTAAAATTTTCACACAATGTGTTATGCTGAGCGTAGTGGCTCAGCGAGAGATACGCAGACTTTCAATCTCAGGGTCACTGATTACACAAAAATACAAACGGTACAGAACCCTCGGTGAGCGCGTTTGTTTCCTACTTTGCCGGTGGTTTATACTAAGGCTTGTTACGAACGGTTTTCAAGTTAGGTCTACAAAGAACTTTGGGTTCTAAAATGAAAATAATATATGTGATGAGAAACTGTGGGTCGTAACAATAAAACAACGATTTTCAAAACACGAGATTTTTTTGTTAATGCAATATTTATATTTTGCAAAGGTTATCACGGTTATTATCTCAATATGTTATAAAATAAATAATACGCAACAAAATATACAGAAACAAATTTTTATGTGACATTTATCATTTTATTATAATTACGATAACAAATCATAATAATAATAAATTGGAGGTATGTATCAATAAATTTAATAATAAGTTTTAGTGACCATGTGGACTGAATCTGAAAAGTACCATACTCAAATGCACACTGCATGTATACAGGCCTTCTCGGCCTCAGCCTTCAGGCCAGGGTTAATGGAAGCCGAATTTGGATTTGCTAACTTCACATTTTTCACCTTTCGGTTCTAGGACATGCTAGTCACCGTAACTTGTGTACTTGATAAATAAGGGAGTAGGATTCAGCTTAAATGCAATATTTTTAAAGTTTGATAATTAATGTATGGGATTCTTATCTTTTGAGTACTTTGGGAATAATCCTTTTTAGGTTTTTTTTTATGTCACATAAATGACGGGATGAGCTGAACGCCCACCTGATGTTAAGTGGTTACCTACGCCCATTATCACAGCAGTACGACTATTTGCTTTCCACCGGAACTGCAAAGCGAGTGCATCACTGCTTGGCGGCAGATTGGGTTACTATTAACTTAGATACGGAGCCATTACAAATGACAATACAAATAAAAATAAGATGCACCAGAAAATTGCATGTGAATAATGCAGACGTACGTCTAGACTAAAATGCTGAAATGTAATTTTGTCTAGACAAGGCGTCGCCCTCAAGTACTTACTACCCCTTTGATACAATGTTTTGTTACTAACAGTTAACTTTTCGGAATCTACTGTCATTTGCATTATTTGTTTTAAATATAAATACAGTTTATTTATTTATAACGTTGATAATGCAGGTTTATACACGATGGTACCAGCAGGAGTACAATACTAAATATAATCAGCGAAGTAAACCGATTTCGGTCAAACTTAAGGTCAAATGACACGAGTAATTTTTTTTGCCTTCTTTTTTGCTATTTGCTGCCAACTAGAATCTAGCGGTTTCCCGCTACTTCGTCCACGTGAATTTTTTTTGGCCTGATCTCGAAATTAAAGTTGACTTAGTTACTCCTTATAACATCAGCTGTCTGTCAGTGAACGTCCTGTCAAAATCGTTTCAGAAATCTCGGAAATTTGCTGAAACAAAAGACAGACAGACACGCAGACAAAATAAATGTTTTTATTTATTTTTGTCTGCCTGTCTTATTCCCTAAATAATTTCGAATGCATTTAGTAAAAACCTGTTATTTTGACATTACAAACAGACACTTCAATTGTATTTATTTGTTTTATATTGAATTAACGTGATTTAAAAGTCATGACATTACATGACTTTTATTGAGTTTAATGTCCGCAAGTAGGTTTAAATGATTATTTCCACCTTCACCTTGTTTTTGCTAATTTATTATTTTTAATGTTTGCGGTTACTAAAATAATGATACCTTTAAAAATAGGTTATTCAATAATAATATATATCTCTGTTGGCCGGAAATATTGTAACTAATGAAGATTATGTAACAATTTTATTGGTGACATCGGTTTTGAGTAATCACAAAAGTGTAAGGATACTGGGATATACCGTATCAGCCTTTAATGTTCCAATTGATACATGCCTACTCTAGACAAGCGAGAGTGAATGAGCTTTAATCCACATGAAATTTCAATTTGGTTTGGTAGTTTTTACATGTATTCGGAGAGGTCTTCCTCTCAAGTGAGAACCACAAGAATCACACACATCAATGCTTCTATGCATCAACGGTACCCACTGAATATAAAATAAAGTTTGTTTTCCTGTTATTTGAAGTTTCTTCATAACAATAACATGTTTATTGTGTGAATCTTTCATGTGGCTTTATTATAGCCGCTGGCAGAAGATTAACATTGAGAACATAGCAAGCGTGGCGGGGCGTCGTCCGGGCGTGAGCCGGGCTCGCCAATGTACTGAACTATACTAGGTCTTGCACACACGAGCGTCCCGCCGAGCGAATCTACGACGAGCGTTGTGTGAGCTAACATAGTAAACAATTTAAAGAACGGTAAGTTTTTAGTACAACTAGTGTACAGACTCAGATTCAGATTCATATTATTTATTGATACATTGTGATAGATATATACAGTGTGAATTAAAAGTGTACAAAATAATAGTAATATATGAGTATTATTAAAATACTTAAATAATAATAATAATAATTTAAATAGCATTAATTGAAAATGTCAAATTATCATAATAACTTAAATAATAATTATTTATAATCCTCATAACATAAATTATGATGTTATGAGGATTATGAATAATATCCTCATACAAATTGTGAATCGAGACAGAAAATAAAAAAAAAATTAAGTACGATAATTCTCTTTTTTATAGTTTTTAACCACATATAAATTTAAAAACTTAACTAAGCTTGTGGCTAAGGGGCCTAGGACAGTGTTTACTGCTAAATTATTCTTCTGTACGAAATAGATAAGCTGTATATAATGTTTGTACACATTTGAACAATAAATGTTACTTTATTACCTATTTTTATCTTTAAGCAAACACAATGAGCATTCATTGTGTCGCGGCGTCGCACGTTGCAGTGGTCGGAGTATGTTTTTGTGATCTCATCAAGGACGCCAAATTGGATACGGTGGGAAATTGGCTAGATTGCTATCATTTATGAAACTGACGTAGAAGTTTGCACACAAAGAGGGCTTAAATTTATGTAAAAATATTATTAGTTACAACTTCTTTCAAAAAAAAAAAAATTATGGCTTCATCATTTAAAAAAAAAAAACTATGGTGAGTATATATACCTAATAGAGAACCTATATGTCAGAATTATGATATGTAATCATACAACCGAAATTTCATATAGTGAAATAGAGCGTCCCCCGCCTCATTTGTCCGTATGTATGAACGCGATAACCTCCAAAACTACCGAACAGATTTTGATACGATTTTTACCAATGAACGCCAATTTATTCCTACATTTATAAAAAATATTTATATTTATTAAAAATGTCTTTATACCAAACTATTCGGCCCAGTGTAAGTGTAACAGTGTAAGTAACAAGTGTAAGGTATGCAGTTTTGCGCGGATAAAACACGACGCGACAATGTGTGTTACACATTAAAAACAATACATTTTTTTATTAATTGATGGTCCACTTCCCAGGTTGGAGTTGGTCCTATAGATATTCATGGAAGAGTTCAACCATAAGGTTAAAAATTGCGAATGAAAATATAGACGCTAGTCTATTAAATTTTTAAATATGTCCCTTGGTGATATCTTTCCCACTTTATTTCCTTTCATAATCCAAGTTAACTTTTTTTTTTTTTTTTTACGTGGGGAAATGCACTCGCATACCGCCCTGCCACGGGGAGACAGAGCGGTTATGTGGGACTAGACCCACTAAAACCCCACGATGTCGTCCTCTGCCGCTTAGTGGCGGGAACACGGGAACGTTAAAACACACATCCGCGAACCCGCCGCGGCTGTCCGTTTCCGGACCCCCCTGTTTTGGCATCGGGTGCCACTCCTCTGTTTGCGACACGCCAGGACATATGGCGTGTCGCAACCACCTCGGGGACCAGGTCAGCGAAAGGGCGTCAGACGACCCCGTGTCTAGACGCCCTAGGTCCCCATGCGACGGGTCAGATATGTGGCCCCGTCGCCTGCCACTACGGCCGCAGAGGATAGGGAGAGCGGCGCCTCGCAATACCGACACTCCTCTTCCCCTGCGGCCCCACCGCGTCCGCCATCGAACGGTGGCGACCCCGTCGTGGCCGCGGTAGGTAGGGAGAGCGGCGCACCGTTATACCGGCACTCCTCTCCCACCGCGGCCCCTATCCCTCAGCTGCGATGCCTCCCATTCGACACCGCAGCCCGCCTCAGTTGCGGTGCCCCCCATAAGGCACCGCCACCTACAATGCCGCTCCTAGTTGGCTTGAGAGGCAAAGCCTAAAGGAGCGGCCCTTCCGGGTTCCTCTTAGCTTCACCGTGGGTGACCAGGCCACGGTTACTAAGCCCCCCCGCCCCGACAAGGCGGGAACCCACGGGGGGGAATCCAAGTTAACCTTCCCATTAGTAGAAATAGTCTATCGAATACAGGATATCACTCAATAATATTTTATCCTGACCACAGATAATTAACATAAGCAGGTAGAGGTACTTGCGGTAAGCATGCCCAATCTCGTTCTTTCACGTGGGAATTGCGCAGGCGCAACCAGTTAGTTCTCACGTCCCATTGTCTTAATCAAACCGCTTAGCTTTTGACACATCCGCCTCATTCGACTTGTTAACGGGGTTATAATGTAGCTAGATAATGATAAATGTTTTTCAACGGACCAATGTAAAATTTATTGGTTTGACACCCCTACGAACAGAAAACTGATTCTAAAAGTTATTTCTTTGTACTTCCTTGTCTTTTGAAGTTCTTGTCTTTTGAAGCTCTAATATTTCTTTTATCAAGAATATTCAAAAAAGATTACGGAGAGGGTTGAAGCCTAGGGGTACAGACGCCGACTATCAAACGACATGTACAAACGAGAATGTTCGATTGACAATGCCTCGTTCTTAAAGCGGTGAAGTATAACATTAAGAGGTAACTGTCATAGATCGAAAAATTCGAAGACATGTGATATCTACCTATCCACATTAACCTTATTTACTTTCATTGGTCGGGAGTAGGCCAGTGTCTCTTCAATGGAAACATTTAAGGCGGGTACGGATTCATATAAGGGCAAAGCCAACAAACCTGAGTCGTATTTCTGATGTTATAGGCAGAGGTAACCACTTACTTTCAGTTCGTCCCGTCACTTACAAGTGACGGGACGAACTAAAAGATATTACGAGAGCTTGTGGCCAGTTTTTCTTCCTCTTTTAAGTAAATGGACAACTCTAGTGTCAAACATTTGAAGCTGCCCGAAGGTCTCCGATGTGGCTTTATGTGGCATTGTCTTGTGTTTTCGCTTGGGCTGAACATTTTGTATCCTTTCTAACTAATATTATAAATGAGAATGTGATTTTGTTTGGTACTTTTTCACCCCTTAACTACTCAGCCGATCATCATGAATTTTTGTATACACGTTGTGAGGGGTACAAAAAAGGACATAAATCTATTTTATAAGCCTACAATAACGAAAGCGAAGCCGCGGGCATACTTTCATCTCTTATTCTTTATGGTGGTACACCCTATAAGTTAAAAGATGAACCATCCATATAAGTCATTCTTCATATGGATCCATAATCATCCATATGAAGAAATCGCGTAAGTTTGTATAGTGTAACGTATAGTATAAAAAAAAAACATATAGCTGAATTTAGACAGCTCCTTCTTTTTTAAGTCGGTTAAAAACATGATATCTAGAGTTGCGCCGCAGAATGCTGTACAGTAATCCGAATTACAATAATTTATACATAAATTCGATTAGACTAATTATGAATAGTTTTAATTAATCGTGAAGTAATGTTCATGTTGAATATTGATAAATATAAATTACAAATCTAGCAAGTGACTGGATACGAAAATAATAAACAGGTGTTTTTTTTTCCGCCCGAGTGTCCGAAGAACAGGGGTTATATCAACTTGAGCAGTCACTTGCAATTAAAAATATACAAAATTTTGCATTGACAATAAATTTCTTTACATTTGCTGGCAGTGCTGCAATATTTGGCTATCGATATCAACAGTCCCTCTGACGTTGACGATGAATGAAAATCAATGTACATTGTTGCTTATGACCACGCGGACGACATGAACAAACCAAGTGGTTCCTTTCTTTACGTAAATAAGGCGTCTGTTACGTAATTTATTAATATAAATGCGAAGACAATACGTTTTGCGTCGGTGTCGGCGTCAAGGTCGGGGTCGATGAACCTATTTACGTCTTTCAGAAAGAGGCGCCGCCAATGCCCCGTCCGTCTCTCCCCGATGTGCCCCGCACGTAGATTACAAAATTATCATATCACATACTTACATTCAATATGTTATGATAGGTACATTATATAAACAGTATATTTAAAAACAACGTCATACCTACAAGTGCAATATACCGATGTCCTGTTTTCTTTGGTCCCGGTTTCTTGAACTTTGTACCTGCAGATACTGCAATATGAACCTGATTGCTGTTTGCTATTTGGGCTTCTTGAAATGTTTGCCTTAAAGATTTGTTTTATTATTGGATAAACGGCGGCAAAACACCCGCCAAGCTGACCGCCACGCCACGTTTCTTATCCAACCAATTTCGACCACTTTTGATATCTCCGTATATATCTGTTTCTGTAACCTGGATTTGGTTTTGAGAAGTTTCCAATGAAATGAGCCAGTAAGTGAAAGTTCCATGTTTCTGGTTCTCTATCTGTGGTATAGCCCGTCTATTGCATAAAAGTAGATCTATTGCTTTCTGAATTGCGCTAACCTTAACTTAAATCTCCTGTCCTGTGCTTTGGATATCAATTATTATATTTTCTTATATACTTAATAAAATTAACTACTACTTACTCGCCCCGTACTGAAAACTCGCGACCTATCATCATTGAATGAGGCGATTTTTAAAACGAAAATTACGTGTTTGTACCTATTTGTAACTATTCAATAGATGGCGTATGGACAGTTTGAACTCGTTCTGTCGTAGTCAAGGTATTTAAACGGATTTTTCGACAATAAGGTGGCCCGTTCTTACTTCTCAAAGTATTACGTAACCTAATGACCGTCGCCGTCGTGTTAAAAATGGCTGCTACACAGTTCGGTGTTCCGTTTTCAAATTTAATTTTAATGATTCCAATAATACAATATTATGCCCAAATAAACTCCGGAAAAAGCATTACCCATGCTTATTCCAAGTTTCAGGTATAAACGGTGTGCTATCTATCTATATAGATCGCTATCGGACAAACCTATATACTAGTACACGACATACCCACAAGCTCTGATACGTTCAAATCGAATTAGAAAATCTCTGCTCGCTCGTTTAATTATTCAACTAAACCGTTTCCAACTAACCGTTGGTTTTTTTTTGTAAATATATACATTACAATAGTTGATTTTCACACGGCAAAGGTGTGAAATGAGTTGGCTAGACAATGCCGGTGTAGGACGTAGTCAATATTTGCGTTGTTGCTGACGTCTTTGCAGGATTCGTTCTCGTAAACAAGTACAGCGACAGATTCATTCCCGGCTTTTATTACTCTTGGCCGGGTTGTTGTCGTGTCTCTAGTCCGTCGTCTGCATATAAATATAAAAAAAATGGTCCCCCTCCCTTGAGAGACTGTATGAACAAATATATATGCGTCATGTGGAGAGCATGGTCTCAGTCAACTAACACCGTAATTTTTAAAGAGCTGAAAAGTAAACCTTTTAGCAAAGCCACAACTTATATTTTTTTAAATATCATCAGTGCAGTAACTATAGCTTAGCGATTTAAGATCATTCCCAGTATATAGAATCCAGGATCGAAACTGACATCCATGTTTTCTTATCTTCGAGTGGTACTATTTTTGCCGATTAATTTGGCGTCCATTTAGCGCGTTTGGTTAGCCATTTTCTATGAAAGAGCTTATTTCTACATGGGGTGGGCATTAAATTAAAAACTATTGATAGATTAAAATATAGTAAAAAGCTTACTTATGACGTTCAAAATTATGTTACCATGTACCAAAACAAGATATAACATGTGCCGACCGCCAAAAAACCCTGATATGTGAAATAAAAATTAGAAATTCCGAACATACTTCACACATAGATTTAGCGCTAGTTAATTAGACCTTCATGGGAATCAGATCTTAGTGTGTTGCAGTATTGCACCTAGGACCTATACATAGTTAGGTAAGTCAAGGCGAAAATGTTTTTCTGTTTAGCCACATAGAGGGAACGGATCAGCAAAGGCCGTGTTCTTTTTCCTTTTGCCACGTTCATATTGTACCATAATTATATCTACTCGTAATTAAATTATCGCTTAACACCAAAAGAGATTATGGTCAAATATTATTTTTGAAAAAAAATTCTGATTGTTGTTTGCCCCACTCCAGTAGTCACTACATCCTCGTTCATGCAGTAAAATAATGTCTGAGTAATTGAGTAATTCCCCTTTTATAAACAGTGAACTTGCAATTTGCATTCAGAAATTTGTTTTTGCTAGTCTGTTTACCGCGTAAAGGTTGAAGTTCAGAACTTGTAGATAATCGACATTAGTTTGTCATGCGTTTTACGCATGTTTCGTGACTTAATTTATGTGTTTTCCTGGGTTTATTTCTGTTCTCAAGTTATTATTATAATATTTTCGAGAGTTAAAGGCAATTGCAGTTACCACACAAGATTCAGCAAAGCAATTTCGAGCAATGATTGTAACCAAATACTACAAAATCAAAATCATTTACGTCTATTTTGTCAATTGCTTAACAATTTCTGTTACAGTAGTATTTGTGAAAACTTAGTTCGGGGAATTACTGCTACCATTATCTTTTACAACCGCTAATCAGTATTTTGCTCGCATAATGAGTATTAGGCTTGAAAAATGTATGTGTAATAGCAACGCGCGAAATTGTAAAGGAAAACATCGTCAAGTAACCGACATCATAAGACATTTTAAACCATATGTTTTTCATGTGATAATAAAACACACTGATCACATGAATAACATATTTGCTCAGACCTTGCACCTAACCGGTACGGTGATTGACCGTCGCCGGTTAATCACACCGCGACGCCCGCAAAAACTCAGGGTAAATACACTCCCTAGTACCAAAACCTATTTTATATTCCTCGGTCACGTTTCTCTAAATTGTACGAATTGCGTCATACTTTACTAACATACACGGTGGGACCACCGGGAGAAAACACCGCGGTGTTCTATTTTACAAGAGTACGCTAAAACAATGACACTATTGACAACTCAAAAGTGCTTTTTGAGTTTTTTTCCGTAATATTGGTTACATTTAATTTTGGTTACATTTACATGACCTTACATTTACATACCAATATTACGGCAAATAGAGTTCGAAACTTCTTTGTTGTTTTATTTTTAATGGGCGTTAAATCAATATTTATTTACATTCCACTGCTGGGCAAATATGATCCCATGCCTCCCAGACGCTAATCAGGCATTTTTGAATTGTCGTGCATCAGGCAGGTACCGTAAAATCCCTCATTCTATTTCTATTTTTAAATCGTCATGTCGTATTTTTAAAACCACAACGGTTTTCCCTTCATTCGATTCTGTTTATTACAATACAATAAACAATCAGTGGATGTACTATGACTGGTATCGCTTCTAGGAAGCAGTCCGACATCATGTACTCAAACAATGATTCAAGAGCCGAAAACGTTGAACGCTGAGCCGTCTAATAATGCATGTGGTTCCCTCCCAGTTCCCAGCGGTGCACATGTTTTCGTTATATACCGTATGACTGATCACGAGTGTCTCTGTATTTGTGGCTGTGGTGCAAGCGGCCGGGTATTTCCGGTTGAACCATATTTGTGTCAGGCCGAGTCCGAGTCCAGCGGAATATTCTCGGAGATGTTTACATCGTGCACCTTGTTTACTGTTTACAACTCGCTCGCATTGACCGCGTTCAACCAAACACATAATATGCATCTTCACAAATAAGATTCATTGTGCTCATGCGTCCGTATTCAAAGAACGAAATTTATGATGCCATTTGTCGAATTTGCATGTCATTTGTAAAATAAATTATGGTAATTTGATTCACCTATGTCAGCTCGAAGATTTTTAGGTATGAATAAGAAACACTACCCTGAAATATTTTTTTTGAAAAAAAGTATATACTTTTGTTAATATCTACAGGATCTACTAGGACATACAATACCATAAAAGTAGTAATAAATATCGTGTTAAATACAATAGATATAGCGAGAACTAGATTCTACAAATTTTCATACCAATAATCGATTAGTTTGAATGAATTTATGTTTATTTTTTTTACCCGAAGAGGAAAAAAATCCTCTTACTTGGTCGGTCAATCTGTTTGTTTTAAGGTTTTAACTGTAAATGCCTGTATCTTCAGCTATACGCCACAGCGGGCTGAAAATTTTTGAGTATTGTGTGCCTATGGCGGATAAATATTTTATAAATATTACAAGTGGTGGCATAAGCTCGAATCGGGTTCGCATACCGAAGATTAGAGCTTAGCCGGTTTTTTAATTTATAATGATGTCGAATTTTAGTTTAACCATTAATTTAACCATCTATTTATCAGCGCAAAAATGAGTTTAAAATCGTGGGTATAGATACTAAGACAAGCGTCTAATTTTTCTTATTTTATATATACTTAACATTTCCGTTCATAGTATTGCTCAATAATAAGTTTGACCTCTCCATAGAATTAAAAACGTGAACATGAAGGAGCCATCGTGTTTACAAACACGACCTTCCGATAATGGGTTATCGCAAATACGCACAGATTCTCTATTATTAACTGGATGAATGAATGAATGAGTAGGAAAAGTATTTAAATACCTTAGTTCGTTTCTGTCGTTGATGACGATACTGTTTTGCTGTGAGCGGAATTCTAAGAATGAAACACTATTAGTGTAGAAACAGCAACGTTCTATTCATAGTGGATGATGAGATATTTGATAGATGGATGACGCGGCCTCGCCGACGGACGCGTCGTCCCGGCGCGTGCGTGTCTTGTTGCAATGCATCCCGGTGTTACTAGTACATGACTACATATATTGAGGGATTCCATATAAAGAAAATCGCTTAGAGATATCGATTGTGTGCAAGCATCGGGTAGATAAGGCTATTTAATCCCAATAATCAGCACACACGTAGTCACGTGTGACGTGACCATAAGTCTATGGTCATCATTATTTATAATTTGGTTGATAAAATTTTATACATTTTGACATTTACAACCGCCTTATTAAAGCTAGCATCTCAATTAAAATGTCCTGCCTACTGGTACGAAATGCCAGCTTTTTAAAATGATGGTTCTGAATAGATCGATCGTAATTAGCACTAGAAAATGTGCCTTAGAAAATGTGCCTTTTTCATCCGGAGAAGTAGTGCCTCCCATATATATACCGCCAAGCAGCGGTGCAACTCGTATTGCTGTACTCCGGTGGATAGTTGTGGGTACCGGTGAAATTACAGACGTTATAACCCCGTCTTGGGTGACGGGCGTAATTAGATGCGACTCGGGGACTTCATTCAAATGCTTGGGTCGGGAAGACCTAAGTCATATTACTGTATTTATGGGCGAGTGTGACCACGTAACATCGTCATTTTAGTAGTATAAAATCAAATATGCCGCCCCGTATCAGGCGCTTTATTCCGAGTTCTTATTGCGTCTTTGTTATGGCATCACCGAGTTTCTGGTTTGGCGCCGGGCGTCGACGCTCTCGCCACCAACACCGTTCCCGTCCCAGATCACGCGCACATAGATCATAAACTTACTAGATACATCTATTCACGCAGATCTGCCTTGACGGATGACGCGCTCGTCGCGTAACGATGATGTAAGGCTATGCTGATTGCTCCACGCCAAACATTGCTTTGTGAATACAAGTCAGCTGACAATTATGTAACACCTGAACTATTTATGGTTTCAGTTATTTTTATCTTTTCAATAAACAATTTTATAGAAAAAAATAATATTATTTACTGCATTTTTAACACGACCTCGCCACATTCTTCGTATTTAAAAATTAATTATTTAAGTTCGTAATTTTTTTTTTGTTCTTAAGAAACAGAAAAATATCACGGATGTTGTTTAAGGTTTTTATTTTAATCACTATTTTTTCGTGTGGATGGATGGTAAATCTTTTTGAAATAGTTAAGTCCTTTCACAGGACACCTCGTTACAAGTAATCTGGCAGGCTGGATACAATACTGAAACCGAACCGAAATTAAAAATATCTAGGTTATTTCTAATAATAATAACAACATGTAATTTGGCATGTGTATAGCTTTAGGACTACAACTAAGAAAACACATTTGAAATCTGAGACTTTGATTTGAAACTGTGATTTGTTCTTAATTTGAAATTTAAGAATAAAAATTATAAATCATATATTATATTTTATTGACGTTATTCGAAAATGTACTCATTGTTATCTATAGGTAGAGAGTAGGTTTCAGGTATAAATATGAAAATAATATAGAAGAAGACATTTAAGTATAGAAAAGGCCCTAAAATCTATTCAATCTACTTCCGTCTTCCTGTTCCTACCTATTTTCCTACCAATTGATTTAAAATTATTATTTTCATAATCTTGGCTGATTTTAAGTCATAGTATTCCATGACTTAAAATATTCCACGAATAAAAGCTTTTAAAATGTAATTACAAAACCGAGGTCGGCCATGAATGACCATTAAAATGGCAAATAATTACAAGTACCGTAGCCCCCAAAATTGTAAGGTTTACTGTTACTAGGGTAGAGTATTGTTTAAACATCATCGTAGGACTAATTTATTTGCAATCATTGCCGCCGAGAGCTCGAACCAGAATAAAATGCAAATACAAATCACATGACTAGAGTCGCATCGGAAGTGAGAACAATGCACACCGAGAATGCTGTGTATTAATAGGGCTAGGTTAAAATCGGATCGAGACATTGCGGCAGGACCGGACCGATTTGGTTGCGGCGCGGTGACTTCGCCTACGCACCTCGTGATTCATTCGTTTGGCCGAGCAACGGTAAACATTACCCTAATTACACTGGGCCACTGCAATGAGATTCCACCTGGTACGAACTCGAGTCCATTAGGAAATACAATACGAGAATCTAAGTTTTTTCCGCTTAAAATCATAGTCTCCCTCGAACCGCGCTAGTATTAATTAATGAAGCAATAAAGGAACTAAATACGAGGAACTTCTACATCATACCCTTCAAGGAACTAAGGAAGTCAAGGTGGTCAACTTTGAATAGATCACGGCGCATTTATCAATTCAAAGTGCAATCATTAGCATCGGCCCTTAAATTGTGCCTGGTTAATTGCCGGTGCGTCAGAGTGAACAATTGATGATGCAATGCTACATTCTTGGCATTGTCGCGCAATGACGCAAACTATCAAAAATGCCGTGGAATTGCTTATCGCAAATGCATTTTTCTTTTTACGAAGTAACCTGCGGTGACGCTCATTAAGCTTGTTCCGGTCTATCTCGATGATTGTTTGAGAATACTATTAAATGTAAATTTTTCCTTTACATTGTTGTTGGGAATAAATATTGTTTCATTGTTTAATTTTTCTGTAGGTACGCCGAACGTCCTTAATAACAAGATTAACAAACCTTGTGTTTTTCCAAAATTTGTTTGTCAACAATCTTGATGGTTCAACCTGTTATTGGAATATTCTGGTCGGAATATTTAGGTCACTCTTATGCCCCTGTCTTATACTTGGATTCCCTGTGTCACAGGTATCATGGACAAACACCAAGACCTGAAGACAAACTTCATGTTCAACACACAGCGTTGCCCTGGTCGGGAATCAAAGCCGTTTCCATTTCATTCAGATCACACAAATTTCTAATAATAATATATAATTTTACGTTTCGTCTTAACTTCCACGACACGATTTTAAGCTACATGAAATGACTTGATCTAACTGATGACTCGGGCAATAGAAATGTTAAAGAAATAGTATCTTTATTTTTGTAAAGTAAATAACGTAGCTCAGCTGTTCTTGGATCAAATGGGAGACACTTTATAATTTATTTATTTTTATAAGCGTGTGTTGATCCGAAGATAGATGAAAGCTATCAATCTTCCTGCAGGAAAACTTCGTTGCCTGGCCCGTACCGTCGATTTGTCTTGCTTACAGCTGAGACGTGCTACACAAATCCCACACCCAGTGCCTGCATTTTTCAACGCTATCATCGCGTTTCGTTTACAGGAGATAAATAGGAGAAAATATTTTTTTTAAATGTCATTATTAATGGCGTGTATTTTGAAAGAGTTGTAATAGTCAGAAAACTATAATATAATTAATCTTTTATACATATAAAAGCTGTTTGTTGGTAAGCGCATCACTTGAGAAGAGCTGGACAAATTAGATTATTGCTTTTAAAAGTTCAGAATCGTTAAAATAAGGTTTTAAGAAGGAAAAAAAAAAACAAATAAAGCTACTAGGAAAAATGGGAAATTCAGGAGAAATTGATAGTTGATAATAATATTGATTGGGACCCTATTTTTGCTACATGCGCAAATAACAGTTTAATAATAGTGATTGAATTTGAAATCCAGAAATTAAATGAATTTAATCTGATTAACCTTATTAGAATTTCGAATTGCTACTACAATGATATCTCTCTCTCTCTCTCTTTCTTTCTCTATACTATTTACTTACCTTTAAGAAAATGAAGTGTATTACTAATACATATTTTCCGAAGGTTAATTAAGTAGATAATGTCAAAATACCTGAAAAGGCAAGGTTCTCATCGTTCAAAATTACAGAAACGCGACGTGAAGTTATTTTTTACGGCCATCAAAGATTTGGCGTTAATGGAAGCACTCAGTAGTAAATGCCACTACTCCTAGCTTGTCTAAGTCTAAATTATAAAGCTCTCGATTAGTCGATTAAAGTCTCGATTAGTCTAAATGATAAGCACTAATCGATTTGTTACGAATGGCCAGACAATATACGTAGCAGTTTTATAGCCATGATGTCAGATAAGTACAGAGTGGGTATCGTAAACATTCGACGAATGAAAACGGTTAAATCTGGTAATTCAATATAATATATTTATTTTAAAACGTCATCTTTTATAAACGTCATCTCACTACACGAAAATGAATTACGACGTACATTGACTTTCACTAGTCTTTGTAGCTATTTCCAAACACAATGAACTAAAGTGTTAAGATCACTTTCCGTACATGTTAACAGACGAGAACGTGATATTTCTTTCATATTTTCGTCGTCTTACGTGTCTCTACAGGACATAGCGTATCTCAGACGGACAGATATTCCAGTAGTTGCAGCAGATAATGCGCTATTTACTATAGATTTATTTCTGCTTGCGCTTCAGTATTGTTTGTTTGCTTTAATATTTGCGTGCGGCTCGATGGAGTCCGCATTTAGACGCAACATGAGCCGTCGGTGCCGTCCTGACGGAGCGTCGAGACGCATCACCCATCGGCCCGATGCACCGCTCCAACAATAGGACACATCTCTAAATTATCTTTTTTATGCATTCCATTCCTACGGATACATGTTACTGGGCGCCGCTGAGCCGACTCCTGCGCCAACAATTTCACTTTATTTTTGTCTACATCAAATGATTCTATGTCTAGCTTACGCAGGTTTATTTGGTAATTTTAATTTAAATTTGACTTGCGTCAGTTTCAGACACTGACGTGTGTAAAACACGCACACGCATAGGCCAATTGGAGACCAATAATGGTGTTTCGTGCAGTCATGATCGTGTAATTTTAATCAGAGTTTGGTAGCAGTTTCCGATGGCCGTGACGACAAGGAATGTTGACAGGAATATTTAGTTTTTCAGGTATTATAGTTAAAAAATATGATTTTTATTCAAGGATATAGTAAACATTTTTTTTAGAGACAACCACATGATACCAGTTCTCGTGATTTAGCGTGCAAAGCATACGTATATAAATAGAGTGATGGCTCGCTTTTGTCATATGTCATGTCACAATCCTGTTGTCTGCGTCTACCCACGGCTGGTCCAGCCACTGAATGAAGAATATAAATAAAGCCCGCAGACGTCGCGCCCTGCTGATCTCTTTTCTATCTATATTTTCTATTATGAAAAATAATGAATGTAACTCATTTTAACATGATACTCGAATTTGGAATCTGTCGAAATATTATAAAAACAAAATAATCTCAACCTTATTTCTTGCCCATACGGGGTAAAACATACAATTTCAAAAAAATAAATAAATAACGATAACGATAACGAGAAAACCAAAGATTGGCCTTAATAATGATAATTTTCAGCTAGCAACGCTAGGGATGACTGTAATCTTCAAATAGTCAGTCGTAGCATGCACGAGTGGTGAAAAGTGATATAAACTCTTGCACTTTATCGATGCAACGGTTTTGCAATTATTATTGTTTACTTTTCTTAAATGATCCCTCTTATCTAATCACAGTTAAACGACGTCTGAAAATAAACTGTTTACTAACTTTCCATAATTGTATTAGGCACATGTGTCCACCAAACGTGTTGCTCGGAGGTGATTGAATGACCCTTAGCCTTCCACGTGCCAGTGATCGCGTTTGTTTTCATTTCGTATACCCTACGGCTATAATGGAAATTTTCATAGGTTTTTCGTGTTGTGTTTGTCGTTAAGCTACTTTTATTGCATAGCAGTTCATTGTAACGTTAATGCACTATGCCACGTGTAAGAGTTACTACGCGCAATTTTTTTACAACATACCTACGAATGCAATTGCGACAATGGTGATATTATATAAGAACTGATTCGATTTTATAGCCTTTACGAAACTGTAAATAATCGATCGCACGAATGATGCCTCTTATCGTTACACGTGTTTCAGTTTACTATTCTCGGTACGTTATTCACTACTATTTTTCTCTCCTCACTAACTGCCGTGCATATTTGTTAATCTTTACACGTTCATTATTTTTTGTTGCAAAATATACAATTTACGTTGGTACCTACGTCAATACAATGTATTCATACTCAATTTATATCCTGTTTTTGACGTTTTTAATTAATTCTTATGAATAACTATTTATTTATATAATAATGTTTTAGGTTAAAGGCGATAACTAGTATGAAACAAAGTCCTGACTTGCCGACTGAATGATTGGTTATTTGTTTGACTGACATTCAGCTAAATTGCTTGTATATACCTATAGAGAATCGTTGATGCTATATCATTGCCAATAGCAAGCAATTTTAGATTTCTAAAAAAGCGAACAGCTTCTTAAATGAAGAAAACGGTAAAAAATAATCAAAAGCTAAATTTAGTATTATATTTTAAGTTTTTTGTTAATATATAAATGCAAAAACAGCAATCCGCTGTTATGTGAAACGTATGAAGTCAATCCTAATATTTATATGGTGCTTGGTAAATACCATTCGATTTGTTCACAAGGAAGAAACATAATACGAGCACGACAAAAAGAAATGTAAGAATATCGTACTTTTAGTATTTTAGTATATCCATAAGACACTTCAATTTAGAATGTGTCTTTTGTGGCTAATGGGAAATAGGTATTGAAAATTAGATTAGTTTGTTTGCTGGGAATCGAACCCGGGACGCTCCATGCGATGGGTTACTACCAACTTAGCTACGGATCTGTTTATTTGAGAATGTGCTTAGTATCTACAACTACTACTCGTAATACCAAACACAGAGTGATTCGGGTGCAGTACATAAATATGCTTCAGAAGTTGAAATTTTTTTCCAGCATCTTAGTAATTCAATAATAGATACTAAAACAACAAACGATTCCTGTCATTACTAGGATTCCCTGTTGCACAGGCGGGCAGGCATAGTCATTGAGCTGTCAAGTTCTTAGTTCGGGGCAAACCACTAGTATCTCTTTTATTATCCCATTATCGTGGCTACCCGCATGGCTATAATACAATGCAACGGCTGGCGTGGGAATATATTAATCTATCAATTGAAATAACATCTCCCCAATTATTAACAACGTGAATCCTATACATAAATTGGACACGAAACTGGCACAGCGTTATAAGTATGTTTATAAAATATATTCGTAGTGAAAGTAAACTTGCGCGGTCAAGAGAGACGTCGACATTTACGTTGATATTAAAATATAAATCGTACTTTAAAATACCGCCGGATGTTCTCTCGATTAGGGTTCACCCAAGGTGAGCAGACGGCGAGGCGGCAGACGCGACATGAGACGACCTCTGCGCTCGACTTACTGGTTTCTAAATTAAAATCCAGTCTTTGATAGTCTCTATGGAAATTCAATACCGTCTGGCCAACACAATAGGTATTCTCCAAATGATAAAAGCCTCAAGCCAAACACTACAAACTACCGCAAGTATGAATGCTCAGAAATCGTATAGGATGTAAAATCGCTTTGATTCAGGTTCCATGGTACCAGACCTTCCCAATCTTTGTCAGTCAGTGATATCACCGCAAATAATTACGCCAATATTAAGAGCATACTTTATTGCCTACATCTTATAGGAATCAATCTAACTAGAACATAACTAATTTTGTTATTTATTGTAATTATCTTGATTTCGTTGACCTGCAACTTGTGTTTATTTTCTAGCTTTTATGGATTAATTAGATGAAAGGCACGGATGTCATGTCACCCGGCAGGGGTAGTATTCTTGGAATTGCTTCGTGCCTTGAATTTTATTGTCGCAATGCGCTATTACACACTCGTTAAGATTTTTGCGAGCATTAATGGGGTTGTAATGTATTTTTATGCTCAGATTTTATTACTTTTATTGCTTCACTTGTGTTGTTGAAAGTTAGCTCGTGTAAAAATAAATTAACAGTCCAATCTAACAGTACCTGCATGGACAATCGTGTAGTAATATTTTTCTGGAAAGTGCTACCAAGCCGCCGATCCGGAGATTCAAATCATAATCTTAAAAATATTTTGATTAAGAAGGCGTACTACACTGTTAATAATTATGTTAATGCTTGTTGTCACTCTGCTCCACGACACGCAAAATAACTTGTAATATCATTTCTGATTAGCAAGATGTATACGTATGCATAAGGAACATTTTATTGTTTGTGAACAGGATCATGGTCGCGGAAAGAAACTAATCCTCCATTAGGGGTTTCTTGCTTTTCCTTCCCCATGGAAGATCCGATAGGGTTTGAACAAGTGCTAAACTTAGTAATTACTTAGTAATAAGAACGCATGAGCTTGTAGGTAAATTTTTTTTTTAATAATGTATTTTGACTTTGCCTTTGACTGACTGATTAAAATTAAGTCTAATAAGGTGCTTCAAAATATTTTATTTTTCTATAGCATCCATTACTTACAGCATTAAAATCAGATGGATCATTTGGATGGGCTTGAAGCTTGAAACTTGAAAAAGTTTTGGGGCAATATCGTTTGATAAGTGCGGTAAAAAAGTTCTAGTCGAAAATATCATTAAAGCGTCTTTGTAGAGTAAGTTTGATAAATAGTTGCGATTTGTGGTCAACGTAAGTTTACCCCTGCATTAGTCAGCAGCTGGTAGCGTAGACGGTCGCTCTCCCGAGTCGTCTGGGGCGCAGACGAAAGAGGGGAAAGGACGATATTAAAGTATTTAGCTAGTCCCGCTGAGGGTTGGCCGGGTAAGGGCGGGCGACGCACCGCGTGGCTATGACCGGGATGCTCGGGTTAACGCACTCCAAGACGCGCACCCCATGCGTACTGCGTAGTGTGCTGCGTACGGTTAGCGTAATGTAACGTAGGACTTCGGACCCATATCTGGTGTCGATGCATTGCCGACACTCGTGAGAGTAACCTGCTTGGATAAGCGTTGCACTTAAAACCACAATTAAGTTGAATTGATCTCTCAAAATGTAACTTTACCATTCATTTTCTATTAATATCACAACCATTTCAATGAAAAAACTAACTAACTATAGGAAAAATATGCTGAAGTAAACAACAGTATCTACTTCCTTAAACCTATAATCAAATAGTAATCTACAGTATACCATTTCATTGCATGTTTGAAAACATCCTAAGGTCAGATAGTATCTATCAAGTAAACAACTTTAATAATAGTGAACTTATTGGTAGTTAATCTCGCATGAGTTTGTTTGAGGTCGCAGTAAACAGTTAAAATATTGCAAACATAATACAAAGTAAAAGTATACTTTGTATAATATTTACTTGAATTTGATGAGACATTGGTTGAAAAAAATAACGAATATAAGATTATCATCTTTTTAACAACAATAATGTAAGTGAGTTCCTACATGCATTAAAATGCATTAAAGACAATCAAGCGGTACAATTTTCCAATTGAATGTGAATTACAGAGGCGAAGTGCCTTGTTAGTCTGCCTACGTAGCGGAAATGTTTGAAGGCTTGTAGGCGCTGCATTATGTTCAATATATTATTTCGCGGCGGTCGGTGGTCGTTGCCTAATACGCCTGCATGTAGGAGGAAGGCGCCACCCCGACACTGCGAATTGCTTAATACTACCATGAGTAAGAACCATGCAGGACTATCCTGCATTACAGTGAACCACAGAATAAATTACATAAATGTGTTATTGAATTCTCAAGTATATTCTCATGTCCGCGTATACGTTCTTTTTTATTGGCGCTTGACCTCAATTTCACCTGATGTTGAGTGATGATGTGGTCGATGATGGAGCACGAAGGCCTAGAAGATACCTATTTATCCTTGACTTGAAGAGTCAGTAGTCAGTAGTTGTAGTTTTCAGGAATAACAGATGCCGGCAAAGCCCTAGGTGTTCGCAATGTGAAGGTAGAGGCGAAAGTAGAACTGAATGAAGACTGTTTCAGAATAGAGAGGGAATTCAAAATTCAAAATAATTCATGAAGTAATTATAACCTGTTTATTATTCTGGCGTAGCCTCAAATTCGAACACGTGGATAATCAACATTGATCTCTAAATTATCATAGATATTTCAATACATTAATTTTATTAATACATCCATTTACTTGTTTACCTTATTTCAGATTTTGCACCATCTTTATGTTTGTATTATACGTACGAGACTAGTAGGAGAAGTAAATATTGTTATATTAGTTATCTTTTTGTAGCATTATTTCTAAAAAAGGTAATTTGAAACATCCTATGTATTACGATTAATTAGTTTTATACGAAAACAATTAAATAATGATTACTTACCTGATTATTTTCCGAGCGTAGCGTCAAACTTGAACACGAGGATAATCAACCTTGATCTCCTAATTATCATAGATAATTCAATACATTTATATTTTATTTATACATTCAGTTAATTATTTAATTTATTTCAGATTTTGCACCTTATCTATGATACAAATAGAATAACTATTGGGTGTGTGAATATGACTCCGCCCTTTCTCAACAGATGTCGTTTTTAGTATTGTTTACGTGTACTAATAAATGACCATACTTGTATTCGATAGTACTGAATGTCAGCTATCTAACGCATTTTATGATATTTGGTTGAAGTGTAAGCAACAATTGTTTTCACCTTTTCGAAAATGTCGGTTTTTATTCCAAATAAACGTCATTTGCGGGAAGTGTTATTACATTATTTTATTGCGAAGAAAACTGCAGCGGAAACTTATCGTTTGCTTGTGGAGATTTATGGTGAGCATGCTCCGTCTAATACAACTTGCAAGGAATGGTTTCGACGATTTCAAAATAACGATTTTAGTACTGAGGATAAAGAACATGGAAAACCACCAAAAAAATTTGAAGATGCTGAATTGGAAGCATTATTGGCGGAAGATTCTTGCCAAACTCAATCAGAATTAGCTGCAGCATTAAATGTTGATCGTTCAACTGTTGCAAAGCGTTTACAAATGATGGGAATGATTCAAAAAGCCGGTGACTGGGTTCCACATGATTTAAAAGAAAGAGACATGGAACGTCGGAAAACCATTTGTGAAATGCTGCTTCAAAGACAGCAAAGAAAAGGATTTTTGCATCGGATAGTCACAGGAGACGAAAAATGGATACACTACGAAAATCCTAAACGCAAAAAAGCTTGGGTGAAACCAGGCGAACCAGGCCCATCACAGCCAAAAATAAATATTCACTGTGCCAAGGTCATGCTCTGTATTTGGTGGGATCAGAAAGGTATTGTATATTATGAGTTGCTCAAACCCTCTGAAACTATTAATGGAGAAGTTTACCGACGACAACTAATGCGTTTGAAGCGAGCCATAGAAGAAAAACGACCAGAATGGGTGAATAGACATAACAAATTAGTTCTTCAGCATGACAATGCCAAACCGCATACCGCAGAAGTCGTAAAAAGATATTTAGAGGGACAGGACTGGGAAGTGTTACCCCACCCGCCATATTCACCAGACATAGCTCCTTCGGATTACCACCTATTCCGGACGATGCAGACAGACATTACTGGAGAAAAGTTTACTTCATGTGAAAGTATCAAAATTTGGATTGACAACTGGATAAGCTCAAAAGACCAGGACTTCTTCCAGCAAGGAATACGAAAACTACCTGAACGATGGGCGAAGGTTGTAGCTGCAGATGGAGCATACTTTCAATAATTTTTTTTTTAATTTTGTAAGCGAACAAATGTGTTTTATTTTGACAAAAAGGGGCGGAGTCATATTCACACACCCAATACTACAGTACGAAACTAGTACGAGAGGTAAACAATGTTACAGTAGTTATTCTATTTGTAGCGTTATTTCATAAAAAGGTAATTTAAAGCACCCCTATGTTTTATGATTAAGTTAATTAAATAAATAATGTAATGAAACGTTGGAAGAAAAGAAAATGTTTTATACATAAGTTGAAAATGTCAAGTTACTTTACAATGATTCATGATAGCATCAATATGCGTTTCGGTTAATTTATTCTTATTTCAAGACAGATTCTTGTTTGATATTTTAATGATTATATTTTTATAGAAACTATGTGCATTTTCGTTCAAGCTTTGAATACAATTTTCATTTATCCGTAAAATTGCTTGAACGTGGCAACCCTAAGTCTAAGTTCGTGAATGAGTTCGGACAATGAGGGCCGCGGGAATGCGCGCGCGCCATGAATGCACTGACTCACAGACCACCCACGCCACAAAACGGATATTATATGAAATCTTACAAAACTGCAATCACTATCACTTGCGTTATTTACGCACTTTTAAACAATCAGTGAAACCTACACGCCACTAACGCTCAATAAATGTATAAGAGATTGTGAGATATTATATTCTTCTGTCTTAGTGATCTGTCCACTTGAGGGGATGAGAACTGCTTCGATACGATGATGAAAAGGCGATAAATATTTTAATACTGTTTTAGATCCTTCTAGTACGAGTATCATGTCTATTCAAGTATAAGTCTTTTTAACCTTAAAAAGAGGTCTCAAGTAGGCTGTTTTTTTTTGTGTACCCGATATATCTTCCGATTGTGAACCGATTTTGATAATTCTTCTTCTAAGTAAGAAATAGCTCAACTGCTATGCTCAACATAGAAATTTAAAAAATAACTTCCGGCCTTAGTGGCGAAAACAGTTTATTCCATTTTTAAATTAGTCACATGTTTGATCGATCGATTCAACCAATAACACAATTCCAAGCACCTGACTGTTTTTAAATTACAAAAAATCTTTCCTAGTTGATTGCTCTTACTCTTGTCCTGTTTTGGATCTCGCCCGAGATTTATGAACAGAGATCCATTCTGTGTTTTGAGACGATGGTTGGAGTTGAACGACTGAGTGTAATAACCTAGGCCCTTATCCTCTTCACAGTGCGTCACGTTGGTCCAGTACGTTCCTGCCGCATTCTTGGATGCATCCATCCATCCATTTATAGAACAAAGAACTTATAATGTCGGCTACATAAACATTCCATCAACTTATTTTAAGTTTCTCTTTTATACTTCCTGCTCTTAGGTATATAAATTAATGACGTGTTTCCTGATAATGCGCTTACATGGAATCGAATTAATAATTTTGTCATTGTAAGAAATTGCTTGTTATGAACTCACAAACGCCGAAAAAAATTGCAATATTATATAATAATCACATTGAAACAATGAAATTTCATTTCACCGAAATATAATGGACAAAATATAATGGAAATATAATCCTTACATAGTATAAATCAAAGTCGCTCCCGCTGTTTGTACGCTTAGATCTTTTAAACTACGTAACGTATTTTTCAGGAATAGATACAGTGATTCAAGAGGAACATACGTAGTATACATGCATATTATATTATAGTAGAGAAACTGCCCCACATTAGTATCTACATTGCACCCTTGCGAAGCCGGGGCGGGTCGCTAGTAATAGAATTATTCTGGCTGGACATCAACATTTAAAGTTATGAATATAATAACAGATTTGCTTTGATTTAACACTCAAAGCATAGTAACAGGCGAGACCTGGTATGTCCGGAATGCGGCCGGAGCTGCGTCTCGCAAGCGATGTTTCGACCACCAAGAATGCAACTTTAGCCAATACACTTCCTGTTGGCATCGGAATAAACCAATAACGGGTTTGCCGCAACGTTAATTGATGCTGTAAAATTATACTCGAACTTAAAGTACACAATGTTCTCCGTTTACTTAAGAGTTTGGTCTGGCTGGCATCAACATAATTGGCACCATTATTCGGGGCACACGGCTGCGTCGATTCCTCACGACTGACGCAAGGCATAGAAATTTCTATTTAAATGATTCAAGAAGTCCCCTAATTTTTTTCATACATGTTGGTGCACTTTCATCGTGTTTAATGTATATTATCTAAATATGGAAACTTGTACCCAACTTACTCTTATTCTTTTTTAAATTTTAGATATGTAGAAAAGCATTTTCGAGCAATATTTTTGCGTTCTTATGTCTCAACGCATGCGGTATTTTTAGCAAAATAATAAACTTTTTTATAATATGAAAGATAATAACACAGCATGGGCTCCCATTTGTGATGGAAGTTACCAGTTTGGATTTACATAAATAATGTTATATATACAATATAAAATAAACCAAGGATGAAAAAACCAATATATAATAGTATTGTATCCGTAATATTGATTGCTTACAAAGATAAAATTACAAATAGTTTTACTCCGCACTCTAAATGACTGAGTGGGTCATGGACCTCCAAAATTGACGCGCAGTAGATTACTTGAGGTTTTCATCGCCTCAAGGTTGCAATGGCTCGCTCTTAGTTTTCCACATTTTCGTGGAATGTGAAACAGAGGTGAGAATCTATTCTTAATAACTTTAAATGTTTTTAGTTATCAATCCCACGGCAGAAATAAGTAATTAAAACTCCCCACATGTTTTTGTACGCATTCTACATCCCAAAATGACGATTAATATGTAGTAATTCCTAAGAACACAAGTTCCTCAGTATGTGAACATAAAATACTTGAACGAAAACCCTGCTTTTGGACAAACGTCGCACGTTACAAATCAAAATCAGGAATGTGGGTCTGCTGTCCAGTTCAGAATCAGGGATCAGTCAGACTCACAGGTATTCGCGATCGTATGTGTTCGTGTAAACGAGCTTTTTGTCTCACGCTTCTGAGTTCAACGGCCAGACAATTCGGATCGTTGAATTTTACGCTTCAACGCTTTACTTTGTTCATACTTATTGTCGTACTATTTCAATGGCTCTGTTTCTAATTATCACACTCGTTTGTTTAAATATCATTGAATTATCATCGAATGCTCGTAAATATCAAGAATATATCTACGCGCGCAATTTCAAATGAAACGGTCACCGACGTTGTGGAGCCGGTTAAGCAAAGTTGAACGTATCGGCAGGCATCTCATCCTTCGTGGAATTTGCACCCACACATTCTAAGGACTGCACATTTGATGCCGCCACCGCCGCCGAGCCCGCCGCCCGCCGCTTGTGCCGTTGCATTAACTTTTATACCTGTCGTTTTTTGATTCGTTCTTTATTCCAAGAAGACTGGAATTCGCAAACGATGCCGATACCGACCGAACAAAAACATACAGACCTTTACTCAATAATATTCTTTGTTTAAGAATCAAAAGCCATGCTCGACTAACAAAATACAGCCTAAACTCCTAGTATTAGCAGTTTGAATGATGTATTACATATGGGAGTAAAAATACACCCTAATTAAATAATTATAATTCGCTTTTTCACGCGTATAGAATGAGGATCAACTTTGCTTATACTACTCTCTTTACCTTTAAAATAGAAAGTCAACTAGATAATTATTTCTCTGCAGGCCGAGAATTACCACGGAAAATTGCTAAAATTTGACAGAAGACATCCTTTAGAGTTTTTACTAATTGTTCACCTATGAAAACCTTGTTACCTAAACTTCATAGAATAAACATATAATATACTGATAATTTCCGCAAGGAGTTGCAGCTCGTGAGATATAACTATTTAATTCAGTGATATGATGAGCCATCGTTGATTGAAGTGATAATCTGCTCAGCTTTTAAATTTAGAACGCACTTCATTTAATTTGTATGAATAAATATTATACTAAACCTGTTATTACAAGCAGTCTGATACCAATGTTTTCATCGACACGCAAAACCTTACTTTGTTGTAACTAGTGATTCTACATATAAAACGTATAAAAGTGTAAAACTCAAGAAAAAAATATCCCGTAAGGTACTTAATGTAGATGTCGAGATTGAGTGATTGATTTCGGGTTAGTCACTTGATAGCAGCTTATTACAATAAAGCGGAAAATACGTACTTTGAGTCGTTCGGGTAAAATTAAGCTTATTGGGCGAACCACAGAATGAACCACGTGCTCGAAAGCCGCCATCTTGGATTACTGAACACTTTGGCGCGAAACTTGCGTGTAATGTTGCGTGGGGTGTTTGTTTACTACGCGGCGTTACAAAAATCAATCGAAAATACTTTTATACATAATAATCTTATTAGTTTTTCTTTTCTTCATAAGGTTTTGAGGATTTAACTACCCTTTAATTAGGTAGGTATGGTTACTTTTACCTGACGATTATTTTTTATTTCATTTGAAAAACTTAGTTAAACCAAACGACGAACCATGCCATAATTTCTAAGGCTCCCTTTTTCTAATTTGGTATCAATATGTGGCAAGTAGGTAGTTCTATTAGCAAATGGATATTGGCGCCAAAACGTGGCGTGGTAAAGTTACACATTAATGGCCGCCGTTCATTGCGCCTGCCTTGGGTGTATTGCCCGCTGCTCACCACGCGCATCCTGCCTACTACGATTCTTGTATCCTGCTCACACTCAAACCCCGTGTCTGTAAACAAAAGAGACGCCCTCTTCACGTGCAGCGATTTTTGTGCCACACAGAAGGACGCAACGTGAGATCAATGCACTTTCCGAGGACAGCGAGCCCGTTTTTATTAATCGTTAGTGTACCATCACCATCGAACTAATAGGGATCCTATGTTCCGGGCATAAGATTTGGTTTCGTGGAATCCGCAATGTGATATTAGAGGTCGGCGTCTAGACGCGCGGGAAGTGATTAAGGTTGTGAGGGGGAAGCATTTCGCCTAGGGCTGCCTCATTCCTGACCTCGTTGGTAAAACCTACAATGTAAACATTTGTGCCCTTAGTCATTGTAAAATGAATGTCCAGATTAAAATGCATTAAATTCAGAATATAGATATTTCATTTTCTAATCCTGAATTGTACATTATTACGTTTATTTCCTTTGTGAATACTATTTCTCCCGCTCAGTTGTATGAATTCCATAACCCTATTTAATCCTACCCACTACCTTTCTTGACTTTCCAGTTTAAACTTACTTTATTGTCTACTTACTTGCGAATCCAAGATTATTTTTAGTCTAGTAGAAGTAAAAATAGATTTGTTTAAACCTGTACGTAGGTATGGTACCTAGATACAATATTGAGTTGTGAGACCAAGAGATTGTATTCAGCTCATAATGAGCCTTTTAATCATTTCGTATCAGGTTATTTTTGTTTGTATATTATTCGGCTACATACCTACTGGGCGTGTAATTGTGTGGAATTTATTTAAATGAACAATGCCGAAAATATATTTAGAACGGACTAAAATAGTATAATTACCTAAAAACCTTACGAATAATAAACAACTCATTATCGCATACCACATTCACATCCTTTCCCCATTCTGGGATTCCCTGTGCCTACTGCCATCATATTGTTGTTTACCTTGGTTTTCCTCAATGTTAGCATACTACGTTCTATAATAATGTCAGTTACAATATAGCATGCTTTGACATGTGTTTTGGGAGTGCAACGATAACATAATTGTTATCTCGTCATAAATTCTTGTACTTTGACCTCGTGTAGTATCTATACCTAACCGGTCTACAATCGCATAACAATAACATCTTGTACTGATCGCTCTTGGCAGCGTTATGTTGGCCCACTGGTACGGAACCCGACTTTCAATCCGACGGTTGTTGGTAAAATCCAGGTTTACAACAATAAGGCTTATGCTTGAAAAAATTATTTGTGCTATTTTCCCAAAAAGCGAAAGAAAACCAACAAGACCTAATAATACCAACAATTTAAAGACGTGTGTGACATTTACCAACGCGTATCGGGTACCCGTGATAGATTAAAGCTTCACTTTCGCTTATCGAGAGATTGATGTTCCAGCAGTGGGAATATTGGAGACTTAAATTATGCTCTTGAGACGCAAATGTAACGAGCCGAATTTTCAAATTTTTTGTATACTCCACTTATTTAAAACCAAGTGGACTGTAATTATTTAATGAGACATTCAATGTTTGTTTACATTTTATCGATAGTGATCCTCGGTCGTGGGTGGTGACTTGGACAGTAATTGCATGCCATTCATATGACTTTTTATGAATCATTTAGTAAACAAAGCGTCCCTTTAGGAGAAGCACATTGACACATCGGGTATGTTTGTTTATATTCTTCTGGTGACTGTATTGACTTCTCTGAATTTCTTAGTTTTTTCCGTCTTGTGCCAAACGGTGAATATTACAATATATTGATACACAGTGAAGGAAAAATATGAACTAATTAAAAAAAACTTAGATTATAAGTTCTTAAGAAATGCCTAACCAGTAGTGTTTAAAAGTTGTTTGCGGTTTAGACTTTGTTGTGTCTATAATGTTAATAATTAAGTCGGCACAACAGGACATTGTTCTTTATAAAAATATAAATTGATAGATTTCTATTACAAAATTAATTTGGATACTGTCTTATGTATGTCTCTATCCTTTATCTAGGTAACTTCTCTAGAAGCAATTTTTTATAGGCCTGTTAGCTATCTATACATCTAATATGCTAAACATCATAATATCCGCGTATTTTTTATTATTCGTTTTCTGTTTGATTACCTATAGAAATTAGTATTATCTACATTCTAGTCATTTTACATTATTTTATATGAAAAATTTAATTTAATTTTATCATGATGTATTATAATGTTTTCATGACATTGCCCTTGTCTGTTTCTCGCTGCTACAACATTTTTTGCTCTCTGTTATGTTATTTGTTACTGTTAGAATGTATGACTTTACCAAATGTTCATCTTGTACCTAAGGTAAATAAATAAACTATAACTATGATTTATTTGATCACAACACCTTTATATCACTTTGTAAACGAGATAAAATATTATTTTATAATTTTAAATAAATATTATAAGCAATTATAAATATTGTTTATAATTGTATTGTATAGTTAAAATTTTAATATTTCCAAGTAAGTTATTGCGTGCGCAAAACCCTTGGAGGAGCCATTAAGTTTTGTATTAAAAAAGCACACACCTAACTGTGGGGCCAGAATTTGAAGGTTATCCGGAAAATATGACCATGGCCCTTGAATTTGTTTTGGCGGTCATCGCACTCGAAAGAGACACGCCGCATTCGCGAAATAATTACCTCACTAAAAGATGGATGAATAACATTCGAGTCATTTGCCATCATACACGTGGCGGAGGCCAGGTCTTTCTACCAAAGTTGGTATTCTTACGTCTAATATAAATGCGAAAGTTATAATATATAAATATAAAAATGGATGTTTATTACTTTGTTACGCCAGAATGGCTGAACGGATCTGGATGAAATTTGGCACATAGATAGATTAAAGTCTGGAATAGTACATAGGCTACTTTTTGTCACGGAAAAAAGTACGGTATCCGTAGGATGGCCAACGCCGGTAACACCGCAGGGCGAAGCTAGTCTGTAATAAAGCGAAAACCCCAATACGAAGGAAGTTAGCATTGACTTTTACAATGTTGTATGGCAAAATTAAATTGACGACAAAATAGTTTATATTGCCTATTCGATCGTTAAATTGCAGATAACAAAAACCAAAAATAGGTAACCTGAATTTTTGATACATTATTGTCACATTTTATACAATTTTAAATAAAGATAAAAAGCTCCTATAGAATCGTCTCGGCGTTTTATCCGTTGTAATAAACAGTCAGTCAGGTATTTCAGCTTGCTTATGCCGTGTTAATTAATATTTCCAATATAAATCTTTAACAAGTTGATCTTAATATTTTATCGGTTTAAAATTCTTTGGATTATATAATAATTTTTCCACAATTGTATACTTTAATGGACGGTTCTGTCTTGTCGGTTGGCGCTTAAGGTTGAGTACTCTTAGGACAATGACCGTTTTGCTCTGCTGGTTTAGGCACCATAACTATGGCAGACGAGAAACGGTGATGATAAGCACAATACACTACTATTACGGGAACCTGTCGCTTAGCTACTGTAGATATTCCTTGTTGGAGAATATCGTTTTACCATGATTGACAATGGACATTTTTTAATACATATACGTTGTTTAGATTCTTGAGAAATTATTTAACACCACTCAACTCGAACCTAATGTAATGAGATAGGTAAAAATATGTTTGTATTTACGCAGTAATTCTCCTTACTCCTTACTAAATGGATTTTAAATGAATGCTTTCATGACTGGTCTGGATGGTCATGAAGCGGTCGGAGTTACCCAAGATTGCCGCCTTCAAAGTGTGATAACCTCGTACACTACTTATGTGATGAGACGATGAAAAGTGGTAATATTGGATTTACATATAATTTATGGTAACTTTTTATTCAATCGATAACAGATCCATCTTTTCACAGATCCGGGCCGGACAATATTAGACAGTGTAATACTCGTATGTACATATATTTCAGACTACTAATCTGTGATAAACTTACTTGAAATGTGTTAATCAATTAGTGTGATAGTGCTAATCGCTTCTGTGAATGTGATGTGAATATTTTGTCGAGTATGTCACGCTTACGTCACTTCTTAATAATACGAAAATCAATAGAACTTTTCACTGACTAATTTAATAACGATGGAGATACTAAATGGAATTTTTGACTAATTGCAGTAATTACTTATGCGATGGATAAACAATGTCAACGACACATTGCAAATCGATATAATTATTAACGTCAAAAAATAAACAGCGCGCGTTGAAGTCTTTAATCAAGAACTTCTAGATACACGCTGCCCGAGCTCATTGACCATAGAGTCGTGGAAAAAAATACTTAATGATGTATGAATACTGATCATTTTATTGCGTACGTTGTGATCACGACCGTTTAAATATGTGAGGGGCTCTCGTGCAGGTGTCATGTAGTCGGCGGATGTAGCTTCCAACGTAGGGTCAAAGGACCACTCAAGGCCGTGCTCACGACATTTAGCAGCGCCAATAACCTTCGCTAGGCGCCTCACTTCACCATATCTGCCGCGCATCGATCAAACACCCAGCCAATTATATATTTGCCGTTCATATAGCTTACGTTACGTCTGAAAATGTGGAAGAATCCCCACGCATTTTCAACTTGTATGGTATGTGTTAAATTATTGTGTATTAATGGGTTTTTATTCTGAGATTTGATTTATAATTTCAATAAGTGGGGGTATGTTCTAAAGGATCTCAAAGTGTAATTAGTACATTCTAGGATACCATGAAATATTATTATGCGATATGGCAATATGCCATTTTACTCACAATCGTTACTTCATTACATAATGTATTATAATAAAAATTCCGTTGCAATGTTGCAAATAATATTGAGGTTGCGATTGAATTAGATCTATATTGATTTTGAATGTCAGTGGCGTGGGTCAGATATTGAACTGATGTATTAGGAGTACAAATAAGTTTCCGCCGTTTTTTAACACAAATTAAATATTTATTTTAGAAGAACGGTAATATAAATTTATTCAAAATATTGCCCATCACTTGCAATCACTTTTTCCCATCTCTCAGGCAGCATTCGAATCCCACGTCTGAAGAACTCCTTGTCTTTTGAGGTTATCCACGAATCAACCCAATTTTTGGTATCCTCATAAGATGTGAACCGCTGCGCCGTCAGAGCATGTGCTACGGACCGGAACAGGTGATAATCGGACGGTGCAATGTCTGGTGAATACAGCGGGTGGGGTAACACTTCCCAATCAAGTGTTTCCAAGTACTTTTTCACGGGAGCCGCAACATGTGGACGAGCATTGTCATGCAGAAGAATAATTTTTTCGTGTCTAGAATAGTATTGAGGGCGTTTTTCCTTCAGAGCTCGGCTCAATCTCATCAATTGTGTTCGATAGAGGGCTCCAGTAATTGTTTCGCTCGGATTAAGCAACTCATAATACACTACACCTAGCTGATCCCACCAAATACACAGCATAAGTTTTTTTCCGTGAATATTCGGTTTTGCTGTTGATGTTGACGCGTGGCCAGGTAATCCCCATGATTTTCTTCTTTTTGGATTGTCATAATGTATCCACTTCTCATCACCAGTTATGATACGATGTAAAAAACCCTTTTTTTATGTCTAGCTAGCAGCATTTCACTTAAGCATAATCGGCGTTCAATATCTCTCGGCTTTAATTCGTACGGAACCCAATTTCCTTGTTTATGAATCATTCCTAATGATTTTAAACGATGTGAGACTGCTTGCTGAGTGACTTCTAATGTTAGAGCAAGTTCTTTTTGTGTTTGAGATGAATCTTCCTCCAATAATTCCTCCAATTCTGCATCCTCGTAAATTTTTGGCCTTCCACTGCGATCTTTGTCTTCTACGTCGAAATCACCATTTTTAAACTTTTGAAACCACTCTCGACACGTTCTCTCACTCAAAGCAACCTCACCATATGCTTCTACGAGCAATCGATGCGCCTCAGCAGCAGATTTCTTTAAATTAAAGAAGTAAACTAATATTCCCCGCAAATGACGCTTACTTGGCTCAAATTTTGACATTTTCAACTTAGAAAAATTATATTTTACCAATATAAAATCAATGATATTAATAGGTTATGTTGTTCTTGAATGTCCAAACTATTTTTTAAGCCGGTTATCATCTGCGAAAGCTAACCGAAACTCCGTGCCGCGCCATCTACAATAAAACGGCGGAATCTTATTTGTACTCCTAATATATCCACTCTCCAACTGCTTTCCCGAACGATGTAAACACCTGTTACCTGGCCGACCAGGGGACAACCATCTGCCTTGTTATCGACGTCTCATCAAGAACATTACAATCCTTGGACTCTACACTCTAATTACAAATATTTTTATTTATTTACACTTATGTTATTGTTAAGAGATTACTCAAGATTAATGGTATACACTATTATCGCAAATTCACGGAAGTTTTTTTACTTATTTTATGCATCTCTCAAGTTAGCATAATAGACCAAGCTGTGTTTACTGTCTCAAATATTTTATTAAATAAATGTTACGACTTTTGATGTTTGTGCAAAATACATATGTAAAAAAAATGTAATTGCATGAAGAATATAATTCTAAGATAATTGAAATATTCTCCCTGAGCATGACTAAGGTCTGTATTCAAGCCTAAGGCCTAAGGGAGAACATTTAAAAACCTACGAGGTCAGCCCCCAATGGAATTATGCACACATTGAATTAACAATATCCAATAATTTTGTATCAACAATTAATATTACGTAAACAACTGATGGGAAAACATATAAAATAAGGAATTTCCTAATCCATGGTTTATATTCCTTCCGTATACGAACTTTAGTACCTTTGATTATTTTATACCAAAACAATACTCATGTATTCTTTGATATCTTGTCTATTAAAAATATACTTGATGCGCTGGCGCCAGATTGATTGTCGACAAAAACCTATCATACCAGATGACACATAGCTGAAGCAATCGTGTTACGCGGCGCCATCGATTCAACCTGATTTTACAAAATAAATATGATATTACTAAAGTATCATAATTTGTTTGCTCTTTATCTGGCACCTATTGTACACAATCATGATAAGAATCTTACGAATCGTAACAAAATAACACGGCCACCTGCACACTAACATATCGCGGAATTGATAAACTTCATCAAGTTGTTTGTGTCCTGAATTTTTATGTATATTCAGCTTTACGGTTAACGTTTTATGGTTAACGGTCACCTGTATATACTTATAGTTATGTAGCTATAAGTGTTCAGGGGATGACTTCCCGAAAGCACAAGAACAATCAGTGTCTGGCTGAGTGACTCGTCTCTGGACGAGCCATTAGGCTGGTAGAAGCTGCTCATGCGGTAAATCAGAGGACTCTCAAGTCCAACATCAAATATTCTGCGATCGGTCTCGTATTGGAGAGAAACGCAATGAGACTGCAATCTTCATTCGACGACTTATCGTGCGGCCAGCATTGTAAACCGTGCGATACGACACGTGTTGCGGAAGACGACAGACTTCCCTTGTTTCTTATTTCGTGTCAGAAAGTGGTCAACTCGGTGTCGGAGTTTTTAAGCCTCTTAGCATCGCTTATCAAAGACTCACTTCTTATTGTGCACAGAAGCTTGTTTCAAATGCCACCAAACATGTCATCCAACTACTACTACTACTGACATAGTTGCTTAACTTATCTAGTCATTAGTCATGAGCGCCACGACCGTCACCCTTATAACACTTACTATCTGTCTGTTTGGCAAAGCCAACTGAAGCAACTGAAGACTAAAAAAGCGTCAATATAATGTCAAGCCTGTCTGAAAATTTTAAGAGGTCTTAGTAGCTACACAATGAGTAGGTGCAACAGTGGCGAAAGATTCCATTAAATATCCTATTCCGTTTCGAGATTTTAACATCTCTAAAAGATAGTATAAAACAACTGCAGTTTCTAAAATCTTTCAGGTAATCATTATTGAATCTGTCAGCCTTATGGTTGGAACCTCAGAAGTGTGCAGGAGCTTGGGTGGTTTTATGTTTAAAGAAAGACGATAAAAGGCTTTCGAAGAAAAAAAAATCATTGTTATAAGTTGTTTTTAAGGGTGTTACTAATCGTGCACGCAAGTTCAGGGTCCGACAAACCGGGCTCCGAAAAAAAAAGAAATAAAATAAAAAGTAGAGAAAAGGTTTTATACATTTTCACACGTTCAATATGTCTTACATAATATTTATCTGTCCTCAGCAATTGTGAAATAGTAATGACAATAATAGACCTTAGACCTTAGGAAAAGGTATGCAGAAACTATTAGGTAGAAGTTATTGATGACATGCTTCGATTCCACACTTTTACACATATTATCTAGAGAACACCCTAAAACGTATACTAATTTGTACTGTATTTATATCATCCAACAAACAAAATCGATAAATTGACGATCAATTATTGAGTACAGACATTGACACGGTCTGTACACAATTATTTATTGATTGGGATACATTTTGTATTTCAATTATACGACTGATTGGCTATCAAAGTTTAAGCAGCAAGCATAAAGGTTTCGAGATTGTTTTCTCGTCACTAATTGTCATTAACAAGCGACGCACCAATATTTCTTAAGTTATACTTTCGAAAACCAGGCCTCGGTTTCTTTGTACATGCCATATGGAACTTCGGATCACATAAAAACTGCCAGGTGGAGAGTTCAATGCACGATGCAGCTTTTATTTTGTTTCAAAACGACTCGGGGGTTGGAAACGTCAGCTTTAGTCAGTTGAAGACGGTAAAAAATTACGTCGAACCACCTGGCTTTGCTGCCTCCTGCCAGCCGCGCTTAATGTAAACATCATAAATTATAAAGGTGTTGTTGTTCTCTGATTAACAGTATTTAATATCTATTTTCAGAAAATAATAATATCTTGAAGTAGCTACGAGTACCTGCTATTGTAATGAGAAATTGTGTTCATAGGCACCGTACTGATTCTTGGATTTTCGAAAGCAATAAAATTGTTAACAAAGTATCCCACAAAAGCCCAAAGTCTTTGACGATCCTTAATTTCTAAAATTTGAATGGATTTTTTTACCTGCTTAACAAATATTTACCTAGCTTAGGATATTCACCATTGATTCATAGTTTTACATTTATAAGAAAAAGAGATTTTACTTTTTCATTTATCTGGTTTTGTTCATTTTTGGTCGTTATTAAAAGTGAACTAAGGTATTCTTGCCTTTTTAGTCGTTGTTTTGTTTTTATTTGTCATTAACTACTCAAAACCCCAATGCATCGTATACCAATGATAAATTCAGGTATTGTCATGGAGAGGCAGTGGCGATAGCTCTTTATGGGTAACATCCAGACAATGCACATGTGAGCGATCGCCAGCAGGCACGGTCTACACAACACGTGCCACGACAGCTGCTTCTCACTAACCTACCTCATAATAATAAAGATAGGATACGAAAGTATAATATATTGTATAGAATCATTTTCTTTGTAAATGTTTACAGAAAATGATTCCAAAAACATCATAGTCTATTTCGATAATTATTTTTGATTGTTGTTGTAAACAACTATGGTATGGTTACTTTTTTATTTACCATCGACGCTATTATTATTTTTACGTTTATTTTAGCTCTTATTTATACACTGCCTTAGTATTGTCAAGTTACACAATTATTTCAAGAAAATCAGTAAACAAAATGAATTCCATAAAATGAAATATATTAATAAAATATTTTTCATAACTTATATCCTTTGTAGGATACGCAAATAGTCAGTTTACACATGTAAACTGACTATTTGTTTTCATTTTGATCCAAATCTGCTAGATAATAATTATGTGCATCATAAATCACATGATGTAAGTACCTATTATTATTTGCGCAAACTAGACTATTTAAAACTCATAAAAATATGAAGATAACTTAAAAATATATCTCCTTTGTAGAAAAAAATTGGTCGTATATACATCAATCAGCCTGAAGCTATAAAAGTTACGACATTCCAAACCCGTAAAATACCACACACAATTACGCGAAAGTTAAAAATAAAGAAGTATTACAAAAGAATTTGTCAATAAATAATAAATAAACGTTTAGGATATAGTATGAGGCCGCCATGTGGAAAAAGAACCACGTGGTTGCGCACATCAAACAACAGGAACGGTGCAACGCCCGCGCGACTCGGCGGGAAATGCATATCCGGCCAGGCTGCTCCCATATCCCTTACAATCTGATTGTAAATTAACTGTATATGATGCAGCCTTGTCTTCAAAGAATAATCGATTTCTTGTCATGTCGGGCTTCTTGCGATCCACGTGTTTCTGCTTCCACCCCCCTTGGTAAAGTTCAATTATCACTCGAGCTCAAGAAAAAATACAGCCACGTGGGAGTCACGTGCCTACAAGAAATGTTTTATTTTGTGCCATGCTTTCAGATTTGATTTCCATTAAGATGGCTTGGATATACGGTAGATAATAAATACATTATATTATTTTTTTTTAACAGTGAAATGTATGAAAACTACGTTTCTCTAAAAATGAGGTCAGGCTACACGCTACACATCTCCCACTTGATGCGGGGGCTTCAGTCGTAGGGTAGACAGGGGTGGTTTGGGGATGGGGGTGAGGTCGGGTGAGGTACCATATGTATTCGAGTCGGAGCGACGCGCGCCGCTCCGTGGCGCTCCACCCCGGCCTCCGCATACCACCATGCCGTGTGTGCCGTCCAAAGCGCGCGATTATTCTGTCTGGCTGGCGAACGGGGGACGTAGTCAATGCTTTGCTTGCGTCAGTACCCTGCATTGGTTGGTTGGGTTGGCTGTTCGCTCGTTCGTTCTCTCACTTCAGTCCGCAACGCGCCGTATACCAGAACGGACGTTCGCTCGCTATCTCAATCTTATAACCGTCATTGGTCTATAATTTCGCATTCGCATTCCTTAGAACAATTTCTTTTTTGTTTATATTAAAGTAGTAGTATAAAAGTGTTAGTATATTATAATTTACACAAGCTTCATGAACTGTGATCGTGTTTTTGACCGTTTCGAACAATAATAAAACGGTATTATTCAAGTGTGAGACGGGTCGAAATGAGTGGATTGACCACAAGAGTTAAAAGAGGATCGCGGGGTAGTGCCACACTTCTGGAAGCAGCCAACAGAATTCTGCGATTACTTGGAGTCAGCTCCGCAAAGCGCGGGAAACAACCCTCGCCCAAATCTAAGGTAAGGTCAATGACTCGGCGTGTCTGCTTTTGTAACCTTACTTGTTTGTTTGTGTCTGTCTGCGTCTTCCCATTAAAATTTAAGATTTTGTTCACTGATTATTGGTTGGTTTTATGAAAAGGTGAAAGGCTTCATCAAACCAATCATGAGACCATGACAAACAGGGCTGTAGTATAATTTAAATATTTCTAAAGAACGTTTGAGTTTAAAAAGTACTTTTTTTGTAGTTAAATAAAATATTTAATTTAATAACACGCTCTTTTTTCATACTATGATTGAATGTATGTTTTTTCTTTTGCCTACATCGTCGGAACAGCGTCAGTGGCAGTAATTACCATGTAAAAATGACGCTGATAAACTTTCGCTGTAACTACCTGCTTGACACGACACGTAGCGCACTTTCGCCGTGTTTACCTTGTCATCGGATGGTCTCGTTCACATCGGCGCGGGTGAGTGTCGCTTGATGCAAACAAACAAGCATGGCTGGCGGGGTCGGGCTCTGCATCGAACAGCCACGGCCCACGGCCCATGGCTCCGATCGAACGCGCCACTTGTTTGTTCACGCGTCGTCGGCGTGACCACCTTGTTTACCACTAGCCGCGGACGTTTCACGATGCGCATTCATCACTCGCCCGCAATGACATACAATAAAAAAATGTTTTCTTTGGTTGTACTGTAATCAACGATCCGCTTCAATACACGACATACCGTTACATTTTTGCGTCGATTTCTGTGGTTGTACTCATTTGTCTTTGGTTTGCTGTATCGTGGATGTGTGGACACGCACCCGTGGCTGGTGTATTTCTGTACAACTAAAAATGTTAGTATCAATGAAGGCGTCGAGATATGTAATGTACAATTTTTGTAATTTATTTGTTTTATAATTGACAATATAAACAAGTACCTAAGAAAAAGGTCGTGTTACACAACACATTGCAACTATTATATAATGATTGATCACACATCACTCAGGCCAGTTTTCCAAATTAATAAATTTTCCGAAATCGTTTTATATCCGTTCCGAAGACATCCATGATAGTGCGGAAATAGGATAAGGACTAAGGTTAAGTACATACTGTAGACATTTTTTATCTCCTCGTGTTCTCAATCTCTTGTGGAAAAACACTGCAGGCAGACCAAACAAACAACTCTAACCTAGATTTACTTGAAATCATTAGATAGGTCGTAATCGTAAATCTACTACAGCATATTAGTTTCCAAAATATTTTCTTCGCAGTAAACAACCAAACAAATCCAATTTGTGTTAAAATTTACCTAACCGGATACCACCTACTTAGTGGGGTGAGAGGAGGTAAATAATCTTGCAATAAAGCGTGCCATATCCGCTTAGGTGTATTTGGAACAAGGCCTCGTATCTACCAACCGCGCCAACTTCTGTGATTAAAATATAAACAGAAGAATATATCTGATACCAGTAAGAAGCTATCAAAATATATTAATTCATAAAAATGTGTTTTGTAAGGCGTGTTAAACTTTCACACGGACGATGCTGTAATAGTCTCGATTTGCCTGTTCAATTATAAAATCAGATGGAATTTAATGAATGCAACGAAATGCATCAAGTGTGGGATTGAGGTCGTCTACGAGTGTTGTGTGCTCGCAGAGTGCGGAATGCGCCGCTGTGGGAATGCGCCCTGAGTACCGTTGCGTCTGCGTTACCGCGCGCCCGCGCCGCCGCGGAATGCGAGACCCACTTGTGGCCTGCAACTTTATTAGTGACTCATACGAAACTTCAATGAACCTCACTCTATCTACAGATGCGGAATGTTAGATCATGGCGTTCATTCGCACAATGCTATGAGTAATCGTTTCTCGAAAAGATACATAGCACCGCCCTTTCCTCGCTGTTCAAATTTAAAATGGCTTACTGTTTATAGTATCAGATGGAATTTATTTTTTATTAAGATATGTATATATGAAAATACAACGTTTTGCAGCGCAAGAGGTTATGGAAAGGACGATGTGTTTTGCCGCAGACTCGTTCGCAAATATTCCAGTGCAGAATATATTATTTATGTCTAAGTAGTTTTTATTATTAACTTTTCTGTGTTGCAGAATATTATAATGAAAATATTTAACATTTATTTAAATTTTAGAGGAATGTCTACCTGCTCTATGTTTGTTGTTTCAGTCGTGGTTTTATCTGGTGTCGAGATAGTGTCTGTATCTCTCGTCACATACCCACGTAATTAGTTGTGACCTAGTGGTAATTATAGTTTGCAACCCACCACCTCCCGTCCGGCGGCATCACGATTTCAGTTTTTTTCCACTGCCACTTGGATGTTATCCGAAGTCCGAACCATCAGTGAAGACATTTTCCTGTTTATATCAATAACTCTCTATGTAACGGTGTACCTTCCTACTCTGTGTAGTCGAAAGGCACATACTTTCATTTACTTTTCATTATGTTTGTTTTGGCAATTTTACCGTTAGCCACGAACTAGCGAAATCGTAGCGTTTGTATTGTACCGTTGATAGAAAGAGAAAGATTTGCACATTGCCCGTCTCTATCGTCTAAGCTAGTGTTTTGAATGGACAGTCATTTTTTGTGCGCCGACGAGACGCCTTCGTAAAAAGGTGCACAAAAACACGAGCTGCCAACTCTCAAAATTGGATCATCGAACTGTAGGTGAGGCCACGGTGGAGACTTACACGATAATTTATGAAAGCAGACTGACGTACGGCACTGGATGTTCATTAAAATTTTGGATTGGTCGTCCCACTTTGCACATTTTTTGTGATGTCTTTCCCATTTTACTCTTAATGTTCAATTAAACCTATCAGGTATATTTCTGGGTTCAAACTGCCCAACATTTTCTAATATGAACTACATAACAATATTTGATATCTGTAGATACATATGTACCTACCTACCTAATGATGAGTAGTGATAAAAAATCATTTGAAATGTCAAGCGAAGGTTGTCTGCTATAAATCTGAATGATTAATTTTCTTGCGGTCACCAGATTCCAATCCAAAGTACCTGAGCGCGCAGACGGCGCGTTGCCCCCTGGCCCCCACCGCGCATGACGCGAAGCACCATCTCCTCCGCCGTCTCATAAACAAGTGCCCACTCTCGTAGCGTTACGACGCGTCGCATACTCTCACGACTATGGCAATCGGCAAGGCGGTCGGTCGGTCGTCATTTACTCACGTTTCCGTAAACAAACCTCGTTGCAACAATAACTTATCGGCAATCTCCATTGTTACAGATTAACAGCCGGGCTCAGAGTGAGATCCGAGCTCCTATCGCAGCTGCCGAGACTACTGTCGAGACGCCGGTGAAAATGCAAGCGTCGCCGGCGGCGGCAGCGCCGACTCCGGCGCCCGCCTCGTCGCCAGCACCCAGCCAGTCATTCAAACCCATTAAGCGAACTTCTAAAGATTACATATTCGGCAAACTTATTGGAGATGGATGCTACAGCACTGTATTTCTTGCCAAGGACATACACACTGGAAAAGAATATGCAAGTAAGTGTCACTGATATCGAAAAGATTTGATTGATGAATATTATAGCATTAAATGTTTGCACATGGGTAGTCCCAAGTTCCATTCTACTGTTGTGCTAGATGATCTGCAACTTGCATAGAGAGGTGACCACGTAGAAAAGTTAAAAATAATATCTGGTTTCGCTTTGTGTTATTTTATGTCTACCCCTTTTTAATGGGCAAAGAATGCCGACGAGAAGGATTAATTACTAAATCTAGGTTTGTTTTTTGCAGTTAAAGTTTGTGAGAAACTCCACATCATTAGAAGAAAGAAAAGGGAATATATCAAACGAGAAAAAGATGCTCTAAACATGTTATTCAACGTACAGCATGGATTCGTCAAACTTTATTGCACTTTCCAAGATGAAGAGAGGCTATATTTCGTGCTATCGTACGCCAAAAATGGCGAATTATTGACTCATATAAACAAAGTTGGTTCTTTTGAGCTGAACGTAGCGAAACATTATGCCGCTGAACTATTAGTAGCATTGGAAAAAATGCACGCCAAAGGCATAATCCACCGTGATTTAAAACCGGAAAATATTTTATTAGATGAAAATATGCATTTGAGGATTGCTGACTTTGGAACAGCGAAAATCATGGATCCGGAAGCGATTCGATCAAACACAACTCACACTGAGCCTGACACACAAAACGAACGTTCCCGAAAGATCAGTTTTGTGGGAACTCCGCAATATGTAAGCCCTGAGTTGCTGCATGACTGCGTAGACACCCGCGCCTCTGATCTTTGGGCATTTGCGTGCATTGTTTATCAGATGATCTCCGGCCTCCCTCCATTCCGCGCTGCCACAGAGTTCCTAACGTTCCAGAAGGTACTTAAAATGGACTACGAGTACCCAGAAGGTTTTCCAGCTGATGCCAAGGATCTAGTTGAGAAGATTTTAGTTTTGGACCACTCAAAAAGGCTCGGATCTGCTGACAAAGGAGAAACTTATGAAAGCATCCGCAACCACCCGTTCTTTGCTGGAATCGACTGGGATAATATATGTGAAATAACTCCTCCTAAGATTAGCCCATACCTGCCGTTTGGGGCTTTTGAGGAAGAATACAACATACCGGACTACCTTGAACCAGGCTTGGGAACCGATCAGCTTAAACGACTTTGGGAAATCGACTTATGCACTTCTAAAGGTAAATAATTTATTTTAAATCATTCTGGTTATTGTTAGCATAAATCTTGGCAAACGTTGCAAATCTTCTGGACACCAGCTTGTATAAAAAAATATTTTGAAGCAAATCGAAATATTTGTAGCGTTTTCTCCTTGTGTAGTTAATGTGGACAATTACCAAGACTCGAGCGAGTGCAGTGAAGCGACTAGTAAGAGGCAACCGGTGCGTCCGTGACCCAAATTCTTGGTAAAATACTAATCTTGTTTCATAACTAAGCCGAGTAATAACATTGTTTTGCGGTTCTTTCGTTTTAACTAGATAGTGTGGGTTGGAACCTACCTCGTCTGTGACTGAACTGAAAACGTTGCACGATGGTGCTACGTCATCGCATTCACTGTTATTCACATTCGGAGCGGACGTCCTGAGTACTTGGTCCTACAGCGGCATGACGTCAGCCTTCCGGCACGCGTCTCGTATGGTCCGCGCTCTCAGCCGCTTGCGCTGCCCGATATCATGAATGTGAATGAGACGCGCACCCGGCGCGGTGCTTTATTACAATCAGCTGACAATGCGACGTGGTGTGATCATGTGGGACAAATTTATGAATGATGCGTTAGCTTCAATCGTATTGCGTGACTTTCAACGAGCACACATTTAACTATACTTTTTCTGTCTTTCTAGGACTTTTGAGCATAAGCTCCGAGGAAAAGCGACATCGCCTTGAAGAGCAGGCGCGTGACAGTAAATGGCATCAGTTCGTTGATGGAGAGCTAATTTTGAAGCAAGGCCTGGTTGATAAGAGGAAGGGTCTCTTCGCCCGAAGACGCATGTTGCTACTGACCACCGGACCTCGACTGTTCTACGTCGACCCAGCCAACATGGTTCTCAAAGGGGAGATCCCGTGGTCACCGGAGCTGCGTGTCGATGCGAAGAATTTCAAAATATTTTTAGTTCATACGGTGAGTTATTAAATAACGTCTCATTTATCTAATACATTACAATTTAACAATAGCCGGAAAATTTTCACGCAACTTACACGCATTATCGCTAGTACCTACTCCTTGTAATATGAGTTGACTAGAGCTATTTGTACATTTTGTTACCAAGTAAATATTGCATAGCCAAATTATTTTTTTATTATTCTAAAACTATGACTTTTTAGGTAAAACTATCTATAAAACAATACCAATTTGGGCTGTATTGTCTGTTCACAGATATGACATCCCTTATAGGTTCAGGAATCCTAAAATGGCGCTCTTGAACATGAAATCTAATAGTATGTTTGTATTGTTACAGCCTAACCGTACATACTACTTGGAGGATCCGTCCGGGTTCGCGCTGGAGTGGAAGCGGGTGATAGACGAGGTGCGCATCGGCACCTACGGGCGGGACACGACCTAAACGGCGGCCGCGCGAGCCCGCACCGCATCGTAACCGCAGGGCTGAGCACACTTCTAGGATACTATTAGTCTCGATTCGGAGCAAGGCGACCATCCAGACAGAATGGTATCGTAACGACGCGGCGAGCCCGACGCAACGCAAACGCAACGCGTACGCAACGCAACGCTACCGCGCGCCGGACGTTTTACGAGATGACGACATCTGCTACTGATCGATCACTGTGGATATATTGACTGATTCCTATTTAGTAAATACCCCTTACTATCGTAAATTATATTACTCTATTAAGTTCCTTATCTAATGTGAATAACCGCGATTAATGTGTAAATATGTGTCGTAAGTTATTGTAAACGCGATCGCTTAGTATAGTGTAATGTAACCGTGGAGTTGGGCCCGCGGGCCCATTAGTAACGGACTTTATATTTACCACCCGCGTGTTCACGAAGCCCATTCCGGATGGTAACTAGGCAATTTATAGCTAAATATTATATTATTTATTTAAATTATTTGCCAACGGAATGTGACTGTACAGTAAATGATACATTAGTAAAAATATTTCTGGCCGTTTTATATTCTGTACGGGGAACAACTGCAACATGGTAGTTGCTGCCGCTGTGGGTTAGATCTCCTGGAGTATGAGGCCGGCTGTTAGAAGGATAGCTTCATTCTTGCGCAGGCGCACTCCGATCGCAGCATCTGCGTCGTCGAGAGCGCCACGCTTCGTGCATAATTATTTTTGCACTGTAATTTAATTAACTTAGCGAGGGTATACGAATATAGCCACCAAAGGTGTAAACTTTCAGCTTCATTGGGATTGATTTGGATTACATAATATGTTTTGTTAATTTGAATGAGTTAAATGCTGGGATTGCATATTTTATGTGAAATTATTATAATATTAGAAATGTTTTTATATTTTTGTCGCGCTAGCTATCACTACCAATTTTTTTTATAACATCAATGTCATGGTTGTTCAGTTTCTAATTATATTTGCAGTTTGATTTGTGTTAATACTTATTAGATCACCTGCCGTGGTATTATGATGCCTAAACTTGCCTGTAATATTTGTAATTAGGGCTTATTCTAACAAGGGATGTAATTAAGCATTAGCTCAAAATTAAACCCACATTTAGTGAATTTTAGATTAGAATGCCAACTTTAGTATGTATCTTAACGATTTTTTGTGTTATTTCAACATCACATTGTTAGACAACTATTATTTGTCCAACTAAATTGGATTGTTCCATGACATTGTTATTAAAATTAACCTACTTGGAAATAAATCTGCATTTAAAATAAAATAAAATAATATTAATTGTTATTTTACATTTCTATTGAGTAAATTCCAGTACCAAAATAAGAAATTGAAAATAAATTGAAGTTGATTTTTATGATATTTGTTTTTTATCTTTATACCCCCCTATGTTAACTTCTTACAACAAACAGATGATTATCCTGTTTTTCATAAATTTCACATCAACTAGAATGGGATATTTAATAGTTTTTACCTCTAAGTCACTTACAGATGTATACACCGTTCTTGTGCATACAGTGAGGCACACCTTTACATAGATAAAAAAGTTGACTTGCCATGATCATAGAACCAATTTACGGTACGGTACGAAATAGTACAGTAGCAATGCAATTTTTTTTGAGAGTGCGTTTTGAATTAGAACATCTATTCGCGCGCATTGGCAGTAAAACCGATTAGTATGAAGTGACTGCTAGCGTCCTGAAGCTCACTTATTTACTTAAACAGTACGGTGGTCCGTCCCGATCATCCAATTAGATTGCGTAGACGTTGGACCGTCGCGTCGATGTTCGCTGGCATACGGTTTTGCCTTTTCCTTAAGTATGTTCTAGGTCACAGCGTTGTATTCGCATATCAAACTACTTGGTATTTTAAATTATTTCATTACGGTCTTAGTTATTTACTGACATCTGGCAGCCGAAAAGAAACCGGGTGACAATAGCAAATGCATAGAAGTGCGACGCCAGAGGAAGAGAAAAAAAAACCGGGTTTGTTCTTTTTTTAAATTAATTGTCCATGTTCCGTTTGTGCTGTCACTGCCAGTGTCGAGTTTCACGTCATTGTTATTGTCGAGTGTCATTGAGGCTCGTACTGCCAACTAAGCACTTTTAACGCAAAGACCGACCAATGTTTAGTCTAGCGATTTTGGGTAGAATACACTTAAACAAACCAAAATGTTAGCAATGTTGTATTTTGAAATGTCATGTTACTCAATAAATATGAATTAAAAAAAACATTTTAACTTTTTATCATAAAAAATGTTTAGTAATCATCAATCATCATTGCTATGAGTGAAATAGGGCACACTTTTGTGCTTTTTTATGAGACGGTATACCATGCCAGAAATTATTCATTAGAAATACAAAAAAGAAAACAAAATTTATATGGTGTGGTAGGGATTTTTAACTTGGAAAAGTTGGCAGTACTTTTTGCCTGCTAATCAAATCAACCAATCTATAAACTGTTTCTCGTTTTGTTTTATTTTCGAGAAGTTTTTCAGTATTTTAGTTTCAGTTTATAAGCTCCTAACTTCACAATGAGTGCTCCTGTTATAAAATACATTGGCAGAACTACAGACTTCAAGGGAAAATCCTTATGGGAAATCGTCGGCCGTCTAAAAAACTTCGGTGTCGGGAGGATCGTGGTTCGGTCCGTCTTCCAGAGATATCCAGAACCCAGTTTTATGAAAATAGTAAAAGTTGAAACATGTCCCGACGAAGTAAGTGACTTGACTCTTACCTTATCTAACCTTTTACCAACTGTTTTGTAACATGTACTTTGTTATTAATTTGGTTAGATTTTGGAATCTTGCTTGGTTGCACATTATTTTCATATATTACCAACTCTAGTTTATATATATTATTATAAAGATGTAAATAGGCTCCATAGCTTAGTTGTTACTAGCAAGTATTTAATCATACCTGTTATAGGGTTATAGGGGTTATAGGATTTGAATGATAACTGGAATAAACATTTGTATGTTGAGTACGAACGACTAGTATTGCGCAGTCAGTAATGTAGAACCGGTTAATTGTCGGCTTTTGCATTATCGGGTTATGCATTGTTTTTGTTGTCCGTGTCTTCCTACGCACAAATGATGGAAACATGGTCACAAAAAGCAAAGGTTTAGAGATTTTTTCTGTATACATTGGCATTTTTTTGCCAATTGGTTATTGGAGGCATACATATACACTAATAAATAGATAAAACACTCATACCCCTGCATTAGGATGCTCTGTATCACAGTTTTTAGTATGGTAACATACAATACTCTATATAAATTCCAAAAACAGGGACTGACTTTGTGTGAGTGTTAAGTTTGTTCTTGGGTCTTTGGTGTTAGTCTTGTGTTTTTGTGTTTATTCATGCCACCTGCAAAACAGAGGTGCAGGGGGGCAGTGAATATATTGTCACGTTACATGTTGTAAGTAACATAACATAACAATATAACATAACAATATAAACTTTCTTCAAGAATGAGTATTGAACCCTAACTAAGCAAAAATAATATCAAATTACAGGAACGCCGCAGAGTACGTGTGTGGGTTGAGAAAACATTTAGAGGTAGAAAAATGCCTAACTTGACAGAAATCTATCGCACATCATACAAAACTGACTATCAACTTATCCCAAAGAAAGAAGAGGCCTCATTGTTAGCTGCTGTTAAAGAACAAAATGCAAGAGAAGATATTCTTCCAAACAAAGTTGAAATGCCACCACTTATGAAGAAATTTATTGAGAAAGATCATGAGAAAAAAGGATTAGAGGTATATATTATTATTATTACATGTAACAAACTCAAACTTGTGATGGCATACATGGCTATCACAATCACTTTCCTAACTAGTTGTCTAGTTGCTACACCAATGTGGATATCTAATAATGGATTATGGAAAGTCTAGAAAATTTATTTATTCAATTTACATTTTAACCACCAAGTTCAAAGAAAACATTTTTGGTGGTTGAAAGGTTCTAGTATTGGGAGCCCATGATACATGCATCTGGCATCTGTAGGGAGCATCCTCAGAGTCACTACATACCTCCCTGAGTGGTGAGAAAGGAGCTACCTAGCCATCAGTGATTTGTCCACATGTACATTGTAAAGGGGTCATGGACATGCTCAGCTAGTTCAGTAAAATTGTGTGAGGTCCTTGAAACAACTTTCTAAATAATAAACTTTAAAGGAGAGAAGGTTTTTAATGTTATTGTAGAGGCGGGACAATCTCTGAAGTACATCCGTAACAGAGACAAATTGTACCGCAAATATAAATGTAATCTTAATATAATACAACTGTATAATAATATTATTATTGTAATCATATTGCTATCATAATTTTTGCAACAATCTTTTAAAGTAATTGAAGCTACAATATGAACAAATAAACACATTCTTTCACAAACAAACAAATTTCTTTTCATCATTTCCTTTTACAAACAAACAAACACAGACAGACAGACACACAGACGGACGGACAGACGGAGTCTTAGTAAAGTACCGTTAAAATCGGTCCAGCTGTTTCGGAGAGTAGCCGGAACAAACACAGACCCACAAAAAAATAAAAGTAGATATTTTTCAAAACGCTTTAAAATGCATTTATTAAAAAGCTTTTTAAAAAATTTTGACATAGCAAACAGACACTTAAATGTAATTTATTTGTATGGATATATAGTTTTTGAGATATGGGTTTACAATTGGTACATCGCATTTGGTTGAGAAATAAGATTTTTTCCAATTATAAGACTATAAATAAATATATATGTGGACTCACATTTCTGTAATTTGATGTTTTCAGACGATAAAGGATTACACAATGCCGTTGAGCTACAAGCACAGTCCCAATCGAATGAAGAGGGTAGCTAAAGATGGTGAAAAGCCCACCATTCAAATGACCATGAGTCTCGGGAAACCGGTCAGTCCATCCCTGTATGAAGGCGTACCGCTAAGCTAAGCTAGTATTTCATATTTAGTCATAGAATATTTGAAATGGAATAGATTTGTTTGTTGAATTTTATCAAAATTTTATTTTCATGTAATAATCCTAAACCAAAATAATGCAAGGCCGTTTCTTACAAAATTTTGAAATTTTGAATGAATTAAGAATTATGAAACTTAAAAAAAGTTAAAATGTACCAGGATGAAAATGGAAAAATACACTTGCGAAAAATAGACGGATTTAATTAACAAATAATTAATAAATGTTATTTCAAGGAGTGCAGATCTGCCTTTTATATCGGTATACTAACGCTAGCACAAATTTTGCATCAATTTTAAGCAACAGAAGCCATAACAAAGAAATTTTATACCTAGCGGCTAGAACGCAGCGTCAAAATGCCAAAAGATTCGTCACAGCTGTGACTAGCATTGAGAAGTTGAGTGTATTACAGCCAGAACAAATCTTACTACGCAATAAAACAAGGTTGTGCGACGAATAGTCAAGTAATGGACGAAACGAATTATTTTTTGGCACAATGTTCTGCTGCAAATTTCTTGGCAAGGAATGGATTTGTGTCGATATCTGGAACGCGACGCTCCAACTCCAGTTTCTGAAACAATAACAATATATTAAAATATATTATTTACACGCTTTTACTCCACACTAGGATTCCCTGTATCCCAACTAGAAAACAGGACATACACATTATATTTAAAAAATAATGTCGTATTATTTTTTTAAAATTATCTTACAAAGTTTGCTCCGGCCGAGAATCGAACCCGGGACCAACGCAAGATTACTAAAATAGCTTGAGACTTCTGAACGACAAGTGAATTAAAGCTAAGGTTATGCGTGTATAACAAATCATAGCAATAATATAAATTCTAAAGTTTGTATGTTTGTACTCCTTCACGCCTCAACGATGAATGAATGTCTGAACGTATTAGGATGAAATTTGAGAATGAAGGTTCTTTTCCGGGATAAAAAGGGTAGCTCACCCTTTTTATACAATAATATCTCGAGTGATGTAATTTTTTAGTGACTTATATTATAAAGGCGAAAGCTTGTATTTATGTGTGTCTGTGTGTGTGTTTGTTACTCCTTCACGCTCAAACGGCTCAACGGATTTGTATGAAATTTAGTACCAGGATAGCCTGGGCTAACACATAGGCTATTTTGATGCCGCAACCCGCGGTTAACAGGACGGGGCACAGCTAGTAATCCATTTTATCGAAAAAAAATCACGCATAACATGATTCGGAAACATGTTTCGATTCCGAACCTTAACCGAGCTGATATGTATGTGATAATAGGTGCAAATGTAGTTATATTTGCGGCTGATCTAGGCAGTATTCAATAATTATATCCCTTTTGACAAAACGAAAATTGCATAAATTTGATAGCGGACATCACCCTGATTGGGAAACGCTAAAAAATTTAAAACCAATGATATAAGAGGTCCCGCAAATAAAAGGCGAATAGTATATATATTATTTAAAAATAGGTAACCATAATTACCTTCCAGAATTCGCGCATTTCTTGCACTTCATCCTCTCGCTGCACAAAGTATTGCCGGACTGTCTTTTGTATCATCGTGGCTGCGTATTCTTCGGGCCATAGCCACGATTTTGGGTAGTAAGGGCGAGGACTGCGAACATAATCTCAGTAAAATCTCGGATACTATCATGGAATTAATAAAGACAAAGAAGGAGAATGTCAAACAAAGTTTCCCTCAATAGTGAAGCCAATGTATAACCAATGTTTGTGTTAGAGTTCCATGACACTACACTGTAATACAAGCGTACAAATTACGTTGCCAGTCAAACAACGTTGTGCCAAAAGTCGCGATTATGAATTATCTTAGCATTAGACTCAAGCCCATGAGCACATGAGTATTCCGAACAACTAAATCACCATTGACTTGTGGGGTGCATCACTTCGTGTGAGTACTAGGCTTCTAATACTATATTAATAGTATTAATTAATTGTATGGATTCATTACCACCACGACTTATAGCGCAGAAAGCAGAGCTACTTACCAATTGAGGTATGTGGCCAAAGGTAATTCATGTCTTATTATCTGCATGTAAAGTGCTAAGTAAAAATAATGTGGGCAGAAACATACTTTTCGCTTAAATAGTTCCGAACCCATGGCATGTTGAATACGTGTAAATTCTTCAGTTTTCTGTCAGGATAGCGGGGATTGTTGTTCCATAGTATCTGAAAAATGTATGAAATAAAGGTTACCTTTGCATATTATAATAAATGAAAATACATGTAGCTTCGATATCAATTTCCGTCTTAGGACAAACATTCGCTTATGGCATATATTTCTTACGTAAATATATGGGTATTAAAAAAAGTTTAGAAAATTATAATAACTGTAATATATATTTCTGTATGAAAATAATATATATTTCTGTATTTCTGTTTATCTACCGTAAGAGACACATTGATACCTTTCGCATGTGTAGTATAAGCAACAAATTTTTAGGGGTCTACTTTTCTCGCCTCTGTAGGTGAGTATCATTTATACCCGGGGGACACGTCCCCCGCTATTAGCTACTCAAAGTAGCTGTAGAACTCGTGCCAAGTTCGTGCGCTGAAGTGCTGCTACCGTACCTGGGTATCCACAGCCAAGCAGTGGTGCACCTGCATCGCTGTCTGGTGAAAGGGTGTGGGAAATGAAATCACAGACGCATATACCTACCACATAATCTAGATATTTACGTAACAAATATTTGTCCTAATTTGCAAATTGATACCGCAGCCTTGCATGTTATTTATTTTTGAAATCTTAGTACCAGTCCTCAGACTCCGTATCAGCCTCTATTTTACTCGATAAATTAATATGGTGGGATATCGGCCTACCCTCGACAAGTGAGAGCGTATGGGCTTCTATCATGGGGGCCTAACTCAGATTAGATACATATAAAATGTCTTAATTTTTGGCTTTAGGAATTCGTCTTCATTCTTCGCCGCTTTGAGCCACATTTTATTGCACACATACATTTTTGAAGCTAAAAAGTAGTTTGTGTTTGTACTTCTAGATTGCAACAAGCGACCTAAAGTCTGCATGTGTACTCCTGGGTTTCCACGCTCTCACATATATACCTATTACCACCGTTTACCTGAACAATGTGATCTATGCCGTTGAAGAAACATTTCTGTCTAACAAGGGCTTCCCATATCTTAGCTTTGTTCAGTGTTTCTTCCAATGCTGGCATGAGGTAGACGAATACTTCGTTTGTTATGTAGTCGCATTCGGTTCCTATAAATACTAGCTTGCTGTAGTACCGATGAATTTTTGAACCATACTAGCTTCTTTTATTGCCACTGTAGTGACATTGGTCTGGAGCGCGAGTGAACGGGGTTTAGCCAAATCTGCATTGGTAGACGTCGTCTTCTAATTATTTGTTCTACTCGTAGTACGTGCCGGTTTCCTCATGATGTTTTCCTTTGCCGTGTCATATGTGGTGGTGCAAATCGTGGTTTTGTGAAAATATTTGTTTAAGGCGACGTATGGTTCAAGCGGCTGTGAATTTGAGCTCTTAAAGTAACCAATCTTCTAGTAGACCATCAATTCGAGTTGATTCTAGCTTCTCAAGCCTCAAAAGATCTATGGTCAAACTCATCAGGCATCCTCTTGTATATGTTTACCCTTTACCTTTTCTTAAATGGCTTTAAGGTGTGGTGTCTAAGAACACATTTCAACTATTTTTGTTCTCACTAAAAAGCTAATAAAAATATTAAATTTTTCAGACTTATTGACAATTATCGTTGGCCGCAATCAATATGATTGAGGAATGATAGCTAATGACTGGCCTCATAGCTCAGTTGGTAGTAGCTCTGCCTTCTGCGCTGTAGGTCGTGGGTTCGATTCCCACCGAGGACAAGCATTTGTATGCGAAAATAAATGTTTGTTCTGTCTGGGTGTCAATATGTATTAAAAGTATGTATTTACAAAAAAAAGTACTATATATATTCTATCAGTTATCTAGTTCCCATATTACAAGCTATGCTCCCATATTACAAGTTTGGGGCCAGAGGGCGTTATTATAATTTAGTTTTACTGGAGGAGCATGTTAGTCGATTTATTGGTGTATTTACGGTAATATGACACACTAAAAAGTCATCCATTGAGGCTCTGCTTAATCAACAAAACAACTAACTCAAAAAAGGTGCCTTGATTATTTTCTCCTGTTTACTCTCAGCGAATTCAGCTATTGCACGAAACCTTTCCTCGCTTTCTCTAAGTATATCTTGCCAGTTTGCTCTCATTCGTGTCTTTCTGACGACAGGGAATTCTATTTCGGAGCATGGTAGACTGTCGGGTAGTACGAATGTAGCGAGATCTGGTAGTTCATTAGTGGTTGATTTAAATTCTTTGGCCTTCCCTTTCCGATCGGTGTTCTTCCCTGCCATTTGTTTTATTGGTAATAATCCTTGAAAACCTGAGTCAGCAAATCTTCCAAATAATATTGTGGTCAATTCCGTTCCACAGAGAAAGGAAACGCTTACGTTATATGTATATTCACAGGCTTATAGTCTAAGATCCGGCTGCGAGATTACTACGTTCTAGTTTTAAATTTACCGAAGTAGACATCCCACGTGTCTACATTACAAGTTTAATCTTAGAGCGAGGAGTCAAAGCTATGATTAGAAATTATGGTGAACAACACTCATGTGTCTATAGAATTAAACATGTAAATTTACTTAAATTACCTTATCTGAAATAAAGCTTATTATTATTGAATTAAAACCTCATTTTTATATGTAACTAGCGGCCCGCTCCGGCTTCGCACGGGTATAAATATATAGCCTATGTCATTCACTGGAAAAATGATTTAAATCGATCCAGTAGTTTTGAATGCTTTGATTTATTCATTACTGCCCGTGGCCCGCACGCGTTAAATACCCGTCGCCCCGGCCGGCCGCAACCGCCGCAAACGCTACGTCCCGCAATTTTTAAATCTGTAATATCTTCGAAAATATTCACTTAAACCATACGGTGTAAAGGGCCATATAGATCTATATTAAATGAACAATGTATTCAAGGTATTTAAGTGGTTAAGGATTATTGGTTAAAATCGCTTCGAAAATTAGCCATTATTTGTCGTAAAAAGTAAATGACAAAAAAAAGTTATTGTGGTTTATCCATAAGAGATAGACATATACCATCACGGACTTTTCTGTAGACCTTTTCAATGTGTACAATACTTAGTACATTATTTTAATAAAACTCGTAGGGTTCAGCCTGCGTTTGCAATGTAAGCTGAAAAAATGTAATTATTTACGACATCACATTAGAAACCTCAAAAATAACAGTACTTCTCCACTATTTAATGGATGTTATTATACATATAAACCTTCCTCTTGAATCACTCTATCTATTAAAAAAACTGCATCAAAATCCGTTGCGTAGTTTCAAAGATTTAAGCATACAAAGGGACATAGGGACAGAGAAAGCGACTTTGTTTTATACTATGTAGTGATAGTGTATGGGGGAACATACTTTTGCCGAGGAGCCCATCAAAACGTGGCTGCTAGTATTTTTATTTAAAATAATATTAATTGTTTATTTTGAAGAAATATAATTGACTGGTTTTATTACATAAATTACATACCACTTCACAGCAGCCTATGAGAACTTGAAAAGTTTGGGTTGCTATTGCGCAGTTGGCCACAACGTCTTCGCAGCCAGGTATAAATAGGTATTACCTTGTTACATAACACAGGTAGTGGTATCTTAACTATGATATCATCCAAAGTCTATGTATTATTAAAAGATTTTTAAAGTAATCCTGGCTGCGAAGAGTTTGCTGACTACTGCGCAACAGCAACCCAAACTTTTTCAACTTCTCATAGGTTGCTGTGAAGTGAATTATATTTCTTCGGTATAATTAATTAATATAATTTTAATTAAAATACCAGTGGCCAAATTATGATACAGAAAAATATGTTCCCCCATTCATAATTAAATATAAAAATAAGATTTAGATTAAAAATAGATGAACATAGTAATTTCGTAGCCGGATCTCGTATTATTATGAGATGTACTTCGGATTTATTTGTAAACAAAGAACTGTCATTGATTCATGTCACTGCTAATGTAACACGCTATTGGCACGTAACCTTTTTTACTTTTGATCGAAATCTAGACCAAAGTGATTGTATTATATTTTGGCAACATAAGTGTACGCCCCGCCATCGACTGCCTACGTGTTTAGCTAACCAAGCAATTATACTACTATTCCCGGTCGTTACCACATATTCCATAATATCCACAGCAACGAATGTTAATAAGAGATTTTGTAGGTTATTGTAGGCAGGTAAGTTTAAAGCTATTTTGTGTGCCTATCAACACCCCCAGCGGTGACGATAACAATGAATAGTGGTAAAGACAATTATTTTTAAACTGACTTAAGCACGGGATGGATGTGGAAATTTATGATGGAGTAATAATAAAGAGGATAATTAAAAAAATATTGTATTTTTACATAAATCCTGCATAAGCAATTACTTCGCTTCTCTGGATATTACCATCCAAAGGTAAAATAAATAAATTAACACAAATTAAAATTACAAGACCTAAAATAAATATATCAGACACGTTCAGCCCTTAAATATGTCCTTAAATAACGTTTTTTTTTTAAATTCTAATATCACTGCAGAAATGTTTAGTATGGAGAGAATTTTCCGGTGACCTGAGAGATCCAGTCGAGGTAATGGGCGACTTTGACGTAGACGCCGGGAACGCCAACTTCTCCGCAGCCAATACCCCAAGAGACCACACCCACTAACTGCCAGGTACCGCCTCGCTCGCACACTAGCGGACCACCACCGTCTCCCTTGCAGGCGTCCTTGCCTTCTTCTCCTCCAGCGCAGATAAATCCTGGGTTTAACTCGTAGTTGTAACCCAATCTTGTCTGCTTCAACTGCTGCTGGCATTGCCCGTGTCCCAGCACAGGAACGTCGACCTCCTTCAGAATATTTTGGTACTTGCCGCCTTGACCGAAAGCGTCTTTGCCCCAGCCCGTGGTCCAGCATCGCTGGCCGGCATACTCTGTGTATTTATCGGGTAAGCACGCTGGACTAATGTGGGGTGTTTTCGTCCAATCCACGGGGCGATCCATCTTCAAGATGGCCAAGTCATTGTCCAATGTGCCTGCGTAGTAAAGAGGGTGAACGTGAACAGATACTATGTCTCTTTCGACGTAGGGGAAAAATTCGACATCGCGGTTCACATCCCATTCACCGAGTCGCACTCGAAGATCAAAGCCTTTGTATCTGTAACAAAAAAACAATCCAAATTATGATAAATAATATTAATAATCTTGGAAAAGCTCTTAATTTTTGGCGTCAGTCCACTACAAATTTGTAATAACTTTGTGTTAACCTTCAATAAAACAGAGTCATCTTAAGTCAGTTGGAACATTTTTTTTCTTTTTAAATCGAAAATGAAAAGCCCTCATTGTGTAAATACACAAATAAATACTCACGATTTGATGCAGTGAGCAGCTGTCATGATATGCAAGCCATCGATAAGGGTTCCTCCACAAACATATACGGCTTCCTTTGGATCCTTCTTTAAGATTGCCACTTGCCAAGGGTATTCTCCAAATTCACTTTCACCATCAACATATTCAGGCGTCTTGATTCTACCATTAATGCCTTGAGAGTGTCTGATTCCACATTGGCCGCGGTTAGCAGCTTGAGGAGTCAGTGGTCTGCGGCAACATACTTGATTTGGTCGGCATTGTTGCACAGCAGGCTGATTGCCAAAATATCCTTGACGCTGTAATAAAGAATAATAAACATTAAAAAACATGCGTCCTGGATAATCTAAGCACTCAGACTTTGTTAGACTGATTACCTCTTCTATTGTTTCGCTAGGGTTGTTTAAATGTATTTCTCTCTTCCTTCGGTTGTCGGGAAATCGGATGGTTTGGCCTCCCCGGTTTGCCCCAGGATTGGAAGGAAGGGTAAGAGAACGGGAATATGCGTATTTATTAGCGTAGCTACCGCGGTTGTTACCCGAACTAGCGTTGGCTGATCGTTCGAAACCATAGTTATTGTGATGCCCACTTGAATGTGGATTGTAATAATCATTGTTATCATCAAATTGATTGCCGCCATCGTCATCGTAATAGTCTTCGTCCGGGTTTTCGCGAACACTATAGGGATGTACTTGCGGATGTCCTGGTTCATAATGGGTATAGTCAGGGGAGTAGACTGGTGGCCTGAAGTGTGGCGGTGAAGGATGATGGTGGGAAGGGTAGTGGTGTATCGGAGGTTGAGACGGGTAGTGCCCGTGGGGTACATAGGGATAATGGTAAGGGTTGTGATGGTGGTAGTGTTCGTGCTTATTGAGAAGATAATGCTTTTTTTCGTGAAACAGGTGGCCAATTTTGTTGACGACGTGTTCATTGGGTGTTACGTGTAAGTTGACAAGAGGTTTCACTACTTTCTCACCATAGTCATTTTTAGTGACTTGCACAGATAAGAGAGGATTAACAGATATGAGCCCTAAGTTGAGACCACCTCCGTTGAGAGCAGGGCCGTAGGGATTGTAAATGGGATTGGAATTGAAAGGGTTGATTGGGTAACCGCTGTGGGAAGGCTGGGGCAACCCAAAAGAGACACCAAACGTGGGCTGCACTTTTTTGTCGCCGCCATTGCCGCCGTAGCCGGACAATCCAATGAGGCGCTGTAGTGACATTTCATTCATGTAAATAATTTAATTTCTACCCTTATGTTGTGTTAGGTTTTGTCAGTGCCCATTGTTTAGTTCTACTTTTGGCAGCTGGTACAATTTGACGACTTCAGTTGCCGTCCAATTGTAACAGCGTTACCCCAGTCAAATGTGCTATGAGTGAAAGTGATACCTCAATGTGATGGAACCTAAGGTAGGTAATGGACTAGGATAATGAAAATGTTAATGAATCAGTTTAAGTGCTGTTCGGTAAAAGCATACTTAATGTAGATGGTATGTTTGTAAAAAGTTATCTTACCGGTTCAGCTTCTTTTGTAACTTCATGGTCTTTATCGGCTTCTACTTCACGCTTGTTAACTTTTTTTCCTTCCGATTCCGTTACATTTTGTTGTTGACTTGATTCTTCAGCCTTAGTAATATTGTCTAGTTGTTCTTCAGTTAGAGCCACAATTTCACTGCCTTTATTACGAGGATCAATTGGCAAATATAAATCATCTCTGCGCCCGATGATTTCCTGAGTTGGGCACTGGTCGTAATTTACACAGACGCATTCAAACCCTTGAGCTTTACCAGAATGATAGTTAGATTCTTGATAAGCGTTGCCTTGTGACTGGCCGAAAGTAGCTGGTCCCTGGTTGTACAAGTTGTTGGAAGAACCTTGGTTGTACGATCCAGAAGATCCACTGTTGTAAGAGTTACCAGATCCTGGATTATATAAGTTGTTTCCGGATCCTACATGTAGTTCCTTCTTGTAGAACTCAGAATTTGAAGAGTATGCCCCCAATGAGTTTCCATACTTTTGATCTTCGAAAGCATTATTTGGGTAAGGATTGGGCAGTGACTGAGTGGATATACCTGAGCTGCCTTTGTTGAAACCATTATTCCCATATTGAGATCCATAAATAGTGTCCGGATCGTAGACTGGCGCAGGTAGAGATCCAGTCATAGGCTTGAATCCACCAGATGAAAATGAGCTAAAATCTCCTCCTGAAGCTGTTATAATGTCTGTGTGTTGGTTATGATTTTGTGACGCGAGGTGTCCTACGGATCCTACAGGAATAGCAACTGGCTTGATGATTACTTTGGGTTCTTTGTCAGCATCACTGTGGACGTAGTGATGATGAACGTGTTGTTGGACTACTTCCGTCTTCGTACCAGTTTGGGAACTTGATGGTGATTTATTGTAGGTAGGCTTGTTTTCGTAGGCGTAAGGACCTTGGTTGGCAAATGCGGGGGGCTTTGTGACAAAATTTCCTTCGTGACCACTTCCGTAACTGTTGCTGCTTTGAGAAAATTGGAAGTTTTTATCGGAAAAGCCAGGGCGAGGGTTGCCCCCGTACACTCTTTTGGGTGGTCCTTTTTGTGGGCGCGATGGATAGTACATCGGTTTAGGTGGGCCATAGGCTCTGGGAGGTCCGCGAACTGGAATTGACGCAACTGGTTTGCCAATTGGCTTAATGTCAACGGGTTGAGCGTAAATAAGCTCATCAGGTGAAAGGTAACGTTTTTCTTGGGTGTCATCATCTTCACACTGAAAAATATAAGAAAATTTTTATTAAACAAAAATATAAATATAACCTTGTACTTGTGTCCTAGATGAAATGGGTACAACAGACATCCAAGATAATGATTGCAACAGACATCCAAGACCGAGGCAAAATTTCACGCTCATCACACAAAGGATAGCTCTGGCCGAGATTCGAACCTGGTACTTTTTAGTCCTGATATTCTATCAACTTAGCTACGCAACCAAAATTATTAATTTTGGCTTAATACTCTTTTCTTCATTTATTTTCGCTTAATCTTATTTATTAACTCACTTGTATCAATCCCAAATTGCATAGCCTGCTCTTTATTAAGTTTCTTGCTTCAGCATCATCTCCAGCGTCCAAGGCATCCTTGATCGTGGGATCGCTGTAGACATCATCGAAATCTCCTAAGCTTCTACCCTGCTTCTTGTCGATTAGCTCTCCTACAATATCATCCAGCGAAATACTCGAAGCATCTAAGCTCTTTTCTTGAGCTTCAGCAATCATTTCTCCCTGTAGTAATTCAGCAGGCTTTTCAGTAGCTTGCTCCACTGCTGTATCTTTTGCTTCTGCCCCCCACGACCACTCAGCCGTCGTGTTGCCTATTATTAATGGTAGGAGGAGAATACAAATTTTGGGCCACCGCATGATCTGAAAAAAAAAGATGCAAAACACGTTGAAGTAATTTGATATGTTTTTATTTTATCCTTATTTAGGTAAGCATGTCATTGTTTCGAAACCGGCTAGCAGAGAATCACTTTTACTTTTACGGCAAGCTGCGGTTATATAAGCTTACTAAAGCCGGCAGTGTTCGCGCGGGGTGGATACTATTATGAGATCTGTGACTGCCGACGCATCGGCCGCCTTGGTTTGAGTGGGCAGCGAAAGCAATCTCACGTTGGTCTTGGTTTGAGTATTACGTATCATGACACCATGTTATGAATCGAAATGAGAGTATGATGTAAACTAGCGAGAGTGGTTAAATAATTAAAGATACCAGACTTATTCACATTGTTTTTCGCTACATCTTCTAATGATACATTATTATTCTAAGCAGATACAGATCATTTATTTATTGGGGTTATTCTTTGTTTTCATTGCGAAAGAAAGTGTCGAATTTGTGTCAATGTCGCGATGTCCCAGAAGTGGCACACAGTCCATTGGCAGTCGCTTGGCTTCTGGCAATGTGTCATAAGTTCGGTAACAGAGTTATGCAAGTAGCCAGATAACTATTATATGTTGTTTACTTTATTCAACTCGTTACGCTGCTAGTTACTTATTTGTGCGTAAGTATGGAAATTTCTCTATTGTTTGTCGTATCGAAAATGAGATCCAGAACAATTGTAAAGTCATTGTGGGAAATCTACACCGGATTCTGTCTCGGTTGGCTGCTTGTGATATAAAGTTAGTTATGAGAGCTTTCTCCATTCTAGTGTCGCGATGTTAGCTCGATATGATATGAGCTCGTTCTGTACCTACCGGGTAGTCAACAGTTACGTTTTCATTAGGTAAACATAATTTTGTAATATTTTTGGTTGGTGCTTATTTTTTCGCTCTTTTGCTAAAGTATGAAAAATATTAGATCTTATTCTAATTAGTATCTGTTCCTGATATTTTTATAACAGTATATTTTTTATGATAAATATGTGCATTCAAAGTGAAAGTTACTTTAGAAGAAGCAATCATGTTGTAGAGTTCCTCTTTCGTTGGCAGATGGTAAAAAAAACTCTATTATTACCTACAACGTCTATATTATTGAAGGAACAGGTTTCCTTCAATAATATAATAAGGATAAAGATTGTAGTTGTGATTCCAAGTCGCACTTAGCCGGTGGTTTATTTTCTAATATCAATTTTATTTACCGCCTAAATAATATTGTGACCTGAAAGTTTTTTGACTTCTATGAATGTTGATAATTATTCGGTAACGTAACACTTATTTTACGACCATATCTAGATATCGTAGTTCTATCACTTAATTAATTCACAATCACTAAACAAATCCATATTTGACGTAAACACAAAACCACTCAATTGCACTGAACAAGTAGTCGAAAGAAAACTTACTTTTGTTTGGAAAACTTTTGATGGTATAAATCAATTTTCACTACTTTACCAGCGCACTGTTTGCGTCTGAATGGCTGTTACATCTACCACACCGAGGCTTTATACTTCGACCAACTCAAAGATGCATGAGCTCCGATTTTGTAAGACGATTGACGCAGGCTCCTACCACTGTATACGGTTATTTTGCGATTACTCACACAAATCGGTCACATTTGTTCTGGACCAGCGATAGATTGACTGTCGCTTTGTGTCTGTGGTACGGGGTATGACGTCTTCAAACTGTCATTGATCAACCCTTGCTCGTCTCTCGGGTTCTGTGTATTGGTTTGGCAATATGGGTTTTATGGAGGTCAAATTTTACGGATCTGTTGCATTTACCAATGCTTAATTTAAAGGTCTACTCGTGCTATACGCATGCTTCTTGTTTTTATGTTAGAAGATGCTATACCATTTGATAGTTTCCTGGCCACAAATTAAATTAAATTAGATTTATTAATAAGGTGCACCAGAATATGCACTTATGAAATTCAAGTAGTCAAAGGGGGAACGCTGTCAGTTACTTCGGAACGTTGCCTAATGGGACTACTTTTAATAATATATTTTAGTTCTTAATTATTATATTTTATTAAGGTTTTTAGTTTTAGGTTCATTGAAAAAAACTTAGATGTTTAATTATTACCTTCTTAACTTCATGCACAATTGGGATTAAGAATCGAAGTGCTTTTCTAAGATAACATGGCTTCCAATAGCAAAGAATAAATAAATAATTTATAGTTTGAAACAAAAAAAAAAAAAAAGTCGATAATATGGTTGTCTTTTATAGTTGTGTTCTAAATCTGTTTTTCATTAAGAATTTACATTTGCTGTGGAAGTACAATATGAATTCATATAATAGAAAATTAGCTTTTCCCCGCAACTTCGTCCACGTGGATTTTAATTTTGTTTGGAGTGAAACAATACTTATTTTTATCTTTATAAAATATAGCAGTTTAAGTTACTCCATAAAACATCAGCTATCTGCCAGTCAAGTATTCGTCAAAATCGGTTCAGCCGATATGGAGATTTTTCGGAGATTCTGAGCGAAACAGGCAAAAATTTTATAAACTGTTTTTTGTTCTGATTTCCCTGTATACTTTCAAATGCATTTAGTAAAAAGCTGTTATTTTGACATTACAAACAGACGCTTCTATTTTGTTTAATTTTATAGATATAAATCTTATATTCGTATATAGGAATCTAATGAATACAAATTGCTACTTTGAATAAATAAAAATATAATTAGTGGACATTTCACACAGCACCATCTAACCAAAACTAAGCATAGCTAACTATGGGAAAAAATTACGGATAGATTAATCTAAACCTGAGATCGCAGCTCATGGTCATTGACCTGCAATGGAAGCAATCACACGTGCTTTATGGCTGATCGAGCTCGGATACCGGAGCCCTTTTGGCCGTATGCCTTGTCTCTTGGTCCTTCCTACCGTGCAAATGCGATGCTTAGTAGCTACTGGTGTGGTGTGCCAACAATATTATACAACATTAATGGACGATTCGCGCCCACCAGTTTCAAAAATACGGCCGTACTTCCAAACAGAGCTCTTGGACTACTTTCCCAGGTGCTTCTAAGGATTAACCTTTTGCTAACTGGGTAACAAAATAATATTGCATAGTCTTGCGAAAAGTACGATAATCATAAAATCATACGATTATTCTAGGTTTAGTAAGATTTTATTCTCGCAATCTATCCCTGTTTCCCTCCCGCTTATTTATAACTACTTACTTATCATTAACTCATTGTTTTACGTATCATCTGTTCTCACCATAGAAAGTCATGACAGGCCAGCAATAAATTCATAAGATGAAACTAAACTCGAAATAAAAATGCCAGAGCCATATTCCCAGCCTGCTAAAATCTACATTGACCCAATCTTTCATGCAGTAAGACAATCGCCATTGACATTAAGTTTAAAGTTTTTTTTTTGCGATATTATTTGAATTAACTGCAATCGTAGACAGACGGTGCTCCCATACAAAAGACATCAACGCGCACTACGTGCATATTACACGCGTAACAGGTGGCTGATTTAAAAATCGAAATAAAATCATTTTCTTCGATTTTTAAATCATTCACCCTTATTTCTCGCTCTTATTATATATATCATTTTATAAAAGAAACATCCTAACCGGTATACAACTGGCGAAGAAAAAAATCACAGGAAAGCAAAAAAAAAATGCAATTTCGTTTACTTGGATCACATATATCACATATATATATTTTCTAGTTTTTTAGATTTAACTACCAAACTACTTGTTTTGTTCCAGTCACTCATCCACTTTGCGGACGCTGCTATACTATAAGTATTCTCAGAGAGTTGTTTAATTCAAACTCAAACTCAAACTCATTTATTCCTTTAGATCTCAAGTATCATTTGGACACGTCAAATTTTACACATGCACATATTCGTGAGCATATAACGTGTCACAGGAACTCCCCAGGCACATTACATGCACACAGATATGTCAAATTACAGTCAGTTTTCATGTTTAAGCTTATCTTATTTGTTAAGTTTACGTCTGTTCCAACCCTAACCGACCAACCCGAGGGGAAGAAGCAGACAAGAAACCCCTCGGAGACAGTATTACATATTCGCGAATATGGTTCTGCGTCTAGAGTGGAGCAAATTCATTCCCAAGCCTTTTTGTCATCTAGGTAATCTGATATTTTATAGTAAGCTTTTGCGACAAGTTTACGTTTGATGACAGTTTTAAATTTATTTATTGGCAGTAATTGAATTTCGCTCGGGATTTTGTTAAAAAAGCGTACACATTGACCTTTAAAAGAATTGCTAACCTTATGGAGCCTAGTAGTGGGCACAGCGAGTTTATTCTTATGCCTAGTGTTTACACTATGATTGTCACTTTTCTTTGTGAACATGCTCATATGTTTACGAGTGTACATCACATTCTCATATATGTACTGACATGTAACCGTTAGTATTATATATTTATATCTTTAAATTTTTTACGTAATGATTCTTGGGGACCCATATTGTAAACTGCACGAACAGCCCTCTTCTGCAACACAAATATGGTATTGATATCTGCAGCATGCCCCCACAGCAGTATGCCATATGACATAATGCTCTGAAAGTAGCTGAAATATACAAGCCTAGCGGTATCTACGTCTGTGAGCAGGCGGATCTTTTTGACGGCATATGCTGCAGAACTAAGTCTCTTCGACAATCTTTCAATATGTGGGCCCCACTGAAACTTATTATCTAAAGTTATTCCTAAGAACGTTGTGGTATCTACGAGATCTAACTGTTCATCTTTTATTTTAACATTAATATCTACTTTTTTAACGTTGGGTAAAACAAATTTTAAACACTTTGTTTTCTTTCCATTAAGTATAATAGCAAATTGTTTACATTGAACCAATTTACTATTTTAGAGAGAGCATTGTTTACATCGTCAATAACGACTTGTTGCCGTTTCAATTTAAATATTATAAAAGCGAAGTGTCATCTGCAAACAATACAATCTCATGATCGTCCTTTACAATATAGGGAAGATCATTTATTCAAAGTATTTACTAAGAGAACACGATCCATGGAGCTTAATCACATTAAAAGAGCACATGTACTATGGCCTGCCATCAAAGACTAATGAAACAAATCACATTTTGGAAAATAAACTATTTAAACTCAAGCAAATTAAGAAGTAAATAAATTATATCTTTGTTGGCCGAAATTACTAAGAAAAACTAGCAAAAAATGTAGTCTGAATAGATAAATTTATGTGACTGCTTCCCCGTTCGACCCAAGATTTTTCTACTTATTAGGTAATTGGCTCCGTTCGACCCACAATTTTATTCAAGTTACCAGTTGTACATACTGACACTAATTGACACTTCTTGATGACACTTGAAATTTAATGAAGGCTCAAGACTTTCTTTGTTTTGTGGAAGCTTAAAAAGAGTGTGTTGTACAGATTAGTTGTTTGTAGCTCTGCCTTCTAGGTCGTGGGTTCGATTCTAAGTGGACAAGCGTTTGTGACAAACATAGATGTTTGTAAATCTAATTATGTATGCATTCATTATTATTTATGTATGTAATATATTTTGTCGTAGGATTTGCATCTTATTAACAGTGATAATAGTGATGAACGCATATCGTAAGCTCATAAAAGTAATAATATCAAGGTGTATATTACAAAATGTAATTCACCAGGATCTTGCTGGCTCGCATTGCACGCTACGGCCCACCGGCTCGGCTTGCACAAGGCGGGCTTTCCAGCGCAGCCGGACTTAGCGCTGACGCGACGGTGCGCTTGCGCAACAGTTCGGTGAACCACTTCTTTTACTGCTGAACTCGCGTGTGTTTGTTGGTAAATAGATGCTCTTTTACCATCGAAGATTTGGTAGCCAGTGTGTATAATTGCGAAATTTTGTTGGTATGTATGTTTGTTACTCCTTCACGGCTGAACGGATTTTGATGATATTTGTTATGAAGGTAGCTCATACCCTGGACCATCCATAATCATAAGATTAGACGCTAGTCACCCTAATATAATATTTAAAAAAGGCGAAAGTTTGTATGTAAATACGAAATATGAATGTGTGTGTTTGTTACTCCTTCACGCTCAAATTACTCTTCAGATTTGGATGACATTTGGTACCATATATGGATGACATTTGGTACTTCGAACGGCTTGAAATATCCGATGAAAGAGTTAGACCACCCGAAAGAAGAAGACTTGAAAATTTTGCCGTGGCGCCGGCTCTGTTAGAACTAACTCTGTTCCAATTACTCCTTACCTACACCTGATCTCTGATCTGAAAATGAAGTAGAGTCAAAATTGGCGTGAGGAAGGAAAATAGTGAAGAAAATAACAGCTGACCAATAACCAAAACTATCTGATGTACTATGTTGCAGGTACATAAATGGCATACAACACCCCTTAGGTATATCATTGTACAAGTTACAAGGTTCGCTCGGTGAAGTACTGCCTCCATATCACATTGCAGTCGTGCACTGGCATCATATTCCGCTGGAATGGTGTGGGTACCGGTGAAATCACAGGTGCATGAGACGTAACATCCTCGTCTCAGGTGGTCGGGGAGGAGCTAAATCGTATGCTGTTGTTATAGGAGGAGGTAATCACTTAACATCAGGGCTTTCAGATCGTCCCGTCACTTTTGTAACATTAAATAAACAATTTAAAAAAGTTACTAACCTTTCATGAAAGTGAATGGTTCGTTACGATATTATCTCATTTGAAGATACACATTGTATGCTAATGATTGTCGTATTCGTCAACATTTATAGTATCGTGAGACCCACTTTTCCAAAATAGGTAACTAATAGTTATTTCGCTTACTCGTTTTGGTCCATTGAGTTTGCCCACAGAGTACTATTTATTACTTATTATGTGTCATAGGTACGAAGGTAGGCTTTGTATCCTTACATAGTATAAAACAAAGTCGCCCCCACTTTTTGTACGCTTAGATCTTTTAAACTACGCTAAGTATTTTGATGCAGTTTTCAGCAATAGATAGAGTGATTCAAGAGAAATATTTATATGTAGTATAAATGCATATTATAGCAGAGAAAAGCCGAGATATATATCAAAGATTTGTATGTGATGTCGTAACAAACATATTTTGTTGCGCTTACTTTGCAAATGCTAGATAAACCTTACGACATATTATTAATCACCACGTTAATCACCACATTAATACCCATGCGAAGCTGGGGCAGGTCGCTAGTTGATAATAAGGAGATAATCTTATATATCACTAGCGTTGGCCCTCGGCTTCGCTCGCGTTAATAATAATTATTTATGATAGGATGTCTTCGATCTTTTTTTATGCAACTAAAATGACGGCACATGTCGACTAAGTGTTAAGTGGCTACCGCCCTTCAATAACAACAACAATATAACTCAGTTCTTTCCCTACTGAAGCTTGTGAAGATCCAAGTAGCATCGCGGTATGCTTGTAAAAATTTTGATAAATTATAGTTTAAAAATCTACACAAACGCAAGCAAAGCCGCGAGTTCAAGTTAGTCTATTATTGTGTCAACAGATGTCGTTTTTAGTATTGTTTACGTGTACTAATAAATGACCATACTTGTATTCGATAGTACTGAATGTCAGCTATCTAACGCATTTTATGATATTTGGTTGAAGTGTAAGCAACAATTGTTTTCACCTTTTCGAAAATGTCGGTTTTTATTCCAAATAAACGTCATTTGCGGGAAGTGTTATTACATTATTTTATTGCGAAGAAAACTGCAGCGGAAACTTATCGTTTGCTTGTGGAGATTTATGGTGAGCATGCTCCGTCTAATACAACTTGCAAGGAATGGTTTCGACGATTTCAAAATAACGATTTTAGTACTGAGGATAAAGAACATGGAAAACCACCAAAAAAATTTGAAGATGCTGAATTGGAAGCATTATTGGCGGAAGATTCTTGCCAAACTCAATCAGAATTAGCTGCAGCATTAAATGTTGATCGTTCAACTGTTGCAAAGCGTTTACAAATGATGGGAATGATTCAAAAAGCCGGTGACTGGGTTCCACATGATTTAAAAGAAAGAGACATGGAACGTCGGAAAACCATTTGTGAAATGCTGCTTCAAAGACAGCAAAGAAAAGGATTTTTGCATCGGATAGTCACAGGAGACGAAAAATGGATACACTACGAAAATCCTAAACGCAAAAAAGCTTGGGTGAAACCAGGCGAACCAGGCCCATCACAGCCAAAAATAAATATTCACTGTGCCAAGGTCATGCTCTGTATTTGGTGGGATCAGAAAGGTATTGTATATTATGAGTTGCTCAAACCCTCTGAAACTATTAATGGAGAAGTTTACCGACGACAACTAATGCGTTTGAAGCGAGCCATAGAAGAAAAACGACCAGAATGGGTGAATAGACATAACAAATTAGTTCTTCAGCATGACAATGCCAAACCGCATACCGCAGAAGTCGTAAAAAGATATTTAGAGGGACAGGACTGGGAAGTGTTACCCCACCCGCCATATTCACCAGACATAGCTCCTTCGGATTACCACCTATTCCGGACGATGCAGACAGACCTTACTGGAGAAAAGTTTACTTCATGTGAAAGTATCAAAATTTGGATTGACAACTGGATAAGCTCAAAAGACCAGGACTTCTTCCAGCAAGGAATACGAAAACTACCTGAACGATGGGCGAAGGTTGTAGCTGCAGATGGAGCATACTTTCAATAATTTTTTTTTTTTAATTTTGGCAGCGAACAAATGTTTTATTTTGACAAAAAGGGGCGGAGTCATATTCACACACCCAATATAATGTGCAGTATTCGTTCATAATGCCACCATCTCTGCCACCAGGCATTGCTGTGATCTAGTTCGAATAATATATTCGTCCCACTTTTGCTAAGCTAAACGGCAACACAAACAATATGGTGTTTGAATGTGGTTCTGCAACACTGACGAACTATGAGTCATGATCGGTAACACGGCTATGTTTATCGTTTATGTTTTAGCCAATATTACAAAACAATCACTGAGCTCTGGTCCTTGCTCCTTGACACGTTGAACAACGCATAATTTTTTTTATTTCTAATGTATTATGTTTGTAAGTATTATTTCTTTCTAAACCTCCATCGCCAACGTTTTGTTTCTTACGTGTGAACTGCATAGATGGTCAAATAAGTATCTATTATGATTCGATTTTCGAATTAATTTATCAATTCCGGACTTCCAAAGATCCACATCAATTCGTTTGCCTCGTTAATTTCTATTTTCACTTCGCTAGAAAAAATTGAAAAAATCCGTATAAAAATAATTTAATGTAACAAATAATAATTTTGTATGGATTTCTCGTGTCCTTAGTCAAACGCAACAATTCCATTAAAAGTTTATATTTTATAATTGACACTTAAATTTCTTTTTCACATGTTTTTTTGAAGTGAAATCTTCTATAGGCGCGTTGGGCATTTTTGAGATGGGAAAAAACCATTGTACTCTTGACACTGTTACCGTTACTGTTACCGATACCCCTGTTTATAAAGTGTAGTCCGCTTTTGTTTTCACTTCTGTCAACACTCCCGGAGTGCCACTGTTTTTTTTCTATAATACATAAAATACAAATCAGCAATCTGCGATCTGCTCAAGCGCCAGTATAAGGTGTTGCTATCATTACCTGAAATCATACTAATATTATAAATGCAAAAAGAAGTAATAGTAGAGCAGCAGTGGTGCATTCGCATTACTGTGTGCCGGTGAAAGGGTGTGGGTGCCGGTGTAATCAAATGCGCATGAGGCTAAGATTCCCGTCTCGAGTGACGGGCGCAATGCAAAAAAAAACCAAAGTCGCACCCGACTTGGGTTTTTTTCATGCTTCGGCCAGGGAGGATCTACCTCGTATTGCTGTTATGAGCCGAAGCAACCACTTACCACCTGATAGGCTTTCAGCGTAAGGACAGCTTAAGTACATCAAAACAAAAAACGAGTTGTGCGGGGGTGCGAGGCTCCTACAAAAGCGAGGCCCGGGTGGTTGCCCTGCTTGCCACCCCTAAGGCTGCCCCTGCCTCGAACTGGTAACAATCAAAGCATCAAAACACCGGAACGACAAGTGTGTAGTTAAGATGTCGGAAAAGCAAAACACATGAAATTTCGTTTCGCTACAGCTAACACATGTCGATTGTATATACACACGATATGTATACAAGAGTATTAATACAAATTTAAATAAAGAAATAATATATATTCATGGACATTTCACACAGTGCTAACTAACCCCAAACTACGCATAGCTTCGACTGGTTCCACAGCTCAGTTGATAGCAGCTCTCCCTTTTGCGCTGTAGGTCGTGGGTTTGATTCCCACTCAGGGCAAGCATTTATGTTACGAACATGTTTGTTCTGCGTCTGCACCGACGATATATTATTGTAATCCAAAGTATCTAATATGCTCCGGAGCGGTGAAATTATCTTTGTAACAGTTTATTGATGATTAAGATATCTTGCATACTGTGAACTCTACGTCCAACAAAGTTGGCACCACGATATATCCTTCTAATGGTATCACAGTGAAGTGTCTAATGTGCTGTGGAGCGGTGAAATTATTTTTATAACTGTGGTGATTAAAAGCAGAATAAGATATTCTGCATACTGCAAACTCTACGTTCAACGAAGTTGGTTTGGTAAGTTTAAAACAAAAAAACAACAATTGCAACACTCAGTAAAGTATTATTTACTACTGACTTCGTGGTATGTAACCACCAACGAAGTAGGTATTATATATAAATTATCATTAACCTCCTACCCATACATGCTAGACTTCAATCAAGCTGTAAACCTTTACAACACCGTCAACTTCCTGGTCAGAAGTTTACTGACATTAACTCTTGCATTGGCCAACGGTGCGTCGAACTCCCTTACCGACCATTACCTGGAGAAAATACTTGCATAGATACCTATATACAAATTTGAACTTAAACCAGCCGGTAATACATTTGAATTTAGCTTCTGTCTTTCACTTCTAAATGTATAATAATGTTAGCAGACACTGACATGACTACCGGTTTGTCCATCTCCCGAACATGTTTACGTTTTTTGCTACCATCCACGTGGATGGTACACCTAAAGGTTACGTAACACTAAAGTTTTGGATCAATGACTTTAGGCTGCGTTTATTGCGGTACATTGTGAGTTACAAGTAATATTATTATGTAGTATTTGTAACTGCTAAAAACTAAGAAAACACAGAGTAGAATGCTTGAAATAGAAGTCGATGTATATTATAAATGCCGATAAATGTTACCTTTTGTCTTTCCTGGATTTGGGTTACAAAATTGCTAATCTAATCAAATATTTCAATAGACTATTAAGAATCGTATCGCAAGAAAGACGGGGGTTTTCCGAATTGCACCTATTGCAACGCACAGGGGTCAGACACGCGAGCCTTGTTGATGGAACGAGGAAATGAGTGGAGTTGTTTTAGTTTTATAAAAATATCAAATATCATAAATGTGCATCTTTTGCCGTCACATTTTAATACCATTGATATTTTTTCTGCGTTTTCTTTGTAGCCCAGGTTTATCAGGGTAAAAATTCTTTCCCCACATAAATTATTTTTAACACCCTGATAAATTAATCCGTACTCTTTGATAATTATCATTACATTATTTTTGTCCTGGGGCATCGCAGCATATGAAAATGCATTATATGTATTGTAAATGTAACTGAAGAAAAATTTTTTCTGAGCTATTTATTGAAAAACTTTGTAAAAGGTAAGCTCACTGTTAGTCACGTCTACGTGCTTACAATAGTGTCACTCACAAAATATAAGGCGTAAATTTTACTATTAATAGTGACTGGAATCATGGAATCTGTCATTTATCTGTCTATCTCTATCAATATTAATATAATAAACTAGGGATTTTAAATATTGTTTTCAGAGAGAGAGAAGTCTATGGATATCTATTTACTCGTATACATATATAAATAAAAATGAAACACTGTTTATTAGTAAACGCATCACTTGAGTAGATCGGAACCAAATTTACTTATTTTGTTTTAAAATGTTCATAATAGTCCAAATTAGGTATTCATGAAAATAAAATAAAAAGAAAAACCTGAAAATTGGAAATAATAAGAAAATGAATAAAACTACAGGCAATTTTTGCTGCTGCGTGCGTAAATGTCGCTTGACATCTGATCGTCATATAATCAATCAAGACAGGACACTGTCTAACTTAAACTCGTGTATTCCTTATCTCATCTGTTGTCTTAGTCTGTTGGGTCAGCGAGTATTACAATATAAAGAGCCAAGAACATTTCCCAAAAGAAATAGTCTCGATGCGGATCTTGGATGTCTCTGTTTGATTGGTTCGATGACCTACTTTGATGTACTGTTGTTGTTAATCATAGTTCGAGCCTACCTTCGGGCTTTCCTGAGGCCCTCAAGGACTCCCGAATGGCTTACATTCCCGCTGGGTTTTTACAAGTATCAATATGAGGAAAAATTATGAATTGTTTTTCGACATCCACATTAAAATTCAGAAGAAGTCACTTAGAAATTATGGTCTAGACTTTTGAGATCACGTGGAAATTTATTCGTCCCCGAGGTCGTATGGATGCAATTTACTAATGAAAAAAAAAAAAGTGCCCCAATTATAAATCTTGTCCCGACAATCTTGCGCCGTTCTCAAGTGATGAACTTTCATACACGTGGCTATTGATTGTTATTTATTTATTGATTGTTATTAGATAATAAAACGAAAGTGACGGAATGAGCTGACCTACAAACAATAGCACTAGAACTTAGATAATTCCCACCGAAGTATAAGACGAACCAATTAGCATAGAGTTAGTTACGAGAGCCTAACGAATGGCGGATAAAGAGTTTTATAATATTTGTACCTACTCATAAATCCCCTCTATATTTTATTTGACTTTAGTGACGGAATGAAATGACAGTCTACCTGATGTTACCACCACCCTTATACAACTATGCGACTCAGAGATCCTCGCCTACCAAAGTATGTCAGGACCCAAGTCATATCGCATTGCGCCAGTCACTTTCAGACGGGATATAACGTATCACGCACCTGTAATTTCATCGGCACCGAAACCCTTCCACTGAAACACAGATAAGCGAGTGAACTATTGGTTGGAGGTACATTACCTAGTATGGTGGCTGTACTTCTCCGGACAAACTTGGCACAAGTTCTACTGCCACTGAAATATATCAAGTTCTACTAATTAAAAGTTTTCTGTACTTATCAGAAGGCCAACTCTCCATTAGTTAAATACGCGCCATCTAGCGGTTCTCACAAGTACTATGATATCGTAGCGGTCCGAACAATGAAAACTAGCACTGTAAATAAAAGTGAGCCAAAAGCGAAACCTCCTGGCTTCATTTTGCGTAGTAGGAGCAACTAAACAAAATAGTTCCAACCTCGCGTCATAGAAGGCGCTGTTCGACGATACCAAGGTATAAATTTGGCTTTCACGAGTATTAAAATTTTGAATTTAACCAGTTGTAAATATTCCAAAGATTCTTAAATCTTTAAGGTCAAGGAGAAAATAATCATGTCTGTAATTCCAACGCAGTCATCATCCAAGCTTTCTTCATATGCCATTTACTTTAGCTCAGTTGATTATAATTCCCTGCATTATAAATGACTCCGGGTCGGGTAATCGGGTTCGATATATATTTCTGGCCGTGGTTATCATTTGCGGGAAAAACATAATTTTTTCTTGGGTGCATAACCCACCTGTAATCTGTGTGCTACTTGCGACACAAACGTACGAGAGTGTATTGCGTGTACGTGCATTCATAAAAACCTTCCTATCATACCTAACCTTCATCTTCTATCAATTACTGATATTGTTGATATTTCTACACTTATAAATAAATAAATCATTAAATTAGCACTAGATATTTCGATAAAAAGCTTGTATCTACTATATTTGCGAGTCCTCAATATAATTTAATTGATTGCGGATCTTGGCTCGGCCTTGATACGTCGACGTCATTATTTATGGTGTCATTAAAATCACACCAAGTATTTGTACCAACGCGGCTGTCCGCCTCTCATAAATACGATACAGAGAACGAAACGTAAAATGTAAGAAGTATCAATTTAAGGTTTTGTATCTAATAATGGGATTTGTTCGACATCGTTGGAACAGATATAACCTTAACAAATAAGTTTAGCTAAACATGAAAATTGACTGCAGTTTGACATATCTGTATGCAAGTAATGTGTATAAAAAGCTTCTGTGCAGCGATATGTGTACAAATGAATTTGAGTTTGAGATATCGTGAATTCTTAAGAAAACGAATAAATGAACGTATATAAGGTCAAACAGTCCTACCAATCCCTGACTATCCATGGGAAAATAATTCATAATTTTTTAAAATGAGTACATATTAGATAGCTATCGTATTGTCATTTAAGTATTAGTACCTAGGAGGCAAAGATTCGACCGGTTTAAAAAAACACTAAATTTGATCCAAATCGTTAGAGCCGATAAAACAAAATTTTGAGATACCAAAAGTTATCTGTTTGAACTTTACGAACGAATAAAAACGTAATTTTGGGAAATTTACCAATAATCATACTTATCACGATATCTCGAAATTCTAAGACATTAGGCTAGGATAACCTACCTTAGAAATGTGACTCACTAGATAATTCAACACCCCCTTAAGGTCATAGACTTCGTCCTTCCAAACACCTTTAGATACAATATATATAAGAATTGCTCTTTTCATGTAATAAAAGTACTTGGGCGACCTTTTTTTTTTGTAAAATCGTGTGATATTATACCTTTGGAGCCGTTTCCGCGATACATATATCGAAAAAATAAATACATATTTCTACAAGAATTTCTCGTTTAAATATAATAAAGTTATGACTTTGGAGGTATATTCGACAAGCGCCATATGTTTTTCATAATTGTATAAATATGTCATATAAATAGATTCCTGATTGCCAAAAATAATGTTTTCGGAAACTATTGATTCCGAGTTATATTATAATCCAGTCATATTAAGGGTTTCACTTCGGAATTGGAGATAGTCAGCGATAAAGTGTATAAACCTTTATTTTGAAACCCCTAAAACTCGTCTCAAATCCTACTTATCGTAGGGTGGCTCAACTACAATACAAATATCTATTTTTACAAGTTTATACGTTGTTGTTATTAAGTTTATCACGAATTCCGAGATACTTGCACTATTTTGACTAATATGACTGGACTTTAACATTTACGCCGTTGTGAACTGAAAAGTATTTCTTAATATTATTTTGCTTTTTGAATGTGGAGTTACTTTTTTCTCACCTTTCGTAAAGTTGATTTCTTACTTTACTGGCCATGGTTATCTGGCGTGCGTCGGAAGCTATGCAAAAGCTGCTCTGAAGCAAGTCGGTTACTTTCGTTATGACACTTGACATTGCTTTTTCACTACCTAATATCATTCTGGCATGTTAAATAATAACAAAATAATTACTCATTTGACTACGGGCGGTATAAAAGCGGCCAAGGAGATGGTAAATGTATCAGTCGGCCGATTAACGGTTTGAAGTGATCTCGTTTCGTCAAATTACAACACAGACCACGTTGATAATGAATACGCTGGTGGTGTTGTTCGCTGTGGTGTCCGTGGCGTGCGGTTCGCTGGTGCCGCTGGCGCAGCCCCCGCACCACCCTGCGCTGGTGTTGGACCCGCACGGTCGGCCGCTAGACACCGCCGAGGTGATCAACGCGCGCGCCCTGCACCTGCAGGCCAAGGCTCTGGAGCACCACGCGCCTCTCGTGCACGCGGCGCCCCTTGCCCACGCCGTCTACTCCGCGCCCGCTGTTTACTCCGCACCCGCCATCTACGCAGCGCCCTCCGCCGTCTCCCACCAGTCCCGCTACGACGTGCACACGTCGCACGGACTCACCGCGCTTCCCTTCGCCCACGGACACCTGCTGAAGAAGCGCTCTTTGGGACACATCGCTTACGCTGCGCCCGCCGCTGTGTCGCACCAGTCCCGCGTGGACGTCGTGTCTAGCCCCGCTGTGGTGGCTCACTCTGTGGTCGCTCCCGTTGCCGTGGCCCACGCCTTGCCCGCAGCCGTCTCGCATCAGTCCCGTGTCGACTACCGCTCCAGCCCCGCTCTCCTAGGACACGCCATCGCCGCTCCTCTGGCCCACAGCGTCTACGCCCATGCCTCTCCTCTTTCTTACTCAGCTTTGGCTAGTCCTTTCGCGCACTCTTACGGTCATTACCTGAAGAAGCGTTCCTTGGCACATATCGTGAGCCCGTACGCTTACGCCGCTCCCGCTGTATCCCACCAGTCTCGCGTTGATGTGATCTCCAGCCCCGCCGTTGTGTCCCATGCGGTTGCAACCCCTCTTCTTGCGCACGCCATCGCTGCTCCTGTGGTCGCACATGCTGCGCCAGCTCTAGTCGCCGCTCCTGCTGCCGTGTCCCATCAGTCTCGTGTGGATGTCATCTCGTCACCCGCTCACGTGACTCCGGTCGCCCACTCCTCTTTCTGGTCTTCTCCCATCTCTCACTTGGCCCATGGCTCCCTCTGGTAAAGCGAAATATTTGACGAAAGACGAAAATTGTAGTTTTCGTTTTGATAGTAATAATTATTGAAATGAATAGACAAATAAATAAATAATTTATTCACAGTGCATCTTTTTATGCTTTCTACCTACCCCCAAAAAATTTACATTTCATATTAGCATCATAAAACTCATTGTAATTTGGACGTGTACGTATTTATGAAACAGAAACTCACATTTTTACGTACACCAGTAATCCCTTGAATAAAGCTTACTATCATGAATTAACTTTTAATAACACTTTTTGTTAGAAGTCGAATAGACGATAGCGCATAGTAAAATTATAAAAGCACCCAATGTAGAGCTAAGGCTAAGTAGACTTAATTGTACAGACTTGGTTTGAATTGGATTGGTCACAAATTTGCAAATGTCGGTCAAGATAGCATTGTTAAATGTGTGCAATCCTTCAAAGCGCGAGCTGCACACCTAATTTTAGAGAGATATCTATACTTTAATAAAACTGTAACAGGTCCAATGAAAGATATTTAAAAAAAATTTTTGATGAATCTTTGTACGAGTTATTGTTACTAAAGCTAACACTGTAATTTAGTTTATTTTTGCATCTCGCTGAAACTACTCAAAGAAACTTGGCATGATTTGCGTTCATACTACGAGGTAGGACACGGGATACTTTTTATCCCAAAATTCAGCAAGGTTCCCTTGGGAGCGGGGATGAAAGTCAAAATTTGCAAAGTTCGCTCGGAGAAGTACTGTCTCCACACCTGGTAATCTGCTGCCAAGTAGAGGTGCACTCGCATTGCTGTGTTACGGTGGAAGGGTGTGGTTGTCAGAGAAATCACATGCGCATAAGACGGAAAATCCCTGTCTCGGGGGACGGGAGCAACGCGGTGCAACTTGGGTCTTCTCATACTTCGGTTGGGGAGGACCTAAGTCAAGACTCTTTTTATGGGTTGAGGTAACCACTTAATATCAGGTGGGACTTTAGGTCATCCCATCACTTTAATTACATCAAAAATAAATTAACGCCTTGCCCGATTTCACTCCTTCTATGTTGGATAGGAGGTACTTTAAGGATTATCCCTTAATTATTTCTAATTCATTGGTTTTGTAGTTCGGAAATTACAGACATCACAACCTCAAATTAATTACTTTAATTAATTATTGTTCGTCTATAAATATTACTTGGTTTCTTCTGTACTTTTAGGATTTTGTTAGGTTATAGCATAGGTGTAAGCAAGGGGTTTTTCGGTGTAATTAATTAGCTTTTTGTGTTCAATTTGTTTGTTACGTTTTCATACCCAAACGACTAAACTGATTTTAAAAATACTTTCACCAATGGAAAGCTCCATTATCAGTGAGTAACATAAGCTATATTTTATCCCCATATTACAGTAACAGGAACTATGCGGGTGAAACCGCGGGGCGCAGCTAGTCACAGATATATGTAAGGCCAGGTACCGTTTAAGAAAATAGAAATGGGACACTTATAATGCTAATATCAAAAAATATATATGTATCATACGATTGGATTAAATAACTTGGATGTTCTTTGTATGTTTAAATATTAAAAAATTACAAAAATTATAATATTGGTGTGTGAATATGACTCCGCCCTTTCTCAACAGATGTCGTTTTTAGTATTGTTTACGTGTACTAATAAATGACCATACTTGTATTCGATAGTACTGAATGTCAGCTATCTAACGCATTTTATGATATTTGGTTGAAGTGTAAGCAACAATTGTTTTCACCTTTTCGAAAATGTCGGTTTTTATTCCAAATAAACGTCATTTGCGGGAAGTGTTATTACATTATTTTATTGCGAAGAAAACTGCAGCGGAAACTTATCGTTTGCTTGTGGAGATTTATGGTGAGCATGCTCCGTCTAATACAACTTGCAAGGAATGGTTTCGACGATTTCAAAATAACGATTTTAGTACTGAGGATAAAGAACATGGAAAACCACCAAAAAAATTTGAAGATGCTGAATTGGAAGCATTATTGGCGGAAGATTCTTGCCAAACTCAATCAGAATTAGCTGCAGCATTAAATGTTGATCGTTCAACTGTTGCAAAGCGTTTACAAATGATGGGAATGATTCAAAAAGCCGGTGACTGGGTTCCACATGATTTAAAAGAAAGAGACATGGAACGTCGGAAAACCATTTGTGAAATGCTGCTTCAAAGACAGCAAAGAAAAGGATTTTTGCATCGGATAGTCACAGGAGACGAAAAATGGATACACTACGAAAATCCTAAACGCAAAAAAGCTTGGGTGAAACCAGGCGAACCAGGCCCATCACAGCCAAAAATAAATATTCACTGTGCCAAGGTCATGCTCTGTATTTGGTGGGATCAGAAAGGTATTCTATATTATGAGTTGCTCAAACCCTCTGAAACTATTAATGGAGAAGTTTACCGACGACAACTAATGCGTTTGAAGCGAGCCATAGAAGAAAAACGACCAGAATGGGTGAATAGACATAACAAATTAGTTCTTCAGCATGACAATGCCAAACCGCATACCGCAGAAGTCGTAAAAAGATATTTAGAGGGACAGGACTGGGAAGTGTTACCCCACCCGCCATATTCACCAGACATAGCTCCTTCGGATTACCACCTATTCCGGACGATGCAGACAGACCTTACTGGAGAAAAGTTTACTTCATGTGAAAGTATCAAAATTTGGATTGACAACTGGATAAGCTCAAAAGACCAGGACTTCTTCCAGCAAGGAATACGAAAACTACCTGAACGATGGGCGAAGGTTGTAGCTGCAGATGGAGCATACTTTCAATATTTTTTTTTTTAATTTTGTAAGCGAACAAATGTGTTTTATTTTGACAAAAAGGGGCGGAGTCATATTCACACACCTATTACATTATTTTTTATTTTTAACAATTTTTTTTAATATTATATTATAATTATTGTCGTAAGTCGAGCTAGAGATGAAAATAATGATAATTATTCTTAATTTTAAACTGTGGCTTAGAACAAATCTCTTTACTCTATTCCGTACAGGATTTCATGCTTACAATGCAAACAATAAATAGTGAATAGGCTTTGTTCTACCACAGGGTGTATCCGAACTGGTAGATGTCAAATATATTATTGAGATTCCGGTTTCCATTCAATTTCCCACTTCACAAATATAAATATAAAATAATTTTTAAACTTCGTTTCAGTTTTGTAAAAGTATAGATTACATATTATATTTTTATAGAAATTTACACTTCACTTCTTAAATTTCCGAACTTCAGAATTAATCATTGTACTCCGATGTTTAATGTTTAAACGGATGCAATTTGCTTGCTTCTTACTTTATAGTAGAGTTGTACAGCTTATATCTCTACATCACAAAACAATTGTACAAGCAAGTTATTTGCGGCCATTTAAACATTGTACTAGATCCCTGGGATCCTATTTAATTTATTAAAATAATAAGTTATGAGATAACGTATCTGCAAATCTATCTACGTGGTTTTATTAAAAATATTTTATTTAAAAAGATCAGATTTTTTTTCTACTATTTAATAACTTACCAGTGGAAAGAATATATAATATAAGCTCATTCGCTTATACACCTTTGCAGTACGATCACCTGTATCACAGGTAACAAGGAAACAATCATACAACACAAAATTTCTACCAACGTGGATCGAATTCGTCCCGTCGCTTCAAAGGCAAGGGTACCTCAGATACCTGTCAAAAGACAGGTCTGGTAAATTAAATAACAGTTTGGCTGTATTTACAATTTATTGTTTAATATAAATTATTTTTGTCGTTTTTTACAGTACATACTAGGTAAGTATTTACTACTAATGTTGTAGTTCGTAAGATTCGCTATTTACCAGGCGTGAACGAGGGGAGATGAGTGCAAAAGTCCAGCGTGGCCAGAATGCACAAGACCAGAGTAAGCCCAGGGAGCAGCGTACACGTTGTGGGCAAGAGGAGCGGCGATGGCGTGTCCGAGGAGAGCGGGGCTGGAGCGGTAGTCGACACGGGACTGATGCGAGACAGCGGCGGGCAAGGCGTGGGCTACGGCAACGGGAGCGACCACAGAGTGAGCCACGAAAGAGGGGCTAGACACGACGTCCACGCGGGACTGGTGCGACACGGCGGAGGGCGCAGCGTACGCGAGGTGTCCCAAAGAGCGCTTCTTCAGCAGGTGTCCGTGGGCGAAGGGAAGCGCGGTGAGTCCGTGCGACGTGTGCACGTCGTAACGGGACTGGTGGGAGACGGCAGAGGGCGCTGCGTAGATGGTGGGTGCGGAGTAGACAGCGGGCGCGGAGTAGACGGCGTGGGCAAGGGGCGCCGCGTGCACGAGAGGCGCGTGGTGCTCCAGAGCCTTGGCCTGCAGGTGCAGGGCGCGCGCGTTGATCACCTCGGCGGTGTCGAGCGGCCGCCCGTGCGGATCCAACACCAGCGCGGGGTGGTGCGGGGGCTGCGCCAGCGGCACCAGCGATCCGCACGCCACGGACACCACAGCGAACAACACCACCAGCGTATTCATTATAAACGTGGTCTGTGTTTTTTTCTGACGAACTAGATCACTTCAAACCGCACACGGCCGACTGATAAATTTGACTCGCCCTCTGCTATATTTATACGAACCGGATATAATTAAAAGGTAAGGCGATTTCAGTAATATTTGTTAGTAGATAGAACAATGTCGGTTGTCAATAAAATGTGGGTATGACCTCGACGCGTGTGTGGCGGTCATACTAAAGAATTTCGTGGCCAGAGTGTGCAGTGCGCAACTACAAAATTTTATGAAAGTATTTATTAAAGTGGAAGATAGTGTAAGAAGAGCTGTGCGATTTATTTCAAAAAATTGTGCAATTTAAATACCTTGTATTTTGAATTAGGACGGATTTAAACTTCAGATTGATTTAACCCCTACTTTTTAATTGTGTCACAATAAGGGTAGTGCCGTAGTGCTTAATGAATTAAATATTTTTATAGTGATATCCTTTAGGTGGCGCAGTTGGTATTTATTTGTAATAATATAATATATATATATTATTACATCGGCTTATCATTTTAGATAGTTAGACAGAATCCAAACTACAATAAAAAAAATATATTATATTTATAAAAAGCAAAGCTCACGCTGAGCTTTTTATAAATATATTATATTTATATGAAGAAAAATATCTATAGGCAGGGATAGCATAATGGTAGGTCATTGCTGTACTTTTGGTTACCACAAGTTATGAATCTATTGTCAAATATCAGACAATGTCTACCAGGAACAGCTTTATTTGACACTTATGAACTTGTTATCAACTAAGGTACATAATATGAGTTATTCCCGCTCGTCCCCACGCTTCGTTCCCGATAAGGACCAACGGAAAGCTTTTGTAGCGTTCGTCCCCTCTAAAATAATATGAGGATAATTTTGAATAACTTCATACTATGTTTTGTAATCTACTTTTATAAGTAGTACCTAGTGATTAATACAATACCTTTGAGCGTTTTATTCCACAATAGCTGTACTTACCTATACCATACCAATTCTATGTTCCCACGGCAGGGGCATACGCAGGCCTAATCTTGTCAATGTATCAAGGGAACCCAAGGTTTAGGAACATTAGGTTATGGTTACCTTGTTAGGTCTGTCTATAGCTACAAGCTATAGATGAACCTATTTAAGAAGCCATACCTTATGATAGCTACCATATAGTTTTTTTTTAAGTATTCTCCTATCCTGTGGAAATCCTTAATCTTGGCATGGATGAAGCTTTCACGAACCTGTATGATTCGACACCGTAGTAGGAACATGTTAAAGACTGAATATTTCTATTATATGTATGAAAATCGTTGAAAATGAACATTTCCAAGTAAAAAGATAAAGGATTTGTACCAGTAACCCAGGAATAAAAGAACAAAGTTGCAATACAATTAGGTATTTAATAGCCATGAAAGAGCGTAGTTTGTATTTCTGTTGTAAGCAAATTAATTATGCAAATAAATAACCAAAAAAATAATGTGATAAAAGCATTATATTTGTTTTATATGCCATATTACGTGGGTAACAGAGTTGACAGTAGCTTAAGCGGAGTAGTCTACGCATGTCTTGAAAGGCTGCTCGCTCAGCCGTGTCGGTGTCCAAGACCACATGAATTGGTCGATTACTAATACATTTAGTTCCGTGTTTTTGCTTTACATTCGACAACAAAATCTAAACTTGAATTAGTTAGTGTTTAAACCATAATAGGATTAGGATATGCATCGTCTTTGGTAGATAGGTAGATTTCTTTACTGTACAGTTGTAGTATATAAAATAAAACATATAAGTACTAATTAACATAGACATGGGAAGTATAATGGGCAGGCTCATTGCTTAAAGAAATATCTTCCAGGCAACCTTTGTTTTATTTTCAACTGTTTAAGCTACACTAGAAGGATCCCTCTGCAGAGATACCGGCCTACTCTAAGGCTGTGATCTAAAACGTGAGGATTTATTAATATCACGTGTCATCGAACTTTTAGTTCTAATACATCGAAAGTTTCACAAGATGTTTTACCTTCATCATTCTTGTGAATAAGGCTTTGCGTTCATACATTTTCACCCGACATCCAAAAGAGGGTATGAATTCGGCTATATTATCTTTTGATTTCAAAGGGAATATATATTTTCAGATTATTCCCATAGAAAATTCATTAAAACGGGTTTAAAAATTTGGATTTTAAATCAAAATAACTAGAAAAAATATGTCATATAAGTGAACGAAATTGCGTATATTGGATCCCGGTGATTTTTTATCGCCTATAGTCTAAGGATTTTAATGTTTCTTTTTTAAAATGTTAGGGTGTAGGGTTTTTTTGAATTTTAAATTGGTCAATTAATTCAAGCGATTGACTCAAAGATGCACGCACTAATGGGTTTGAACCAACGAATATCACACTGAAGTATTTTATGGCACGGAAAATTAAAATAAATTTAGTATTCTATGCATATATTCCTAATTTTATGAAAAACCTTTATCCACGATTGCCAGTGATGAAGATAAATTGACTCATTTCCAGGCCAACTGATTTCGAATTCTATAGGTTCCTATCATGACTACCTATAGAGCTCTAAAGGGTTCCGAAAGTTATTAAGATACGAGATACATTGAGATATAATTTTTAAACAATTGCTTTATAAATGGATAAAAAAAAAATCCGTTGATAACATTAAGTAGTAGTAGAATCTGTGCCATGCTCGTCAGTACTACTACAAACAAACATGGCAATCTGCTGCCAAGCAGTGGTGCAACCGCATTTGCCGAGTTTCAGCGGAAGGGTGTGGGTACCGATAAAATTATAGACACAGGATGCGATACATCCTCTCTCGAAAACCTGAGTCGTATTGCTGTTGTTATTGGTGGAGTTAGCTAATTAACATTAAGGTGGGCTTTCAGCTCATTCGTAGCTTATGTTACAAAGAAAAATTAATAATAATGTTACCTTAAATTAATTAAAATTATAAACTTAATTTATACTAACTTGTTTTTAAAATATCAGATAGGTACTTTGTAATCTATTTTACCTTATCCTTCTTCCTTTCTGTGAGTAAGAGGCCAGCTCTTATGTCGGAGTTCCTAAGCCGCCCACGGCTCATCAAATTTAATTATAGCCGGAATCAACATCTTAACGTGCTCTCCGAAGAACGGAAGCGCTCAGTTGAAATGCCACTAAAGGGTCACTCATCCAAATACTGACTATAAGAAGGTGAGATGTTGGCGTAGGACTAATAGCTTATTCCCTAACTACCCCATTAAAGGGATCGCTGGGAATTTAAACTTCCTTCCACCAATATGCCAGGGAGTGAGGTGGTTGGGAATTTAAATTTCCAACTACCCCCACTAATTAATATTGATTAATAAGAGTGTAAAGCGTTAAAACTTAAACGTACGAAGTGAAAAAATAAGCACCAGGTATGTCCTCATCTTATTACTAAGTGCTCTCTGATCGGACTCAACCAACTGTGGTCAAGAAAACGCCTGGTTTTGAATATAGATTCAAACCTTTACCTCAGGTCACTAACCTCTGCCACCAAAATTAAATACGGATGCCTTTTCTACGATATCTTCTTAGAAACTTTCCTTTATCCAAACAGGAAGGTTAATAACTTCACAAAAATGTTTGAGCAATATAAGAAAATGTCTGAACGTTTGAAATCTTTGTATATATATGTTTAGGTTTCCGATGTCTATGTCCATCCATATATTTGTCTTCAGATATTGTTTGTGTCTGTCAATTAGAGTTATAATGGTATAATTAATATTTATATAATACCTTTTCCCCAAATCAGATTCGGAATAAGCCATCTATTGTTTTCGCACGAATAACTCTGAGACCATTTTCTTTCAAGAAAATTAAGTTCTAGAGCCACTAGATAGTACATAAATTTTTGTCATAGGCAGATTAAGCTATAGTTTAATTTTAATCTTTCTTGCCGTTCTGTCCAACTCTGGTGTCGGAGTTTTCAAGCCACTCGAAGGCTCTGACATGGCTTATCGCTATCGTATAGCGCTGAATTCAAATGTCACTAAACAGTCACCCATCCCTCTACTGCCTGGGCGCAGAGTTGCTTAACTCAAATGATCTGTAAAGAACATTCATGCAAGTTTCGCCATGAGCGCTTAATTTCCATTATATTTCGACAAAGCAAAAATCGAACAAAAATGGGAGACAATTCCTATTTATAATATATCATGGTCTCTGTTTTATTAAATACATTTGGGACATTTTCAATTGTTTTTGAATAACATTACTAACAAACACTTCGTTCCCAAAGTCATTTAACTCGTTTCAGCCTACCATAATTGTTTATTCATTTAAAGCCAAGTCACAAATTGCAATAAAACCTGTACAGGTCAATGTCCTCTGGAATTTGGGACTATTCCATCCATGGGTTGAATTAAGGACACGAGTTTGCCGTTTTTTCTTATTATATATTACTTTCATAATTCTTAGATGAGGTAAAAGCTTCCAAGAAAATATTATAAATACTCTATTTTTTGATAATTAAGTTTTCTACCAAGTCCTAATAATAAGTACCAATTTAGTTAATATCGAAAAGCAGTTTTTAATGCTCAATAGAAAATTATTAGGCCGGTTGTTACCAACTTGCGGGCCCATATAATAATAACAACTGTAAACTGCGGTCTAATTTGCTTCTGGTAGCAACGACGCCCATTCGAGACTACTCCTACGCTCACTCGGCTCGTGCTAGTGGTCACGACTGTATAACCTAACGCTTGTCGCTTGGCCATCGCGACCTTCCCTAGTTAGTACTTTGAAAGTCCAAGAATTAGTATTTAGAAAGTAAGTACTTTGAAATCAAATGCTCTGAAGAAATTACATGATAAGTGATGACTGATGACAACCTGTGATCAAAACCCTTAGAAGCTGCAATTTTGACTAAAGCTCAAACAAACTTGCTGTTCTGTAGATAAATAAATAAATAAACGTTAACACAAACATACCTCTGCACTAGGATTCCCTGTATCGCAGATGGCACACAAGACAAACACCCAAGACCCGAGAACAAACTTCATGCTCACCACAGAAAGTGTGCCCCTGCCGGGAATAGAACCCGGGACCCCTCGCTTTGAAGGCAGGGCCAACTAAGCCAACTAAGCCGGATATTTGAGACAACCCTGTCTTAACATTGTTAATGTCCACAAAAGTGGAAGACGCATTCTAGACATGACTCTTTACAACAGCCTCCTTAAAAGGCGTCCATAAAAATACTCCAAATTTATCTCGAGCAGCTTACCTAATGGCATGTACGTGACATATTTAGTGTTTGCACAGAATAAGGATTTATTCGTCATTCCTGATGCAAGTAACAAAGGTATTTCATCAGCTTACTTGCGCAAGTCGATCGGATAGATATAACTTATCGTGCTGCCGTCAATGTTCCTTATGCACTTGAGAAATATAATTAAAAAGTATCTGAACTACTTTAAATAGATCTAATGTTATATTCTTGCTACATTGCTTAGAATGGTATTTAAAAGTTAATATTAATTAACTTTCACAATTATACAAGACCCGCTGATGCGGAAAACCACGCCCGTTTAACTTTGTCTTCTTATCGTGTCGAAGACAATCACCATCATATATTACTGCTACAATTAGGCTACTGCTCTATCAGTGGTAGCCATGAAGACGTCGTACTTGCAGGTTTTAAGGTATTCTGGACATGAACAGGAACAGAATGCGACATGTACCGCAAAAGCAGCCTATATTGGTACCATTGTGAATTTCACCTAAACATTTTTTCCTTTCTACCGCCGATCTGAGTCCGTAATTTATTGAACATTATCTTCATTTGAAATGATAAACCTCCATAATAACTCCACTTTTACCGATTGTAATCGTTCACATTCAAACAAACATGCCCGACATAAGTTAATAAATATCCGTCTATTTGTAAGTAAATTTATGATATAATTTATATTGTAATGTAATATTACTTAGTATTTAATAAAAGCCATACTGACTCGTATAGGTATTGGCGTAAGAACAATAGTAGAAATGGCAAACTGGCACGATCTGATTGTGTTGAGCCAGTACCGGTGGGTGTGAGGCGAGAGTTGTCATTTCATTCCACCGTAGTTGACGTTCGAACGGTCTAGGCACAATGTAGCGTAACATCAAACATATTTTAAGTTTTTTGAACGAATCTAGCCTGAATCGTGAATGAAATTATTTATAAGTAATAAAGAGCGCAACTTTTCTTAAAAAAAGTGACCTTGAAAGTGAAATGAAATGAAATGAAAAAAAGTTAAGAATATTTAAAGTCAATTCCTAATTAGCGAAGATAGTATGAATACATCAAACTGCACTATTTCCTTATCTGGTGGTAAGTGGTGACCCCGGCCCATGACAACAGTAATACGACTCAGTATAAGATTTGGATCTAACACTGAGTTGTGTTCTATTTTTATTTACGTTTTTTCAAGCTTACTTTTTATCAATCAAACGAGCAGAAAAATATAATAATGAAATATTCTCGATGGTGTAACATGCGGTCGCCGACTTCCTAAAAGGAAGCAGGCACTAGCTTTGTGTAGTGGGAAGGCAGACAGATGTGGCACAGCTGATGACGTCATTGTGCTTTGTATCACACTGGGTAACATCTGTTGTTTAACTGGTTATCAAATGCCAATAGTTCCTGTGTAGGATAGGTATCTCTTAAAATAGATCCCCGTTTCCCTCTGGACGTCCATTTTACTGTGCCATATTTATCCAGGTCCGTTCAGTCGTTCTGGCGTGATTAATCATCAATGATCAAACATCCATCTATACTTACACTTATACTTACTTTTTTCAGATAGGTTCCCTAAAAATAAAAAAAAAAAATAGGTTGAAGAGTTTTGTTTGTTAAATCAAATAACTTAAAAAATAAGTCATCCAAATAAACGAGATTGCGTATTTTGTTTTCCTGTGGCTTATTTTTGCCTGTTGTATACAGATTTTACAGATTTTTTGTTAAACTGTTACCTCCGCCCATAACAATATCACCACAAGTTACGTCTTCCCCGACCGAAGTACGAGAAGACCCAAGTCGTATCCCATCAACAGTCACCCGAGACGGGAGTGAGACCTCTCATGCGCCTGTAATTTCACCGGCACCTTACACCCGAACCACGACAATGCTAGTGCTTGCCACTACTTCAGAGGGCTCGTAGAAGTTGCATGTTTGAACCCTTAAATGGTGGATTGAAATGTTAAATGGCATTCATTGCGAGGCGGTTAAAAAGGCAATTTACTGTCCGTAATTGTTATGCATATTTTTTGTATCATATAACATTTCCGTATTCTTTGTAGGCTTGTTGTATTTTCCTAATGTAATGTTGAGCCTACATTGGAGGTCATATAGAAGAAAGATTATATACGCCCACTGATTATCATAACAAATAAAAACAACTTTTGAGGCAGCTGGATTTCTGATCACGTCATGATCAGAAATCAGAGTCAAGCTTTCAGTTTTGTGATATATATTTATTAGCTTTTGCCAGCGACTTCGTATGTGTGGAATGAGGTACTTCGAGTATTTTTTTCTCCGAGCTTTCACCAATTTCACACATTATATATTAATAAAAAACTGATCAGTTATCAGTCGTTTTGACGTTAAAGTGTACGTATCAAAATTAACATATTTATACTTCTTAATTTCTTACCAAAAGTATAATGATGGTGAGTTTTATATCCCTTCCACCCACCCTCTTTCTCACTCCCTGGATGATATCCGGGATAAAAACTATTCTATGTCCTTACGCACGCATTACTGTTGTCATGGGCGAGGTTCACCACTTACCATTAGGTCCCTCAGATCTTTCAGTCACTCATTCAAAAATATATATATATGAAATATTATTAACACTTAAGCATCGTTGTGGACGTTCCTTAAATCTTGGGTGGTGCCGAGGGAACACCTAAAAGTAGCTGTAGAACTTGTGCCAAGTACTGCCTCCACACGTGGTAATCTGCCGCCAAGCGGTACTCGTATTGCTGCACTCGTATTGCTGTGTTCCAGTCGAAGGGTGTGGGCGCTGGTGAAATCACAGATACCTACTTGGGTCGGGGAGTTAGGTTTTGTGTTCCGTTGCTATGGACTTTCAGCTCGTCCCGTCACTTAAGTACTATAAAAAAATCACGATCATTAACTTCTTACATTTATGCATCAATAAGCGTAAGAATCGAATTTTATTGATTGTACTATTTTACGAGTATGACATTTTTATAGGCATTAAACATTCGTGACCGTTGGTTTTACTGGATCAAGGCGATCCGGGAGAACCAGTGTTATTTATTCTGTGGCATAAGTATAGGTATTTTAAAGGCTTAATACTAACCTGGCTTGTTTATATCGATTGTTGTCACAGTTGCGATACTTTTGGTTTCAATTGCCTGCTAGTTATTTTAAGAGCTATAATTGCAGATCGAGTTCTTAAACTTAATACACTGTTGTTTTAAAGCTATCCATACAAATAAATATATGTAATGTCAAAATAACAGCTGGTAATTATAACAATAAACAATTAATTGTTTTTGTCTGTTTATTTCTTCCGGCTAATCGGAACGGCTGGACCGATTTTGACGGGACATTCACTGACAGACAGCTGATGTTATAAGGAGTAACATAAGCTACTTTTATTTGAGAAAAATAAATGGTTAAATAGCTAGTTCAGCTATTTCAATTAGCTTGTTCAGGAAACAGCTTCACTTAACATCACGTACGGCGTCTGCTGCTGTCACATAATTTTAATCACATAAAAAATATTATTTACTATTCAATCACTTTTGAATTGAACATTTTGGTGTAAAGCGAGTTTGTCTTGATCTGGAAACCATACCTTGCATGTATCATCAGTTTTCAAAGCTAGTTTCATTTATTGAGATTGTTGACAAGCCAAGCTAACTAATGTATCGAAGAAATTCGTAACAAAACAACAACTTCCTGCACCTATAATGTTGTAGGTAGGATGTAATTACAATTTAACTGTCAAATCGTAGTTAACACGATCAGTAAACTGAATTCGTAATGGTTATGCAAGTAATCAAGTTTATTTCATCATCTTTAAAATGAAGTTTTAAGTCTTGACCCATATATTGGAGTATTTTTAAAATAGGTATCTACTTGTATGGGTATATAATTATGAAAGTTATATATAAATTCAATGTAATAGGTGTGTGAATATGACTCCGCCCCTTTTTGTCAAAATAAAACATTTGTTCGCTTACAAAATTAAAAAAAAAAAATATTGAAAGTATGCTCCATCTGCAGCTACAACCTTCGCCCATCGTTCAGGTAGTTTTCGTATTCCTTGCTGGAAGAAGTCCTGGTCTTTTGAGCTTATCCAGTTGTCAATCCAAATTTTGATACTTTCACATGAAGTAAACTTTTCTCCAGTAAGGTCTGTCTGCATCGTCCGGAATAGGTGGTAATCCGAAGGAGCTATGTCTGGTGAATATGGCGGGTGGGGTAACACTTCCCAGTCCTGTCCCTCTAAATATCTTTTTACGACTTCTGCGGTATGCGGTTTGGCATTGTCATGCTGAAGAACTAATTTGTTATGTCTATTCACCCATTCTGGTCGTTTTTCTTCTATGGCTCGCTTCAAACGCATTAGTTGTCGTCGGTAAACTTCTCCATTAATAGTTTCAGAGGGTTTGAGCAACTCATAATATAGAATACCTTTCTGATCCCACCAAATACAGAGCATGACCTTGGCACAGTGAATATTTATTTTTGGCTGTGATGGGCCTGGTTCGCCTGGTTTCACCCAAGCTTTTTTGCGTTTAGGATTTTCGTAGTGTATCCATTTTTCGTCTCCTGTGACTATCCGATGCAAAAATCCTTTTCTTTGCTGTCTTTGAAGCAGCATTTCACAAATGGTTTTCCGACGTTCCATGTCTCTTTCTTTTAAATCATGTGGAACCCAGTAACCGGCTTTTTGAATCATTCCCATCATTTGTAAACGCTTTGCAACAGTTGAACGATCAACATTTAATGCTGCAGCTAATTCTGATTGAGTTTGGCAAGAATCTTCCGCCAATAATGCTTCCAATTCAGCATCTTCAAATTTTTTTGGTGGTTTTCCATGTTCTTTATCCTCAGTACTAAAATCGTTATTTTGAAATCGTCGAAACCATTCCTTGCAAGTTGTATTAGACGGAGCATGCTCACCATAAATCTCCACAAGCAAACGATAAGTTTCCGCTGCAGTTTTCTTCGCAATAAAATAATGTAATAACACTTCCCGCAAATGACGTTTATTTGGAATAAAAACCGACATTTTCGAAAAGGTGAAAACAATTGTTGCTTACACTTCAACCAAATATCATAAAATGCGTTAGATAGCTGACATTCAGTACTATCGAATACAAGTATGGTCATTTATTAGTACACGTAAACAATACTAAAAACGACATCTGTTGAGAAAGGGCGGAGTCATATTCACACACCCAATATAAGATATGGAGCAGTATGATAAAAACGGTTCCTGTGAGAAACTACGTGGAAAAATAATTAATATCGTTTATAATAAATAACCTGATAATTTATTAATCAGGAAGTCTAGTTTTTTGCTTGCACTATTACTTATACTGTAATATGACCTACAAGCTACAAACATGTACCTATATTTTTATTACTAATAGTTCAAGCGTTGTTAAAAAGTCTGTAAAACCGGAGTTAAAAATGAGCGCATAAAAGGGCAGTGATTTATTTTTTATTTTATTCATTTTTTTCCTGAAATTGAAAGGTTAAACTAAATGGAAATATTTTTGTTAAGCAAAACAAAATATGTAGTCTATACTTCAATAAAACTGTAACAGGTCAATAAACTTTTATGGCAAGCACTCTATGATCTATGCTGAAGTCAAAAACGTCTTTTTTTCCATTTTTGTCAGCCTGTCGAAACAACAGACACTACATATTTTAGATTCCGAAATTCAAAACGGTTCCCTTGGGAAAGGGGATGAAATTCAAAAGGTGTTCTTTCTTGTAATTCAGTAATACATAGGCTGATTTAAACAATTTTTTTTAGAAAAGCGGCACTTAATTTTATAAGGTCAGAAACTACAGACATCACAACCCTCAGTATTATGTCCAAATAACTTGAACCCCGAAATGTACAGGAAACTTTGAACATTTTAATCTGCTGTGTGTACTTTATCGTATAGGCTTAATGGATACGTCTATTGACAAAGTCAGATCACTCAAAAGGAGTCAGATATTGCTAAACCTCAATATTTCTTTAACGTAAATTCGGATACTAAGTTATTGCTAGAATTATAAATTGGTGTTCTTCTATACACAGGTACTCGGATTTTTCTGTATTTTTAGGATTTTGTTAGGTTAAAGCTTAGGTTTAAACAGGGGGTTTTCGTTCTAAATATTTATTAGACCAACAAACATCCCATACACGAGAAAAAATTTTGTGTTCATCGTACTGTCTGCCCAGGCCAGGAACACACCCGGAAGCCTTCACTTCGACCAATTAAGCTACGGAGCCGTCTGAAATATGACGGGTGCCCACTGGTGCCACATTACATTGCCATAACTTTTTAAGTGACCAGCCAACGGACATAAATGTAGTTGCCTATCTAATTATTAGTTTGAAGTTGCCAACTGGGTTAACATTATGTTAATTTGTTAGATAGTTGTACAAGAATGCTATGGTAATTATAAATACTGGTAATATTGTTACCGCGGACCTTGGTGTGTTCCTGTTTGGCAGAGTTCTACAATGTCTAATTCTAGTTACACGCGACATAAGTTGGTTATTGTCATCGTAGAGGGCACTCGCTACCTACCGCAGAAAAATATATATAGCAGACACATATAATGTTTTAAATAAAGTTTAGCCACATAATAAAAATGGGCTATATATATAACTTCTCTTACTTACAGGTGATACAATTACTCATTCTGGACCTGTTTCATAATTAGTATCTGTTTGTAATGTCCAAATGTTAAAATTATATACGGTACTTATAACAAAAAAAAAGAATTTAAGATTTTTGTTTGTCTGTCTGTTGGTTCCGGGAAATCTCTGAAACGGCTGGACCGATTTTGACAGAAGATTTTTGACAGAGACTTTCACTGGCAGATATCTAATGCTATAAGAAGTAACTACTTATATTTTAGAAAAATAAAAAATATACTATAGTATGTCCAAATAAAAGTTATATTCTACGCGAACGAAGTCGCGGGAACAGCTTGATTCTTCATATAATTGTAAATTTTGAAAATCCATACATAGTATACAACAAAGTCGTTTCCGCTGTTTGTACGCTTTATCTTTTAAATTACGCAACGTATTTTAATACACTTTTTAACAATAGATAGAGTAATTTAAGAGATAGGTTTATATGTAGTATACATGTATATTATAGTAAAGCCGTTTTCATAATTTTTTTACATATCGGGCACTCGAATATCTAAGTAAATTTTGAATAAAATTTTTAAATAATGAATTTATTAAGCTAACCTTTTAAAAACTACAGTTATCCATATATAACAAAGTATCCAAGAGTACTTCACAAAAAACAGACTGAGAAAAGAAAAGCAAGTGAACAAGGGTATAATTATTATGAAATTTTGAAAATTTTAAACGAAAACCATGATACTTTTACTTAAGACAAATTTAGATTTCTGATCAACCATGACGCCCCTCACCCACAGGTGACAGGTTGACACACCCTGTCACTTATATCCGTACTTAATCCCTTCGGAGGCCGAACCTGCGCCGTCGTAGATCGCAAAAATAAAATTTACCAGAGATCCTCTTTCATGTTGCTGTGACGCCCGTTATCAGTGGAAGGTGTAAAGGGCCTTCCCCATTCCCCCCAGATGGAGCCCAAGTTCTGTGGCTATAGCTTTTAACTGTAGGCTGTCGTTGTTCGACATTGAGCTTATCTGCTAGTCTTCGCTATCTGTAAAATCAATGTAAACTCACACACTACATCTAACTTGTTACTGCCCATATAATCTTGTTTTTCCGCTATCGCATGTCGTCCCGCTCATGGCTACGGTCGAGAATGCAGCTTAAATTTGTTTACATGTTAACACAAGTTCACGTATCAAGTTCGGTCGTGTGAATGGATACGCGCGCGCCTTGCTCCTTTAAAACGTATGTCTTATTTATGCACCGATGTATGTAATAATAGTCTCTTACTTTACATAAAACATCAAAATCAATTTATAAATTGCCATGCAATTACTTATCTTGCAATTTATTCATATCTCTTGAACAGTATATTTTACACCATTTTTATTCTAAGATACACACTCTCGCCTATACGAATAAAATGAAATAAAAAAGCTGGATAAACAAAAGATTATCGATTATTATCAGAATATAACACATTTACAGATATATTAAACTTGGCTCTTTATTACGGTTATCAGATTTTCAGTAAACTTATTAACCTATATTATTTAATTTCCTTATCTTATTTCTTACATAGTAGGAAAATCCCTCGAAGCAATAAAAAAATTGGGTTGAAAAATACACTAAAATGAAGCCATGCTTTTGCGGGATTACTGAAACTTACCTTACACTTTAACACTTGAAACTGATGGGTGTTGCTGTTTTTGGCCTGTATATAATTTTTTTGTAGCGGCGTATATTGTAGTATTCATGCACGTATGTGTTTCATGAATTATATAGCATCTAAGTATTCGTGTAAAATGGTTGTGACTCAGATAAATAGACAGGCAACAAATGCCTATAAGAGATTAACAAAACTGTAAGAGTTTTTGCCATTGAACGGAACCCTGAAAATATAAGATTCCCAATGTGAATATACAATTAAAGTATGCTTGCTATCATAAAAAAACTTCCCTAATTATTATGGGGAAGCTGAATTGAAATTATTGATGACGTTTTGAAAATTCAATTATGAAATGGGGAGCATTGACCTGACCCGAGAAAAACGGAAGCCATTAGGGAGCCTTCTGTAAATCATGTCCGTTTTCAACTTAATGGCAAATTTGGAGTCCGTTAAATGTCTGTTTTATGAGCGGAAACAATGATATTGCGGTTTCTATTTATAATCACTTACTAATGCCTGCGTCCCATTAAAGTTAGGTCATGTCGGGTTATTACACTGAAAGGTACTATTACTATTAAATTAACAATAATATTGGTTTTCTGCTTTCAGAATGAGAGAGAATTCTAATAGATGGACCCATATAAATTCAGTAAAAATCAGGAACCACAATGGATATAAATATTGATTTCATTTTACAAGATTCGTGTATAATTTTTATTCTTAATTTTCCAATTTAGCCAATAAAGACAAACAAGACTACATGCAACTTGGTCCGGGTCCGTCGATATGTCTATGGTGACAAGGATGGTGTGAGGTGTTTGCTAGACAAACTCTATGAAACATGCCTGTGGACACTGAAGTGAATGGCCCTTATCAAAATGTTCAAGGCAAACTGGGAAACAATGAATGATTCTGGCACCTAACTTATTATTCATAGGGTCGAATTTAGTTGCGTATAATACCGCTGGCGTTAGCACCGGCACCCGCGCAGCCCCGTGGTGCTTTTCTTTCTATTAGCCTTAACCAACGCCCTATTGCATATTTAGACAACGTCACAAAGGTATCTGGAATAGGTTCGCCTACGAAATTAATTTGGTATAAAAGCTGACGCGAAATTGGCAAATGTATCAGTCGTTCCACGATAAGAAAACAACACAGACCACAATGTTCAAACTGGTGGTGTTGTCTTCCGTGCTGGCCCTGGCGGCCGCCGCTCCCAGCGGGCTGGGACCGCTCGGGTTGGGCTGGGGAGGTTGGGGAGCCGGACTCCTGGGAGGTCACCTAGCTTCACCTCTGGTTGCTCCCCTAGCGGCAGCGCCATGGGGCGCCTACGGTCACGGTCACGGAGTTGGAGGAGTGGCTGCTGCTCCGGCGATTGCTGCATACAACTACAGAGGCCCGCTGTCGCTGGCTCCCGGCCAGCCCGCCAACATCTTGGCTCAGGACGGGAGACCCCTCGACACCATCAACGTGAACTTGGACCGCGTCGCACACCTGACCGCTAAGGCTCTGGACCCTGCCGGCGCTCACGGCGCTCACCTGATCGGCAAGCGTTCGGCTCCTCTGCTCGGCGCCGCTTGGTCCCACACCGCGCGCATCGATCTGCCCGCTGCTAGACTGATCGCGCCCGCTCCTCTGGCCTTAGGGGCTCCGCTCGGTATACATGGAGTTGGCGTCGGTCCCGTTGCGCCTTTGGGCTTAGGAGCGTGGGGTCACGCCGGCCGCTTGGGTCATTGGGGTTGGTAATTTGTACGAAAATGTAAGACTGTAACAAACACTATGCCTACCTTCTTTAGATTATAAAGAGAGTTACCCTATAAAGATCATTTCTTATTGACCTCCTATTGTACCTTATTGAATAAGATAAATGTAGTGAAAAAATTGTTTCGACTGTAGAGCTTTCACATACTTATTATTTTGGATTGCGGACGCTACCATGCTAAGATCTCATACACACAATTTATTCGCACATATTCTATCCTTGCTCAATGTATCTCTTATATGATGTTTTTACAATAAACTGATGCTATGCGAATAGATCTTTGATTCATCAATATATCGATAATACCGATTTGAGGTATAACTTACAATGCAATGCATAGCAATTTAATTGCTATGTCCATCCAATTATCTTCAACGTACTTATAATATATATACTATAATATATTTCTTTAGTAATAACCAGAGTTAAATAAGAAATAAATTTTAAACCTATCATGGTTATGAACATGATTATTCGAGTTATCGGTTATTGGGAGCTATCAGTCAACCAAACTCACAAATCATGCTAAATACCTCGGTAACTCGAATAATTAAATAAGAAAGTTTTTGAAGCAAATAATGAAACGAATGAATTATGGTACCGTACCAAACATAATTATAAAGTTGTAAAACAAACACTATAACAAATCATTTAAAACGAGCATTTAGTCTGGGAATATACACGCACTTCATACAGACTGTGTCATTAGCGCTTTGATACTTTTAGAGCATCAAAGCGCCTCATATACTGTAATTGGATTGGATTTCCGAATTTGTTTTTTGATTAAGCTCCCTGAGCAACTAAAATCCTTACAATATTTAAACCAAATAAAACGGAAACAAATCGGGTGACGACAACAAATTTATCTTCCTATGGCCGACATTCGAAAGGTCAGCGAAAAGCTATTTGAAAAGCTCACCAGGAGAACCAATGTCTTTTTAGTCAAACTGTATTAATCACTTTATCAGCGCGCTTTGATCATGCTGTACAATGATCAACATATAATATATTAAATATATAATAAATATATTTTCAGAACAAGCTTTTACGCTATTTCGTGTTTTTTATACTATATTCTGATTTCGTGTCGATATGATCGATATGTCGATATAATCAAACATAAAGCAAGAATTTGGGCACGATTGACATTTCAGTAAGTGAGATATGGGTTTTTATTAACTTAACTTATAAAGAATGGTAATACTAACCATATTCAATAGGATAAATAATCGAGACACGCAATAGCACAAATTTCATCACCTTTTGTTGATGGAACACTTATTAATAGATAGATAGACTTTATCGGACTTTAAAAATAAAACATCAAAATCGATCTACAATGGGCGAAGAACAAAGCCACAGGAAAATACGAAATTTTATATCAAATATACTACAGAATTGCTTATTTTGTTTTACTGATGACATACTTTTTCCAGTATGATTTACTAATAAAACTATTGCTACTACTACTAATAAAACTATACGTTGTTCTAGCTGATTTCACAAACACTTCGAGGGTAGTTGCAAAAGTATATTAGTTTTAGACCAAGGAGTGTTCAATGATAATTTTGTGGTACGGAACTAGAGAAACGCTGTACAAGTTGAGTACAATGTAATTTGCTATTTGTTAATTTGTGCAGAAAGGACATGTCAAGTAATTTTCGATATGTTATATGTAAAAAAAAAAAATCTACTCAGATCTCCCGCCAAGGCCATCTGTGACTAATAATAAATAGTCCATTCATGAAAAAATATCTTCTTTATGCTATTTATTCATAATTACAGACTGGATTTTGTATGATCCATATTTATGATTTTATTGTCCACAATAAAATGTAAGTGAAGCCACGGTGAAGCACTCGCTTGAAAATAGAACAATATTAAATTATATGACAGCTTATCAAGCCTTATGACCAAATATTGAATCAATTTTATGGAACTAGGTACTTATAATTCAATCAGGAAATTCAATTTATTGACATTGCTCGAGTGTAAATTTCTAGCGCCCTATATAATATATAATAAAGCAGCAAATTGTATACACTCGGTAGGAGATGTTGATATTGTTGAATAATGCAAGCTTTCATGGTCGACAAGATGCGTTTCCAGTACCTGCATTATCATGTATAAAAGCCGGTTGCACTCTTGGAACTGCATCAGTCGTCGTCGAGAGCTATCAACACAGACCACTACAATGATGAAGCTGGTGGTGTTGTCCTGCGTGCTGGCCGCGGCCTCCGCTACTGGGCTTTTGGGAGTCGCCCCCTACGCTCCGTTTACGTACGGCACTCCGTGGTTGAGCAACTACAGGGGACCCTTGTCGCTCGCTCCGGGTCAGCCCGCCAACGTCTTGGGCTGGGACGGCAGGCCGTTGGACACTCTGGATGTGAACTTGGATCGCTCTGCGCACCTCGTGGCGAAGGCTTACAACGGTGCCCACATCTTGAAGAAGCGGTCTGCGGCTCCCCTTATTGCTCCCGTGGCTGGTCACGTTGCTCTGGCTCACGCGCCGCTGGTCACACCCTGGGCTGGCGTGGCTGCCCCTTATTCATTCTCCCCCTACACGCCCTTTGCTCCCTACACCCGCTACGCTTCTCCCTTGATCCACTGGTAACACACTGATGACTAAAAAAATACTTGTAATATATACCCATGTACAAAATGTAAATAAACAAAGATGAGTTACACAACTTACGTATTTTTATTTACTTTGACTTACTTTGTTGTACATTAAAATATATTGTATATGATATAAAAAAATTAGAGTATTCTACGTGCTCGTTATTTTTAACTTCAGAAAAGGATACGATTTTTTATATTTATTACATTATATTATATTATATTTATCTTCGCCAATTGTAAACCGACTCAATTCGTTTTTTATTACGTTGGGAGATGCTTCCTAGATTGTCCAACAGTCCAAAAAGTTCCAGCCCTAAATATGAATAATAGTTAAGAATAAGTCGATAAATTTAGTTTTATTATTGTTAAATCAGATCAATACGACCGACTTCAGTACTTGCATCCGTATGCTTTTTCTGCGTAGAGTAGAAGCCAGAAAGTAAGCCAGAAAGATCAACGTTCTAAATCCAGAGTATATAAAAATTTAACTACGAGATTTTCAGCTAAAATGCTTGCACACATCCGTTTGCATTATATGCTAACGGGTTTTCAAAATAATAACTTCATATTCATTCATTTTTGAAGGTGAAGAAATAAACAAATACGATATAGGATAAGATGTGGGCATAATTAGGTTGTGACTTACAATAACACTCTATTCGTAGGACTTAAATGCATAATTCTTATGTTAATTATAGGTATTGTGTTAATCAATTATGATCAACCTGAATCATTGCAGTGTCTATAATTTGCCTTGCATATTATCAATTAGCTTGCGATTTTAAATATGTCAATCTTTTATCGCAATAATAAGTGTCCTACGTCTTTTTCCGGGTCTTTTTACTCCGTGCTTTACTATATATATGGATTTGGTATCTTTTGATGTCACTAAATAATTTGAATGTCTCATTAGCTTTATTTATGGGTGGATCGAGCTGGGTAAATCCCGAATCCAGATTTAGTTTTATATAGTTTAGCCTACCTAAAATAAATTAAAAAGTCGCTACATTTTCAACTAATTACGTCCAAATCGTCCAGCGTTAATAAGTTGTTGCGCTTTTAGTAATAGGCGCTAACTTCAGTACAGGTTATTCTTTCAGGAGATTTTTGTTTAGTTACTTAATCATATATATCACGCATTTTCCCCCGAAAAGTCTATTATAATTTGTGGGTTCTCTTTTCAAACTGAATTATCGTAGGTATGTGACCACTTGGTGAAGCTGATATTGTCTCCAACGAATAGCTCAGGTTAAACTTTAGTACCTAGTAAAATATTACCCGCCAGCCGGGATTAAACGATCGAATTGCAATTGAAATCGTGGATTGATTACACTTTTTGGTAAAGTTGGTAAACACCAAAAATATTGATTTTTTGCTACTGCTGGACTCCGAAACATTATAGAGAGCTAATGGTTTCGCTAAATCCTAAACTGATCTGTGAGGCCAGTCATATAATTAATAGTCATGACTATGGTCTGTTTGCATGATAGTGTAAATCCATTTATTTGCAATGAAATATATGATCCAATTAAGGTGTTGTTTCGGTTGACTCCAAATTTTAATGGATTTTAAATTAAATTGTTAGAATTTATTATAAGCAAAATTAATGTATTGACTACGTATCGTTTACTTTCATCCAGATACCATGCGAGGAAAGTCTTGGACAGAAGCTAGCCTATATAATAATAATAATATTTCTTTTGTTGATTCAGTGAATCAAAAAATATAACTTCGAAAGACGGGATCAAAGAGATGTGATAATAAAAAAATGTGTTTCGTTACTTCCACTTTATTTACATCGGTTGTCGTTAGCGTTTGTAATGTTTAAGATATTCATTCAGTAATGAGTGAACAGGGGTGTTGCGATGGGGGCGATGTGAGCGATGGGAGAGTAACGCGCGATCGGCACAGCGGGGGTGATCAGGGGCGTGTGAGTGAGAGCGATTTGGCTGCCGTACACTGGAACTGGAGCAATCAGAGCAGCGGAACGCTTCTTCAGAATATGGAATCCACCGTTGTTGAGGGCCTTGGCGGTCAGGTGAGCGGAACGGTCCAAGTTCACTTCCAGGGTGTCAAGGGGCCTGCCGTCCGAGCCGAGGATGTTGGCAGGCTGGCCTGGAGCGAGCGATAGTGGTCCTCTGTAGTTGTAAGGCGTCAACAGGGGAGCGCTGTACAAGATGGGGAAGGGCGCGACCACAGACCTCTTCTTCAGGATGTGGAAACCACCGTTGTCGAGAGCCTTAGCGGTGAGGTGAGCGGAACGGTCCAAGTTCACATCCAGGGTATCTAGAGGCCTGCCGTCTGAGCCCAGCACGTTGGCAGGCTGTCCAGGGGCAAGGGAGAAGGGTCCTCTGTAGTTGTAGGGTGCCAGCCCGTAAGACGCCGAGTAAGCGAAAGGCGCGGCATAGCCGAGAGAAGCGAAGGGTGCAAACACCCCTGAAGCGGAGACCGCAGCCAGCACGCAGGACAACACCACCAGCTTCATCATTGTGTAGTGGTCTGTGTTGATATCTCGACTCAACAACGACTGATGTTCTCCTACAATTGGGATACGCTTATATACTTGCACTTAAAGCTTATTAAAAGGCGTCGACAGAATATATCGTTGACATTGAAAGAACCACTTTTCAGAATAAAGAACATTTTACTGGATCGCTTTTTATCGCACTCGTGTAGGCATTTAATTAAGTAGTTATATATGAGTTACTGGTTGAGCGATAAACAAGCTTGCCCTTATGGCAAAAAAATCGGGATGTCACTTATCCCTGTTTTGCCACTTAGCATCTCTTTGATGTGCGTCCGGTTATATTATTCAACGTATTATATTTTGCAATTTTTGCCTGTATTGTATGCTAATTGAATTGAGTCTTAAATATTGTAATGCCATAAAGAGCAAAGTATTTATGGGCCTCTGTATTATAGATTGTATTTATATTTATCCTCACAAAAACAATATCGTTCACTGCATGCAAAAAAATATTACAAATATTGTATGGAGATCCAAGCAAATTTATGGATAAGATGTCCAAATATCTCTATGAAATCTTATCTTAAAAATATTCAACAGGTTTTTACAAAATGGTGATCAAGATTATCATTTTGATAAATACCTATGTAAATTGTATCCATTGTAATGTAACCGACCTGGTCACTTTCAAGAATATCAATGTATTTTAATATACTGACATTGACATACAATTTACCCAGTTATTAACAATTCAATAAGCACAGTCAGAGATCCTATGCTAGTAAATCAGAGGCCCTATTCTTTGATTGGCCTCACAGCTCAGTTGGTAATAGCTTTGCCTTCTAAACTGTAGGTTGTGGACACAGAACATCCATTTATATTTGATTTCATAGATGTTTGTTCTGTGTCTGGGTGCTTTTATGTATATATGTACAAAAAAGTACTATAGAAGTATCAGTAATTAATTTTTCGATAATTCTTCGGATTTGGGTATATATATCATTTAACATAACATGTCACATGTCCTATTCCTTGGCTTCTTGTAGTCCTGATTCAAACCTTATTGATTTTGAATGTAAGTGTTGCATTACTGTCCATGCCATTTGTGGCACAGGTAATCCATGAGAGATTTATAGTAGGTAACAGTTTTCAACAGTAGGTAAAAGTCGGACAGTAAAGAATTCTATGAGTAAGAGTTTTTTTACTATTAAAAATATTAAGTAGTACCACGAGCAACTTGTATTGCGACAATATACTTTTATAAGCTTACCTATTTTGAGGACAATGGTTTGATTGTATCTTTGTGTTGCTGAGAGCTTATAACGATATGAAACATTATATTATTATCCTTTTTGGGGTAGCAACCAGTCTTTATCTGAATATAACGGTCACGTTAACAAAATTTTGGGTCAGCGACCATAGTTTGTGTGTTAAATGATTTGGTACACGGAATATTAAGTAGCTCTAAAAATATTTATAATACTTGATGAATTAATTTAACTTTTTTTTTACCAACGATGTGAGAGTGATGATTGACCAGTTGAGGAACCTGGGCGACCTCGAGGATCGTAAATATCAGCTTCCTGGACGGCCTCCTTGCACCGGTTTCAAACAAGATCGCCCTTTGCTCCAGTGATTACTTTCTATAAATACGATGCTGCACTTTGTTTAGCATCAGTCGTTCATCCGAACAACACAGACCACAATGTTCAAGCTGGTGGTGTTGTGCTCTTTCCTCGCGGCGGCGGCGGTGGCCGAGCCTGGAGTTTACTACTCGTCACCCCTGGTGTACTCAACTGTGGTGGCGCCAGCGACAACTACCATCTCGAAGTCGGCCAGCAGTGTCGTTCATCCTTCGCCTGTCGTCTACTCCGCCCCATTAGCGTACACTCATTTCATCAAGAAGCGCTCTCCGCAGTACTACTCGTATTATGCTTCCAGCCCTGTGGTAGCTGCTGCACCAATTGCCACCACTTTGTACTCCACGCCAGTCGTGCATAGCCCGGCAGTCCTGCCTGTTGCTGCTCCTCTGCCGTATGCCACCCACTTCATCAAGAAGCGATCCGCTCCATTGTTGACCACTAGCACCTACATAGCTCCCGCCACATACGCCGCGTCTCCCATTGTGTCTACTTATGCCGCCACTGCTCCTATTTTCTCTTCTCCTCTGTACTCCTCTCCTATCACCTACTCTACTCCCCTTACTCACTTCATCAAGAAGCGTTCTGCTCAGTTCCTGCCCACTTACGTGGCTCCTACTTCCTACTCACATCAGTCCAGAATCGACTTGATCAACCATCCTTCTCCAATTCTAAACATTGCTCCTTACCAAGCCCCTATTAACTTCCCCATTTTCTTAAAAAAGTGAAGTAATTCATCAGAGATTATACTACTTATACTGTGATTCGTGATTATTAATGATTTATAGATTGATGAAGTTATTAAAAATAGCCTCGTGTAAATATCCAGATTTTATAATCCATCAAAAATCACAAAAGAAGAAATTTTGATATTTAATAAATGAATAACATACACTATTTAAGGTGTTTTATTAGAATACTAGTTATACTTGTGAATAATGCTTGCTTGATTCCGTTGCCAAAACGGAACGGTTATAACCTTATATTATGGTTAACACTTACTTACTTTACCTCTTGTAAGTGAGACTATTCTCCTTAAATATCTCAAGTGTTATATTTTATTTAGTTTCATATCTAAACATACAATAAAGTTGAAGAGCCGATTTGTAATTTTAAAGTAAGCTTTTTACGAAATGCATAGCTGATGTTATAAGGAGTAACTAAGGCTACTATTATTTCAGAAAAAGAAGATAGGGTTCCGCGCAAACAAAATTTTAAAGTTTCACTCGGATGAAGTCACGGCGAACCGCTGGTTAGAAATATAAACTTAACACGATTTTTTACTGTATTAAATATAATTTTTACATCATCACTACATAGTATAAAACAAAGTCGCTTTCTCTGTCCCTATATCCCTATGTATGCTTACATCTTTAAAACTACGCAACGGATTTTGATGCGGTTTTTTTAATAGATAGAGTGATTCAAGAGGAAGGTTTATATGTATAATACACTAGCAAGTCACCCCGGCTTCGCAAGGGTAGTTTCTGATACGACACTGATGCTTTACTAACCGTGCGAAGCCGGGGCGGGTCACTAGTTTTTTTATATTTTGTAACGTAACGAACAATAGGGCTGCATATCGTGAACAGATCTCTCTCTCTCTCTCTCTCGCTCAACAGACTCTCAACCGATAGATTTGATTGAGATCCTTGGATTAAGGTTAGCCATGAGCTAATTTTAGTAGATTGGACGCCCAATGGTTTTGAATAACACAAAGATTCGGAGAAATATTGATTGTTCGAATTTCTTTATTCCACTTCCAAGAAGTATTTATTTCAAAGGTTTTCACGGCTCGTAGACAACAAAATAAAAAACGAAGTAAAGAGGAATTGCTATTTTTTTTCTGATAATTTGTAATTTTCTAAATGTTGGATACGTTACATAAAATTATCCTCCTTGACATACAGAATTTATCTTTTTTTAATTTTATCTTTCAAACTAACGTAGATGACACAGTAAACAATAAAATATCTACTAAAATATTAAAATATTTAATATTTACTTCGTTCCTATAAATTGGTAGTGAATAAATAGATATATCAGTCTTTTTATTATTGGATACATTTTAAATCATCACTTACGTGTTTATATTTATGTTAAAAAACGATGTGTTTTGCTTTGCTAATGAACCAAGGCAAAACTATAATATGTTAACTTGTCATTATAAACTTGACTAAGCTAACTACTTCGTGCTAAGATCTATTTAGAGCTGATATTACATCATTATGTTGTTTTATTGCTGGTTCTTTAGTCACATCTTTACTGGAATCCAGTGTATCATGGCTTCTATCGGTACTCTCTTCAGTTTCATTAAAAACAGCATTCTGTTCTTCGGTTTCTTCTTGAGCTTGTTCAATCGAGATGGGATGCTCGAGAGCTCTCGCTAAAGGTAAGTTATGAAAAAATGTTAGGGCCACAGGAGTGAAATAAGACTCCGTTCGGAGTACAGGAGACGATTCAACAGATTCACTTTTCTTCACACCGGTAAACGTTATCGGAGCGTAAACAAATGGAGATACAAATCCGGGGGTGTGTCTTATATCGATTCGCGATTGATGAGACACTGCACTCGGGGCCGCGAAGATCAACGGAGCGAGTTGACCTTGCGCATTACGTAACGCACACACAAGAAAAAATATTCTAATCATCTTGTACGAGCGAACTGTGACGTATGAAGTTGCGGCAGATGAGACGTAGCTTATAAAGTGAGGTAACGGTTGATGGTTGCGTTACGTGGCCAACGGGTTCAAGTTCTCGGTCACCGCTATTGGACGAGTCATTGCGTCACTTCTTGCCTCAGGGGCACTGGCCGGATTGAGATGCATGTATTATAGATCGTCATTCATTATTGAATCCATAAGATTAATTGCTTGTAAGCAATCTTATCGTGTAAATATGTATGTAGGTAGACCGTAACTAACAGTGCTATTTAAACTGGTAGGTATTTCCTTCCTGGTTAAAACTGAATTGGGTTTTCTATTGTCATTGAGAAGCATGTACTTGGTTTATTATGTTCAAGATCGCAAATCTATTTATTCCACTAACAAAAAGATAAATTCTAATTCGATATTTTTTGTAACACCTACCAATTCATTCACTATTTTATTATTACAACTAAATCCTGTCACTGTTGTCCAGCGTTAATAGTATAAGAAGGTGCTGATTTGTGTCTTAGCATCAGTCAGTTCGGAAAAGTCAAGTGCAAGCTACTAAGATGTACCGTGTCGTTTTATTCTCTGCTTGCGTTGCAATTTGCAGAGCTCACGCAGTGCTACCGTTGGCACATTCAGTGCATGCAGTAGCTCCTGTTATTTCCTACTCTCATGGAGGGTTAGGTCTTGGGCATAGCTACAATGGGCTGGGTCATTCCGTTCACGGGTACGCCAGCGCAGGACTCATTGGCCATGGTTACGGACATGGTCTCCTAAGTCACGGATATGGCGCCAATCCCGTACACCTCTTACTGAAACGATCTCCGCATTATGTTCCGGTTGGACATTTGGGTGGTGTGGGACAGGTAGCGAGCGTCGGTCACCTGGGACCTCTAGGACATGTAGCAGGTGTTGGAGCCGTTGGACCCGTAGCTCCATTAGTGACACCCCTGGCAGTTTCTCACCAATCCCGAGTAGATGTTCGCTCTTCACCAGCGTTAATCACGCCAGTCCTACCGGTCATAAAGCCGGTGGTAGCTCCGGTACTCCATGCTGCACCACTCCACTATGGCACAGGCCATTTGGGACATTACTAGTATATCCAAATAAAGTCAAATGAATGACTAATATAGTTGGCAAGGATCTTCTCTTAATATACTGTACACTATATAACAAAATAAAAATGAATGTTTCTATTATATTTTTTGTTTGTTTTCGTAATAAAAGGACTATTTACTCGTCTATTACCGTCTACTCGGACTAACTTAAACGATATTGCAGTCTTGTTAGTTCATGTCTAATACCCCTTTTACAGTAGAAGTAATACTAGGTGTAGTAAATTGAAGTAAGAGTTCTAGGTACATTTGCAGGATGCCATAGAGACAACACCGGGCAATGTAATATCGCCAAATTATTCATGTCATAATGTAGGTATATTTTGTTCCAAAAACGTACCAAATTTCAATTCAAAACAAAATCTTTTTTCGTGATTAAACGAGCAAGCGGAGTGCGTGCAGTTCTTCGATATATCATAGAAAAGCCTTACTTTAGTAGGGTTACACACCGTTGATCCAGTCTTCCTGAAGCTTGGAAGGTGGATAAGTAATATATCTGAGATATACCCGCCGGGAAATAAAAAATATATATTTATACATTACATTCATTTATTATGGCAGTGCATTATTACAGATTTTACGAATCTCCAAGGTTGTCACAAACTATATTGGACTGTTTACCAAGGGTGGACACTGAGGGCTTTTGGCACAACGCCGTGGTAGGCCAGAGGAGAGGAGTAAGCGGAGGTAGAGTAGGCAGACACGACAGGAGAGTAAGCGGAGTAGGATGACACGACGGGAGAGTAGGCAGAGTAGGATGACACAACGGGGGAATAAGCGGAGACCAGAGGACTGGAGTAGGCGACGGGAGCTACCACTGAGCTGTAAGCAAGGGGCGCCGAGCGCTTCTTGAGGTGGTGCAGAGACAGGGCCTTCGCTTGGTAATGAGCGGCACGGGCAGCCACAACCTCGGGGGTATCGAGAGGTACTCCATGGACGGGGTCCAATAGGACGGCGGGTGAGTGCGGCGCCTGCGCAAACGCAGCATACGGTACCACACCGGAGTACACGGAAGGTGCCAGGTACGAGTAGGTTGCAGGCGCGCCATGAGCTACGCTACTGCTGTACTGCGACACCGAGCTCACTGCTGGAACCACGGCCCCGTACGCCACCACACTCGGTGCAGCCACCGCCATCGCTACCACAGATAACAACACCACCAGCTTGTACATTGTGGTCTGTGTTGTATTGTCGTGTCGGGGAATGAGGATCGACTAATGCCAAACACACAGTGATTGATGTTTATATACTTTCCTAACCAGTAATCTCAGTCGAAACAAATGCTAATAAATGACCTTCGAAGCTCGCATCTGGTACGCTTTGGTATTATATGAATACTTATCTAAGTACAATAATAAATTTTTTTGTCACGCAAGCTTCCGCAATCTTATCTAGTTTGTTTGATATATGGGCATTTCGAAACGTAGACGGGGCTAGGACGGGTTGCGGATTTTTTACCTACAAAATATTAAATGAGTATGAAATATGTTCTCAGGTCTTGGGTGTTAATTGATATTGTGTGTGTGTGTGTGTGTGTGCAGTACAAGGAAATTAAAGTGAAAGCGTATTTTCTTAAACGTTAATGACTATGTAAATTGTATTAGAATAGAAGCTCATTACTACAATATTTTATATATTTTTTGTATCTTAAAGTTGAAAATATACAGTCTTTTTAACGCATGGGATGTGTGATCTGATTTTACATGATTTAATTAAATGAAGTGGTATATACAGTTTACTCCCTTCTTTACCCCTTCGATGACATTGTTTTAATATTAAATTTCGCAAATTTTCCTCAAGACAAATAACTGGGTGGTTGGAATTTTTGATTCAGCTCTTGACTCTTTTATTTTATGGTGACGTAAAAATAACACCAAAATCAAGTTCAAAAAAGATCATTTCATTAATTAGTTAGACTATACATATAGATTTGCAATAAAATTTCACATAATTCAAATATTTTATGTTAAAAAAATTCAGGAGGGGCACAGCTAGTTTGTTATAAAGCAAAATTTTATTGAAACCATGATAATTATTACTTTGGTTATGAGTAGATGTACAATATCTTATATTTATGTGTTTGTCCATGCCATCTGCGGCACAACGAATCATAGTGCAGAGGTATGAATGAGTCTGTAAACGTTTATCAACGTTTCTTACATATTGACTGACCTCAGTTTAGTTGGTAGTAGCTGTGCATTTCGAGGTCATGGGTTCGATTCCAACCCAGGAAAACATTGTGTGACTAGTTGTTTTATGTATTAAGAAAAAAGTATATAATAAAGTAATATATAATTGTATTGTATCAGTAGTCTAATTCTCATAGTACATACAAGCTTTGCTGAGTTTGGGCCTAGTTGGCGCTGAGTGAAATGCCCGTGATTACTGAAGAAATTTATCGAAATTTCAATTATTTTTTATCTGTGACAAAATCGAATCATTTTAATTAACAGATTAGGTATTTAGCAAAGTAAAGTCAGGATAAATTGCAATAATTTTGTAGTTAAATAAATCCCAAAAGATATTAGAAGATATGATAGGCCCGACCCGAAATCTTATATTATTTTAATTTGTAATTCAATAAACTAACAGTAGAATTTGTGCAAAGTTCGCCCGGAGAAATTGTCTCCACGCCTGGTAATCTGCCGCCAAGCAATAGTGCGTCGCATTGCTGTGTTCCGGTGGAAGGGTCCCAGTGAAAATACAGGTACATGCGACGTAACCTCCTCGTGTCGAGTGACGGATGTGACGGGCGAGACGGGGTGTGATTTGAGTCTTCTCATACTACGATCGGGAGGACATAAGTTGTATTGTTGTTGTTATAGACGGAGGTAACCGGGCCTTCAGATTTTCCAGTCAATTCGCCACATAAAAAAAAATTACAGGCTGACTCGATAAACGTTGACGTGTCTGTCTGTTTAATAGATACGATGTATTTTTTATATGTTGTTGTATAGGTTTAAATAGCGTGCTTATGAAATAGGCATAAATAGATACCTATGTGCATATACTAGAAAAAACATTACTTATACATAAGGTTTCAATGAAATAAATGAAAAATATATTTCAGTTTGTTTAAAATTTATTTACAAGACATTTAAGTCAGTCGTTCGGCAGTCTGAACCGAGGATAAATCCTCGTTATCGTAGTGACGTTTACCAGGGATGGATGCCGTAGGCCTTGGTGATAAGAGGGGTGTGGATGGCCGTCGAGTAAGCGAGGGGAGACACGTAGCTGGGGTAAGCGGCGTACGTAGACACGACCGGGGCGGTAGCGTAGTGGGAGATCAGAGGAGCGGCAACCACGGAGCGCTTGTGGATCTGGTGACCCTCGGCGAAAGCCTTAGCCTCGAAGTGGGCGGCACGGGCAGCAATCACCTCGGGAGTGTCGAGGGGCACGGAAGGGGCACCGATGGTGGCGGGCACGTACCCAGCGGTCTTGATAACCTCGGGAAAAGCGGGAGCGGCGATAGCAGCGAAACCGGTCTTCACATATGCGGGGGCGGCGATGGCAGCGCTGTAGACCTGAGGGGCCGAGACGTAGGTGCTGGTCACGGCGGGAGTTGACTTGATGTCAAGGCGAGACTGCGAAGACACGGCTGATCCAGAGGTGTAGGCGACGGCGGGCGCGGAGTAGGCTACAGCGGGTGCGGAGTAGGCGACGGGTGCAGCAACGGCGGCAGTTGCGATGGGTGCGCTGTAAACCTGGGGAGCCGACACGTAGGTACTGGTGATAGCGGGAGTCGACTTGATGTCCAGGCGAGACTGGTGGGATACGGCGGCAGGAGCAGAGTAGGCGACGGCGGCGGGAGCGGAGTACGCGACAGCGGCGGGAGCGCTGTACGCGACTGGCGCGGCAATGGCGGCGGGCGCGGTGTAAGCAACGGGCGCAGAGTAGGCCACAGGTGCGTGCGCAGCGTAGGAAGTCGCCACCACGGCTGGTGAGCTCTTGATGTCCAGCCGGGACTGCGACGACACAGCAGCGGGAGCGGCCGCGAGTACAGGCGCCGAATATGTCAATGCTCCACCGTGGAGAACTCCACTGGGCACGGCCGAAGCCAACGCCACTACAGATAACAACACCACCAGCGAATTCATCGTGGTCTGTGTAAGTTCAGGTGCGAGCGACGAGCGAAAAAGATAAACTGATGCTTTCTTCAGATCTCTGAGTGTTTTTATACTGGTCGCGATGTATCTCGAATGAAAGTCAAGTTCGACGAGTCCTTACAACGTTGAGTTGGTACATTACCGAATAAGTGACATTTAACTGCACTCGCGAAATCTAAGTGGCTGTAGTGCATTAGTGAGATCGATTATCTGAACAAAGAGCATTGCAGCATAATACTATCCTAAATATTAACTTAGATATTTTTAGAGTAAAAACCTTAACGCAGAAGGAGTGCGATATATTTTCATGATTAGACAATAAACTTTGATTGTGTGATTAACTACATTTGCGCAAACCTTAATAAAATTATAAATATTAAAAATAAATTTTCATAGATACAATATTTCACACACCACCATCTAGCCCCATACTAAGCTTAGGTTGTACTATGGGAATCAGATAACTGATAGAATACTTAAATAGATAGTAATTTTTTGCAAGTACATACTTATAATACCCAGACACAGAACAAACATTTATGTTTGAGTCCCAAATGTTTGTCCTGAGTGGGAATCGAACACGCATTAAAATATATTTCAAATCTTTACAATATAAACATTCTAAAATACTTGTGTATTTTAGAATGTTTTTAAGCTTATCAAACAGTTTCCCGACCGAGGATCGAACCCCGGACTAGCTTCGAAGGCGGGGTCTACCGACTAAACCACGGAAACGTAAAAGTAAGACGTTTGATTGAATTCTTAATTTATTTAATTGGGAAAATACACTTCTTTTTAAATAACTATGCGCCCACATCAAAATACGCTTATAAAATACGCTTTCTTAGTAATAAATTTGGCGATTGCTAAAACCTTATAAACCCTCCATAATAATCAAGAGAAAAACCTCATATAAAACAGTTTATATTCATTTAATTTAGCCGCATATTAAACATTTGCACATTTATACCCCTGCAGTAGGATTTCCTGTGTCGCAGATGGCATGGACAAACACAGAAACACAAGACAAATACCCAAGACCCGGGAATAAACTTCACACTCAGTACACAAAGTATGTCCCGATAGGGAATCGAACTAGCGACGGGTTCCCTCGCTTCGCCACTACAAATAATCCGTGGTACCGTTAATTGTCTTAGTAATATTTACATTAATACGTAAGTATGCCTACGCACAATCGTAACGCAAAGTATAAAACACTCCAAGGCTTCCTAAAACGTTCGTTCTATTGTTTATTCTGTGACATTAACATACAAATAAGTAAACCCACAACATATTCTTGTCCACAACCGGTTCAAATTTTTATAGGTTGCAATGGACGTCATGTTTCATGTTCAGTTCCATTGATACTTTCGCCTACTCTCGTACATCTACTAGTGTCTGTATTCTGTCGACTTGTAGGAAGAATCATCTTGTAGGCAGGCGCGTTGCTATCCACCGAGCCAATGCCGCTAGTGACTTGAGCCCTATTCCAACTGGTAATGGGTTGGATTACTTTAACACTTTAAATCGTTCAGGTAGCTCAATTAATTAGTCAAAAAAATGGCAATCATTATGTAAACACTACGCATCAAAATAAACTTGCTGTGCCATCTACTAGGCTCTATAAAGGTAGCAATTCTTTTTTTTACATAATCCCTAGCGAAATACAATTGTTGTCATGAAATAAATATAAAAGATTACAATAAAACTGATTACATAGATATGAAAAGCTTGAGAATGAATTTGCTCCACATTTGAAGCAGGACTATCTTCGCGAATATGTAATACTGTCGTAGGGGTTTTCTGTTTTTTTATTTTTCTGTAAAGGTCTTCTGTAAATAAGACTAGTGTGCACATATTATGTGTGTGCAAGTATTGCGACTAAAAACTCCTGTGACACTTAATTTACAAGCATATTTAAAATTGGGGTGATTCAAACCCAAACGTGCAACAATGAGTTTTTCACTTGAAAAATTTATGTGCGCTATACCACGTTCTCGAAACGATGCAGGAAGACATCGCGAGGAAACCGGCATGCCTTAGAACCAAAAAAAACGAAGACACGTTACATCTACGAATCCGGATTGGGCTCCCGTGGTAGATCAAATACCCATTCACTCTCAATTATCGATAGTAGGCCGGTGTCCCTGCAGTAGGAACATTGGAGGCTGGTACGGAATACATTAGAATTCCGCTTCTAAAATAATTGTAATTTGTCAAATAACAAGTCAGCCTATACGAAAAAGGGTCTTTCCTAGATCTTATAAAAACTGGATAAATTTTTACAATACTAAAAAAAGTTGAATAAGCAAGAGATAAGCGCAACAAGATTTGAATCACTTATTAATCCTATATCAGGTATACCAGAATGACCAGTTCTCATTATTTTTTGCGGTGTTGGTTAAAGCGAAATGTTAAGGTTTTATCGACCTTGTATCGACTTTCATGCAGAGCAACTGGGCGTAAGCTTTAGCCAAGATGTTTATATAGAGAAGATACAACCGAATTTTCCTATCGGAAAAACAAATGTTTTTTTGTGTGATACGTGTAATGGCGTGCCTTAGCAGAAAAACTTACTCGTTTGCCGTGACAGCTATCTCTTATACCACATGTTTTACGGGTGCACCGTGACGGCCAATTTTGTTTGTTATTATGCACATATCAGTTTGCTTCTAGACAGAGTATTCATCGACTACTCTAGGTATAATCGCTCTAGGTTCTTGTAGTAAATCTTAGAATAACTTTCTTATGAAGTATATTATCCATGAGAATTTACTAGCATGGAACCCTTAGGTACAATCATGCAGGCAAAAAGCGTCCATTTAAACTTCAAACCGTGAAATATTATAAATTGGACAGCGATTACCCTGAAAATAATACTTGCCATTGGATCTGATATCCCGCCTTAAAGTCATTAAATGCCACGAGTTTTCATTAGCGCAATCTAGAAATTAATGCCCTCACATAAATTTACGCAATCTCAATGTTACGTTTGTGACATGTGCTTTTACATACATGAATCACTATTTTAGTGTGAAAGTTAGTGACCTTATTTTTATAGGAATGCTGTAAATAAAAGCTAAATAATTTCTTACTTCTTATTCATATTATATTGGTCTGATGAGACTGTTAGTATTAGCAAAAATCCCCGTGTCTTGCCCCGTGTCGTGTGTCGAGCCGACAAGCTCTTTTTTACCCGACTGCGCCAGGAGTATAGAAGTATATGTATCTATATTTCTTTAGCATGCTCTGCAGCCTAAACGGCTTGATAAATTTTAGCTTGAGAGGTATCGTTAGATTTTTCTTAATTGTGAGAGTGACACTGCCTATATAAAAATTAAAATTTCCGATTTTGGGTGCCATATTATGTCATAAAAAAATTACTTTTCCTCAAAATCTATGGAGTGTGGTAGTAAAAAGTGTGGTAGCAGGGATTAGAAAAATATATACAATTTATATTTATAAATATAATTTGGAAATTTTCACGCAGTCGGGTTTTTTATTTTTCTCTACAATAGCTTGTTGTTATTTATATTAAATAATAAACTATAAAAAATACAGTTATGCTACGGTGCCAGCGTCAGTATGAGTGACAATTGGCAAGTTAGTAAAAAAAACATCATGACACACGAATTATCCGCTCCTGTAATATATGTATCAGCTTGTTGACATTACGATATACTTCTCGATGTGGTGTGGATGGTATGCGGAATTGAACTGCCCATGTACGGGCTTCTTATCTACCACTCGGCACCGTTGTGCTATCGATTAATACCCCGTCAGGATAAGTAATTGTTGGAAATAATGATTTTTTATGTGCATAAAATTTGGTGTATTTAATTTCGGATACAGCGACTAAGATTTACACAAAAAATTGTGTTTTATATAAAATTATATTATATTATAGTATTGGATTTTATATAATTTCTACACGTTATAAATATTGATAGTTATCAAATGAAAACCAATATAATTAATAGTGCTTGCAACAAAGTATAGGCGCCGTTTCTGGATTATATATATTTAAATCATATTAGATATTGTACCATAATAACAAATATTTTTTCTTATAACGTGAATCTGATTACAGGTTTATTGTCAATTATATTGTCAATAAAACTATTTTATTGACAATATAATTGACAATAAATATGTATTGTGCATTTATTTACCTGTTTTTTTTAATATTGTAGTGATCATTAGCCTTTATTTCTTTATTCCATCTTTATGTGTAGGAAATATCAGAATAATTCCTAAACTCTTGACTAAAGAGATCAATAATTTTATTGGCAGTAATATTAATAAGCAGTTCTTTTTTTATAATTTACCTTTGTCGCTGTTATTCTTTTCAATAAATAAGACAAAACTTTATTATTACTGCTTTTGCTTATGACGTGCTTACTCGCATGGTAAAAACGAGTATATTGGATGCTAACATAAAAATGAACATTCGTTGGCTCTATGTACCTACATACATAGGTACGAGTACTACAGATTTTTATCAAACATCATGTCATGGCTGCTGCTCCTATATATGGATAAAGCTAGTTAAAGCTGCAACTAAAAAAAACAAACACGTAATTAACTGCATTTATTTCCAATTCATCGGCACAACGGTCCAGCGTTTGAGCCAGATTCGCTCCAATGTCACGAAACTATATTATAAATAAGGGGGTGTTGACTGTTGCTCTTTTTGGACTGAAGGAGGCTGTTGGCCAATTGTGCGGGTGTTCACCAGCCATGAGCGTAAGCGGGCGCCGCAACGAGCGGAGCGTGAGCGTAAGCGGGCGCGGCGATGAGTGGAGCGTGGGCGGCTACTATGGGAGAGGCAATCTGTGGAGTTTACGAAACAGGAATATCATAGTCAGTTAAATGTGTTTGGGCCTAGCTTCTGTTATGGGTTTTGGTGAGATCAATAATAGTAAATAATAGTGAATATGGTGGGAATAAAGGGACCTTTATCGCGTGGAAATATCTAAACCTAGACTACGCATCTATGGTACGAATGGTACTACATGTTGAGTAAAAGAGATATAACTTTAGGAAATATTTTGAGAAACATAAATTTGATACTTTGATGGATCTAATATAGGAATAATACGGTAAGGAATAAAGAGGCAAATTTATGTGCTATTTATCTGTTTTTTTTAAGCCTTGCTTTGCCTATTTGATATAATAGTTTTGTTAATATATTTATATTTTGTAACAAAGTAAGCCAGTTGTCTGTTATTAGCAATATGTACATGGAAATGACTGTGCAGCGTGCCGCTTCCGTAAAAAGTTGTATGTTGATTAATACTAGGAAAAGACTTCAACGCGTTCAAGGACTGCTTTCATGCTTATTATTTTTTGCAAGAAACATTTTGCCTCTAAAAACTCACATAAATAACATAATTTAACGAATCTAACAATGTTTTTGATCGTTGACGTACCAAATACCGGATGAGACTGTTCAAATCGACGCCACCTATCCTGAGGCAAACTTCGTATGGAACAAGCTACTAGATGGTTTGATTAGCCCCTCCCAGTTCTGACGATCGATTTACAAAGCCAAAATTGGCAAGTTGCTGTTAAACAAGTTTCTGCCGTGTGTACCTGGTATTAGATAATTGGATCAAGTTTAAAACTCGACGTGCGAAACATTATAATTATGACACTAATTATTACATGCTTCACGTCAACTACGCAACTATATATTGTATTTAAAGGTTAAATATATTAAAAATCTTAATTTATCACTCACGCTGCTAATTATAAACTAAAGTACAACAGCATAAAAACTAAGAAAATATGGCGGTAGTCTATTGTGATTATAGCCTGTTATAATACTTGTAATCTGTTACGATGGTTACCTATGGCCCGAGTGATGTTTAACAATATTTGTCAAAATTAATTGCATCACATAATGCCCTTTATGTTTGTTTGTGTAGATGGACCCATAATCATCAGATCAGAACATAATAATTGAACTACTACTTGGTAATAGTGATGGCTTTCCAGAACAAAATTTGCCCTTGTAACTACTAATAATGTTGCCAATATCTGACCAATAATACTAGAGTCAGAGTCAACTGATAATAAATTAATAGGTAATGTGGTACATACTCTGACAGAGTTGGAGTAGGAAGTTGCGACTGGTGCTACAGCCTTAACTACAGGAGCGCTGACAAGACCATGGCCCCAGGGAGACGCCAGCGGAGCCGCATAGCCGTAAGGAGAGGCGATGATGCCGGGAGCGGCCGCGGCGCAGGCCAGGAGAGCAGCGAATGCGATCTGGAAGAAGAAATGCATACAAGAAGAACTTGTAGGGTTCGTGATATTCGGTTGTATGACTCTCTGTCTTGAGTTTTTTAATTAAAAGGATCTTGAGATATCCGTCATGTCCTAAAACCAAAAAATTCCTAGACATGTGACATCGTCGACCCGGATTAGGCTTCAGTGGTAGATAAAAGCCTTTTCAATCTCTTTTGTGGAGATTAGGCCTGTTATTTATTAGTGGAAACAATCTTGTTTACGAATGTGGCTTAGTTGGGTTTAAGTTTTAACTCTTTATTTTATTCGCATCTCTTTAGTAGAACAAAATTATCGATCTTTAGTTGTAGGTATTTTAAAAACGTTTATAACGAAAATAATATCTTTTTAAAATGTATAAACGAAGCCCTTTCTTGGGGCGGTGATAATATTTTTAATATATTTGTAAATCAAATCCGCTATTTTATATAATTTCCAAAATTAATAGCCTGTATTATATAACCTGCAGTCTATGAAGACATTTCAACGATACCTCATTGGTCATATTATAAATAAGTAGTTTAAAAGTTATGCGAGAAAAGATGAATATAAATACGGGCTGTAAACATAATCCTTCGGCATAAACGGTTAAAAATACTATGTTGGTTGGTATCATGATTTAATGACCAAAAATTAAACCCTGTTTTGTCCCGTTTATTTGACAGTGCGTCATTTAATATCGACACTTAATTTTAATATTCGAATGGGCTTATGAATGAATTAATATCAAACTCTCAAACTCCGAATTTAATTCTTGGCCGGATATTTTAAATTATATCCCAAATATTTAAATGCTGGTGTATGTGTAGAATAAATATTGATTGGCAACATTAAATTTAACGAGAAAATTGAGGCAAACCCCTCAATTATATGTTGAAACTTGCGGCTTATTTAATATAGATCTAAATCAGCCTTTATAACAACAATAACGGTAATTTCAGATTATTATTTACTCTATGCTCATTCTTCAACGAAAAAGAATTATGGTTCTTTCACAGTATATTATGGGTTTATGTATATCGCTTGATAAAGAAATATTTATTACTAAATACTATTATCTCTGAAAGCACAGCTCTCCAGAAATACATGTTATTTTTTTAATATATTTTGCCATAAATGATTTTTGTTTAGAAATGTTATTCCTGCCTTGTTCCTCGATGATTCTGATGTGCGAGTTCTGAAATTTACTTATTACATGAAAAAAAAAACATCTACTCATTTTGTCCGAAATTGACAAGTGGCCCATAGAAGCTTTCTTCATCTATTCTATTCAGAATACCAGCAAGCAACATTCAAATATTTATATATATCTAAATTTAACCAATTGGACTTGCAACTAGAACCCCAAAAGTACATAGTTCAATAAAATGATAATTAAGTGTACTTAGTGTAACTTCTAAAATCCGGTCTCTAATAAACTCAAAACCAGATTATTGATAAAATTCTAAATAACCAATTTATAACAAACAATTTATAGAAAATAAATGTACTAAAATAGGTATTTGTAACAAACTACGCTGACAATTTTACGGCAAGTCGTAGGATCTGGATTACAAGTACTTTGAGATAATCGGTAATTGTATCGATAGAGCTATTTACTTGATTTATGAGTCGATAATCGAATAAAAAGCGTAACTTATCGACTACCGGATGGCAACGGCGACCTCGATCGGGTCGTTGCCTTAGGAGAATGTCAATACGAAGTGCCGATTCAAGAATTACCTACTTGCATTTTTTCTATAATTAGCCTGGTTTTAAAATCGATTATTTTTACAGAACCCGCAAGAGTTATAGATAAAAAACAATGACCTTTGATTGATATTGTTTAATTTTTTGCTGAATTACTTCCTGCCTTTGCGGGTTGCACAACGAATTCCAATAACAAATTAAATTTGTTGATAACATGTAAATTATATCTTAATACTATAGAGTATATTTACACCGCACTTGGAGCACTTGAATTTAAATGGATTGTGATTCTTGTTTTTTCGTTGGTTCTAAAAATCTAGGGTTCGTGTTTCAAGAGTTGCACATTTATTTTAAAAATAAATTAATCTTACCAGCTTGTACATTTTGGAGGGTGGATGAGGGATAAGTGAAATCAAATGAAGGATGTGTGAGCGAATGTGCTAAGGGCCTATTAGGTCTTGCTTTTATAGTGCTTAGACACAGCTGGGCCAAATCCGTTTAACCCTACCCCCGGCCTTAGCCTAGGTCATATGTAGCCTTCATCGATATATCGTATGGTTGGCAAAACCATCACAATATAAATAAAATTATGACATGTTCCTTCATGAGATGAAGAGAATATGAACATGAAGAGAACATAAGATGTTCCTTCATGAGATGAGTTGGGTTGACAAACGGAATACAAGGCACCGTTGTTAGGGTAAAACGGACGAGCTCCTGCCCTCACTACCAAACCAAAATATAGATTGAACATATTATATCACCACATCAAGGTTTAAAAACGTAATAATTATGCAAAAAGCAGAATAATGTAATGGTTGTAATATATTTATCATAAATAAATAAAGGACATCTAGATAGTTCGTTATTAAGTACAACATTTAAGAGTGGGCAGTACCAGACTTGAGTCATGAATCATGATCTCATTTTACCGTTTGTGATTTCAGTGATTTATTTGTAAGTTTATATAAATATTACATCATTATTTTTGCGCTACAATTAAATATAATATAGTACTGATTATTTTGAAGCCAGTTGCTGCTGCGTAACTACCTAACGTACACATATATTTAAAATTTAGGATATGAGTCATACTTATTTTATAATCCTTAGTCTAAAATAATTTTAGACCGCATTGTAAATGCAAATGCAACATTTTTAACTGACTTAAAAAAAATTCAATTCGGCTATATATTTTTTTGTATGTTAGTTACATTATGATTTCCTTCTTTTCTAGGTTCCATATAATTTATATAAAAAAAATAAAAATTAAATAGATAAAACTTAAATAGGTAGGTGTAAAATGGTTAAATAAAAGAATAGTAGTCGTTTTTTTGGATCAGTCAAATATTTATCCATAAACATCATAGAATTAAAGTAATTTGTTTCAATACCTAAAACTTTTTTTTTTGCGAATTGTCGTTATTATTACCTTTTCATATTTTTTATTATATTTCTGTTGGTGGAAAATAAATTATATACATAGAAAAATAAATTATTTGACATATAATGTCTTATTTTTGAAGTGTTGAGTTTCTGAAATGAGTTTTTTTTTATGACAGCACCAGCTGAGGGCCCGCCTGGTGGTAAGTGGCGACTCCCGGCCATAACAACAGTAATGCGACTCAGTATAAAATTTGGATCTTACACTGAGTCGCACTCATCCTGCTGCGTCCATCACCCGAGACGGGGATGATATGTCTCATGCGCATGTGATTTCACCGGCACCCACTCCCTACCACCGGAATACAGCAATGCGAGCACTACTGCTTGGTGGCAGATTCCAGGTGTGGTGGCAGTACCTTTCCGGACGAACTTCGCACAAGTTCTACTGCTTCATTTGGTTGCTTCTTTAGCACCACTCAGGAGGTAAGTGTAGGGAATGAAAGGGTACACACCTACGGATGCGAGCAACTGCACCCCCCCAAAGCAGCTGGAACCAAAGCTACCAAAGAAACTCTACATTATTTAATAGGTATCTAACAAATATAAAATCTAAATCGTATCAAAATTAGTTAATCTTAAAACCTTACGCGAGTTAATCAAAATAATAATATAATTTGTCGACATGTTGTAGTAATAGTCTGAATTTCTGATAAATTATTGGTAAAAATTAAAATATCCCAGAAGATTATATCATTATACAAAATAAAAAAAACGAAAGCTCACACACTGATCGTACCTGAACTAGGATTCCATGTATAACATATGGCATCGACACATACAATCACGCAACACAAAAAACACCCAACTCCCGAGAACAGACGGGCAGGTGGAAGGTCAGGCCACCTGATTGAAAAGAAACCGCCGCCCATGGTCATCTGGAATACCAGAGGCCTTGAAAGCTTGCCCTAGGCGGGACACGATTCCGGGACTTTGAAGCGAGAGCTACTGCCAATTGTCACCACTGGTGGCAATTGAGAAATAAAAGCCCAGTCGCCACCAGTGGTGGTGACAGGGAATTTTATATTTCCATTTGCCACCAGCTTTGACACCACTGGTAGCAGTCAAGAATAGGGTTCTCAGTCTCCACCAGTGGTGGTGAGTGGGAATTTAGGTAGGCCAGTAAGCAATCGGCTCAACAAGCGTTACGACCCCGTCTCAAAGTGACGGGTGTAACGTGATGTGACTTGGAACTTCTTAGACTTTCGTAGGGGAAGATCTTAGTCATATTGCTGTTGTTTATGGGTGTCGGCAATTACTTAAAACCAGGTATGCCATGTCATTTTCACTTTCATGACATAAAAAAAATAGACAAGGTCCTTTAAACAACCTTAATGTTTAATCTAATTTTCATACTTTAACCTTACCATGTAAATTGTTCGGTTAGTGCTAATAACATATAATAAAAACAGGGCATTTTCAATGACACTGTTCTAGACATGTCAGTCAGTTGACATATTACCATTTTATAGCATATAATTAATACCTACAGATAATGATGGCGTTTGAGTAACAAAGTAAGGAAAATTGATTTAATTTAAATATTTGCTTGTGAGAGATAAAACAATAAAAGTGCAGAGGTATGCGTGGGTATTATGTAGTAGGTAGTCCATATAAAGCCCGGTTCAAATGTTGATAACCAGCTGCCAATAATGGTGACATTATAATTTTCAACAATACGAAGATTTACGCTGGGTCATCTGGGGAAGTGTGTGAAACGATAATTCTTATAAATCAATAACTTTAATTGCATAACTAACATGCAAGCGCTCATGGCATAGCTTGCTTAGCTGTTCTTGACAGAAAATCTAAGTTAACCAACTTTCAGTCTGGTCAGAAGTTGGATGGGTGACCATTTAGTGGCATTTGAACGAACCGCTTTCGTGCTTCGGAAAGCAAGTTAAGATGGCCTGATTAAAATAGTCTTTCAGCTATGTCAGAGGCCTTCGGGTGGCTTGAAAACTCTGACATCAGAGTTGGCCACTTTGCTTATTTAGAATCTTTACAAAGCAACATATAGGTACATTAAAATCAACATTAAGTACATCATAAATCAAAAATACAATGAAATCATTTGATCTACCTAATTGTCAAACGATTTATAACTATATTTTAACTCATATTTTCGAGAACTGGTTGAAACTGGAAGAATACTAAATTAATATATATTTGTTGTCCGAAAACAGACAATAAAATTTACTAAAAACTACTTTAAAGCTTTGTTATTATTATAATAAATCAATTTTCACTATAGCTTTTTAATGACCTTTGCCTGTTTTTTCTTTAAGTATTTCTTATACAACTGTTTGCCTCCATTCGTAGATCTTTTGATCTAGATTTATATTGAATTATTTCTACAACTGGCGTCTTAGCCTTGTCCATATAGTTTAATTGAACACGCCTTTGACAAGTCAAAGGTATCTAAGTAGTAAGTCTCGTTCTAGGGTATCATTATTCTAGTCGTTCTTACTTCGTTGCACCAGTTTAAATTATAAGTATCTATAGATTCAAAGATAAGTTTAAATTAACATGTTAAGATTAAAGTCGGCTTTGACTGCTCTATAGTTTAGTTGGCCCGCCTTTGAAGGTCCAGGATTCGATTACCAGCCGGGATAGACTTTGTGTAGTGAGCATGAAGATTGTTCTCGGGTCGGTCGTTATCTTGTGTTGCTGTGTTTGTTCATGCCACCTGTGACACAGGGAATCCTAATGCAGGGATATGAGTGTGTAAGTGTTATTCTAAGTTTTAAGTTAAATAAGTTATTGGTTGGATAATGATTCTTTGGCATATTTCACACAGCCCCATCTAGCCCCAAACAAAGCATAGCTTGTAATATGGGAACTAGATAACTGATAGAATACATATAGTACTTTTTTTTGTAAATACGTACATATAAATAATACATATTAACATCCAGACACAGAACAAACATTTCGCACACAAATGTTTGTCCTGGGTGGGAGTCGAACCCACGACTTACAGCGTAGAAGGCAGAGCTAGTATCATCTGCTCATCAGCTTTGGCCAGTGGATAAGGGATCGTTGTTTGAGACTGATATGTTCTTTCAGAACCCTAACTAGCTGCCAAACTCTATACACCATATAATATTGTACACTTAGAGGGATCTTTTAGCAGTCATTGCTATGAAATGAAATAAAATTATATCTGAGATGAAATTTACTACATTCATTTAATATCACATTTAAATATACATTTGAGCAAGTCACTAAGCAATGATATCACCAAATTCACTTATAGGTAGTAGGGGTAGGGGGCGGAAAGATATCTGGCGGAGTAGAAGGGACTGGGGCCGGCCGCGACAAGGGGAGCTGCGGGGGCGGCAACGTATGGGGCAGCAGCGACATATGGGGCTGACGCAACCACGGGGGCAGCCACAGCGTGGTTGACTGCATGAGCGGAGTAGGAGCTGGCGTATGGTGCTACGTATGCTGCAGGAGCTACGGGAGCGACCAGAGCTGCTGGAGCCACGCTGGCACTAGTGGAGGCTATAGCCAGGGAAAGGATAGCCTGAAACACGAAATATAAATGAATATTACAAAGATACTATAACAATATGAATTATGTTTGACGTCTCGCCATTGTAAAACTTACAACGAACTTGGCGATCATTTTGCTTGGGTTTTGTGACTGCTCACAGGTGCTTACAGTGAAAGACTTGATGGACTGTGTCGTCTCCAGGGCATCGTCACGTTTTATACTGACTGTCGATTTCATTGAGCAACAATGAGGACGAAACGCGCATGCGCTGCTAAATAATGCGCAGGACATCGCAGTTGGCACTGCGAATTGTGACGCAGAGTTGGTTTACGGAGAGTGCATTCTAATCTGGACTCTATGCAGACTGATTTCACTGCTCGTTATGTAATACCCGAAATGGAAAAGTGGTAAAGCTTTATGAATATTATTGCCATAATAATGTTCTCATTGAGCGCATAGAAAACCTATCTTTTGAATCTTATTTGTATGTGTCAATGTGGGTCAGGGTTTAGTAGAGAAATCTACTGCTATGTATGACAAGTGTGGATGGCAGCCTAAAGTGGATCAAGGGTACAAGAAATAAACTATAGATACTCCTGTCTGCATAAAATGGAGAATATTGCATGCAATTACGCTTTTTTTCGTGTTATAGGGAAATACGTTTTACTGACTTCCTGGTAAAATATTAGGTACATTATAGGTAGTTTGTACAATCAGCACTAAAATTCTTTACGATTGATTGATTGATTTCAGAATTGATATTAGATTTTGATTATAATATAATATAAATTAACGTAATGGTTCTGGGATAGCTTAAAAGGTATGGGAATTAAGAAAAAAATAGAGAAAACCCGATGAAACTTTTCTAATTAACACGAGAACAAGTGTATGGTAGGTACCTGGCATTTTGTTAAATTGTTACAAATACCTACCCAAAATATTTGTACATTGCTGTTATAATTTTAAATTTATTATATTAAAGAAACATTCTATATTAATAATTATTAATTAAATAGATATATTCCTAAAAATAATAAAGTATATTTCGTATATTTGGAAATCGCAGCACAGGTATATTACGTAGGCAAAAAAAAACTGAACATCCTTTGCCATTATTATGCGTCGCATCAAGCAACCTGCATCGAAATTTTACCAATTCAAAAAGAATTTCACAACGAAAAAACGTTTCCCAATGTGATCCATTTCTCCGCGCACGCCACTTCGAATCCCAAATGAATGGCTGCAATATGTCAAATGTTTATTTTGTTGTACGTCGATTGAATTTCAATAAACGTTGTATAAAAGACGAGTGCAATTTCTCGGTAGAACACATCACATCCTCTTTTCACAAAGGAAGGTCCACTACCAAACTAAGCAAGATGTTCTCAATTAAATTTGTAAGCATCATCTCAAATTTATGATTGCCGTGATAATAATTTATTATTGATTTTAGAAAGGCTTTAAAATATATTTTTTTATTATAGATCGTACTCATCGCTGCTGCTTTCGCCATCGGTGCCGAATCCAGTGGAGTTCCTGTGGCTGCTCCTCTGGTCGCTCCTGCCCAAATCGGATACGCTCATGCGGTGCCTCAGAATATTCCCCCTTATGCTTCTCAAGTTAGCGTGACCACCAAGAACTTAAGTCCTCTTATTGCGGCACCAGCGATTGCTGCTCCATTAGCGCCGGCACCTTACGTGACAGGACCAGCACCTTACGTGGCGGGACCTGCACCTTACGTGGCGGGACCTGCGCCTTTCGCTACAGGACCTACCCCTTACGTAGCGGGACCTGCACCTTATGTGGCCGGACCTGCACCTTACGGAGCTGCGCCTGCGCCTTACCTGGCTGGACCAGTCCCTTATACTGCTGGACCAGCCCCTTATGCCGTTCCTGCTGCCTACGCCGCAGGCTACAGTGCAGGCTACGCTGCTCCGTACCCATACAGTTCTCAAATTATCCGATCTCCTTTCGGACTCGCTCCAGCGTATGTGCGATAGATTAAATTGAAGAGAACACTAGACTGATGACCTTCCTAGTTACATTCACATTTTTATATATGTTTTGTTTATTAAAATAAAATGATTCTAATTATGTTAGACTATTTTATTTCTCAACATAGACATAGATTATACGACAGCGTTATGGAAATAGCAGTAGTAAAAGATCAAAGGTAACATGCTCGGTCCTTCTTGAATCTTCTACAAATCAAATCTTAAACAGCAGATACAGCCAATGATTGCCTGGAAAGCTTGAAGTATAACCGACCGTCTTTGTGTTTTGAAGAGCACGATAAATTATCAACCGCAATAAAACCACTTAATAAATTATATCTGAATCCATCTCGGTTGGTTAAATATGTGTAACAACAGATCAATGTATTTATAGAAATAATCATTAAATTTTCACCCAAATTTTTCCTTATTTATATTTTTGGTGACCCAGACGCCGACTTTCAATCTGAAGGTCACTGGTTCAAACCCATAAGTGCACCAATGAGTTTTTCACTTATTTTTTATTATATGCCCAATACCACGGTAAAGGAAAACATCGAGAGGAAACCTACATGTCGAAGAACCAAAAATCCATGTGCGCAATCTGTATTGGGCTCCCGTGCCAGATCAAAGCTCATTCGCTCTGAATTAACGAGAGTAGACCGGTGTCCCTGCAGTGAGAACATTATAGGCTGGCACGGGGATATTTTTGCTATAACAATTAATCAATTAGTCGACTTTCATTTTGAAATTAATAAAAGTAAAAAAATTTGTATATGCGTTACCGAGTGGTGACCTGGATTTTTTTTAACCTTTTTTTTTCATGTTTGTCTTGAAAAACATAGCTTAAATAATTTTCGTTAGTGGTGGTATCTCAAAAATTCTGAACGCATTTGTTTGTTTCAATAAAACCGAAAGCAATCATAATGTATAATAATCCTTACGTAGCAATGTACAATATCACTAAGTAGGTATTTCAATATTACTATTATACTATTATAAATGCGAAAGTTTGGATGGATATTTGACTCCAGAACTTAGGCTACTTTTACTCCCGGAAAAAATTATTGTTCCCGTAGGGTAGCCAACCGCAGGTAACACCGTGGGACGCAGCTAGTATATAATAAATATTTTCAAAACGACATATATTTTCAATTATTATTTATTTATTCATTTAAAACTAAAATAACAACAACAACACTAACACTAACAACAATTGACTATTTATGTACTATTAGTTAACTCTAGTATTATTTATAAATTCATTTCTTCCACGCTTGGCTAATGATAGGTGCTGGTCCGTATGGTATATGAGGAGCATAGGCAGGCAAACTATACGGAAGCACTTTAGCTGCTGGAATTGGGGCAGGTCCAAAAACAGGGGCAGGAGCTACAGGTCTTACAATGGGGGAAAAGGGAGCGGTGGGTAAAGCTGGAACCGCGCGGGCGAACAGTGCAGCTTGCGGCAATGCAGGAACTGCTGGTGCTATCCTGGGCAGCGATGGAATGTAAGGAGCTAGTCTGGGTAGTGCGGGGTATGGGAATACACCAGAGAAAACCGGCGCTGGTGGGGGTATAGGGGCGGCTGGAGCAAAAACAGGAGCTGGGTATGCTGGAGCTGGATAGGCTGGAGCAGGGTATGCTGGGGCAGGGTACGCTGGAGCAGGAAATGCAGGGGCTGGTAAGAATGGGGCCGGCGCAGGGATGAAAGGCGCTGGTCCTGGCACGAAAGGCGCTGGCGCCTGATGAAGAAACGCAGGCGGCGCTGGGGCTGGCACGAAAGGCGCTGGCGCCTGATGAAGAAATGGAGGTGGCGCTGGTAATACTGGCGCTGGTACTGGCGCAGGTAGTAGTGGAGCAGGGTGTGCGACTGCATGTATAGACCTCGCTCCAGTTGGGAAGTTGAAGAACGGAGCGTATCGCACTATAGGGTACGATTTGATGGCTGGATAAAGGTGACCAATCCCACTAGCATGACAGCTAGCTATGATGGCTAAGACTGATACCTGTGAAAAGAAAATATTAATAAAAGCTGGATGTCCAACACACTATTTTCGGCTTTGAGACTGGATTGGCTAATGTTAGTTTAAAGGCCTTCTTACACTTCAAGAAGAACAGACGATATTTCAATAGAATAACTTTGGTTTTTGACGTTATCCTAGGGAAATATATAGTTTGTGTTGTCATTCTGCCAAACTGACATACCTACTTTTAGTGAAATTGACTGTTATAAATATATGCATGATGCATGTGCATTGATAATAAACACTTACAATTTTTTGGATTGACATTGTGTTTTACTGTCACGACTTGATTAGTCGGTTGTCAATGTAGATATGTATCGACTGACGTGGCACAAGTCGTTATATAGTTCAAAACTGTTGCAAGTATTACGTCCTATGTTTGTCGCGTTCAATTTCACTTTCCTTAGTCAGGACATGTACGATCAAAAGGGTGCCACTATGGGCACCATTGGTTACCGAATATGTCATACTTTGCCATTGCTAGTATTGTTATGTAATTTTATTGTGTGCCGCATCTGTTAGATTGCAATTCATTATTGGTTAGGGTTCCGTATGAAAACGATATCAATAGGATTCTATCCTTATGCATATAATTATATCCCATGGAGGGCCGGATAGGTTTGAACAAGCGCTAAACTTGTTTATCGTGATATTATAAGTTCATATAATTTTAAAATGTAAAAAATATATACCCATGCTTGGTATATATTTTTTACTTTTTAAAATTATTTATTTAATTATTATTTAAGAATTCAAAAGAAATAAGATAAATGAAAGTTGGTAAAGTGAGAGTAGAGTTCGCGGTCTTTCCCGAATTAACTTAAACCAAACAAACAATATGCATTGAATAAGTAATTGAGTTTCCATAGTACAAGCTATGCTTAGTTTGGTGACAGATTGTATTGTGTAAAAAGTAAAAACTCACGCAAAAATATTTTGTATTATAACAAAAACAAAAATATTGTATAATAATGTAATACGGAATCCTCGATATGCGAGTACGCCTCGCACTCAGCTGGTTTTATTATACATTGATTAATATCTAATTAACGTCTATAAAAATTCCCATTTTATGATTCAATCGTAAATTAATATAGCTTTGCAATTTGTTCAAATAAGTTGTAAAACTGATCATAAATAAAAAAACACAGAAAAATGCCGGTGTATTTTTAATTAATACTAATAGAGTATGTTACATAAAAAATGCGCAATTTTATATACTTATAAAAAAATATAATTTATGTATGCTTGAACTAACAAGTTCGGTTAATTTTAATTGGACTTGTTAGTTCAAGCATACATAAAAAGCATACATAAACCAATAAGTTTTCATACTCTTGCTATTACCTCACACCTCGGTAGATTCTATTACAATGATTTATGGACGGCGGTAACCACTTAATATCAAGTGGACCCTCAATTTATTTCATCACTATATTAACATTAAAAACTGGCCCATTTCACCTATTAGAGGAATAATGCGTGAACGTACGTTTATCATTTTACGAAATATAACCGAAAATTTAATTTCCAACTGACGTCAACTGCGCTTTAATTTGACAAACCATAGCAACTGAAACAAAAGTGTTCACTATCATTATGTAAATAGATTTTGCGAATTAGTTCATTGATGAAGGCGCCCTCAATATCCAAGCGGAATACCCAAGTTTGTGAATCTTAACTATGGCGTACGTCATAGGTGAATCCATTTGGTATTCAAGCGGCCATGAATCACTCTGAGTAATGGTGTTAAGCTAAGCGAAGACTTCATCATATTCAGCGTTATGAACCCAAAAGGTAAGTCTACAAATCTAGTACTTTTTACTTTACAGTGTACATCTTTTGACACATAAGCTACGGCGTAGTTAAAGAATATGTGTTCACCGGGATTTCGTCCACGTGGAATTAAGTTTTTTTTTTGCGCGGAACTTTTATTCTTTCTTCTTTTCTAAAACAAAAGTAGCCTCCTTATAACATAAGCTCAATAACATAACAGACCAATGCCGGTCTAGCCTAAGTCTAGTCTAAGTATCAATTGCTTACAATCCTACGTATCCCCCGAGAGGTGCGAAAGGAATTAAGCCTACCGCGGAACACAGCAATGCGAGTGCAACTCCACAGCTGGTAATCTGCTTGGCGGCGGATTACCAGCTGTGGAGTTAGTACTTCTCCGGACGAAGGCACAAGTTCTACTGCTAGCCACTTGGGCGTCCAAGTGTCGATTTGACAAAAACTTGGTATGGCTGTGGAGTCCACGTATCGATCGAGGCCGAAAAACGCGCGCGGTCATCGACCTATTCACGCTTCAACAGACGCAAATTCAGCTGTTATTAATACTGCTATTCGATACTAGATGGTAGTCAATGAAATGTGTTATCTGTTACAATTCCTATATCTGTGGAAAGAACGAGAATAAACTCAGAAAAAAATAATCAAATTTCTAAATGGCCATTTCGAATTCCATAAATTTTGTGGACGGAGCTCTTGCGAACATGAGGTAAGTTTTCTGTTTTTACTAGTTATTTCTAATAGTATTATATATCAAATTGATTGTGGGGATTATCTCTTTACGAAATATGTAAAATTACGACTATTCCAAAACGTTTATGATGTTAAATCTAGTTGAGAAGATATGGTGTCATGACGCCAACATCGTTTGATGACTTTGAGTTGTTATATATAATATAAAAGGTCTTGATAATGTAAAACAAAGGCATAATATAAGATAATGCTTCACTGGTATCACGTTAATATACATTTTAATAATAAATATGTTGAGATGTGTCTGGAAATCGTAATATGCAACTTGAACTTGCAACTAGCAGTCAGGTTTTTGATCAAGATACCATCGAAAACGTCTAATGCTACATTTACACGTTTTGTGTTTTGCGATCAGTTCATGTTTTGTGGTGATGTATTGGTGGATTACGGACCTGGGTATCATTTTACAATAAATAACTTAGTGGCATGTAAACTTGACAATATGAAGTTATTGGTATATATACCTATTGGTATGTATTGAATATGTTTTGTTTTTCAATATAAATTATAATAAATCAACAATCAAAATTGGATTATGTTTGAAACAAATTGATTTTGGCAATACTTTGTGCTATTTTTACTATATCTATGGTTAATATAATATGTGTACTAACATCATCATTAATATTGCAGTGACCAAATGGAAATAATGAATACACAACCGTAAGTACACTTTGTATTTTTCTACTAACTGGCTAATTTTTAGACTAATTTTGTATATTGTATTAACTGGCTGCGACTCGGTATAAGATTTGGATCATACACTGAGTCACATTCATCCTGCTGTGTCCATCACCCGAGACAGGGGCGATACATCTCATGTGCATGTGACTTCACTGGGACACAGTAATGCAAGCACTACTGCTTGCCAGCTTCATCTACATTAAATATGTATTGCAACAATATATAATATTATACATTCAAAATATTGTTTTGAGATAGATAGATAGACACTTTATTGCACACCAGAAAGAAAAAACAATTATAATAACATATAACATTTTATAGGCTCTCTGGCTTAGTTGGTAGTAGCCCTGCCTTCGAAGTGAGGGGTCCCGGGTTCGATTCCCAGCCCGGGCATACTTTGTGTGGTGGCATTAGATATGACTAAGTGTTAATAAGTATGATGTATTTTAATACACAAGTTCTCTATTTTTTACAGATTTCATGGAGGAGGATTCATCAGATCTTCGTGGAGGTGGAGCCAGCAACTGCCTTAGACCCAGCCCCTCACCAGCCCAGCACTAGCCAGTCCAAGCCCTACATGATCTCTTCTATTAGTAAGTAGTTAATAGAACAATCTATTAGTCCCTAGAAACTAAGAAAATAAGATTGACAACTTATGCCTTATTATTTGTTTCAGATGCGACTGACTATGAATTCAATGGAAATAAAGTATTTTGACCTTCACTGCGGAGATCTTGACTGGCTATGTGGTGGTGGAGGAACCAATTTGAAAGTAACTGATGGGGCCAATGAGTTCTACAGGGAAGACTGCAACTGCTGAGAGTTGATAACAATAGTGTAATTAATTTAAGAATTCAATGAGAATATCTTTGACTTTAATAGAATCATGGCACTGTTTGTGTGGTGAACATGAAATTTTCTCTTAGGTCTAGTGTGTTTGTCTTGTGTTTCTGTTTGTTCATGCCACCTGTAACACAGGACACAGGGAATCCTAGTACAGGAGTGTAAAATTTAAATTTGTAAATATATATTTTTTTGTATATTTTAGTTCGTTTTTTATTATTATTTAGTATTAAATTATAAAGTACAATATATTATTTAGTATCTATAATAATAGTATTAAAGCAGAATACATTCATTTGTGTTTCACTGAAAAAAAAAAGAACGTGTAAATGCGCATTATGGGCGGCCATTTTGTAATATTTTTTTGATTTTTTCCGCTCATATTTTTTTGAGGAGGACCTGGATTACAAATTTTTATTTTGATAGAAAGCGTCGTATTCAATATTGAAATATTGGTATCGTTTTAAAGAGAAAATACTAAACTATTACAAAATAATATAATAGTTAATAAAACTATTATAATTTTCACGTAAACCACACGTAAAAGTAAAAATTTTAAAGTTTTATTCACATCACCAACTTTTAAGCTTTATTTTTATACTTTCAGATTGATATGAGTAATTTACTTTGAACTAAACTAATTCTCGATTCTTTTAGCTTGCCGTAGGTATTTTTTATTCTAATGAAGGTACAGTAGTTGTCCAGTAGTAAATGTTTATGTGAAAAAAGGTCGCGCGCGGTTATTAAAAAAACGATGCCGGCGGAGCGGGACGTTGCAGACATAGTCGCTGCGCGGGCCGGACGCTTGAGTGGCTAGTTGGTAATAACGTTGTTAAAAGTTGTGTGTTGGCTGTAGGATTTACTATGGAAGGATTTATTTCACTAGAGGAAAGTGCTATTTGAGTCGTTTCACAATTTTTTCCCATCTACGTTATCATGATATGCAACTGAGGTCCGGTACTCTTCGGCGAAAAATATGTGATTTTATGTATGTATAATTATAAATAAACATGCGTAACTTAACGTACTTAAGTTACTCCTAGATTACTTCACATTATCTGACTTTGATAAATATCGTGTCACGCATTAAATTAGTTCTACTATATTAGTGCAGGTGCAAATACGATAATATTAAGTACTAAAGCATTAACATGGTTGTGCTAGATTTCTAGTACTAGCGACATACTTATAGTCACCGAACTGATATTTATTATTTACTGATTTGAAAACTTTTCTTTGAAAACTATTTGTTACTTGATATTCGCTACAATTGTGTATCAATCTTAGTAAGTAGATATTTACAATTAATATCTAGTTAAAACTATAAATATCTATTTAATATCATCATAAATATGATAAGTATCTTGTTTCTTTTTACGTGAATACGTCTTTAAATTTCTTTCCTAGTGAAGCAAATCATAAAACTGATAATAACAAAATCGGTGGATACAGTTTGACGCTTCAGCTTCATGCCTATCATCTACATCCAAAAGTTATTTGCACCACTCGATAGTTCGAGGATCAAAGAATTCGTGACGTTGAGTGAGCACTGTGATGTATCGCTTGCTAGGATTTACTTATTTGTAACGAGGCTTTTAATTACTTGTAACGTACACGTATTCACATGTCCACGGCACAGCCACACCACACTTTATTTAATTATTTATATGTACTTACAAAAAAAAAAATTACTGGGTATATATTATAATAAAATGAAATAATTTGTAATTAATTAAAAGGTAGGCAAGTACTTATGGCAAACATGTGAACAGAAATAAACACCCTAATTTGAATTGTTCTCATTCTTGTGCGGCTTCTTTATGTAACTATTAAACGTTTGTTTAATTACTTTTGCCAAGGCCTACAGGAAACTTCCTTGAAACTTTACACCTCTGTTTCGACATGCCGCACACAATGTGTCACCGTAATTTAATTTTGCTATTATTAATATACTATTGTTTTCAGTACAGCTATCACGTTTTCGTACATGTAAGCAGGTGAAATGATAAAGAGTTTGGATATTAAACATATATTGAGTACAAAATGGTTCTAGGTATCAGTCTTCATGGCTCGATCTCACTTGAGGGCGACTACTGGTGCAGGGGCCGCCAAGTAAGGTGACGCGTAGTAGGGGGAAGCATAGCGAGCAAATGCAGGCACTGCCGGGGCGGGAGCGACAAGCCTGGCCGCGTAGGGGGACGCGACGTAAGGAGAGGCTGCGACGTATGGGGCAGGTGCGGCAACGTATGATGCAGCGGGGGCGTAGTATGGGGCAGCGACAAGAGGAGCGGCAGCAGTGTATAGGCCGTTGATGTTCCTGGCTACGTATTGCGAGCTGGATGCGGTGACTATGGGCGCCGGGGCGGCTATCAGTGGAGCCGGGGCGGCGACCACTGCAGCTCCTATGCTGGGCTTGGCAGCAGCCATAGCGATGGTAGCCAGGAGGAACACCTGAAATTATAATATGAAAATATTAGCATACGACTACTACGAAAAATGCAGTTTTTTTTTGTTTTTAACACTTACAATTTTGTACATTTTGTTTGGTTTGGTTGTGTTGTCGTTCTTCAGGACTGAAGATGCGAGTGTTGTCCACCATTTGGTGGCAAATCCTTATATACGGCAGACGGGTAAGATTCACCTTGTATTCCGTTTCGTCACTGCTACTCGTATGCATGCAATGTCTCGTTAGACTCAGAGCACGCAACGGGGGCAGTGCGTCTTTCGTTACGACAACTGGGCTGGTCAAACGGGGAATAATTCACTATGAAATGCTTCAACCCACACAGTCATTGTCTGTTGTTGTTATAGGCAGAGGAAACCTCATCTTACGTTCAGGTTACAATTTAATGTGCATTTTCAATTTGATGTCGATTCTGTAAGAATTTCGTTGTTCTTTCGTTATTCGAATACAAATCAGTCAGTAGGTTATCCGTAAACATTTGAATGGAAATGTAAGTTAAACGAGTACGTGTTTAAAATTACAAAAGAAAACTTCAAATGTTTAACAAAACCCATATGTTTCAGAACTTAAAATTTTAATGCGTATGGCATATTACCATCTGCAATATGTTTCAGCACACTTTAATCTGAACGAGAACCGATTCATGTAAACAGAAACTTTAAAGAGTTGGAATTGCAACCTAGACCCGCACTGGCAATTAACGTGGTTTGTTGGTGGCACGAAAGTAATATGGCCATACAGAATTCAAACCACGATAACATTGTACCGGACCACATTCGGAATTGCAAGTTTTGGACATAATCACCTCATTCAATCATGTTTTGAGACATATTATAAGCTTAGAATGCAGTTGGTTTTGCAATATCAGTTTCGCAAGCGCACTTATTGGTCGAGATTAGAGTACATTATTATAATTAGGTCATATATAAATAACCTTTTATTTCTATTACAAAGCGAACCTTAAGTTTAGGCTGCATTTTTACAATAGAAGATGAGTAGAACATCAATTTTCAAGGTTTAAAATTGAAATTTTTTAGGTACTCTTATTGAGTGTTTGTACATAGTTTTTTAAGTGAATAATAATAAATCAATTAGTAATACAATCGCATTTAGTGCTGCAGTTAAACGGGTAGCGGCCAAATTATACGCCTTCACTATATCTTCATGTGAGACGTGCTGTGTAAAATGTGTGTAAAAATGTCTTTTTCACACTTAACTAATGTTTATTTGTAAATATGGAAACATTACTCTTTGGAAAATAAAATCCTCTATTTTTTTTGGGATAGCAACTTTATAACCACCTTGAAGGTACAAATTCAAAAAAACAACGAAATCGGTTTACATTGGTGATGATATACCGTGACAAACATCAAAAACATATCTTAATTCGTACCTAAAAAGAGAACAATAAGACCGTTATTGTTTTGGACCTCGTTTATGCCACAAAATAAAAGACATTTCCTCAAAAATACCGTCATTGTTTACTTCCACACAGTTCCTATACTCTAGTCCTATATCCGTTTAGATACAGATCGATAAACCATGTAGGAGGTCTCCGGACATGGCTTATAACTCGGACATCAGAGTTGTACAGTACACTTACCCACACGAAAAACCGCAGAAGTTCCTATATTCACCTCACTGATGAGTGGTTTTAGATTGAACATAGAGTTATTTTTATAGCAATATTGTTCATTAATGCACATTTTTGTTGTGAATTTGTTATTCTCAGTTAAAAGTTTTTATGTATCTAATAACTTTGGCAATCTGGCAATTAAATTTAAGTATATAGCCAGCGGCTGTTATTGAAAAACTTGCTTACTTATTTTGTTTGTTTACAATAACCAAAACTAAGTTATGTAGGTATATGTATTTCACAAAGATATATAATTTTTATTATAATTTAATACACATTTATATTATACAAACAGTTCTCTCTGCTGGAAGAAAATTCTTATAGACCTTAAAGAAGCTTGTATAGATATGTTCTTGAATAAATTTGTTTTTGATACCTTGTAATAATGATATTTTATACATATCTTTGCCTTGTATAATGTTGTTATGATGTACAATAAAGAATTACAAAACGAATGTTAAATATCGGACAATCCCTGTGCCATCCATTAATGATGGTATTATAATACTAATTGGATTTCAAGGTGGTCGTTTCCACACTCTTTTGGACAGGTCAATCGTAGCGTGTGCCAAATTCAAACATGTAAATTAACTTTAGCTTCTGGAAGTAATGTACTTGAATTAGCTAAGTTTCTTTGGCAGTTGTACTACCTGTACCTACGTTCTAATTTTTTTAGGAAGTAAGTAATTACTCCCGCCGCCATTTAACCTAAGCATGGGTTATCAATACTCTATAGGAACCAGATCACTGATAGAGCACCTACTTTTATAGCACTTTATTTAATTAAATAATAATAAAACGTTTTACCACATAGAGGCAGAACAAACAGCTATGTCCATCACTCAAATGTTTGTCCTGGGTGGAAATCAAAATCACGATCTACAGCGCAGAAGGATTACTACTACCAAATTAAGCTATTACCAGTCGCAATAACATGCTATTTCTAACCAAAAATGTTCTGATCTTGCAATGGTGTGTTTCGGTTTTAGGGTAACGTTTGAAATTATACTTGACAGTGACAATAAAGAAAAAAATCTAAAAACGATATTTTTGTTAAATAACCATAAAAAAGAATAAGTGTTAAATAGTATATAACAACTTTCTTAATGTGCATTTACTGTTATGCGCTATTTATGATCTTCTATGTCCAGCAGTTTTTTCAAGAGCTCAAGCTGGTCATGGAGGGTCAAGAACAATCCCCTTTACCTCGTGAAGGTGCAAAATAAGCCCACAGTATTTGAAACCCTATTATGCCCATTTATTTTTAAAATTAATGGTTGAGATTTTAGCTATATCGTTTTGTCAGTCTGTTGTATAAACTTTTAGACAAATAAACTCACTATGTAACGACCGGTAGCTTATTATAAGAACTGATTATTATAAGGGAAATTTAAAGGTGGATTTTGGGACTAGCCCTATCATTAAATTAAATTTAGCAATGAGTTCATTGTGAAATTCTTAATTTCATAATTTAATTTTCACATGATTCATTTTTTTTTATATTTAATGTACTCAAAATGACAAATTTACTTTTAAAATTAATAAAGATCATATAAGATGCTCTTTTTTGCGTAAGACTACGTCATATTATGTAAATTATGGGTTTCCATTATTTGAAAGTTGCATATCAATAATTATAATGCTACAACTAATTAAGAATTCACAGTAAGTTCTAAGATTCTGAATATCATTACAACAACAGGTAGCGGTTAAATATAACAATTACATCACGTATAAAAAATATTTATTTAACTTTCTTAATAATATTGCATGACTATAACAAGTGTTTAAATTAATACTTAATTACATTATCATAGCCTAGGAGGTTTTTTATTTGGTATAGAAAATGGCCTGAAAGTAGTCTGTTCCATATCTTTGGTATTAAATGGCCTCAGGTTCTGGCTGCGAGGTGCTATGTTCCTCAGCGGTAGAGGACTCGGATTATACCTATTATTAGCTGAACTTTGGTAACCAGTGACTGGTACACTTCGAGTTTTCAAAGGGGACACTGGTCTGATAATGAGTTTAGCTCGTGATGGTACAAATGTATGAATATGTTTCACGATTTTGATCGCTTGATGGTTATTTTCGAAGTGAGGAAGAGGAGGAGGTGCAATGTAAGCAAGAGGCACTCGTTGTACTTCCACTAATGTCCTCAGCTTTTTAGGGTGGACGTGAATATGCGTGTTTGGGTGGTGATGATGATGATGGTGGTGTGGCTGTGGTTGCGGAAGTGCCAGAGGTAGTTGATGCTGAGGCTGCTGTGGATTTGGTGCTAAGTACTGCTTAAAATTGATATCCTGATTCGAGGGCTGCGGAGAAGGAGCTAAGTATTGCCTGAAGTTCACATCTTGATTTGAGGGCTGCGGAGAAGGTGGCATGTACTGCCTGAAGTTCACACCCTGATTTGAGGGCTGCGGAAAAGGTGGCATGTACTGCCTGAAGTTCACATCCTGATTTGAGGGCTGCGGAGAAGGTGCCAAGTACTGCCTAAAGTTTACATCCTGGTTCGATGGTCGTGCTTGCACCGCATTGTTATCACTACCAGCAGGCTCCTGAGTTGTAGTTTCTGGCTCTCCAGTGGTAGGATTCAGTTCCAACTGGGTCGTAGGGTTCTGCGTGGTCGTTTCTTCTTTATTCTTTTCGACATTATTCGGTTGCTCTTGAGGGATGAATCCGAAAGACGGTGGAAATCCAAACGGGTAAGGTGGTAACAAAATGGTAGACACTGGAGCAGCAGCATTAGCTATTGCTATGGCTGTAGCAATATTTGGATCTGGTTGTGGTGGCTGAGGTTGCTGTGGTTGTACTGGCGGCTGGGGCTGTAATGGTTGCTGAGGCTGTGGTTGTAAAGGTTGCTGCGGCTGTGGCTGCAAAGGAATTGAATGCACTGTTTGGAATGACGGCACTGGATGAAGATGTGTCACAGGTTGCACTGCCACCGATTGGACGGGTTGGACTGGTTGCACCGGAATAAACTGAGGGCTTTGTTCAACGAACACTGGTGGTGCTACCAGCCGGTTGAACGTTCTCTCGAAGTATTGTGAGCTTGACGCTGTCACTACAGGTGCGTTGGCTATAGCTGCCGCGTGGTGCACTCCTGAGCTTTGCACCACGCTGCATAATGCTGCCAATGTTACTACCTGAAATAAAATGTTACACATAATTTGATCACATTTATAAGTACCTGAATATAAACTTCCAATTTATAATTTAACTAATTCTTTTTGCATAAAAAATATGATTAATATATTTTTTTACCGTTTTAAACATTTTCAAGTCCTTCACAGGACCACTTTTGATATAATAGTGCGGGCGTTAGAAAATGGAGCCTTCGCTTTTATATAGGTGTAACAAATTTTGCATCATGGTGTGGCAACGTGGTGGGTGTAGTGGAATACATAATGGTTCAATATGTAAGGACGCGAACCTTGATGTACAAAAAAATCGTATTGAAACGCCCAAAGAATAATAATATTCATGGGCCGTTGGGAAAGTACCCGTCACAACTGGCAATTATCTATTTAGCCTATAAACACCTTAGCAGTTTAATGCCTTGTTATGTTCAATACGGAATTTCCTTATTAACACGATAATCCGCCAAATCATTAAAAGATTTATCCTTATCCGCTTGGAATAAGTAATTTTGCGATCAAAGACTAATCTTCTGTTATTAAACATGCAATAAAACCGAAGAAAAACGCGTCTTTTCAATACGAAAATCCGTTTCAGTTTTTAATATTTTCACTGTAATGATTACTCTCGACAAGTGAGAGTGAATGGACTTTTACCTATCACTGGAGCCCAATCGGAATTGTCTGTTATCACGTCTTCGATTTTTTGCACATTTACAATTACCAAGCGAAATACTAAATGAGTGTATGTATTTGAATAATAAATAGCTCCTTTTGGGTTGAAAGTCGGTATCTGTACCTCCATTTAAATAATTTCTCGAGTTTAATACAATTTTAAGTGGCCAAATTCACGCTGTTTTTTAATTGTTGTTGCATATTGGATACAGCGGCAATGTCATACAAAAATGATGTTTCCATTTCTGCCTATACTTAAGGAATCATATGGCTATTTCAAAAGGCCATGGCTATGTGTTTTTTATGGCTATTGGTGTTCTATCTTGGCTATGTGTTTTTCTTTTTATTTTTGTAAAATTACTTTTTTATTTAGTGTTGTTTATAACTAGGACTTGTCTGTACTTATCCCTTGAGGTTGGATCCGCAATGCAGTAATCTGTTACTAATGGTAAAGATAAAGAAAAGTTTATTTACTATTGTTATTTTACTTACTTATTTACTGTAAACACTGACGTAGCCAAGTATTGTCCAGTCTTGCTACCCCTTGAGGTTTGATTGGCAATGCAATTTATTATAATTGTTAATTACAAAGTTGGAACGTTAGATGTACCTACTTTTGATTTACAGGCATATACTTTACACTGGAATATAGTTTCTATCTTAGGAACTGTCTCGTTCGTAAGAATAGGTAAGTGTACCTAATCTTGGTGTCAAAGTTTTTGTGTTGTATCCATGCCACCTGCGACACAAAAAAATATATTGTAGGGGTTTGAGTGTTCGTTTAATATAATTCCCATGAATTGTCTTTCAAAATGTTCAACGTGTTGGTCAGTTTGAACATAACAGATTCTTTAGGTTTATTCTACAGATTTTAATTCTACTATATTCGCAAGTATACAGAGTCCGAAAAAAATTTAATTACTCATCCATCATTTAAATTTCAAGTAAAGCATGAATTACATGATACTAAGGCATAATAAAGGATTTAGTTGTTACCAATAGGTACCGAATACAATATTCGTGCACACGGAGCTTGAAAATTTTACTCTATTAGGTATTTCAGAGTGGGTAAAATATAGAGTACCTAATATTCAAGCAATTAAACTAGCTTATCCGAAGCTTAACTGTATTTTAATTGATAATGCTATTTCAATGATTAGGTGTAACAAATGAGCAAGCGCCTTGCTAAACGATGGTATCAAACTACAACGGTAATGAATGCGATGCAGATATATAAGGCACATATTTATTGTTATCAGTATATGGATGTTCCCATTCATACAAAAATAGCAAGGAAAATGTAGTCTATTGCAGGGACACAGGATTATTCTTGACCGGAGTGAATAAACTTTGAGCCGTTTTGCTTATTCTTCATGGCTTTTTGTGTCAACCCTACAAACTCTGCCTGTACTAGTTTACCTGCCTTCATGCAAGTTTTGTTAAAAAATATTGTTAAAAGAAATTTCATTTGATAACTAATTATTCAATTGTGAATCAAGACAAGGCAATGTTTGTCAGTAGTTGTTTCAGCTAGTCTTAGTTACACGTACATACCTAATGTCAAGTTGTAGGTAAAAGTCTGATTCGTCATTGTATGCGACACGTTTGTGGTAGTATTACTGCCATGTTTTGTATTATTTATTGAAATTTGCAAGATAATTAAGGCGTTGTTACCTCTGAAGCTACGTGTGAATGTTATAAAATTGTAATGCAACAAAAGCATGTTGTCGAGGTACATCTATTCCTCTTACTTTAAAGAAAACTATTTTAATACAACACTTGATGTGATAAATTACATGACAACTGAATTCCCAGGTCGCGAGGTCGTGTGTCTTTCACGAGTCGGTGAGAATGGCCGAGGATGGTTGGTGGGTAGCCTGGAACGTTCATCTCAATGAGGTTGCCGGAACACAGCGCTGGCGCTGACCAGACTAACACATATCTAACAGAACTGCCCTACCAGATGTACTCCCTAAGTTATGATTTTTAAATCAGTAACTTGTTATTTGATATGGCGATGGTCCTATATATTGACATTTACAACTTTCATTTGCATTGTATTTTTCTCATGTTAATTAGAACTTAGATTAAGCAATTAACTCTTTGACATTTAGTATCTGTTTATTATTCTTGTGATTTATTATTAACTTTTGCACGCCTTATTCATGAGGCAGAATGTACAGGATCACTTTTATTTGATTATTTATTACAAAGTAAATGTTCTTGCAAATAAAAAAATATGTATTTTATGGAATAAATATCACCCTTAGGACAAAAAGTTAGGAATTAATTTATTAAATTTGGTTTTATTTGGTTATTGAATGAATATGCATACGCAATATTATTGCGTATGCATATTCATTCAAAGTCCAACGGCAGAAATTAGACATGGTAGGGGGTAAACGAAGTAGAAAGCGGACAAGGAATGAGACAGAAAATTGATTATATTGAAAATTGATGACCCAATTACGGCTCAAATTCTATGACGAGACGTGATTGCGCATATTGTTCTTTAAATTGCTAATATAATCCTTACCAAAGTACCAGATTCAAGGATTTTTGTGACTTTTAATTAATAATTTCCGTTTCTAATCAATGAATGAAGGCGTATCAGATCGATTCCTTGATATAATAATTAAAAATATTATGTAGATTGATATAATCCATTATAGAAGTTTTTAACTTCAAACAAATTATTGAAAACAACATCCTTCTATGCATTTAAAAAATCATTTAATCATATCTAATATCACAACGCTTTGTTCATCAAGTCATGTTTAGTAGGCAACAAGAGGTGCAGGGGCCGCTACGTAAGGGGCTGCGGCAACGTATGGGGCAGGCGCAGCGACGTATGGGGCAGCTGGGGCGACATACGCAGCAGGGGCAGCGATGTATGCAGCAGCCAAAGTATTGACGTTGCGGTGGAAGTATTGCGAACTGGTGGCGGTGACGATCGGGGCAGGCGCGGCCAGGAGGGGAGCGCTGACTAGGGCCGGCTTGGCAATGGTAGCGGCGACCAGCGCGGAGAGGATGACAAACTGTAATATAATGCTAATATTAGCAAATAACAGGGGACACTGCACATCTCCACCTGATTGACGGGTGCAACGTGATGCGACTTGGGTCTTCTGGTACTGTGATAGGGGAGGACTTAAGTCGTAATGCCTTTTTATGGGCAGCTATAACTATGAGTGGTTTTAGCCCATAAACATCAGGCCCACATCAGGTGGGCAGTCGGCTAGTTCCGTCACTATTGTCACATTTATAAGTTGAGGCTGAAATATTGAAAGTCATAATTAGCCATTTTAGTTGTTATTGGAAGTGGATACGATTGATATCAAGCGTGCCATATACTCGTGCTAATAATGGGCTAATTAAGATGGTTACTAGAGCATTACTGTGAAGTCTATATAGATCTTAATACAAATTTCATTAAAGTGTGTTCAATAAAAAAAAAAAAATCGTCTGTCAAAAAGGATAATTTGGTAGACTTGGGATTTTCTTGAGCTTATTCTTCTTTTCTTGATTTTCTTGATTTATGGATGACTAGGACTAAACTGGTGATATAACTAAAACTGTTGGATTAATTTAACAACAAACGTTTCTTTTTATGAATAGATTTTTGTGGCACAACTTACAATTTTCATCATTTTGCTTGGTTGTTGCTTGTGCTGTTACTATGAAGCAGGACTTGTTCTGATTGCTAGAGTGCAACAACATTTATACTCGCAAGAGGGTTCTGTCGCAACGTTGTTCCAAATGTAGTGTCTTCTCTGGCATTGGCCGATGCGTGATCAGAATTAACGCGTGCACCTTAGGATTCACTCACATAAACATGTCGTTTGTGTGTCACTGCCACATAACGAAGGAAATACCAATTTGTTGAACTAGAGCGGTTTGCAAGTTCCATAACATTTTCGGTGGAGCAATATTTTTTGGTACCGCTATATCTAAAGTATATCAGATTAGTCAGTTTCGTTTAATTCATTTTTTCGTCAGTAGTCATTTAACTACTTCATCAGTAGTAATTTCTTCCAAACTTAAGTACACGAGTACTTGAGTTTGGAAGAAATTATAATTTGAATTGTAAACTTACAGACAAGGTTAAAGTTTGGATCTGAAATAATCATTGAATTCAGAAAAAGACTCCCCGCCCCTCCGTTTTTACAAACGGCCCCACTTCCCGCTATATTTTCTGTAATACCAACTATCAAACACTGCATTGAAATTGGGCCATGCCTGTTGAAGTTTTATGGGGTTAAGTGAATTGAGCTTACACCCAGACACAGACACAATCTCAGTAAAGAAACTTCACATTAATTTCCAATATATATTGTATATAAAGACAACATAGGCAAATAAATATGAAAGTTTCACAACATACGAGTTAATACTATATTTTTCCCTAATAAAACAGAAGCGTGCAAAAAAGTATTTATTTCACGCAACCCTAGGCTGAGGCCACGTGATCGTACAATACAAGCACATTTCTTAATTTATTTCCAAATAAAACATCTCAGAAAGTTTCAACGTGAAAAGCCACGTGAAACGAATTTTTGTTTCCAACTCTTGAATGTTGTTATTGTATTGAAGAGCCTTACTTTTAATGACACAAATCTGATTAAATTAAACTGTTTTGGAGACTTCTTTGTCTGACATTTTATGTACGTAAGTATCTCTTTAGTCTGGAGTGAAACAAAAAAATTACACATGGTAAACCAAATTCATAATATTTACAAAAAAAACACTAAAAGCCTTAAATTTTTGTGTGTAACTGGCAGGTTACATTATTTTTTTATATAAACGGACACTTAAATGGACATAAACGAAGTTCCTGTAGAACCAGCAATTGAATATGGGTAACAGACTGATCACAACTACATTTTTTTGCCTGAGCTTGAGCCAGCAACCGTCAATGCAATTGCTTGTAGCCCTATAGGTAGACATTTCAGTCAACAAAACGTATTTATGTTATTTAGGTAATCTAAAAGTACCTTGTCCTCTATTTGGAAGTCATTGATTACCTTTGTATCAGCAACAATAGAACATGCAAAAATATTTTATTGAGACTATTCAAGCTATTCTAAGCATCAGAATGGATATAACGCACAAAAGATTATGTAACCGATTATATATTGATGTGAATAGTCATTTAAGAAACTTGAATTGACCTTTGTTAGATTACTAGAACTATTTGCTAGACACAAAAAAGTGGATAAAATTTAAACACCTCAAGTTATTCTCCGTTATACATGTGATCAACAACAACAAAACAACGTTAACATGCTCATACCTCTGCACTAGGATTCCCTGTGTCGCAGATGGTATGGACTTACACAGAAACACAAGACAAACACCCAAGACCCGAGAACAAACCTCATGTTCACCACACAAACTGTGCCCTGGCCGGGATCGAACCCGGAACCCCTCGCTTCGAAGGCTGGGCTACTACCAACTAAGCCAAGGAGCCGTCTTTCATTGTTTATATATATAGATAACAGATTAGAATATAATGGGACGTCGTGAAAGAATGTTACGTATCTTACTCAGTCTAAGCTCAGTTCATTATTATTAGAATTGTTAATAAGCTTTCAATTAGTAATAACAAATTGATTATGATATATAGCATGTCAAACATTGGCTTAGAAAATTATTATGTTCAATTTTATTTTCTAAATAAGCTAGTTGCTTTATGGATTGATCAAAATCACCGCGTTGCGTCATATTGTAGGTAACAGACATGACGTATGGTCGACAGTACGCCTACACACCAGGAAGGGAAAGTTCCCTTAGGTCTCCGAAAAGAGTCCTGGTAGATTTTATGTTAACATAATTTTATAGTCAGCGTTTTTCAACCACCGTTTACCGTGGCGGCGCGCAAAAGCGGGAGAGGCATAACGTTAAATGGAAGACAATACCAAACCCGCGCAGTTTGCCATCTTCATAATCAACGGCTTATGCTGAGTAGGTATTAACCCAGCGTTCAAAGCGAGGGGTCCTGGGTTCAATTTCCGGCAGGGGCAGGCTTTGATGAGCGTAAAGTTGGTTTTCAGGTCGTGGGTCTTTTTGGATTTGACCTGTGTTTCTGTGCTTTTTCATGTCACAACAGAGAGTCCTATTGCAGGGACATGAGTGTAAATTAATACGTAAATTGTAAATTTCCTCGTTTCCTTGTTAATTAGAGGTTGCTACTTACGAGCACATTAAAATTTTGTGCTACGCGTAGCGTAAAATCTAGAACTGCTAAATCGTGTACCGCTGGGCTTATGCGTTTTTTTTTGCAACTAAGTGTTAGGATGAGCTGAAGTCCTACCTGATGTTAAGTGGTTACCTCCGCTTATAAAAAGAAACGTATACTTAGGTACTCTCCGACTGAAGTATGAGAAGACTCCAGCTGCATCCCGTTGCAGCTGCAGCTTAGAACAAAAATAGTTTTGCAACTCATTTAGGGGTTTTCTCGCCATAATTGCAAAGTTCGGGACAGCTTCTTGTATAATACGTTTCAGAAGATTGTCGAAATTTTATCTATGCAGCTGACACATATTCTGTAAGCTGTCACATGTTCTATAAGCTGTCACTTGCAATGTCTTTCTACTGAATGAAGCGAGGATATTTTGTTAATATTAACCCTAATGCAGACAAAACTTGCGAACGTACATTAACTCGGACATTGGGAGAATTTGTGTGGCATAAATCACACAAAAGGCCAAAAATAAGAAGAAGAAATGAAGCGGGGCTTTGAAGTACATCGAACCAACTCTTATCATGCACTTGCCTTTCGAACAGTTTTATTGGTTTTTTTTCCGTCAACATAAAGAAAATGCTTACTCATAGTAATATTTACATTCTGTACGTTTTTTATAAATAATTCAGAAGGTACGTAAGTGTCCGCGTATTACGAACGCCTCAAAAAAATAAAGTAAGGATAGCAAAGCTTTGTTCATATGTGCAAATGACATATTCACCCTCTTTAAAATTGACACGAGGATGGAGAAATAAATATCTTTTTGCATAATTTCATTGATAATGTTTTGTACGTAGGTAGAATCTGTGCATATTTAAAAACGGGATTGAATTATACAATGGAAAAAGGTAATGTCTGCAGTGACGCCCTCTAATCATTTACACGGGTCATATTTTGCGTATATAACAGATTTACTTTTGACGCACAATTTGATTGTTTCATTTCATTTAATTTTCATTTAGTTTTTGACATTCTGAGTGCACTTAAGTTGGTCTGGAACAAATCAATTACCTAACATGCAAATTATGTCTTCTCTAGATGTAGTATGACGTAAAAGTACTGATCTACAATGTCCTGCCGGAAATCGTAGAACGCATTTACTATTATACCAATGATGTGATTAAAAACATTTTTTTTTCTCTACATTTTATACAAATTATACATTGTGTATACAAACTATATCTTACTAGAGTGAAGCAAAAGCAAAACTGAACTAAAATGGTTTCCAACCTCTTACTTTTTACTGAAAGTAACTTAGTAGGTACAGCGTTAATTTGTCGTAAGTGTTAAGTTTCAAAGTTGTTTATTTCTTCCCATTCCATGTGGGGCAGAACTGGCTTCTGTAAAATAACAATAGGCTTGTAGAATAATGTTCCACGTGGTCAATACCGAGAGTCACATGCGTACCTAGTACAAGCAAAACTTGCAGATATTACCCGTCTAGAAAATGAACTACGAACTAAACAACTTCGCTCGTTCGCTTGCTCATTGAACAAGCGAAGTTCTTTAGTTATACTTGGATAAATCATAATTCTGGGTTTGTGTGTGTGGTTTTATGATTCTGACGTAATAAAGACTTTTAATGAATCAGTCGGATGGTTGTTGTAATTATTTAGTAGTTATTATTTATTTTGTAATTATTTATTGTCGCGTTTAGGGTAAAAATCCTTCTTGAAATTTTTATGAGACCACATCATCCTATTAAATAAATCATCCATTTGGTCCACAATTCAATAAAAAATAGCATTACATCTTATAAAAAACCATACAGCCAAATTACGAACCACAACATTTTTATGAAGAAGATAATTTAAGGTTATGCGGGAATGAGTTTTTCCCTTAGCGATTAAAAAAAGGGGTGAAAGTTATTATGATATAAAAATACAATGATTTGGCATGGTCTGCGCTAGCCTTCAAATCCTTTTCCAGAGATGGAAAGTTCTAAACAACAGTGTTGATTTCAGAAGAACAATGGGAATGTTGACGCAATAGGCGACTTCAAGGAGGCTCGTGTAAGGAAACTTATAGGTCCCATGTTTGCGTACTTTACAAAGTAACAAACTATATTTGGTTATTTTGTATGTGTTGCAATTAATAATTTATAAACTCACACACGAATTGTGTTCTAGAAAATCGATTGCTTCTGTTCGAGTAAACAGTAATTTATTAATTAATAAATAAACTATTCAACTGATTTTGATTAAATTTCTATAAGACTGATCTAAGTGTAAATGACGGCTTTTGAGGTAACAAATTAAAAAAAAAAACAATCAACTTGATAACCTCCTTTGGAAGGTTGAAAAACGGTTATTTTCTTTAAGCTACTACTTGTCTGTTTTACAAACTGCAATTCATTTGCGTTGTAAACGCTCCAATGACAAGTATTATTTTCTGGACTGAATTTTTTTACATATAATGAAATATTAGAGCTTATTCTAATTATCTCTTGCCCCAACAATTTACGAATGCTGTAGCGCCAATATCAGACACTGTAGAATCTGTGTGGCTGAAGACAGCAGATTCTATGTAAGTAAAATCCAATATTTCTCAATCCCTCCTCATGATTCACATGAAATGTTATGTTGGAGTTGAGTAGAATAAAATCTCGGGTTGAAAGCTATCACGCGGATGTCTAGACATTACCTTCCACGTTCCTCCAGCTAGCACGTGTACCGCAGTCAGGTTTCCTCGCCGTGTCGCGGCGTCTTGCATATTGCATAATATTCTTCAGTATTATATTACCGGAAGTTACTATTTCACACAGTTATGTTCGTGGTTATAGAGACTTGTTTTTGGGATGACTTTTATGACAACTGGCTGAGAGCGATTCGAACGCGGTCGCGTTGCATGTGTTGTTATTTGGCACGTAATCCTCCATAGTATGTATTATTAACGTTTACGTTTTTAATTAACGGTAACGTAACATAATTATGATTTGAAGATATAAGACAGAGAAGAAACGTCGTAGGCCTTTTTTAATAATTCCACTTATTTGGTATCAAATAAACTAGCTTTAATACTTTTACCTCATGTTTTTGGTTATTTGGGGGTAAACATTTTCCATGAAATGTCTATGAGACAATTTCGGAAGTTAATTCTATCGTATAAAAATAAAGGTAACAAACAAAAAAATATGCAGATGAATAAACAATTTGAATTCTGTTAAAAATGACTATAAAAGATAAAGAGAAGTCGTCTTAGAAAGGTAAGTATAATATACACAGAACAAGATATTTAATTATTACATTCAAAGAACGATAAAAAAATAAATTATCAATTTTTTAATTAATCAATTAATTATTTATTTTAATTTAGAAATATCAAAGAAAAAATAATTGGGATAATTCATTCCTCGTATGAGCAATTTTATCAGAATCCGTTTAATCGCAAGATTACAATACTGTTATTCTACAAAAATAACGTTTTATACCGTTTTATATAATGATATGTCTCGTGAGTATACCCATTTTATCACCTTTTCCCACGAATGTAACCAGCACGTGTCCAAAATATTTATACCCGTCATACTTTTGTAAATTTATTATGAGTACCTTTTTGTGACGCTGTCCTACATTTGTCGTTCAATGACGCACTGTTTCCTTCGAGTCCGTTTATACAACTCCTTGGCACCCGCATCGTGCGTAGGTCTGCAGGTCTCAATTATGAGGTGGTAATCCATTTGTAGGTCTACTCATACGTTAATGGTAATCTACGGTTTGTTTCTCAATAACAATTGCTCAGTAATTCCATGAAAAAACTGTTCTTTGGCGTTATGATTAATTGTTATTAGCTCAATGTTTTTAGGAAAAAACTCTTTTGGTGGAATTCGGAGAGAATTCCAAAGTCAAAGTTAAAGTCAAATTCAAACTCATTTATTCCTTTAGATCTCAAGGATCATTTGGACACGTCAAATTTTACACATACTTGTACACATATTCGTGAGCATATAACGTGTCACAGGAACTTCCACTAAACAAGGCCAAGAAATATGTCTCATACAATTGCTTCTATACAACAAGTTGTTTGAAATCGGACCGTTTTTTTTGGAGGTTGGTCACAAATACTGACGAACATGTCCGGCTGCCAAACTTACTCGTATAAACTCTTTTTATTCGGTATTCGAAAATGCTGCGCCATGTTTCTATGCAATTTCTTTACATATGTTTGAAAGATATGCGAGTACCTAACAAAGACTACTTGGTACCTATTATAATATACATCAATGTATAGATTGTATTGATAAATCGTTTTAATATAGGCAGATAAATGTCAATTATCGTTACAAGCCCTGGAGAAAAATTAAATTAATTTATGACAATCTTACATAGATTTCGGCACTGCAGCTAAACTCAAAAAATACTCACTTACTACAAAAAAAAAAAAAAACTAAATTAAAATACTAATTACGAGTATACTCACTTTAAACAAAACATGTATCTATCCACAGCCGATGTCTTGCACTTTGTCACTCAGCTGTCTTTTTTGCATCAAACCCGTGATTTGGTAAATGAGTGAAGTAAAATGAGTTCAGTTTCAAGACGTTATTGCAAAGCTGTACATTGTTTGATATCGGTTATTGACCACAACAATGCATTGCGTAGGCGACCTACACAAAGGGACAATGCTTCTAAATCCCGTTTTAGACTGCATTATGATTAATAGGTAAGTATTTCCAGTGTATTGTTACATCTGCATACGAAATATAACTCAATGAAATGTATACAATCGGAGTTACAGAGAGAATCTACGTACTAAACATTTGTTTTAATATCCGACATAATACATTCTGTTAAAATTTGTGTTCACTACAGATTTTAGACCTAATTTTACTGTGTGAAAAACAATGTAGTTAGTTACAGTTTTTAGTATTTAATATTTTTAATATTTAATATTTTAATATTTAATATTTAGTATTTATTGTAACTGAAACTAATCTTAATATATATAAATTACGTGTCACGATGTTTGTCCGCGATGGACTCCTAAACTACTTAACCGATTTTAATCAAATTTGTACACCGTGTGCAGTTTGATCCAACTTGAAAGATAGGATAGCTCACATCTCAATTTATGATCGCAATATTATTTTATTGCGAATTATTTGTCTATTATTTGACAGTCACAATTACAAAAACGTTAGCCACAGCAACGCGTGGCCGGGTCAGCTAGTTTAGATTATATTTTTGCGGCCTCTAAATACAATAATATACAATAGATACGGACGCTTAATTTAATTAGGACTCGGGATAAACGTTTTGAGTGAAAGAGCAATCACGTGAACAAGTTACAAGTTGAAAGTCACGTTTGAAATCAAGCCAGGCGTCACAGATGTTTCATAAAGTCAGGGGTCATATCGGCACGTCACTCGCAATAATCTGTGTTTTTACGAAACTTTTCTATAATATATCTTATGTAACAATGACATAACAATAGGAATAAGGGAAACAATAAAAATATACTTGTAGGATGTCAGGATTGAAATACCTTTCAAATTATCTTCGTCAATGTTTTTTTATGGATGCTGAAAATAATGATGTTGTATCGGAATATGACATTTTGTCTCTTATTTACGACATATACATTTCTCACAACGCCATTTCGTTTTATTTGAGGGTAAATCCAGGATATTAAAATATGTCCTGATTGATTATTTGAGTAATCATTTACTGAAAGAAAGCGGATGCTGAGGTATAAATATCAACAATTTGAAATGAATTTTCAAATTGTTGATATTTTACATACCAAAAATTCCACAAATTTTTGATCCACAAAAATTTGATTTATTCATTCAAAATTACATTCACACGTATACCTCAGCATCCGCTTTCTTTCAGTAAATGATTACTCAAATAAACAATCAGGACATATTTTAATATCCTGGATTTACCCTACCCGATACTCTTTAACATATTTTGATGATTTGCACCCAATTTAAGATTAAACAAATAATACCATTAATGGTGGATATAATACCACTCGTGGATTAACTTGAATGCAAATAAGCATTACAGAATAGAATTTTTTTAATATATTGATGTAGTAGTAACACGTGTTAAGAAAATATTATAACAAAAAAGAAATAACATGAACTAAAATTAAACCACCCGTGTTTAAAGTTAATTTAATAATTAAAACAATCTTTTACTACTACTTGCAAAGGGATTTTCAACAAGTTTTCAACTATCAAACGAATAACGTGCGAGATTGCAATTGTGTATTCATTTCAATCTCGCAGTTTGAGAATTGACTCCTCACATAGAGCCTTCAGAATTCCATCGGAATGACGTACACAGAGTGAGCTTGTAACAATTACAATTATTAAGTGACCAGTACAAATTCATTGCCCTATTATGCGGACTTCAAAATGGCATAATACGACACAATTCAATAAGGTCATACAAGGCACCTATTTTATAAGTTCTGTAACATTCGGAGAACACCTTGGCTAAAGGCTATTGTCCCATTCACATATATTAAACTTAAATTTAAAATCCTACCATATTACATTGTTGATTGTATAATTGAGTAACTCTGTTGTGTATTGTTATGACATTTTAATATGTTTGTAATACCGACAATAGCTTGAATACAGTGTAATGCCCTCACTGAGGTTTTTGTCCTAAAGGGCATAATTATGAATTAGAACAATACTTGAATGTGATTTAATTATAATATTGTTACGAAATTTTAAAATGCTTGTAATTCATATAATGGGTCAAATACGGTGTAATGTCTTCGTCAGGAACTTTGTCTTAAAGGGCATAATTATAAATGAGAACGATACTTGAATGTGGCTTGATTAATTGATAAAATATTAACAAAGGTTGTTATACCAATAATGGGTCAAATAAGGTCACCTTCGTCAGAGAATTTGTCCTAACGGGCATAATTATGAATGAAAAAAATATTTGTATGAGACTTTCTAATTGTTATGAAATTTTTATACGATTATTGTACTGCCATCGGATTGAATACAATTATAGATTTTGTCGCAAAGGTATTTGTTTTACTAATGTGATAAATATACCATAAAAAAATTACTTTGACTTTGACTTTGAATATGACCAAAACTATTTCTTTGTACACCGTCCGTGTACAATTTAACAATAGTCCAATTAACAATAGTTCATTTTTTTAACGTAACAATAGCACATTTTTTTTTGTGCGGTACTTGGTTCTCCTCATAACATAACTCCCAAAGAAAAAAAAATCCCATCAAAAACAGTCCAACCGTTTCGGAGAGTTGCCGGAATAAACAGACCGACAGGTAGACAAACATTTTCCAAATGTTTTTTTTCGTTATAATTACAGCAACTGAGTGGTTACATAACTTTCAAGTACTAACATTTAATCGTTAGTAAAACTATTATGCCGCGCATATAAAAATAGATACTCGTGATAAACATATAAGTTCAAATAACTTTATTGCTTGATAAACATTAAAAAAATCAGTCAGTTTTCCGAGCGTGGTCCAGTGGAGAGCTACGTTATCAGCGTACGTAGTAAGTGTAGGGAGAGTAAGCGTACGGAGAGTACGCTACTGGCGCGGTGTACGCACTGTACGCAGAATACGCCACTGGCGCGGTGTACGCAGCGTACGGGGCCGTGTAGCCGACGGGGTATTCTACCACGAGCGGCTTAGCGGCAGCAAAAGCCAGGAGAGCAGCGAAAAGCAACTGAAACGGATAAAACATCATGAACAAAAATGTAAAACTGTTTGATAAATTGTATTATTCCAATAAATACAATCATAATTGTCAGTGTCAGATGATATGTGCTGACTAGTATTAATTAGTCAACACACATTATCTGAAGATTAGTGTGGTTTTCTTAGTTGGTATTTGTATGCAACTCAACAAAGATTAACGAGATTAGTCTGAAATTCATTGTTATACCAAATTTATGTCACCGAAACAAGATGAAGTATCTGAAACATGCCGGCATCAAATGTTCCTTCTACAAGAACAGAAACTACTCTCAATGAGTGAGAATAAACCTACAACACGGGAGCCCAATTGAGATAGCCTATTTTAATATTTTTGGATTTATTGCTTTCCGGTTTTTTAAGGTGAAATCATCTTCATCGTTGAGAGCAAAAGGCTAATGAAAAAAATCCAGTCTTCAAAAATTATTAAGTGCACTTTTTCAAGCTTCAGTTTCAAAAACTTTTCACGACCACGCTTCATAACCCTCAGTTACAAGAGTAAATGCTCTTATTACAGAGAGAGAGTTAGCTATAGAAAAAAGTGTTACTTACATATTTGAACATGTTGTAGAATTGTTGTATTCTTGTGCTGTACGAGATGAGCTCAAGACTCGAAGTGTAAGTACTTGAGTCTCCTCCATCCCTCTTATATACCAATGCAATAGTAGTTTATGGAGTTGTAACCGGATAACTAGTTGAATATCCTCTTGCAGCATTAAACACTATTGTCACGTACGTCCTCGTCCCATGACACTGGTCAGATTAGTTCAAGGACATGGTATCCAAACGGATGTAATGCTCCTTGGTTAAAATTATCAACTTTTTATATTTTTACGTTTTACTTATTAACCCCCGACGAAAAAAAAGAATGTGTTACAGATTCACACTACGTACTTATAACACCCCTTTTGTATCTGTGTGTCTGTGGCATCGTAATTCTAAAACGAATAGACCAATTTTGATGTGTTTTTTTTTTCTGTTTAAAAGCAGACGTACTCGCGATGATTCTTAGCTATAATTTTGATGATCGTTTGATGTTAATCAGTACATTACTATTACCCCCAATTCGGAAGTTTTTATATTTTCGTAAAATGAACTTTTATTTGGGTAATTTGCCGGAATTATCGGACTGAAACATCAGTTTGGATGTCGGTGCCAATATCTGATAAACAACTGAAAAACATCGTTTTTCTTCCCTACTGATGTATGAAAAGTTCCAAGTTGCATCGTGTGGCGCCTACCAAAATGAAACGGGGTTGTAACTTGACATTCTACGGGAATACAGAAATAACAGTGTATCCAATGATATTTTATATCTACATAATTTTTACTGTGAGTTTTAAGACCATGATAATAAAAACAAAGATTCGCAATTTCACAATATTTTTGAGGCGCTTGCGATGCTTGCGGCTATGTAATTCACAACAATTATAAAATTAATAGAGAAATTATGTTTAAATTATAAAAGAAGTGAAGATAATAAAAATAGGAACATGTAATTAAAATTAAACTTGTAATTAGAAGCATATCTCTTGCTATATCTCAATAAGTGTGATTCTTTCTCTTTCTTGTAAGGCCAACTCTGGTGTTGGAGAGTTTTTAAGCCGCCCAACGTGGCTTATCGCTTAAAGTCCGGACTGACAACTGCCCTCCAAAGCACGATATCACTCTTTTTAAATGCCAATAAACGGTCACCTATCAACTACTGACCGGACAGAAAATAGCTTACTTAGACAATCTATCAATAACACCTACGCCAGTATCGACACGAGGGTAATTGAAATATTTGAAGATCAAAATAAAATGTAACTACTCAAACTCAATTATTCCTTTAGATCTCAAGTATCATTAGATGAGAGATGGGGTGTCTCTAGAAAAAAAAATGAGATGTGCGCTTTGATATTCACTTTAATATGAATTATCTTCTGTTGCAATGACGCATTTGCATTTCGTTTGGGCTAGGGTCTCTTGTGAGGTAATTCTTGACCGTCGATTTTGTGATCCTTTGATGCATAGGGTAAGCATTGGGTATTCCACCGTAGATGTTTACTGATGTTGCAATGGATATTAATCCAAGAACTAGTAAAAAAAACTGTAAAAATATTAAAGCCATTTACATCGCTATTCCTCTTGTCATACAACCAAAATTAATAAATATCCTACGAACGTGAAACGACGCGCAAAACATTGTTAAAACATAATCCATTGTATGAACATTCAAAAAGTACCAAATTGTTATCAGTTCAGTCTAGTTCTTAATTTAGGATCTTTAGCCATACAAATTCTGCGAACGTCCGAGTTAATGTACTTTCACAAGCTTTCCTGCATTTGTGTTTTATAAAACATAATTTAGCCAGCTTGTTTTAAAGAATATACAAAAATATTCACAAGCGGAATGATTTCATTCACAGTTATAAAAAGTAGAAGATAGTCATTTCAAAATACAATAGATTATGATAAAAGTATAATATTATACCAATGGACTAGTTGGAAGTTGGAAACAATTATCAATCATTGTCGCTAATGAGCATTTGCGTGTCTATCTTGATCCACCACGCGGTTTGCGTTGGATTTTGGACGTTACGTAAAGTGTTACTATTTTTGGATAAATAAATTATTACTACGGCTACAGTTAGATGGGAACAGGCTTAATTATAAGAAGAATACGTCGTTTCGTTTAAGATGTTCCACACACTTACCGTTTTCAGGAGCATTTCAACGAATTTGAGTTACTAGCAGCCGAGTGAATGTATCATAACATTTCAGCGGCTCAATAAATAGCTTTTATCAATAATCAAACATTTTAAGCGTGAATATGTGAATAATTGATTAGATTAAACCAATCATTGACGATGTGGTAATTACGGTTAAGAACCACTGAGTTTGCCCTATATAATCTAATCAGAAATAAACATGTGTTATACGTATTTTATTAAAAATTTTATATTATTTGGTATTAAGAATTCTCAACACAACGAAATCTGACTTGGACTGGATTCTCAAGCCTATAGAATATAAGAATAAGAATATAGAATATAAGAATAAGAATATAGAATATAAGAATAAGAAGAACCAAGTCATGAGGTATGGGCCTACGCTGTAACTTAATAATCATTTCAAATTAAAAAAAAAAAAAAAATTCTTAAAAATATGCCTGTCGAGTTGTGATGGTCTTATTATTTATATTTTATTTATTCAGGGATAACAAAGATTGATATTAAATAAGATTATATGCGCTGAATATGTGCATAAAAGAATTATAGAAATTAAAGAAATTAATTATAAAATTATTATTTATTATAATTATAATTTATCAGCTAAATCGGCTGCGCAATTGATGTTCTTTCATACTAGCAGTATTTTTTTTTTATTATATACATTACTAGCTGTTCCCCGCGATTTCGTCCGCGTGGAATGTAACAATTTTAATTTTGTTTTCTTTTTCTAAAATAAAAGTAGCCTCAAGTACTCGTTATAACATACTAGCGACCAGCCCCGGCTTCGCATGGGTTCTCGGCTTTTCTCTCGTATAATATGCATGTTTACTACATATAAACCTTCCTCTTGAATCACTCTTATCTATTGCTGTAAACTGCATAAAATACGTTGCGTAGTTTAAAAGATCTACGCGTACAAACAGCGGGAGAGCCTTTGTTTTATATTATTTAAGAAACTATCTGCCCGTCAAACTCGGTCTAGCTGTTTCGAAGATTAGCCGGTACTAACAGTCAGATAGACACACGAATAAAAAGACTAGTAGTGTTATTTTGATTTTACAAACAGACAATTCAATTTCATTTATTTGTATAGATATAGGTAAATTCCTATCAGTAAAGTTGATTCCTAGATAGAAAATACACGGCGAAGTTCGGTCAATCAATTGGTCCGTGGATTCATTATTCCAAACAGGCGCATCGATTTCTTCATTGTCAGCCTTATACTAAGGTAAAAGGTATATAATGTTTGATTGTGTTGTACAGGACACACACTCGCATTCGTTGTGGACTCTTGCTCGTGTGTAACATCAAAAATCACCAACCAAAATGTTCAAGCTGGTAAGTAAAGTTAAGTTAAAATAAGTAGTAAAAATAACGAGTAAAAATAAGAAAAATCTACAGTTGAATATCAAGTTCACACATAGTTATGATTTAATCATTATTATCCTAGTTTCGTAAATAATTCACAAACATTTTCTATGGTTGTTTTCAATGTCTTCATGTTTTTGTTTCCAGTTTATCTTCGCCTGCTTCCTCGCCGTGGCTGCCGCTAAGCCCGGTATCCTCGCAGCAGCTCCAGTGGCGTACACAGCAGCCTATACGGCACCCGTGGCCGCTGCCTATACTGCTCCAGTAGCCGCGGCGTACACCGCACCCCTCGCGTACTCTGCGTACACTGCCTATCCCTACTCCGCCTACACATACGCCTCCCCCTACTCTGCATACTACCTACGCCGTTGAATCTAAAAACAAAGTGCTCAACTGATGTGTTAATCATATAAATATAAGATATGCTGGAAAATTATCTATCAAATTTTTATTTTAATACCTACACTAACCATAATTGGAAAAAGCTACGGTTTTTTAGATTTTATAAATAATTAATTGCATACTTATAACCATGAATATAATGAGAAGGAATCACATATAACCACAAAAGTACTAGGCACGGAAAGTGGATGGATATAAGAGAAGACGTAGGCCGAGGAAAAGACGGATGGATTGCGTGTAAGATGATTTGGGTAAAAAAGAAGTGAGTACTCCGCGTACACTGCTTACCCATACATCGCGCCAGTTTCTGCCTACTCTGCTTATTCATACGCTTCTCCTTACTCGTACTTCCTACGGCGTTGATTCTACCACTAAATCGGGCTTAATAATGGTTTAATTATGTGTTATATATAATTTCATTTTTATTTTTTTTACTAATTGTATCTGAATTGAAATAATTCAGAAAACATATTCTCAATCATCACAAGCTATCGGCATGTGCAAACCTTGAAAAGATTAATATTTTACAACGCCGCTTGCTAGTGACAGTGAACTGGGTAGCTCAAGTGGTTCAACATAATCCCGTGCAACACGAAAAGACTCTTCTTCTGCTTTAAGTGGAAGGTTTGGAATTTGTTTGTCTTTTAATTTTCCATTCAAAGTATTTATTGGTTTCAATGATATTAAATTATATATATTCTTGTTCGCCATTCTTTTCGATGCAGGATTATTTTCACAAAATCGTATCATTTTTAAAAGCGGATTGTTTTTTACGGCTCCAACTCTCGGCGGCGCCTTATAAATTCCATTTGAAATACTGAAAGGATTCCGTGACAGTTCTCTCATTGTGGCACTGTTCACCGAAACAATGAGTATTCCTTCCGTTGTTAAGAAATATGCCATCAATAGTACCTAAATAAAAATAAAGATCAAAGAAAACAGAATTCATAAAATAATATGTCAATAAAATTATACACGATAAGGATGTATTACGTCAGACTACATGCCTTATTGATTTGGAAGTGGCTGTTAAGTTAGGCTACTGGGATTCAAAGTGACTAGCTTAGCTAGGCGGATATTTTTGCCCTGCCATTGTATTCCTTAGGATGTTTTTCATTATAAGTATATTCTTTTGGTCGATTAAAACCTACGAACGCTATTTATTTTATAGTTCTATTATAAATTAAAACACTATTATAACGCTGTTTTACTTACAAAGACATTATAATTTACGAAGCACATTGTTTAGAATCGATCGAGTCAATGATTATATTATTTACAATTTTATTAATAAACCATCTGCTACAAAGGTTTCATCATAAGTGTCTAATTATGCGCCAATACTACATAATAAGAAATATTAAATATTTGTTTTTCGATAACTGCATCGAATTATTTAGTCATAGCATAAAGCAATTTGTACTTATATTTATTGTTGTGACTTCTTTCGCTAAGGCCGATTTTCTTCTGATCGTAACAGTCCGCAAATATATTGTTCAATAGACGTACATATATACGTACATAGCTGACGTACATAGCTGCGCCCCGCGTTGTTACCCGCGTTGTTACGCGCGCCATTTTTCCGGGATAAAAAGTAGCATATGTGTTATTCTAGACTGTGCAAATTTTATCATATCCGATCAAATGTGATGTGTGATGTAACAAACATACATCCGTCCATCCAAATTTTCGCATTTATAACAGTACTAGCTGCGCCCCGCGGTTTTACCCGCGTAGTTTCAGTTCCGATGGGAATACGGTGATAAAATATATATGTTGATAATGCAGTTTTCTATAGGTGAAAAAGTTTTAAAATCTGTTCAGTGGCTTAATGAAAGCGTAACAAATAATCAAATAAACTCATGATTATATGATACTAGCTGCCGCCCCAGGGTTTAACCCGGGTAGTTCCTGTTTCCTTGGGAATACGGTATAAATATAACCTATGTTACTTGCTGATAATGTAGCTTTCCATTGGTGAAAGATTTTTTTAAATCTGTTCAGTGATTTAGCTGTGAAAGCTTAACAAACAAATAAACTCACATTTGCATTTATTGTTATCCTTACTTTAGGATATAAGTTAAGAGACGTTATGACATAACATTGGTGCCACCGTGTTTTACCGGGATGACAATTTTCACAACTAAATCGTTATCGGAGTGGACAGAACCTTTTAAGTAAAGGCATTTTAAGGCGATTTCTCATCCAAACATGTTGTCAGTTTGTAAAATAAGTGTAGTAAGTAAAATATCACTGAAAATTGACCATGTTACTTCAAATTAAATATTTATAATTGTAAACTTTGTCTTTTTTAAGTATTTATGATACATAAAACAATCTGAAAATATTAAACGAATGACTGATTTGTAAATCGTATTCAGTAAACGACTTCAATAATTTCATCTCCTATTCTCGCTCTCAGGGCCAGCTTAGGTCCAAGTTCATACAAATAGATTATGAATACAATTGGTTTATATACCAATTATGAGATATTATATACATACATGTTCAGGATGGCAATGCTTAACCGTACCAGCCTCTAATGTTCCTACTGCAGGGACACCGGCCTACTCTCGATAATTGAGAGTGAATGGGCTCTGATCTACCACGGGAGCCCAATCCGGATTGGTAGATGTCACATGTCGTCGAGTTTTTGGTTCTAAGATATGCCGGTTTCCTCACGATGTTTTCTGTCACCGTTTTGAGAACGTGGAATGCTTAACATCTGCCCAAAATAAAATCCAACATTTTGATAACACATGGAGTGTAAGCCATCGTATGTGCTCCGATTCTATAAGAATATGTTTAGTATATTGCATATTTAAAATGTTTGATCCTGTCCGTTATAAAAGTTGTCAAATAGGTATCGAGCTCGTCTCACCATCGATGCCAGAGTCTGCACCGACGACACTTAACGTTTTGTGGGATCCAATTGGAGGTTGTTTTGGCATTTAATGTTGGAGAGAACATTGATATTGGATAAATGGAACTTGAGATCTTAAACAGAGCTATTAAATGGATTAGCGACTGGCCGAACAGATCTGTTGGTTGTAGTTCTGTCTTCTGTGCCGTAGGTTGTGGGTTCGATTCCCACTCAGGACAAGTATTTGTGTGATGTTTGTTCTGTGTCTGGGTGAGAATCCAACTCACGATCGAAAGCGCCTCAGGCAGACCAATGGAGCTGTGAGACTACTCATCATGGTGGGAATCAACGCACATCCACAATATGTATATAGGGAAAACTTTAAGACATCAAATATTTTAATCATTTTGACTGACATATGATTATGTCTTAAAAAGAGACATATTAGGAACGGTCTATAGCACTTCGCATCTCATGCATTTTTATTACGATTATTAATTACGTCAGTAAAAATTGAACCGGCTCCCAATCCATTCCACGATGCAGTAGGAAAAGGAAAAAATAATTTTGTCTTTTTTAAAACCATCGTTTAATTTTCCCATTCCATAAATAAAGAAGACTATTCTACTGATTGTGGCTGAAATAACTAAAATATTTCAACCACATTATACACAGAATAAGTCATAGAATTAAAACAGATTAAATACTTGAAAAAATGTCAATTTATTTAATAATGGGTATTAATTAATGAAAACTAATTGAGTTAATTCGTTTATTAGTAGACTGGCATCATGTGTATTAATGGCTGTATAAGAAAACGAAAGGTGATTTCCTCATAGCATCCCAACAGACCAAGGTATACTCATCAGAATTCAAAGAACGTGCCAGTCCACACTAGAATCTTTTCGTTGGACGCATCGTCCTTCACTATACAGTATAAAGTTCGGATCAGCTGTTCATTCGACATCATTCGACAGTAGCTCAGTGACCACCAACAACCCTTAAAAATGTTTAAACTGGTATGTATTACTCTATAATAATAATAATGGACCTGCAGTTATTTATAACTGCAACTGCAAATTTATTTTGTTTCAATTAACAGATTGTTATTATTTACCAAAATTTTTCTTTCGTAGTATTTAGTAATACTAACTTGGTTTGACTGTTTCTTTGACTGCCTGTCCTACCTTCAAAAAACTGTGCTTTTAAAAAACTTTTGGATCAAGCCGTAACTTTTCCATAGCATAATTACAAATACAATCGGTGGTACGAAACTTTCAGTGGGTATATCCACATCGCACATAACCGATTGTTCCAAAGTAACTTTTATTCAGTTAAGATGTATTGAAGAAAGAATACAGATAGTGTAATTAAATAGAATGTAAATTAATATATTTCCCAATTTGATCTATTTGATGTTATTATTATATTACAAAACAGTGCACAAGCCATGTTATTTCGATATAATATAAAAGTAGCTCCTGATATATGAATGATATTTGACCTTTTTACAGTTCATCTTCGCCTGCTTCCTTGCCGTGGCTGCCGCCAAGCCCGGTATCCTGGCAGCAGCTCCAGTGGCGTACACAGCAGCCTATACGGCACCCGTGGCAGCGGCGTACACAGCCCCAGTAGCCGCGGCGTACACCGCACCCCTCGCGTACTCTGCGTACACTGCCTACCCCTACTCCGCCTACACATACGCCTCACCCTACTCTGCATACTACTTACGCCGTTGAATCTAAAAAAAAGTGCTCAACAGATGTGTTAATAATATAAATATAATATACGATATGTTGGAACATTATTGATAAAAAATTTATTTTACTACTTACACAAAACATTCCATAAGTATAACTGGCAAAAGCTAAGGTTTTTAAGATTTTAAATATCATTGATACATATATATCCATGAGTATGTAATGAGAAGGAACGAATGACATATAACCAGAAAAGTACTAAGGATGGAAGTGGTGGCTGATAGAAGAGAATGTAAAAAAAAATACATGCCGCCCCCTTATTATGCTAACCCCTTATCCCACCCTAGGCGGGTTAAAGGCAGGAAGATGGTTACTTTGATCCCTCTATATTCTACCCTCATATCGCAAATTCCCAATAATTGTAACTAGTCACCATCGTATTAACATAGCCGTCATATCAATACAATATCTCTACATAATATGTTAAATTTAAATAAGAATTCGCGAAGAAGAATGTTCTTTTGATTTGACTATGATCAAATCTTATTAAATTCTCTATTCACTGGTGCTATAATATTACTTCGATCATCTTCACTCTGTAGTGACAGGAGTAGTGATAATGAAGGAGCCCTAGCTTAGTTAACAATAGCCCTGCCTTCGAAATGAGGGGTCTCGGGATCCGGCCAGGAAACAACACTCATTCTCATTACAAAAAGTTCGGACTTTTAGTGGTTTATGAAGTTTATTCCCGGGTCTTGGGTGTTTGTTTTGCGTTTCTGTGTTTGTCCATGCCATTTGAGTTAAAGGAATCCTAGTGCCCTTGCACTAGGGTTTCACATTTTTTAATATGTCTCTATTGGCAGACCATTTGTATAATCAATTCATAAACAATATAACCATCCCATATGTATTAATATTACATAAAAAATCTATACATTTAGTATGAGAATTATGATATCCGTCACAAATAAATGTAAAACATAAATATACAAAACCTACTGTTCCACAAAATAAAAGTATTATCAATATCTCACGATCACGTCTTCTTCGCCTAGAAATAACGATATTTATTTTCGTACAGTCAGCACCACATGTATATTACAAACTCATTTGCTTAAATATTTTTTTATTCCTGACATTTTCGCGTATTCATGATATCTTATCTTACCTTCTAACTTTAAACGAGCAATTCTTGTTATAACGAGATATGCGAATAAATATATATTTATTTATTCGCATATCTCAGAAATGTCTCTAACGATTTGGGAAAAATTTTGTGTAGATAGGGATAAGCTGTTTGAATTAACCTGTATTTCATGAAAAATGCACTTGTTTTTCACAAAAAAAAATAAAACCTAGCGAAGGTTGCTCACCCAGGTACTTAATTTAACTGATATTAAATTGAACAACTATGAGGCGCCAATCCATGCCTGGATTGGGCAACGGCCCTAAAAAGGAGTTGCAGGAACAGACCGTTAAGAACTTGGTGGCCCATTTTCATATTAGAGTGTTAGCTAGGGTATCAGTGGTCATTTGCCATACTACCGCGCTATCCAATACTAGACTAGCATTACTGTTATAAAGTTTTTTTTCTTCGATGTAAAAAAACTTTATGCCTGATATCAGATACCGTTGTTATCAGAACGACAGTAAGACTATGCCATCCAGGTACTTTATTTAACTGATATGCATTCAAAGTACTCGATATATTTGAATCTGACTGTACATTAACACCTATCTAAATGTCTCAAATAAACATAATAAATGAACGATTTAGTTAGGCACTACAAAGGTCTAGAGGTATACATTTTGTAACCATGGGTATATCCCAACGAGCCCGGTGGTCCCGCCCCGGTAACGGGCCTGTTGGGAAAAATTGTTCCAACGAGCCCGGTAGTGCCGACCCCGACGTTTAACGGGCTCGATGGCACAAATCAAGTGTCATCGGCCCCGGTGTCTTTTTAACGGACCGGATGGCACAGATTAAGGCGCATAGATCCGGTGGTGTTTAAAGCGGAGAGAATAGAGTACAAAAAATATGAACTGAAAATAAAAAAAGGGTTTATATGTTACAAAATAAATATCAACAGTTAACAATCATAAAACAAAAAAAAAACCTAGGAAAACATTTCGTTTGATATATGTATTATGTAAGATGTATGTAATTCAGTCATTTATAAATCAACTTAATTGGGTATTAAAACTATCAAATACTAAATATCTTCTATATAATATCTCTAATAAATTTTCTATTACCTATTCTATTTCTATATATTTCTTTTATATTTAATTACTATTTGTAATGAATAGTCCGTACACATGCATGGCATGAAAGAAAGAAAGAAAGAAATTTTTTTTGTAGACGACTTTGGTGCAAACTGGAATGTTTCACAAATTTTCGTAAATTGAATATTTTATTTTATTATATCACAAAATCCACAGATCTTAGAAAAAAAAGAATACAAATCAATGCTTATTTGCTCCATACATCCAATAACGGATTTCCTATATACATATTTTACTTATAAAGAGAGCAGATAGTAGAAATTTAGTAAGACTATATAATAAAAGGTTGTAAGTACATGTTTCCACCACATTTCTTTCTTTTTTTCTCTTAATGCCGCCGCCGTTCCATTTTTATGTTATTATATATTGGTGTTCAGCACGCAATAGAACAGTGCCACCGTTTCTTTTTATAAATGTTAAAGATGATGGTGGGCCGGTAGAGTAGCTTTCTTTTTCTTCATCCATTTTCCTGGAACCCAAATTTAGAATTCCATTCACTTACATCTATTAATAATAGAAATACACTGTCTCACATCTACTAATAATAAAAATACATTGTCGAATAGTATTTAAGTTACTTCACTTACCTAATCACATTAGGACACCACACAAATACCACACAGACGCCACGCGCCACTTGGACTTCTTCAGAGCGACTGACGTCACTGGACAATACGTTTGAATGACTTGCTTCTTATTGTTTAAACGATAGATAAGGACAGGAATATTTTTTTTTTCGTTTGTTCGTTTCTCTTTGTTGACTTGACATGAAACCCTGCCAGGGACGCCATTGTTTTCTCGCGTAAAATGACTCGTATCCTTGTCTGGGACAATTTAACGTCTTTTTAATGACATTTCGCAGAAATACCGCTGGTATAATCAGTTTTTACATTTGTTTCGGCACTGATTGAAACAGTGTTAGTTATAAAGACTGCTCGATTTATTAATAAAACGAGTCAAAAAAAATTTCGCGTTTCATGCTATTTTTAAGTCGTAATTTTTTGTATATAAAATAATACTATATTCTCTCCGCTTTAAACACCACCGGGTCTATGCGTCTTAATCTGTGCCATCCGGCCCGATAAAAAGACACCGGGGCCGATGACACTTGATTTGTGCCATCGAGCCCGTTAAACGTCGGGGTCGGCACTACCGGGCTCGTTGGAACAATTTTTCCCAACAGGCCCGTTACCGGGGCGGGACCACCGGGCTCGTTGGAACCCACTCGTAACCATGACGCCATTATGTAAATTTTAAATCCAATGCCAAAAACTAGATTATAAAGATCGTTAGTACCTAAAAGTTCAAACTCTGATTTACATTTTGGAAATGCCAACTCTCTAATTTAGCTTATTACATAGTCAGACTTAACAAACCGCGCTTAAATATTGGGTGTGTGAATATGACTCCGCCCCTTTTTGTCAAAATAAAACACATTTGTTCGCTTACAAAATTAAAAAAAAAAATTATTGAAAGTATGCTCCATCTGCAGCTACAACCTTCGCCCATCGTTCAGGTAGTTTTCGTATTCCTTGCTGGAAGAAGTCCTGGTCTTTTGAGCTTATCCAGTTGTCAATCCAAATTTTGATACTTTCACATGAAGTAAACTTTTCTCCAGTAAGGTCTCTCTGCATCGTCCGGAATAGGTGGTAATCCGAAGGAGCTATGTCTGGTGAATATGGCGGGTGGGGTAACACTTCCCAGTCCTGTCCCTCTAAATATCTTTTTACGACTTCTGCGGTATGCGGTTTGGCATTGTCATGCTGAAGAACTAATTTGTTATGTCTATTCACCCATTCTGGTCGTTTTTCTTCTATGGCTCGCTTCAAACGCATTAGTTGTCGTCGGTAAACTTCTCCATTAATAGTTTCAGAGGGTTTGAGCAACTCATAATATACAATACCTTTCTGATCCCACCAAATACAGAGCATGACCTTGGCACAGTGAATATTTATTTTTGGCTGTGATGGGCCTGGTTCGCCTGGTTTCACCCAAGCTTTTTTGCGTTTAGGATTTTCGTAGTGTATCCATTTTTCGTCTCCTGTGACTATCCGATGCAAAAATCCTTTTCTTTGCTGTCTTTGAAGCAGCATTTCACAAATGGTTTTCCGACGTTCCATGTCTCTTTCTTTTAAATCATGTGGAACCCAGTCACCGGCTTTTTGAATCATTCCCATCATTTGTAAACGCTTTGCAACAGTTGAACGATCAACATTTAATGCTGCAGCTAATTCTGATTGAGTTTGGCAAGAATCTTCCGCCAATAATGCTTCCAATTCAGCATCTTCAAATTTTTTTGGTGGTTTTCCATGTTCTTTATCCTCAGTACTAAAATCGTTATTTTGAAATCGTCGAAACCATTCCTTGCAAGTTGTATTAGACGGAGCATGCTCACCATAAATCTCCACAAGCAAACGATAAGTTTCCGCTGCAGTTTTCTTCGCAATAAAATAATGTAATAACACTTCCCGCAAATGACGTTTATTTGGAATAAAAACCGACATTTTCGAAAAGGTGAAAACAATTGTTGCTTACACTTCAACCAAATATCATAAAATGCGTTAGATAGCTGACATTCAGTACTATCGAATACAAGTATGGTCATTTATTAGTACACGTAAACAATAATAAAAACGACATCTGTTGAGAAAGGGCGGAGTCATATTCACACACCCAATATTTAGTCTGTGGCATTCCACGGTTATTACTTCAGCCAGAAGCAAGATCTTAATATTAAATGATTTAAGCATTTCATGATGATTCATGAAATGATTCATGATTCGTAAGGGCTGTAAAAATCTCTCTACATATCTTAAATAGAAATGTAAATAGAATCCGTGTACATTTTTTTCAAATATTTGTTGTCAACCTGTTAAGAATATTCTTTGGATTTGACTATGATCAAATCTTATTAACCTTATTAATAAAAAACCTACTGTTCCACAAAATAAAAGTATTATCAATATCTCACAATCACAACATACGTAAACTAAACAAACAAGAATAGCTAAAATATGAGAACTGACTGTTATTTGACATATATGTGTGTATGCGCTTGTGTCTAAGGAGCTCCTGTGACACGATGTATGATCACGAATATGTTAAATTGTGTGAGTAAAATTCAACGTGTCCAAACGATAAATCAGATCTAACGGATTGAATGAGTTTTAGTTTAATAATTTATTTTGAAATATATTTATATAATGTAGGTATATATAAATATAGAATTTTAAAAGCGTCACAGTGACAACAATGATACTTGGTACCCACTCATATTATTTTATATTTATTATTTATCCATAATATAAATACATATTCATGGACTTAGTTATCTAGTTCCCATAGCTAATGAGAACTAAATAACTGATAGAATACTTATATGGTACTTCATCCATATTAATAAATATAATATAATACGAATATTACTAGATACTTAACAATTATTATTACTTTCACATAAATGCTTGTCCAGAGTAGGAATCGAACTCAAGACCTACTATGCAGAAAGCACGATTACTACCAAACCAAACCGACTGAAACTATCATTTAGTCATACTACGGTTAATGATAAAACTGATAATAATTAATTAAATTGTGAATCGTGCATACCTAACAAATTGAAACCACGGTCTATGGCCTTTTTGAAGTTTCTGGACACAAAAAGAACACTAATAACGATAACCTAATAAAAAGCAACCAGACAGAAGCTTCATAAATTATATTGTAATTCTATGTTGTTGGTGTCTAAATAACGTGGGCGGGCAGTAGCATCCGGTTCTTGGCACTGGATTCCACGGACATCATGACGAAGTGTAGCGTTGTTCCGTGATCAAAAATATCTTAAACATTATGAAATAATTCTACTACTGAGGTTTTGATCCGCTTTAGTGTAAGTAAATTCTATTTAGACTTACATTTTAAGCCTTTTTCAGCCGTATTTTTTATTAGTTTAAACTTTGCTCTTTTATATTTTTGTAAGTGTGTTCCTCTTAATCGTGAAACTTTAATGTAACATCGCCGGTCGTATAATTAAAAAAGTATCTTGTTATTTTTTGTAAAATAAATGCGTTTTTACAAGAAATATAATTAGTCTTACTTTTATTAAATACCCAATATTGATTACCTTCGCCTTTGGAAGTCGGTTGAAAAGAGAAAACAAGAGAAATAACAAATGAACTGATTAAATATTTTATTTCACTAATATTTTTATCGGTATTGTATCATATCAACGGCGCAGGTAGTATGAATACGGAGATGCGTATGTGTACGCCGAGTACGGAGCAATTGGTGCAGTGTAGGGGTAGGCAGTGTACGCAGAGTACGCGAGGGGTGCGGTATACGCCGCGGCTACTGGGGCTGTGTACGCCGCTGCTACGGGTGCCGTATAGGCTGCTGTGTACGCCACTGGAGCTGCTGCCAGGATACCAGGCTTAGCGGCAGCCACGGCGAGGAAGCACGCGAAGATGAACTGAAATCAAACCCAAATTAAGCATATTGAAATGTATTTAGCTTTTAACCAACTTTTTACGAAGCTTTCCATCCCTAATTCAATAAATTTCTGTATTAATATGCACAATTTTCCAATTTATGTTAACGAGAACCCACATCCTTTTAAGTAACTAATTAATAATAATTTGAACATATCGGTTGTATGTTGACAATTAGATACTAAATGATATACAACCTTATACATAGACTTTAGATGCCCACTTATATATTTTGACATGAGTAATGAAACGGCTCTGATAAAACTTCTTCTGCTACTTATATTTACTGGCAGGTGTAGACACACATTATTGACACATTTAAACTATTGTCGAAATTAGGTTAGGACATGTATTGAGGTTATCCCCATTACATTAATCCATTGCATTCCTACAAAAGCCAAATAATACCAGCAAAACTCCCTTTAAAATCCTATACCAGGAAAAATTTATACAAACAAAATCGAGTGAATAGAAATTAGAGCGATATTAAATATGTTTTTCTCATTCATAATAATTATATTGTAAAACAATTACCAGTTTGAACATTTTGATAGCTTGTTTGATTCACTAGCTACTGCTGAATGATATCCAGTTTCCACTTCGAGCTCACTTTATAGTATATAATGAAGGACAATTGTACGCAATGAGCCAGAAGATTCTCGATGAACGTCGACCGACCATGTTCTTTGAATTCCGATGAGAGCGTGTGAATGATAGGCATGATAAATTAGCAAATTCATTTTTAATTCGGTTCAAAGCGTCTTGCGCTGGTGCAATGGTCGAAAACGTTGCTAACACAATAAACTCATAGTAGTATACATACATAAAAAGTCATAAATAAAAAATATATAAAATTTGCTTACTTTGGCAGAGAAGAACCTCAAATGACTATTGTTTATGGGTGGTTCAGATAGAATAAGCACCTCACTTAATTTGTCGAGCATCTTAAAAAAAATGCTTGACGATCAGAGCCCCAGCATCTTTTTTAAGAGTGGGAAGAGGCGGTCTCTTTTTGTGAAGCTATAATTTTACATCCTCTCTCTTTTCCACTCCGGAGACGGCGAGATAACACGGCGTACTCTGTCTCCGCTTGGAGAACCTGGGGCGTCGGATGCGGGGGCATCTAGTACCCCTCACTAAGGACAGGGTCCTTGAGGAGTTGATGCGCAGCTAGCTCCTGGGCGTCACTCGAGTCGATTGGGGGGGTTATTAAATTTATTTTTAACAATTCAACAGAAATAAAGATTTTGGATCTAGACTTTGGCTTTGCAGTAATTGATCACTTTTTTTAATGTAAATAAAGTGACGGAACTAGCTGAAGGCCCACCTGATGTTAAGTGGTTAAATCTGCCCATTATAACTGCAATGCGATTTAGGTCCTCCCCGACCCAAGAATGAGAAGACCCAAGGCACCCCGTTGTGCCTGTCACCCGAGACGCGGATGTTACGTCTCATGCGCATGTGATTTGGCCGGCACACACACACTTCCACCGGAACACAGCGAGTGCACCACTGCTTGGCGAAAGATTACCAGGTAGTATTTCTCCGAGCGAACTTTACACAGGTGTACCCCCCAATACAATACTTAAATTATTTAATTTCGTTATTATTTACCAGAAAAAGTTGCATAATTACTTTGAACCAAATTTCATCCGAAATATTTATAAAGAAAGCATTTCATTTGAGGGTCCCACAAGAGTTCGTTTGAAAGTGACAACTAGAGAAAGCATTTAATGTAGCAAACAAGATTTCATGTTTTATTTACTTTGTTGTGGAGGATTTACAGAAATTACCTAATTAAATCTAGTTCTAATTAAGTTCTTTTTTATCAGTGTAAAATTCAACATGACGTCATAGCTTAGTTCATAGTAGTCCTTCCTTCGAAGCGCGGGGTCCCGGGTTCGATTCCCGACCGGGGCACTCTTTGTGTGGTGAGCATGAAGTTTGTTCTCGGGTCTTGAGTAGTTGTTTTATGTTTCTGTATTTGTCCATGCCCCCTGCGATACAGGAAATCCTAGTTCAGGGATATGAGCGTGAAAGCGGTTTACGCATTTAATTGGATCCGTGCATTTCAGCCATTCATATAAATTTTTGCCTCTATTCAGAACCCTTTCGGGAGAGCCCACGGGACGCAACGTATTCCAGTTTTTTTCTAGATCAAAAGCGTATTGAAACACTGTTAAAATCCCACTAAAATTGGATCGGTATTTTGAAAACGAATAAAACAATTTCTTTTATCCAATTACTTTTATCCAATTCAGTACTTTCAATACTATTCAATACTTTTATTATACTTTTGTTTTTGTGACCACTTTTAAGCCTGTCAAATGAAAAAAGAATCATGCAAATCATAATTGGCATAGATACCGCTAGATAAAAAAGGTACACTAGATTTGAACCTCAATTGTTAAGTAGGTTATAAATCGTTATTTTTTTATTTTTATATTGTAACCTAAAGTATAAAGTTCTACCGCCAAGCAGAAATGCAGTAGCAATGCTGTGTTTCTGTGAAAAGATGTCGCCGCCATTGAAGTTATTAGCGCAAAAGTAGTTCCATCACCATGCCTCAGAATGACAGACGTATAAATGAAAATAATAGGTGTATTATGCAACTTGGGTCTGTGATCTACAATAAATCTAATTGCGTTGTCATGAAGAAAATGGCAAGATCGGATTTTAGACCGTTCAATCACTCTCGTCACATGAAAAGCGGCCCTTTTTCTCACGGAAGTACCTGTTATTTTGTCATACTACTAATTTACCCTTACAAGCGATGAATCTCTTAAGTTTCCGTAAATCCATTGATCATTTAAGAATGCCAGGACAAGATAAGAGATACTCCAAGATAATGAAATAAATATTAATCATATGTAATTTGTAAAAATAGGTACAACTAATACATATGAGATGATTTATATTTTTTATACTTGCTATTCAGATAATCGGACTAATTGTTCAGTTGTAATTTTGCCACGCATCGGCGGCATACGTGGTAGGCAGTGCAAGAAGAGAACATAATAACTTACATAAGAAAATAATAATACATACATGCATACTCTACGTTTTAATATTAACATACAGCGTTTGTATATTACTTATGATATAATTAGGGAGTGTAGGCATAAAATAGAAAATAGTTAATGTCCCAACATAGCGTATATTTATATTTTTATCACATCAGGTGAGCGGAATCCTAGAATCAACAATCTTCGTTCCTAGAATCAACGGCGAAGGTAGTATGCAGAGTAGGGGGAGGCGTATGTGTAGGCGGAGTAGGGGTAGGCAGTGTACGCAGAGTACGCTAGGGGTGCGGTGTACGCCGCGGCTACTGGGGCTGTGTACGCCGCTGCTACGGGTGCCGTATACGCTGCTGTGTACGCCACTGGAGCTGCTGCCAGGATACCGGGCTTGGCGGCAGCCACGGCGAGGAAGCAGGCGAAGATGAACTGAAATAAAATTCATATAAAGTATATCCAAATATATTTAATTTGTACCCTGAGTTTTACGAAGCTTGGATTTTTTCTCTTTATTTTATTATAATATGTTTAATAATTAGCGAAATTCCATAAATTACTGTACTAATAATGTGCAATTCTCTAATTTATTTACGAAACGAGAATGGGTAATTTATTTTGTTTTCAATAGCTCACCAATTTGAACATGTTGATTGTATGTTGACAATTGATGAATGATGCCCAACTTACCCGACCTGACAAACTTATAGTAGCCTGGTGAAGGACAGAAACGTAATACCAAACGCATGCCCCATCTCGATACGTCTTCAGAATTCTTGAATACGCGCGTAGACCGTCTTGAGTAAACCGCAAGCAATTAGTGAAATTTCTCGCAAAAGCCGTATTGACATCCATAAAAATATGTTATTTTGATTTGATATTCGAGGAATATCTGATTGTAAATTATCTGTGTTTCTCATCAATGTAAGTCAATATATTCGTATTGGCATGTTATCAAAATATTGTGTGTACAATTTCTTTTACCCAAATTGGTAAATTCGTTATTTAACACATACCTTACATTGAGGTTCACTTATTTACTGACAAATTCAAGTTCAATTTTCAAGTTCGTGGGTTTTATATCATCTTTGATATTAATCTGCGTGATAATATTTGTAGGTAGTATATTCGCAGTTTATGTACTTAGAGATTGATACGTGGAAACTGTGATTAAACGACGACAGTATAGCAGTATAGCGTCAAGGGCTCTCTGTATTTATAATTCATTATTTTCTAAACTCTAAACATTAGTATTAACTAGAATATTATGAATACAGTTATGAACTAGATATAGTTATATCAAACCTATGAACAAACATTATTTTTCAAAACACTTTTATCGATCAGTTAATAATATTCACTGAAAAGACATAACACATTGTGTTGTTTGGAATGAAATATAGTTTTTTAAGCTTCAAGCTATTTTGAATACAAAACTTGTCTCTCTGTCTGTCCTAACTTCAAAAAACATCTTTTGTGTAGAATAAATTGAATGAATAGAACATATATATATATAAATATTATTATATTTTTATTTTACACGCCCATGTTTAAATAACGGTATGGCTTATTTAATATAATATATAAACCAAATAATGTGATTAAAATATCCCATAACCAATATGCGGGATGAAAATTTCACAGAATTGTGCTTTTATAGCGGATATCGAAAAATACCGGTTCATTAAATAAACAAAATAGTTTTTGAGGTTCCAACTACTACGGTATTGCCGACTGTTGAACAATTATAAAGCTATGATATTACACGGTGGTTAATATTCAGAAATTAACTTATAATAAAATTGCCAAATAACCCGTCTACAATAAATAACTTTAGCAATGAGCATCTGGAACCCAAATCCTGACCTTACCATACTCGCAAGTCTCAAATACCTACACGGGGGATGATTTAGACAAGGTTACCAATTTTGTGATTAATTTTTACCAAAACATCGATGGATTGGAATTTGTGTATCGTCAATGTAGTATATAAAAGTCGAAGAGTATAGTTATAAAGCTTAAAAATCAAAATAATGATTAGAGAATTTGATCATTATTTTGATCCAATAAAACTCTTCTTGTAAATATCCTTGACGCAGAAGACGAATTTTTGTCTGCAAAAATGACACCGTTCCATACAAACGAGTTTGCGTCTACTTATGGGTTAAATACGTGGTTTTTGCGTTCAAAGCCATTAATAATATAGTTTTTTCTCAAACAAATTTAATATTCAGATGTTCTCGACATGCAGGCGACTCAACAAGGAAAAGTGTTATTATTACGTCTCCATCTGCTCGTGCACTCGAAATCATTATTCCGTGCTGGTATGCATCAAGTAGGGTAGGTAGGCTACATTTCGGCATCTGTCCTTCATTGTCCAGTATATAGCATGCTGGTGAGATGGAATCAGTATCATTTGACTTGAAAGACTCAAACAAATACCAACATGTTCAAACTGGTAATAATTTGGTTTATCCGTATTACGTATTCTTAATTCTATTATTGCACTAATAAACCTCTTTTCAAGTAATTAAGCTGACCTTAAAATAGTATTTGTGACCTTATTTACTGGTACTAGCTCTTTATTAAAGTGACTTACTTTTTAATCCTATTCCCTTGATGCTAAGCAAGCAACAAGTGATTAAAATGGGTTGTATTATTTCGTTTGCTTTGGCTCAATTTTACTACGATATATTTGGGATTTAATCTTGAAACTGTATTATTTAGTCAGTGGAAGTTTTCATATATGTTTATTCAATTTTTTATACTTATAAATGTATTTTATTGCAGTTCATCTTTGCCTGTTTCCTCGCCGTGGCTGCTGCCAAGCCTGGTATACTGGCTGCTGCTCCCGTCGCATACACTGCGGCGTACACGGCTCCAGTTGCCGCAGCGTACACGGCTCCGGTTGCCGCAGCGTACACCGCTCCGCTCGCGTACTCCGCGTACACTGCCTACCCCTACACCGCGCCAGTGGCTGCCTACTCTGCCTATTCTTATGCCTCACCTTACTCTGCCTACTACCTCCGCCGTTGATAACAAACTCATGAATAAATAAACCGATTAACAATCTAACGATGCAGTCTTTTATTTCATTTTACTACAAGAAAATACGATTAATTAACCCTTTGAATAGTTTTAGTACATATGTAACGGATAAATCTTAAATTACCCCAGTAAATTGCAAATGTTCCCGTTGCTAATGATGCTAAATCCGTTACCTGTATGGCAAATGTACCCATAGGAAAACATTGAATTAACTGGTTTGCTTGTAAAATTGCCAACAACCGCGATGGTAATCTCTCAAACACACAGGATAGTCGAACAGATTTCAGTTGACAAATATTTTCTTTCCATCTGAAAAAAGAAATGTGAAAGGTAGGGTTTGAATTTTTGAAGAATTTTGTCTGAAGAGTGTATAATTTTAAATATATTCCAGTTTACAGGTTTAGAGGTAACCTATACCTTGTCTCTAATTGGCGTGAACTAACTGATTTAAAAATCGAAAAAAGAAATGATTTCATAACGTTCACTTATTTTTGCCGTGGGTGAAATTTCTTCTGAAAGTTTCTATATAACCATGTCAAATAAAAAACGTATAGCATAAAGCGCCAGTAAAAACTTATATAAATTAATTTCTAAGGAAACATGACACATTAATTAGCCTATTAGGATAAGTTTTTATGTATATGTATGTCATTAATCTCAATAAATTATAACATGAATAAAATATATTTTGCCATCAAAAAGGGCTACACGTGGAGATGTTATCAAACAAAATGCGGTCGCGCCGGTATCAATTAAATTTTGGCGTCTTCTCAATACAGGATCTTTTTTTCTGAGTTTTGACAGCAGTGCTACCTAACTGGTTACTACACTTCTGTATATTTTTTTTTTGACGAAATGTATCGGACATCTAGAAACTAGAAATGCAAGGAAACTCTTTTGGATTGAACTAATGGAATAATTTATTGAATTACAAATTAGATTTATTATTTAGGCTATATGTATATATTACAAATATATATTTATAATAATATTTAAAAAAGAAAGATTTTTTAAATAGGCCATTTCATTTATATACTTTTGATATAAGGTATCACTCTCACAGTTAAGATGCATCTAACGACACCTCTCAAGCTAAAATCCATCAAGGCTGCCAAAGAAATATACATACATACATACACTCGAAAAACTCTCCTTCTGGCGCAATCGGGTAAAAAGGCGGGAATTACCAAATTTTAACTGACTTTAAAAAAGTACGAAGTTCTATATTCCACTATATATTTTTTTTTCTTTATGTATTATGTGTATTTTTATGTACCTGTTCACCTGTACAATTTCTCTGCTATTTCTCAACCTATATGGAAAATTCTTTTTTATTTGAAAGGATATTCTTTCAGATTGGTCCCATAGAATTTTTATCTAAATCGGTTCTATAGTTTGGTTGTTAAATTAAAATATCTGGAAAATATATGTCATCCAAGTAAACGAAATTATATATTTTGCTACTTTGGAAGCATTGAAGTCGGTTTTTTGCTAACGAGGCAACTGCATCTAACTAGATCTAACTAGATAGCGGTGATTTACACACGATCTACTCGTACTTCCCAAGATTTACCCTAAACAAGATTGTAATTAATATTAAAACACTAGCAGACAGTAAGGTAAATATCACAATCAAATTCTCCTCGGGTTGGTCGTTTATCGTTGGAACAGACATATCTTTAACAAATAAGACCAAAGATATGAAAACCGACTGTTTTTTGAAATATCTGTCTGCATGTAATGTGCCTTAGGAATTCCTTTTAAACGATATTTGCGTTTGAATATTGTTCACATTAATGTCGACATTTCGAAACAATTCTTGAGAAAAGGACTAAAGGAATAACATTAACATTTAACAATTACACACTCATACCTCTGCACTAGGATTCCCTTTGTCGCAGATGGCATGCACAAACAGAAACACAAGACAAATACCCAAGACCCGAGAACAAACTTTATGCTCACCACACAAAGTGTGCCCCGGCCGGGAATCAAACCCAGGACCCCTCGCTTCGAAGGCAGGGCTACTACCAACTAAGCCACGGAGCCGTCACGGAGTGTTAGTTTTAATTTGAGTTTGAATTCTAATCTTGGTTTTTGACAAAACAAAAAGATACTAATTTAGCTCTTATAAGAATGCGTCGGGGATATTTGCATGACTATGATTTACGATTTTAAAATTCATTAAATTGCCTGATAATGTAAATTAAGCTCAACACGTGTAAAAACACGGAGCATAAGAACATTCCGAAGCATACCCAGATAACATAAAGCATTATCACAGATATTATAAAGCTATCATGGCACGAAATCTTTGCTACGAGCGATGCTGACGCGAGACGTGTCTGATACTCGATTACATCACAACGATTCATATTTCGTTGACTTAAGACAAAATATCACATATTTTGTTGACAAATATCGAAACTTAACGAGCCATTTTTATTTATTCTACAACGAATAGCAAATTATTGCTTTGAAAGGCCTTGAGTTTAAATTGGATCATTTGCTATTAAATGCTTCCGATGAGCTACAAAGTAATGCTAATCAGTTACCTTGTATTTGGCACGCCAAATAAGTTATAGACTTGTCCCAGATTTAGATTAGACAAACTAAAAATAGATTTTGTTCTAGAACTCTTATATAGAACGAGGTGCGCCACGCGTGGTCAAAAAGTTTATATGAGACGATGGGGCATGTTAATAAAAAAAATTACTTCGCCTCTTCGGAAGAAAACGTATAAGCCTATGGATATGAGCTACTTCCATAGCAAATTTCATCTAAATCTGTTCAGCCGTTGAGATGTGAAGGAATAACAAACATTCGTATATAAAATATTAGTATGATTCTTTTAGGTCTATTTATCCCATTGTCCCGGTTGCAATACCAAGGGCAATATTGATGACAGATGGGAATAAAGTTCCCTTAGCCCCACTATTCAAGTCACTTTTTTCTAGGATTGCCAATAAATACATTTATCTTTATATTTAAAAGAAACTAGGTCAATTTATTTTAACCATCTCAACCAGAATGCCAGAAATATAAATTAAGAAAATATACACATCGAAGAAATCGGATCATGGAATATAATAAATCCATCAAATAATATCTCATGTCATCTCAAATTCATGCGTACGGTTCTATCACAGCAGACATATTATAACCGTGACCTTTGTGACCACCATGAGATCTATATCGTCCAGTTTAAATAGGCACATTGACCTCCAGGGTTGCCGCAAGTGGACTCCGTAGTGACTCCGGACGAGCATGCGTGACCTCTGACGCAACATTGTCGCGTATCCTGCATGCTGATGGGACTAGATTAAGCGATAGCGAATAAGAACTTTTTTTATGTTCTTACATTTCATTTATTTATTTATCTTTCGACATTAATAATGCACTTAGACAAGTCAAATATTACAGTAGTACTAGTAAGTACAAATACAATAAAATAATACAATTCTTACATTTCGTAGAAGACAGTCTGGGCAGTCTAGGTGGCGGTAAGCGTAATTCTATAATTAAGTTTTACATCCGAGTATTTTAATATTCTTATAATATTAGTCGGCTTTTTACAGCATACTGAAACGAGATTTCCTGAGCCATTTCATCTAGGTCAGCTACAAAACGAAATAGAAAAAAGAATAGATATTAGGTATTCATTAGCTCAAACTTTGACCCTCGCCGAATTAAATAAATAAATAAACGTTTACACACTCATACCTCTGCACTAGGATTCCCTGTGTCGCAGATAACATAAAACAACCACTCAAGACCCTAGAAGAAACTTCATACTCATCACACAAAGAGTGCCCCGACCGGGATTGAACCCGGGACCCCTCGCTTGTAAGGCAGGGTACCAACTAAGCCACGGAGCCGTCTAAAAAGGAAAATGAATTTGTTTTTCATGTCTCACTGTTGCATACTGCCGTTTGATGTTATCTAGAATTCGGAGCACCGACAGGCACGCTGGGTAGGTAATGTTGGCAAACCCTCGTATTATCGCGAAATTCTCCAATGTATCAAAGTTAACGACTATTTAAACTGCTACTTCATACCACTGGTCATCATTCATTTCAATTCTTCAGAATAAGACAAACCGGCAAATAAACACAATGTACAAGCTGGTAAATACAATTTATTTTTCTAATTTGAAATATATGTATATTTAGCAACATCATGCGTTACCTGCCAACTTTTATATGATATTAGATGTCGGATGTTTTTTAAGATATTAGAGACATCTAATATCTTATAAAAGTTGGCAGGTAACGCATATAATAAAATTATTTTAGAAATCCAGCCTAACCATCTTTTGTACATACTTTGTTATCCGAAATTCGCTTTTGCTGTTTACATATAAGTAACTTACTCCCGCACTCAGTCGCTAACGGTTACCTAAGGCGCTTCTTACCTAGTATATCCCCTAGTATAGTATCCCCTAGTATAGTATCCTTTTGAGAGGGATTTTACACTAAGGGCAGTTACTGCAACAAGATCATGAGTATTAAATTTGCATAATATAATATAATCATATAATATAATCATATGTTGTGTAATACTAGGCAAACACATGGATTAAACTGTATTATTTTGTACTGTAGGAATTTATTTCCGGCATTGATCATCCTCAGCCATAATCTAATATACATATACTGTCCAACGACATAAAAATATTGATAAATGTAATAAATGTGCCTCATTTTGCATGAAATAAATAAATTTATAAGCATATTTAATTTTTAACAGGTTATTTTCGTCGCTGTGATGGCCGTTGCGGCCGCCAAGCCTGGCAACCTTTTGGCTGCACCAATTGCAGCTTACACGGCTCCAGTTGCCGCAGCGTACTCCGCACCCTTTGCGGCGGCGTACACCGCACCTGTAGCCGCAGCGTACACCGCGCCTGTAGCCGCAGCGTACACCGCACCTGTAGCCGCAGCGTACACCGCTCCGTTTGCCGCCGCGTATTCCGCTCCTCTCCGCTACGCCGCGTACACATCTCCAGTAGCCGCAGCGTATACCGCGCCAATCACTGCATACGCTGCTCCTCTATCGGCGTACAGAGCACCCGTGTTTCTTAAATGAAATGTATTATTATTGACTGACTGATAACCATAATAATTATACGACTTTAACCTTATCAAGTGGTATTCATTATCATAAGCCTTTCTTTATAATATATATTATATAAACGACAGGATCTTAGACTCTAAGTATCATTCACGGCGTTTATATTGGAGCGGCCCTACAAATTACGCTCACTTGTGCACTCTAAAACTTGTGAAACTTGTTTACGAAGCGCTTAGATAATACCTGTAGACTTGTTTACCTACATATAGATTTTGATTTAGTAACATAAAGTGCTACCCATTACGATAAATTATACAATGTCTGTAAGTTTTATAAAGATGGATCATACTTAATTGTACACCAAATTACGTACGTTACAGAACATTCTCATAAAAAAGTACAATGGATGGTCTTTTCGCTAGTAAGTAGATTTATTCCAGACAAACAAATGGACAGGACAACATGGAAATCATATGGGTGTACGATTAAAACCAAGTAAAGGATCTAAGTCAAACGATTATACGAAGTAACCAAACTGGTTAATTATATTATTTATTAAAATAAGTTCAGCGTTCCCCAGCGTATATATTTTATGTTTCTCTAGGAATCTCACTCTGGGCCTTCCACGCAGCTGTCCATTTATTCGGAGTAATGTGTGGCATACGACTGAACTGTTTCTTGCAGCGTTCAGAACCTACATCGGTTAACAGAATTTTGAACGCATTATTTTGTTTCTGTGGTCCGTAGATGTGGTTTTTATACAGACAATAGTAATCACATGATTCTCTAAGAACGGCATAGATGCGCATCTATATTTCCATAAAGTGAGTAATCAATGAATATTTAGAACTAGTCCGAAATGGCAGACGAAGACAATGGCATAATGTAGATATGCGCAAATATTAATACAATGACATCAGTTGATTCGCTTTGTATGTCAGCAGGCCTAGACAAAAGGCAATCGATTCGTGGTGTTTCTCATTCCACAATCGACAACGCTTCATCCTTAACGATAAAATAGATTGGTAGATTTTCCCGGAGAACGCTTATTCAATTCCGTACCAACACTAAAAGTCGAAATATACTCAGCGTTCACAAAAAACAGATAGTACCGCTGACACCTTGGTCAGAGTACGTAAAAATATGAGACACAAAACACAATTATCTCGACTCGAAAACAGATACGAATGTCCAATGAACTAAAATTAGGCATGTGTACTAGATGAGAACTTGACTAGTAATTTGAAATATTAGATACTGAGACACTTGTATGTCAAATTGTGGCGTTTCAAATTCATATGTTATTTACCTGTGATTTATATGGTATCACCCGATCCTCTGTATAGTCATGACAGAGATGTCTTCCATTGGTATATCCTTTTCATGGATTCAGGTTACGGACTTCTGTTGGTGCAATGTTAGTTTGTCCAATTGTATAAAACTTTTAGACAGATAATAATGTTTCTATTATTATCTACATACGGACGTTCATTATTTTAATAGGAACTGGTCATTAGTCATAGTCGCGATATTATATCTTACCTAATACGTATTATAATACTCAAGTATTATCTTTTTTTTATCTCTGTACTATGTATAATACTTTTATCATCACTATTTTTTTTAAATCTTATCTGTTTCCCATACGAGTTTACTGGAGTTGGAAATTACGAGAACCACACTTGCTTGATTGCTAGAACCACTATGGTAGCCTGATCAATAATTAATAGACTGATTAAACTGACTTCAATACTTTCACTTACCTAATTTGCGCCTTTGGGGGTGGGGGCGGGGGAATTTCCTCATGAAATCTCTATGGGACACCGGAGAGCCGTTACCAAAATTATGAATAAATATATTCTTAAGGATAGAACATGTTTTCACTGATTCATACCGGACATAAAGTTATCTAATATTTATGTTAAATATAATAGGTAGTTCGTACCATCTGGCGGCAAGATGCACAAAAATGTAACTTAAGACAGGCTGGACCAGTATCTTCTAATTATATTATTTAACATGATATACCAATGTGACAATTTTAGAGGTTATAACTTACCTATTTGCTTCAAATGTCAAGCAAACTAAACAAATATATCGAACCGATTTCAATTTTATCTCGTTGGTTTAAGGTACAAGTGAGCTAAGACACAGCTTTTATAAACTTAGACAAATCTGTACCCACACAAACAATTTGCATTCCTATTTACGTATGTGATTTATTTCTAAATCCGTTTCAGTAAATTTATTTTTATTTATACTATCTTATTTCTATGTTTAGGTAGGTACGACTGAAAACGGAAATATAGAAAAACAGCAAAATGAGTGAACTTCAAAACATCATCTGAATGTTCATATTACCGTGTAATCTGTATTGAAAATTAATTGTATTTATGTTATTTTAATGGTTGATAAAAAAGAATCAAATATTTGAATACCTACTAATATATTTATTTACTCAATTTAAAACATATGTCTTTAAAGCTCAGATGGTATAATATTAATTAGGTTTATATAACTGGGCAGTTTATATGTTTTAAATTACAATAAAACATCTGTACATTATAAGTATTGTATCAGTGACCTGGTTCCAAGTGACACAGAGTGAAATGTCCATGAAGATTTATTGATAAAATTTAAAATCAATGCCAATTAATATTATATTAATATTTATTTAGTAGTTTCAGCTATTGCGGCATATACACATACAAATGATCAAAACGATTTATGACGCAGTGAAAGATCTCATCTCATAATTTTCTTATGAGGCTCAAAATAAGCGTTGTCGGTGTTTGATGAAAAAAATAAATAAATCGGCGCACTTATGAGTAAGTGCGCGGAGTATCGTTAGATAGTTATTTTAGGTTTTTTTTTGGACTTGACCCCAAGACTACAAGACGTCAAATCATTACCGCCACCCTTAAGCAACGATGATGACTCAGGTAAGAGAAGCAGAGAAGAAGTGAATCCACATCGTGTTTCACCTGTCTAAGGCGGAGTAATCAGAGTCTAGTAATCGCGTTCTAATGCGGAGATGTGTCTCATGCGCTTGTAATTTTACCGGATATTAGTAACACCCATTCACGAAAACAGCAACGCGAGTACGGATGCTCGGCTGCGGAATACCTGGTGTAGAAGCAGTAGGTACATCAGTAGTAGTTGCAATGTCAACTGCTTTTTTCCCATAGTATTATTCATAGTTCTTATAGTACAAGCTATCCTTAGTTTGGGCTATGTGAAATGTCTATGAATATAAATAAATAAATATAAATATTCATGGACTTTTCATATTCAGACAAGCTATGAGATACCTACAAACAAATTTTCATTGAAGGTATTTCTCAAGTTTACTAGCTCATGTTAATTAGAATTTTCCTCTCCACTGATTAGATGTTTGAGAAGTCGCTGTTCTGGTCGAAAGGTGTGGGTGCCGATTTTACAGGCACCTGAGTGGTAACATCTACGTTTCAGTGATCTCAGTGACGATTGCAACGCGATGCGACTTTGACGACTCCTTATACTTTACAAAATCGGACCCGTTTTTTTGTTGTTTATAGGCGGTGTTAACATCAGGTGGGCTGGCAGTACGTTCAGTCACTTATTTTACCGCATTAAAAAAATCACAGAACAAACATTTCCTTTCGTCATGTTTTTCCTGGATGGAAATCGAACCCACGGCCTTCGGCGCTAAAGGCACAACAAACATATTGATGGTACAGAACCTTCTGCCGAAACGAAACACACTTAGCCAGTTTATACTATATTGAATCCAATAAACATTGACCTTTTTAACTCGTTTCCAATCACTCACCTGATGTATGCTAATGTCAACTATGTTCTATCTTTCTATGGACCAAATATGTGATTGGTTGGTACTAAATTATAGAGTCATGAATAATAAATTAGCTTGTAGTAGTGACATCTTCTATTATATAATACTACAAGGAGCCCCGTGACTTCGTTCACGTGGACTGAGTTACACTTGATTGCCCAATCAAGTCTTGGGGGTCCAGTTGCTCGTGTTCTGTGTACTCTACAAGTACCCCTGGGTGGTGGGAAATATGCAAATGAAAGTGGTAGCACTTATGCTGATACGATCGTTTGTCTGGGGAAGTACTGCCTAACTGATAAACTTTCGTTTTTGAAATATTTTTTTTACAATTTTTTTATATTATAATATTTATTGAAACACTTTAAAACCGAGTCCGGTTTGTCTCAGTACCTACAGACACTCGAGCTGTTACACAATATTAATTAAAGATCTGCCGCCAAGCAATAGCATTGATGTGTAACAGTAAAAAAGTGTGGTTGGCCCATGGGACGTTTCATGTCCAAATAATACTTGAGATATAAAGGAATAAATGAGTTTGACTTTGACTTTGACATGTATGTCTCGGGTGACGGGTGCAACGGTATGCTACTTGGGTCTTCTCATACTTTCGTTGGGTAGAACCGATGTAACCATAAGAAAAATATAAAATATCACTCTCTTTTGGAATATCTTACTTCGGAAACCAAACAGAAATATGGGTTCAGTCGAAAATATAACTAAATTGTATTGAATACAGACTTCTTCTGCAGTGTAAGACTCGTAAATCTATCCTTATGAAGACCTACCTTGAAATATTCTCTCAACACTTACACGTTAGTATTTTTAAATATAATTTAAACTAATATACAATCGGGGTTACGAAACCGTGGGTATTCGAGTCGCATTTAGCCTGTTTGTTGAAATGCATAGTTAAATGTATTTGAATTACTTGTATATAGACTTTAAAGGGTTTCGTGCGCTATGTAGCATCTTAACTTGCTGTTGATTTGTCCTAGCAACAGTACGTTATATTCGTTAGAAATTGTTAGTTGTTCCCTGTTAGAAACCAACCAATGTAGTTCAGACTCTCAATTCTTTATTTAATTATTACTATAGGAACACAACATGTCTAAAAATTTCTTAGAATTGTTTTCTTTCAATGCTCTTTTGAGCCTTCAATTGTGCATTTGGCGCTCAAATATTTATGAGAGTATTGAGTGAAAACATGTATAATATATTTCTTAATACCTACTCTTACTCTCGTATTATATCACTGACCTTGGGCGGCATTGAATCCGGTATTGAACGAATATTATTATCTAATAAAACAATTATATGGCAATTCTGTCACGTTTTAGCTATTCCATCAAGATACGCTAGTAGAAAACGAAATCAAGTTCACGTTAGCATCACAGCGACCTTGAGTGTCCACGCAATACCTACCAAGGAATACAATGAACGTATACTATGGTCATACAAGGATATAGTACGTACTTAAATTCCTACCAACGCATACTACATCGTCGACCACGTAAAAAGATTCTCCGATTCTATATGGCCAAGTGTAAAAATGTATTTTTAGACTTAGCGACTCATCCTGACACCGTTTTTTCATCTTCGATTAATTGCAGGTTTAAATGCGTTTTGTAGTCCTTTAAATCAACGTATCAAAACAAATCTTTTTAACTGACATCAAAAAAGGAGGAGATTCTCAATTCGGCTGTACGTATTTTTTTATGTTTGTTGAGTTATTTCGTTACCAATTGTGAACCGGCTTAGATGTTTTTATTAATGTTGGTTCGGGGTTGTCAAATAGAAATCTCATGAAGAAATGCCTTAAGAGCGTAAAATAAGGAATGAAAATATTGAAGTTAGTAAGTTCATTCGGGTATTAAACCAGTCAATATTTTTAACGAAAAGAAAATTGTTTCCATATTAATCAGCTCTGAATACGTTTTTGAAAGGATTTTGATGATTGTTGCTGCTTTAAACTTGAATCATATTTCTGTAAATACCATTTAAAAATTCCAGTTCGCAGCAGACCTTGGAATAGGGGGGCCTTTAAATATAATTAAGTATTTGCTTTTATAGGTTTCCTTACCCAAATAGTAAAAGAAAAACACTGCAGTGACACGTACCTACTCCTTGGGAAGCAAGAATCACTATGATTCAATCTACCACGGGGACTAAATCCGAATTTGTATTACTTCAAACTTTTTGTTCAGAACATGCCAGTTTCAACACGATTTTTTCTAAATTTGAGAAGATATCGCTTTTATCGCGACCATTTCTATAAAATCAAATCACCTGTATTAGGTGTAATACCAAATATAGCAAATGAGATGAAATTTCATTCATATCTTTCAACCCACGCAAATTTTGGATTAAAACCTAAGAATAAACAAGTGAATGATTTAAAATCGAATAAAACGACTTCTGCGTCATAAAATCTGATCAAACAAATACTTCCATCCAATGTATTTCTTCTTTATTTTCTATCAAATAAAGAGACGCATCAAAATCATTTAAAAAAAAAATCCAACGAAATTGTTCTCCTTTCTTTAAATTCGGTTAAAAAGGCAATCGTGCTATTTATTCCTCTAGTTCTTTCTAATGGTAAGGTGTTTCGTTGTGATGATGATGTTGATGTGATGTTTTTTTTGGTCAGAATGCACGAATCAAATGTGCCTCGTAGAATGTTCTACACTACGTGGTTACTTTATGTACAAGCTACGTGTCACGATAATGGACTTACTTTAATACAGGGTGCTCTACGCATGAGACTTGTGACTTTAGGTGGTGCAGATCCCCCCATCTATGGGTAACCGCCTTGTCGAGGCGGGGGGGCTCTAGTAACCGTGGGCTTGACCCACTCACGGTGAAGCTAAGAGGAACCCGGGAGGGGCCGTTCCTTTATGCTTTGCCTACAAGAAGACTAGGAGCGGCACTGTATAGGTGGTGGTGCCTTATGGGGGGCACCGCAACTGAGGTGGGCTGCGGTGTCGTTAGGAAGGCACCGCATGTGAGGGATAGGGGCCGCGGCGGGAGAGGAATCCCGGTATTGCGTTGTGCCGCTCTCCTTACCTTACGCGACCACGAAGGGGCGCCGTTCTCCCTAGTGGTAAGTAGGTAAGTGGTAGGTGACGGGGCCACAGATCAGAACCGTCCGATGATTCCCTAACGTAAAAAAAGGTGGTGCAGATCCAGAATTTCTATGTAACAACTGCAGGTTCGATGATTATGTAAGAGTCTTCATAATAACGTTTAGTCACTCGCACCCTCGCACTCCAGTACCCACTAATATTCCCTGTAAAGGTGGCACGGAGAAACACAGAAACACAAAACTGACACTCAAGACCCGAGAACAAACTTACAGACAAATCTCTTCCAGAATTAGGAAACCTTATTAAGTTTAATAGCAGCCTGTCGATATTCCATCGCCTATTATTCAAGTCACGGAGTCCTGGTCGCTCACGTACCAAGGTACGTATGCAAAGCTGATGCCAAAACAATAGAGGTCACTATCAGATCCTATATAATAGCCAGGATGGGATGCACTTCTATCAGTCAGTGCTTGACGGACTAACAAACAAACAAAATGTTCAAATTTGTAAGTAATTCTTACTTATAAGTTACTTAGTAGTTTATTAATTAGTACTGTCTTCAATGGAGTTAATTTATATTATTTATGTATGCTTTAATTTCAATGTAAATGGTGCCTAAGGACTAGTGATTTTTTGTGACTTAAGTAACGCAACATGCTGCCGGACCTGACGTTAAGTGGTTACCACCGCTTCTAACAAAATAACGTTTTTTTTATTAATTGATGTGCAAACAAGTTTTGGGGATGATTCATCTCATTATTTTTGTTTTTGTATTACCTCCTTGAACTACAATGTGACACAAATGGCAAATATTTGAAATTAAAAGTTTTTTTTTAATATTATTTCTAGCAATAGTAGTTATCAAGCTATTATAAAAATATTGGTCCCCTAAAATCTGTCTACCAGTTACAATATTAAAAATAATAGAGCACCTACGCCTAAGGTGATTTAGGTTTATATTAGTGGAATAATTCAAAGTCTTTCAATAGTAGCTATTAGAATTGGTGTGATGAGGACCCTGTTACATTCCATAATATCGACGGCCCCGTAGCTTAGTTTGTAGAAGCCCTGCCTTTGAAGTGAGGGGTGCCCGGTACGATTTCCGGGCGAGACAAACTCTGTGTGAACATTCAGTGTGCTCTCGGGTCGTGGATGTTTCTGTGTCTGTCTATGCCAACTGCGACACTGGGCATTCTATTGCAAGGTATAAGTGTGTAAAATGTTAAAAGTAATACCATTCTATGAAAAAATCAACGGGCGTACTACACAGTAGGTTCAGAAGATACTCCTTGAAATTAAGGAGACACTTGAAGGAAGAATTGGGAGTCTATTTATAAAGTCTTTACCCGTTGAATAAGGTACCGAAACCAAAAAAGTAAACAAATATTATAAAGGGATATATTTAGACAAAAAAATATTTATAATTTATGTTTGTATTTACAGCTGGTATTCGCCGCTCTCCTGGCTTTCGCCGCCGCGAAGCCTCTAGTAGTGACGTACGCTTCGCCGTACACCGCTGCGTACACCGCGCCGGTAGCCGCAGCGTACACCGCGCCCGTCGCGTACTCCGCTTACTCCGCGTACACCGCTCCCGTGGCGTACTCAGCGTACACCTATGCCTCTCCCTATTCTTACTACATTTGAATGAACCCGACCGAATCATAGCGATACAGTATTTATATTAGAATAAGAATGCTTTTAATACAGTCGTGACTGTAAATCTTGAGTTTTATTTTATTTAGACTAGTAATTAAACACCCACGTATTTTTAATATTTAAAACATGTTAATAAACCGGATAGTATGAGTACCTATATCTCTTGAAGCATTGAATGTTGAAAATAGGTTATAAAATATATTGCCCTTGATATCAAATAGATTGATTCTTGGCAAACACAAGTCACCTACAAAAGATTGAGATAATATTCATAGTTACTCGAACTTTCAAGAACTACACCAAATCAGAACATACCCAAATTATAAATTTTAAAACTATCATGGTTATGAACATTATTATTCGTGTTATTCGAGTCAACAAAACTCACAAACATCACAAAATATCTCGGTAACACGAATAATAATACCCAAATTATATTAGCAATCCTTTTGAAATTTGTGACAAAGATTATTTACTAAATGATTTACTTACGCTTCTGGTTTAATTGTATAATCAATAAATATTCAATCTGTTCTTCACAGTTCAAAAGATACAGCCCTTTTAAAACTGATTTATAAGAAGTACGTAGTCTTAGTAGTAGCTCAGATAGTTATTACACTGAGTGATAATGTTATTTTCACTGTTTGGAGACAACGAAATAAAAAGACACCTATATTTAAAAAAAAATACACTCATAGCTCAGTCGGTTCCATTCCCACTTAGAACAAATATTTGTGTGACGAGCTTAGATGTTTGTTCCGTGTCTGGGTTATAGAAATATATATTTTTTTAATTATTTTTCGGCCTGCATAACACTACGTATTCAGTGTATATGCATGCATTTAAAAAAAAGTACTAAATAAGTACTCTATCAGTAATCTGTCTCCCAATCAAAGCATAGCTTGTACTAGCCATGCCTAGATTGGGGCTAAGTAAATTATCGACTTTATCCCGAAAATTTAGACTATTTTCCACTTTAGGGTTACACTATCGTAGACACGTAGATGTGGCAAATGTTGAGCTCATCGCCACTTTGTTTTCAAACAAATTATTCAGGTTTTTAACATTTTCATCAGTAAAATAATAATTGTTTAATAAGCCGCCAGCCAGGTCAAAACGAGATTGACTGTTGGGGTGATAGTTTAAAATTATTATGTAAATTGAAAGTGAAGATGTAAGATTACATTTCTGTAATAATGATAACAAAAACAGTAAAAGCTTTATAGTGCAGCTTATGCGTACGTCCTGTCCTCTACGGCCAATCTACCAATACAACCAAAAAAAAATTGGTATTATTGTTTGATGCTTCGACTTTTGTATGATCGACTTACTTTTTTATAGGACGTTTGCGTTATTTAGATGTAGTCACCGTCACGGTTTAACTAAATTCCACCAAGCATGGCAAAAACCCACAAGAAAGAAGAAGAATTAAGAACCACAGCAAGAAATTAAAGCTCGAGGAAATTATAGAATTTTAAAACGATAGTCACTATAACATACCTTTGTGGCGATATGCTACCATATTTTCAAACCTTCCGGAATGTTTTTAGTACACGTATTAGCAGTAGTGTAACTCATAGCGTTACATTTATCACACGTTATCACATTGTCGAAACATTGTTACGTATGCGAACGTTGTAAAACGTTCCATTGAACGTTGTAAACGACCCGGCTTTGCACAGGTGCAATTTTGAGTTGTAATTTTATTTTGAAACAACTTTTATTCTGCAGGATTATCATGATACTGATATGATCAAATATCGCATCTTCAACTTTGCACGTATTACTCGCTGATAATGTAGCTCACAGGTTAAGAATTTTTAAAAACGATTACGCAATATTGAGATTTTCTCAATTATAGATCATTATTATTTATAGTATTATGCTATATAACTATATAGTATTTTCTAGTTCTTATTAATTTTGCCTACAATAAATTATGTGAGCGTATGTCATGTCATTTTATCCTATTATTTATCTTTATATAAATAGATTCATTCACGCACTTAGTAGTTAAATGGTTAATAATAAAAATTTATTCGTTTTATGTTAACTTTTCCGAGAGTACTAGGTAAAAAACATAATTATACGTTGGTAACGTATAATTCTTTCTGCACTTGTTTTTTAAGCTTTTATACTTTGAAATATTTATTAATTTGGTATTGCTTATTCAGAATTTCGGAGGGTTCTGATTTAAGAAACATCTAAAGCAGAATACAAAGAACGAACAAAAAAATCACTGAAAAAAAAATATAAATACGAAACTTTAAATTTTAAATATGATATAAAAAACTTTTTAAATATGATATATATTTTCCTTACGAAAGAGAGCCAAACATAATATTAAAAGAAAGAATCCAATGGTATGTGCTGTTTTGATAGAAAGTATCGCCTGAAACCAATTGCAACACTACCGAGTTCGGTAAAAGAGATGTCCTCTGGATTAAATTCGTAGTCAAAGCATTTTGAAAACGCGATTGTTTTAAAAACTGAATAAGTCTACTCAATCCTTTCATCTCAATACATAGGTATTGCGTAGGAGTTAGAAAATATTCTTTTTTTGTGACCTATTTGTCTCTTAGCGGACGAAGTCGCGAGCGGGCCAATTAGTATAATAATAAACATTAATAACTACGTATTACGGTAAAGATAAGCAAATTTAATTAGCTTAGTAAATTCGAATATTATATAAACTATTATCTCATATAGTTATTTTACTTAATACAAAATTTTCAATTTAAATCTAATAAAAAACATAGATTCTATTATGATTTACGAGCTCACCATCAAGATAGATGTGCCAAAGTAGCTTCTTCAATAATCAATGCCTTTATTCTGCTTAGACTCGTAAATTGGACTTGTTTTAGTAAACAGCCTTGGACAGTGTCATCAAACAGAATTGATTTAATTGCATTTCACGGTTCTGCCCACTAATTTCGTATCAAAATGGATCTTATAATATACGCAGAAGTATCAATTTATTATGTTATGATCCATAAACATTAGGACTAAATCCGGTTGTAGGATATTCGTATAAAAATGGATGGAGATCATCGAAAGGACACATTCAGACAGAGACAGCCTGAAAACCACCTGCCAAAATGTACAAACTGGTAAGTAACCGAGTAATATTAGTATATTACATAATTATACTTGTGTATTGAGCACGTTTGAGGAGTTCAAAGTAACGACCGAACTCATTAAATAGTATTTGACGTTATAATTGGTTGCTGCTTATTAAAGACGGGTTTCCTTTTCGAGTAGATTTACAATTATTATATATAGGTCGGAACGCGACAATTTTATCTGCTAAACATATGTGGTAACAATCAATCAACAATTAACCATAATTTTTCAGAGAATAAAATATTTTCACATATTCTTGTGAATATAAGACTGACAGGTTCGATTGTTACAGTGTGTTGCCCTCGCCGCCGTGTTGGCCGTCGCCGCCGCCAAGCCCAGCTTGGGTTACTCCTACGCGTCTCCTTACTCCGTGCCTGCTGCGTACGGCGCGTACAATGTAGCCCCCTACTCTGCCTACTCCTCCTACGCGACACCCGCTGTGTACTCTCCCTCAGTGTACTCCCAGGCTGTATACTCAGGAGCTTACCCCAGCGTGTACTCGAGCCAGGCTGTCTCTTACCCTGTTGTCGCTAAGACCTACGCCGCTGCCCCCGTCGCCACTTACGCCACCGCCCCCGTTGCGACCTACACTGCCGCTGCCCCCGTTGTAGCTAAGACCTACACCGCCGCCGCGCCCGTGGCTACTTACGCCGCTGCCGCGCCCGTGGCTACTTACGCCGCTGCTGCTCCCGTTGCCACCTACGCTGCCGCTGCTCCCGTCGTAGCTAAGACTTACGCCGCCGCTGCCCCAGTCGCCACCTACACTGCTGCTGCTCCTGTTGCCACCTACGCCGCCGCTGCGCCCGTTGCCACCTACGCCGCCGCTGCTCCCGTCGTAGCTAGGACCTACGCCGCCGCTGCCCCCGTCGTAGCTAGGACCTACGCCGCTGCTGCTCCCGTCGTAGCTAGGACCTACGCCGCCGCAGCCCCCGTCGCCACCTACGCCGCCGCTGCTCCCGTTGCCACCTACGCCGCTGCTGCCCCCGTTGCCAGCTATGCTGCTGCCCCCGTCGCCGCCACCTACGCCGCTGCTCCCGTCTACGCCAAGACTTACTCCGTTCCCTCTTACGGTTATTCCGGCTACTCCGGCTACGGCTACCCCAGCTACGGTTACTCCGGCTACGGTTACCCCAGCTACGGTTACTCCGGCTACGGTTACTCTGGCTACCCAGTAGCTTACAGCAGCGACGCTGCCTCTCTCCTGCTCAAGAAGAAGTGAAAAGTTAACGACTTGAATTCAAGTTCAAGAATAGTCATGGTTATGTTCGAGTAAATAAATTGTTGCTATTTAGTTAGTAAATTGTTGTCTTTATTATTTTACTCCTGGGACAGTCTTGGTGTTATTCATTCAATTTAATAGTCAGATGGTATTGGAGAATTCCGATTTTCGTGCTTCTTCTCGAAATATATTTTAACAATGCCATCATCGAAAAACTAACTAATTAAATAACCACTGTACTGGTGGTTATTTAATGGCTGGACCATTGCATTAAAATGAGTATTCCATGACACCATGAATACAATTCATCAATTATCACTTCATTTCAAGATCTATTGATACAACCATGAATAACAATTATTCGAAGATATGTATGATACATATTTATTCATCACATCATATATTATATAACACATTGAGCTGTCTATATTTAACATATATCACTCTATAGAGTAAAACTATCATGTATAACTAATGAACGCTAAATGATAAAGATTTTTTTCTTTTAATTCTTCTTGGCTGACACTCGTAGTACACAACACAATAACCTGACTTGAGAGCAATATTCATGATACAAATGTTAGGATAGCTGGTGGCCCTTTGGTACAGACGCCAACTTTCTATACGAATGTCGCTGGTTGCCATAGAGTACATCGTTATAATTGTATAGTTATATATAATTCGCCCAAAGATTATCTTTGGCTGTCCAACGCGGGAATGCAGCCAGTGTTCTTGGCACCCTACCCCACGATCAAAATTTTCTGTTTTAATTTTTACATTTTTGTTTTATGTAAGTAACCTCTAAGATTATGATGTTTTTATTTTTTTTAATTTTCATGTGTAAATAAAAAAATTGTATAGTTAACATATATAATATATATATATTGGGTGTGTGAATATGACTCCGCCCCTTTTTGTCAAAATAAAACATTTGTTCGCTTACAAAATTAAAAAAAAAAATTATTGAAAGTATGCTCCATCTGCAGCTACAACCTTCGCCCATCGTTCAGGTAGTTTTCGTATTCCTTGCTGGAAGAAGTCCTGGTCTTTTGAGCTTATCCAGTTGTCAATCCAAATTTTGATACTTTCACATGAAGTAAACTTTTCTCCAGTAAGGTCTGTCTGCATCGTCCGGAATAGGTGGTAATCCGAAGGAGCTATGTCTGGTGAATATGGCGGGTGGGGTAACACTTCCCAGTCCTGTCCCTCTAAATATCTTTTTACGACTTCTGCGGTATGCGGTTTGGCATTGTCATGCTGAAGAACTAATTTGTTATGTCTATTCACCCATTCTGGTCGTTTTTCTTCTATGGCTCGCTTCAAACGCATTAGTTGTCGTCGGTAAACTTCTCCATTAATAGTTTCAGAGGGTTTGAGCAACTCATAATATACAATACCTTTCTGATCCCACCAAATACAGAGCATGACCTTGGCACAGTGAATATTTATTTTTGGCTGTGATGGGCCTGGTTCGCCTGGTTTCACCCAAGCTTTTTTGCGTTTAGGATTTTCGTAGTGTATCCATTTTTCGTCTCCTGTGACTATCCGATGCAAAAATCCTTTTCTTTGCTGTCTTTGAAGCAGCATTTCACAAATGGTTTTCCGACGTTCCATGTCTCTTTCTTTTAAATCATGTGGAACCCAGTAACCGGCTTTTTGAATCATTCCCATCATTTGTAAACGCTTTGCAACAGTTGAACGATCAACATTTAATGCTGCAGCTAATTCTGATTGAGTTTGGCAAGAATCTTCCGCCAATAATGCTTCCAATTCAGCATCTTCAAATTTTTTTGGTGGTTTTCCATGTTCTTTATCCTCAGTACTAAAATCGTTATTTTGAAATCGTCGAAACCATTCCTTGCAAGTTGTATTAGACGGAGCATGCTCACCATAAATCTCCACAAGCAAACGATAAGTTTCCGCTGCAGTTTTCTTCGCAATAAAATAATGTAATAACACTTCCCGCAAATGACGTTTATTTGGAATAAAAACCGACATTTTCGAAAAGGTGAAAATAATTGTTGCTTACACTTCAACCAAATATCATAAAATGCGTTAGATAGCTGACATTCAGTACTATCGAATACAAGTATGGTCATTTATTAGTACACGTAAACAATACTAAAAACGACATCTGTTGAGAAAGGGCGGAGTCATATTCACACACCCAATATATATATATATATATAGTATAGTTGTATAACATCCTAAGGGAACTGGCTAAAAGTATAGACGTATACGTATGTACGTTGAATTCTTAAAAAATATTTGGAAACGTGAAATGCAAAAATTTGTAATGTGATTTCGAAACAAACTTATTTTGTGCACTTACATTGCAAACGCTGTCTAAACCTTACGAGATAGATCAAATTAATATTTTAAGAAATTTTTTAATTAAAAAAAATCCACATTTTTATCTTTTACTTATTACAAAAAGCTATTTTAAACAATACAGTATTATTCCTTATCCGATTAAATACATTAGACACGTGCATTTCATGTAGGACAAAATTGTCACTTAAAAATTAATATCCTAAAAATCCTTTAAATGAATATTTTAGAAGTTGCCAGAGATTTAAAAAGCGGGGGCAGAGCGGCAGCGGTCGGCGAGCGCCTATAAATAGCGAAAAAAACTGCTGTAAATATTGTATGTAAAAATATCCTGTAGTATAGACTGATCATTATCATAATATTATTAATCACTCTTCACTGCCCTGCATTACTGCACCCGTGCGAATCACTAGTTATTATAACACTTCTATTAATGCATCATGTTCATTCCTTAAAATATGTAAAATATCTTCGTAAAATATGCCTTCATTCAACAATAACGACAAGCATTATTATATAACAAATGTAAAAATAAAAGGATTTAAGCCCATGCACTCCTACACAAAGGTTTCCACCGTCGAGGATGGACGGGCGCAACGGGGTGCGACTTGGGTCTTCTCATACTTCGGTCGGGGAGGACCTGAGTTATTGTTGTTTTGAGCGGAGGTAACTACTTCACACAGTATAGCCGTTATATATAAACTTAATTTATGGTATATATAATATAAATTTATGGTCCATTATGGGAACTTATGTTAAGTTCCCATAATAGACTTATATTCATTTTAGTATGATGCATTCTTCGGTACCTTACAAAAAATAAATAAATATTCATCTAATACCAAACTAAGCAAAGTTTATACTATGGAAATAAGATTCGTGATACAATACTAACATAGTACTTAAAAAAAAACATAATCATATGTCTTCATACATTGTCTTCAGACGTACCACGCAGAAGTGACGCCACTCAATATTCGGAAAACAAAAACATTATTTATAAATATAGGTATATATTTTTCCATCATTTGCAAATTTTATTTAGCTACTATACTCAAACAACCATTTAAGTACCTACTACGAGTATAATATTTTAAATATATTCAACAACTTGCAAATGGGGTGTTTTAGTTATTTTTACTCCACATACATAATAACGTGATCTAATTTACATTCGCATCTATCTAAAATATGTGAACAAGATTTTAGCCTTCAATTCTAATAATATTCAAAGTCAGCCGAGACAAAATACCATGTGATTTACGGGCTAAGGTATTATCTTTTTTTTTTAATGTGAATAAGTGACGGAACGATCTGAGCCCACCAGGTGGTAAGTGGCGCCCCCCGCCCATGACAACAGTAAGGTGACTCAGTATTAGATTTGGATCTTACACTCAATGTAAATGTGATGCAACTCATCCATCCTGCTGCGTCCATCACCCGTGACGGTGATAATATGTCGCATGCGCGTGTGATTCCGCTGACCCCAACACCCTTCCACTACTGCTTGGAGGCAGATTCCAGGTGTGGTATGGCGTATTAAGGTACGTCCCCCCCGCGTCGCCGCACGTTGAAGCTAAGAGGAACCCGGGAGGTGCTGCTCCATTAGGATTTATCTGCAAGCCAACTAGGAGCGGCACTATAGGTGGTGGTACCTAAACGTTGCGAGCTGCGGTGTCGTGTGGGAGGCACCGCAGCTGAGGGTTAGGAGCCGCGGCGGGAGAGGAGTGCCAGTATAGGGGTGTGCAGCTCTCCCGACCTTCTGCGGCCACAGTGGGGTTGCCACCGTTACATGGCGGACACGGTGGGGCAGCCGCCGGTGGAAGAGTAGCAGGCGACAGGATCACAGATCTGACCAGTCGCGTGGTCACTTAGGGCAACTAGACACGGGGTCGTCGGACGCCCTTTTGCTGACCTGGTTGCGACAAGCCATGTGTCCTGGCTTGTTGCAAAGAGAAGAGTGGCAGTCGATGCTAAAATAGAGAGAGGTCTGGAAACAGACAGCCGTGGCGGGTTCGAAAAAAGCCTGTGCTAACGTTATCGTGTTCTCGCCACTAAGCGGTAGTGCTCGCGTTGCTGTGTTGCGGTGGAAGGGTGTGGGTGCCGATGAAATCACATGCACATGAGACGTATCATCCTCGTCTTGGGTGATGGACGCAGGTGGGCTCTCATCTAATTCCGTCACTTAATAAAGTAAAAAAAAAAAACAGAATCAATTTAATTGAAACTTTATTATATAATTAAAGGAAACTAAACCAGTTTGTTACTTTTATTTTAAAGGATTCTTACTTTTACTTTCTATTATTTAATATCAAACAAACAATGCCGGACATGCCGTGAAAATATTCTCTTATGTCGTATTTGAATTAAAGTTATGATTTTTGTTGGACAAAACGCTACTTTATCTTATTACGATTCCATCCAAGGTATAGGGAATCTTATTACCAAGCCATTTATACTTTATACTTTATTGTACATAAATATTACAATACATAAATTAGTACTAAGGTATGTAACACTGATTTGTCATTGAAAATCTATATCATTTTAATTTGAATTGAAGATGAAATGCATATAATTTAATTGCGGATATCACATTATCATAAAATACAATATTGTGTTGCAAATAAAGCAGCTTTGGAGAATTTATGATTTTTTTACATTGCTGTGTCAGACAGCTTCAACTGCTTAATAATATTTTATCATTTTTATAAAAAAATCCGGTTGCGCAACGTTCCTATAAAATCAGTTGTGATGTTCTTCACATCACCATTCAGTACAGAACAGTCTGAACGCAAACTTCCGAGATGTACAAGCTGGTAAGACATTATCATCATCGGTCAAGTATATTTACCTATACCTATTAATTCTCATGAATTCATAGATTGTATCTAAAATCACGTATCGTATTACTGTTATGCAATGCAATATTTCTTGATTTTTATGTTATATTCTAGTGTATCACCCTTGCCGCCGTGCTGGCCGTTGCTGCCGCTAAGCCCAGCTTGGAATTCGCCTACGCTTCGCCTTACTCTGCATACAACGTGCCCGCTTCCTACGTGGCCCCAGTTGCGTCCTACGTAGCTCCTGCCGCCGCCCCCGTAGCCCCTGTAGCCGTAGCCGCCCCCGTAGCCGTGCCCGCTCCCGTCGCCGTGCCTTCCCCCGTCGTAGTGCCCCCTCCTGTGGCCGTCCCCGCCCCCGTAGCCTTGCCCGTCGCCGCCGCCGTCACAGCTCCCGTGGTCGCTAGCGCCGCCATTCCTTCCTACGCATACGGTGCCGTGTCCGAGCCCATTGCCTACGGTGCTGTCCCCGCTGCCTTCACCCTGAAGAAGAAGTAAATGACTGCTTATATATAACTATACAATATACACCACCTGTTTTGCTAGAAATAAATTATTACTTAGCTAGTGAAATTTGTTTCTTTCAGTATATTCCTCACTAGCTGACCCGACATGTCTCTATTGATTTTTATTTTGACTTGAATTTTTAGCCACACAAATTCTGCCAATGTTCGATAGATGCCAATTTCCTATCTTGATTGACAATTTGACTATCAAAAGATATATTATAATGTATAATAATACATGTAATTATAATGTCAAGACAACTTGACAATTATGAATTCAACGATGTAGATATCAGCTAAATCGAATGAATTTTCGAGTTTTCGTGAGACTTAAAACAAACAACGAAAACAACGTTGACACACTCATACCTCTGCACTAGGATTCCCTATGTCGCAGATGGCATGGACAAACACAGAAACACAAGACAAACACCCAAGACCCGAGAACAAACTTCATGGTCACCACACAAAGTGTGCCCCGGCTGGGAATCGAACCCGGGACCCCTCGCTTGTAAGGCAGGGCTGCTACCAACTAAGCCACGCCAATCAACAATTACGAACAACAATTAAGTTTATATATATAGAAGATAATCAAATAGCCTTGACAATGTGTAAGAGCATCATTCTGCCACATAAAGAATAAACAAAACAAACACTAACAAATTTATACCTGCGCTAGGATTCTACTTGTCTCGTGTGGCATATCTATGCTACATTTAATATGATCACATATACATTAATTATCGCACAAAGTTTTCTCCACGGCAGGAACCGAATCTGAGAAATAACGCAATTCACAATCAAGGTTAGCACGCAAGCTAGGAAGCCGTATTTACACAGTTTGAGAGTCTAGTAACCGCTCACATCAAAATATCACTAAATAATAAGAAAATACTACGCAAGTAAAATTTAAGCGAAAAACCAGTGAAAAAAATAATGTAAACAAACTATTTTCGGAAACAAGACTAAAACGGCTTTTAAAATTAATAGACGACTATTGTTTAGCAAATAACTAATGAAAATGCCAACAAATGAAATGATTTAAAAATAGAAAAAAAAAACCGAATTCTATTCTTTCAAAGTAGCAAAATACGCAATTTCGTTAACTTAGATGACAAATTTTGATTTAACAACCCAACTATTGAATTGATTTGAATAAAAATTCAACAATCTGAAACCATATCCTTTAAAATAAAAATAAAAATTCTAAATGGCGGAGAAATTGGTGAACATACATAAAAAATACATAAACATCCGAATTTATAACCTCCTTCTTTTTGAAGTTGGTTAAAAAAAGACAGGCGAGGCTTACTGAGGCTTTGAATAGACGGAACGCCTTTAACTAAATGCGGTGTGTGCAAGCGCAACATCTTCTTGCGCACTCGACTTTGCTTCATTTAGCCTGTCCTATCAAATCCGGGACCATCAAGATAGATCTTAATCAGAATATTTACGTTTTAAATGCGGGCCTAGGTCCATAATGTTAGCTATCAGTGAGACACAAAAACCTACCAATATTAAAACTACAAGTTAACCAGGAACGCGGACTGTAAAGATGAGAACGTTGTATAACTTAGATATGACAGATTAAGTCTACTGCAACTCGTTACGCTTCAAAATCGATGGCAAGAACGCAGTAATACCTGGTTATGGAATTCGTAAAAAAAAATTAAAGATTAAAATTAATAACACTGCTTATGTAGGCGTTAACCATATAATTGTAATTAATAAATTAAATAATTAATATAAATTATAATTCGCGGGATAACCACTGACCCGTATCTGGGAGGCTTGCGTCGAACCCCGGCAGTAGATATCAACACAGAAGCACGGCTTAATCGAACTCCACTCCACCATAGGTTTCAGGGACGTTTTTTTCAGGATAACAGCAATACGACTAATGTAGACATATCATCAGGAGATGTCCCGTCCCGTGCGTGTAATTTCACTGCGAGAACTATCTACAAGTTCTCCTGCAGTGTCTTTTCCCACTACCCGAGGAGCAGGTGTCGACACTCCTGACTATATGGTACCTACGAACGCAAACAAAGTGGAATCCCCAAATGGGAAATTCCAAATTAGTATGTCTTCTTTCGTGTGAGTAAGTGGCTAAACGACCTCCGACATGGCTTATCGAGTAATATAATATATAGCCGGGACCGAAATTTAAACGTGCCCATTCAACTACTGAGCTGAAGGCCCATCTGGTGGTAAGTGGCGACCCCCGCTCATAACAACAATTACTATTGTTATGCGACTCCGTATAAGATTTGGATCTTACACTAAGTTTCATTCATCCTGCTGCGTTCATCTTCCGAGACGGGATGATACGTCTCATGTTATTTCACTGGGACCCACACCCTTCTACCAGAACCCAGTAATGCGAGCACTGTGGTGGCAGTACCTCTCCCGGCGAACTTGGAAGGTTTACTGCTACTTTTGGTTACTTCTTTAGCACCCCCCAGGGGTACATGTAGGGAATCAAAGGGTACACACCTACAGACGTGAGCAACTGAACCCCCCAAGATGATTTATTAAGAACAGCTAAGCAAGTGTTATCAAGTAATAGTGTAAATATTATCAAGCTATCTATAGCTTTATATAGGTATATAGCTATAGTGCTATATTCTAATATAGCACTATAGCTATATACCTATCGTACCAGGAAGATCAAATAATAATAATAAGTATATTTTCAGAATCCTTAGTATCCTCACTAATAATAAAAATGCGATAGTGACTTTGTTTGTTTGTTTGTTACGCTTTCATGACTAAATCAATGAACCGATTTTAAAAAATTCTTTCACTATTGGCAAGCTACATTATCAGCGAGTAACATAGACAATATTTTATCTCCGTGTTCCTACGGTAACCGAAACTACGCGGGTTACACCGCAAGGCGAAGCTAGTACAATATATATCAACAATACAAGCATATGATAAAACTATTACTACTGTTTAAATTTTGGCTTTAGTGACATGTTAGTTTGCAAAGCCTACACTAAGTACAGAAACTTGTGTTACTATCAAAAACGGGGTTGTTTGTATTTTTAGAGACCATTTAGGTTTGTCAGCTGAGAGTAAATAAATTATGACATTATTCATAATTTATTTACTTTTCTTTATCTGTATGTACATATGGGTAGGTATTGTATAAATAACATCACGGCACTGTATCTTAGTCGGTAATCCTATTTTTGAAGCATAGGGCACAGCCGGGGAAAACTTTGTTTAATGAGCATAAAATATTTTTCCAGGTCTTGGGTTTTTGTCTAGTGTTTTTTAATGCCACTAGCGACACAAAGAGTCGTGGTGCATGGATATGACATGAGCATTTATTTTAACGTGGGAACCGTTAATTACCGAATAAATTCTGCTCATTGTTAGACCAATTTTATTAAAACTTTTACCTTCATACCTTCGGATTGTAGGCCTCCACACAAACACTTCTATATGACATTTAAAAACATTGTTTTATATTATATTATAACTAGTCCTATTTGGTAAAGTTCGCCTTCGAATATTTCCAAATCAAGGAGTGATTAATTATGACACATAGAACGTCCTTGATCTAAATATAAAAATATGCTATATTAACAGCTTCTTTGTGTAAAATTTTAAACTATTCTCATACTTACCCGACTTCAGTATTTGCTACGGTTCATTATACGCCTATTAGGTACATGGTTGCTACATTAACATTTTCAGAAGGATGATACCTCTATATCGGACATTCGGAAAAACTGTGAAATCTTTATTCACATCACAACACATGTTTTTATAGATCATCACAGAATTTATTTTTATTTAAACTACTTTTATCAATAAGAGATTAACAAAGTAAGTGTGAGCAAGACATGCCAGATAAAAGAATAAAAAATAATTTTATTTGATGTTTATTGTTCCTGTGCAAAATAAGTTAATTTATTCTAAACGAAATTTCTATTGAAAGTTTCATGACTGTTTCTATGATTTATTCATGAACATTCATTGTTAATTTAATTATGTATCAATGTTATTTTTCGTTGAACATGTCTTAACGTCTATGTTGATGAATAATCAAACTTTAAATGCCAAGTTTATACCTATGATGCTGTTTGTTTGCGGCCTACCTTATGAACTACTTTACAGAAGAGTTAATTTATTAATTTTTGTAAATCCGGTTACAAAATGTTTAGTATAAAACGGACCGAGTGGAACCAAATAACATCATTCAGTCAAAGACGGCCTGAAAGAAACTACCAAAATGTACAAAATCGTAAGTATTTTAATGTTTTCTTTCATTATATTGCTTTGTATAAGTCATTTTCAGACACAAAAAATCCGTGAAAATGAAATTAGTTATAAATACTGATTATGACTGTACTTTTAAGAGATTAATTTAAGCCAATAGTTTAAATACCTGTTTTTGTACAATACAATACCCAAATTTATCAATTGGAAAAAATATCCCTTGATTATTATTAATTAGATTACAAGATTTCTAGATTGGTCTGGAAATTGAAGTAAATCCAATTGGTATAGACATCTATAATCAAAGTGACTCGCTTATATTGTATACCACGTGCCTAGTTTTGAGCTACTCGACAGATCCTTTCTTGTACTCTGGGTCTTCCCTCACATATTGCGAGTATGTTGTAGAGGCTCATATTTCTCGTTGTGCACAATGTTGACATAAAAAACGAAGAAAATTAAACTAATATGATAACTTTGATCAACACATTGGATTCTTGTTTACGAAAATAAGATTTTTTATTAACAATAAGGTTAACTTTAAATATGTTGATGTTTCAGTGTGTCGCCCTTGTCGCCGTGCTGGCCTGTGTCGCCGCCAAGCCCAGCGTGGGCTACTCCTACGGAAGCCCCTACTCTTCAGTCTACAGTGTACCTGCAGCATACAACGTAGCCCCTCTCGGCTACTCTGGCTACTCTGCCTACTCCGCGTACCCTCATTCCGCGTACTCTTCAGTATACTCTCCTAGCGTGTACTCTGCTGCCGTCGCCGCCCCTGTGGCCTCATACGCTGCCCCCGTGGCCTCCTACGCCGCTCCTTTGGCCTCATACGCTGCCCCTGTGGCTTCATATGCCGCTGCTCCCGTCACTGCGTACGCTGCGGACCACGCTATATCCGCCTACTCTGTGCCCCAGGCTTACTCTGCGTACCCCTACTCTTACGGATACGGATACTCCTCTCCTCTGGCCTACAGCGAGCTCCCCACTTCTTTCGCCTGGAAGAAGAAGTGAATGACTGATGTAACCTAATTTTGGTAGGTGTTGAAAAATATACGAAATGTATTAACGACATGATATTTTTTTTACATGTTGTAGTCCACTCTCCCCGTGCCTAACCCTGTTTATATTGTTAGTTAAATTTAGAATTATTCAAAATTATAAATTGTATTCATAAAACTTATTTCGCGGAACTATTCGCCAAAGATAACAGTTATTCACTTGACACGATCCTGACATACCTCTTTTGTCTCATTCACTCACATCATAGTATTCACCCGTACCCCGAACCGATGTGTAAGCAACACACATTCCATGACACGTATGCAAGTTGGCGTAGCGCGACTTTTAATGATAAGCGTCGTTTCCCAAGCCTGTATACCTTGAATTGTCCTAGATTTCCCCTGCATAATATTCTGTAGGAGCTATTAATTATCATTGTAAAATAAAAACTACTGGTAAAGTGCACAGGCTCATAGTGATAAAGCAGAGGGCATATTTTTAAAAGATTGGATTGATACGAAACGGTTTCAAGGCGTTTGAACTAAGGAAGAACCGGCTTATCTATAAGACTTCGCTGTGTATGACACAAAGTACAGTCATTAAAAACATTATAGTAATTAACTTTATAGTACTTACATTTTTACAAGAATTTATTGAATAAACAAAAAACCCAACTACGTGAAAAATTCCAAATTACATTCAAAAATTAAAAGTTGTATATATAATATTTTTGTAAACCATCTACAAAACCCTGTAACCTAAAACCTTAAATGCTCTGTAGCCTATACGGCCTGATGGATTTTATCCTCATAGGTGTTGTTAGATTCGTCTTAATTATGAGTGACACTGGATATATCAAAATTCTTAAAATAAAATTGACGATTTTTTAAATAAGATTTAAAAAAAAATGTAACTATAATAGATTAATATGGTGCCAAAAACCGGCAACTTTAATTTTAAGAAGTTTGGATTTCCATTGCTAATAAATATACATACATACACTCGAAAAACAAAACTCTCCTTCTGGCGTAGTTGGGTAATAACAATCAAATATTAGTTCTTATGTCAAAATAGAACGATACTCATAGTTTATGACACCCAAGAAATACAAGAATATCCGAAATATACAAGAAATTCCGGTATATAGTTAACTTTACACTGGTTTCTTGGTTCTTGGGTTAGAACTCGCATCACCGACGGTTCTGTACCACCAGTTATTTTTTTTTATACAATTGGGCTATGCAACATAGCAATATAGATAACACTTTATTGCACACCAAAATGATAACAATAGCTTAGAACTAGAAATCTTAATTATATGTTTTTTATTTTCCTCTCATATTTTGTGTAAAGAATCCCAAAAAAATATCACGATGACGTTTTATATACACTTAATTTTATATCCATCTTAACCAAATGATCACACAGTATTAAATTTGCTGCACGAATTAACCGCAAATGCAGAGATTATCGTAAAGAACATTCTGTCTACTTCCGTATCAATTAATGGACATTAATGGCTGATACGAATCAGCCTCTAATGTTCCAACTGCAGGGACACCGGTCTACTCTCGCTGATTGGGAATTAAATCTATAGCTTATCCATCTGATTGAGTCCAATCACGAGTCTGTGCCAGTTGAGAATGTCAATCGAACTTCGTCAGGATCGTTAGAATGATAGTGTAGTTATGGTAATGAGGGAAGTGCCTGAGGCGAAGCTTGCTTATGTGTTATTTATAAATCAAATAAGTTTAGTCACTCTCTGTCTGGTTGTAAGTTAAATGAGTGATCGTGTAGTGGCAATTGTTGGTCCCGACTATGATATTCAATAAGCTATGTTGGAGGCATTCGGCTTCCAGTGCTGGCTCATACTCATACGAAAAGAGGAAGAATAATGCAGTTGGAAAATAAGAAATAATAATGATTAGGTATAATGATACATAGTAAGGACTGCTACTATCCTATACAAGGATGCTATATACGGTTGTTCAAGCAGAATGCAGAAAATAACATATCAACCGTATTAATATAATTCATTCTTGAAAGATAAACAACAATTATTGAGGTTTTCATCCTTTTATTTCAAGTTTACGATTTATTCACTTCTTTTTCCAGGCGAAAGAAGTGGGGAGCTCGCTGTAGGCCAGAGGAGAGGAGTATCCGTATCCGTAAGAGTAGGGGTACGCAGAGTAAGCCTGGGGCACAGAGTAGGCTGAAAGAGCGGGGCCCGCAGCGTACCCAGCGACGGGAGCAGCGGCGTATGAAGCTACAGGGGCAGCGTATGAGGCTAAAGGAGCTGCGTAGGAGGCCACGGGGGTAGCGTATGAGTACACGCTAGGAGAGTATACTGAAGAGTACGCGGAATGAGGGTACGCGGAGTAGGCAGAGTAGCCGGTGTACGCGGCGGGTACACTGTAGACTGAAGAGTAGGGGCTGCTGTAGGAATAGCCCACGCTGGGCTTGGCAGCGACACAGGCTAGCACGGCGACAAGAGCGACACACTGAAACAAAATATAAAAGTTGTAGCTAGTGTAAAATACTAGTAGCATGAGACCGCAATTATTGAAATTAAACCAAGTGCTTAGAACTAAATTGAACATATACCCATTCGACTTAATAAAGAGGAGTTTCTCAAATGAAATGTTTGATGGTGTTTTTTTCTTTTTTGCTTGTTATTACGTTTGATATATTCGTAAATTATAATATTTGATAGGTTGTAATTACAGTGTGATTCTATACAGAAAAATAAGGGAATAGAATTTTTTATGTCGGTTTCCGACTTATAACTCAGTCACTAATTAAATAGTTGTTATTCATATCAACTCTTTATAACATAAAATATAGATTTTTACATCAAATATTATTAACGTTTAGAGACGTTTGCAATCACTTAGTAAAATTTTTATTTCAGAATCAACAAAGAGTAGAGTTCCTATATTATATATATCTTTATTATAAATATTCTAATTACGATGAAAAATAATAAACCGTTCTAGTGCCTTTCAAACTCTCACACCAAGGGTTCCGTACCACATATTTTTGTCTATTCTGTTCAAATTTTAACCAGTATAAATTTCAAAACTAACTATAACAAAAGCGGTTTGAAATATTGAGCGTTTTATATATAGGACGAATAAACAGACATCGTAATATGTTATCTTATAAATATAAAAACAATTGCTGTTAGTTATTTTCGCCAAAACTCGGATATGGCTCAAACGATTTGGCTGATTTCTACTTCGTTGTATTCGTAAATATTTGTAAAGGAAAACATTGGACAATTTCAAGGGAAATATAGGATAATCGGGAAACTGCCATTTTCTATGGAATTTTTGGTACTATATCGTCTGACAGCTGATTGTTAAATTCTAAATCAAGACAAGAAAAAATTTATCAGGTCAGCTAGTTTGTAATAAGAATACATATGCGTTACCCCAAAATTTTAGTTTTTATTATCATCGCGTATAAATTTACTGTACATAATAGAAACTAAAAGACTTACAATTTTGTACATTTTGGTAGTTGCTTTCAGGCCGACTTAGACTGAATGGTATGATTTGGTTAAACTCTGTCCGTTTTATACAAATACTTGCAACCGGATTTACAAAAAATAATAAATCAACCCATCTGCAAAGTTATTTATCATTAGGTTGTATCGGAAACTAAATCATTAGGTACAAGGAGCTGAATCAACAACGAAGACCTTGCTCTACAAAAATATATCGAGTCGCTATAAACTGCTCTATTCAAACTCAAGTATATGTATAAATTTGTTTGCCATAATTGGTAGTAACAGTAATAAATTTTGTGACAGCTATCATACAAATTGATTCCAAGTGTGTTCTGATACTAATAAGGTCTCTGTCTGTCGTTCATGCTGATTTAGTATGGGTACTCCCCATACTAAATCAGGATAAATGAACGCGTGATCATAGCGTCTGACTTCCGCTACCAGTAAGAAAGTGGGGGCGCGGATATTAGGAACCACCCCCCGCTTTGTAATTAACAAGTGACTGATCACATACATAAGAAATATCGAAATTGGTATATAACGGGCGAAGAAATGAAGTACATCCTTTCCAATAAAAAAAGAATTATCGACATCGGTTGGCGTGATATTGAGTTATTCGTGTATTTGTCGCGCACATACTTAATGAAAATTTAAGACATATGGTTTTTTTCATGGATGCCATTGTTAGAAATTGTCTGGACCAAATTGAAATGGGACTACACAGGAAGCACCAGCTTTCAAATAAAAAAGGAATCATCAAAATTGGTTCGCCCAGTCGAAAGTTCTGGGGTAACAAACATAAAAAATAAAAATATAGTCGAACTGAGAACCTCCTCCTTTTTTGAAGTTGGTTACGTTAAGTGGTTACCTCCACCCATAACAACTGCAATAGGACTTAGGTCCTGTCCGACCCAAGTATGAGAAGACCCAAGTCGTACCCCGTTGCGCCCGTCACGTCTCATGCGCATGTGATTTCACCGGCACCGCATGTGATGAAAGGGTGTGCCTTCCATCGGAATACAGCAATTCGAGTGCACTGCTGCTTGGCGGCAGATTACCAGGTGTGGAGGCAGTACATCTCCGCATGAACGTTGCACAAGTTCTACTGCTGCTTTTTGTCATCGTTTGTCTGATTTGCCGATAATTTCTCCTGTTTCCATTCAACTGATCTCCATATAAATAGACCGAGTGTTGAATGACATTTAAGAAATGTGCTAATTTGAAGCGTGACATTGAGTGATCTCTATCAATATAAATTTCGTATTTTCTGCAATATACTAAGAATATTAAATCTCTGTATTTCGTTATCAATATTTTTTTCGAGATTATTTATTATATTAATTATGAAGTCGATCCTATAAAGGTAAAACCAATCTATAATCGATTTTGACATCTCTGGAATAATTGCTATCCATTTTATTCCGTACTAGCTGTGCCCCGCGACTTCGCGCGCGTGGAAAACATTTATTTGCGCGGAACCCTAATAATTTTTTTTTTTTCGGAAATAAAAGTATCATAAGTTACTCCTTATAAAATCTGTCTGTGAAAGTCCTTTGAAAGTTCAAGTTATTTGGACCTGATACTGATGTTGTAATGTCTGTAAATTCCAAAGTACATACCTGAATTTATCCTGAAATTCAACACGATTATCTTGGAACCGTGCTGAATTTCAGGATGAGAAGAATCCTACGTCCTATCACAAAGCATGACCTCCAATAAGAACTTGTGCCAGGTTCATCCGGAGAGGTACTGCCACCACACCTGGAATCTGCCGCCAATCAGTAGTTCTAGTATTACTGTGTTCCGGTGGTAGGGTGTGGGTGCCGGTGAAATGATGGACGCAGCAGGATGAATGCGACTGAGTGTAAGAGTCAAATCTTATGGTGAGTCGCATTACTGTTGTCATGGGCGGGGGTCACCACTTACCACCAAGTCGGCCCTCAGCTCGTTCCGTCACTTAATCACATAAAGAACGAGAACAAGATGGATGCCGTTTAGGTAAGTTTAAGCTTCGTGTGCAAATAACAGAATCAGCACCATTGTCTGTCCGTCAGTTAACATCACTTAATTTCTATTCCACAGTATAATCATATCTGTTTACAGCGCCACAATGACGAACATAAAATTACAGAGATATGACTTGACACAGCAATGTGAGTATACAAATGCTTGGTGGCAGATTAATATTATAGGTATGGTAAAACTTACCAAATTCATAAACTTGGTACAAAGTATGATTGCCTATAACATTGCTAAAGATGTTCTTAAGATGTGCTAAAGCAATAGCTTTTGGATCAATAGTCTATTAAGACATACTCAGTGATACAATTAATTTCTATAAGTGAATTCATATATCCTACGGATTCATATAACCGAAATTATCTATGAAGTACATTAAATAAAATCTTGTTACGTATTGCTTTAAAATATTATTCTAAATTATGTAATGTTGATTCATTATGATATTTATGGACACCAACATAAAGCTACTTCTTTATAACCTTGCTTTTTATCCATGAAACCTACAACGTATTTTCTCTTAGAGATGTTTTATAGCCGATATAATTTGCGAATCCGGTTGTGAAAGAATAGTATAAAATGCTTGAATTGGGGCAATTGCTCATCATTCAACCACGTACAATCACATATTCTACCAATATGTACAAGCTGGTGAGTCGATACCTACATATACTTTATTTTAAAATTTCAAATTTTAGACCTATAATAAACAAAATGTTTCATGTCTCTTGCCCGGTACAGTCATTTTTGTAACGAATAAGTAAAAAAAAACCAGAATATCAAAAACATCAAACAAGAAATGGTTACATCTGTCTTAGATATATAGCTATAAAAGATAAAATTTTAATTATATTAAAAAAAATCCCTTCAGTTTGTTGCCTTCGCCGCCGTGCTGGCTGTTGCTGCCGCTAAGCCCAGCCTAGGATACGGCTACCCATCTTACGGATCTTCCTACGTAGCACCCGTCGCTACCTCCGCCTACGCGGCTCCAGCTGCGTACCCGGTGGTCGCTAAGACCTACGCCGCTGCTCCCGTCGCTGCTGTGGCCGCTGCGCCAGTATCGACCGCCGCCATCGCCGCTCCCGCCGTAGCCACGACCTACACCGCCGCACACGTGGCCGCCGCACCCGTTGCCGCCGCACCCTTGGCCTCCTACGCCGCCGCGCCCTTGACCACCTACGCCGCTGCTCCCGTCGCCGCCGCTCCCTTGGCCACCTACGCCGCAGCTCCCGTCGCCGCCGCTCCCTTGGCCTCCTATGCAGCTGCTCCCGTCACCACATACGCCGCCGCTGCTCCGGTCGCCACCTCCTACGCCTTACCCGCTTACTCTGGCTACCAAGGATACGGTGCTCCTCTAGCCTACTCTGGTGGATACCCCAGTGCTTTCGCCTGGAAGAAGAAGTGAATGAAAATTACGAAATCAGGACAGTGAAAATAGGTAATGAAAATAAATTATAGGTAGCCCAAAAAAGAGTCGTTTTTTTAACATAAATAAAGTGTTCCAACTATAGTTTATTTCTGAAACCGCCCAACCAATTAAGTACCTACAACATTTAGTACCTATACCATGAGTCACACTAACATTATAAAGGCGAAAGTTTGTATGTATGTGTGTGTGTGTGTCTATGTTTGGTACTCCTTATTCTCAAACGGCTCAACGGACTTGGATGAAATTTGGTACCAGGATAGCTTATATATACACATAGGCTACTTTTGGTCCTGGAAAATCATCGTGAGTCGCGCTAGCTGAACCCCGTCTGACTCCTAACGAACCTATCATAATCAATCTGTAATTAATAAAATAGATTATTTATTAAAATAAATACTTTTTCATTTGGGTTGCAGTGCCATGATGTACAAGACAACACGACCCAAATGATTAGATTTAATGCTTATGACGCCTTACGTGTAGATTCTGTGTGGAGAAGTAAACTTAAAGCGTCAAATATCAGTGTAAAACCTGCAACTTCATAGTATTTAATAACACGTGAACATCAATGATTATAAGAAATTATAGAAATTGTTTGCAATTTAATGAGGAATAGTCGGTCAGCTACAAGGAAGAATTTTTTTTTTTTTTTTTGTAAAAGTTAGGGCCAATTATTCAACTAATAATGTCAGATCATAATACCGTAGCGTTCTCGCAGTGGTTACGTCATTTATATATTCTAATTGAACATTTTCCAGTCAAGTTGGCTAATATCAGAATAGCATAATTACTCCTCAATTTTTTTATAGCTATTTTTTATACCTTTCAAGTCATAATCATATCACAATTGGTTAATAATAAACCAGATAAAGGCGACTCGAGCTTGCACACTGCACTTTGTGTACCACCCATTATATTTTTGTTTACTCGCTGCTCTATGATAACGATGCTATGAACACGCACCGAATTTGGAACTGCCCCATTGCAAAGAGGTTGGATTTCAACTTTGCTACAGAGTTGCTGAAAATGAAAACATTTTCGTAATGCGGCAGCGACCAAGGCTTGACTTCCTCAAGTCTTATTTTAATTTTTAAGTACTTCTGTGATTTGTGTTGTATACAGTTTGCGAGAATAAAATATTTCTTTTTTTCTTCCTATTGCGATTTGTATTTTAGTTTCTGCTAGGGAGGTGGAAGAGGGCTCTAGTGTGCTCCTAGAGTCAGCAAAAAAAACCATAAGGTTATTAACACGGCATAACCGGTCTGTTTGCCTTAGCATTAGATTAAGTGGATTACCGGGCATCAATTTTCTTTGTTGTCATAACAAAAGAAACGTTTTTCAGTAAAAAGCTAAGTGCCCAAAGGCGTCATAATGGACGTAATAAAATACCTCAATAAATCTTTTTATTCATATTAATAAAACTGTTCCCAACTCAAATATGTGTTTTGATCTTTTTTTCTGTATCGTAAAATATGAGCTTAAAACTACTGGATAGATTTTTAAGAATCTTGGTATTATACTCTGGAACGTAAAATAACAATAATTTTTTATTCAACAGTCAAGTCTGAGCCTCACCAATCAAAGTTAGAGTTTGACATACAATATTATGAAATAATTTTCAAAATGGTATTTTTGTATTTCATTATTATACGTAACTTGAACGTCGCGCAAGCATTTTATGGTTTCGGTTTTTTATGCGATGAATCAGACGTAACGAGCTGACGTTCCACTTGATGTTAAGTGGTCACCGCCGCCCATAGACAACAGAATAACGACTCAGTTTCTAATCTACATCCACACCCTTCCTCCGGAACACATCAACTCGAGTGACTGATTAGCGATGGATTACCAAGGGCAGTGGCATTAGGTACTACTCCGGATGAATTTGGGTAAAGTTTTACTGCTCGTTTAGGTTGCTCCTTTCGCACCACCCGAAGGAAGTGTAGGGATTCTGGGGTATTCAGCTAAGGAAGTGAACAATATGGTGTCCAAAACGGTTTTCTGCTTGGCAATGACATACAGACGCTGCTGTATCTACAGTCAACTGTACGTTGTTTTGCCGCAAATGATCAATGCCGCCAATGATTTATCGTAAACAAGACAAGTGACCGATTAAAAAGTTCGATAAAACCGACTACTTTCATCCCTTATTTCCAAACTATAATCGATTTTGACATCTTTGAAATAATCGCTATTACATTTTATCCCTGTGAACAAGAACGAGATGAATGCCGTTTAGGTCAGTTTTAGTTTCGTGAGCAAATAACAGAATCAGCACCGTTGTGTGTCCATATTAATAATTTTTAATTCACGTTATATCTGTATTTGTTTACAACGCCACAATGAAGAACAAAACTACAGCTTATTCATTGCCCATCCACTTTACTACTACAGAGATCAGTGACTAGAGTATACAAATGCTTGGTGGTAGATGTAACCTACTTACTATATAAATTCGGACAAACTAGGTCCAAGTACAAGGACAAAGTATAATTATTGTATATAAAACATTTTTAAAGATGTTCTTTATATGTAAGCACTAGCTTTCGCATCAATAGCCTATTAAAATCTACTTAGCGATACAATTATTTTCAATAAAAGAAATAAGTTTCATTAGTATAGATTAAGTAATGTTATTTCATTATCATATTTATGGACATCACCTTATTGCTACTTCTTTATAATCATGTCTTTTATACATGTAACCTACGACATATTATCTCTTGGAGATGTTTTATAGCCGATATAATTTGCGAATCCGGTTGTGAAAGAATAGTATAAAATGCTCGAATTGGGGCAGTTGCTCATCATTCAACCACGTACAATCTCATATTCTACCAAGATGTACAAGCTGGTGAGTCTAAATAAATATTTTATTTTAAAATTTCAATTTTCAAACCTTTCGATATAATTAACAACATTTTTCTTGTCTCTTATCCTGTACAGTCATTTTTGTTTCATAAATAATAATTCTAAACAAATAAATGATTTGTCTAAGTGTAAAGAAAGTTAGTTGCCTTATTTAAAAGATGGTCAATTTATGAAGGCGATAATATAGTTAATACGTAAAATATAAACAAGGAATCGTTCCACCTGTCTTAGTATTGGCTATAAAAGATAAAATTTTAATGATATTAAAAAAAATCCCTTCAGTGTGTTGCCTTCGCCGCCGTGCTGGCTGTTGCTGCCGCTAAGCCCAGCGTAGGATACGGCTACCCATCCTACGGAGCTTCCTACGTAGCACCCGTCGCTACCTCCGCCTACGCGGCTCCAGCTGCGTACCCGGTGGTCGCTAAGACCTACGCCGCTGCTCCCGTCGCTGCTGTGGCCGCTGCGCCTGTAGCAACCGCCGCCGTCGCCGCTCCCGCCGTAGCCACGACCTACGCCGCCGCACCCGTGGCCGCCGCACCCGTTGCCGCCGCACCCTTGGCCTCCTACGCTGCCGCTCCATTGACCACCTACGCCGCTGCTCCCGTCGCCGCCGCTCCCGTCGCCGCCGCTCCCTTGGCCACCTACGCCGCAGCTCCAGTCGCCGCCGCTCCCTTGGCCACCTACGCCGCTGCTCCCGTCGCCGCCGCTCCCCTGGCCTCCTACGCAGCTGCTCCCGTCACCACATACGCTGCCGCTGCTCCGGTCGCCACCTCCTACGCCGTACCCGCTTACTCTGGCTACCAAGGATACGGCGCTCCTCTAGCCTACTCTGGTGGATACCCCAGTGCTTTCGCCTGGAAGAAGAAGTGAATGAAAATTACGAAATCAGGACAGTGAAAATATATAATGAAAATAAATTATAGGTAGCCAATTGAGTAGTTTTTTTAACATAAATAAGGTGTTCCAACTATAGTTTATTTCTGAAACCGCCCAACCAATTAAGTACGATATTTAGTATATCATTAGTCACAAACGTTATAATGGCGAAAGTAAATATATGTGTGTGTATCTATGATTGTTACTCCTTACACTCCAACGGCTCAACGGATTTGGATGAAATTTGGTACCAGGATAGCTATATAAGGATATTTTTGATCCTGGAAAACCGAGGGTAACACCGCGAGGTGCACTAGCTGCTATTTCCATCTGAATTCTAGCGAACCTATCATAATCAATCTGTAATTAACAAAATATATTTTACATATATATTATTGCAGTCATCACATATACACATATGTATTATTCATTTGGGTCGCGGTGCCATGATATGTATGACAACGCGACCCAAATGATTAGGTAAAATTGTAAGAACTTAAAGCGTCCTTAGATTAAGACTATCAGTGTAAAACCTGCAATCTCATAGTCTAAATTTAAGGAATGAAACATGTGAACATAAGTTGTTAAAACAATTGGAAGAGAATGTTTTTGTTTAATGTTGGATTTTTTGGTAAATTTTAAGGCCGATTATTCAACTATTAATGGAAGTTAGATAACAATACCTTAGCGTTCCCAAAGTAGATTCGTTTGATATATATCTATTCTAATTGAACATTTTCCGGTCAAGTTGGCTAACATAATTACTCTACATTTTTTTAATAGTTGGTACAATCTTTCAAATCATTTTCATATCATAATTGGTTTTACCAATAATAAACTAGCTAAAAGCGACTCGGGCTTCCACACTACACTTTCTATACCACCCATTATATTTTTGTTTACTCGCTGCTCTATATAACGATGCTGTGAACACGCACGATTGAACTTACCTGCCACTTGGCAAAGAGGTTGGATTTCAACTTTGCTATAGAGGTGCTGAAAAAGAAAACATTTTCGTGATTCCAAACGATAATAAAAACATTTTAGTCTGGGGTTTTAGTTTCACGTGTGGCGGATGATGGCTCTACTGTGCTCCTAGCGTTAGCAAAAACCATGAGGTTGTTAACACGGCATAACCAGTCTATTTGCCCTAGCAATAGATTAAGTGAATTACCGGGCATCAATTTTCTTTGTTGTCATAACAAAAGAAACGTTTTCAGTAAAAAGCTATGCATAATATTGTAATAAAAACTGTTCCCAGGTCAGAGATGAGTTTCTGATTTTTTTCTAAATCCAATCAAAACATATAAACTCTGAAACTACTGGATAGATTTTTATGAATCTTAGGATGGTTGTAGCTTATGCTCTGGAACGTAAAATAACAATAAGTTTTTATGTAACAGTCAAGTGTGAGTCTCACCAATCATAAAGTTAGAGTTTGACATACAATATAATGAGTTAATTTTCAAAATAGTATTTTTATACTTCATCATTACTTAATATAAATTGAATGTCGCAACGACTTTATGGTTTCGGTTTTTTATGTGATGAATCAGATGTAACGAGCTGACGTTCCACTTGATGTTAACTGGTCACCGCCGGCCATAGACAACAGCAATACTACTCAGGTTCATTTACTTGCATTAATATTTTATTCCAGTTATATGAACGAAACTACTGAACCAAGAAGAAACATTTATTGTAATCCATAATTTAAAAAAAAAAAACATTATTTCAGTTTGAATATTTTTTCATTTAATGTCACCAGCTATAAACCAGTTGCCGATACAGCTAGTATAGCATAATACTTTATAAAATCTTATGAGTCATTATTGGTATTCATATTGACAATCTCTTAAGATGTTTTATTACATCAGGTACCATATACAGATCCGGCTGTGAAATCATATAAAATGGTCGAATTGGAGCAGTTTTTCATCATTCAGCCGCAAGCGTTAACCCAAAATCGTCTACAAGATGTACAAGCTGGTAAGTTGATCTAAAATGTGGTATCGCATACTAGGAAGCCTAAGCGAGCGCTTGATAATTGTGATGACCACTGGTACATCACAAGTATCAAGGGCCTAGTTAAGGTAACGATTAAATCTGCAAATAATTTAACTTTTAAAATTCAGGTTACGTCGATAAATGGACCGATTTTAATGGAACTTTCAATATCAGATAGCTGATATTACAGATATAAGGAGTAACAAAGTAAAAAGAATTAGGGATCATCGCAAAAAATTCCAAGCGAACGAAGTCACGGGGAACAGCTAGTTATTCATGTAACTCTATATCGAACCAATATTCCAGGGGCATTGTTCATTTTTATTTCAGTGTGTTGCCTTCATCGCCGTGCTGGCTGTAGCTGCGGCTAAGCCGAGCTTAGGATACGCTTACCCGACTTACGGCGCCTCTTACGTAGCCCCTGTCGCTACCTCCTACTCCGCCTACCCGGCCCCAGCTGTATACCCTGTGGTCGCCAAGACCTATGCCGCTGCTCCCGTCGCTACCGTAGCCGCTGCGCCCGCCGTAGCCACAACCTACGCTGCTCCTGCTGTAGCCGCTACCTACGCCGCTCCTGCTGTGGCTGCAACCTACGCCGCCGCTCCCTTGACCTCATACGCCACTGCTCCCGTCACCACATACGCCGCCGCCCCTGTTGCCGCCTCCTACGCCTACCCCGCGTACTCTGGCTACTCTGGATACGCCGCTGCTCTCTCTTACAGTGGTGGATACCCCGCCGCTTTTGCCTGGAAGAAGAAGTGAATGATAACAATTTGAAAATGTAAATCTTAAGAAGCCAAACGAACTATTTTCTTTTTTACATAAAATATACTGAACGGTTTTAATTTTACCTCATATTTTATTTCCTTAAATAATAAGCTATTAGACTGATAAACATAAATAAATGACTACCGATAGCTTTTGTACAAATCTGGAGGCCTACTTCGATTCTCAAAGGTTTGTTTCAATTACGTTCTTATATATACGTAATAAAATTGTACCTGAAACGTACGTCTATAAGATTGATATTTGAATGGACGTGCAGTCACATATCACGTACTCTCGAAGGTTCGATTTGTATTATTTAGCAAAACGTACGATTGGTTAAACGTTGAGATTTCACAGCTTAGGCCTCCAAAACCATGTAAGAAAATATAATATAATATTTGTACTAACAAGCTATGCTTACGTCTATCCCAATGCAGACGAATGGAAATTCAATGAAAATTATTCGTAAAGATTTATTCGCAACTATATGAAGACCATCTATTGTGCACCTACCAATATAATTCCACCTCTATCCCAATCACATTACCAAACAAAATAAGAAACATGAAATATTAATAATAGAAATAATATTAATTAAACTTTAAATGTACAAATTTGTTCCAAATTTCCCCAAAATCTGGCAAATATTTGTAATAACACTTGTCAATAATAATCAATTGTATTAGTTAGTTTGATCGTGTGACCTGTGACGATACGCTGAACGCTGTCAAAAGACATCGCTTACCAAGAAATGACGCGGGTCGCTGTCATTTTTCAATTTATTTTATGTGTATGTATATTGTAAATGCTGACCAGGCGGAGAGTTTGCTCAGCCTAAACAATCTATAAAGAACTTAAAGCGAGCTTCGCCACGAGCGCATGAATTTATGATATCTTTTATATAAAGAACCCTTTAAATACGCTAACAAAACAATATAAAAATTTCATGAATACTCTGTAAAGAAGAGAAAATATTTCAATATAATTAACTGTTTAACTACTATATACAATACTTATTGAGATTTGGCCGATGTTCTTACTTAGGGGATATTAGAGACTGTTATAAAAATCTTAAAGCTTATCTCTTTTATATATCTATCTATCTATCTATCTATCTATCTATACTTATAATAAAACTGTAACGGATCCAATTCTGTACATTGAAGATATTTAAAAAAAAAATTTTTGGGCGCTCTCTATGATCGATACTGAAGCCAAAACTGTAATTTTTTTCATTCATGTCTATCTGTCTGTCTGTCTGTCTGTACCTTGGCCGCGCATCACGCCGAAACTACTGAACGGATTCAAATGAAACTTGGCACGATTTGAGGTCATACTCCGAGGTAACACATAGAATACTTTATATCCTGAATTTCAGCACGGTTCCCGTGGGAGAGTCGAAAAAGTCAAAATATGTTTTTCATTGTAATTCATTAACGCGTTGCCCGATTCTATTTATTATTTTTTTGTTAGAAAGGAAGCACTTTAGACATTATCCTGTAAATATTTCAAGGTCATCGGTTTCGTAATTCAGAAATTACAGACATTACAACCCTCAGGCTTGGCCACGCATCACGCCGAAAGTACTGAATGAATTCAAATGAAACTTGACATGATTTGAGGTCATGCTTTGAGGTAGGAGGTAGGATACTTTTTATCCTGAAATTCAGCACGGTTCCCTTGGGAGAGGGGATGAAAGTCAAAATGTATTCTTCGTTATAATTAATTAACGCGTTGTGTGATTTCATTATTTTTTTTAGTTAGAAAGGAGACGCTATATAAATTGTCCCGTAAATATTTCAAGGTCATCGGTTTCGTAGTTTGGAATTTACAGACATTACAACCATCAGTATTAGGTCCAAATAACTTGAATTTTCAAAGGACTTTCACTGGCAGATTGGTGAGTTTATAAAGAGTAACTTAAGATACTTCTATTTACGAAAAAAAAAATATGGTTCCACGCAAATAAATGTTTTCCACGCGCACGAAGTCGCGGGGCACATCTAGTCTAATATATATTTCTAAATTGTAAGAATAAAGTTTTGTGTTTTGAGTGTACACATTATACATATATATATATATATATATATATATATATATACATATATATAATATATATATATAACTAATTCATGTACTTGACGTATTGTTTGTTTATTACTTCTATAAGATTATATGTTTAGAAAAACTTCCCTATAGTTGTTTACACCACTGACAAATCAGTAACTTTGTTGTTGTTAGTTTACTATGTATTTTATAATATTTATAAGTTTGGTTTACAATATACAATTATTGTATTGTATGTAAGTACTTCTAAGATTCATTTTAATTAATTACACGAACGTTAAATTGACTTCAACCTTTGAGATTTAAGAATCGAAGTAGTCAAGGCCTCCAGTTTTTAACAAAAACTGTCTCATCATCGGTTAAAATAAAACATTAGTCTACTCATGTTCATCAGTTTTTGCCTTCCCATTAGCTGTTTAAGGAATAATCCAAAAAGTTCTGAAAATTAAACTATAAACTATATTTTATGTGAAAAGAAACTAGTTCGATTGGCTCTCTACGATTTATATTCGTTGTAGGTGTACATTTTCATTAAGCTTATTTTCAAATTTTTATCATTCACTTCTTCTTCCAGGCGAAAGCGGCAGGGTATCCACCACTGTAAGCCAGTGGAGCGGCGTATCCAGAGTAGCCAGAGTACGCGGGGTAGGCGTAGGAGGCGGCAACAGGGGCGGCGGCGTATGTGGTGACGGGAGCAGTGGCGTATGAGGCCAAGGGAGCGGCGGCAACGGGAGCAGCGGCGTAGGTCGTAGCCACAGCAGGAGCGGCGTAGGTTGTTGCTACGGCGGGCGCAGCGGCCACGGCAGCGACGGGAGCAGCGGCGTAGGTCTTGGCGACCACAGGGTATGCAGCCGGGGCCGGGTAGGCGGAGTAGGAGGTAGCGACGGGGGCTACGTAAGAGGCGCCGTAAGACGGGTAAGCGTATCCAATGCTTGGCTTAGCCGCAGCTACAGCCAGCACGGCGACGAAGGCAACACACTGAAATAAAAATTAACAACTTATTATTGGTTGTAAATACATAGTTCTGTGGCAAATAAATTACCGTCATCTAGAGAATATTTTACCTTACCTATTTATTTATATACATTTAGAATCATATACATTATATTTATCAAGGGCTAACCGTAGCTTCCTCTATGTGCCTTTATCCGATCTTAGATCGACTTACCAGCTTGTACATTTTGGTAGACGATTTCGGGTTGCAGCTTACAGATGAATGATGAAAAAGTGCTCCAATTCCACCATTTTATATGATTAGTTCACAACCGGATCTTAATATGGCACTAGATGTAATAAAATAGATTTAGTGAGTTTGTCAACATGAGAAACAAATAATGAATCATAAAATTGATTGTGATGCAACTAATAATAAGTCTGAAATTCTTTTATACTTTATGCTATACTAGCTATATCCGCTGACTTTGGTCGAGTTAAATACTTTATTAACCAACTTTAAATTAAGTATTTTACTCTATTCATCTGTTTGATTATATCTTCAATAAGTCTTAGCCGATTACGATGAATATTTTTTATTAAACGAGGTATACCTCTAAAAGATACACATTAAAATGGCATGCAAAGATTCAACCAAAGAACTAAAATCGTTCTAAGAATTGGAAGTACGGATCTGAATGGAATTTCTATTTATATTAGTCTGGAATACTATTTTTGGTTTTTATCTCGGAAAAATTTACAATTCCCGTAGTGTGGCCAGCCGCGGGGCGCAGTTATGTGAGCTTTTGCTACAGTCGTGGGTCATCACCAGTGGATGTGGATCTTACCACTGGCTAGTGGTAAAATCAATCTTGCAAGATCAAGATTTCAGGCTGAATACAGAATCAAATTACAGAATTACAGGCAGTCTGCAACGTCTGTATATCATTGAAAAGCAATCGTAGACCGAAAAATATGGTGATCCAAAACAAGCTACTAGAAGCAGCAGAACTCATGCTAACTTTGTACGGAGAAGTACTGCCACCATACCTGGTAATCTACCGCCAAGTTATGGTGCAGTGCACTATATTTTGGCGGAAACTGTGAAATCACAGGTGCAACGCGATGCGATTGGATTTTGTCATGATTCTGCGATAACCATTTTACATCAGGAGGCCGTAAACTCGTTGCGTCGTTTAAATTACACGAAATTTTTTTTTTTTATCGAAAACTAATTCATAATGCTGAATGAAAAACTATCACGTTTAAATAAGAAACTATTCATATTTTATTTTATGTTCATCAAAATCCATCCAAAAATTTCAGAAGCGAATATTTCAACAGGACAAATAAACAAATATATATATGTCTTCAAGGTTCGACCCGGGAACAGGTTTACGAGTATTTATTTATAGCAGTAGACTGATTTATGTCCATTTTTATTGTGTTCATTATGATGCCCACCTTTTTATCTCTATTACTTGGGCAAATATGTGGGTAATGCCGTGCCAAAAAACTTCATGGTGTTTGCTGATGCTAGGATGAAACCAGGGCCCTCTTCCGTACTCCCAGTAGAAACTAAAACCCGACTGGATAACGAAAATATGTTATCCAAGTGAACAAAATTGCGTATTTTGTTTCTTTGAAAGTAAAGTTGAAATCCAACCTCTCTGCGAAGAAAAGAAGAAATAAACGCTTACTTCTAAGTTAAGTTTGTTCAAACCTACCCGACCCTTCAGAAAGAAACAGACCAGAAACACGAAATGCAGCGGTTCTTTTGTTTTTACGAGCATGACCAATTTTAAATGTAAGGCACTTCAATTTACATAATACATTATATTTTGCATGTATTTAGTAAAGCAGAGTTATATCAGGCCATAAAGTTTCATAATTTTGAAATAATTAGTTGTATTTTGGTAATATAATTATTTTCTTTGGCAAGGAACCTTGGTAGCGTTCTCAGGAAAGCTGTAATGATATTTATTAGCAATAATAAGCTGTAATATATAAAGCAAGATTGCTATTTCCATAAAAAACCGTTGACTTTTTGCAATCGGAATATTTCATTTACGTCTGTGTTAATAAAATGATCATAGTAACTCAGAACTCGAAATATATTATATTTATGTCCATATATATATTTTCTAATATGTAATTGATTATGGAAATAAATCTATGTCATAGTAAGAATTTTAATGTACATTAAATTTCATTAGAAACTGCATGTAATCTCGGTTAGTTTCAGTACTAGTATAGTATTATTATATCTGTGGTCTCAGCGATGCCAGACGGGTGCAAAAGTACGCACTTCATACTTTTTGGTCATGTTCGTATCATTAGTCTTAGTATCTTAGCTCGGTTGTTTTTTTGTGTAATCGTGTTTTAACATCTGAAATTATACATTTTTGAAGTAACAGTAGATTACCAATGAAGTAATTGATGTATATTATAGCGCTGTATTAAATTTTCATTTGTTATTATAAAAACTTTTATCGTAAGAATATGCGTTTTTACAAGAAATACAGGTTAACTGAAACAGCTAAACCCTATCTAAACACAATATTTCATCCAAATCGTTAGAGACGTTTCCGAGATACGCGAGTAAATATATACAAGAATTGCTCGTTTAAGGTAAAATGATTTTCATAGCAAGAGATGAGATTTCAAAGTTACAACAAACCCATCATATTTGTGTATTATTTGTGTTTCAAAGCGATAACACCAACACATTTCCAGCCACACCATAGTTTAGCGAAATTATGCGATTTGCATATAGCATGGAACGAGCTGTTTAACCACCTGAGCAAACTGTCGCCCACCGACGCCACACGCGTGACGAGACCGGCCGCCGCCTAATCGCGAAAATAAAATACATAACAAATTACGCCAATCAAAATTATTGAGATTAAGAAGAATATGGCCCGATCTGATTAGGCTATTCGGGTTCGGAAAGTCAATAATCTAAATATCAGCTTTCAATGTGTTACATACATTAAAAAATATTTCAGAAAATAAAAGATAAAGGTTTTTTGTTAGTAAACACATTACATAAGAACGGCTAAACTGATTAAAGTTTACGAAATGGTATTTTTGCTACTTCACGCGCAAATACAGCTGATTTTAAAATTTTAGTAAGCAGTTAGCCATTTAAAAGTTTAGCTTATTTCATTTTATTCCATAGTGAAACTGAAGATAAATAAGAAACGAATTGTTACCATTGATTAGAAGTAATAAAATCGATGGCTGACACAGCAGCTACAGTTTCCTCACAGGAATCGTATCGGTAACAAAAAGTGTCTGCGTTTGGCCAGCGCCTTAGTTAGAACACAAGCAATTTAAACGTGTGCGTGATTATTATATTATTTTCACATTTAAATAAATAAATATTCATGGGCATTTCACATAGCTTCATCTAGTCCCAAACTAAGCATAACTTTTACTACGAGAACCAGTTTACTATTACTGATTTAATACTTACATAGTACAAACATCTATGTTCGTCACGCAAAAGGTCTTGGGTGGGAATCGCATCCACGACCTACGGCGCAGAGGGCAGAGCTACCAACTGCGCATGCTAGTCAAATCACAGTGTAAGATAACGAAATTGTTTACGTTAAAAAGTTTAGATTGATTGTTAAACCCAGTGGTGCAGTTTTACCATTTTATAGAAGTTTTGTCAATTTTTTATTGACGTATGTAAAAATGCAACGGATTATTTTCTATAATTAGATTTTACATGGATGTAGAATTTTAAATTTGCATATAACTAACTTGTCAAAATTCCTCTTTGATGTTTATAGAATATATTTGGCAGTTTTTATTGTAATATGCGACCTAATTGATTGCAAAATGTCGCGAAATTATCTCTCTATCATTCATATTAATTCTGCTATAAAAAAACCGTATTTTATTCCGGTGTTATTTTGAAAACATAATTACTGTACTTTGTACACCGGGTCACTTTCTGGTTTCTATAATAACATTCTGGTTTTTGTTAATTTCTCAATAATGCAAAACTAGTTCATGAACCAGCTAACTTTATTATGATTAGGTATTGTAGATGTGTCTTTTTTTCTACCTTGGGAAGTACCCGACCAAATAAAAAAAGCAGTATAGCAGAATTCAGGAGTATCTCTGTTATATGATATCTTCGCCAATTATTGTAAGCCTATTTTGACTTATCTGAAAAAGCATGGCAAAAATTTACGATATCTGTACTGATTGATATATTTTTTATCTTATACTTACTTTCAATTGAACGAACGTACATAAATAGAGTGTACTTTAAATCACACGAGTAAGTTGTACACTAACCAATGATATTTTCACTAGAAAAATGCTTCTACTCATCGTAGAAAAATAAAATATACCTTGAATTTAGATTAAATTGAGATTTAAAAGGTTAAGGTGTAAGCTAACAGATTTTAAAAATGTCAACCTATATATTACAACTTAAAAAATACTTAAACAATACTCTTCTTCATACTTTAGGTACATAAAAACAGTATACTGCTGTTACTGCTAGGTTTCCTGAGTATTAAAGAATTAGAAAACCAAAATATATAATAAATACGCGATTATTATCGGTATAAATATATGTATACCTATGTACTCCTCACGGAACGAAACGTAGAATGGAATTTATTGACCTAACTTCGAATGCCCAATGACAAGTCGAGTTTTTCAAGCATGCAGCCTACGACTAAATGTTTGCATAGAAGTTTTATTAATTCTCTGATCTGTACGGTCGGATCCGGTTGCAAATGTTTCTATAAATTGATCGAATTAGAGCACTTCTTCGTCATTCAGTGTCGAACAGTCTGAAAAACTCTTCCGATATGTACAAATTGGTAAGATACCGACTAGAAATAAGTTTTTGTTAATAATTTATGGAAATGGTGTTTTGTCCAGTTTCCTAATCATCTTGCATATATAATTTTATACAAGATAGAATAAAATTCTAATCGTGAATAAGAGACTCTTATTCAATACCCACTAAAATATTTTTACTGTGGCTACACAGACTATGCAATTCAGTAGTTCATTTTATTTCCATAGGTGCTAAATCATAAAAGTATCGTAGACGTTCATTTATTTTTGTCTTTTTTCAATCAGACAGTTTTGAATTCTATCGAAAAAGAAGCATGGAATCGCTAATAATTGACTGATTTAAAAAACCAAAATCAAATTCTTTCATCGCATATTTCTCACCTGTAGCGGTAAAATTTCATCATGATATTTCTATGGGGCAACACCGAAAGTAGGGTACGCCCTTCCATTTAAAACCAAAAAGATCATCCAAATCGGTCCACTATTGCCCAAGAAATATCGTAAGAAATATACAGGCGAATTAAGAACATCCTTTTTTTAATCCGTTTAAGATATGATCATTAACTAAGACTAAAGTTCCAAACAGACCAAAATAGATGTTCTTAAATGAAAAATTAGGCAAATCATTCTTTCTCGCAAAAAAATCGTATCAATTGAGTACAGGAATTCATTTTTATATTATATAAATACAGAAGATATATATTATATAAGTAAATCTGATTATACAGACAAAATTTATTATGTGACTGTTATATATTTTGTATTTGTAATTCTGTTTCAGTGCGTTGCCTTCGTCGCCCTGCTGGCCGTCGCGGCCGCTAAACCTAGCGTGTTCGAATATGAAGCCTACCCTGAGGCTTACGTCGCGCCGGCGGTGTACGCTCCCTCGGTGTACGCTCCCTCGGTGTATTCTGCCTACGCCGCCGCCCCCGTAGACGCATACGCATACCCCGCTTACTCTAGCTACCCTGTAGCCTACGCAGACGAATTCCTCCTAAAGAAAAAGAAGTAATGTAATGATTAACAAGTCGACCAGTATACGATGAATAAATTAGTTTATATGTATTCGTTTCTTTACATTTAATACTCCTTCAAGACGATGATTTTAGGTATCGACTTTTGTGACATTTAATTTGAATTAATCTTGTCGATCAAGTGTTCTATACCGAAATGAGGGGTCATGATGATATAATATTGTATTTCAAGATTTATAATTATGTTGATTGCTTTATTTTGACTTGGAGAAAACAACGATTGAAATTTAGTTTTTTTTTATCGTAGGTTTTTTTAACTTTCGTAACTGAAATCGGTTCTTTATTATATGTTCCTTACATTTTCATACATGATACTTTACCTATAATAACATTATTTTATACAAAATCGCTGTTAAGTGGAAGGGGAGGCTTGCATATATGAGTCTATTAATAATTGAGAACTTTTAAGTAGGTATATTTGTTGCACGAATTATAACGTGATAATGAATATTATGGATAATATTTTCTAATGGACCAGGCTCATTGGTTTTTACTAAGTTTTCATGCCGGTTCAAGCCTATTTTGATAAAACTATTAACAAAGTTTCAGGGTTGCCGGCAATGAAAACAAAAGTATTTTGTCGATAATAAATGTTAATTTATATTCATAACAACAGTAATACATAATTACTATGTCTTGTGTTACTTATTGCTGGAGTTCTGTTCAATTTTATATATAGTGGCTGAATAAACTATTATTCCAATTACTATTTACAACATGACCAAAGCCTACGGACAAAACCTATTTACAAATAAATAAAATTGAAGTGTCTATTTGTAATGTCAAAATAACAGCTTTTTACCAAATTCATTTGAAAGTGTACACGCGGGGCTTATATAAAAAAGAAAAATTAATAAAATTTTGTCTGTCCATCTGTCTGTCGGTCTATCTGTCTGTCGGTCTATCTGTCTGTCGGTCTATCTGTCTGTCGGTCTATCTGTCTGTTTGTTCCGGCTAATCTCCAAAAAAGATGGACCTATTTTGACGGGATTTTCACTGGCAGATAGCTGATGTTATAAGGAACTAAGTAACTAAGGATACTTTTATTTTTGAAAAAGAAATAAGGTTCAGCAGGAAAAAAACTTACGCGGAATTTATTCGAGGGAATAAATTCCACAATGTCGCTGGGAACAGCTAGTTCATTTACAGAAATTCTTCGAAAATTATGCATCAGTTAGTCTCACTATAGATTATATTGGATCATCGAATAAAGTAAGAAAGTAAGTGTTTCTGTGTTTGTCCATGCCATCTGCGACACAGGGAATCCTAGTGCAGAGGTATGAGTGTGTAAACGTTTATGATAAAAAATCTAAACGTTTAATCATAATCGCTTAGTTTAAATTTTTATGAAGGTCAGGAAAGAATTCTCTGTGTATCGAGGCAGAATAAAATAAAATGGGCACTTTTGATCACTTTCAGTAGTATACAGCCGATTTGACATTTCCTAAAAGTATCACAAAAATTAATAACATTAGGTTATTAATTTTTGTGATACTGGTTAGGTTAGAAGAAAATAAATAATATAAATAAAGTAAATGTCTCTTTTTTCAGTTTCATGAAATGTTTAACACCAAATTTTTTTGCACTCTTTTGAATATATGTATTATATATGTGTATTCACAAAAAATACCCACTATTATCAGTTATCTACAATAATATCCAAAGTACAGGCGTTGCTTATTTTGGACCAAGATGTTGTTGTGTGAAATGTCCATGAATATGTATTAGTCATAATAACCATTCCTTCACTTCAATGTAAATTGAGCTGTATTACATCGACTCTAGATTTAAAATAGATTCCAATAACATAGGAATCGACAACAGAGAAGTGCCGGTGTAACGTCAAGGCAATATGAGTCACACCTGGTACCATCATTTTCTCGGTGGTCACTCTACGATTTCAGAGCAAATATTTTTTATTATTCGGTACATCGTTTATAGTACCAAATAAAAAATATTTGCTAAAATATAAAAATTTTGCTTTGAATAGTATCGGTACATAGTGTATGCAATCAAAAATATACAGACAGTTGCATTGAAATTTGTTTCCACTGTTAACAGTATACCAGTCTATTACAGTATAAAACGCGCACATCAATCAAACAATCAAGTATTCTTTTTTAATCTCGATTTAAACATATAATCTATAAATATAAAAAATTTCAACTCCATAATTCCATAACCATTCTTTTTAGGTTATCAGATTATAACCTAAAAAAATTATTGGTTCTGGAATACAATGAACAATCTCTTTTGTTAAAGGAATTTTTGTTCAGTTTGTTCAGTAGTATATCAGTACTGCCAACAGTACTGTAAAATATTTGAAAAGTTGATCTTAAATCAACTTCAAAAACATTTTGACGCAAATGATTTTCTACACAATAAACAATTTGGTTTTACAAGGGGTCGCTTAACACCGATGCTGGTGTTGAGTTAGTAACACATATATTTGATGCCTGATAGGGATCACAAGATGCGTTAGGTGTCTTCTGTGATTTGTGGAAGGCTTTTGATTGCATACACCATGAAACTTTGATCAGAAAACTACACCATTATGGTGTAAAGGGCAATGATCTAGATCTTCTAACCTCTTATCCAAGTGAAAGAGTATAATGAGTTGAAGTTAACGGAATCCGATCGCCGGGGTCTATGAGCGTTCTTCAGTAATCTATATTGGACCCTTCCAATTTTTTATTTACCTGAATAATCTTCCTTACGCGAGATTGTATTGTTTGCAGGTGACACCTCGTTATTATTCAAATTGAAACGACATCAAAATTCCTATTGACGATGTAAACAATGCTCTCTCTCTCTAAAGTAGTAAATTGGTTCAATGTAAACAATTTGCTACATAACGGAAAGAAAAGGAAGGGTGTAAGATTTGTTTTGGCTAACGTTAAAAAAGTAGATACTAATGGTAAAATTAATGAATGATGAATAGTTGGTTTTCGTAGATACCACAACGTTCTTAGGATAAATTTTAGGTAATAAGCTTCAGTGGGGCCCACATATTGACAAATTGCCGAAGAGACTTAGTTCTGCTAAGCTGGTAGGCTAGGCTGGTATATTTCAGCTACTTTCACATCATTATGTCATATGGTATACTGCTGTGAGAGCATGCTGCAGATATCAACACCTTATTTGTGTTGCAGAAGAGGGCTGTTCGCGTAATTTACTATCTTGGTCCCCAAGAATAAGATAAAAGAAATTGCGTAAAAGATTTAACTTACATTAACATAAATATACTTACGGTTACATGTCAGTACATATACAAAATGTTCTCAAAAATAGTGATAATCATAATGTAAACACTAGGTAAAACATAAAAATAAACTCACTGTGCCCACTACTAGGCTCCATAAGGTTCGTATACCGAGTTAAAATCCAAAGGTCGCTGATTCAAAGCGAGATGTGCGCTAGGTTACCCGTAGATGACAGCATAAGTTTTTATATATCTATAATAAAAATATATGTGTATTTCACTCACTTTCATCACGGTCGCGGAAAATCATGAGGAAAGCGGTCAAACTATATGAATATGAACCATACCAATATGAATGGGACCCCGAGAGTTAGTGAAAATCATAGAGGCCGATACGGAAGCCAGGAAGGATGGCTCATAGGAAAAGTACTAACTGGGTTTATATTAACAAATCTATTTTAACATAACCTGTATGACCCCCGAATTTTATTTATTAGTACCTACCTATCACATCAATGCAAAAGCGAAATTTATTATTTTTTACATCGTTAAGCCAATCCGGTTATAGATTATTTGTATAAAATGGACATAATTTGACGATATATCGCCATTCACTCCAAGTCAGTCTGAAAATCAACTATCATGTTCAAATTGGTAAGTGAGTTAACTTTATTCATGTTTCAGAACAATATTTTTCGGGTTTAACGCAATACCTAACGTCTCCGTAGCTAAGTTGGTAGCTAATCTTCCCTCGAAGCGAGGGTTCCCGGGTTCGATTCCCGGCCGGAGCAGACTGTGTGGAGAGCATATTTTGTTTTCTCGAATCTTATGTGTGTTGTTTTGTGTTTCTATGTTTGCCATGTGCAACACAGGGAATCCTAAGTTTTTAGTTAGCAGAAATAACGCATCCATCACCCACGATCTACAGCATAGGAGGCCGAGCTACTAGCAACTAAACTGTAAGGCCAATCCTAGGCACAAACTGCATAATTCAGATGTCCGTTATGTCAAAATTTTATCTCAGTAGATTAAACGCCTATTCACACAGGAGATTATCCCTGTGGAATATAAGATGAGGGTTTGGTGTAAAATTATAGAAAAAATATTAATAAACTTTATGTTTTAGTGTCTTCTTCTCGCGGCGCTGGCAGTGGCTGCCGCTAAGCCTAGCTTACCTCACACACACTCTACTCCAGTCACTGCATACTCCAGCGGATACAGCGGATACAGCGGCTACCCCAGCGCCTACTACGGTGCCTCTTACAACCCAGGGGTCACATCCTACTCAGGCTATTCAACACCCGCACCGTACCCAGCGCAATCAGTGTACCAAAGTTACGTTAAGAGTGTCGCTGCGCCTGTTGCCACTCAATACGCAACCGCACCCGTCGCTACCCACTACACAACTGCACCCGTGTCTACTCATTACGCAACCGCTCCCGTAGCTACTCACTACGCAACCGCGCCCGTTGCTAAGTATGCCGCCGCACCTGTGAGCACTGCTTACTACTCTGCTCCCGTTGCCACTCAGTACGCCGCACCCGTAGCTACTCAATACGCAGCTCAATATGCTGCCGCACCAGTAGCTAAGTACGCTACGGCTCCCGTGAGAACTGGATACTACGCTGCCCCCGTCGCCACTCAGTACGCCGCCCCCGTGGCTACTCAATACGCTGCCGCACCTGTCGCTACTCAATACGCTGCCGCACCCGTAGCTACTCAATACGCTGCCGCACCCGTGGCTACTCAATACGCACCTCAATACGCTGCTGCACCCGTGGCTACTCAATACGCAGCTCAATACGCTGCCGCACCCGCAGTTCATTACGCTGCCGCACCCGTGGCTACTCAATATGCAGCTCAATACGCTGCCGCACCGGTAGCTACTCAATACGCAGCTCAATACGCCGCCGCACCCGTAGCTAAGTACGCTGCAGCACCCGTGAGTACTGGATACTACGCCTCCGCTCCCGTGAGCACTGGCGCCTACACTACGTCCGTCGCGGCTGCTCCCGCCGTCAGCGTTGCCAGACCCTACTCTTACTCTGCCTACTCCGTACAGCCCTCGTACTACCCCGGCTACTCCGGTTACGGTTACTCCGGCTACTCTGGCTCCCCTGCCTACTCTGGTTTCACCGGCTACACTGGCTACCCCGCTCCCGTCTACGGAAGCCCTGTCTGGAAGAAGAAGTAAACTAAAGATTTTCGGACTGATAATGGAAATAAATTTTTAGGCTAATTTTGTTGTTTTAATCTGTACCTTCAATACAATGGTAAGTATACCAGATATGACTGAAAAATAGTTCGAATAGTTCGATAGTATATCAAATTATTACAAGAGTTTAGCAAGACACATCAATCTAATATAAAACACGAACCTTGCATCGATCGCAATGTAATGAAAATACAAAATGTGGTGAATAAATATAACATATATATTTTTTACCGGCTCCCAAAATGGAGGAAGTCTTCAATATGGTTCAAAATATGATTCTATATTTTTTTGATCAATCACTGGTCTTGCTACTATTATAAATGGGAAAGTTGAATGAAAAAGGATGAATGGATGCACGTTTGTTACTCAATCACCCCGGAACGCCTAGAAGTATCTGTATGAAATGTGACACAGAGATAGATTTATAATCTGGAATAGCTACTTTCTTTACTTTTACAAAGGCTACTTGTAATGATTTTAATGAAAATTTACAATAATATAGCTTATATACACCAGAATCAGTTCCTATTGTGTAAATTGGCCAAAATAAGTGTGAAGTTAGTCGGAAAAAAATATGTCACATGCGAGCTATTCTGGCATGCGGTGCAAAAACTGTAATAGTTGTACACGAATATAATGTATGGTGAAATTGTTTCTCTTAAATAGTCTAACAAAAAAGGCCGCGACAGTATATGTCACGGAAGAAGGTCTTGCACGGAAGAGTCTTTAGGGAATCATCCCTGCCGCCCTGCCGACTAGGGTGTCTGCCACATGCTACCCACAAAAAAAATGTGCTAGGATTCCCGATCTGTAGAAAATAGTTGATAATGTCAGCATAGGTTTTTGTTTTGCGGTTTCACGACTTTGTGAGCAAGACATTTATTTATATCAATGTGAGACTGGATCAGTTGGTAGTTGGTAACTCTACCATCTGCAATTTAGGACGTATGTTTGATTCCTACTCAGGACAAGCGTTTGTTTGACGGACATAGATATTCATTCTAGGTATATATATATTATGTGACTAGCTGTTCCCCGCATTTTTGTGCGGAACCTTTCGTATATCTAAAATAAAAGTTACTCCTTATCACATCAGCTATTTGCCATTGAAATTTCGTCAATATCTGTCCAGCTGCGAGAATGTGATACTCTTAATGCTAAGACTTTCAGCGCCGTCTATGTGCCTCTTGGAGAATGCCTGGAAACTCCTCATTGAAGCAACGCCATTGAACAAAGAATTCGCCACAAGTTTTGTTTCGCGAACGTTTAACCATCTACAAGGTTATATTTTGCTTCACGATAGAGACTTACCTACTAACTGGGATTATACATTCTTTTGTTTCCCAACAACAATTATTCCACACAAAATTCTATTCTTGTTCGCTTCTAAGCGAGCTAAATATATAAACAGATTTTTTTCATAATATTCAGTGTCATTTTTGGAGAGCTCTGTAAGACAGGTTTACTAGTCATAAATACTAAAAATGGCCAAAGATTATTTGGTAAGTACGCCCATATTCATATTGCTTCAAAAATTCGTCAAGGCAATGCCCTGTTTATCACCTGTCGATCCTTCAAATACTTAATACGTTAATTAATAGTATTATATAATACAAAAAGTGTAGATTTTTAGAAAACGGTGTATTTGGCATCCTAGCACCAAAACGCTCTACTGTGAGTAAACGATTTTATTTAAATAGTAGGGTGTACCCCCTTTGGGCGTGAAATACGTGATAAAAGTACATTAAAGATCATTACATTTTTTCATTTTTAAAATGATGTTCAATGTTTTTTTTATGAATGTTCACCGATTTCTCCGCAATTTATCAATGGATTTAGAATTTTTTTTTTTGATAGGATATGCCTTCATATTAGTCCCATAGACTTTTTATCAACATCGGTTCAGTAGATTGGTTGTTAAATACAAATAACAGGAAGAAATATGTCATCCAAGTAAACGAAATTGTGTATTTTGCTACATTGAAAGCATTGAATTCGGGATTTTTTCGATTTTTTTTTTATTACTTGTTTACATCTTTATTATGATATCTTTGTACATACATTGTTTGTAAACACTAAATGGAAAACGTTAACAGAAAACAACAATATAATAAAGAAACTGATCATCATATGTGAAGAAGACTAACAATATGAATGCATTCACAATGAACCAGAAGGTTATCCTCATCATGCGGGGAAGATCAGTGCTCTCGTCTGACATTTCCAACAAACAGGTTGTACCCAGCCCTCTTACACTAGCCGTGCTCATCATCCAGTAATTCTGCGGCTAATTGCTAATTGGACAAAGGCACTTTCGTCGGTGAAGTGGACACTGGTTTTGATGATATTTATGCCGGTCTTACTTAAATCCTTAGTTAACTAAATGTCATGTTTTAACCAACTTCCAAAAAGGAGGGTCTCAATTCGGCTATATTTTTTTTTTGCGGCACATTTATTTGCCTATTGCGGATCGTTTTGGATAGGGTGGGCGTAAAATAAGAAATAAAAAAATAATCACGTTTTTTATATTAAAATAATACCGTTTAGTTCCAAACTTAGTCCAAACTAATATGGAACTAAATAACTGATAGAATACTTATTATCGCCCATACACGGAACATGTATTTATGTTCCTCACACAAATAGGTATTTGTTCTGAGTGGGAGTCGAACCTATGACCTACAGTGCAAAAGGCAGAGCTATGAGGCCAATGAATTAAAGTATTGAAGATGGTTTATTCGATTTTTTTATCAGTCAATCATTAATAGACTTCTAAATCATTGCCTAACTTTAAGCTTTAGTGAACTTTAATTAATTAAGTACCATCGATAACAGTATGCACCTGATGTAAAAGTTCTTACCACCGAGTATAAAAAAATTACCGATAGTATAGCTCAGATTCACGGATACAAAAGTGCAAAAATGCAAAAAGACCTAAGTCGCACCGCGTTTGCTCATCAATCTGAGACGAGGATTTAAAGTAAATGCATGTAATTTCACCGGCACTTACTCTAACTGCTTTTCCGGACAAACTTGGCGCAGTGAAACTGTTACATAAGTTCGTACCTTTCACAGCACGCTGTGGACACGTGTATGAACTCACCTTCGGTTTCACGCGTTTTAAATAATCCTGCTAGGTGTGAGTCCGACTGGTACATTTTATTGCACACTAATTCCCCTGCACTAGGCTTCCACAGAAACACAAGACAAATACCCAAGACCCGAGAACAAACTTCATGCTCTGCCGGGAATCGAAACCGGGACCCCTCGCTTCGAAAGCAGGGTACACCTATGTTCTGTTAAAACACCGAACTGGTTTAATAATAGGATTTTTTTAGCCATTTGGTACGGAACTCTAACAGATACGCGTAATTTCTTACAGGTAGTTCTATTAGCGGTGTTGGCAGCAGGTTCTGCCAAACCCTATATACCGGGCGCAGGGTCGCTTTACCCAGGAGCTATACCATTCGGCTCCGTGTTGCCTGCAGCATATACCGCCCCACCAGTACCGGCTGTGCCTGCGGTCCCGTCTTTACCAGCAGGACTATCAGGATATGCAGGATACCCCTACGGATACTACACATTCGCCTATGGGTCCTCAGTGAGCATACCCGAGGTGCCTGTAGTGAATCCAGCTGTCCCAAGCAATCTGGCCTATACCTCAGCATACACCAGTCTGGGATACCCTGCTCTTGAATATTTTTACAGCCGATAACTTATAGGATATAAACACAAAGACCGATGTAGCTTACAATGTTATTTACATGTTTCAAATATATTGCATTTCATTTTCAATCGTCTTTGCATATTTTTTTCTATTATTTCCATTTTTCATCTTCTTATGAATATCAACATAGCAATTTTTTTATGATTGCTGATTAATAAAGTGTTATCTATCTATTTGTATACATACATAGATATAATACCTATATTATTTCATATATTCCAAGATAGGACATGACAATCTTTAACCGGGTACCACACTGACGAAGCCGTGTGCAGAAGAAGCTAGTTTTGTATTATTCACCATTAACTCGTTTTTGTGTAGTGTAATAAATTTGAATACGACATGTTTGAAAGAATACGAAGTATCTTTATTTGAATTGTCTATGTTTTCTCGCACACACCAAAATAATTTTGCATTAAGTATGCAATATAATAAAGTATTTAAATTAAAACCATTTTTTTTTTTATTATAATATAATGAGTGACGGTACTAGCTGAGGGCCCACCTGATGGTAAGTGGTGACCCTCGCTCATGACAACAGTATTGTGTGCGACTCAGTATGAGATCCAAATCATTATTTACTGAAGCATTACTTAAGAACGGCTCGCCCGATGTGGCTGATTTGTGTTTGTACGAAATGACGGTGGTAAAAATATATTTTCTATTCACATATAATAACAAAAGTCTGTAATTTAGAATGTACTTTTGTATTTGCACCCGTGCGAAGATCGCTAGTAAAAACTAAAACTCTCAAGAACATCCATCAAATCTATTACTAATGTAGGTGTCACCTCAAGGTAAATGGGCGAGTTCATCAATATAACCGTAAACTTAAAACCGATTCTGTAAGATATGCAAATAGTTTTTCATGACATTTATTTCAATGTCGCCCAGGAAGTTAAAACCAGTGAGTCACTAATTTATTACAAACTAATTTAGTAACATCTGCACTGCTCTTTTCAACATTGAGGTTGACAGCCCATATTAAGCAACTTTCAATTTCAATTTATGCTCAAATACACTCAGCTCTTTATTATATTAGATTAGTAGTAATCTTTATTTACAAGATTGATTTAATTTTTAAAGTCTGTTGTCGGTTGAAAACTAGGTCGGTAGGTATATTAAAAACAATCGAAATCGTGTATTTTTGTCATGTAATAAGTATTCTATTAACAAACACCTGCCTATAAGAAATATAAGAATAAGAATTTATTTATTTGCAACAAAACAACAAATACAGTACAAGAAATACAGTACAATGTGTACTGTATTAGTTGCAAATAAATAAATTAAGTAATCATTATAAAAACCTAATAAAAACCTTAAAGTTGCAAATTGGACTCCAACTCAGCATATGCTGCGTTAAAATTAGTGACGTCACGAACTGTTGTCATACACCAAATTAACGATTAACTAGTTTTAGTTCTGATTAAAATATTCACTGATGCTAAAGTATGACTTGTCTACGGGAACGGACTTGTTTTCCTTTTAAAACAATAGAGGTCTTGTTCAAAATCCATCCCCTTAATTCTTCCCTTCGGGTTGGTCGGTTAATTGGAACAAACGTAAACTTAACAAATAGAACGAGCTAAAATTATATTGTATACTCGTAATATGACATCCATATTACGAATAGTGTCCAAGTTCTTATATCCCTGAAGAACTCCTATGAAACGTTATATGCTAACAATGCTTTCTTGCGTGGGTAATATTTAACGTGCCCCAACGATCCCTGAGATCTAAAGTATTAAATGAGTTTGAGTTTACTAGGATAACACAATACAAATAAATAAATTTTCATGAAGATTTCATCTAGCCCCAAACTATATACAATGCCTAGCTATCAAGGCCAACGTATAGTACAAGATCTGCTAAGTTTACTAAGGGAACTGGATAACTGATATAGTTATTCTTTGTACATCCATATTAATACATATGAACACCCAAACACAGAATAAACATCTATGTTTGTCACACAAATACTTGTCCTCAGTAAGTATCGAACCGCCGACCTACGGCGCAGAAGGCAGGCTAAAACCAACTGAGCTGTGAGGCCAGTCATAAAATACGTAGCGCACACCAATATTTCACATGAGATCGCTCAAAATGTCACATCTCATAGAATAAATTTCGCAAAACTCATAACCATCTCGATCTTGAGAACTGGTTTTGTATAAAGGGTATCTTGCTCTACATAGTTTACATAATATACGGTCGCCAACTGGCCAATCGAACTAGTTTTGAAGGCGTAGCCTCCCACACTCGTTCAAGGCCGCGGACCACAGCATGCACTCTAGATTAATTAATTTGTTCACTGCCAATAATTAAGAGAAACCGGATTATTTTTTAGCTTCTTTTGGGTACGTTATAATTAAATATCATATCGCACGTATTAAAAAACAAATCTATTAAACAGGTATCGTCGATTTCATCCTTTAGACAAGAAGTTTTTTATACTTTTTGATCGTTTGGCTGTGACTAATGTCCATTGAAAAGTTACATGTGGGTTTGCATTTGACAGTGGACGCTATTTTATTTTTAAGACATCAAGGATCGATTTTCGCTTATAACTTGTTATTTTTGGTTCTACGATTAAAAGTTACTTTGCCAAAGTTGTAAATAGAAAATTTAATTTACAACAAAAAATGTTTCAATAATTTTTTTGTAAGTCCTATTGTTTGGCAGATAACCATAAAAACTATTTGTACCCCTTTTTTCAAGATGGCGGCCCTTTACACTAACCCTAATTGATATTTGAAAAATAAAATTGCGTCCTCTGACAAATGCATGCTAAGCCAAAAAAATGTAACATTTCAATGGAATTTAAGTGTATATAAAAAGGGTAAGGTAAGGGTTTTGTATGCGTCATGGACTGTTTTGTCGAAATAATATCCTCAACATAATTCCTTAAAAAAAAAAAACACTTTTTCAATTTATTTGAAATCCCATATTTTTGCGGATTAGATTATTATTAATTACATAGATTCAAAAAAAGAACAATTAAAAAATTGTTCTTTTTTTGAAATCTCAACTGGATTGCCAACTCAACGTTTTCTGGTAGCAAACATTACAGACAATTTGATTTTCCGAATGCTAATTTTCCCGAGGTAACAAAAACTAAATAATTACTTTGCCGCGTTTCTATTTTGCATTGATTACAAAAAACAAATGATTAAGTTATTAGAATGTTTAATTTCTTGAAATACTAATTAAATTGCTATCACACGTTTTTATGTACTCATGATCATAAACTGTGCTTATTATAAACAATACCGGTCAAGTGATACTGAACTGCTGGGATCTCATGTCACTCTTCATACACGATTAGGGCAACCACAGTAATCATTGCAACCGTGTAAGGTGGTTGGCGTATAAAACGTATATTTGTGACTTATTAATCTGTTCCCTAGTGACTCATATCAATCTTCATACACGGGTATCAGTGTAGGTAATCATTGTATTACAATAGTTGGCGTTTAAAACGTATATTTAAGAACTCTGAAATACGTATATAACAAATATAATATAGTTATATTTGTTATATAACGTAGGATTGCATTGCCTATGTCTATGATAAATAATTGCATAATCTGCAAATTGTACGGTACTTAGAATGATTTATTAGTTTTATTTTGTCTTTAAACACATTATAAAGTGCATATATTAGTATAAAATATATTTTAATGAGATCTGAATGTCAACTTTGCTTAATCTACTTACTCGATATAATCTATTAAGAAAGTTTCTATTGACATTTACCTCAAGCTAGATTGAATAGGTTTTACGAAACTAGGCTAAGAGGATTATTATAAGTCTGTTGACTAAAATAACTCTAACTTGTCGGCCAGGTGTTTGCTCTATTGATTTTTCAATGTTACATAATCTTTACAAATGACTGTCGCTATAAAACTATAAACTTTAATTTATGATTCTTGATCATGCTTCAAAAACTAGTGGTCATGAGGATCAAATTTATTATTTCTATTGGCAGTTTGGCTATTATTTTCTGCCCCAAAATGAGTTCATATTTTATATGATTCTCATTTTTTTTTGTCTTTATCACACAATTAAATAGGAAATAAAAAGAAACGTTTACATACTCATACCTCAGCACTAGGATTCCGTGTCGCAGATGGCATAGACAAATTCAGAAACACAAGACAAACACCCACTACCCGAGAAGAAACTTCATGCACACCACACAAAGTGTGGCCCGGCCGGGAATCGAACCCGGGACCATCGCTTCGACGGCAGAGCTACTACCAACTAAGCCACGGAGCCGTCCTCCTATATCTGAACTGATACTTCGATTAATTTGCAGCAAAAATTTTAAACAAATATTCCAACTCTGTAAAAACAAGCAATTAAAGTTTTCAAGTCGGTATACGATTTAAAAAACTGACGGGGCGAAGATCTACAAAAAAAATGTTTACTTGCATAAAACCTTACATCTTGCATGAAACCATCCTGCTAGTTTAAGGTCAGTGTTATTCTGGTTGCATTGCGTATAAAAACGCATCGAGCCCTTCGAAGGACATCATTCACCCTTGTGAAGCTATCCCACTCAAGCAAGATGTACAAATCGGTAAGTCCTTCCTCAAAAATATAATTTTAATGTTATAAGTACCCTAACTAAGCAGTAGTACTTGGACCAGGTTGTAGAAGAGTTGCCAAGAGAAGTACTGCTACCACACCTTGTCTCCGGCCGTTATGCCGCCATGCAATAGTACACTCGCATTACTGTGTACCAGTAGAAGGGTGTGGGTGCCGGTGAAATCACAGGCGCATGTGATTTTACATCCCCATCTTGGCTAACAAGCAATGGCCTTGGCCTTCTGTTACTTGCGTTGGGAGGACCTGAGTCGTATTATTGTTGTAATGAGCGGAGGTAGCCAAGTGTAATTCTATCTGATATGCATGTAAATTTAAATATGTACATATCATTCACCGTAACATGATTGTAGACTAAAATTAATATTACCCATGTAGAAATTTAAAAATAAACGGGGTCATTATTTTGACTAGAACAGGAGACTGATTTAAGAAATGGAAAAAATTGTCTTAGTTTCTTTCATCTTTTACTTCTCGCCCAAAGGGGGGAACTATTTAAAAAAAAATATCCACATAAACAACGGGCGAAGAAAAAAGTCAAAAGCAAAACACGCAATTTTGTTCATATGGATGACATATTTTTTCAGTTATATTGATTTAATAACCAAAATATACAACTGATTTTCTATGGAAACAATCTGAAAACATAATCTCTCAAATAAAAAAAGAATTTTCAAATTTGGTTTATAAATGATGGAGTTATAAGGTAACAAAAATAAATATACACGATAACCTCCTTCCTTTTGGATTTAGGCTGAAAAGAGCTATAATTTAAAACTAGTACTACTTATTACCATACATATTTTGGATCCAGTTTGTCAATAGACCTCTATGTATCCTCTTATAGACATCACCTAAAACAAATTCGATGGACGTCTGCTTCTAATGTGTGATATATGTGTTTTGTTTAATAAATATTCGAACTTATTATTTTTATAGTGTATCAAAATATTATATACCAAATACTTCGATCTGGATATACTACGATAGATATCAAACCAGCTTTTACAACAATGTCAAAGAATAAATAAACAACAGTCTCGCTTTTGTTTAAAGGTTTGCGAATAAGACCTTTATTCACTTATAAAAAGTGGAAAGTTAGTTATAACGTTTGTGAAATACAGGCAGTCCTCGTACTTACGGCATGTTAGTTTCTCGAAATACGCGACGTAAATCGAAACGACGTAAGTCGAGACATATTTTTTCGTATGTCATTGGCATCGCGACATGTGAATTCTCCTATGCCGGAAATCGAAACAAATGACGTATGCTTGAGGAATAGTGTCAAAACATTGTTCGACGTAACTTGAAACGACGTAAATCGAAACGACGTAAGTCGAAGGCTGCCTGTACCTAAGTCGTAGTCTGTATTATCACAATAGGTGCCACATTTATATCAATGACTAATCTTAATCAAATGATATTGGAACAGAAATCGACCACCGATAACTTTGACCGACCAGTTGAGTTCCAGTTTGTATTATCGAAAACCACAAGCAGATGCATACTACCACCACATTCTACTGGATGGATTCTATGAAATTTAGAATACATTTTTAGTTTTACGCTTATATCACGGAAGGGGTAGGCAGAGCCTTGAAATGGGCCATTTCGGGAACGTAGACACGACAAGTGGCGAGCTCATCGCTAATCGCCGTGTGATGTTAAAACAAAACATGTTGTATCCTACTGAGGGATAAAGGCATGTGGATGATAAACAACAGTTAACAATAATATACAATAATAAGTTATACTTATTATTTGCTGATTCTAAATACTTATACTCTTATAATTTCAGTTAGCTTTCTTCGCCATCCTGGCCGTCGCGTTGGCCGCGCCTGCCGCTGAACCAGAGGCATCCCCAGAACCAGGTGCAGCCATTCTATCCCCGGCACTCGCGTACCCTCAGCTAGCTTACCCAGCTGCCCACATCGCGTACAGCGCACCCCTCGCTTACCCATACGCTGGGTACCCAGCGTACCCATCGGTACCAATAGCCTACAACAAGATCTACTGAACACGGCTTAAGTGATGTTCTTCTCGTGAAATTCGAGTGTCGAAATTCAATAAATTCTTTTTCCACCTTATTGTTGTGTTATTTGTCTCCAGAAGTAAAATATTATAACCTTCATACCTTCAACCTTCATGAGTAAATAATTGAAAGATTGAGCGAAGCGAGAGATTTTTTTAATTCGACTTGTATAATGTGGATATTTTTAATTTTTCTTATAAACCGAAATGGTTTTGAGATACCTACAACCTTTTACTGAAATCACTAATAGAAAGAAATGGCTCCAGAGTACCAGAACCATTAGGACCATCATAAACCACTTTCTAAACTTTTGTTTAAATTTATTTCCTTCCTCCATCAAACAAATGCAAGGAAAATGAACCTTGAATTTTATAATAAATCAAACACTTAATAGTATTTGCTAGTATCAACTAAAACCCTTATTAAATATTTCAATTTTTACAGATATTTCACGCTTAGCTTATTAGCTTTATGATACCTATTCCTAATTATTCATTAAGGAAAATCCATAATAAAGCGATTTAAAAACTAAGGCTGTCGAGATAAAATCTGTCAAAGATCACGGATGTTCTTCTAAATAAATTGCAATATTATAATGACCAATTAATGCATAATATATCTATTTGAAACATTTTAATTGATATTAGTAGTTACTAATGTGTAGACTCGTGCTTTATGTCATATATAGTTTTATTTTTAAGAATATTCGTTTACACGGTCATTAAGATGGAATCTTAATTTAATGCTGTTTGAAATCATTGTAATTAATTTATCTGGCAGTATTATCAGTAACGTAATTATCGAAATTCAAAGACAATTTATAACATTACGTGGGCGCTACTACAAATATAAAAATCAGCAGAAACGTGATGAGAAGGAAATAATTTGATAGAAAAAGGAGATAATTTATGTTTCTACATGAAAAACTTTTTTGATGTTTATAAATAGCATGCCTCACCCTGGCTCTAACGAACTAGCTTGAACATTTTTTCGTCATTTTTATCGTCGTAATTTTGACACTTCTATGCCAGGCAATCATGATTCAAGCAATCATGATAGTTCAGGGGTTTTTTCACTTTCACTCAGTTTCCACTCCTAAGATTTTCTATGTATGTTTATATCATTTTAAACTTTTTGTAATGTTTATATCATTCTAAGCTTAAAAATCGTAATGATGGATGGGCCAACAAAATACCTTCTAATCTTTCGAAAAATTCAAAATTATAACGTTTATACCCGATCTATGAGAACTATACTTAAGCCAGTGTCTGGGACTGTGTGATCTTTCAACGCCGAGTTCAAATAAAGTAATATTTTCTGTTAACAAATAACAATAAATATTTTGATTATGATAACCTGAACCATATTATCTTGATTATTGATTTCGAGGTGAATTGAGGACACTAAAAGTTCAACTACGATCACCTGGATGAAAAACAAAGCATTGTAGTAAATCCACTTAACATACCCGCCTCGTATTATTATCCATTTATGTATCGATACCATAACAAAAATACCCAAATTTAAGATTTTTTTGGTTTGTACTTGATTTTCATTCAAAAAATTTTAATGCAACTTCAGCTTAGTAATTCAAGCAATATCGGCTATAAGTTTACCACTAGTCACCCCATGCTCTCATCAATAGATGAGATCATTAGTATCTCTGGAACTTCTTTCCAATTCGTGGAAAAGGCCTGACTGTATAATCTAAAATACTAAATAATATTGAAGAAAAATAAAACAAAAAAGTAATGCATCAATTAGCTATATTACAATCATCAGGCGAGTCGAGGTCTATTTATTGCGGTTTTAAACTTCAACGAACGTAGTAAGCTCCGGAGTACGCGTAGGGGTAGGCAGCTGTATAGGGGGAAGCGTAGGCAACGGGCGCGGCATAGGCAGAGTAGCCAGCATAGCCGGAGTAGGTCAGGGGGGCGACTCCAGGGGCGGCGTAGGTGTAGACATCAGGCTTTGGGCTGGCGAGAGCAACCGCCAGCAGAGCGAAGAAGGTGAACTGTGTATTAGAAATTAAAAGTTAACACTAATTAGAAATTAAAAATTGCCATTTGCGACACAGAATTCTAGTCCCCTGCACTAGAATTCTGTGTCGCAAATAGCATGGACAAACACGGAACACAAGATAAACACCCAAGAACCGAGAAAAAAACTTCATGCTCACCGCACAAAGTTGGTCCTGGGGAATCAAACCCGGAACCTTGAAAGAAGGGCTACTACAAACTAAACTATGGAGCCGGATAATATATTATATGAACGAGATTAGATACGCGTTCTTATAATTGTTCAAACACTATCTATTATGGCCCATTTTAAAAGAAAGATTTTACTATTGCTGTGTTATACTCAGTTTGCGAGTAAGTTACTAATAATATCATTCAGGTATATTTAGAAAAATTATTTCCAAATATACCTTAAATATTATGTCTGAAAATGTGTCACAATAGGATTTCATGATATTTATAGCAAAACTAATTTGGTTTTACGTATATTTCTGACGGTGATTGTAAGAAAAGTATTTTTAGTTAGGATCTCTGTTGTATCATTTTTAGTGGCTATTATCGGTAAAGGCATTATAATTTCAATATCATCATATTTATTCGCTCTATTTAATAAAGACAGTGTTTTAACGGACTTCAAAAAGGAGGGGGTTCTCAATTCGGCTACATGTTTTTTTTGTTTTTTGGAAGTATCTCTTACGATGACTCTTTTTTAAAATACTTCTAAGGTCGTCCCATAGAAGTTTCATGAAGAAGTTGTACTAGAAAAAATCTATTTTGACACGACAGAACATCAGTACAGTGAACAAAAACAGATGGCAGTTTTTTTATTCAATCTTTTTTTTTGTAAATCATTTTAATTATGTCAAAAGTAAAAATATTTTGATATTTATTTTATATTAAAACTTCTAGAAACGGTGATAATAATAAAAATACCTACTTATTACCTCCGTGCAAAAGGAATTGCGGTGTGATGCCGCCTTTCTCAAAATATCTTTCCGTGACATTGCAAGTCAGTGCGTCTCATTTAAAAAAAATTTCACTGTGTTGTATATAACTTCCGATTAGTGATCGACTTTAGTTCATTATTAATAATAACATCACAGTTTGATTTATATTTTTATAATACAACATTTTTTTTTAATAGGGCATTGTAATTAATTCCAACTAATAGATAGATAGATAGATAGATAACACTTTATTGCTCACATAACAAAACAACACATAACAAAATAATATAACACAAGTAATGTGAAACAATGGGCGGTCTTATCGCTTTAAAGCGATCTCTTACAGACAACCTTGGATGGACAAGAAGTAACGGATATTACTAGGGGCATTGGGTGTATCTACAATATATTAAAGTAACTATAATAATATACTACGAAATAATTTAAAATAATATAACATGTATTAATGAACCTACATAAATATTATATTTATACCTAATATATATTATATATATATTTATACAATAATATAAAATACATACAATAAATAAGGCAACAAATCAACGGCAGCACGACAAATAATGTTCCTTTAACAGTGTTTTAAAGATTGGAAGGGACTTAGCGCGTCTGATAACTACGGGCAAAGCGTTCCACAGACGGACAGCCTGAACTGTAAAAGAGTTACCGTAGAAAGTAGAAGTGTGCTCAGGGGTCTGCAGCTGAAGCGTTTCAGACGAACGCAAATCACGCGAATGAGAAAGATGTAGAAATTGAAAACGAGACTTGAGATAAGGAGGTGTAGAGGGAGAAAACAAAATATTATACAGTAGTGTAAGATAATAATAGATCTCAGTAGCTTTTCATTCATAATTAGAATAAATATGGTAAACACCAATATGTTTAAATCTCAAAATAACCTTTATAACCATTATTAAACAAACTTCCTCACATTACCTGGAACAGTCTACAAATCCTCAAACAGTCTACAAACAACACTGGGATAATCATATCTGGCTTGTTATAATAATTGAAGGATAATCGAGGTAATACAACATAACAAGCTATATTGTGCGCCCTTATTATCGTATCCAGAGGTCTATAGGGCAATACCTTCAATGTCACTTCAAGGGCGACGGATTTACACGTCGTTGGCAACAACATAATGACTCGAACCGACTGTCTATTTATACGAGAAAAACAGCTTGTTGATCCCTGTTGGCATTGAGGCTGGGATCAAAGATTGTGAATTTAATTTCCAGGACACAAATTGCTGCTTTCGATTATTTACGTAATAACACATGTACTTATACGAATGATTTAATATATTAAAATTTGATTTTTAAATAGAGATATTAATTATTTCGATAACCGTTCAATATTATATTGTTTCTAATGTCTCTTACTCATATTTCACGCAGTGAATATTTTTATGGTTCTAGATTCTAGAGAGGTGAGGATATTTTTAACTTCCTAACAATGTTTTTAAGATTTAGTTCCCAAAAGATTTTTCAAATATCTGCTCCGGAAAAGTGCTCGCTCGCTAGGTATTAAACCTTTTTGCTTCCGTTTAAATGTTGAGATCGGGTCACCAAGTAGGCGTCTAAGAGAAATTTAATAATACCATTTTTAAAGCAATTATTATTCAAAACTAAATACTTTTAAACATTTTGTTATTTATATAAATCTAATACTCACCAATTTGGCGAACATTGCTGTAATGTACTTGGAGTATTGTCAAGTGATAATCCTAACGACAATGTCCAGGTTTATATACTTGCAGTACATGTACAACCACGCCTTAATTGGTTGTCTTGTCACAACAAAAAGTGTCCTTGATCTTCAAAGTATAAATAGAATATTAGGGTACTTACATGACTACTGATGTGTATCATGAGTAATCGATATCCGCGTTGAAGACCTATTGTTATTGTAACTTCAAAAGAGATACACAAAACATAATAACATCAATAAGTTACCGCCTTATCACTATTATGAGAACGTGATAAGTGATGAGCTTTTGCCGCCTATAGCACATTCTACCTCTAAATCATCCACAAATCATTCCATAATAATGCGATAGCCATGGCACAACTTTTATCAACGAAATTGTTACATTATGAAGTTTGTAAACGTCTTAAAAATCATTATGACGAAGAAAATTGTATGACGACAGCATCGGACAATTTCCGTTCAGTTAGAGTAATGACTTGCGGAAGATGGTTGTCAGAAATGGGATGCAAAGCAGCTCTGCCTGCACTGAGTAGAAAATCTCGTTAAACATATATTTCTTAACAAATTGTTGAATGATCAACTTTACTATCTAAAACTTCATAAGATTTATGATAGAATTTTTTAAATATCACATTTTTTACAAAAAGCGTATTTAAATAACATACCTACTTGATTGACCAATGCATTAGGCAATTGTGTACTTTTCTATTATAATAACTTATATTCGCCGATTTAAATCATGTTTAAATATTTACTGTACTGTTAATGATAAAGCGCCATAACTTACTGTCGCTATGCTCCACGACATGCAAAATAACTTGTAATATCATTGTAACATTTTCAAATGTATAAGTATACATAAGATATATATTGTTTATGAACAGGATCATGCTCGCGAAAAGAAAGTAATTCTTCCATGTTTTTTACCATTGAGGATCGAATTATTACTAAGTTTAACGCTTGTTCAAACAAGCGATAAAGTTAATATAAGAATATAATATAATATAAGAATGCATGATCTTGTACGTATATATTTATTTAAACAAAATGACGTTTCCAAGAATTTTTCAAGCATTAAATGGAAATATAGTACGTATTTTGACTTTGTCTTCCTCGTTAATTCGGTCACTATGTTTCTTTTAATTTTAAATACATCATACGGAACTATAATTCAATATCGTTAGCAGTAAATCAGATTCCTAATCTTCTATCAAATTACATATAAGGATTAGTAACGATCTAACACAAAAAATTATCTCGAAGTTTTATGATATGCTATAAAAAACAAAACCAGATCTTTCAAAAGTGATTTTTAGCAATTGACATTTTATAACGACTAGCCAGCGCGCGATAATTGAGTGAACTTTTCTTAATTAAAAATTTTTTGGTGCCGACATATCGTAAATCATTCTTTTATTTGTTTAGATTTTAAGTTTTTATCGAATTATATGGATTGATTCAACTAATTATAATATTTTTATAACTTAAGCTACGACGTATACAATGGAATAAATCGGATTATAACCGTTTGTTTTTTTTAATGACTGTAATAACTATATACATATCTGTAAGTTGATACAGACTGACAAACATACAAACGGCCTGTTAAGTTTTAAAGTTTTAAAACTCTAAAAGGTACAATTATTGGAAAACACAGCATATATGTTATAGTTTTTGGAACGTTCTTTTTTTTGATTTTTTTTTTTTACTTCAAATAAACGGAGGAAGTTATGAATTCATCTGAAGGTTTTCTTCATATTTGTTACGCGATTTCTTCCCCAATTCTGGACTGATTTCAATGATTGTTTGAGGGTTTACCTCCAAGGTGATCCCATAGAAATTTAACGAGGAAAAACTACCCTCTAAGGGCGTCAAATAAGTCAATAAGTGGTGAAAGTTCAATACTTTCACCACTTATTGACTGAAGTCGGTTTATTCTATTTTAACATCAGTCAACTATTGGTTATTATGGTACCAAACGGAACTCGTAAGCCGTAAGTAAACTCGTAGCCGGTGAAATTAGAGGCATAGATAAATATCTCAACTACAAAATTAATTGAAAGGCTAGTTAAATCAAACAACTATACAGTTGAAAATTGAATATATTTTACGGAGAACCAAAAACAAAAAAATAAACGAGTCCAATCACATCCTGGTATCCATCAATAATATCCGTATCCGTAATTATATGGTGACGCTCCGTAGGACCCGTAAGAGCCATATGCTGAAGGGCTGGCGTAGCCATTGTAGCCGCTGTAGTAGCCAGGGTATCCCGCCGAGTAGCCGTTGTAGCCGTAGCCACTGTAATACTGAGGCCTAGCGAGCGCCACGGCAATCAGCGCGAACAAAAATACCTGAAATTAAAAATTAGACGTGAATGGTTTGTTTACTTTGGTGTAAATATAGAGTTCTCATAAAACAATCGCAGTCAAATTACGTTGATAAAAATAAACCAGCATAAGAAAAATTGACTGATTAAAAAAATTGTAAAGCTGCATTGAATTTCAAGTTTTGAATTTGTATGTACTTCCTATTGAATGCTGCCAAGTAACGGTGCACTGTGCGTTGCTGTCTTTCGGTGGAAGGGTGCGGATGCCGGTGAAACCACATGCGCATGAGACGTTACATCCTCGTCTTGAGTGACGAGCGCTAGGGGTTGTGACTTGGGTCTTCTCATACTTCGGTCGTATTTCTGTTATTATGGGCGGAATTAACCATTCAACATCGATTCAGCCGTCACATTTATAACAAAAAATGTAGATTATATTGCACTCTACGGATATAATTTAGGAATGATACGATATAAACACGTAGTTGCAATCATGCTTTTACTGTCATAAACTAATACAATTTAAAGTTTGACCCTTGACGTAGAATAATGATTATGGAGGTCTCGCGAAAAATGAATTACTGGGCTTACTTCATTTTTTTATTATATAATTGGCAGCATTGGTTGATCATGGTTGATACAAATCCAAGCGAGACTGAAAATGCTACCAAAATCTTTTTTCATTGAAAGATGTTTGAAAAACTTCCAAAGGTTATCAATTCGGGAATTTTTCTTTTTTTTTAATAGTTTTTACCTCAAAAATCCGACTTTTATCGTATATCCTACATACGATAAAGGATCTTTCAGATTGGTCCCACAGAAATTTTATCTAAATCAACATATTAGTTTGGTTTTTAAATGTATTTTGATTTAAAAACCAGTAGATTTGCGGTAGAAGGCATATTCGGTTCCCATCCGTCTGCCTCAAACGAATCATAAAATGTAATAAGTAATTTAAAATTAGCTCCTAATTGTTAGTTTTAGAGTATACCTGTTTGTGGATTATTTCTATTTTGGGAAATCTATCACAGAGAAAATATTCCCAAGATTCGTGACGTAATTGAAACGTGACTCTTGATTTGTTTACTAATTGACAACGAACGAATCACGTGATCACGGGGAAAATTTTACGGCAACTTAGATAATTAGGATTTTGAATGTTATCTACGTATCCAGGTAAAATGGACTAGGGACTAATTTATGATTAAGAAATGGTATCTCCGGAAGCGCTAGTGGCGGAACTTACTTAGCTGTTCAAATAATCTCAATAAGCAAAAAAAATCAGAAACATTATGGGTGATAATTTAGTGGTATTTGAACTAAGCGCTTTCTTTCTTTGAAGCGTACGTTTTTTGTTGGTCCCGACTGTTCTAGTCATTAAGACATTTTGGAGGCCTTCGGGTGGCTTGAAAACTCCGTCACCAGAGATCAACTCACAAAAAAGAAGAAGAAAAACATGGTATCGTCAGTTTCATTTTGTCTAAGTTCGCGGTAAAAATGAGCTATATGGTCGATTATAACTATATATAGACAAGATTTATATATACTAGTGATCCATGTTACTTATTTCCGTAGTTAAGTACTTTCAGAGTCCTCACCCGTATCCCCGGGAGGTGCGAAATAAAAGGTTCAACCCAAAGTGGCAGTAGAACTTGCATGGTGCTGGTGTAATTACAGGCGCATCAGACGTTACATTCAAGTTCATAATTCTGTAGGGTCCTAAGTCGTTTAACTATTATTTATACTCGGTGGTAAGCACTTAACATCGGATGAGATACACTTAAGTCTCACAAAAAAACGTTAAACTTCAAATTAAATGTCTTTGCTACGATTGGTACAAGGGCTAAAACCACTTACCAGCTTCGCGAACATTTTAAGTTTTATGTACTGCAGGCTCCTAGTTCCCAGTTAAACTTTGCGAAGACACTGTATTGTTTTTTTATTATTCCCAACCTTTATAGGTTGACCGTGTCCTTGGGAATGTTCGAACAATAACAACCTCTATATGCTCTGTAGGGAATCAATGTAAATTATCAGCACAGACATGGCAACGCGCTCTACATTATAATTAGGCTGCCTTTGTTTTGGTCAAAATTGTGCGCTAAAAATGATTTCAATAATATCAGCACGTAGAGTATGCATTTGGTTTTATTGCTGGCTATTCATAAAAAGCATCATTATATTACTTCTGCCATATCCGTATTGTGTTTCACTTGAAACGATGCAAAGTCTAATGCAAATTACACAGCGCTTACAAAAGAGCAAAATTATTTCGAGCAGCGTTAGACAACCGGGCAATATTAGTATATGTTTGTAAGATATATCGAAAGGACTCTGTTCTAATGTACAATGTTCGGTCCTTCATGACTGAAGATCGCGATTACCATGTGTTCGTGTGTCTCCATCGGTTTCTGTCTATGGCCATCCGGACTACTGTCTCAAACTTAGTAGAGTGGACTTCTTTGAGCTGGTCTGACCACTGCATTGGAGATCTTCCCCGAGACCGCTTGCCTTCTGCTAATGTAGCCTTAGTAGGTTAGAAATGACTTGAGAAAACTAACTAAATTATAAAAACTAGGATGTTACAAGTTGGTTCGATTTGAAATTGTTTATACGTTTATATGTTATAAGGTATACGTTTATAAGTTATGTGCTTCTAACATTCAAATTCAGCAGCTAGCCTGCTAGCGCAAGTCCGATGCATAACCTATTACCATGGGGTAGCTGCCCCCTTGATGCAACTCGGGTGCTTGACGCAGTCAACCTCGATGCCCGTACCTGGTTGTCATTCCAAAGAATTAAGAAGATACCTACTCAAAAAGATTTTTACACTCACTATTGTTACAAGATGACATTAATTTTAACTATAATACAAAAAGAAGTTAAATGGCGGAAAGCGTTGGTGACTCACGTTGCCCACCTATTATTAAGGGGTTACTATCACTCTTTACAAGTCAGGTCCCTACTGTATGAGAAGACCCAGGTTAGATAGCGTTGCGCCCCTCACGTTATTATACGGGGATGTAACTCGCATGCGCCTATAATTTCAGTGAATATGTAATTATGGGATCAATTGATAAAAAATTTAGGTGGCTTCATAAGTTTGATTCCTAACATAATCCAATAATATTTATGCGAAACATTACAAGCTCAGCCCAAACAAGGGATGCGGATGTGACAACGGGATCAATGCCCGCTCATGACCTTGGAGTTGACAATGTTAGCATCCTAACAAAATAGATCATACACAAAGATCAAGGTTGTATTTGAAGTATATAAAGCTCGGTACACTGAAGATTTGTATGATTCAGTACTCTGCAATCGCAATTATTCAACATGTTCGCTAAGATTGTAAGTATCATAATATCATATATAAATGATTGTAACTTTTCCATCCCTAACCAAATATTGACATCCCTCTTAAAATCATCATGGTGAACATTGTTTTTCCAGTTACCGAGATATTTACCATGATTTTTGTTTTGTTGACTCCCGATATTTCGACGCATTTTCATGCGTCATATCGGTCTACCCTGTTACGCACTCCTTTGTTACATCCCAGGTTTCGTTTCCTCTTATAACTCAAAATAACAATAGAATGGAGCAACGCAAATTAGCCAAGTTCGTCCGCACAAGTAGGTACCAGCCACCACTGGTCATCTGCCGCGCAGTAATGGTGCACTTGCATACCTATTTCGTAGGAATGGGGTGGAAATTACAGGTGGAAATGGCATGAGATGTCACATGTCCGTCTCGATGGACGGTTGCAACAGAATGCAATTAGGTCTTCTCATATTTAGGTTCACTGATTTAAATAAGACCTAAGTCGTATAACTTATGTTATGGGTGATAGTACTTCCTAGTGCAAAAACTAGAAAAACAACTGTTTGTTTATCATAAACTATTGAATTTCAGCTCGCCATCTTCGCTCTCATCGCTGTGGCCTTCGCGGCTCCCAGCCCTAACCCCGCCCCGGAGCCAAAACCTCAGTACCTGACCTACTCTGCCGGGTTAGAATATGCCTACCCTGCAGCTGCCTACGTACCATCCGTCGTGTCTCCTTACAGCGCGCCTAGCCTAGCTTACTCCGGATACCCTGCCGTCAGCACCTACTACCTGCGAAAATAACTTACCTCAGTGATTTCGAATTGATCATGAAACTGCAAACTTTACTCCACTCGTCACTCGTCACTTGTCATTGTGATTAGTGTAGCAACTTAACCTTTATTTGTGTCTGACATTATCGTTCTGAACATGTCGTAAAAAACTTGATTAACCTATTTTATTGGTTCACACAATGATGACAACTGGCAAGTGAAACTATACCTATGTTTTGCAGTTTTTAAGATATATTTTCAATAATGGACCTTTGATCTTTTTTCCCAATAAAAACGCATAACCCAATGACTTTATTATTTTTTGCTTATTTATATTATACCTACAACGTAAACGGAAAACTTACATAACTACTAACTAAAGATCTATAATAATTTTGTAAGTCAAAGATTTCAAATCATAACTCTACAGACAGAAGCCAGTAAGCAGAAGAGTTCACTGCTTCACAGATTTTAATCCTATTATCAAGGTTAAACAGTCTGTCTGCCTGTATTAGCAAAATACCTGTACAGGTGGCTAAGTCCTAAGTTCCATGATTATACTAAAACCGAAATGTACACTTGATTATGTATCTTGATATGCTCACAAATATGTTTACTTGTGTGTTATATTTGTTATATATGATTTAAATACAGATGATTTAAATAACCAAAATGGCGTAAATGAATAAGCTACTGCTTTTCAAACTGGAAGTCTCAACTATCTCAAAAAAATTCTCAACTATCGCTTCGTCAGTTTTTGAGTTAAATAACATTTTCTACTTAAATCGTGAGAAGAAAGAAGAAAATAAATTTGATCCGTACATTATAATTATATAAGGCACTTATTATTTCAAACAAAACAAACGTGCACTACAATTCCCTGTCTCGAAGATGACTTGGACACAATAACGCAACAAGTCACTATCCCGGGGCGGAATCGAACCCGGAACACCTCGCTCCGAAAACAGGGGAAATTGACATCTAATTTAAAAAAACTTCCTGTATTTTAAAGTACTTGGTTTCTTTGCTGTTTTTTTAATATTATTTTTATATTTACTCGTATATCATTATGCCATCATTGAATAGGTAGATCTTATTTTGATCCTGTTTGGTATATCGAAAGGTTGAAAAATATCCAAAACGACTTCATTATTTAATCACTACCGGTATGCTAATAACATGCTCTAATTTAAGGCAAGGAGGACAGCTCATCGGATGGTAGAGAAAAAAACAATCCTTGAACTTCAAATAACAATGAAGCGTCCGCACAGATTTAGGAGTTGACAGTCATGTAGGAATGAATGATGTGAGTGGGATTCGTGTAACGAGACTTCCGAATTCCGATGACAATCAGGATGTAACTATGGGCTGGTATGAATGGTGGGTAATTATTTGTGTTTTTGTTTTTAGTAATTCACCGTCTTCATGATCCTAGGACACTATTGATAAGCGCCATTGAACCCAGTCGACGAGAACCAAACTCTCATATTGTACTAGAAACTAAAGTTTAATTAATGTGTTACTGTTACAGTTCTGTACCCGAAATGTAAAAGGAATCTTATTACTAAACTATAACATCACATAGTCTGCTATGCAAAGATCCGAAAGGATCTCGCAAATAATTTAGAAAACAATTATTTGTAGCGTATCTCTCAGATCAATGCTCATATCAATATATGATATATTTTTTTTGTATTTTGTGAACTCTGATTTTTCAATTTATTACTACTTTTGCATGTTTTGCATATCATTTTATTGATCTAGCTACATCAATATGCGGTAGGCCACTAGCCTACTGCCTGTGGGCCAAGAATTGCAAACAATTGTACGTTAAATATCCCAATACTCACGGCGACCATGTTCGGAATAATGATGAACATAAGGACATCTTTTATGTCAGAAATCGCCAATGCCTTATACCTCTAAATGATTTTAAATAATCACAATATACAGACGCTTTCAAAAAAAAGATTATTTGTTTCGTTACCATGCTACCTTATGCCATTTTTTTTTGTATTATATATTGCAAAATATTCATGGCGTTTGCATCATTGATCTGTAGTGAAAAACCTTTACTCAACATTATATAACAAACATAACGACTATAACTGAATCTAATGAGCCTATTCTAGCATTCCATTGTCTGATGTTACGAATAATGAGGTTGTAGGCTTAGCGGGTCTATTAGTAACGGATAATGAAGGCATTGAGCTATTTCCACCTAAGCCTAAAGTCCAATAATGATCACTGGGATGGTCACATATCTATACAGATCATGGACACAGTTTTCAATCAGTTTTTGTTATTCTTCCAATCATACAAAAATCACTATTGATTGATTGCCAAACACTATTGTCTAGAAAAACTTTTAGCCGTTTATTAGCGTTTTTATAAGTTCTTGTATTACCAAGTAGAAATTGAAATGTAATCGACCTAGTTATAGCCAGCCAGTAAGGCTTGAACAATTTTTACTCCTGTTCTTATCCATTGAGGGTCAGGTAGGGTTTGAACAAACGCTAAACTAACTAATAAGAACGCGACATCGTGTAATGTTTCCTAGTAGTTTTTAAAGAATTAATTAAAAAACAGAATTTGACTTTGTTAAAAGTCATATTTGGTAAAATCAGTTTGTTACTCATATTCTTCTATAACAATAAAACGCAGTACAATATTAAATAGTTTCTTTTCCGATAGTGTCACATCGCATGATTGAATATAAATTTTATTACTTACAAAGTTAGAATGGCATTCATGACAGAAACATAAACAGGCACAAACAAATTCAGAATAGAGATGTGTGGTAGAATGGGATTGAGTAAATTACCCTGTAGTGAAATAAATAAACAAATAGATATAAAGATATCTTTTTATGTTAATTCAGAACAAATTATTAATATGCCTTTTATAAATTGCAAACAATAATTTTCAATCAGGATTATCATAAATTCGGATACCTGGCCACCTAACATTTACATAAGCATTGACATCCAGCCGGATGCATTTGATAAACCCTATGAGTAGCCGCTCAAACACTAATAGCCAATGTTATGGTAATGACATAACAGAGAGAACGGACTAAACAATGTACCGGTTCGTTTTGTGTGGGTATTGTACAAATGTGCGAACGCGTCATCATTACGTTCATGTATACTGATTCCAAAAGTTTCTGTGTTCTGGCAAGAGTTTGCTAGAAGTACTCCTAAGTAACTTGACTGTACTCAAAGTTCCTTATTACTAGATAAGCCATTGTTGATTTGAGTTTTAAGATTTCCGATGCTCATGACGCTGAAAAGGTATCCCTAATGTACACAAAACATATGCTTAGCACCATCTTTTTTACAACAGATTTTATATAAACTAACCCATTTGTTGGGGCATCTCTTTCTGAGCTATATACTCGTAGAAGGAATCACTAATGTATTGAAAACTCATACACCTAGGCGTCAAACTAAAAGAATTAAAAAAAAAAAAATTATTTAATTTCAATAACTATCAATATTATAAACTTATCATCTAATATTTATAAAGTATATGTTCGTTTGCTCGTATTTTATGCACTGCCGTACCGTTCATCTGACTACGATAAAACTTGGTCAACTTATTGCTTGCACTAGCGCGAAGGTTATAGGCAATTTTTTTTTTGCGTGAGCGACGTGCCTAGTTCTTCCAGTAAGTGATACAGTTTAAGCTAGTTTATACATTAAATACATACAACGTGCGATAGGTAGTGATCGATTTAAGCATACGTAAACTAAGCCGAGCCTACCTACCTACCTAACTGGAAATAGTACCGATACTGAAATTAACAGTGACGTGTTATTCTGCAATAAAATACATCTACGATCATAATAATCATAATTTGTCACAACAATATTGAATCTTCACTAATATTTAATTCTTCTAAACTTGTCACTGACACATGAGCACGGTAAGAACACCAAAATCTGTCCTTAAAATTGGAATTACAATATTATGTAGATCATACAAAATAATCATGGCAATGTCAACTTTACACTAAAATAAGAACAAATAAAATAGTTAATACAGTTACAGATACACAGATAAAATGTCATATCATGAATTCCTTAATATTGAGGGTATGAACTTATTGGATACATAAATAGGTAATTTCCTACCTCTCACGTGACAACAAAACTAACCAAATCTGTAACAAAATTATTTGCGTTTAATTGCCATGAAATTGGGCCATTGGGAATCTGATACTATGAAAGTTAGTCGAGCAAGTAAAAAACACAAGTTTAGTGCTGGCCCACCTGACGATACTATTATGTAATTTATACGATGTAACATTCCTGATCAGCCTCTAATATTCTCGTGGTAGGGAAGCCAGCCTGGTCTCAACAAGTGAGAATGGGCTTTGATAGGTCAAAGCCCATTCTCCCGTGGTAGGCCACGGGAGCCTAATCTGAATGGGCAGATGATCTTCTTCGATATTTTTTTTAAAGTAATATATGAATATTCTATCAGTAATCTGTATCTACTAGCTATGCTTAGTTTGAGCTCGATGGCGTTGTGTGAAATGTCGATGAATATTTATTAATAAAGCTTGAGGGCATCCTGGAAAAACAAGTTTCTAAAATTTATTAAAGATGCTACTCATAAAATTGATGCTTTGAATCTTAATTTATTATTTATTTTTTTTACTTGTGCGACCAATCAACTTATCAAATGTTACAACATTTACAAAAAATGAAACTGTTCAAATCACGTTTTCGTCTTGTCATTTGCCTCCGAATCGATCAATGAGAGAAATGGATTGGTTTCAATCACGTTTCAAGCGTTCTCTCGAGCTAAACTGTTTATTGAGACCGATCATCGCTAACATCGCGGGTAAACGTGACTTATGATTATGTATAGGGGAGTCTCATAAGTAATGTCGGTTTTCATGTGTGAAAATTCCTACGCCTCAATTTAAACATGTCGTAACTTGTTAAGACTATTCTCATTCTATAATATGAAGATTACTACTTTGCTTTAATCATTCTCTCTTTATTTATTAACGACGCAGTACGTTTTTATTTCATATTTATCGCAGCATCACCCAGAGGGTACGTGTAGGTAATCAAAGGGTACACACCTAAGGACGCGAGCAACTGGACCTCCTAATACATAAAGAGAACTATATTATACTTAGGTATTGCCCACGTTTTTCCGTGTTCCGTGTATTCCGTGTACATCTAGACTGAAATGACCGAAAAGGAATCGAAGCGATTTACCACTCCACCAACAATTCCATCATCATTCATAATGAACATCATACAAAAATGTCAAAAGTCACGAAAATCACCTATGCCATAAAGCCTTCAAAGTAAGTAGTTAGGGAGGCAGCAACATGATTTGCGAGCGCGAGCGGTTCCCGCGAAGCATGGAAGACCGACAACTACAATCAGAAATTAATTAGGGTACTCTCGTGCCTAAGTGAACCGTGGAGTCACGTAATCACGTGGCAGAGGACTCCGACTACGCGGTAGAAAAACAACGTGGTCGGGTACAGAGACACGTTTTGCAACGAGACCATGTGCCGCAGCGTGGTGGTCGTTTGAAAAGTAGTTTCAATACCTTTCCTTTGAACGCAATACTATATATACTATAAACTATAAACTTGAACGCAATACTATAAACTATACTTTAAATATATAGGTAAATTAGATATTTGATATGATCTTTTACTTTCTTTTTTGGTACAATTATTAAAAAAAGTGACGATCTCAGATTCTTTTTAAATATTCAACGGAATTCAATTTTGACTTCGACCCTAATGGAGTTAAGAGAAGGTTGAAGTCAGAAAAAATCCTTAATATGTAAATTCCTTAATAAAAGGTTTTATTCAAACCTTTTATTTTAATTTTAATATTTTTATCACTTTACCACATTACACCCTTTACCGCTTCAATGGTACCTACAACAATCAAACAACAATTTCGACTTTATGATCTCCTTTGAACTAAATTCAATACCCAAATTGTTGTTTCATAATTAAATTTTATATTTATATTCCGATGAAGTCAACGCTGACGTGAAGGCTGAAAATGTCTGCTAAGACACTCTGGTAGATAGGAGAATCATTAACCCACGTCTCGCCATATCCAGGCTAGACATGGACTACAAGCTGAGCACCTGTAATAAGTAGGTATAATAAGCACTGTTGTTAACTAGAGAAAATTCAAACAAGAATCCACTCATGTCTATTTTGATGCCACGCAAATTTATTTCGTTTAGTAGGTACCTACACATATTAATTGTGTTTAGAGAATTAACGATATATTTTTATTCAGTTATTGGTATTTTATTTTGAAATTGTTTTAGACTTGAACAAGTATTTCGTAATTGTGACCGAGATATTTTAACAAATAAACTATTTGCTGGGGATATTATTGTACGCCTCTTTACTTGATATATACTTTTTATATATAAAATAGAAAATATTGTAGATAATAGATAATACTATGATGACTTCAAGTTTAAGAATCGACAGTGTGTCGATTCGTAAAACTTATTGATAATTGACGATGTGTGAACTTAATCATCCGCATAATGGCTAAATGTACACCATACGCTTGATTCATACACCATTCATTACGAATCAAGTTCATTAGCTTTAACTAAAAGTAATCAAACAAGTTAATGGTCTGTACCATTAATTCATTCATGGATTTGTGATCTAAGCGCCTTGAATATTTCAGTTTCAATTGTCTGATCTGTGAATCAATTGCTGTAACTATAATGTTATAGGCGTTTTAATTTCATTGAAATCCTATTTCACGTGCTACACGTGTTAATCTTCAATGAAAAGTAGTTTACCAATAGCAGAATGACTTGGGTGAGAGGTTTCACTTTGGTGCACTTAGCTTTTGAAAACTAAGAGTAGAATTGCTAGGAAAACTGTGGTCTCGGTTTATTATATTAACTATTCGCTATGGGATATCTCCACCTCAAGCATATGAAAAAAATTATTTAATATGCAAATTGACGAGAAGCTTCCCATTATCGAATATCGTTTTTTTAAAACTAACCAGATTTAAGTATTAAATTTTGTTTGGTTTTTGTTTTAAAATGTCTGTGCGCAATATCACGTTCCCAAAACGTTAAGGAAAAAGAAAAGGAAAAAATGTCTTGAGTAAGCCCACGTGTTTTTGACCAGCCAAAACCTTTTAGAAAAAGCTTTATAAATTGTATACACCTACACTACTTGTAAGTTTAGATGTAGGTACCTACGGTATCTTAAATTTTTATGTCGTTATAGACAAATCAAATTGTTCAGGGACACCTCAAATTACCAATTATGTAAGTAGAATACACCTGAATCAAAAGGAAACAGCGATGGTCAGAGGAGGCAGTGGTTTGCAGTACGTGTGCTTCTGCATGAACCGTTGGAATAGCTACCGCGCATGCGCCAAATAACCCTTATAAGCCCAACATCGGGGCGCCCGTCAACAGTTCGCGACACCTACCCAGTGAAGCGACCCAACTTTCAAACGACCAAATACGCGATCAACTGAAAAGTTTACAATAACAATAACGTTTGTGGTTTTTAACCTACGATCTTATTGAAAAATTCGAAAGTTAAAACATAAAAATAAGTGATTACAAATACTGATGAAGAGCAAGCTAGGAAACTTTTTGACAAGTGAGAAGTTCGGAAGCGATCTACCAGTCAACGAAATGGGTGAACAACGCATGCTGAAACCAGGAGCGCGCCGGGAATCCGTCACACCGAAGATAGTTATCTGCCCGCCGATGGAGGAGATTGCGGAGCCCATTGCATCGCAGCCTCGTGGAGGTCGCCTACTGAAAGCTCTCAGCAGGCGCCTCTCTCGCCGCACCGTGGATTCTGACTCTGTTGGAAGTTCGAGCAGCAACGAAAGTGTATCAGGAGACCAGACACGTTCAGAAGACCGTTCTTCCTGTTCCGCCAGCGACTCCGGCAGCGACGGCTCCGAGCGTCAACGTCGTCATCGGTCCACGGTATCTTTACGCCGCGTGTTCCAAAGTTTGAGCCTCTCAACCCGCTCACAATCTGTGTCACCGACGGAACGCACCAGGCCCCCCAAGAAGCAGCAGCAGCCCAAGCGTATCCTCCGGCCCCCAGTCACATACACGTATGTGCGCGGCCTATCCGGACTCCCGACGCAACGAGTACCACGACACACGGTCTGCTGCTCCACCCTAGGCCTCAACCGATAAACGGATGTGCCCCATCATTAATTATCACCATTTTCGACCGTATCGGGCTGAGATCAAGACTGGTTAAGTTTAACGTGTAATTTAAAAGCGCTAAAGGGTGAGGAGTTCTAATCATATCAGTAGAGGATTGCTGACACGCGAGCGATGCCTAGTCGATGAAACGGTGTCTTCAAGGAGGACCAAGAATGAGGCAATGGAGGAGCGTGGCCGGTTGGAGACACCCTCGCAGGGCCCACTCGCCCCGACGCTGGGCTGTGACTCGTTTAATTATTTTTAAGGGACAATACATAAGACTGTAAGCGATCGGCAGTTTGTTATTCGATCAGTTAAATATTGTATAGGTAACAGCAGTACGAATGTCTTATTAATATTGTCATTAATTTACTTGATGCACTTTAGGACACAAATCTTTATTGTATGTAGTAGATTGAACATTATAACTTCTTCGAACACGAATAACACCATCGTTTAAGATATTGTATAGGTACATATCTACTAACTTCTCTAATGATACTTTGGTAATTCAAATATTTCTGTATGTAACACATTAATGTACACGACCTAATTGTATTTTCTGTTAATCAAGCCTAGTGCCTTTCCACATTTTGAATCTAAGTAGTTGTAGAAATAAGATATTATTACCATTTGCTATGGAAATGTGTACTATATCGTGTACATTTTTGAAACATCGCTTCAATGATAACTAGTATCTGTTTTACAGAATAGAAACACATTCTTTATTAGTAAATATTCATCAAAACTAATCAGTAACTACAATCTTTCGAATTTAAAAATATACTACTAGGCAAACTATTTGTCTACAATTTACGAGTAGATACTTATTAAATTGTTCTGTAATCTTACTATGTTGATATTGCTGTACCCATATAATGTAAGTAGATAATCTAAATATTGATGAAATAGTTATAAGTTATTTGTAAGAATAAGATCGATTTATTATCAAATAAAAAGACAAAATATAAAATAAATAACATATTTTTTTCTTCCTGGACCCTGTATAAATTAACGTTTTATAAGATTCAATTAAAATAAAATTGGAAAGGACTCTCTTTCTTAAAAATTGAGAGTTCTTCATAAATTGATCATCGATGATAAATTGATTTATTTAATGCGACTACTAAAAATCATAGTTGAAACTGATCCTTGATAACACTCTGGCATACTGATACAAAACTAGTATACTTCACTCTTATAGTATTCCAAAATATCATATGAATACAAATTAAAACTCACTTTAAAAGGATAATCTAAATCAATACTATCATATAAAAAGTGTGATGGTTAAAATGAATGTGTCTGAATAGAATACGCATTATCAATAAATTCATAACGCATATTCTATTCATTATCAATAATTGATAATGCGTATTCTATTCAGATACATTTATTGCAAAAAAAGTACTACAATTGAGGGACTTCTAAAATGGTTTTAAGTATTGAGAAACACGTTGAATTTGAAGATATACGACGATGCTGTCGGAAAGGATCACGTCAACACAATATTTTCACTGTCGATGTCTGCGTTTTGCGATAGGTACACAGTAGCATTTAAATTTTTCTCTGTGAGGCTATTAAATAGTAATTAATAGTGAGAACCTTACAAATTGAAAAGAAAGCCTTTCAATCACATCACCTGCAGCCGTCACGCCGCCGCCCACTCTGCAGGGCCACGTGAGTCAATCATTGTACATTTTAATTAACTTTCTAGTTGACTAGCAGTTGCCTGAACCTGCGGCTTTACACGCAGTCAACAGTTTATTGGTTTTCATGATTGAAGTCGACTATCATCGTTATGCTAGCAATTCGACCTTTTGATCATTATGTTGACTAAAGCAGAATTAAGATGTTGTTTAATAATATACTTATCTGCACGGACAATGCCGCACTAGGTAAAAATTATTTGATAAAGTCGTAGTAATTATTACAGCTTGGTATCATCAAGGTTTCATCATAAATTCATAATACTGCCACACATATTTATTCAAAATCCTATTATCCTTTAGTAGTCGCATTTTAGAGGGTGCAAACAAGCAAACAATAGAAGTGTGACGTTTGAAACATTAGATAGGTATATCAATATAATATGAAATGTACAGATTTCTGTTTAAATTGTTGTTTTTAATTGTCACAGAAACAAATTGAACTGAAATCCATGTTCGTAAAAGCATTATTATTTATCTAGCCAAATTTTCTATACCGTAGTTTCTCGCCTTATCATATCTATCCAAATATCGAATTGTCCAGAAATTCACTGGCACAATTTAAAAGCTGCAATGCAGTGCATCATATTACATTTATAGGGCAAGATTCCCGAGGCCGAAGTCTATTTAAGACTGAAGTTGGACAGGGAACGAGATAAGGTGAACGACCTGGATGCACCTATCGATCCGGCATATTAGATGCCCTGCCTATCTGGCTCGCGCTCATCTTTTATGATGTACCTGGGCGTATGACGCAACTTAATTATTATGTTTTCTCATACAACATCGATGCCACATAACGTTATTGAACACACAGTTTACATGTAAATTGTATCTCAAACAACATTTACAAACACTTTTGTTTGTTTCTAATTAACGACAGCTTGATATGTAGGTACAAGTTAAAACCGGAGAGTATATTTTATTCCTCCGATGAAAAGAAGATACTACTAATGAAAAAACTATTTGTTACTACTAAAATATCAAATAATTTTTTGAACATTGATTTTGACTGGCGTCCGAATGAGCTGAATTAAAACCTATAAGTTCTGTGACAATGCAATAATATTTGACAATAAACCATTAATCGCATTAAAAAAACCTAGTTAGATGAAAAAGTTGGATGGAAGTTTCATTCAGGATATCAACAATAGAGGACAGAAATCATCACACAATTTTCAAGTTACGATACATTTGATTAGGATCCATGAGTTATCCCAGATAAATAGAATTTAACTTAAATAATACATATTATTTTTACAAAAACCTGCTACGTACCCCATAATTTGTTGTTTGCTTTCATGTTGTGTGACGCCGATTGGATTAGCCAATTCATTCATCAATGTCACTTTCATAGTTAGGCTTGAAAACGATGAGCAACGATAAACGCTACAATTTATTGTTCCAAGTAAACTAATAAAAGGCTTTAGTACATTTTTACTTAATGTATCAAACCAAATTGTCATCTTGTCTAAAGCTCCGTTATTATATCACTTGAGGTTGAACACGAGGAAGTAAGTCGTTTATGATAATATAGAAAATATTGGAGGTTCATCGGCCGACTGATTTCCACTATACATTTCCACTTTTTTTCTTATTTTGCTTATTTTTACCAGATACATCAATTTTGTTTTTATGTGACTCATATATCGGCAACATCCAGTCTGATGTTAAATGGTTATTAACAACAAATTAATGATTACTATTCTTATTACTTGCATCCGTCGGTGAGGTCTGATTTCTAGAATCGAAAGTTTTACTTAAAGTAGCAGACCAACTTGTTTCAAGTTCGTCTAGAGAACTACTAGCAATTTACCGCTAAGCAATGGTGCACTCGCATTGCTGTGTTCCGATGGAAAGGTGTTGATGCTGCTGAAATTACAGGAGCATGAAACTTAACATCGATATCTCCGAGTGACAGATGCATAGCGATGCATATTTGGTAGGGGAGGATCTGAGACGTGTTACTGTTGATTATGGGTGGCGTTAACCAATAAACATCAGATGGCCGTCAGCTCGTTCTCTCTTCTTCTTCTTCTTCTATATGGAGCTCGTTCTCTCTCTTTAGTCACATAAAAGAAATATGAGTAGTTATGTAGGCAATGGAAACACACACCCGCTCTACTATGGGGTGACAAGCGAAACTTAACGTGTCGACGTGAAACGATAATTTATTATAATCTATGTGCGTCATTTAACCATTAAATTTGCAAATTCATTCACCATAGCAAACACTAGAAAACGAAATCATGCGAACAATCATGTTCCCTTAAACACAGGCACTGATATGGTTATAAAATATATTATGAATCATGTCAACATTTTTGAGATTTTCCAGTCATAAAATCAAGATATAGTTTCAAAAGAATCAAGTCAATACAAAATTACCCGCTTAACATAATTTATATAAATGAATTTATTAGGGGAGTTATGTATTACTTGCACTTGCATTACTATAGTAAGAGATATTGGATAGATCGATATTATTTTAGGATACATCGTTTCCTCTGAGATAGCACAGACACATTTATCAAGCGCCTCGTTTAGTTAAAATCCAAATACTTTCATTAAAGCCCTAACATGGTTGATTTTGATCCGTCATTTTACGGCTCCTATAACTCTAACTCTACCCTTCGAGGTATGTCAATCCAAAGAAGTTCGCTCATTAACTCAGCTCCCTTCGTTTGCTGAGTAAGTACGATACGATTACAACGCACATAGTTGAACTTTCGGGTTCAAGGGTGTTAGGATCGGAAGAAAGGCTTATGTATTGCGCTTTGCTCCACATAAGTACCCGCTTGGAAAATAGCGCGATGGATGTTGACCCCACTTCAAAAGTTATATAGGTCTTACAAAGGTTTATTTTACTTCCTCTATTATATCATAGAATAAGCCAAATCAAATATTATACACAAACACCAATGGCTGTTTTCTTAATAAAATTGGCTAGTAGAGGCTCTGTCTTTCTGGAAATATGTTAGTTTCATAATCCTCCAAATACAAAACATCAGTATACATTTTGTCATATTTATAGGTAGGAACTGTGTGACAATTTATCAACAGAGTTAATCAAAGAACCAAAGGAATTCTATAATTATGCCATTGTGAGGAAAATTACATTTTTATACAATGTTAGAAATCACTTATAAATAAAGTCATCCTTTTTATTAAGGTGTTAATATGCATTCACTGTATGTATGCTTATCAGTACTTTAATTTCGTGTAAACAACCTACATCAAACTTGGTGGTCTCTTCTCCCTGTTGTTAAGAATTTTAAGTATTAGTTATATTGGTATATATTACACTGAATGCATCCAGGTCAAACTAAATAGCAAGTTCTATTCACAGCCAGCCTCGACCGCGCTGGCCTTTCTAAATTTAGCTTTGATTTCTGGTATAACAGCCGCACAACTTTTGCTTGATGTCTATATGAGGTCTGAAGGCCGACAGGAAGGGAGCTCACGGCCACACCACTACCCTGACAATCCGCACACAGCAACAACCTCGTATACACCTGCCTCTGTGGTACTATCCATTGAAAACACAGTTGTACATCTCCCAACAGCTTTCGCTCTACCATCCTCAGCTTTCCCTATGTACCGTCAATAAACATGCCGCCAGGGGTGTACTGCCTACGTCACTTGAATCCAATTTTGGGTCAGTAGGTCACGAGAAGGACTGCAGCGGTTGTGCGATGCGAGGGGGTAAATTTTAAACCCGCTGTGTGACGTCATGATACGAGCCTTGGACCCCGACCCGAGTGAATGATGAATGAATAGGTCGATTATTACTAAATTACGCTAATTAGGTCATAACGCCGGAAAAATAATAAATTTATATGTTGCATCTCTTTGAATTCGATGCTCAATTAAATACATCTAAATTCTTTAGGCCTTATGGCATGTACCTGAGAATCAAGTCGCATCATTTTACATCCGGCACTGAAAGATTATTTCAGAATATGCCATTGCCATATGTTATTTTAGTATATTGTATAAATCAATGTCAATGGCCTAGAAAGGGACCTAGGCAGGACACGATTTGGATATGTAGGATCTATTAGTACCACGAATTTTGACCGATCAAGGTTTTATTATTGGAAATGATTTTGCTCACATCCGTAGGTGAATACCCTCTAGAGTCCCTTCATTTGTTCCCCGGGTAGTCCGAAAGGACCTAGACCAAGAAAACTACTACCGCTACTACAGTTAAGAAAAAAAAATGTATGTTTTGCAACACAGTGCATATAAAACATGGTAAAATCAGATATGTATCAACCTCCATGTTAGAAATAGCTAATATTACGAAGTTATAGTTTTTATAGTTAGGACATACTTTGAGTGGTTACCGCCGCCCATAAATAACAGCAATACAACTACAATCCTCCCCTGTCAATGTGTGAGAAGACCCAACTCGTATCGCAACGGAGATGTAACGTCTCATACGCCTGTAATTTAACTGGCACCCACATTATTCCGACGAAACAAAGTGCATGGCAGGAGAATACCATTCTTGGAGGCAGTACTTCTCTAGACGAATTTGGCACAAGTTCTATTGCTTGTTTTTGTTGCTCATTTCGCACCACCTAGGAAGTACGTGCAAGGACTCACCTACGGGTGCGGGCAACTGGACCACCCCAATTCATAAGAAGTAGTCGAGCTTCCCAATATCATGCGCCAAAAATGAACTTATGCAGTTTGTTGGAAAATAATCGCTGGTATTGATATATTAAGTTTTAGTTTGTAACTGTCTGTTTGTAAGTTTGCCTGAATAATTATAAAATTATAATGAAATATTTCTTGTATTATAAAAACAAAATACTTTCCAAAAACAAACCAAGCGAAGCTCGGTCACCCAGGTAGTGACTGGTAAAAGGAAACATTCATAAAAAAAAATCCTTCCGTGTAGCATGAGATTATACAGTGTTTGTTTGCTCCCATTTTAGGGACTCGCCGCTGTTTTGTTATCTTTTTAGTTTTATGTTCACGGAACAACCCGCATTTTGTGAGATGGCAATGAACTTACATTTTGGTACGATAAACAAATTAAAGAACGCCAATCATGAAATTTTTATGATAACACCGTCCTTTTCGCTATTTTGATGTTTTATATGTATATACCATAATTTATTTAACATACTATAACTATAAAGAATTATTTAAAAACTAGCTGACCCGATAGACGTTGTCTTGTCTTAATAATTTCGATCGATGCATGTGTGTTAAATGATATTTTCATCGATGACAGTTATGTCAAACGCTTTAAGGTTACATTATAAAAGTTTATATCGTCAAAAGCACTAAGTTAGTGACATTAGAATGTGTGAAATATGTCCATGAATTTATTATTTTATTTATATTATGTTCATTATTTTATTATTCAGTAATCAAACCACGAAATCCTTACTGTTCTCCGAATTGCTCTCCGTGTCGTTAAATAGGCATGCAAATATATATATGTAAGTATTGGTACCGCACGAATATGTTTTCGATATAAATATTAGCTCATCTACCGATCGAACATTACCCTTCCCATTTCTTGGAAACAATTCCCGAAATAATAAATCGTATTCTGCCTAGCCAAGCACCTTCAGGTAGATTCTAAGAAATTGCCTCACGTTAGATACAAAACACATATCATTCTGACTAACAAACAAAATACAGCCTAAACCGCTGGACCTAGAGGCTTAAAACTTTAAAAGACTGTGTTTTTGCCGAGCCTAGCACACTCAAAAAAGGATATTTTGGAAAAACAATCCCTAAAGCTTTTAAATAGTTAGATCAAGTGTTCGTATGAAATGTTCATACACGCAAGACATAATGAAGAATAACATCTTACTGATTAGTTGACAGACCGCAGCAAACGATACCTTTAATTTACCGTAATGAATCACAAGTTAAAACTCGTGATTGGGTCACGCTGCTAGGTAACTACTTGACAGTTACAATACGGCACAGAATAACGTCAAGTTACAGTCTAAAATGTGAAACGTTATGGTACAGGCTTCCTTGTGACGCACGATATAACAGTATACTTTCAAATTTCATAACAAAATATTTTCGACTACACTATACGAATTCTTAAGCTTTCTGGTGAAGCAATTCACGTGTTTGCAGTCTAGATAAGTCGGATTAAACTAATCCGACTTATCTAGACTTCATTCAAGATATACTTTGTTCTGAACACTGAATGCAAATGAGTGTTTTATTTAGTGACCCAAACTACAAAGCCGATAAAAGAATGAATTACACTAACCAGTAACTAACTCAGGTATAGAATCCTTATTATAATATCCTTAAATCACCTATTAGTTGATTATAGGGTTTGGCTTTAAATCAAATACTATGCTACATAAATTAATTAATTGAAACCCAAAAAGTTTCTCAGAAAAATTAGAACCAGTTAATTTAATTTCGTATCTACTAATTTAGAATTAACATGTAATACGACTGATTTAATATTTCGCACTATACCCAATTTTCTACAACTCAAAATGGCACCTGTGAACATAAACACATTTGTTTACGTTAAGTAATTTTCAACTGGCAACTCGGCAGTGGCCAATTTACTGGCCACTGCCGAGTGTAGGTAGTGGGTTCAATTCCCACTCACGATAAGCATTTGTGTGACGAACATAAATGTTTGTGAGTGTTAATATGTATTTACAAAGAAAAAAAGTACTATATGTATTCTATCAGTTATCTAGTTCCCATATGTGCGCTGAGTGAAATTCATGTCCATGAATTTATTATTTGATTTATATTATCTTCATTATTTTATTATTCAGTAATCAAACCACACAATGCTTACTCTTTTCCCAATTGCTCCCCGTGTCGTTAAATATACGTGAAAACATATAACTATAGTATTGCTACGGCACGAATATATTTTCGATATTAATATTAGCTCATATACCGATCGAAAAATACCCTTCCGATTTCTTGAAAAACACGAAGAGATAGGTAATGACCATCAAATGAGATGTCACGCTGCGTGCACGACCTAGACAACATGAAGAAAATCGCCTTTTCAAATTATCTGCGGAATTTTTCCATTGACAGGTCAAGTTACTCGTAATATAGCATTATTTATTACCAGACAATTTACTGGCAGAATTTGTGTGGCTAAAGCCATAACGAAGAAGAAGAATTATGTATTTGATTGTTAAAAATTATTACGAAATTAAGGGCATTTATACAAATAAATAAAATTGAAATGTCTGTAATGTTTTGTTCTGATGTAACATTATTCATTGAATACAATCTTAACTAACAAAAACTTTCGCAAAAAAGAGTTATTCTGATTGATTATAAATGAATATAGCTCATTACATCGGGCGTAGTATAAAGTCAAAGTCAAACTCATTTATTCCTTTAGATCTCAAGTATCATTTGGACACGTCAAATTTTATAGGTTCCCTGTGTCCCTGAAGTGTAACCAATAGACGGTTATTGCGCAGCTATTTATTTTGCCTTGGTTACAGTAATGACATAACTTTACAAAGTTTTAACCTACTTCAAAAAAAGGAGAATTATTTATATTTTATACTAGCTGCGCCCCGCGGTTTCACCCGCATAGTTCCCGTTCCCGTGGAGAATACGGGGATATTGATTTTATTTTTTTCGTTAATTTTCCAATGTTTTAATAGTTATTCTGCTATTCGGGACGGAGACAAATCCAACAAATCAAAAACCATGGCAATCGGTCCAGCCGTTCTCGAGTTATAAGTGTTGTAACAAACACGACTTTCTTTTATATATATAGATTTTATAGAAACCTCAAAAATTGTAGCCTATATATTATTCTGATGTATAAGCTATATTGTGGTAAAGTTTCATTCAAATCCATTCAGTAGTTTTTACGTGAAAGAGTAACAAACATCCATACATCCATACATCCATACTTACAAACTTTCGCCTTTATAAAAGTAGTAGGATTAAACGCGATATGTTCAACTATTGTTGGTTATTTTTATTTATTTGACTGGGTTAACTTTCAAGGTGATCCCATGGAAAAACTATTACACTTTAACTCGAATTTATTATAATATTTAGTTGCAAAATTACAATAAGCAAAATAATTAAAAAAAATAAATATCATACGTCAAAAGGGGTATAGATTTTTACTTTTGTTTTTTAAATTAATGCCCCTTTTGACATTTAATATTTAATTTTTTTTAATTATAATAGAATTAAGGTTCTAAGAGACGGGTAATCATTAATTCGATAGGTTTATGATTATAGTAACATCCTTCAGAACATTAAAATCCAAATATTATCATTTTAAAAACAGGCTACTTCCTCTTCCCTTATTGCGAGGATTCACTCGAGCCAGTTGTATTACTTTTGTTATTTTACATTTTGTTTGCAAATTTATCGTTGCTACGCATGAAATTCGATAATATTATGATAGCAATACCCTTCTTATTGAAAAGAACGTCCTGCGGGCCGATTACCTGGTCGTAGTCGTTACGGCTAGACTAGTTAACAGATTATATTATAGTCACAGGTAATTTTATCGCCAAAAGTTAAAGGTTAATTACACTTACTCTTACCTTTTATTCGTGTCTACGTAACTTTTCTTTAGATCAGAACTGCTGTTGCTGGTTGGATAATTTAATAACCTCTTAGATCCAACGCGTGAGTAGCTGAAACTCTATCGTGGTGTTATGTCGTTTGATAACGACTGTATCTATTTTCTATTAACTCATTTGGGTTGTATCGCAAAACACTTACAGTAGGAGGTACCACTAGACTGTACCTTCTTACTGAAATATATTAACGTGATGATATACAAATTATACACATATTAAAAAGAAAGCCTTGGGGGAGAGATAAAACCCAATAAAATAGTTAGATATTATAGATAAATAACGCTTTACGGTTATAACGATAATTGAAAGTAGTAGGAAGAATTTAAAGACAGACAGACATTGTTGTCTTAGAGTTCCCTTTTGGTGCAAGACCAATAGGTACATTATCATTAATGGTAAACATTTTCTTACAAAAACGTAAATACAATATGTTGACGCGTAGCTAGTGCTACGGCGTAGTACCAGCCAAGAGCTACGAATATATCGAATCTTCTTTATAGTTACTGTTGGTTGAATTTCTAATTTTGAGTGTGACAGCAACAATATTTTGCACCAGGGGTATACTCTTAATTTGAAGTAACTGACTAACTGTATATGAAAAAAAACCTATATGTATTGTATACTATTGTAACAATTTTTATCGCAAACTATGACGTTTGCTCCGTCTATAATATGAACACAAACTATGAACAGCGTTTCATCGAAAACAATTGAAAAATAAATATCAGTGAAATCAGCTTCTGTGAAGTATACTTCTCCAAAAATTTATCACCCGTTAATCTTCAGATATCTCGAGTGCGAAGGCGGTAATGTCCACGCGATTGATCCCTCTGATGACGTCAACAAATTATACACTGACAATATTAGTGGAATATCTTTGTAAGATAATTTCGTTCGGTACCAACTGTAACCACGTAGGCGGGAAATGTTTTTGGAATGTTCTTCTAATGGGATGTTACTGCGTCATGTGATTAGGAGCATCACATCGCTGGATGGAAAGGATGGTCAAAGAAAGTCTTGATATACGCTTTGTTTTAGGTATTTTTAATCAAAACAACAAAAATGGCTGTTGCGGTTTGCTAAACATAAGTAAAAATAAGAAAACTGAAAATATGCGCCCTCGATTTTTAAAAACGACGTTATTTAATAACTACCCTGAGAAAATGTATTGTCAACCTTGGAATAAAAATAACTTATTTCTATCATTTGCATCACTTGAATGTTTTTTTACATGTTACCCCTAGAATCACACTAATATTATAAAGGCGAAAGGTGTATTTATACGTGTTTGTGCAAATTTGGTACCAGGAAAGATTTTTAATCTGGATTAACACATTTTAACTACTTTTACCCCTAAAAAGTGAAGTATTCCTGTAGGATGGGGGGTATTGTACTCGCAACCGCGGGTAACAGTGGGTTCTACTAATAAAATAAATAAAATTATGACAGTTCTCGATTTATTATACATACCTATTTTTTAAGTTAATAATATTAAGTGTATACTTATTACTTGAAAAGGGAACTAATAATTAGACATGCTACAGACTCATGTTTCATGAAGGCACATGTTAGTTTGTCGAACACGTAGAACTAAACGTGTCAATATTGTCAAGATCTATTCTAATAGCAGTTACATAAAACAGCTTCCGTCTCAGTTGCGCCTAGGAGCTTCCACTCGTGGATGGCCACGAGGGCGGTGGATGCTGCCAAGATTCATTCCCAGACTGGCAGTGGTTCCCAAACTATAAGGCATATAACAAATATTGTTCATAGTTAAGTTATATTTTATATGCTTCTTTGAAGTCGACATTGTTTATTCTTTTGTGTGAGGCGTAACTTTTACTTGAGGAAACTTATCTTTGGCCTCTTAAAAGACCCACCTGTATTTTGAAAAACAAAATACAAGCTAATTATAAAATATGTGTTGAGATCGCCCACACATCTTTTACTATGTCAAACATCATTAAATAGTACTGTTTTAGTCGATAAGCCATATCGAAAAAGGATTATATATCCTTTTTCGATGTGCACGATATTATTCTGATTACCTAGGCTTTAATTTTTTTATTTTGTTATAATTAGTTGATTAGTAGTTAAGATTTTGTGTTTTGTAGCATATAAAATTATTTTTGTTTCTTTTTTTTATATCAGCTACTTCCTTTAACATCCATTGGTCAGAATAAAACCTTACAATAACAACATTCGACAAACAAGTTCGGGCATGCTGTCGCTAATGATTTCAGAAAATATCTCCTTTTAAATTAATAATCCCACGCATTTTGTGTGCCATTGACAGTAACTGACACTGCTCTAGGTTGTTCATGGTTCATTGGCTAAAAACTGATAGAAAATAGATTTTCACGCGAATATATCACGTTTTTCTTATTTATAGAAATGTATAATAATTAATGCATTTAGTTTGAAGAATATATTCGTGACGAGAACGGAAGAAAAACATGCTTTAAGCTTGTGACAGCTTTAAAAATACACTTCAACTCAAGGGAGTTATTGAGTATTATGGTATTGAGTCTGTTCTCGGGTTTTAGATCAATGTGCTGTGTGATTTTGTACAAGTACAAGGCACCTTCGGAACAGAAAATCCTTGCAAGGTAAGGACCTTGCAAGGATGCACATTGATCTAAAACCCGAGAACAGACTCAATACCATCACAATAAATGTTGCCCCAGCTCAGGATTGGATCTGGGATCCCTCGTTATGAAGGCGTGTCACAGCTATGAAGCCATCAAAAGTCAAAAGTCAAACTCATTTATTCCTTTAGATCTCAAGTATCATTTGGACACGTCAAATTTTACACATGCATGTACACATATTCGTGAGCATATATCGAAATCTGGTAAATCTGTTTAAAAATGAAGACTTGAATAAATGGACTAACTAATACGAATTGTCTTTCGGGTATGCCAAAATGACAAAATCTTGTAGATGTTGCAATAGTGTGTAACCATATCAGTATATGGTACACACATCACAGTATATCAGTATATGAAATCCAGTGATTTCATTTTTGTACACAGTACTATTAATTGATCCCGACCAAAGTACAACAAGACTTGATCGCACACCAAAGCCACCGAACTTGGCACAACCGGCAACCGGACAATCCTTTCTTCATTTATCCTAACCCTTACTTTTTTTTACCTTTTAAACGTTTATGATTAAAAGTTCGCCTAGCCTACTGTGTATTGCAATACTCTTACACTTATTACTATGTGGAAACAATAACTGATTGAGTATTAATTATTAAAAGCTTTTACGAAATGAAAGCTGTTCTACTGAAGAACCTATATAAAATATTTGCTTGCCTAGTAAACATAAATATTAACATATGAAAATAAGTGAAACATTTGGATCTCGTGTCAAGTTCACTGGCTACGGGAGAAGTGACCCCTTAAGTGTTTGCTTAACTTGATCCAGTATAGGTAAACCAATTTCCCATCACAAAAAAATCACTCATTCGTTGTATCATCTGAACATTATTTACGGAAAATCTCAGATAGACGACTACGATATATGAGTATGGTAGTATATCAATAAAGGTTATGTGAGTTACGATGACAAGTGATCGTGACCTTTGAAGATTATAAACACCGTCATGCCTACAATTTTTATGAAACGTTTTTGATAATAAACAAGTTGTTTGTTTTGTTTGTTTTATTCATCCTTACTCACAGTTTATTACAATATTTTTACGTGAATTTTCGCTAAGGTCCTTCTTATTGTAATTTTATGGTTAGAATAATGTAATTAGACAGTTAAACATAATTTTAAAATACTTTTAAAACTACTAGAATAAAAACAATTTTTTATCGCAATTTTTCGAGATTTATGAGTATAATATAATTCATATCATTGTTTTATGTTTCCATGGTGTGAGGTGGACTTCTGATAGAGTCATTATTTTATCATTCTTTTTTTTTTATTATATAATCAGTAAAATTATAATATATTCATAAAGCATAAAATTATAATAACATTTATGAAAGAATGCATATGAACTTTTATCGTTATCCTTCTTGATATTGCGTTTGAAGCCGTAATTATATGGTTACAATACATTTTTGTATGAGGCATATATCATTTTAATTTCATTTTCTTTCCATGATTTAATTAATTAAAATGGTCATAACTAACTAATTAGTAATTTATGACCATTTAATTAATATTTATTTATTTATTAATAAAATATTCCATTGAAATAAAATAAATTGTTACTAGTTAATACAAAACAAATTAAAACTTATTAACAAATAAATTTGGTTGAATATTATAAGAGTTTAGAAGTTTAAATTATTTTAATAAATACTCAAAATGGTAGTAATCATTTATGCACCTATAATAATATGTATTTACAGAAAACCTGTATGTAATCTAGTTCTCATAGTACAAGGTATCCTTAGTTTGGGGCGAGATGGCGTTGAGATGTCCGTGAATCTTTTGGTATTTATAATATATACCAAAAGATTGAGAAACGTTCCACCACGTTGAAAAGAAAAGACGGAATATCGGTCACGTGTAGTGTCACTCTTTTCCATTGTCTGCAAGCATCCAACCCGTCGCTTTATACTACCCACCTTTAGTTTTGTATCTATTGCCACGAACTGTGGAGCTTGTGCTTATTTATTGAGTTCAAAAGTGATTGAACGCTGTGAACTTTTCGTTGCACAAGAATTTTTGAAATATGGTTTGTTTATTTTAACTCCAGACTAAAAAAGTCCTGGGTGGAGCTGGTTTTATACTTGTACAAATATGAGTAGTTACATTCGCATTTTGCACACCACTAATGGTATAGGGATTCTCAACGATCTTAAGTAGTCGTGTACTGCGCAAAACATACGTTACTCATATATTTTTAAAATAATACTTGAACACTTGTAATTGTCCAGTTGAATAGTAAGGTGCCAAGTTCCAAAAATATGTTCTCGAGTCTAGGATTTTTGATCGCAAGTGACATACACACACGTAAACTGTGTGTCCATGCCACCTACGATACAGGAAATGCTGTAGAGCGAATGCTTAATGTGTTAGATTAATATGTGTCCATGCTAGCTGCGAAGCTACAACTTTGCCATTGCACTCGTAGAAGCGTAACCAGGATTAAAAAACTTTCCGAAAAAAAAACTGACTATGACAGCCTTTTAGAGCTCACTTAAATTAAATACAGAAAAGTCATCAGTTAACCTGTTTTGTATGATAAATTCAAAGAAACTCAAAGTCAAAAATCTTAATTCAATTTATTTTTGAATGATGATGATGAATAACATCATGATGTACATATAACATCGATCGCTGCACATCCCAACGTCCTTAGGCATGAAGTTTCAAGACCCAAGAATGAAGATAAAGTAATAATAAAGATATGAAGTGTTTTATTACAAATCTTGGAAGTAGGGCTAGGTCGTGTCGCAACCTTAAGACGCGCCTTTACTAGGGTAAATTTTGATGTTAGCTAGGATTAAGTACCTCACATGACCTAGATAAGACTACGTGACTTGCAATTTGAAAGGGATATTAACGAAATGAAGATGTTTTGATGTCCTCTTTATTTTTCACAATGAAAGCTTGTAATACCTTGTAGGGCAAACTGCATCATACAAATTTCTATAAAGTATTCTATCTAGTATATAAATAGAAAAAAAAACATGCGTCGTGCGTCGTCTAAACAATTTGTCTTATTCTTGCATTATAGAGGTGATATGAATACAAACCTGTCATTAATGTACTTTTATTTGGCTTTTATCAGCACTAGTACATACAGTTATAGAAAATGCTCTGCAATCATAATATTCGTGACAACCTTGCACATTTAAAAACAAACCTTCATGAACACCTTGAAATCCAATTATTTACCTTACTTCCTGTAAAAATGACCATGTGATTCAGCCTTCTGAATTTATAACGAAAAATTACGGTGGCCTTGTAATGTGATTGTGTTTCCAAATTCAATGTAACCATTTAATTCCAACAATCGTTTCTGATATTTTTGTACAGTCATCACCATTGGCTTTGGAAGCATCCTTGAAAAAGTTTACGAGCTTTTCTGTTTTAAAGCATTGGTTTTAAAGCATAATTAAATCACCTATAAGGTGATTTTGCTCGTAGATGTCACGGTTACTTTTTTATCTAGATACATACACAGGTGTTAGTAGACCTATCCAAGATCCGAGTATACATAATGCCAATTACGCAAATGTTTTTAGCCAGTCACCATCAGTTATGCTTAGTAAGAAGGAACTTAGCTACGAAGCCGTCATTAAACTAATAATGAACTTCGTAAATCGAGCATCCACTCTTACCCTCCAGTATGTAACATTTTGAGGGTAGCTGTACGCAGACCTTCAGAGCAGCAAGTGTGCGCTTTAAAGGGCACGACCCGTGATAACCGTGTCAAGGATGTCTCTTAAAATAGACATTTTGAGTTTGTTACGTGTGTCTATAGACCGCTTGGACAGTTTATTAGGTTCCGGCTTTGTTATGTAACCATTTTATTGTATTCTACCTATTTTTGCAGTTCCCAAATTACATAGTTTTTTCTTTCCAGAGCCAAACCAGAATTTTTTACATTGTTTGACAGATTTTTGTTGAAGGTTAGGTATGATGTACTTGGCGGCCCCGATACCTGGGTTCGATTACCGGAGCAGGACACATGGCACGATAATGCTAAATATTTCAAGTTCTAATATTGCAGTAACGCGCCACTCCTCCATATCGGGCCTTATGTTTTTGTTTGGGACTAATACCATCAACGTCTTTTCTATAAGTCGGTAAAAGCCGCTGGGCTAATGAGAACCATGCTGTGAAGACCCTACTCTACATGCCATGACCCGTCTTGCTATAATATGACATCATGCCCTGCCTAACGCCATTAGAGTCTCATGACCTGAATGAAGTTATCTTGTACCTTGGGCAGTCTCTGCGTTTGTGTGTTTCTGACCTTTTCTCTAAAACTTTTTCCTAACGAGCCAACATTTTTTAGACGTTTCGATTACACATAATATGTGATAAAGTAAAATAAAATTTTACTAGCTCCTTTCAACCGACATTCGGAGAAGGTTATCAATTCGGTTGTATTTTTTTTGTTACATTTGTTCTACGTCATTTACCAACTGATTTTAAAAAAAAAAATCTATGAGACCAAATTTGATTTACCATCCAAACTATATTTAATTTGGTTGGTAAAGCGGAATCTGAAAGAAAATGTCATCCAAGTAAACGAAATAGCGTGTTTTGCTTCCTGTGACTTTTTCTTCATCCGTTGTATACCGATTTGGTTATGTCTTTTTGTAAAGGTAAGTGATGAGAGTATTAAAATTTTCTTCTTTCTATTTTTAAATCAGTCACTTGTTTATGATACTAATAATCAAATAAACAAAATTTCTACTTTAAACTAACCAAAAATCGATATATAAGACAGAGCTGAAAATTCTTTTCATACCAAACCAATTCCGTTGTACAATAGTTAATGCAGGTAATTGAAGGTCTGATATAAAATGGGCTGGTCCGGGCTGTTCCAGTTTTGAATGGGCTGGAGGCTCGTCGACGTCATGGAGGCGTAGCTGTGACGTCAGCGCTGAAAGTAGGGCGCGCGGTCGGTAACCCCGTCGATGCAGTCGTGGCACATGTTCGTCCTTGGAGCCGAGGGAAAACGGTGCCAACTCTCATTTTTGGCTATGATAGAAATTTCCTTTTGTTTACCGTGTATAAACTCAATATCTATTTTTTTATAATTGTAGAGCAGCTTGTACGTCAGCTTTAGGATTAATACGATACGAATTGTCTAACAATTGATATTGTTCCTGATCACTACAACCTTGTGCACTAGAAATTAGTGCTAATGAGCAGGTAGGACGCTGGCGCTGTATTAAATTTTCAGCATAGTTTATTATAAAAAACGTTTTTATTTCTAATAATATGCGTATTTACAAGAAAAATAATTATAAAATTTTTAGGTGCTGTAGAATAAGACCAGTACTAGTTCCACTGATCTTTCACACGGGATACTTTTTTACGGTGAAATCTCTTTTGTGTAGGTTTTTGTAAAACGTACAAATATTGTTCCTGAATTGCAAATAACGTGTGGTTATGCAACACATTGCAACACTATAAGCGTCTCCCATTCTACACCAAATGAGTGCTCGAATCACTACTAGAAGTACAGAGGGCTGCCCTACGGAGAGTCTCAGATTAATTTAGTCGATATTTTTATATAGTGAATACTAGCCGCGCCTCACAGTGTTACCCGCAGTTGCCCATCCCACAGGATAAAAATAACACGTCACTTTTCCGAGATAAAAAGAGCCTATGTATTAATCCAGGGTTTGAGCTACATTCATAACAAATTTCATCCAAATCCGTTCAGCCGTTTAGGCGTTAAGAAGTAACGAACATTCATTCACACACATATATATAAACTTTTTATAATATTATTGTGATACTTTGACAGCGTTAATCTGGAATTTTTGTGCGTTTGCGTAAGCTTTAATTCACTTTGTGAACCTCAGCCACCAATGATGACACTAAATTTCTGAAAATGCCTTTCGTGACATGTACACTTCCTGTTGCAAGAGCCGACCCGTACCCTCGCACCATTGAGGGTGGGAACTAGGTCACTCGCTGCAGCCCCGGTCGATAGGACGGCGTCAATGAGAACAGCCCCGTTCGAAATGCCGCCTATAAATAGAACCGAAGGTAATGTAAGTACCTCTTAAAAGGGTTTCTGAGACCACTTTGAAATCGAGAGCACACTCTCGTTAGCGATGGCATAAGAAAGCACAAACTCCTTTGTGTAACTTTAAAATTAGTTCATCTTGCAAGATTTCAGATCTTTGTTGTTGGTATAAAAATACTCATTTTTATTTTTGTTAATTAATAAGGATTTAAATGACATTGAGTGTTTTTAAAAGTGACTGGGTTTATTCTGGGGCGAATTCCGATGCGTATTCCGGCACACATGGAGGACTTGCTTCGCTCGGTCGGTTCGAAACGAATCAATTTTCATATTAAAAAATATCCAGACTATGAAAACGGTTCCACTGATTTCCAGAAAACATGGTTAAAAACCAGCTTTCATACAATAGCTTTAAATTCAGGGGATTTATAAAGGAACTATCCACATACAAACAAACATAACCACTCGCCAACACTTAATACTATTAAATTTATACATATAATTTAAGCTCGTTTAAAGAAGTAGTTAAAAATAAGTGCTTACTCAATATACGTAATAAGGAAATGAAGGAAGTTGTTGTAAGTATAACAACTAAAGACTGTTTTCCCGTTTAGGGAAAGTACGAATAGTAAATGGTAGTATATCATAAACACTTGTACCTAATGGTTACTTTGAGGGCGCAATGACCCAAAACGATCCTTTGATTCCGATAACGAAAAGGAAATTGGAAATTCCTTTTGATTATCGGAGTTACTCAATGTATTGTGTGGGACGAAGAAACTAAATTCAGGACTCGGTAGACGAGTAGTTGGAAATTATAATTTCTAGTTTTCAACCCAAATTATTCAGCCACGGTACTGCGTTACCGTACCTAGCTGCTTCCGGGGTGCGCCGCGTGGAGGTTCCTTTCATGCTCCCCACTTTAGGAAGTATTACTTACTTTAGGAAGTAATACGAGAGTATAAAATGTTGCCAAAACTCACCCCATGTCACGTCTGCGTTCACAAGATACTAACACAAAAACCAACATGGTGGAAGGTCATTGATATTGTATGGTGATCCCAATCCTTTAGGGAACAAAACTTAAATGTATTACTGCCGCCATTCCAGTACCAGTAACGCCAAACCAAACCGTCTTACAAGAAAATCGTAACAATAGTAACGCATGAATAAACACCTTCCTAACTTTATATATCACCTAACATTCCGTGCAATGATATATTACTCCCATTTATCTGCTATTCAAGACAGGAAGTGACCGTTTTAAGGCATTCTGGAAAGTATCAAAAACCTATACAAAAGTTTCCTGATACATAGAAGACGTTAAAAGGTCGCTGAACCTGCTCCGACAATTTGTACAGTTTGTTCGACAATAGGAAAGCAATATATCTTGTCGTAAGTAAGGAAAGCCCGTTCTTTCTATATTTGTTCGGTAGGTAGTTTGTTAGTTCGTTAATAGGATAGTTTTTTGAGCTTCGATTTTTATCAATTACGTTTACTGTGTACCTACTGCATAGGTTAAATGGAAAATTTGTTACTCTCGATTAGGCACAGATACCAAAACACCACAACAAGGGGCCTGGACATATATTATAAAAGAAAGAAGAAGGAATGAAAATAAATTTATTACATATCAGTGTTTTGTGGCACGGGCGTCATATAAAATCCCGAGGTAAACAAAGAGTTCTAAAGTGAAGAGTTAGACATGTTCTAGAACTAAAAATTTACTTTTTTCACAGTTACTCTTTCTCTAATTGTATATTCAGTAATAAATTAATTATTCTCGTCCGACTCCCAACATTTGTTTTATTTTCCATTGCTGTTAGTAGCCATGAATAGCAATAGGAAATAATCTGTTTGTAAACTTTGTCTATCGTGTCAACAAACATTTTAGTTTTTTTATTTTTTAAATATAGAATATCATATCTGGAATATGATTTACGTTAGGTCTTACATATTTCATCATGAGATGTAGATGCGTTGGCGTTCGAGAGAAAAGTACAATATTTATTTACAAAACTAAGAAAGAAAAAAAAGAAAAAAGAAATATGGACATAGATATTTACAAAGGCATAATATTATAATTAATATTGTACTAATTTCATAATAATATTGTACTGATTTCATGACAAGACCAGTGTCTCGATCAAAGCAGCATCATCAAAACGGCCTTTTCTGACGAAGATTTTGTTTTTGTCAAGGATTTTAGGAATTCGAGGATACCAGGTATATCCAAAAATATTGTATGTGGAATACAGTAAATACGCTTTCGTTGTTTACAAAAGTCCTATCCAATATTATCCCTCAGGCGCACACGAAATGAAATCAAGGTGGTTTTTTCGGGATTTATTGTAGCAACGGGTGTGCCATGATAACATTATAAATCATCTGAATTAGGTTTAGCCAATATTTTTTTTAAAAACAGCATCTTTTTTAATTTATCCACGTACACAAATAGATATTTATAATTAAATAAAATAATATTGGCAATATTATTTTTATACGTGGGTCTATTGATATGATATTCGAATAGGCGACCATAGACTTTTCCTAGCATCACAAAATAAATAAATATATATTCATGGACATTGCACTCAGTGCGATCTAGCCCTCAACTCAGCATAGCTTGTGCTACGGAAAGCAGATTACTGATATAATGATACTCAAATTACCTAATACATCTGTGTTCGTCACACAAATGTATAAACTGGGTGGATAACGAACTTCAGTTGTGAGGCCAGTCAACTTCTAGTTATATAAATTCTATGATAATTATTATTGACAAAGATTCCAAACCAATTGAACTTGTTCAGAACAAACCCGAAAGGCGAAAGTGCTTCACCTGGTTTCCAACGGCGTTTGTTTTGCTCTCGTAGACTATCCTAGTAGAAATAAGACCCTTGGGCATCCAGAAGTGCTGGCCTAATTTTTGAAGGTAATTGACACAGCGGTCGTTGACTTCAGGTCTAAAGATCGCCATTCTATTGTACAGCTTGTTAGTACACCTGTACGATATTAGAGAGAAAGGTAGAGTGCATATTAGTAGTTAAAACGTCTAGTCGTTGATTCTACAATTTTGGTTTTTAAACCTTATGGCTTGAACACCCTAAGAAACATTTACACAGTTCAACTAAGGAACCAAACTATTGTGTTATATATATTTTAATTGGAATGATGATAAACACATAAGCTCTTAGATTATTTGTTATTGAACACCTAAATATGTATAATGATTGTAATGGGGTTGATAGGGACAAAACTTATAATAAATATATTATAATTTATAATAAGATGTGATATGAAACCGAGAATAAGGCCCTGCACGTTCTGCTGGTCCATAATTTGAGTCACATAATATCAATACTCACACGTGGTAGGTAGGTGACCCGTATTCGCTAACGAAGCTGACATTTGTACTACCGAAGCACTTCACGGTGCATGCACCATAAGGCTGATTAAATTTGCCTCAGTCATATAGCCGATTCACACAATAATACTGTCGCCTACTATGTAAAAATTTGAAGTCCTTGAAATGCATCACTATTATAAAACAAAATCCCCCGCGTCTGTCTGAACGCGGTGAAGTGAAGTCAAAAACTACCGAATGGAATTTCATACATTTTTCCCCAGGTTCATAAAGATTTAATGCAAAAAAAATCAGTGGTGCTGTCTTAAAACTCCATATCCAAACAAAACATACGACTGCCTCACAGTACCTATCTTTAAAGTGCTTGAGAGAAAGCAGATGCAGAAAAATGATAATATAATATGAGACAGTTGTTGATATTCAAATTTTTATTCATATACTAGTTAGTAATCAAAGCTATTCATTTACTTTTCTATAAAACATCCACTTGGATCAAAATTACAGTGGAAAATAGAATTAAATTGACATTTAATGTGACTTTTTTGTTTGCACGTTTGTTTCAATTCTAAAGCTTGAATTTCATCATGATTTTGTCCCTAGGCAGATTCAGCCTAAAATACGAATAGGTTTTCTCATTATTTACCCTGTCACGTCCCAAGAAACGGCGTTGAACTTTCTTTTAGAAAGGAGTAAATTGTCCTATACCTAAGCACGAAAGTCAAGGCCACTGGGGTGATGACATCGAGTGATTACCTTATCGTCAAATAACTTATATTATAGAATAGAATAGAATAGAAAAACTTTATTTCGTGTTATTAACTTAACTTCGATTAATTCAATAAAATAAGAGACTATAAGTAGGCCCAATGATGAGTGAAGTTAGTAAATGAGACCCAAGACTTATACAAGACAACACAAGATAACATTGGAGTAATAATTATCACTAAATTTAAGATCTATTTATAATATAATAATATTTATTATATATAAAACATTCGTACGTGCCCTATGCGTAAAAAAATCCCTAATTGAGGCTTCAACGTTAGTCTATCCTACATTTAAAGGACTGTATCTTTTAAACCGTTATAGGTTTTTCACGGTAAGTTTCCATACTACACCGTCTTATAAACACATAAACACTGTGTCCACAGATGTGATATCAACAAATAGGGAAAAGAATGAGCAAAGTTTGAGAACAAGGACAAGGAATCCTAGTGCAAGGGTGTCATAGTGTAAGCATAAATTGATTAAGAAGTGATTCTTAGATTCCTTAGTATTTTTTTTAAGAAGTTTGAAATGAATATGTAACGAAAATTGATGCCTTTGGAATGCGATGCTGGACTAGTATGCATACTACACATCCCAGGAACTATTTGCAGGACCAAGTTCCATTCTCCGTTAACTTCATTTTACAATTTAACTCTTATTTTACAAAGCTACCACTTCACTTGTTCCCTATGGTTTAGAGAAGCTTTTTTTGATAAAAAATACTTCTTAAACGGAAAATATCCACTCTGGTCGGTCAATTCTCGAGGCCATCAAAACAGCTGAAGATAGAATAACGTGAAAGTCAGCTATGGCAAGAACTGTGCGAATCCTCATGATTGACACGATTCTAATCCATAAAGATTATGACAAACCACAATAGATACAATTACAATATATAATAACGATTTTGCAACACACAAACATAGGAATTATATCCTCACAGTTGCGTCGATATTCGTGCCAAAAAAAACAATTGGATGTCACGTTAATAATTTACGATGAAACCTGTCACCAGCAGTGGACGTAATACAAACTATGTGTATGGCATGAAAGGTTTTTCAATCTACATAACAGGCTCGCATGTGATAATATCGCGTATCACGTGGCAATGTGAGACTGAGTGGACCGTTATCAATCAGACATGCTTACAGTTTCAGCGAGTCAATGTCCGTAAATACTTACCTTTGCAGATGTCCAGAAAGAACATTTAAGATTGAACTTACCGGGCGTGTGATACTAAGCTAAAATAAATACATTTTGTGCCTAATGCACTGTTTTAATGATCTAAAACCATTTTCGCATTATTGGCTTTCTAATGAAACTGGTCTGGGGCACATCGGTTGGATGATTTCAAAGTCTATAACGAACATAGAACATTAAAGATTGAATATCTGCTGCTGACATCGTCGAATACATTTCCAAACGATGCTTCGAGCCAAAACCTATATTATTTATTTAGGTAAACAACAAGATAATCAGATCGGCTTCTGTCGGAAAAGAACATGGGCATAAGATCTTATTATAATATGATCGCACAGTTTGCCAAAATAAAAATATTGTATCGTAAATAAAGATATATAATATAAAATTTGAGTTTAGATTTTTGTTAGCACTGTGTTCCAATAACTATAGTAGCAAGAGCAGTTCCCCAAAAATTATGCAAGTACAAGCAGAAACATGTTACCCAACATACCATGTCTGCTCTAAATGTATTTTGACCAAACAAATGTTACGCAAACGTCGATTTCATATAATTAGGTTTATTTTAGGAGTATTAGGGGTTTGGTGACGCCCCCCGCTGTCCTGTCAACACACCCTTGACGGCCGGTCAAATACACCCGCAGGGTATTTGCGGATACCCTCTAGGTTAGGTAAAAGTTAGATACGTACGCTAATAGATTCTTAGATTTGATTTATATTACATAGGGAATTTTAAGAGAATTATAACTATTACTATAAGTGTTAATAGTTAGTAATGGATAATTGTGACAAATAAGCGAGTTTACATTAAAAATTAATTAATTGTATACGTAATTGAATTTTATTTCTGTTCCGTGGCATGTTGAATGAATTCTGTTGCAAAATTACTTGAAGATTATTAAGTAAGCACTTTACGTATAATATAATTATTCTATATTACTTTTTTCTACTGTGTAAGAAATATTTCGCAATTATTTTACGTCAATAAACTCATGGAGGTGGCGAAAGGTACGGCCAAATAGTTAAGTTATTTTTTTGTTGTCACCGGGTTTGAGAACAAAAATTATATTACCAATTACCAGATAAAAGAGAAATGTCATAGCATTAAAATTTTATTGTTGTAAACTTATTGTTAAAGCATATAATTTGTCTTGTCTGTTTCTAGTTTCTTATTTCTTGTTATTTTTTAGGCTATGTAAGCCATCATTTTTGACAAAACCAAGTGTTCCGTAGTGTTCCTAAGCCGAATAAATGAGTATTGAGTATTTCATTTTACCGATATCCTGAAAACTATTGCTGTTATATTTAAAACAACGACAACGTTATCACACTCATACCTCTGCACTAGGATTCCCTGTGTCGCAGATGGCATGGACGAACACAGAAACACAGGACAAACACCCAAGACCCGAGAACAAACTTCGTGCTCACCACACAAAGTGTGCCCCGGCCGGGAATCGAACCCGGGACCCCTCGCTTCGAAGGCAGGGCTACTACCAACTAAGCCACGGAGCCGTCAAATTGTAATAATACTAATGAATTGGTGTTTTAAGTCACCACTGTTGGACATCGCATCCCCTTCTGAACGTTGACTTAACAAGTCATGGTCTCATTGCCACCATTGTTTTCTCTGAAATAATTCATCAAACAACTTGACAGCCAAGACAACACTTTACTTATTAAATTACCAACCAGTCCCGGTGAGGTAAAATTAAATAAACATAGTAAATGATTTTTCGGATTTATTGAGCCGTTTTTATCCCATAATTTGTCACTGTGATGGCCTACGATTCTGTCACCGTGCCTCTGGGTTCAAACATATAGCACTGATGGTAAGCGCTTCCAAGCACACCAGTAAAATGAGGTTCGTAGTTATAGATCAGGTACTTATTCTCTTCACTCGCACTCGCGAAAGTGTGAGAACTCTTTCTGCACTCGTTCACGAAGAAGTCCATGAAATATCTATTCGCTTTGACAGCGTCGTATGAGTGTGGGTAGTTTTTGCTGAGTTTCCATTCGAAAGAAGTTTTCTCTGGGTGGAATTGAACTCCATAGAAAGGGTATCTGTGAATTCAAGGACACTAAGGTTAAGATGAGAGTGGGTCAACTAACAATCTAAAAGTCAGTGGTTCAAATCCAGATTTGAAATAATGAGACTTTCCCTTGAAAAATATCGTTCTCAAAACGATAAAGGAAATCATCGTGAGGAAACTGGCATTCCCTAGAACCAAAAATTAGAAGACATGTGATATATAGCTCTCGATATAGATAAATATCCATTCACGCTTTCTTGTCGAAATTGAGCCTGTATCCCAGTAGTGGAAAAATTTGAGGCATATAATAGTAAGTTTAACTTGTGTTTAACTTGTATACAAACAGTCTTTCTACGATAATACGGGCAAAATGTTTGCCTAGACAAATTTGTAGCAAAATTTGCTGATGTACACAATAAACAAAAAATCCTAAGGGGGCGTCCATAAATTACGTGAGGTGTTTTTTTCAATTTTCTGTCCCTCCCTCCCCCCTTGGTGAGATGTCGTGAGATTTTGATTCAACCCCCTCCCCCGGCCCCTAATCTCACGTGAGATTTTTCAGAATGTGGGTTTATTACGTAAACGCGTTGGATTGTTTATTGTAAAAAGAAAAAAACAATTTGGTTCGTGCTTTTATTTACGACTAGTTAAGACTAGTAATCAATATTGCTGAGAGTTATAAATGCAATAAAAATTTAACAATAGAATACTTAAATCATGACTACTGTGATTAAAAAACAAAGAATAATCTTAGTCGTATTACGATGGCGCTTAAGATTAAATTTTAAACATGTACATACAATTTGGATTAAATGAACCAAAATAGTATAATTTTTTTTTGTTTCAATATCAGACAATAAATTGCGTGATATTTGTCGAGACCCCCCCTCTCCCCAACGTGAGATTAGATGAGATTTGACTCGACCCCCTCCCCCCCTCAATCATCTCACGTAATTTATGGACGCCCCCTAATTATGGTCATCATAAGTATACAACGGCTCAGTTCTTCCCCTACTGAAGTATGAGAAGAATCAAGTCGGATTACGTTGCGACTGTCAATTCTGAGACGGAGATGTAATCCTTGAACCTTACCTCCTGTGTTCATAGCTGGCGATGAACTGAACACCGTTTGCGTCGTCGCCATATGATGTTTCTCTCCAGTCGTTAGTCAAGTTACGAGATTTCAGATTCTGAAAAGAAAATAATTTACATAAGTAAAAATCAATTGCTGCATTTACGAAATATCGTCACTTGAAAGTGCTCAACCGATTTAGCACATTTTTTGTCTTCGTAATTATCAAGATAAGGTTCTTATGAAAGAAAAGGCATAAATAATATTTTTCTGATTGTTGTTAACAAATGTATGAATAAACACTAGATTTTGAAATGCGAAAGTGTGTTTGTATTTAACCATTCCTTCACGTAGCATTATATGTGCGAAATAGATACCCGTACCCGTAAAGTGTCTGGAAATGTGTAGTAAAAGAAAACATCACGGTAGTTTTCGTATGTCTTTGAAACATTTTTTTCTGGAGATTTTTTTTAGAAGAGCGTGTGTCGGATAATCTTTCAATTCTAATGAAGATACTCGGTTACTAAAAAGCCATTCTCATGTATCGAACGCAAAACCGAAACACGCATACAAACACCAGAAGTCTGACGGTTTCGGATCAACAGCAAGATCGTCTTGATCTGAAAGCGTCATACAGAAGGCAGACCAGTTTCCGTTCTTGAGTCTGCCTTCTGTACCTACTCTGGGCCTGATCAGGGACATTGGAAGGCCGGAACTAATGAATGACTAATTATATTATATATGTAAACAATCCTACTACTTGATTTGATGCAATCTACGATATTATTAACTTGCTTATTACCTCATGGAGAACGCAAAATTGGTGATAGTTCACAGTTACGTCTTTATTTGCCAACAACTCAATGACATCCTCTGGTGCATCCCCAAACATCTTGCTGTCGCGGTAATCTGCAATAAATTTATTTTGTAAACATCGTAAACTACATTTTTTTTGTAAAATTCGAAGAAACTAGTGAATAAGTAGTTATGACGTTCAGTTGCTTTTAATTGCGAAAAAGCTAAGTTAAATTCTTGTAATAATATAACTTGATAGGACAATAACCAATAATAAATAATAGGTGCCTTAAGTTACAAAGATAAAAAAATACATTTTACAGATAAATTACATTTAAGCAATCTTTTTCTTTATATATCTAGGAGAGCACTAAGATAGGATCATTTTCAAATTTTTCCATAGGAATTTCATATCATCGGCAGTGCGACATGATCCATCCGTAAGTATTTAAAAATAGTAATAAATCTTTACATGAGAAGAAGTTCCATAACGGTTTCGCCGTACTAGCCTCTAATGTTCCCACTGCAAGGGCACCGGCCTAGTCTCGATAATTGAGAGTGAATGGGCTTTGATCTACCACGGGAGCCCAATCCGGATTGGTAGATGTCACATGTCTTCGAATTTATGGTTCTAAGACATGCCGGTTTCCTCACGATGTTTTCCGTCACCGTTTTGAGTTTTGATAAATTGTTCAAGTGAAAAAACTCATTGATGCTCGTGTGGGTTTGAACCAGCGACCTTCAGATTGAAAGTCAGCGACTATGCCCCTGGGCCACAACGCTCTCCTGGGCCACCACGCTCTCACGCATAACGGTTTCATCTGATTAGAAATGAGAAAACAATTCTGCTCAGCTGAAGAAACAAATACGGGGGGAAACCCTTTTGGATTGGTATAGCCGTGTCTAATTTAGTACCTATCACGAACAAAGAGTTGTTTCACTGATGAATGCCTAGATGGTTACTGAGTACCAAAACCATCCTAATAGATACCACCGTAAAAATGGAAGTTACGAAAAACATATACGTAGTATATTGTAGTGTATTCCTATTCCCAATTCCTATGTTCCAGTAGTATTCACTGTCAAGGCGACGTTATATATAAAATGTCAATTTTTTGCTCTTAATCTAATTGTTATCAGTTTCTTACTGTTTTATCAAAGACCTAAAAAGTTAGATAAAATCTTTATGATAAGTAGTAACTAATAATTAAAATCAATAAGTATTTTTTTATCAGTAATTTTACTTATTATCATGTTTGTGTGACATGAAGAATCGAGAAGTACCACGGTAAGCGGTATTAGAACGTGGTGGTCCAGGAGTACAGACGCGGACTTTAAATCTGAAGGTAACTGGTTCAAATTCACAATTGAACCAATGAGTTATTCACTTAAAAATGATGTGGGCACAACAGCTAAACGAGTTTATTAAAGTTTTTGAAAATTTCCTTCAGAACTTTTGTAAGTTTGTGGCAGTTTTATAAGTGTAATTAAAAAATTACACAGAGAAACCTCAAAAATAAATACAAAACGGCCTATTGTGAAAGAATCCATAAAAAATTGCTATTGTATTGCAAAATGTATTTTTTAATCTATTTCTCTCTTTCTACTTTTATCTGAATATGGAGAATAGAATGCCCGCGTTTTTTTTTACTCAACTTGATAATAATTAAGAAAATTAAATACGAAAACTAAACAAGCGTGCTACATCGTCGACCGCATCTTATCAAACCAAACTCTTCACTATAGTCAATAAAATTCTAAAATCTTGAATATTAAATTAATTTTGGAGGACCAGTTGCTCGCGTCCGTAGGTGAATACCTCAGAGAAAAGTAACTACTCCGGCCGGTGAATTACAGGCACTTGAAGCGCAATATCCCCGTCTCGGTAAAGGGCACAACGGCGTGCGACATGGATCGTCCCATTATGGGCGAATTTTTTACATCAGGTTAGCCTTCAGCTAGTGTCGTGTCGTAGTAGCTTTTGTAACATAAAAACATGTAACATTCGCGCATGGTAAAAACAATCTCATTGCCGTCAAGCAGGAACGCCTCAGTAATATAAAAATTTAATATTTACAAGTACGCAATGGGTTACTGATGAATGTTTATCCCATTATTAGTAACGCACTAGCATTGCTTTGTTCCATTCCACAGGCACACGAGACATTCCACCTTTACGTCTCAAAGTTACGTCAAACAATAGTCATTCATAAGTAGTGTTTTAGATATAAAATCTTACCATCAGCAAAGTCTAAAGGCAAATTATCGTAAGAGTAACAAGTCACCCTGTTCTCATTCGCCCTACCCGAAGCCAGGACGATAATAAGCTGAAAGCCGAGGCAGGTTCCGAAGATAGGGAAGTAATCTCCCGCTGCATTCAACTCCTGCGCTATCTCTAAGATATGCTCGCCGGCATCTGCGTAACCATTGGATTGGTTAAAGTAGGTTGCGCCGCCAGGGAAAAGAACCCTGGAATTCCGAAATCATCTATTAGGATTGCAAGAAGCTCACTAAAAATACCGATGGTCATGAAGCTGAAACGGCTCGACTATTGGGAAGTACTCAATCGTTTGCCTAGTTTTAAAGCCCGGTTGAGAGCCTTTTGATCTCGCTAAAGACCCGCGTAAAATTGTTAAGACCTTTTGAAGTCAAGGACTTACTATCTATTCAAATTTAAATATTACCTGTATATCGTTGTATATCAAATGCAATGTTATCTAGGTTACTTTTGGCGAGAACGATGAATTTCTTATCACCAGATTCCGTATGGTAAAGGATCATAGGAAATATAATATTAACCATTATATCCAAGAAACGATATAAACTTTGAGGGGTCCAGTTGCTCACGTCCATAGGTGTCTATATTTTGATTCAAATACAAATCAACATTGTAGTGATTACAAGAAACCTTTAGGTTTTTAATTTTTGTTATTTCAGTAAAATTGTAGTATAAAAATCTATAAAAACAAATTAAGAAAAGTAGTAAGACCAGCTGCTTGGACCGTTTTAATTTCGTTATCCCGTTTTGATCCCCTATCCCCGATTCAGAAACTATCCAACCACTTATCTGCCAAGTGTCAAGATGATTGGATAAACGGTGTGGACAAACCCATATTCATACACAAGTCTAACATAATTATACTCACCATGCCGATGCGTCCACGTAGAGGAAGAGAACATCGCTCGCTACACTCGTTCAATAACTGGCACAAAACGAGCTAGCTGTGTGTAATACACTGAACTTACCCATTAATTTTGCTCGTGATATCTTCATAGTACGCGCGGTCCTTGCCAATCCTGAAATTTTAACAAGGTATATGTTTTTTTCTAGCCTTTATAATCTTGGATTAACTCTTCTTCGTCCCTGCAGTGAAAATAGACTTACATGAAAAAGCGGGATCATTGTTATTTTGAAATGATCCAAACAACAAAGATCCTGTTTTATAAAAAAGTGCCTAAATATGATTATGGATTAGAAGAAACGCTCTACACTCTGATACTATTTGACTATGGAAACTATAAGGAAGAAACGGTGAAGATGCCTTTTAGTTTGGAAGATACGTTACTTTCATTACTTACATGATAGGCACGACTCTAGCGCCAGACTTCTCCACATCCTTGACATAGGAAGCGGCGATATAGCTGGTATAGTTCTCCTCAGGATACTTGCTGTGCAGGTAGAAAGACTGTTCCTGCGACAGCACGCCTATAATCGGCCGGTCGTTGACAATTGAAGTGTCATCACTACGCACCACAACCGCAGCTTCGCCGTGGAAGATATACACCAACGTCAAGAGAAGCACAGCTTTCATCATGATCAACCCACACCAACTGCCCATGACATCACTACACCACCTAAAATATTGACAGTTATCAGCAGAATCTCACGTTATCTTTTAGTACGTATTGTTATCGCAAATCTCTAATGTGGTAGCTTTGATTGATGCCGACTCTATCACATAAATTCATTACAGTTAAGTGACTAACCTTAGGACGAATATTGTAAACACATCATTAATGAGGCAAAATACGATGTTCTCTACGATTCGGCTCGTATGCATTAGGTAATGACGATTGTCTAAAAATAAAACATCTGCTCTATTTTGTTGTTCTAAAATTCATGCGCAATATTATTTGGAATCATTTGTATGTTATGCATATAAATACGTCTTCAAATAGTAGTTATTTCATTAGTAAGTACCTGCCTACTTACTTTAATTGACAGACTTCATTAAATCTCATGCGAAGTACCCGTTCCTTAATTACGAAGATACATTTAATCATATCGCATCACAAAAAGTCATCTGTAATTATTTATCTATATAAACTCATGAGTTTTATGTGGGAAATGCGAAGACAAAATAAGAATTTATGTAATTTTAACTAAACAATGGTAAATACTCTTGACTAGCATATAAATAAAAATTTGGTAGATGAAACCTCAGAGCAAGTAATATACGCGATTCTTTGTACCTAATACAAATCGAATAAAAATAGCCTAGTTTTATCATATCTCATTAATTTATAGATTTATCTAGGTACTTGACCTTTTGCTTAAGTAAGTATTCTTGGTTTTGAACGTTTCTACGATGAAAAACAGCAGAATAACTTTTATTTTTAATTAAGGGTATATCAGTCATTTGTTATTAGCGACCTGAAACGGCTTTAAAAGCAAACTACGGCTCCAATTTTTATTTCCTCCGTTCAAATCCGAAATTGAGCTTCATATACATAATAAACATACATTTAATTTTTAAATATATTTACAAGCTGCACCCGCAGTGTTACCCGCGGTTAAAAAGTTCTGAGAGTTCTAAAAGTTCTGAAATGATGCGCTTACATTACATTGGGCAACCGATTTTGAGGATTCATTTGAAACGGTGATTGGTTGACATTGTAGTCAGTTTAGGACGCGGTCCTTGGTGATGAAGCTCAGAACGAAAACGTCAGTGGTTATGTGCATTTATCTGATAAAGATACATACCATTCAATTTCATTTCTACAAAATATGCTCTTGAATCGACAAATAAACGGCACACCATATCATCTTGGATTTTTTTCGAAGAGCATTTAATGCAAAATCAATAAACAAGTATCAAGAACCGAAAAGCAGTTTTCTAGGAACTGTGCTGCTGTGCTGTGTGCTCAAATCAATAAAAACCAAACCAGATAGAGTACAACAAACTGGCATAGCCTACTATTTTTCGCATGCGCATTCCCAAGATTCGTGGGTTTGAGATATGTGGTCTGTGCTTGTGCATAACCTATGTTATAAAACGTGGTCTAAAATAAATAAGTGCTGTGTAAAATACCAAGCCGTGTTTGGACGTAGGTTTAAGGTACTATTGTCTAAAAATTTTTGCAAAATGACTAAATTTGCCGCATCTCAAATTTGGACATTAGGGCCTTGTTAGTTTTGCTTTTAATGTTTCTAATATTCATTAGAAACAAGACCCTTATGGTCATGAGTTTTTTTTTATGTAACAAAAGTGACGCGCTGAAGTTAAGTGGTTTCCACCGCCCATTACAATAGCAGTACGACTTAGGTGATCTTCGACCGAAGTGTAACAAGACCAAGTCACACCCTTTTGCGCCTGTCACCTGAGACGGGAATGTTACGTCTCATGCGTACCATTACCGGCACATTTTTCCACCGGAACACAGCAGTGCGAGTGCACCACTGCTTGGCGGCTGATTACCAGGTGTGGAGGCAGTGCTACTCCGGGCGAATTTTGTACTAGTTCTAATGCAACTTGTTGTTCTGGGGGGACTCTGAGAGTATTCATTTACGGACGCGAGCAACTGGACCAACAGGGATTCCCCGAGCTATCGACCACAGATGATGTTATACAAGCATATTAAAATACCCATCCAAATTGAGTTTGATAATAACTTAGATGACATAACATACATGTATAATCAGCTATAATTAATAATTATCTTTATTTATAAAAATGAATCCCTATTTCCCTTGGTCACTGCATCACGCGTGAATGGCTGGACCAATTTTGCTCATTCTTTTTTGTTCTGTTTGTTAATGTCTGGAGACGGTTCATAAAAAAGAAAAATATAAGGAAGTTGTGCAGAAATTTTCCAGAAATCCGTGGGTAACACCGCAGGTAGGCAACAGCTAGTATTAATAATATTATTTGGCTAATTTCTATGATTAGTAGATGTTCCCTGAACTTCACTTTCCAGAAAGGATCCCTGGCGGCGACCATAATCCCCTGTTAAATATGAAGTTGTGATCCAGAGTTAAAGTTTGCTTTATTTTTAGATCGCATGAACAAGAACCCTTTGCTTAAAATGCATAGGGTTTAAACAAACAAACGCATGACTTACCTAGTAATAAGAAAGCATAATCATGTTTTAAAAAAGTGATGTACCTATTCTTATTCTAAGTAACTGTGTATATTTGTGAATTGTGAAAATATGGCATCCTGGAGCCTGGCTATTAGGTATCTTATAAGTATATCGTATGTAATCAGACCCCCCATATAAATAATAATATATATTTTTTTAAATAGATAAATAATGAATGTTTCCTATGTACCGTAATCATTATTAGTATTTTTTTTCTTACGACTGTCTTATTTGACTGTCTGTCTGTCTTATTTTTTTCGTATCATTATTTCGAACTCAGTTATGCCGCCCATCAATGAAGTCGCCTCATAACCAAACAGAATCCGACTGTATTTGCCGACGTTGCCTGTGTCGTCCAACCGCACCTCGTACTTTAGAACTTCTAAATTATAAATGATTTGCAAAACGTTAAATGATGCACAGACCAAGTCCGTCGGATGTGATCGAGTATCAAAAAAATATTGTCTTTGAATATAATGATTAAGTTATCTGTTGCAAAGCGGGATTTTAGCACTGGCAGCACCGTTTTTTTTTGTCAAAGGAAAAATGCCGCTGCCTAGACGGGACCTAATGATAAAGGTATTTTGATATTTCGTAAACCCGTAACTTGTACGTAATTCTTATACCCTTTACCTATAAAAACCGAAATTTCATTCACCATTCGAGCCCCACTGTCATTAGTTCGTAAGATGACGAGTTAACATTTTGTTTTAGGTTGGATTTCTGCGTTGACAGTAGAATTCGCGTATTTTCTGTATTTGGCGACAGAAAGAGTTGATAATGTTTGAAATGGTAAGTAGGAAAATATACTTCTTTAATTTTACTGTTATTATGTTCTAAAATTCCATAGTAGCAACATATTCATGAATGTTTCAATCATTTCAGAATGCGGCGGAACCGATGCAAGTGGATGTCCCACCGGAGGACAATGAGAACAATGAAGCAGAGTGCTATGTGGTTGAAAACCCCACCTTAGATTTAGAGACCTATGCTGCTTCCTACACTGGTTTTGCGAAGCTCTATAGACTGATGTTCGTCGCCGACCATTGCCCTTCATTGAGGTTGGAAGCTCTAAAAATGGCCATAACTTATATCATGACAACATACAATGTAAGTCTTTACCAATCTCTTCACAAGAAGCTAGCAGAAGCTGTGGCAGCCGCGGGCCTGCCAGACGTAGCAGCACAGATGGGATCACAAGATATCCCTTCCATTGACACTTTATGGATAGAAAGTAAAACCAAAAAAGCTGCTATAAAGTTGGAAAAGTTAGATACCGATTTGAAGAACTATAAAACAAATTCTATAAAAGAAAGTATCAGAAGAGGCCATGATGACTTGGGTGACCACTACCTTGACTGTGGTGACCTAACCAGTGCATTAAAATGCTATTCAAGGGCAAGAGATTACTGCACAAGCGGAAAACACATCATAATGATGTGTCTCAATGTTGTAAAGGTCTCGGTGTATCTGCAAAACTGGGCTCATGTTCTCAACTATGTATCAAAAGCAGAGAGCACACCAGATTTTAATGAAGTCCCTGGAAAAGATTCCAACCAGTCTATACTAACTCGTCTAAAGTGTGCTGCTGGTCTAGCTGAACTAGCAACAAAGAAATACAAGTCTGCAGCAAAGCATTTCCTTGCAGCCAGCATTGATCACTGTGATTATTCAGAGCTGCTGAGCAGCAACAATGTAGCAGTCTATGGAGGCCTGTGTGCTCTAGCTACATTTGACCGTTCCGAGTTACAAAAACAAGTCATAGTTAGCAGTTCTTTCAAATTATTCTTAGAACTAGAACCACAGTTACGTGATATTATTTTCAAGTTCTATGAATCTAAGTATGCTTCATGCTTGCGGTTGTTGGATGACATCAGAGACAATCTCATGCTGGATATGTATTTGGCTCCACACCTAAATTCTCTATACATGCAAATAAGGAATAGAGCACTGATTCAATACTTCAGTCCTTACTTATCGGCTGATATGAGGCTGATGGCTTCTGCCTTCAATAGAACAGTGAATGCATTAGAAGATGAGTTGATGCAATTAATACTTGATGGGCAGATTCAAGCTCGAATTGATTCACATAACAAGATTTTGTATGCTAAAGATGTAGACCAGAGGAGCACTACATTTGAGAGGAGTTTGACCATGGGGAAAGAATATCAGCGACGAACATCCATGCTTATTTTACGTGCCGCAATGATCAAAAATCAAATTCATGTCAAGGTGAGTTGAAAATTTTGATATACATTTCAACTTTTTAGGACACTATAAAGCATAGGAAATTTTATAATTACCTGTTCAAAAAGGTTCCATTTATTTCTAAGCAACTAAAATATATTTTGATCTAGTATAAACTGGGCAAAAATTTATTAAGTAATAATATGGCTATGCATGTGTGGGCTTGATTTTCCGAAACTAATTCTAAGAAAGATGATATTAGATAAAATGGGGAATCTAAAATAATCCCCATTTTATATTTTAAATTTATTTTTATATTATAAATAATGCTTCAAACAGTTGTTCACTCAATAGGTATGATATAAGGCGATTATATAATATATCACTAGAGATTAAAATGTTATCCATCTATATCTGCGCCCCGCGGCGTTACCCGCGTTTAAAAAGTCATCATGAGACAATGGGAGAAAAATACTAATAAAATTCACAAAAATTACACCACTATTTCGGTTGGCGATCCTACGGGAACCGTACATCATTTCAGGATCAAAAGTACCCTATGTGCTATTCCAGACTAATATCTCTGTGCCTTTCATCTAGATCCGTTCTGGCGTGATTGAGTAACAAACATCCATCTATCCAAACTTGCGCATTTATAATAATAGTAAGGCTTTTTGCACTTTTCCGGGATCAAAAGTTGCTAGCTTGTTTTAATTCATTATATAAGCTATCCTGGTACCAAATTTTATCTGTTGAGCCGTTTGATTGTGAAGGAAGAACAAACGTGCATACAAACTTTCGCCTTTATAATATTAGTGTGATATAGTATTATCAACCGGTAACATACTACTAAGTAGTTATCGTGTTCAAGTATTGAAACGAACTAACGTAAATAATTATCTATTTCAGAATGTTGGACGTGAAGCAGGACCTCAGAGCGGCGAAGCCCCTGGCTCCAGCACAAGCCTCACACCAAGAACCTTCGACACGGTGCCCCTGTGATATCTCAAGTGTCTCACATGACATGAGTAATGCAACACAAACGTGGAAAAACAATTAACCTTTCACAAAATGTGCCACGTAACATTTTACAACACTAGCATGTCTAAGTGAGAGTACATTGTGTGCTTGTCCTACACGCAGACAAGGCATAATGTGGACTGTACATTGTCATGTGAATATAATATAGATCTTATCAAAATGAACTTTTCTTGTACTGAATATGTATCTGCTTGTGTTTTATGTTTAACAATACTGCCAGCAGAACACACCACTTCAACAGCATCGCTATTGTATCTTCGAGATTTTTTTCAAGTATATGTTTAATCAGCACTGAAAACTGTTGTAAGCATTTCTGGATAATGTTTATAGTAAATAAATAATAATAAATATGTATGTAACCGCAACATATTGTCTTACGTAAATTTGGATTAAAAATTAAAAGGCACAAAATGTTTTATTATTCTCATAGTTTGTACATATTTCTAACTTGCGATAGTGTACCTATCCCTTATTTGTCTTTTTAACAAATAGGTTTCTACGTAAATTGAGTGACATAAATTGGACAACACTTAACTCTAATTTCGTATATAAGTTAGATAAATAAGTTTAATTTATTTGTAATTATGACATCGTCGTTGTTATACTGTCGAAGTGTTAGGTTAGTATTATTTATTGACATTACTGATCAATTCAATTCATTTATTTAAACAACTAGCGTATACCCGGCGTGTGTTACTAAAAAAGAAATACATTTTGAGCCTAATGCGTTGTTTTAGTGGTGCAAAACCATCTTCGCATTCTAATGAAACCTGTTTGGGGCACATCAGTTGAATGGTTTCAAAGTATTTATCGGACATTGGTAGAAACAATTTTGTATTAGAATTGGGTACTCAAAGTACGCTTTGGTTTGGCAGTTGTCACGCTATTTCAGTAGTAACGAATAAATTTATTACACCAATAAATTTATTCGTTACTATTTCATTGAAAATGATCTCAACTTACCTATAGCCACGATAGGACTGGAATCCGGACCTAGGATGCACGTCAAATACAATAATTGTTCTCTTTCGTGCTTCAGTATACGTAATTCTTTCCGTCTTAATCGGTATAGTACCCGAACGACAGAGCTTCGCTGAGTCTTATGTGTTCTTTTGTAAAATTTTAAGAATTACAACTATACAGGTTTATTATTACAGCTATATAAAACGAACAACAATACGCTAAATACAAAATTTCATCCAAATCGTCAGAGCCGTTGCCGAAATACGCGAAAAAAATAAATACAAGAATTGCTCATATAAAGTAATATGATATAGCTCTGTAGGTTATGATATATCTATTATGTAGACCATTTTCTGTAAACGTATTTTATAGGTATAGGCATATTGTTAAGATTAGTGTATAATATTTTTCTTGATTATTGGATTATTTAGGGTTGAAGATGTAAGCCGAGTCAAGAGCCACGAACGAACACGTGGGAAAACAATGGCTGCGATGAAATCATCTTTTGTCACATCTACGTTCTCACGATAGTGTAACCCACAATGTGAAACAAGATATAAAAGTGTGAATCTATGTATTATTGTATATTATTATTAGTGGATGGTTTATGTTACCGAAGTAAAATGTTTACAGAGTTATATATTTGTAGGAAAACGATGTGGACGATGAGCTCACCACTTGTCATATTTACGTTCCCACGGTGATGTAACCTTGTGGGTTACACAAGATATAAATATTTCTGCTTAATCTCATTAAGAAAACAATCTTAATGAGATTGAGCAGCAAAAATTGTTCCAGTGATGGGATAAATTGAACTCCAGACTTTTGGCGGGGCCATCCACTCTCGCCAAAAGCCTGCGTAAAGTTAATAAGGGCACGCTCCCTCGCAACCTCAATATATTGAAATGATTCGAAAAAAAACCACTTGTGTTAGAATTGAATTTTAAATTAAAACGGTATACTGTTAATGTGATAATAATTTTTCACTATATTATAATCTATTATGCAATTATATAGGAACTTTAAAACAGCTTTATTAGAATTACTAGGAAAACTAAGTGAAATTGTTTGCTAACCAACCTTAAATAGATCATAAATGCTCATTCATTGAACAATTATATTAGAAGCCTAAATATGATTTTCAACTATCTATTCAATGCTAGCCTACCTATGTACTTCGTAAACTTTTTCACAATTTACGTCTGATCAATATGGTGTCCATATTGAATTTTGATCACTGTCATATTTTTAGTGATCCTCGCAAGATTAACGCAAATCGATTGACGTCTCCAGGAACGCCACAAAGAACCTAGACCAAAAAACCAAGAAGAACATACATACATATAATAAATACATAGGCTGATAAACACATTACCCTTTGCGTCGCGCAGTCGGGTAAAAAGCAAAAATCGTAACGTCATAAAAGTAAGATCAATGATTATTTTACAGTGCCTGATTTCAATGATTCATAAAATCCTTGCCTTCAAATAAACGTCAGGCGTTCGTTACTTTGCACGCAGTTATAATAGTATCTATGTTTAAGCATAAAATAGGTAAAGATAGTTATAATAATAATTATGTCTGCTTAGGAATAGTAGGTAAATATTACTTTGTGTAAGCATTTTGGATAATTAATAAATCCCTAATTATATTTAGCGCCATGCCAACTGCTTTTAATAAACCAGGTCGGCTGATATAAATTACTCTTGCTTTATGTGTATTTTGTGCTGAAGTATTCAATAAATAAAATATGAAAGTAATCTTTTGCGTAAACAAGAGCCCCCACACCCTTCCACCGGAACACAGTAATGCAAGAACAACTGCTTGATAGCAGATTCCAGGTGTGGTGGCATTACCTCTACGGATGAACTTGGCACAAGTTCTACTGCTACTTTAGGCTGCTCTTGTAGCACCACCCACGTGTCACGTGTGTGTAATATAAGTATGTACACACTTCACGTTGAAATCAGCCTCTGGTACTATGAAATATTAGTAAATAACCATCATTACTGTACCCGCACTTGTAGGTAATTTTGCGGTGATAAGCTCACCACTTATCATGTCTACGTTAAGGCTCTGCCTACCCCTTTGGGGATAGACTCGAGATATTATGTTTGTAAGTATCATTCTACTATAACGTAGGAATGGTGAAGCTTTATTGAAACAACAATGTCTGATAAACTTTTATTATAATATATTGACGGAAATTGTTGATGTTTAATACATTTCAATCATTAACAATTGGCATAGATTATTTAGTCTAACTGTTCCTACTTTCTCTTATACTATTCTTTAACCATAACCATTTCAGTTGAACATATGATATTGTTGCGTGTATTGAGCCTATTCCATATTACATGTAACGGTAAAAACATCGGAGGGGCAAAGACAGATTTCTAGTCATTAAAACAGCAGTAGGTTTTAACTAAACAAGGATCCATCGTCGCCTCTTCACTTTCCATAACGTGAGATATCGGATATACTCGACTTCCAAAAGCACTAGCCAACATCCTTTCTTCAGCTCTCCTTTTCACTGCAGGCAATAGGTTGTAAACACGACGGACAAGCCCCATTAGCTACTCCGAACGTTGGTAGACGACTTCCAGAACACGCCACCAGCCACTGAAAACAGGCAGGTAATTTAAAATAGGTTTTTGTTAATATCAATTATGTTATCTGGATGAATCAATTAAGGCACTTCTACGACGGGAGCAGCTACGTGTCCCCATCGCAGAAGTAGTATTAAAATCTATATTATGTGATCAATGACTTGATTTAATTATTAAGCAGGTGATACTCAAACGCCTGAACAAATCCTCATCTTACTACTATTGTAGTGAGAAAGTTTGGATGGATTTTAGTTACTCAATTACGCCAGATTGTGTGTGGATGAAATTTGGCAGAGATAAATTATAGTCTGGAATAGCTCATAGGCTACTTTTTACAAAGTTAAAACACCCATCTTTTTCGTTGGGGTCAAAAATACGGGTACAACCCACAATGATTTGATTTGAGTTATTAAATAGTAGTTCATATAAACACAAGTGATACTTCTCAGACACAAACTTACTTTTCCTGAAAAAACATGTGTAAAATAACTATTACATAGATACTAGGATAAGGTTGATGTTGAAATTACAGACTCAACTGGGTTCTCTTCTTATAATACTGTATTATGGGAAATGATTTGTAGGCGGCGGCGACCACTTATCAGTTTGTTGTCCCATAGAAAAGTGTTTGTATTCTATAAGGTTATATTATAGTAGTATAAGGAAACAAATCAAAGATTACCTGATACAAACAGTTTCTATGGAAATAAACCCCACATAGTGGGTACTGGCACAGAGGCAGAGGTAGTCCCATATCATCTGGCAGCTCATCACTTAGGCATATCCCACATGTGGGAGGTTCTAAAGCTGGACAATCTTTTACTACTTGGTTGGTTTGTCGTTGAGAAATTGTTAAAAATTCAGTAATATCTGCAAACAATTAAGCTTCAGTAACCATTATTAAAAAATATATATATACAAATATAGTCATGCCTTCTTCCAGTTGCTCACGTCAGTAGGTGAATACCCTCAGAATCCCTACACAGTCCCCTAGGTGGTGCTTAAGGAGCAACAAAAGTAGCAGTGGAACTTGTGCAAAGTTCACCCGGAAAGTTCACAAACCCAAGCTTTAAATTTGCCATGTATACTTCGGCTAATACAACAGTAAAACTAATCACTCTTTATTAATACATCAGCTAAGACAAAACTTCTACTCAACAACGGGTCTAGTGAAATGTGAAAAATGAACAAAATATGGAGTACTGCAAGTAGTAGCATCCGCAATACCTCAGGATAAGAACCATTCATGGACATTCCACACAGCAATTAAGCATAGCTAGTACAATGGGAACTATACAGAATACTTGTAATATACTTTTTTTTGTAAATACATGTTTTCAGAAAAAACAGTGTCTGTTTTTTCTGGGCTAACTACAACCTGGGCTTCTTCAAGTGAGACTATATAGCTATCTTCTAGAATCTAGACCTTCATGCTCCACATCACATCAGTTGAGATTGAGGTAAAGAGCCATTGCCAATACCAAAAAAGAAATTTATATTAACACTTACCAAATACAGACATGATGTTGTCAACAATATCCTTATCATGGTCCCAGTTCAAGAGTCCAGATTGGAGCTTGTCATGCCACAGATCAGACTGACCAACAAGATGAATATTTGTAGCTAAACCTGCAGTTGTCACCTCTACATGAAGCCAGGTGCGGTCATCTGGAACACTATATACAATGAATGGAAACTTATTTGATCTTTTATAGTCTTTTTAAGGTACTTCCAGTAAAAATTTTGACTGCATCATCAATGTAAAAGCTTTATGAGGATATATTTTATAAAAATGTTTATTTTGAATTTTTTAACTCTAAAAAGATCTTTAGTTTGCTTAACGTAAAAATAAATAAGAGTACAATTAATAGAGAATTTCTATATAGAAATTCTATTTTCTAAAAATACTTTATTCAAATGTCTGTCTAAGCAGTTTAGGCCAGAAGGCCAGAGTCTATAGATGAGAGGAACTGAACCCTCTAAAAGGTATATTGGGAAAACTTCTGCCATGGATTTGTTTAATTTGTATACTCTTTGTTATTGGTGAGAGTTCACCAATTATGTAATTAAATAATTAAATGCCTTGTCAACAAAACCAGTGCTTAATTATAAACCTGAGTCTGCTGCTCATTCAGTTTTCCAGTATAAGTATCATTTCTCATGCAAGAAGTCTAGCTGCAAGATGGGCCGATGTTATACTCTGGCAAATTTAACACAAACAATATCAAAATGTAAGTAGAAATGATATTTACCAAGAAGAATCCTCCTATAATCATCTTTGAATGATGGATTCAAGGGCTCCATTACAGTACAAAAACGGTCAATGCGTTCCAACTCATAAAAATAACCTGATAAATTATTTACGTAGTTTTTGAATGCTGATGCTATCTCTTCTAGCGTTTTGTATTCTACATCTTGTATTGATGAATATGGTAAATTCACAGACACTATGGCCAACTTTTTAGGCCCTTTGTAATGTACGAATATTTCATGATCTCTGTCTGCATAATTATCTTTAATAACACATTTTAAATCTCTCAACGTTTTACCAAAAGAAACGGTTATGCTGCCTTCATTGACTATAGATTTCACTTCCTCGATTAAATCTTTATCCACTAGATTCAATGTAAGTAAACTCAACGGCTGAACTTCATGTCGAAATACGGTAGGATGGGTCTGCTCGGCCAGAACATCACAGTCTCGAAACATATTTTACTGAAATGAAAGTTTGATTGAATTAATTTGTTTGAACTCGTTGTAGTGAAAAACTAAAACAGCTGAGCATTACAAACTAATCAAATTAAATTTCAATATGGCGACCACAAGACGTCATAAAAAAAATTAAAGCCAACGACCTTTTTTTTTATTATTTATGGGCAATCTACAACAGATACGCCGGTTGCACTGGGGGGGACAACCGAATTATGTGGGTCTTTTACCCTAACTAAACCCCTCCGGTGGCCTATCTCTAAGCATTCAAAGATCTCTGGGATCTCCCAAAAGAAACTTCACCAGAGATCCTCCTTCTCGTTGCCGTGAGTTCCGTTCCCGGAAGAGCAAATTACATTGCATCTCGCCAAATTTCATGGTTCTAGTTCTAGATGAATGGTAAGTACTCTATAGGTTTTGATATCCTTACGAAAGTCAAAATATGCGGCATAAACGGAGCATAAATGGCCATATTTCTTGATTACGTTGACTCAGAAGTTTGAATTTTTTTACTTGTTTTTTCCAAAACTAAAACCTTAAACCCAAATAGCCGATGTAGCGTTGAAAACAGGCCAGCTCAAATGGGACTTGGCTGGACGTATCAGTCGTATGCCGGCAGAACTTTGGGCGAAGGTCACCACAGAATGGATCCCAACTAATGGTAAACGGATTGTAGACCTGAGTATTTTTCAACTTCAGACGATTCATCAACAACATATTGTGACAAACATTCAATTCAACAGTCAGACGGACATCGCAGTGATCCTATGTTTTTTACTTTTGAGGTACGGAATACCAAAAACAATAGCTTCTTTATAGTTTTTGCTTAGTCCACTAAATTTTTATTTTAAACCCTAATTCAGACATCCGAACTAAAATGGTTAAAAAAAACTCCTAAAAGCAATCAGACATGTTATATATAATTTATGAGACGTTGGTGTCGTGAGCTTTGTTTCATCTATTTATTTAGATGTAAGAATTAATCCCTATTTCCCTTGGTCACCGTTAAATCGCGGGTAACCCTGCTGGGCGCAGCTTTTTTGTCATCTCTAGTTAATATAATATTTTATAGTAAGCTAATTGATTTATGGACAGTAATTGAATTTCGCTCAAAAAAGCGTAGGTACACATTGCCTTTTAAAAGAATTGGCTACCCTGTGGAGCCTAGCAGTGGACACAGCGAGTTTATTTTTATACTTAATAAATGCTTGTCACTTTTTTTGTGTACAAGTATGTTTACGTGTGTACAACAATTTCTCGTTTATGTACCGACATGTAACCATTATAGGAATATAAGCAGTTACGAAGATTGAAGGCGTAGTACGCATATTATTAAATTTAACATTTGTTCTGCGCAACCGCCTTTTCTTCGTGGGAAAATGCACTCGCATACACAGGGAGACAGAGCGGTTATGTGGGATTAGACCCACTAAAACCCTACGGTGCCCTCCTCTGCCGCTTAGTGGCGGGAACACAGGTACGTTTGCATATACTTCCGCGAACTCGACGCGACTGTCCGTGTTCGGACCCCTCTTTAAGGCATCGAATGCCACACCTGTTTGCGACACGCCAGGACACATGGATGGTCGCAACCACCTCAGGGACCAGCTCAGCGAAAGAGTGTCAGACGACCCCGTATCTAGACGCCCTAGGTCCTCCTGCGACGGGTTAGATCTGTGGTCCCGTCGCCTGCCACTACAGCCGCAGTGGATAGAGAGAGCAGCGCCTCGTAATACCGATACTCTTCTTCATCTGCGGCCCACCGCGTCCGCCATCTAACCGTAGCGACCGGCCGGGAATCGAACCCCGGACCCCTCGCTAAGTCCAACAGTGGCCGTCTGTCGGCTGAAATGATGATAATGATGATGACCCCTCGCTTCGAAGGCAGGGCTACTACCAACTAAGCCAGGCCAATATTTGTGTCAAGTATAACATATCATCTCAATCTTGGGATGTTTATTCCGTGCTACCCGCGACACAGGAATTGTTATGCAAGGGGTATTGCAACCCCGACTCCGCGCGGGTGCAATGTAGATATTAATGTGGGGCAATTTTGTCTTCTTTAATATGCATGTATACTACTTATAAACTTTCTTTTTGAATGGCTCTATCTATTGACCTTTATGTTGCGTAATTTAAAAGATCTAAGCGTACAGACAACGGGAGCGACGCTGTTTTATAATATTTAAGGATAATCAACTGGTAGCCATAAATTTAATATGTAATTACAATGCAGGAACAAAACAAATGATATCAGTTGATTAAAAATAACAAATTTTATTCATCATCATCACTGATTATTAATTTTGCATGTTTGGATTTAGATACATTAAAACTATCCCCATTGCGTTTCTTAGAATGTCTTTCTTCACTTTTTGCTATACTATCAAGGTTATTTAAAGGTAAATCAGTTGGTGCTGGTGTAAGCAATTCAAATGCGGAGTATTTTCTCACAGGCATTTTCAATGAAAAATCTGGCTCAGAAACCAAATCCATTGCTAAACCTTTCTTTAGATAAATTATTGTGGAATATGCGGTAAAATGAAAGTCTTCTACAAGAAATTGATTGACTAACAAATAAGCTATGATATCCTCTCCTATGTTCCTGGAAAATTGTGGTTCTTTCCCTTTGTGTCTTAAAAACACAGGTCCTTTCAAAAACCATGCATCAAGTAACTTTTGTGCTGTTAACTTGGTATCTTGTGACTCACTATTCTCAATAATACTTGCTATTGTTTTACAGTGAGATTGTATGCTGATTTCTTTTATATTGTTGTCAGGTTGACTGCATACATCACACATCTTGTTGCAGTCAGTCTCCCCCCAATCCTCATCAAAATGTTCTGCTATTAACTTTCTCCTACAGTGTGTTCCATTAAGACAGTATTTAACCATTCCATACAAATGGTCCAAGCTACCAACCGAAGAGAATACCATTGTACTGACTTTAAAAATGTCTTGCATTCTATACAGGGTTACACATTCAGCTCTGAGGCCATCTCTTCCTGCTCTACCACTCTCTTGATAGTAATTTTCCATTGATTTACTTATTGTATAATGGATAACAAATCTGACATCAGCCTTATCAATTCCCATACCAAATGCAACAGTAGCTACGATGGCTTGGTAGTGTTTTTCATGCCATTTCAAGTGAACTTTTGATCTTGCCTCTGCATCTAAGTTAGCATGGTAGCAGCCAACTTTTAAACCTCTCTTACGCAGTCCTTGCGTAACATCTTCAGCATCTTTTATGCTGTTTGTATAAATAATTCCAGTTTCGTCTTTGTATCTATATTTTAACATCTTCTCCAATATATTAATACAATCTTCTTGTGAAGATGGCTTTTCTAATATTTTATAAAATAAGTTTGGTCTATTGAATGTGGACTTGATAATTAAGCATCCAGGGATATTGAGAATTTTTTGTACATCACTCAATACATGAGCAGTTGCAGTTGCTGTCAGGCCCAAAATGGGTGTATTTGGAAACATATTAGATAAAATTCCTAAATATTTGTAGTCTGGCCTAAAATCATGACCCCATTGAGAACAACAGTGCACTTCATCAATAGCAATTCGCTGTAACCTTCCATCCTCATAGCATTTTTGTAAATTGGACATGAATCTTTTGCTTTTTGCAAACCTTTCTGGAGTGACATACAGTAATTTCACTTTTGTATCTTTGTCTTTAAGTGAATTCAAGGCTAATGATGTTTCTTCTTTGGAATTTGAACTGCTCATGAGTTTTGCCACAATATTCTTGTTTGTGAGGGATCTCACTTGGTCCTCCATGAGTGAAATTAAAGGAGACACCACCACTGTAATCCCAGGCTTAACCAAAGCTGGCAACTGGTAGCAAAGACTTTTTCCTGCCCCAGTAGGCATTACAACTATTGTGTGCTGGTTAGAGAGTGTAGAATTTATGGCACTTAGTTGTTTGGGTCTGAAAGACTTGATTTGGAATATATTGTTGAGAACATTTTCAACTTTTTCAGACCATTCGTAATTCGTTCCAGCCCAATGAATGCTTGCCAATGAATCTGATTTCAATTTGTTTAGAGAGTTTTTTAAAGAAGTTTTTTTCTCTTGGAGTTGCCTTTGACGTCTCCTCAATTTGGTTATTTCTAATTCCAAAATTTGTAAATCCTTGTCAACATTGCTTAACTCTTTCTCTAATGCTTCTGGTGTAGACATTTCATTCACGTTTCTAATTTCTCGTGAAATTAAACCACCAAGCAAAACAAAACACCCACCCGCACAGTTCGCCAATTAAATGCACAGACTATATAAATATAATATGTAGTTACGCAGATTACCTACCTACCACCATTGACAACATACACACCACAGTGCAGCAGAAACATCTACACATGCAAGTAAATAAAATTTAAGTATCTGTTTGTATAAGGTCATACAACAGATTTTTACTGAATGTGTTTAAATTATATACAGTATTTATAATAATAAACTGTAACAGATCCGATACGAAAAAAAATCGTCTTTTTTTGGAAGGTACTTTATATTCTATCTACATCTACACTAATATTATAAAGAGGAAAACTTTGTTTGTATGTTTGTTTGTTTGTACTGAATAGGCTCAAAAACTACTGGACCGATTTTAAAAATTCTTTCACCATTCGAAAGCTACATTATCCACGAGTAACATAGGCTATATTTTATTTTGGAAAAAAATAGGGTTCCGTAAGATATTTGGGTTTTTCGGACACAAGGTGTAAAAAATCAACCAGAAAAGTTACTTATTTTGCGTACGCTGCCTAAACTATAAAAGATAGAACCATAAAATGTTCTAATTAATTGTAGATCTTATAAATATCTACAAAAAAGTCCGCGACACACTATACCCATCTATGTCGAGTGAGGCACAGCAACCATTTTTTTATTTAAAAATCTTGAATTTTTTTTGGACTACATTTAAACGCGTTTATTTTACTCATGCTATTAATCCTTATCAAAATAAATGATTTCATCACTAAGAACAGTTTATGGAGATAATATTTGGTCTTTGAATGATTAACATTGGACGTTTGGTTTTGAAGTTATGGCGAAATTAAAATATTACGATTTCTGCTGCACGGCCCGTTGCGAAGTGGGCGTCACCAAGGCGGGGGTGCGCGTGCGGGAGGGGAGTTTAGATCTATTACATTTAAATATTTTCATCATTAATAACTTAACATACACAGAAAGACAATCTGTGCAGCCTGCGGATAATGACTGCGTCGTCAATGTTACTGTCGGTGTCTGTGAATTGACCTGGGAATCATTTTGCTGACCGTGTCTTTCCTGGGTAGGCTTTTTGCAGCGGTAACCGACATCCACGCGGGCGGAGCCGCGGGCGACCGCTAGTATGTACTAAAGCCAAATTTCATAATAACAGATTTTTACGTAGTTTCGGCGTGATGTGCGGCCAAGATACAGACAGACAGACATGAATGAAAAAAATTACAGTTTTGGCTTCAGTATCGCTCATAGAGTGCCCCACAAAAATATTTTCATAATATCTTCAATGTACAGAATCGGATCCGTTACAGTTTTATTATAAGTATAGACAGATACTGTGATTTTTTATATCTCTGTTTGCTCGCGTCCTCATAGTTTCTACATGTATCCCCCCGATAGTGCGAAAGGAGCAACCCCATTTTCACCCACTACGTCGCTATGGGAGCGCCCGTCTTATAATAGCGGGTGTAACACGGTGCACCTTAGTCCTCTCATTATCTTTCTGTTGATAAGAGCGAAGGTAACCGAATATCATCAAGTGGTTCATAAGCTTGTCGCAACATAATTTAGTGTCGAGAATTACGGATGAACTAGAAGGGACAAGATTTTAATATAAGACCGAGATGGGCCATCGAAAACTCACTTCTTCCGTAAGGCTTTTGTCGTCAAAAACTAGGTATCTTGACAATGATATAGGTATAACAATTTCCATAGACATATCGTGAACATTCGTATTGTCCACGAAGATTTCAAATTATCTATACGCCATCTTTTGGGTACTTGAACAACTGTTTTTTTTTTAAACACCGTGGGTGTTTAAAAAAAATAGTTGTTCTACATGGACCTTTGCGCGTTTTAGAGATCTAGAGTTAAGCTCATCGTGGCTAGATATTTGTTTTCTACTTTTGATGTCTGAGATGTAGAAAGAGCCAACAAAATTTTGCAGCACAGATTAAATAATAGTAAGGTAATTGTTATAGGTTAGCTTACTTTAGGGTCGCCATGCAGAATTTATGCTGTCTGATTATAGCACTGGCCCTGTACTGTACATTAATACATGCACATACTAATTGAGCACATCAAGGTAAATCATAATAATTATTAATTCTAATTCTACAATTTATTTAACTGTAAATGTCAACAAAAGCAAGTAAAATCACAATAAAGTATAAGTACTATGTCTCAAAATAGTCAAATTGTAAAACCATATCACAAAAATATGTAAACAATATAACTTACAATGACTATTACGATTTTATTTAAAATTATTAAATTAAAAATAAAATGTTTTCTAAAATTTCATTAAATTTGATTGTTTAAAATGTTAATTACTTAAAAAGTACCTATGTACACAAAAATAATACAATTTCCTTATCAAAATATAAATTATTATGTGCCAAAGTATAGTAGTTTTACATAGGTACCTACATAAACATCTAATTAAAAAATTGTTTCTCAACCGTCAATACAATACATAATAACAAGAAACTAGTGTAGAAATTGAAATAAACAACTATTATTGGGGTCTTATAAGTTTGGTCTCAACCTTGACCATGTCATCTGATTTGTGTAAATGCACTTGCAGAATGGAGAAAACTTCAATCACCTGCTTGGTTTCTGGTAAATTGTCTTCTGCTCGCCATAAGATTTCCATTTTCGACATTTTAATACTGCCACATTCATGCTTGATACAGTTAAACTCCCCTGGGAAATCCTGAAACAAATTGATATCATTAAATATATCACCATGTTTTTTTTTTTATAATCAAGATCCATTGTAAATGAGAGAAAATTCAAAACAATGGATATTAAATCAAAATTATGAGGAGAATGGACAGTTTCTATTCATATCAATTTTTCGCCAGTCCTATAAAAATCTTTTCTCCTTTCACAAACCCTTCCACATTACCAGTGCCAGTAATGGAGAACCAAATCTGATATTAACCCACATCTCATCTGAAGAAAATTACTTTGTTGCCAGCAACTGTTTGTACTGGGGTTTGCACAATAATATAGTGTATAATTAATGTATATTTTATTATTAGTATGATTATGTAATTTTTTTTATATGATGTGAAATCAATATAAAATACAATTTAGTATATACGGACAACAGAACGCGGAATAAGACCCAAGCGGTTGGTGGCTAGAGCTTCAGAGAGAGGAACCTCCTAGCGTTGCGTGCCGTTTCCAGGACTTCTGTATCTCTTTAGATATTGTTCGAAGCTCTTCGCTGCAAGTTCGTTCACCAAAACGACTATCGGGACGATAATAATTAAATCCACCAACCACATGACGGTGATTGTGGGCCAAATCCAGGTACTTGCCAAGTTGGTCTTTCGCGGCCTTCATTTTCAAGTGTGGCGCTGGTACCTACTTATAGTATGGCACCTCGGATCCACCGTAACATTTGAGAGCAAGTTGCTGTGCATAGATGCATAGATTATAACCTTGTAGTTCCTGTCTAAAAGGTTATAATCTATGCATTCTCCGTTAGCCAAGCAACCCGAAACTACGAGTATATGCCTAAGGGATTCTCCGGGAAAGTGACATAAGTGCATACCACCACATCCGCGACCGTCTAAATATTATGAAACGCTCTTTTAAGGAACCCCATACTAACGCGCTAAGGAAAACCTTAGCAGGTAGATTTCTAGTACAACATACTACATGTTGTACGCGGGAAGAAGTTCCTCTTGCCCCGTGACGGAGCGCGACCCCGGCACTAGAGTGTGTGGATGAATCACCTGCCATAGCTAGCAATGCGTTCATAGAAAGTAGCCGTAGGCATCGTTTCAAACAATTCCTTGGAACACAACCCATTGTCCAAGCGATAGATCACACATAGGCAGGCAAAATATTGACTTAAGCACTTCAATACCACTTGTAAGTTGTCAATAATTCTCACTGCAATCTCTAAACAGATCAGTGTCAAAAGGTCCAAGCTGATATCCAGCTGCTCCAGCATTGAGAATTATTTCTTTGTTTCCTGTTTTTGTAAAGCTATTACTTTTAAATGCAATATTAATTAATTGGGGTAAAATGAGTTCTAATTAAACAAATTAATTTTGAAATCACCCGTGTGTGTACTTACAGGGTTGAAGTATATCCGTCTGTTCAAGCCCATTGCTACTACAATTACATCAATAAATTTCTCTCTAACTTCAACCACAACAGCTTCTGTTTGGATAGGAGAGTTCATTTCAATATACTTCAGCATGTATAGATCTGATGACATTTCACCAGCTTTCTTGGCATTATACTTCTGTTTATTGCATTGTGCTGCTACTGTGCGTACATTCTCAGCCGCCCATTTTGGATTCTCTCGAACCTTGAGGCTTGCCGCCAGCAATCTGAAAAAGTAATTTTTATTTATATACACCAAAAATCTATGATGTCATCTAGAGCAGAAACATTTAGAAAATAGAATTATACCTGTGAACCATGATATCAGCATATCGTCGTATGGGGCTGGTAAAATGAGTATAAATTGGAATATTCAGTGCATAATGAAGGAAATCATCATCTTCACATTTGTCAGCACAAAAATATTTAGCTCTTGTCATAGGTTTCGCACATAACATGTTTAAAACCATAGCTCGGCCTTTGTCAGCTGTGTTGGAGTCTGTGTATACTAGTAAAGAACGATGTAGAGCACCAGCTGAAGAGATATCAAGTTTAATCCCCATGGGATAGAGTGCTCTTGCAAGCTGTTTCAACATAAAACGGCTTGGAGGTGGATGACATCTAAGAAAAGCTAATTTTGGATGATCTTCATAAATACGCCGAGCTACTGTCATATTCGCCAGTAACATAAACTCTTCAATCATTTGATGACTTTCTTGGATATCGTAAAATGAGTATGTTTCAGGTAATCCATTTTCAGGGCTCAAGCTAAAAGCAACCTTAGGCTGTTCAATTCTTAATGCTCCATTCTCAAATCGGTGTTTTCGAAAAATCTGAGCAATGCCTGCTATTATTTCAATTGATTTCTGTATATCTTTATATTTAAAATTATTGTATGTCTCTGGAAACGAAGATTCTGCATTATCTCTCTTTTCAATTATTGCTTGAGCGTGATCATAGGCTAATTGTGAGCATGAATGTATGATTGTTTTTGCAAACCTATGACTGAGTACTTCTCCCTTTTTGGTGATTTCCCAGAATATGGAGAAGGCAAGTTTATCAACACCAGGGAATAGAGAGCAAAGCATGCATAGCTCATCTGGAAGCATATGGTATGCTCTTTCAACTAAATATATTGTAGTGGCTTTTTGTGCAACTTTTTCATCCAATATTGTGCCTTCTGTCAAATAGTGTGCAACATCTGATATGTGAACACCAATCTCATAATTACCATTACTGAGTTCTGTACATGACATGGCATCATCAATATCACGACAGTTTGATGGATCTATGCTAAAGATGCAGAGATTGCGACAATCTTCTCGCTTTCTTATTTCTTCCTCTGGAATAGTGTAGTCGGAATTAGGAAAGAAATCTGTAACTTCAGGTCCATATGGAGTGATATCTAAATCATTTTCAGCAAGTATGGCTAATGTTTCTGTCTGCATATTTCCTGATTGACCAATTGTACCCACTATTTTACCTATGGCAAATCTAGTATCGGTCCAAGAGAGAATTTTTGCTAGAAATAGTGTGTTTTCATATTTTTTAACATCTTTGTAAAAATTATCTGGCCAGCATGTGAAGGGTATGTTTAGTCTCGGGATTCTATGATCTCTTGGTATAAACAGTGCCCTTTGTCTATTTTTATCTGGCATTAGTTTGAGATTTCCAATACATGCTCTTGTGTGTACTTTCTCTTTGATGTAAACAACAATTCCTCTCTTTTGATCCCTTCTTTCAGTATTTTGATTATTTTTATCAGTATCTTGATCAGTTTTATCTTCTTCATTGATATTATTCCCATGATCAGTTATTCCTTCACTTTGTTTTGCTTTTTCATCATCTGTGACTACATTTTTTTCCTCTTTTTTTTCTTCAATGTCATTTTCTATTAGCTTCACTATAACAACATCACCTTCTAATGCACGGTTCCGATTTTTGAGTCCATCTATGAAAACATCCTGTTCATCACGGTCCAGGGTTGAAATGTATGCATGTTGGAATTGTTTAGGGTTTATTCTCAAAACACCTTCTAGAAGAGTGTTATTTTTCAATCCATCTTCAACATCTGCTGCTGACATGTAAGCATCGAATCTCTTGTCCTCATTTGAGGTGTCATTATTTTTCTTATGTTTTTGTGAAGCTTTAGATTCAGGAGTTCCTCTACCTAGCTCATTATGCTTGTTAGCATTTATATTTACTGGTGTTTTGTAGGACTGACTCAGCAAAGGATGTTGCATCATGTTTTGTACGAAGCCTGCATTGGGTGAATTATGTAAACTGCCTGTGGATGGCCCCTGTTGGATAACTATAGGAGTGGATGGGGCACTGGCCGGATGAGGTCTATGCTGCATGGCATATTGATGCTGTACGGCAGCTTGCATAGAAAGTTGCCTGCCCATAGAGTGCCTAGACTGTTGAATTGATGATATTTGAATTGATGTCTGCATGCCAGACAGTGTTACAGTTTGCTGTAATATAGTATTTTGCAAGGTATGTGTCATCATACCAGGTTGAATAGTTTGTTGTTGCACACTACCTTGAATGTTCATTTGTTGCATATTAATTTGGTTTTGCACATTTTGCATATACTTATACTGTGGATGATATGATACATTTTCTAAATATCTGGAACTTGTGTCAGGATACAATGGACTTGCATAATTTAAGAAAAACTCCTGAACAGATCTTCCATTCTGTGGCATGTGTGTCATGGGAGGATATTGATGATGATTTGAAGTTTGTCTGGGATCTGGAGATGGGGGCGTACTTACTGGAGAATATTGACCTTGATTTTGATGTTGTCTGTGATGTTGTGCTGGGGGAACTGGAGTAAATTGAGCTTGATTAAAACTTTGCTTGGGATCTAAAGCTGGCGGCATACTCACTGCAGGAAATGAACTTTGAAATTGGTTTTGCCTGAGATCTTCTGCTAGGGGCTTACTCACTGAAGGGAATGGAGCAGTATTTGTACATTGCCTGGAACCCGGAGAAAGGGACGCACCCACTGGCGAAAGTATGTTGTGATTTAGGCTTGGCCCTTGATCAGGACCTAGTGGCGCGCTCGCTAACGGTATATTCAGTTTCTTTCGTTTTCTTCTTGCATTTTTACCTTTAGGGGTTGGTTTATCCTCAGTAGGCTCACACATTTTCTCGCAGCGAGTTTCTTTGTTACTTTTGAGTTTCATGACAGACTCGATGTTTTCACATAACAAATCTTCTACTTGCTCTTTGTCCGACCCTGATGCTTGTGTGACCTTAAACGATTCATCAATAATGTTAGCATGTTCGCTCGGGGAAGGTTTTGTCTGTTTTTGTGTCTCTCCGCTGGGAACTTCTTGTAAAGACTGTGTCGACGTGGATACTCCACTTATTGTTGCAATTGGTCGTCTGCTGCAATCGCCTTCAGGCGATAATTCTTGAACACTGAGCATTATTGGAAATCATATGCCTAAATCGAATGTCACATAACGTAGCCGACTCATTTGTAGTGGCAAGACACAAGTAATTTCACAAGTTCAATGCCCAACCTAACCAAACAATAAACCAACCAAAGACAATAAAGAAAGCAGATGAAATGTACTCTATGGTCTTATCATTCCGCCTTTATTCTTTCATGAACACAGTTATCATAGACAAAACAGTTATAGGTAAAGTATTTTCAAAGGTGAGCTTTAACCATCACACACTTACTTATATTATAATATATATTAATACATCGTACTATAATCTAGATTACAGCTAGCTACTATACAAGGAGACGAAGCTATAATAAATACAAGTGTTTCAAAAATATGTGACAATACTTAAACAGCGCATGCCTAGATTGATCTAGAACTCACCCCCCCAGGTCTCCCAATCCTCAGCATGTTAGGTCACAAGTTATCACGAGTCAAACTTTAACATACTTGACGAGGTTAAGCCCTAGAAGAACCCTAACGGTAAAAAAAAGTATTGATTTTGGTTTCTGATTTTCAGGCATATGATTCAAAGTCTGATTTGTACGAACACCTTTCAATATTGTAATACTTTTTTTAAATATCTTGTATTTTGACTTCATTTTATTGATGGTGGGTCTAGCGTTAATATATATTAATATGCAATAATATGAGGTGATGTCATAGAAATATATATTAAAGCTACGTGTGTGTGTGCGTACAGGTCAGACAAAAATTTGTATAGAAACTATATAGTAATATGACTTATTATGATTTATATTAATATATATTATAGCTACATGTGTGATGGGCTTTACCCTAAAAAGAAAGCTTTTTGTATTTTACAAAAATAATGATGATGTTGGGAGGATTTTTCTTAAAACCTGAATTTTGAGAGGATTCGAGTAAGATTTGGGGAGAAAACGAGATGACCATCGGACAACACTGGCTTCATACATTTAATTAGTCTGTGGCGGTGCGGTGTGGTGCGGTTACTATTGTTATAAAAATCTAAAATAAGATAAATGGAAGAAAATCCTATCTTACCCTAAAAAATATTCGACTGAGAGAAAATCGTTTCAAATCTAAGTTCAATTAAATAATTAGAATTCATATAGTTTGCCATTTATGTATTTGCTACAAAATGAAACTAATAACCCACAATATGCTCACTTCTAAGTGCTTGAAGGGAGTTTTGACCGGGTATCCGCTCGCTATTAACGCCACTGATGTAAAAGTGAAAGAGGTCGACTATAATCCAGAATTTATTACAAGAATAATACCTAAATTGGACTGGGAAGTGTTGTGGAATGCAGCAGATAGCATTGGCCATAGTGAAGGTTTACCAAAAGTTATAGAGCCTAAGTACGAGGGAAATGAAGAGTTCTTAAAGAAGGCTCATAGAGTTCTACTAGAAGTGGAAGTAGAAGAAGGACATCTCACTTGTCCTGAGTCGGGAAGACAATTCCCTATAACAAAAGGAATACCAAATATGTTATTAACGGAAGCAGAAGTGCAATAAAGTAGTGTATCAAATAAAATTATGAGTTATTTCCTCCACCTACCTCAATATTTTTTTAAATAGTAAATAGTACTCTTTCTTATTATATTTTTCAAAGCTCACTTTTCAACATTCTAGAGAACAAAATTAAAAATATCAATTAGCCTTGTTTCATTTTACAATTTGTGCTCATTATGCCTTGGTGATACTGACAGAAAAAAAGTAAAACAAAATTTAAAATTAATAAATAAATAATTTTCCATGTTCTTGTTTTAAGGGTGTCAGTGAAATTACAGGCTTATCTTTTAATGTTATAGTTATGTTTAGCTCTTGTTACCCTGTCATGGAAACAGTTGATTCCATTTATGAAAATAGACAGTATTCTGATTTCTGGCTCTTTAAAAACATAATGGAACAGAACTGAAAAGACTGATCACAGGTGTGAAAATAAGATTACTTTACTTGTGATAAAAATTTTGTTTCCAATATCTGCAGACAGGCAAAATTCTAATTAGGGCATACTAAGGTGATGTGAGATTGAAAGAGCATTGTTTTTATCAGCTTTTATCATCAGGCAAAACCATGCATTTATTTTTGTGCAACTAAAGTGTCAGTTTAACAGACCTCCTGATGTTAAGTGGTTAGTACCACCTAAAAATAACAATGATACAGCACTGGCCTGAAAACCACACTCAAGTATGTGAAGATTCAAGTCGCATCACATTGTGGTTGTCATTCTGAGACAGGGATGTTACTCCACAAGTGCCTATTTCATAGAAACTCCAGAATATAGCAAAACAGGTGCACTACTGCTCGTCCACAGGAATGTACCTCACAATCCCTGTGTCCCTTGGGTGGTGCGAAAGGAGCAACCAAAAGTAGCAGTAGAACTTGTGCCAAGTTCGATCGGAGAGTTACTGCCACACCTGGAATCTGCCGCCAAGTAGTAGTGCTCGCATTACTGTGTTCAGGTGGAAGGGACGGGTGCCGGTGAAATCACAGGCGTATGAGACGTTACATTCCCATCTTGGGATCACCCAAGATGGGAATGTAACCATCTGGATGCAGCAGGATAAATAAAACTCAGTCTAAGACCCAAATATATTGAGTTATTGTTGTCATGGGCAGAGGTTACCACTTACCGGTGACTTATCGCCAGGTGTGACTTCAGCTCTTTCCGTCACATACTGGCATAAAAATAAATGTTTAACGGCTTTTGTACTGGTTTGGTGACAGTACTTCATCAATCAAACTTGGCAACAAATACTACGGGTTTTTTGGATTTGCTCCTTTCGTTTCCTTCTAGGGCACACGTGTAGGGACTCTATTGGTAGGTTTTCCTCCTAATATTCGGATCTCTACTGATAACAGCTAATGAGACAGCAGCAAAAAAATTATGAACAAGTTCATTTACACAAAACATGACATGTGCAAAACCCCCGACTTAGTTAATGTAATTAGCTGATGATCTGCAAATGCCTGAACAGATCTTCATAATTATAACACTTTATTGTTAAAACGGCCTTAAACAGTATTAGTAAATATTACTCATAATAAGAAAAATTAACGGTCGAAGTGAACGCCTACACGCAATCGGCATAAGACGCTGTAGTAAACATGCTTGCCTTTCCAATTAATATTAAGTTATTTAACGCATCATATTTTAAACCTAACGAAGTACGACGCAAAAACTGAATATATTTACTAAATGCAGCAATTAACGATACAACAAAGTTTTAGAAATGCTGCATCCTTCATGCCGATCGATGAGGTCATCAGCCATCCTGATATTTGCCTGATTTCAGAATGGCTGGTCAAAATGTAATATTAAATTAATGTAATAAATGAAGCACAATTATCGAAGGAATGTAGGAAATATACGCAATTTTTGAATATACTTTTAAAGCCGTTCGGCGCAGGCAATCAGCCATTCAGACGCTAACAGATGCTCACTGATTTCGGACTTTGCCCGGCGTAAGGTGTATTATTATTATTTTAATAACATACTGTAGTATGCAAAAAGGTAGGGCCCAAGTAGTGTTGTCATGAGCAGTGGATAATTACTATTAAGTGGTCCATATTATATACTCCATAATTCCACTTCAAATTATTTTTATATAATTTTAAATGTACTTATTTCAATTTAATTTAGTAAGAAATATAGTAGGCATGTGTGATTCGGACGTGCACACTAAGGGTGTAGAACCACACAATTTTCGTTTAAATAATTCACAGTGATCAATATAGAATTTAGTATGGACAGACAGACAATCGTAAGCTTATAACTTTTAAGTATAACCCATAACAAGAAAATTACTGCTGAAATAAAAATGGTTCATGTAAATAAAAATATAATAACTGATACTTTTAATGTAATTGAACAATAAATTATAATCACTCATCGCCATACATATTTTACTAAGGTACTGATGAATTTTACATTTAATTCTGCATGTAAAATTTAAAGTTCATCGGCGTAAGGGAGAAATGCGAGGTTGCCTGCAGCACCAATTGAAACCTTTGTCTTAGCGGCGTTGCAGAAAGCCTGAAAAGAATAAAAAGAATTAAAATCCTCTCTTTATACAAGATTATAGAAGTGACCACAACATTAAATCATAAGGAATTTAGGGAATGACAATAATAATAATAAACGTTTACACACTCATACCTCTGCACTAGGATTCCCTGTGTCGCAGATGGCATGGACAAACACAGAAACACAAGACAAACACCCAAGACCCGAGAACAAACTTCATGCTCACCACACAAAGTGAGCCCCGGCCGGGATTCGAACCCGGGACCCCTCGTTTCGAAGGCAGGGCTACTACCAACTAAGCCACGGAGCCACAATAGTCACAGAAATCCCAATTCACAAGAACGCGTCAATAGTAGAACATACCGTCATACACTGCATGGCCGCAAAATATGCGTGATTTAAGACTGGCCTACAAAATCTAATAGGTCCACAGTCGATGTTGAAATTGCATATTTTGTTTCTCATTTTTTGGGCGGAATGGCTAGGTAAGAGGAACCGGGAGGGGCTGGTACTTTGTGTTTGCACGCTTTGCCTCAAGCCGACGAGAAGCGGCAAAGTAGGTGTCGGGCACCGCAACTGAGGTGAGTTGTGGTATTGTATGATGGGTCCATCTGGTGGTAAGTGGCGACCCCCGCCCATGACTGACATAACAGTAATGCAACTCAGTATAAGATTTAAATCTTACACTGAGTTGCACTCATCCTGCTGCGTCCATCAAGAAAGAAGAAAGAAAGAAATGCCAAAGGTACAGGTATAGCGATGTGCCGCTCTGCCTAGCTTCCGCGGCCACGGCGGGATCGCCACCGTTAGATGGCAGATACGGTGATATTGCGGAGCGCCGCTGTTCCAATCCTCTGCCGCCGTAGTGGCAAGCGAGGCCACAGATTTGACCCGTCCAATAGGTAACAACTGCCACCACTTACCACTTTACACTACGCGAGACAGACATCTACCATATATAAAGATAGTAGCACTATCACTACCTCAGTATAACTGGGTGTTAGCAACGTGATTAAGAATTAGTTAGCTATAGAATGTATTATTTAGAATCTAATTTATTTAGAATTTATCTAGAATCTTCTCTCAGCGGATAGTGTAAAGAAGTGGCGGAACCTGGAGTGAAATAAAGATCTTATTGTGCATTGAATCCCGATTAGTTTTATTTCTCACGTTGTGGCATCTAAGCCAGCCCCAATCCGTTGCAAGCCTCTACAAAACTGGGTAAGGTCGATGCCACCAGCGTCGAGGCCTTGAGGCGTAAAAGAATTAGTTGAGTATCTACCTAACCGAGTGAACTTATCATCGCTACGTCTGTGGGCGACTTAACGCCGCTATGCGAGTGACTGTTTCAGAAGTTCAGTATTAACAGACCAGTGATTTTCTTAGCTCAGCATATGCATACCTGCATGACGTCGTTGTCGGGCAGCTGATCGATCTCCCTCGCTAGGTCTGCAGACGACTTGACGCTGCCGGTGTAGAGGCATTGGGCTGCGAGTGACTCGGCTAGGGAGGTGCCGTCGTCGGCTTCGCTCAGGATTTGCAATTTCAGCTGGTTTTTACCGGCTTTGATGGCGTCATTGCTCAGACATGGGTTCTTGAGTAGTTTGCCCACGCATTTTACGGCCTGCGGTAATAAACATATAAACTTAGCATAATTTATACTCTCCATATCCTGTACATAGGAAATATAACCTGTAACTTATATTATTACACGACTTAAAAAATATAATCATCTATTAGCTACATACACCTATAAAATATACAATATTTTATAAGTGTATGTATGTATTATATGTATGTTTGGCCAGGTATTTCTTTGAAACATAATCCGATTCATAATCGGATTATGACTATTATTTTTTAATGGCTTACATTTAATCAGGACATCAGGAATACGAATACGATCATATTTAAGAATCACAATTATAGAAAGACCGAAGTAGCATGGTATGTTACCCACACCTGTCACAACAGAAGAGTTATCTGCCCCAAAAAGATAATCTTTTGAACACTTACGATGTTAGCCTCGTCTTTAGGCACGGTGAGAACGACTCCAAACAAGCCGTTGTCCGCGTAAGAGACGTTGAAACCGGCCGCCGCGAATGGACCGATGTTACCGACAGCTTTCGCAAGGGGAGAGTTGTCTGCCCCCCACTTAGTGACGGGGCCATTGCCCAAAGCTGGAAATTATAAATGAGTGATTATTGTCTGGACTTGTTGGTAATTTCAGAGGATTCATTTAGAAATGTTTTATAGAAGGATAGTGTTTTTATTTATTTATTTGTGGGAGAACTCATCAACGTTCTCAAGATGATCGAAAACGTAAAGTGGCCCATTCTTCTTCTTCTTTCGTGTAATAAACTAAAATAAACCTTTATATAGAATTTGCCCAAAAATTCGCTGCGTCAGTGGCCCATTAAGGCCCTGCGTACCCTTTGGAATCATTAGTTCTTTTGGCAAATTTATTTAGGCATGTCATGAATTTTAAGTACTATGCTATCCCCTGCCTTTTTCAATGTTTTTCGCATACAATAAACATCGCATAGTATAACCTCTTTAGACTCGTGATTAGATTTGGGGAAGTGTGGAGCTAAGTGAAATGTCTCTTTTTTCTTGACTTCATGTTCTTGAGATACTTTGACTTTAAGTGGACACTTTAGGTTACCTTTAGCGGCAATGGCTAGAGCGAGAGATTGGGGGCTCCCGGCGGAAGCACCTTGCAATGCGATGGCCACGTGAGCGAGGTCACCACCCATCTCCTTTCTGAAAAGAAGTTTTATTTAAGTTTTATGACAATAAATGTCTTTAAACCCAACACAAGTTTCGTTTATGGCGACATAGCACGTTATTATTGTACAATCACCAATCACTGATGTCATTGGACGGGGTCCTGAGTTTGATAGATAGTGAACTGCGCCATCCGTACCAGCCTCTAATGTTCCCACTGCACTGGCGTATTCTCGATAATTGAGAGTGAATGGGCTCTGATCTACCACGGGAGCCCAATCCGGATTGGTAGATTTCACATGTCATCGAATTTTTGGTTCTAAGACATGCCGGTTTCCTCACGATGTTTTCCGTCACCTTTTTGAGAACGTGGTATTGCGCACATAAATTTTTCAAGTGAAAAAACTTATTTGTGCAATTGTGGGTTTGACCCAGCGACCTTCAGATTGAAATTCGGCGTCTGTGCCCCTGGGCCACCACGCTCTTCAACAGCGCCAACAAGCAGGATTAATTTCAAGACAGCCTGCCATTCAGACTGAAGGCAAATAACAGCCCAATGTTAAGGACTTAATTTTTGGGGAAACTGCCAATGGGTATTTTACAAAATTGAAATACTGTACCCCAACTGTGTTTACATACCTCAATTCACCACCATAATAAGTGGACGCCTCTCCCTGAGCATTGCCAGCAGGCAGCTTAAGTGTTTGCGCAATGAGGCTGGCCCGGTCCTGCAAACACATATAAGAATATCTGTCACAGACTTTAACGCGCTTAGGTACTATTCAATTACCAAAAATACTTTTTATATTTAAAATAAAATATTTCAAAACATACCTGGGAGTCACCAACGACGACGACCGCGCAGCGGTCAGGTGTGAGGGTGTTGGATGCAAAGTGCTGCATAGACTCCGATGAGATCTTTCCTATTCTCTTGGGAGATATGAAGAGGGAGTTGCCAAGACCGCGACGGAACGCAGCCTTGTGCAGAAGGTCGACAGCGCGGACCTAATAATAAAGAACTTATTACTATCCGTGGTAACATTTGAAAATATACAAAGGACATGTCAATGGAGAAAGTTGATAGTAGTGATGTTAAGTGGGCTACTGACGAGCAGTTCAAAAACGAAACAGCCATTAAAACGTGATAATTGAGTGATTTAAAAATCGAATAAAGCGACTTAAATACTTTCATCACTTATCGGCCTTCGGTGTGAAATTAACAAATCAAAGATACAAATTAAATCAAACAAAGAAATAAACCAAATTAAGTACCTCCTGTTTTCAGGTGGGTTGAAAAACTTAACGCAAAACACACCAGCTTCGATGACAATTATAATTAGACGCTGGTTAACATATAATAAAATAAAAAAAATATATATCAGTATTTATAATTACAACTATGAATAGTTATTTCATTTAGAACTTGTTTTTTACATTTTGATGCTGATTTTTACGGGAATCTGAATTAGAATTGAATTGAGTAGCAGTAAATTCTTTGACATTTCAAATGTATCATTAGGTATTGGAAAGTTTTTCTACTATTTTCTGATGTTCCCATGATAGTCGGCTTTGAATGGCTCTGATTAAAAATCTTGTGTTACTTTTAATATGGCAAGGGTGGAGATTTTTCGATAAATTTTGAGAAATCAATTGTATCTTTATCAAGCACACGCAAAATCGAATTGATACATCTTATTTCTGTAAAATGTGCATATCAAGGTAAATCTCTAATTAATAATTTCAAGAAAAAAAGATATAAATGTGTCAATAAAAAACAAAACGAAGTCAAGCATATTTCGAGACCTAACTGTAGATAACTTAAAGCTTGGTATTGTTTTGTCAAAGTAAGTACACTGGATGTGTATCCCTAAAATCGAAAGGGAATAATATATACATACTTGAGGAGGTAGAATAGCCAGGTCCTGACGCAGACGGGGTACATTGTCATCGAGCTCCCAGGGTCTGAACTCCTGGTCTGAGATGATGTTGTTCAATTGCTCCACTGCAGTAAGGAGGTTGTCTTGGCTGGTCTGAAATAACAATAATAATTAATAAACGTTTACACACTCATGCTCATGCACTAAGATCCCCAAGATACGAGAACAAATTTCATGCTCACCACACAAAGTGTGACCCGGCCGGGAATCAAAAGTCGGTTTATAGGCAGGGCTACTACCAACGAACCCATGGAGCCATGTTAATGTACTCTATGAAAATATGATGTTTATTTTAATACTGTCAAAATTAGATAACTATCTATTTTATTATATTATTATTACCCTATATTAACACCCTCTTTCTTTTTCACCTACTGTGTGTTACTGAGCTTGATCTTTGACTCAGGTTTTTCAGGAAAATTTGCCTCCGCTTTGGACAGTTTTTGTTAGTGTTGTGGTTGATGATATGTATGTTTGAATGTGCAACACCAGCTTTTTTGAACAGAAAGGGATCAGGTTTGGGCGAGTATATTAGTGCCCATAATGATGAGATTTCTTTTTTTGGGACTTTTGGTCTTTTTATAGACCATGTCAGTCCCATAATGGACTTTAATCTAATTTGTTAACCGCCTTCATGAACCAGTTTAGAAGCGGACCTGTAGAGCATGATAGCTTGATCAGAAGCTTGTGAAGCTAACAAACTCTGAATCAGGCTCACGTCCAGCCAGTTCACATGAATCTTTGTAGACTAGTTATGTCTCAAAGGTCTGCTCCGGACACATTCTAATAGAAAGTGATACACATCCTCTTTAGTGCCACACTGCTAACAATTTGGGTTATTATCCTTTCCCATGAGGAACTTAAAACTGTTCAGTGGCATGTGACGGGAGGGCAGCCTGTGGGCAACTACAATCAATTACACAGCCTTATGTTGGAAAACCATGGAATATGAGGAGACTCAGATTGCATGGTGCGATACCAGATGTAAGGGCATCTGGTATTGCACCATGCAATCCATTTTATTTTACAATGTAACTCTGGTTTAACATAGACTTCTGTTCCATTTTATATTGCCTCTCAGGCCAAGACATCTGCCACCTCATTTCCATGTATTCCAACATGTGATGGGATCTATTGCAACCTCAGAAATGCATCTAAGATGTGACAGTTTTGCTAATTGAAAATGAACCTTTATACAACATGTATCAATTACAGGCTAAATGAATCCTCAGTGTGCTAGTTTGAATGGAACTTTTTGAGACTAAGTGATAAGAGTTGGTCCCACTATAATCCACAAAGCTGATACAGAGTGATATTTCTTGCAGTTTTTGAGCATTAGCCTGTACGTTTAGCTCTATTATATACCTCAAGAGTGTAGTAGACAAACTCGCGGTCTCCAGATGCACTGACAGCAGCACCGATTTGAGCGAGTTTACGGGCCATGATGAAACTGCTGCTATGCTTAGTAGAAAGACCAGCAGCTGAACGGAGAACATGAGATGCCCCCAGGTCAGTCTGAGGCTCATAGCGGGAACCAGCTCTAAAATTTAATAAAGATAAGCCTTTGAGTAAATTTAAAGTTTTTGCAAGACATGCATGCACAGCAATTGATTCTTACATTGAAGAATGTAACAGTTAATTAATACTTTACTGGTTGTTCCTATAAAAGTTCTCTCGGTCTTGTAGAAAGGTTACTTGGGTGGTCGGCTATAGAATACTAAACAGCCTTGTAATTCAGTATAATTACCAAAATTGAAATTATTTCAATGGCGAAGTGTTTACAATTTCTCTTACTAAACATTTTGTTACTGTTTTAAACCACAGGAATCTTTTAATATCAATCAATTCCTTGATTTCCTCTGCACTCTCCCCCTAAATTCAGATTATTCAGTATTCTAGTCATACAACCTGCTAGAATTTATAAACTCGTGTCCTCAGATAAGGGGTTAATAAAATTACATATATATATTAATAAAATAATGGCAAAAATACTAAATTAACTTACTTGAAGGCAACAGTAACACGGGCGACAGGTGAACCATTGTCCAAAGCAGCAACAAATGTTTTGTTGGGCATGACTGTGGATGTGATCCTCACATCTTTATTCATGGCAGGTGCCGCCTGAGCATATCCCCTGGTCTAAAATGTAAATAATGCCAGGAATACGGTGCGATAAAGGTTTACATAATCAGTGGTTTGACAGTCAAGGGCCGTAACCATTCCACAAATTTTCCTAGCCAATTAATGGAATGATCTTGAAGCAATTATAGAACTTACCGCAACATGACGAACTAAAGGGCTAGCAAGAGCTTTCGATGCCATTTTTAGCGAAAATTCAAAATATTCCTGTACCAATTTTCGCAGGTACGTCCAAAAGTGTTCCACTGCGCAAGCGAAACTCTAGTAAAGGGTAAAAATTTAGCATTTGATTGACATTTGACATAACATATATTTGACACATGGCCGCGGTACAACTATGTAGAATAAGAAAAACAAATTGCTGAAGCTCTACGATTAGGCTTGGACTTTTATACTTTAATTTCACTTCAATTTAAATTTCATCGAAGAGCGAGCGAAAGATACTTGCGATCAACGTTGCTTGCGCGGAGCTTTGAAACCACCAAAGTTCGAGTTTTTGATGGACGCTTTTTGAAACATGCAACACGACTGAATTTTGTGTAATAAATTATATATCGAAATGCAAGAAATCTCACAGTTTTATAATTGTCACCCTACGAAGACGTTCATATTTTCATTGTGTAAATTATCAAAAATAGAAGCATACATTTTAGGGAAAATATGTAACTTACATTTACCTACAATAAAGGATGTATTTTACATGAATTTGTTGAATAATTGAATAACCATGGATTGAAATGATATCCAAATTATACTTCTTCTTCTTTTTATTTTTGGCCTTTTCAAAGTCAAGTCAAATATCGTAATGTCACGTCACGTCTGTCAGTCCTGTCAATTTTGATTTGGAATAGCTCATATTTGCTTTTTCTGAAAATGCCGCCAATTCTTTTGTAAAAAGTTAAACAGGTATTGCATTTCCATATTTTTAAGATAATTTGTATGAAGTGTTCTGTAAAAGCAAAAGGCTATCCGTGCGGTACATTGGCCTAAAGATCAGTGATCATAGTCTAGCGAAACGTAAACTTTTAGCACTAATATCTAGATCAACTTTATGCATTCAAATAAACGAGATACAATGTTTATTTTGTACATAAATAGCCCCTCCAGTTGGTAGACTGAAGAAAACCAAATACCTCGAAAATCCTTTATTATTATACATACAAGTATTTCTGACTTCCAGGAAAGTAATGACAACTTTGGTTGATCTGATCTCTAAAGAAGAATCAACGATTTCTAGGGACGCCAACGACAATTTTAATATACACAAAATCAAAAATGATCTACGACCAAAGGCAAAGAATATAAGGCTAAAATGCAGTAAAGTGTTAAAGAGAAAACTAAAAAAATACAAATTGAGACAAGATGGCAAAGAAGACCCAGATATTTTAGATGTATCAGATATATTAGAGAGTTCATTGTACATTGCTACACCAGGTGAACAAAAAAGTAGTGAAGAACTAGAACTAGATCAATTAAAACCTTCAAATTATCTCTTCAAAATGGGGAAAAAAAAATCTGGAGTAAAAGAAAAATCAGTTTTATCAAAATCAGAAGTAAAAGTAGTGAATGAAAATGGTGTTGTTAAACTATCTCCTACTATGGAGGAGAAGAAAAAAACAAATGCTTTTAAATTATTAATGGATTCTAGAAATAAAAGTATTGGCAGTAATTCACCAGGTAAAGAAAAACCCATGGATGAAGTGGAAGCAGTGGAGTTATTTGAGCAAAAAAATATAAAAGTTAAAAGAAATCTTATTCTGCAAAAAATGGCAGAGTCTAAAAGGGCTTTAAAGAAAAAAGAAATAGAAGAGATGCAAGAAAAATATATTAATAAAAAAATGGAAAGACGGGCTGAGAAATTGAAAAATATGATTCTAAATAAAGAACCAAAAGGTCCTAAAATTACAAATGAAAAGAATACTATTAAATTGCAAAATGGACGGAGTCCACTAAATAATATAAAAACTGAAAACAATGAGAAAATTCAAGATAAACCAGTGAATAAAATGCAATTAATTAACATGTTTTCAGATACTGTTGAAAATGTCACTCCAGAGAGAAAAATTATTTCCATGGAAGATAAAGAGTTTCTTAATAAATTATCTCCATCTCTTAGAAAGAAAGAAAGTATGCTGTGTTACTTCAAAAAAGTTGAGAAAGAGCAAGATCTTAGCCATACAGATACAGAAAATGGTATTGATGTCATCAAAGTGAAAATAAATTCCAAATTGAGAAAGAAAACCAAAAAGAAAAAGTTGAGTCTGAACAAACACAGTACAGATGATTTGGCTACAAGTGATATTGAAAGTAGTCTACTTGATATAAAAACAGAAGTTGAGTTAGAAAGAGTAAAGCAACAGAGAAATAATAAAAAACACGTCAAAGCAGAGGAAATCAGCAACAAGGATAGGCAAAAACGTAAACGTAAAACAAAAAATTCAAATATTGTTGATCCAGTTGTGTCTTCAAATCTAGTTATTATTGATGAAGGCCTTCCAAAAAGGTCTTTGAAAAGACCTGTGAAATACAGTGATGACTTATATGTATCCAGTTCTGATGAGGAATTACACATTTTCACTCCAAAAAAGAGTAAAAAGCAATGTGATTTCAGTGTAAACAAGAAAGAAGAGTCAATTGATCTAAGTTCAGACAATGAGGAAAAACCAGAAATGTCCAAAAAGCCTGTAATAGATAAATCTGAAAAAAAGTTTCAAGATAAAATAAAAGAAACAAACAAAGCAATAAGTGGTAAAAAGCAAACCAAATTGGCACCAATATTTTCTGCAAAATCACAACTTGATCCTGCAGCAATGGAAGCAAAACAGAAGTTTTTACAAAGTGGTGTACCAGAACAACTGAAAAAAATGATGTCTAAATCAGTGGAAACAACTATTATCAATAATGTTTTTCTGAAAGTAGTCCATATCCAACAGCTTGATGCACCATCGTCTATGCATGTTAAATTGAGTTTGACTGAACACAATCAATGTATTGATGTTTCGATAAATACTCAAACCACTGAATTATGTTTCAAAAATCTCCTAAATACAGTCACATCACCAAATGCCTCATTTTCTAAGCATACTATCAATCCACAAATAGTTTTACAAAATTTAAAGAACAAATACCCAAGATATCCCATATACCGCAGTTATCGTTTACTAAAAGGTAAGAAAAAGGGAGAATACAAAGATTTCACCAATTATTTAGACCTAGACAATAGTGTGGAGATATTGAATGCTTCAATTGACAATCAAAACGTAAATCCTGAACACTTGAGTTGGTCTGATAAGTATAAACCTCTAGCTGCTAGCCAGATTATTGGTAATTTTGACAGTGTTAAAGAATTGAGGAAATGGCTTGTATCTTGGACTGAGAATGATATTAAATCTAAAACAAATATAACTGGATCAGACTCATCAGATTATTATCAATCCGATGGTGATAGCAAAGATAGTATGAAATCAAGTAATAACCTCCTAGTATTATCTGGCCCTGTGGGCAGCGGCAAAACTTCTAGTGTGTATGCCATTGCAGCAGAGCTGTCTATTAAGGTAATTGAGGTCAATGCTAGTAGTAAAAGAACTGGCAAAATAATGTTACAAGATTTACAGGAAGCCACACAGTCCCATAAAGTAAACAGAGGAACAGGTAGTAATGAAAATTCACAGAAATCACAGGAAGTCATTGAACCTACTTCTATCACAATTCCAGTTAAAAAACGAGGGCGTCCAAAGAAAAATGCAGAGGTAGGAGATACAAAAAAACCTGGCTTAAAAAAATTGAAATCTAAAGAAACATTAGACAATGGATTATCAGCTAGCCAAGAGAGCACCCGGACATGCATGTCTCTTATTCTAATAGATGATGCAGATATTGTTTTTGATCAAGATGATGGTTTCTGCTCTGCCATTGTGCAACTGGTCCACTGTTCCAAGAGGCCTGTGATACTCATAACTTCGTCACTGTCATGTCCACATCTGCAAAGATTTATACAGAGCAGTAAAATTTTGAAAATGAACCCTTTACTGCCTAATATACTAGGAACATGGCTGGATATTATGTGCTTAGCTGATAGTGGAATGTGCTGGCCAGGTGTTGGGTCAAAAGTATTGAACTTTTTCAATGGAGACATACGAAAAACCATAAACTGTCTACAGTTTTATGTATGTAGCCAAGAACAAGCATTGAACAATGAAGTAGAGACATGTTCACAAAATACTGAGAAGGTGCATGTGGATGATGAGACTTCGAATATGTCCTGGATAGATTGTGATGCCATTGAAGATCACAATGATGAAGCAATAGAGTGCCTTGATCCATCCAAAAGTTTCATACTTGTACAACTTCATTCCATGCTATGCAGATCTCAGATAGATTTGTTCAATATTTGGTGGAGCGTTCCAAAATTGTTGAATACATCAGATACTGTTAAACTCAATACAGACTTTGGTAAAGTTGACAAGGATAAATCTGAGTCACTTGAATCAATAAGTCGAGTTTTGGATTCCATATCCATAGGTGATTTCTATAGCCACAAATATCAAAAGAATGTTAGTCATTTGACATCAGAACCATGGTTTTCCCAGGAGTCCCATAGTGTGTCTGAGCTGGAAAATTTCGATAGGTATGACAGGCACTATGCAGTAAGTCATGAAATCGCTTATGAACTAGCAAGGAATTCAATCAATATTGCTCAAGAAAAACATCATTGCCAAAGTAATTTGGATTTGGATTTTCCTGGGATGAATGAACTAAGGTAAATTTTCACTAATATGCATAATACCATAGGTTTATCTAGCATTAGCATTGGAAGCGACTAAAATTTTTTTTTACGACATCGTTGCCATTCATTGTAATTGTTGACTTTTCTCTACTATTATATAATATGCATGTATTAGACATATAAACCTTCCGGAAATAAATCTAGTGAAAACCGTATCCAAATCCGTTGCGTGGAATCCGTGCGTGTATAAGTTAGCGGAAAAACAGACAGACGAAAACAGTGGCTTTACTTTATACTATAAAAAGACGTAGTATCATTGTTTAATCTGTTTTAAGTGCAGTAGAGTAGTACTTGTACTAAGTTCATTGATGTGCTACCAAGCAGTGGTCTGTTCCTGAAAATTACATGCGCATCATATGCAGCATCCCCGTTTTGGTAACACAAAACATGTGACTTAGATTTTTTCATACTTCGGTACGGGAGATCCTGAGTTTTTGCTTTTGTAACCACTTCTCATGAGGTGAGTTCCGTCACTTAAGTCAATAGTGGAAAAAAGCAAATAGAATTGGCGGAAAGTTGGGATAATGACCCCTCCCTCTATTGATGCCTAAAAACATAAATGTGTCTCCCAAATAATTACCTAAAAAACTAAATATTCAAATATCTGATTATTACATATTTTTATAGTACAATCTACAAACCAAATTTAATCCAAATTAGGTCAGTAGTTTGGCGTGTAACAAATAACCAAACTTTCGCATCATGATATTGTACCGAGCAAAGAATACCACGCGTACAGCGTGTGTGGCAACCGTGATAGCCTATTTTAAAATACAAAGGTCGCAGGTTCGCATGTATTTGTTGTTCGTTTATCTGAAAGAAAACAACCAAAATATTGTGCGTTCGGTACAGGGATTTCGCGTTTCGTTGAAACAGATCACGTACCTAACAAATTTATAAGAAAGGCGTAGCTCGCATAGACGTTTTTTACAGATCAAAGTTAGCAACTTTGCCTGGCATGTAATTAGACGATAAGCCATGTTGGTGGCCTTCGCGCGGTTTGACAACTCCGATACCAGAACTGGGCTTACTGACACGAAAAGAAAAAGATAACAGGTTATTTTGTTTCAGGCATCGGAATAGGATAGCATCCCGCTACAATAACTTGACCTCATATCTGAGTCCACAGGCCATTTTGGACCGAAAGTCGCTTGCCTTAGACTATTGGCCATCCTGCAGAACCATTTGCAGGATAGAGAAATCTAAGACTGACTCAAATTCCAAGCGGAACAACCGTTTCTGTCACTACCTGAAATTCTTGAGTGTTCTTTGCAAGAATGACTCTTTTGACAGATTGGCAAACAGCTTGTGTCCTAGTGAAAATAATGAAAAGCTTAATCCTAAGGAACTATCATAGTAGTAGAAATATATGTCTAGTTAATAATTGTGTATATTGTTAAATTGTGTTGTTAAAAACTTAGTTATACGAAATATATAGATTTAATTGTAATATCGCTTCATAATTAAATTGTTTTCGTGTCACATCTTGATGACAGTTATTTAAATTAAAACTTAATTAAACTTAATTATTTGTTTTTCTCACACTTTAATTAAGATAGATATTTCATTATCTTGTGACGTATTATAAATGTTATCCTTGCTTTTAAAGCTCAATATTCGGTAAGTGTTTTTTCTCCATCAATTAGTTAAATTACAAATTGTGTACAATTACTACTTAAAACATCTTATTTTCAGGTCATTGCTATTGGGTCTTTAAGATGACCTGACTACCCTTAGTATCGAACAAAGGCCTGAGATATTGTTTAAACTGAAAATGAGACTTCAGCAAGCAGAGTGAGTTCATAGACAGGAAATTTTAAAAGGTATGTTATTTCTTAATAACTTCGTTAAATGTGTGCTAATTTGTTAAATCAGCATTCCGGGGCTAATGTGTTTTTTTCATTCTGCTGTAATGACGCGGCGAGCTGAAGGTCCACCTAATGGTAGGTGGTTACCTCCGCCCATAACAGCAGCAGCAGTCACAACCCGTTGCGCTTGTCACCCGAAACGGGGATGTTACTTGTCTTGTTAATAATTTAATAAAACATGTCACATCAGGCGAAGCATAGGCCCTGCCTTTGAAAAACAAACAAACAGCGTGAAGTTTGTTCTCGAGTCTTGGATTTATGTGTTGCGATATAGGGAATCCTCTTGTAAAGGAAACACTTATCGACAGAACTGTATAAATACCTATAGAAATGGTAATTTATTGCTCTATTGTATTGTATAATGGCGAGATACCGTTTTACTACTTGCGATAAAAACATCATTGCGTCAATAATATTTCCCAAACATTATCCGAACCAGTTTCTAAGAAACACTACCGTGGTAGTAGCCAAAACTACTAATATTAAGTAGAACATACCTAAATATTTTTAAACGCGAAGAGCAATACAAAACTGAAGGCCCACCTGAAGGTAAATGGTTACCTCCGCTGATAACAGTACTCGCACTTGCGTTGCTGTGTTACAGTGGAAGGGTGTACCTGAGTCGTATTTAGGTCGTCTATGGGCGGCGGTGACCCCTTAATCAGGAGGGCCGTCAAAAAAAGGTCCGCCATTTTATCGCATAAAAAATCAATTGAGGTTTTGTCGTATAATAAGACAACAATTCCTATCGTAGTGTAAAGATCATGTAGATACAAAGACTGACGCCTTTTCTCCTTTTGTTCAAACAAAAGGGAAAGGCAAAATATTTGATTCAAAGTCAAGTCAAAAATCTTTGTTTACGTTGAATTCTTAAAAAATATTCGTCATTTTTTTACATAAATATGTAGGTAGGTACGATATCAAGCATTCTTAATTCTAAATTCAGCGCTAGTTCAAACCCTATTCGACCCTCCATGGGAAAATTAAGTTAATTTGTAGTGCACAAACGTAGATACTACTGCCTATCTACAGCTGCAATATTCCAGTTTTGATCCGTCTGAGAACGACTTTATTTGGAACCGCATTATCTTAAGCCGATAAGGTTGACACGTACAAATTAAACAACAAATTGGAAGATTTTGTTTTGTCTAATTACATGGTAACAGATTTATTCTCTAGTTTATCAAAGTTGCTATCCAGAGTTTTATTTTAGTCTTTATATTAATAGTCATTATGACGTAAACACTCGTACTTTGATAGGTTTTTTAATAATACTTAATGTGCCTTCTATTGTTTTTAGTAATGTTTCTGTATCTGATTACAATTTGAACATGGACATCAGATCACAGACAGTCCCGTCTCATATAAAATTCTGTAACTTACTCTTAATGCCTATGCCTTAGGAAAGTTAATGGATAAGACTATTAGCTAGGTCAAGAAGGCAATTGAAGACAATTATCTTAATGAAATTGAATTCTTAGAAATGGAAACGCTAATGACCGCTTATCAAGCTAATGAACTCTTAATAGCTTCCCAATTTATTAAAATTGGGGAAAATTTCAAGTATTATAATAATATTTCTAAAGATTAACACTACCTCTTTGTTAAGGTTGAAGAAATTTGCGTAAGCGTTATGCCGCAGCTCACTTATATTCATAGTTCTGCCAAAATAATACTTTTATTATTATGGAAAGGATATATAGCCCCGAACGATGTAACAACTCCGTAAACCTTCGCTAATTAATCCCATTCTACCTTCGCTCTCGTTGGTCGCTACAATGCGATTGTGGAGCTCCAATTCGGTCCATATCCCATTTACTTGTATGTCCGACGCTCTGAACATAGGATGATCTGCACAAAGCCACTGATGGTATTGAGGTGGCAATAATTTATCGCGACACATTGACACGACAAGAACAAGTTCATTTTACGAAAATGGAAATACCCCCGACTTGGGGTAATGCCTGAACAGATCTTCATATACAATATTATAGCGAAGAACCAAGAAATACCAATTTGAGATTTTTATCATCTCTTTAACTCGCTCTGGGTGGTATTTCTTTGAAAAATACCGATATGCTGTCGCCAGGTTCAAGGGTCAAGTTATTTGCAGACCTTTATTAATAGCATTGAGTTGTTTACACCATGTCGTCAATACGATAAGGTTCATCCAGATGTATCCAGAACTTTAATATTATGTGCCAGAATGAGCCAGGGTCCTATACTGCGCCGGTGTTACATTCAATATTAATTTACATTTTTATTTTCTCTGGTATTGTATAAATGTCGTCAAAATAGGTGATATAAATCGGGTAATTAAAGATTTTTTTTTATTATTTACAAATTATAAGTAAAATTTGTTTTGTGCTAATTGGGATTGTTTTTATAAGCGATGTGTCTATGATCCTAAATGTTTCTGGAACGTACGTGTTCTGGGTTAGAAGTTGAGGCAATGAAGATAACATTTACACGACATATTAGTATTGCAATTCGAATACTAACGAGATTGGCAAACTGGATATTACCAGTTGAAGATCTAGAGCAAATGGGACATTATTGATGTTGTGACATCTATTTATATCAGAGATCAGAATATTAGTTTTTAGATGGAAATTTTTGGCGAATTTCGAGGCAATTTTCTGTCAGCCAGGAGTTACTGAAATGTCTGGTCTGTTAGAATAATAGATACTTATATACATGTGTTTTGTGTAGATTTTTACAGAATATTTAGTATAGCAGTAGAAGGATCTTCGTCTATAATTTGCAGAAATCAATCATCAAAATAACAAGATCTGGCGTACTTATTCTGCTTCTTCCAGTTGCGTTTATTAGAGGTTCTTCTATTCATGGTGGGAACGGATTTTTAACAGGTATTTCTGTCAGAGATATGTTTTTATCACCGCAGCAGCAGCAAAGAACTGAGTTTCTTAGGAGCCAGTTCTGTTCTCTTTTTATGCGAAGTAATATATTAACCAGTTATGTACCTTCTATTATTAACGTCCGACTAAAAATCGGCAATAAGCTTGACGGCTCTGAGCTTGTGGCAAATTTATTTGAGACGAAAAGGATTTTGAGTATTATTATTAGAATTTAATATGATTTAACTAGATTTCGTTACAAATAACTTAGCTCGGTGTTTTGATGATCCTAAGATGCGCTAAATATATCACTACATTTGGACTTAGCTACAAATTGTTTACGCCGAATTTGATGAATATAATGTGGTCGAGCTAATGGTCAAACGGCATCTGCAATAGCTATCTTTATTGGCAATTTGCCATCGATCTAGGAGGCAAAATATTTCGATTTCAAAAACGTTATTAATTGTTTTATGATTTTTAAGTTACGTAATTTTAGTTGTGGTTACTAAACTATACTTACAAAATTTATGGAAAATTTGGTAAATAAGATTTTGACAGGAGACATCGGTGACTAAGTATTTTATTTTTATTTACGGTGCAGCAATATAACGTGGGGGGTTCGCTAGTTTTATACGATACTTTGGGGGGACGATAATCAAAATAGACCGATACATACAAAAGGTTCGATTAATTGGCACGGTAACAGCAGACGCTGATTCATTTATTTTTACTATTATATATAAACATATTTCTAAGATAGGCTGTATAACATAATCATAATATGACAATAGTATTTACGAGTTCATTAAATTTTAATAATTCTCATCGCGACACTTCGAAGATGGCAATGTTGGCGCCGAAGCCGGAGGTTATCGCGGCGCGTGCGCGACGCCTGCATAAATGAAACGCGCCGTGAATATTCGCATCAGTTTCATCAGTGCGTCACTATACAACAGTCAAAATGGTCAGGAATACTCTTCGTGGAGAAACTTGCGGCTATTGCGGTGCGTGCGTGCGGGCTCGACTATGCGCTGCTCGAGGTCGGAGCCCCGAGCCCTTGGAGTGCGCCTACAAACATATTCTAGAGTCCTACAGCTCGGAGAAACCGGACAAGCTGCCAGAGTCACCGAAGCCAGCTTGTGCCTCGTGTCGGTGGACGTCGAACGCCCAGTTCCCAGAAACACCTCCACAGTCGGCGAGCGATCTCAGCTTGGAATGGAGTTCGAGGTCTTCGCCACGGTCCCGTACTCGACGACGCAAGAGGTAGACCGGTGGAGTCCGGACGTCAGGTCGCGGAGTTTACTTTGCTTACCTGCAGAGTTCTTGTCCCTCGTACCACTGTTACGGTTGAAATGGAACAGTGTGAAGACTACGGTATCGCTCAGATTTGCGCGACACAAACCGTGGTAACAATATCTTGTGTGTGATTTTGGTTTTATTGTTTTAGAAGTACTAAATAAATTTGAATATTGAATTCTTTTTTTATTTCTCGGTTTAATATGTTATTAGGAACATCTATTGTATAGCGAATAAATCCTTTTCTATTGAATCCAATTTCTTTGAATAATTTCATATAAGCAGCAGTGATTTGGTAACAATTCTTATTATTACTCTAAACGTGCAATTTTGGATATATACTTATATTTATTTATTTCGCGTATCTCGGAAACGGCTCTAGGATTTGGATGAAATTTTGTGTTTAGGTAAACACAAAATTTAATTGTATTTATTGTAAAAACGCATTTTTATTTTACATACAAGAAAAAGCCGTTTTCTCATAAAATATCACGCATTTGTACAATGATGATATTTTATTTGCGTGGCTGGAGTTTTGTAAATGTATTTCAATTGAGAAGCAACATAACTGCTCCATTTAATAACGGATACATTATATGAAGCCCGATTGCGACGACTATTCTCTTTTGTTGATTTTTTTATCTCTATTCACTGAATGATGTGAAGAAAAATGTTTTTTGAGAAAAACTATTAGTAAGGTAGGTTAATCAAAAGTTTTCAGCGAGGAAAATGGTAATTCCTTTTCATGTCATAAAATAATTGCCACTGTAGCCTATAGTAGGTATTATTGAAATATGTTAATGCTACCTACAATTATTTCAATAATACATTAATTACATGCTCATTCAGAGCAAGTTACCTTGGTACAACTATTAATTATGATTTTTTGTTATATTTATTAATAGATCCAACCACAATATTCACATTAGACATGTTTATTAGATGCATTGCTTACGTTTTACTAATTAATTACCTTCTCAATAATACAACATTAATATAGAACAATTTTGCATGGATACTCTTTAATGGAACTTAATGAATTACATTGGCAATCGGAATGCAGTCACACTACATCGTGCCGTGACAGGACCGAGCCGTGAATTTACACTTCATTTGTATGATAGCAGATTTCAATATAACCAATCGCAAAAGCTTTACAGTACTCTTGGGGAACTTGACTGAACTGAACACAGGCACTCCGAACTGCTCCGAACTTCCGCGCATGTAACTACAGTCGTAAATAAAATTATCATTGAATTAGCGGCAATGATAAATTGCGCAACCACCTGCTCGAACTTCATGGCTAAGTTAAGCCACGAAAGCTGTACGAACGCGTTTATAAACTGTAATTTTTTACTCTAGTTCCATTCAAATAAAGTCCAATACAAGACTAGGGTAAACGAGAAACAGTCTGACAACTACTTTAACACGACATGGCAGTATGAAATGTTACAAGTACATTGCCCTTCCGACACGGACTATACACGAACATACGAGACTCGTGGAGATAAATCTTGGTTGACGTAGAAACGACGAGCTACGATCACGGAGATAAGAGGTATATTATTTGACCCTCTGTTAATAACCTAGACATGAAATATACTTTTGCAAGTGAATTTGGCGAAGCATAGAGAATTTTAAGCAATTTAGATGGACGCTTGCACTAACAGAGGTCTGATTACGTTCTTAAAGGGTGAGCTGCTGCTCACCCTTTAAGAACGTAATTATTATAATCGTATTATTATTAGAACGTAATTAGTAATAATTAATATATATTATAATTAATATAATCTCGTCTCATCAGTGCAGTGTAGAGGGCCAATGGTATCACTGCATTGACACCCCGTAACAACCAATGTCAATGCAGTGTCTCCAAATGTAATAATATTAGTTGGAGAAGCGTAGATGTATGTTCTTTTGGCTTCATGAAAACTTATTTCTCCGTAAACTTCATAAAAATGTAAGTCTATGTCTTATGAAATGTGTCCTCTTCGCTTTAAAATGTCAAAAAGCTATTTATTATACATTTTTTTAGCTTCAGATTATAAAATAATACTCTAATATTACGGCATGATTTTTTTTCGGAACATTATCGGATGCTGCGTCATGCAGAGAACACACCCTCCAAGTTTCAGGTCTCTACGATCAGCAGTTTAAGCTGTGCGTTGATCCGTCAGTCAGTCAGGACAAAGCAGTTAAAATATTGCATAGATATAGATTGTATAGATCAGCAGAAAACTGAAATAAGCCGAAAGTACCCAGGCGTACTTTAAGAAATATCTACATTTCGGAGAACTTATATAAGAAGTGGTGAGGTTAAAGCCTATAGATAGCCTGTGTGTACAATAGTTTCTCAAGATTCGTGATTTTAATTGGCCGCTATTAAATTTTGCCTTAATCAGTTTGACCTTTGTAATTAGCCGCATTTTATGCACTTGATTACACATGTTTGGGGTACCTTTACATTTGTTTTATCACTATGTCTGGCTGGTATTTTCTGGAATTTGATATCCAATTAAATCTATACAAGTCGTAAAACTCTCATCTACTATAAAAATGTTACCAAATACATGATTAGAATTTGGAGCAAATTAAATTCCAGACGGTCTTTTAAATTAGAACATAATATGTACAATGATACGTATGTCTTCTTCTTCCTTATTATTTCTTAGTTTTCAAGCCGAGTGCTGTTGACATGGCTATCGACTAGAATGGCCGGGTGCGACATCTTAACGTGCCCTCCGAATCACGGATGCGCTCAGCTCTAGTGCCTCATAACGGAGGTACTTGGATTGAATCCTTATGAGGAATAAATAAAAATCTTCCAATTTCGGTTCTGAAATATATGTACAAATATATACTTTATCTAACGAAGGTGAGGGGATGAGCTGAAGGCCCACCTGATGTTTATTGGTTACCTTCGCCCGACTTAGGTCCGCCGACCCAAGTATGAGAGGACCCAAGTCGCACTTGTAATTTCACCGGTACCCACACCCTCCCAGCGGAATACAGCAACACGAGTGCGCAACTGCTTGGAAGTAGGTTACCAGGTGTGGAGGTAGTACTTATCCGGGCGAACTTGGCACAAGTTTTATTCCTACTTGAGGTTGCTTCTTTTGCACCACCCAGGGGATATGTATAGGGATTCTGAGAGGGAAATAAAACAACATTACAGATAGATAGGTTACATTTATTTAATTATGTTGTGCTACTGCTACCTTACAACGGTTTTAAGATATCTAAAGTGTCGGTAATTACTTATTTCAATGAGAACTATTGAACAGTGAAAGTTTTCAAAACTAGCATAAAAGTTAATGAACTATTTTAGTGGTTTCAAATAATTCAAAATTGGATATTTATTTGGGCATCAATTAATATGATCACAAATAGTATATTTTGTATGGGAAAATGTATATTTTGAGTATATACATTTTCCCTTTAATTAGGACGAAGCAATAAAATACTGGAACGCTGGAATGACAATTCAGATATGTTTTAAAATTTGTAAAATATATACATAATTATTTACAGTTAATATCTACAGATATAACAGACTTTGAAGTTCGTAGAAAAGAGTAAGCTTTTACTTATAATAGAATGTATAAACAATTGTTAACACCAAGTTTTAACAACTATCACTGTCGTTTCATGAAATATTTGAACATCATATTCTACAACTAAATTGTCATATAGGTACGTATATATTAAAAATAAATAAGTAAAATAATTTATAATCCTCGAGATTTTGTTGAGAAAATAATAATAATTCAAGTTTACAGTTGAATTATTAAGTAATTCAAGTAGTTCAAGTTGAAGTAATTCAAGTAAAATCCGTTCAAAAAAGTATTCAGAGCTGATGATCGCCATCAATAGACCAGCTTATTTACCACTTGGATTTTAAACCATCAGTTTTGGTTCTATAAGACCTCAAAGAAATTGACGTCACATACCACCTACAACAAACCCACGATAATCTTATAATATTAAAATAAACATTACCGATGTTTAACGACGTCGTAAGCCTCCTACAATTTGATTTCAAGTTAATCAAACTAGATCTCAGTCATTTAAGTACCAGTATTTCTCCCCTCGTAGCTCAATTTCTTAAAACTCCTTATGCTTACCTGCCCTTGCCCTTCTACTTTATCAGAGATCTTTTTACTCTTGCTTATATTTGTCAGTTATCTCGGGTCTTGGACGCAAGTGCAAGATATATAAGAAATCATATAGAATTAATTAATTGAAAATATGAGTCTCTTTTTAAATCTTGGGCTGATTATGTTCACATATTCACAAATTCGACAGTGCATCTAAATAACATCAAATTTAAAATCCTTCACACTCTTTCCTACATTTCAGTCTCACTCAAGAGTTCCTACATTAAGTGTCGCATTGCACAGAATCCCTTTGCATATATTATAGAGGATACATCATAATTATGTAATAAACACCTATATTTCATCATACAATAACCCCTCGTTAGAAAGTCAGAGATAATGTTTTATTATTTTAACCTTTTAATGAGTTTGATTTCAAAGTTCGCTAAAATTTATTTTACATTATTCCATTAAAGTCATAATTTGGGAGTATTTTGTACAATAAATAATACTACAGGGCCACAAGTATAATACATTAGTTCAAAATCAGTTACGCCCAGTATTAAGTATCTATTTGTAGTTCTTGGGCAAATGTCACTAAATATTTCGTAACGTAAACGTAAACAAAGGCGGCGATATGTTCACCACATATTAAGTCTATGTTCTCACGATTGTGTAACCCACAATGTGAAAAGTGGCCTATTGACACTGCCTCACCCCTAGGAGGAGCAAGGCATGGATCTATGTATTTCGTAAATGCATTTCATAGCCGACCTTGAGTCGGCCAATAGCAAGAGGTTAATTGTACCTCGTGCCTCAATTATCAAGGACTGGGGGGTGATAGCGTTTGTATGATAACTGTGTCCATACCATTGATGCTCCGAAGGTAATAACAATAATATTTCTATTATATATTGAGAAACAAGATGTAGACATAGTTGCATAACTAAAATGTTTGCGTATAGGAATCTCTCTAGTATTCCTTGATGGTTATTCACTATAGATATCTAGGTCGGATAGGATTTGAACTATTGTCAAACATAGTAATAAGAAAGCGTGTTTTTGAAGGAACATATTTATTAAAAAAAATGAGAAACATCAATTTTTTGTTTTAAAGAATTCGGTAATATTTATATTATTATTTACTTTGCATTGCTTTATTGCACAACTAGCTGTGCGGTGCCACCCGCAGTTTTCCGGGATCAAAAGAAGCCATGTGTTAGTCCAGGACATAAACTATGCTGGTACCAAATTTCATCCAAATCCGTTGAGCCGTTTGAGCGTGAGGAGTAACAAACACACATCAAAACTTTCTCAACACACAAATAATATTAGTGTTATAGCTCTCATAGCTCCGACGGTCTGAGGCGGTCACATAAAGTTGGAAGAACGAGCGAATTTGGCGACTTGACTAAGGATATTATAAAATAGCATACATTTATTATATGTTATAGTTATTAATAAATATATTTTCTTTCTTTCTTTCTTTCATTTAACTATAACGCCTTTCATTATGGTCTTGTTCACTTATTCAGTGCACCGCTGTTTGCACAAATGTAAATAGATCGCGATCAGTTGATACATTCGGGGCGACATTGGCCGACAAGAAAGAACCACTTCCTGACTGAACAACTTTTAAATGCCCGTGATGATTGTCAATTCGTTACTACGAATGTAAAAAAGTAAGTATGATGTATTAATGTATGCAAGTATGAGATATAGTTACTATTTAATTTCAATAATAAAATAGATTTAATTAATTTTAATCTTCTTTTATTTTAGAAATAATAACTTAGGGAAAAATGTAGTAAAGCAATATACCTAATTGTGAAAGATCCAAAATACGCGCCACCTTTGTTCCATATTTTTTCCTCGAAATAAAGGACCGTGTTTACGTGTTTATTTTACATGAGTTAATTGAACAAAATCAAATTCCATTTCAATAATTTCAAATCTTGCCGCCAAATTTTTAGCAGATCGAAATGCCAAACGCATATGATAGCGGTGTGATTTTCAACCACGGATTTCACGGTGTGACCAGTTATAATCCGGCGACGATGAAATTGAAAGTCTGTGAAAATCAACCGAGCCACCGAATGTCTGAAAACCCGACGATCCCCATTTGATATTATTGAAACGAATACGTTAAGAGTCACAACAAAATCAACATTATGATCTGTTTTTTAAGTCCATATTTAGTGCATTGCCGCTAGCATATAGGTTGCGTTCGGCGGTAGTAGAGTCACGGGCGGTAAAGTCGCTGGGGGTAAGGTCGGCAGGACAAGTATCGGGTAGCTTTTGCAGGGGTTGCCCGCTGGTTCCCCTAACATGCTAAGCAGTAAATAAGACACGAGGGAACCTGAGAGAAGACCACCGTTGTATGATAGGGTCATCATGTTGCCTGGAAAGAAAATGGTGATTCAGTTTTTATACGAGTATCTCGATAGTTTCTTTTTCCTCTACAAAATTGACGGGACGAGCTGAATTATCTGATGCTTAGGGGATCCTCCCCGACTCCCCGATGCTCCCCGACTAGGATCTTCTCATACTACGTCATGAGAAGACTCAAGTCGCATATCGTTGCGGTAGTCACCCAAGACGGGGATTTAACGTCTCATGCGCCTGTGATTTCACATTGCTGTGTTCCAGTGGAAAGGCCAACCGAACTTGGCGGCAGATTACTAGGTGTGGATGCAGTCTGCATTATTATTAAATAACTTTGCTTTTCCTGTCGGTAAGATCGAGAAGCACCGTAGACCAGACAAATTTTTCAGTAGTATCGTTTAATACTGAAAAAATTATATATACATATGCTGTCATCTGTTAGAAATCCAACAAACTATTTAAAATTAAATAATCTTCATAAAACCTTTTAATGCGCAGTATATCAAAACTTACCAGCGATTTCGCGATGTTCCCGGCTGACGCGAGATGGCGCCATTATCATCGGCACAGACCCGAAGAGGCCGTTTGTGAAACCCAGAATAACCGAGAACATGATGGGATATACCTGAAATCATGATAAAGAAATATGAGATAACTATTATAGTGAAATAGATATAATTGAATAGATAATATAGATATATTTAATGGATATTATTTTATTGGCAATGTACAAGTAAACGTAAAAGAAAGTACACAAAAAAGAAATTCAAGCAATGAAGCTAAAATAACACTTTTTATTAAAATAAATGGTGGGGTCAATAAGTCACAATAAGCTATTTGGCAAAGCCCTTTGTTGAATATGAAGACGGTTGAATTCGTAATATGTATTGTAAGTAAACGATTAATGCAACCGATTGTTGAAATGTTTAATTTGTTAAAACTATAATTCCAATTCATAACAGAAATGTCGTTCGTGTAGCAGACAAAGGCCTTTGTCCGCTAAAACAACACTCGTTCATGCAAACTTTTACTTTGTAACTTAATTATACCTATGGCGGAATTTGTACCGCCATAGATATACTGTTGAGATGAAGTGGATTTGTATCTATCCCAAGCTAATTTCTTTACCCTAAGTATTCCTATTTCAAAAAGCTTATGTTTAACCTTTTATGAAAGCTGTTGTAGGTTGAAATCTGTGTAGCCGTTTCCATAATTATCAACTCCAGATACTATGGAAACTGATTTTTCATAACTCACTAGTTTGAAGCGTTGGTAGCTCATTCGTCAATGATTCAGTAATAAGCGGACTCTATTCGACATCAACAGATGGGTGCGACTTTCCTTTCACATTACAATACTAACTGACGTCTCCGTGGTGAATGTCTGCGTACAGAGCACAACAACAATAACGGCACTAGCAGTAAACGTACTTCACTCCTTATTTAAACATCAAATTATGTACTGAGTAAGGGATTATACATATACATGATTACTTACGTCTCCGACTATGTGGGGTGAGTATCTGGGGGCAGCGCACAACAACAGTAACGGCACTAACAGTAAGCGGACTCCACTCGCCATCAAGAGTTGGCTTCGACTCCACTCGTATGGCCAGGCAGCTGCTATCTGTTAAACAATACTTACGATACAATATACCATAGGACATAAAAGCATCATTAAAAAATACTTAAAATTTCACATTGTTGACCTAGTCATCGTTGTTTTTCAAAGTGCAATACACAGACTAATTAAGGTAGCTAAGACAACGCTCTAAGCTTTTTCTGTAGCTGAGAAGACATTAATGTATTTATTTGAGCTTACCTTGCCGATAAAGTCGAAGCAGTTGAAGGCAGTCATCAGAACAATTGGCATCCAGGAGCCGAGTCGACACGAGGGCACTTCCGAAGAGATGCCGGGGTACAGCGCTAGTGTTGTGAAGTATACCAGACCGATTGACACCATGTATGGGTAGATGGCGCGCGCTACAGCCCATCGGGCTAGAACTCCGCCTAAAAAACAAAAGGACCCTTTGATTTTAAAACTAGCAAAGTTTTGGTAAATGGTCGGGGATAAACTGGGTCTTAATTTTTTTGTTACACGTTACGAAAACCATTAAATTGAGCGATGGTTGCTCAAATTGCTCAAGTTTATATTGCGTAATAGACCGACCCGCCCTGGCTTCGCACGGCGAAGTAGAGAGTTCAGTATCAGTGTCGTATCAGAAACTACCCGTGCGAAGCCGGGGTAAGTTGCTAGTACTACATATAAACCTTCCTCTTGAACCACTCTATCTATTGCTGAAAACTGCATTAAAATATGTTACGTAGTTTAAAAGATCTAAGGGTACAAACAGCGGGAGCGACTTTGTTTTATACTATGCAAGGAACAAGGATGTATTCACAAAAATCAGTTATCTAGTTCCTATAGTATGAGCTATGCTCAGTTTGGGGCTAGATGATGCTGTGTGAAATGCCCATGGGCTGAATAAACAGTGTTCATACATAAGTATTGACCGGGGTAGACTTTCTCTAGACCAGGTATATACTCACGTTTGAAGGCCCTCCAAGAGGTAGCAGGGCGCTCGGGGGACTCAAATACGACGTCTTCAACCTTGTAGGAGGTGCGAGGGGAAGGCGCTGCGGAGGGAGAACCACTCGGCTCCGAGATCGCGGGAGGCGAAGTCGCGTGCGGCGAATATACCGGGTTTGCGAAACTGAACTGGTTGTCTGTTTCGGCTGGAAATAATAAAACAAAAATTTAACACGGTCCTCATTTAATAGGCCATCTAAAATAAAAATAAGCTTAACTGACTGAAGTAAGTAAGGGAACTGGACAATGACTTCAGATGAGCACAAAATAAATATATACAGAAGGCCGGCTGTATATATTGTGCGATGTGGGAAGATATTTTAAATTACATTTAAGCCAACTAAGAACGTTTCATGTATAAACGAGATCATAATGTAAAGCCTCTAGTTATTTATACCGAACTTTATTTTACAGTAATAAAACTAATTTGACAGAAATTTAATAAAGCCCAGATCGTCGAGGATACATATAAACGTGCGAGCGCCTATTCTCGTTATCATTAAGTAGCTATTTCTTTAAGTTATGAAACCTTCTAATTTTTTCTACAAGGCTGCTACCGGCTTAGAACCCAACAGTATTCTTCCACGACGCTTTAATTGCCGGAAATTACGGGTGCGCTAACAATTTCTTCCATAGTCCCGGTAGCATACATTCTACCTGATTCTGTTCCTACTTTGATTGTTTTGTGCTCCCCATGATTTCATAAACACATCTTATATTAAGATACAATTTAACTCTAGATCAATGTGAAGACTTATGAATGAATGAATACTCTTTTGTACACCTCGGTAGAAACATACATAATAAAAATTTAATTAACAAAACACACGAGGTTACAATGCGTGGCCTTATCGCTAATAGCGATCTCTTCCAGGCCTATGACTTATGTACGTTCCATTCTCAAAAACTGAAATATATTACCTGTTGTTGACAAAACGGGACTTTGCAATTTTAGAACCCCATAGCTTGGCTCTCCGACTTCACTTTCCATCTGTAAAACAAAATAAATATGTTATAATATGCAGCCTTCACATTATACACAATGGCAAAAGCTGGGCATGAATAAAAAATAATCTACCTATTTCTTTAAAAAATTACCACAACATCTACATAATATGTACCTGTTTTATAATAAAATAAAGGTCAGTAGAATGTTTCCGCTTTTTTTTGCCTTTCAATACTTAATTCCTAAACGATTTAAAAACAGGTTTCTTCAATCTTACCTACTTTTCCCGCTATTGAAACACATACATACTTTCACGCCTTCCCCCGAAGAGTTAGGTAGATCCTCAATTGACCACTACGTGGGTTACACTATCGTGGGAAGGTAGAGGTGACAAAAGTTAATTTTCTAGCTCTATCCTTCAGTAACATTAACATTCCTTACTAATAACAGCCAGGCTAAAATGTATACCACCGATTACGCCAACAAGATCGAGCGATTAAATTATATATTATAAAATAAATAACTATTAACACAACTGTAATAGGATTCTGTGTGGATTGGAATGTGGGAGGTGGGATGGAAACACACACACATCCACTAGACCTAGATCTACTTACTTTACTATTTAACGCCTATCGTGTTTAAAACTGATTTTTCGATATATAATTATATTATTCACTGGGGAATCCCTAGCTTAATTAACCTATTTCCGAAACACCTCTGTCTGTTATCTGGTGGTCAATTTCATGACGTAATGTATCTCTAAAAGGGATGGTCTAAGTACGTTTCAAAGTGGTCTTATTAAAAATACGAAAGTGGTTCTTAGCTATTTTTGGTGGATTGGTGAGGCCCTTTCCAGGGTTTACTCTGAATACTATTTTAAAGGGACTGATGATTGTTGCAGCTATAGAACTTAAGTTTTATTATAAGTAGTTCTATTTTTCTATTATATCTGGTTAATACAAAGTTTTTTATTTAATTATTTATTTCAGTCAGGAATCAAGTAACAATTAATGTATAACCAACACCGTTATTCACAAGTTACAAGATCTAATAGATCGCTTTTATCGAAAAGGCTGCCCATTGTTAATAGTTTATATAGTTTAACAATGTTTATGATTGGTGATCAATAAAGTGTTATTTCTCTTTAAAAACCCAAATTCAATAAGACGTAGTTCGCAATGAATAACGGGGTATCGATGTTTTAATATTTTTGTATAATTTTATGTTAGGGTAAAATAATTATTGGGTAAACTTAAAAGGAAAAACTTTCTAAAAAGTTCTTAAAGTTTCTAAATTTGCTTAGGATCTAGTATGAGATTGTGAACATGAAATTGGTTGTCAAAGCTGTTGCAAAAATGTACATGGAAAAAGCGCGTTTCATTTTAAGTCCTCTTTGGAGTCCTATGACGGATACTGACATTTCAATTTGGCACTCTAAATATCTCTAAATAATAAACGAGAATCTAAATTTTTTTTTTCGCGTATTTCGGAAACGGCTTTTACGATTTGGATGATATTTTGTGTTGCGATTACAGGTCTTTGCTATGCTTATTTATGATGATAAGGGAGAGAAGGATTAATTAACAATAACAAGATAACGCAGAACATTAGGGAATCCAAAGAGAACAAACTTTCGAATGCGAATGGCAAACTGAATATATAATAGGACACATATACTAACATAATTTTTTATTACCAAGGTTGCATCTTCGTTCGGATTGAGATGCAGTTGGATTCGTCGTTTCTGCTTGGATTCCGTCGTGATCCTCAAGTAATGTTGGACAAGAGGGTTCTTCATGGCCATGTGGTGCATCATAGAGTGGCAGAGTAGGAGCAGGATCGAGAATACGAAAAACATGAATGTGCTACGTTGCGGACTTTCGAAGCAGTACTTGGTGAATATCCGGTCGAGAGACACCCAGGCGCCTGCTGCACCTAGTAACAGAAAAAAGGCTATCTGGAATATGAATGTCACAGGAACTAAGTAGGTTGAGGTCAGAAGAGTTAGAGGACAGTTCCCCTGATTACCGATTTAAAAATCGAATGAATTCATCTAATTGTCTGATTTAAAATTCGAATGAATTCCTCTAATTGACTGATTTAAAATTCGAATGAATTCCTCTAATTGTCTGATTTAAAAATCGAATGAATTCCTCTAATTGAATGATTTAAAAATAGAATTAATGACTTCAATATTTTAATTTCCTTATTTTACGCCCTTCGGATGGAATTTCTTCATGAAATTTCTGTGGGACCTTGGAGGTCCCGGACCTCCGAGGTAAACTCTAATTAAAGAATCATCCAAATCGGTCCACAGTTGGAGAAGAAATTGGAGACAAATCAAATAAAAAGAAACTTATATATCTGTCTGGTATGTATGTAGATATATATTATATTAATAAGTAAACTTTAATATGTAAGTAAAATAATCTATACTTAAAACATGTAGCTTGATTATTATAATTTTTTTCTCCATAATACACAAAGGTTAACGGAAACAAAATGTTAAATAGTATTAAGTTCGCCTATGTACTTGTTTTTCTTGTGCAATAAAGAATTTTCTATCTTTATAATTCTGTAATATAAAAAGAATGTTCTGGGTGTGGATCGAAACCATGACCTTACAGCGCAGAAGGCAGAGTGACTACCTATGAACTGGGCTGCAAGGTCAGTCTGTCCCTGTGATATCGATTTCAGTGCGCGCCATGTTCGATTACCGTGTCCTATTCTCACCTCTAGATAAATACTTAGTCGTTGAATTTAATTATCTTCAAGTTCTTTAAGTGAAATTTTTGAAATTAACATATGGGTCCATAAATAATATAAGACGTCAGGAGAGCTTGGTGGCCCAAGGAGCTTGGTAAAGCGACAGACACCAATTTATTCTTCACTTGAAAAAATTATGTGGGCAATAGCAAGTTCTTGAAACGGTGAAGGAAAACATCGTGACGAAATCGCATGTCCTAGAACAAAATTCATGTGACATCTACCAATCCGGATTGGGCTCCCGTGGTAGATTAAAGCCCATTTCACTTATCGAGATTAGGACGGTGTCCCAGTGAACCGGTACAGTTAGAACAAACGTAACACTAGCCAAAACATGAAAACTATCTGTAATTTGACATTTCTGTATGTAATGTGCTTATAGAGCTCCTGTGACACATTATATGCTTACGATTGTTTACTAGTGTGGGTAAACTTGACGTGTCCAAACGATACTTGAGATCTAAAGGAATAAATGAGTTTGAGTTTATCGCTGCATTTAAATCTGATATGAATAAGAGTTTCGAATATTTTAAACTTACTTTCCCCGGCCATCACTGCCTGTGTGTATCTCGGCGGGAGGCACCCAGTGAACCCGTAGTACGAAGCTTGCTGGACCGTGCATCCGAAAGCCACTACTCCAATGGCGATTAAGTTGATTGTGTAAGAGACTTGGGATGAGAAGCCGTCCCAGCCGATGTTGCAGACCGCTACGAACAACATTGTCGCTAGGGAGACTAGAATACCTGAAATATTATTAGCACAATATGTTTTATCTTTTCCTAAAATTTAAGTAGCCTATTCCTAGTATTATACTTCTTATAATATCTTCCAGAAGACCCGAAAAAATCCGTCTAGCCATTTTAGAGATTAGAAAAAAACATGTTAACATTGTACATATATTCAAATGCATTTAGTAAAAACTGTTATTTTGGCAATACAAACAACAATATAAATACAAAACTAAAATTTTATTTATTTGTATCATCTATACCAGTGGTTCCCAACCAGTGGTCATTATATAGATTCAGAGCAATTTGTAATGGGTCTTGAGCATTCAAGTACGTGTAATGTACACTGTACAATTGGTGGTACTCGTGTCACATTCTAGCCAATCATGTCCCAATTACCGATGCTAATTAACCCAGCAGCGACCGATGCAGAAGCGTGGTCGAATGGATCATAGCAGTAGAGTTGTTACATTTAATAGTATCTTGTCTTCTGGTAGAACATCACAATCTCGTGTTCAAGTGAACCATTAAACTTGATGCTTGTGTTACAAATGCAAAGTATTAGACTCGAATTTAAAATTGTTTTTTGTCTTGGATATCCATCAAGTAAAAGTAAAAATCAAAATAATTTATTTCCATCGAAATCTTAAAAAATATACTAGAAGACGTCACTTTTTTATATTAATATGTACTTGGAAATATATTTTGGAAACAGCGCTAAGTCAGCTACGTTGATAACTTTAGATGCTTAAGTGAAAACTACCACCAAATTATGTCAAATTGTCATATTCGACACAATGCACTAACAAATTTAAATATTGCACATTCCATTAGGTGGTTTTGCCAGTTTTTATTGACCTTTATTTTTTAAGAGGCTAATCAATTCTTTTTACAAGCCTATTTAAAATACATAACAGGTTCAATCATTTTTAGCGCGTTTTTGCATATCGCATACCATCACAACCTATGCATAATTACATTGATTATGCATATATTTACATATTATTAATTATAGAATACTCTTGGGGGTCCATGTTGGGGGTCATGTCCATGCTCGGATACGTAGGTGGGTACCCTGTGGGTACCCTTTGAGTCCCTACACGCTTCCCGGAGGGGGGCGAAAAGAGCAACCCAAAGCAATAAAACTTATGCGAAGTTCGTTTACAGATGTACTGCCACCACACCTAGAGATCTGTCTTTATGCAGTGGTGCATTTGTATTGCTGTGCTAAGGGTGTGGGTGCCAGGCGGGGCAAATGCGACTTGGGTCTTCTCATACTTAAGTCCGGGAATCTGATTATAATGTTTGGTTGTAAGTATCTGGGTATCTAAGTAAAGAAAAGATGGGAGAGGTTCTTACCAAAAGTTATTCTCGTGTTATACGAGAACAGATCCAGGAGCATATTGTTGATGACAACGGCGACACATGCAGACGCGATGTACACAGTTGACATGTCAAACATGATCGTTGACTGAGGATAGTGGAACTGAAAGTAGTCTACCGCCATTATGAAGCTGAAATATATTAAAATCAAAATTAAATTAAACAATCACCTATGAACTCTCGGTGGTCTCTTAACCATTGATCTTAGGATCGCTAATATGATAACCTTTTGCTGATAGTCCCGAATCTATAACAACACTTAGATAGTTCTAGATCACATCAAAGCGCGAGCCTTGATGAGACTGCGAAGTTTCTCGAGAACTAACAGCTTTGGTGAAAATAAATACGGTACAGTCGTGTATGGAGTATGAGAGTATTAATCAAAGTCAAATCCAGTTTTCCAAAGTGGATCCAAGTCAGTCAAGTCAAAGTCAGTCCAACTTTATCTAACGAGATGCCGATGCCAATTTGTACAAAACTCGACCCACCCCAATTTCGCACGGTTGTATAGTGTGTCGTAATACAACTGCGTAGTACATCATTTTGATTTATCTCGTAAGGTTAATCTACCATTAATAATGTAAGCGCCCAAAAATATGTTTTTAACAACATATTTACAAAATTATCGGCCTTTTCTCTAATAGTACGCATGTATTATATGAGGAGTTTGCGGATTAACAGACAAACAGACGCGAAAAGCGACTTTGTTTTATAATATGTCGAGATTAACACTTAGTAACATGTTAAAAATTAATCTTACTTAGTTAAATGTGAAAAACGGAAATGGAATCTATGTTTGTTACTCAATTGCGCCAGAACTGCTGAATGGATCTAGATGAAATTTGTCAAAGAGATAAATTATAGTCTGAAATAACAATAGCAAGCTACTTTTTATCCCGAAGAAATGTACGGTTCGCGTAGGATGGCTAACTGCGGGTAACACCGCGGGGCGCAACTAGTACTGTACATAAAGAACATAAACAAGTCACCGGTATAAAATGGATTAATCTGACTTGAATAGGGGAATTTCTTCATGAGGTTCTATGTGATCACATCAACGGTATCATCTATCAAATATCCCAATTAGTAATATTCAGAAAAATATATCAATTAGAAATATTCAGAAGCTAATTCGATACATTGTTTTGAGATGGGCATAACATTTGGCAAAAACAAATCATATAGACATAAACACAAATCTTGTCACAAACAATAACCAATACCTGTTGAAAGGCAGCAGAAATGCTGCACCAGCAAGGAACAGCGTGCAGTAGACGGTGTTGTACCGGTCCGGGGGCGGAGCGCTAGGGTTGGCCATGTTCGAGAGCGGTTCCCCACGGGCCGTGCGAATGGCCTCGATCCGGGCGTACCCGCGGCCGAGGGTTTCGTTCATTTCTCCTCCTCACATTTAGTGTCCATTCCACGGAGGGACATGTCACAACACTTGCTTTCCGCGTAAAGATTCGTTGAAAATGAGGGTCAGGACAGCTGCGAATCTTAGTGGATAGGGAAATCTTTACAGGGTAGAGGAGAGTTAAAACAGATTTATAGAGAATGTGGTTAATAAAAATAAACGGGAGACAAATTTGAAAATGTCGTAGATAACGTCACGGACACGACGACGGGGTGGCGGTGGGGGGTCGGGAATTGGAGGAGGAGTGTGCAGCGGACGAGACATAAGTGCTGGATTACGCGGGCGAACCCGCGGGCTTGAACTAATATGCGATAGCCCTTTCTCAAAAGCCTCTATTTAAATTATGTGAGTAAACTTATTTAATATTCAACTATCTATTATACGCTCACGGGAAATTGTGCAAAGAATGAATTTCACTTTTGAAAACTAATAGGTTTGTGGCGATCCTTTGTCACCTTTGACGATGATAGACCAAAACTTCCGTCTTAGTGTCCTTCCATCTAAATCTCCTACTTCACTTCACAACAAAATTCATTTACATAATGAAAATTCAGAGTACTTAAAGCCGCAATCGTTTTCACGCGTTCGTTTATTGCTTATCACTGCACTGCAATTGAATTAAACACAGAGCATTAGAATAAACTTTTCCGGAGAATTGGCGAAGTAATTTTGCCTTTGATTTTATTAGGATTTTATCTGATGAGTTCCGACCGTGCGTTTCAGCCAGAAGGGTAGGACGTTACCACGCATGCGTCTTCCGCATTGATTTTCATTGCAGGAACAAGACTTCGTGAAAGATGATACTGTAGTCCAGTAATTTTATTTTTAGCTCTATACATTCGTTGCTTAATTGGGTTTTGGGATTATATAAGAATACTGAATAAAATAAAAAAGTATTATATTATTCAAGCAAATTCAGATGTATTACATAGCACACTCATAATAAAATGACTGTATGGCACTTACTGCGTAATAACAAAAATCAGCTGGGTTTGTTTTGACTTTCCCTTTGTATATTAAAAACGGAATTGGTGCGTTTTGAGCTTTATGTACACTTGTTATTGGAACATTGTTCTATAATACGGACCTAACTAGAGGAAGGTTAATCATTTTAATTTCACCTTTATACCCAAATGCCTTTTCCTATCATAGAATACGATTATTGTCTAGGTTCAAAAATAAGTCGAAACGGTTCGGCAGAAAGAGAAAGCCCATCAATGGGTTCCGTAGATGGTAGAGGATCTCCTTCAGGAATCTTGAGGTCGAATGCTTGAAGTAGATGCGTCAGAAACATGAATAGTTCTAACCGTGCTAGTCCTTCACCAATACAGCGTCTTTTTCCTAGTAAAATAAAAAATAAATCTTTAATTCCCAGTATGTCCAGATATAGAGGGAAATAATTGTGACCATTTTTTCCAGTTGTACAGTATACCTATACAGTAATTTTGCTGCTTCGAGCATTGTTTATTCCATCAATATACATAATCTCTAAACTTACCGGTGCCGAAGGGCATCAGCCATTCATCTTGCAATAAATCTCCGTTTTTAGTAAGAAATCTCTCCGGACGAAATACATTGGGTTCTTCCCAGTGGCTGCCGTTGTGAAGATCGTGCATAGCCAGCAATATGAACGTACCCTAGGAAATAGATTTTATAATTGAAGAATTGAAGATGAAGATTGAAGTTCAAGCTTGCATAATTCCGTGTCACTGTTGTCGTTCACACTACAGTTCACAGAAACCCAAATCCGAAAAAACAATTCGTTACTCTGTAGTTTTCCTATGAAGATTTTCATACTATGAATGTGCTTATCAAAATAGAAAAACAATTGGCGATCATCTTCAAAACCTAAAATTACGTTTTTACTGATTCGCATTTTATAATTATACACTGAAGACGAAAAAGATCGGAAGAAGATGCTGTTAATGTCGACAGTTTTTATTTTTATTTTGTATTTATTATATTCCAAACTCTTTGGTTGTACTGCTTGTGTTTACCTGGTGCTGTTTGCATAAACCACTAAAAAAAATTGTTGTACGGGCTCTACGCGAAACCTACAGGCATGAACAACGTGGACCCACTGAACACTTGGTAAACAAAAAAACTCGATATGAAAACTCTGGGTAAACAAAAAAACTCGATATGAGTATAATTAACTAAAAAATCATATTGGAAAATCATAGCTCTGTGAATTACAGACTGTATAGAACTGAAGAATGCATACATTCCTACACCATTGCAAGGCCTGTGTGTGGCCCTACCAATATAGAGATAGTAACGAGTGTTATCTTGGAGCTGTAATTTAATTGCCTTCACTGGCAAGTAATAACTTCTTTAAAGCTTCCAATCCCAAGTCAATTAAGGTATATAATGATGGTAATAAATACCTTTGGTATTATGTAGTCCCCAAGTCTCGCGTCTTCGAGGGCCATGTGAGGAATGCCTACAGCTGCTACGCTGGATATACGGAGAGTCTCTAGTATAACTGCTTCCGTGTACGCCATACTTCAGAAAACAAAGGATATTACAACTTTTAAGAAAATAAAATGGAGGGTACCGAATAACTGAAAAATCTTATTGTACTTATAAGTCATTCAGTCTTTTATTTTATTTACATCTACAGTTATAATAATAAGAGTAAGACCTCAAATACCTATGACACGCATGTTTAGAAGATATGTCGTGTCGTGTACACAAGATATGAGTAAAAAAGGAGTACCTAAACTAAACACTATATTATCTCCTTCACCCAATGACAAACGTATTTTTTTGACAATACTTAACGAGTTTTTGTACTAAATACGGGTTTTTGGTGCAATTGGTCTCTAAAGTTGTCACAAATAACTACAGCCGTTAAATTTTTTTAAAATACTTGTATACGACACTTTTTTTAACTGCCTACAAAATCTCGTTCTAAAGTTAAGCGCTTGCTAAAGAAATTTCTATAGGGTAGATAATACAAAAAGAGACAACACTGCAACATGACATGGGCGATGGCAGCAGCAATTGATGTGCGTAGCCAAGGTTAACACAGCACGTGTACACCTAATAAACTAGCTGACACGTAGTCGATCTATGCACGTGCTGGCCTGATAATATATAGGAAGTATTGAAATTGCATATTGATAACTATACATATAAGTGTTATGTTGTACATAAAACTATATTAAGAACAAACATACTCTATAACAAGTTTCCATTCTAGTTAAAACTGTTCTGCAACCTATTATACATGATGGTTAACAAAAAGTGACACTAATTATTTTCACAACCGAAAAAGATAGTCGAGCCTCGTTTTTTGCCAATAGCGCTAAAAGTTTTAAGATGTCTGGCTTAGCCGGTTTTCGCTAATTATATGAGTGAATCATAGCGAGCTTTTACAAGGGTGCTCACAATTAAATATAATACGTATCACGTTTATTAACTGTCGAATGTACTAGAAAAGCTACCTGATTCGGTCATTGACGGTAGGGGCGCGGGAATTGCCGATAATTTCATCAATTTCACTCTGTAGTTTCCTCTGGGCTTCCTGGTTTCGTGCTAGATGGAGGATCATGAAAACGGCTGTATTCGAAACGGTCTCCATGCCCGCTTCGAGTAGATCCAAACAAACGACGTAAAGGTCTTCCATCGTGACTATATAGTAAAAAAATATGCATAATGATATTCTTAGTAACCATAATGTAGCTAAGCACTATAAAAATTCAATAAAGATAATAATTATTATATTCATACATTGACGATTTCAGCCGCGGTAGTGGATTACTGCAAGTAACAATTGTGCTAATCTAAAATACTGATTAAATACCTACAGCTTCTCCACGGTTCTCTGGCGTAGCGTCAGAGTCGTTGTATGTATGTATCATTTACAAGAGCTAGATTAAACTTAAACTACAAATCATTAGCTGTCTCATAACTTTCCGTTATTAGGCTATTTACTTTAAGCTATTACAAGACTATCAGCAGATCTAAACGGTATATTAATGATTGATCAATCTATTAATAAAAAATAATTTATTAGGTATCTTAAAAATAGCTTAAAACTAGTAATTTAGTATTAGTCCCAATACTTACAAACTTGATTGTTCTGTTTCATCATTTCAATGAGAAAAGCGTCGATCACGTCTTTTGGATGATTTACATCAATATTCAATTCGTGTTCTTTTATGGTTCCCTGCAGATTAAAAAGAGATTTTTCTTTGGACATTCGGCTAAAAGTATTGATGAATATTTTACCGATTTCAAAATCAAGTAAACCGACTTCAACACATTCATCACTTAAGTATGTTACGCCTTTAGAGGTGAAATTACTATCAAACTCCACCTCGTTCAACCTTATAACCTATTCAATATAAATAGGAATTATCCAAACCGGACCACAATTGGCGTAGAAATCGCGTAACAAACATACAAAAAAACATAATTATAACCTCCTTTATTTGAAGTCGATTATAAAAGAACATAAAGAAATTACAATTAATTATCTGCTGCATTATGAATTTGACGTCAACCTCATAATAACCAACAGCCAATTTGTTTGTGAGACGTGACGCAAACACAATTTTGTTTATTCTTTTAATTATGACGTCTACGATAGAGAGCTGCAGAACATTTTGTTAATAACAATTAGCAGCAAATATGCAACTGATTACCTCGATGAAGTCGTGGATCTGGGTGTGTAATGACTGTAATTCCGTGTACCCAATGAGGTCTGGAACGACATGCCTCAGGAATGGCATAAAGTTCAAAATGCCTCCACTCATATCAACAGCTTTGAACAATCTAGTGATCAAATCGCAAAGATGTCTTAGACGATTGTCTTCTAGATTATATCTGGAATCATAATGCCATACATATTTTCTTAAATAATAAATATTTTTTTGTTTTTATCAATATAAACGCGAACAGAGTTTATCACGTTTGGTTCCATGATGAAATATTTATCTTAAAAATGTATTAGTAGTATGTGTTACCAGAATTCGCGAGCCGCGAGGAAACGCGAATTCTGTAACGATTACAGGTAATTTTTACCGGTAGGCCAGAATAAACAGATTTTTTGTTTGTTACCACTGCTGTAGAAATGGAAATGCAATATGTGTGATTTTTTTTTGTAATAAGTAAATTAAGATTTTGCATAAAAACGGTAAATTTCTGGATTTGGATTCTTTTACTGGTATTAACAATAAATAATTGACACGTTAAAGTTTGATGATACAGTTTTAAATATACTCGTAGAAAATAAAATTGTTTTTATTATATAATTGAATATAATAAAAACAATTAAACACTGAAGTCTGGCTGCGGCGGGCTATTCAATGTCTTCCGTTTATATTTTAGCTACAGAACAAATGTTTAGTTTACTGAAATGATCCATTCGTTGTGTGCCGGCCAGTATAAGATTATTAACATTATGCAATAACTAGCAGATATGATAGCATTATGATTTATTTATTTTATAGTATTATGATTATTTGAACACTATCTTTTAAAGTCGCTTTTCAACAATGTTTCCCGGAACCTCAACAGCGCTTTGAAGTTTCAGTAGGTAGGTAGTTGATTCGTTTCGTTTGTCTTATTGCAATTTATGTTGCTATAATTTAACAGCAAAGGTGCTATTGCCTACCTTTTTCCAGCTACCAGTCTCCACATTATATTCACAACAGGCACGTGAAACATGGTGTTAACGAAAACTGGGCGACCATTATCATTCATTCTGTATTTAACCAGAGCTTTGCACTCTTCTTCAACGTAATTTTCCATGTGACGGGTGTTGTACCCGAAGCTTTTCAGATATTTGAGGACGAATCGTCTTGTTGTACTCCATTTGGGACCGTCTGAGAATACTAGACCTAGAATAATGATCAATTTCAGTCCCGGTTTATTAGGCTTCTAATAAATTTATCAATAAAATATATGACTTACCAATCTTCTTCCCGAAGGATCGCATAGTGTAAAAAAATCCATCAGGGCGTCCTTCGAAGACCTCACTAGATGATACTTCTTTGATGTAATCTCTCCCAGACACCACGACTACATTTAAGGCGCCTAGTCGCAAGCCCAGCACGTTTCCATACTGCTGAGCCCATGACTGCCAAACTTTGTGATGATACTTCTCCTTTCTTAGCTTTACTATGACGGAGATAAGATTCCCTAATAGTGGTAATGATGGAGGCCCTAAAATAAGACATTACGTAAAATAACAGTTCCATGTTGTCCAGTTCTTCGTTTAAAAGAAGGAATTGTATATAACCTGGAGGATAATATCGAGACGATTTCAAACTACGATCTAGAAAATAAACCGATATAATGATACATAAAATAATAGTCCACATTACGCCGTACTACGACAAGGGTAAAATAAGAATTAATATTTTTCTGTACGTACGGTAGGAAGTCACTTCAGTGATTTTATGATAAACGTTTGAATACTAATGGTATTTAAATTTTTGTAAAGATGTTTTTCTAAGTATTTTCAGCGGCATTGTATGTGACGAATAATAATAGCTATTTACTTTATTTGAATAATGTATTACCGAAGAATGGTTTGCTCTTAGATTTATTTTATTCGTTTATAGATTGCCATATGTGATATTTTACATGTGCCCCCAATGTAAAACACTTGCAGGCGCCGTCCAGGATCCACACAGGAGGTCGGTCGGTATAGATAGTGCCATCCACGGAGACCCGCCCCACTCTTCTTCCTAATCGCTTGTAGGTAGTACAAGTGTGCAACATTTCGCTAGTGTTTTAATTTTGTCGATACACTCTATTTCTTATCGTTAAAACTAAAACACTAGCGGAATGTTGTTCACTTGTACTGTATAAGCGATTAGAAGAAGAATGGGACGCGTCTTCATGGATGGCACTGTCTGTAAATACAGATTAATTCACAATGGATTCAATTATTTATCTAATAGTGTGACGATGATTTATTAATTATTGATGTGTCGGATAGTAAGGAAGGCTGCGAAGGCACATTTGGATATTTTATTGAAAACTAGCCCCGCCCCGCGGTGTTACCCGTGGTTGGCCATCATGCGGGAATTTTTTTCTATATAAAAAGGAGCCTATGTACTATTCTAGACTATAATCTATCACAATGCCAATTTTCACCCAGATACGTTCAGCCGTTAACAAACATCCATCCAACTTTTGCATTTATAATAGTAGTAAGAAAATGAAAGTAGCACTTTTCATCATCAACCTTTATGCTTAACTGCTGGACATAGAACTCTCCCACTAGGCGCCCTAACTTCTCGAAAGTAGCACTCAGTTAAAGTAAAATATATTTATTAATACTAGATACACCCGCTGTATTACCCGATTAAATAGTCAACATGAGACGATAGGAAAAACTGACAGAAGCTGTGTTTTTTGCAATACAGTCAAAAAATGTGTTAAGCAGCATTCATAACAAATTTCATCCAAGTCCGTTCAGTCGTTAAGGCGTGAACGAATATCAAACATACATAACGACAAATTTTCGCATTTATAATATTGGTATATTAATATTCACGATATGTAAGTACTTGAATGAATCATAGAAGTAACTCTATATCTTAATTCATATTGATAATACATGAACGTGTTCACTCAAAGATACTAACGATTACAAGATTTATTGAAGGAAGAGAAGTCTCGTAGATACAAAAAGAATAGCAGAATAATATTTACATAATCTTATCTCCATTCCGGGGGGGCAGGCCACTAGCTGTGATAGTTCTTTACTAAGTATTATCTGAATAATCTGACATCAAATCCTACTAATACGAGTATATAAAACACAAAATTGTTTATACTTATGTCCGTTATAGGCTTTGAAACCATCCAATCGATGTGCCCCAAACCGGTTTCATTAGAAAGGCGATATGCGAAGATGGTTTTAGACCATTAAAACAATGTATTAGGCATAAAATGTTTTTTTTTTTTTGCGTAGTAGAAACACGCCGGGTATCCGCAAGTATCACATAAGGGGGTACATTTTTAGTAAAGTCAATGGTCTTCATAGAAAATTCAAAATTCTTAAAATTTAATTACTTATTGAACCAGCCCGATGATGATAATGGTTGAAGTTTCATTCATTATTTCATGTCATGATTTAAAGTGCTTACAATGCTGACACACCCACACAAAACTCGTTCTCTTTGCTTGTGCTCTGGTATTATTGAAATGCAAAATGACTACCAGTTTCTTCATCCGGTTCTACACACAGCGCTACGTTAGTTATTATAATAACCAGTGATGCCAATATAAATATAACCAACAATGAAAATCTAATATACATTATAGTTAAAAGTATGACTAACTTATTGAAAGACAATGCAGCGCTTTAACCGCTGGTTTACTAAAAATTAGAAGTTGTTTCTCGTATGTAAGAAGCATAAAATTTACATAATAGGTGGACCAAAAAGATGGTCATCAGAACCTCTGGCTAACCAGCCAGCTCATAAAAGTACATTTTCTAGTGGTACGGAACTGATTTTTCTGTCATATCTTTTACAATGATCCGAGAGGAGTAATCACCCTTGTGTATTATTAATAGTAACAACATAATAATACCGTCCACTCAGTCAATCTATAAAACTGCCGGGGTTAGTGCGGGATCGCATTGTATGCTCGGACATCGAACGTTGAACATCGCGACTCACGGTCTCATTTCTCCAATATTTGCGATAAACGAGGTTATTAAAAAAGTGCAGTGATGGCTCCCGTAAACGCGAACGACATCAATGAAGCCAAGGCCTTTGTGCCGGCTAAAAAGGCTCTGCCTGAGGTAGAAACTGAAAATGGACAAACGATAAACGGGTATGTTCGAATTAGAATTTCATGTCCGACATTTCCGTCTGTTGTAAATTAAATCTGTATAATTTTTTTTTGTAGTTCCTAGGTACTAAGTCAAACCCACATATATGATCTATCACAATAGTGTAGTTTATATGTAATATTATGCATGTATTTTCTTCTATCCGTAAATACAAGTACCATTACTTGTATTTACGGATAGAAGAACATCATACTTATTACAACTAACAAAAATTCTAATGCATCTAGAGAAATCTATTTCGCTGCTAGTGGAATGTTAACAGGGGTCAATTGTAGCAATATATTCATATCGGCCCGTGCCAATCCAATCTTCGTAACGTGACAAGTTGTTTGCCCTTGAACAGTTGTAAAACATTATTATATCTGGAGGGTGGGAGGTTCGTATCCCACATCTTATAATTATGATTTATCCGTTAACAAAATACATATACCTAGTCTGTAACTTAAGTAGAAGTTTGTTTGTTCTCTTAGGGTATATATTATGTTTTTGTGTCAATCTTTATCATAAATAAGACTCATAAGTGTTTTTTATAAATAAATCCTTATCAATTAGTTTTGGGAACACTTCAGTCATAGTTTCAAGTCTTTGATTATTCTGAAATATTGTATTGATAAGTACTTACAAGTATATCACGCGATGTGCGGCCGTCTCGTGCAGGTGCGATCATATTGTGAATCATCATTACTCAAGAATGTAGTCAATCATCATCTTTAACTCATGTCATTCACCTGAATCTGAGTGTAGATCTCTCGATGAAAAAAGCAAGGTTTTGCTGAACAAGACATATTCATAGGTACATTGGATAGAAGGAAGGTAGTGATTTTTGAAAAAAGAAATACTCGTTATACCTGATTTTTATAAGATGTTTGTTATGCTGAACTGGTACTTAATTCCAAATTTATCTTGGTATAATCTCTAATAATATCAGACATTTGAATGAGTGTGTAACTTGTATTTAAAAGATGGCATAAATTCTAGTTTTTCGTAACATTCAGATTAACCGACGGATTGCTGAAATTGGTTTAGGTAACCATGTAAGTTCGCCTTACCATTCAATCAATCTTTCATAGATTTTATATACATAGGTACATATCTTAGTATGAACTAGTTATGACTTTGATTAGATTGAAATGTATATTACCAATTAGTTATCAGAGGTAGAAAAACATGTTTATAGTAAAAAATCATTACAATTTTAAAATTATATTAATGTTCTATTATGACATGCTCGATAGGTATTTGCATGCTTTAATATTAAACTAGCTTTAAAATTTTAGTGAGCGTTTTTTTAAGATAAGATCACAAGGCAAATATTTCTTAAATATGTAGCTACATAATTACTTGATTTGCGAAATGATGACTGAATTGAAATTTGAGAATGAACGTAATAATCTTAGCCACGAGGTGTTTGCGGTTCGTCTTTACTGTATTATCATAATATCAATAAAACTATAAAATCAATCGAACTAGAGTTGTTTGTGAAGAATGACTTTTGAACGGCGTTTGATAGTTTCCGAGTGTACTTAATAGATATTTTTTTGTTAGTTAAGAATCTGAAGGATCATGTTAATGACCAGGGATAGTTTTAAAATTCGAAGATAAGCGCTTTTTTGTTGGTCTTAGTCGACGTATGTGTATACTGATAAATATCGTAGCTGGTTTGGTATATGAACAGATAACCAAACCAGCTTCGTTATTTATCAGAAAAGGTCATAAACAAAAATGTTACTATACAACTTCTTCTAGATAGGAACTAAACTTAATACAAAACCGCTGTCATATTGTGACAGCGGTTTAAAAGCCGACTATGCAATATATTCAGAACGTTTATGAATTTTCAGGTACTCATACGAGACCCTGGTTGAAGTAGCCAACTTCCTCCTAGCCCGCATCACGACAAAACCGCACATCGGAATTATTTGCGGCTCTGGGATGGGTTCGTATTGGAATGAGGGTACTTATTCAATCAAATTATTTCAATTACTTCAATTAAGTATCAAACACTAGGTCACATCTCGGCACTCGACCTTATCTGTATATTTCTATACTATAAAGAAGTCAAATTTATTTAGTAATCTAACAACTTCGTTTAGTAATCTTAGTATTTGTGTTGTGAAACTGATATTTTCTCGGCGTACGCTGATCAAATGGTTGGATGTACGTTAAAATAATGGTATCTACTTACTGTCGCACTAAGAGTCACTAACGGTTACTTTAGGCGCTTCACTACATAGTATAAAACAAAGTCGCTTTCTCTGTCCCTATGTCCCTATGTATGCTTAAATCTTTAAAACTACGCAACGGATTTTGATGCGGTTTTTTTTAATAGATAGAGTGATTCAAGAGGATGGTTTATATAATACACTAGCAAGTCACCCCGGCTTCGGACGGGTAGTTTCTGATACGACACTGATGCTTTACTAACCGTGCGAAGCCGGGGCGGGTCGCTAGTCTTAGTATATATTTTGTTACTAAGGATCCTTAGTATATAGTATTATACGACCTAAGAGTTGTTTCTTAATTGTGTCGTACATTCGGTTATTTGCCTGCCTTTAAGGTTAGCAGATCGTCAGTGAGCTCCTTAATCTATTCCTATTGCAATGAAAACTTGGTGCGTATGAACATTCACTGAAACGGGAAACGGCCAGTACATTTTCTCATTTCAGTTCAGGATATGGAAAGGGAACGGAGAACGGAAAGGGACCAGAAACAGAAACTGGAATGGGTAGCATTTCTGATTGAGATAGTAATTGAATAACGAACACCGCGCGAGCGAAGCGGGTTGTTGGGATAATAGTTCTTAAGCGATCTATATCAATCACGAAACACGGTTCTATTTCATTATAGATTAATTGAAATATAAAAAGACTGTGGGTCATTTAGTTTACCGTTATAGAATGTTTTTGCGTATAAAATCGTATAGTATGGCGCTTTTGTATTTTCTTTAGCTGAGTGCCATAATTGAATGCAGAATACACACCACAACACAGTATTTACACCAATGTTTGCCTGTGGTTGTATGACATTGACATTCGATTTTGTAATTAGGATTTTTCTGAAATTACTATTTATGGGACTAGCTAACAGCTCACCTGGTGATAAATGGTTGTTGCCGCCCATAAACAATACCTAAGCTATTTCAGTCTTCCCCTACCGAAGCATGAAAATACCAAAGTCGCATCGCGATTCGCCCGTCACTCTGAGACGGGCATCTCATACGGCTGTAATTTCTGATTTCACCGGCACCCACACTCTTCCATCGGAGCAATGCGAGTGCACTACTATTAGGAAGCAGATTACCATGTGTAATGGCAGTAGTACTCCGGACGAACTTGGCACAATTTCTATTGCTACTTTTTGTTGCTTTTTAGCACCATCCAGGAGTACTTGTTTTTAAATTCACACACACAGAACAAAAGCGCGAATATTCCAGTTGTTTCCTAAAAATGGGTTGGTTTGTACAAAACAACCTATCATGTTTTACGTACAACTAGATCACGCATACTTACGGATTTAACAAAAATATTAAGTTAAGAGATTAAATAACTAATAAAAAAATACCTTAAAATATATATTAGTAATGATGTTTTTGTTTTGTCGACAGGTCAACTGGCAGAGAACATTGTAGACCAAATTTGTATACCATACGAGGAGATACCGAACTTCCCAGTGAGTACAGTTGAAGGTCACCATGGTAAACTGGTGTTCGGCAAACTAGAGGGAATCTCTGTAGTTGCTATGCAAGGAAGGTTCCATTATTACGAAGGATACCCACTCTGGAAGGTCAGTGAAATACATTTTATAACGTGGATGTATTTTTTGTGAGCATGTGTCAGATCGCATCTAACTGCGATCGCAATTGACAACAATAATATGAAAAAAAAAGAGCGGTCTTAGCTAATACCGGAGAGGAAATTTGCAACTTATTTGCGGAAAACTTTGCCCAAGTATATATTCCTCCATCTACTTCACCAAATATACACGAAATAAGTAGCAATATCCCTACACCTGTTTCTGCATCTCTGTGTAAACTAACTTATACTTCAGACGAAATCATAAAATGCTTAGAGAGTCTAGATGCAAGTAAAGGTGCTGGTAGTGACGGGATTCCTCCAGTATTTATAAAAAACTGTGCTAGTGCCTTAGTCCGGCCGCTAAAATCCATTTTTAATAAATCTGTTGAAGAAGGTGTATATCCCAATGCTTGGAAAGAAGCACTCGTGGTTCCCATATTTAAGTCTGGTGATAAAAACTTAATCTGTAATTATAGGCCTATTTCTATTTTGGCAACGTTTGGTAAATTATTCGAAAAGTTAATAACCCGGGAATTAACATGGTATTTAAAACCATACATAATAGATTTACAACATGGTTTTTTTAAATCACGGTCAACCTTAACTAATCTCATGTGTTACACCTCGACACTGACAGAGTCCCTCGATAAACAAATTCCCGTAGACGCCATTTACACAGACTTCAGTAAAGCGTTTGACAAAGTGGATCATCCACTACTACTTAGAAAACTTTCCCAATTAGGAGTATCAGGGTCGATTCTAAATTGGTTTTCATCTTACCTCACGAATAGGACATGCAGGGTAGCATTGAGTGGCCATTGTTCACAATCATTTCCCGCCACATCAGGAGTCCCACAAGGATCTCATCTGGGGCCTATTTTATTTAATGTTTTTATTAACGATATTACGCACTGCTTCCAAAACACACATGCACAACTCTTTGCTGACGACCTGAAAATCTATAAGCCCATTAAATCACCTATTGATACATTCTTGTTGCAAAACGACCTTGACGAACTAGCAAAATGGTGTAAAGAAAACCATATGTCACTTAATTTAAATAAATGTCATTATATACATTTTAGCACTAGTAAAAAAGCACAACTTAATAAATATCATATTAACGGATCGGAGATTGGTCATGTCGACGAGATGCGCGACTTGGGAGTACTATTTGATACACGACTTAAGTTTGATCATCATATATTAAAAGTTGTTTCTAAATCATTCAAAATACTTGGCTTTATCATTCGCAACAGTAAAGACTTTAAACAATCCAAGACAAAAATTAAACTCTTTGAATCTCTGGTACGTCCAATCCTTGAATATTGCTCTGTAGTGTGGAATCCTGCCTACGAAATTTATAAAAATCGTTTAGAGAGCACACAACGACGTTTTCTCTATCACTTGTCGTATGGCGATAAATTGGCCAAAAAAATACGTAGCTACGATCAAAGGCTTAAAAAATACAACATGATGTCTCTGTCCCACCGTAGAAAGAAAGTAGACCTGATCTTTCTCCACAAACTATATAATGGCAACATAGATTGCATGGAGCTTACACACAGACTACAGCTTAATGCTCCATCTAGATTGCCCAGAATAAAAGCTCACAACATGTTCAACATTCCATATTCACGAACAAAACTGGGTCAAAATTCTGCATTGCTGAGAATTTGTAAGCACTACAATATACTCTCAAAAAATTGTGACATAGATCTAACTGAACCATTACACAAGTTCAAGAGACATCTCAATGAAATTGTTAATTTTGTGAGTTAGTTGTACCTATCCATAAATTTAGATAATTTTTTTTTTTAGTACTGATTTTCTGTTTACCCCATCTCACTCTTTTTTACATGTCTTATTATAAAACCTTTCTTTAAGATTATTTTCTATATTTTGTTGTATATTTTCTTATTCATGTCAAATTTGTATCACACAAAATGTGTCTAGTTGTATTTTATTTAGTGCATGCTGTGGTCACCTGTAATTGAGGGAGCACATTGACCAAAAATTTGTAAATATATTTTGTAAGACTGTGTATCCTTTGTTGGTGATCCAATAAATAAATAAATAAATAAACTGTAAAATAAAAACCCAAGATAAGTCGCGTTAACTGTAATATCCCAATGCTCTTATCAATATATTGTAGGTGTTCCGTGAGAAATCTTATCAATTTCTATTGGAATAAACACAATGACATAATACTTTTTGTATCTATGTATAGAATAATATTAATGACGCAAGATCAGCCCAACCCTCCATGTTGGGTCTCATAATGTAAATACGTCGATAAAATTGATAAGTAGTCAATTATCAACTCTACATTTCACAGATGTGTAAATATTATGGTCGAAACGAATATATCGATAAATAATAACTACTCATACAGACAAACTAGGTTAAATCTTGCAGTTACTAATATAATATATAAAAAAAAAGTATACTCGCAACCTGTTCTTGCTCTAGCTTTTCTGGACAGTTCCATAACCAAGTTGGAACCCTTATTTCGAAGCGAGGGTTCACTCTGTTCGGTACACACAACACTGGGAATCCTTGGGCAGCATGAGTATGTAATGGCGTGTTTCTCTACGTAGATGCTGGCGTCGATGCTGCTGACATAAAATGGACAAATCGACTAACATCCAAACCTAATAATCAACTAACAGATTGCTGGATTTAGATTTCTAGAGCAACATTGGTGCCTTGTAAAAAAGGTCCAAACACTATATAACAGATAACAATATTGCTACGGAAATCTCTCCCCAATAATATGTTATCTGATTATAGGGTTTGCTTGTTACATAGGTCTAAAATTATTGCTGGTACTCTAATTAAATTGTTGTCAAGTTAATTCGTCAATAATTATTTAGTCTGCCCCCGTCGGATTGGCTGGCGCAGAAAGTAGAATTATATTTTTGATACAATCCGGTCACTTAAATCCAGTTAAATTAGTTCATATCATTAAAACTTGTCTTTATCAGTCCAAATATGCCAATACCAAGAAACTGCAACAATAATAGTTTTAGAGTCGTGGAAAGTTTTTATACGGATAAGACTATACTTATCTGGCTGATGCAAAGAGTATAGCTCGACCCCCTAGCGCGCGGGTTATCTCTAGCTAAAACAATGAGTATTAAAGACAACATAAGATAATGCCTGCTATGGGCGCTGTGGTACGTGAATTGGATCTACGCAATTCAATTATCCAACACTTAGCTATTGATTATAAAATTATATTTAGTTTCCCGGTCTTCGCTGTTTTTTACGTCTATGTTCATCAATATTACGTAAAGTATCTAGTCGATTTTGAGGAAACTGGCATCGAAGTAGCAATAGCATTGATTATAAGTTTTTTTTAGAATACTTAACAATAATTGTATAGACAATTATTATTGTTGGCTTTTCATTTCATGGGCACAATGAAAAGTGAAAAATGAAAGGTATTTAAGTGGTTTTTTTCTTGCAAGGTTCAAACCTTGAAAGAAAAAACCACTTAAATACACGCTTTTGTTATACGAAGATCATTATCTTATTAATGCTTAAATAAAAATAAATATTCATGGGCATTTGTTCTCAGTGTTGCCTACCAGTTCGCGTGATGAAACTTATCGGGGTGAAGACCCTGATAGCTACAAACGCCGCAGGCGGTCTGAACCCCAACTACAAAATCGGAGACATTATGATCGTTAAAGACCATATTAACATGATGGGTTTTGCGGGGAATAACCCACTCCATGGGCCGAATGACGAGAGATTTGGACCTCGTTTCCCGCCGATGAACAAGGCTTATAAAGTTGAGCTAAGGAAAATCGCTAGAGAGGTAAGCTAAAGAGAGGGTGATGCAATAACCTACTTACTTTCACAGCAGTAGGTCGTTTATTGTTTATATTATATGTAACATATTATGTTTAGCGGTATCATAACGTCATATTATGACGTTAGAAAGTCCTGTCACTTCTTGTAAAACATACAATTCTCGTGTAACATATTTGTGCGCATATATCGTGACACAATTGTATGTGTGTGTGTGTTTAATGTGCTTTTCTGGCACATTACACGTACACACATATGTATATTATGTAAAATTATAGTTTTCATAGTATTACCTTCTTTGTTAAGATTATGCCACCTAATTCCAATACCACCTAATTCTTAAACAAAGCCGATTTTACCATCACGGTATTATTGAAATGACTTGGAGAAGCTCTTATGCCGGCTTGTTTTAACTGAGTAAACTGCATTATGATTTTACATTTCATAACCTGTCTCATAAATTAGGCATATTTTTTTTATCGAAAACATCGGTTGTACCGAACTAACCGGCAATTTCTAATTATAGACAGAAACATGTATATATGGTTAGAACCGGGTCTTTTGGAAGCAGGAAATCCTAATCCAATCCGGATTGGGCGTACGTGAAAGTTGAAAGCCCTCTCACTTATTGAAAATTATTCGGTTTCTCTGCAAGTGCATTATAAGCTGATAAGCACACTACAATATGCATACATGCGAAACAGTAAACCGCATCCTGGAGCATTTGGATGAATAGGCCACAAGATCAATCTAGAAAAAACACGAACCTTGGCCAGTAGCGCCGGGATAACATCGCCCCTTGGGTGTTATCGACTCTTTTGTTGTTTACAAGCGTTTCATTAACATGTCTAGAGACAAGGTTATCGCGGGTCACGATACGATTTACAACGACGCAAGCAATATGCTGATTGTAAAAAGTCGAGTGCGCTGAGATCTTGACTTCCTGTTTGCCTCGATAGATTCTTTTGCGGTTAATTGGTTATGACAAATGATGTGGGACATTTATAGGATATTGTTTTATGGAATGTAAACCACTGCCTACGGTTTAGCTATTGTTTAGTAGGGGAATTTATTGATACGATAACGTTAGGTTTGTGTCGTATACATTCGGTATTAAACCAAAAATAATTTACCGAATCTGAAAGTAAATATTATACACGCCACAAGAAGAGCATATATGTTAAAACATTTTCCCCCGTTAGCAAATCATTATATTGAAATGATACATGAATATTCTTAAACCTATAAAGAAGTTGACGTAAATTCCGTACCATCTTTTGTACTGACGTCTATTGATCTAAACGGCAATTTAGATGGAGTTAGTTTATCGCACGTTTGATATTGAGCTATCGTACTCTAATCACAATAAGATTATCGTATTAAAACGTTTACGCATGTACGTAAACGTTATGATACGAAGTAAAAAACTAAATTTTTCCTAAGATAAAATCATACATGATTGGCAAATAACTTTAGTCTACTGCGTCACAGGGAACAAATGAATGATTTAAAAAACAAATAAACCAACTTTAATATCATCTCCTATTTTTCCCGCTTAGGAGTGTAATGGTCGTCTCACATAGAATACCATATAAATAATTTTGAACGTGGCAGTGCGTCAATTGCGAATCTTTACATGAAGAGACTTTTCGGACACATTTTTATGTGATACCGGTGATATTAAAAATTTTTCATCTTACAGGTCGCAAAAGAAATAAACATCGATGATTTAGTTCGAGAAGGTGTTTACACATGTCTAGGAGGACCCAACTTTGAGACAGTAGCGGAACTTAACATGTTAAAGATGGTAGGAGTTGATGCAGTGGGCATGTCCACTGTTCATGAGGTAAATAAAACATATTTCGAACCATTACGATGACGCATGAGATCAAAGCACTACAATTGAAGACTATCAGGAACACTTGATAGATAATATTACTCACCTGATGACTGACCTCATAGCTCATAGGTCTACCTTCTGCGCTGAAGGTTGTGGGTTCGATTCCCACTCAGGACAAGCATTTATGTGACGAATATAGATGTCTATTCTGTGTCTGGGTGTTAATATGTATTATATGTATGCATTTACAAAAAAAGTACTAAAGAATACTTTTCTATCAGTTATCTAGTCCCATATGCTATGCTTAGTTTGGGGCTAGATGGCGCTGTCTGAAATGTCAATGAATATTTATTTATTTATAACACTCAAGCCTTTAGCTGAACATATGGTTCAATAAAGGAAAATTTCATCAATCTCAAACTTTGAATGAAGAGTTTTGGTCGATATTCAGCAAGCTGTGTTTGCCTGCAATTGGTTTACTCATGTAGGTTTATGTGAATTTTTTATTGCTTTAATTATTCATGTGCATACTGTTGGCAAACCTAATAAATAAAATATAAGGGTTACTGTATTTGGCAGCTCATTCTTGATATTAGTACCAAAATACAAAGACAAAAAATACAAAGATCTAGTTTTTTTATCAATGACAGTCAAGCGTTTAAAATAAGTGCCGATGTGGTCCAAGAATCGAAGATGTAACTTGGTTAGATAAGTTCACGCGGCAGTACATCATGTATTAACCCGCACTCTATGGCTACACCAAACATCATGCCGGAACATGGCTTTGTAAAGTGGGTGGTGAAAATCGACACCAGAGCTGCTCCATTAGCTCCACCCAAGGGAACACATGTAGAGATTGAAAGGGACCTCTGGACGTAAGCTCACATCTATATACATAATGATAGTAATATCCCCGTATTTTTATATTCCAGGTGATCACAGCCTGCCACTGCGACATGAACGTATTTGCCTTATCCCTGATCACTAACGAATGTGTTACCAGCTACGATAGCTCCGAAGCCAACCACGAAGAGGTTTTGGACGTCGGCAGAATGCGTCAGGATATTCTGCGTAAATACGTTTCCAGGCTTGTCGAAAGATTCGGCCAGCTCAACAAAAATTTGTCCCCATGAAAACTCTAGTCATTGTACAACATTGTTCACTAAAACAATACGGTAGATAATTTAAAATAAGCGATGTATGGTATAATAAGATAGGATAATACAGGTTTATTGTATGTAGTTTAAAGTAAGTAAATGTGTTGAAATATTTTCAAATGATACAGACCAATAAGTGCTATATTTCGTTTATTTTATAATTTACGTAAAATTGTAATTCGATAAAAAATAATATCAATTGTGAATGAGGTAGTAGTCCATTGATGTCACATTTTAAAACACGAATGAATAAGACATTATATTATTAATATTTAAACTTATAAAAACATTTTTAAGCACACTAGACTAGATGGACCATAATATTATTATGTTATTGTAATACTTAATTATATTTTAAATAATCCAATTGTGTTAACTGTGGAACTGAACATTCACTATCAATATTAAAAATCTTAATTTATTTAAACATAGTTTAGTTGCTAGAAGTAACAAATTTATATTTAAGTAACAATATCTCAATTAATAATTTAATATGCTTCTTGGCTCTGTTCAAAATAAATTACATTTCTAGTATTTGATTGTACATTTTAAATGCCAAAAGTTTTTCCTAAATTAAATAACTTTAACTTTATTATTTGGATTTCTACTTACCTAAAGATTTTGAATTACTTGAGTGGATGATTTTTCGGCCAAAGGTGGGCAAACTCCTTGCAGGCTTCGTCTATATCCCCAAACTGATATTTGAATCCGTAATCTAGGACCCTCTTGGGCACCACATGCTGTCCTTTGGTCATAATCATGGCCCGTTCTGGGTTAAGAGCAAAATTCAGGATTTGCTCGGGAACAGGGAAGCATGCCGGGCGTTGTAATGCTTTTGCGAAAGACTGAAACAAAAAAATATAATTATTTTCATTCAAAACCGTGACTTCCTGACGCGCGACTTCGCGACTTTTCTGAGCTGAACCCTAATTATTTTACCTTTTTCTTAGTACCCTTATTACATTAGTTACTCCTCATAACACCAGCTATTTGCCAGTGAAACTCTCGTCAAAATCAGTCAAGCCCTTTCAGAGATTAGCCGGAACAAACAGACCGACAGACAAACGGAGAGAAAAAGACAAGATAAAAAAAATTAAAATTATTTTTGTTATACAGTACTATAACACGATACCGTATATACTTTCAAATGCATTTAGTAAAAAGCTGTTATTATGACATTTCAAAGAGACACTTCAATATTAATTTGTATAGATATACAAAGATCACTGCAGGAATCTGTAGGTACAAAAGGTGTTCCCATGTCAATATTAATACAGTAGTCAAGGAATGGGAAATATGTAAATGCATAAGTTTAGTTAAGTTGTGCCGGCTAACTCCCGAATCCAGTTTTGTTATTGTATCTCTTTCAGGCAAGATGTCCAATGAAATAAAGTAAATATCTAAAAGTCGATCTAAAACGCAATTTCAATTACAATATCAAAATTATCCACCATGGTAATTTGCAATTAGCCAGTTCCGCATTCCGCATTAGACTTAGGTATATCCAATATTCACACCCAAACCTGTGCTATTATTTAATCTTTTTCCAAACTAAATCTATTTGAAGATGACCGACTTATAATTATAATGCCATTGTCACCTGCTCAATATTCAGGGACATAGAGACATAAATGAAAGCAAATAGGCCACTACCTTGGCCACAAAAACTCTTTGTTGTGACCTGTGGCACCACATAACTCAGTATCCATTATGCCTGTATGCCATTTGCAAATTAGTTTATCTGTGGCTATCTGTTACCATTCATGGCACTGCTCCCATTACCATCCATTATCAAACAAAATCTGTCCTCATTTTATAAAATCATGTGTTTGTAACCTGAGGCAAACTTAACATGATAATTGAGAACAATATATGTGGATTCCAAGAACAGTCTATATTTAGTCAGTTTTAGCATCAGCGGCACTGGGCAGGATTTGAATTAAGGCATGTTTCGAAGTCTGTCTAAGTCTGCAATTTCATTTTCGATTGACCGTCAGTGAAATCTGATCGTCATCACTCGATACCACGCAAGAAGGGGGCGCTTTCGAAGCCAAACTGTTACAGCTCAGTTCGTAGTGACGTTGCTTGACAATAGCTATCAACTAAGCTGACAATACTTTAGAGGAAGTGAGTCTTTCTCAATTTAAGGATCTCTTGAAGTGTGGTCAGGCTGAGCATACAATAGGGCAAATTAAAGATAAATGTATGTATTTACACATTAATCTTTTCATGATTACTGAAGACATTTATGGCCTCTCTGACCTGTCAGAAGGGTAAAAAGGGAGCTTTTGCCTCCATAAGGCTGACTACTGTACCTTCTTTCGCACTCTCCTTATTCTGACATGTTATTATCAACTATTATGATTTATCATGCATTATCTTCACTCATTTCACAAAATCTTACCTTTGTGAATTCCTCATTGGTGATGATCTGCGGCGCCACACCATTCAGTATTCCGCTAACATTTTCATTTTCAATGGCGAAATGTATCAGTCTCGTGAGGTCGTCCACGTGAATCCAAGGTAGGTACTGTTTCCCGGAACCAATTCGCCCGCCGAAACCGAAGTAAAATGGCAGGAACATATTCTTTATCATGCCACCCCAACGGCCTAGGACAGCGCCTGATCGAATTATAACCTGAAAATCACGTTTATTACTAAGTTAGCATCTTTTTTAGTAATATACTAGCTGCGCCCCGCGGTGTTACCCGCGGTTAGACTTACGAGAACCGTACATTTTACCGGGATTAAAAGTAGCCTATGTGCTATTCCAGACTATAATCTACCCCTGTGCCAAATTTAATCCAGGTTTTAAATTAAGTAACATTTTGGAGTAATTATTTACTTATTCTTATCCTTATTAAATTAAATAAGACTATTCTTTTCTACATTTTATCAAAGTTAAAATGGTACCTTATAAGGTATAAAATTGTTTGGTATACCAAACAATTTTAGTACCTAAGTAAACGGTCGCCTGCCGACACGACAACACGACATGCATAACGCGAAAAAAAAGGGCGCGCCACCTGGTCTAAATAAAATAATAACACCAAGTGGAATGAACATCAGTTTCATTTTAATCTATCCTAAATGCCCGACGTAACAGGCTGTTACACTAACACAGGAAAAAAAAATTGACATAATATACCTACATTTCTGCTTCTCTGCCACCTGTGCAAGGCCAGGGCTAGTGATATATAAATTAAATGATATTACCATGAAATTTTGCATACATTTTGTCAGGGGTGTACATAGGGTACTTTTCAACCAGAAATAAATTATAGTTTAGAAATTAACTTGTATGTAATAATTTGTGAAGGAAAAAAAATATGTTTGATTTTTACATAAAATACAGTAGCAGCCTCTTGGAAAACATATCTAACTAGAAAAGAAAAATCGAATTTTAGATGAACCAAACCACAAAGAAAATAAATTGGCATTGTTTGGATTTTTCCTTGCCAAATAAATTGTGCTATTCTAGACTTTTACAAAAATAATTTAGTAAATAGTCAATGCTGGACTTCATCCAAAACTATGAATTATTTAAGAATTCATTAAGAACTCTGTGAACATTGTTCACAGAGGCCTACTCTTGACCAGTCTGGACCTTAAATTGCCATGACACCAGATCTGGCCACTTACTCAAACAAAAAAGTCCACATTCTTAAGTGGATTTAACTCTGGTTCATTACTTTGGTTTCCTGGTTGAGGTCCCTAATCTATATCATCCTCATCACTTCAACATCGACCCTTTTATTTTCAACCTTTTATCATAACTGTAACTTACTAATCTAACAGGAGGATCAACTTGTGCAGCCTTCTCCCACTCTAGCACCAGTCTCGAAAAGAAGTCAACCCCAGTGGTAGGGCTGGTCTCATCATACTTGTTAAATTCAGAGGGTTCATAGGCCCCCACACCAGTGACAAGTACAAACACCTTGGGCTTATCACTGCACACATTTATGGCTTTTGCCAGTGCTCTTGTTGTATAGACTCTTGAGTTTTGAACATTTTGTTTGAATCTGTAATAACAAACTTAATTACAATTTTTCTGAGAATCTAGATTGTTTTGGATAGTATCAAGTTTTTGAAAAACCAGCAGTTGTGTTACTTTTAAGAGACATAGCGGAAATAGCTGCAGTGGGATCAAATATATCCATAAGAACTGCAACAAGAGCTAGGGCTTAGAGCCAAGCAACATTTTCTCTTCTTACATTACTTACCCTGGTGTCCAAGATTTAGTGAAGTCCATGAATTGTTGTCCAGCACAATTGACCACAGCACAAGTCCGCAGAGGTAGCCCTGACACTTCCAGGGCCGACCAAGACATGTTATTGGCGCCCGGCATCCGCGCCACGTTTGTAACATTGTAGCCATTTATTCGCAGAAGCTCTCCCAGGTGACGGCCAATGAAGCCTGTTCCTCCTCCTAAGGATAATACAATAATATGCCTTGTGTGTGTGTAGACATACTCACACACAAGGCATCTACTCATAATAATATGTTTGTGTCGCAACTATCTGAATATTTATCTATACTAAGTGCCATGAAAAAAACAGAGAAAGGAATGCAAGCTTTTTATAATATCGAACAGATTATTCTGGATAGATTTTTTTGTGAATAAATACGAACCGATTAGGACTTTAGCTGCTGCCATAAGTTCGCAGTTATGTAACTTCTTTTTCACAGTTTTGCAAGAAATAATATCGAGTTTTCCTGTTTTTAAATTTTATTTATTTTGTTTTGGAAGTTTTAAGTATTAATTGTAAATATGTAGCGGTTTCGCTATGTAATTTTGTTATTATTTTACTAATTTTGTTATTATAAGCGAGTGGCTTGAAGAACAAACAAATCAAATCATGAAAACAGTACTAACAGCTGAGCTGATTAATCACTGTCATGTCAATAGCACAGACTAGGAAGAAAAAATTAGAGATGTGTCAACTCGACTTACTAACTCGAGTCAACTCGAGTTGTGGTCAATTCGAGTTAACTCGAGTTGAATTCTCCCTAACTCGAGTTTGGGCTGGCGGTAAATAAACGAATCAAGCGAAAGAGCGAGACCGCGATTCACTCGTTGGGGGTGCGCGCAGCTCGCTTTAATACTCCCGCCCGAACGACACCGACGACGACAAGAAGTTTTCTCATCATATCAAACTGTATTCACTGGTCACAAATGTCACAATGTTGCAGATTTGACGTTTAAGGTTAGGTTTATTTTGTGTTATGAATGTTAACTTACAAGAAAATCGTTTTTTGACTTTAGCATTGTATAACTTTTATTTATTCAAAAAATACTTTTTATTTTGTTTCACTTTAGTTATCTTCTTAATGAGATAAATATTATTCTAATTCGAGTAGTATTATAATTGAATGAATGTTCTCATTGCAACAATTGAAGACAGACAAACAAACAAAGTCAGCAAAAGTATCAAAGTAGTGTTGGGTGGAAGAACAAATAAGTAAAAAAGTCAATACTTAGTTTCTTCCTGCTAACTCGAGTTGAACTCGAGTTAATTCGAGTTGAACTCGAGTTAATTCGAGTTACCTGTATTTCAACTCGAGTTAACTCGAGTCGTGTTTATTCCGAGTTGGCACATCTCTAGAAAAAATACTTCGCCAAAAATTAAAAAGATGAAGAAAAAAATACTGCCTTGTCATTAAAGATAAACATCCTCTCTGTATTAATCTCCTTGAATACGCATTGTTTGTCAAGAAATGAATGAATAGATATTAAGTCATGATTTGATATTGTCACTTTTTATAATTTTGTTATAAAGCCTACATAATTTGAACTACCTATTCGAAGCCATACAACTAAAAAAAGAAGTAATTTGAAATAGCGGGTTTATCAACTAAAATTATTTATTCAACGATTTTGCTAAAATTTTGTATATAAATAAGGTTTTTCTGTTTTTGTTAACCTGTAAAATTGTAAATTATAAAAAAAGCATATATTTCCGAAAAGAAAAAGGTAAAAGTATATCTGGGGAATCTGCCGTCCGAAAAAATGAGGTCCCCACCGGAGGATGGCGTGTTTCGTGTTCCGGGCACGCCACCATAGGGAGCTGCATACAGTGTTGGGGTCCCGATACGCGAGGACCAACGCCGCTGGGGCCGCGGAAGAGTGATACCGTACCCGTAGCCCTAGCGTGAAGGCGTAGTGTAGGAACACCAAGGGGGTTTTAGTGTGTATTCCCCCAGCACTGCTATTTCTGAGTAGTGTTGGGGGTGAGTCACACATAACCCCACGCCTCCCCAAGGCGTGGGGTATACGCAAAGTATTTTTAAAGGTACTATTGTAAATAAATAAATTACGAACTAAATGTAATCACCATCATGTCGTACTGAAATATTAAAATGTCTGGAGAACATTTTCGCTTGATGATATTTTACGTTTTCTATCTACTTATATGAATAAAAAACTGAACCAAAAAAAATATCTTCTACTAGATTATTCTCCATGTAGACTATTTACTAATAATTGTGAAGTATTTACGACGTTAAATCTAAATTCATCTTTTCTTTCTTTTTATGCGAGCCAATGGCCAAATCTGTTATACTTTTTAAGCTGCCCGAAGTTCCCCAATATTGCTTATCGAGGAGTATAGCCGAGACCGGCATTTAAACGTGCCCTCCAAAGCACGGAAGATCAGTTCAAATTCCACTAAATGACTTTGCCTAAATTGTAGTACTATAGAATAATAGTACTAGTAATCCACTTGTAGATTTAAGGGGAGAGTTAGAATAAGAAATAGTTGGATGGATTGCGAGAAAAAGTCTATGGTTAAAAAGGAATAAGTATTGAAATTAAGGTTGACAGAAGAGAATGGAAGAAGGAAACATGTTGTAGCTACACCATTATTAGGAAGATGGTGCTGAGAAAAACATGCATTACACAACTCACACAAAGAAGCAACGAAATGTATTGCGCACGTGCACACAAGGAATCAAGAGCAATGACGGCGTAGAGAGGGCATGACGAAATAAGAGAGCATCATGACGTTTGTCAACACGGCATACGATTTGGTTTTAATGCCAAGGTGTATTAATGGATGTTTCATATTACCGATACATTATTTCTGATTTTAACATTTCTTCTTCTTCTTCTTTTTGGCCTTTTGTGTCTTAAGTCACACAAATTTTAACATTTGCCTGCGACTGGCACAACTGTGACCTCAAACGGAAATCGTTATTTTGACTAGGATAGAAACTGTCTATTTACCTCTCTTTTCTAGTGTACACTAGAATTTACTTAGTCTGTAGTCCACACCACAGTCCCACAGATAGCTGTATATACAGTATGACTGTGACTGCTATCAAAGAATTCAATACCCCTCGATACTTTATACCATTCAAAGCCACAACAAGAGAAGAAGAAAAAGATTACTTTTTTTATACGAAGTATTAGTAGGTACAGTGATTTGTTGGGTAGTATTTCACATATCTTTTGCAGTTTCATTGAGTAGTGAGTGATGTGAGATTTAAAATGAAGCCACCAACTGATAATACAAACTTTGCCACAACGAGTTTACTATCAACAGAAATGGAAAATTGCCCGAGCCTCTGGGTGGACAAGGGGAAGGCGTTTGTATGGAACTCTGAAGGTATGGTTCAGAAATTGCTCATTTTATCGATTAGAATATTCAGTGATTTATTTTCATTATTAAACCCATACCCTAACAAATATAATATGTACTATTATAAAAGGAGAATATCTTGGGTTCTCAAGTTAAAACAATCAAAAAAATATTTCTCATGTCATGAAAAAGTATCCAATGTTTGACAACGGCTGGACCTATTTTTTTATATAAATCTATTATCCATCTAAATAACTAATACTAATAAAATCTATTAGATACTCCATCATCTGCCTGGGGCATGGTCAGCTTAAATTGCTTTCAGTATCATCATTATTTACATTAATCAATTTAAACATATTTTATGTACATATAGCTTTTTTCTACATACAAAAAAAAACTGATTTAATTTTTATTTTAAGTATTTGAAAACAATATTTTTAATATATAGCTGTGTGGATCGGTATGTAGCATTTTAATAAAAAATTATTTCATTATTTTTTGTTATACTAGATTGATTATTAAATTCTCAACAGTTTTGTTATTTTCCAGACTGGCATACCCTCCGTTCTAAATATAGGATATGTGGTGCATTAATCGGCTCTGTAACTTCATACCCCAGGCAAAATGATTTTCTAGGTAAGTGTGACATTCCTCAGTATTAATCGAAGTAAAATGTAATGTTATAATAAATTAATATTTAATTAATATTTAGTTAATATTACAGGTTTACCAATGGCTTTAATGCAAGAAGAGGTATTATTGTTGGTACAAAAAGGATTCTGCAATTTATTTGAGTTGCCCCAATTAGCAGACATGCCTACAGAAGCATTGAAAAAAGATATCCAGGATATGGAACAAAAGTATATAATTCTTTAATGTATGAAATTTAATTTATATCATGTTGTTTTTAATTATATCTATAGTTTGTTTAGAATAGTTTCAGGACAAATTGAAGCACTAAAAAAAAGGAAAATTGATGAAATAACACAAAAAATAGATATAGTAATAGCAGGTAAAAAGAAGAAAATGTTACAGAAAGGACTTGCAAGTAAGAAATTCATAATTCCTAAATCTCTAATCTCGAATATAGGGTATAGAGTATAGAGTAGACATAGTATAAAACAAAGTTGCTTTCCACATCTGTCTCTCTGTGTTTTTATTGGCCGAACTCCTAAATCACACAATGGATTTTGATGCAGTATCCACATCATATAGATAAATCTTTCAGAGTGCTTGTAGTAGCTGAAAAATAAATAAAATAAATATGCATGACTAAACTTTAAACTAGAGAGAATTGTTATTGAGAATTGCTAGAGAATTGTAGTTAGAAAACTGCTTTTTTTGTATATTACACCTGTGTGAAGTGGGGGCAGGCTTAAAGGGGCTGTGGCTAGTTAATTAATAAGTGAACATACAATAATTCTCATAATTAGTGATTTGATTTAGCCTGTAATGGGGCTTATGATATTAATAATCTTCAAATAACAAAATCTACCTAATGGCGACCGGAAACGGGTCAAGTCGTGGCAGTCATATACCCTGCGGTGATCTTTCAAGTCCTGTGACTACAAAACATTACAGATTTTTTTCTGTGATGTACTAACCATGAATAACCCTTCTGTAAAGTTAAAAGATAAAACATAAATGCCTCGGTTTTAAATAAAATACGCAAAATCGAATTCAAAATATTACATCACCCAAAATTAACCGACAATACTGTAAAAAAAATTACTTAAGTATTTTGGCAACTAACTTTAAAAGATGGTGCGTTTAGTCTGGCTTCCAAAATGGACACCTATTATTGCTACTTCTTGAGAAAAGAAAGTAATTTGTTACTTTTAGGTGCAAGTGAAATAAAATTTTGTTGTTGGATTTCTTTAGTTATAATATTTAATAGACTTATAAGATTTACAAAGTTTTACAATATGTTCGAACTGCAATGCAAGCTCTACATCTCTAAAAATGATCGCGTAATAAGCGAGCGTATCTTTTCAAGTTGATATGCAATTCTTTGGCGCAGCTCGTCTAAAAATTAATTAGATTTAGAGTACACTTTTTCCTTTATCGAACCCCAGTACAATAAATCTAGGTATGTGGTTTAAGTCGGGGCAACGGGCACGCCACGGGGGGAAGTGTGGTATCCACACCTAATTCAAGTTATTGTAAAATTAATTTTTAATAATAGAACTACGTAGGTATTTGTCATAGTTTGATAAATTGATTACAGATGTTGAAATAGACAAAGATGCTTACCTTCAAGAATTGATAAATCAGATACCTGAACTGTCACCTGCCCATGTATTAGTACATATTCCAATGGAAGATAATTTGAACACAGGTGAGTTTGCGAACTTATAAAATCATTATCAAATGTCTCAATGTTATGGCTGATAAACAATCAACTGTGTGCAATATTTATTATAATTACGCCTCTTATTTTGCCACCTGAATCTAACTTGGGACATAGAGTCATTGACCACCATAAATAATTACCCATAATGGTTACATTATAAAGAAATTCTTGATTAAATATTTATTTATTTCGCGTTTCGCGGAAACGGCTTTGGATGAAATTTTGTGTTTAGATAAGATTTTGCTGTATAAGTTTACCAGTATAATTGTATTTCTTCTAAAAACGCATATTTTCATTATAAACGTTTATTTAAAAAAAATCTGAAAATGTATTACAGCGCCATCTCGTCAATAGGTAATTATACATTTTTGTACTAACAGTACTTCAAAAATTTATAATTTTAGATTATTCATGATTATCATGGCAATGATATGGACCAACAAACAAATATATTTATCAACAAGCTTAAACCCAAGTTATGTGATGAAATTAATTTATTGATACTATATACGTAAAAATCGATACTTGAGATCTAAAGCAATAAATGAGTTTGAGTTTAATACGTAAGTAAAATGAGAAATATAGTCAAATCATATTTATCATGCATATGTTACAGGAAGGAAACTGGTTAGTGTGGACGCATTGGACCTTGATACAGAAAATGGTGAAAATAAATATGAAATATTCAAGGATCTATGGGAAAGAGGATATCATATAACTTGTGGCTTGAAATTTGGTTGTGATTATCTTGTGTACCCAGGTATATACCTACTAAAACATTTTTCTAGAAATATGGTAATGATAAATTATTATTTATTCCATAATGTTAGTGTTAGTACATATAGAGATAACTATGTAACTAGAGAGTAAGAACTAACTATTATGTTAAGAATGATATGCTTATCAGAAAGCTCTAATGAATGTAGGTACAAACAAACTAACACACCCATACTGCACCACGAATCTCTGTGGCATATATACAATCACATAAACTATACTTCATAATCGTCACGAAAATGTTTAAGCTTCAAAGCTGTGCGTGACGCGACATGATTGCAAAGTCAATAAAGCAAGTATTAAACGAGTCCTACCTTCATGGTACCTACTTTTTTGGTATTGCTGAACCGACCTAAAAGCAGTAGTAGAAACTGCCAAGTCGACGCGGTGCGAAGGCTGCCGTGAAAGTATTATCTCTACTCATCATTCCTAAATCTGTTTCAGGTGATCCCGTTAAGTTTCATGCCAGTTACATGGTGCGATGTGTGAAGAAAAATAAATTGTTCAACCCTGCAGCGATCGTTGCATTTGGACGATTAGCAGTAGGAGTCAACAAATCTGCTGTTCTAGCTTTTCTTACTGCAGATGGCAATGTGGAATATGAAACAGTACAGTGGCATGACAGCATTCACTAACTTGGATACGAAATAAAATAATGAAGCAAAATACTTTTTATACTTTGTAGTTATTGAATTGTGCTTGATTATTAATTCGGTTTTTAAGACAGTAGAAATTAATTATAATTAATTATAGTTATATTATTTCCCTATGTAAAATAGAGTCAGAATAGAATCAGGGCTTAACTAAGGCTGGCCGCACACGTTCGATTCCTTAAATTAGTTTCCGTATCAGAAATTCAGATTCGAAAACCAAAACGCTCCATTTACGTAAGAAAATGTTAAACTTATATTTTTTATTGTCAACTAACTTCTGGAGGAGGTTATCAATTCGGTTGTGTATTTTATTTGGTTTTTTGTTACCCTGTGCATTTATTTATCATTTATCAATATGGAAAATTATTCTAGATCTATTTTTCTATATATCTGTTTAGATACATATTAATCGTAAACCACGGTGGAGGCCTACAGGCGGCCTACTCCGTCACCAGAATTGGCCACACACGAAAAGAAGAACTAGTTGCTTGCTAATAAAGTATGGGCATCCTTATTTCGTGAACTGTCACTGTCACTGCTGTCAATTTCATAAAGAAATCAATGTCGAAGTCATATATTGAAATTCTGAAAATTCTATATTCGTTGCCGTTGTGCCGCATCTGTTTTCTAAATATCGATAAATATCACAATGGAAGATCCAGATCTAGATAGAATTAGACAACAGCGTCTTGCTCAGCTTCAACAACAACATGGGGTATGTACATTTGAAAGAGTTAATCATAATGTCACCACTAATGTTGTCATAGGTTATTTTGGCATTTTGAAGAATTCCTTGTTCATTATGTTGCCTTCGGCCTCTTTTATGTGTCTAATTCTGTCCACGTTTCGTTAAGTTAAACTGTAAAGTTGTAAAGATCACAACATTGTTCAAATGTATAACTTGCATTATTTTAAAGAAAACGCTGGCGTCGATGAGCTTGCCACTTGAACATCTTTATAAAGTCTACAGTGGTTTAGTCAATCCCCTTAGGGAAAAGCTTGTAGGTAATAGAGATGTATTCTTGATTACAGGGTGGAGATCCAAACCAGGCAAAGGCACAAGAACGGCAGCAGCAGATGGAAGAAGCCAAACACACAATTCTTGCACAAGCACTCAGCCAAGATGCTAGAGCTAGATGTAATAATACTTAAATTCTATGTAGCATAGATATATCAAAGCAAATACATTCTACTGATATTAATTACTAGCTGTGCTCTGCAGTGTTTATGGGAATAAAAAGTAGCCTATGGGTATGAGCTACCTTGATAACAAATTTCACCCAAATCTGTGCAGCCGTTGAGGTGTGAAGCCAAAAAACAAACATGCATGCCAATACCTAAAACTTATTTTTACAGGTTTCTACTTAAAATTTAAAATTGTAATCCTACTAATATTATAAAGGTGAAATCTGGTTCATCCCAGGCTCGTGTAGTTCACTTGGTGATAAACATTGTTTTCCCCCGCCTCCCCCACAGTGCACCTAACAGCACTATTTAAAAATTTAACTAAATTACATAGTTTAAAAGACAATGTTTAGCTACTTTGAATGCCAGAAGTGATATAAGTTACAGCAAAATGTGCATGGGAAATAAAGTATTAAATTTTATTGTATTTACGGTTCACTTTTTTGGTAATAATGGCTTACACAAGTAAAGAAATATATATGCCGTTGCAGACTAAGTTGTTCTTGTGTGAATGCAATATATGCTATCTAGTCATCTATTGATTTATCTGTCTGGGTGTTTAACTGATTTTGTAACTTTTTGTGTTTCACAATTCGCAAGTAAACATTTAAGTATTTGGTTGTGGAAAATGTGTAACAAATTAATCGAATGAATTTTATGTAAATGCATACAAAGGTAAAAAAAAAAATAAGATTCTTTTTTATTCTATAGGTTAATAAAAATCAATGTACCTATTATGTAAATGTTAACAATCACATATGAGTAGTTACTACTCTAATTTAATATTTAACTCAATGTGGTAAATATCAGAATTTTCCAAAAAAATTACGTGTCCATATTATCATGATGCAAGTACAAAAATCATTCTACCTACTCCTATTTCTGATACATTTGTAGTATTGAACCGTCACACAAATAGATGTGTGAATCTCACACATCTATTTGTCTATTTATTATCACATAATTCTATTTGTAGATACTGTACGCCTAGTAAATTATGTTTCAAAAGTTGTTATGTCCAAATGTTACAAAAAGTTTCTAATAAAGTTTGTATTTATGTGTACTTGATCCTGAAATTGTATTCAGCCTATTTTATGTACACCTTGTTTATTTATTGTTACAGTGAATACAATAAAGATCAGCAAACCAGAGAAAGCTGCTATGGTGGAAAACATGATCTGTAGAATGGTTCAGATGGGACAAATTCAAAACAAAGTATCTGAACCAGAACTTATTCAACTGCTAGAATCCCTTAACCAGCAAATGCCTAAGTCAAGCAGCACTGTTAAGTTTGACCGCCGCAGAGCTGCATTGGATTCGGATGATGATGATGATTTGTAGCATTTACTTTAGACTAACTATTCTTATCTCCACATGAATACATTACTAATGGCTTTAATTATCAAATGCCTTGTCATTCATCAAATTACTTACAAACTTTCTACAACATTAGGATGCTATTATGCCAGGTTTTCCGTGATTTATCTATAAATTGTATACTTATCAGCTTCAGATGGTACCAACTTCTGATTTGAATGGTGATATTGAAAGAACTATTTTTCTGCATTTTTATAAATAAGCTTTGAGAGTATAAAGTACTTATTATATTATAGAAAGCAATAAAGTATACTTTGACTGAAAATGTACCATATCAGAGGTATGATACATACTGATGTATGGGGCTGTCCAACCGTGTCTAGCCTCGGCTATAGTACTGATTCATTTGTTCATGTTATCATGGTGCTGTTGCTGGCCCGCCACTATAGCGCATCATGCACGTTCTTTGCTGATTGTTTGCGTTCACGCCATCTATGCGCACGCGCTGGTGCGTGCCAGAACCAACACCGTCTTATACACCACCGCTATCACTAGACTGTGCTGTATATGCAATGTTGGTCACTCTGGTTCCCAAATTGTTGCATTTCGTACCTTTTATGAGTTACTTCAAATAAATGTATTTTATTCAGATTTTTTTTTTATTGCCTTGGTTCATTAAATAAATATTCATGGATATTTCACACATGTAACCCCAAACTAAGCATAGCTTGTATTATGGGAACGAGATAACTAAAGTACTTTTTTTGGAAATACATCACACTTATTACACTAACTCCTCCTTGGTTACTCTTTCACGCTCAAACGCCTCAACGGATTTGGATAAAATACCAGGGATTTGGTACCATGATGGCTACACAGGCTGGATCAAATACAAGAAAACCATGGGGCACAGCTAGAAGGCAGGGCCAACTAAAAATATTTTTTCTGATTCTATCACTTTCCCTGTAAGTTTCCCATTAAAATTATTAGAACTATAGATAACTAGTACTAGTATACAATAGTATTATAATATCTGTGACTATACGAGTAGATAGTAGGTCTTGATAGATTGTAGGTTTTGATGTATGGTTAAGCAAAATGACTAGTTAAATAAATATATATTAGGTATATTCAGTGCAAACTAATATTATAAAATGTTTATGTGTTTTCTTACGCTTTTACGCCCACAAAAGTATTTTTATCGGTAAGTTTAATTTTGCATACACAAAAGGACAGAGCACCTACTTCTCACGAGCGACAAAACCTACGAGCGAAGCGGCGGCGGGCACAAAAGCCAGTATATTTATATAAATAAACAGAGGGTACCCTCTGAATATGAATACTAAAGTTTGAAATACGAAAGTTTGGATGTCTGGATGAATTATGAATGACGCCAGATCGGCTGAACGGATCTGGATGAAATGTAGCACAGTCTTTTTAAACCGAAAAAATTTACGGTTCCCTTAAGGCGCGCGCGGGTAACGTCGCGGGGCGCTGCTAGTATCATATTAAATTACAATCATTATTATCAGAATTATCAAAAACGTATGTTAACAAGTAATAAAGAACAGTAAAATTATTAACTTCGACGCAAAAAGAGGGGTGTTATAAGTATGTGTGTGTGTCTGCCTGTGGCATCGTAGCTCATAAACGGGTGAACCGATTACAGGACAGAACGACCCGGCGGTCCATCTGATGTTAAATGGCTACCGTCGCCCATAGACAACAGCAATACAACTTATATTAAGTTACAATAGATGAAACCTAATAGTATTTCATGTTCTTAATGTTACATGAAACTTTCTGGATTGACTTATCTAAATTGAATTTAATGTAGCATCTTACATTGTGCTTCTACTTTCGACATTATTTCCATACACAACTATACATGAAATTAAATGTGAATTTTATTTTAGTTTTTCCGATGTGGCCGTTCGAATTCAAATGTGTGCCAACATTGATTCTCTTGACTTCTTTTTATATTCAGTTTTGCAGAAATCGGTAAGCTTATGGGGATTTTCTTTTATATTGAATAAATTGTATATTTTCCTTTTATTTGTACCTATTTAATTTTAAATTTCGTTTCTCAATTAAAATTTTTATTTTATGAAAGCAATATTAAAATTAAGTAACTTTTACATTAGTGGGTATTTTTGATGTTAACGGCTATGTAGCCTATAGTGGTGCTACACTACAGACGCGGATCCAGATCTCAAACAAGGTTCCGTTTACGGCCACTCGAAAATCAGTCAAGTGCGAGCCACTCACGATTCCTACAAAGGATATTCCTACAAAAAAATTTGACACCCCATTCTTACTCACAAATTTTTGGGGGTTCCAGTTGCTCGCGTCCGTAGGTGAGTGAATGCACCGTAGTTTGGCGGCAGATTACCAACCAGGTGTGGAGGCATTACTTCTCCGGGCGAAGTTTGCACAAGTTCTGCTACTTTTTTGTTGTTCCTTTAGCACCACCCAGGGGGTATGTGTAGGGATTCATAGGGACTCGCGTACGGACGCGAGCAACTGGACCTCCCCCAAATGCTAAGAATTAGAAAATGCTACCCTGGGATCAGTCAGGATAGTAACGTACTTCATATCATACTGATAAAATATAGATATTATTAAATGACTTTAAATTTTAGTATCTAGGTACTTGCTGACTTTTGATGCCCACCTTCATTATTGGATAACATATCAATGTCCACCCTTTAAGACGTAAACTACAAATACTAATTAAGTAATTACTCTGTAGGCACAGATAAAATAACATTGAACTAGGTACCTACTGTGTAGGATAGATGAAAAGCCCCCCTCTGAGGGTTCCCGCATTGACGGGACGGGGGGGCTTAGTAACTGTGGCTTGGTTACCCACGGTGAAGCTAAGAGGAATCCAAGAGGGGCGGGAGTAGTGGCACAGTAGGTGGCGTTGCCTTGTGGGGGGTCACAGAGCTGACCCGTCGCAGGGGGCAAGATCCCCCTGCAACGGGTCAGTTCTGTGACCTAGACACGGGGTCGTGTGACGCCATGTCGCTGGCCTGTGCCCCGAGGTGGTTGCGACATGCCATGTGTCACCCGAATGGGTGACAATTGAGTTGCATAGAATTTTGACTCAACCTTTTTTAAGGAACCTAGAGCCAGGTGAAGCCTCCATGGCTGGGCAGGAAGTCTTGGGAGACCAACTGCCAATCTGGTGTAGGTAGGTAATTAGTGCGAATATGGATTTGCACTATCGATCAATTTGATAATTATTATGATATATCTACAAATGATTTGATTTATCGGCTTAGAACCTTATCGATTCTGCAAGTATGTTATAAAAGTCGTTGAAGCGATAGATCGTATAAACCAAAATGTGGCAGCTACTACTTTTGGTGTGTTCTGTGCCTCTAATAGCCGCGCGAGGGTCGGCACAGGGGGAACACCTTAAAAACTACCTGAACGCGAGGGGAGCTCGGTATTCAGATAACATCGTGGAAGATGCTTCCCTTGATGCGGTAAGTGTTGTATTTATTTCTGATGAAGCTGTTGATACCTATTTCGCAAGAGTATAAGCGATTACTAATACCTACCTAGGTATTAGGTATTAATCGCTTATACTCGTTGCCATGGGAAATGACTGGGTCTCAAATGAGAAAGTGGGAACATTAATTACTTATACCCTCGCCCGGGATCGTTCTGTGTTTGGTTAATTGAGTGCTTGACCTCATCCTTGATTTGCGGGTGGTAACTATCCAGTCAGTCACTATAGTGACTATAGGTGAATACTCACTATAGGTGAGCTAGCCTTATATAGAGATAGAGGTGGTAGAGTTTTCTTATGTGTATTAGTCATGCCCTAATACTTATCAAAATAGTTTCACGACGATGTTTTTCTTTGCAAATCTGAAAGTCAAGCTCTTTTTAACCGACTCAGTTAACGTTATGGTACTTCGAATTGAAAACCCCCTGTTCTCAATCCGAAGTACCATAACGTTTTTTGATTGTTGAAGCTGATATTGGTCAGTACCTCGAATATCACATAGAAGTTTGAAGTTAAACTATACATTTAAAGTCGAAAAGGAGATGGCATTGATGTAGCATGCAATCTACTTGTAGCCGTACTATTCTACCGTGATCGGTGGGTAAAAATATTATAACAGTTTTGTGACTTGGTTCCCGCCACCTAGCAATTGATTTTTATCCAAGAAAATGAGTATTTTAATGAAGATTTTCGTTTATTTTTAAGGTTTATTGTAAAAATGAAATGCGACACAAGCCGCTAAAATGTTTGCCGTTTAAGGATTTGATGTGGATGATTTTATGTGTTCAGATATGGTTTTGCGGTTTTTGTTTAGCTGTATAATTGTACTTCGAGTAAAAATATAATACGACTTTTAAAAAAAAATCGAGTGGGGCTCGTCGCCCAGGTACTGGAGGACCTAATGTGGTGTCAGATGAAAGAGACCTAAGGGATGAAAGTATCTAATCAAGTCGGTTTAATTGATTTTTAAACCAGTCACTTATTAGCATTGAACCTATTTAGTTAGAACAACCGAATATTGCCGACAAACAACTTTATTAGATCATGGAATCAAAACTAATTGGGTACCTACAGTACCTAAGTTAATATCATTAAAAACATAATTACCTATCAAAATAAGAATAAATTATCGTGTTATTATTTATTTCTACGCTATCATGTGTACTTGCAGAAAAATACGCACGCAAGTGCAAAGACCGTATTTTTCTGCTAGTCATGCCATTTACAAACTCGGTCTTGATGGAGTTCAATGTAAATTATTTAACGGACTTAAAAAAGGAAGAGCTTCTTAATTCAATTGTAAGATGTTTTTTTGAATATATTTTTATGTGAGTTCTTTGCCATTTGCGGAGCGGTTGAATGGTTCTGTTTTATTTAATAGAACGTACCATACAAATTTCATGGCAGAAAACGGAAGGTCTATTACTTATGGAAGTCGGATTATTCGATTTTTAAACCAGTCATTTGTTTGCAGCCCGACCTCATTGCAAAATACGGCTACCCAATCGAAGTGCACCACGTAACCACTGAAGATGGCTATATCCTGGAGATGCACCGCATTCCCCACGGTCGTGACAATAACAACGAACCCAATGTAAAACGACCCGTGGTATTCCTGATGCACGGTCTGTTGTCATCATCTGCTGACTGGGTGGTAATGGGCCCCGGTTCTGGATTTGGTAGGTTTTAATTTATATACACTTAAGTATAAATACTTAGATAACAGCTGCTCAATGAAAAATGGTGTGTGCGATTCGGAATCGCACTCGATCAGTTCTTATGAATATTATACTAGTACAGGCTTACTTAAATTTTTCACCGATTTTAAAAGAGAGGAAGTTCTCAATTCAGCTAGGTATATGTTTCTATTGTTTGTATGTTTCTTACGATATCTTTGCCACAAACCAATTCTGTTGATTAATTTTTCTTTAAATTTGGAGAAATCTGAAGAATATATAAATAATATTTTTATGACACTTGTTTCGGTTATGCAGCTTACATTCTCGCCGAAGAAGGTTTCGATGTATGGATGGGCAATGCTCGTGGTAATTACTACTCCCGTCAGCACCTCTCCCTCAACCCGGATGCAATCCTCAACACCAACTACTGGAAGTTCTCTTGGGATGAGATAGGCAACATCGACCTGCCCGCTATGATAGACGTTGCTTTGGAAACCTCCGGGCAGTCTAGGCTGCACTATGTGGGCCATTCACAGGTATGTATCTACGTTTTTACAAAGGTATTCCGTGATTATCTAAGAGCAAAAAAATTGGTGACACTAAGGCTCTTGGTAATGCTAATAATAAAATTTAAACTGAATTAGTAATCCCGAGAAGGATAAAGGCGATCATAAACATTTTTGAACTGCAAATTGATCCTTATTTCGCCTCTGTTAGTGACAATATAAAAAGGCATTTCACTCTCAACTCTAGATCCCTCTGAAATGGTATTTTTTTAAATTAATATCAACCTCTTAACGTCACGTTTTTTAGATAACTCTGTCTTGTTTATTCGGTTCTTATATAAAACCATGTTTGGTTGATTTTGGAATACTTTCATTATATATTTATATATTCTATTTGTGTAGGTTTACTATCTGTAATACACGTAACTATTATAACTAGCATTAATTTTTTTTCCGTGGGGAAACAATATCATTACACCTAATAAAAACTCTGAGACGGTCAAAGTCAAAGTCAAAAATCTTTATTTCCGTTGAATGTTTAAAAATTACTAGGAAATGTAAATTTCTTTTTTAAAAATTATATGGACCTGCTAGGTCATGCGTTCTTAAAACTAAGTTTAGCGCTTGTTCATTCTCTTAAGGCACATTACATGCGCCTAGATATGTCAAATTACAGCCAGTTTTAGCTAGTCTTATTTGTTATGTTTACGTAAGTTACTTAAAAATGCGAGCAACATAGTCGGCTTGTTACGAAGGTCTTCTATTAGCTTAATTTGGCTGCAGATCTCTTAATATTCTTTCTTTCAGGGCACTACAGCTTTCTTCGTCATGGGATCACTCAAGCCAGCTTACAATGACAAGATCATTTCCATGCACGCACTAGCCCCAGTAGCTTACATGGCCAACAACCGAAACCCGCTGCTATACTTCATTTCTCCGTATGCAAATGACATTGAGGCAAGTAGAAAAATATTCTCAGGGAAAGTAAAGTAGTGGACAAAATATATAATATAAAATATAGATATTCACGGCCATTATAATCAGTGCCATCTAGCCTTATAACTAAGCATAAGTTTGTACTATGAGAACTAGATAACTGATATAATATACTTGCATAATTTTTTTTTGTTAATACTTACGTATAGTACATATTAACACCCGGATAAAGAAAAAACATCTATGTTCGTTACACAAATGCTCGTCCTGAGTGGGAATCGAACCCACGAACTAGAGCGCAGAAGGCAGACCTCGCTGAGAACACGTAAAAAGCTTTTTCTTAAAAAGTTTTTATTACCATTAATTTGTTTCTGTAGCAAATGTTCTGTTGCATGAGCAAGTCTTCGTTTAACAGATCTAATAATTGCTATTTTACAGCGTATTGGTAGCCTCTTTGGATTTGGCGAGTTTTTGCCTAACAATGCCATAATGACCTGGGCCGGGCAGGCGATGTGCCGCGACGAGGTGGTGTTCCAACCGATCTGCAGTAACATTCTCTTCCTTGTCGGAGGGTGGAATGAAGAACAGCATAATGCGGTGAGCATCTACCTTTTATTGTACCCAAAATTAAGATTCATAAACTATAATCAGTTATAGTTTAGACCTGTAAACGATTATGACTGTAAAAGCTACCAAAAGCTTGCTACATCTTGCTATTGAGAGTATTGCTGTTGTTGAATACCGATAAAAATAAAGTACCATAATAATTATTTAGTTTATAAATTATAGTATAATATTTTATTTATAATCGTATCTTAAAAAAAATTTAATCGGGTCTTTGGTGATAATGAAATTGTCTTTTTACGTATTATTCCCTCCATTTCGTTTTTAATTATAAACAAAATAGAAAGTTTTCACTTACAAACAAAATCCTATTTTTAGAGTAAAAAAATAACAAACTGTTCTAAAATCATGTGTTTCATAAATAATATAAATAAAAAATCCAATTATTTTTTATAAAGATAAGTAAGGCATAATGTGGTAAAAGTGTCTCCTATTGTTCTAAGCAAAACAGTTATAACATACCCTCGATTTACAATATGTTAATGCCAGCTGTTCCCCGCGACTTCGCCCGCGTTAAATTTAATATATTTTTAGGGGGGAAACCTAATTCATTTTTCTTTTTCTGAAATTAAAGTTCGTGATGTTATAACGAGTAAGTTAGACTAAGTTTTTTTATAACATCATCGATCTGCCAGTGAAAGTCCCGTCGAAATCCGACCAGCTCTCGGAAATTAGCCCGAACAAACAGACAGACGGATAAAGAGACAGACAGAAGCATAAAGAGACAGATAGACGGACAAGCATTTAAAAAATGGTGATACTTACAAACATAGATACTGGTCAAGTTATGGATGTATTGTAGTAGAAAGTTATTTTGAATAGAAAACACACGCAGATGGGCCTGACAGAATGAATATGAACGAGGATAAAAACCAATACTTAACGACAAAAATAAACCCAGTACTCCCGGATTTTTATATATTGTGAACCATCGAGAAAACACAGTTTCTCGATGGTTCACAATATATAACTATTTTGCAGACTGCGATGCCACTCATTTTTGGACACACCCCCGCGGGAGCGTCGGTGCGTCAGTTCGCGCATTACGGACAAAGCATAGCCGATAAAGGCTTCCGTCGCTACGACTACGGCAGTTGGTTGGCCAACAGGAGAGCCTACGGATCGAGAAGACCTCCGAGTTACGATCTATCCAAAGTCACTACTCCAGTGTTCCTGCACTACTCAAACAGCGACCCCTTAGCGCACGTCAAGGATGTCGATACACTCTGGAGGGAACTCGGCAGACCTATCGGGAAATTCCTTATTCCTTTGGCCAGTTTTAGCCATTTAGACTTCCTGTGGGGTATCGACGCTAAGGAATTATTATACGATAGGGTCATCAATCTTATCCGAACGATGGATATCAATGGCTTTAGCGAAATGTAATCTATAATCAAATTTTTCAATCAATTTTTAAGGCAATAAATTATTCGGAAAGTTTAATATGTTATGATTTTTTAGATTTATTACCTATCTACTAATTATTTAAGATTACAACAAGAACAAGAAATCTGCCCTTTGTATTCACAAAGGGCAGATTTCTAAAACCTTGGCAGCTCAGTGATATTTGAATATGATTCAGTGAAGTATATTTTTATAGACCATGCTGCCAGTTATTTTTGGACACGCCCCCGCCGGAGCATCAGTGCGTCAGTTCGCGCATTACGGACAAAGCATAGCCGATAAAGGCTTCCGTCGCTACGATTACGGCAGTTGGTTGGCCAACAGGAGAGCCTACGGATCGAGAAGACCTCCGAGTTACGATCTATCCAAAGTCACGACTCCAGTGTTCTTGCATTATTCGGACAGTGACCCCTTGGCGCACGTCAATGATGTTGACAGGCTATGGAGAGAACTCGGCAGACCCATCGGTAAATTCCGCATCGCTTTGAGCACTTTCAGTCATTTAGATTTTGTTTGGGGTATCGATGCTAAGGAATTGTTATACGATAGGGTCATTAATCTTATTCATGCGATGGACGTCAACGGCTTCAGTGACGTTTAAGATTACTATCAAAACTCTTATCGCAAATTTCACGACTATTTTGTTTTGCAATAAATGTTTCAAAAAGCAAATCTTGTTATTGTTTTATTTATCAAATCTTTATCAAATCTTCGTGTTGGTAGGTGATGATTATGCAAAATTACGCTGTAAACAAGAAAAAACTTATATGTACTGTAACGCTTATTTGGCGTAAGCGACGGTTTATGCAAAGTAACATAAGTATCTATAAAATAAGCTACGACGAGAATTCTAATGAATTCCATGTATCTCTATAAAAACCTCATCCGTTCGAGATATGAGCGAGGTGAAGTTAACAAACGAGCCGGGTTTAATAGCATCACAAACTTTTTATTAGACTCAATTCAATCCAACTTTCTCTTGGTTATGAAAGTACAGTGGAAAGTAATTGCCTCCCTTCAATTTGTGTGCCTATTTGTATCTTTAGGTCTAGAATTTTAGACCTTTGTTGGCGTTTTACTTTTAACAGTAAAAAATAAAACCCAATATTTTCTCTATTGTTAAAAATAAAAAGTATGATTATACTGTCTAGATGATTATGACGTATGATTAGAAGTTTGGATCAGTAATTTACTATGCTGTCACAGTAAATTACTAATCTAAACTTCTGAAACTGAACTGACCTGAAAAAACAGGGGTTTCATCTCTAGAAGATGTTTGTAGGTAGATGTAATCTCTGGAAATACAAACCGTCATATGCGCATGAGACGTAACATACCCGTCTCGGGTGACGGGCGCAACGGTTTGTGACGTGGGTCTTCTCATACTCCGGTCGGGGAGGACCTAAATCGTATTGCTGTTGTTATGGGCGGAGGTAACCATTAGGTAAACATCAGGTGGGCTTTCAGCTCGTCATGTCACTATAGTTATATAAAAATAAAAAAAACACTACGCGGATGAAGTCTGTCAGAAAAAGTTATTATGAAGTTATTATGAATGGTATATATTACATTTTGAAATAAATATAATGTTGCTAAAAACTAAATATTGATTAATAGAGAATGAAAAGAAGACGTATCACCTTCTACAAACAAATTTTATTCGATTCTCATTCCATCACATACAAGTTTTCTTCAAGTACAACTGAAGTAATTTGTTAGTTTATATCCGCCGTGCCAAGTTTTAGTGAAGATCTGAATAGCTCCCACAAAGAGGGCAAAACTTTGGTGGATCTCGTCCGGGGCCGCTCCTACAGGTTTGTAGCCAGGATTTTATGTGAGGGCCCTTGTAGTTAACTTTTCATTTCGCCTTTACACCACCATTGTGATCTGTGTGCTTGAAGAACTTGTTGATCCTTTACGAAACTGATACCAAAGGTAAAGTATTATTTTTATAATGGCAATCCGGTGTTTTACGTAAAGTTAACTTTTTCCGAACTAATATTAGCTTGAAATCAGATTTTAATTTAATTATAATTATATGGTTCTAAAGTAGCTTAATAGTAGAAATATGTATTACACATCACTGATTTACAGCAGATTTTGATGATTGTTGATAAAAAAAATATCCAAATCAATCCGGTAAGAGCCTTAGAAATGTGCAGGCCTACATACTGCTACAAGACAAAGATTGGAAGAGAACCAAAAAAGACTACCAGATGAACTACATCGTATAAGCATTCCGGTTGGACTTTCCATTTCCGTGTGATGTGTCAATTACAAAAAATTACATGCTGTTACTAGTTATGCGCAGGGAAATAGTTATACTGTATCACAAAGTAGATAAAGAGGGCCGGCGTCTTTGTGTAATACAATGTATGACACAAAGAGGCACAACTGCGATTATGGTTTTAACTGAATTTGGGGGAACGGCCGACTGAGTTTATCCTGAACTTCGTACGGCCATGCATTGTAGGCGACCTTACATCGGCGACTGTATCTTCGTTCACATAAACTTTTTATACCCCGATTGCTCTGACTGCGGCCCTGCTTACCAGCGGGAATTAATTAACAGGGCCGGATGTCTAGTGGATAGATTTTGCTTTCGGATTCCAATCCACGTTTAGGAAAAATCCTGTTTTTGCAACGTTATCGTTTTTATTTATAATTATAGCGATATTTATTCGAATTACCCGGTATCCCAAACTGTTTATAGTATCTAGATAAGATGTCTCAGATAACTATTAACTAAGACGTTTTATTAATTAATCAATTATTAGGTAGAGTTTTGATCCTGTAGATCTTAGGTTACAAGAACTAATCTCAGTAGGGAGCAAATCTCTCAGTTTGCCATACTCTCTGTAGGGCAAATGCTCGGTTATGTTAGCCACCATCAAGCAACTGACGGTTTAGTTTGACAACCTCACTACTAGACGCTGAATGGCTTTCGGCGCTCTATTCTGATCTACCCGCTTAACATTAATGATATGAGATGGCCACTTATTTACATAAACTAATAAATTACTGATTAACAACATTAATACATTACTGATAGCCAAGCGTATCTAGTTGAACTCACAGTATTATTTGCATCCCTGTAAATAATACTGAGAGTCCAATTCAGAGAATATAACCGTAACAACTGTCGTGATAGGCAACAATAACTATAAAATATTTTTTATAATCTTAATATATATAAATTACGTGTCACGATGTTTGTCCGCGATGGACTCCTAAACTTAACCGATTTTAATCAAATTTGTACACCGTGTGCATTTTGATCCAACTTGAAAGATAGGATAGCTTACATCTCAATTTATGATCGCAATATTATCATATGACAAAAACGTTAGCCATAGCAACGCGTGGCCGGGTCAGCTAGTAAACATATTATATATATTATCAAACAATACCAGTCTTCAAACAAAAAACATGAATTCTAAAAATGTAATCATGAAGATTTGTATTTCGTAGACACTTCTAGGAAAGCTCTATGGTTAAGTAAAATGGATTCTCAAATCTCTGAGGGCGTCGTCCAGTCCGTTACATCATTTTGTTATGGATGAGACCGTAATTGTATATTTTTGTTGACCCTTTCAGACTTATGTTTTGAAGAGATAAAACAGTGTTGTTGAAAGATAGGGTATATTGGGGGACCCCCATATACCCTTAGGTCAATATCCTTAGGTCATGATATTACATCGCACAAGACGGTAATAAAAAATTATATATCTCTAGATCAGGTCGCCTTAATCGATGGATTATATCTGTACTTTTAAACTAATCCATGATAATACACAAAATGATTAGAAATGAATAATAAGATAACAATAATACTACTGTTGACAATATGCTAACACTGATTTTCTGATTCTTCTTTTCACTGATAAGGCTTTACGCAATTCGATGATTTGATTATTATTATAATTAACACACAAAATGGTGTGAACAAATCTCACACCATTATTTATTCATATCTGTATGCGGAATTACTCTTGGCAATTTTCTTTTGCCAGCATTTCAAGCATGGCAAGCAAGATTTTCTCGTCATAAGCTTAAATTGGGCAATATTAAGAGCAGTAAGCTGCTTTAAGTAGCAGTAGAACTTGTGCCAAGTTCGTCGGGAGAAGAACTGCCACCACACTTGGAATCTGCCGCCAAGTAGTAGTGCATGCATTACTGTGTTCCGGTGGAAGGTTTGGCTGGCAATATTAATAGAAGTCATTCTGAGTTGGATTACTGTTGTCATAGGCTTCGGTAACCACTTACCTACAGCCTTCAGCTCGTTCCGTCACATAATCACATAGCAAAATAGCTAGGTATTTAGTTTTTTGCTATTTCTGTCAAGAAGTTTTGTGAGAGACACTTAAGGAATGCAAAAAAATGGTTCTTGAAAGCAGCGAAAATAAAATAACGGCTAATGTAGAGCAGATTAGTGACACTCCGTAACCAAAGCGGTAAAACGGAATCTAATTTATATTCCTTGTGAGTTCAGCTGCGGATACGGACATCAGACCTTCTTACTAGAGGAAAATGTGAGATGACATAAATGAAAATAAATGAATCTTCCTTTCAGAATTTCAGAAATTTTATCATCCCGCTGGCGACATCTGAGTAATTTTCACTAAAATGTGGCACGTTTCTACTTACTAGTGATAATTAATAGAATAGTTACTATAGTACCTCTTACAAAAAAATAGTAACAGATCCTAATAATTCAGCGCAAGCAAGTTGAACACCTAACACTAAAACTATTCTAATTCTGAAAAGAGTAAGTATAGTTTATGAATCCGGTTGATTTGTGTTTTTCTTGAAACCGATAAAGTGACAAGAAGATCCCGCCGGACTTATCTAGTATCTTCTGTTAGTGTAAATCATTTTTAACCGCGGCATAACATTCGTGAATAAATTAATACACGATTCTTATTTCGCGACAAAATCGCGGCCGGCCAGTCGCGTGGGGATAGGTCCCAAATTTGATTCTAGTTGGCAAATAATAATGTACAATACAAAGTCTTGATTGCGATTTATTGTTCCGCGGTTGCATTATTCCCCATTGATGCAACCGTGGCTGTTAAAAAAAAGTCGCACCCGGACAGTCGCTTAGTGGAAAAATGGTCTAAGGGGTGAAGTCACAAAGCCAGCTCTACGGCACGCAAAACAGTCGTTATTCGTTTATTTGATTGATATTCTCCTCCATGATTTATGACTTGTTGAATCTTTTCCATTTGATCCAATTTGCAACTTCTGTTAAAGATTCTCTATTAGTGTATTACGTGTGTGTCAAATCCGGTTTTTTTAATGCCTGGGTTGTGGTCCAGCGTAATTCGGTTTTTTTTAGTTTTATCGTGTCATTGCGTATAAATCAAATGAAAAGTATCAATTAATAAAAATAATGTCTTTGAGCCAATTGTATTGAGCATATTGTTATAGTTTTAGATTAACGAGAAATAAACCAAATAATCGGCCTTATCAGTAATGATTATTTATTCTCCCCAGATGTACGGACAGCACGAAACTATAAGGATTATTTTTGCTTAAGAATACAAAAAAGTTAGCGATAATACAATACAAAAAAACCTTTATAATATTGTACAACAAACTTATGAACAATATAATACAAAGTAAACTTATAAAAACAAAGTGTATAATGTAGGAAAATAAATATAATATTATATATTCTGTAAAAATAACGGACCACTACTACTTATAATTTGAAACATAAATGCCTTATGAAAGCAAAACAAACAGACAGACAAGTAAACAGAATAGCCTAAGGCACGGAAATGGGGCACGGGGTTCTATATGAAAGTCTAATATTTTTATCTTATAAGCGGGTGACTGACATGAATGACATAATTGAGATCTAAAGGAATAAATGAGTTTGAGTTTGAGTGTGAGTTTTATTTCTACATTGGTATAGTAAGTAGTATTGATTTATATCTTAATAAAAAAATATCTTTAGACACAGATTCTCTAGTTCCATCGCCAGATAAAAGATAACGAGCTCAATTTTCCAGCTAAGCGATTCTTCTAAGTCTATCGTTTCTCTAGTAAAATAGCGTTTCGCAGCAATCTGATTGGGATCTTTGAATTTCAGATTCAAAAGGAAATAAAGCAATTTCGCGAGAAAAATGTAGCAACTCAGGTGGCAGCAATTTTATATCAAAGCTTTATGAACTGAAAAGCTAACTATAGATGATGCTATACTTAGTCAACATTTGTCGATAGGATAGTCGAAAATAGTGAACTTATGTGGTTGTGGGTGGTATGCCATTCGTTTTAATCTAGTATATCTATGGCTGCCAGTAGCTCAGTTAGTTCGTTATGAAGCAGTTCAACTTGTGCCGAGTTCGTCTGGAGAAGTTCTACTACCACACCTTTTAATCCGCCGACAGGGAGGACGGCAGTAACCATTTAAAATCAGGTGGGCTGTCAGCTCGACCCGTCACTTAAGTAAACATAGTTCGACTACGAACTGGGTAGTCTAAAACGGTTAACTTAGGAAACAGTGATCTATTTTGCTCTAACCTAGTAAATCAAATTGAGAACTGGCTCTTCGTTAACTCTTTAATAGCTTTCAGCTACTGGTTTATAGCTCAATGAATCTGCGCCGTAAGGTAAAGCAATAGTAAAAATAATCAATGTGTGTCTAGCACACACTACAACAAACAAGCAATATTATGACAATAAAAGCGGGTTTAATCACGCCCGCTTTTAAATAGCTGCCAGGTGGAGCGATGAATTACAGAAGGTAGTTGACAGAAAGTGGATGTGAAGAGTAGAAGATCATATTGAACTGATGCTGGTTGGTTGTGATGATTATGAAGTGAAGGCATAATTGCCAACATAGAAAAGAATTGCTTGAGTTATCAACGTAATTGCTTGAGTTATCGAATGTGATATAGTGGTTCAAGTTTCATGTTTACAAATCTAGGAAACAAAAATGCAAGTCTCTGAATATAAATTTGTATGGTCATATAATCAATTTACGAAATATATTCAAAATAAAATTGATTATTATCAAATTTTACCTACATTCAGAAACATAACCAAGAGCTTTTCGACCCCTAATTGCGTTTATATGTACAATAGTATTTCATCGAGGTTGCGAAGTGGTGGTGCAGTCGTAGAAAAGGCTTATTGGAATTCAGGGGAGGGCGCGACTTCGCGTGGTACCCAACGCTCGCCTTTCGGAATACGATACGATACCATACCAACACGGGATAGTGATGTGCACAATAAATAGTGCAAACAAGCAACAATACCTAAATTATATCTGCAAATTTGTTTGTGAGTGAATCGTGATCTTTTTAAAAGTTTGTATTTTTTATATCAAAAACATGTATACTAGGTTTTATGGCAAAAAATGTATACTAGTACTTAATACAGGCTAATTATGTACTTAACATAGTGGCGGCCTCCATTTTGAGACCATGACCATAACCAAGACCGCCATTAAACTTTTTATTTTGTATTGTAATATTATAAATGCGAATGTGAGTTTGTTTATTTAGTAGATTACCAATCAAATACAAAAATTTACGAGATGGCGCCGTATTATATTTTCAGCATTGTTGTTGTTAAAACGTTTTTTTTTTGTAAACAAATATGCATTTTACAAGAAATACTGGTAAACTTTTACAGCAAAATCCTATTTAAACACAAAATTTTATCCAAATCGTTAGAGCTATTTCCGAGTTCCGCGAATTAAATAAATAAATCTATAAATATTTAAACAAGAATTGCTCGTTTAAAGTAATAAGGTTAGGTAGTACCCAATATTGTCCTGCAGCTTATCCTCGAAAACCTTCTCCGACCAAAGATTTGTGCTATCGCTAGAGTGTTAATAGATACCGTTAATTCACAAATTTTATTTGTTTTTCTTTAACAAATATTCGATTTTTGTTATTTAATTTCTTTACTATAAAGTGTTATCTCTACCTATTTAATATATACGCGAGATTCATCCCACATTTCCGAGTTCTTAAGTACATACACACAAGTTTTTGAAGCTAACAAGTAGTCACTCGTATAGCTGTATTAAGTTTAAGTATGAAGAGTGTGGGCGCTGGTGAAATGTAAAACATTAATATACCTCACTTTAGGTTCTAGAGAGGCAGGCGCATTGCGATGCCACTTGGTACTTATTTTTATTAACTTATATGACAATATATTTTATTATTATTATTCCTTTACAATTAAATTATGGTTGTAATAAGGGTTTTGCAAATAAGTGCTTTGATTTTTCTTATTCTTCTTATTATTCTGATGGATTGATACTTTCCTAAGTTACTACCTACGTATTGCTTATATTGTAGGCAGAGGTTATAGTCATCTTCTCAACTTTGGGTGGAATCGGTGATTCTAAATCTTAATGTTCATTTCAATTATAACTTGAAACGAGTTACCAAGAATTGATGTCCATCTTTAGAGATTGATCACAATGTTTAACCTTTTCTTTTAGTTAGACGAATTTTGAATTAGGATAACTTTAAACAATAAGAATTGAAATTTTAAAGAAGGTTTTGTAACACGCAATTCAGGGATGATTTCTATTAAATATATTATTGTATATAATACGTATAACATCTTACGAAAATAATCTAGCTCACAGCGGCCTTATTATAGTTTCATTCAGAGAGTAAGGTCTAACAGATAATATTAAATCTAACAGATTGGACTTTCTATTTCTATACCTACCTCTCTACGTACCTTGTTATATTAGTATACAATATGTAGAAAAATAACTAAAAATGTATTTTTTTATAAACCACTACAATTAATGCAAATTTGCGTCAGAAAACTATTGAAAAAAGCTTCATTCCACAAGGCGGTTTACGTAAGAAAAGGGTTCATACGCTGTCATTAGCATATCCAAGTGATCTGCATATAAATAGGTATGTAAGTACCTTCTTACCTCACCGACAAAGGCTAAGGGACCATTTCCACGGGCGAATGTATCGTAGCGGTAGTCTCACTATGCCGTGAAATTCAATAGCAACTATACGAACTCTCCAGACGCGATATCATCGGTGGGATACGACTGGTTGTAATTATTTGTGTAAGTGTGAATCAACAAATAGATTAAGAAAATGGACTACCTTTGGAAGCTGCTAATTACGCCGTTTAATCTGGCTACGAAAAGGTATCGTGACTGCTCAATCTGCCGCAATTACAAAGAACAAACACACTCAGTATTAGTGTATTATTTGTGAAGGTATATATACATTTAGTTAAACTATGCTTTATCTTTTATTTGTAGTACTATACCAAAAGTTTGAACCACCAAGTTGGTTAGTAGTGTTAAGTTCCCTGCTGACCTTCGTGCTGAAGTATTAAATAATACCTAACACAGTGGTACAAGAACGCTACAATAGATGGCGCTGTAAACATTCTGCCTACATCGCGCAAACGCAATTATTTGGGAGTTTAAACAATAGGCTTCGCTGACCCCGAGAACAATGCCCGCTCGGTCGATCTTCCCTTTTATTGTATTGTATAGATTGACAAAGTGTACCAGCTCTCTAAGGCAACTATAACCTCCCTATGGCGAAGACAGCCTCTGAAAGGGTTCGATAAGATAAGGTCGCAAGGCTTGCTATTAAACATTTTAATTAAAATTATTTATGAACGTGTCCAACGTCGCTTGCAGGCGTTCTAATAAATAATAAGTTCTTTATGTATTACCTTTATTTTAGACAACCTGATTCACGTGACTTTTCTTGATTCCCGATTTGGATGTTAATGGTAAGGAGTACCAGAGCGCGCAAGAAATAAGAAATAAAAGTCGGCTCCGTGACTTAGTAGTACCACTGCCTTCGACGCGAGGGGTCTCAGGTTCGATTCCTTTGTTTGGTGAGCATGAAGTTTGTTCTCTGTTCTTGGGTGTTTGTCTTGTGTTTCTGTGTTTGTCCATGCCATCTGCGACACAGGGAATCCTGAGTGTAAACGTTTATTTCTTTTTCTTTTTTTTCTTTCACTTGTTTGGTATGGTCCTACAAGTTATAATATTGTTGTGCGCGGTTTTTGAATGAACTTTATGATTTTGTTCACAGATGGCTTTGACGTACGACTTATAACTAAATTTTGATATGATATGAACAGACGGCCCACCTGATGTTAAACGGTTACCGACGTCTATGGTATATTCGCGGCGGAATACCAGGTGTGGTTTGCAAAACTTCTCCTGACAATCTAGGCTCCAGGCTCCAGGCTCCAGGCTCTAGGCTCTACAATTACGTTATGTTGATCTTTCGCACCACCCCGGGGACATGTCGCAAAGAAACGGCATACTCCCAAGGGAGGCACAGTAAAAAATTAGTTTGGGAAGCCCTTTCCTAGAGTATAAAAATAGTAGAGAGTGTAAGTAATATTATGGCAAGAACAAAGCTTTGTGCCAAAGGCCTTTCTTACGATTTCAAAGGTCTTCGGGCTTTCGTAAACAAGTCACTCGTTTCTTTTAAGTATGCTAATAAATTGCAGAAGCTTCTGTTAAGACTTAGTTAACTAATCGCCATGTAGCTTTTAGAAGTTTGTGGGGTGGTAAACATTGTCAACAATAGGTAGGTATATATTTCCCTTTTTTGTTGAATTTTAGCCGTTACAAAACTTTTTGTGGTTGTAGAGTGAGTGAGAGTGTTTAACTTGAGATTGTTAAGCATAAAGTAACAATTTATGATGAAAAGTATGATATTGTTATGTTACGGTATTTACTGGCCTCATAGCTGATTGGTAAGATCTGCTTTCTGCGCTGTAAGTCCTGAGTTTGATTTCTATCCAGGACATGCGTTTCTGTGACGAACATAGATGTTTGTTTTTGTCCATTACACCTATCACATGGGGAATAGGTACAAGTATAACTATAAGTGACGGCTCCGTGGCTTAGTTGGTAGTAGCCTTGCCATCGAAGCGAGGGGTCCCGGGTTCGATTCCCGGCCGGGGCATACTTTGTGTGTTGAGCATGAAGTTTGTTCTCGGGTCTTGGGTGTTTGTCTTGTGTTTCTGTGTTTGTCCATGCCATCTGCGACACTGGGAATCCTAGTACAGAGGTATGAGTGTGTAAACGTTTATAACGTTTATGAACACTCATACATTTATATTAGGACAAGCTGACCCGGCCACGCGTTGCTGTGGTTAACGTTTTAGACAAATAATTTGCAATAAAATAATATTGCGATCATAAATTGAGCTATCCTATCTTTCAAGTTGGATCAAACTGCACACAGTGTACAAATATGATTAAAATCGGTTAAGAAGTTTAGGAGGCCATCGCGGACAAACATCGTGACACGTAATTTATATATATTAAGATTACCTTTACGCATTATTATTATTATATTTATTTAGATCTCGCGCCGCTTGTCGCCCTTACGAGCGACTATATTAACAGCACAATGTGTCGATAATGAAATTTCGACGCATCATATCCTGGGCTGAACTAGCTAAAAGCGGGGAATATAGTTATTTAATGCAATAACCGATCCAGGCAGCCTACGACCTCAGCCAGTTAACTAACTTTGATAACGATCTCAAAACCGCCTCCTAACTTAATTGCCATTTATTCGAGGCTAGAAAGAAACCCTGGTGCAATGTGGTTTGTGAGAGGTTAATTCTATGGGGAAATCTACGATTCGTGACTTTGGTTACGGCTCTTTTAGGATACGAATGTTACGGGAAACTAATATGGCATGCAGGAACGCATAACATGTTTCAACATGTTTTACACATATATTACTGATAGTTACTTAAACCACCCCATCTCTCTAGTATTCATTACTTATTTTTACCCGCGGCTTCGCTCGCGATTTGATTTTGTCAACCAATCGTTGATTATGTCAACCAATTTCGGTTGTCTCATACAAAGCCACTCCCTATAAGTTTTTAGCAAGTAAAAGTAGCGTATAACCGTCTCCAGGGTCTATCTCTATATCAAAATTCATCATAATCGATTTAGCGGTTTAGGCGTGAAAGCGTAACAAACAAACAAACAAACTTTGCATTTATGATATTAGTACTCGCCCCGCGTTTATCTGCGTAGTTCCCGTTCCCGTGAGAATACGTGGATAAAATATGTTACACGCTGATAATGTATTTTTCCAGTGGTGAAAGAATTTTTTAAGTCGGTTTTGTGGTTTGTTCGTGAAATCGTAACAAACAACTAAACTCACTTTCACATTTATAATATTAGTTAGGATAAATAGGATCTGAGGTAATGCCTTTTTGGTAGATAGTAAAATTATTTTAAAAATGACAAGTTTTAGTGCAGGAGATGTATAATTGATAGACTAAACTCCGCCACAAATACTAAATGAAACACAAAATGCAAACGATGGCCTAATCCCCGCAAAATGTAAAGAAAAGTACTTAACTGCCTACGATAGTTTCCTACAATGGAAGAGCAAGAAAATGTGTTTTAGGCTTTTATTTCTCTGAACTCGCCAATTCATACAAACCCAGCTCCCTGTGGTGCATCTATCCTAAGAACCATGGTTAATCTCAAATGGTGTTTGTGTTGATATGATGTTGTTTTAATAATTAGACGATATAAGCAATACATGTATGTTAAATGTGTTGAAAAACGTCGTATGAAACTCGTGAGCTCTGTTGCTCGGATGAATTTTGCCCTCGCCTACGGTTGGGGCTGGAACCCACAGCATCGTGTGTAATGGGCAACTTAGCTCGCTTGTATCAAAATATACTATTAAGAGTATTTACTAAAGAGTCCTCCGCTGCACCCAGGAGTCAAAATAACGCCCTCGTCGTAAAAATATAATTTTGGTCCCTTATGCTACGGTAGATCCACTATTTGTTATTCTATATACGGTGTCCTATTATAGACGGACCGGTGCGGTACATTTTTGAGGTCTGCACCTGCTGTGCTATCTGTACTGTACTGAGAAACCTATACCACAGAACTAATAGTAATATCAGGTACAGAAGGATAAGTTTTTGGAGACATTTAAATATATATATTCTTGCGACACCTCAATAAAGAGCAAATTTAGCTCGCAGAATGCTGCATCATATCTTATATTGATAAATGCCTTAAGTTAGGACAATACATCTTAGGTATTCTGAAGTTCACTGCAAAGGTTCAAATATATCTAAAAGCTTTCGAAACCAACTTCAGAGTAGCTGAAATACATTGTAAAAACTTTACTGGCACAACTATCGTATCACTAAACACGAAAACATCTGTTGCTGTGACTGCGATGAATCACCCGCAGATTGTATGTAAAACAGCCCCACAAGTGGGGTTGCACGAAGTAGGTATGAGTCTGAACTATAGAGCAGAATGAACCCTTGACCTGTCTCACCCCAGAAAATTATGTAGCAGGTAGATTTTACGTTTCCGCAAACCGTCCATCTGTCGGCCCCAACAGATGGATACGAGGTCATCGCTTTACAAACGTGTAGCATCCAATATGATGCAGGAATTTTAATTTATTTATAGAGGTAGATATACTTACTTTAAACCTTAGTGTTTTATCGTTCATGTTTTCCAGGACGCTGCAGCAAATTGAATCCATTTCAAGCCCCTACAAAGGCTGAACATTAAACAGGTTTCCTGCTTCTCTGCTGGCTTTTGATTCTATTACCTGGAGCCCTTTGGTTATTTTACATCGGTTAAGTGAAATTGCTTTGCAGACTTTTTCTATTATGAAACATCAGAGATAATTTAGCATTATATTTGTATTAGGGCGGATCACCAATTAAGCTTTTTATAAATCCAAATTCAAAGTATTTTTATTTTAATTTATTCTTATATTATTATTATACTAGTTTTGCCCGCGACTTCACCCGCGTGGACTAAGATCTATCCCTATATACAATAATCTGGTCGTTACTTTTATTAAACTTTTGTTTTAAGTCAAAGTCAAAATACTTTATTTCTGTTGAAAAGATATAACTTGGGTTTTATTAATTAGGCAAGGTATAGGCTTGATTGGATGATGATTTAAAATCAAATGGGGAGTTCGCTTTAACTGCTTTACGGGTTGTCATTGTGCACTGATCCCATACTATATAGCAGCAATTACGTAGAACCTTTGCTTTGTTGTTATTTCTAGAAATGTTGCAAACTGGACTCCAAGTTTCAAGTTCAAAATTCCAAGTCTTGTTTGAAAAGAAGAATGTTTTAAGATTGGATTGCTTTTTGCACGGTCCGCCATCCTTGGCTGTTTCCTTCTTTAGCAATTCCAATTATTTATATGGGCACGTTCCTGAAAATTCAACTTCTATAATATAGTTTACAGAGAAGCGTTATCGTAAATTATACATTTGCATCGGTTGTAGCTTCACATACGTAGTTCATCGTCCAATCAAGCCAATTAACCTGCTCAATTAACGAAACCCAGTTGCTCGCGTCCGTAGGTGTGTACCCTTTGATTCCCTACACGTATCCCCTGGGTGGTGCTATAGGAGCAAACAAAAGTAGTAGTAGAACTTGCGCCAGGTTCGTCCGGAGAGGTACTGCCACTACACTTGGAATCTAGTAGTGTAGAACACAGTAATGCTAGCATTACTGTGTTCCGGTGGAAGGGTGTAGGTGCCGGTGAAATCACATGCGCATGAGACGTATCATCCCCGTCTCGGGTGATGGACGCAGCAGGATGAATGCGAATGTGTAAGATCCAAATCTTATAATGACTACTGCTATCATGGGCGAGGGTCGCCACTTAACACCAGGTGGCCCCTCACATTGTCCATCACATATTCACATTAAAAAAAAAGTCTTCAAAATTCACCGCAAATAAAGTATGTTGATTTTGACTGCAAACAAAAGTACTTAATAGTAACGACCAGATATAATAAGCATCACATTATATATTTTATCCTCTACTGGGATAGTCTCTACTACATCCACGAGGACGAAGTTGCGGGCACAGCTTGTTAGCCAATAAAAACGTAAATTATACAAAGCATCTAGCGCAATCTTGGCAAGCGCGGCCATTGTTCAAAGCTGAAATCCCTGAAGTAAATATTCATTGTTCGTTGCTCTACAATATTGATATTAATTGTGTCCACCATTACGAGGCCCTAATTGATGATTTGCATGCTGAGCACGTGTTCAAGCCCGTAGTAAACACGCTCATTAGTGCCGAGTGCACTGCAAACATCAACCACTTGCTGCCAAGGTACTGCAATTTAGTTTGCACCTCTCTTTATTGAGGCCGATTTTGATCTTTGGTCATTTCAATGCCTTATTACCGCACAGCTCTCATTTTGTACCTTTAGCTATTTTTTGTTTTCCTAGCAGGATCTTCCAAAATACCAATTCAGATTAAAGCAGTTATAATATACATGTAATAAAAAAACGTAAAGGCAACCATTCACTCTGAGATCTAAATAAGCTGTCAAAGATCTCTATTAAAATATTCCTTGTACTGCACTGTATTGAAATGAGAAGGTGACAATATCATTGGTTTTTCATACTGAGCTCCTAATTAAAATGCATAAAAGGTTCAATCAAGAAGCTTGCAGCCCCCCTGCTAAAGCTGCCAATCAGTGATAGGTTTCACAATACCTAGTTCGCTGACGCTAATATTGAATTAGCCGCTGAATTGAGAACCTTTGTTCATCCAGCATACAAAACTTACACCCCGACTGATGAAATTTAAATGAATTGCTTTCTGATCAAAAATGGCCCATCGCGATTGTTTTGAAATAAAACTATTTGCAGCACCTTCTACGCGTAGCGTCTATCTTATTCGTTGAATTTGTGACTTGGAGCGTTGTTTGCTCAGTTGTTAGTTAAGGGTTCGAATCCTATAATGAGCTTGAGATTCGGGTTCAAGATAACATGGTGTGGAACAGCATGATAGTATGGCAAGTACACGCGAACAGTGTTTTTGTGCATACCTAAAGAATGAGTGACTGACTTTTTAATTTAAACCCGTGTTAATTTTAATAACAGTCCGCCTTATGCCAAGTGGTTTTTCCTCCCTTAGTACAATATATTTCCCTCGTATTTGTTGTTACGGGTACTCATGCAAGTCATGTTGCGAGATATGTTGCGTGACTCTAGAAAATATTCTCAACTATTTGCTACGAAGCGTAGCAATAATCTACGGCTCGTACAATTTTATCTTTTGTTTAAGTCTGAAGTTAGAAATTACAAATAAATTGGATAAATTTGATAGGAATTAATTAATAGTATATGCAAATAAATAAAATTGAAGTATATGTTTGTAATTTCATAATAACAGCTTTTACTAAATGCATTTAAAAGTATATACGGTACATATAACGGTACATATATAAAAAGAACCATATATATTTTTATAGGTACTTTATTTAAAGCCAGGAACACAAGTTTCATTGTTACAAACAAGTTTCATAAAAAATAATAAGCACTAACAAAATTCAAATACATAAATTCGGTTTACAGTAGCATATTAGGTTCACAGTAAGCCGTGTAATTTACAGATACAAGACACAGAAAGTTATAGCTCTAACTTTGCTCTTATTTGACGCAGGCATTTATGAATCTTAAAGGCAACTGTCGTGCCACAAAACTTTGTTGGTCTCTAAATACTTGTAAAATGTTGCGTAAAAATTTTAGTGTCTTTTAAACCTTATCGGGCTATAGCAGACGAGATTATTTTAGAAAGTTTTTAACCAGATACAAATGTTTTATGGCACAACTCCGAAGGGTTATTGAAAGAATATAAACAAGAGTACTTAAAGTATTATGTAATATTTTTATAAAAAAAGTGGTAAATGTTTATACACTATGAAATGTTTTACAACTTCAAAGGCTGGCGGCAGCAATTCCAAACGTATTGAACTTTTATCGAAAGCTATTCCAATTAAAACAAACCCATGAAGAAGTATATAAAATTTCATATAAATCGCTTCTGTACATTTATATATAAAAAGATTATTGCAATATTGTTTTAAAAATAAATGTTTCAAAATATATTTTTAGTTTTGAGTATGTTAAATACATTTTTTCTTAATTTAATTGACTTGAATGGTCTGCCTTTGCGAATGAAACAACACAGGGATATTTTCAAGACAGCGTTTTAAAATAAATGCTCAAGTAATACGCTTGAAACGTCGCGCGTTCATTTCGGAAAGGCGGGACTTTCAGAAAACGATTTCCTGCAAAATTAGAAGAATGTACGCTCTGACGATTCGCATCCGATGCGTCTCTAAAATGCGCTCACTGTTTAATTTAAAATATGTCTCTCACGAAGAAGAAATCTCAGCGATATGAAACTTGGATAGAATTCATCTGGCGTAATTGTACCTTTTTGTATAATATAGACACCGAGTTTAAGGATCACGACACACATAACTGCTCAATATACTGCTGTGACATTTAAGTGAGACCAATATATTAAATATAATTAAATATATAATATTAAAACTTTAACCTGCATCATTTTGCATTTTTCTCATCCATATTATTTAATTACATCACTATGATCGGATGGAAACCAGATAACTTCAAACCAAAACCATACACTACTTCAGACCTCCCTTTATATACCAATATTTATTTTCATATTCCTACAAATCCAAAATTAGACAAGTATACAATCCTAAAGTTGATATAGACATGTATAAGTATAATAAATAATATACATTTTAAGACATCAATACATTTTCTAATACTTGTATACACATGAAATATTACTCCTAGTATTATTTATTTTTTTATCTCAATCAATTTTTATTATATCTTACGATGAAATCAGTCGTCAAAGACTATTCAAGTAGGTATATTTATATTTTCCAAATGTTTACACCTAATATGAGACGGCTTATACAAAGCTCTTAATCTGCTTATATTTTTTTACATAACTTTATGCGTAAAACATCAATAGGTTCTCGAACCACATAGATAATATTCTAAAAAAGCTATTAGTGATGGGAATCGACTGAAACAAAGTGAATAATGAAAACACTTTAGTTGTTTTCTATTATGTGCTGATAACATGCATAATGATAGTTTTACGAATATCTATCAGTTATGAGCAAAAATTCTTTGCATAAGTACAAACGCGTAAGATGAAATTTAGATTAAGTACAAAATATTGATTGGATATGATGATAGGTAGTACATTTACAATGTATGTTCAATATAATTTGAGAAGAGTTAGATATGAAATCGATAACTAGTCTTACATTATTTGGTCGGGAAAATCTAATAGAGACTAATAGCTAAAGACATAAGCTCTGAAGGGTGCATACTATCTACACACATAAATCGCTTTGAAATATTACATTTACACATAAGAATCATGTATATTCTCTCGAAGGTAAGAGTTACACAGTCTTGTATTATACAATATATATTTTACATTAATACTGATGTGTATTATTAAATTCTGACAAAGTATAGTAAAATATGATATAAGTTCCTATTTTATTAAGTTGTAGAAAAAATTTGAGAACAAAAAATTGATTCATAAAATATTACTCTTTGGTAAAATAGTTATAAATATTGTCGTCATTTAATGGACGTTGTGCGCCGATAAAAGTAGCATGAAATAAAGAATATAATAATTGTAGTATAGTCAAAAATAGAGAGGGTAAAAATAATAGAAAATATTTATTGTTCGGCAAAGCGCAGCTTCTGCTTCTTGACGAAGTCTTGGGCGAGTTTATCGTTGGTGCGCGATTCGCAAATTTGCAAGATGGGGTGATCTGAAAATTGTTAGAAAATTGCGTTTACGTCATCAGAGAACTGATATATAAGAGCAATCCGTTCAAATGTCTACAAATGATATCACATTTTGGTACACATGTTGAAATAATGTATGTTTATCACTTTTACTTTACCCATGAACGACTTCGAAATTACAGAGAGCCATCTTACTAGTAATAGAGTGTCACGATCTTTTATTTAATAATAAAATTACCGATAAAGAATGAATTCAGTCGTTTGATGGGCATCCATGGCAATTATTGTTTCAAGTAATACCGACAAATTATGCAATGCAAAAATCTAATAATCAACCAAGTTAAGGGTTTAATTAAGTTTATTAAGTTAAGTTATGGTTACACAGTCTTTTTTTACTAGTTTCGAACACTCTTTCATTTTTTGATCATATACGTAGTTATTAGCACTTATAAAACATTCTGTTAAGTGTTCTGTTATGTTTTACTCTTAGTGTAGTCTAGTCATTTGGAGGGTAGGTCGCACCTAAACGCGAAAACAAGAGTCGTTTCGGTCACGTCTCGCCCGGGCTCGATGATCGACGCAGTACTTGTAAATAAATTGAAACAAAAATATAGTGAGTAGGTCGATGTCTCACAAGCCTGTTTTGTAGTGTTACTTCCTTTTTTTGTGGGCTTTTGGCGAGGACTCTCGTCCAGAGTGACCGGCTAAGAGAGTGGGAGATCCTACGACCCCGTCATCGCAGGCGGGGTCGTACGGTCGGCAGGGTCGGCGGGGTGATAACGTTATCGGGTTCACCAAAAATATGTCTTAGTCTAGAGAGACAAGAGGTTACTTACTTCGATCATGCAGCTGCATTAGCGGTAGCTCAACTGGGCGTAGCGGGTCAGGTGGCGCGTTGCTGTTAACACCTGGCACGCGTGCAAGTGAGACAAATGCCTCGCCTGCGAAGTCATCAGCTGTCAGTACGTCCTTGTCCCACACCGATATTGCCAGCACCGCGTCTCCGGAGCGTACAGAGTCTATGCACACGTTGAATTCGAAGCATTCGTCCCAAACCGGGTTCAGAGTTTTCTAAGGAAAAGTATTGAAATCGTTACTTCATTGTTTAGTTTTGCATACTGCAGTGTGAATTGGCCTACGTTATTGCAACTGGTATAATGCGAAGTTGTTTAATTCAAGTCGGACGCATCGGCATTGTTGGTATGTATGTGTATATTATGAAATGTCGCTGCGGTAGAACAGTTTCACTTATCAATTTACTCTTCTAATAAAGACTAGTACTTACATAAATTGACACCTGTTCAAGTACCTGTCCAATTAGCTTACCTTTTGCACATTGGTGACTTGTTCGTGAGTCTTATGGAAGAGTCGTTTCGGAAAGAGTTCGAGCACAACGAAGGGGTCGCTCAGTCCGTTCGGATCCAGAGGTATGACGTCACGCGCTGACAGAACTTCCACGCACAGCGCATCGTGGTTGATGTAAACCCTGGTAAACAGTCAAGGTCAATATGCGCAGTTTCTAGGAAGCTACGGTGAAAGTCAAGGTTAACTAGGTAAAATGTCTGGTGTAAATTATCGAGTGATTTACGACGATGCTTTATAGAGCAAATCGTGAATGTTAACCCTTGGTTAACGGTTAGGGTCAAAACTTACAGCGTGCGAAGCTTGTATGAAGCTATGATGGATTCAATTATAGTAGGGCCGTTAACATCTCAGTCTTTGGGTCATAAACATATTGATGGTATCTCTATCTCCCTTGCCCTCGTTAGGCTTACGGAGGGCCATAGTGTTGTACGTAATAAAGCATCGATAAATTATACTTGTACTTACAGAAAACCATTAGAATATCTAATTAAATTTTTAACAAAATTCATGTTTTCAGGGTCACTTTTTAGTTCATTTAAAAACAAAAACACGTTATTTATGACTGTCCGATTTGCAGATTAATATCACCATTTATTTTCTTAAATTCCAGGTTAGCGAATACCTAAATACTCCATTTTGCACAAAAACGAGTATCGCAAACGAAGGAAAACAGGGAATGTTAATAACATCATTTAAGAATAAAAATGAAAAAAATATCATTACTGTCAGGCGCTTTTTCATACATCCAATCAGAGAAAGCGTACCTAATGAAGGTTACTTTGTCGCATTGACCGCGCGTTCGAGTAAAGGCAGGTAGCAAGTTATCGATAATTATTTACAAGTCGCTTGCACATTCCTATTGTTTCGGGCATTTATGACAAAAATCGGATGTTGCATAAAAATCTATGCAAACACCTAGTTTGACACCTACCTGACAAGAATAGAACCGTACGGAGACGGTAGATGCGTTCTCGTCTGCTCCTGGAGTCGGTCAGCGAGCCAGAGCTCTATAAGTTGTTCTGTGGTGGCTTGGTGATACTTCATTCTCTGTTCCAAACGTGTCCATTCTGGGTTATGGACTTCAGTCATTGGGAGGCCTGGTTGAAACGGTATATTTCTTAAGTGTTTTTCTTAATTACGAGGTTTCAAAATGCATGTCTTCAAGTTTTTGTTTAGTAAAATCAAAAATGCTGGGTACCGATTATTAATAAGTGTATTTGTTAGATTAGACAAACTATAATTCACGTTAGCGCCTTGGTGACCGCTGTTTGCATTCGAACCAACTCAGACTAGCTCTGAGTTGGTTCGAATGCAAAAAACTTGTGAAGGAAGGATGTACCAACCTACATCATGCCAATATCTAACGTACTTGTAAATTCTTACAACAGTTGTGAAAAAAAAGCGCAAGTTGTTTAATATTGCAAAATTTCTATTTGAAAAAATATACCAATTAAGTGACTTTTCTTTCGTATCATTTATAATGAATATTATACCTTACAAGCGAAAACTTACCTTTTCCCTCAGCATGGAAAAACTCTGCAAGCAGATCAAGGGCTTCCTTTAGGCGATCATGGTAGACCCTGGGCTTCTCAGCACCCCCTGCGTCAGCTTGGGCCGACATTTCTTTAAGCACGGCACTCCAGCACCCAGCTAACGCGCGGGTAAAAGCCCGCGGAAGAAGCCACGTATTCAGTGCCGAAAGGTGCTGGTCTAGAAACTCCAAAAGTGGAGTAATTGCCTGTATCAATTGAGAAAATAATATAAAGGATAATTCCAAGCCCCTGTAAGTTCACCGCAAAAAAAAAAAATGTTATCTTTACCTACATATACAAAACCTACAATTCATAAGCACATATGCAAATCGCTAAATCAATAGAACCAATGGCGGTATCTATACTTTGTACTGAATTCATGAAATTGACGCTGTGTTTCTTACATCTAGGCATTTCAACCCGTTTGTAATTTGGTATCGGATAATTTTAATTTTTGGGGGAAATGTCTATGGGTATGTTTTACCCTTTAAAATCACCACACGAACGCCCTGGTTACAAAAGGAGCAACTAAAGATAGCAGTAACTTGTGCCAATCTGTGCGGATAGCAAGTGCTTTCGCCACAAACATTTAATATGCATCTGCTGTCAGGAGTCCATACGAGGTGAAAAACCACCTTACACAGTAGGCGCCTGGCCAACGTACCTAGCCAGCTCCAGAGCAACTGAAGCTCGTATTCGCCTGTGTCCCTTCTAGAAAATTCCATACCTGTGGTGTAGGCAGTGTGTCAGGAGACCAGGCGAGATGGAAGACAGCCTTGCGTAGAGGAGGCCTGGCGCGGGCTGCCAGCGGAGTAGCGGCGCGCGATGAGCGAGCGTCCAACGTGCCTAGCGCGCCCCGAACCAGCTGACGGGCGTTCTCATCCCTTTCGCTTCTACAAATATTTTATTCTGACAAAGGTCTGCTCAGCTAACAGATCAATCGACGAACCAATGAACAACTATTATATTATTTTAAAACTATGGATGTTATTTCTAGGAATTTTGCCTATAAATACAGATATAACAGCGAAGTCCCGCACGTAAAACCCATAAATACTGCGATGAAATGCAGCTTCCAAGAGTTAAAATCACCACATAACTTAGAATAAGTCACGAACCAGTTTGTCGCTATAATAGCTTCTTTAAAACTTTCGCATAGTGTGCGTACTCGTGCGTATTCTGTGACACGCGGAGTTCTGAATACCTTACTGCTCGCAGTTCAAACCCATTTACTACAATTTTATTCGTTGGCTGACAATATAACGGCTACTTAGCTTAGTTTTTAAAATAAAGTAGTTAAGGCATCAAGCAAGTCCTCAATACCTAGTAGATGTATAAAGCAAAGTATTCAATTTAGGGAAACTTTAAAAAAAAACTCCCTTTTATTCATTTCAATTATTAATTCGCTTGAAAGTTCAATTTCTATGCGTTTGCATACTTGGAATATCATATCTATGTAAAAACTCTATGTTTAACAATAATTTGAATTATTTCGGATTTCAAAACTAATTTTCGCCCACACACCTAAACCACGAGCTTTCAAAGTGCGGAGTACGAAAAGTTTCCGTATCAAAATGTTGGGCAACTTCGTACATAAACAGAAGATACTCCAAAGCTAAATCCCTAGTCAATTTGTTGCTAAGGACTATTAAACTCTGGCATAACTGCTGTGTTGTACGATGTTTGCCAGCTTTCTCTTTGAAAACAATTTGTATATTTCTTGGCAACAAATCTGTCGGGATAACATAAGAAAACTTTACCAAGCACTCACAATAGGCAGGTGATGAAGGTTATACTTTGTACAATATCAACTGCTGGTCATCGAAATAGCAATTAATAAATTAAACAAATTACTAAACGTCTTTTTGAAAATTCTTAACTTAAATTATAAAAATTATTAAAATTATCTATTTATAAATTTGTTAATGAATAAGGCCCTTGCTTATCTGTAGTACGTAATTGGTATAATCACTGATATTAGACTAAGCAGTTCAGTATATATCGTAATGCATATAACTATTGTGTGTATTTTAAAAGTATTGCTGAATAAATATTCTTATTCTTTAGATTGGATAGGTACCTAAGGAAAATCCTTAACTCCTAAGCTTCCTAACAAGTTATAATAAAATATGTATAAAATTGAAAACGTCATTGTGAAAGCTAGTCATGTCATTTTATATTTTACATATAAATTGAAATATTCACTGTTTATAGCAGCGGTGAATAATATCAAAACGTTTCCACATTTTTGTAACGTTTTCTCAGTATTTGCTTGCACTTACATGTGTTCATCGTCGTACTCGGAGAGCGAGCGGCGAACGTATTCCAAATTATTCACGATCGTGCATATCTCCTCTGTGGTTTTATTTTGGCCTGCGATAAAAAAATATTACTGAGATATTGCTACGAGCACGTTTTCATGGCACTGCTAATTGCTTTTACAGTTTATTTGTACAAATCTGAACAAGACATTCGTTATAACAACACCAAAACGGCCGGCGGTTAATGGAAACAATATTTTATTATTGCGAACGTTGTAAAATTCAAGAAAGGTCGTCGTGAGGTACTTTCTTTAAGTTCTGGAATTGTTCGACATCAAGCAATTTGTAGGGAGTGTTCGCTTTTCACAAATTTTCATTATTCCAGAAAGCTTAATTTCATAAAATAGAAAGTTACTATGAAACACCATTTTATCATTAAAGGTCAACGGCACCTGTCTTTTTTATCCGACTGCGGCAGAAGGAGGGTTATGTTATTCGAATGCATGTATGTATATTTCTTTGGCACGCTCTGTAGCCTAAACGGTTTGATTGATTTTAGCTTGAGAGGTGTCGTTAGATTTGTCTTAATTGTGAGTATGGCACTGGTTAAAACAAAATTATATTATATAAATTAAAACGACTTATTTTTAAGCCATATTGTCTTCATTATCTTTTGTCAAAACCTGTGTGGTATCAAAATACAAGATTTTATAAATATCTTACAAAAATATATATATACAATCCATATGTTACAATGTTATTTGGATTTTTTCACGCAGTGATTTTCTTTAATAATTACTTGTATAGCTGTTTTTATGAGATATTTACGTGTAGATGTCATGTCTTCGAATTTGGTTCTAATAATTTCCCCATGATGTTCTCCATCTCATTTAAACAGGTTTTGAGTTGACCCAGCAACCTTCAGAGTGGTACTATGTTCTCTATCCACTAAATAACTAAACTTTGCGCGGCTTCAATAACTCAGTATAGATACCATTGTTCTCGTAATATCCCTGGTCAGCGAGCGCTCCGTGAACCAAGTCAGCGTAATGCAGGGCAGTGGCACATGCTGCTTCCAGGAGTCTGACTCCACCGCCCATGGAGCCTTCTTCCGCTCCTCCGATCGCGCGCCAAACGAGCCGCATGTGGTAAAGGCTGGGAAAATCATCAAAATATTACAGGGATTTCTCAAAACTCCGGTTTATTTTTATTGCGATGATTTGCCCCATCGAGATATTTGCTAAATATCTCGATGGGGCCGACCATTGTCATGTATATGAGATACTTTATTCTGAGTCTGATAGTGTCTAATTAGGTATGAAAAGTCATACCAGTTTGTTCCGTCTACTATCTACTAGCTCAGCTAATTTATGAATAAAGTTACCCTTTGAGTAATTAAGTACGCAGAATATAGCATGCCATAGCCTACGTTGTTTATTGTAACAAGAAATAAGACATTTAATTACTTCCCCTTCAAATAAATGCAACGTTCTAAGAGAAATAAACTGAGCCCTGAAGGGTACATAAATCTCCCGATTTACGTCGTTGATGGCGCTTCAATTTTCATAATGGATATCAAGGGATCGATCCAATATGGTTGGACCATTTAATTCGCACATCGTTCAAATTCTTTGTCGAGCGTAAACCCAATAAGTGTTGTTGGTTCCACTTAAGGTTTTTCGATTGATATAAAAAACTTTTTACATTCATACGTAGTTCCGTTACTAAATTATTTTTCGTTTCTACTGTGAGTGCAAAAAGTGAGTTTCGCAATAAAAACCCGTAATGACTTAAAAATGATTCTGAACGACTTGGTTCAAAATTTGGGTCGAAAACTGTATTTAATGTTGTAAAAATAAAAAATAAGGGTAATAAATAATGTAAAATATTACTAGAACACACACAAAAATGTGTTAATTCTAGCAATATTGCCTTTTTGTATCTTCAATGTTGCCTATTTGTATCTGAAACAAATGTACCTGGTATAACAAATAACTTCTAAGATCTTTCCATTTGTTCGCTAGCAGTCATTCGCATTCCTTCGCGTCAGGGCGGAACATTCACTAGGTGTAGGTATTACGAGTATTTTTATTGTACCGTACTTGTTTGAGAATTGAATGAGGAATTTAATAGTAAATCTACATTCATTCTTTCATAATAATTATCTTTGAATAACATTTAAAGATAATGATGTCTTAGTAGATTTCAGTCATGGCGACTGTTTTTGTCCGGACAAGCCTAATTAACTCGGATTAATTGATAGGGCTTTGATTGCCTGCCCTTTGAAGTTTGAGCGCATTTTGGGCATGTCATATATCCCCGTTAACGTAGTTACAGGTAATGGTCGCTGGTGATCTTGCCTTCAGCTCGTATCGTTCTTTTCCAATTCGAGAATGACGCTGTCTTATTTTTATTAATATTACATGATATAATCATACTAGGATAAACCAATTTAAATTTCCTTTGGTCACGCCATAACTTGACGACTTAACCGATTTCATTATTTTTTTATTATGGTTTCTAATAATTTGCAGAAAGTTCTTACGAAAAAAAAATTGGAAAATTTCAGAAAATTTAAAGACTATTTTGACTCCGCGGGACGCAGCTAACATTATAATAAAATTGACATATTTTGTTACCAAGTGACTGATTTAAAAATTGAATATACCGACCCGTATTTTTAATGGCACCTATAGGAGTAACAAACTTACGAAAAAACATACTGCTGAAACGAGAAACTCTCCTTTTCATGAAGTCGATTAAAAGCAAACTTTTGACGCTATGACTAACATAAAACAACTGCTGTAATTTCAACATTAGCACAGAATCAACCCTAAGATTATGTTTGTTTTCTTAGCCACAATGAAAACATACTCTACGAGTAGCTGAGAAAATAAGCAAAGGGAAGAAAAACAAAAGATTAAGATGTTTCGAGACTTACCAAGCAGCTGTATCCACAGATGAGGTGCTATGTTTGACATAATGCTCTCCCTCTACTGGTTTGTCTGAAATAACATTATATTTGTAGATACTGCAAAATGTACGGCATAATACAATAATACACTTTGTAACATAAAAAAAATACTACATGTATGGCGCACAATTAGAACCGTAATCTCCTAAACAAGTACTTATTATGATATCAGTTAAGCTACCTCGTTTAGAGAAAGGTTACCGTCTGAACTAGGTTTTCTTAATTATACCAATCCTTAATGACTTTTTAAAATAAATATAATTATAACATATTATTTCCATTACTCATCACATTTATCAGGTCCTGTAACAGAGCCAATTTAGAAAAAGACATTTTACAAATGAACAGTTTCACCCAAACAAATATTTTATTTGCTGGCCAATAAAAGGTTTCGTGTTACGGCACGGTTAGATTTCGATGCCTATCTAAATAGCCGCCGCCCTAACTTCGGTGTGAACCTTTGCTTTTGGCCCTGCCGATAACAATAAGTTGCGCTGAGTGAAAATCACTGTTATTTCAGTGTTATTATGTCACATATTTATATAACACTCTGTACGAGATCGTTCTTTAAAGATTTCGTGCCCGTATCCATCAGGTTCTTTGCATCGGCATTTTGATTCGGAAACTATGGAAGTAATCTTACTGCTTGTCAGAGTTTTACGCTTCATCTGATTAAATGTTACACGAAAGTATATTATTATTAATACCTTATGTTGGTAGGGTAGTTAGTGTACAGCTATTCATTGTCAAGTTAACTTTATTAGGGTCGTTTATTTTGTGTGAGTGGCCAACTTTGATGTAGTAATTTTTTACGGATTCCAAAGCTTAAGTGTCTGTCTATAGATGGCTCCATAGCTAAATTGGTAGTAGCCCTGCTTTTGAAGCGAGGGGCCCAAGTTCGATTCCCGATTCCGAGTCATACTTTGTGTGGTGAGCGTGAAGTTTGTTATTGGTCTGTTTTGCGCGTTTTTCTTTCTGTGTCTGCTCATGCCACCTGCGATACGTGGAATCCTAGAGTAGAGGCATGAGTGTGTAAGCGTTTTAAGCGTTTGGAAACAATTTTTTATAAGCTAAAGAGCTATATTTTTTTTTATTCTGTGTTAATTCAAATTCAAAAAGGCGCCAGAAATTTTCACGCAATATTCGTTATTATGCACTAACATATACCTTGTAGAAAATAAAACTGTTGGTACGGAATCACCAGTGTACGAGTCTGAATCACAGTTGTCCGGTTAATCTTGTATGTTGGTACTCAATGAGCAGTATATTAGTATTATTTATTAATATTTTTGTAGTTCCAGCGTACTTCTGCTGGTCTATATAGTACGGCTAGACTGTTAAATATTGTTGGTTAAGTATTTGTAGCTAACAGAGATATCATTATTTAATTATCTTCCTGTTTTAGTAAGTTTCAAATGATATAGTTTTAGCAAACAAAAAACATATATGGAGTCTAGATATTACTATACCTACTTATGGAAACAGAAAAATAATTCTATTCGAAAATATTTAGATACTTAAAAAGATATAGGCAGTAATAACAACCGAGGATTTTAAAATAATAAATGATTGAAAACGTTTTAATACGCAAACAAAAATAAAAAATTCAAAAAGGTAACAAAAAAAGACAGTAGGTACTTAATGAAAAACAGTAAAGGCACAATGCCTTTAATGTTGAAGGCTAATTAGGACAAAATAATTTAGAAAAAACAGAAAAAAGATTTTCAAACAAATATAGTAGTTTCGTTGTTACAGTGTCTTACCCAGTTCGGCGGCGACTCGCACGCGTTGCAAGTCCATCGTCTTAGTTGACTTTCAAACAAATATAGTAGTTTCGTTGTTTCTTACCCAGTTCGGCGGCGACTCGCACGCGTTGCAAGGCCATCGTCTTAGTTGACTTTCAAACAAATATAGTAGTTTCGTTGTTACAGTGTCTTACCCAGTTCGGCGGCGACTCACACGCGTTGCAAGGCCATCGTCTTTGTTGACTTTCAAACAAATATAGTAGTTTCGTTGTTTCTTACCCAGTTCGACGGCGACTCGCACGCTCTGCAAGGCCATCGTCTTAGTTGACTTTCAAACAAATGTAGTAGTTTCGTTGTTTCTTACCCAGTTCGACGGCGACTCGCACGCGCTGCAAGGCCATCGTCTTAGTTACGGCCAGCCATCTATCGATCAACGGCTCGAACCACCTGTGACCACAACACAATGAAAATCCAGTTAAATACGTCTGCATTTCGTCCTCAGTTATCAAACAACTGCTAAGGCATAGTACTAAGAACTAGAAGAACATAGTACTAAGAATCACCTGTAAACGCAAAATAATGACAATACAGTTGACCACGCCCACATATTCCCTCAGTCATGCAAAATATGTTCCAAGGCATACTACAACTCTTTATTGTTCTTGGGCGAATGTCACAGAATGAGCCAGGCCATAGCAAGCGCTCATTTTAATGGTTCCGTACCTAAAGAGAGCCCTATTACTAAGCAAACAACCTCTGTTGGTCAAATTGTGATTTTATCAAACAAATATCTATGAGCTCACAAGTGCTTTAATGGTCGGTATTATAACATAATTTACATGTATTATAATTTAATGAATCTATTACATGAATAATTGACTTGTTTAGATGCAATCCAGTGTCACTGATTCAATTTCCAATGTCCATATATAATTCCTCTGAGGTTCTCATTGCATGGTCATCGGTCTACTCTCGACAAACGAGAGAGTAATTTTAAATATACTCGTATATAATATACCATATTTTATTACTTATTAATTTTTGTCATTCGTTATTTGTGTATGAGTAATGACGGGTTTCGATAACGAAAATGCTTAAGGATTTTTTAGCATTGCTATAGAAAAGTTGATAATCACAATAAAAGAAAATATTTCCAATTCAAATTTATCAGTATCTTCCTTTAAGAAGACAGACATTGTAATTGAGACAAGGCGAATTCCTGATCAAACAAACAATAATACGATATAAATAAAAAATACATAATTCGTTTTAGATGTTATTTTTGTGTCTACCTGCCTACTTAACAATTAACAATAAATAATTATCAAGTATCGACAGTACATTATTTTCTGTACTTAATTAAGGAAAATTCCATGTATAACAAAATTCACATGATAAAGTTCGTAATCAAAACGTTTGAGTAACATAAAGCTTGCAATTAGCAGCTAATTAAAACGACCTAATTGTCGGTTCGTATAAAGAGGGTATTTATTAACATTCAGAACACTTTTGGAGTTTTTAATGAGTGTAGGGTGTTAAACTTTTGTCTTTATTGTTGATATTGTGGAACAAAATTTTTGATCGTAACTTTTTTTTATATAACATATTTGGCTTATAATTTTAATAAGCCTAAACATGATCTTGTAATCTCTGATATTGATTCAAAAGTGACTAAATTTAGTTTGAGGACTTTTTTGATGTTAAAATATTAACATACGCTTTCATTATAATACGATTACTACAGGTAAAATGCCAACGATCATACAAACGCTATTTTGGGATTCAATTTTACCCGTGAGACTCAGCCAATGGAAAAGTATTAGTTATAGCTTAATCCAACAAAACTAGTTTGGATCCGATTGGGTTTTTATATAACCGGTCCTTCTCGTACTGTATTGCATATCAAAAAAGCCGATTTGGTATAAGCCTCGGTGGCGTAGCGCCAACATTATCATATCACCGCAACTGCTATAGATCTTTAAGGCGATATTTCGTAACGATAAATCGAAGCCTTAGAGGTGGGCTGTCGTTAAGGATTATAAATGTTTGAAAATTTGCATTGAAAATCCACTTTAGGATTTTGATCAAATTATTTGTTGATAACTCTTTTGCAGTAAAACTATATTCTCTTAGGTGTAGGTAGTTCCAAATTTTTAGGATTAGTTGATCATTTACGGAGTCACGGATAATGCTTTCTTCTTCTTTCGTGTGAGTAATGGCCTACTCTGGTGTCGGAGTTTTTAAGCTGTCTGAAGGCTTTTGACATGGCTTACTGACTAGTATAGCCGAGACTGACATCTTTACTTACTCTCCGAATCACGGAAGCGCTCAGATGAAATGCCACTAAACGGTTACGTTAAGATTTTAATATATTATTACTATGAAGTAATATTCAAACAGCTTACGTTCGCAGTGACATGTTCCTAATCCAGTTTGGTTACGAATAATAATTATTTCAGTTTTAGGATGTTAACCAGCGTGTGTTAACTCCGATCGCGTAATCTATCCTGGGAGGAAAATTGCCGCACATGTAATCCGCATCCCCAACGTTTAGTGACATATTTCTACATGAATATGATTCGGAGATTCCGCCCTAATTTATTCATGGGTGAACTTGATTAGCATGTTACATTCGAAGCTTGCACGATCCAAATTCAATTCCGATGTGGAGCACACATGAAATACATATACCACGAAGTATTTGTAACATATAATTATTATGAGTTGCATAGCGCATACTATGAAGATTAACAAAAAAAAACATCTATATCCACGGACATTTCACATAGCGCCATCTATAAGCATAGTTTGTGCAATGGGAACTAAATAAGTGATATTATACTTATATAGTAGTTTTTTTTTAATATAAATATAAATTATAAATTTAAAATACAGGCACAGGGCAAACATTTATTTTTGTGATGTACATATTATAACATCACAAAAATAAATATAATAAATACTCATAGAGATTTCACACAGCTGTAATATGGAAACAAGGAAACTGATAGAATACTTATATAGTAAGTACTTTTTATAAATACAATCATATTAACACCCAGACACAGATTAAACAAAGATGTTCAACAGCACAGAAGGCAATGCTACAACCAACTGAATGTCACTCAAGAATCATCTATTAAAACCACAACAGAAACTTAGACTTAATAATTACAAACTTTACCTAGTTTCAGACGTTGTAGTAAAATGAAGTTAATAATATTCACTCTCATTCCACCTCTCACACGCACACAAATCAAAATTGTATTGGAAAACACACACATACACGTCAACTACAGTGTCACAGACGCAATACATACTTGTAGGCCACGAACATCTGAGGAGCTGCCTCGTTCGGGGGGTGAGATTGCTTCGCGGGCGTTGCAGCCGCACACAATTCACGCACTGCGCAGAGGACTTCGAATGGCAGAGTCTTGGCTGTTACTACGCATGTTACTGTTAACAAATATATTTTATTTATAACACACACATAGACATTTATATCTAGTATTCAGAATCTATGACATGAGTTACATGCTATTAACATTTTACCTGATTCCTTCTTCCTTACCGGAAACATGATCTCAGAAGAATCTACTTATGTTTCTATTATATATATCACTGTTTTTTTTTATATATCTTTATATACTGATATTGTGGCGCTGGTATACAAATGCAGACTTTCCATTTGAATGTCGCTGGTTCCAATCCTCGCGCACCTAAGAGTTTTTCACTTGAAAAATATATGTGCTCATATTCACTTTCTCAAACGGTGAAGGAAAACATCGTGAACCAGCATGTACTTAACCAAAAAGTTGAAGACCATATTTGACATCTACCAATCCGGATTGGGCTTCTGTGGTAGATCAAATTATTAAAATAACACATGTCTCTGAATTATTATATGGTCTCACTAATTACAGTCAAGCACCGCCCTACTGACTCATGTCAGTTAACAAATTAGATATCACCTAAGAGAATGTACATGTCATTTTATGAAATAGATTAATTGAGTAGAAAAATAATCCAGTTAAGTGGTTACCGCCTATAACAACACTACCGATACGACAATAAGTAGCGTCGCCTTGCGTCTGTGAGACTAGACGGGAATATATTGTTTCATTCGTCTGTCATTTCACCGGCCCCAACGTTTTTTTACCGAGATAGAATAAGTGTATTACACTCAAGTGTAAATTCCCCATTATTTTATTCGATGTTAACAGAATCTCAAGTTATTACGGACTCACCTATCCCAGTAGCTTCGTCATACATCTCTTCCTCGGCAACTCCACACCAGCCTTCGGCGACCCAGTGCTCTACGCATTGGCGTACGTCCTCCGTTAGCTATAAAAATATTGATATTTTCATTTGGTTACTTGGCTGTTTGGGTTGAAACTGGCTACGGAATTTCTAAATGTTAAGGTTTCGGAAGAATGTATATCTCGTATGTATGTAATGTACTCGTAGTTTGTATTAATAAATAATTTTATAAAAGAACTTATTTTATCGATATTAATGTAATTTTTCAAAAGTGATGTCAACCTTCAGGACCGCTAGTTGTAAAAATATGCAACGATTCCTTAGAAACATTATGGAAGTGCAATTCGTAGCTTGTTTACTCTGTAGTAAGGTGTAAGTGAGATTACAAATTATATCTCAGGCCTCGAAATTTTGTATTAAGATATATTTCGTGTGTGTCATTCTAGACTATGAATGTTTTCAGAATATTCAGACTGGTACCTACGAGTATTAAATATAAATCATAAACTTCACTTAATGTTAGGTTGGAAACCAATTTCACTTCATACTAGATAGTTATGGGGCTGTATAATGACAACTGTCGCAGTGAACACATGCACCTGCTATCTTTAAACTATACCTAATCGATTATTGAACATTGTGTAAATTATTGCAACTATTGTATTACGAAGCCTTTCTTTTTAAACCAATATTTGATCACTTGTATAACTTGCTGGTGTATAGTTTTTCAACATGTTTTAGTGCAAATCGAGCCATTGGTCTTTTGCGTTATCCTTTCATAATATTATACTTTGAGATGAATACTGATGAGATTTCGATGATAGTTGCAGCTCAAGCCTTAGTCTGAGCTATAAGGAAAAGTGATTAATTTTAAAGTAGATTAAGATGACTTCAATATTTTTATCCCCAATTTTTATTAATCAAGATTTCTTATTTCTATCTTCTATCTTTCTAATGTGGACCACATTGGAGGTAAGCTAAAAATCCTCAAAATTAATTCACAATACATGTTGATTTAAAATAATTCGGGATATTAAAGACTTTTGGGAATATCAAACTATTATAGTTTGAGATTTTAAGCTTCGTGTATTTATTTTATCTTGAATTTAAATACAGTTTCTTATAAGATACAGATGACAACTCAATAATGCGTATTATTTCAACAATTTTAAAATTAAATGTTCCCTTTTTTAATTCAATATTTTTTTCATAATAAAAATAAAAATTCAATAATAAACCATTCAATAAATAATAATGAACGTCAGGATTTATATTTTTGTACATAAAATAAAAATACAAAAGACGTTTAGACTTCGTGAAGTTTGAATAGCATTTACCGTGTACGCGGGCTTAATACGTCCTTGATGCATTTTCCATTCGTAGTCATACTTATAACGTCGTATGCAACCTATTTTCAGCACACGCTTACGACTTAAATCCTATTAATATTATAAACGTGAATTTTTTTCTGTATATATGTTTATTACTCCTTCATGCTTCAATGGCTGAACGGATTTGGATGGAATTTGTTATGAAGGTACCTTAAAGCATGGGCTATTTTTTATCCCGAAAAAGCGAATTCGTTATTACAGTATTGAAAAAATAAAAACGGCTTGTGTCAGTTATTCCCATCGTCTCATGTTGACATTTTAACTTCGGGTGATACCGCAAGGCGTAGCTAGTGTATAAACAACTTTACAAAATCATTTAAAATAAATATAACATAATTTTTATAAGCTTTTTTATAATTCAATTCTTCTTACCATTTTGTCTATCTGGAGAAACACCACGTTGAAGTATGCAACGTTGTTGGTTCTGAAATCAATGTTAACGTTATCATACTGACTATTATTGAAACGGAAAGGTATCGGAAAATACAAACATCTGGCGGCGAGGGGTCTCTGGGACGTTTTTTCTTTACTGCTTTATACAGATGTCGTGAAACAAGGCCAGCGAATGATGTCGTATTTTGTTGTACTCTTTGATTACTTACTTTCAATACATTTTTAGGGGTTTGTACCAAAAGGAAACTCTTTTTTTAAGCCTACAACATCTGTTTGTCTTAGTTATAGAGTTTTAAACCGGAAGTCATAGCGTCTTAGTACTTGGTATATTCTATACAATAGCTGACCCGACATACGTTGTCCTGTTTTATACACAATTGCTACACGTATTAACATTAAGTCGCATAGGAAAAAGTACTATTTAGTTTTATAATTTTACGAGCAACATTCACTCTCCCTGCTGTTGAAAATATAGCCAAATTTAATTTCAATACTCGTATAACTTATATCAAATGGTAATTTTACAATTATGCGAGATTTTATGCCTTGTGCGTTCATAAATACAATGATCATTAAACACACATTTCGAATACATAACTCTTTACTCTTACATTGAGATATCCTGTTTCGGCACCTTTCGCACGAGAATTAGGCACGCGGCTCATAAAGATTTGCTTCCTTGATTTTCAGTTTACATAACGGGAAGCTCGATAAAGTTGATAAAGTTACCCAACTGCCAAACTCAGCTGAGACTTTCTTTTACTTTCGTTTTCAAGGGAATATCAACTCGAGCAGATATTTTTCCCGAGAATATTTGTTAGGTGAAGCTAAATTCAAGTAAAAGGATTACATAGATAATTACAGTTTTTGTTTAGTTAAAATCAGACAAAAGCAGTTATTTATACTTAAGGGTATGTTAAGCTATTCAATAAACATCTAGATTAAATAAAACATCGAAATAATCTGTTTTCTGTAGGAGCTACCTTAAAGAAGATGGAGGTGTATAATAATATGGAAACAAAGAAATCATCACAAGACGTAATTTTGTATCGCACAGTTCGTGCCGTCTTCTAATAAAAATAACTAGGAATCGTATTTAATAAAGGGAAACAGCTAACTCAACGGCTGTTGGACAGCTAACGTGCGCCAGTGAAAAGGGCCTTGCAAAGAATGAAATCGTCACACAATAAATTCCACTAGATTGAGAATAACCCGAAAATATGATTTTCCGCCATCGGAAAACTTTCTTTACGTAACGACTAGATCCTTTTTTCATTGATTGTTATTTTATGTATCGATAAAGTTTTTGTAGAAGATTATTTTATTACAAAAATATACAGTATATTTCTTTCTTTCATTATATTAAGGTATAGGTGTAGTTACTTATACAGTTAAGCAGCTACTTGTAGGTATAAAACAAAACAGAGTAGTCTTTTTCCTATATAAAATCGTACCCACTTGACAATGCAATCAGTTACGGATAAAATAGATAGTGATTCGCTGTCCAAATTGATACGAATCTTACGATTTATAAGAACCTATAAAGTAGGCTGATTTTATCAGACCGCCACTTGGGTGGGGAAGATGAGGTTGAAAATAATATTAAAGGAAGCTTTTAACGTTAATACTTAATGAAATAAAAGCGAAGGGCTTGACTACTTTTAAAATTTAATTGAATTATGTCTAAATACAATATACCAACAATATATTATTGTCGGTTTATTATGATACTTGACAGGCAGGTTAAAATTGAATGGTGTTTGAATATTTTATTATTAATATTTGTCGGTAACGCAACCCCGGTGGCTATTGTCTGAGGCAGAGTGGTTATGATAAAATATGCTTGTTGAGCCCTCTCAGCGTTGAATCCGTTCAATCGTAATCCGAGTGAAACATTTTTTTTGCCTTTTATACTTACGTCTCAAACAGAGGATGATAGTAGGTCAACCCTTGTTGAAGATCGATTTGCACGAGAGTTATTAGATTGACCAGGTCTTCCCCGCGTTCCGATTCTGTGTCTTGAGCGCATAATGCATCGTACCACTCCGCTGTGCCTTTACGTAGAGCTGTTATAATCTCCGTCCTAGCAAAGAATACCATATATATTGAGTATATTAAGAAATAATAGCAGAACCTAAAAGTTTGGATATATTCTTCTTCTAACAGCCGGCCCTTAAGGGCGGTAGAAGTAGTTAAATACGTCGTTAATCTACATTCTCTCGCCAGTGGCTCCAAGTAGCTGTCCTACACACAGCGGCCACACCCTGGAAACCACGTCGGCTCGTGGGCGAAACCTGGCAGAGGGGGGTTTGATTGTTTCGGCATTCAAGCCTGGCGGTTACTCCCCGCCTAGTGTACAGCGTCTGTCTCGGTCATATTGGCAATCCACCCTCGGTGGCGAGGCAGCTAGGCAAAGTGGAAGGCCTGAAGGGCAGCGATAGGAGTCATTAGTTATCGTGTGGCCAGACACTCATAGAGACGGAAAACTCGAAATAAAACTCGGTATTGGTGTAGCCGTAAGCACCTGCAACCGAACCGATACCACATGTATTGACTCGTCAATCCTGTGGGCCACGTCGGCTAGGTCGAGAGTGTGGCGTAGGTTCTTGGGAAGGCCTGCGTTATCAAAATAATGTCCCAGGCAATGCGGCGTCAGTGGAGAGGACACTTCACCCACTTGAGCTTTGCTAAGTGGATAACAACACGGGGAGTGGCAGTGACCGGTTATAAGCCTACGCAAATAGACGTAAGCGAGGGCGCCAGGGGTCACTTCTGACAGTGGGAGGGTCCATCGTAGGCCCATTGACTAGTTAACGCCCGCTTAAAGCTGGGCAGCCCCCGGCCAATAAGTTACTAGTCCGTCTCGGCGCTACCTTGTTCCCTTTGGGTGTAGGGAACACTAGGTTCAAAACTAGACGGGTGGTGCCGTTATCTCTTTCACCTGCGGCAAATAAGAAAAATAGTAAAAACTCTACCAAAACTGCTGCCATGCGCATTGCGACATGGAATGTCCGTACAATGCGGACAGGCTTCCCGGACACCAGTGGAAGTCCTACTGGCGATGATCATCTGCGCAAAACAGCTGTTATAGACGTTGAGCTTCTTAAACTCAATATCATGATAGCAGCTCTTCAGGAAACGAGACTGCCTGACGAGGGATCTCTGCGTGAAAATCATTTCACATTCTTCTGGAAGGGCAAAAGCTCCCAAGAACACCGAGAACATGGAGTGGGATTTGCAATCCGTAATGAATTGCTTAAATCTGTTGAAGGTCCACGAGGAGTATCCGAACGCATAATAGTTCTACGCTTGTCTACTACAAGCGGATTTCTAACTGTCATTAACGTATATGCACCTACCCTTAATTCATCTTCCGAAGTAAAATATGCTTTTTACGACCAACTCAGTGAAACGGTGCGCGGAGTGCGTTCTAGTGATCGCCTCATTATCTTAGGTGACCTCAATGCTCGAGTTGGACGAGACACAGTGGCTTGGCCAGACTGCATAGGTAAACATGGTGTGGGTAAATTGAACGAAAACGGTCAACAACTTTTAGAATTTAGCTCACAAAATCTGCTATGTATAACTAATACATATTTTAAAGGAAAAACGTTGCATAAAGTATCTTGGAGACATCCCAGGTCAAGACACTGGCATCAGCTAGATCTTGTTCTTACGAAAAAGAAAGACCTGAAAGATATCCGTCATACAAGATCATTTCACAGTGCCGACTGCAACACTGACCACTCTCTCGTAGTGACTACTATTTGTTTAAGACCCAAAAAGATTCATTCATCCCGACCAGCTGGACTAAAGAAGATTGATATTTCCAAAACCAAAAATGATGAGCTGGTTGAATCCTTCCGCACCATTGTATTTAATAAGATGAGCTCTTGGTGTCCTAGTATGTCCGCATGCGAGGAATGGGTTGAGGTGAAACATATTTTAACCCAGACAGCTACCCAGGTTTTTGGCATTAAGAATAGAGCAAAGGAAGACTGGTTCGACGACAACTTCGATAAATTAAAACCTTTTCTGGATTCTAAACGTGACGCTGCGCTGAGGCATCGCTTGAATCCATGTAGCCAAACTCGCGAAGAACTTGGTACGGCCAAAGCAGCTCTGCAACGAAATTGCCGATATTTTGCAAATGCATATTGGGTAGAACTATGTTGGAGCATACAAGATTGTGCAGTCAATGGAAACTTTGGTGGAATGTACCAGCTAATAAATAAGGCACTTGGGCCAATCCCAAAGAAAACAGCTCCTCTGAAGGAATCTGATGGTACCGTAATATCTGATGCGAATCGACAAATGGGCCGCTGGGTGGAGCACTATACAGCATTATATGCCCAGCCTATAAACATACACATGGAAGCAGTGAACAGTATTGCAGTCATACCACAGCGGGATGAACTGGATGATTTGCCTACCATAGAAGAGCTGCGCATGGCTGTAAAACAACTCAAGACCAAAAAAAGCCCTGGTAGTGATGGTATTGAAGCAGAACTCCTAAAAGTGCAGTGCCTTTTACCTTTACTACATAATTTGCTTGTTAAGTGTTGGAACGAGGGATATGTCCCGCAGGATATGCGCGATGCTAACATCATCACCTTATACAAGGGTAAAGGAGACCGAGGAGACTGTAACTGCTTCCGTGGTATTTCCTTGCTTAGCATCGTAGGGAAACTTTTTGCTCGTGTTATCCTTAATAAGCTGCACAAGCTAGCTAACCGGATATATCCCGAGTCACAGTGTGGATTCCGTGCAGAACGCTCAACAACGGATATGATTTTTACACTTCGACTACTTCAAGAAAAGTCTAGAGAGCAGCAAACATCATTACTCGTAGCTTTTGTCGACCTTAACAAAGCCTTCGATACAGTTAGTAGAGAAGGTCTTTACATAGCATTAGAGAAAATAGGATGCCCTCCAAAATTACTATCGCTTATCAAGTCATTTCATGAAGATATGAAAGGCACAGTAGTCTTTAATGGTCAAACATCTGAGTCATTTGAAATGCGTCGTGGAGTACGTCAGGGGTGTGTTCTTGCACCCACTCTGTTTGGAATATTTTTCTCTTTGCTTTTGAAAGCTGCTTTTGGAGACACCAAGCAAGGCATCCACCTGTATACTAGAACTGATGGCAAGATGTATAACATTTCTTTACTCAGGTCCCAGCGTCATCGTGAGGATCTCTTTGTCGACAGTCTCTTGTTTGCCGATGATGCAGCCTTCGTCACCACTACTTCAGAAGAGCTACAAACTATGTTAAACAAGTTTGTTGCCGCGTGTGAAAAATTCTCTATGTCCGTTAATATTAAAAAAACTGTCGTAATGGCACAGGGTGTAACGGAGAAACCATCTATCTATCTAAACGGTTCAGTTCTTGAAGTGGTTGATAAGTTTTGCTATCTGGGTTCTATTGTGTCGAGCAATCTATCTCTTGAAGAAGAGATCAACACCCGCATCGGGAAGGCTTCTACGGTGTTCGGGAGACTTTCTGCTAGAGTATGGGGCAATAAACATCTGTCGATCCGAACCAAGATGATCGTGTACCAAACATGCATCTTGAGCATACTTTTGTATGGAGCGGAAACCTGGACGTCGTACGCCAAGCAGGAACGTAAGCTAAACAATTTTCACATGCGATGTCTACGTAAGATACTAAAACTATCATGGCAAGATCGAGTCACAAACGAAAAGGTACTGGAACTCACACAGATTCCCAGTATACTTGCCCTGCTTAAACAGAAGCGTTTGCGATGGCTTGGACATGTGCATCGGATGGACCCTTCTCGTTTGCCGAGGAAAACTCTCCTGTCAGAAATAGCTGATGCTAAAAGACCTGTCGGCCGTCCAAAACTTCGTTTCAGGGACAGCCTTAAGCGGGATATGGTGTCCTTTAAAATTGACAAGTCTGGTTGGGAGAGTCAGGCGAATGATCGCAGCTCATGGCGAAAAATCGTGGCTGACGGTTTGACTGTGCACGAAAATGCCTGGCTGGATATGCTAGCCCGTAGACGGATCATTAGACACGAACGGTCCGCTAATCCTACATCATCAATGGGGACAATTTTCACTTGTCGCAAATGTAGTCGTGGCTGCCGCTCCCGAATAGGCCTTTTCAGCCACGAGAAAAAGTGCCTATAACATTTGACTAACGCCGTTTAAATCATCTTTGTTAGATGTAAAGGCCAGATGATGAGTAATATATTCATAGTCGATAAGCTTTTGGGTGGCTCAAATGTAAATGTCGAATAAAAATAAAATTTATATTTATTCATAGTGAATTTCCACAAAAAATTATAGTGATGTTCAAACAAACTTTCATAGCTTTAAATGTATTTATTGTTTTTATATGAATAACGCCGGAATTACGCTGTTGGGGTAGGGTTTTAGAGTTTAGTTTAGTGAGCTCGGCAACTTAATGTAAACAAAATTTTGTTTGTAAGAAAATTACGGCCGAGCCTAGCAAAACAAAATTTGACCCACGTTGAATTTAGTACACCATTTACAGAGATTGGTGTTCCCCATCCTAGCTAGTTTAGTAGGCACTTACCCCCAAGTGTTTGCACAATGAAGTGGTTTCACACTCATAAACATGATTGTAGTTACTACACCAACAGATACCGCTAATGAATTTTGCAAGAATAACCTAATATTTAGTTTCACTCAAGAGCAAGGTATGAACATCAACACAGGGAAATTGTGTTTGCTTTTTCAAGCAGGTATGATTCGTTTATTTTTAGCAGCTATCGTAACTGAACGTAAGACCACTCCCGTTAGCCGGCTCAGCTTTACGTATCAATGTCAACCACATCGTTCTATACCCAGGATTTTCAGTTCATGACTGGTTTTGTAGAAATATTATGTTTGTATGAACTTAAAAATTTTGGCTGCTAAAACCTATTTGGTATGTAAACACTGTATCTAAAAAGTAACTCTGGATATTTGGAAAATGTGTATTATTTTTTGATGATTTTAAATCCAAAGGCGCCGCTTGTTGGTAAATATAAAGTGTGCTTAATAATTTATAAAAAAGGAAGACTTTTACATTAACCTGCACCCAGAATTACTTTAATACTTAAGCACATAAAATGGCAATGAGTGTAAAATACATTATAAATAAATAATTAGTAATTCTATACAATCATTCGTTGATATTTGTAACAGAATTTTCAACGAAATGTTTGATTTACCTTATTTCTTTGCTGAAGGGGCAACAGCGCCAAAATGATTTCATTTGCGACAACTGGCTTAAGCAACGGAGCGAATATTCCAGCCTGCGATCAGAAAAATATGATCAAAGCTCATGATTATTGTATTTTATAATACTAATTCATACATTAATAATATTATTTAAGAAAATTTAATCTCTGAAAAATATAATCCAAAGTAAAAAAAATTTGAGAGATAACCCTGAAAGATGATTTAGGTAAGGTTATTAATCCAATAAATAATTAGAATGTCCTGCAAAGTATACCATAATTAATGCCACTGGAAGGTTTCATTCTCTCGGTATGAAGTAATATTGTATTATAAGGTATTCTGTGGTATTGCGCCATTTTCTTAATCAATTACCTTCTGTCATCCGAAGTAGATGTGATGTTCAGCGAATTTACAAATGTATTTTCACCTCAGAACAGTTTATTAAAATTGGTAGAACAAAAGCTTCTGATGTAACATCTGTTTTTGCCTTAAACTTCGACCATTAGAGTAAGTACATATCGTTTATTTAAGCAGATTACAAAAGTTAATTTAAATTCTGATTTCAACGTGAATAATGGTTTGTAAAATATAAATGATTATTATAAGCTGATTTAACTATTTAAACATAAATATGAGATGACATTTCATGTGTTTCACTTGAGTTAACAAACCAAATTACATTTAATTAAATTTCAGACTATAGTGCTTTGTCTAGCATTAATAAAATTATTCTGAAAAAGATCTTTGAGACTTATAAATATAAGTAATAAAAATTAAAACAAGACCACCATTTTAATGATTAAAAATGGGTTTTCACTTGATGAGTTTGTATCTTCGATTTTGTTGTCGATGGAGCTGATGCAGGGTTCGACACCAAATATTTCACAAAGTAGTTTGCTATCCCTTCTGGTCATTTGGCGCTCTCCTCCCGCAGTTACATAATTTATATAATAATACATTGAAGTGAAGTTGAAGTGAATTATGTGTACATTGAAAGATTATTTACTATCATTAAAAATGATTGGTTACCTAGTGAGGCTGTTCGCATGTAGTACAGGATACAAGTCTCGATGTAGTTTCAGCTGGTGCAGGCTTCGGTCCATGAACTCCGCGAAGCAGTCCGCCAGCCAGCGCTCCTCGTCACGTGACGCGCCCGACCCGGAGTCTCCACTTCCGCCTCCGCTTATCGCTTCGCTTGCACACCATGCCTTTTCCAATTCAGCAAGCAGCTTGGACATGTATCTGATACAAAAATAATTGAATATTGAAAAAAACTGACTTCAATACTTTCCAACTATTTTTTTTTATCCAAATCAAACTTGCTCCAGTTTCTCGCGTCCGTAGGTGTGTCCCTTTGATTCCCTACATGTACCCACTGGAGCAACCAAAAGTAGCAGTAGAACATGTTCCAAGTTCGTCCGGAGAGTAACTGCCACTACACCTGGAATCTGCTGCCAAGCAATAGTGCTCGCATTGCTCGTATAAAAATATAATACAGACAAACAGAAAAAAAATATTTTACTTATTCTTCTTTTCTATTACTTATTCCTAACGTCACTCAGTTTTTTTTCAACATTTTGCAAAAATCTTTAATGTATAGACACGGCAAATCTATGATGTAATTATATGTGTCTATATGTATAGGTTTTGAACTATCGTACCTAATTAAAATATTCAGTAACTAAGGAATAAGTCTCACAAATATATTTCTTTGCGAATCCTATATGTTGCACAGAAATTTCCTGCGACAAATAAAGAAAGACGAAGAAGACATCAACAACTTCACTCCGAGCAACCAGGAAAAGCTAAAATAGGTTTCCGTTACACTTTACCTAATAACACAAGCTACTACACAACTAGCTACACAAACTATAACTATTTCATAATGATTGGGTCATTGGCTAGGGCGTCCTAGCTACCCATAATTTAACTAACACCACCTTATACCCCACTTGGTAGTAAGGCTTTTAAACGAAAACTTTGTTGACTATTATTCATGCATGAGCCACCCTACATATTGTTGAGGTAGGGTGAAATTACTGACCTAGGACAACACACAGTTTATTTACAAAGCAACGTCGAACTCATATTTTGCGCACGAATTTATATTGTTATGTCCTGTAGGTATAAACAGAAAATTAGGACAATGAGTCATAAAAGTTGCTAAGCAGAAGGTTTAACTTTTTAATGCAGTCACAGCTAAAACCGGATGTTAGACATAAGTCGTTAACGCTTACTGGAAGAGACCTAGTAAGCGCCACTTAGCCCACATCCACATTCTACCAAACAAGTCACATGTCAGTTTATAATTTTTAATTCAGTTTTGGATTCCGACGATGAGATTACGGTGAAAAAAAAAAAAAAACAGCGTAAAGAAACTTCTACATGTTGGTAGGGTATTTTCAAACAATCGTCAGGCTAGATATCCTCGCTTGTCATAAGTTTTGGGGGTTGAGTTGTTGGGTTGCGTGGCACCATCATCAGCTTATCATTTTAAATCAGGAGATCTTAGCCAAACGAAATAACTTAGAAAGTTTAAGTATTATAAATTGTTGCAGGTGGTTTAATAGACATGATCACTAACTTGGGATCCAGCGGCACCTCGCTATTCAGTCTGCAAGCGGCAGCGAAGCGTGCGATGGATGCTTGCAGGGCACTCAGGTCTCCCTGTATCGCATGCTGATGCAGCAATGTCTTCGCGGCCCCGCACAGCTCACCCTCCCAGCTGTGTTCGCCGCCTTCCGCGCCTCCGCACGCTTGGCTCGCTGCTGTTTCCACTTCGTGAGCCAAAAGTACCCCAAATAGACGCTCGTGGTGTCGAACCTATAATAAAACTCAGTTATTGTATGGAAATAAACGAATGTGGTGAGAGGGACATGGAATTTTAGATAAGACTGTATCCACTATTATTGTGCTGATAGAATAAGAATTCATAACGTGTTCATGAGTGTACACAGCGAGGACTTTGCAGGGCACATTTGATTAGTACATTTGATCGCGGACTTGCGATGGTGGCGCAGAGCGTCTTATGAGCAGTTGCACAGATAATAGTTATAAGAAGATATCTGAAGATCTGAAGAGGAAATGGCTCTAAAGATTTGGATAAAATGTTGTGTTTAGATAGGATTTTGCCCGTATTTCTTGTAAAAACGCAATCAAATAAAAACCGAAAGAGGCTCGGTCGCCCGAGGTACCTTATATAATTTGACTCAAATATATTCGAAGTATCAATGCACTAAAGCTTTTAAAATTCAAAAGCTAAATTAAAAATAGACATTGATAGCCTCGAGGCGAAGTTTGAATAAATCGTATTATTAGGTATTCTGAAAACATATTTTCAATACCGTAATAAGGTTTACGTAGGGATCTGTAGCCAATTACATCAAATACTTTTTCTCGTCATACCGAAAATAAAGTTATAAAACATTTGACGAGCTTAAAAAACGTTTTTTGGTTTTCGTAAAAGATAAACGTACTAGGTGTTTATCACGTATGATAACTAAATTGATAACTAGATGAAGTTACATAATAGTGCATCTGTATTTTATTTAGAGAATAAAACTTTTTCAATATTCGGGTGTTTTTAGTTCAGGGTGTGTAACTAGTGCTTTTTCATCACTTTCGGTTAACTTACGACGTTTCACAAGATGAAAAAGATTTTTTAAATGAATACGTTATTGTAATGCTATCCCCAAAGAATAGTATCTAACTCGTAATGTATGATATGCTCCTATTTAACTATTAGTATTTGAACTTTCACACCTGGGACCGTTATTGAATAAATTATTCGTGTATTCAGTAAAAGGTAACGATATTATATGCGTGAATAGTAATGTCGCTTTTGTATCCATTGTGAAGTAAAAATGTCATAAGGTTGTCAAAGTCAGTGATGGTTATCAGTAGCGTGAATGCTAGTTTTAAATGGACATTAGGAAAAACTGCTAGTTATTTGTTTTTGTCTAGGCAGTCCCATTAAAAAGTAATATAAACAAACCATTTGTCAGGTCAACATGTCCAAATTACTAGCTCCTTTTTATGATGAGTTCAAACTTATCAATAGATTATTAACATAAAAGGCTAATATTATCTTCTTCTTTTCATGTAACTAGGTGGGGCCAAAACTAGTGTCGGAGTTTTTAAGTCACCCGAAGGCCTCCCATATGGCTTATCGACTAGAATTAACGTGCCCTTCGAAGCACACTCAGCAGCACTCAGTTCAAATGCCACTTGCCACTAAACGGTCACCCATCTAACTACTGACTCGGAAGAGGATTACTAACTCAAATTATATGTAAAGATTATCCAAGCAATCTTCGATACAAGCGCCAATATTATATTAAACATGCATGGGTTGTTGAGCAAGTAAAAAGGCGGAATAATAGCAAGGGCGATGGAGCGTGGGCAGAAGCGACTCGGCCCATTCGATAGCATTATCCGTTCAACAAAAGCCAACCGATATAGCTACTAATGGATCGCTACAAAAATTCAATAAATTGTTTTATGAACGGTGCACTGGCCCGACAGATTAGCTATAGCAATATTATGAGTCGCTCTTCTATCCCACATAATTCCTATATTAAACGCATAAACCTAAAGTTTATGAGGAAACATCGCATGAAGCGGTCATTTCTCCATTATTAATATTTAAGAGGTCGCTATCGGATAATATTATGTTGTAGGAAATTGTATTATGTAACTTTTTGCAGCGCTTCAGCGGGTAGTGATCCTCATCCGGTTTGACATCCGTTGCCTTCAAGCGACTAGTTTGCGACTAAGTGGAAATTACTGTGTGTGCTACATACATACTTTTTTATTTAGTTTATTACTAGCGGCCCGCTCCGGCTTCGCACGGGTATAAAATATATAGCCTATGTCATTCACTGAAAAAAGGATTAAAATCGATCCAGTAGTTTTGATTTATTAATTACTGCCCGTGGCCCGCACGCGTTAAATTTAGAGAACTAACAGTATTTCTCCACTATTTAATGGATGTTATTAAACATATAAACCTTCCTCTTGAATAACTCTATCTATTAAAAAAAACCGCATCAAAATCCGTTGCGTCGTTTTAAAGATTTAAGCATATATAGGGATATAGGGACAGAGAAAGCGACTTTGTTTTATACTATGTAGTGATGAGAGCAGAATCATGTATTGTCTTTTCATACTAGATACACGTATCCACTACGTCCCCGCTGCAGAGACATAGGGTTACTCTCGCCAAGCGAGAGTAAATAGTCTTAAATCTGCCAGGGGCCCCCATCTCTTTTTGTTTCATAGGTGTTTGATGTGCTGCACTCATCAGATATGAATGTGGCCAATAGGACTGAAGCTTATGCAAATTTATTCCTTTAGATCTCAGGTATAATTTGAGCACAGACAAACATATGCGTATGAAACGTGACAGGGGAGTTTCTTAGCCACATTACATGTAAACAGATATGTCAAGTTACAGTCAGTTTTCAGTGATTTCCTAGTTTTATTTGTTAGCATACCTGTTCCTATCCCAACCCAGACTTTTAGGACTTATTGCAACTATCTCATATATCTTAGCTTCATGGATATGCCTAGACCCTTTACATCAAAACCATGACATACATCTTAGAATAAAATTATTATTCTGTACCTGTTGCCAGTTGTCATCATCATGTCTCCCAGCTTCGCGGGCTGATAACCACAGCCGCAGGCGGATCCGGCCTTGCACTGAGGAGCGCTGCGAGCGAGCATCCAGTGTGTACCAAGCCTCAACGCCAGTAGACGGGATTTCTCGTAGAGGAATGTTCACACATCCTGCATTTAAGCGGTCATTAGTTTCATACATAATTACAATTAAATATAACATTACTGAATAAGTTTGTGAAAGATTTCACCACGATTTGTCCGTCATTAGAAATGGACAATTGGTGAGATTTGTCTGGTTGATCTCAAAATCTATTAGTCAAAATCCAAGATGTTAGTAGCAACGAATTAATTAAAGATAAACTTTTGCATCTCGCTTCATCATCAAATGACCGTTACATATCTCATACATAAAGAAAATCATTCAAACATCAAAAGTGATGCCTTTGAGATGTAATACTGGAAACGCATGGCTACTACGTATCCCATAATGTATAGAATTCTCCGACAGTATTATATATCAGAGTTGGCCACAAACTCATATAAAAAGAAACCAGCTATAATTAAAAAGTCATTAATCCAATTTGGTACTTGTAAATATTGACATATATACGATACAAAAATATGAATGATTAATTTCCTTTGTGCGGTGGCCGAAATATTGAAAATGCATTTCCCATTGTCATCAATCAAATTTATATGAAATTTTTCGGCACGGCTCGCATTTCATCTCATAGCCGTGAAAGGATTTGAAAATGTCTGTCAGCGTCGTAAAACAGGCTTTTGAGGACTGAGATGGATTATTTCAGAGAAAGGGCAGGGACACAGGTTAGACGTGACTTCAATACAAATGTTTCGTACGAATGATTTCTATTTCTGATGTTATTACCCGTATGTAAATAGAATTTAATCAACACATCGAAAGTTTATGGTTTCATCGTTTGATGGTGTGGCATGAACGACTCATAACTACGCCATCTCTGGCAACTGACGTCATATTTCCCAGCGATTAAACTAATCCGATAGGATGGCACATTGTTATCAGCTATAAACATATTTTATGTGAAATGTGTACATTAGTAAGTACCGCAATAATTAAATAATAAAAAACAGGTCACACTCGCAAACTATACTATCCTACTACTATTATATTATAAAGGCGAAAGTTTGTAAGTATGGATGTATGGATGTATGGATGTTTGTTACTCTTTCACGTAAAAACTACTGAATGGATTTGAATGAAACTTTACCACAATATAGCTTATACATCAGAATAACATATAGGCTACAATTTTGAGGTTTCTATAAAATCTATATATATAAAAGAAGTCGTGTTTGTTACAACACTTATAACTCGAGAACGGCTGGACCGATTGCCATGGTTTTTGATTTGTTGGATTTGTTTCCGTCCCGAATAGCAGAATAACTATTAAAACATTGGAAAATTAACGAAAAAAATAAAATTAATTTATCCCCGTATTCTCCACGGGAACGGGAACTATGCGGGTGAAACCGCGGGGCGCAGCTAGTAAAACGATATAGTAATAAACTATTGTATGCCTGCCAATGACCTCTTATTTTATCCATACATAATAGGGTTCCGGGAATTTAATACAAAAGCCTCAATAACATTGTTTTTTTAATGCAAACAAGTGAAAATTCAAACGTAGTTTAAAGTTAAACACATGATGGAGTGCTCTGGTAGCAATTTGCCAACAAGGCTAATTAAGTTTGTCTTTTATCCATACCAGAAGTCCGGCCTTCGCTACTTTGTCAACAGCCGACTGACGAACTAATTGAAAACCCATGTACAGTACCCATGAACTGTTAAATTTTAATTCCTAAATTAATTAAAAGGTATCAGTGCTTGTTTTTGTACTGTGACATATTTTGGACAGAGACATAATTTTTTCCTGGCTCCTGTTTTAAATACTTAAAAAAAGGTTTCCATAATGTCTGTCACATATGCATTAATAAATACTTTGTACTGTATTTTGTAGAAATCGGGAGAAAATCTTACTATTATTCATTTAGTTAGTTTATCAGTTATCTAATGAACCTTATCTTACTGAAAACAATACATTATACGTGCCATTATAGTCCAAAACCACATGGTATACTAGTTATACACTAAACTAAATCAATTTTCTTGTTTGATGAAAATTATATTGAACATTCACTGGTTTATCGATTCGTGATCTGTGTCACTGCATTGCCAAGGCTTTTGTTTTCGTACAACATACATATTTTCTGAATTCACGCTTTATTCATTTTGGTTTTATTACGAATTTCAAATACCAAAGAAGTACCAAACAACACAGCGAATAACGAAGACTAAGCGTATGTGCGTTGAAAATATTAATCATATCAACGTTAACTCACTGCTATAAGGCAATTTGCTGTTGAAAATTGCCTTACCTTGCAATTACCATTTTAATCCACGCCTGTCCTGACGATTGTTTATTTAGACAATTCACCGACGACGAAATTAATGGCTGTAATAAATCCGTGGGCTGGTCACAGGTTTTATTAGATAAAGGACACGTTAATTCACTTAACGTAAGTTTACTTTCTAGCGTAGGATAATCATACTCTAATTAATCCTAACTAATATTATAAATGCGAAAGTGACTTTGTATGTTTGTTTGTTACGCTTTCAAGTTTGAACCACAGAAATGGTTTTAAAAATTCTTTCACCGATGGTAAGCTACAGCGAGAATTATAGAAATTTATAAAAAATTATAGAAATATCAGCGAGTAACAAGTTATATTTTATTCCCGTTACCGAATGGACCAATTTTGATGTAATTTTTTTGCTTGAAAGCTGGCGTGATCGAGATGGTTCTTAGCTATAATTTGTGATGATTTGACACATTACCATTACACAAAGTCGGCGGTTAACATTTTTATAAAATGAACTTGTAATTCATAAGTGTATGAAAAGTGGGCAGTGAAATCGAAAGAAGGTTAAAACCATAATGCATTGTTGGATCCTATTGAAATGAAATCTGTTCTATACATGCATAGAACGGTTTCATTTAACTTAACTAACAATTGTTATTCATGGGTACGCAAGCGAATCCATTTTCAGTAAGATTAGTAAATAAATTTATGTTTGTGCAGAGGACGAAGAAAAACAGATGTGTCTGTGCTTCTAAGGAAACGGCCCCTTGGGATCGAACACCTTGCGTTGTCTTGACAGTTTATTATTTTTGTTATTTAACCCATGTCAGTGCTGTCGGTAAAGTAAATTGAATGGATAGATCCAATGTAGGTATATTTCAATTCAACTACGTTTTACGTAAGAAAACAGGAGCGTAGGACATGAAAAGTAAATATTCTGGTGAGTTATTTGCGTTGCTAGAAAGTGTATGTCAAGTTAATCGTTAGTACCTTGACGACTACCTTGTAGTATACCTGTGTAAAGGGCTTGAGACTTATAGCCCGTATAATGTGGATACGGATCAAGTCGTAGGTATAGGTCGTAGGGTATTAGGTTTTAATTCTGTTTACATCTCTTATCTCGAGGGTTCTTACTTCCAAATCCCGGTGAATTATGACAGAAATAACAGTTCTCATAAAATCAATAGGTATTAATTTAAATTATTTATAAGGTATTATTGAGTTTAAATTTGGGGAACTGGAATTAAAAGTCATTTAAACTAAAATGTTTGAATTTATTGTTATATTGGATATAATAGCTTAATATCAATGATCGAATAATATAATTTCCTTTGATATTTTTTTGATATCACATAGTTTACTTTAAATAGTATATGAAGCATCAAATTTTGTTCGATTTAAGTTATTTAGTGTACCTATACTTGGTAAACAAGTATTATAGATGACTACAGATTTATATACTATTATACAGATTATATTAAAGACGAGTAGGTAGGTAGGAATTTGATACATATAAGTTACTTAATAGTTTTATTCATTTTGATTTTTTTTTATTAAACTTTAGAAAAGCAATGTGGAAAAAATCTTCATCAAAAGTTTGGTTTTTATTTGTCTTATATGTAAAGTAGTGATTCATATCAGCTAAAATGTTTAAAAAACAATAAGCGATCGTCATATAAAATTGATAATGTCACCAACGATCGGTTGATAAGTTATTATCTCTCCAATTCCAAAACTGTAACAACCAATTGCAAGGTTCAATTTGAATTCGATAAATTTTTGACAAGCGAGTGAAACGTACGAAGTTCTCTAAACCGATTTGGACGAATTTACATTTGAGGGATGCTGTGAGTTTTACTAAGCGATATAATCAGAATTGAGGAAATCCGTATAACCAAGGTCATCGACATGACAGTCAGAATAAAGACTTAATGGCAACAGGCATGTCGTATAGCTTGTAGAACCAACAGCCACTGGGGAGTAAAGACACGAATTGCGACCACATATCGGCAGACGCAGTATAAGAGGACCCCTATGGACCGATGACATTACAAGATGACATTAAGGTCGCGTGTAGACGGTGAATGAAGGTGGTTCAAGATCCTTTGTTATGGAAATCTATGGGAAAGCCAATGTTCAGCTGTATGTTTGTCCAAGCAAATATCAGTTAAACCAGTCTTCCAAAAAGTTGAAGAATATGAATACTGGGATTTATTAATTTGAATTAGGATTGTTTGGCGTAATAATAAACATTTTATTATTAAATCAAATTTCGTTGTTTAAATTAATTATTAAATTAAATCGTTAAGATCGTTTGCTGCGTTTAATATATTATATATAAAACCTGTTTTTATACCAAAAAATTGGGATCAGTAGTTTTTTTTTGGTACATTTCTTTTGCAATTTTACGCGGAGCAATCTGTTGCCCACTGATGCGACAAGCGTGACGCGACCGGTTGTGGAAATAAAATACATTAGGTATTAATTTGCCAAGTAACATGAATGTTTATTCTGTTATCCGTGCAAACCTGGGGGGGGGTTATTAGTATTGTATATAATTATTGATGGATGGACCAATAAATTTTCCTCCTGCATTATAAATTGTAAAATTTGTAACAATGCTATGTTGTCAACAAATTAATACTTTACATTACTTATCTTTTGATTAAAACCAGAATCCACAAACCACATCGAATTTGGACAACATTCTCCAGAACCTATATAATTTTGGCTCCCTCGTAATCAGGTAATTAAATCTCGGGTCAACCGAAATAGGAATACTCATTAGAAAATCTATCTTTTAAATAGTTTCAAAGAAAGCACTTACCTAAAAAGTCATCTTGGCTGCCCTGGCGCGCGCTTTGGCAGACCTGTTTGAAAAACCTCCCAAGACCTCGAACGCCACGCACTTCGTTCAGGCGGGACACAGCGTCGAGTACTGAGCTCTCATCGTCGTGGTCCCAGATATCCAGATGTAACACGTCGGATGATATGTCGTCGATGTCACTGATATTAAATAGTCGGAGTTAGTTTTGCACAGAACACATACCTTTAATATGGAGCATTTCGGTAATTAATTAGATAATAAATAAATAAAGAACGATTACACACTCATACCTCTGCACTAGGATTTCCTGTGTCGCAAATGCCATGGACAAACACAGAAACTCAAGACAAACACCCAAGACCCGAGAAAAAACTTCATGCTCACCACTCAAAGTGTGCCCCGGCCAGGAATTGAACCCGGAACCCCTCGCTCCGAAGGCAGGGCTACTACCAACTAAGCCACGGATTCAACTATGCTCAAATACCTCAGCAGCATCAATTTAACAGGATAAAAGACTTTCAGTATGGATGTACCTATAGATATTAATATTTTAATTGAAATTCAAGTTTATGATACCAAATTAAATAAATAAATGCTACCTGTTTCAAATTATAGTTGCCGAGTTTATAACGAACAGGCAACACAGAGAAGAAAACTTTTCGGTGGATTCCAGGAAAGCTTAATAAAGTTCATGCAGCTTTCGTAAACAATTAAACCAAATTCGACGCCTGACTTGATGTTTATTAGTTTCAAATAGCTATCTTATATCTAAGCACCCCATTGCTTATTTAGTTAATTTAGCAGTAACTCGGGAACATGGGTCGGGCACCTTATTGGCAGTTTCTGTGGAGATAGAGATCTATTGGCATTTGTAGGCTGTTGCTGATTAAACTTCCCAAAGAGAAGAACGTTTTCGAATTAAAGCTTAAAATCGAATTGAATTGCGGTTCCCAAATAAAGGTTCTTTTAAAATTTGGCTATATCTGAATTTTTACACCAAGGGTTCCGATATTATGAAGTCTTTACTATACAAGTAAGTACTTACATATGTAAAAAAAAGAGCATTTGATCACTGATATTACAACTAAATCTATCTTAAAAGTGCTTTACAATGCAATACAATTAAATGCCTAAAAATTAAAAGGAACTACATATTTTGTAAGTACAAAATGAGGTTAGCCTGATTGTCGGGGGGAATTGGGTTTATCAGACTCCAATTCACGATTGCCATCACTAACAGAGTAAGGCAAGTAGCACCAACCCAGATGTAGCTCAACCATCGGTCATTTAACATCAGACTTTTACAAAAAGCAAACGCTGCTATGTACTCACAATTTGAAAGTTTCATTCCACTTGGGGGAGAGAGTGTGTGGTCTGACGCTAGTTGCTCGGATGTATCGTGCAGGCAGTCGCCCCAGACTGTCACGTTGTTGCCTGCCTTCACGACGCTTGAAACTGAGTCGGAAACTGCTGTGCTTGCGACCTTCGTCCTCAGAGGCGCGAGGAGACGCTGGCAAGGAAGCTGGCTGAATGCCCAGCATGCAGTAAGGGTCACTGTACCCTGAATGAACGAAAACAAAGTTAAGGCATATGTTGAAACAGTGAGGCCTTGAGCCAAAAAGTACACGTAATATGAATTATCAATCTATGATTACAAAGAAATATATTCGAGAAAAAGTCACAGGCAAATAAATTATAATATGGAGGCTTTTCACTGAAAACCTGTCTTAATTTGAATATTCGAAACTCGATTCAAACTTGATGATTGTAATAAAATACGGGCTTGTGAAAATGAACACATTTTCGTCCCAGGAATAGAAACGCCCAAGTTGGATAGTAACTCAAATAAAAGGAGGATTAATTGTTTTTTCCGTTTGTTGGATTTGTGATTTTCCTTTTTGATGTGAACAGAAGATTTCCAAAAAGCAATTCCTTTTGCAAAATTTTCTAAATAACGGTTTAATTAAAAGCACGATTTATTTAACGTTACGTTTCGTTCAGCTTACCGTTCGTAAAGGTAAAGTTACATCCATTATTCCACCCCAAGAAATCCCTCGCAAATACACGCACCTAAATATTATATGACAACATTAAAATTCACCTTTCGCCTTATTTTATTAAGGTACTCGGAACGTACTACCTTCGTTTTGTTAAGCTTGCAGCGGCGTAATTGAATGCCGAACAACTTTCCTAAACATTTGCTCGACTGTCGAAACAAAGTTATGGTAAATTGAAATTTGATTTTAACTTTTGGATGCTGCATTCATTCTTCTGGAACCTGTTTGTTTGTGGTGAAACATCAACATTGAAGCTTCGCTTGGAAGCTGGGATAGAAGTTTCCTTTATGTTACGTGACAAGGTACGAGTAGGTACGGACGTTTGATGTATGACGTAGTGGGAAAAGCTTTTTACAGCCACTGAAAGTTTGGGCTTGATTGTATTACGACCTTGCACCGGCCTGTCCGATGCTTTTACGTAAATCAACGCAAAATTATTAAATTTTGCTATGGCGATATAATACTTATTTTTATGTTTAAGTATTTTATTAATAAATTGATTATTTGATATGTGATTCACTCATTGCAATCAACATGTTAAGATTGAAGAAGAGATAAATACTCCTAAAGGATAGATGGAGCTTCATTTTGCCAATTTTCAGGGCATGCCATTTTTAACCAATAGTGTAAAAACACTATTAGTTAAAAAAGCTGCGAGAAGTGGCAAAATTGCTCACGATTAACTCCCACAGAATTCTTCCAAAAATAATAATACTCCATAATAATATTTTCGGAGATATGATCTATATATAGGCTAGATAAGTCTAACAAGTCTAGAAATGTTATAGAAAGTACTAGCAGCGAGTAATTGTACTTGTAGGTATTGCTGTGTTGCTGTGCCGGTGGGAGGCAGTGATACATGACGGTGACGGCCGTACTTGGGTCGGGGAGGACCTAAGTCGTATTATTGTTTTTATGGGTGGATGTTACACTTAACGTAACCTTCAACACTTAGTAACCCGTCACTAATGTCGTCTAAGAAAAACAATAACTCAATGTTCATATGCCATGCAATAGTAATAATAAATAGTTATGATAAGGTTACATAAATACCTACATATACCCAATATGCTATGCTATGTCTTTTATATGCACACAAGAATGTGAGCTGATATAAACTTCAATCACAGTAACTGATCATTTACATACATGACTTCATACGAATACGCCAGAGATAATGACACACGAGCTACAAGCTAGAGTTATCTTCATTTGAGTATAAAGAATTTCCAGACATAAAGTTCGCTGAAATAAACCGTGTAAGATTTGTCCAACAAAGAGTTCGTGTTCATCTAAAATCATACGTAGGAAATCTTCTGTAATTTCTGTAGGTACCTATTTTGTGTATCATACAAGGAGTTAGTTTGAGTTTCGTTTCATGTTTTAAAATTATCTGAGGCAGACAAGAACTTTTTTTGTAATCGTATATCAAACGTACGTGAAATATATTTATCCAGTTTGGGGTAAAGTGATATCGCACACCGATTTTTTCATCACAAACGGTAAGAATGATTAGTCACTTCGATCATTTAAATGTGTAATAAAATCACTTCACAAGTAGACGGGATCCATGTTGTTCGCGTAAGTAGACAGAGTTTACCTTTTATAGTGCAAATGGAGCTACTCAAAGTAGAAAAAGAATCTGCTAGGTTCTGAGTCGTATTGATGTTTTTATGAGTGGTCATCCCGCCACTTTTATCACATGAAAATGGTACAGAGGCACAGAATACAATAAAACAAGTATGTTTTTTATGTTTTGTGTACAGAGATCCGGCTGCCTGCGAACAACGCGCCAACCGTCGCGTTATTGTTTTTCAGTTAAGTAATTTTCGCCGCGGTGTATTTCGTTTTTTTTGGGTATGAGTATACGAATGGAAAATTAAAATAGCGTAAACTGAGCATTAAATTGTTCTGTAAATCAAAATATCTATTTAAAAAACAAACAGAAAATCGGTCCACCTCTGAACCAATACGGTTCGAAACATACAAAATTAAAAAAATACAGCCAAATACCTCTTTTTTCGCTTTCTGTCTCCTTTTCGGTCGATAGACGGAATTAACTGTATCGTCTGGTATAAACTACGATGAACCCTTTGTTTATTCAAAGGAAATATATGTTTATCTCATCTGATTTTGAAACACTAAAGTGAATCTAAAGAAATAAACCTTAACCTTAAAACATATAGGTAGAACTTGCAAAGTTACTGCATAAAGTATACCAATATATTTTAAATTTAAATTCTATACCATAAATTCTGCACAGGATACAGACAGTACTTGAAAATCCAACTCAAACATTTATTCCTTTAGATCTCAAGTATCATTTGGCCATATCAAATACACCTCGCAACCCTAGTTTGCGTTTTACAATTATCAGGCTTATAAATGATAATGAAGCCTTCATTGAATGAAACCTGATAATACGTGTGTATGACGCTCATCTTAAGGTCATGTATAAAGCGATTAGTGCATCAACATGCTCAATATCATATTTCATGTGAGTTAGTATTACAAATGTCTTACCATTGGCATCTTTAGCCTCTAATCCATCTGCTTCGAGAACACAGCAGCCCAAGACAACGGTAGGTGGACGTTCGCTACCGGCCGAGCGCATCGCACGCGCGTGCATATCAGACGTGACGCGGAAGGCTTGTCGGGCATACTCGATCACTTCATCCTTGTAAGCTGCGAACTGGCCATCAGGGGCAGGCGCTCCCACTGTATTCTCGATGCAGTACAGCACCTGGACAGAATTACTTCAACTTGCTGATCGGAGCTTTACATAGCTTTCTTTGTTATATAGCTACACGCCTTTATCCTCGAGGGATATGTAGAACACATGGGGCCACGTTACACCTTTAGAGTGACATAATTACGGGATCGTACACGTGATTGTGGTTTATCACTTTGTGACGTGTATGTCTACGCCACTCTTACCACATATTTCCCGAGAACATTTCAGCTAGCACCTTCTTCCGGGGAATCAATCTAAATTAACCAAGTGCTAAGACAAATATCATACCGACAAGACATGTGATAAGATATGTGGTAGGATTATTCGGTGTGTCAACTTATAACTTTAAGTGAAGAGTACAAAAACTTTGTAAAACTTCTCCATAAAAGTACTGCATTCAAATGTATGGGAGACTATTTGGGAAATCAATTGCAGCTGTTACAACCCTTAATTTCGTGTTTCTGCAATTGGAAGCAAATTGATGTGTTACAGTGAGCTGCATTTAAGCAGTTTAAAATATACTGCTTAAAATTACTCAAAGCTATTTTTTTCTAGTGCAGCTCACTTAGTTGTTCTCACTGATTATGAAATAAGTCGGCAGCTCCGAAGAGATTTCAGTTTATTGCACTGAAATTGCACCGTTGAAAAAACTACGGTTCATGGGTAAACTTTTAATATTTTAGTAATACGCCAACGAGTAAAGCCATTTAGTTTTACGATGCTGTTTTCTGTGCAAAGTAAACGAACTTTGTTTGTGAATATGACTCCGCCCTTTCTCAACAGATGTCGTTTTTAGTATTGTTTACGTGTACTAATAAATGACCATACTTGTATTCGATAGTACTGAATGTCAGCTATCTAACGCATTTTATGATATTTGGTTGAAGTGTAAGCAACAATTGTTTTCACCTTTTCGAAAATGTCGGTTTTTATTCCAAATAAACGTCATTTGCGGGAAGTGTTATTACATTATTTTATTGCGAAGAAAACTGCAGCGGAAACTTATCGTTTGCTTGTGGAGATTTATGGTGAGCATGCTCCGTCTAATACAACTTGCAAGGAATGGTTTCGACGATTTCAAAATAACGATTTTAGTACTGAGGATAAAGAACATGGAAAACCACCAAAAAAATTTGAAGATGCTGAATTGGAATTATTGGCGGAAGATTCTTGCCAAACTCAATCAGAATTAGCTGCAGCATTAAATGTTGATCGTTCAACTGTTGCAAAGCGTTTACAAATGATGGGAATGATTCAAAAAGCCGGTTACTGGGTTCCACATGATTTAAAAGAAAGAGACATGGAACGTCGGAAAACCATTTGTGAAATGCTGCTTCAAAGACAGCAAAGAAAAGGATTTTTGCATCGGATAGTCACAGGAGACGAAAAATGGATACACTACGAAAATCCTAAACGCAAAAAAGCTTGGGTGAAACCAGGCGAAGCAGGCCCATCACAGCCAAAAATAAATATTCACTGTGCCAAGGTCATGCTCTGTATTTGGTGGGATCAGAAAGGTATTGTATATTATGAGTTGCTCAAACCCTCTGAAACTATTAATGGAGAAGTTTACCGACGACAAACTAATGCGTTTGAAGCGAGCCATAGAAGAAAAACGACCAGAATGGGTGAATAGACATAACAAATTAGTTCTTCAGCATGACAATGCCAAACCGCATACCGCAGAAGTCGTAAAAAGATATTTAGAGGGACAGGACTGGGAAGTGTTACCCCACCCGCCATATTCACCAGACATAGCTCCTTCGGATTACCACCTATTCCGGACGATGCAGACAGACCTTACTGGAGAAAAGTTTACTTCATGTGAAAGTATCAAAATTTGGATTGACAACTGGATAAGCTCAAAAGACCAGGACTTCTTCCAGCAAGGAATACGAAAACTACCTGAACGATGGACGAAGGTTGTAGCTGCAGATGGAGCATACTTTCAATAATTTTTTTTTTTAATTTTGTAAGCGAGCAAATGTGTTTTATTTTGACAAAAAGGGGCGGAGTCATATTCACACACCCAATAAATTACAGTCACCGTTCTGTGACATTGAAGCAAATAATCGGATACAATTTGCGTATGTTACACACATCATTTTTTTTTTTATGTGAATAAGTAACGGAACGAGCTGAGGGCCCACCTGATGGTAAGTGGTGACCCTCGCCCATGACAACAGCAATGCGCGCGACTCAGTGTGAGATTAAAATTTTTACTGAGTCGCATTCAGCCTGCTGCGTCCATCACTCGAGACGGGGATGATACGTCTCATGCGCATGCGATTTCACCGGCAGCCACACCCTTCCACCGGAACACAGTAATGCAACCACTACTGCTTGGCAGCAGATTCCAGATGTGGTGGCAGTACCTCTCCGGACGAACTTGGCACAAGTTCTACTGCTACTTTTGGTTGCTCCTTTAGCACCACCCAGCGGGTACGTGTAGGGAATCAAAGGGTACACACCTACGGACGCGAGCAACTGGACCCCCCAGTAAGAATGGCAAGATTTTTTTGCCGTCAAAGATAAAAGGAACCAAAAACCGAGACGTAAAGAAAAATATGTAATAACAGTGTGCGGAAGATGGATTGCATGTTTTGAGGTCGTTATCGTTAGTTCCAAGAGACAAAAATGATATACACTTTTGTTAAAAGGCAATGAAAGCCTGCCTATCTAATTTTTCAAAGTAATTACTTATGGTTGCTATTGTGGCTTCATATACGAGTACAACTGAATTATAAAACTGAAACAGATTATCATCAAGAAGAAACCAAACTTGATGCTACTGCTAGACTGGTAACACTGAAAAAAACGAATAATGAATTTCATCAGAATTAAAGATTTGCAAACAAAACAAGGTTCATCGAAAAGCGAGCTCTAAAATATATTTTGAAGAATCAGTTAATACAAGAATGCCAAATTGAATTGGTAAATGGAGACATCAACGTGGGTCATTTCTAGGAAATGATTAGAAATAAATTTAAGACCAAGTGCTATTTTAATTATTACTTTGAATAGGGTATAAGAATTGTCAATTCAGAAAACGCAAATATTTAAAAACATAAAAAAAAAAACTTGAAATTTAAGTACAGCTTCCAACAGTATGTACCTCTGTATACAAGTGCTCATGTTCTTTGTGAGATAGTTGCGCAGATACGCTGGGCAGGCCAAGGTCCTGGGCAGCAGGTGGTGGACGCTCTGCACGACCTTCGGCCAGGCGTAGCGCTGCCAGGCGCCTGTTCTCTTGACGCCAAGACAGTGCAGTGAAGCTCTCGAAGTAGGAACCATCTGATTCTTGAACCCTGTATAGAAAGCATCATGTCAAAAACTGCAATACAATTGTGAAAGCATAAACCTTCGAACTACAATTTTTTAGTTCGAAGGTTTATGCTATCGCAATTGTATAGCATAAACCTTCGAACCTTTGTAATATGTCATTTGGGTAGATATACCCACATTATTGAGTCACAGGTCCTAATTCATCCAAGTTTAGAAAACTTTGCTGGCTAGCTCAATAGATACCCAAGACCCGAGAACCCCTTTTATACTCATGGGATAAACGTTTGTCCCAGATGACTACCGAGCACCGGGACTCCTCGCTTTGTAAGCGGGGTTATTACCATACACGGAGACACCATATACTCCGCCATAAATTTGTATAGCCTGCAGGTATCAAAAATAACTGTATAAAAAGGCCTATTGCTTATTTTGAGTTTCCAATACCTACGGCTAAATTGCTTTGTACGGAAAGTTTTGGGTCAAGAATTTTGTGGCTATGCGCAACAATTTACATTAACGTGAATTTGTTCCAAACAAAATGGAACAATATGCCAGTCCTATTTACCGTGGCAGCCATGCCTGCAATCTTCATGCATTATGTATCGTGTCGCTTCGCTTGGCGTTCTCGTAAGAAGCGTATTTGGAAGTGCGTGCATGAATACACTTTCAAGTGTTTACTCGAGACAACTACGTACTGATTTCTTTATGCGCATAATAAATTAATGATTTGTGCTCATACAAAGGGCATACTTAAGAACCAGTCACGAGTGATTTGGACTCGCACACCGAAGGTCCAATTGTAATTTAATTATTTGTTCTGTAAAAATTTCAGTAGGTTACCAATTTAAAACGGCTACGGTTTAAAACATACATCAGCCCTTTAAACAATCAGACAGGTACAAAACTTCAGGCATAGTAATATGGCATGGAACCCTAGTGTTTTATATTAATAATGTGTTGATGTTGATTTTGTTAAACAAGTGGCGAAGAAACAAGTCACAGTAAAGCAAAATAAAAAACACACGTATTGACAACCTCATCTGGAAATCGTTTGAAAACACCTTTTCCCTTATTTAAATGTTAAGAGAGGACTTTTATTGTTACCGTATATACATTCAAATCTATCTTGTAAAAAGCTTTTATTTAACCATTACAAACGTACTTCAATTTTATTTCTATGCATACAGACACATGAATGCGAAAAGTAACTAAGTAACCTAGTGATAAAAATGTAGTGTATGTTTCGTAATGCACATTTTTGGTATATTTAACTACCTGTCTAGGTGCAGATAAAAACACGCTATAAAAAAGCTTTTTGTTAGAGCAGCAAGTAAAACATTGTGTATGACAGATCAGATGTATGTAGATACATACAAAAATGTATGTAAGAATTGTATTAGTAATCTGGTTCCAATAGTAAAAGCTATGCTTAGTTTGGAACTAGATGGCGCTGAGTGAATGTACATAAATATTATTTTATTATTAATGAATTTGACTATTACATTTATTCCAAGCAAGATTTGTACTATGTTTGTACCACGACGCGTATCGTATAGAAGTAACGTTTATCAACAAGTACATTATCGAAAGAGACGTACACTCAATTTAAATCGAGGTGGAGCTCTTAAAAGGCTTTGTTTTGATACAATACTGGATCAAAATAAATGCGAACACAGTTTACTTCGGTAATGTAGTCCCCATTATTTCTCAGAGACCAGGATAAAAAGTAAACCGCTTTTTACGTAGGGAACGTAGGTAAAAGATTTTTCAATATTACTTTTTTTTTGTTTTTACTTTTGACACATTTTATTAAAATAGCTAAATAAAGAGAGACACACACTCATTTTTTTTATAACTTAGAAACCACATCTCATCTTAGAAACTCATCCTGAGTTAAATATTAACTTGGATAAAATAGACTTATTCCCAACCACGCCACAACGTGCCCCAAATTGCTACTACTCATGTACCAATAGATTCAAGGCACGATGAGACGCTAAACGACATGGTTCCACTCTCCTCGAAATGTAATTTAAGAGTGAATTTTCGATCTATATCTAGTAAAGAAAATATTAGTAATTCTTATTTCTCGTTTCCTTTTTCTGTTTTGTTTTTACCTACATATTCCTTATATGCCCTGACGCAAAAGAGGGGTTTTATAAGTTTGACCGCTATGTGTGCGTCTGTCTGTCTGTGGCACCGTAGCTGTTAAACGGATGAACCGATTTGGGTGCGGTTTTTTTTATTTAAAAGTAAGGTGGTTCTTAGACATGTTTTAAAAAAATCAGTTCAGCCATTTCAATGTCATCAGCTCATTACCATTACACCGAGTCGGGGGTTTTCACATTTTCGTAAAATGAACTTGTGATTTAGTTTTTACTATTCTATGAATGTGTATTTTATTATGAATTCTGTACTAACCTATTACACACCTTAGATTTAATCAATTTTATCAAATTTTAATCTATATCTATATCACAAACCAAATATAGAGGTATGTTTGATTGGTGAACTGTTAACTGATTCTGCCTAATAAATAAATTTAAAACCTATAGTATGACTTAAAATTCGAAGGAAACTTAGTGTGATAACGAATAATATAAAATAAAATAGTCAGTGCAGTTTTCATTTGTATAGAGGACGCCCTAGTATAGCAACTAATCGCTACAGGGCATCTAAACTACTGTTCCGATTCACAACGTACTGGCTGTGCTGTATTTCAAAATGCACGTCAAGGTACATCACCTCATGATTTCTCCACATGTGGTAGCATAGCCCGTCAACGCGCTTCAATGAACATTTATCTGAGGGAAATATTTTGTATGGATAAGACAACATCGCTAGAAATAATAGGTATAAGAATCAAAAATATTCTTAAATTATGAATGTGAGCAAGCAATAAAACTACATCGTAATCCAACTGTGTACAATAGGTCCCAATAGTTCTTTGAAACTGAGTTGTATGGATAATACAACATCGCTCGAAATAATAGGTATAAGAATCAAAAATATTCTTAGATTATGAATGTGAACAAACAGTAAAACTATATCATAATCCAATTGTGTACAAATAGATCTTTGAAACTGAGTTATCTACGTAACGTTGTTTGTATATACGTATTCAAAGACAGATCCCGTTTCCTCAAGGAGTTGTTGTAGTGATGGAGGTAAATATTATCAAAATGATATATCACTGGTGGACAGGCGAGTGATAGATGTTGGTAGGGTAGGTACACGTTCCGGTCACCTGCCAACCCCTTACGATTACTTACCGTCAAGCATTGTTGTTGCGGTTATTGTATTATAATAGACATTTTAATGTAGAGCTTTTCCGGCTATGGACGCTCACATAGTATTCTGTTACATTGTTATTAGATGCATTGTTCTAGGAAGGCCGTTACATGTATTCATCATCTTAAGAACCACATACATTACAATACATAATAACTACTTCCTTTTTAGCTATTAAAACCATAGGCAGAGATCCTATTATCTACCCTAATTCTGTATGTCTGTCTGCCTACATTATAATTTGTTTACATTTTAATGTGTTGTATTGTATATAAAATATATAAGCTATAACGGGATATCATTTTCAAGGAATATGTGCTACTATAGCAGATGTCTTTATAAAATACACGATCGGTAGTACAGACGGACGTACAGTACAGTACGGACCCTTAGTCCAATGGACTCCAAATCGCGCTTACCTGGTTTTTATTATGCTTCATCATAATTTACTTCAAATGTTAGAACAACTCAACTCTTATTTAGAGTCAGGACGACAGACACGTACATGTTTATGAGTCTAATCCATCACCAGGCTTTCAGGGCATAGCAAGTTTCACGAAATAAATAGGGGCCACTGGGTATATCCCAAATGCAAGCACGTTTGCCAGAAATAAACTTGTGACCTGTGTCTGTGGTATAGTTTTGATAAATTTGCGACACTCTTGTCTCCCAACCGTGGCTTAGAATTACATGATGAAAGTTAAATTGTGAAAAGAATATTCAGTATAAATGAATAAAAGCGCAGAATAATTCATATATTCGCGTTGGAAGCACGGTTTGGCACCCAGCCTTGACATCATTTTGACACTCCCTACTAAAAATGTGTAACTTATTACGGTACAATACAATTTATTATCCAAAGCGTATCTGTTACCACTTAGCTAGATATATATACATAGGCAGTATAAGATATCCTTTGTGGGACGTGAATGGCGCTACTCTATTCATCCCCTTTATGAAATAGAAAGAAAATAAGAACAAGAAATTGTCGTAACGACTGGAAACTTTTTAACTGGAAGTCCACCATCAGGTGTGCTGAATTATTATTACTTTTCCGTCTCATTTTTCTGTAGCAGGTGGTTTGAAGGATTATTTAGTGGTTTACTCGCTCAAACGAGATATATTTGTAACTATTAGGGATTAACAAGTCTAATTTGTCAAAGATTGTATTTGATGTAGGTAATCGCCGAATCATTTCTAAGCAAGGTACGAAAAAAATACTAATAAAGTATTAGTAAAAGGTAATGGAATCCGTCCATAATCATTATAATTTAGACGAAGGTCGCTTGTCGCAGAAGGTTGGGCAATAATAAAATTACCAAAACATTATTGGAAGCTTTGATCGCGAATCTATGAACAATCCCGTAGGCAGCTCATTTAGCACGTTCATCGCGTTTGAGGACCAATTTACCAAAAGCAGTAACGAACTCTCCATTTATCGTGATATTATTTCGTATTTTCGCAAAAATGGTGGCTTATCAAACAAATCTTGAGAGATCAAGGACCATTATTGTGGAAACGGAAAGTATCTTCCAAAAAAAGCCGCTGCTGGGATGTATACGGCTCCGTAGATTAGTTGACGGTTTATTACGTTAATTCTGCCAGCGAAACGAGGAGTCTCAGGTTCGAATCTCGGCGGGGTAGACTTTGTGTGAAAGTTTGTTCTAGGGTCTTGGGTGTTTCTGTGTTTGTCCATACTACCTGCAATACAGGGAATCCTAGTGCAGGGGTATGAGAGTGCGTAAACGTAATAAATATATGGGGTTTTCAGACCAAAACTCCCATACTGTTTATACAATCTTCCTGAATCTTGGTAGGTAGATAGGTAACATATTAACATTGTAGATATTCGGCTAAATTGATTATTGGTTTTTAGATGAGAGTGAGATATCATTTCACCATATTAAAGGTAATTTTCATATGCTATGTCCTCAAAACCAATAATTTGCTTACTTTTCAATTTCTTTAAACGAAAGTCACAAACTATACCAAGTATACTACTAAATATATAAGCTGTATGTAAGCTATGTGTATGCTAGTAAATGTTTTTCTAAGTTTTTCTTTTTTTATTATTACCGATCTATTAATACCAAATAATAATTGACTGATAAAAAAACTCTAATTAACTTACATTATTACTTTGTTCTCTTAACATACGATATACAATAGTACAAAAAAAACAATATTTTATTATATCTATAGTTAGTTATAAATTCCAAATGTATTATGCCTTATTTATATTTATTACAATGAACGAGCGGTCTGTACAACAGAGAAGTATATTAACTATTTGTGCAGCCCCCGAAAATACACGCTGATGTCGCCTGACGTCAAACTAATGATGTCATAAAGCAATTATGTGGAAAATGAAAACAAACCTATCACAACATTGACCTTTACTCGTGAATAATTCTGCGACTAATTAGTGTTAACTGAGAGCTGAGAGATTAATAAAACATAAATGAAAATAGGTCATCGGGTGACCTGTTGCATGTCCTTGCACGCTCGCATGTCGCTCCTGAGCATATTGGAGAGAGCTGGATTAATTCCACGTCAAACTCGTCAATACCATGTTATGAGAAAATTATTTTTAAATTATTTACTTACTTTGCTTGTTTACTTACACCTTTCCAGGTCAAAACTTGTTATTGAATAACACACTATTTGTAACAAAATACTTGTTTAGGGCATCTGATTTAGGTTCAATTTGGCATAGAAACCTAACTTTTGACAATGTAATTAATTATACAAATAAATAAAAATCGATTCTTCGAAAGTCAAACAATTCAAACATATTCAATCATAGACTAAAATAGATTAAGTTTTGTGTAAATTTCAGGATTTAGCGCCACCACACTCTGTTTCGAATGAGCCAGTTACTATTTTTAAGCTATATTGCTTCATTCGCTCTACCGACAGTGAGGGACTCAACCCAACCCTTTCAATCATCGGCGCCGTATTATTAGCGTTCTCATCTCTATACATGTTTGTTTCACATTAAATGCGTCTGTATTGAGTTTTACGTTATCAACAAGTGTAGCTTATTCCAATTATCGTTATAGACCCATTCAAGCTACGCAATAAGCTCGGACATCAAACAATCTAATACATTTCCAACTACTTACGTGCGAACATACTGGTTTGATTGGATTTGCCCTTCAATCTCCAATCAACTGAAAGATATTACCGTTGAATTAAATGTTACTTGGAAATTCAACATTGTTTTTTGATACCTAATTACGTAAATATCTATAAGATCATGCATTCTTATTACTAAGTTTTGGCGCTTAGTTAAACCCTATCCACTTTATCCATGGTGAAGATATGAATATATTTGGCACCTAATGTTTAGAGAATAAAATTTTCGAACATTTTATTTTAGTAATTTTATGTTATATAAGTTGTGTTACGAATAGATAAAATTCTTAAAAATAAATATACAGCGTATGAAATAAAGCAATACGCCTTCATTTTTAAAAGTGTAAAATGTTGAGTGTACCAAGGAAATACGCGAAAAGCCTGATACTGTAAATGGATAAACTTTGTCAAGAGCATTCCAAATTGAATTTTCCCTGTGTAGTCGAGTAGGATATAAGCTCATCGCTTTCTAATTGACGCAATTACACGCCATGTTCTGTCAGAATCTACGGCGAGATTTCTCTTTATGAACGCCTTTTTGCAGGTTTTGAGTTGAGCTACGTGGTTATAGCTTTTGCCTACTTATTTTCGTTCATTCATAGTATTCGGTGTATTCCGTCGCATGATTGAACCTATTGAGTGAAGTATGTTTCTGTTAGTGGAAAAGTAACATTTCCGGGTAATCATTCGAGTCAAAATATTTTTAACAATATGGAAGTACATCAGCACTCCGTATTGATAGGTTTGGTAATAAATATACGGCCGCCATTTTGCTCCCAACCGCTATAAAATCACCTCCCACCAGGTTACAAAAATTGATTACATTTTAAGAGGGGGAGACAAATAAGAGGCAGCCGCCGCTTTAATCAAATTTTCTATTCGACCAAATGGGATTCTCAGTGACAAATCGATTTGCCTAGCAATTGCGCCCACTTCGCTTTTCTCCTGTTCGCTTTGTTTATTGAGACCATTAAAGAAGCAAGATAAACTGTGCACCTGCGGGATAATATTGATCAAGCTTCACGTTGTTTTATTTAAGATTTGCTTATCCACAGCCAACTTAAAGGTCTTTCAATCTCTGTCCATGACAGCAGGAAACATGTCTTCGAACGGATCGGACAGAGCTTATTTGTGGGCTGAAAACGAAGGCAAAGGGCTTCATATTTAGATTTTGAAGTAAATTATTTTCTGCCAACATTAAATATATTGCTTAGCGTTTTTAAGATTGCCGAGGCTAAAGGAAATGTTGAAAGGTTTTATAGGATTAAAAACCTTCTCAGATTTCGTATTTGAAGTTCGATTTTTAAATTACAGTAAGTAATAGAATTTTTGCCACATTACATCCTATTTTGAAACAAAACATAAAAAAACCTGTGCTCAATTTCCTCGGCGGTTACAACAACTTAGTCGCGGAGCCTCTTAACAATGTACGACATCGGAATACTTGATTAGCATGTCTGACTTGTCTCGTGAATCTGCTGAATTTTACAAGAAGGATGTCAATTATTTTACGAGATTGATTTCCAGATGAGTTGTTCAAAGGCTTACGATGGTCGGACCTTATAACCTTGTCAATATACTTTTCTTTTCACACAATGCTTATCATATAATAGATACATTGAGTAAAACTTTAAGCCGTTTATTTTCCAGCTCATTTGGTTGTACTGGCTGTAGATGTAACATAGGTACCAACTAAAGAATACATATCGGACAGTCAAGAATCGAACTCGCATCTAATATGTTTGAGTCAGTCACTGGAACGCTCCACAGATATCGTCAAAAACGAGCTGCGCCCAGAGGTTGGTCATCCTACAAGACCCGTACATTTTTCCGGAATAAAAAGCCTATGTCCACACTATAATCTACCTTCCCAAATTTCATTCAGATCCGCTTAGCCGTTTTGGTGTGAGTAAGCAACAAATATCTATCTAATAAACATTTGCATTTAAAAAAAAAATAGAGGATGGGTGACAAAACAGAACGGCGGTGCAGAAATTGCGGAAACGATTCGGAAATGGCAGCGCCGAACTCATCTCTATCGTGACTTGTTTTAGTTCCCACAAATTTTCAAGTCTCTCTTTCGTGGAAGTACGTTAAAATCCTTTGTGAGCCGTGATTTCCACAATATCGTTATTTGTCTTTACTGTCTTTGTTGCGGCAGAGCTATAACGTCGTAATTGAGTCTCTATTATTTCATAATTATCATTTCACCTTCAAAGGGTTGCCATCACTCAAACGATCTCGCTTACGATTACGCTGGCATCACAAGCAAATGAATACCAAAATTACATAAGTTCACAGACTTTTCACAAGACTTTAAATCTTTGTATAAATTGTACATTTTACATTGTAGTTTCGACCTTAGCTTTATTATTATTGTTTAACTTCATTTTACATAAATTCTAGTCATTTACATTTTTGTCCTATAAAATTAGCACTGCTTTCAAAATATATAATAGAAGAAAACTATATGTCAGATACATGGATAAAATAACAAAGATTCGTACCTATTTCTTCTTTATATGCCTGTATAACTTACCGATTTTATTGTCGCGAGTGTATTTTGAAGGAGCATTGCCTTGTTATTTATTTCACTTATATTATACTTCTTCATCTTTGTCATCTTTTATGAGATCGATTGAAAGCAGGCGTTTGCACTGACTCCAGACCACATAATTACATTGCACAATGCACGAACTCAATATTTTGAATTAAGACAATATTTTAAGTACTTTTTTTATTACAGAATTAATTACCATAAAAATATATTTACTATACCTATATGTTGAGCAACTCACATAATATAAAAATCGTATTGATAGGGCTCGTCATATACCTGAACTTGTAATTTTGGTCCAAACCGCAATAAACTCACCTCTACCCCTATCCATTGCTAGTAGGTACTGTCTGATTCATCAAGGCCGCGTTGTGCCCAAACCGCTGAAGATAATTACATGAAGTTTAATAGATAGCTAATTAAATAGATATCTTCTAATAGAGGACATCTATACTATGTATATATATGTATACGAAAATGCACCATGCCAAGTGGTAGGTTATATTTTTTGTGGTTTGTTAAAATTCTCTCGTTAGCAGCACACATATTCTTTACAGCTAAATAATGTTGCTTTTACTTATGACAGTATTCGTTCTCCATAATAAAAATGTCTTTCTGGTAAAACTCTTCTACAATAATACGATATTCTTTCGCGAAATGCCGTCTAAGCGAGGAACAGTGTCACGAATTTCACCTTTTCTTTTATCTCACCTGAATATTCTGAATATGATTTATTATACAACTTAGAAAAGTTGCCGTTTTTTTTTTTTTTTTTTTTTATTTATGTATAGCCAAGCGTTTGGCCGCCATCTCACCTGATGGGAAGTGAAGATGCGTTGATGCCGTTCATCTCGCTTGTCCTCTCGATTTCTACTTATACGCCTATTCTACTATAAGTTTAGTTTATTATTTCTCAGTTTGTCATGAAGACAGAATAATGGGAACAGTACGACATATCAAGGTACAAGGCGTTCATTTTCCGCGCCTCTTTGTCCCAAGCGCAGTGCCAGCTGTCTCTAGGTTCTAAAGTAATATCAAACAGAACCATAGAAAATACGAGTACTTGTGTCGCGTGACATGGAACGTTAAGAGTGAGTTGCACCAAGGGGTTATTGTTTTGGTTAAAATTAACTTCATCTTTACTTATAACCATAACTATAAAATTAACAATCCAACGTTAAACCATGATGTAAAACGTTACTGTTAAATTTAAAAGGGTGACCAGTGATAAGACGTAACTATAACCTTAACTGCCCGATATTGACCAGTTAAAGTTAACGTTATTTGTGATGTCATTTTAATGGTTTCAACCTTCCATTCTCTTTACCAGAGATTTGACGGTTAAGCTTTTGATTGTTATAGTAACTTGATGCAACTCACTCTAAATTAATTTTTTTGTACACCTTGTGCTAACACAGTTACTTACCCGGAGTTGATAGTGCTGTCAATCTCAGGCCAGGATAGGCGCCGCTTACAGAATGCCATAGTCGGTGGTTTCTCCGGCGTGGGGTTGCGAGGCACGCGCAGCGAGCCGCCTCGGCGAGGGGGCGGCGCGGGCGCGAGACAGTCCAAGGTGCGACGACGCGCACCAAGGGCAGATGCTCCTTCCGTCGGCACCACGCGCGGGAAACCTACATACCAAACAATTAGCTTTATAACTCGTAGGAAATAGTGATGTATAATAAAAAGAATAGTTCAATAGCAGCTTCTGCTTATAATATGTAAAAACTCGTCAGTGAAACAATGACCAATTTTTTAATAAATAAATACATATTCAGCGCCTCAAACTAAGCATAGCTTGTAATATAGAACTAGATAAGTGATAGATTTTTTTTGTAAATATATACTTACAATGCATCCTATTAATACCCAGACACAGAACAAACATTTATGTTCATCACTCAAATGCTTGTCCTAGGTGGGATCCGAACCCACGAACTACAGCGTGGAAGGCAGAGTTACAACTAACTGAGCTATGAGGCCAGTCATTCTTCTGCTATTCGCATTGCTGTATTCCGGTTTTAACCTGGATGTTGCCGTTATAAGTGCAGAAAACATTCGTTTTCGAAAGTCTTCTACGTAGAACTACGTACTCGTAGCTAAGAAAATAGTTTAGTGGCATGTGACTTTATATGCCTAAGCGAAAGGCCTCTCTACCGTTCCACTCCCGTATTAAGTTATAGACAAATGATAAAAAAAAAACATACTTGTCGTGAGGAGATTGCACTTTCCGTACAACTGGAACTAAAAATTTCCTTTTTAAATTGATAAGTGTTTATCAAAAAAGCCTCTCGAACTTTATTTTGAATGCGAATTAAATAAGCAAGTAAAATATAAATCTAGTTCAAAAGGATGCTGGAGAACAAATTGAAACCTCGCAGCACTTTAATCAACTCACATTACGGTAGTATTCTGTAATTTAACTCATCTCGTTTGTAATTATTAGTACGGTAGAGTCTGTAAAATTACTGAATTAAATTTCGGTGATGTAATTTTGTATGTGTGAATATATAATCTAGCTAGATAAATACATTTATATTTTTATCACATTGCTACAATATTTTTGGTAAAAAAATTATATATTTAGTAATTTTTATTATTAGGTCAATTGCTACATTGCTAAATGTTTATGAGAGAAGCTTAATAAAGTAAGTCGTTGGACAGGTACTAAGTGTTTCATCATTCATCATACCATGGTGGCATCGGCTTAATATTTTATTTTATAGGGTTAAAAGTGAATTAAAACTTCAAAGAATTCTCTTACAACTAACCTCTGAGCTGCTAAAATTAGTACAGCCAAAAATAAAACTGACTTTCAACTGACATTCTAAAATATTTTGATATTTTTATTAATTACTCTCAGTAATTAGTAAAAATATCTTTAGAACAAAAAAAACTAATAAAACATATAGTTTACTAGGACATGTTTTCAGAAGCGGGCGAACAGAGACGATATTATTGGTTGTGAAACATTCACTTCGTATAATATGAACTTACATAAATTGGATAAATACAAGGAAAAAAACAATTAGCAATTATTAGAAAATTACCTCTCATAGTAGCAGTGGATGGCTTCGGCTTGGCGGCTTGCACTTCCTCAGAGCGGTGGCGCGCGGGTGGCGCGCGTCGCGGTGACAGAGCCAGCCCCGCCACGCTGTCAGCGACTCCCGCCACATACTGTCCGATAGACGAGAAGAAACTCATCTTGACACTTCACCACTCAACACTTCACACAACTATACTCGACACCCCTCTATATCGTGTCCATTGTCATACTATATATTTCACTAATTTAATAATATTTTACGAGATAAAAGTATTATTTTCACATAACGTTGATTTCACGGTCCAAACCTGAAAAGAAAGAAAGAATTTTATTATATACATTCATTCCACATTCCAAACAGGCCATTGAAAAGTTACGGACAAAATGGAATGTCCGCAATTTATTTTCTTATAATAATTCTGGAGCAGTAAACCGTTTTATGTCGGCAGTTAATTTTTCTCAAAAGACATCTTTTTGCTGTCGTTTTCTTTCAATTGTGCCTTAATATCACAAGAATGGTATTTTAATGTGTTTTAAAATAAATAAGGCGTAGATAAATCTTATACCCGCCAAGGTATAAGACTGGTGTCGCCGGTCTAAAACATTTAATTGAACATTTCTGTAAGAGTGAAACTGTGACTGAAATGAATAAGTACCTATTTATATACCAATACAAAGCTATTAAATTAAAAGTGTACGAGATGCTCTGGAAATAGGCTGAAAAAAACAGTTTCTATTACGAGAAAAAAATCAAGAAACAGACTTTGTGTAATTGTATTTCTTTTGTTCGTTGGGCACGGAACCCAGAAAATATATTAAAATAATCTACTATTATTTATTCTTAACTCACAGTTTTGATATAAATGGTTAGAGAATCCTAATTAATATTATAATATAAACTAATATCTATCCCAATTAATAAACCTAACCTAATTAACAAAACCTAATTAATAATATACCCAATATTGGTCGTTTTGTCCTACCCCTAAAGGGCTCAAAGACTGAACAATAAACGCAAATGTTCACATAGTACTCGTAGGTATGCATTATAACGGATATCCTGACAAATAATGAAAACGACCAAACGTAAAGGCGGGTCAGTGGTCAGTCACGCAGAATTAGCCGCCGGTTTCACGACAAAAAACCATGTACGAACATCAGGCCTGACAAGTACTCTCTAAATACTCATAATATAAAGCAAAGTCGATCTTTTCGTCTGTCTGTTTCTCCGCTAACTTCTTCTAAATCACGCAATTCATTTTGATATAACTTTCACTATAATTTACAGAGGAAAGCCGAGTTTTAATGATATGTATGGATATCGTAAAAACAGTTTTGAGTGCTTATATTGCCAATGCTGGCTAAACGTTCAAAATGATGTAAATATAATACAATTGCATAGTAGATCAAAATGATGTACTATGCAATTGTATTACAACCTACGTCACACACACTACAACCGTGCGAAGCCGGAGCGCGTTACTAGTTGTATGCAAAATGAAGATTTCATATCTTTTTTGTCTGCTTTTACTCCGGTTTGCCGGTTAGAGTTTATACAGACGTAATGGTACCAAATAAGGCTAGCTGAAACATGAAAACTGGCTGTAATTTAAACAAGTAATGTGTCTCAGGAGATCCTGTGACAAGTTATATGCGCACAAATATGTTTACTTGCAAAAAGTAATTTTATCATCTTTTTGGGGGGTTAAGTTGCTCGCGTCCGTAGGAACCCTTTGAGCTCCTACACGTACCCCCTGGGTGATGCTAAAGAAACAACAAAAAGTTGCAGTAGAACTTGTACAAAGTTCGCCCGGAGAAGTATTGCAACTACACCTGGTAATCTGCCACCAAGCACTGATGCACTCGCATTGCTGTGTTCCGGTGGAAAGGTGTGGGTGCCGGTGAAATCATATACGCACAGACGTAATATCCCCGTTTTAGGCGATGGGCGCTAGTTGGGTCTGTTCATACTTGGGGACGCGACTAAAATGGCCCTGTACTAGTTTCTTACAGCTGTTCGATTTGGACTCTTCATTAACTAGGTTTTAATGAGTACTTTATTTTGAAAGTAAACTAATCGTGTCACTACATTGAACGTGACTACTCTAAATAAGATGCGTTAGTAGATATATTAATGTGTATGCGATGGTTCTACATAATCCCTGCTCCCTGGGCTGCCGGTAACAGCATTGGACCGGCTACTGTTATCCCACGGACGGCCAGTGTTATCCTACAACACACGCTGTTTGATTAGACTGAGCTTTGTGCTGCTTCAACTAGGCTAAGCCCTATTGTTGTCGCCAGAATGTATGATATAAATTGGATATTGATTGGGAAGTCTACATCTCACAGACTTGAATTATAATAATAAATAAACGTTTACACATCCCTACCCCTGCACTAGGATTCCCTGTGTCGCAGATGGCATGAACAACATAAACACAAGACAAACACACAAGACAAAGTGTGTTCCGGCTGGGAATCGAACCCGGGAGCCCTCGTTTCGAAAGAATTGCTGCTACCAACTGAGCCACGAAGCTGTCTATATCAAAAATAAAGAGTTACTTAATCACGGAGCTTTTAATGTGACCAAATGTTTATTATTGATATAAATACTGTGAAGGGAAATATTTTCTTGTCTTGTTATATTACGCTCATGATTATGTTGACTATACTATAAATAGCTAAATTGGAAACCTGCAACATGAAATGTATTGAAAAATTGCGGTCGCAAGTAAAAAAAAGAAGTGAGCGAGAAGGTGGACCTATGTCTGCCATTGATTTGAACAACCGACCTCGTTCTTAAGCTCTAAAGACCTGTAGTCTTTACAGTTTACCCGCGACCAGGATGCATGAAACTGCGTCGAAATATCTGGAGTCAAAAAAACTCACAAATCATGGTAACAATCTCGTTAATTTGAAAAATAATCATGAAAATTTGTTTATTAGGTTTACAGCTAAGGTTTATCTAAATAAGAGATTAACTATCGCGGTACGATATCTATTTACAATTCACTGTCACGACATTTAGCTGTTGTACAGCTAAGTACAGAAGTACCTACAGGTTACCGCCAGGTGCAGCAATTTAACACTAAAGCGGGATTAAACGTCAACACTTAGGTAAATGTTTGGTAGCTTACAGCGTCGAGCTGTGCCCAACAAAGCAAACTTAGGTTCCACTGACATTAATTACGTTTCTTAATTCACTATCACCGTACCTACTTTCTCTATAAAGGCCAAAGTTTAGGAAAAATAAACCGGGCCGGCACTCTCCACGGATCGAGATTTATTGAGTGAAGTCTCCGTTCGCATTTCAATGCTCTACGATTGTATCTTCTATATACAAAACACGTCGGTACAGCATGGAGACTGAGTGACTGGCTCGGTGCTATTTCTAATTGAATCAATCGAGTGTGGAAATATAATAATAATTAGCCCAGTAATAGAACAATTAGACAAATTACATACGATGCAGTTGTACGTTAAAATTAAATAAAAAATAAAGATTTATAATTTTATTTTATGTGAATTATTCTTATGTATTAAATCTCTTACCTACCTCATATCTGTTTAATATACACTAATGAATCGTTAGAGTAAGGGTCCTTATTATTGTGAAATCGCAATTACTATTAAATGCATCACGTACTCGTACACTACTTTTCCCTTATCAGTCAAGTTAAACTTGCTCAACGTAATTTGATTATTCCACTCTTTTGACTTCACAATAGTCCCTGAGCGCGAGATAATTCAGTGAAAATATTCAATTAAAAACTGTGAGGAACTTTCTCTTTTATAGTATTTTTTGTCACCGCGATTTGTCCAGTCCATAATTTGGTTTTCACAACGTAGGGCTGATGTTAATTTATCACGGAGCAAAGTTTCTAAGACCATTACCAACTGTTTAAACAGCATTTATTAAAGTTATAAAAAGCGAGTGTCTATAGGGAAGATTATGATGAAGAATAAAATAAACCTTAAAAAAGGGATTTGGACTCGTATACCGAGGGTGCGGTGCCACCAAATGTATTTTTAATATTTGTTAGTAATTCCAAAACAATTCGTATCACGCAAATATTATAAAGACGAAAATTTGTATGTGTGTGTGTGAGTGCATGTATTTCACGCTCAATCGGCTCGATATCAACGGATCTGGATGAAACTTAGTACCAGTATAGTTTATATCCTGAATTTACATATAGGTTTGGTACTTTTTTATCCCTGCAAAGAGAAGTATTCCCGTAAAATGGCCAACCGCGGGTTATACCGCGGGGCGCAGCTAGTTCTGTAAATATTTCAAGCTGCTCATTCTTACATTGAATACATTAACGATCCGTCTCTTCAAAGATAGGACACGGAGACGGACGTTGCAGCATTAATAATACCATTTCTATGGGTCCCCTGAAACTATTTTAGGTAAAATGTTGATTACACAAGTTATCTTGAATTTACCAAAATGTATCCCCCGTTGTCATTATACTGTATCTGTATCCTTCATCCTACTATATTTATTTTGGGTATATAAAAGTCTTGTATTGTCTAGAGGTGTTTTATTATGGATCCCGATTTGACTGATTTCATCATCTGTCAACCTGTCGTAGCAAATGGCGCTACAAGTGTAGCTCCGTAGCATAGATGTTGTTTATATTTAATACTATAGTATACTAGCATGTATTGTTACATAGTTGAAAATGAAACTATACGTACTAATAAATAAAATTAAATTTTCTCTTTGTAATATCAAAATAACAGCCTTTTACTAAATACATTTCAAAGTATATACCTTACATATGTCTGTATGTTTGTACCGGCTAATCTCTGATTAATTAGGACTTTCACAGGACTTTCACTGCCAGATAGCAGATATTATAAAGAGTAAATTAAGATGTTTTCCACTTTTGCATAAATAACTTTTATTTTAGAACAAGAAAAAAAAATTAAGGTTCCGCGCAAAATAAAGTTAATTTCAACGCGACAATGTCGCGGGGAATAGCTGGTTAATAATTATAATCATAATATTTAAGCAAAAAAGTAATTGTGTGCACGTCTGGTTTAAACCAGTGATCTTTGGATTGAGAGTAGCGCCGTCTGTATTCCTATGCCCAGCTCGCTCTTCACTGCTTAAAGTAGTGATATGATATTCTAAACTCGTTACGCTGCCTTTTGAAATGTAAATCAGGTGTTATACATGGAATAATGTTTAATTACTTTCAGAATGAATTTCAGAAACAATGGGAATAATTCTATGAAATAATTATTAGGACTGAATATGGAAAATAACCCCAAGCAAAAGCGAGGCTTCCGGAGATCAAATGAAACAGCCGGTGGCTAAACGATCACTTTGAGATTCGTTTTACAAAGCTTACCCCGCGTATAAGATATCTAATAATATTCTCGAAGAGTGAATAAGATATCATATTTGCTGCCTGGGTGGTAACTTGTAGTTATTGTTTTTTTCTCTTTGCGTGCTTGGATTACCAAACGCATTAGTTATGTTTTAGACATATTTTACTTACATTATTAATATAAATTTTAAACATAATTATGAACATGAATATAATTATGAACATTACTATTCGTGTTACCGATATATTTACCATGATTTGTGAGTTTTGTTGACTCCCGATATTTCATTTTTTTTTTTTTTCATTTGACGATTTGGCGGCGCGGATCTAAGTTTTTAAGTTTAATATGTCTTTGATTCTTAAAAGAAATATAAATCAGGTAATTGTCAGACCGCTGCGTTGTGTCTGTTATGCTGAACCAGGGATGTGACGTCTCATTCGTCTGTAATTTCATCGGCACCCATTCCCTTCCACTTCAGCTACTTTGGATTGCTTCTTTCGTACCATCCGGGGGACAAGGTGCTCACAGACTGACGTGAGCAACATAAAGCCCTAAAAAGGACATGTAACTTGAATACATCTGTAAACTACGTGTGTTTTGTACTTTGTACATATTATGCTTGTCAGATTATAATTATCTTTAAAGAAATTATCTTTCTTAAACTAAACTTCAAATTTAATCTATTCAATAAAGTTTGTAGTTTGAATAGAGGCACTTTATCTGAATTACAATGCCTATAGATCCCACGCGAGTAAAATGGCGCTAGCATAAAACAGCAATCAAATATGAAAAATTACTTCACAGAAACATTAATTAAATATGTAGTCATAATGTAAATGTTCTGTGGTTTGGGCAGCCCGGCTGTATCAACACGTTTCTACATCGAAAGTGGAAATGAAAACCCTTTTTGGTCAGTGATTATTACACGCCACAATCCATGTTTGTTTTTTACGTCGCACAGCGTCGTCGTTTGACATTTTCATTATTGGATCGCCCCGTGAGACCATCACGCTCGGATTTCTGACATCTAAATTTGTGTTAAAAATATTTCAGACTAGCTGACCGGGCCACGCGTTGCTGTGGCTAACGTTTTTGTCATACGATATTATAATTTGCAATAAAATAATATTGCGATCATAAATTGAGATGTGAGCTATCCTATCTTTCAAGTTGGATCAAACTGCACACGGTGTACAAATTTGATACACAAAATCGGTTATTGTGATTAAACCATGATAGCTAGATACATGTTCTCGCAAACATTTTTGTAGATCTTAATGGGATCTACAAACCCGTACTACATCATTTTGTTCTATTGTCAATATTTTTTGCAGCGCACGCAAAAATATGTTTTCGATTTTACACCTTGTGTTACAAAATAGCAATTTACTTACGGATCCCTAATTTTGAAAAAAAAAAAATACAGCCTATAGCCTTCCTCGATAAATGGACTACCCAACACTGAAAGAATCATTCAAATCGGACCAGTAGTTCCAGAGATTAGCGCGTTCAAACAAACAAACAAACAAACTCTGCAGCTTTATAATATTAGTATAGACTAGAATGTTAGTTATGGTTTTTTTAGGGCTCCGTACCTCCAAAATATAAACGGAAGAATCACTTCATTGTCCATTTGTCCTTCTGTCAAGACCCTCAGGAACGCATAGAAGTATCAAGTTGAAATTGTTATATATTACTTAAATTTGTAATCCCTAGGAGCAGTGAAAAAAACTTCTAAGTGTACGCAATCAAAAGATGCGGCCGTTTATGCTCCGTTTATGTCGCATATTTTGAATCTCAAGGGAATTAAAACCTAAAGGGTACTTCACCCAGAACCATGAAATTTGGCCAGAAGCAAAGTCATGTAGCACAAGTTAAGTAACAAATCCAAAAACAGTAAATGTGTAGTGACATCCCAGAAAAATGTAATACATGAAAATCCTACAAGTTCATGTGGAATCCTGGGTGCGCGAATTTGACTCTCACTTAGCCGGTTCACATAAATTTATGCAAATACTTTTGTCATAGGTATATTTCAGTAAAACCCTACCTGCTCGGTAACACTAGGCCGTCTCGCTGATGGAGTGAATTTAACGAAAATCAATACCTCAGGTGGAGCCACACCGGTCATTAATTGTAATTTTTGGTGCCTATTTGCAACCGGTATCGGCAGTATATTTAATTGTGAAAGCGGTTTAGACTACTTTTTATAAATCCAGTTCATATAGATACTCCGTTTTCATTTAGGTACCTAGGTAACCCTAGGGATATAACTGTTACATGAAAGAAGAAGAAGGAGGAAGATTGACCTTTAAATGTCGGTAATCAAACGAAGTTAGCCATTTTTTATGAATATGTATAAATAACTAAATCATTTCTAAAACAGCGTATAAAAGCAATAGAAACTTGAAACGTCCAAAACACTCGCCTCACAATAAAATCGGTTATGGAAACTGAAATCCAATGTTTGGATTGACTAGTTGATTTTACCCAATTTAGATTAGTTACTTGGTTGTGTTTTTTACTCGAACAAAAGCCGGCAATGGCCACAATGGCCATCACTTCAAATGAATTCCCGCGGAAGGATGTGGAATGTTTGGGAGTGGACAAAATAAGGAGTCAGTACATCGAAGGTTCCTGTCATGAGTGTCAGTTAAAAAGGTGATTTGGCGCTTCAGGTCAGCGAAGAGCCACTTCACCTAGAAAGCGGACCCATAAACCCATTAGTCTATGGAATTAAAACAGCTCCAACCAAATCTGAATTTAAACTTCTGTTGTACAATACAAGCACTATCTGGAATCAGTCGACACCACCAATTTGATATAGTTCGATATGTTTAACGTGCCGAATTTCGGAGTAAAACAGTATACAGTCTCCTATCTCTTAAAGTGTATTTAATATTGTTACATATATGATGAATTTTGAAGTTTGTGTGTATATGTTTAATCAAAAAATATTTTGTAAGTTTTTTGCAACTCTTTCAAAAAATCTGAATTCAAGATTAATCATATCTCTAAAATAAGAACCTACAGCAAGGAAGATATTCGCGACAGAAATTATTATGAATGAAAGTGGCGAGAGCTAAGCCCTGCGCGTTATCGCGGGTGGCAGTTCGCTTCCACCAGGCAGCGGCTACAAATTACAAACTGTGTGTGCTTATCGAGCGGAAAAACTCCGCCGAATCTCCATGTATAAAGCCCTAGGTCAACTGTTCCTTTCTAAGTGCCTGATTGCATAATGATTCAGTAAATCAGGGATATACTATTTTGTTTTCTAATTTAAATCACATTAAGTGAGCTGGTTATATAACTTTTGCTATAAGTGGTATAAGTCTTGAAGTCTAGTAGTATGTTGACTTAACCGATCGGGTGGCTCCGATGTTGCCTATGTTTGACTAATGCCAAGATTGCTTTTGTAATTGCGTGGAGACTGTGTAGACATCATTGGTTTTGTTTTGACTTCAACATTGATCAAAGTTTTGTAATCTATATTTTGTTCAACTACTTTAGCGTCGGAGCGACCTGAAGGCTCACCTCATGTTAACATTTATACGACTTGGGTCCTACACGACCGAAGTATGAGAAGACCCAAGTGACATCTCGTTGTGCCTGTCACCCGAGACGGGGTTGTAACGACTCATGCGCCTGTAATTTCACCGGGACCCTAAGCCTTCCATCGAAACACAGCAATGCGAGTGCACTACTGCTTGGCGGTACATTACAGGGCTTCTTCGTCTATTTCAATTTTATAGTTTTATATTTATTCAATTAACATCATTATCAATCGGCAAACGTCAAACTCAACTTCTCAAAAATATTAATAAATCAACTCAACTTCTCAAAAATAATAATAAATCCGATCTGGAGATATCTTGCCTCAAAGGCATTCCAGCTTTCCAGAAAGACGGAAAAACAAACAAATACAGTCGTCAAACTTACAACACTTTTTTGAGTCGGCGGTTTAATATGATACAAAAACTCAAAGTGACCGTTCGTTTCGCACTGGTTCCAGCTCGCTGCTGCAGCTTACCAAGTTATTGGTCCATTTGGGCATGCAGAGACTGCCAATATACTCGTGCCTTCAAAGCGTACCGGTTGAAAGGGAAATTACATTTTGAATCTCGAGCTGCAAGCTATGCGTCTCTGTATGAGCTTTCAATAGCAGGTTACGTGGATTCGTAGACAATTTGAAAAGTCGGCGAGTATTCAGAATGTGTTGTTGTCGTATATATACCTAGTTACATAGTCTACTTTATACAGAAAACTATAAACTTTTCTTACTTTTATATTTTAGTGCTTTTTTAAAGATTCTGTTGTTTCTGACCAAGCACGGTAACAAGCAAGCATAGAACTTCTGTATTTTATCGTAAGTAGGCAAACCTACTATACCTACTATCATTTAGACACCACAGAAAATACTTAAACTTGACCATATATTATACTTAAAAATCTATCTAGGAGAATTATGCTCCCGGACTTGTTGGTAAATATTTTTGTAGTGCAAGTTTTGTTCAGACTTGCCGATTATTAAGGAATATGTAGTTAACTGAATATGTTAGCAGATTTATTCGTGGGAAAACAACTACAAGCTCACCACTTGTAACGTCTACGTCCCCACGATAATATAAACCTTAAAGTGTATAGTGACCCATAGAGGCTCTGCCCAGCGCTTCGACGGAAAAGGCGTGAATCAATGTATGTTTGCAAACTATGATAAATTTAATAGGATGCTCAAGAGTCATTAGGCTGAGCTTGATTAAGTATGATTTGTACAGTCTTTATCTTCGTAGGAGCCTATTACATATCTGACACGTAGTAAAGGCTAATGTGGGCCACTGATAGCCTGCTTGTAGAATGAGAGCCAAATTCGTTGCCAAATGAATAATACAAACCCTGTAGAACGTAATACTGATGTAAGATTCATGTCTTAATGACCGGACATCATATGTTTCTGGTAATCTGTTTTCCGCATGTAATTTATCTATCCATTGATCTATCAACGGATAAAATTTATTTGCTAAGTTAATATATTATAGTTAACACTTAATATTATTACATAAAAAAATACAAAGGTTAAACAAAATATCATTTTAAAATAAATAGATATAAAATTTATAACCAAATGAAAATCAATTAATAGAACACCAAATGCTACTTTAAATTTATTGCGCCACAAAACATACTCATGAAGACGTAAACAGCAAACTAGCTTAAAAAACAACTAAACGCATCGATCAATATAGTCAATAAACAATCCAGATTCTATAATACTGATAAAACTTACCTCGCCCATGTAAAAACAAAGCGCCTGAAGTCCTTGTTGTCTGTTTGCACTTCAGAACTCGAAAAACGTTTCAGCTTTTACACGTTAATTAAGTGACGCCTGAAGGAATGCGAGGCGTCAATGTTTCAGGTGTTCGGGCTGTTCAAATGCGCTGGTTACGCAGCGGTCGAGCGGTCGTCGCTAGGGCGGATGGCTCGCTCTGGGCGGGTATCGCGCAGGGCGGCTGGGCGGCGACTGGCTCCTCGAAACCTGCTCCCTGCTCCTCGAGCCTCGCCCGGATGCCGTCCTGTTGATCGTGTACGCGACAGGTGATGGAAAACCTTTTATCACAAACTTGTGTTTGCTAATCGATCTACTCCTGATTGTAATAACATTTCGGATTCAATTTTTATTGATTACTATGCTGACATTATTTTATTCAATTAATCAAGTACTCGTACTTACCATAGAGTAGTGTGCTGTTATTTGATTACTTTGAAAGAAAATAAATATACCTTATTACAGTAAATAAATTTTCAAGTAACATTATTTGAAACTGGAATATTCCCAGTCTTCCATAAAATTTAATAACAGCGAAATTGTGAAGATATTCACTTTTAACAAAGGAACGAAGTAGAGCATAAAAGATAAAATGGTAAAAAATAAAATTATTTAAGTATGGTATGGTTTAATTTGACACCATTATTTTCTAAGGATCATCCATATAATGATAGTAAAGGCTCCCTAAAAAACTCATGCTTAATTAATGTTCCAACAATTGGTTTTTGTACGAGCTTCACGATATATCAATCTGACTTAATGTAAAATTTCTCAATCTTGGTATGTCACGAATTAAAAAATATTGACTGCTTCTTGTACGATACATATGCTCTGTGTTTTATAAGTATACTTCCTTTGGCCATTGGCAAGTGAAGTGCGGTACCATAATTAATTTCCTCAAGTTGCTTCCTTTTTCTGTCGTAATTTATTCGTAAAGAGTAGCCGTTCGAACAGTGATTAGCAAAGTTTCGCCATGCTGCGTTAGCAGTAACAAAGATCAAGTAATAAAATACGTTCAATTAAAATAAAATCAGGCAGAGTTTCTACGAGGTAATAATAAGTACGATAGATAGGCACTGAATGAGTCTGTCTTATGGGTAACATGACACTTATTCAGGGCCTACACTTTACATATTTTTTTCAACGTTCATACCTCATAGTAAATAATATTGTTCTTCATATGATAAACAAATCGTAATATTTACGCAAAATAACTTTGAACTTTTATGACATAATTTTGCAGCTCAAATTAAAAAGAATAGAAATTAAAAAAAAAAAAAAAAAAGCAGATTTTTCATATCTTAGTTATTTTTTTATTACTTGAATAAGGTTTTATTTGAAAAAGTTTCCACTTGTAACTTGTAACTCGATAATATGTACAATACCTAGATTATTTCTATAAAGCAAAACAACCAAAACAACCGGAATTGGTTGATAAAATCAACATCAACTTGTATTTATATAAATAAAAAAAGTCTAAACTTTTTTGCTACCCGCACTTGTTAATATCTTCACTAGTAAAATGCACCCGTGCAAAGCCGGTGAGGGACGTTAGTGTTCAAATTATTATTCACTGACATGTAAACGTACTTTCCTTATCGAAAAGTTTCCCCTGTTATTGGATAAGATGTCCCATCAACACCGCCAACTCCTTTGTCTTGACCTTATTTAATAAAATGTCAGTCTGAGTGGCTCCCTACAAACTGTCGATCATTTGTCATACTTGCTCAAATGTTTAGCCAAGGGGGGTGCACAGAGCCCTTAACGCACTCGATATTAAGAACCATCGTTTACATAACAAATGGCATTTCTAACTAAATTTATTACGTGCAACTGTTCGGAAGGGCGTTGCCGACAGAAAGTAATTTTCGTACACAAATTATTTGAAACCCGAATGTAAATTACAGTGATCAATCCTATCAAATAACAAAGTTGTTATCGAAATCCAATAGTAACTGAATCGGAGACTCAATTAGTCAACTAATCAACCCTGAAGCTGTGCACTTTATCCCTTCGGGTCGATTTCAGGTTTCCCTACCTAAGTGCCGTTAGAGGTGAGAATGAAAAGGTGTTTAAATAAAGCTTCTTATTATAATCATACTTTGAAGGTGATAGGGTCGTTGAAATATGAACCTTTGAGTTGTGATATATGCGCACCAAGCGATTCGTGACCTTGTGTTTTCATGTTACCGACTGGAAATTAGACTTGAGCAAACTCGTTCAACTCGTTCATCAAATGAGCTGGCTCACCAACTCTCATTCAGTACAGGGAACTATTTCATTTAAGTCATTCAGTGGTTTATTTCGCTCAGTAAGCCAAAGCGAGACGAGATCGCTTATAATCGTACTCGCTCGGAGTTTCAGAGTTACGATTTATGATATTATAAAGGCTAGGTTCTATCATTAATTTCTGTGAGTAGGCAGGTGAACGAATTGAAACACAGCTCACTCACTCGCTGAATTTAAACCAAAGACCTACAGAACATATCTACAACTTCTTCAGTTTAAACTCAGTGACCGGAGTCAGCGAGTGAACGAGTACATTCGACATACGTGTAATCGGAACTTGTACAGCTAAATGAAAAGCCTGCCTCCCATTAATTAAAAAAACCTGAAGTTATTCGCTTCATAGTCATGTTTTGATACTCCCACATTACCCTCGACCAGTCATAACAATGAGAGTTTCAAATAACATTTTGTGAATGTCGATTTATACAAATATTCCATTTACGCTTTTTCGTTGTATTTTACAGCCACAAGGACGCACTTATTGTGAGTCTATAAATTAACGGTGATCATAAACTTCCCATTAATTACCACCACTTTGTTTCGATGTGAAATGTAACGACAGAAACGATTATTGCACGCAATAAATGTTAATAAAAAGACCACTTAACAACATTTGTATCGTATACCATTCGATAAAAGTTATTGAATTTTATCAGTCATCAAACAAGGCAAGTTGTGATATCGGGTATCGCGTGTTAACATTATCAAAACTGTTGCTTGTGTAGAAAAGCTTGAAGAATTATAAAAAAAAACAAACGTTTATTCAATCATACCCCTACACTAATATGTGCTGTGTCACAGGTGGCATTAGTCCATACCAACATAGAAACAAGACAAACACACAAGCCCCGCGAATAAACTTTACGCTCATCCCCTCGCTTCGAAAGTAGAGTTACTACAAACTAAGCTACGGGGCCGTATAAGAATAATATAATATAATCGTGGATGTTTCACACAGCGCCATCTCCAAACTAATATGTACTTCTTTAATTTTATACATAATATTAACACTTAGATAAAGAACAAGACACAAGAAATGTTTGTTTTGGGTAGACATAAGGCACTGTCAACTGAGATGTAAGTTCAGTAAATAAGGGACTTTTTTATATCCCTGCATCTGTGACGAAAACACTGATAAACTTTATTGTTAAGTAGTTGGAAATGTCCTCTTGACCTTTCTTATCACCCCACTTAGCCTTCAAACTTCGTTTGGAAACTTTACAACCCATATAATGCGATCAATGTCTTCTTAGTTTAACTAAAATATTATCATATTTTAACATCCCAAAAATTACCGATTCTACAATCAAGGCGATATAATCGAACATAGGCGATAGATCGAGGGCCACTGAGGTCTCTCCTTAAAAAAAATTAAGTAGGTTCCATTTACACCTCAGTACAGATGCCCATAATTTTTATAAACCGTGAATTCCCTGCAAGTCATATAGCCGATTGGTTCAAAAGCAGGCAAAATATTGTTTTTTTTTTACAAATATTAGATTAAGTAATATTTGAAGTCGTGTTGCGATGGTGAATGTTAGGTATATATGACTCATTCTTCAGGTAATGACGCCTGTCGAAAGTAAAATATTTTCACGTGTTATCACTGGCCCTATCAAGTTAAATCATCTATCCTATGACTTGTGTCTGATTCATTCAGTCGTTTTCCTCTCCAATGGATAGTTGGACACACGTTGGCGACCACGATAGGCAACGTTTGACTAAATACCTACCTATAGTGCACATCAGTGGAGCTGATTATCGATCGCACTGAAATTTGTGGAAAGTGGACGCGCCTAGTCGAGAAAGCCATAGGAGCTTTTAATAACATTGCTAGCAGTACAATTCAAAAACATGACAAGAAAATAATTATTGATTTAAGAAATAATGTTCTGAATGCTAGTCTGACTGACGTATAGACAACACACAGGCTGGTTCAAGAGACTTAAAATTGGGAGGGTGTTCTTGACAAGGTAAAATTGAATAAAATCAAAACACTTGGAAACGTCAATTAGTAATATTAAAATTACAAGAATACGAATTCTTTTTTTGCGTATTAAAGCATATCGGGCGCGGTTTTACGGTATTTTACATAAATAGATGATTATAAATATCATCCATTTAATGTCTTAAATAGATGTTACAATTTATTAACTCTAAACAAGTTTTACAAAGTATTGTGTCTAGTCTAGAACCTAATTGTATTTTTAGTATAATGTATATGTGCTTAAAGGCAAATCAAAATTATTATCATTATCACGACCCTTCTGAACTCAATTAGAAAGTGTACACAGCTACGGACGCAAGCAACTGGACCCCCCCAAATAAGATAACATAGGTTAAAAAACGCGGCTAAAGCACAGAATAAAAATGGCTAAACCTGTAGTGTTAGATGGTACTGTCTTCGGGACTACAGTGTTACAACAACCGTAACTTCGATAAGAACTTTCTGCACGCAATACCACTTACACCCCTTGAGTTGCTTGTTTTACTTACAACCTACTTGCAGTGTGTATATGTAATTTACATACCCAATGCTAGGGCATTTTTAGTATATTCTTCTGTGTAAGGAACAAAGTCCTGGAAGACTTATTAAGCAGCAAGTCTTAGAGACTTAAAATTTCGGAAATGTGTTAAAATGTGTAAAAGTGCATACTGCATATCACACCCCGCTCCACCCGCCACCTAAGACGGGAAATTAAAGCTTTCAATATCAATTAAGAACTGCGATCCGAAACACTCATCTACTCGGAATGCCACAGGTAGCTCACAGCAAAGTAAACTTGACCCATATTTTAAACCTATCGATCGATCTTTCTAAGGGTTTATATGATAACATTATTTTATCTATATCTGCAAATGGCATCCTTGCAGTGAACATTCGAAATTTGGTTTAACAAGTTTTTTGGAGATTCATGTCATTCACGTCCGTACCTATCTTTTCAGCCAATAAGTAACAAGTAGCAGTAAAACTTGTGCCGAATTCGTCCGGAGAAGTACTGCCACCTGGTAACCTGTCGTCTAACAGTGGTGCACTGGCATTGCTGTGTTCCGGTGGAAGGGTGTGGGTGCCGGTGAAATCGCAGGCGTGTGAGTAGTTACATTCTTAAGTGTCAAGCGCAACAGGATTAAAATTAGGCCATACTGCTCAACTCAAACTGTTCGGAGACGTATTGCTGTTGATATGGGCAGTGGTAACTACTTAACATGAGGTGGGCCTTTAGCTCGTATCGACACTTGTCACGTAAAAAAAAATGAACGGTGTAGGTTTAACAGTACTTACTTACTACCCATATATACCCCCCGCCTCGTCTTTTATAACTCTTCCAATATCTACTACGTAGGAATATAGGTAAAACTAGGTTTCAGTAATGATCTACAGTAAAACAAATATTACAATACATATTATAACTGAGAGTAAATGGGCCTTTATGTACCTCGGGAGGCCAATAGATTTCATTGCTACACAATGATAGAATTTTTGGTTCTAAGACATGCTGGTCTCCTTAAGATATTTTCCTTCGTTTTATTGAGAAAAATAAATTTCTAAGCAATAAATCTCTGTGAAACTCCAACTTTGCAGTTTAAGTACATTTGGATGATGCTTATTGACACAAATCCGCTTAAGCTTTGTAAAAAGGATTTATTTTCTTTTTCTTTAATGTACAAAATCAAAAACCCCTAGGGTACTTCCAATAACCCAACAAAATCTTAATCGCATACCGTACCAGCCTCTAATGTTCCCACTGCCGGCCACCGGCCTACTCTCGATAATTGAGCTTTGATCTACCACGGTAGCCCAATCCGGGTTGGTAGATGTCACATGTCTTCAAATTTATGTTTCTAAGATATGCCGGTTTCCTCACAATGTTTTCCTTCACCATTTCGAGAACGTGGTATTGCGCACATAAATTTCTCAAGTGAAAAAACTCATTGCACGTGTTGGTTTAAACCAGCGACCTTCAGGTTGAAAGTCGGCGACTATGCCCCTGGGCATGGACTATGCCACCACGCTCTCATATACCTAGGTATATGCACATAATGCACTTTTTTATATATTACATATTATACAATACCATTTTTTGAATTATTTTGACCATTCATAACGTTGGGGGCAACTTACTTGGTATAAATGAAAAAAAAAACAAAATATTTATTATATAAAATAACAGTCGAAGTTCCAACTATTGTAAAAATTACCTACTAAAGTAAATATTTTACGATAGGAGGCATACGTCTCGTGGTCTCATGAGACATCAGTGACCGACAGCAACTTGCGTGTGAACGAATGATTCACTAAAATGATTAATGCGAATATTTTGTTCGTCCTTTTTCCATGTACAAATGTCGAAACGTATAGACGTGATTATTTGTAGGTGATTTATAGGAATGACAGGCTTTTTATTCCGAAAATTACCAGTTCCAGTACCAGTACCAGATGGTTATAAAGAACAACAATTAGCTATTGACGAACGCATTAATTACTCTACTTGTTTATTGCTTCGGCTACTCGTGATGTCAAGGCTCCAGCTAAAAACCAGCGCTGTGGTATGCCACCGGCATACAACAAATGTGTCGCTGAGCCGAGTCCTTATCATCACACAACATGGTATAGTTTTAAGTTCTAGTTAAGTATAATTATGTATCTCGTTTTACAATGTTTTTCTACTACAATATTGTGTTGTCTGTATGACAATTAAACAAACGTCATAATATTCAAATTTTATTTGCTGGAATTCAATATGGGAGCTGAAATAAAATAATGTTGGTGTAGCATCGCTTGCCTACTCAGCTTTGTCGACGATGGAAGATAGGGCACATAAGGATATTGAATTTAAAGCAGGTAAAATATATTTTTGATTGTATTGTTGTATGATTGTATTAAAATGTATATTACATTTTAATACAACAGTACATTTCAGTTGTAGGATACTCAAGTTTACGAGGTCGAATGCAAACCCATACAACATGGAACCCTTACCTATAAAAGAACTCCATAGAGTATTCGGGAATGGCAAAAAGATGCCTGCAAGAATTAAAAAGAAGAATTTAGCTTTGAAAAGTATCCATGAAAATATTTAATCACCTCAATCGACAATCTAAGTGTGTGGTCAGGAATATGTACGTAGGTTTTTACGTCGTACTTAACTGTTATGTCAGACCAACTATGTATTCACAAGTTACTGATTAAGTCGAAAAAACCGACTTAAATGGTAGGTCCCCCCACCATTAAAAAAAGAAACATCCAATTCAGTATGCAACGGGATAACATATTTTTTCCAGTAATTTTGATCTCATAACCAAACTATTGAACCGATTTTGATAAAACTTCTATGCGACCAATCTAAATGTATATCTTTTCAAAAATTAAGAATTTCAATTATTTCCTGATAATGATAAATGACGGAGTTCAGAGGTAAAAAATATTAAAAATATACCATAAGAAAAACACGAATTGATAACCTCCTTCTTTAGGGGTCGGTTGAAAATAGTATGGCGCTGTCTTCAACTTGATATTGTACATAATTTTTCTTATAATTCAATGAGACCAGGTTATAGGCTCACCCAACGCACACTCGGGTATTTTGTATTGTCTGATGACGTTACAAACCGCAAATTCTAGTAACTTGTATCATTTACGTACCGCTGAAGCGCAGTGAGTTATTTCCCGTTTGTCATTACTTATACAGTGTGTAAATACATTGACGGCAGTGTGTCTAGTGCTTTTATCCTCGATCACTCGTGTATCTTGTAATTAATTTTTAATAATTTTATTACATTACATTTTAATACAAATGTTGCAAAGATGACTACGGAAGTTGCAGATACCAGTGAAACTACCACATTCTTGGATTTGACGTCAGTGTCAACAGCAGACTATGAGACAACCACATTGGAAGAATTTACGACAACAGAAATTCCCAACCAGTTCAGTGATGATGATTGTAATCAGGCATTTGACGCATTCAATATTTTGGAAATCGTCATGACATCTTTGGAACTGATGTTATGGCTCGGTGCAGCTATCAAAATGCCTCGATGGAGGAGAAATTATAGAAATCAAATGCTGATGCAGATTAGTGTGTCGCGTTTAATCAAAAGACTGGTTTTCACCTTTCAGTATCTGCAAAAATGCAGAACAGTATCTGATTCGGAGTTTTTCAGCACATTTCTAAACAGTTCACAGATTTACATCGATTTTGTGATTGCAATATTAGTTTTCTTTTTTATTAAGCATATGTACGACAGTTTGATCATAGTTTTAGTGAAATGTAAACAAAATAGTTTATACAAAGTGTCAATATGTGCGTGGTTGATGCCTGTGCCTATCAGCGCCGTGTGGACATTGATCATAGTCTACGGAGGCCTTAACAAGACACTAGTATATCTGTTGATATGTTGTATATTTAGATGGCCACTGATTGCCCTGGGCACCGGTGTGTACCTAACAGTATTGGTCAGAGTGCTTAGTGAGAAAATCAGAAAATTTGCGAGAAGTCTTACAGTGGTGACATTTTTGATGTGCTTGGTCATTAACTTTTACTTAGTTTCTACGGATATTATCAAAATATGGTTTTCAGAATGGCTTCACGCAAAATTGCTGAGTTATGCATCCGGTTTGGTAATGAATATTCTTATTTTAACATTATATATTATTTTAATAACTCTGGACAGGAAAAACAATCACTCAACTCGAAACACTCATTCGAATGCACCAGATTATAGCCTAAATGAAACGTGCACATACAAAGTATGAGCCGGCTATGTATTTTCGTAGTGCGTTACTGTTTCCTTGTATTCATTTTGAATTTCAGTATTCAGTATTCAGTATTTTATTGCATCGCATAGTATTACACAGGTACGTGAGTACTTATTAATACCCAGTGAGGGTGTTGCAATGGAAACTATTGTGCATTGAGACCCAAATCATCAACAATATTAACTGTCGAATACGACACTTAATAATTCACTTTTACTTGTAAATAAGTACGAGTAAGAACATTCAGAGAGTTTCAATTTAAATATTTCTTATGTTGTTATTTTCTAGTTTAGTTATTTAGTGTCTAATACTTATTTAAGATTAGAAATAAAAAAAACTTTGTCTTATTTTTGACAAAAAAGCATTCTCCCAATTTTGGCAACAATAAGGATTTGTAAGTAGAGTGTACATATATGCAGATGTTAAAATTTTTTTTTATTCCTCTTTGTAAATTGTTTTTGTTATATTATAATGCACTAGCAGCTCATTGAACATTTATGCGTGCTTAATAAAATGTAGACATTTCGATTTAAAATGATATTGTAACATCACCGAGTGACATAACTGTTTATAGTTAACTAGGATGACTGAAGATATATAACCATATAAACAATATTAGCTTTAATTAGTAAACAGATAATAGGGTATTGCTGTGGAGTCCAGTTCGGCACCAGACGGTAAACGGTGTATGGAAGCATAGCCTGTAAAAATACATTCATACAGTTTTTTCATCCAATTTTTTTGTTGACACTTTGCTCCCCTATTAGTATTTGAAAGGGTTTGTGTTAAAAGGGTAGTCAGCACCATTTCATAAAAGCGACCACGGGCGTTCGACATTTTTTTTTTATTATTATTATTGAGGACTGATATTTTGCTTTACGTTGATATGACGTGTCGTAATGTATCGTTACTGCTTGTATCGATACATGATAATATCGCATGGCCTTGTATCGATATTGCGTAATAATATCGTGTCGTATAGTGTTAACAGCGTGTTAACAGCGTTAACAGTGTTGACAGCGTGGTGGCCAAGGGGCTCAGACGCCGACTTTCATTCTGAAAGTCGCTGGTTCAAACCCACAAGTGCACCAATGAGTTTTTTCACTTGAAAAAAAAATTATGTGCGCAATACCACGCTCTCGAAACGGTTAAGGAAAACATCGTGACGAAACCGGCATGTCTTAGAACCAAAAATTCGACGACATGTGTCATCTACCAATCCGGATTGGGCTCCCGTGGTAGATCAGAGCCCATTCACTCTCAATTATCGAGAGTAGGCCGGTGTCCCTGCAGTGGGAACATTAGAGGCTGGAACGGTATAGTGTTAATTAATTAAAAATATAAGCAGATAATACTCACTACTGAGATATAGCTTTTGTTATTTAATTGTTTTGTGAATTAAGTAGAAAGCACCTAATAACAAGGTATTCTGAACTTGATACAATATTTTGAGTGATGTCAATTTAATCCTAAGTTATCATATGAAAAAAAACAACCGATACAGTCTGTGTCACTATTAAAATCGTAATCTATATAATAATCATACTGAAAAGCTTCGTATATAAATACGATTACTATATAACCGTGAAGCTAAATGATATTGCTACATATATTATTTTGTCGTGTATCGATACAAAATATCTATGTAATTCGCTAAATATTATCAGATGATAAGTCTTCATTGTAATCTCGAATGCCCATTATTACGTTTTAGTAATTTTCTAATGAACTAACTGTATTATTTACATAAAACACGTTTCAATACATTTTTGTTTTATTCCAACCTATGCTTAGGTATAACTTATACCATTAATTTGAAAACAAAACCATTGACAAGTGGTATTTCGTTTTCCTGAATCTAAACCGCACGTTTTGCATTCATCGCAATTATTTACCTACACTGGTATTCCCATTGACGTATTTTTGATAACTAATTAAAGGAAACCGGTTTAAAAACTATTTTAAAATAAGTTAAGTGCTTTTGTTGAAAATATATTTACGACACAAACTTTTTATAAAAACGAATACTTACTGAGAGAAGTCATGGAGACAAATCCAGCGAGCCCATGCCCATGGGATTATTTTATATATTAGCTGCCATCCGCTGCTTTGTCATCAATATTCCGTAGGTGACCATCTGGAGTCTCTCGGGTGGTGCGAAAGGATCAACCCAAAGTATCAACAGAACTTGCGCCAGAAAGTTTTCAGAACGGTGAAGGAAAGCATTACAAAAAACCGACATGAAGCACTTTAACATTGTACCACTCTGACAATTCTGATTCCTCTTTTTATATTAAAAATTGCCAAGCATCGATCTCCCCAGGTGTTGAGTGATTACTTAGCTCGAATATGTAAAAGGTCGAATATATATTTGTAGCAGGTACAGACGGAAACTTAACAAATAATACTAGCTAAAACATTAAAACTGACTGTTAGTGACTGTATGCATGTAATGTGCTTATGGAGCTTCTGTGCCACGACATATGCTCTTGAATATGTTTACTTGAGAGTGTAAAATTTGACGTGTCCAAACAATATTTGAGATCTAAAGGAATCAATTAGTTTGAATTTTGTAGCGCTTGATATAGATTTATATTGACTAGAATTTACATGTTTGGCCGCAGATGGCCTTACGCGGTTTTAGATAGGGTAAGGAGTCGACAGTTGGAAATGTAGGTACCTACTGGCCCGCCCTCCCCCTCCGTGGCTATGCTGAACATCATGCCTTATCACAACGCAACGTTTTATAACTGAATAGCTGCGCCTTGCGGTATTACCCGCAGTTTTACGGGATCAAAAATAGCCTACGTCTTAATCCAGGATATGAGCTATCCTGGTACCAAATTTCATCCAAATCCGCTAAGCTGGTTGATCGTGAAGGAATAACAAACAAACACACGCACGCACACACACATTCATACAAACTTTTCAAAGTTTCAATACTTTGATAATATAATCTGATATAATAAATCGTATTACGGTAATAAATTTTATTTCAAAAGTGTTTCGTCATTTAATAATAATTGCCTAGTATTGTACCTAGTATAATTTAAGGATCTGTTTTAGAAAAACTGACTTATTTCAATTGAAACACCCTTACAGGGTGCATGTAAACTTAGTATGAGCGCAATAAATAATATAATACTGAATATTATTGTATATTTATAATTACAACGGAAGTTTATTAAAAATTTTCCTCATTGTTTAATCTCGCTAAAATAAAAAATATTATCCGCAATTGCCTCCGTTTTAACGAGGTAAAATCTCTCGAAAAATCATAACTAATTAGGCCAAATTAGTTCATAAATTAAAAATAAAACCATATAAAAATAAAACTAACATAATTTTAATTTAGGATCACAAAGGAGGAATGTAAAATTATCATCTTTACAAAACATATGTTTATATAAAAGCTCTGATTTTTAATCTCGAGTTAACACAAATATGAACGTACAAACGAATTATGAAAACCCAATGGTGCGTCCAGGATAGGAACCAATAAGGAGGTTTGTGAATTCTGTGATGTAAAAACCGGATATTGCACCGAGGAACAAAATAAATAATACACCGATGTCCCACTGAAAGTTAAGATTTAACCTACCCTCTAATAATAATCACGTTTAAGCTAATACTAATTATACTATTACATTGCGATTCGCATCATTGGGAATTTAACATGAAAACAAAATATGAAAATATTATTTATTCAACAAACGTAAACTTTCCCATAAATACCTAGAGTCGATAACTACTTACCAATGGTATGTAATTAAAAATGTCAAGATTTTGGCTCAAGGTTCAACAACTTTATTTACAGAAAGTAAAGTATGGAAGTTTAGTTTCCGGGGTATGTTTATTGTTGGAAACTGATTGGACGGAACACAGCCGCGGTTAGAACGGCTGGTAAATTGCACTGAGGTGATCTCCGCTTATGCGCAGTCACACGCGCAGCGCTTGATTCTCTTCTCACGGTGTAGAAGCCCATCTACGCTGCGCACGGAGCGAGGCTGCATATCTGTAAACAAAAATAATGTTATAATTAATACAAAGAGTAAAAACGAAACATTTTCTATTTCCTGGTAATGTAACAGAATGTAACTGAGTGACTGAACCGATTGAGATTGATGATAGCACTGTTAATAGTACAGTAATGTCCTCAATCTTTTATATTTATTTCTGTTATACAAATATTATTATACCTAATTATGTGAAATAATATTGGGTGTGTGAATATGACTCCGCCCTTTCTCAACAGATGTCGTTTTTAGAATTGTTTACGTGTACTAATAAATGACCATACTTGTATTCGATAGTACTGAATGTCAGCTATCTAACGCATTTTATGATATTTGGTTGAAGTGTAAGCAACAATTGTTTTCACCTTTTCGAAAATGTCGGTTTTTATTCCAAATAAACGTCATTTGCGGGAAGTGTTATTACATTATTTTATTGCGAAGAAAACTGCAGCGGAAACTTATCGTTTGCTTGTGGAGATTTATGGTGAGCATGCTCCGTCTAATACAACTTGCAAGGAATGGTTTCGACGATTTCAAAATAACGATTTTAGTACTGAGGATAAAGAACATGGAAAACCACCAAAAAAATTTGAAGATGCTGAATTGGAAGCATTATTGGCGGAAGATTCTTGCCAAACTCAATCAGAATTAGCTGCAGCATTAAATGTTGATCGTTCAACTGTTGCAAAGCGTTTACAAATGATGGGAATGATTCAAAAAGCCGGTGACTGGGTTCCACATGATTTAAAAGAAAGAGACATGGAACGTCGGAAAACCATTTGTGAAATGCTGCTTCAAAGACAGCAAAGAAAAGGATTTTTGCATCGGATAGTCACAGGAGACGAAAAATGGATACACTACGAAAATCCTAAACGCAAAAAAGCTTGGGTGAAACCAGGCGAACCAGGCCCATCACAGCCAAAAATAAATATTCACTGTGCCAAGGTCATGCTCTGTATTTGGTGGGATCAGAAAGGTATTGTATATTATGAGTTGCTCAAACCCTCTGAAACTATTAATGGAGAAGTTTACCGACGACAACTAATGCGTTTGAAGCGAGCCATAGAAGAAAAACGACCAGAATGGGTGAATAGACATAACAAATTAGTTCTTCAGCATGACAATGCCAAACCGCATACCGCAGAAGTCGTAAAAAGATATTTAGAGGGACAGGACTGGGAAGTGTTACCCCACCCGCCATATTCACCAGACATAGCTCCTTCGGATTACCACCTATTCCGGACGATGCAGACAGACCTTACTGGAGAAAAGTTTACTTCATGTGAAAGTATCAAAATTTGGATTGACAACTGGATAAGCTCAAAAGACCAGGACTTCTTCCAGCAAGGAATACGAAAACTACCTGAACGATGGACGAAGGTTGTAGCTGCAGATGGAGCATACTTTCAATAATTTTTTTTTTTAATTTTGTAAGCGAACAAATGTGTTTTATTTTGACAAATGTGTTTTATTTTGGCGGAGTCATATTCACACACCCAATATAATAGTACATTTTATAATATAAACAACAATACATTATTTAATAAAAGTTTTCAAGTTATAATTTTAATTTTATTCAATAATTGATTCAATTTAATTATCCAATACAGCTCAATACGTATAATTCAAATAAATTATTTTAGGATTAGTAACACGTCCCGGCTTCGCACGGATATAATTCCATGCGAATCATTTTCGCAGCGTATGCGAAATAATTACATGACTTTTATAGGCAACATTTTGATACCTAGTAATGTAGGTAATAATCTATAATACTAGCTATCTAATGGTGAAAGAATTTTTAAAATCAATTGAAGAATGTTTGATATAAATCCTTACAAACTAACAAAAAATAGATAGATAAAATACATACACAGACATTCCTGGAAATCCAATTTGTAACTATGTTAACTACAGAAGGCTATTTTTTTTCTGATAAAACGTGGAACCTGTTGGTTTAACATCCTTTTTATCTCTTGTATGATCTAATAAAATTTTATAAGTGAACGTCCACATATATGTGAATATATTATTCCTGCATAGTCAAAGAGGCAATTTCCAACATGTGGGTGGTCACTGTCGTGACTACATATCTGCATATGTCGATGTAACAAGGTGTATCTAGATATGAGATGGTATGGTAAGTAGTGAACTAATTACTGCCATTATTTTCAATAACTCTGCTAACACGTTCCTTCAGTAAAATTAATATTCTTTACTAGCGATAATTATCAACAAGTCCGAGCAAATTAATCTGGATGTGTGGAAAGGTCTATTGTGGATGTTTGAAGAAGTGTAGATCCATACTACTTGGTTCCAACGATGGTAAACCTTGGACTCCCTCCTGAGTTGTCATAATGGCAGTTCTGACACTAGCCTTCGAATAAACCTTTCTTCAAGATGTTTGATAGTGACACAACATGTGTATACAACAAAAATATGCTCCAAATAAAGAAAAACAGTAATGAAAATTACTAAAAAGTACGACTTCTTAACCCAATGTACAAAGTAAAGCTGTCTCTGCCCGTCTAATGAGTTGAGAATACTCGCTAACGAAGTTGGTAGATAGCGACCACAATCTCAGCAGCGAAGCGATCATAATTAGCTGCGGCAACGCTACTTATGTTTCACTTAGCTTTTGCTGAACTTAGCGGCGATTCGAGAAATCTTGAGACTTGATAAAAGTTGAATAAATTAATGAGGAAATTATAATCCACGGACCTTATTACTGGCGATGTGACTTTTTAGATTAATTAAAATTTTCGCTAAACCAGAACGTTTCATGTACTTACCAAGTATTTGGAACATGGGAAAATCAAATAGTATTTTATGAAGCGAAATAGATAAAACATTCGCACGTAGGTTGTACAGTCCTTAAAAATATTCTAGGTACTCAATAATATCTACATAATAATGATTATAACTGCTAAAATTATGATAACGTAACTAAGTTAAATCTCAAGTAGGTGATAGCAAAAGCCTCTTGCTTGCTAATAAGATCCTGTTACTGATGTTGATATACAAGATACTAAGTAAGTAAGCACCCTCTACATAATAGAGAGGCTCTGTGATGTCAGTGACATATAACATCTGTATAATTTTACCCCCCTACTGTACTCACAAAATCTCTCAAAGTAAGAGCCCCTTCTCACCGACGCGCCATAGCGCCGAGCCCCATCTGACTATTGTATAAAGCTATATTCATACCACAATGTAAACTGGCCATCGCCAGTGAGTTAACCATTACACCATTGCATTAGATATTTTTGCCACCCGACGCTATCACACGGTTGTGGTGAGAAGGCGCTCTTATATTAAGCAACTTCAAGAGTAGTGGGGGTATTAAATTGCAATACGTTATAAGACAGAGTACTCGTGATTATACATGTCATATATAAGTACGTATATACCGTTTACAGTATATTACCTCTTTGCTGAGTTGGCTAAGTATTGCCATATTCGGTTTATACCCCTGTACGAAAATTATTAATATTATTATAATGATTATTTTTTAATCACAGTAGAGTAGCAAAGAATGGTTATAAATTATTTCTGCTAACGGTTTGCCCCGTAATGAGAAGTAATGGTCCTGTTTGTATCATATTCAGGATTTGATTATTTTTACGTGTTACCTACACCCAAGGTATTGTTAAACACATTCTAGAAAAACTACTGAACTAATGAATTTCAATACACTACAAGTTCTTCCCAAACTAAGAACTATAAATACAATAATTGTACTTAATATTGAATAAATAAGAAACATTATGATGCAAATAAAATATTTAAAGTATTCCAAAGTGAATAATTTATTTCCATAAATTTTAATAGACATTTTAACTAGATAGATTTAACGTGTTGGATACTAAAACTGAAGACCGTTTTAGCAGGTTACAACTACTACAACGATTAATTTTTTATTTGTTATATTAAATTTATTTTGCGCAGTGCCATGCATAGTCAGCTATTTAATTAACATTGGTAATATTGTTCCTGTTCTGATATAAGACAAACTATTCACACCTTTTTTTTTGTATAAAAAGGCAATGAACATTTATTACCATCAGGTGGGCCGTAAGTCTGTTAGCCTACAATTAACATAAAAAAAAAATATGACAGCTTGTTTCTGGAAATTATATAATTTTGCAACTTTTTACAGTTACAGCAACCCTTACATATTCGGGGTTCTCCGTATTTAGACTTTTCTCATTGTTTGTAACACAAAAGTAATACGCATGGAATATTTATGTTTGGTAGGGTGATTGGAAGTACCCTAGAGGATTTTCATTATGATCATTTCAGTAAATTGGTTGTCTGAAAATGCGGTTGGACTAAAATTTGTGTATTTATTAAAAATACTGAAGCAATACCCCATAGCTATATTATGTTGGTTGGACATTACGTTTTACAAACGTATTCAAATATTGCAAGCATCAAGTTTCGTATCGTATCCGTATACCAAGTTTCGGGAAGATTGGATAAATGTGAAGAAGTTTTAGCTCGATAAACCCACATATTTTTATATGGGGTCCTTCAAAATAAGTTTCATTCGCTTGGCTCGTCAGCTCGTCTGAAAATACATATTAATATACCAACAATTCCAATTCTTCGTAGAAAATAGCAAGCCGAAACAATCTTTGCCAACTAGCAGACAACAAACCAACATTTCTAGTATTAAAACCACTAGTATGGTAACATTTTCATCAACTTAGCAACTTAACGACATAATAACAGATGTTAGAATTCATATATTTGTGAACGCACAATATGGTAACAGGTTTATGATAAATTTTGACATTAAAGTCTAATCATTTAAAATTAAATTTCGATAGCAGATAAAAAGCAGAGGAATTACCTACAATTATTCTTTACCAGTTCTTTTATAAGTAGTTGATGGTAAAAGTTTTGTCTTCCCTGACGGATAATCAAGGAATGATTTATTTTACTAGACCCTCCAGACGAATAATGCCCAGAAAATGTTACCGATGTCGTTCGTAGGAAAACATTGATAAACTCATCACTTGTCACGTCCCATAACATAAATAATAAACCATAAAACGAAAAGTGACATTATTGACCTGCCTAACCCTTCGAAAAAAAGGTGTGAATTTATGTATCGTTAATGACCAAGGTATGATAAATTAATCTAAGTTTTTCGAACCCGTCTGCGTTTATAGACAAAGTTTTGATACAAACTAGCAGGCGTTTATGTCAGTGCGTGGTGTTATCGTGTGAGATTTATTAGAAAAGTATGACATGAGGTGAACATCAAGGTTGGGATAAGTTATATTCTGAGAGAGATCAAATACTTCAATACTTTTAGGGATCGCCTTGACCCCTGAAACTTTTACATACTTATAACGTTTGTCGGTTATGGTGAGGTACCTAAGTTGCATACATCTCATTTTGGTCAACCTTTACGTTGTAAGATATGGATAACAAATTAATCAAAATGATTTAACGACATATTTGATTAAAGACAAATGACGTTATGGAAACAAAAATTAGAAATAAAAACTATATGTCAATCAGTACATGCGCATGTTACTCACAGTGTGGCCTCTCATCCATGTCCTGAGGTAGGAGCAGGGTCCTGGGTGCGCGAGGAGACTGCACAGTCATGACCCCGGGTTGTTCCTCTTGGCCCTGGCCCTCAGATTGCTGAGCTTCAGCCTCTGCTTCGGCTGCAGCCGTCAGGGTGTTCACTATCGTCTTCATCTGAGAACAAAAAAAAGAAATTCTACACGTAATTTAAGAAACTAACAATAATAGCTAATGAAGCTGTGTAATCAAACATTCTAGAACATACTGATGCTGATAGTCTTATGTGCGCACTAAACTATATATTATTCATTTATTGTGAATAATATACAGCTTAAGGAGGTGGGTTTGATTTTCACCCCGGACAAACATTTAGCAACTGTGTGACGAACATAGATGTTTGTACTGTGTTTGGAAGTTAAATGTATTGTAAATATCATTAAGATATTTACAATACATTTAACTTCTGTAGGTACTACTGTATCAGTAATATGGTTCCTATAGTACTGGTGTGCTTAGTTTGAAGCTAGATGGCGCCGTGTGAAATGTCAATGAGTATTTATTTACTTGCTAGTAATTTCCAATACAAAGTTAATTTCCCTAACACCTCGCGCCTCAGTGCGTGGTGAGGTGGTCAAGAATTTTCGGTAATTATAGTCTATGGGTCGTCCTGATGTGTCGCAACAAAGTAGGTCAGCCATGATATATTAAAAATAAGGGCTCTTTCCTCGAGCACAACGAAAAGGGTAAGAATAACGACAGAGTAAATAAATCGCTGGCTTTTGATTATTACTTGGCAGAACAAGGTTCTTTTAGAACGACATTTTCTATTTTTAAGGTTTACGTTTATTATCTCGCGTAAACTAAACAGTGTTTATGATATTGATATTGATATTTGATATTTATATTGATTTTGTTTTATAATATACAGATATTATAAAACAAAATCGCTTTCCAAGTCTATCTGTCTTTCCTTAGATAATTTTTCATGGAAGGTTTAAATGTAACCTACATGCGGTTTATAGTAGAGAAAAAGTCGAAAATTTTTTTTTGTAATATTACCGTAAAAAAACATATTTTTTAAGCGCTTTCATTAAATTGCTGCAACAACATGTTTTACGAACTACGTCACACCGCTATACAACCGTGTAGATAAAGCCGGGGCGGGTCGCTAGTTCTCCTACAAGAGTGACTAATGAACATCAATTTGTTTTGCACTGTTATGCTGTGATGATTAGCTCACCTCGCTCGTCATATAATGTAAGGAAACAAACAACAATAATAAGTTATACGGGGCTAAACAAACCTTAGCTTAGCCCCGTATAACTTATTATCAGAGTACGAGTACGTACACAACATATAGATAGTCTGTGCCATAAAAGGTGGAGACCAAATAGACGCAATTTCTATAAAAAATGTGAAAACGCTATTTACTTAAACGCGTTGAGGCGATGTTACATTAAAATTCCATGATTTAATTATGCGGTCTGACGGTCCAAGTCTAATCAGAAGGCTCTGAAAAAAGCCCCGTAAACGGTGAGGTACAATGAGCTCTTGCAATTGGCCGCCCAAATAATACCAAAGAAGAAAGTGAAATAAGGAAAATTTATTCTCTACAATTTAAGTTATATTCAGAAACTACTTTGTTCGCTTGCTGAATGTTGTTTGCGTCCGAAGATGATCCTCAGAGTCCCCAGGTGGTGTAAATCATTTCATCATTTTTGTTTATCCCAGGAAACTTCTCATACGGTAGGAAAGTACCTGAGTCATTTTATAAGCGGTTGTAACCACTTATCTAATGTTTACTTTAGTCGCACAATAATTAAATAAAAGACATTTGTTTAACAATAACACAGGTTGTACAAGATACGCGTGAACAGCTTAAGATTCAATGTCTGTGGTTTGAGGCGAATCTGCATGCGTATGTGCAGTGAAGTGAATAAAACAGAAGGAAGATACTGACAAGTACCTCTTGCATGTCGTTGTCGATCTGCTGCTGGTTGCGGCGCTGCTGGCTGGCTTGCTCGGCGGTGCGGTGGATCGCGTGCAAGTCCTCCGGAGTCAGGCCCCAGGGGAGGTTCATCGGTACCTGGCTGCCATCCATCTGCATCTTTTGTACCTGATACAACATGATAAACAATGATATCATGAACTTCGTATTTATATAAGTACTTATAGATAACCTTAGTTAAATTCAGTAAAGTTGCACTTATACTAAGCGCTATCGCCCCACTCGTTGATATTATCGTTGATATACGTTTTGCCAGGACAAAATTGACCAAAATTGTTGTAAATGTGACAAAAATGATTTGAAACTGTAGGATTATTCAGGTATGTATTTTACTGAACGAAAGTATTACGATTCGTAAGAAAACGACGGTGAGGTCACCACTTTCATGACTACGCTCGATAGTGTAACCCACAAGGCGAAAAGCCTATTGAGGCTCTGCGTAGCCTCTCGAGGGAAAAGGAATTCTTTATTTGTATGTACTAATTACTACTTATGTTGTAAAAACAGATCAGATTTTCTGTCAGAAACACGTGTTTATTTATAATCCTTGAAAAATCTTCTATTTTGTACCCTTTTGAATGAGAATTTTGAAAATGCTTTTGTCCTTTTCTCCTCATCCTTTGTGTCATGGAGATAATAATAAATAATTAAATAAAAGGTATTATTGAATTAGTGTTAATAATTTTACGAATATATGACTATATGTCGGTAACCTCACTTAATCTGAATAAGTAGATTGAGTTGTTGAACATTAATGAGAAGTTTCGTTCTTCAACTTCTTTTAATAATAACGAAGTTGGTTGTTTTTGTGATGTTTTATTTCAACACCACGTCAAGATGGAACTTGTCTTTCACTTAATACATATTTATTTTTAAATATTATCCACGCCAATTCTCTTATGATAAATCATGAAGGCTATTTATGTATTGATAACTGATAAAATTTAAGTTATAACTAGGTATAGCTTAGTACATATAATAGCAGTACCCTACCCTACAAACATGTACTATATGGAAATTGAAAAAATAATGTTTATTTATATTCATTCTGTTATTATTTAAATCATTATATGCACTACTCTATATATATTATAAGATTCGACCTCAATCATTGAGCAACATTATTTACTTATCAATTTATTACATTTCTAAGCAATAAAGAATAAAATCAATTCAACAATCATTGTATATATTAAACAGTGTTATATACGTAATATATAACACTGTTTAATATATACATTGGTACATAGGTACGATTACGTCATTCTAGTAGTTTTATTTAATAGAAGCGATGAGATCACTACTTAACACGTTCATTAGCAATAGTAGGTATTCATGAAATTCCATTAACTACATGTTTATCAGGTCAATGGGTATTGTTACTGATCTGCATTAATAAATCTTGCACATCTTGTTCTAAGTGTGCAAGTTTGTATTGTACTAAGGAGTTCAAAATGTTTTAAGTGCATAGATTCTTCGAATTACAATTATTTATTAACTAAACTACCATAAGAATTAACATAACACAGCATCGTAAGTAACAAAAGCGTTAATGTAGGTATTCTTAGGAACAATAACGAACCGAGAATTGATGCGCGGTCAGTTCTCAGATCCTCCTTATCCGTGAGTTAACTTAACACTGTTCTCTAGTAAAGTTATTAATTTAAACCCGTTCAAAATGTCGGTTTGTGTTGTGCTACATTAGTTACTGCAAAAGAACAACATTTACAACTTTTGTTACATCATGTTTGTTTTGTACTTTCTTTAGAAGGTTCTCACCATAAGTTATTCGGAGAAAGTTGCAAATGATTAAAATATACACCACGGTGCAGAGAAATCGAATGCTAATATCATAATTTCTCTAGTTTCGTATAGAAAGCTATAAATTAATAAATACCTCGGGTTGCTCTAGTCCCTGGGTGGGTGCAGACTGGGGAACGAATTGGTGGAGAATGGTGGACTGCTGAAAAATTAAAATAACAAAATGAATATCCATACATACAGTACATAATTCTAAGACCCGAGGACGAACTTTGTTATTATTATACATATAAGCTTGAAGTGAACCGAGAGCAAACTTCGATTTTGCAAAGTTGGTTCTTACCACCCACTTACTAATAATACTATTTATCTATTTATTAAGTTATCAGTTGTTACATGCAATTGAGAATGAAGACTGACAGCCAAACCTTATAATTAACTAACAGGTGACTAGGATAGATTACCACGGCAACATTTTTATCTCTGAATAATATTCATACATTTTTACAGATAATTTTGCAATGGCAATCTGTTAGTTGATTATAGGGTTTGGCTATTAGTGGACGGCGGACTACCGTACGTTACGACTATTAGAAAATAAATCCTAGTAGTCTTACCAGTAAGACCCCGTAAAACTTCTGGATAAATAGATTATTACACGTAAAAAAATTATATAGGTACAAGCGAGTACAATTCTTTAAAGAACAAAAAAATAATATATATATCTTTCCACTTATAATCTAAACATTTTATCTTTATATAACAAATACAATATATAAATAGATACGTATTACGAAAGTGTTTTGACATCGGAAGTGCCGACATTTTGTTACAATAATAAGACTTCATTAGATTTAATGTGGCCATATTAGTCACAGTTATCATGTTACGGAGGTTTTTAACCTCTGAGAAGATGCTTTAGCGTGCTTCAAGCTTTTATTTTTAACCGACATCGAAAAATCTGGAGGTTCTCGACTCGACTGGATTTTGTTGTGTTTTTCTACGCGATATCACTTATTTTCAACCGATTTTGATGTTTTTTATTACCTCCAAGTGGTTAGTCTCTTGTTATTAAACTCACTAAATATGTGTGATTTGTATTTTCAGGGTTTCGTTTGTATGATAATTGGCCATTTTATTTCCGCTTAGACGGGTAGATTATAAAGTAATCAATAAACTACTCAGAAACTGAATTATGGATGATGACGAAGGTTGAATATAGATTAACGAATTTGTATTACTTAGATAAAAATGTTTTGATCAGTTACAGAAGTTGCCGATGATATATTTACACAGTTTGATTGATTCGCTAACTCGATTAAGACGGGCAAAAAGTTCGACGTCAGCCCTGAAAGTGTTCCGTAAAGTTGGTAATGTAATATTATTTTCGATGGTTGTATAAATATTGACCGGCCACATTATACCTATTACTCTGGCTTCCGTATAACATCATCTGTAATTTGAACCCATTATTGAACTTATAAATTACACGATAACGGCACATTTTATTAAGATCTACGAATAAGTGCTCTTTAGAACTTTATAAACCGTTATAAGAGCATTTTTCTCCGACTTCCAATTAAGAAGAGATTTTCAATTCGACTATATGTTTGTTTTAGAATTGAGTTTCTTAGTTATACTTTATAAAGATCTGTTCAGGCGTTTGAATATTATCAGCTCATTACCATTTTACCAAGTCAGGATTGTTTAACTTCACGCAAATGTATTGCGTGAAGTTAACTTTTCTAATCCTCTTTACTTTGATTCAAATGACGAGACAAGTATGCGGCCCACCTGAGGTGATTACCGCCTCGAATAAACAACAGCAATATGACGATTTATTTTGCTCAAAGGTTTATTAATTCACAAGGGTTGGGTTGTCCTATGACAATCTTACCTCATTCTGTTCATTCTGAGGAGGAGGTGGCGGCGGATTGAAGGCCCCCATGGACTCCGGAGGTGGGGGCATGTTATGGGGAGGCATGTTCTGCGAAAGCATGTTCTGAGGAGGCATGTTCTGAGGGGGCATGTTGTTTGGTGCAGGGATGGCGATCACGCGCTGCACGTGGATACGCATCTGCGGTCCACCCATCTGCTCCTCGGACGAGTCCCATGGCATCTGTTAAACAAAGAAAAACTATAAGTTCATTGGCTGGTCATTGGCTAATAATGGTCACCGCTATATTTATTTAAAACACGTAGCATGTCAGTCACCCTGATACATGTTTGATCGACCGAACCGATTTGTTTCGAACCGATTGTTGTGTGAAGATAGGTGTTTTTTTAGGAGAAAGACACGGGACGAGCTTAAGGCCCACCTGATGTTAAGTGGCTACCTCCGCCCATAACAACGGCAATACAACTTCCCACACCCTTTCAGCGGAACACAGCAAAGCGAGTACATCACTGCTTGGTGGTTGATGGCAGTACTTCCCCGCCATGGATAGGTTAGGTGGTAGCAGTACTTTGCCGGGCGAACTTTGCACAAGTACTGCTTCTGATAAGTTGTTTTCAAATTAAACCGTTAAAAATCCTCATTTCTGAATTCCACCTGAATAAAGTAATTTATAAAAAAATGGAGGAGTTCAATGCTTATCTTAGCTATTGTAAATAAAATAGTGTTAAGTTATCTAATAAATAGCAACCTGACCATTTAAGATAAGTGAATTAGCATTGTGATATGAAATTATGTAGGACTAGAGAACAAAGGATAATTGAAGGCTCGATCATGACAGTGATGAATAATACATGCGAACGTGTTGCGCAAACGCAGTGGGAACGTCACAGCACCTCGGGTTCGACATGGAGACCGGCAATCAGGAAGCAATGACCGCTGACACCCGAGGACGCGCACCGTTCGTTATCGCCGAGTTTCGCAGGTGATAATTTCCCCGAACGGACTTCACACAAACAAAACATAACAATCTTAATCCCAACACGAGACTATTGATAAAAGCAAGTGTTTACAAAACTGGAACCGGTCAAGCGGTCCGAACAATTCCCAGGCTCAAGTTTATCTTTGGAGGATCTGTAACTGATCATTGAGACCTTGGCCGATGTAAGTATGAACCGGTATTGTCCCGGTCTAATCGAACGAGTCTTTAAAATGTTAAATTTACAAAAAACACCCAACAAAAACAAGCTCATAAAAATAAACAAAGGAACGAATGGCTATTGACTTCGGCTAACAAATATTAATATTCTAACGATGATGCTACGAATGATGCGGAACCAAACAAAAACACGGAAGAGGAGACCCGTCTCGTAATAATGAACACTGATCGCATTGTCAATAATATGCCCTTGAACAAAAAGTGATTAGTAAGTTTCATACGCAAAACGTTATATGCACTACATACTAATATGCTCATAGATGTACCTACGCATACACATCGTGATGGCACTGCGACTATAGAACGAGAACCACTCCAACTCCTTTTCATGTAGAGTAAACTAATTAATCACAAAGTTAATCCATACTTGATGATTTGCTTTCATTTATACAGTCGTTAGACCTTCGTTAGTTTCTAATTGGACCAAGATTCAATTATCCAATCTGCTTAAGGAAACGGAATGCAAAGGCAAAAGTGTGGTAGTAAAATACCAGAAGATTAGACTCGACACTAATCGCATTTATACATTTGTTAATGTATAATTCGATTTTCAAGCCACTTTGAAACTTGTTTCAACCGGTAATACCAAATATGTACGAAACCTTCTATATTTATACTTACATATATATTATTCTTCCGAAACATATTTGTTTATATCCGCATGCGTTTATTACCTACATCCGAATCCTAATTAGAAACCAGTAGTTCCAATTTGCATATTTCTATTTGCATATAATACTTGACCATAATATGTACGGAATAATATTATATGTATATTTAGCATAACTTTAGTCGTGGACCGCCAGATTCGCGGCTGTTGACAATGATATTTACAACATTTAAAAGTTTCACACAGCTGGGCAAAAGTATCCTTGCATCAATTTGATATTTGATATCTTTATGTCAAATGAAATTATTATTCAGTATTATTCAAAGATACTTTACGTTACGAAACGTAAAGTATCTTTGAATAATATTGATTGAGATGGTATTTTGAAATATTTTGTTCGTAAGGTTTATTTTTGACTTTTAACGAGGACTGTTATTAATTAATTGAAATATCAAGTTCGGTTTTATAATCATCGAAGCAAGACTGATATCGGAAGGCCGCTTGCCCCGGCTTCCTGTGTTTGAGATTGTATGTTTTAACTGAGGATGACCTCAGATTGTTCCGGAGTATTTGAACTTTCTATTCCTTATAACCGTTGTATTTTTGTAACCACAAATATTTGTACAAGGCCAGTTATTTTTTCTTTAAACACTGGTAATGACGCCAGGAGTTGTAAATATAGTTAAACATCATCCTTGAAGAAATCGTGTTCTATGTCTTCAAATGCATTTAAATGGGTAATCTAAATTAGTTATGCACTATATGCAATTTAAATTTAAACCTAAAATTTTAAAATAGATATTTCACAAACTATCAATGAATCGCAAAGTCTGTTACTATCGATTTATTCAATGTTTGAATTATACTCTATTCGTATTGAAGTGCTCATAAAACATAAAATGTAGAGGAGAGCATTTTATCGTAAGCACTCAAATCTTATTTAAATTTTTCGTCAAAATAGGTACGGTTGTCTCGGGAATAATAATACAAAATTATAATAATATAATGACACTGACATTGTGTCAGTGTCAGTATTATTTAGCAAAGATACTCTGGTGTCGCAAATGGCAAATTTCCAACACAGAATCAACTTTATGCTCACTTTAAAAGAACTACAGAGTACGAAGGCATCAAGCATAAATAGTTCACCGCAATAGATAAAATGCATTTTAAGAATAATTATACTCAGACGATTTCACCATTTAAAATGAAGTCTGAGGTGTGATAATATATAGTCACTCGTGCCATGGTCACCGTGTACTACCGAGTAGCATCACTTAATATCGGTTAATGTACCTAAGTGGAACAAGGTTCATGCGCGGTCGCATCCATCGGTGCATAAAATCATTAAGAATACATTTCAGACGCACGAGTATAGGTACAGACCGCGAACTCCCGACAGGCCCCGGACCGCGAGCGTCCGCCACTTGCATCTCGCCGCACACCATCAAGTTCAAGATCGTCTCGGTGGCGATCACAAAAAATATGTATTCAAATTGGGCACGAATAGTATCGATCGCTCGGATATATAAAATGTGTGTCGGTCGCGCGCGGCTCAAACACTCGATACACACCGCATCATGCACGCGTATATCGCGATCGCTCTCGCGCTCGCCGCCCCCGCGCTCACCCTGTCTCGGGACCGTCTCGGCTACGAAAGAGAAATAGACTCCACCGCATACAATCAAGTTCCGAAACTTCTCGATTACGTCCTCAGTGATGAATACCTAGCCTTGCAAAAGAACAGAGGGAAGTTAGTGACCAAACCGAGGCAAGAAGAGTCGCTGGCCGCCGACAGTGTTAAAGTGGAATCTAACATGGTGAGAATAGTGCGACCGGTGAAGAGAGAAGTAGTAAATCAGCCAAGCGACGAGCTAGTGAGGCGAAGACGCGGTTACAACTTGGAGAATGTACGAGTTCCGGCGAGGTACCCGTACCTTCCCGTGGCGAACTTCAACCGCTTCCGCAGATGGGGCTAGTGGCCGCGCACCGCCTCGCTGCGCTTCAAATGTCAAGGCTGCGCAGACGCTGCTTTAGCTATAAACAGGGAGTAGCCCCGCGCCGCCGACCCGCCTCGGGCGTCCTTCCCATAAATGTGCTCGCCCGAAGACTGTACTTAGATATTATTTTAATTTATATGAAGTGGCTGTGATCGAAAGCTCAAGTTACACCGTTACTTATACGGTTTGGCGGCACGATTGACAGAAATTTAAAGAACTCTATAATTAGATTTAGATTAGGAAAAATATCAATTAAGAATATACGATTTATTTAAAGTTGTTTTGTAATTGTCTTTATACTCGCTTTTAAATTATTTATATCTTAGTATAATACTTACAATAAGAGCTAACACAATTTGATTCAATAAAAGCAAATCAACTGTCTGTAAAATAACAATCAAGACGTTGCGTGTAAGCACGAACGAGCTGGTACTTAGAGAATATTACAGCAATTAGACCCTATCATGTTGTAATGGGAACAATGAAATATAATGTATGCGAGTTTAAAATGCAGTTCGAATAATTTGTGACAGAGAAGCCAGTTATTGAGTGTTCTAGACTTCAAGGATCATGAGCTAGATAATTATTGATGGCGCATTGGTTAAATTACCCAAAGAAATGTTGCATATCGAGTTAATATAATAGCTAAGCAGCTTCGAAAAAACTATATAGTTTATACTTCCGTTACGGGTTACCCGACCGACAAGCAACCAACCGTGGCCAAATAGTGGCCGTGACTCGAAAATGATTTGCTCACAGTTCGAATTTCATTAAACTGGTACAACATACTTGTATATGTAACATGCTTTGTGGAGTGCATTATGTGCAAGCCATTTCCCGGGTTTAAAACAAAACAGCTACGATAGTATAATACTGTACAAACTCTGCACAAAGAGCGCTCAGTCTACTACCTCGAATATTATTAGACATAAAAATCGCTTTAAATTATTATTTTATTTTTTATTTGTATTATTTTGTTATTTGCATAAACTAGACTATATGAAAATAATGAAAACCGGAGATAATAAAATAACTTTCTTACTAGGAGCCCAAAATAGGCAACAAAATTGCAAAATATTGTTATTAACAGATCATCTTGCCCGGTTAGTGATTAGATTTAGTGTCATTTGAATCATTTAAGAAGTAGACAGCGGTGGCCTATGGCTGTATAGTTGATGACCTATGTCGGAGTACAAAATTCTATACTACATCAGGGGGGTCCGGTTGCTTGTAGGTGAAAACCCACACTTTAAATCCCTACACGCACCTTCTAGGTGGTGCTGAAGGAGCAATAAAAAGTAGCAGTAGAACTTGTGCACAGTTCTGGTTATCTGCCGCCAAGCAGTGGACTTGGGTCTTCTCATACTTCGGTCAGGGAGGACCTAAGTCGTTGCTGTTGTTATGGGTGGAGGTAACCACTGAACATCAAGTGGGCCTTCAGCTCATCCCGTCACTTTTGCTCATATTCCATACTTTACCATAATCATAATCTGTAATGCACCCATGTGGTTAAACATTTTCGAGAAGCACGCTTGTTTCGTTGAACTGAGACAAACGAACAGGTCTGAGCCTAATAAAGCTACATTATTGATGTCAAACAAAAAACTTTATGTATATAACATAGTACCTTTGCACTTGCTAAGTTGAAGGTTATCCGAGACAAGTTTGGGTAAGTGTTACGCGTAAATATTGTATTGTGGTTTTTCTTTGTTGGAATAAAATATATATTATAAAGGTTCGAAACTGCAAACAGACAATGGATCTCTTAGCTTATGTAGTTTATAGCTTAGGTATTCGTTATAAAGAGTATTTTATAGTTCAGGACTTATTGTATTATGGTATCTTTATAACCGGCTAAGTGCGATTAAGACTTCAACACCGAGATATTCGTACTACAGATTGTATTTTTTATTGTTTGTTAATATATCCGCTACAGTAAAACATATTTTGTGAAAATATCTGTCCGCTACGGCTTATGGTTTATAAGATTCAGCCATTTAGATGAATAGACAGAATACGTTGTAGGAATCCTTAAACATTTATCGTCGCCGTCAAGCAGCGGTTCACTCGCATTACTGTGTTCCGGTGGAAGAGTGTGGGTTCCGGTGAAATCACAGGCGCATGATATACTTTTAGATAGAGAGGCTACTTTTTTATCGTAGTAGCATATGTAGTCATGTAGTCATATTTAGTTATGTGAATCCTAGTTTTGACAAGATGACAGGTCGGCAGCATTGCAGCGCAGCACCCTCCCGGCGCGACTCCCCCGGGGCGAGACCGCGCGCCGCTAACAGGGCTATTGACCCCCCCCGTCCTTCCAACTCCTACACAATTACTGTCAGATGCCGCCTCTTAAACGAACCTACTGAAATATTTTCTGAGTTTGATGAAAGATTTTAACGTAGTAAATGAAAAGATCAAATATTGTAACTGGTTGCTTTATTTGTTAACGAATTACGTGATTTACTGAGTTTATTGTTGTAGAGACTCGTTAATGGTTTTCGTGACAACGCGTAGGTAAGACGCGTAGTCTTTTGCCTAAGTTAAAATAAATTTTTAAGAGCTTGGTTGTTGAGTGGCCTGTTGCCGTCTGTCAAATGCAAAAAGGTGTGCATCAATATGTGTAAACCTGGCAATCTACCGCCAAGGATTGTTGCACTTGCATTGCAAATTTCATGTTTGAACGAGAAGAACTCTATAAGTTGTCGTTCCCTTGCAAGAGTCAAATGCGGTATGAGCATAAACAGCCGTATCGTTTGATTGCGTTGCCTTATAAGTTTTTTTTAGTACTCCTAGGGATTGCATACCTGAGCATTTGATATTAATTTCAACTTGAAGCCTCTACGCATTCCTGAGAAAAAGGGTCTTGACAAATAGAAAGGCGGACAACGAAGAGACCTTATATGGGTTGTGTTTTATACTTTTGAGGTACGGAAACAAAAATAACGGAAAAAAACGTTAATTGTACTCGTAAAAGTAGGTACTTTCTATTCTAACTAACGCACACCTACATATCATTTTTTTTGTTCAGGTGTCAAATAAGTAAAGGTACTGTCATGTACAGTTAACATTGTGCTTGAGAGGAGTGATTATATTACGGACTGACCCACTTACACCTAATTGTCTGTACCCCAGTGATCATGTACCGCTATTTGCAAACTAAATGTTTGTACTCTCCTTTCACGAATAGGTTTAATGCAAATTAATCCATGCATTTATCCAGGGCATACATCCAAACTGTGCTTGAATATCATATTGTAAAATGAGTCTGGTTAGATTTAATTGGAATAGAACATTCTGCCACATGTTTACCGTTTTAAATAGTATGGCTGAGGTATTAAGTTAATAATATTATAGTTTAACATCAAATATATTATAATTCTATATATCTCCGATGAAACAGTTCCGCGTATGTTAGAGAACCAATTGGCATATCGACTGTTATTTATGAAATTTACACTTCAGAAAAGGCCGACGAACTCTGACAACGATAATTGAAACGCTGATACATCCAACAAGTGTAACAGCTACATGAAGAGATTCAGGTTCGATTAATGTTCTCATCAAACCCAATATTGAGGTGTACCTACGACAGAGCTCTGTTAACAGAAAACCAACAAGCAATAAAAAACGTATCTGGCCGAAATATCGCTGCACGGACTCTGTACGTGATCTTGTTATGAGTCGCTCCGGTATTTTTATTTATTTTGGCCCTGCAGGGCCTTCTGCGCAAAAGCGAACACTAAACAAATTTAGGTTCATACAAGAATCCCAAACCAAAACAGCAAATAAGAAAATGAAAAATTTTCACTCAACATTTTTGACGTAACATTAATATAAAATCACAAGTTAACCGTCTATTAAGTTTGGGGATTAATTTAGGCATCCATGGTGTTAATTACAGAAATCTAATTACAATATATTTGTAATAGAATTTAGGATGTTGCTTGAGTGAATTATACTCTGCAATGACGCTGTATTTTAACCTCAATGACATCGCAGCAGATCATTGTGGTTGCATGATCCCCAACCCAATGTTTGTTTAATAGCTTGGGACGGAAATATTATTGACAAGTCTCCCAGATCAGTCCTACGCTGCCTTCTACGCTGCCTTCTAGGGTTCGATTCCCACTCAGGATAAGCATGTTTACAACGAACATAGATGTTGCTTCTTTATCTGGTTTATATGCATCCGTCCGTCCCTAGCAACCTCTAAAGTTCCCACTGCAGGGACACCGGCCTACTAACTATTAATTTATATGCATGTGTATGCAATAAAAATACTTTTTTTTATAATATATGTAAGTGTCCTATCAAAGCTATGCATTCATTAGTTGGATCAAAATCTACTCAAATCTTATAACCAGATATCTGTTGTAATAATCTGGCAAAATAAATCTGTACCGCGAAAGAACATCATGACAGTGTCAGAAAAGTTTTGCCGGGCAAGCCTTTTCCTATCTTCTGTCCTTGGTCACTTTACAATTAGTCATGGTCAAGGGCTTGAAGCGTATCATTTTGTTGCTGTGTCCCGCCAAAACCACAACTTCATCACATCGCTGGAGTGGGTCAAATATATTTCTGCACCTACATGATACATCTCGTACCGTATAATTTAATCTGTTTTGATCTTATACTAAACTAGTAGCGCCCCGCAGAACACCGCGGGTAAGTCGCGAATTCAAAAGTAGTCTATGTCTTAATCCAGAATAAAAGCTATCCTGGTACCAAATTTCATCCAAATCAATCCATCATTTGAGCGTTAAGGAGTAACAAGCTTACACACACACACACGCGCACATATATACAAATTAATTTGACATTTAAAGTGTAAAAAATATCAAAATGAAATATATCACCGAAATGAGACAAACAATTCTAATGTTGAAATTGACCTACCAAAACGTAAGATGACTCAAAATACAATCAAAATTATTAAGTTATTGCTAAGTATATGAAGATACACCTTGATTAGTTATTCTAATTATAGCGTGACCTAAGCTCCGGAGTGGGCATAAAGTTCACGATCCAATCTAAACATAACGAGGACTGAATACTGCTCATCTTTTCATATGTAAAGCCCGACGTAATAAACTGCTGAAGAGTTTTGCTAGGTGATATGCGTAGGTACTAATTGATTTATGGGGTTATTATACTGAGACAAGACGGAATTAATGTTACTATTTGGTGCTTTAAGCCATATCGGAGGCCTTCGGGTGAATTGAAAACTACGACATAAGAGTTGGCCACTTACTCACACGAAAGAAGATGAAGAAAAAGATTTGGTGCTTACTGGAAAAGACCAGCATCCAGTAGTAGAAGAATAAGTAGAATAAGTGGTGGTAATTTTGATGAAGAGACATGAGACATTTTGTGTCACAGTTGATCAGAAACAAACTGGATTTTGTTTGTCATGTCTTATGCGTCATAAGATTCAGAAGATGTCTATGCTTGTGGTTTATGCTGTCATTGAGCCAACGTATTGGTAAAAATGTATAAGTTTCCTCCAAAATGTTAGACTAGTTAGTCTGAAAACAAAATTGGACGTAAAAATTAAAAAAAACTACAATCGTTACAATATTAACCATACTCTTCTTAAATCTCACTTATAATTCCAGTTCTTATTAAAATCCTATTATTGAGGTAATATAGAAAAATTCAATTTGTACCATTTAATTACTTATATTTAGATTCGTTATTATAGCCTTACACAAATTAAAAGGTATACAATACCTATAATAACAGCTTTATTTAATCAATACCAACGTTTCAGTAAATAAGGAAAAATATAATGTCAATCCGACTTATTATGTTGGTGTTCATTTGCATTCATTACTACGTGGATAGTGATCGAATGATGAGTATAGGTTCACCTCTCAATGGCACTTGACGTTTTATTTATTTTGCAATATGTAATACAAGAAAATGCAGCTTGCTTATAAATATTATTGAGGAATATTTTTTTTGTCGTTTGTCGTTGCCTTCTTTTAACAATATATTAAATTTATGATCGCTATCATAAATTTTAAATCTACAAAGGTACGTTTCCATTATACACACCAGATCATAACAAAAACACGTAACTACATGTTACAAGTTTTAGCACTTTGGCAGAGCATACCGCATCTTGTCCTTTTGCGATACAGCTGCGGGCAAGTGGACGTATATCAATAATGAACAAATATACACAGAGTATCGTGAGGTCTCAGAGCACCCAGCGAGCCTCGAACTCTCCAGACCCGGTTTGTTTGTTGCGATCGGAGACGTTTATACATTTATTTACGTTCGCTCTCGCCCGCTCCGCGTCCAAACTTGGAAAGCCTTCGATTCCTCTTCCCCACACCGCACATTTCCACCCGCCGCCACCCGCCCTTCGCCACGCGCGATCTATTGTTTACTAGATATAACTCGAGTGCCACACCCTGCGTTACTTGGCTCATCCATGCACGAAACGCGTGGGCGTTCATCTGTTACTGGATCCGCGACTTGCTAATATAAATTTGCATCACAATATTGTCTCTATTCATTGACAGATGTAATACGAAATCAACAACGGCTTTGAGTCCCCAAAATGGAAACAGCAAAGCCCATAAATAATTGTTTGCTTAACTGGGCTCAGACGAAATTAATTTCGTTTCAAAGGAGGATTCCAACTTTCGAATAACAAGTCGTACATAAGTAATGCAAACAAAGTAGTAGGTATTCTTATTGTTCTGTGATATTTTCTTTTTCATAGAAAGTATTTTATAACAAGAAAAGCAACACAAAGCTTTTGCCTCGCCGATAAGAATGTTTTGAGAGAAATAAAGAAAAGGCATATGTTTTATTATCATTTATCGCAAAGCCTATGTAATGCGAATAAGTCGGCTAAGTGAGATTCAAACTCGCACAATGAGCGATTTGGTACCACCGCTGCATTTTTTTTTATATTGATTTATTAGAACCGCATTGATGTATTACAAACCAGATACGGACGCTCTTACTCAATCAGTAAACAAAAACTGGACCTGATAAAATTACATTTTTTAATCATGCTTTGCGGATCAAATATAAAAACAGAACGAGATATACTGTTATTGTGATGCTGGACGTCCAGTCTGATTATGAACGAATGTAAGCGATCCACTTGCGAGGAGCTAATACCGCTAAGGATTACGATAAGAAGAATCATTAAATCAAAAGAAAAACGAAAAGGCAAACGTTCAGGCTTAGTAATAAAGTTCCATTTACTCCTTGGGTACCAAGTCCAATAATTAAGTTCTTTAATTAACTGAACACCGCTACATAAATATCAGGAGTTTAGCCCAGATTTTGAGATATCGAGTGCATTACTTTAACCGAGGTCCTTGCACCGGGCACCGTTGAATAACGATAAATGGAAGGGCAAAATAAGTACTTTGCCAAAACCGGTACATTCGAGATTGCATAAGCACAAGCACAGTAATTGCAGGAGTGGACGACGACGGGGCCGATGACCGCACGACCATGTTTTTGTGAATTTTATAGAATTTATATGTTTTTTTTCTTTATTTATTGGTACTTTGCAGTCACATTAAATATAAAGATCTAAAAAGGTTGAGCCACCTGAAATGCCCAAATTTCGGTATTGAATTTCAGTCAATATCAATAATTCTATAAAAAAATTCATTGATACACAGCGCTATCTAGCCTCAAACGTGGCCTAGCTTGTAACAAGGAAACTAAATCACTGATAAAATACTTATGTGGTACTTTTTTGTAAATATAACATATAATACATACTAGACCCAGACGCAGAACAAACATATGTGTTCGTCATACAAATGCTTGGGTGGAAATCGAACACTCGACTTACAACGGAGAATGCAGGACTACCAACTGAGCCGTGAGGCCAAACAATGATAACCCGAAGGATTAAGGAACAGGCTACATTATATATATGAGCATATATTGTAATTAGCACGAGAAACTCCTTAGGTACATAAAACAATAGCTATGGAAAACCACAATTACCTATTGGTAGGCATAAATATTCCCCTTACATGGGACGAGAAATATGGAAATGTTCTAACAAAAGGTCTTTACATCGAAATAAGAAACTGTAGTGAATACCAGAGTACTTGTTTGGGTGTAGCCATTAATTTAAAGAATAGAAAAAAAGCTTCAGTTCAACAATTTCTCTGTAATGAAAAACAGTTGGTTGTCTTATCTCTACTATTCTTAGTTAGTAGTAGCTCTGCCTTTTGCGCTCTAAGTCGCAAGTTCGATTCCCACCTTCACAAAGATTTGTGTGACGATTATAGTTGTTTTCTGTGTCTTGTTAGTTTCGGTAAATCTCGAAAACGGCCCGACCGATTAGAATATATTTTATTATGTTCGTTATATTTGAGGCATTGTTTACAAATTTAAAAAAAAATCAGAAACCTTAAGAGAACAAGAATTTTGTATTGGAATCGCCACTTCAAATTACTTTCGATAGATGGCATTCATTGGAAGGTTTATTAGGATTGATAATTACTGATCAAAAGTTATAATCAATTTATTTGATATGATATGATTTATTAATCATCATCATCGGCCGAGTCATCTAGTTTACTATAAAAAAGTAGGTACTATACCTATAAGTATTGTATCAGTGATCAGTGATCTATAGCTATGCTGGTAATATGCCTATAGCTATGCTGGTAATCATTATTTATTATATACAATAATCAGTTTAAGGTATATTTCAAATACCTATAGCCAAGTTAATGTTCACGAATGTCCTCAACTAAACGCTATTTACAGATCTAGACCACACATTCATTTAATGTGACAGCAACATAAATCTAAAGCACACACAAGCCTTTTCATTGAACTCAGAAAATGGAGGTCATAATGCTAAGCGCACATTTGCTCCCTCTCCCTGTCTATCATTCAAACTAAAATAACTATTTACTAGCTAACCCATTAGCGATTTTGTCTATAAAGAAACTAGCAATATTCCGTTACAAGATGTACTAATGAGTATGCACAAAGTTCTTGAATGATGATTTAAGCTTGGAGAAAATTTCAAGGGCAAGGGCCCAGTGGTCGCTTAATTAAGCAGATCAATGCAGGTGGTAAAATTTATTCGCGTCTCTTCCCCCTATATCTATGAATTACTGTTAAAATAAATAAGTAGGTATTGTTGCTTAAAACTGATGTTTCATTCTCTATTAAATATACTGAATATGAAAGTCTTGTCCCTCTTTTACATAATTATCATGTGCAACAATAAATTCTAAAAGCAGCCATTCTGCTGTAACTTGGGCCTATAGAACCATAAATGTATTTATTGGTCGATCAGTATTAATATTGGGTGTGTGAATATGACTCCGCCCCTTTTTGTCAAAATAAAACACATTTGTTCGCTTACAAAATTAAAAAAAAAAATTATTGAAAGTATGCTCCATCTGCAGCTACAACCTTCGCCCATCGTTCAGGTAGTTTTCGTATTCCTTGCTGGAAGAAGTCCTGGTCTTTTGAGCTTATCCAGTTGTCAATCCAAATTTTGATACTTTCACATGAAGTAAACTTTTCTCCAGTAAGGTCTGTCTGCATCGTCCGGAATAGGTGGTAATCCGAAGGAGCTATGTCTGGTGAATATGGCGGGTGGGGTAACACTTCCCAGTCCTGTCCCTGTAAATATCTTTTTACGACTTCTGCGGTATGCGGTTTGGCATTGTCATGCTGAAGAACTAATTTGTTATGTCTATTCACCCATTCTGGTCGTTTTTCTTCTATGGCTCGCTTCAAACGCATTAGTTGTCGTCGGTAAACTTCTCCATTAATAGTTTCAGAGGGTTTGAGCAACTCATAATATACAATACCTTTCTGATCCCACCAAATACAGAGCATGACCTTGGCACAGTGAATATTTATTTTTGGCTGTGATGGGCCTGGTTCGCCTGGTTTCACCCAAGCTTTTTTGCGTTTAGGATTTTCGTAGTGTATCCATTTTTCGTCTCCTGTGACTATCCGATGCAAAAATCCTTTTCTTTGCTGTCTTTGAAGCAGCATTTCACAAATGGTTTTCCGACGTTCCATGTCTCTTTCTTTTAAATCATGTGGAACCCAGTAACCGGCTTTTTGAATCATTCCCATCATTTGTAAACGCTTTGCAACAGTTGAACGATCAACATTTAATGCTGCAGCTAATTCTGATTGAGTTTGGCAAGAATCTTCCGCCAATAATGCTTCCAATTCAGCATCTTCAAATTTTTTTGGTGGTTTTCCATGTTCTTTATCCTCAGTACTAAAATCGTTATTTTGAAATCGTCGAAACCATTCCTTGCAAGTTGTATTAGACGGAGCATGCTCACCATAAATCTCCACAAGCAAACGATAAGTTTCCGCTGCAGTTTTCTTCGCAATAAAATAATGTAATAACACTTCCCGCAAATGACGTTTATTTGGAATAAAAACCGACATTTTCGAAAAGGTGAAAACAATTGTTGCTTACACTTCAACCAAATATCATAAAATGCGTTAGATAGCTGACATTCAGTACTATCGAATACAAGTATGGTCATTTATTAGTACACGTAAACAATACTAAAAACGACATCTGCTGAGAAAGGGCGGAGTCATATTCACACACCCAATAGATAAATTAACGTGCTATTTAAAATATTATTACATTAAAGTAACACCAACCTGGACAGATATATCTAATAAATTATCATCTTGTTCAAATAACTGATTGCTTGCAAATTACTGAAACTAGATCGTTTTTTACTAGATCATCCATAATTTTCCATCAAAAATGGCGAAAAATTACAGGTGCCGTTTCACCTTAACCGCGTACTATGTTTGAGACCTATGGTTTGAGATGCCTAAACATTAAGGAATTCTCGTGCAAGTAATAAATGTTCCTAATTGTAGCATAATTTGCCCACTTATATCATCATGTTAGAAGGTACAATTCGATTCAGTCTTTTCAGAAGGTCATGTCGTGATGCAACGATTACGAGCGACTGGAAGGATCTATACAAATTTAGTATTGTAATATAAATTTACTACTTAAATTTATGTAATAATGTACTATTTAAATTTATGTTTTTTTTTTTTAAGTACATATGCTATAACACGTTATCTGAAAGGTTATTTTTCTTAGAATAATTTATCAGTGTGGCAAACTGCGAACTATTTGCTTTCTGTGAAAAACTAACAAAAGAGTATGTGGAACTCTGTAAGAAAGAAGTTAATACTGTTTTACTAGTGTAGGTATAAGTGAAGTTCGCGCGAGCTCACTCACGTGGAAAGAGCGAAACGCTGTCCCAGTATATTTCAAGAACGAACCCCTCAATTTGCTTGGAACGTTGACTTATAAATTTTAAAATATAAAAACAGATCTAATTTCATATAACAACTGAATATATTAAATGTCAGATGGAGCCGCCACATCAGCATATCAACATACAGCGCCATCTAGTGAAACTGGTTACTACTAATAATATACTATTTACTTAAACTTTTGTCTTAGTAAACACATACATATAAATACAAAATTTTAAACAATTATTCAAGTACGTAAGGGATCCAAGAAGGCAAGGGGGAAAAGAAACACACACCACACACTCATACCTGTGCACTAGGATTCCCTGTGTCGCAGATGGCATGGACAAACACACAAGACACAAGACAAACACCCAAGACCCGAGAACAAATTTCATGCTCACCACATAAAGTAAGCCCCGGCCGGGAATAGAACCCGGGACCCCTCGCTTCGAAGGCAGGGCTAATACCAACTAAGTCAAGGAGCCGTCTCTTGACTAAGGCGGAGAAAGGGATCTTTTCTTAATTGTAAGTTATGAGCTTATGATAACGGTGTTGGTTATACATTAATTAAAACTTAGATTATTATTGTTATTTACTTTTTAATATAAGACTGTTACCCCTATGAAATAAATAAAATAATGTATCAAATGTCAAATGTGTAATGCCTTAAACTTCATCAGTAAACATTCTCAATTGTTGGCTAAACACAAAAATTACACAGATTAGATGAGTACGATAAAAATCTTTCAAGACATTACAAGGAGGCTTTTTCAGTGAAGGCTCTCGAATGCTGTATTTGGCCACTTAAAACGGAGGGTAATCCCGCGATCGCTAATCAAGGCCTCACTCGACCCGCACGCAGAGATCGGAATCCACAGCCCCGCCGCCGCCGCCGCTTATATTTTTCCACTTTGCCTAGGAAAATCCAGAATTGTTCGCCTTTCTTGTTGGTTAGCGGGGCGGATTAGCGGTGGAATGAACTTCAAAGTAAAGACATGAAGAGATTGTTGAGATAAAATCTTTTGGATGAAAAGGATCCTTCGTTTTAAGTATCTATGTAGGTACCTGCTTATTTGGTCGGGTTTCAATCGAAGGATTTGGTGAACGAACCCTTTATGGCTATGTTATTTTTGGATTAATCGAACATGCCTCTTTCATAAAAAACTACTGTGATTTAACATTTACCTGTAATGTTTACCTGTAATATTAAAATGTATGTACTAAGTGAAAGTATGTCTGGAAAGTACTTGGATAGGTATGTAAAAACATACCAGGTATGTTTTTACTCTATCACGCCGGAGTTGGAAATATATATTGGATTCCGGACATACACAATTTTTTATGGCACTGATATGATGGAACTTGATGAAGGTCCACGTGGTGTTAAGTGCCTACCGCTGCTAACAATATTGTTGTTGTTAATGGGTGGCGATAAAAGACTGACGTCATCCCCTACCTATGAAGTACGCGAGACCGAAACCACATAGCGTTGCGCCCATCCCTGAGAGTCCGGGATATATCGTCTCATGAGCGTGTAATTTCCCTATGTACAGTAAAATGCATACACACAGAATGTTCGTAAAATACACATAAATTGATTTGAAGTAAAGTACAGGTGCAAAACAAAGGATATGTGACGGCTCAATTGCATTAAATCTGAAAATAATAAACAACGTAGCAATGAAAACGCAAGCTCGCAACACATCTCAGATCAAGTCCAACCGCCAGGTTAAAGTTAAAAAGTTTTTTTTTTTTTAAATACAATACAACTTGCACTAGCAAGCGGCAAAATAAATAGCCAGCTCTAAAGTAGATTTCAAATATTTTAACGAAAGTCTAATTACTCACTAATGCCTATATGGCACGAGTTATGGAGATTACCGCCATAAAGCCGACTACTTACTTCCTACCAGGCATAAAGTCACAGGTACGCATCTCTATCAAATGTTACGAGTCAAGAAACACAATAAACGTTTTACGTCGGAAGTGTAACTCTTAAATCAACTTCAGTTAACTCATCTGCCTGTGCTACTCAAATATGTGGTAGAATCTAGATTATTTTATTTGTTTCCAGGATATTTATAACTTACTTAATATTATTTAATAGGGTACTAGCAATCCGCTCCGGCTTCGTATGGGTGCACATTAGACTTGTAATTTTATTGTGAAACAGTTCAAGTCCATACATATAAAATGTGCAGATAATAAGAGTAAGTACAGGGCTGTTCACTCACACCGCGGCATTTTTCTTACGATTAGCATTTTTATACCCGTCGTTACTTCTAAACGAAAGGTCCAATTCGAAGAGAGAAATTGACATGTACATAATAAGCCTTGATATATTTAATTGGATAAGGATTCATCAATCGATTCTACCCGCGTATTAAATGACTAATTTGATGAACTAATTCTGTTATGTTGACTATTCCATATATTAGGTAGCCAACTTGATTTTTTGCTGAGTAATGATTAGTAGATACTACAAACATACATTATTATATGTATCGTCACTCGTTTTCTTAGCGCACGCCAAATAATTGTGTGCGACTTGGGTCTTATACTTCGGTCGGGGAGGATCTAAGTCGTATTACTATTGTTATAGGCCGAGGTAACCACTTAATATCAGATGGGATTTCAGCTCGTCCCGACACTGTTGTCAAATAATATTATATAGTTTAGATATTTCGGTAATTCATCTAGCTAATGAGTCGTTAACCAGGAGAGCTTGCCCAAGGAGATTACTTCTATCAAAGACTTAATTAGACGTTGAAGTTATTAAATCCACTCGTTAACTACAATACAAAATTGTTACCCAAACAAAAAATAAAATAATTCATATATACCCAAAATCCGGGCTTCTAATCTTGGACAGAATTATCCGGGCTTCAAATCTTTGACAGAATTATTAAGCCTTTTTTGGTGATTATAGTTACAGGATGTGCTAATAGTCATCTGATATTAAGTTATTACTGCCGCCCATAAACAACAGCAAAACGATTCTATTCCTAGAAGTATAAGAAGAACACCCAAGCCGCATTACGTTGCGACCCTCCCTTTGAGACAGTGATGCTACCTGGAATACCATTTCATTCTTTCTTGTTCCTTTGCAAGTCATATTTCAAAAATGTTGAAGTTTTAATTGGCACAGACTTATGTCTGTGATCGTGACAGATAGAAGCAAATATGATTTGTTAAAAAGTAACTTAAATCTTTTTGATTAAAAATCCACCATCATAATAATAGATGGTATCATAATAATATGTCAGCGAAATTGCTGACGTGAGCAGCTTTTAATGAAATGGGATCAGCTGCTGTACAGTTTTATAAAGATTGCTTCGTGTCGGTCTAAAAATTAGAGTATGAGCATCGACACGAAATGAAGAAGAAATAGGTACATATCTAGTTTTATTTTACGATCCATTTCTCTTTGACTTGACTGGCCCCGCAGCTCCTTTTACTAGCTTTGCCTTCTGCAAATCGTGAATTCAATTCCCACCCAAGACCAGAATTTGTGTAACGAACATAGATATTTTTTCTGTGTCTGGGTGTTAAATATGTATGTATTTACAAAAAAGTCCTAGATATTGTATTATATAACTATTATATCTGTTTAGTGATCATGGTATATGCAATGCTGACTTTGGGGCTAGATAGTGCTGTCTGAAAAAAATATGAATATTTGTTATTTATTTTGTTATAGGAAACAAGTCTGGAATATTAGATGGTACCGGACAAGCGCAAAACCACAGCGTCTATGCTCTAATTAATCATTAAGTGGGTTTAGACCTGACGAAAACACGGATAAGATTATATTATTGCATGATAATATAATTGAAAATCAATGTTCTATCACAAGTCACCCGAATAACGAACGAGAACAATGAAACTAGAATAATCGATGTTTGCTGAGACGCAAGAAACCTGTAAAGAGATCACTCTACAGGCAAGCGATCATATTCACAGAGCTGGCACTGCATAGAAACAACATTTGGACATCTAACTCAAGTCTAAGTACTCACCGGTAGCGGGAAAGGCGCGGGGCGGTGTTGAGGCATGGAGGATAGAGGGGCAAATGGAGGCATCCTGGGTTCCTGAGATGGTCCGTTGCGGTCGGGCTGGGGACGCAGGGGCAGACGCACAGGGCCGGACAGCGGGAACGCAAACACTTGCGACTGTGGTTCAGGGACCATCGGTCTGGAACAAATAAAAAATGTAAAGGTCAAACGGCAAAAATTTTTTTTTTTAAATAAGTTGTAACCTAAACAGATTACAACCGATTTCACGGAACTAAACGATTTCTTTTTTAATTATTGTTAGTCCAGCATTTGACTATACCAATAAATCCAAACCAATAAATCTACTTACAAATACTTACTTGTCTCCTATGTATGCTATAAGTCTGCCCATTGATCATCGATCTCTCTGCATAGATTATATAGTAAATAGCCAATGAACTCTTCGGATAGAAATTCCAACCGATTGAATATTTTAACTCAGATCTATCTATAAATCGAGATATTCCTGTAACTTCACTGAGGGATCCCCTGTTGAAAAATATGTGTTCATACGTGAACGGAGACACGTTTAGTATCAACTGTGCAAGGAAGCTTACCGATTACATCGGATCCAATTATAATAAGCGTGTAAGTTACGTTCATGCGTATATTTACGCCATCCGCGAGTGTTTCCCTTTTCCCTCGAATCTAAGTCAAACTTGAAATATCAAGAGGATCTCACATGTATCGACTGTTACTCTTTGTAGCATGAGCTCTTAAAATATTTAAATGTGTTTGCGAAATCGATTCATTCTTCACTTGAAATAATGGGCGTCACGAAGGTGCCCCCCAAGGGTAGGGGCAGCTACCCCCTCTGGAGAAACTTTTATGTATGGCACAAAGCCAATATATATATATAGTGGGTCTGAGTAAAATGTGACATTTTGATATAAAGACTGACAAGATCCCATCCATATGTGTTCACTTTGATGCCCTACTACGTGTAGGGCATCAAAGGGAAAACATATGGATGATGGGTGATGATAAAGGAGCAACCAAAAGTAGCAGTAGAACTTGTGCTAAGTTCGCCCGGAGAGGTACTGCCACCACACCTGGAATCTACCGCCAAGCAGCAGTGCTCGTATTACTGTGTTCCCGTAGAAGGGTGTAGGTGCCGGCGAAATCACATGCGCATGAGACGTATCATCCCCGTCTCGGGTGAAGGACGCGGCAGGGCCAATGCAACTCAGTGTAAGATCCAAATCTTATACTGAGTCGCATTACTGTTGTCATAGGGTCGCCATTTACCACCAGGTGGGCCCTCAGCTCGTTCCGTCACATAATTAAATCGAAAACTTAAAAAAAAAGATGAAGTCTTGAAGGATTCTGTTTCAGTCATTGGCTGTGAAACCTTCTATGTGCGAGTCCATATCGCCTTTAACTGGTTAAGTTCAAACTTTGGAATGCTCTTGCTCATTGGCCCATTGGCTGGCCACGCTCTTGCTAAAATCATGGACCGCGATAATCATTCATAAAATTATTTTTCTAGGCTGTCTGCACGTAAGTGTAACGAAGAAAAACGCCCAAAGAGCTATCTGCCTACTCCTTTGAGCAAAAAGCTCATCTACCACCCTGTGAATGTGAAATTTCTCATTTCTTACGTTTCCCTCAGGAAATTCAACGGTACAGTTATTTAGTATCATTATTCAGCGACCCTTCATCATGCAATGTTAGGCCTAAGCCAGTGTAGGAAATGGAGGGAAAAATTATTTACTTGATGACTACGCCAGATTTTAAGCGAAGAAAATTATTTCTTATTGCTTTATCTACCTGATATATCAAAAAATATTTTGAAAACCCGCAGCAAATTGCGCAGCCAACTGAGATACGGCAGCTATAGGATTTCATTTCAGAATTTGAAAAGCCTGTATTCTGAGTAAAGATGTGGTCGGAAGTTTCAAGTATTTTGCAAGGCAAGGTTAATTTAGAATAAACTTGTTGTGACCTAGCAAACTTTCTGTGGCTTCACTCCTTTGCAGCGAATGCAGCAAGAAGAATGATCCACCAACCAGCTTTTCAATGTACTCAAAGCTTCATGAGTCAAAAATCTTTATGTACGTTGAATTCTTAAAAAGTACTTGGAAACTTATTTCCAAGTATTGTATTTGTCCAAAAAAAGTCAGAAATTCATTTTGTTACTTAATTTTAATTACCCCTTACATTTTTTTATTTTTTTTTGTTATTTTGTTATTAACTGCGCAATGACAACCCCATAAGGAAAACAATCACATCAAGTCGAGTAATGACCACTTGTCTCCACTTGTCATTACTTGTAAATGATCTGTTGTCAATATCAGTCTGTCGGTTGGGATTGATTAGCGATTAGTCATTGGCCGTCAAGCAAACAGCAAAACTATTATTTTCATTTTGAAATCCACTGAAATACCTGAAACCACTAGATCACTTTCGGCTATGTCGGTATCACACAAAATATACAATTATAATAGAATATGGACTTGGGTAGGTGAGCATTTAGAACAGAGCGCTTCTGTTCTTTGGAAGGCACATTAAATTACCGCCTTGGTTTTTGCTACACCTAATAAACAATCAATGCTCAGATAACTTCCACTTAAATTGGTGTAGACTCAAGGTTTACCTCGGTGTACCTTCTAGCTATTTATAACCTCCTTTATGTAACCGCTGAGTTTGTCACGTCCTGGGAAGGACAGTGCGCTGAATATGCATGAGAAGAAAATTTCTAGCAAACTACTTATGCCAAGAGATTGTGGCGTGCTTTTCGCTTTGGACCCTAATTGCTAGTTTTTCACTCTGAATATATAAGGAATCTTACTTAAACTCGTTGGATGACAGAGACAAAGTTTTTTATACAGTCAAGCTTATTTCTTGATATTCTCCAAGTGGTACCTACTTCCAATATTTTCTGCTGCGAAGTGGTAGGTTATGCACTCGAATCACTCTCGGGTTGAAATGCTACGTGTACATATAGAAGTGTCACACTAAAGCAATATTGCTGATGTTCATAATCCTATTTAGCCGAAAACGTTCTCGAGTGGGCTTACCCTACAATTTGGACATACCTACCTGGTTTATTTACCTACGTTCACTTAGTAATAGGAACGCAAAGATTTAAATCCCGCAACTGAATCATATCAGATAAACCCGAAAAAAAATGGACAAACATAGTCCTCTAAGCTTTTCCATGATTTACCTACTTTACCTCTTTAGTGCGAATATAGTATATGTGAACTCATCATAATAACACACAATAATAGCTGTCAAGTGCTCATTAGCGATAAATGACATACCTGTAACTGGTTTAGGACCAGTTACCATTCAGTGGTTAATACAAAAAATAAAATATTCATGACATTTGATACAGCGCCTGACTAAGCATAGCTTGGAAACTAGATGACTGATAGTATATTTTTTAACCTAATTTGTTTTTGAGACTTTTACCTATAATAGTACCTATCATTCGTATTAAGACCCACACACAGAACAAATATCTATGTTCGTCAAATAATGGGAATCAAACCCATGAACTACAACAAAGACAGAGCTGTGAGGTCAGCCATTAAAATACATGTCCAGTCAATACATTATATTTATGTCTTAAATTTTTACGGATTTTATTTTGATAATCAAATATTCTCACTCTATCCCTTTCTCCATAACTACATAAACATTTACATGACATTATATTTAACATTGCCAAATTTCTTGTAGAAAAGAGTGTTAGGCCAAAGAATAAGTTTTAAAACTAATGTTAAAAAAATATGTTTATGGTTATGAACATTATTTTTCGTGTTATCGAAATATTTACCATGCACTGTGAATTTTGTCTCACAAATCATGGTAAATATCTTGATAACTCAAAAAATAATGTCAGGACAGAGTGTTTGACGCAGCTAGGAAATTACATTCAGCCCCAGACATAATCAGAACTTCGATTTCAAAGGAAGTGGGCCTCAAAACCGGTCATGCATGAGATTATACACGTCTAGTGGTATTACCTAATATCACGTAACAAGTGAACAGGAAGTAGGTAGGTGGATAAATCGTTACCACACACATGGTTGGGCGAATACAATAAAACAATAACGTTAATCAAAATGATATCTACCAGCATAACGTTATCGTTTTCATCTATAGTTTTCACCAGTTCAGTATCAATTTTACTCAAGGTACAAATTAGAATAACCGCCACAATTTTAACGAGATACCGAACAGTACAATCACAATAAAAAATATTAATCATCATCATCCGCATTTATAATGTGGCCAGAGTCGGCCAAAGAAGAACATTTATATTGTAAGAAAGGGACTCCAATTTACTAGTTTTGTGCCTTTTCACATATTTTGCCGTTTCAGATTCATTTTATATGGTTGGATAGGTGTTTCATTGCATTTGTACTTTTTTTTTAAACTTCGCTGCTCGGGTTCTAAAATAGTGGCAGTGGTTTATATCGTCGTAGTTCAAGATCGGACATAGTTGGACGGGAGATTGTTACTGAAATTTGCAACAAAACATTTTCATGATTAGAAAGGTATGTTAATTAATTTTCGTTAATGCAGCAGTAGAAATCCCCTTGAGACTATAATTTCTACAACAGTGTTGAGTAGCTTATTTTAAAAGCATAATTCAAGATCTGCCTGAATTAATCTGCTGGACAAAGACATCTCCTAGTAACCACATCACATCTTTATGTGCGTTTCATATACGAGGAATATGTCCACGATGGCCTCGCTACGGGAGGCGTATAATTACCTAGGTTCATCTCCGCCGTGGCAAATGATGGCGATACGTTCAGCCTGCGTTGCGCGAGGAGCGAACGCACCGAGGATGTTGAAAGGGAATCGTCTCTCCATGGGGTCATCGCGGCGCTTCTCAACCACACAGTTCATGCGGCCCCTAGAAATAAACGGAAAATATATTAATCAATATTTCTAAAACTATTTAACCCTATAACAAATATATGCTTCTTATCTGAATTTTGTAATTGTGCTGTTGTTAATGCTAGAAATGTATTTGATAGATCTTTGTTAATGCTAAAAGTGTATCTGATGAATTTTGAAGTGTATTTCTTCCGTATTTGATAGATTGGTTCTGATGGATATGATAATTATGTTTATAGCTTGTACACTTCTAGTCAGGTCTAAGGCTGCAAGTTGCGGCCAACTGCGTAACAGCAACCCACAATTTTCAAGTTCATTTTTTCCGAACAATCAAAAAAATATTAGCGGCCACTTTTTGATAGGTACCTTGGCATAAATATGTTTTCCCATTCATAATATTAATATATAAAAAATAGATTTTGATTAAAATCTCGATGAACGTAGTAATCTCGGGCTATAATGGTGAATTCAACAATGATTCTTGAAGCATTCCAATCTCATATTTTCCCACGTCATATGATTGAGACAAACTAAACCGGCTAAGCGCGATTCGCGCGCTGACAATTTTTACCAAACAGCGTTGTTGGTCACATTTCTTGATTTTCTCCGAGCTTAGAAAAAATCCGGAATTTATGGTACTGATTTTATTGTCGACGAAATTTCGCAAAAATATTTTATGATTTATTTACTCAAGTAAGAGAGAAGTCGTCACGTGGTGACGATTTGACTTGTGACAACTCAGAGTATAGAAATTGTTTGACGGGCCATAATTTTAAATGACCCGAATAAATCCTATACCACTATTTTAATTGTATTGTTGTTAGGGTATCCGTAGCGGATACGCATGCGATTTCATAAAACCAAAACCGCGTCGTGGGACTGTCGCGGTCCTCCGTTTGCGAAGAGGACACTTTAAGATAATTTGAATAAAATGTAAGACAATTTTCCCTTTACCCTCCCACCCCATGAAAATTTTGGCTCCTTTCTTGATTATCCGAGATTTACGGTTCGGAGTCATCAATTACTTTGATGCGGGCTGCTGACTCACATAATTGTTATTCACAGGGAAGAGTGATAGGTAGATATTTCTTAGTTAGAATCCAGCGTAAAATATACTGCTCATTTTTACGTCCACTCAGTATTAAGAAAAATGTTATTTCTTTGAGAGAGCTCCGAAATGCGTATGACGCAAATGTCGATTGAAAGTCATGGAAGATCATGGGAATTCATTATTTCATATAAAATAGGGAAAATAATAACAGAAACACGGCAATTAACTCCGATTATAATAAGCGAAGTTAAAGTTTGATCTGTATACAATACATAATCGGCCTAAATCGTAAATTTCTTCCAGCAGGGTTCAGTACCACCAAAAGTATTTTTATTAAAAAAGCCCATCTCAAAAAGTACTAGATATTTTTGCATTTAAATTCGTCCTAACTTTTGTTTAACAAAACAATAACTAGCTTTATAAAGCCGTAACTGGATAGCAATGTTGTTTAATAAAATTATAATATGATAATACTATGTATGCACATAGAACACACATGAACTGCGTGTTACATTTCCTCCCTTTCAACCAATCACTAACATAATAGAGCGATATAATGTGCAATTACTTAGATATGATTAGATATATTCCGTGATCAAAATACAGCCCTTCTGGACTGTTCAAAGTTCAGCCAATCCTTCATATAGTATGGTCCTATTAGTACTAGACAGGTCTTATCGAATAACCAGATATCTAGATTGGATAAACGGTTGGGAAGTTGTCGATTGAATAAACAACGTGCATACATTTTCAGAAATAAAGATTACAACAATTCCCAGTAGATTCAGAGAACTTCGCTCGCTTTTTTCATATCCGCATTCTGAGTCTTGAATAAATAATATTCACTCAATAATCGCAAGTTTGTTTGCCGCTCCGGGATCAAAATTCACATGATCTGTAATGATGATTAGTTCTCAATATTTTAAATGTATAGATGTTTTAGAGACAGAACATGACTGTACGTAAAGTAGATACTACCTGATATGGTGTTCCTGCTCTTGTATTCTTGTTAAATAAGAATTGTACACTACTACAGGTACTATTAATACCTTTTACTTACTATAATTTTGTTTTCATTTATATAAGTTACAATGGATTAATTAATTTAATAATAGTAATTAAAGAAATGTCTAAAGGAAAGGATATTGCAGTATTGTGACGATAGAATTTTGTAATATGCGGAACGGATTACGGAAATAGAGTTCTTACACCGTTATTTTTTATTCAATCTTTCATTTCAGTTCCTCGTGATTGATATTGCATAAGTGTTCAACGGGAAGTCCGCGTGAGTAGTTAAAAAAAATCACGCACGCTATCCGAAATATGAATGATTTAATACTCATTCTTAAAAATATTGGGTAAAATATGGTTGTTACGTTAACCGTAAAAAGGACCAGCGGTACTTGTTAGTAATATATATTTTATGTGCTCGCTGTGCTCCAGGTTTGACTAATATCCCTAAGGAGTCGACTCACAACGGTCCGCATAAGTGGTTTACGCGAAAACTTGTATACCATCCCGTTTTGTCGGCCATTTGGGCAAACGGTTACCTATCGCTCAGCTAAACTATATAATACTATTTCCCCGGTAAAAGTTTTTTCTCGCTGAACGTACAGATAACAGATCACATAAACTATGCGGCGCGTTTCTGCTGATGAAAACGTTGATAGCGCCCAAGCACTTACCAGCTATAGATAAGCATTACGCGAAATGTACCAAGTATGAAGTTTGTCCGTAAAAAGTTATGTAAACAGATATTGCTTGAATGTAGTATTCCACCTTGGAATATATATTTAACCAAATTAACAAATACTTTGTCACCAATAATATTATTAATAATTAGAATAGACGAGACGAGACTACCTTGGGCTTGAAATTAGGTACATGCGTACAATTTGTTTTCAATCACAATTGTACTAATGTTTGTGAAACACGTCAAATACAATACGGGGGCATTAGCCCGTTTGAGCCAATTTTTGTTAATATAATGTTAGAACCTATTAATGTTTGTGAAGACAGAGCAAACGGAGCTCGATTAAAACAATCCTTTGATAATATAATGACTTCAGCGTTCAACCGTAATGATGGCTTTCAGATATTGGGTTGCGATTGGCAATACAGCATGCATAAATTGACTTACTTCTGGTTGTTGGCAAGGAACGCTCCCGCAAGCTCGTCCAGGTCGAAATGGATGGGTAGCTTGAACACGGGGCTCATAGATTCCAGGACATCATCTTCTTCCTCTGAACTCTCATCGCTGTTGTGACCTTCGCTCTTCACATCATCGATTTTCTGAAAATAACATATTATATTGTCGTCAATCTCTACATTATAACTATACAACTATATATATAAGTATACAAGTTAGATAACTCACGCTAGGTATGTATATATATATAAAAGGCTATGGATATATGTATATATCGATCACATCGTGAGTGCACTGGATATCGGTATTCTTTCAAACGCACTATTATCAAGAGACAAAGAGACAAAAAAAAATTTTTTTTAATTTGATTTTGATTGTCTGCCATAATACATTGTCAGATACCGTTATATCTTTACAAAGCTTTAGTTGGCACACACAGCGACACAAGGAACGTGCACGTGTCATCATGCATGATGCGTTCACCGTTTGACCCCAGCTAAACCGGAAGGTTCTATGGCCGGAGGTCATGCGAAGATCGCATTCATCTTCCTGCACTTTCAACATTTTGTGCCCGACTCTAGAGTGAAAGTGAACACTATCGTGAGAGATCTAAGTTAGACTTTCGCCTGAAGATATAGCTATGCTAATGACAAAATAAATACCATCATATCTAGTTATCTTTCGCCATAAGTGACTTGTAGATTGCGTATGTACTACATGTATAAACAGTTATTTATTTTTATTTTCACGTAAACTTTTACACACTCATACCTCTGCACTAGGATTCCCTGTGACACAAATGGCATGGACAAACACGGAAACACAAGACAAACACCCAAGACCCGAGAACAAGTATCATGCTCACCACACAAAGTGTGCGCCGGCCGGGAATCGCACCCGGGACCCCTCGCTTCGAAGTCAGGGCTACTACCAACTAAGCCACGGAGCCGTCCAGCCGTTTTAAGACTGTTTTCATTACATACTAAAAGTTAAAGAAAGTAACATCGTAAAGGAACTTATTTCAATAACATGGAAAGCAGCCATTAAATAAGGTATTCTTACTGTTTAGGCGGAAAGTATTATAATTACATTGAAAGCGCCCATTTCCAAGTTTTATGCGAGTAAGTTTATTCGCTTACACACAATCTATCTGTCCGTTATCAATGCACTAATGAATTTCCCGGTACAAATGCTGTATTTAACTTACACTCTGGAATGCAGTGCGAAACAAGAGCTATAGATCTCGTTCTGTGCTGTTTATCGGGTACAATGGGCCTCGGACATCCTGCGGAGACAATGCGCCCGCGCACCATTGTTCCAGCTGTCCATTTGTAAATATACCACCATTTCGATAGAGACATCATCATTCATCACTCGATTCATCTCATTCATAAATTTCTCTATTTCTTGTCATACGTAATTGAGATTGACTGTATATTACGATGCTTTTGATGGCAAACAGTTCCGTTCATAACTTTTATATTCAAGGGGTTTTTTCTTTTAAATGTTAATTTTATAAGCTTAGCTTCTTTGTGGTGCCTTCCCTTTTCAATTTACTGTACACTAGACGTCGATTACATCGTAGTGGAGGAGTACTAACAAATGATAAGTCATATAGAAACTAAAACAATTTTTTTCAAGGCAGCTTGAGAATAACATTCAATGTCCTCTTATAAGAAATCGGTGAGAGGGAAGTGAACGTACTGCATCGACAGTCCGATGCAGGTTGGTAGTGACTATGACTTCATGCATGATTTGATTTTTCAATGTCTTTCTTCACTTTTCTGAGAAGAAAATGCGTTGCAAACATACAATATTTGTGTCAAAAGCTTTTACTCTGGATTCGAATAAGCGACTTTCGAACTTAACGCCGGAATTCCTTGCCAGTAAACACTCCGAGTCCTAGTTTATTCATGTCAAATTTATCATATATCGAGGTGTGCTTGGTCAATCAATTTCAAACAATAAAAGTCCACTTTCTAGTGGTGCAATGTTCGAACGATACGCCGCCGCCGCCCACAGCCGGCGCGCCATGGCGCAGGCGAGTGAAAGCTGTGTGACGTCACAACTTGCATCGACTGATAAATGCACATAAAATTATTATTGGCACATACTGGATTGTCATTAGTGTCGTAATCCCTAAACTATACAGTTTCATATTTGCCAATCCAATATATTGAATTCGCAGTGAAGGATATCTTCGTATAGATAATCCGGTAATCCTAATTAGAGTGTAATTGGGGGTATTATCTAATGCATAAATAGCAGTGTTTGTCTTAGATGACGATATCCAATAATGATTACTGAACTTATTGTTTTTTTAGAACATTATTCGAAGATATAACTTTCTGGCTTCACAATTAATATTTCAGACGAACTGACAATTGAATTTAACAATTTTGTAATAGGTGTGTGAATATGACTCCGCCCCTTTTTGTCAAAATAAAACACATTTGTTCGCTTACAAAATTAAAAAAAAAATTATTGAAAGTATGCTCCATCTGCAGCTACAACCTTCGCCCATCGTTCAGGTAGTTTTCGTATTCCTTGCTGGAAGAAGTCCTGGTCTTTTGAGCTTATCCAGTTGTCAATCCAAATTTTGATACTTTCACATGAAGTAAACTTTTCTCCAGTAAGGTCTGTCTGCATCGTCCGGAATAGGTGGTAATCCGAAGGAGCTATGTCTGGTGAATATGGCGGGTGGGGTAACACTTCCCAGTCCTGTCCCTCTAAATATCTTTTTACGACTTCTGCGGTATGCGGTTTGGCATTGTCATGCTGAAGAACTAATTTGTTATGTCTATTCACCCATTCTGGTCGTTTTTCTTCTATGGCTCGCTTCAAACGCATTAGTTGTCGTCGGTAAACTTCTCCATTAATAGTTTCAGAGGGTTTGAGCAACTCATAATATACAATACCTTTCTGATCCCACCAAATACAGAGCATGACCTTGGCACAGTGAATATTTATTTTTGGCTGTGATGGGCCTGGTTCGCCTGGTTTCACCCAAGCTTTTTTGCGTTTAGGATTTTCGTAGTGTATCCATTTTTCGTCTCCTGTGACTATCCGATGCAAAAATCCTTTTCTTTGCTGTCTTTGAAGCAGCATTTCACAAATGGTTTTCCGACGTTCCATGTCTCTTTCTTTTAAATCATGTGGAACCCAGTAACCGGCTTTTTGAATCATTCCCATCATTTGTAAACGCTTTGCAACAGTTGAACGATCAACATTTAATGCTGCAGCTAATTCTGATTGAGTTTGGCAAGAATCTTCCGCCAATAATGCTTCCAATTCAGCATCTTCAATTTTTTTTGGTGGTTTTCCATGTTCTTTATCCTCAGTACTAAAATCGTTATTTTGAAATCGTCGAAACCATTCCTTGCAAGTTGTATTAGACGGAGCATGCTCACCATAAATCTCCACAAGCAAACGATAAGTTTCCGCTGCAGTTTTCTTCGCAATAAAATAATGTAATAACACTTCCCGCAAATGACGTTTATTTGGAATAAAAACCGACATTTTCAAAAAGGTGAAAACAATTGTTACTTACACTTCAACCAAATATCATAAAATGCGTTAGATAGCTGACATTCAGTACTATCGAATACAAGTATGGTCATTTATTAGTACACGTAAACAATACTAAAAACGACATCTGTTGAGAAAGGGCGGAGTCATATTCACACACCCAATATAATTATCCTAAGTTTTTCTATATAACATATGTCAGTGAAAGGCATGTCAAAATCGGTCCAGCCATTAAGCTGGTAGCCGGAACAAACAGACAGACAGGCGGACAAAAATTTAACAATTTTTTTTTATTATTATTGTATGTTTTATATTGTATTATACTCTCAAAAACATTCAGTAAAATACTGTTATTTAGACATTAGAAGCAGACACTTCAATTGTATTCATTTGTATAGATAATACTAGCTAGACCCAGCAGATGTTTTTCTGTCTTGATTAACAATTTATCTGCTGTGTTACTCCTTTATGCCGTTGAGGCGTGAAGGCCTCCTCTGTTGGAAGTCGTTGAAAAAAGAGGTAGGCGCTTTAAATTGCGATTAATTAAAACTCTCACTATCTGATTACGACACCGGCCGAATCAAATGTGGAGAATTAAGTTTATTATTATAAAATAATACTATGAAATTGATTAGTAAAGGTCAAAAGCATCTATACCTTTCATCTATTACGTGGTTTCTTTCGGCTAAATGAACAACACAATAGTTAAATCCAGGGGCGGCTTTAGGGGGTGGCAAGCAGGGCAACCGCCCGGGGCCATGCTTTTGTAGGGCCTCCCACCCTCGCAGAACAATCTGTTTTTTGTCTTGATGTACTGCAGGTGTCTTTAAGAGGATGCTGACTGATTAGCAGTAGCCCAACACTTCCAACTCACCTAAATTCCTCATACGCCAAGTTTAGGATATCGCAATATCTAAGACCGACCTTGGTTAAATCTAATGATTTAATATATATACCTAAAGTGCATAATAACAATATCCTAAAAAAATTGTCAAAGAAGTGCCACTAGATAAATATAGGTATAATGTTTATACAAACAAAAATTTTTGGTGCCTAGATCACAGCCTATTTGTGTGACGAATATAGATGTTTTTTCTGTATCTGGATGTTAATATGTATTATATATTTACAAAATTAAAGAATATAATATCGATGGCTCTGAAGCTTACTAAGCTTACCCCTGCCTTAGAAGGTGTTAGTAGAAAGTCCTGGGATCGAATCCTTGCCGGGGCACACTTTTTGTGATGAGCGTAAAGTGTGTTCTCGGATTTTGGGTGTTAATCGCGTATTTCTGGGTTTGTCCATGCCACTTGCGACACAGGAAACTCCGGATTGAAGCTCATCGTCTTTACACTGGGCAACCAAACTTTTTTTTTTTTTTTTTTTTTTTATTCGTTATAGGCCATCGTTTGACCGCTATCTCACCTGATGGTAAGTGATGATGCGGTCGAAGATGTAACACGCTGGCCTAGAAAGTACCTATTCACTCTACTCTTAAACAAACCCAAATTGTACTGCTCGGGAAAAAGACACGCAGGCAGCGAATTCCACTCCTTTGCAGTTCGGATTAAAAAGGAGGACTCAAACCGTTTTGTGCGAATCCGAGGGATTTCCACTGTGTAAGGGTGGTACACCGCCGAACGTCTCGTCGTCCGATGATGGAATGGAGATGGAGGGACAAGCTCGTGAAGTTCATGGGCGCACTCACCGAAGTGTATTTTATAAAAAGCTGATAGCCGAGCAACTTGGCGCCTATGTTCGAGACTCTGTAATTTTGTCTCTACAAGCTTGTCATCGTTAATCAGCCTTATAGCTCGCCTCTCAATTGAATCTAGGGCCTCAAGCTGATACTTAGCCGAGCCATCCCAGAGGTGGCAGCAGTACTCCACACATGATCGAACTTGTGCTTTGTAGAGGTTGAGAAGCAGTTCCGGTGTAAAGTACCGCTTCACCTTAGCTAAGATGCCAAGTTTCATCCCTGCATGTTTGGCCTTAGACTCAATATGAGCTCCAAAGTTTAGATTTGAAGACAGCTCAACGCCTAATAAATTGAGATGATCGGCCATCGGAATTGCGACACCTCGGAAGGTTGGAGTCAGATGTAATTGACTTTTTTTCGCAGAAAAAAGACAGGCCTGCGTTTTGTTTGGATTAAAACTGACCAGATTATGGTCACCCCAGTCAGACACTGTCTGAAGTTTTCGGTTGACACGTTCTACCATACTCTCCCTGAGGATCCGAATTTCATCCTTGGTTGCTTTCGAATGGGAAAGGTATCTGTCAACAACAGTGCTATCATCTGCGTACCCAAAAATACCGGGTTTCAGCAGGTCATTGACATGAAGCAGGAAAAGTGTTGCCGATAGGACAGACCCTTGAGGTACACCAGCGTTAATCGCCATTTGATCAGACGAACAGCCATCAATAACGACTGTGATCGATCGTTCCCTCAAGAAATCTGATATCCATGTGCACAGGCTAGGTGGAAGGCCATAGGATGGAAGTTTACTGATCAGGCCATCATGCCAAACCCTGTCAAAAGCCTTTGAGATGTCAAGAGAGACTGCAAGAGCCTCACCATATCCCTCCATGGCCTCACTCCAGGTGTGGATGGCATACGCTAGAAGATCTCCTGTCGGAAACCGTATTGCTGATCGCTAAGGAGGTCATTGTCTTCCAGGTATGCCAAGAGTTTTTTATTCAGAATCCGTTCCATTGTCTTACATACAATGGAGGTGACTGAGATAGGCCTGTAGTTGGCAGGGTCAGCTCGACTACCTTTTTTGGGTACAGGTTGGACGTTTGCATGCTTCCAGCTCTGCGGAACCTTTCCTGTCTCCAAGGAGAGACGGAATAAACGTGTCAAAATAGGGGAGAGCTCAGGGGCACAATTTTTTAAAACAATTGCTGGTATTCCGTCAGGACCACTAGCTTTATTCACGTCAAGTGAGCGGAGAACTTTAAGGACTTCCTTTTGCCGGATATGAATTTCGGGCATATTAAAGTCACATCGCGGTATACAAGGCAAAGGAGTTTCATTGCTAACCACGAGACGCGAAGAATCCGCAAATAAAGCAGCAAACAGATTTGCCTTATCCACCGCAGTGTGGGCTAGTGATCCATCAAGTTTAAGTAATGGCGGCAGTGAGGAACGGCAGAAATTAGCTTCAACTGACTTGGCCAGGGACCAAAATGCTTTGCTACCCGCTGGGTAAGAAGCTAATTTGGCTCCAACCTGGGCTATGTGGCTAAAGCGGGCTTTCTTTAACTTTTTCTTGCAGGACTTTGCAGCCTTATTGTAAGCTCTCTTCAGGCGGGCTTTATTTGGTGACCTGTGCTTTCGCGCATCTACCCAGGCCAAGTACGCGTTCTGCTTATGAGCATCAGCACGTTTGCACTCAGCATTAAACCAAGGCAGAGTTTTACTTGAATATGGCTTATCGGAGTAGGGAATAAAATACTCCATAGCCCGATTCACCACTTCTGTTACCGCTATCGCACAGGTCGATGAGTCGCCAGAGGAGAAGCAAGTTGCCTGCCAGGGATATGATGCAAAAAAATGTCGCATCTCATCCCAGTCTGCTGACTTGTACTGCCACAACCTGCGACTGCCTCGAGGGCTAGGATCTGGTGGGGAGTACGATGATGTGGACTTTATCAGACAGTGGTCAGAACTACCCAAAGGCGATGAAATTGACACATTGTAGCGGTCTGGTTCAGTCGTCAGCAGTAAGTCCAAACAGTTAGCAGTGTGGCTCTCAACGTCTGGGACGCGTGTGGCCTCACTAATTAATTGCGTGAGGTTATGAGAAAGAAAGAACTGTCGATGATTGTGATTTTTTTAATTACCTGTAGCTTGTCTTCGTCGATCTTAGACTCGGCGTGGTTGAGTGGATCCTCTTTGACCTGATTGACGGGCACAGGGACGGGCGGGCTGGTCTGCGAGGGGGCGGGGGGGGCCGCGTGAAGTGCGTGCGCATTGCCGATAGGCAAAGGCTCATCCTGAAACAATATGAAATTCTTAAGTTTTCTACCTACTATAATAATTATGATAAGTTTGAGTATGGCAGTTCGAAGGGGGTGACCTCAACGAACGCACTTTGAACAAAATGGCAGTTCTTACAAAGGTCAGCGCGTCAAAGGTCAGTCAGGTCATTTAACATTTTTTTGCGCGCAACCCTTATTCTTTTTTCTACAATAAAAACCTAATGTTTAACATCAGCTATCTGCTAGAGAAAGTCCTGTCAAAATCGGTCCAGCCGTTTTGGAGATAAGCCGGAACAAACGGACAGAGACAGACAAAATATTTTTATATTGTTTTTTTGTTATTAGCTGCGTAATTTTGTAAGATATAGAAGAGCGTATTAAATAGATTCGCCATGATTGATTAATTAGGTAGACTTAGAACAGGATGGAAACTATCTCATCCTACCATAGATTATGAACACCTCCGGGCTTCCACTTTCTACCTAGGAAATGGAAGGAAAGTATATCCTTTCAAATAAATGGATTTTTTCATATCGGTTACTAAATGACGGAGCTCTAAGGTAACAAACAGAAACAAAAAGAAAAGAAAATATAACTGAGTTGAAAACCTCCTTTGGAAGTCAGTTAAAATAAAATACTAAGTCAAAAACACTGACTCATTAATCGGCAAGGTTTGTCGCCCCGCAACAAATTTATTCGAACGCATGGTTTCTGAATAAACTAACATAATATCTAACATAAACTACCGGTGCATAGATTTCGCGTAATCACTTTTTGCAGGTTTATGTGTCGTGTCTCAGAGAATATTTTCAAAATATATATTTCTACTATAAATTATTGTCAAAATAAAACACATTTGTTCGCTTACAAAATTAAAAAAAAAATTATTGAAAGTATGCTCCATCTGCAGCTACAACCTTCGCCCATCGTTCAGGTAGTTTTCGTATTCCTTGCTGGAAGAAGTCCTGGTCTTTTGAGCTTATCCAGTTGTCAATCCAAATTTTGATACTTTCACATGAAGTAAACTTTTCTCCAGTAAGGTCTGTCTGCATCGTCCGGAATAGGTGGTAATCCGAAGGAGCTATGTCTGGTGAATATGGCGGGTGGGGTAACACTTCCCAGTCCTGTCCCTCTAAATATCTTTTTACGACTTCTGCGGTATGCGGTTTGGCATTGTCATGCTGAAGAACTAATTTGTTATGTCTATTCACCCATTCTGGTCGTTTTTCTTCTATGGCTCGCTTCAAACGCATTAGTTGTCGTCGGTAAACTTCTCCATTAATAGTTTCAGAGGGTTTGAGCAACTCATAATATACAATACCTTTCTGATCCCACCAAATACAGAGCATGACCTTGGCACAGTGAATATTTATTTTTGGCTGTGATGGGCCTGGTTCGCCTGGTTTCACCCAAGCTTTTTTGCGTTTAGGATTTTCGTAGTGTATCCATTTTTCGTCTCCTGTGACTATCCGATGCAAAAATCCTTTTCTTTGCTGTCTTTGAAGCAGCATTTCACAAATGGTTTTCCGACGTTCCATGTCTCTTTCTTTTAAATCATGTGGAACCCAGTCACCGGCTTTTTGAATCATTCCCATCATTTGTAAACGCTTTGCAACAGTTGAACGATCAACATTTAATGCTGCAGCTAATTCTGATTGAGTTTGGCAAGAATCTTCCGCCAATAATGCTTCCAATTCAGCATCTTCAAATTTTTTTGGTGGTTTTCCATGTTCTTTATCCTCAGTACTAAAATCGTTATTTTGAAATCGTCGAAACCATTCCTTGCAAGTTGTATTAGACGGAGCATGCTCACCATAAATCTCCACAAGCAAACGATAAGTTTCCGCTGCAGTTTTCTTCGCAATAAAATAATGTAATAACACTTCCCGCAAATGACGTTTATTTGGAATAAAAACCGACATTTTCGAAAAGGTGAAAACAATTGTTGCTTACACTTCAACCAAACATCATAAAATGCGTTAGATAGCTGACATTCAGTACTATCGAATACAAGTATGGTCATTTATTAGTACACGTAAACAATACTAAAAACGACATCTGTTGAGAAAGGGCGGAGTCATATTCACACACCCAATACTTAGCTAAACATTACCGCTCGCCGCTCACTTCGGCGCAAAAACCATCAAATGATCATCGCAAAATGGCGGATGCTGTTTGCATGTAGCCAGCGGGTTACGTAACGCTAGTTATAGAGACACGTCGGCTGTGTACATATAAATGCAACCTTCCTACACAGGCAGTCGAAGCTTGTCATTGTTCTTGTCAATTGGCGTATTCTCATTGGATAATCACAGGAGTTGGCTGCCTGCGCACTCATTCAAACGGTTTGAAAAACATTAATAGGAAAAGTGCAAGGCTATTCGTCTTACTGGTTGGCGGCGTCACTGATTGTAGTCTATTGTTCAAATATTCCAACCGAGCGTGATAAAGTCACTATCATGCATAATGACGATGTCATACTGCCGGTAGGTGAACGTGACCAATACAAAGAAGCTAATGCCCACATAATGGCCGGACTGATAGCCTCTCTGATGTTTTGTATAAATAAATGTCCTTTTTTTTAAATGACAAAGAAAAAATTTTTAAACCAGAATGTCCGTTTGGGTAAATCCTGAGACCGTTTGTATTTACATTATACCTACCAACACTTCGTAAATAAGTGTTGTGATATTACGACCTTCACAGAATGTATGTACAATTGCTCATTAAAACAATGTTTGTTTTAATAAGCAATACTTTGTAAATATTACTATAGAGTGTACCTATATGTGATGAGTCAAACATTATTTATTGCCCAATTGAATGCTTTGCTCGAACTACGTTCATGAACGATTATGTAGGTAGTGCTACTACTACATCCTAATAATATCCCTAGATATTGTCTTGACAACAACACACCCTACTAAGAAGAAGTAACGCTACCAATGTACCTACTAAGTGTAAAAACTGTGTAAGTACGTGGTATTGTCAGGCACAGATCAGCCGAGCGCGAAGTGTTGGCGACCGCAACTGATAGAAAACGACGATTACGTAGCGAACTATTGTCGCATTGTACCAGTGCACTACGCCTACAACACTTTTACTGGGCTTACGAAATGCTCGAAACATTTTACAGTCTTGTTACAAACGTTGCATGATAACGAAGAAATTACCCATGCCCGTAAACAGTGAGTTTCTTATAATCGCCTGTGTAATTTAAAAACAAAGGCGGCTCCTTAGCTTATTTGGTAATAGATCTGCCTTCATCAGTGTGGTGCTCAAGAAGTTTCTTTTCGAGTCTTGGGTGTTCGTCTTGTATTTCTGTGTTTATCCATGCCATCTGCGCCTCATACACTGGGAAGCCCCCTGCATTAGTGGATAAAGGTTTTTTTTTAAGGGAAGCTATTTGAGTCTATCGACAGACTTGACGGAAAAAAATGTTTACTGTTATTATTATTTACTAGCTGCGCCCCGCGGTTTCACCCGCATAGTTCCCGTTCCCGTGGAGAATACGGGGATAAATTGATTTTATTTTTTTTCGTTAATTTTCCAATGTTTTAATAGTTATTCTGCTATTCGGGACGGAAACAAATCCAACAAATCAAAAACCATGGCAATCGGTCCAGCCGTTCTCGAGTTATAAGTGTTGTAACAAACACGACTTTCTTTTATATATATATATTTTATAGAAACCTCAAAAATTGTAGCCTATATGTTATTCTGATGTATAAGCTATATTGTGGTAAAGTTTCATTCAAATCCATTCAGTAGTTTTTACGTGAAAGAGTAACAAACATCCATACATCCATACTTACAAACTTTCGCCTTTATAATAGTAGTAGGATTGAATTCTTAGTAGCAGGTCAATCAATCATTTATGAAATTAACATTGTCGATAAACACTACACTAGAGACGATGTTAATTTCTCGAGTTGGAAGTCTACCTTATTAATAAGATCACATTTTTCAGTTTATACGCTGCACCATATTTTCCTGATGACTTACCGAACACAATTATAGAGTCTTCTTGAACGCCCTGACCCATTGACAAATATTCCGAATATTTAGGATAAAAGAACCGCTACCGGAATTGAACCCTACGAATAGCTTCAATAGTGATTATCTACAATAAAATATCTTCCTAATATGCCCAAAAATTTACCCTACCTCCTTATTTTTTATTATCTCTCACATTTACCTAAATTAATAAACGTTCTTTTACACTAATCGTGAAATCACGGTGGGATGGACATTGGCAGTGAACTGGACAAAACATGACTATTTATGTGCGCGTGTGCGGAAAATCGCCCATTTCCGATCACGCGGGCACATTCTCGATCTCTCAGAAAACACCAATCATAAATGTGATGCGGCAAAATAACGATGGAAATAATCTCAACGTAGCAGTGATAATAACAAAGGATATTATGATAGGATGTGAAGTAGGTACATACCATTTTAATGATTAAGGAAAAACCACAATTGTTTTTGTTATAAAATGTCTAATTTCATACGTAAATGCAATATCTTAAACACAAAAAACGTAAGCCAGTCTTATTCTTCTACGACTTCACAGTTTCATAATTCTGACAATTTACGAAAGTGAAGGTGAAGTAAATTATTTTGAAAACTCATTAGCAAAAGTGATGAATATGGGAAGACTACATAACACTAATATTTAGTTATTATATGTCAATGACGCAGTCAAAACGCGTTAGACACGCATTGATATCTTGATAATTTGTACATCTTGGTACAAATTTGGTACAATGTTATTCTTAGCAGAATTATCAAAAACTTATAGCATTGCCATTAAGGAGAGATATGTACAAGCAATTAACACGAGACCTCGTCTCAATTCACTTGACTTGGACATCTTGAAACAATCAAAGTAATTAACAGACTGCATCAAAAAGCTAATATTATCAATGAAAGATTCTCATTGTGCTGCTTACCAGGCCAAGTACGATGGCCAAGAACGTGTTAATTTACAATACATTCGCCGTTCGCCTTTTAAATGTTTTCATTCCTGCCCAACTACGGTGGGTAGGAATGAAAACATTAACCGTAAAGATTATGTCATGAATAAGTACTATTTTAAAATCTATTTTTATAATAGTTATTTTACAATTTTGGCGTCTTTATAAATTTTGGGACTGTACAATCGAATAGACTTGAGATATATAGAACACCAGTAACAAGCTAGCGGATAAGTATTATATTTTCACATGATTATATGGAAAACGAAACGTTAATTTAAAGTAATTGCGATTTTCAGTTGCTTATAAAGCACTCCAGTACAAAACCAGTCAGATTTAAAAATCAAGCTCAGTTCTCAAATCTCTGAGAGCGATTAGACTCAGAGATTTGACTTTAGAGGACGTGCTTTCCTTAGCAGGCTCACAATAATATTGGAAAGTGCGAAGTGGAAATTTACGTTTTGAGCTAGTATAAATATCTGAAACCGCTAGGAGAAATTGAGGTAAGTACAGTAAAGATAAGTATAAGAAATATCAACAAGAAAGTATGAGATTCAAAACTAAACACAATTATGTATAATATAAATATCACTTCCTTTGATCTTCTACATACTTGTATAAATAAAAAAGAATTGCCACATACATAACGGAACATCACTTGAGAAAGGTTGGACTGATTTGGCTGATTTCTTTTACGTTGTGTTCGTAATTGTCAGTACAATTTGTACGAAAGACAACCTTTCGAAAATCCATCGAAAGAGACAGAAATTTGAATAGCATTTTTGTATGAAAATTTTAATGTAAAAATGTTACGTTCAGTTTGAAAGTTCTACTGTCACATATAAATTGCACCCGTGTGAAGGCCGAGGCAGGTCGCTAGTATACATACAATATAACAGGTTGAAGATGTTTCTAGATTCTAGAGTTGAATGTGTCTAACGGTACAGTTCAATTTTGGATAGCCTTTAAAATCGCCGCGTTCGAAAATCAAGTCGCATGTAGGTATATATAAATCTCTGGTAATTCAACCTAATATTTCATGGCTTTAGTTCGGTATTAAACGATTTCCTATACGGACGAATTAGCAATCTATTGAGACTGACACACAATACAAATAAAAATGCAACGGTAAAAAAAAATGAAATCATTATTTTAGTTTTCGTAATTTATGAAGTAACAATATATTTTAGGTGTACGAATATTTTCAAAATCAGTAATTTGTTCGTTGACGCAATAGATAATATTTGCTGCAAGAACTTGCTTATCAGTGAGAGTAATGTTACGAAACGCAATGAAGTATTAAGTTACAAAGAGATGCATCCGTGACGAGGTCATCGCCCGGAGACTACTTTCGCTACAGATCCATAATCACCAGTAGTTACCTAACAATTATGTATAACAAAGTATATACTTGGTACCTACATATTCACCAACCATGGCAGATGAATACCGACGCCGACCTCTGACATATCTGACTTGCATCGCCATTTCTCATTGTAAGTTCACTATTGCACAAGTCTAACTTGCATAGGTCGGAGTAGGACTTCAGTATTTGAAAGGGATGCCAACTCATTACATTGCATTTGATTTACTTTGACGTAATAAGAAGTTAAAAACTGACATGCATTAAAATAAATAGAGTAAAAATTCAAGTGCGGAAATTTCGAAACAGTTCTTCACTTTTTTATTTAATAGGTACGAACAAATAAATAGGTACTGAAAAACTTACTTGTATCATAAAAACACTACTTACTACGTTATTATTTTATAGATATTGAGAATATACATTTTTATATGTCATGAAAACTGCACAACATTGTATTTATTCTGCATATAAAATACATATAATCAAGGCCTGTACATGTAGACTCAAAATGAAGAATACAAAGAGAACTAAGAGGCTTCATTTGTAGTCATATAGTGAGTGCCCATCCGCATACTAATATTTATCAGACCAGGGTCTACGGAAAGCTTCGCGTGGGAAATCCCAGGCCGTTAAGTACTGACGCTCAATAACTCATACGTTTTGTTATTCTAATGTTAAAATTAACGCAAATAAGTTTGACATAACCATTTGGTTCGATGTTTATGAATCTATTCAACTTATTATAATTACCCAACATAATTAGAACACCATGAAAGACTTCAACGCGCTCGCCACACGTACCTTTATTATAAATACATTTTTGTTATGTATCTATTACCCTAGGATCACCGTTATGTTGTGGTTATTAGAAGTAATACTCGTATATACACACCACAACATGGAGACTGGGAACCATTTACCATTATACAACATTCAAATGACAGATTAGATTCCGTAAATAACAATATTTGATGACAGAGTTATTATTTGTAAATTACTTATCTGTTCAATTTTGTGTTTATAATCATCAATGTTTGCATTTCACATATTTGGCAATACATACTTCGTACTTACTAACATTTAACACATCATTAAAACTAATAATAATCATGTGTTTTTTGCAAGAACACATGTGTGTTCTTGCAAAAAACACATTCTTCAATGTAGAAGTAAATTCAATCGCCTAAAGAGTTATTATAAAATTTCATCTCATATAATTTAGTCAGGCATCCCTATCTTCTTAATATAGGTTAATTCCAATTGATGCTCTTCGGTATGAGAATGTCGATCACACCGTTGGATAGTAGGCGCAGGGGTAAATAGCGTTAGATTAAAATCACAACACAGGTCTGTTTTGTGTTGAGATTCAAGGTGAGCCGGTTCGGCGATGTGGCGCGTCGTCAATGTGAGACCGAGCTAAGGACGCATTCACATCATTCTCATGGGCTCGCATATCTTACGAAATCTCTCAAGTACTACAGTGATATACACGTTTTGTTCTTTCGAAAATCAAGTGTTGTGACAAAATTAAGGTTTAGTTCCATGTTAGGGCTAATAAATTATATAGGTATTTATTTCCTTAATACTGCGTAAGACTGTATTTCGCGTATACCTATCTAAAAAAAGTGTCAATTATAACGCTAGGTTTATGATATAAATACACAACAGCTAACTAAATAATTTTAAAAGTTTATAAATAAGTTTCCTATATTATATGAAGGATCTACCTGATTAAAGATACCAGGAACAAACTGAAAGTTTAGTCCTGAATAGATGTTCTATTAACAAGTCACGTCTATAAAGCTATGATGTTCAGAGATAGCTAGGCATATGTCACGAAGATTCTCCTACTATAGCAAGAGTCACCTGACATAGATGCTATGCAACAATAGGTATCCTAGCACTCCATACATGAGCATTGATGTAAGCATCGACAGTTCCAAGTATGTACACGGAACTACGAAACATAAATATACAAAGATTACATAATTACACATCCAAACATTATGTTTCTTCACAACACGTGAGACATGACGGATGATAATATAATTGGATGGTTAGACTTTTAACACTAACATGGAACAAAATTTTCCACTTGCAAAAAACTAGTTCTAAAAATAATAGATGAGTTTTTTTACTTTTATCAACACATCAAATCAAACCTGAGATTTTCCTTAACTTATATAGAACTAAAATTATCCAAACTTTGTTTTTGGTGACCTAGGTCCTTAGACATTTAGACAATCCATTGCACAAGTGGGTTAATGTACCTACTAGAATTACGTCTATTGTGCTTGGTCGTCTTACATAAAGCCTTAGATTCAGTCAAAGTTTCCAACAAATCTTAAACTCACTACAATGTCCCCGACATTTAATCTGTTCTTTGTATTGTGCCCTTGGGTACAAGAGGATTGTTATAAGTTTCTATGTGTTTATTTATGGATGTGTTTGTATTGCTTTTGTACCAACAATTTGATGAAATATTTTTTTATAAATATCGAAAAATAACTGATTATTGCCATTATAGAGATATGTTGTTACTTACGGGCAGCAAACCGTCGTTTCCGTAGGCTCTTCCTTCCAATGCCAGCTCTTTATCAAGCATGGCGTCCAGCTGTTCCAGCTGGTGACAGGAGGCGCGAGCTGCCACCCAGCTCGAGGCCAAGATGAACGCTCCCAAAATAAATGAGGCAGCCACCACCGTCAGCGCCGCGATCCTCGCGATCTGCACTGAGTTTGAAGGCCGTTGTCTGTACGCCTGAATCAAAATTACTCAAATTAATCATAGTTCTTGTAATTTACTGCAGTCGGTTTTAATAGCGGTCACAGGTTAATGTAGATAAATACAGAGCCAAACTCATATAGGAGATTGTTTTTGAAACATGGCATATTCCCACATACGAATAGTAGGTACATAGAAATACATTGCAACAGCGGCAATAACCTAAAACAGAGCGTCCTTAGCGGGCCAGAGTTAATGAAGTGGTGGCTTACCAACTGCAAGTTGTGGTTAGTAGCAAACAATATGACGTAATACTTTAAGCGGCACGGTGCGGTTGGTAACAGAGAAAGTGCGTTGAAGATTGCACTCGAGAAATCCATCATTTTTAGAGGCATTACCGAGGTGTGAATAGATAACAATTTTATCTTGACTTCGCGATTTCATGGGGATCATTCCATGATCCGAATCAAAACTTCACAATTTAATGTGACCGGAGTACCTATATAAAACTTTTGATTACCAGGTAGCTTTCGATTTTCTTTTCGAACAACATTACTTTTTACTTAACTAGCGACCCGCCCGCGACTTTGACAGCTGTTCGTTTTCGTACCCTTTCCGTTTTTGCTCCCGTTTCTATATCCCTTCTCATTCCAGCTTAAGTTTCCTTTGCCGTTCTCGTATTTTGTTATGATGCCGTTTCAGTTTCTCTTACCATTCAGTGTTAGTTTCACCTTTCCGTATCCGTGTCGGTTCACCTGTTCCCGTTTCTATGGATCTTCTATCCATAGGAACTAGACAAGAAATTTTTTTTTGATAACGTTTGTTTATAAACTTTTAACTATTATTTTATAAATCTGAATATAAGCTCTATCTAAGGTATCAGTCAGTATCTAAGGGTTTCGTCGGATAACATTGGCATCGATGACTTGCTCAGGTGTCACCTACCTTGTGTACCTTCAATAGTGTAACTCACTAAGTCAGAGACTAAATTATGTTTTGCTAGTTCTAAGTAGCAGTAAGGTAAGTAACCTATTGTAAAACATAATTTTAACGCACATCAACGCAAGCCGATGAAACAGAAATTCCTTTAAAGATTCTAAATAAAAAAATGATACTATCAAAATCAAAGAATATAGAACTTTTTAAATTGTACTATTACTTTTGCAGAATAGACCCTATATCCAAACAAACCAACGAACAATTTTTAACTGTGATAATATTCGTACCAATATATTTATTTTATTTGCTCCAAGGCATAAGTTAATTCCGAAACTTTTTCACTTATTATATATTGTCCACATCTGAATTACGAAATACCCGAGTTGGTAGGTCACTTACTCACACGAAAGAAGAAAATTACGAAATTAAAGCACAACGCTATTCGTGGTTTTGATGCTTGTTTTGATTAATGCTTGTGAAGAAAATCGAAGGTTCTAAAATAGAACAAAATGCTTCTGGCACCAGTCTAGTCCATAATTTTCAGTAGGTATTAGAATTTAAAGGCGAATTCCGTAATTTAGTCTGCATGCAGCTATGCAACGACTATTATGACGCTGCTTCATTGTACCATCGAAACCGAACCGAACAGAAAGTATTCAATATTTATTTATAAAACTTAGAGCTTCACCACATACTTGTATATAAGCTCTGTAACTCAAACAGTGGCTGGAATAACTTATTCAGATCCATGTTGACTCATACGCTTATACTTTATTCCTCGATTGTCACTCGTAGCGGTCGCAAACAGTCCTCATTTATGATTCTATTCTCATAGCCTGAATGAGGATGTCTTAAAAGCCGTATAACTAAGCCGTATTCTTTATTAATCAGCGACTGATCAATGACTAACAGTAATCCGAACCAAAATATGCACAGATTTACATATGTAGGTATAGAATTAATGTTCCAATGCTTTTTAATCAATTAAGTTTTCAACATGGTCATGGCAAAATTAACTCATAAAATAAACCTATACACATGAGCGGAAAATTCCTACATAACCTCATTAGAAGTTTCGCAAATACGACATATATATAGGTACTTGTAGCTTCGTCAACTTCATGAAACCGAGCTTCAGTCACGAGGGTCCCATGCAAACAATTACGTTTTTATGTACCAACTCAACTGTGTAGAGATTTCGAGCAAACATCTAGTTTGCGAGTTCGCGTGCGGCTGACCGACTCGCTAGAATATGACGCAAGCCCATTGTGTCCACTTGGCCAGCTAATAACGATTTCCCTCATTTTGTCACGCGTATTGTTTATCGTATGGAAATTCGTCCATTTTGTGTTCAGTGAGAAAGTAGATCTTTGCTAAATGTAGGTGACAACGAAACTGTTTACCATTTATGCCATTCTTTAACGCTCTTAGCTATTATGTTTCGGGATACCGAGATATTTGCTTTTTTTACTCATATTTCGTTAACTCGAAAAATGTTTATGAAAAATGTTCATAATAGTTTTAAAATTTATAGCAATCTTAGCTATTCTATAGTTGCAAACATATATTATCAAGGTGCTTATGAAAAAAAGATATCTCAGAATCTTATGTAGGTAGTTTTGTGTCACTCAGACTTTCTTCTTCTTTGGTGTGAGTAAGTGGCAAACTCTGGTGTTTCGACATACAATCAAACTCATAATCATTTTATTTATTTCGTAAATTACTAGTAACTTACTAGCAGGGACAGGAGGGAAGAATCTTAATTCCATATAATATTTTGATAATCCATGTGTGGGTAAGATGAACCACACATGAATTATCAAAATATATTTTCATACAAGACTGTTTAAATTGCCCAATTGCCTAGTAAATAAAACAAATCCAAATGATGAATTTCCCTGTTTTAATATTGAAAATCAACTTTTTCATTTTAATGGAAACTTTCAGCTATTTACGTCTTACTATGAATTTAATTTCAGAATACCCATTAGGGTAGTTAGATAGATGATGTTGCGTGATAAAATGTGATAAGTATTAATAGCTATGTTAATAGTTGGCCATAAACAATAGAACAATGATTTTCCCACCTATATACATATCACAGTTCTTGGTAAATACCATGGGTGAGTACCTACTTGAATAGCCTCGTATCCTTTAAAGTAATTTTTTCTGCATCATGATTTACAAAAAAGACGGTCATTTTTACAGTTTATGTGTAAAGGGTTTTGATCTTCTCTTATGTTATTATGTCCGACCACTGAACTCAAGCCGGAGATCACAATGTAAAAATAATTATTTCATTTAACTCAAAAATTTCCAATGGCAACGGAATGTTGATTTTAAAAATAGAATAGCAGTTATAGAAACTATCATATTACAATTTTGACAGTGTTTAACGCTGTATACTTGGTATATAATTTTGAAACAGATTGTTAAAGAAATAGAGTTAGAATATAACTCATACTGAACAACGCAAATAAAGCCTCTTGTATTACCGTGTGATATCTGGTTAAACTTTGTATATATTCAACGCTCGCAACAGACAAACACTTCAAATAACACCTTCAAATTCAAAAACAGACTTCAGCCGGTATGTGTACATTGACTCATTTAGTGGAATGCATGTTTAACAAAAACTTTTTAATAAAAAATATCCTTTGGTCTGTACTTGTATAGACTGTAACTTAAAAACATTACACTTCACTAATCATGATCACTATAGAAATTATTCAGCAGAAAATTTGTCTCTAAGTATGATTATAGACTGTATTGAAACTTCTTAAAATCTACAGTAGCCTCCAACACATCCGCTTAACCCAGATTATTAGTAAGTGATACAGTTTTCCGACATATTATTGGAAAAGGCTTAAGATCAAAGTTATTTATAAAATTGTCAGCCAATACTTCGGCGGTGTTTACTAACAGTGCGTTTCGCGGTAGCGGGTAACGGGCTGACCTGACTGGCAGCTATTAGGTCCAGAGACCCGCTTCGACAGCCCCAATGAGAGAAAGGCGCTTTCCCGCATTCGCCTAGACACTCATTTACTTCATTTTATCATTAAACTAACCGTATGCCTAAAGCACTTAGCATTTTATGACGTTCGGACGTAATATAAAACCGCTGTTTTAACTATAAATTAATTTATACGATTATGGTTTCGAACAATATGATTGTTTATTGCTATTTATGCTTATCGTATTATGCAGAACTCTCCCAATAAGTCGGCAGTTGAAATTAATCAAATACCGATACCTATCACCTATCAGAGTTAATCAAATGTTATTTTAGTCGCCTAGCGTTCCAATGCGTGTCAAATGTAACCCAAACATTTATATTAAACAAAGAAGAAACTAAAATATGAATAAGGTCATAAACGACTCTACCATTTCATGTGTATAGGCGTTAACCCTGTTCCACTACTCTTCATAATAAGATGCCAGCTCACAATCTCCAACATTAGATGGCTCATCCACTTAAACGAGTTATGTTATTATTTTGAAAGCTTCGGCACTATTGTGACAGACAAACCGCACAATCCGTGCATATTAAACGAATAACGGGTATCATACCGGAGGCGGTTCCGACGCGCTGTACTCGGACGGGGGGTATTCTGGTTTCATGGTAATGGTGGCCATGGAGTCTGGTTGGTGCTCCTTCTCCATCACAGGGTAATTCTTCACGATTATAAAAGAAATTCAACTGATTTGCGCGCGCTTTGTTGGACGTTCGAGGTAGGAGTGCGGGCGAGTGAGCGGCACTGTGAGTCGTAGGCGCAGCCGTGGTGGGGCCGACCGAGCCGCGCTCTCATGCAGGTGATTGTAAAGATGACACTGGAGACACATTTGTGAAACTGGCGCGGTACAAGTCTGTTAAATGTTTAATATTGTCATTTCAATGTTTGTTCAACTATCCGCAGTCTGGATCTGGATTATTGAAGGTTTATTCCAACACAATTTTTGTGTGCATTATGAGAAACTGCTACAACTGCAATCCGGTAAAGGTCATTGGTTTCTAAAATGAAAGTAACCATGATCATGCTTCATTAGGACTTACATAATGTCAGCTTTTTATTGTTCGGCAACGGAGTCTTTGCGCCACCTCCGGGTTCTCTAGTAGCTGAACCTAAACCTTCCAGAACACTATACTATCAGCATAGTTAAACACAACTAGCATGCTCATAGTAATATAGTGATTATATAGTACATAGTCTGTACATACTGTGCCGAAGCTAAACCGTCTGAAGGCCTCTAACATTCTATACCAGTCCATAGGCAGGGACTAGTATAGCCGGGACTGGTGTCCAATAGCCGCCGAAGCACAGAAGCGCTCAGTAGAAATGCCACTAAATGGTCATCCAACTACTTACAGAACAGGGATTATATTAAGTTATAGTTAGATCCTACTAATATTATAAACGCGAATGTTTGGATATTTGTTACTCAATCACGCCAGAACGGCTGAACGGACCTGGATGAAATTTGGCACAGAGATAGATTATAGTCTGAAATAGCACATAGGTTACTTTTTATCCCGGTAAAATGTACAATTCCCGTAGGAAGTCCAACGGCGGGTCACACCGCGGGGCGCAGCTAGAATACTATATCTCTGTCTGAATAAAATTAAATGCATGTGTCTCGCCATGGAGAAAATTATCCTCAAAAATCTGTAGTGTTAATATTTTCGTTTACTGAAATATTTTTACTATTAATCATTCTTGTTATTTTATTAATAACATGTTCATTGTTCATTCAACAAGAGTGCACCTGAACACAGTTTGCATTTTTACTCAGATAAATATGTATACCTATAAAATTCTTTGAGGTATAAGAATATAAGAAGAGGATAAGAATTAAGATTCGCATCGAAATATAATTAAACTTTTACTACAAATACTTGAGGTACGTAATTCTTCTTTTAATGGCCTTTCAAAAGACACCTTAGGTACTCGACATTTTCAGTTTTCTGGTCCAATGCCTCAAAATTTTATAATCGACATCCTTACCTTATAGTAAAGTTAATTACTTGTAAAATTACTGACGTAAGGTAAACGCTGTAATCTGTTTTTGTGATATAAAGATATTAGTTGTATTCAGGTTTTGAAAAACTCTTTTTATTAGTTTAATATTTTTAATTTTGACTGCCTTACAGCTTATTTGGTAGTAGCACTGACTTCTGCGCTGTTGGTCGTTTGCTTCGCTCTCACCGAAGCAAACGTTTATGTGACTATGATAGATTTTTATTATGTGTTTGGGTCTCAATGAGTCAATTAATATTAATAGGCAATTAATATTATGCTACGACGTAGCGATATATTTTTCCTTTTCGCCTCTTTGATTAACAAATCTTGTTCAGTCCACGCGGGTGAAGTCTAGGGAAGTTAAGGCGAAGTGGTTTCAGCGTTGCATCGTTTTTGAGGGGGTGAAGCAGATGCGGAGGGTGGCCGGCGTGCGGGGCGCGCCGCACCGCTCGCTCGAGCGCGTAGGTTCATTTATTCGAGCTCATTCGAGTAGCAACTCGATCATTTTATATTCACTCAGTTCAGCAGTAGGTACAAATTAATACCTAAAATTGTTTTATGTGATTTAAGTGACGGATATAGTCTTAAGTGTTACCACCACCCATTAACATCATCGATACGACTCTCCTACCGCAATATGAGACCCAAGTTACCCCTTCGCTCGTCACTCACGGTTTATTTAAATGGTAAATGCTAATAGAACTAATCCTTACGAATAAAGTTTATATCTTTACAAAAAAAGTAAACCTAATTAATGTACCTACAACTAATTCAACGCAAACAATGGTAACTACAATACAACTTACTAAAAGAAAATTGAACACTACTTACGAAATAAGGCTAATTATTTACAACAAAAAAAACCTAAAAATACAGAAGAAACAAAGTAATAGTAATAGAACAATAATTTAGTATGTTGTTCTGAAAATAACTTTATATCCGAATTCACATTCAAGAAATATTGAGATTTGGCAATATCTGACATTGACAATAGACATCCATTAAGCCTAAACAATATAGAACTAACGCCAGCTTAAGATGAACTGTACATTCAAATGTTCCTTTACATTCCGGGGTTCAAGTTATTTAGACTTAATACTGAGGAGTGTGATCGCTGTAATTTTTGAACTACACAACCTTGAAATATTTATGCGACAATTTTTTAAATACCTCCTTTCTAACAAAAAACTAATGAATGAAATCGGACAACGCGTTAATGAATTACAACTAAGAGCATATAATTCATAATTCAAAACTGGTACATTAACTATCATTAACAATTTTAAAACAGGTGCTTCGAAAACATGGTTACCAAAGTATGGAAGAAGTCACATATTATCGACATCATCGTCTTTGAAATATACCGTATGGGCATGAAATAATATTAAATTTCGCTGTCCTTACGAGAGTTACAATACATAAAGAGGATTTTCTTAGAGAACAGTTCTATGTTCTAAAGGATACCCATGATCTTCCGTAAGCGGTACAAATAGTAGATAGATATAACAGGAGTGAATTGTACCAAGTTGTACCAAGTTATTAGCATCCATTAATTACGTGAGGTGTTCAGGGGAGAGGGGGTCAAACCGAATTTCACCCAATGTCACGTAGGGAAGAGAGGGCAAATCATCAATCAGGAATCAGTGTAAAATTGCAAGAAAAGAGGGTTAAATTAAACTTTTATTGTTAAATTTTGTTTTGAAGCAATCTTAAATAGAAGTCTTATTTAGTCATAAATAAAATAATAAAGCAAACTATTTTTATTTTTTAATTCAAACGCATTAATGTTTTAAATAACGTGAGATGAATTTTTACTATAAAAATAAATCTCACGTAATTAATGGATGCCCCCTTAATATAACGCACCATTTTATCAATAGTTCAATTAGTGGTTAATGGCGTCACAAATAATGTTGACATTAACCACTCAATTTCGGACGGCTGAGGTTATAGTTACGTCTTATCCACTAGTCACCCTTTCAACTTTAATTGAAACATTATACATCATGGTGCAACGGTGAATCGTAAATTTTATCGTTATGGATATGGTTATAGTTGAAAATAAAGCTAATTTTAACCAAAAAAATAACGTAGTCCTTGGTGCAACTCACACTAAATTTCAATGTTATACAAGCTATTTCAACAGATACCTATGTCAGAAGAAATCACTAAAAAATCAACCGCTTGTTCGATAACTTTTATCCACGCAAAATTCTATAAATACCTAAAAAACACAGGTAGCTAATGATCCGAACTGTTTGGGATCATTGATACTTTAATTTCATACGTTCATCAATTTTCTACCCTTTTTGGATAGCAAAATAGGTGAACGTACAATATTTTTTCGTCACTTAATTTAAAGATGACCTTGAGCTCCGCTCAAAGCAGCGGACCAAAAACGACTTGTATAAATTACACCACTGCCTGGTCCGAATAGTTTGGTATAAAGAAAGATTACCTAGATAAAAACCAAAAAAGATGGTATAATTTAATTTAGATACGTAAATAGTTTCCTAAAAAGAGATAGTCTAAAAACATGTTTAAACCATTTACTAGCTGTATTTTTTCGTTGTTGCTTGTTAATCTGAACATGCCCATGTACCTAAACATTGATACAATTTGATATATATTTTTAATAATTCCGTTATAGATTTAGTATTATTATAGAAAACCATTTTAATGGAGCATGCCATTATAATTGCTTTGTCTCGATATCTTGAACAGTCATTTATGTGACTTCATAATCCATACAAAATTCAGCCGAACGCATGCGTTGTTCGATCTCCTTGAACGTCATAAAACTCGGACTATTAGATACAGAGTGCATAATAATATAGTTTTTTTTTTTTTTTCTCTTCTTGTGGCTTCGCACGGCTTGTGCATTTGCCAGAGTCAAGTATTTTGTTTGTTTAAATTAGGGAAACTTTTACGCGGTAACTAATAACTACACTATAGAGGAACAGGATCAGGAGAGTACGTGTGGTAAGGATATAAATATTTACAATATATATATAAACAGCATAAAGCAACGTCAAAGTTATAATTTTATGTCATTTGTATAAATAAAAGAAGCTAAACATTGATATATACAGGGATCACAGGAGGAGAGAAGGATTTTTACATTGGAAGGGAGAGGTACACGAAGTGATATCAAATTATTATAAAAAGATGCATGGTCATACTTCCGACAAGAAAAGAATACATGATTCAAATCTCCAAAGTCATCTCCACAATCACAACAAGGGTTATCAACAATTTTTAATCTAGCCAGATGAGCTGGAGTACATGCATGACCTAAACGCATTCTAATTAAAACAGTTGTAGCTCTTTTGCTTAGTTTCATTTGAAAGAACCAGGGTTTAGCAGGTATTGATCGTTGAATTTGTCTATATAGTTTTCCTTTAAAATTACTGGAGTATTCCCAAGATTTATCCCAGGATTCTTTGAGATAAATCTTGGGAAGAGCTACCAGGTCATGGGCATAATTTTTATAAGGAAAAATATCTCCGCATTCCACAGCTTCGTTGGCTAACCTATCGGCACATTCATTACCAACAATTCCACAATGGCTGGGTATCCAAGCAAAGTCAACGCACAAGCCAGTATTTGTACACTGTATAATCTTGGTTTTGGCTTCAATAATCAGAGGGTAAGTTATTTTAGATCCAAATGGATACTTGATCAAGGATTGCAATGAGCTCATCGAGTCGCTAAATATAACAGTTTTCTTAAGTTTCAATAACAAGATGTACTCTAATGCCTTCACCAGACCAAAACATTCTCCAGTAAAGACCGAGGTCTCACACGGTAACTTAACTTTTTGTACGACATTGTATTGTTTATGGTAAATACCTACACCAACATTGCCTGTCAAGGCATGTTTTGAAGCATCAGTGTATATTCGATGCCACCCATGCCATTGTTCATCTACAATGGCATTGAAATAGACATTGGCGTTACTGTCCTCACGGTCAATATTCATATTGAAATAAACATTAGGTAAAGCTATAAGTGCCTGAAAACTGCAATTATAAATATCTAAAACACTAGACTGATGGGTAGGGGCTGAAAGAGTATTGTATTTCACGTAACTATTAATAATACACGGAGATTCCTTATTATGCCAATAGGACGAAGAAGAAACTAGGTCCCATAAAACTTTTATTTTTGAAAATAGTTGATGGTTTGTATATTGCATAACACGGAAAATAAATCTGTCAGATAAGAATTGACGTCTTATGTGTAAAGGTGGCTCGCAGCACTCCACCTGGAGAGCATTTATTGGACTAGATTTCATGGCTCCCGTTATCAATCTCATTGCTTTGGATTGGATGGAGTCTAACCTTTTCAATGCTGCAATACTACAGGGTTCTAAGAAGTATGTACCATAATCTAAAACACTTCTTATTAATGCGTTATATATCAATTTCATTGAGTGGGGGTGAGCACCCCACCAAACGCCAGTAAGGCATCTCAGTAAGTTTAAAGTTTTTTCGCATTTGGCTACAATATATTCACAATGTGGGTGACCGGTGAGTTTAGAATCAAGTATAACACCTAAGAATTTTGCATGACTTTTTTCCGGAATAATCTTTTTATTATAGTAAATATTTACAGAAGGTGGATTACGTTGTCGTGTAAAAGTTACTATGGTACTTTTAGACGTCGAAAGTTCTAAGCCATGTTTATCAAGCCATAGTTTCAGTGACTTCAATGCAACTGATAATTGAAATGACGCTATTTCAAGGGAACTATTGGCAGAGTATAACAATAAATCGTCTGCATATTGTAAAATATTGACTTTATCGCCTAAAGACTCTTCCAGATCATGAGTATAAATATTGTAAAGTAATGGGCTTAGAACAGAGCCTTGCGGCAGGCCTTTCCAAGCCATTCTAGTAAGGCTTGTTGAGTTTAATATGACCTCTCTTCCAGATAACATATTTTGAATAAAATTTGACAAATTAGTTGGTATTTTTAAAAGATCTAACTTTTTTCTTAATACTTCTATTAGAACATTATCATATGCAGATTTTATATCTAGGAATGCTGCAACTACAGATTCATTCCGTGAAAAAGCTATACGGATGTCTGTTGTAAATACACCAATGCTATCCATAGAACATTTACCTTTTCTGAAGCCGTATTGACTATTAGATAATAGTCTCTGGTTCTCAATATACCATTCAATCCTATTCTTAATTAAATGTTCAGCTATTTTTAAGATAACTGGTGACAAAGCTATGGGACGATACGAATGAATATCTGCAGAATTTTTATAGGGTTTTAAAAATGGCAACACAATTTGCGTCTTCCATGTCATAGGTATGACACCTGTCACCATGACAGAATTGATAATATTCAACAAATGTTGCATTGCATTATTGCCAAGATGAGCAAAAAATGAATAAACAAGGCCGTCTTTTCCAGGCGCTGTATCAGTAGTGTTCGATAGAACACCTTTTAGCTCGACTAAGGAAAAAGGTGCATCTAGGCCATAAGGGCATATGGAATATGTTGTAATCGTATTTGTAAACAATGTATGAGGTGGAACTGACGGGGGTACTAATAGGTCTAGGAAATTATCACTAAGAGAAGGGGGCATAATTGAGAGAGTATTTTCACTTACGGCTGATCTAAAGCGTCTTAAATTACGCCAAACTTCGGAAGATTTGGTGGTAGGTGAAATGGACAGACAATAATTCTTCCAACCATAGAATTTCTTTTCCTTCAAAAGTTTTTTTGTTTGAGCTATAATTTTCATCAGTTTATCAAAATTATCTTCTGACATATTTAAATTGTAATTCAATTCTGCCTCCTTTCTTTGTCTAACAGCAACAGTACAGTCAGAATCCCACCATGGTGGGGATGGAAGTTTGTCAGGCATTTGTTTTTTAAGAGGAAAGGTAGCATTTGCTGCCTCTGTTAATATGGAAGTGAAATTCATGGCACACGATGAAATATTTTGTAAATCGATTGAAAGTGGCCTTGAGTTGACCGTGTCCTCTACACATTGCCGAAAGTCATCCCATTTCTTATTTATTATTTTATGTTTCATGAAAGACACTGGTCTTGGAATATGTTTTACTGTAAATTTTAAAAAACTAAGTACTATTGGATAATGATCACTTCCATGTGAAGATGGTAAGGTTTTCCATTCAATAGAAGAGGCCAAACTTGGGCTTGTTATTGTGAGATCAATAGCACTATCATTTTCTGTAGGCCCTGTACAACGTGTTGCTGAGCCATCATTTAGTATACAAAGATTGTGTTTGTCAACTACTTCTAATAAATCCTCACCATGACAGTTTGTCAGTGAACTCCCCCATGCTCTATGTTGTGAATTAAAATCTCCCATGATAACACAGGGTTTAGGTAACACTGATATTAGCCTATCTATTTCAGAAAATATTTGAATGGATGGTTTTGGAATGTAAATTGATACAAAACAGACATTATTAATGAGGCAAGCAACAACAGAAAAATTGAAATGATTAGGCAAATAAATTTGGGTGAATGAAGAAGAATTTTTGATGAGGAGAGCGGTTCCCCCATAACCGTCTGACCGGTCATCTCGGATTATGGAGAAACCGCTCAATTTGAACAGAGACCCAGGTTTAAGCCAGGTCTCTGATAAAGCTAAAATAAATGGGTTAAATTTATTCACTAAATAAATAACTTCACTCTTTTTACTTACTACACTTCTGCAGTTCCACTGAACTGCTGTGGATCTGTTGTGATCCATTGTGATGGTGTAGTATACTGATAGTTTCAATTAATTTTGCAGCGTTGGACGGTTCTATTGATTTGGACTGTACTATAGTGTTTAAAAGGGCAATTACATCATGCAAACTAAGTGTTTTACCATCAATGGTGTTCTCTTTGAGAGCGCAACCATTTGATGATAAAGAAGATGGCGTTCTTATTAACTCTGCATGTTCAGTACGGTTGTAGCTTTGAACTAATTTTGGTGGAGCACGGGGCTTTGTAAATATTGTTTTCTTATATGAAATTGATGCAGATGCCTGCTTTTGATTGACATTGGAGATGGATTGGTCTTTAGGTGTGGCTACCATTTCTGCATATGATTTTGAGAGAGGAGGGTGCAATCGGGATGCTTCTACATATGAAATGCTTTTGTCTGACATGGAAAATTTAATTTTTTGCTGTCTTGTATATTCAGGGCATGCTTTACTGGTGGCAAAATGTACACCACCACACAAACAACAGGAAATAGTATCATCATCTACATTGCATGTATCACCGGAATGTTCTTGACCGCATTTAAAGCAACGAGGCTTAGACCTACATTGTAGTTTAGTGTGACCAAAATGACAACAGTTGTAACATTGGATGGTCGGATATGTATACAATTGGACTAATAATGCAGTATAACACATAAAGATACGGTCTGGTAGAACCTGACCATCAAATGTTACAACCACTGTTTGTGTTGGCTTCCATACAGGAGCTCCATTTACTATTTGTTTAAAGTTCATGCGCCTAACTTTTAATATTTTACCACAGCCATTGGGAACTGTGGTACATTCAATGATCTCTTCAGGAGATAAGTCAGTGGGAACCCCTCTGACTACACCCATCCGAGAGACATTGTAGGATGGTATAAACGCTTTTAATTTATTTACTGCAAGGCTGTCATGATTAATGAATGCGTTAGCATCAAAGTGATTTGAGAAAGCAAGGGATACCCTATTTCTACCTATGCGTTTTAAGCTGCCATTAACAATGTTATGGAATGCATGGCGTTTAAGATATTTACCGAAGGTAATTGGATGTAAGATAGTGCCGTCGTTAGGAGATTCTTGTTGACGTTGTACATGAACAACATAAGGCGCAGAGTCGAAAGATTCATATAACGTTCTCGTGACCGGTGATGGCCTTGGTGGATTTGAATCAGGTGTAGATGTCGGTTGTGGAGGGACCGTTTCCTTATTATCTTTAACTACGTGTTTTTCAACAGTTTTTTCCTTATCATCTGTACAGAGACAAGGTTCTGCATCAGATACAGCAGAAGTGAAACCATGCTTCCTCTTACGCTTATTGCAGTGCTTACAAACTCGAGTGTGTGAGCGACTACGTTTACTTCCTTTGTTATTTACCGAGGAATCAATTTCCATACCAGATTCGGATACATTTGAAGCTACTACAGTGACAAAATTAGCAGCCGGTGGAACAGGTACAATATTCCCGCCGCCGGGGTCCGGCGGCTCCTCGCCCATTTCCATAATAAATCAAGAAAAAACTTACCAGAGATCTATACACTACACTAATATATTATATATACAATATTTATAAGAAATAACCAAAATTATACTCTACTGATCAATAATTACAATGAAAATTTAAGTTTAAAATTCGGAGTAAAAAAAAAGCGCGGCCAACCTACTCGAAGTTTCCCGCCTTTTTTTTCAATAATATAGTTATCTGTGAATCTGTGATATAGAAAGAGTACGGTAGGGATCGAATATAATAGAATGTGATGTGATGTGATTGGTTTGGTTGAATCTGATCTAATTCTTGAAGAAAATTATTTTATCAATTTGGTATAAATTTGCCTCAGCTCAAGTTTCTTGTTATAATCATGGCTACGACCGGAAAGGGGACTTTTCAGCCGGTAGGTACTAAATAATCATAACATATTTTCCTTTATTTCAGGTTATGTTAAAACAAAACCTTACATACAGGATACCCGTCCCTGCTCCCAGAATTACTGATGTTGTAATTAATTTATTCTTACACACTTAATAATAACCTTTCTTTCACAAAATTACCTACCTACTTCAATTAAATTGGTAGCTTAATCAACAGATGGTCCTGTACCTACCTAAACTATTACTTAGACATAGGCTTAGACGTTCCATTTATTAACTCCGATAAAAATAAATACCTTTTCATTTCAGGAGTCCGATGTTCATATCTCTTATGAGGATCAGCAAAAAATAAATAAATTTGCTCGTCTCAATGCTAAAGCAGATGATTTCAAAGATGAACTTAGGGTTAAACAAAATGATGTGAAAAACTTAGAAGATGCTGTGGAGGAGCTCAGCTTAGTTGATGATTCTGAAAAAATCCCTTACCTTGTGGGAGAAGTTTTCATCTGCCAGAGTTTGCAAGATACACTGGTATGTCTGTTGTTACAACTAGGAAAACCAAAGTCATTTGAAAATAATTTATAATATAATATATTATTTTCAGAGGTCAGTGCAATTAAGTAATGGATTACTGAAATTAATTAATGTAGTCAATATGTTGCTATTTTTAGTAGAACTGCTTGTATATACAACTTTTCTTTTAATGCCTGGAAGAAATTGCTTTAAGCAAGGCCGCCCATTGTATTTCACATTTATTGGATACCTACTCTTTGTAATTATGTTTTTATGTCAATGTGGTGTACAATAAAGAGTTTTCTATATTGTTCTATAAATATACATGTTAGCTATATTTTTATGTATTTCATGAAATGCATTTTTGACTATACAAATAAAATTAAACAATTTTTTTTATATCATGGATATCCCCTTCATAACAGCAGGAAATCATATTATTTTCTATCATGATAGAAATAAATTAAAATCTTATTCAAAGTAACATCCATAAATCTTCAATGAAACACAACTATCTAGAAGAAAACAACTAATAAAAGGATTCACAACTTAAGAAATGGCAGGGAAGTAAGCTAGATGCAGTTATGATTGAATGCTGTGATAAAAGCATTTTCTTTAACCTTATATAATAAAATAATTCAAATTAGATTTATTCATGAACCTACAAAAATTTCAAGCTAGCCCTTAAAACATCATTCCAACATTAACAGATAGTCAATGTGTTAATTACCTGCTAGGAACAAGGTCTAGAGGTCATAAAACTACCAAGTGTATAAGTTCAGAGAAAAGTATGTTGTAATAAAACCATACATTTTTCTAATGTGTTACAGAAATCTCTAGAAGAGGCTAAAACCAAGAAAGAAGGTGAAATGAGGCAACTGTTTTCTCAAATCGAAGAATTGAAATTACAAATGGCGTCACTTAAAGCTCATCTGTATGGAAAATTTGGAAGCCACATTAATTTAGAAAATGATGAAGAGTAACCCATGTCAGATTCAGTAGACACAGTATTAGATGTGTCAGCTAACTCCTAGTTTACTGGGCTCTGAAAAAACTTACCTAGCTTAGAAATAAAATTGTGAGCTTTATGATTATTTAGATGCTTTTGATTTTGTGACAGAAACTGACTAAACTATTAAATTTCTATTGATATCTATTTTGCAGATATTTTAATTTTTTTATTATCTGAGTTGAATCAGACATTTATTGGATTGAGTGATCCAGTTTTAAACCGCCATAAATTCTGCAATGTAACATCCTAGTGAGTTAGTAATTTCCTAAAAGATTTTAGATCCATACCAGCCTCTAATGTTCCCACTGCAAGGACACCGGCCTACTCTCGATAATTGAGAGTGAATGGGCTCTTATCGACCACAGGAACTCAATCCGGATTGGTGGATGTCACTGTCGAATTTTTGGTTCTAAGACATGCCGGTTTCCTCACGATGTTTTCAGTCACCGTTTTGAGAACGTGGTATTGCACACATAAATTTTTTTCAAGTGAAAGAATCATTGGTGCACGTGTGGGTTTGAACCAGCATCCTTCAGATTGAAAGTCGACGTCTATGCCCCTGGACCACCACGCTCTCATTTAAATAATCCCATCTAAATTAAAATTTGTTATCATAAAGGTAAGATTTCGGGGATTTAGGCTATGTCAATCTAGCTATATGTCTGGATGGAGGGCTCCAGACTTTTCGTCATGATAGTTTTAACTATAGTTTTAGAAATATGTGATCCCATGCTATAAGTTAGTCTTGGAACTAGGTATGTACCTGTTATGTAGCAATTTGTGCATTTTTACGTGTTATACATAACAAGACAACATAATTATACATTAATCTATTCTAAAAACTAGGCCGTACTACTAAAAAAAAATATTAAAAAAAGTTGATTTTATTGATTTATGGGGATCGCCTCTTAGAACTTTAATATTAAAATTCATTGGCGACACGGTCCTTGTTTTGTTAACGGAGATGCTCCATCAAAAAAAACAAAAGTTACATATGACAACAAAAAACAATAATTCTGATAACTCAGTGTGCCATAAATTACTGTAAATTTTTGCACAAGGGGCGAGAACATTGCAAGCAACATGCAATAAATGCATATACTGCAACACCCCACACGTTTTCACCAACATGCCCCTTGTGTATGTTTCTTTTATTTATTGAATGTATTGTGATTAAGGTCCTGTGGGGTAAGAGAAACATACTTTATTTAAAAAAATATATATTTTGTGATGACATGAAAAATAATCGTCTGAAGGTGTTTTAACTATTTTTAATATACTCTATAAACATTAACCTTAGCCAGCTTTTTATATTACTTAACTACGTGAAACCAATCTTATGTTATTAATGAAAATGCTTAGGTCCACGGTGACTGTCCCTCTTACACCGAAAATGGGGTAAGAGAAACAGACTCCATAATTTGCCTTTTCTTACCTCCTACAAATTAAAGACAAAGTCGATCACTATAAGTAACGCTATAACACTGTAATTTGAATCGTATCCGATTGCTATATGGCCTAATTAAAAAAAAATAGAGAGTTTTAATGTTTATGGGGGAAGTGGAACATACACGTTCGAGCAGGGGTAAAAAACATTGAAAACTAAAATAATTAGATAAAGTATCGTGCTATTTTTTTTATTTCTTACTTAACAAAATTATAACATTCAGTAAATACAAAATTTACTGAATGTTTTAACAGCATTAACGGCTTCTTTTAATTTTTTCTGCGAATATGGCATTTTCCATTTACCTGTTACATAATATTATAAGTATTAGTAGGCGTCCCGACTATAGTTAGTAAAGCAAACGTGACAGGTTCACTGTTTTCTTTCACCGTTTAAAGCACGTGTTAAATCTATATAAATAAATAAAATTGAAGTGTCTGTGTGTAACTTCAAATTAACAACTTTTTTTAACTGTGGGCATATGTCAAAAATTTGGTTTGCCTCTGATTACCCCCTAGACATCTTCTTATAATATAAATGCATGGAGATTTGAGAGGATGCCCACAGTACAGTCGTGAGCCTGTTTTTTTTATAATTAACAAAGTGAAAAGTGCATCACATTCAAGTCGAGATGTAATCTTCAGATCTAAAGTTAAGATACCTCCTCCCACTTAGCAAATAATGATCTCATTTCCTTTTCGCCTTTTTCTAACAAAGTACAGTAAAAAAAAGTTTTCTACTTCTGATACCGGGAAAGAGGAACATATGTTTCACTTGACCCGGCCTGGGTAGTTCCACTTACCCCAGTCGGCATTTTGGACGTTAGGTTTTTGTTTGTATCAATAAAACACTTTTAAAGCATTATTTATACAGAATATTATGAAAACAATCAAGACTTGACTATTACGTCGCACTTACCAGCAAAAACACACTGTTTAAAAACTTTTTTATCGCTATAACACTCGCACACAAAATTCGACGCCAACTCGTGGTTTTGATGTTTAAGAATGATTATTTTTTGTTGTCTCATTTACTCTTACTTTTTTGTAACAGTGCCACCTGTGTACAAATATTGAAATAACATCGTAATTTACTAAAAAGGGAACTAAGTTTCATAAACGTACGTCGTCCAGCGTCCGATTTATTGCAAATAGTTCCACTTCCCCCATAGATCCACTTACCCCACATGACCTTATTGATCTATCGGCTGGACAGCCAATGGGTGCCTGGAGTGGAAAGCTCTTGATCCTAATATATTACAAACAGAATAAGTACCTATTTTTTATGATATGTACCTACTATGTTAATACCAGTAGTGGTAAAAACGTAATTATTTTCGCACGTAACGTAGTATGTGTTATTTTGTACCAATTTGAAACCAAACAGAGGCTCTGTTTCCGCAGTTCCCCATTGTAACAGGGGGTATTGTAGTTTTTGATGGTAATTTTACAAACATTAACCGATACATCTTGGCTTTATTAGTACCTATATTAAATCATGTAAATTATCACATCCTTCATACCTACCAACAACTACTTCGTAGTCATTTTGTTTGATGGAGCATACACCAAAAGATTCGGCTTCTTTTGAAAGTAACGAGTCCTTGCTACATGTGCAATAATTAATGATTTATTAATGTCTAGAAAAAGTATGAAATGCTAAAACACTAAGTATTACTGAAATTCACCTAAGAACCAAGGTTAACAATTTGAATATGAATAATATATGATTCGAAAACATAGAAAAATTCGAAACATCGACCTTCCAAACATCCTGTATATGTAATCACATTCACAGAATTTTATCAGAAACATAACATTGTAAGAATCTTTTGTTATGATTCTTTATATTTTGCGCCGCAGCCATTGGACACTACGATGTGCGTACGACATCGTCGTGTCCAATGACCCGCTTCTTTTGTCTTGTATGCCTATTTACCTGCCTATTTTTAGTTAAATTCAGGGCAGAAACGTGGTCACACTGTTTTAAATTCCAAGAATTGATTCGTGTTTGTCGGTGATATAAAACAAAAAACAACGTTAACACACTTATACCTCTGCACTAGGATTCCGTGTCGCAGATGGCATGGACAAACACAGAAACACAATACAAACACCCAAGACCCGAGAACAAACTTCATGCTCACCACACAGTGTACCCCGGCCGGGATCGAACCCGGGACCCGTCGCTTCGAAGGCAAGGCTACTACCACTTAGCCGTCTGAATATATAATTAACCATTTCTACTTTAGTGGATAAATATTGAATATGATAAGAATATAAGTTATATTGAATTATAATATAATATATAACTCAAAAAGCATATGCCGGATTATTGGAAATATGAAGGATAACGACCTGTGTACATATTGTTAATTACAAGACGTGATTTATATAAAATATATCACTGTAGAGCCGAGTAAAACTCAGACTTTGTTTGTGTTTCGCCGCACATCCTAAAGGAATTTATAACCAAATAAAACATTTTTTTGTAACAGAATACTTTTATTATTTTGTTTCTTGCTTCCACGGATCTAATGCTGTCGAAGAAAATAATAATAAAATAATATACATTTCGCACAGCGCTATCCAGCCCCAAACTAAACACAGCTTGTACTATGGGAACTAGACAACTGATAGAATACATAAATAGTGTTTTTAGTACATTAATCATGCTAGCGACCCGCCACGGTTTCGCACAGTTATACAGTGTGATGCCGTGGGTCGTAGTACCGTACGTAGTAAGGTTTAACAATGCAAGCGCCCAAAAATATGTTGTTGAAAAAATCTATAAATGACAGTGAAAACCGTAACCAAATCCGTTGCTTACAAGTTAGCGGGCAAACAGTAAATAGTATAAAGAAAAAAGCGACTTTTTCTTTATACTATTAAAGATCGACACCCAGACACAACAAACATTATGTTTTTCACATAAATGCTTGTCCTGAGTCGTATCGCACCCACGACCTACAGCGAAGACAGAGCTACTAACAACTGAGCTATGAGGCCAATAAATAAACAAAAAGATAATTTTTATATTCGGAAATTTTATGCTCTTGGAGGAGGTTGGAGGTTGGGAAACATTTCTAGAGTATTGGTTTTGATAATTAATTAAATTCTATTACATTCAATTTAATGATATTCTTGTTGTGTTAGCCAAATCACTCATCCATCTCAATCGTTATCAAGACAACGCAATGTTTCATTATCTTCAACCTTGATTTTGAGAATGGAAGAATAGATAACATGATTATATACAACAGTAATTGAAATAGATCTCTTCATATATGTCTCATTTAAACTAAATAAACACTATACATAAATAGTTAGTTCCAAATTAAATAATTGGCTTTAATATAATACATAACTAAATAAAACTCTAAGCATAAATATTTGATTTGATAAATACCTATCACAAAAGCATTGATTACTATTTTCCATTACATGGTACTCTAAGTACATAAATAGCAACCTAATATAAATTGTTTCCTACTTTTATACTTAAAAAAAAGTAAATTAATTATTGTAAATAACTTATAGGTACGCCTTGAAATGGATAACAATCACTGCATAACAATACATGTCTAGCTTAAATCACATCTTATGTGTAATTTAACTACACAACCAACAGATACATTGAAATAATAATAATAATAATAATAAAATAGGTACTCCTGGACACGGCACGCATCGTCAGGAGGTTCCTCTCTCTGCAGCCCTAGCCACCGACTGCTTGGGTCTTACTCCGCAGTCGGTGGTCCTCCGTTTTTATATATTTTTTACTACAATGTTTTTATACTGTTTATTTTATAAATAATGTATTATTTTGTAGTGAAAAATGTATACAAATGAGAAATAAAATAAATAATGAGAAATAATAACAATAACATGAAAAACCACATGAACAGATAAGCAAGCCTAAAATGTAATTTTGAATGTTTTTTTTTTATAGAATAGAATATAGAATATTACTTTATTGTACACTATAACATCAAAAGTAATCATCCAAAAATAAATAAAACAGATAGGTGGCACAATGGGCGGCCTTATCGCTAAAAGCGATCTCTTCCATTCTTCTTCTCTTCTCTTTATAGCCATTTAAGGTATCTCTTTGGTGTGCGTAATCAATTATACAGTTATATGGACACATTAGGCTCAGTACTATGAACAAGTTAAAGCATAATACTGTTATTCTAGGAAACTAGTTGGCAATGACTAAATAGATTAATGCCAGACTATTGTAACTGGGAGCAATATAGATAAGTACATAATAATTCTTCAACTTATTCATAGCACTAATACTTAAATATCTTATTAATACTATCACAATCACTGACTATAAACAGTAATGTTATGTCAAAAAATATAATACAAATAGAAACAGCAATAATTCCAGTTGCACTATTAATAATGCATGCAACATTACAAAAGCATCAAAAAGATTATGCATATGAATGTTCTAGAGCCAAATGTTCAACCTACGCTGGCCTAAACGTTTTGAAAAGTTCCTAAGCAAGGACAAAATAAAAAAATAATCAACATTGAATCTCAATACACTTTGTGACAAATATACGTAAGTACGTAGGTGTAAATTAATTGTGCGTTAAAATATTTCCATTTATCTTAAATACATAATTATTCTACCAACATAATGTGTGTGTGTGTAATACAAACAGGTTATGTACAATATGACTAAGTTTCGTTGGACTTGGGATGAAATTGACGTTTTATCTTTATGAACAACTCTTCAGAAAGACTGCTCCGTAAGAGGGTAGTAAGCCCGCCCTAGAAGTGAGGGGTCTCAAAAATAAGATTTTGGGTCTCGGTTTTGACTTGGACATTTTGCCAGAAATGGGTTTAAAAATTCAATTTAATCTCAATTCCAATTATTCATTTACAAAATGGATTACGTATTTGAATGTTGCAAGTATTACGATAGAACACAATAGTCATATAAAACTTGAATACTATTATCATATTTAATAATAATAATATAAAATAGAAAAATACTGAAATTTCATATGTACAAAATATCATTTGATTGCAATAAGGTGTGGCTTTACCTAGTCACATAATTGTTTTAACTTCAAGTTTTGTTTATAGACAGAAAACTTGAGTGCTAAAAATTATCAACCAACCTTGTGGGTCGCCAAAAGCGAAGATATCACTTTAGAAAATAACATCCATTATGCTAAACAAAATTCACTAGTATATGGGAAATAATCATACGCCTCTTTGTAAGCTAGAGTGTGAATTTGAAAGCGAGCCGGTTTGAACGCTCTCTTCGTCATCAGTTTCTCTGTCATTTGTTATCCTTATAGCTTGATACCACTGGTTAGTAAGATCTGTCATTTGACTCTTGCAATCCTTTAATTCCTGAAACAACAATGAAACATTCAAAAGTTTTAAGAATCAGTTTTTCTTTATTATATACGCCTTTATAATATATGCAAGATGAGTCCATGTTGCTTGCATCCATAAGTGAATACACTACCACCCAGGTACCACCCAGGGGGTAACGAAGCAACCAAGTAGCAGTAGTACTTGGGCCAAGTTCGTCCTGAAGAGTACTGCCACCACACCTGGTAATCAGCCGCAAAGCAGTAGTGCACTCACATTGCTGTGTACCGGTGGAACACAGGCACTTGATATATCACATGCCCCCCCTACATCAATCGAGTGACGGGCGCAACCGGATGCGAATTGGGTTTTATCATACTTAGGTCGGGGATCTAAGTCGCAATGCTGCTGTTATGGGCCGAAGTAACCACCTAGCTTGTTCAGTCAACTAGGTCACATAAAAGAAATTGCTGTGCCTTCGCCAGCCCAGATCTAGCTATTTCGAAGCAACTAAATGTCACTTACGCACATTACATGCACATAAGTCAAATTACATTCAGTTTTTTCTTCTAGTCGGATGATCAAACACTATATCTGTTTGTTATACCTGATGCGTAAACCGTCTGGTAAAGAACGGTGTTAGATATTTCATGTCGAGCCGCACGAAGCCCTTAATTCGTGTCGCGAGAGAGTAATTCACCTGTAATGCAAAGAAAATTTAAAATTTAAATCGAAAGTATAAAATAACTTAAAGGTTAATACATAATTACACTATTACACTTTAATATGTAACAAAAGGATGATATAAAAAGATTATTTATAAATCTGCGCAAAAGCACAAATAATTTCAGCGTACATTGGTGTGTGGGGTATCAGTTCTTCTTCTTTTTGTGTAAGGGGCCAAATCTGGTATCGGAGTTTTCAAGCCAGCTGAAAGCCACCGACATGACTAATTGACTAATATCGCCGGGACCGACATGTTAACGTGCCCTCCGAAGCACGGAAGCGCTCAGATCAAATGCCACTAAACGGTTACCCATCCAAATACTGACCAAGTAGTTGAGTAACTGACGATTAGTTCAAAATTTCTTTAAAAATAAATTACGAGGTTTTAATAATCTCATCAATAACTTTGGACTTGATTATAAATGTCAGTCAACTGAGGAGAAGGATCGTACTTCTACAATAAAAAAAATTAAAAAAAAAAGCGATAAGAGATAATGTTAGAATAATTTATTCTAACATTATCTCTTCTACTTTTTTTTCTCTTCTCTGTGCTTCACACGACTTGTGTATTGACATTCAAAAATATAAATAGAAAAGAACCACTTGAAGGTTCTTTTCTATTTCTATTTTTGTACCTACCTCGAGCTCCTCCTCTGTGATTTCCGAAAGGTGTTCCGAGTCGATGGCTTGCCCCCACTCCTTGGTCTTTGACAAGCTCACTTCTTTCTGTTTTCGCAACGATCGTGGTCGCTTCGTTTTCTTATTAGCCTAAAAGAAATGTTACACATGAATAAGGAATTAAATTGGCCGTGGCTGTCACAGTCTCGGCTTTATTTGTTCGTAGTAATTAAAATTGTTCGTAAATTGGAAATATTGACGGAAAGTGAAATTAACTTGACTTTACTACTTTATTAGGGCTTTTTGGAAAGTGTTTTTTTTTTTATTATTTTTGTATCGAGCGCTTAATGTTGTAAGGCAGCTAGTCAAATTGTGGCCAAAAGCAACGCTACATGCAAATTGAATACTTATAAAACTATTTCCAAGTACAAAAAAAAAATTGACATTTTTAAATGAAATTTCTATGGCACCATCTTGAACTAAAAGGACTATTGAATATTAAATAATAAAAGAATCATCCAAATCGGTCCACAATTAACGAAGATATTGGGTAACAAACATACAAAAAAACCGGCCAATTGCGAGTCGGACTCGCGTACCGAGGGTCCCGCACAAGCTTTTAGGTAAACGTCTGCTTGTAGGCTTTTTCATGTATTTTTTTTTCTTTGTAGTGTTACTATAAATTTACGGTTTTTTTCCTTGAATGAGAACCAAATTAATTTTTGAACTCGGTTAAGAATAGGTATCAAATGTTTAAGGGTGACGGATATAATATCACCATGTACTTAGCTAGCTTACTACAAAGTCACGCTTTTAATAAGATATAGGTGCGATGTTCCCGAACTTATTAATTATTATTATTGGTGATACATGATCTCCTGGGTAAGTAATCGTTACTATTTTTTTCGTTTATATTATCTGACGGTAAATGTTACCGAGCTATTCGTGGAAAAACAATGGCAGCGATGTGCTTGCCTCATAACAGGTCTACGTTCGCACGAAGTGATACTTTCAAGGTGAGATCGGACCGGTTGAGGTTCTGCCTAACCCTTTTGTAAAAGGGGCGTGATTGTATGTATTTCATGGAACCTAAAATGCATTGCGAAAAATGTTAAATCTAAATGAAAACTGTTGGGATCCCGTTGACATAAACTAGACCCATCTAGACCCTATGAAGTGTTTAATGGACAGACACTTACCCTCAAAAACTTCAAAAGAGGCATTGTAGAGCCCCCAAAAAACAATGTAGTGAAAAGCACAATAATGAGTGTTGTCGTTATAATGACGTGTCTCGTCTCATCGGAGAATCCGAGATGGAGGGACAGCGCGTAGGATATAGCACCCCTCAACCCTGTAACATTTCAAAACATAATAACATTAAAAAACTTTGTGATGAGTAAGGTCCAAATCTGGATTTCTAATATTACAAAAGGTAAAATACAAATAAACAATGCTTTAAAATAAAATCTCACAGCATTGTTTATTTCAAGCAAAGGAAAAAGATTGTTCTAGATTGACTTACCACTAAACCACATGATGAACATCATTTTCTTGGTGATTTTGTGTTCACGGAACTTGTTGCAAAGGAGGGCTAATGGAAATATATTCGCGGCTCGTCCCAACAAGCACATTATGATACTCCAAACCACCAATGCTGGCTCCACGCGATGTCGGAAGCTGTAGCAATACATCATAACAATAACAAGATGATTCAGTTATAACATTAAATAAATAAATAAGTAATTATTATTATTATTGAGCCTTTATACACAGTATACATAATTTAACATTTCATATTTAACACGCAATTTAATATTTGATATTGAATTCAAATTGACATTAGCATTCATTCATTATTATTATTACAATTACAATTATCTATATATATAAAAGAAAGTCGTGTTTGTTACAACACTTATAACTCGAGAACGGCTGGACCGATTGCCATGGTTTTTGATTTGTTGGATTTGTTTCCGTCCCGAATAGCAGAATAACTATTAAAAACATTGGAAAATTAACGAAAAAATAAAATCAATTTATCCCTGTATTCTCCACGGGAACGGGAACTATGCGGGTGAAACCGCGGGGCGCAGCTAGTTATTAAATATTAATACTATTATTAATTTTAGTTCATATTATATTATTAAATATGTCATAGTTATAGGGCATCGACGTATCTTTGCGACCTTCTGCTCTTGTTTGAGTTATTCTGTGCCATCTTGGACCCGCATGCTTTTTTATGTCATCAGACCAACATTGTCTTCATCTTCCTCGTTTCCTCTTTGTTTGAAATCTATGGCCACTTCTGAACATACAATGGTTGCTATTAAAGTTGAAATTGTTTTTTTACGCTAACATCTTGAAAACACTTGAGTTGATTATTAATTATAAAGTCTATTTCATTGCGGTAAAATCGAGTTGCGGTGCATGAGGCGATATCCAAGTCGACTTCCCGGCATGCCTTTTCTTGAAGACGCTATTTAACATGGTTAAGTTATTCTCCAGAGCCAAATTTGAAATCCTATTGCCGTTCGTGCTTCTTTTTCCTATGCCATAATTTCCTGCTACTGACTTTTCACCATGCTTTTGTTTACCTATCCATTATATCCAATAACGTTTTTATGGGCAGTCTCTAGTGTAGTTGTAAATTCGTCGTAGCGACTTCAGTGGCGCGTATTTGTACTATAGTCCACTTGTTCTTATAGCCTTGTAGGAAAGCTATTCTTTCGAACATGCCTTGGCTCCCTATGATTTGTTTCTTTAGATGTTTTTTCACCATAAATACCATGCCATTTTGACTCTTTGTTTCACCAATGTACTACAGGATGTAATCGTCTTGCTGATGTGGTTTCCTATTAGTCTTACTTCACTCATACCAAGAATATCCCATTTAATTTTATACAAAGCTATCTCTAATTCGAGAAGTGTTTCTGTCCCTTAATGAAAGTGTGTTTAGGATGGCTATGTACATATTGTTTGGTTTTTCTTTTGGTGTTTAATCAACACTGAAGGGTAGTCTTCTTTTTTTCCCCACGGTGAATGACCAGCTTGGGGTGCATTCTTTAGTTGGTGTATGTGTAGTATTAGTATTAATTGTTCTAGCTTGATTTTGAGCAATGGTGGTCATTACAGGTTTTTTGGAATCTCTGACAGCCACAAACAAATTGTTATAATAGATTATTCTATTATAGAATCAAAATATATAAGACAAAATTATTTACTTATGAAATGTAAATTTCTTAGTACTGCAGCCCACATTGTCTACAAACTAAACAATAATTGAGGATAATTTGCCATATTAACCTTTGCCCGAAGCCTTGGGTGTTATTTTATGTCAAATGTTATCAGTATTAAAACTATGTTGAAAGTTTCAGTAAAAACATATTACTTCCGAAAGAGTAACAAACATTCATTCAAACATATTATTCTTACTTTTGGATGTGTTTTTATAATATAGTGAAACTACAATATTACCCATACAGTAAAAATTAAAATAATGGTTACAAATTACAAAACCCGTATGGTTATATGGACCAAAACTGGAGCAATACATACAATACTTTATTGAATTCTTGTTCACATTGCCCAACAGAACATTGAAACATACACTTGGTTTAATTATGAAAGTCAAGGTTATTGATTAATGACAAATCACAATGGTAAATCACTAAAGTAGAAAAACTTGTTCAGTTCAAATTATCTAGATATAAATGGATTAAGATAATCACTCAACAATTCAAGATAATCTGGTATTATTTTTAAAAACTTCAAATAAGGAGGAGGTTCTATTTATTCTGTATATTCATTAAGCTATATCTCTGTCAATTTGTTGTTAGATAAAGTATACCTCTAAGGCGGTCCTATATAAATTTGATGAATAAATCTACCCCTATGTTAGGGGATGAAAGTATCCCCCCCCGCGGGTTCCCGCCTTGTCGGGGCGGGGGGGCTTAGTAACCGTGGTTGGGCTGCCCACGGTGAAGCCAAGAGGAACCCGGGAGGGGCTGCTCCTTTAGGCTTTGCCTCCAAGCCGACTAGGAGCGGCCACAGTAGGTGGCGGTGCCTTATGGGGGGCACCGCAACTGAGGCGGGCTGCGGTGTCGTATGGGCGGCACCGCAGCTGAGGGTTAGGGGCCGCGGCGGGAGAGGAGTGCCGGTATAGCGGTGCGCCGCTCTCCCTACCTTCCGCGGCCACGGCGGGGTCGCCACCGTTTGATGGCGGACGCGGTGGGGCCGCAGGGGAAGAGGAGTGTTGGTATTGAGAGGCGCCACTCTCCCTATCCTCTGCGGCCGTAGTGGCAGGCGTCCCGCCACTAAGCGGCAGAGGAGGACACCGTGGAGTTTTAGTGGGTAGTCCCACATAACCGCTCTGTCTTCCCGTGGCAGGGCGGTATGCTAAGACATTTCTCCACGGAAAAAAAAAAAAAAAAAAAAAAAAAAAAAGGGGATCAAAGTATAAGTAAGTTTATTTTAATATTATATTTGTCTCACCTGAATATAGCCAGCCCCAAATAAGCAAATACACAAGTTTCTGCTATAAAGGCCAGGGTTCTCATAGTCTGCTGCATTGTCACCTGCGTCACAGTGGACAGGTTGAAATGAGTGTAGTGAGACATGACAATCCCACAAAAAAGAATAGCCATTATCCCTGAAAAAATTAAAATCACTTTTAATAGCTATCTTTTAATAACTATTAAAAATCACAATTTATGTTGAAAAAATATAAATATACATTTTTATTAACTTCAGAAGTGCCACATTCATGACATCTAGGTTTTAATTTATTGGCAATTAAATCTTGCTCATCAAATTTTTCATATTTATGTACTCAGGATTTTCACTGATATGAATACAGGGTGGCACCATTCAAAAGACAGGTAAAGACAGTACAAGGGACCAAGACATAATTACAGAACCCTATCTAGTGGTATTCAAATGTAATACTACTTTTGCATGCAATATAAGGTACCTGATAAATGTATTCCTTCTGCAAGTACATATGGGGCATAGGTAAACACCAACATCATCCCAAACTCTAGTGAAGGATTTTTCCTTAGATCCACATGCTTAAGCAGCAGAGCACTGACTAGAGCAAAAAGTACTCCAATTCCAGCAGATGCAAAAAACATCAACCAAAACCGATTGATGGCTGAGAGTATGGCTTCCCCAGTAGACATGATGGGATCATTAGAATCCAGTACTGCAGTTGTAAGTACAATAGCTATGGCATCATTGAGGATACTTTCTCCAAACACCAACATGTTCAAGACCGGGTCAACATCTAGAGCATGGAATATGGCCACTGTAGCCACAGGATCAACCGCTGATATCAACGAACCAAATGCAAATGATTCCACAAAACTCAATTTATACACCACTTGAGCCAAACCCAACAAATATATACCAGCTCCAATGACAAAGGCAGATATTGCTGTTCCCACTATAGCAAATAATAGTATTGAGCCAATGTTTTGAAAAAAGTTGCCTTTGTGAAGATTATATCCAGATTCAAATATTATCGGAGGCAAGAGTACTAAAAAGAAAGCTGTGGGTGAGAATGCTTCTTCTTTTCTCCAATTAGCTATGTTCCTTATAGACATCAGGTTTATTATCATGCCAATCAGAGCACCCAGGAAAACAATGACCACACTTTCAGGCAGGTATGAGAATCCAGTTTGCAACATAAGATGTATAAGTAAAATTCCAAGGGCTAAAATGCATAAGACAAAAAATATTGCCATTGAGCTGTTATGTTCATCTTCCGCAGAGCTTTTTTCTGGAAGCGGTGCCGCATCGGAGGGGTTTACAACGGAGGCATTTGGTGTTGCCAAGGAGGCATTTACTTGGGTTACAGACAATATTGCTTCAGGTGATGGTCCAATATCATATACAATATTATTGGCGTTATTAACGGTTTCAGTGGAACTCTGCGTTGATTGACTAGTTACACTTGTTTCACTTGAACTAGATACATTCCCGTCACTGGATCTCTTTGACCTTGACTGCACATATTGTTCGCCTTTCAGGCGTTTAATTATATTATGGTTGGAACCTACAGTTTCCTTATATTCTGTGCCAGTAGTTTCGACTAAATAATTCACTTTTTCGTGATTTATGGGCGCCGCGCTGAAATAATCAACGCATGTAACACCGACAGCGCTGCTAACGAAAATCCACAGCACCAAGTTTTTTGAAGGATTCATTTTGGCGAGAAGTAGGTATATATTTTCTAAATCAAATAATTTTATTCAATTTATTAAAACCTACGATACGTAGGATGTTGCTTTACAATCCATTTTCTAGAAAATTGCAGAAATCAACACATCACACAACACTGTATTGCCTGGACACAAACAAAACACAGATACTGATATTACTATATTATGGCCACAGATAATTATGTCAAATTAGGGCCACAACACAGACCGGGACACTAACTAAGATGGCAGTCGCATTTTGATCATACAATCTACATTTAGTAAAAAGCAGTAATTTTGACATTTGAAAAAGAAATTTTAATATTATTTAAAAGAAGATTCCAGCTGTGAAAAGCATAAAACGAGTGGCCTGCTGTCTGTTGTAAAATGTACTCTTTGTGGCAATCATAAAACATTTACTATAATAATATTATCATGGTTATTTATAGTATACTAGTTCCATATTTTACAAAGGGAAAATGTAAAATTTTGAATTCCACAAAAACTATTATGCTAACGTATTCTTGTCTATTTTCATTTCTCAAATATTTATTAGATTCTGAATTATAGTTTTTAGCACAGTTGATCTTGTAAATGCCATAAGTTGTGGTGGTACATAAAAATATTTTTATGTTTTATCTAAGGTGATGCCTAAATATAACATTTGGTATACAGCAAGCATTTTGATTATCATTATATCCTTATTACTATCCTTTGTGTACCACGAAATAGTCTTTACCTCCACCTTATCAGTTTCCGTTATGGTGTGGAATCAGCACATGATGATGGCAAAACAACTTATGGGTTTTCTTGATGAAGTCACTCATTCACTCATTCAATTCCAATCTAAATATAGTTATCATCTGTGCTTCACTCGCTTGTTATTTTCCTTGGTCAGTGAATTTAAAGAAAAAATAATTTACGATGGATTCGTCTCTACGCGAGCAAGTAATGATAAATCAATTTGTATTAGCTGCTGGTTGTGCTCAAGAACAAGCAAGACAGTTATTACAAGCTGCTCACTGGCAATTTGAGGTAAATTTCGTTATTTATGTAAACAAACAGTAGGTAATCATGAAATGGCTGCTAGATATTTTGGTTTTGTAGCCTTCAATTAATTGTGAAGCCGTAGTGTCGAACGTTTTGTTTAGATTCCACCCTAGTTTTAGCTATACTAACTACTAACTAACCATTATAGATTCTCTGATTATATTTATTTACCTCGTGCTGATTATGTTATGCATAAATATACATATAGCTATTGATGTTGATGTTGACGGAATACGCAATACCTACGTCGCGGAACAAACAAATCATCCAATTTCTCAAAAGATTAAGAAAAAAGGCCTGCTAAAATGCATTATAAATTACTATTAAAGGTACCTATCATAATATAATTAACAGGCTGAAAAATCCATCAAATTACTTTAATCCATCAAAACAAACTAAATACCTATTGGAAAACTAGCACTATCACCATTTTTATCAAGACAACAAAATAGGTCAAAGACCCAGATTTTCAGTAAAAAAAATTAGAATAGTAAATTATGTTGTTATTTATAGACGGCTCTATCAATATTCTTCCAAGAAGTGGCTCTACCCAGTGGGACCAATGGCATTGCAGCTCCACACTATCGTCAGGTAAATAATTTTATGATGTAAGTTTAATGATAATAAAATACAGAATGGATTGTCTATGAAGTGGTCTGTTTATTTATAGTTTCCCACAATCTGTTACATAAGTCAAACAGATAACTTCACAGCTAGCTATTAAGGTGGAGCGGCAGCTGTCATTTTTTGCCATTTTTGGTTCCTATTTATGGTTGATGTATGTAAAATTTAATAATTTAATTTTTTTTTTTTTGTTATTATGACTTAATTTGTATTGTTTCTGCAAAAAGTCAGCATCTTTGATATGTCCTAATTATAATATTACAAAGATTTGTAAAAAATATGCAGTTTAAAATTTATGAATACAACTTCCATTAGATAATTTATGTCTATTGGCCCAAAATTAGGCACCAAAAAATGCTAAAGGATGGTAGGAGACATCAATTAGACTTAACTTGTGTATTACTTTTATTGTGTTTTCTTCCATTAAAACTGGACTCAAACCTAATTTGTCTTTGCTAAGTCCCTTGTAATGAATACTAATGGTCTCTAATACTGTGTTGTATTTCATAGAAGTAAATTGTCTATTGTTATACCTATTCCAGCAACTGATGACACCGTGTAACACTCCAGCCACACCGCCCAACTTCCCAGATGCCCTGGCAGCATTCTCTCGACTATCGACAACGGGTAGCCCAAACACCGCTTGCGCGCCGGCCGCCGCACCCCCCGTGTCACCGCTCGCCACGCATCCCCCCCCGCCGCCCCATCACCAGATGAACCAGACTAACAATGTGAACCATCAGATGAACAATATGAACATGTTTCCGGGCTCACCCAATGCACAAACAAATTATACTCCTCTCTCCTGCTCAACCGCTGTAAGTATCAAGGAGGAACAAAAATAATTAAAAAAATGTCCATGTTTTTTTTTTTATTATTTGAATAAGTGATGTAACAACCAGGGCCCACCTGGTGGTACCTAGAGGCGACCTCCGCCCATGAGAACAGAAATGCAACTCAGTATAAGATTTGGATCTTACACACTTGAGACGAGGATGATATGTCTCATGCGCATGACATTTCATTTCACACTCATACCCTTGCTCCAAGATTCCCTGTGTTGCAGATGGCATGGATAAACAGAAACAAGACAAACAGCCAAGACCCAAAAATAAACTTCATGCTTGCCATCTGGGATTTGGACCCATGACCCCTGGGTTCGAAGGCAGGGCTATTAAAGCACCAACTAAGCTATGGAGCCATCCAAATGATGATTGAAGTATTTGCCCTATCACCAAGCTATAGTTTCCTCACAATCATTATCTTACTGACTCAAGCACATAGTAGATTTCTTACTTACAACAACTACAGTTGTAAGTGGATGTCATTACCAAACAAACTAAACTTAGTTTTTTATTTATTTCAGATGTGCAGCGAAAACATGCCGAGATAAATGGATGGTATTAGTTTAGGAGCATCAATAATTTATTTTTCTAATGGTGCGCAAAGTGAGCTGTGGAATTGTGTATGAAATTGTAACTAGGAAATACCCCAAAACAATGTGGTTTACCGGACTTTACTTTTTGGGGTACTGTATGTAGTCAATCATGTTTATATTGCAAAATATCATACTTATTATACCCATTAGTTGTTTCAAATAATGCACAGAAATCCTACTAGATACCTAATTATTTAAGATTTTTGCTAATCAAAATTTATATTTGAAGTGTTTGGTAAGTAGGTAATTAAAGGTTATCTAATCGTAAAAAAAAAAATGAAATTCTGAATATTAAAAAAATCAGGAAGGCAACTACTCTTATGGAGAAGTTATCTTAGTAAAACTCGAGATAGGTATAAATAATTATAATGTGCATGTGTTTAAGAATAGTTGCTTTCCTTAGAGGTAGTTTAAAGTTGTACATCCATGTCTTAATCAATGTTGATATTATTTTTATTTTAGTGTTATTTTACTAAGGTTTTACTGTTTTTAAGACATGCTTTTTGGTATAATTCAATCTGTAAATAAAACAGATATAATGATAATCATTAACATATTTTCAGTATTGAAAACATAATTAAATTGCAAAAGTATGAAAGCCATTTCTTCAGGTGTTTAATGTGTCTGTATAATAGAAAATAATTTAAATTATTACATTAGTAATGAAATAGGTAAGTAACATAATATTCTGTCAACAATTTGTAATGATCAGTAATCAATGAATAAAATGACCTGATTACAACTTAAAACTTCAAAATATTGAGTTTTCTTTAATACAATGCATTTACACAAACTGAATATCCTACTACATATCTAACAAATCTAACAAATTGAACATTTGTGGTAAACTATTCAGAATTCTTAACTCTCCTGACTCTTTTTCTTTAAACATGTTTGAAATTCTTCTGGGATATTTTGGGTGTAATTTTCTTCTACATTGTCGTCGGTTTGCACCTCACTTAAAATATGAGAATCTTTGCCTCTCATTAAAATTATCTGCAAAAAGAAATAAGTGAAACAAGTGACTACGAGACCTCTAGTAATATATCGATAAAAGATCATAAAATTGTGTGAAAGACTTGCAGATACATCCAATCCAAGTTTCTTGACTTGTCAAGTCATTCACCAGAATTCCCTCGTTGGTATTCAGATACAGACTTAGATCAGAAACAACTATCTAATTGCGGATTATTTATGAATTGGTAATTGAATCAGTAAACATTTTAATTATTTCGTATTTTCCGTTTTCACCTTGGACTTTTTACAAATTATTAGTTTGTGAGTTTTGTCATGGTGTCGGATTATTATGGAATGGTTTATTTTTCGGTAGTTAAGTGTAAATACTTACTCCCGGGGAAACAATGGCGGCGATGTGCTCACCACTTGTTTCCTCGATAGTGTAGTTCACTTAACTTGTTAACTACACTATCGAGAAAACGCTCTGCCTAACACTATGGGGGAAAGGCGAAGTTTGTGAATTTATATAGGTATTTTAAGATGACCGCGTTAAATCTAAACAATAAAGGTAGTACTACTAGATACCTAAACTACGGTAGGTACCTAATATCTTCCTACGACATTATTAAAACAGAATAGGTACACTCACATTATAAAATTTTGGTTTTTCATAAATCCATAGCATAAATACGGAAGCGACAAGCACTGAGAGTGTAAAAATTAAATATTTACTGGAGTATTTATAGGCGTCCAGAAACACGCCAAACCAACAAGTTACAGGTGGGCCATCCATTTAAAAATAATGCATTTAATTGTCTCAATATCTGTAGATAGATATTGTAAATATTATTTGTTTATCCAAATTTGTCAAACTCATATGTAGTGATTGCTAAGTTTATTACATCTGACTAATGAGAAACTTTCCGGGTCTCATTTCTCAAAAGATGGCGCCGAATGCCTTCGCCAAAGAGTATCTGTTGCAAAAAAAAGTATGGTACCTATACAAATATCCTATGTTGCTTCTGCTCAGTGACATAATACATTAATGAGGGAATATTTGGGGGGTCCAGTTGCTCGCGTCTATAGGTAAGCACCCTTTGATTCCCTGCACGTACCCCCTGGTCAGTAGTGTTCGCATTACTGTGTTCCGGTAGAAGGGTGTGGGCGCCGGTGAAATCACATGCACATGAGACTTATCACCCCCGTCTTGGATGATGGACGCAGCAGGATGAATACCAACTCAGTGTAAGATCTAAATCTTATAAGTGCACTTCGTACATCCAGATCTATCTAGACCTGGTTATGTTCGAAATCTTTGGATAGGATAGGGATACAATTTGTAAATGCAAAAATGTCTGCTTCCGCTGTTTCTGCCCGTATAAAGTTTGGTAGGGACATGGGAAATATACAAAATGGAGATGCCAAGTTATTCTATATATAGTCTTGTACAAATATGGGACATACATAATACAGAACGTAAAACATAAAATCTCCTTTCTAAAAAGAGAAGAACGTAACACGTTCGTTCGTTGTTTGCTATCAAGTGTTTTTTTATCATCGAAATTTGCAAGATAACTACGACGACTTTTTACTCAAAGAAACACAAGACAAACACCCAAGACCCGGATACAAACTTAACACACATCACGTAAAGTCTGCCCCGGCCGGGAATCGACCCCGGGACCCCTCGCTTCGAAGACAGAGCTACTATCTACGTAGCCATGACGCACAAAATAATTGCTCAGACACGATGAAACAATGAAAAGTTCATATACAAACAGGAAATATAAGTCATAGTGTGATAAAAATACGTTTAACGTGGACAGAGGTTCGGATGACCCTGTAGCTGACCTTGCACTACCTACTTGCTATCTGGGTACTCGACGCATCACACTCGTACTTTTGTTTTTCAACCGACTTCCGGAGGTTATCAATTCGGCTGCATTTCTTTTAATATATTTGTTACCTCAGTTTTGTCATTTATAAACAGATTTAATACAATACATTTTTTTTGGTATGCATTGTTACTTGTAGTCGACTTCGAGAGTGAAACATTGTCCGCAACCCAATATCCATATTCGTGTTAATAACAAATCAATATACGTGTCAAAAGTCACGGGAGTTTTCATTTATACCTTAAACTTGTGCATAAATAATATGTCATCCAAGTAAAGAAAGCGTATGTTGCTTTCCTATGACTTTGTTCTTCGCCCGTTGTATATCGATTTCGATGTATCTTTTTAAATGGTCGGGTGTATCCCCTTTGGGCGAGCAATAAGGGATGATAGTTTTTCGATTTTCTTGTTTGATAACATGGTGGAGCGATGAAGAGACGGCTTTTTAAACCTACACAGCCTTTATATCTGGCAGTTGGAAAATCTTCATCTGATTCATGCGGATAAATCACAATACGAAGGTGTCCACGAGACTACCACATCAGTGAAATGGTTATATTTTCATGCCTTCTAAAGAACCACACCAGTAAATGAGTTTAGTTTATCTTACGATAAGGTATTTCTTTGTCGCGTTATTTTAAAATGTAAATAAAAACAATGTTTTTTATACTGCATTTATTTTTTCCTTTGCAGGTGTTTTGACCTGTACTTTTGACATTGTATTCAAATTTTCCATAATTTAAACATTATTTTTATGAAGTTTTACGATGTCACGGGTACTCCAAAGTCGGAGTTTATCTGATGTTTCAGACGATCGGATGACGTATACGACGCGGCTGGATTGACTCGTGTTTCAGATAAAGACCGCTTAGGGCGCTTTATGTGACTCCATAAAAATCCAGCGACGAAATGTAATAAATGCAATATACATTTTAGGACTCCTTGTCAATATTTCATTTCAAATACATATTATAATAGCCTTGGACACAATCAAGTTATAAAATCACAGAAATATTTTATAAACCAACATCTAGGAAGATCAATTTTTCTAATTGCATTCTTATACTAGGTAGGTAGGTACTAAATTAAAGTAGAAATGTGCAAATATAATAAATATACAATAGCAGAAATTCGAAGCTATATATGAAAAATTACAGGTAATTGATGCCGATAGTATGCCTAACTATAATATATCCCAATGACAACTTACGGGACATAGTATTTAGTTCTGTTGGTGGAACACAGCTTGTAAAAGAATGTGTTATTATAGCATATAATCATGTAAAAGATTATTCTTGTTTAAATCTTAAAATCTTTTTTAGCATTGTTTAAAAAATGAGTAGGTAGATTATTATTCATAATATTTATTTTGTTATTATTAAAAATAAGTAACATCTCTAAGCATTTTTGTAAAAAAAAGCAATAAAGACATGAAACCGGTTTAAAATAAAAATATAATGCAAATAGGTAGGTTAATTCAGATGCCGAAGGGACCATCTCCTTGGGCGAGTTTACCACGACACGTGACCCAGAAGTCATGACTCTGATGGCAACGGATCGCAGACTCGACTCGCATTATTAGTAAGGGTAATTCAGAAAAAACCCTATCTATAAACGAGCTATTCTTGTGTACACATTTATTTATTTTTATATATATTTCAATTATCTCGGAAACGGCTCTAATGATTGGGATGACATTTTCTTAGATAGGGTTTTGCTGTTTAAGTTTACCTGCATAATTGGATATTTTAACAAAATACTTTTTTTATGATACATTATGCTGAACATTTAATATAGCGCCATCTCGTAAATTTTTGTGGTAATTGATTGTTAATATAATCTTGCTTCATAAATTTATAACTTCCAATTATATCACAATTAAAAAAAAAGTCCAGGTACAATTTACAATTTTGTCAGTTTTCCACCATGCCATGGTCATTTTGTAAGTTCTTTTATTATGGACGATGCACAACATATTTTTATATTTATTATGTACCTACTCTCAATTTTTAACCGAAAAAAATGGATTAGGTGTGTTATGCTTTTTTTGCGCACCCAGTAAACTTACTTGTCAATATGTTGTCTGATGCTAGAGCCTATATTTAGGCATTGCAATTAATGCCCAAATGCTGCTCAAAGTAGCTATAATTCTGTTTTATCTACCTTTTACGTTAACTGTGTAAAATTACGCAAATTTACAACAGTGCAACTCGAAAAAAAACTCATACACGGACAGGACACTCCAAGTATATTCCATTTGCTTTGACCAAATTTCCAACCAATACATGATATAGGCTTGCCTCATTGAAATATTTTCATTTGACAACCATGTCACATAAAATATTGAAACAATATTTTCAGAAGTAAGACTTAAGTTTTTTGCAAAAACAATCATCAAATTTTCTTTATAAATCTATTCAGAGTTAGACTTACCCTAGAAAATGGCTCAAACATAGTTTTCCAAAAAAACAAGCAAACCAACTTTAATGAAATATAAATTTTAAAACTATCATGGTTATGAATATTATTATTCGTGTTATAAAATAAAAAACACATTGAAATTGGACTATTCTTTTTGGAGATATGATGATGAAATTAATAAAGACCGTCTATCTTCATTATATAAACAGAGTGCAGTGTAGAAAGGCAGACAGCAGTGAAATTATAAAGATATTTTAATTTCAGTTATAAAACAACAACATAAGTACAACCAGCTGGTCAGCAGCTTGAAAGAGGAGTTGAGGAAATCCAGAGCCTTCCATATTGTGAGTTAATTGGCTCACTCATGTATGCAGCTGTATGTACCAGACCAGACATAGCATTTGCAACTAGCTAGCTGTCGCAATTCAATAATTGCTATAATGAAGAGCACTGGAGATGTGCAAAACATGCGCAATTCAATAATTGCTATAATGAAGAGCACTGGAGATGTGCAAAACATGTACTATGGTATCTAAAGGGTACCAAGAACAATGGAATAGTTTACACAAAAATGGGTAACTTTCTAGAAGGATTTGCAGATGCAAGTTATGGAGAAGATAACTGTGACAGGAAATCGTACACCGGCTACATATTTAAACTGGCAGGAAGTGCTATCTCTTGGGAAAGCAGGAAGCAGCAAGTTGTGGCACTCTCATCTGCAGAGGCAGAATATGTCAGTTTATCTGAGGCAACTAAAGAGGCCATATTCCTGCGCAGACTAATAAAAGAAGTTACAGGAAATACTTCAACTGTGGTTATGAGAACTGATACGGCAGTCAGCAATGGCATTACACCACACCACGCATAAGCGTACGAAGCACATAGATGTGTGACATCATTATGTGCGAAATGCTATCCAGGATAAAATCACTAGATTAAGCTACCTGAACACAAAGAGGATGCCAGCTAATTGCCTAACAAAGGCACTGGTCAAATCAAAATTTAGGTTGTGTTGCTGGTATGGGTGTTAGAGTGTAAGAGTGTGTGTAGTTTGTCTGAGTGATGATTCAAATTATGGAGGAGTGTTGAAATGAGGTTTGTTTAGAAACTGTCATTTTATTAAAAAGGTTATTTGAATACGAACACCTGTGAAAATTTTACATATTGATTTGTCATTAAAAACTGAATTGTACTTATATTGAATATCTTTATAATTTCACTACTGCCTTTCTACACTGCACTCTGTTTATATAATGAAGACAGACGGTCTTTATTAGAAATAAAATATAAATTAATTAATCTAGCACTAATAAAGTTTAATGAACAAGAATAGGTCCCTGCCTCCTGCCACTTTCTATTATCAATACCTATTTTTAGCTAGACCTGATAAAATCACACAATTGCCAGTTTTTATGTTTTCTACAGTCTAGATTTCAAAAATCACAAAGTAACTAATCAATTTGCTTACCTTCCAAAATAAAGGTAGACAAAAAAATGTAGTAAACCAGCTATTTCCATAAACTAGACTAGACTAACATAGACTTATCAAAAGTCACAAAATTATTGAACCTAGGTCATCTGAAAAATGATACCAAAGTAGTATTTAATCCACTGCTCCACTGTAATATTTATATGTACATCATTTCCGCCATTGAAGACATTTTTTTAGGTATGTGTACTAAGGTTTCAAAGTAACTTGCTAATTCATCTATTGTGACATCACATGGTGGGTTGAGAGCTTGTTGTGAACAGGACCCAGTTTGGCTATGCTGCCTCGACTCCCGAATTTCAACTGCATTTGATGAACCATTTTTCCACCATTTGTTTTTGTTTTTTGATGCTGTGGATGGTTCCTTTGATTCACTTGATATCTTTAACTGATTACATGTTTTAACCAATGTGCATAGGTGTAGAGGATCTACATCCAATCTTTCGTGAGGAGATGTGCAATCTTGCTCAATTTCTTCTTTGATACATGGTTTGGTAATACAACTCTTGATAATTTGTAACACTGGTTCTTTGAGTATTTTACTGCCTTTCTTTTTGCATACTCCAGTGGTTTTTTTTTGGGAAGTACAGGCACATAATGTATTCTGATCTGATAGTCTCTTATGTAGACCTTTTTTACTATGAACATTGAAAGGATTTTCAGCCTTTCTGTTTGCCACTTTCATAGGTTCTATTTCTAATCTCCCCATCTCTTCTTGTAATAAAAAATCTTTTGCCATTTTGTGTCCAACTGAAAAATAACAAGTTATATTAAATCACAGATATACCTTGTAGTCTAAACCCTTATATTGTAGGAAATATGCATGATTTAGTACCAATTAACATTTTAATTTTGATTATTTATATTGCAATCTACCTATAACCTATAGAGATAAAAGAAGGACAGAAAGACATTTTATGCATAGTAATGTTCATGAGGTAAATTAACTTTTCATGAGGTAAATTAACAATTGAATAACTATGTAGAAGGTATAGAAAGATTGTCAAGAATATGTATGTGTAGTCTACTACACTCCATCCCTAGACAATCCGCCAGTGGAAAAGTAGGTAGCTACTGATGAAAATAAACAATAGATTATATCTAAATAAATGATGTGTAGTGTAGAGGTTTTTGAAATTTGAATTCACTATATTTAGTCTTGACGATTGTTAGAAAACGAATGAGTCGAAAACGACACCCGTTCACAGTCATACAATACAAAGAAAACTGCTCTAAGTTCTGAACCTTTCTGGAAGATTATTAAGATGAAATAATAGCAAAATAAAACCTAAATTACTTACCATTCGTTCGGCATTCATCAAAATTTTTACTTTTATATTCGCCTAAACTAATAATGCAATGCAATTCACAATTCTATTCAAGATTATACTATCCAAGCCCCAACAAAATATTTTGTTTGCGTCATGTCATGTCCACAGCCTATTTAGAAGTTTACGTCATGTGTCATTTCTGCCACAGACAATGAATATATTACTATTAACGGTCAGAAGATTATCAACTCTGTCCCACAGGGCACAAGCCTTCATTTTTTTATTAAAACATCTTGTCCTCTGTAGAAACACTCATATATGTTTCTTTATTAATTGATGTATAATAATGTTCAGTATTCTGAATTGCTTCCCGCTATGGAAGCAAATTTAAATTTGTATTCACGTCAAATAGAGATGTGATAAAAAAATCAGAAATAATTTAATGGAAAAACTCCTGGACAAAAGAATCTTATCTGAAACAGATACAAGTTAAAACAGTTTGTCCGTCTTTCAATGCATATACATATTATGTCATAACAATCAAATAAACGAGGGAGGGATTTCGGGAATAACTGACGTTGAGTTATTCCTATCTAGTTAAACTTAATAATGAAATGAGTGAATACTTTTGGACTCCATCATCAGCTCTGCAGTGCTTGTGTCATAGATGTTCATAAACGATAACCTTAGTAAAAAATAAGAGACAAAGACTCTCTATATATTGCATCTATTGCAACATAATATGTAAAATAAAACGAGACGGTATGGTTTCAATATTCAAACGTGTTTTATATTAAGACGAAAAATCATATCACAGATATTATAATAGACCAATATTTGGAAACCGAAAAAAAAGCACCACAAATGTTATTGTCAAAAGTCAATGTCAAAATGACCATTTCCCTAATATCACAGATTTGTAGATTTGTGTGTTTGCGCAACTGTTGTCGGTTTGGTTGGTGGTGTCTTTAATTGATTGTAACATTTGGTTGGATTATTGATTTTCTTCAATAACACAGATAATGGATAAAAATCCCGTAATTATTGCTGCTGCAGCAAAACAAACCGCATCTGTAAGACATTAAAAATATTTTATCATATTGTATTACATTAAATAAGATTACTAAAAGTGTACTAAAATTATTACAGATTATATTCCTTCACGGCCTTGGGGATACCGGGTAAGTTAGCCCTGTGTTTACTTTAATTATAACGTAGCCTTCGTGCGTTATAGATCTTTATTTTTGTGGTATTGTTTTAGCAATGGTTGGGCGAGCACTATCGCATCGATCAGAAGCGGTCCTCACATTAAAGTAATATGTCCCACTGCCGGCACGATGCCTGTAACACTTAACGCTGGCTTCCGAATGCCATCCTGGTTCGACCTTCGTACACTAGATGCCACTGCTCCTGAAGATGAGGAGGGAATAGTGAGAGCTACTTCCCTTGTCCATGGCTGGATCGCTGATGAAGTGAAAGTAAGTAATCCACTTCAAAGTTTTATGTTCTCAATTAATTTCTGTTATATCTACATAACAGATTTTTCTAATTGGAATTGGTGCAATGCTAATTTTGTGTTATTAGTCCCTATTATCTAAGCTTTTTTTTTCCACATGGAGGTGAAAATTATTTTTAAATGTTAAACATTAAAAAGGTATTTATTTTACTGAAGGAAAGGGTTAAATTAGTAACTTGTTGGGGAAATAAAATGGTGATGTTTTCTCAAATTGTTATATTTTATATAGTGTGCCACCCAGAGTGAAAGTGAAAAGTGGACCGTAGAAACTCTGCCTAACCGAGGGAAAAAGGTGTGAATTATGAATGTATGCATCTGACTTTGCAGGCTGGTATTCCAGCTAATAGGATACTGTTGGGCGGATTCTCCCAAGGGGGTGCATTGGCTTTACACTCTGCCCTGACTTACCCTGAACCTTTGGCTGGAGTGGTGGCTCTATCATGCTGGCTGCCACGACATGCACATTTCCCGGGTGCTGTAAAAGCACCTCTTGATCTACCAGTAAGTATGATTTTTTATTTATTCTTGGAATTAACCTTCATTATCAAATAACAAATAATTAGTTCATTTATTGTTTAAAATAAAATTATTGAATTTTAATAAATGAGATTAATATTAAGCCGTGCATGCTGGATTTTACAGGATTAAAGGTTAATCAAGTATCAATATCATCAGCCTATATTATCTTAGCTCTGCTGGCTTTAACTATGGTGTAGTGTGTGAAGAAGACACAGGCACAGGGTCTTTCAAATTTTTTTCTCAATGCTAACCAAACTCTATGCAGTAAATTCTCTTTATCAAATGTAAGGCAAATTTCAACAAATATTGAAATAAATGGAGAAGTCCTGATTCTGGTTTAATTGTCAGTCTTCCTGGGCTTGAGTATAGATGCAAAGCAGCAGTGGATAAAACAAATCACAGCTTAGCCGCATAATATATGTGGTACATAAAATAAGGCAGCTAACAGATGAAGCCATTGCTCGGTTATTTCAGTTATTTTCATAGTGCAGTGGGGTATCATGCTGAGGGGAAAAGCAACGGATATCCATTTTTTTTTTCCTTGCTATTATTCATTTTACAAAAAAATTAATCAAAATAAAAATGTTCTTCTGGTGTTGTGCCAGTATATTTATGAAAATTTATTGTATGTCCATTAAAGTTAATAATGTCCTCGACTTCCTTGACATCTTCTAAATTTTTTTTTTATGTGTTTAAGCAGACCCAATAATTTTACCGAATGAGCTGAGGGCCCACTTGGTAGTAAGAATAAGAATTGGATATTACACTGAATCACATTCATTCTGCTGCGTGCGATGTGGTGGCAGTACCACTCCGTATGTACTTGGCACAAGTTCTACTGCTACTTTTGGTTGCTCCTTTAGCACCACCCAGAGGGTATGTGTAGAAAATCAAAGGGTACATACCTATGGACTCGAGCAACTGGACCCCCCAAAGTTTGAGTGCATTCCACCAGTTTATGAATGATCTCACAATCAAATGGTTTTGCTAATCTATACAATATTTATTTAAAATGCTTTGTCCTGAATGACTGACTGACAGATCAACCCACAGCCTAAATCGCTGATCGTAGAGACCTGAAAATTGGTGGGAGTGTTCTATCCCTAAGGGGGTGAAAAATGGAGGCAAATTTTGCATAAACATGCTTGAACAGAATTTATAGAAGACGTGTTTCGTATTTTATTGAAAATAATTTCTTAACGGGGTTAAAAGGGGTAGAAAAATATTTTAGGGGTGATTTGCATCAAAGTTAATATCAATACTCCTTAGTGTTTTTGATTTAAATAACATTTTATTTGAATCCGATTTTATTCAAAAAAAACTCGCAAAAAAGGTTGGTCTTTCAAATCTCCTTCAAATTGGAATGTCAAATATAAAAGAATATATATTTTTAACAAAATATATGTGATATAGTACTCTTTGCAGACGACACTTCTCTTTTGTTTAAAATAGACAGGTCTAAAGATAATTACGATGGCGTAAATGAAGGCCCATCGAAAATTTTAAATTGGTTCTCGTCGAATAATATTTTACTTAATGCTGAAAAACCGAAATTAATTAAGTTCATTTTAATAGTATTATAATGAATTGAATACTATTAAAATGAATGAAGAAGTGCTTAATCTTGTTGAATCTACAGTTTTCCTAGGTTTGAATATTGGTAAGTGTCGACCCTCGCCCCTGACAACAGTAATGCGTGCAACTCAGTATGAGATACAAATCTTTACTGAGTCGCATTAATCCTGCGCCTCGATCTATCACCCGCAACCAGTACTGCTTGGCGGCAGATTTCAGATGTGGTGGTAGTACCTCTCCGGACGAACTTGGCACAAGTTCTACTGCTACTTTTGGTTGCTCCTTTAGCACTACCCAGGGGGTACGTGTAGGGAATCAAAGGGTACACACCTACGGACGCGAACTCAATGAGCAACATTTAAATATAAATATTCATTAACATATTTCACACAGCGCCATCTAGCCTCAAACTAAGCACAGCTTGTAATATGGGAACTAGATAACTGATAGAATACATAATACTACTCTTTTTGTAAATACATACATATAATCATATTAACACCCAGACACAGAACAAACACTTATGTTCGCACACAAATGAACCCACGACCTACAGCGCAGAAGGCAGAGCTACTGCCACTGAGCTATGGGGCCAGTCAATTTAAAAGTGTACTTAAGTGTGAAATTTATAAAATCAATTGATGACTGTAGGTAGATTAGTTGTTAGTTAATGGTAGTTCCCGAATTTCAATGTTTCTGCTGATGCTATTTCAGATTGTTATTTAAGTGACTTCATGAATTATTCTATTCTAGTTACAAGTATTTAATTAAATGCCTAGACAGTAAGGTTAATGAAATATTTAAAATGTATTTCGCTTAACTCTAAATTGAAATCAACATAGCCATATATTTAACCACTGTCTAATATTTACAATATTCATTAGTACCTAGCTAGGAGCTAGTTTGATTATCTAAAACTTGCTAGTTTTTATGAGTTACAAATCTTTCAAATAAGCACTTAACAAAAATATAATGATAAAAAATAAAATGCACCTATCTACCAAAATGAATAGCTATAATACTAATTATGTGAACTGGCTATTTGCGGCAACAAAAGTGAATAAAGGTCATGACCAGACTTCAAAATTAAAATATAATGACTAGATTGACTCCAAATAGGTTCATGTATTAGTTACCTATTTGCAGTCAATCTCTGCTCAAGGTCAAGTCGGTGGCGTTTTACCTTAAGCTTGTAAAATTCACGGCTGTCCCAAAATCAATATAGAATACGGAAATCATTGTCACACTTAATTTAAGAAGGATCGTTAATTTCAGTAAGGCATATCCTAACTGGGATTATGTGCTTTATTTTGTTTGGACAAATTAAAATTAAACTTATCAATTTTAATGTGAAATACATAAATTTGCCATTGAAATTGATTCATTTAAAGTTATTTATGTAATCACATTTAATACAATAGGTAACCCAGGCCAGGGCAATGTACTTATCTCTCCAAAAGTACATGTATTTAACTTGCTTCAACTTGATGTTTTATTTACTTAATCATTTTTTCAGATTCTTCAAGCTCACGGCGATTGCGACCCAGTTGTCCCTTTCAAATGGGGCCAGATGACAGCCTCGTTCTTGAAGACGTTCATGAAGAATATTGAGTTTAACACGTACCGAGGCCTGGCTCACTCGTCTTCAGACGCGGAGATCAGAGACATTAAGGCTTTCATAGAGAAAGCTTTGCCTGTTAACTAAATCCAAACTAAAGCCAGGGAATCACCTAAAAGTACATTGAATTTCACTATCATTATTAATTTATATTTATTAAGGTATATAATAGGTAGATAATTGATTATAAGTAAAATATATTCAATTACTTCAAGTAGTTAAAATGGGAAACTATGAAAACATTTTGAATGAAATTATTGTTGGTATTTTAACATTCCACTACATCGGTAAATAGTAGGTAAACAAAATCATGAGATGAAAAAACAAGATTTACCCTAAGGTTACTAAATTGGAACTTGAGTATGGTCAATACTGTAACATAAATAAATTCATTGCATTTCAGAATACTATTTGTGTTTTAGTAGATCTGATATTCGCAAAGGACGAGATCTATATGAGAATGCCCTCAGAGTTCCTACACGTACCCCTGGGTGATGCTAAAGGAGCAACAAAACGTGGCAGTAGAACTAGTGCAAAGTTCGCCCTTCCACTACTGGTAATTACATCGGGTGCGGGTCCGATGAAATCACATGTGCGAATGCACATGCAAATGGCAGTGTTTCTGTTGGCGGAGTATTTAAACATATCTACAGATTGTCATGAAAAATTGTTAAATAATCAATTTCATTTACGAACGCCTTTGCCCGCATCGGATCTTGTTGCCCCTTATTGTTTTGTTGCAGATAACGCATTTTCCACTAATGAAAACCTATAGTAGGGCACCAACAGAGAAATTTCACACATGAGAAAATAATTTATATCTAGGTACATACTAGCCAGGGCTAAAGAATTGTCGAAAATGCATTCGGTATTTTAGCTGAACGTTTTAGTTAGTGTCTTTATAACTCATACAAATAAATGTCAAAAATGTATCAAAAGTGATTACCACTTTTGATACATTTTTGGCTTCATGCGCTTTACATAATTTTATAGGAAAAAGTCTTGCAGCTACATGACAAGAAACTGTCAATTTGGAGGACTCTGAAAAATATATTGGGTGTGTGAATATGACTCCGCCCTTTCTCAACAGATGTCGTTTTTAGTATTGTTTACGTGTACTAATAAATGACCATACTTGTATTCGATAGTACTGAATGTCAGCTATCTAACGCATTTTATGATATTTGGTTGAAGTGTAAGCAACAATTGTTTTCACCTTTTCGAAAATGTCGGTTTTTATTCCAAATAAACGTCATTTGCGGGAAGTGTTATTACATTATTTTATTGCGAAGAAAACTGCAGCGGAAACTTATCGTTTGCTTGTGGAGATTTATGGTGAGCATGCTCCGTCTAATACAACTTGCAAGGAATGGTTTCGACGATTTCAAAATAACGATTTTAGTACTGAGGATAAAGAACATGGAAAACCACCAAAAAAATTTGAAGATGCTGAATTGGAAGCATTATTGGCGGAAGATTCTTGCCAAACTCAATCAGAATTAGCTGCAGCATTAAATGTTGATCGTTCAACTGTTGCAAAGCGTTTACAAATGATGGGAATGATTCAAAAAGCCGGTGACTGGGTTCCACATGATTTAAAAGAAAGAGACATGGAACGTCGGAAAACCATTTGTGAAATGCTGCTTCAAAGACAGCAAAGAAAAGGATTTTTGCATCGGATAGTCACAGGAGACGAAAAATGGATACACTACGAAAATCCTAAACGCAAAAAAGCTTGGGTGAAACCAGGCAAACCAGGCCCATCACAGCCAAAAATAAATATTCACTGTGCCAAGGTCATGCTCTGTATTTGGTGGGATCAGAAAGGTATTGTATATTATGAGTTGCTCAAACCCTCTGAAACTATTAATGGAGAAGTTTACCGACGACAACTAATGCGTTTGAAGCGAGCCATAGAAGAAAAACGACCAGAATGGGTGAATAGACATAACAAATTAGTTCTTCAGCATGACAATGCCAAACCGCATACCGCAGAAGTCGTAAAAAGATATTTAGAGGGACAGGACTGGGAAGTGTTACCCCACCCGCCATATTCACCAGACATAGCTCCTTCGGATTACCACCTATTCCGGACGATACAGACAGACCTTACTGGAGAAAAGTTTACTTCATGTGAAAGTATCAAAATTTGGATTGACAACTGGATAAGCTCAAAAGACCAGGACTTCTTCCAGCAAGGAATACGAAAACTACCTGAACGATGGGCGAAGGTTGTAGCTGCAGATGGAGCATACTTTCAATAATTTTTTTTTTAATTTTGTAAGCGAACAAATGTGTTTTATTTTGACAAAAAGGGGCGGAGTCATATTCACACACCCATTACTTTCCGGCCAGGAGATTGGCGGCAAAATAACAACTCAATTCTTATGCGAATATAAAAAAACTCGGGATTCCGAACCTGAATTCCTGGTTAGGAAACCTAATTAGAAAAACTTGTGCGGCCAGCCTTAGCTGCCGGTATGAGTACCATATTTTGGATTAATTTTATTTGGTCACAAATTGCGAGTTGTGCTGTCATGATAATTCTAGACAATTGTGAAGTCAGCCGCAGAAGGCTGCGCAGTATCGTTTTTTGGGAGCGAACGAATTGGTGATATGGTAAGGTGAGGCTGAGGCCGGGAGGGAGCGTGACTAGTTTGAACCCTTTTAAAAAAATATCAAATCATAATATGTACCTCGAATAAATTAATCGATTTCAATCAGTATTCGAACAATATAAAGTATTAAATAAGATATAGACCCTAACTATACTATTTTATTGATCATAGATATTCTGATAAAAAAATATCTTTTGACATAGGTAATTATTTTTTAAATCGTAGTTGATTTAAAAACAAGTAGCCGGTAGGGAAGTATTCGTAAATGTTCAGGTCGTAAGCTCGACCGAAGGCTTATTCGCGCTCATAGTGCATTACTGTTACTGCTGTACATTTGTACTTGACTTTACTATGTTATGAAACATACATAGTAAAGTCAAGTACAAATGTATCTGCCTACATAACACACAACACCAAATTAGTAATTAATTTTGATAGTTAATAGTTCATTAGTGTTTCGGTATTAGTTAACGAATGTTTTTTTTGTTATTGTGGAGAGCAAAACAAGAATGGTCACAAAAAATACCAACCAATTTTTAGCTGAAAATAATCACATTGTGCTTCGCTTGCCCCAATTGAAATAGCGTGGGAATGAAACATGGCCACAAAAAAAGTTAGGTGGTCCATGGACCGCACAATTGAGCTGGTCCTAGAAAAGGTAAGAAATTAGAGAAGTAGCATAAGGACAGATGGCAGCTCATCAGAGAGTGACACAAGCAGCAGCGACAACACGAGTACTTGCCGCGTACCTCACGCGGCTCCTTCATGGAGAGAATGGTCATTATCAGTGACAGCAAAAACTATAATATATACCTATAATTTATTTGACATAGGTACTTAATATAAATAATAAAATTTAGTTTCACCTTTCTCAATAGTACTATTCTATAATAGTACCTACTCATGAAATTCTAACATGGTATGTATTGTTTAATCAAGTATAATAGGTAGGTAACCCACCTATTAATTCAATTAAAATTCAAAATTATGAGTCAATTTCAAAGTTTCAAATGCATTTCTCGAATTCATTCAGAATTAAAGTGCTATTAGTACCAAAATTTTTATTCGTGACTGTACATGCGCGAACCCTTGAGCCCCTATGTTCACGATTGCTTAGAATCGTCGTATCTACTGTACATTAATGTGTCGTACATTACGTGGTTGTTCATTTAAGCATTTAGGTTATTTACTTTTTTTACCCCCTACGAGGTATTTTCTTGGGATTTTCTATAAAATCTAATTACTTACAATGAATTACAAAGATAGTACGTCAGTAAAAAAACGTCGAATTTGTTCTGAAGAACCGGAAAGTAAGTTTAAAGTGATGCGTATCACCAGAATAAAAACACGTTTTCTAGTAGGTTTGCAAAACAATTTTTACCAATACTAAAAATGTGTTGATAATTTTTTTCATCGTGCTTTTTCCAGATCTTCAATTTAGGGATGCAATGAAAATGGATGTAACACAAGATAAAATGAGAAAAAGAAAAAAACCACCACCTAAATTTCGTCTAAAATCGTCTGGTTTTACAGCTTCCTTAGAGGCTCCAACAAGTGAAAGGGTGCCTTTAATGCTCACTGATGTACAACACTTACTTCTACATTCTCTTCTACATAATATAAATTTGACTGAACCACCACGATGGTATGTATTAGACAAGGGAAACAGAATTTCACAAACCAACTGCCTAATAGTAGAAGGTGTTTCCATAAAACACTGGGAAAAATATACTGATGAGTTTAAACATACCAGAAAGATATTCAGTGATTTTGTTGAAATTTTGACACCCTCAGTCTATAATGGCTCGCTGGTTCAAGAACTGGCACTTGTTCCATTATCCGAAGCAGAGAAAGACAACATCATTCAGAAGTATGGCAGCATGAATTTAGCATTGGAAGCACGGAAAGACCTAATGGTTATGATGAAAGCTGTATTTCCAGTTGGAAATGAGATGGTCACAGATCAAGCAGGCTCTAGTGAAGATCAATTTCCAAGGACACAGCTTGTGCTATCAGCTTGGCAATTAGTAGAAGAAAACTACCCACTTCCATTAAAGGGTAAACTAAAAGAAGCATACTCTGATTATGTGATGACAAAAGAGGAATATCAATCAGTTACAGCACAGTCACCTCTGTTTGGAGTAGATTGTGAAATGTGCATTACAAATGCTGGATCAGAATTAACTAGGGTATCCGTAATTGATGAAAAACATGAGGTTGTGTATGAATCATATGTGAAACCTTACAATGATATCATAGACTATCTAACTAGGTTCTCTGGAGTAACCAAGAGTTTATTGGAGAATGTGACTAAACGGATAGAAGATGTGCAGCAAGATTTAAGAAAGCTTCTTCCACCAGATGCAATACTAGTTGGCCAGTCCCTGAATGCAGATCTGCATGCATTGAAAATGATGCATCCTTATATTATTGATACAAGTTTGATTTTCAATTTTACTGGTGAGAGAACACGTAAGCCAAAACTCAAAACCTTAGCGAAAGAATTTTTGAATGAAGATATACAAACAGGCAAGAACGGCCACTGTTCGGTTGAGGATGCCAAAGCATCCATGAAACTAGTTCAGTTAAAACTTAGCAAGTCCATAGAGTTTGGTGACGCTGTTCACACTAATAGGCAAAAATACAGAGAAAAGTATGGCAAAATGACCACCACAGAACAATATGCTTTTCCAATTTTTAATCATATGATAGAACAGAGAAAAACTTCTTTGATAGTTGGCTGTGATGACATCACTGGAGACTACCATACTTATTTGTCACAAGCTAAAGAAAGTATGTCTACTCAATTGAAGAAAGGAAAACCAAAAAGAATAAAACTAAATACAGTTGATAATCCAGAAGAAGTGATTTCAACACTTGTGCAGTCTGTTAATGACTATAATTTTACAATGGCACATCTTAAAGTAGACATCAATGAAGATAATGTTAGTGAAAAACTAAAATTGATAGATTCATGGATTAAAATGGTGTGGGAAAACACACCGGAGTGTGCATTGTGTGTGGTGGTGTTTGGGGGAACTATGAAAGACAATGGTGTAGCAATGGCCCAAGTCAAGAGTTTGCCAAGTATTGTTATGAGATAAATAAAAATTCTTAGATGAAATTTACTAACTGCGCTTGCCGTATTACTCGTGGTTGGCCTTCCTAAAGGAACACTGCACTTTTCCAAGACCAAATGTAGCCTTTGTGTTAATCTAGGATATAAGCTATCCTGGTACCAAATTTCATCCAAATCTATGGAACTATTTATGCGTGATGGAAGTACTAACATGCACTCATACATACAAACTTTTGCCTTGATAATATTAGTGTGATAAGAACTGAATTTTTAAGTAATGCCTGTGTGATATTATTTTAAGCATAGGACTGTTTATAATTACATAATGTAGGTATACAAGTTTAATTTTTTTACATCTATTTTAAATCTCATTAAAATAATCAAATTGTTCTCATTTGCATTGCACCTAATGGGGAAAAATGGATGACACGTAAACTTGTTTAATGGTCCAAATAAAAAACTGGAATTCAGGTTTTATGTTGGATTGATCAGACATATTTTGTTAAAGTTTATTTGGATAGCGAGTAAATCTGGCCAGTTACAGGGTCGACGGTGAGGGAAGGAGGCAATTCGGCCGCGATGTCCGCGAGGGCCTCCCACCGCGTCGCGCGACTGCTCTGCGACTGGCTGGGGCTCGCGTCTTCTGCTTCCTCTCTGTGAACAAATAAGTTGATCAGTATCTACTGTCATGCGAATTGCAATGAGATGTAGATCGTATCTTACTGATCCAATTAGTTTTAGCTCTGTTGTTGCATCGTGGCTTAGTTGGTAGTACCCCTGCCTTCGAAGCATGGGTCCCGGGTTTGATTCCCGGCCGGGGCACACTGTGTGGTGTAGAGCATGAAGTTTGTTCTCGGGTCTTGGGTGTTTGTCTTGTGTTTCTTTGTTTGTCCATGCCATTTGAGACACAGGGAATTCTAGTGCAGAGGTATACTGTGATAACGTTGTTAACGTATTGTTAATTAAATTATTTAATTAGCAGTAACAGGTTTTCGTGTGGACAATAATGGCGGTGGTAATCAGGGCCTCCAGCTTGTCAAGTCTCAGGTATCGTATAACAAAGAATATAAATATGTAATACTACTAACCAAGGTCGCTCCCAATATCCTAAACTTTTACGACACACTATCTTAAAATTAGAAAAAAGCCACCTCAGTCACAATCTTCAAAATGCCCTTCTAAATATAATAATCAGTTCAGAATTAATAAAAATATGGGGAATCAAACAAAAAAAAAGAAGTCTTTAGAAGAAATATGTTTAGGTATACCAATGACAAATATTACATATAATAATTTTACAAAATTATCCTTGTTGCCAAAAGTTGAACTCGTGTTCATAAAATACATGCGATAGTCGAGCCCCTTCGGTGAAATTTACTGGAAAACCCTTTACGACGAAGTGGAACACAGCAATTAGTTACGAGAGGTTCATTAAGTATTAGGTAGTTTACGTTAATGGCAAAAAAATCCTATATAACTTCACGTTAGGTGTATTTGAATTGTGGTTTAATTACCACCATTCCAATATCTGTTATATGTATTTAAGTGCATATTAATAAGTGTAGTTCACAGTAGGTCATAATACCACTTAGCCGTCCCATAATTGTACCAATATAACCTGGTGAGGTATTGCAGTTGTAATAATTTAATAGTATGCTCATGTAAAGGTAGAAATTTCATGGCAACGTGTAAATAATCAATATAGGTAGAGGTTTTTGCCTGTACCTACTGTTTATTACTTACAAATCACTTTTATGTTCTTCATCATCAGCTTTATATTCACTTTCAATATTTGCGCCCGAATCTTCATTCGACTTTTCTGTTGCGTCAGATTTCAAATCAGTTGAGTCCGTATTACATTTGTCGTGGCTCGCATCTTGTTTTATCTCAATAAACTTTCCGATCACGGCTTCTAACTTTGATATTTTGTCATCTTTTGCTTGGTCTTCCATTTCTCTTGTGTCATTAAGTTCACTTTCTACAATGTACTCATTAGTATGTAAGTCTGCAACAATTAACGTTCACTGAAATGGTGGTATGGCATAATAAAGCTTTATGACCAACCCCATACTATTCATATAATTTGCATCAAGGTATTTAGCATAGTTATTTATACAGCGTAGGTACCTTTTTATACGTATCCGCCATAGCTACACACATGTCAGACAACAGGTAACTGTCTCAAGGTTCTCTAAACATGAAACGACGACCGGTAGTTGGTAGACATACGTACATGGTTGTGCTTCCTTCAAGATAGAAACACTTTATGTAATCACTCCTTTCTGATGTTTACGAAATAAATACAGTGCATAGTATCTTACCTTTTTCTGGTTCTAAGCTAGCCGTAGATTTATTAGTCCTAACTATCTGTACAGGTTCTGCAATAGTATCATTTGGCGGAAGCACTTTAATTTCAGTTCGGTTTTCGCTCTTTGTGTCGATCGCGTTGACACTTCTTATGTGGTTTTCTTCTGCGTCTTCTTCGAACTGTATACTTTTGTCTGAAAATTAATAAAAATGGTAAACATATATATCATATAACCGTTACTGAGTAACCGCTATATACCTACCCATTTTTGGGTTTGGCGGAAATCTGTAGTTAATATTAGTAGCTCCTCGAATGAAAAAAAATCTATGTGTTTATTTTGTAATCATCTTTATTGGGGTCGGGAATTTACTTAGCTTTTTATTTACTACACGTAGATAAATTTTCATCAATATGATGCAAATTTAATAGATATAATTATAATTCTTCCTCTCATCCTTGTGACGTGGTTTTTAAATTTAAGTCAAATTAACGTGAAATCCGCCGCTGTTATGTATTGACACGCACTGTTTAATTTAGTGCTACATAATTACGTGCTACAATATCAGAGGTTCCAGATGATATGACTTATGTTAATCGTATCTCCTGCCCATAATAGCAATGTATTTCTATTTATGATAACTTGAGTTTTCTCGTACTAAACATTCTTTCTCCATATGGGTAGAGTATACATACGGCCAGCCATTACCTTCTATTCGGTCTGTTACAGAAAACACAAAATAAAAATAACACGTACGACACTGAAAATTTTACAAGAATACTAAATAAAATCGCGTTTATTTTGTTCTCCATATACTTACAATATAAGGAGATATATAAGTACCTACCTACTCAAGAAGTATATATTTGCATTAGTTAATATCAATGTTGCAATATAATATTCATATGATACCTTCTTTGTTTGCATTTGCCGATACCGTGTTTGGGGCGCTGCTGGTACAACCCATGATGCATGGAGTAGACTAGACAAGGATGTTCATGTGAGATCGCGCGGAAAGTTGAAGCGAGGACGGGCGGCGGCAGAGCGCTCCTTCGCGACAGTTAAGCTGACCACCCGCCTCGGCCGCACAGCTCGACTGCCCGCCGTTACCCGAGATCGTATCGTAACTACCTATTATGGAAGGTGGGTGCCACTAAACTGACCTCGCACCCCCATCGCGTTTTTCCAATTAAACCAACGTACTTTTACTTTGACGCGCAAGTGCTCAGTGAAAAAACTTACATCCGATTGTTTTGAGCCTTGCTATCGGATACAAGGAAGGAAAGTATGCAAGTGATGTACACTGTCACTTTATTAAACTTAAGATGTGTTGTCAATCTCCTGAGATAATATACCATGTCTACGCACAAAAGATGGTTGGATGGATGGATCGTGATCAAGAGCGTTCGCACCATATCACTGGCTGCTTATAATCAGAGGCGACCTTGATAATCTTGGTACCCACTACGTCTGTGGTACATAATGGATATCAAGATTCGCCATCATATTTCCGTTAAGTTCGAATCTAATATTGTTAACACGGCTACAGTTTCTGCCATCTACCAATTATAAATAAAAATCAGCTTTTATACCATAATGTAAGTAGAATTACAATTTAATGAACATAAAGAGTTTCTGGCAAGGGTTTGCCACGATGTTAAGTGTCTGGCAATGAATGACGTGATTTTTATAATAATAATACTCTGAGGTAAATATCAAAAAATCGCAGTTTATTACTTGATGAATTTGAGTTGGTATTTTACACACCTTTAGTACTGTTTACTTACCAAAGCCGGATGGACCACCATGAAGTTTGAAGCCGGATCCAAACCACCACCAAATTTCCTGGTGGTCCATCGTTCTTAGATAATTGTGTTGGCTAAACTAACAGTATAGGGGAATTTACATTTTTCTTTTATTGGATAGTTGATTTTGTAATTGTAAGCTCCACTGACGGAGAGGTTAAGGAGTTAATAGGTTAGCGTGGTATGGACATATTATGCGAAAGGATGAATGCATATTACAAAACTAGTTTTAAATATGGACGTGGAAAGATATAAGACAAGAGGTAGGCCAAAGAAAAGATGGATGGTTTCGGTGAAGGATGATATGCGTAAGAAAGAAGTGAGTACTGAGATGACGTCTGACAGAGGGAAATAGAAGAAAATACATGTTGTGCCGACTCCACTTAGGGATAAGGACAGGAAGATGATGACGATGAGTTGATTTTTTTGAAAGACAAAACACAAATCGGCTAATCCGTCACTAAATGCGTTTACGCCCTATGTAACTATAACATAGTATTTTAATCGATTGAATTGCATTTTAGCACCAGTTTCGCAAAAATAGCCAGCTATATTTTAAGTGGGTACATACCTATATTAATGAAACAGGTACGTTATCTATTTACAGCAGATCGTACCCAACCTACAGTTAATTCATTACTGCCACAAGGCCGGTGCTAGTTCAAAAAGATTAAATATAGCCTATTTTCACGAAAAGAGCTATTGCAAATGCACTAGCTCTCTAAAATGCCCAGGAAAGAGTATTTCCCTATTTGCAAATCGTGAAAATATGTGAAGGTTCAACATTATTAACTTCGCAGACGTACCTACGTTTCGCTGGCGTGAAGTTCAATATGGTACGTATGTCAAACTAAACAGTAGCACTTTTTCGCACATATTAACTAAATTATACAATGTATCTATGCACATAATTTATATTTTACCACGAAATCTTAGACAGAGCCTCAAGGGGTTACTTTTCACACTAAGAAGTAGTCAACAAATACCATTGATTTTCCACGAATAACTCAGCTAAGTAACACTTCTTTTAGTAAAATAAACCATGCCTTAATAATCTGACAACCAGGACAACATTTATAGCAACGATAACGACCCAGTTCGTCTCGAGGGAGGTTCTCAATTCATCTGGATGTTTCTGTGTATTATATTCCTTATATTTATTACGCGATGTTTTCTCCATTTTTGGACCGATTTGGATGATTATTTTTTAATTGAATACTTCTTTAATTGAATAAGTCTTTAGGGTTCTGTAGCTTACAGGGAAACCCTAATGGGATAACCTCGTTGTCCGTTTGTCTTTCAAAACCCTTAATCTCAGAAATGCGTGTAGGTATCATGTTGAAATTAATATCAAATACTCAGGGAAAATACAAGTTTGTACGGAACCCTTGGTATGCGAGTCTGACGCGCAAATGGCAGGTTTTATTTTCCATTTTTAAATCAGCCCATGCCTAAATGCGACAAAATCTTTAAACTTAACTTTTAAAAAAATATTTTATGCGATACACTAAGCGAGGGTTACATAGGGTTTTCTTTATTAACTCCCTACTAAAAAGAGGAGAGTCATAAATTTTAAATTTTATTGTCTGTGGTCTTCTGATCAATGATGGTCCGATTCCAAGGAGATTTTTTTTGTAATTAAGCTGAAATTATCGAAGACTGGTCTTCGCCATGTTTGGTGGGAATTGATGCAGCCAATTGTAGAGTCATCTGCTCTTGCTTTTGAAGGAATTTTGATAATCGTTGTTGCTCACTATAATTTAAATCAAGTATTTCAATTAGATTTAATAAGGTTCCGCAAAATAAACCTCAGGAATCATAAAAATATTTCTTTTGTTAAATTACTTGCCCTATGGGTCTATCTTTACTGCACCCTAAAAATAAATAACCTTGAACTCGGGAACGTTCAGTCAAGTCAGTAAAAATGTCGGTCGGTGAAACAGTTCCGGGCTAGGCTGCTTGCCTCATCTGCTAGACGTCTCATTCACCACTAAAACACCCTATCAAGGGTATTTCTCTGTGGTTCCTATATAGTTGTACTCTTCTTAACCTTACCTTCCCTCACCCTACTACATTCTCTCAATTTATACCTTTAATAAAAATACACAATTTTTGGAAAACATTAAGAAACTTGTAAAAGTCGATAGAGGCGTGTCTGAAGTAGGCCAACAATACCTAAGTTAGAAAATGCGACACTAAATTTGCGTCCATACAATACAAATTAATAATCTTGGCTGGCAAGTTTCTAACAAAAGCTCTTTGTTCTTAAATACAATTCACGCAATAGGTCGGCTTTGCTCGTATCACGTATAAATTATACAGTCCCCGCCCTGAGCTGGGCGCCCCCCAGCCCGTCGCTGGGCGCACTTGGCGGGTGGCATACCATACTCGCAGCTGTTTTTAGCCACCGTTTTTCATGACCAGCCCTCTAGGTCACTTTTAAAAATAGTATCTTATATTTGATTTGAATAACAAACACATTACTACGTATAATTAGATGGAGTCGGAATTACCGACCCGCCTTGTGGAATGGCTTTAATTTATGTATGTGCTTGAGGAAATGTAGACTATAATTTAATTAAATACCTCCTTACACCTGGTGGTATTTTAAAGACATTCTCTTGAAGTTTCTAGAAATCAAGGTAAATGCTATGCGATGCTAACCGACCTAGATTTGGCAATTATTTTTTAAATTTTATTTGCCCTGCTATATTTTGAAAATAAAATAAAATACTAATTGACTACGGGTAGCAAAGGTAAAGGAGGTACGAGTATTTATTCTCTTTAACAAATAATCACATCACATATTAACTTTAAACGAGCAATTCTTGTATATGTTATATATAATAATATATATATATATATATATATATATATATAATGTGAATGCATGACTGAACGAGCTGAGGGCCCATCTGACCCTCGCCCATGACAAAAGTAATGCGTGCGACTCAGTATGAGATTCAAATGTGTCGTGTCGTATTCATCCTGCTGCGTCCATCACCCGAGACGGGGATAATACGTCTCATACGCATGTAATTTCACCGGCAGCCACACCCTTCTACCGGAACACAGTAATGCAACCACTATTGCTTGGCGGCAGATTCCAGATGTGGTGGCAGTACCTCTCCGGACGAACTTGGCACAAGTTGCTACTTTTGGTTGCTCCTTGAGCACCGCCCAGGGGTTTGACCAGGGGTTGACATAATCTGTGTGCATTTACTGTGCCTGGGGAATTCCTGTGGCACGTTATATACTCACGAATAAGTTTACATGTATGTGTAAAATTTGTGGTACATGTAGGTACCTATACTTGGACATAAATTCATGTATGTGCATCGGTCCGGATCTGTCACATTAAAACTTACTTTGAAGGTTATCTTAAAGTAGTCCCTACATACTTGCTTTATTTACACACTGCCTGCCCGCGGTGTTGTTGCGGTTGGCCACCCTACGCAATAAAAAAAAAGGAAAATTTTCACGCCCTAAATGGATGATTTCCGTTATAAAAACTATCCTCCTTACTAGGGTCCACTCCATGCCACATTTCAACTAAATCAGTTCAGCGGTTTAAGCGTAGAAAGGTAACAGAGAGACAGTTACTTTCGAATTTATAATATTATAATCAATAAATAATAATTAAGTATGGATATGTATAGTATAACTTAGATTGTGTATAAAAATTAAAAACAACGTAACGAGTATCAAAATATTTACTATGTTTTTGATTTGATGACACTTGTTATTAATGCTGGGGCATGCTTAGTGACGTATACCTGCTCTTCCAGTGGAATAAAAGAAAACCCACAAATTGGCCAAACAAACGCGATCCAAATAGGAAAATTAATTGAGTCTATAAAATACAATGATCCATGTTACCAAAAATTTAGTTTTGTCGGTTTAATGAACTCAGCCCTGATCATTTATCTGATTGTGCGTAAGCAGCGGTTAAACTAAGGTATTTTAACTTAACTAACTAAGACTCTGATGTATATCTAGTTGTTCTTGAGATGGTTACTAATTTTCTAAGAATAAATTATGGCTAAACGAGCATGCATGTGGGTCCTTGAGGCACTCCTGGCTAGGTTCGTGCGCACGGACAAGGTCCGGCCTCCGCGACCACCAGGTCCCCGCTCAGGGCTATCGCCTCGATCTCTACGGCTGCGTCCAAAGGCAACTTGCTGACTTGGTAGGTGGCACGCGCTGGGCAGTCCTTCGAGAAATCTAGAAAACGTAATTGTAAACTATATAAAAGTTTCCACACTCATACTCCTGGCACGGACAAACACAAGATAAAGACCCAAGAACAAACTTTGCGCTTAATTCACAGTCCGGGCTGGTAATCGAACCCGGGATCGAATCGCTTCGAAGGCAGGGCAACTACCATCTTAGCCACGGAGCCGTGTTTTTGGCGTATTTCTGAACTCGCCCATATATAAGTAAGCTCCCTGTGGTGCATCTACCTAATCCATGTCAAGAAGCAACGTTTAGCTCAAATATGGTGTTGGTGGTGGTATGGTGTTGTTTTAATAATTAAACGATTTTGTTTTTTCCTAAGTTGAAAAAAGTCGTATGAAACTCTACTCATTACACACACGGCAGAATTACGCCCTCGCCTACGCTTCGGGCTGCAACCCACAGAAACCCACAGATAAAGAAAATATTTTGTAATATCTGTTTACATCGTGATAAAAAAATATTATTGTAATGGAATTATTATTGTAATTCCATTACAATAATATTTCTTTATCACGATGTAAACAGATATTACAAAATATTTTGCTTATATAACACCATGGAGCATTATCATTTATATAATCACAAATGAGTTTTTTACTCGAAAAATTTATGTGCGTACTACCAGTTCTCGAAACGGTAAACGGTTTTGTTTCTGTATTTGCCATCTGCCACACAAAGAATCTTAGTGAAGAGGTATGACTCATACCTCTGCACTAAGATTCTTTGACACACTCATACCGCATGAGTGTGTCAACGTTAAAATAAAAAAGGGATCATGCTCGCAAAAAGAAACTAATCCTTCCATTAGGGGTTTCTACTTATTCTTCCCCATAGAGGAACTAAACTTTGTTTAAAGAACGTATCTATCGTTCTCGATGGAATTAAAAAAAAAATGACGTTGAATATATTTACTTATTAGCTTATTCCTCCCACTCTATCTCGCGCTTATTGGATCGCAAAACATCACTTCAGATTCCGTTATATCGGTTTCACTAGAACTACTTACATTTAGCATAAACTTGATTAACCACTTGGAAGTCGTCCATGTTGGCAAGCAAGATTGTTGTTTTGATGACTGACTCGAGCGAGGCGCCACCCGCTTCCAGGACATGCCTAAGATTCTCAAGGGCCTGCGTGGTTTGCGCCTCAGCCCCGCCGCAGACCAGCTGCGCATCTGGGTCCATGCCGAGGATTCCAGACACGTACAGCGTCTTATCCGCTAAAATAGCTTGGCTGAAAAGACATTATTTTTATCACAAGTCAGCTCAACTTTCCAATTGACTACCTTTCACATAGAACTTAAATTATACGTTCTCTAACTAAACTATCTAGAAAACAAACCGGCAAAGCAGTTCAGACAAACACGCAGATTTTATTTAATAATAAAGAACTTTTATTAAATAATACAATACTTTTAGACAGATCCTACGTATAGACTCGGAGACCTCATAAAAGCCTAAAAATGCTTTTGTCTATTTATAAAGACTGGTATTTTCGTCCAGAACTTCAACCCATTTCTGCCGACAAATATTAGAGCACTCGCAAAACTACACACTAACATTACATCTTGAAGCACTCTGTACAGCTTCTAGTCTTTAGATGCTACGTGACGACGACGACGATCGCAGCGCGATGCGCGTTGGGTTTCCCTGGGATTTATGGTATATCATTTGTAATCCTCCTTACGTGCAGGAGGAGTTCATCCACTGCTTTCGTCACTAGCACTATCCATAAATTATTTTAAAAGTACTAGTTGAATGTTTCACTTCAGTACAAGTTCTTTTTATTACTAAGGAACCATCTATAGAAGTAAATAAAAACATTGCTTCCTTCGCAGGAACCTTAATTTCGTCTACCTACCTACTACATTAGAAGAACATAGAAGTTAATAATATAAACTAATACTTCAAATAATTAAGTAATAGGTACCTATGTCGTTCTCCAAAAGTTGCTTATTTAGGTACGTACCTGTAAGGTCCCACTGGCTTGTAAACATCTGGCGAAGTTACTATGGTCTTAGTAACTTGATGAATATTCGGTTTAGAAATATTAGTTTTCGACATGTTGAGTTAGGATAAATAAAACGTCAGCCTTGGTCTTGGAAACTATATCGACTGAGTTCATTATCGATAAAAAGTCGTATTCATACGAAACATAGCTATGAATTCAAAGCGTTGTCACTTGGTAGGGTTAAAAGTTCATACGTTAATAATAGTTTTACGAATTGATAATAATTTACAAAAACATGATACCTAGGTTAACTTTGAAAATAAAGTGTAGTTAGATAAGATCGGTATTTGAATGTTTGCCTACATATTATTTAGGTACTTATTTGTTTATTTTGTTAGGAGAATTTTAGTTCAAAGATTTAGTATGTGTCAATCAGCTGGTGTCAATCAATACTGAGATCGACAATATCAAATGAGGTCAAAATCAATCGCGCAAATTCGGCAATTTAAAGTAAGACGCGTGCCTAAACCGAAATCGGAGCTCGGCCTCGTTTGTTAGGATTAACGAATAGGCATTTTTATAAACGGCACCAGAGCCTACGCCCAAAACTCAGTACAGGTAGTCAGGGCTACTATGGTGACGAGAATGGTGGAGAAGAGTTGACCTGAACTGCGAGCAGCTGATAAGACTAAAGCTAAAAATTGAGAAAACACGGTATTGAGCCACCTAAAATTCCAGAAAGCTTCAGGATTGTCACACCTATAATTGCCTCGGCTCAAATCATAACAATGAACAAAGTGATTAGCATGTACTTTTGTTCATAGGCATTTAAATGCTAGGTTAAAAAAAAATCATCATTGTATTTTTGGTTTGAGCTGGTGACTAGGGATTGCAATCCTATTATTATTTCATTAATTGCTTACACCGAATCCGATAAAAGTTTAATGTTGCACGATTCCCGGTCCGTTCATCCGAATTGCAATCCCTATCTGTAGGTACTTATTTTACTTTAAATAATTTTGCCTCTTACTTTGAAACACTTAATTATATACATTTGAATGGCACTATTGTTCCGCATGGTTTTACCAAGTCATGGCCTTTTTTTATTTTTAGGCGGTTATTGGAATAGGCGATCAGTGACTTTGTGGGGCCCAGGACTAATACTCCTTGGCAGCCCTATCTAAATAGTCAACTAATTACTATTTTGTCATAATTCATAAAACTGCAACCTTATAGTAGGATTTTTTTAAAACATAATTCTTTCTTTAGTATTCACAGCGTTGTCTATTCTGTCGTCAATGGGAGCTGGGCCCTTTATATGCACGGGGCCCTGGCCTGGGCTGCAGCCCAAAAAAGTTTTATAGATTCGCCCTGAGTTATAATATTGTATCAAAAAAACTCAAGACTTGTACTTAGGTTCCGTGCGCGAGTCCATAACGTGCTCAACGCGCTCTCTGACATTTGCAACACGAGATGTCACTGTCATTGTCAAATGTTAATCAATCAATGTGATGTAAACAAAAGGCCAAAAATAAGAAGATGTATTGTCAACGAAATTTATAGAAAATGAAACTGGAGTGAAATTAACAAATTAGTTTATTTGCTGTTAGTGAATTTTTAAGCACAATATATATTAAAAACCTAAACTCTGCTTGGTCTGTAATTATAAATATTCGTTTATTCTTTTCCCTAAACCTGTTTCTAATTATTCCTAACCAAAAATTTTTTTTCAGATAATATGCAAAGGTTACTTTCTGTAGCGAAGACGTTCTCGTCTCTAATCAATTTACAAAGCACAATGAGTATGCAGCAGTCACTATTCAGTACATTTCAAAATCCTGCAGTTAATGCGAGATTGCTTGCGCCATTCAGTCCCATGCTTAATTCTTTTTGTGGATTCAAAGTCAAAGGATATGTAAGGAGGAGATGCAAATCTTGTTACATAGTCGTCCGCGACGAAAGGATTTACAATATATGCCCAAAATATCCTCGACACAAGCAGATGTCTATGAAACCGAAGCCACATAATACTTGGATTCTGACACATGCAACTCAAAGCAAAGTCCGGCCATGGTAAGATACAGCATCATGTAGATTCAGATTCAGATTCCCCACAGTGAATTCCAGTGTGGGGTTAGGACTATGTATTTAAGAGTTGGTAGAATATAACTAGTATGATAAAAAAATAAACAATTAGATAAAATATTTTGCATTTTATTGTTCTCTGCTATGCTAATAAAATAAGGCATCCTAAAAACATCTACTAAGTTAATTAAAATTTATCATGAACTCAATTTAATATATAGCAAAGTAATATTCTAATTTTAAGTCAATTTATGCATATGAAAAAATCACAACACTTCATTCAGGTTGATTCAATCAAATCAGTAAATTTTATTCAGAGAATAAATTGATGATGGTACAATTTACTAACTCCAGTAATAGATTGCCAGTTACTTGAGTTAGTAAATTTTACTTAATACTTTTTAATATATTGTAAAATTTATTCAATTACTTTTGTAAATTTTTGTGTATTCCAAGAATATTTAATGATGTCATCTGTACACCAAAAATTAAATGGATTAATGAATAATAATTGAGGCTAGATTTTAACTTTTCCAATGTTTAATGTAGCCACAGTAATTTTTTGGGAGGGGGGCATTTGTGCAGGTAACTAAGTCTTCAGCTCTTAAGGTTATATAATATGAAAATATAGTTTTATATTCCTTTTTGCTGTGTACCATACAATTTTGGATTGACAATTTAATTTCCTAAATACTTAATATCCCCTCTCCTGATTCTATGTTGGGTACATTTTTATTTAGCATATGTTTCCCAAATTGTTCTTGAAACTAAATTAACCTTATTTGGCAACCACTAAAACGCAAGACATCAAGAAAAAATTACTCAACAAACTTGTTTTTTTTTTATAGATTTTGGACACCCATGTTGTTTGTGTCCTTTATTTATTATTATGACTCAATATAACCCTTTGTAAGGTAATCAAATTTGTTTGCATTATTTACAAAGGTGTTTTTATAAACATGATAAGAATCCTTATTCAATTAAATACGTTATTCATCACAAGTACCTTTATTATTAACAGTAATATCTACTACAGTAAATGTATACTACGACAATACAATTATCCCTGTCATTGTAAGTTTCTGGGTGTAATACTAGACTCAAAATCAACAGGTCACCCTCACTGCGAATACGTAGTAGCCAAATACGGAGAAAATATTAATATACTGAGATGCCTCTCGGGCATCTCATAGGGGCTCAGCCTCTCTTATTAAAATTAGTATCATAATGCATTAATCAGAAGTTTACGGGATCACGGTACTTTTCTATTGGAACCCGGTAATATAGCTGCATTGAAAAGATTACACACATTACAATCAAAACCAATGAGGATAGTTATGGGGGCTATGAAACCTAGCCCCATCAACGTACTACAAGTGGAATGTGGCCCACCACTTCGTTTAAGGCGTTAACTCTTATCTGATCGATTTTATTTCCATGCTCTGCAGTGTCTGCAGTTATCTAACCATCAGATTCATTGTTTTCATTAATTCATTATATTGGAAATTTTAACAACCACTATGTTTAGTTAGTAGCTACAAACAGTTCCAAAATATTGTGGCACCCACCCAGATGTGGAACTTACCCGTTTTCAAGTGTAACTATAAAGCCCTTGTAATGCCGGCTTCTATTATATTTGATTTGAATATTTATTCCAATGATCTTGAAACTAATGCCAACTTAAATTTCACCATCGATGATCGCTGCCATGGTTGTCATAAACTATACACTGACGCTTCTAAACTTCTAACAGGGGTAGGTGTCTCTCATAAAAAAATTATTGTACCAATTAAATACCCAACCGAGATTCCTATTTTTACTGGAGAGTGTTATGGCATTGTGAAAACACTGGGGTGCATTATTATTATGAAACTTATAAACACGGTTATCTTTAATGACTCAACAGCAAGTCTACCACAACCACGACTCCTTAAGAATTTTTCGGAAATCTTGTTTTGAAGTGATTGGCGTTAAAAAATATTGATCGGCAGCATCGTTTAACCTAATGAGAGTGATATTGAAGATTAATTGTTTCTTAACAATGGCAGTGATGATGAATTGTGCGTGGAAGACTTTAGAACCTATTCAGATGCCGAAGAAATCCTGGAACTTGAACAGCCCGTCTTATCGCAACTAATGGGATCGATTTCTTTTATGGTGATTTTCTCGCAATGATTTGCGTTTTAATCAATTATTAAGCCGTTAAATTATTCCAGAGGTAGGCGAGAACCGAGCAATCAAAAGTTTCTGCTTGGAAGGAGATTGGGCTCTATTCAATTTTCCCACATCCATACAGGACTTCTAGGAAGATTCTTTTGTATACCTATTTTTGGGCGACAAACGGTTCGAAACAGATTTCTTCTAATATTTAGATACTTACCTCTACTTCAGATCCGTGGTAGCGAGTTTTGATCTATTGCATAAAATACGTAGCGTCATTGATTACCTACTACTTCAAAATTGACCTCTGTTAAAGTATTACCCAGGCAAAGAGTTGTCGCTGGATAAGAGCATGGTGGTGTGGACAGGATGTCTGCAATTCAGGCAGTATATCCAAAATACATTTCATAAGTACGGTATGAAGTTATGACATGAAGCACTGACTGAGAACGATGGACTTGTTCTGAAATTCCATGTATATGCTGGAAGCCAAGATACCGATGTGGCAGGAAAAGAGTATGCGCAAAATTTTGTCATGCAGCTGATGCAATGTAAACTTCACAATGGCCATGCGCTATACATGGCTAACTACAACAGTTTCAAGTTGGCAAAACATGTTCTACATAACAAGACCTTACTGGTCTGGAAACTTGCGTATGGAAGACAGGGGAAAATGTATCGCTAATTCGGGAAGGTGTAGGTACATATGTCGAGAAAAGAAAAGATAAGTGCCCAGTGATTGTTGTACATCAGCAGTCAGCTCAGTCACTTGACATTTTATTAGTCTGAAAGAAAATAAATATTCTGGGCAACCGAAAATTACACTGTACGATTGCGGCTTCGCTGTATTAAAATGATCTATCGCCAAAACCTAGTAGAGAATCTAGCTAGTTGTCTAACTCCAAGTAGAGAAATAGCGAGTGATACCTACAATGCTGCATAAAATCAGTAAACTACAGAAAGGAAGTCAACGGCTTTACGAAACGTAAAATGTGTCGTGTGTGTTCGAAAACGCAGACTCCACATGGTTTTACCAAATGTTAGCTACATTCAACAAACCCGGTCTATGTTTCGACTATTTCAACACATACCAGACGCTCTAATCTTTATGTAGATAGATACCCACATTATACGGTACCCACAATTTATATTTTTTAATAAGAATTGATTTCGAACTTTAAGAATTGTTTTTGAAGGTTTTTCTTATTTTATGCGATTTTAATAATGTTCCTTGTGTCTTTTTTATAAGAATTGATTTCGATTAAACATATTGAATTGTTTTAAAAGTTATTTTGTTTTATATGGTTGTATTGATGTTTACATGCCAGATAATTATGAAATTGAATGTTAGTATTACAATTTTGTAGATGTTGAGTTGTTTCTTTTTATTAAACCTTTACAATAAGTAAAACCAGATTCGCGGATGTGCGAACTACGAAAAAAAATTCCAGTCCCAGTGCCGTGCAAATACGCGGCATTTTTTTTAACTAATTTATTACTAAGATTTAGAAATAAGTATTAGTTATATATATAATAAGTTATAACTTACTTACTGATTTCATATTTTCAGAAAAATAATAGATAACACTTCGGCTAGATTAATATAGTATAAGCCGGAACAAAAACAAAGAGAATATTATTATTATTTATAATAAAAAGATTATTGCAACTATACTTTTTTAAGCGAAATACTTTTAGTGCTTCTCTGGATTTGAGTGAGCGATTATCGGATTTAAAGTCAGCTTCTGTACAACTTTAAGATTATTATAATGTATTTTATAAATGTTGAAAAAAAGTAGCTGACCGACAGCAGCCTTCTTAATGTAAATTGCCCAAAAACTCAGCATTTACCTTTTTTAAAAATCACAAAAAAAAACATGAATCAATCCATTCACAAACATATTGTTAGTCAGTAAGTGGACCATGTTGAAATTATATAATAAAATCTTTTATATTCTGTAATTATTCTGAACGATAATTTTATCGTCCACCTGAAACTGAACTTCAACTGAAAATTATTACATAATTGAAAATTTCTAAGAGGTCTGCATATTTTAACTTTTAACAAACATTTCTACTTTGAAGTCCTATCTGACAAATCAGTCAGTTCTAATATTTATATATAATAATTTGTCTCTCATGTTCATGTTCTTTCTTATCTTGAAGGTTCAGGATCTGAAGAGTTCATGATGCTGCAACACAATAATAGATTTTTACCAAAGCCATTTTTTTCATCTAATTTATACAGAAGTTGAAAATAATTTTAAAACTCACTTGATCCTTTCAAAATTGTCATTGATATCATCAATTTCGATAACCTCTGGACCCACTGTAAGGATTTGGACATCATCATCACTATCATCAACAACCAGTGATATGACTTCATTCTCACTCTGATCACTTGTAACGGAATCATCACTTTTATTTGGTTGGGCGTTACTATTTTCAGTTTTAATTCCTGCAATTCCTGCAATAAAATATGATTTGTTTTATATATTATGTTTTATATAATACTGCAATTTTTTTATATGGAGATTATATTTAGCTGTACTTTCTTTTGTACTTGATAAACATGTCATAGCTTCTGAAATAGTCAAAGCCAGCCTCCAATGTTCCCACTGCAGGGACACCGGCCTACTCTTGTTGATTGAGAATGAATAGGTTTTAACCAACCAAATCTGGATTGGTAGATGTCACATGTCTTCGAATTTTTGAAGCCTTGACTCCAAAAATTGCCCCGGTTTCCTCACAACTTACTTTACTTTCTCTCCTTGATTTTAGCAACGCATTTAATAATGTCGATTATGACATTCTTCTTGGAATTTTACGCACTCTTAACATATCTCCAGCGGTAATTGATTGGTTTCATAGTTATCTTTATGGACGCCGGCAGCGTGTACGCATCGATGATACTCACTCATCCTGGTGCGCTATATCAGCTGGTGTTCCACAGGGCGGCGTTTTATCACCTCTTTTATTTGCCATTTTTATTAATTCAATCTCTCATAAACTTTCTTCATCTTACCACCTCTATGCAGACGATCTCCAAATATATTCTCAAACCTCTCTATCACAACTGCCATATGCCATCAATAATATGAATAAAGACCTTCAACAAATTCTTGACTGGAGTAGATGTTACGGTTTGAAAGTCAATCCAGTAAAAACTCAATTTATAATAGTAGGGAGTCCTAGAATGATCCCGAAGATTGATTGGACGACTCTCCCGCAGGTTGTGTTTGACGGTATTCCTGTCTTACCAAGCATGACAGTCAAGAATTTAGGAATTATTTTAGATAGACAAATGTCGTGGGCACCTCAACTATCTGAGGTGAGCCGCAGAATGTTTGCTTCTGCTGCATCTCTCAGACGACTCCGTAACTTCCTACCAACGGCTACCAAAACTGCGATTGCACAATCCCTTCTTCACCCGATTTTGGATTATGCCGATTCTTGTTATTTGGATTTGACTGAAGAGCAATTTGACAAACTTGAGCGTCTACAAAACCTATCTATTAGATTTATATTCGGGCTACGAAAATACGATCACGTTTCCGAGTTTCGTAAGAAGCTCAAGTGGTTACCCATTCGACTCCGCCGGAATACTCACATTCTTACACTACTGTATAATATTTTGTTTTCTCCCTCTACACCTCCTTATCTCAAGTCTCGTTTTCAATTTCTACATCTTTCTCATTCGCGTGATTTGCGTTCGTCTGAAACGCTTCAGCTGCAGACCCCTGAGCACACTTCTACTTTCTACGGTAACTCTTTTACAGTTCAGGCTGTCCGTCTGTGGAACGCTTTGCCCGTAGTTATCAGACGCGCTAAGTCCCTTCCAATCTTTAAAACACTGTTAAAGGAACATTATTTGTCGTGCTGCCGTTGATTTGTTGCCTTATTTATTGTATGTATTTTATATTATTATATAAATATATATATATTATATATATATATATATAATATATATTAGGTATAAATATAATATTTATGTAGGTTTATTAATACATGTTATATTATTTTAAATTATTTCGTAGTATATTAGTTACTTTAATATAGATACACCCAATGCCCCTAGTAATATCCGTTACTTCTTGTCCATCCAAGGTTGTCTGTAAGAGATCGCTTTAAAGCAATAAGACCGCCCATTGTTTCACATTACTTGTGTTATATTATTTTGTTATGTGTTGTTTTGTTATGTGAGCAATAAAGTGTTATCTATCTATCTATCTATCTATCGAGAACATGGTATAGCACACAAAAAAAATTCTAGTAAAACACTCATTGGTGTATGTGTGGGTTTCAAACCAGCTACTTTCAGATTGAAAGTCGGTGTCCCTGGGCTACTACGCCACCCGTTTGAATAGTTTTTTTTTTTTTTTTGTTAACATAAGGAGGAAATTCTCAGTTTAGGGCACATTTTATTTTTAATGTTTGTTACACTAACCAATAGCAATAGTTGATTGGTATAAGCTTTTTTTTTTACGTGATTGTTACACACTATCAAATAGAAAGGTGCTTCAAGGCAGACCAAAATAAATTTGAACAGACAATTCCACTGCTAAATAAAAAAAAATATTTGAAATAAGCTTTTACATTTTTAATTAGTCAGTTGGTATACCAGACAGTTATAACATAAGTTGTTTATTTTAAGCTACCTGCTTTTATTATTAAATTTATTTTCTTGTAATAAAATGTATAAATTAAAAATACCCATTTTAGGTCAAAATGGATAGTTCGGCATGAAATAGGTATTTTCTATTCCATATTATAAACCAAAATCTACCTTTAGCTGGAAAAAGTGGTGTATCACGGCGCACACGTCTACGTCTTGTTCGATCGGTGCACTTAACTTGAGTCATGCTTTGAAAGTCAATGGAGTAGAGTGCACCAGCAAGTAATAGAGTGCATTCACCACCATGGTTGTTAAATGCTGTTTCCAAATCAACATTACTTCGCTCATCATATTTCCACCATCCTAAAAGAAAAATTTGTTCATGGATACTACTTATTTTATATGAAATTATAACACATTACTTTATAATCCTGTCCATAGATAAATCTCCGATTACCCAGACCTTTAAGGCGCTGCAAGATAATCACAGGTATATATTTCTTTGAATATTGACTGGTCCATTTTCTAAAATTCTTTATTAAATTTCATGTTTTTTTGACAATTTGACTTGATCATGTTATGTAATGCAAAGTACACCTTTGTGAAAGTTTAATAGCTCGTTTTTAAACACAAAGCTTTTAAAGTGTAGTTATCTAAGTCTTACCTACCATTTCTTCCTTCATAATACCATTGGTATTCAATTTGAGATTCCTCTGTAGTTAGTAGTTGTGGGGAGGATTTTTCCAACAATATAGGGTGATCTAGGTAATCAGGAGGGATCTCAGCGCGGCACATTGCACATTTTCTATTCTGAATTGCAACACCCTGTAGAGAGTGTAATAGATAAGTTCCAGAGCATGCAACCTCTGCATTACAGTAAATGATAGGAAACATTATTTATTACTTATTGTGTATAACACAAACCATGATTGGAGATATCACCCACCTTTACACATAGAAAGCAAAAGATATGGCCACAGGGTAGCTGAGTTGGATGGTGGCACTTTTGTAAGCATACTGCACAATCTTGTTCTGAAAAGATATCCAATTAGAGCAGATAAATCTCGACGAAATAGCTTAGATTATAAATTTCTTTTTTAGCCTTACCTTGTTGACTCATAATAAGCGTTGGTCTTTCAGGTAATTAGATAAATATCCCCGCTAAAATCCATCAGTAAGATGCATCGATAAATGTATGTTCTTCTTTTTCTTCTTCTGTTGTATTGTATGGCTTCGAATGTGTTGTAAATAGTGGCTATGCCTAGTCAGAGTCACAGACTAATTTATTAGTGTACTACGAGGTACATACGGCATTCTCGATGTGTACTATTAGAAAGATCGATGTCAGTGATGGCAGTAAGTCAATGTCAAAAATCTTTATTTCCGTTGAATTCTTAAACTACTTGGAAACGTCAATTTCTTTTTTTAAATAATAAATATGTACCTACTAGACAGCATGCATTCTTATTACTTTCTTTTCGCGTGCATGATCCCTCTATCAAAGTAAGTAAATCTATTAATATTATCCTTATTACGATTTAAATAGATATTACAAAATATCTTGCTGTTCGTGGAGCAGTTATAATCAATAACTGTGTAATACGCTTTTTATCTATATTTATCTATATTAAATTCCTTAAATATGATTAAAATCTTTGGATCGGAAGCTTGGTAGCATTCTTAGGAAGCTTGTTATAGAAGCGTATACAATTTCCCATAAAGGTCCATTGATTTTTTGCAAACTTTCGATGAAGTGTAACATGAAGGCCTTATAATAAAACTGGGCTATAAAATAGAAATTACCGAAGTCGTATGAAGAGAGTCAAATTTTCTTTAGAGTAAGACAAAAACAGCAGCCTAAAAATTTTGGAGTACTATAAGGTAGCGTGTTTGGTCCGATCCTGTACCTCCTGTATGCAAGTGAGCGCCCTGAATTAGCAAAATAACTATATTCGCTGACAAAATACTTCCATAATGGCTATAGATAATACTGATGCAGAAGCCGCAGAAAAGGTTCAAGAAACTGTTAACAAATAATGTCAATTAACTGTCAACAAAAATCCACGATAAGACTAAACGTTGGAACATCAAGCTCAATTAATCAATATATGTATATGTATGTACTACCCAGCGTCCAATAACAATAAGCCCATACTATACGCAAATACGGCGAAGTATTTGAGCATGACGCTTGATGCAAAGCTCTGCTGGAAAGCAAACGTCAGAAAGAAAAAAGAAAAGCTAGAATTATGGCTGCTCGGAAGAAAATCTAACCAGTCAGCACAAAACAAAATTATTTTATATATTCTCAAGTCCTGATGCCAGTATGGACATATGGCATAGTTCTGGGCTGGACCAAAAAAACGAACTCTCAAAGCATACAACAATCTCAAAAACAAAGTTCACAAGGGAATCGTAAATGGTTGCATTTTCGATTCCCCTAAGAACTGACAACCTTCAAGAATTACGACCTTCACCGGGATCTTAATATACAGGGTGTCTACGAAGTTATCCAAATATATGTAGAGGCTTACCAACAAAGACTTCATCATCATGTTAAGTACTAAGCCTTTTGAGCTATTGTAGTATTAAGTGCAGTGAAAGTGATAGTTGTACAAATTACGAACTAACAAAGAACACTTAAACAAGGTGCCTTCTCCAGAAACAGTAAGGTGCCAATGGACACATTCTTGGAAATTATCTAGATAGCAAATATTTTAAAGTTGGATCGTATTAAGTATAAACAAATCAAAATCAATGTCATATGAAAAAATAAAAAATTCATGCTCAATGTTGAAATTTTTACGGTGTGAACAAAAACAGCCACATTGACACCTTGCAATTTTTTTTGTCGGTTAACATGGTTATTATAACGATTTGTTACCTCGGTATCGACTTCCCTCATTTTCGACCATGAATTGGCTTAGAGTAGGTACAGTTAGTGAAATAAGTGTTTTAGTTTTTTTGTAATTAATAAAGTAATTAACGTTAATAAATTTAACTGTTTTAATAAGTCTTCGTAGTTTTGTTTTATTATTACTTATGAGGTAATTACTTAATCATAATCTCAGTATAATTACAAATGTCTTAGTTACAATCTATAAATAAGAACGAATACTTACAAATAAAATGGTTAGTTACGAACGTAAAATCGCTTGGTAATTATTAATTACCAAGCGATTTTACGTTAGTTAATCTTTTTATTGAGGCGACTATACTTATTAAACAAGCAGTGGTTAGGAGAATATTTTAAATATATTAGTTATTAAACGCAGAAAATACGAACAACTAACCATGTAGTCGCATGGCATAGTCGCTTATATAAAGATAACCAAGCGACAGACCTTTCTTTGAGTATGCTCAAAGACTACGAACACTGACATTAAATAGATAATGATTTGAAATATGATTAAAAAAAAAATGCAAAATAATGGATGATTATATTTTACTTTTCATAAAAAGACTGTCATAGGACAGTCTAAATAAGAAAAATTTAGAATTAATTAATTCAGTTAGGTTCTTTTGAAAAATTGGTATTCTGATTTTAAAAAGATTCTGTGGTTAAGTTTATATGATAGTCAAGTACTTTTTAGATATCAACACACACATATTTGAATTATTTGTAGTTTGTTACCAAGACATTTGTAATTTTAATTTATGATAAAGTACATTCTTAATAAGTAACAATAAAATGATACTATGATTAAAACTGTTATACTTATTAACGTTAATTATTGTTATAAATATTGTTTATTTTAAACCTAAAACACTTATTTCACTATTCTTGAAGTCAATTCACTGTGGAAGCCAAGGGCAGTCTATACAGCTAGAGACAATACCGAGGGTAGTCGATACAAAGGGAATCAAAAATGGGGTAACAAACCAATAAAACAACATTTACAGTAGAAGTGGCCATTTAATCATCATATTATAAAACATTTAATAATACACCGAGTAATATGGAATGAAGTACCAAAGGAAATTTAACTTCTTACTTTCATCTTACACTATGAAATTGAAATATGTTAAGAGATAACTGAGAACTTTACTTGTCTTTTACTTTGATCAGATCATTGAGATCTAGTGCTACACAAATTTCCTTGGATTCAGTGCGTGGATTTCTATCCAAGATTTCTGTTATCGGGTAGTAGTTCTCACGGTTGTCAACATTCCACCCAGAGTACTGAAAAAATAAATATGCATACAAGATTTTGCTTATCACTATATTGAATTCAAAGTCTTAGTTTTTACTTATTTCTTTTACATCTGGCTTGCACCTTTATGTGATAAGAAAATAATTATTTAGGTTGTAACTTACCACACATGTACACTTGTGCAGAACTTTTCCATTGGATTCCATTGGTATAAACTTCTGCAGTAGTGCTTTTCCATCAATTTTCCACAAATTAATTTCATCCAATTTAGAAATAACTGTATCCCCATCCCATTTCACATCAGATTTCAGAAGAACAAAGTTTCCAGACTGCAAAGAAAATAAAAATCATTAAACATCAACATAGTATATATAATTACAGTTATAAATACAATAACTGTGAAAAAGCAGGGACCCGGAACTAGAATTACATACATGGAAATGCTTTGGTACATCCTTAGATTGGCTTGAATCAGATTTATTGCCATCTGATCCATTTTTCTCATCATCAGAACCCTCTTCCTCATCAAGATCTCCCTCCTCATCCTCTACTTCCTCCTCATCTTCACCCTCGCCTTCTCCTTCACTCTCTTCTGATGATTCCTCATTCTTACGCTTCTTTTTGGTGTTGTTAACAGCAGGTTTGGGGGCTCTTTTGCGACCAGGTCGCGATGCTGGCTCATTCTGCAATGCAAATATTAGTATAATAAGTCATACAACATTGATATCAAAGATTTTTTTAGTCCGTAAGCTTCAAATTTTAAACAAACAAATCATAATTATATTACAAAGAATGAAAACTGTTTCATCACATAAACAAGGCACCATTTGATCATTAATGAGGTAACCAGGTACAAAGTGATATCTATATAATCCAGTCTGCCACTGACTTCTTATTTATAAACCCTAGCATACTGAGGATATGAGTTTTGAAGTAAATATAACAGGTTGTGGCTGAAAGTTAGAAACAAAAGAATTTATACAATGAATTTGGTATAAATACATTCACACTGATATACCTAAACCAAACCATCAATTCCATTTTTTAATCAATATGTAAAAATGGGCAATTATAATGTACTAAAATTATAGGACCCAACCGCTCGCATTTATGGCTATAACAGGAATTTTAACTGAACAGTTAGTTATATCGTAGACAGGTACAAGAAATCGACCTAACCTAGAGACTAAGTCTTTGATAGAGATAGCACAAAAATACACTAAAATACAGACGTTTATGAGACTGCGATCATGGTTGATAGGTACGAAAGAGTCGAAAGCCAGTTACTCGACGTGGAAATAATATGGTATGGTACTTACAGAATCGGCGTCCGGCGTCCAATCTTCACCAGAGTCCTGGAACTCTTCTGGTTCTGCAGCGTGTTCAGAACCTTCGGAATCATCACCTTTCTTTACAGATTTCCTTTTACGCATTTTAAGATTGGTTCTGAGTTGTTACGAACAAGATAAAATGGTTTTATATCAGACTTTTATTCAACCCACGCCAAATCCAAAGGCAAAGCAAAGCGGGCGGGCGGGCGAACGAACGATCTGTCACACCAGCCCCGAGCGAGCGTGCCCCAGAAAGAGCGGGATCTACGGATACATCGAACGAATGATATTATATTTATAAGCTGGTTTATTAGAGAAACGAATCTAAAATGGCGGCTTATACTTGCGTTGACAGATGGTACAATTAGCAAATACAATTATGTGTACTAGTCTTCAGATTAATATAAAAAAAATGAAATAAACTGTCAGGTTTAAAAATAATCTATACATCTAGATATCCGCTAACTCTTAAACGCAACGGATTTTATGCGGTTTTCACGGGTAGTTTCTGATACGCCACTCATGCTGTACTAACCGAGGGTAACCGCTGCGGGTCGCTAGTGTAAAATATACGCGATATTCGTTAACATTATTTATACCAACATTCATTCACCACAAATACTGCTGTCGGTAAAAATACTAAAATGGCTATTCATACAATAATATAAAATGTGAGACATAAAAAAGAATTAGTGGTAAAAAAAAATAATATTACCTTTTTTTAGTTTTGTGCTCATTAATAATCTCCTGGCATCACGAGCATTACTAAAACTCGAACGGATGAAACACGTGATTAAAAATTCTTAAAAATATTTCATCACGTGTTACACTATTTGACGTGCATCAATAAGAATAATTTTCCCTCGCTTAACAAAACATATTTAATTCCCAAACGTTCAAACACGAAACTTACTGCAAAAATAAAACTAAACCGCGGAAACAATAAATAATAAAAAACAGAGAACAGTAACAATAACAAGGATCACTTATGAGTAAATTCCTAATTCAAAAATTCAAAGCCTAATTCAAAATTTATAAGAGGATTACTTTTTTATTGCTGCCATGATCCCGTTCACAAACAATCAAATGTTACTTCTAAGTCTAAGTAGTATACATCTTATTATTTATTAGTGAAAACTGACAATACGCCATTTTATCATTAACTCCCTCATAATTATAATATTTTTATTTTATGATTTATATCTCCGGTAATCACTGAACTCGTCATGACAGCGTGAAGGAAAATCGAAACTGATCTGATTTTTTTCTGCGTACGGTACGCGTGTAAGTAAGTATAGACGGCACGAGTGTGCAAGCGAGGCGCAATCATTAGCGCCGCCATTTTAGATTGGTTTCTTTATTTAATCAGGTTATGCAAGCGTTCGTTTTGCTGTGTTGTTGTACTAATATTTACTCTGCGAAGTCTGTGGATAGATGTTAAAAAATTATTTAGGAGTATTTATGAACTTGCTAAATGAACTGGTCCTGTTCCTGGACCAACCTGGACAACTGAAATAATTTTACAACAAAAGTACTTAATACTTAAATTAGATGCGAAACAATTATATTTTTTCGCGTAACGTCATTGACAAAGGATGAAAAGTGATGCACCTACACTCTCAATCTATGATGATTCACCATGCAAAAGATTTCTTAAAGTTATAAAATTGCCTTAATTTCCTGTGAAGCCATGTAAAAATAAAAAATACACGTAATAGCCATCGTTAAAACTGACCACCGAAGTTTTATTTGTGGAATATAAAAAAAAAAACAACTATTTATAATTAATAGTTATTAATAGTTAATATAAAATAAACCACAAAACATAGAAAAACTGTAAATCATTTATTGTAAATTATTATCAATAGTTGTTCTATTTTTTATATTCCACAGTTGCCATCTAGTTGCCCTAAGTATTATTTATTATATTGTCAAAAACGTCTCTTTACATTTTTCTTGTTAATTAAACCCTATATAAAATACATGATAGATATATCTACATCTTATTTTCTTTTACTATTTATTTCTTGAATAGAGTTTGTATCGAACGACAGTAGAAAGGGCGTTCACATTATTTGCATATTTATAATAAATGAGACGTGAATATAATCAATGTGGGCTTTTCGCGGCCATGTTTCCAAAATCGATACTGATACTGATAGACCAATTTGTCTGTGTAACGGCGAAAATAGGAACTACGGTTGCCCTATTGAAATGACATTTTTACAGTGTCTGCTACTTTCGAGTGTTTTGTTTTTAATGTTAAACGTTAAATATGCCGAAAGCTATAAATAAGACGCTAGGTATACGAGTAGCATTCTAAAAATGAAATCATTTTTTGATGAAGGAGCTTGTCAGCAGGCTCCAATCATTCCATTTCATCATACAAACAGATTTTGGCCGCTGCAGGTTAGTGTTGTCAGTTGTGATAACTAATAACCCAATAATTATGAATGATTCAGTGCACTTCTTTGTTTTACTAGTGAATACTCGTCTATATTCCTATTACTTTCACTTAGGAAGAGAAATGATTGTAACTCTAAAACTACATGTGTTTTACACTTGTAGCCTATCCGCTTATTTACGAATTATAAATATGTAATTCAATTATAAAATTGCCAAGGAAAGAAAACGAAAAAGTTACTTTGATTTGTTCAAGTCGATGATTTTGACATGGAAGTTATCAGGCGTAATGCCTGCCGTCTCGGAGATTAGCCGCAAAAATGTTAAAGTTAATATACTTTATTTCCATTGAATTCTTAAATACATACTTTTTTTCATTTATTTATTGTATTTAATTTTGTTACAAATGTTAACTTTTAATTAGCATATTATTAACCACTTAGGTTGAGGACAATCCTATTATGAATCTTAACCGGTATATGTAGGTATATAATATCAGAAAGCAGACATGAGAAAGGTAATTACTTATTTATTTATTAAGGCAACGCTAACAGCACACATAATAGATATAAGATTATCAAACATTATTATTATAATACATTGTATAGAATGTGTGCCAATTAGAGGCTTGCACAACATTCTCCGCATACATCCGGCGATAGCAAACTAAAATAAAATAGAAAAACAAAAATAGAAAAAATGTACGAAAATTAAAACTAAGATACAAAATAAAATAAAAACAAACAAATATAAAAATGATAAAATAATAACAGTTGATAAAATAATACTACTTACATACAAGTAAAATATTGATAAGGTTAAGACTTGGAAACGTTATTTATAATAAAATCGGAGGATACAGTTTGAATTTACAACTACATAATCTATCATCAACATCCTAAATTTAATTATACCTTGATAGCTAAAGGATCACAGAATGTTGAGTTTGGTGATGTTGAGTTTGAAGACTGACGCATTGCTTAGTTCCCTATTAAGCAATGCGTCAGTCTGTTTTCACGTAAAACAGATTGCCGTGTCCACGACACAGCCACACCCCAATTTTTTTACTACTGTTGTGAGGGATGAGCTACATGCCCATCCCTCATAACTGATAAGAGCGAAAGTAATCACTCAACATCAAGAGTGATTAGTTCCGCTCATAACAGCAATAAGATTTAAAACCTCGCTGACCAAAGCACGAAGAGACCCAAGTATTTGTTACGCCCGTCGCCGGGACCGGATTGTTATGTTTCATGCATCTGTGATTACACCGGCACCCACACCCTTTTGCCTTTCTTTGTTTTGTTTGTTTCCATTCTTTACGTCAGTTGATTACGTCATCACTCATCAAACAAGCAGAAAATACACTGCTGAATATAACATAGATAGGGTGTCACCACAAAACAAAAATACCTGTCAATATCGACTTAGCTGCTACATTGGATGTCATGAATAAAATAACCAGAAGCGCACAATTTGCAACTAGGAAATAACAAATGACTTGACAAGTATCTAGCTTGATTACTAATTTGGTATATAAGCGCCGTTAAATAAAACGACAAATGCCTATCCAGTGTACTACTAGTAGAGATCAGTGAATGAGAATGAAGTCAAGTCAATCAAGCAAGACATCCATTGCGACAATCAGACATCGCAAAAACAAAAAACAAGTCGCAGTATATCGAATCTTGAAGATAAAATTGTAATTTGCGAAATTATTGTGTGCTTCGAAGTTCAACATGAAATTCCAGTATAAAGAAGAGCATTCGTTCGAAAAGAGGAAGACTGAAGGCGAGAAAATACGCAGGAAGTACCCCGACCGTGTCCCAGTCATTGTGGAGAAAGCTCCAAAAGCTAGACTCGGAGACCTCGATAAGAAGAAGTACTTGGTACCATCTGATCTGACTGTTGGCCAGTTTTACTTCTTGATCAGGAAGCGCATACATCTGCGTCCAGAGGATGCTTTGTTCTTCTTCGTCAACAATGTGATCCCTCCAACATCGGCCACAATGGGCTCTCTTTACCAAGAACATCATGATGAAGATTTCTTCCTCTATATTGCATTCTCTGATGAAAATGTTTATGGATATTAATATCATATAATCCTTTTTAGTCTTTGTTGAAATATCTGACCATATGGTGAAACTTTATTTTAAGGCTTAGTAATAATTATGTATGTATGATAAATGGTTTTATTACAATTATTGGCTGTATCACTTTATTTTTAATATTACATAGGCATCACTGAATATGAGAATAACGTTCCAATGTTTTCATTTCTTTGTTTGGTTTAGGAAACTACAAGTGTATGAAGAAAAATAAATAAAAATACCATATCTGCTTTTCATTTAGCCCCAGTAATGTATATTGGTCCTCAGAACTCCCTATTAGGAAAACTAGAGAAATAGGCAATGATAGGTTGTAACTTGTATGATGACACTACAATTTTAGTAGCACCTTTGTTCAATGTGCATCAGGGGTAACAAGCACATCTTATATCTTCATAGGATTGGGGACAGAGGAAATGGCTTGCATTACTGCGGCCAGGCTAATAACTGCTTGCCTAGTACAATTGAAATACAATGCTGGGTGCATTTTATGTTACAGAGTTCCTGTTTGAAGTGTGTGAATGTTGATGATATCACAGCTTTATTTTCCAGGATAGAGCTTACAAAATTATCCATAGTAACACTGCCTTCTGCACTGTAGGTTGTGGGTTGTGTGTTCCATTCCCACCCAGAACATGCATTGTGTCTAATAAATGTATGTACAAATAAAATTATTGTATTAGTGATGTAGTTCCCATAGTACAAGTATTTATTAGTTTGGGGCTAGATGGCAATATGTGAAATGTCCATTAATAATAAATTTTCCATTAGATGTTGATGTTGATCCTCAATTCAGGTAACCACACAATCAGGTTTAATTAATTAACAAGAGGATTTCTCATAGCTGAAGAAATTAACAGAATGATTCGATGACTGGTTGTGAGTTTGATTCCCAGAAGTTTCTTCTGTCTGGGTATATAAAAATGTCTTTAAGTTAAATAAAACTATACTATTATTTTTTTTTTATAATCTTTATTAATTTATAGAGGGTATACTATTATTTTATCGGTGTTCTTGTTCCCATACTAAAAGATTAAAATATTGATGTGGATCCTCAATTCAGATAGCCACAACATCAGGTTTTAATAAATTAATAAAAGGTGTTTCTAAAGATAACGAAATTAACAGAATCTTTTGAAGACCCATCTTCACCTTTTAGTGTTAATAGTCCTGCGCTAACTCAAAGTGAGTCTTAGGTCCTAGTCCTGGTATCTTTAGTAATATTGTTTTCCTATAGCTAAGTATGTGGCTTTAACATCTGAACTATGTCATCTAGCTTTGAAGACTAATAAAGTGCTGTAAAGTATAAAGTTACTGGGAGTAGAATAAAATCCCGAGAGTTTATTTCTGGTCATGCTACTTTTTTTATTAATGGAATTTCTATTTTTGCCTTCGCTGTTTGAAATATAAAGTATAAGGGCTATTTAGAAATAATCCAAGGATCCTAACAAGGATTGGAAGGAAGGAAAAAAAAGGAAGGAAGTACATGAAATATTATTGATAAAAAATTGATTGTCTGTAAAGTCGGTTAACGGACGATAATTTTACGTGATAACGTCATAAGAAACATTGATGAATACGTGTAGGTTGTGTGTCGCCGCTGTCTCTTTTCTACCTCGGACGATTAGGCTGATCCTGCCTCTCTATCGGTTATCTCTATCTCTCTATAGGCGGAACGTGTCAATGAGTCATGATATTTTGTGCGTGCAGGCGCAGTTCATAGATTTATAAGTCGTTATCAAGTAAAAAAAATATAGCAAGTAGAAACACTATTGTGATAAGTACTTCATTATATACTTATATATCACCAATATATGGAATATTATCCAAAGATACATAATCGAGAGAATTAAATAGCTAATTTTGCAAAAACGATTTGGTGTAATGGTAATGAGCCGATGATCATCAAAAGCCTAAACACATAATTAAAAATGGCTACAAACAGGTTTCAAAAAGAAAAAAAACGAAATAAACAACATTGGTTCATTGGTTTGAGAACTATGATGCCGCAGAAGGACCAGATTTCAAACTTATAAATAACACACCTCATTTTCGTCGGGGTTTAATGAAACAGTTGTAATTGAGCATCGCTGAGATGACTGGCCTCACAGCTCAGTTCGTTGTAGCTCTGGCTTCTACGCTATAGGTTCTCTGGGTTCGATTCCCAGAAGTTTGTTCTGTCTGGGTTTAAAAAAGATGTAAAAAATAAAACTATATATATGTATTCAAGCTATGCTTAATTTGGGGATAGATAGCGCTGTGTATAATGTCCATGAAAATTTATTTATGAATGCCTCTATACCAGACTTTATGTGGCTGATAGCTGATGTTATAAGGAGTAACTTAGGATACTTTTATTTTAGAAAATGGAAAAAGTATACGAGTACTCTCTAAAAAAAATTTTAATATCCATGGAAGTCACAAGGATCAGCTAGTTGGGAATAAAATTATTAACATTAACAACGCAAATTGTAATATTTACAAATAAACTTGAAGTGGCTATTTGCAATACCAAAATAACACCTTTATACTAAATACATATATATAATTTTGTCTGTCTGTTCAGGATAATCTCCGAAACGGTTGGACCGACTTTGAAGGGACTTTCCTAAGCAGATGATGTTTTGAGGATACTTTTATTTCAGAAAAAGATAATTAGGTTCCTGTGTAAAAAAGCGGACAAACAGCTAGTATGAAATAAATAAAATACATTTAAGTAGATAATCAATTTATTTCCATATAATAGCTTCAAATAAATTGAAAATGTGTAAATTGGAAGTGAAATGGAATTGGTAAATTATGTCACTATCATTGTTTGCAGTTTCAACAACATCGTGTGAACCAGTTTCATTGAATTATTCATCAAACAGTGAGTAAGATAGCCTTAATTCACAAAATAAAACTGTTTAGGAGTACCATTTTGAGAATCCAAGCATTATTCTAAATTTGTTGTAAACTTTAATTATAACTTACTAACTAGCTAAGCACAAATATGCACAGACAATTCTACTAAAAACTTTTTTTGCACAATCTTAGTAGCGGCGCAATTATTTACTACTGAAAATCAAACACTTAAATTCTAGTATGATCTGAAACTCTATATTTGCGCATCAGAACATCAAATAAAATAATTATCACATAATATAATAATTAACCATCCTACAATTCTATCCAATATGAAACAAAAGTAGTATTTTCGCAAGAGAACAATAATGCTAATTTATTCAGTGTAACTAGCATTAAATATACTTGACATTTAGTCATATGTTTGTTTTAATGTAATGAATAAAACCTATGTATGATTAATTGCTAAATAAACAAGAGTTGATATATAGAAATGTAACTTTTACTTTACAAATAACACATTACACGAGATAAGCAACAAAATAAAGAATCATATTTTGTCAATATATTGTATTATCAGCTAATTAGATATCGATTGCCAATATATCGAAGGTTAATAACCGACAAGGGCACTGAGTGGTGAACAGGTCAATTATAACTTCTACTTGATTTCCGGAGCATAAGAATTTGAATCAATCAAATACTGTGGTTAATATTTTATAGTATTTTAAAGGTAGATCCCTAAATGGAAATTCTATTATGATATGAATATTGGAATAGGATAATTTTATTGACTTAACAAACTAGAACCTCATGTAGTTGTGAGATCTCCTCGACGGACGTCCTCGCCGCAATCCGCGGCCTCGCATACCACTTTCGCTATCTGTGAATATACAATGTTATTAGGATAAGCGGATTTTATTTTTACGTTACTTAAGTCAAGCGTTTCTCGCAACCAGTTTATAAGAGTTTATGTTTTCTGTTTTCCAAATTAGGAAAATACTTGTGAAACTTGATTGTTATTTGTATCATAATCTTATTTAATATATTTTTATTATAGATGTAAAATGTAAAAAAATACACTGTCTGAACGTTATAAATTAATATAATCATGTGCATGTCTAATACTCTTCATTTCCATTGATTGTAGCGTTTTATCATTCCTCAATAACGCTTCATCATTAAGGATAATACATTATTAGACAAACATTATTCTACACTAAAAGTCGAAAAATGCTCTTTAGTTTTCGATCACAACAATTACAAATAGACAGTTCCGTTGATACTTTGTCCTATCAAATGTAATTTACATACACACCCCTGCACCCGTCAAGGTTCGCGAAGACGCATGCAATTTTATTTTTCACTAAAGCCACAATATCTCTAAAACTACTTCATCAATTTAGATACTGTAAACTGTGTGTGTTGGAATTAAAAATTACTGTTCATAAAGAATGTAAAGTATTATTAGTAAAATGTTCGCATGTTAGTGGTGAAAATTAATGATAATTTTATGCCTATTTTAATTTATTTTTTCTTTAGAAGTTGACATTAGTTTACCTTACCAGCCTCTAATGTTCCCACTGCAGGGACACCGGCCTACTCTCGATAATTGAGATAGTGAATAGGCTCTAATCTACCACGGGAGCCCAATCCGCATCCAGTCTTCGAACTTATGGTTCTAAGACATGTCGGTTTCCTCACAATGTTTTCCGTCACCGTTTCGAGAACGTGGTATTGTGCACATAATTTTTTCAAATGAAAAAACTCATTGTTGCACGTGTGGGTTTGAACCTTCAGACTAAAAGTCGGCGTCTATGCCCCTGGGCCACTACGATCTCAACCAAAAGTTACTAATTTGTCTAGGCCTGTGAAAGTATGAAACATATCATGCTATGCAGTGTCAGACATATGCAATTGGAATTGAAAATATTTGTAGCGTGTACCTGCCGCGCGCATCCAGCGCTGGTTAGAATGCGGGGAGTGCGGGTGAGGCTGCGGGTGCGGCTGCGGGTGCGCGCGGCGCGGGTGCGCGCTGGGCGCCGGCGCCGCGCTCGGGGCGCTCGCTTCCGCCTCGCGACCTTCCTCCGCCATCTGCATAGTACCACGGACATGCCATTAGTACAAGGTAAATATGTGCAGAACGGCGCATACGATGCGCGAAAACGCGTTCCACACAAAGGTCTCGAATGAACACGGTTAAACGAAGATCCTCGTAAGAGTTGCACATCATGCGAAACAATGTATTCGCCCTGCGCTTTTGCTATGCTAATTTTTTAAGACATACAGAGGGAGGCAGGGAGAGTACAAGTGTAGTAACATCTGATTTTGACAAATATGGCAACCCTAATTATCTGTGCTTGAAAGCAAAAAGAGTTTTAGTGTGAGCATTTTTATACCCGCTGTAACTTTTAAACTAGTCGTCCAATTCGAATAATTTGAAGAGGAATTTATACAATACATAACTAACCTTGATTGTGAAACTATTATATGAAAATATGGAAGGCGCCATCTTTCAATTATACCTACCCGTATTTTGTCTAATTTGAACAAATAGCTGTTATTTTTTTAAGCAGCCATGGGCTTCCGATATTTCGCCGCACTTTCATGCACCATGATCGTGTAGACGATGCCACAGCTTCGCCCTGAGCGCTAACTAAATATGTTTTTGTCTAGTTTTGTGACTATAATAGATGTATTCTGGAATCCCCAATGGGGATTATGTATCGCACAATTAGAAGGACGCTACTAACTTGAAATAATAAATATCGGTCGAGTACTTACCTGATGCGGTGATGACGGTTCGCTGCCCTGAGAGCTCACAGCGGCTGTTTCTTCTTCAGCTCGCGACTCTTCCCAGTCTCTTGTATCTCCACCCTCGGCTCCTATAGTATATGGAAATATTTCATTTGACAGCAGTTTTAGTATTAATGCGCTGTTTATTTAGTGCTAGAGTTATTACATAGTATGTAGTCTATAATAACAAATACAACTTGGATTCTTTCTTGGGATTCGTGTCATTTTTTTTTTTAAGTAAATGCTTCAGTATTGTCATATATATTGCGAGTCAGTATGAGATCAAAATCTTTACCGAGTCGCATTCATCATGCTGCGTCCATCAGCCGAGACGGGGATGATACGTGTCATGCGCATGTGATTTCACCGGCAGCCACACCCTTCCACCGGAACACAGTAATGCAACCACTACTGCTTGGCGGCAGATTCCAGATGTGGTAGCAGTACCTCTCCGGACGAACTTGGCACAAGTTCTACTGCTACTTTTGGTTGCTCTTTTAGCACCACCCAGGAGGTAAGTGTAGGGAATCAAAGGGTACACACCTACGGACGCTTTTTGTTTTCCTCTTTGGCTCAGTTTATTATCTTTACCAATAAAATATAAAATAACAACAAAACCATTAATAATTTAGCGAGCCCGCTAAGGTCACAGGAGAGGCGTTTACAGGGTGGGCTATTTAAAAAAAAAAGAATGAGTAAATCTAGCTGACGTGGGGTCACGCGGCAGTTTGGTGCGGAGTATTTCGTAAAGGGTAGACACACGGTACTCACGCGAGTCGGAGTGCGGCGGCGGCGGCGGCAGCGCGGCGGTGAGGTCGGCGTGCGTGTCGTGGTGCGCGTGCAGCGAGCCGCCCGCGCCTGCACCCGCGCCGCTCGCCTCCGCGAACGTGAAGCGAGCGCCGCCTGTGCCGCTTCCGGGGCCGGCCAGCGGCGATACAACTGCTTCGCCAAACCTGCATCATAGTCAAAGTTAAAGTCAAACTCATTTATTCCTTTAGATCTCAAGTATCATTTGGACACGTCAAATTTTACACATACATGTACACATATTCGTGAGCATATAACGTGTTACTGGAACTCCCCAGACACATGCATGCATGTAGCACACAGATATGTCAAATTACAGTCAGTTTTCATGTTTAAGCTAATCTTATTTGTTAAGTTTACGTCTGTCCTAACCCTAACCGACCACTTCTTTCGGCCGCATGCTGGCCGATGTCCGCAATCGATACAATTCTGTTTCGCATAGTATCATGTGTCGCTTACTGTCTGGCAAAATAAAATGCGAAAATCGACTTTGTGTCGATTCTGGCGTTTCTTGTCTCATTATGCCATTGCGTACCGCCCAATCTACTATTGCATGGCGCTTGTTTGTTACTAAGAGTAAAGCCAGTTGTGGTATAAAAATTACAGATGCAGTGTTAAATTTATGATTGCAACGGCATGTCAGTAAAGTAAAGTAAAAATAGAGTAGTCAATAGGTCAATAAAACTCACCCGTCATTGCGTCTCGGTACGTAGAGTGTGGGTGTAGAGGGAACGATGCTGTCGTCCGCGTCATCTCCTCCGCTTCCACCCAAAGACAGGGTTCCGCTGGCTGTAACGATACGAAATGTTTAGACTAGCTCAATGTATTTAGTAGTGCTGTTCTACGCTTGCGATATCTTTGCGAGGTCTGAGATTCTTGTGTGAGAGGTTTATTTATATTTAAGTCTGCACGAGGTGCCGTAAAACAGTATAATAACCAAATCTCTTGGTGTTAAAGCAAATTGAATCTGAACGAAACCACATCCATCTCGTTCTATTTCATGTGGAGTTGGAGACAGTAATAATCTCAGAGACGTTTCAAAGGTTTTTAGTAAAGCCTGGAATCAAATAAAAAAATGTCTGTTCGGCAAGGCCGACGACGGTGTCGTATGTGCGCCTAGCTAGCTGCTCCCGTTGTCGCTGTGGTGGTGAATGGCATGTGGTACTCACGCTCGGTGCCGCTGCTGATAGCCTCTATCTGGGGTATCTGCGGCTCGCTGTCGGGCTCGGGGGCCGCCGCTCCGGGGTCGGGCTCGCTGCTCTCATTGTCGTCGCCCTCTTCACCATCGCCACCGGCCTCCGGCGACTGTGCTGGTGAGTCCTATAGTAATTTACTTAGGATTATTATTTATTAGGATTTTTAAATTAATGTTGCCACTTTCATAAAATATTGTCAGTGGAAGTGTCAACTGCATGATATAAAAGAATGGGATACTTCGATGACAAGAGTGTACAAGTATAACCATCTTTATCTGTATGGACAAGGAGTGCACAGGACATAGAAATAAAGATGAATTTAAAATTGTGAAATCTTTTCGGTAATAAATGTATATATAAAAGAATGGGATACTTCGATGACAAGAGTGTACAAGTATAACCATCTTTATCTGTATGGACAAGGAGTGCACAGGACATAGAAATAAAGATGAATTTAAAATTGTGAAATCTTTTCGGTAATAAATGTATTCGTTCGAGAATGTATGACCAGTACCTGTCTTGTGGAGGTTTCTCCCTCTTCGCCCTCTACCTCTTCCTCCTCGCCAGCCTCCACTTCCTGCTCCTCCTCCATGTCCTCCTCATCTTCCTCTCCCTCCTACACAGAACGCAGGTTTGTTTAGTCAGCGAAAATGTTCTTATTTTTGCGATTGTGACTTTGAGTTTATTAAGTACCAACTTTGTGTCAACTGACGACAAAACAGATTCATCTATCGATCCAGATGGAACAATATATTTTTTAATCGAAAATGAAAAGCCCTCATTTTAATTTGATTGACCCGAAACATTCTTGGTTTTCAATACTGTACGGCTGAATTTCTTTGTAAATAAGCTAGCTATCATAATTTTCACAAGGTCATCTTACCCTGTACATAGTTCCTGTGCATCTCTCGTCGTCCTCTTCAGAGTCCACTACGATGACGCCCTCATCTTCTTGGTCGCATCGTGATGAAGTTGGCACTTGATATTCAACCTCGACAGATCTCTCAAATCCCTTGAACAAGTAAAATTAATTTGTTTTCATTGTGTTTTGTTTGATTCAATGATTAAAAAAATTATTATAATTAAAAAAATCGAATAATGACTATCACTTGTCCAGGAACATTACACGCCGATACGGAATCAATATTAGTTTAGTTTGGTGGTAACATAGTTGACAAGAATGTTAAACTTACTTGCACACGCGTCCGTTTAGCAGTGACGGGGCGCGCCTGCAGGCGGCGCTTAGCCGGGCGCGCGTCCGCCGGCGGGTGTGAGGTGCTTACTCCGGGAGGCGGGTTTGATGTGCTGACGCCCGCGGGAGGATGAGACGTGCTGACACCGGGCGGGTGGGATGTACTGACACCAGCAGGCGGTTGGGACGTGCTGACACCGGCAGGCGGATGGGACGTGCTAACGCCGGCAGGCGGATGGGACGTGCTCACACCAGCAGGCGGGTGTGACGTGCTGACACCAGCGGGAGGATGGGAGGTACTGACGCCGGCTGGGGTGTGCGATGTGCTGACGCTTGAGGAGGTCTGTGAGCTAGCGGCAGATGTAGGAGCAGCAGTCCCTATATGATTAAAATTGATTAGATGTAATGAATAAACAAACAAAACAATTTTTTTTTTCAAAAATTATTTTTTATTTTTTATTTGTTATTTTTACACAGATAATCTATGTGGAAAGTTTCATTTCTTCAATGTGAGAAAAATGGGTGGCTTTTTCCACAATGAACAGGGGCGCGCAGTTCATTTTTATATTTTTGAAATTTCGAAATACTTCTACAAAGTCTCATAGGTTTTACTTCCTGTTAAACTGTAGCGGTAACGTACGATATTGTGCGGTAATATTATTATAAATATAGTTAGTTACCCGAGGCCAGTGCAGCGGGCGCGGCAGGAGCCGAAACACTGGGTGCGGCGGCGGCGCCGGCGGAGGCCGAGCTAGGCGCGCTCGGCTGCTCGATGCGCGGCATCACCATCGCAACCGCCTGAAGGCAATATTTATGAACTTAAAAACCTATTTTTTCGCATGAAGACAATCTGGTGTCCCACCGTTGGCGAACTCTGTACGGAATAAGAATGGAGGTTGGGATTAGATCAACTATTATCTCTTTAATTGATTTATCTTACAAACTTGATTCGGATGGCTTCCGAACCTAATTACATTAGCAATACAACTTTTATTCTGTAGTTAAGTGGAAAGATCCAAGTCGCATCGCAACACGCCCGACTCTTGAACTTTTATGTGCATATTTATATAGGTTGGAACAAGCTTTCACTCATGCATCCAAGATCTTTTTTGCAAGCAGAAAATAAGGAATTGTCAACATCTTAATAACATACATTTAAAACTTTCAAAAAAAATTTGTATCAGTCTACCTATTATTGAAATAATTAATGAAAGCAATCAAAAAGCTCTACCTGCTGTGGAGCTTGGGAGTGGGTAGATGGTTGTATGCTGCTATCACTGGCCCCCGAGCTGCCCATCCCAGCTTCACTAGTATCCATATCCTACACAGAACATGCATAGTTAGGAAAAGATTTTATTCAATCAACGTATTTTTATGACTTTAAACTTTATCAAGAGTACATTGTAGAGAAATTAAAGTAATTGCAAATGATAGTAACAATAAAAACCCCATTGAATCTAACTTTAATTGCCCTCGTAAGACTAACACCGACGGTGTATAAAATGGAACATATAAAAGTGATATCAAGTTATATTATTTTTTATAATAAATCAAGCTCTTGATGTTGCCTTGCTCCTATTGGTCGCATTTTCGACTACTTGACAAAAGTTGAGTAAGATTAAAATTTAGCAAATTGTTAGGTCAAACCCCTTCCCCCCCCGCGGGTTCCCGCCTTGTCGGGGCGGGGGGGCTTAGTAACCGTGGTTGGGCTGCCCACGGTGAAGCCAAGAGGAACCCGGGAGGGGCTGCTCCTTTAGGCTTTGCCTCCAAGCCGACTAGGAGCGGCCACAGTAGGTGGCGGTGCCTTATGGGGGGCACCGCAACTGAGGCGGGCTGCGGTGTCGTATGGGCGGCACCGCAGCTGAGGGTTGGGGGCCGCGGCGGGAGAGGAGTGCCGGTATAGCGGTGCGCCGCTCTCCCTACCTTCCGCGGCCACGGCGGGGTCGCCACCGCTAGATGGCGGACGCGGTGGGGCCGCAGGGGAAGAGGAGTGTTGGTATTGAGAGGCGCCACTCTCCCTATCCTCTGCGGCCGTAGTGGCAGGCGACGGGGCCACATATCTGACCCGTCGCATGGGGACCTAGGGCGTTTAGATACGGGGTCATCTAACGCCCTTTCGCTGGCCAGGTCCCCGAGGTGGTTGCGACACGCTATGTGTTCTGGCGTGTCGCTAACTAAGGCGTGGCACTCGGTGCCAAAAAGAGAGGGGTCCGGAGACGGACAGCCGTGGCGGGTTCGCGGATGTGTGTGTTAACGTTCCCGTGTTCCCGCCACTAAGCGGCAGAGGAGGACACCGTGGAGTTTTAGTGGGTAGTCCCACATAACCGCTCTGTCTCCCCGTGGCAGGGCGGTATGCTAAGACAAAAAAAAAAAAAAAAAAAAAAAAAAAAAAGGTCAAACCCCTTCTCAAAAACTACCCTCATCACCAATGCAGCTGGTTCAATGTAATACCTGTGTCGATTCCGGCGGCGGTGCAGTCGAGGCAGCCACAGAGGCGCGCGGAAGTGGTCGTGAAGAAGACGCTGGCATGTACTCGGTTGTGTGCGCATCATGAGGAGCCGTAGGGCCCACCTGAGCCATAGGCCGGATCGATGCCAACGGAGTCTCTCCGCCGCGTCGGCTAGCGCTTACGCTCTGTTGAGCAACACCTGGAAATCATAGTTACAAGAACATAAGTATTTCTACTCCAACTAAGAAGAGGGAGAGGAAACGGGAAGTATAAATAAGGTAAAGAAACGGTTCCACATTATATATGCCTTTTCACTCCTGATGACATTTTGGAACCTTCAAAGGAAGGGCCTCTTCACCTCTACCTAAATATTTACGATAGTTTTGATTCAGTAAATAGTGATAAGTTGTCAGGAAATAACTCACCAGCCATTGGTTTGATGTTAGCTGTGGGTGGATCTGACGTGGTCTTTTCTGTGGTAACTTGCTGCTTGGCACCCGATGATTGACTAGCTAGTTGTCTCTGCAACAAGTTCACTTTTTGAAGCAAAGCTTCCACTTCCCGGGTTTTTTCGGCTTGAGCTTCACCGCGTTCTTTCTCCAATCGTGAAAGGCGCCCTTCATATTGAGATTTGATAAGAGCTAACCTTACATCTTGCTCATCGCGTGTGCTTTGCTCAATAGAGCCAATTTTCGTGCGAGATTCATCTAACTCACGACTCAAAGTATTTTTCAGTTCAGTCAGTTGAACTATTTTACTTTTGGCCTGTTTTAGTACTTGTTTAGCCTTTTCTTCTTTGTCTAAATTGGCAGACCTCAAAGTTTCGAGTTCTTGTTTCAATTTCTCGTTGTTTTCTTTCTCAACATTTAAGTTTTCTCTTAGTTCATTAAGCATTTCTTCATGTTTCTTAGACATCTCAACTGTCTCAGCAGTGGCGGCAGCTGCTTGTCCCTCATTGCTCTTCTTTTCTTCCTCTACTGATTTAACAAGTTCTTCGTATTGAGTCTTGTATTTCTTCGCAATTTTTCTTATTTGTAGTTCCTTGCTTCTAATATCTATTAGGGAAGCATCTTTACTTGCAATTTCCTCAAACAATTTAGTGTTTGTTTCCACAGACGTAGCCAACTTTTCTTTTAGTTTAGTAACCTCTTCCGTAAGACGTGCCATATCGTTCCGAAGAACTTGTTGTAACTCTTCAGTAAGTTTTTTGTTTTCTTCAGCCAAAGTATTTTGCTGTCGAGATGTAATTGTATATTGTTCTTCAATCTTACTTTTTTCTACTTTAACTGTACCTAGCTCTTCATTGAGTTTTCTTACGTTTTCTTTTTCATTTGTCAACATTTTTGCCAGAGTTTCTCTTTCATTTTGAAGCCTTTTCCAATCTTCAGGACTTGTCTTGTTGGCACGTTCTACTAAAGCATTAACCCTTGTTCTCCAGCGAGCACAATCAGCCTTCAAGGCAGTATTTTCTGATTGCAACGATTCTGTTCTGGATGTGTAATCAGAAATCTTTTCTTGTAATGGAATAAGTTGCTCTTCCATTGATTTTGTAGCAGCGGTAAGTTCTTCAACACGTAGAGTCAACGAGTCACGTTCTTCTCTTAAAATTCTGTTACTATCCGTCAAAGCATTCAAGGTTTCAACTTTCCTCAATATATCTGATTGTTTATTAACAGTCACCATGTCTACTTCTGACTTTTCCCTTTCGGTAGCTAGAGCAAGTTTAGTGTCATCAAGTTGTTTCTCTGCTATTTCTAGTTGAGATTTTAGTCTCATAGTTTCAGCTTGAAGTATATCAAACTTAGCCATTGCTATATCTTTCTCTTTTCTTAAGAATTTAACAATTTGGAAAAGTTGTTCTGATGATTTGACATCTTCTTCATTTATAGAAATATTCATATTAGATTCATTTGCAGATTCATTCATGCTTTCAGATTGAGATCTAGACGCATGAGACACTGATAATTGAGTACCAAGAGCTTGAACTTGGTCATGTAACAGAGAATTTTGATCATTTAAATCTTTTAGGCGTTGCATGAGTTGCTCGTTTTCTGCATTGAGCATTTTTTGCCTTTCCAACCATGATGATTTCTCATTTTCTAACTTTTCTTCAGCACTGTTCTTTAAAGCAACTAATTCATTTAATTGGTTTTGTGCTTTTGATAATTCTTCTTTTGCTTGTGATAGGGCCTGGATATCTGTCGAATGCAAAATCATTTCATGTGAGTACTTTTCTTCTGCTTTTTGTACAGCTTCAGATAAGTTGCCGATTTCTGAGCGTATATTTTCAATTTCAACACGATAGCTTTCATTACTTGCCAGCGCTTCTTTTAATTCAGCTTTGATTTTAATTAGCTCATCTCTCAAATGGGTGTTACTGGCGGCATGCTCTCCATTAGTGTGCAACGACAGTTCTGCTTCCAACTCGAAACATTTGTCTTCAAGGAATTGCAATTTATTAGAATACTCCAAAAGTTTAGCTTCAGTTTCATTTTTGTATGTTTCATATGTAGTATTAAGCGTTTTTAGTTCTTTTTCAGCGCCTTCAGCAATATCACAATATTGCTTAATGTGTTCCTTAGCAGCATCTAATTGCTGTTGAAGCGATTTTAACTCGCCTTCCTTATCAGAGAGCTTGTTTTCTAATTCTCGTATTTTTTTAACAGTATCGAATGCTCCATCAGTGATCGGTGCAAGAGCCATTTTGAGTTTCTTAGCTAATTCTTCATTAGCTTTATTTTTTTCAGCTAAATCTTGTCGAAGCTCTTCCACTTCCTTTCTAAGTACATCTGCAGCATCTTTCTCTTCTTGCATTCTAGCTTTAGCAGTCTGTGTTTGTCGTTCTAAATGGGCTGCCAACTCCCTGAATCTATCTTGTTCTTCCTGAAGTCTTCTTCTTAAAGCAGAACATTCACGAGTAGCTTCATCTAGTCTTGTCTCTATTTTTGCGTGATTTTCTACTTCAACACGTTCTAGACTTGCTTTAATTAATTCTAAGTTTTTCAGCAGTAAAGACTGACCTTGCCTTTCACGACTCATCATTTCTTTCTCGGTTTGAAGACGCACTTCTGTATCTTTCAGCAATTTGCATTCGAGTTTAAGGTTTTCAAGTTGAATTTCCGCCGCAGCAAGTTTACTCTGCGCATTCAAAGCTTCATCTCTTAAATGTTGTAAAGAAACTTCATGTTTAGCAATTGTTGCATTATATGCTTTATTCTTTTCTTCGAGAGACGTAATTTGCTTCTTGTACGTGGTAATGTTTGTCTGTAGAATTTTTAAACGATCATTGTTATATTCTGATGTTGACGCGGATTTACTATTAGCTGCAGTAAGTTTAGTTAACTCTTGACGCATAGAATCAATTTGTTCAAATAACATTCTTTCATTTGTAACTTTTTCCTCCTTATATGTCTTAAATTCTTCCTTTAATAGTTCCAAATGTTTCTCGGTTTCTTTGTATTTTACTTCAAATGAAGAAGGATCAGTTGCAACTTGTTTTGGAACATTTTCTGATGAAGTATCCATAGTAAATGAACAACTTTTATCTAATTCTGCAGCTTCAGCAACCGACATTTCATGGCGTTTTCCTTTCATGAGGTCGTGATACAATTTTTTAAACATATCACGCTGTCTTATAAGCCCATTCAACATTTTTGTTTGACGATCTTGAGCTTCTGTTAATTCAGATACTCTGTTTTTCAAACTTTCAATTTTTGATTTCATTTCACCACTTTCAAACTGTTCTTTGTGTTGTTCAAGCTCTTCCTGCTTATCAGTTAATTCACGAACTAATCTTAAAAGCTTCTGATTATTCATTTGAAGATCTTGGATGTCACTGAATGTCACTAAAGTCTTTGAGATAACTCTTGAAGAATTTAGATCAGAAGATGTGGTATTTGAAGACATGCGAGTTGTATCATGATCACCATTGGGAAGCAAGCCTCCACGATTATGTTCAATCTCTTTTAGTAGGAAACAAACTTGTCGGCCTAAGTCAGCTAGTTCACCTTTCAACTTGGCATTTTCGCGAGTGAAATGGTTGGCAATTTTTGAGGTTTCACTGTATTCATCTCTTAATCTATTACACTCATTGACCAATGATTCTATCTGTTGCGAAAATGCGGTGTTACTCTCAATAGCTTCTTCATATTCTGCCTTCTGCTTCTGTAACTGTGGCGCCTTCTCTTCTAACTCTTGAACTATGGTATTGATAGTAATATTGAGTCGCCGATTTTCTTCTTTCTCATGAGCAAGCTCCTCTGTTACTTTGACTAACTGCGAATAAATTTGTGTCAATGACATTCCCGACTTAAGAAGTTTACTCGCAGTAGCTGCCGATGGAGCTAGATCACTAAGAGCCGAATCAAGATTATGAGCTTCATTCGCTTGTAACGCAATATTTACATTGCGTAATTCTGTTTGTAAATTGGCTATTTCTTCATTTTTTTTCTCAATCATTTCCTCATGGTCTAATTCAGCCTGCTTATACTTAGTTTCCAGCTCACCATACTTTTCTGTGGCTTCATTTAATAATTTCTGTAATTCACCAATGCCTTCAGTTAGTTCTAAGGTTTTGGCTTCAGAGTCATCAAGCATAGTTTTGAATAAATCAGCTAGCTTAGTTTTGGCCTCCATTTCTTTTTTATAATTATCAGTCATTTTATTTTCTATTTCTCTTTGTTCCATCAATCGCTGGTTCAAATTTTCTGCCCGGTTGTTTAAATTCTTTTTAAGTTCATTCAATTGTGTAATAGTTTCATTAGCAGCATTTAACTCCTCGATTTTCTCTGCCAGTTGAGTTTCTAAGTTGACTGTTCTGCTAGTATTGTTCAATCTGACAGTTTGTAATTCTGAAGTTAGCCTATTTACTTCTTCAGTAAGTCCAGCAATTTGTGAATTGAGTAATGTTCTTTCTTGTTCAATCCGTTTTTCACGATATTGTAAGGCCAACTCTTTACTTTGAATTTCATCGTTCAAAGCTAAAGCTTCGCATTTTGTATCAATAGCGGCACGCAATTGTTGGGAAAGCGCCGCTTCACTTGAAGTCAACCTTTCTATTTCAGTGTCACGCCTCTGCAAAATACGAGTTAGATCATTTCTTTCATCTACGGCTGCATCTCGAGCACTTTTCACTGAGATTATTTCATTTTCCAGACGGCATATTTTGTCACGAGCCTTTTCAAGATCAGAATTATAGGACTGAACTTGTTTTCCCAGTTCCGTGATGGTTTCGTCAGCAGTGGCAAGTTTCGACGCAGCATCTTCATATTTGGCAGTTGTTTCAAGTAAAGCAGCTTCAAGTTCAGCAATTTTATTTCCTAAAAAACGATAAAAAATCATTGAGCACACATAAACTTGTATAAAAATTGTATAAAATTATACATATTATTATGCAATCAGCTGTTAACGATGCATTAAATTGCTGGCATTGTATTGCATCACAGATTCCTGCATCAGGATAAAAGACTGTCATTCTGGTCAAATTATGCTTTGGAGGTGTTTCATTCAAACTCTTCCTTTCACACTTGTCCCTTTTCGTTAATTCTTGAAACTATCTAATTTGCTTGATTTTCAATACGTAACTTATGTGACTGTACAATCTGAGGGCCCAACTGATGTTATGTGGTTACCTGGGCCTATAACAACAGGAATACATACAACTTAGGTCCTCCTCTGCAACCTAACTAACCTGACCTGAGTTGCACGACTTTTGTTATGAAACAAATCTAATAAATGGCTTATCAACTCATCATTAGCAAAAAGACCATTGTACAATAATTAAAGTTAAAGATTAAAATAAATATTTTAGCTGTGTCAATTTCCTCACAGGATGATTGCGCCCATTGCTCTGGCACAGTGGCGGGTGCAACGCAATTACACAATGACTTTAGACAGGGCTATTATATGCCTCATGGGCCCACCCCTACTAACACCCTATCACCAAAACACAGCAACATGAGTGCACCACTGCTTGGCAGCAAAGTACTGTGTCCGGCTGGAGCAATTCATAGTTATCAGTGTGTGAGGACCAGCAAGTAGCTGATGAAATTTTGGAAAAAACAATGGTATCAATATTTTAAGTCAACAAATAATAAATCATTTACGAGATTTTAATATATGAGAGATATAATATGAGAGATATAATTATATGAGAGATATAATAAGTTTTTAGTTGTAAAGCTAATCTTAAAGCATTGATCACTATTGATCAGAAGTATTACTTTATCACTACTTGAGTTCATGTTAACTGAAGGCAATCCCTGGGGTCAGTGGTTACTATGACCCTCCTTATTTTTAATTTACATAAATGATCTTCCCTAAAGTGTAAAACATGATCAAGAGATTTTTTACAGATGACACCTTACTTTTCTTTGAATTGAAAGGACAACAACTCATTTTGATGATATAAGCAATTCTATCTATAAACTAGCAAATTGGTTCCATGTAAACAATTTACTGCTTTAACAGATAGAAAATGAAAATAGTTGATGAGAATAATTGTAAACTGCATTGCTTATTAAATAAAGTTTGAGCTACATTCATCACATTATGTCATAGCATACTGCTGTGAGAAGTACTGTAGATATCAACACAATATTTGATGCAGAAGTGGCTGTTCACACAATTTAAAAGTAAATATACAATATATATAGTGTACCCAAGAGTTTAAGAATGTTACTATTATATATACATGTTCATAAAAAAAATGAAATCACTAGGCATAAAAATAAATTTTCTTTTTATCAAATAAAAAAATTTTAAAACCCTACAGTACTTCAGAACTTAGATAATGAAAAAGGCTTGGGTATGAATTTGCTCAACTCTTGACCATCACAATTTGGTCAGTTATGGTTGGAAATGACATACACTCAACCTGTGCATGCAATATGCCTAAGAACGTCCTATGACATTATATGCTCAGAAATATGTTTCGTTAGGTGTGAAATTGAAAAATTGAATGTGTCCTAACAATACTCGAGATGTAAAGGAACAAATGAAATTAAGTTTTGAGTTTATTGAATCCCTCACTCACAGGAGCCCTTAAAATTTTACAATAATTTAAAAACTGTAAATGCGCCAAAGTTTGAATTCTCTGAAGCTGGAATTGCAACATTTCCGCTTCGATCAGTGAAATTTTAAATCAATTTTGATTTATTACAGATAAATAGTTTACGTGAAAAGTCTCTCATATCAAGAAAGCTTACAATACAAGCACTTTTAGATGACGAAGACTTTGAGTTAGAATCTAGAGGTTACTAACCAACTTAGCTATAGAGTCGACAAGTAAAACATATTATATTAGAACTGTTTAAATATTTATATAGCTATACAAAACCAAAGCTCTCACAACAATTTTGCCTGGCTGTAGCATCAGTTTTTAAATACATACATAAATGAAGTCTTTTTGAAACAGATACCGTGAATAAAATCCAGGTTATAATATTGCGGATGGACCAAAGGATTGGAACGAACTCACTACCTTCATTTCACGAAAATTTGGCAACAGCCATTTTTAGTTAGAAATTCAGTACAAATTAGCTATACAAAGTTCCCAGGCTAAAATACAAATACGTATTTCAACGAGTTCGTTAGTAAACCATACATTCAGAAAGCGTCGTGTGCCGGGCTTACCGATCTGCGTTTTACTGGCTTCATGTAGTGCCTTGGAAGTCAAATATTCTTCAAATTTTGTATCAATATAGGTATTGATTTTATTCGCCACTTGCTTTGGTATGGCAGTAAACTCAGATTCTGATAAAACATCTTGCAAATGATTTTTTACACCGGCTTCAGTCTCTGCAGCTTCCATTTTCGCCACACAATCAATGTTACCAACACAACTACAACAAATAAGGACGGACACTAACACTATGGATAGACCGTCTCCGCCTACGGGCCAGACACACTTATAAATATTTATTGACAGTGGGATACTGGGATTGGACAGAAGGTTGTCTGTCGGTTTTATTATCATTTTTAAAAAGAGAAAGAGCAATAAAATACCAAACACAAGTTAAATTTTTTAATATTTCTTCGATATTATATAACTCATGAGTCATTGTGTCCTTCCGCCATTATACGACGCCTTTTAAACATATTTTGAAATGGAAATATTTCCATCTCCAGCCGTATTTCTCATAATTCTGCGTGGTAGCTCCGTTTTAGGACTATAGGAGGCGAAGCTTCCATCCTCCATCATCACCAGTTTATGCGAAGCAGTTTTCATATCATTGGCGTCCTAACTTTTAACTAAAACGCTATAAGCATAGATGTTACAGCATAAAAGTTAGGACACCAATGCTTTTCACATATACTGAAATTACACTCAATACGACCGAATACTAAATGTATATTTAATTAGCACTGTTAGCGTTTGTATTGATTGTAATTTTAGTATTTGTGAAGAGTATTGTAAGCGGCATGAGTCACCTTCTCATCAAGTGAGGATGGCAGAAATGCCGATTCAAGTGAAAAAAGAGAGGATCATCAGAGCCGTCTCCATCACCTTAATCTTCCAACAGTGAAAAAAGAGGAGAAGGCAGGCAGAAACGTAGGAAAGTACCACATAGAGGGTAAGCTCATAGAGCATTTGACTCAACAGGTAAATGAAATTCAAAACTTCTTGACATGCAATACCTTCCCACCTAGCGCTTGGTATACTCCTGAATACTTCCTTGAGTCCAGAGGTTCAAATGGAGGACCCCTGGAGGACCTCTGAGTCGGCCATAAAATTTGATTTTGAGTTAACAACTAACCTAAAAGAATCAACTGTTGCAAAGGCCTATCCAGAGCTTTTGCAGCTGCTGAATTTCTCTGCAGCTCATAAAACCTAAACAGGTTTGTCTTGGTACTCATATTCATCTTTAAGTATACATTGCACATATATTATGTACAGTATCGAATACACTACTGGGACAGTTCAATATTTATTATGACGGAAAACCGTCCATTTGGGATAGTCTGGCAATGATCAAATTCCACCATGACGCCACAAAATAATGCATAGCTTGATAATCAGCTCACAAAATTGAGAATTATTAAGGGTGCTATTTAGGGTATTACTACAGTCGGTGAAGGTTAATTGCCAAAGGAGAATATGTGTAGGTAGGTACATGTATAGTGCCACCGACTAGGCATGAGTCTGATATATTATATCAAAACAAATCTCAAATCCGGTTTCAGAAATCGTATCAAAGTCAAAGTCAAAGTCAAATTCATTTATTCCTTTAGATCTCAAGTATCATTTGGACACGTCAAATTTTACACATGCATGTACACATATTCGTGAGCATATAACGTGTCACAGGAACTCCCAGGCACATTACATGCACACAGATATGTCGAATTACAGTCAGTTTTCATGTTTAAGCTTATCTTATTTGTTAAGTTTAGGTACGTCTGTTCAACCCTAACCGACCAACCCGAGGGGAAGAAACAGACAAGAAACCCCTCGGAGACAGTACTACATATTCGCGAATATGGTCCTGCGTCTTGAGTGGAGCAAATTCATTCCCAAGCCTTTTTGTCATCTAGGTAATCTAATATTTTATAGTAAGCTTTTGCTGAAACACGAAAACTAAATCGCGCAAGTTCAAATATGATAGATTTGCAAGAAAACTAAAACATTGAAAACTTACATTCGCCTCCTTTCATACTTTGTGATCGGTTGACGGAGTGAAAGAGATGAAGCTAATTGTCGACAGTTTTGTGTTTAGGCGGTTTCTAAGAATTGCAGATTGAAACGGAACATAGAACTACAAGTCGCAAGCCCAGGCAATAAGATTGCAACTACTTAGGAGAAGACAATAATAATATTTTGCAATGCAATGTCTGTACTGTTTATGTTTGGAAATTTTGGAATGGAGAATTTTTGAATTTTGTTTGTTGCTCACGTTTGATATGCTAACAAATCCAAAACCATGGAATTTCGAACGAAACTAAGGTACATCCGCCTCAACAATACGCTTCTGAAATCGATTTCTAAAATCGTATTTTGAAATCGATTTCTAAAATCGGATTTTGAAATCGATTACAAAATCAGAAATCGCGTAAAAATCCGAAAACGCCAATCTGTATCGCCGATATATCTATGAAACGGCGAGAATAGGAACTACGGTCACCACTTGTGTCGCTCTGCTACACAAGCTAAATATTTTGTAACATCTGTTTACATCGTAATAAGAAAAAAAAAATTTAGATTTAAGTACTTATATACTTTGTTAAAGGGATCATGCTCGCGAAAAGAAAGTAATCCTTACATTAGGGGTTTCTTGCTTTTGCTTCCCCATGGAAGGTCTGTTATGATTTGAATAAGAGCTAAACTTTGTTTTAAGAACGCATGCTCTCGTAGGTACTTATTTATTTAAAAAAAGAAATTGACGTTTCGAAGTAATTTTTAAGAATTCAACGGAAGAATTTTTGGCTTTAACTTTGAATGAATTGTATTTTGCGGTTTTATAATTGATGAAATATGTTTTAATTTAAACCTTTCTCCAATGCTCTCTGATAAATAATGAAGATAGACGGTCTTTATTAGGGTTATCAGGCGTAAAGTCTATGAATTTTATTCCGCCAAGGTGCCTACTATCAAAAAGCTCCCTAGATCAAACTTGTGAAAAAAAAAAAGTTCACAAGCCAACCAAAGAAGCTCCACAAGTCCACCGCCCGCTCATTAATTTAATTAATAAGGACTCCCAACACAGGATACACTGAACATACAACTTAAAATAATCAAAGGTCTTCAATAATAGGGCGTCACAGCGTGTTTAGATGAGACATATACGTCACATTTAGATGAGACCTATATTTATTTTTCACATACACCTGGCAAATGTTGGCCAGGAGAGGGCGTGGATGGAGTATTAGAGTGTATCAAAAAATGTATTACACGTTCTACCAGATCGCCTATAATTTACCTAAAGTTCCAAATCACATAGATACCAACTTTTTTGTCAGTCAGTTTCGGTAAACATAATATTTATTTTACAGGACAACTGTTAGTTAATGTGGACACTTAAGAATGCTACTATATTTTTTTTAGGTAAATCCATAATAAAATAACAATATCTACAACCAAAGTATATTTATTGCCAGCAATAACAAATCATTTACCCAATTTAGGTGTTTTTAGTAGGTACTTACTTAATTACTTATATTTTAATAACACAACAAGTTTAGTTATTCATTACCTATTGATATAAATAGGTACAAACATATATTCACGACTTTTTCTTCTTCAAAGGCAGAGCCCCAATAGGCCACTTTTCACCATGTAGGTTACACTATCATGGGAACATAGACGTGACAAGTAGGTATATTACTTTCAACGGGATAACGTAAATTATCCTGTTATCCCGTTGAATCCCGTGAATCATAGAAGTCACTGCATTTCCGTTTGAAAACATCTAAGCTATAGCATCAAATCCTTAGAGTTACTTAATATACATTTTATAAATTTTTAAAATGACATGTAGCAGAAAGTAGGTTTTTGATAATTTCTTTTTTATTTTTAGGTTAATACTTCCGATGGATTCTGGAGACTATTCCAAATTCAAAGTTTGAGACCTATTAATGTCTGAATATGCGATTGAAATTAACCCAAGCATTTAGCACGCTGAGAACACTTGACAGTTGCCAGCACGTCTTCAAATATCAAGCCTTATACGAGTACCGCACGTTATTCAAACTTCTTGATATATAATTCAGGCCATTTGACCCAGCGGACACCGAAATTTATTTTCATTAAAGTAATAATATACACTGCCTGAAGAGAGTGATTCTATACACGACAGCAACAATTTCTTTTTTTAAATAATTTTTATTAACGTCAATCGAATTTGGAACTACATGTGTTCTTAACTTTAATTTCAAAAATGGGACTTACAAGATTTTTCAGGAAGTTTACTTGTGTTTATTGAAATTGTTGGTTTTGTAATGCTATTCTTATATCTATTATAAAATCTACTGGCGATTATCGCATACAAGAAACATTTGTGAAGTTAGTGATACTACATAAACGCCTTACCTACTATTTTACAAAAGAGATGCAAAATATTTGATTGCTGACTGTTCTGTTGGCGCCATTCTACACTAGCTAGCCGCAGCCATAGGTATCGCAGAAAAACTCGCTCAGCGAACACGACTCGCGAACCACTACGCCACGAGTTGCAAAGACATTGGTAAGGACTCATCCAAGCGATCGGTGTCAATAATCATCACACATAAACGTTAAGAATCACCCTCAATCAGGACCACGTCAACAATGTTGTAAGCATATGAATAATTTAAAATATATTACTATAGCTATGGCTTGAACATTAAATCTAGATGTAACTAGAAAATAACAATAGTATAATACATAAATGGTACTTTAAACAGAGAGGGAGACAAAACTGTTATATTGTGCTATATTGCGTTTTAAAATATCCGCACACAAACCCAGCACTCTCTCGAATCTGTAAAAGAAAAAAATAATTATATATTGATAATAAAACATTTTTTTAATAAACTGTGTAAATCCATCACGGTCAGCGGAATGGGCAAGATACCTACCTCATGTAATATATGTACAGTGTAATTTATATGTACCAAATGATTATTATCATTATAAGTTTAGTGAGGTGGTTGTCTGGAAGAAATCCCTTTAAGGATATGAACGCCAATTGCAGAGCAGAAGTAGTCTGCTATGCTATTACTACTACTTAAATGTTGTTACTGCAATAAAGTGATTTATTATTATTATAATATTAATGTGTTATAATTTCTTCCTTTACATTTTAGTTTAGTTTAGAGTCAGTGGTTTAGTTTTACTTACGTATTTACTGTAGTATCAAATTTAAAGTTTTATTTTATTGACTCTAATTAATTTGCATAATAACGCAACAATAGACTTTTTGAAAACTAAAGAGTTTTTTTTTTTTATGTGATTGAGTGACGGAACGAGCTGAGGGCCCACCTGATGGTAAGTGGTGACCCTCGCCCATGACAACAGTAATGCGCGCGACTCAGTATGAGATACAAATCTTTACTGAGTCGCATTCATCCTGCTGCGTCCATCACCCGAGATGGGGATGATACGTCTCATGCGCATGTGATTTCACCGGCAGCCACACCCTTCCACCGGAACACAGTAATGCAACCACTACTGCTTGGCGGCAGATTCCAGATGTGGTGGCAGTACCTCTCCGGACGAACTTGGCACAAGTTCTACTGCTACTTTTGGTTGCTCCTTTAGCACCACCCAGGGGGTACGTGTAGGGAATCAAAAGGTACACACCTACGGACGCGAGCAACTGGAGCAGCCGCCTTCGCATAATATTATTGAGTGATCCCTAATTCTGATTTTGGCTAGATGCACAGGTGAGCAAACGTGACCAAGTCGTTATCGACATATGATCGAAGTCGTTTTATAAGCATTTCGATACTTAAAAACCCATGGTTCTGTTGAGATTTCTGATTGAATGGTTTTAATGATCTGGATTCAAGCCACATGCGGGACCAAGAGGAAGCTAGATGAGTACTAGGAACTAGGCGGAGATCTTGGGGGTACATTTTGAGGTAATCATGAGAACCTATTTGGATAGTTTCCGCTGTATCATTTACACAGTAAGATTTAGGTTTTGTTCACCAGCATCCCAAATTATTACTTGACAATGGCAAATGCATAGAAGTGTGACGCCAGAGGAAGAGAAAAAAAAAGCATCCCAAAACAAACGCGAAATGATCACTCTGTCAAGAAGTGAGCTGTCACTTCTGTCATTCGTGCGCGCGGCTGCGCTCCATATAGCAGTGAAGTGGAAGAGATAATAAAGATGTGGACTAATTTTGTACCTTTGTAAATATTATTACCCTATCCTACCCTACTGATCCTTTTCCTAACCCAAATCCATGTAAAATATGTTTTCGCGTATTTTGTTTCCTAAATTTTCATTTATTCTCTTAATGATGTTCACTAAATATTACTGAAATCAAAAACCACTTGAAGAATGGCAATACACAAGCCGTGTGGAGCCAAGAAAAGAAAAAAGATGAGGACTGGTTACCTGGCCCGGTCTAGTTTGACGCACTTGAGGGGCCCGGCGGCGCGCACGGTGGCGGCGCGCGGCCGGTCGAGCAGCAGCGCGATCTCACCGAAGTAGTCTGAGGGCCCGAGGCGACCGACTTCCACGGCGGCGCTCTCAGGGTCGCCGGCCTCGCCACTCGCGCCGCCGCGCTGTTGGAGCACTACAGCGCAACCTTAACAAAAAAACTCAATATCGAACATGGAACCATAACTTTGTTCTGTACACGTAAATAACAACGTACGGCTGCGTACAACGCGCGAAACCGACGCACGTTTAAAAATATGCGATTTTTTATTTAGGGCTTTGCCGCCAAACGATTCGTGAAAAGTTGATATAATCTATGTTTATAAACAGGGCTTTACAGATGTTCATATTACAAAGAAAGAAATGAAATACTTATTCACACAAACAAAAATTATAGGTACACAACAACGATATAACAATGATAAAATCCAAATGTACAATGAATAATCCAAAATCCAACTTGAAAAAATTACATGATCAACTAACTTAGACATGACATAAATTGCTTACTAATATGGGAACAAAATTATTGCTCTCGTGTACATGTTTGCGGAAAAGCTCAGTGCCGCGGAGTGATCCACAGCGCTGATTTCCAGCTTCAGCACAGGGTATACTTCCTATTATCGATATACCTTCAACAATGATGTAGAAGTCGTTTCCGGGTTCTCCTTGGCGGACGATAGTCTCGCCGTCCGTAAAGGAAACTGGTTCTAAGGCATCTGCTACCGTCAGCCGTTCCCATTTTTCTAAACTCTCTGTAAATACATTCGTGTTTGAAATTATTCGTGTTTGAATTGGGCAAAATATTAATGGTAAACTAAAAACAATAATTATAACTATAATTAAGTTCATGTTAGCTGCTAAATGGGTTGTTTGAATGCCCGAAATAAAAACATTAAAAAAAACAATCCATTTTAATAAAAAAAAAGTTAGACGAGATACAAAAGTCAACAACATGATGCACTTATATCATGCCTATTCACTATCCACTTTTCTTATAAATATCCAGCTCTACACGCTAACGAGAACCCTAAAAGCATATTACATAACATACATACATAGTTATAATAATTGAGTATGTTAGCCTCACCTAATATAGACACTCTGGATAGAAATTCGTCGTACATTCGCCGTTTCCGTATAGTAGAGCCCATGAGGATGCGTCGGTAGGAGTCGCGGTCCAGTCCCCATAGCTTGAGTGAAGTGCGCGCGCGCACGGTCGCCGCCCGCGGCGTGCCGTATATCAACGCCAGTTCCCCAAAACTGCCTCCTTCGCCTATTGTTGTTACTGTTTCCCCGTTTACTAGCACCTGAAATATCATAGGTAGAATTTCGTCTTGAAATTTCTATAGTACACAGTCATCTGTTACAAAGTGACACGAAAAGCGGAATACAGACTCACTACTGGTAGAGGTACACATCGTTAACTGTAGCTGATATTAGACGCGACATTTTCGGCAATTTAAACCACTATAAGACTAAAAATCTCGCGCAATAAGCTGGAGTTCTGGAGTTCTGGAGCTGGAGTTGTAAGAGATCTCACCTCAACTTCGCCTGAATCTATGATGTAGAAGTTATCGCCCTCGTCACCCTGCCGGATAACGGTCTCCCCCGGAAGACATTGCACCGCGAACATTGCGTCGAACATGTCCGCTCGTTCAGACTCGTCCAAATGTGTGAACAATACGTTCGACGCGATGGCACGGGATAGAGCACCCATCGTTTTGTAATCTTTTGGCACCACCTGCAATCATCATCTCATTTATACATGGAGTCACGCCCGTTTCACGGAGGGATGGCCACAGATCAAGGATTTCCACTTGCTCAGAATCGTATTTGACACAATTTGTTACATTATTGATGTTTGCTCACTGATTTAGAGTAGTTTGGCCTGGTCTTTCTAAATGTCACCGATTTGGTCAAAAAACATATTCTGAGGTCTTCCTCTTCATCACAGCTCAGTTGGTAGTAGCTCTTACTTCTGCACTGCAGGTTTTGGGTTCGATTTCCACCCAGGACAAACACTTGTGTAACGAACATAGATGCTTTTTCCTGTGTCCCTGACAAACATCTATGTTAGTATGTATGTAGCTTTTATAATTAAGTATTGTATCAGGTATATGGATTCCATGTTAAAGACCACGCTTACTTTTTGTAAAAAAAGAATTTTTTTCTGGAAATTCAATTAAACAGGTATACTTAAACAGCAAAACCCCATTTTAACTTGGTAATTCATTCAAATCTAACGATCTAACTAGCTGTTTCCGAGATTTGCGAAATAAATATACAGTAGACATAGACGCGATGATTATAGGTAATCGTGAAGTCAGCCGCAGAAGGCTGCGTAGTATCGTTTTTTGGGAGACGGGGAGGAAGCGAAGCAGTATTTTTTGTACAAGAATTGCTCATTCAAAATAATACCGTATTATGATTATGCTCCTGTACTGGTATACCAGTCTTGCTTCGATCACTTGATCTACATGCCCAAATGCTCATCTTAGGACGGTGTTGTGGTTGTGTTACACACTAGGTATGTCAATTTTATTATTCGGCTACACAAGACAACATTTCAACAAAGTGCAATGTATGGTTTCAGAAAAATCCAAACTGGCAGGATAATCGGCATTGTTCTATTAATGCCTAGTATAGTATAAATGTAGACTAGTATTATATTATCTGCGGACTGAACTAGATTTGTTGGCATTATCTAAGTAGTAAGTTGGTTGAGTAAGATTGAGTAATAATCAGCGTGTTCACAACTCCTAGTGTTATTGTGCATTTGCACAATAACAGGATAATTCAAAGCAATACTATTGATTACGGAATGTAGATTTTCGTTCTTTATATTGATGAAGGTACCTAACATAGACGGTTAAACTTGTTGTGCCTGAATGTGAAAATATCATTGAAAAAATCTATTATTTCTACACAACATATCTAAATATTCGGAAAGTTCCAAAATCTAATTTTGTATGCTTGAGAGATAAATCACTAGTTATCAGGGTGGTGCGAACGTTGTATGTACCACTTAACATCTCTTTAGGTAGCCATGAGATCACCCAGAGAATGATAAGGCTTAATCTTATCATAGCAGATAGGACAGTAGCTGCAAGTCTGGGATTAGAGCACAAAGATTACAGTCTATGATACATTAATGGCTGATCTTTACCTTCTTCACATAGCTAGTGGCATCTTCCTCGGTGACAGGTTCAGCGCTGATGCCACCGCGCCGCCGGGGCAGCTGACCCCCCAACAACGGCAGAGGAGACAGTTCCCCATCGCCTTCGCCTTCGGATGCTGCTGCCGCCGCCGCTGCAGCTTTTACCTGGTCCTGTCAACAAACATACAATTACGTCTCATCCTCAAATTGGTTACTCAAACCAATTTGAGGTGAGAGTGTTTCTGTAATTTGCACATTCTGCACTAAATTTAAACAACTAATTAGGAATATTTTTAGTGACAAAGAAAACATATAGAAAACTAACTGATAATCTGCATCAAGATCTCTGGGCAAGTATACAAGACTGCAGGCAGTTGAAAAAACGTTACCGAATGTAATTCTGGAAATCTCCCGAAAAATCCATAACTTGACACGTGACAAAGGGCGATATGCACAACGGTATCATCATAGGCCAAAGCCCACTAAATCCTATTCACATTCCGCTAATATTACAGACATCCCCTAATGCAGAGGATGTGTGGAAGCAGAGAAGATTCATGTGCTCTTGTGCAGTAGCGCGGCATCCCACAGAGCAATCTTCCCCAGAAAACCGACTTTGCCCAGGCAATCCTGCGCCGGCGTCAGTGAGCTGCTAGCTTTCCTTGAAATTCATGCAATAAAACTACACTATTACAAATTCGAGACATTTATGTTCAATTACAGGAATTATTGTGTATTTTTAGCTATGAAAGTTATAATTTGGATGTTACCTCCCATTCCATTGTTTTCTAATAAATATTTCCAAATGGTTTTAATAAATTAAATCTTAAGAGTACACCACAAGTATTTATAAGCAGTAACAGTAGAGTATACTAACAAATTGACATATTTTTCCTCAACCCAATTGATAATACATGAGGACACAGAACAAACAAGGATGAAATTGTCAAAGTTAACTACATACTAACATGTTAGTAACACAAATATTGTTAAATACAATGTGGTATGATCTACCTACTCTAATAATTATATAGCAATGTATGGCGAAAATGTTTCTCTGAAACAGTTCTAAAGAGAAAATTATATCCATAGATTTAGCCATTCAGTACTTTCCTGTGCAAAACCAGGGTACCAGTACTATAATTCTCCAAAAATAGGTGTGAGGTCCTTTACATGATTATTGTCCTGATTATGATTATTTAACTTTAAAAACTGATTATTATTATAAAATGATATGGTGGAAAATATTCCAAACAAAATGTACATCCAGTTTTTCCCAATTTCTGACTATACTCATGAATATTCCAGAAATTGTACTATATTACCCATGTCCTGGCAAAATTTTTGTTTAGCAAGACTAACAAACACCAATTATTTTATATATATAATAATTGTTTTATAGTGAAATATACAATAGTAGAATAAGCATGTAAATACCTCTGCACACAAATGGTATTATTTATAATCAGGACTAGATGCATTTTGCATTGAGCACATGCTGAGTGAGATCATGGAGTTCATATTATATTCATTTATTTTTTTGTTTTTGTTTATTTAAACTTGTATAACTTAGTGCGAATCCCCTAGCAATTTACAAATGCGGTATCAATTAAAACTGTGTGCAGAGTTCATTGCAAAAGGTATATAAAGATTTATACACCTTTTGCAACCCCCTGATGCAGTTTGCCAAGGTATAGATGTCCAAAAATTGATATTCCTAGGCTAAAAATTTGATGATAGTCTGATAGCAAAGGTTGGTCCAAAGTTGATACTTGACAAGGCTTAACTCTCACAAGAACCTACTGCAAAAACTGCGATACAACGCTTATACGCATACTAAGATGAAGAGATTGATTTTTTTATGATGCAGATGTGACTGTCTAGTCAAGTTGAAACGTTAGCAAATTATCAAGGTATGTGTGACAACTCACCCTTTCCAACTTTTGGAAGTATTGTCTGAGAAAGGTCACTGGATTCTCTGGTTTATTTACACATAATTGAACTATGCATCCTTTGATAATAGAGGGGATTCCATGGTTTTGGATGTAATTTTCACATTCAAGTAAACATTGTTCTTCTTCCATATCTCTAAAATCAAACGTCAACAATAACACTTCACGTACTATTGTGTCTAATTTCGGTTTTTCTGGATTGGTGTTCATACAGGAAGTTAATAACCACGTAACATTTTCAATGAATTCTCAATCTCAATACACAAAACGATTTGTTTATTTTATCCTTCCTAGGGTGCTTTGCCTTTATTGTACGACCAAGTGATGTACAACAATCTTGGTTCAATGAGGGCTGCTTCTCGCGGCCTTTGTTTCTAACATCGATACTAGATGGCGGTGCTGAAGGCGCATACCGACCGATGCAATGCACGACCCGATAACGTACAGCACAGTATTGTACAACCCGTATACCCCATGTACACGAATTATTGGGTTATTCATTACTGGCTGCGCAATACTAGTCGTGCATTATCAATATGTGTTGATAATGGGCATCCTGTTACTCCATATACATCGATGACTCCCAATTACCGGGCTGTGCAATATGTACCGCACGTTACTGGCTGCGCTTTATCGGCACTTTACAGTATATTATACAGCCTTGTTTGGAAAGCGAAAAAATCTATGCTTCCTTTGCGTGTGCCAGTGTTTACACTAGGAGGCGAGTGCTATTGTTCAGTTTTCTAAATTTTTTTCTGCCTCCCTTCCCCTGGTTGATCTGGTCATTCATTATTTAAGTACAGATAACATAAATACATTATAATTACTATTGTTTGATATTTTCTAAAATAAATGACGTTAATTTCTAAATGAAATCATCATACTCTAGTTTCACCGGTTAGTGCGGAGGATCCGGGTTTTAAATGTCTCTATAACTTGGTGTTTTTGTTACTGCCATGACTATTAACCACTATCCCAGTGATTAAAACTCTAAGGAATACAGATGGAGACAATTTCAGTGAATGCATTATTTGCAGTTTAATTTGTTGACTTTGGACATATTATGAATTGAACGCAAAATTCTCAATTTTTTCTGTAAATTCTCCTGTTGATTGCAAAATTATTTTAATAACCCTCTAAGTTTTTTATCCCATTAGCTGAAATAATATTTATTATTATTATTAATGATTAAAGTTACATTGCTATCAACTAATTGGCAGTTTCTTCTCCACTGCATTTTTGTTTCAGTTCTATATAATTAAATATCCTTAATATTTAACTATATGTAGTAATATAAATCATTGAACACTTATCTCAGAAAACCATAAATATGGATTTGCTCCGCGCTGAAAAGACATTATATTAATTATATTTATATATCATTTAACTATATTTAATAACATACAATATTATTATAAAATTATATTCATTTGAATTTATTGTAACATGCGAAAATAAGGTCTCGGATTCAAATAGATCACCTATCACCAACATAAGTTGTTACAGGTATAATCACTTTCTTATGATAAAATAGATTCTCTCTCTTTCCCTCTCAATACTAGCAATTTTCTGTAAAGTATTTTCATCGTTTTATTGTGTGAAATTTTGCTGAAATACGTAACAAGAAATAGATTTCAAAATCAAAAAATAACCGACTTCAATTATTTCATTCCTTATTTCTCACCCATATTTTAATGGTACATCCTACCATTTAAAAAAAAGATTGATCCAAATCGTTATAAAATGGGCGATGAAAAAAGTCTCAGGAAAGCAAAACTGGCAATTTCGTTTATTTGGAAGACAATTTTATTCTAGTTATTTTGATTTAACAATCAAATTGTTGAACCAAGTTCAATAAAAAATGTATGGGACCAATTTTAAACCAATTTAATATATAAAAATTAAATAAGTATTCGTTCAGATAAATAAATAATACATTCGGTAGAATAGAAGAAGTAACGTGTGACAACCGATCTTATTTAACCGAGTTACATGGCTTACTTTAATTGAATTGAATTGAGTTTCCAATTGAAATTGGAATTTAATCGACTTTTTATCTTTTTCTATTATTTCTTCGACTGGCTTGACAGAAAGAGATAAAAAGTTAATCCGATGACAATTTAACTAAGGATTCGTGTTTAAGTACCTTTTAATTATTTTATCTGTTTGACAAAAAATATCTGTGTAACATTGTTTGTTGATAAAATTAGTCGAATGGAGTTCTGCTGCGTCTACTGAGATTTTATGTCTGACTAGTTTATTTAAATGGATCTTATCGAGTCTATAAAAAAGGACAAGGCGTATCTGAAATGCAAAAAAATTGTGAAGACATGGGAGAAAGATTTCAAAGAAAAACATTCTCGTATTCCATCAAAGTTTGATATAAAAGAAGCTCCAGCAAAAATAAAATATGCATACAAGAAGTATTTTCAATTGAAAAGTTCAGCTTTAGAAAACTCGTTATCATTATTCGAGTTTGATGAGGATGAAGAACGCGTTGATGAGAATTTTGCAACGCTGGCAAGTAGTCTAGAACCACTACAAAATACCAACTTTAACACGGTGAGCACATGTCCAGATCAGCTGCTCTCTGCATTGCCTAGTGGGCAAGAACTTGAAAAGTTGCTCTCTAATCCGAAACCTCTCAATACATCGATTACTCAGAGTTTACATCCATTCACTGAAAATCTATCTAAAAAATTATTTCAAAATCGAAAATTTTCTCTTAGAAATCCTAGAAAATTATCATTACCAAAGACACAAAATATAGTTGATGATAAAATTGATAATTCTGTTGCTGAACATGACAGTACTGAAACATACTTTAGCAGTTTGTCTTCAGACAAAAAAGAAAATTTAAATAATTCTGAAACCGATCTTGACTCAACAAAGGATTTTTCATTTTCACTTAATTTCTCAAACCCAGCTGTTTGTACTAAATCACCATCAGTAAGACTGCTTAATTCTGCATGGCTGGATCGGGCAACAGGTGAACATACTGAAGATACATCTAAACCTAAAAATGTTACATTTGGTCTAAGGAATATAAATGGGACAAATTTGGAGTCAAAAATAAGTGAAGATGTTCAGAAACAGTTTTCCAAAACATTTGGCCAGAGGAATATAAATGTTCAGAGTATAGAAACTAAAATTTGTGACTATGTTGAAAACAGCGAATCTGAAGGTGAGGAAATTGATAAAATAAAACCTGCATTGAAAAAACGGAAAATTTGTGAATCATCTGCATCAGAGAACCTGAAAAGCACTAATACAAAATATCAAAATACATCTGTAAAATCCAAACTAAAAATAAAATTAAGTACACATGATGAAAATCAACAGAGTAATGAATCTAAAAATCCAAAAAGGAAAGCTAAAGCTGCAAAGATCAATAATTTTACCAATGAACAACAACCTCCAGATATCAAGGAGTACTTGCCCTTTGGAGTGGAAAAGGTTTTACCGAGACATTCACAAGTTTCAATATTAGAAACTATTGAATCTCTAGAGATTGCCACAAAAGGCAAAAGTAAGACTACTGACACCAGTGCTGCTGATAAACTGGAAAATAAGATTAAGAATGGGACACTCAATGAAAATTTTGTTAAAATCAATATTGAGAAAAAGGTGTTTGTTAGAGGAAAAAAGAATATTAACTTTTCCAAGTATAAGAAACAACAATGGAAAAACAAGAAAGCTTTGCACGCTGGCATGGAATTCCCAGATTCTGGTAAAATAGCATGTTTCAAATGTGGAGAAACTGGTCACATGGCTAGATATTGTAAAGCACATAAAGGGGAGACACTTTTGCCATTAGAAGATTATAAAGAAGAAGACATGCCTACCTTAGAAGATATGCAGAATATTATTTCACAGGAATCAAGTGAAAAGAAATCTGTGGCTGAACAACTGTGTGATTCATTATATGAGGCCAGCAAAATACCTGACTCTTTTCTCAAACTATTAGGAGATACAAGTGAAAGTAATGGTGCAACACCTGTCTATCCAAGTTATGAAAAAGTGGATTCAAATGATTTACACAATGCTTTGAAAATGTTTGGACATGATTCATTCCGTCCTGGTCAAGAAGATGCTATTAAACGTATTTTGTGTGGGAAATCAACTTTGCTGATATTATCTACAGGAGGGGGTAAATCTTTATGCTACCAACTTCCAGCATACTTATACAGCAAGCATCATAAATGTTTGACATTAGTGATATCTCCATTAGTGTCTCTGATGGAAGATCAAGTGATAAATATGCCTGAATTTCTCAAAGCAGGATGTCTACACACCAATCAGCCACCAACACAGCGTAGTAAAATACTGCAGTGCTTAAAAGATGGTGAAATTAATATCTTGCTTATTTCACCTGAAGCTCTCATATCAGGTGATAACTCAAAGGGGTTTGCTGGATTATTCAAATCTTTACCACAAATAGCTTTTGCTTGTATAGATGAAGCACACTGTGTATCTCACTGGAGTCATAATTTTAGACCCAGCTACTTAATGATCTGCCGTGTGTTAAGGGAAAAGCTTAACGTGAAATGTATACTTGGACTTACTGCAACAGCAAGTCAAACAACAATTAAAAGTATAATCACACATATTGATATTCCTGATGGTGCCAATGGCGTTATAACAAATCCTTCACTGCCTGATAATTTGAACCTCTCTGTGTCATTTGAAAGAGATAAAGATAGAGCTTTAATTTCTTTTATAACATCAGATCAAATTAGTGAATTTAATTCGATTATAGTATATTGCATTCGAAGAGATGAGTGTGAGAGAGTAGCATCGATAATAAGATCCTGCCTCCAACAGAGTGGCAGAAATACAATGGAACAAACACAAAGGAAACGAAAGAAAATGTCTTATACAGCCGAAGCTTATCATGCTGGAATGTCAGCTGCTCAAAGAAAGAAGATTCAAAAACATTTTATGGATGGAACCCTCAAAATCATAGTTGCAACAGTTGCTTTTGGAATGGGTATAAATAAATCTGATATAAGATGTATTATACATTACAATATGCCAAGCAGTTTTGAATCTTATGTGCAAGAAGTTGGGAGAGCTGGAAGAGATGGTAAACCTGCAAATTGTCATGTATTTATTAACAACAGCAGTTATGATAAGGATGAACTTCTGAAACACATTTATTCCAACTCAATTGACAGACCGATGATAAGGAAACTGCTTCAAAAAGTGTTTGTACCATGTGATTGTTCTAAATCTCAAAATACCTCAAGCTCTACATCAGTAACCTATTGTAAAGGCCATGAAGTGGGAATACCAATTGATGAAACAGTTGAAGAATTGGATCTTCCTCAGGAAAATATAGCAACATTACTATGCTATGTTGAACTTCATCCAAAAAGTTTTATAAAAGTGCTTAACAATGCTTACACAATGTGTAAAATATCATCATACGGAGGACCACAAAAAATTTTAGAAGCTGCTAAGTCATGTAGTCCTTTGGCAATGGCATATCTATTACAAAGCAAAAAAGATTCAGAGGTTCTCAAACAAAGTATGATAGAATTTAATGTTATAGAAGTGGCTGCTGCAATTGGATGGGAGAGTGGAATGACAAAATATCATTTGAAAAATCTTGAATGGATATCAGAAGGAGGCTCTTCACGAAGATCCAACTTAAAAGTAGAATTCCATACTCTTGGGTTCAGGATAAAAGCCAGAGGAGATTTGACACCATCTGAACTCGACCGCATATTGGACGACCTCCATGAGACAGTTGTTTTTCAAGAAAATGCTAAATTATTCCAATTAGAAGAATGTAGCAGTGCCTTTAAAACTTTGGGAAATTATTCTTTAGAAAACAGTACAATGACTGAATCTTTGTTATTGGAAAAATCAAATGAGTTAAAAAGTACGATAAGAAATTATTTTCAGAGAGAAAGTTGTTTGCCTGAGAATATGGAACTCGAAAAACGACCATTAGATGTGGAACGCATCGCAAATGACGTACGAAGTTTAGTAGCCTCCTATAAAGACTGCATATTCACAGGACGCAGTATAGCAAAAATATTTCAAGGCATATCGTCACCTAATTTCCAAGCTATAGTATGGGGGAGATGTAAATTCTGGAGATCCCACATACAAGAAGATTTTAATGGAATAATAAGAATTGCGACCCAACAATTAATTCAAATGAAAATGTAATAATATCAAATAAAGATTGTGTTAATTTTCAAGTGAAGTTAAGTTTTTTATACCATTTAAGTGACCTATAACTACGACTTCTTATCAACTGAAGTATGAGAAGACTCAATTCGCATCCCATTTAAGCGTCTTTCGAGACGGGGTTGGGGACCATTCATGCGCTTGTGATTTCACCTGCACATACAAACTTCCACCGGAGCACAGCAATATGAGTGCATCACTGCTTGGTTGCGGATTACCAGGTGTGGAGGCAGAACTTTCCGGAAGAACTGCACACGTTCTGCTACTTTCACAACACCCGACGCATACTCTGCGGGTATTCGCCTACGGACGCGAGCAACATGGCGCCTACGTATATTCAACATAATATAGCACATTAGAGCGATAATTACTTAAAAGGTAACGTTTTATGAAGATGGTTTCCCAACCTCATTGAGTCATACTGTTACTGGTCGGGAATCTTCTTGTATCATGCTAACTAAAGCATATGGCAGGTAAATACAAAAATACTATATATTTAGGTTTTTTTAATAATGTTTCAATAACAGTCCTAAAAGTACATTCAAAATAGTTACAATACTACCTACCTACTAGAGCAATAGAAACTTGGGCTCCTATTTAAAAAGTCTGTTGTGACATGTTATACAAAAATATTTTTATTACAATCAGAATGAGAACGTTAAATGAAGACAATGTTTAAATACCACTAGAAACTTATTCCCGGCCGGGGCACACTTTTTGTGGTGAGCATGTAGTTTGTTCTTGGGTCTTGTGTTCTTAGCAGGTGCGTATGCAAAACGGTAGGGAAATTTTATAATGTCAAATTGAAATGAGCAGAGTAGGGTGCGTCCTGGAAATAAATGCCTGCATTCATTTCTGCCGCCTAGCATATGCAATCGCCTATCTTTGTTTCAGTTTGAAAGGTATTGGTATCAATTAAATTTTAATTTCGATATTGACCAGGATTGACTAGTGCAATGCAATGCTATTTCGGTGTTCTTAAAGTACTTTCGTAGTACGAGATGATATAACCTAACCATATACTTACCAACAGCAGTACAAGTTGGTCCGACTTGTACGGCTGTTGGCAAGGTTATGAAATACCGCTTTACAGACGGCGACCCACTATCTTATGCACCGATTTAAGATAGCTTAGGTACTGCAACCCTACATTCCATCATATTGTAATAGTGCTAATAATTTTAGCTACCTTTTATAAACAGCCTTTTGTCATATTCTATCCAACCGGCCGGTTTTCATATTGACTTTTCCTATAAAACCTTTTGGATCTGGTGATAATGAACTCCACTGTGTCGATTCACATATCTCAAATTTGTGGTTACCACATTTCATTTTGTCATTTATAAAACTGTTGCGAGTCACGCACGAACCCAATACATTGTAAAAATCTATGCTGAGTGCATCAATCCATTCTCTTAAATCTTGATTAGTTCTTTTAAGATTTGTGATTGATATTTTCTGCAGCAATCTGCTATCTTCTTCATTTGGCGTGAAATGTGATTGTCCAAAATTAGAATATTTTTTATACGATGATTGCGATCCACTGTGAACAATACTTGCGGCTTGAGGCGAGAGTTCTTTTCCAGAATAATATTCTAATGGGGTTATTAGAAATTTTGTCGACACTAATAAATTATTTTGTTCAAATAATCCGACTTTCCAAATGCCGGGTAATAACGGTGCCTTCAAATTTGGCTTGATAAAGTTAGTGAGATTGTTCTCGTCAACGTGTATGCCATTGACGTCGGCAATCACTCCTGCTGGATCCAGCCACATAATAGTAAAATTCTCTGTTTTCCTGTCTGATAACGGAGTAAACTGATATAATAACACTGGTTCAGATAACGGCCCTAAAATATTAGCCATATTTCTAAAAGTTGCCTCCTTTTGATCATAATCAGAGCTTACTCTAAATATTTTGATATTTTCGACAAATGAATTTTCATAGTTCCAATCTAAATATTTTTTTGGTTTATACCACGTTTCTATCGTCACTTCTGTATCCTTATGAATGATAGCTTTGTGTAAAATTAAATTCCCCTTATAAACATCAGAATGACTATACAAGCTTATTTCAATAATTTCATTAGGTATAACTTGACATCCTTCTTCAGACAAAATTTTTGCATTCTGACGAACAATACTTTCTGCGTGTGATAATAATGTATCGTCAGTACTAGAAGTTAAATCATCAATATTATAGATGCTCTGCCAGTAGGCTTCCAAGTTATCTAATAAATAGTGATCTTTGATACCAATGTATTGTTCTACTCTATTAATAATCTCTTGATTTATTATTGGTTCAAATTTCCTTGCGAAAAATAACTGTCTTTCCTGGGTATTTTGTATTCGAGGCCAGTCTTCTGGTCTGAAGTCATTTGGAGAACAGCCACACCAGTCCACAACGTGTTTATATTGGCATTTGCATCCTAACTTCCTCTTCCAGTTTGTGACGTGCAAATTATTGTCAACATAAGTATTGCAGAACCGCGAATTTCTCAAAACAGTATGAAAAAAGGATTCCGCAGGTAGTAATGTATGTCGAAATATAATGTCTAATCCCGTTAGTAATTCGTCATGTTTTCCGACAACATACTTAACAAAGTCAGGGGACAAAGCAATCCAATCACTACCGCCATCAATGATAATGCCTTTGGGTAGTTTCCTCTCGCCCGTGCGCCACATGTGCGTTTCGCATTCAACAAACGTTTTGTCTAAGCCTTGCTTTTTTATAAACCTCTGAACTTCTCGACCATGTGACTTTACGAAGTTTAGCCCTTTGTTCACTGCTAGAAACTGTTCTAAATGTTCTAAAGATTTTATTGGGAAATCGCTTTCACTTAAATTAATCACGAAATCCCATTCCCACCCAAGTGCTAGAATATCTTTCATAGATGCTAATAACATTGTCAGCAATGATGCGCCACCCCATATGGTAGAAAATCTGCTGGTTGCTAATTTTATGTTGGGAAACTGTCTTTCCAAGTCTGATAGCTTTCTGTGTAAATAGTCTTGTCTCTGTAAAATATAGAAAACAAAATATTATGCTGACATATTACACAAAAGCTAAGGTGAAATATTGTACAAGTAATTAAATTAAATAAGAAAGTCAGGGGTTTTTTTCATTTAGAGCTTAACTTTACAACATTGACTTATCACATTTATGGATAACTGATTTTTATCAATAATTTTACCATGTTAAACATCCAGCATAAACCTCATGTCCAGATACCAAAAATTCAAAGACATTCAACTTCCACTAATCTGAATTAGCCTCCTGTAAGAGATCAAAGCCCATTCACACTTACTTATAGAATGTAGGGCGATAGTTCTGCAGTGGCAACATTAGAGGCTGATAAGGAATGATACTGCATACAAATACTTACAACATCAACATGTATGTAGAAATAATGATTACTCCTATACAGAGCATTAATCAGACGATGAACTTGCCTCAATGCTCTTCCATTTAGTGTGAGAAGGAATACAATTCTAACAGAACTTTCTTTATCTGTGGCTACAGCTGGAGAGACAGATTCAAATTCTGAAAAAGTGAACTTCGTATTAGTGATGCAAATAAAGGTTCATGAATGCTTTTTATATTTAGAGATGGGTGGCACTTGAAGAAAGAAAGCCCTCACTCTTCCTCCACATGTAATCCACTGTATATGGGTCTGAATCCTGCTAGTTCTTATGAGTTCTGTTACACTCACTTGTTAAACCAGTTTCAAACACATTCATAGTAAAGTAACCTCCACAAGATTCAGCAACATTGGCTGGGCATTTCATATCACATAAATCATCAGACACTTTTGATGTTGCAGTAGGCATAGTGTCTCCACAGAAACATTCTGACCTGAAAAATAATTCAGCACATGTTTTATTAAGGTACCAAAAGATTAAAAGTCTTTTAAAGTAAGATTTGTTTATCCTGTCTCCAGTACCTTTTGTAGTGTAATCTAATGAAATTTTCTCACAATATGTGTATTGGTGGGACAGATAGAACCATATGTGTGATTCCAACATGCCCTTGGGGAGTTTTTTGATCTACAATCTACATGTTTCTCATTTCACTGACAAGAATTACTGAAATATGCTCTTTTCTATTTACTTTTCAATTAGAGAAAAGTTAAGGAGAAAGCTGTTGTAAAGGTTTTGGCAAAGTATATACTCACGCATATTGTACCCCAGCATATGGAAATCCACCTTGAACACAGATGTCCAAACAAGCTGTGCGAGAATTGGTATTAGCATAGTTACCATAGAACCCTGATAATAGTCGTAGCTTCTTCTCATCTGCATAGCACCCCAGATATTTACCATGAGTCATTCCATTGTGAGAACAATAGTTGGGTAAAATTTCTGGATAGAAATGACCTTCTTGTATTAGGCAGGTTTTATTCACCAATTCTTGTTTACAGTTTTGTGTCTTTGCTCGGTGTATGGCTGATATCGCCTCTCTACTTTTTACTTCACAAGCAGGTTTGAAATCTAGCTCTTCCACTCTCAGTTGAGTAATAGGTTTGTTCTGTTGCTTGTTCCTTGAAGGAAAGTCTTCTTCGTCGCTAAATCCGATACTGTTTTTTCTAGCCGATACTTCTGCCGCTTCGCGTCTTGCAATTGATACATATCCGTTTTTCTTTAGTAAAGTATCGTTTACGGATGGAAAGAAGCTGACTGCGATAAGAAGTTGACCAAAGAATGCTATCAAAACTGACGCTATAATACATTTAATATACTTGTTACATATTCTACGGAATATAATCGCCATTTCAGCAAAATACCATTATTAATAAATATAAACATCACATTCCATTAGAAATGTTTACTATAAATTTATAACCTCCGTTTAACAAAACAAAATAAACTGCATATGGATTACATTACATTGATAGGTGGTTGTGTCATTGTCATTGTATATGTACTAGTATCAAGCGTTTGTATTCTCTTTGGTCTATTCCCATTTGCCACCACCGTCTCCGCCACCACTGGTGGCAATCAAGAATAGTATTCTTACCAGCACTGGTGATGACTAGAAATCTTATATTCCCACTTACCGCCAGCACTGCCAGCACTGGTGGCAAAGATTAGATTTACACCAGTTCCCGTGAGGGCTTTTTAGAAACCGCTCTTGCAGCTCATTATTTTTCATTATGACCTAGGTGTTTAGCGCTGGTAGTTTCTGGTTAGTCTCTTTTGAGGGTTTTGTCAACTGCTCTTATTAATATATTCTTGAACGAAACATCTAATATGCTGTTAATGCTCTTACGAAAACCATGTTTTTCGCACCAGTGAAGCGTGGCTTACAATAATGTGTAGTTACTGAATAATGATTGATAAAAAAATATATATAATCCTACATTTGACTTCTCACAAACACAACACAAAATAGATATTCGTACCATGTATCGTTTCTTCATTCAGAAAAAAGTTGTATCTTATGACTCAAAAAGTACAATGTCCGTACTTTGGATGGGTGTCTGGCAATGTTCTTGATAGGATGTTGATGATAGGTCTACACTATCCGATGGCAATTATAGAAACGACACCACTACCACAGATTTTAAAATATTATACTCTCTCTAGGAGGTAGGTATATTGGGCAACGATGTCAGGACGATATTATAGTTCCCATACCGGTGGGCTTTTTTATATAATTTAGATAACTAACTCAACGACTATAAGCAGATAAGATTCAGTGACTTGTTTTGATGGCGTGTCGTCCAGATCAAGTACCAGTTCAGGAAGGGCTTTTTACTATTACTATTTTTTTTATTATTTATTTACCTTGACATCTTTACTCGGGCTTTTGGTGAGAGCAGACCGCTCTCGACCGACTTAAAACTAAATTTTAATGTTATTGCAGGATACCAAGGCTACCACTTATCGGGACATTGGATTAAGATTCGCCCAGGACGAGCCGACAAATGAAATTCTTCGACCCCGCCGACGGCTGTCAGTCGCCAATATTTATAGTCGTCCGCGTTAAGTATTTAGTTATATCATTCTGGTTGTAAATTGTAACTTTTAAATAAACTGGCCATATTTTGTACAATTAACTCTAATGCAGACAAAACTTGCGAACGTACATTAACTCGGACATTGGCAGAATTTATGTGGCATAAATCACGCAAAAGGCCAAAAATAAGAAGAAGAAGAAGTAACTATGGAGTCTTAGACAAATGCTTGGAATATGACAAAAATTGTTAAAGGTAAACATTATGCTGGTATTCAATCTGACATTCCTAATTTATTCTGGTTTTTTAAATATCGTCACATCAGCAGACTCATTACATCTACTATCTGCCGACTAAGACTTAGACATTCCAGTAATCCTGTTTTTCTTTAAAAAATTAGCATTGCTTCAAGATCAAAGGAGTCCAAGTTCGAACTAAGTACTATCTTCTATTCTGTGGTTAAGGTATGAGTCATCAGTCCTCATTCCTATCCTAAACATGCTCAACAGCTCAAACTTTTACAGATTAAATTATCGGCTGTTATTAGTCTGTGAGCCCAAGTGGCTAGAATCGAGCAATTAGCATCCTCCAGTAGGTACTGTTGCTCAAATATTATTCCGTTCGCTACATTATGCATTAATGTATTAAGATTATGACTCTGACGATGTGTAGTGTATTTACCTATAACGTTTCATTATCTGCAGGTATGCAATCAACCTTTGGCCGGTTTCACGACGATAAACGTCGGTCGATAATATCGTGGAGGGAGAAACCAGCCATAAATTGATTATAGTGGTTCTTTCATTGGTTACTTTTATTTTTGTAGTTAAGCTTAGTTGTGTTGAGACAATGACACTTGTGATGTGAATTGTAACTACTTGGTTCTCTTGAGATCTATCTTAAATAATGATACGAAATGTCAAAATTTTAAGTGGTATGCCTCTGGCCACTGTCTATTCTAACTATGTTCGTGGTCAACACATTGATATGAGACTCAAAGGGAAAGTGGCTATAGTAACCGCTTCTACAGAGGGGTGAGTTATAGAAATTGTATTATCAAAATGTTTTGAAGAGCTTACAAACATCTTTAAAGGTATTGTTTCTGCTTCAGATCAAAGGTCAGGGAGGTAAACATATCTAGTGTCCAAAGGTCCATTGGACAAACCACAAGCTTGCTTTATCAGGAAACGTTTTGAACAAAAACATGAGAGATAAACGAATTTTGACCTCTTAATTCCTCTAACCTTTTTTTGCGTTCAACTATTTTTCTCTCTCAAGACGGCCAAGATGAGGACGAAATAATTTGTTATGAACGCGTAGAATCAAGATATTGAAAAAAAAAACACTCTAGTTCGAGAAGTTCTAACATTGAAACATCTCTAGATGTGCCTACATTGGTTGGTAGCATACCTACTTTAGATTATGTTAGTAGGTTACTCGATTATGATGAAGCGAAAGTTCTTTAATTTTTACAATTTTTCTTTTATAGTCTTTCAGAATATTGTAATACAATATTTTTATATTTTATCTTTTTTATCATGTTCTTTATTATTACTTACACCTTCAGTATGTACAACTATCAATTACTAGATGACTTCCTAAGTAATTTGGATTATGAGAATACTGAAAAATATATTCAAATATCAACGTAAATACTCTAAATTCACATACATAAACAACTATTTATAAAAACAACTGGTTTTTATTACAACATCTTATTATATTTTTATAAATACTCTAAATTCACATATATATACAACTATTTATAAAAACAACTACTTTTTATTTCAACATCTTATTATATTTTGTTTAAAATAATAATATTTCAATACTTATCAATTTGTATACACCAGATATATATATTTATTATATACGTCAACTATATTATGTATGAAATCATATTTGTATATTTATTTAATATTTACATTTACCTTTTGCATTTACTCACTAGGTACTTAAAAGTTAGGATATTATTCTGGCTATTGTAATATACTGTAATTAATTATATAGTTAAACATTTGGTTCTGCTATTAAGTACTAGATTTGTCTGTTTTACTAAGATGTACTGTGTCAACTTGTTGACGTCTTGTCATCGGGCCAAAGCGACTCAAGACAATAGGACACAAGTGCGCATGTTTGTTCCACCTTCAACAATGACCTGTAAATATATGGGGTGAGAATCATTACCTTGCCGTAACATAGTTTTTACTAGCACGGGAGGGATATACCTACCTACCATCAATTTTTTAGTTAAAAATGGTAACATTTGTCAACATCTTTTGTTTGTATAACTTTAAGTAGTGTAAGTATACATATTTAGTTTCTTTATATGGTAAATAAATTTATTCTTATTCTTATTCTTATCAAGAAATGCACAATTTCAAAAAAAAGTTTAAAAGATCTAAGTACTTGGTTATTTTGTATTGACAGTTTGCTAAATAAAAATTGTAATTATGCAAAGATGATGATTGGACATACAATTTGGGAGTTTATTATTATATTATTATTACTAAAACTATTTGTAGATAAGTAGGTACTCAACCTGATAATTACCTATCAGCATAATATTTATTGACCCTTATCTCATATTTTACTTTTCGCCAACAGAGATAACTAGGCATTTAAAAAATATATTGTTTATCAAATAATTACTTAGATTTATCGTCTTTACACTTTTTACTTTACTACTTTATACATACTTTATGAAAAATACAATTTGAAATGATAAAATTTAGTTGATAAAAGTAGGTCTTTAAATAATACTAGCTGCGCCCGTTGTGTTATGCGCAATTGCGCAAAATGTCACCATGAGACGATGGGAAGAAACTGACAGATGTTGTTTATTATTAGTTATAAAAAATAAACGTTAATCCAGGGTACTATGAGCTATTGCCTCCAAGCCGTCTAGGAGCGGCATTGTTGGTGGTGACTTATGGGGGCACCGAAACTGAGGCGGGCTGCGGTGTTGTATGGGCGGTACCGTAACTGAGGGTTAGGGGCCGTGGCGGGAGAGGAATGCCGCTATTGCGGTGCGCCGCTCCCCCATCCTTCCGCGGCCCCGACGGGTTCCCGTGTTCCCACCACTAAGCGGCAGAGGAGGATACCGTGGAGTTTTAGTGGGTAGTTAATCACTACCCACTAAAACTCCACGTCCCAGTCCCACATAACCGCTCTGTCTCCCGGTGGCAGGGCGGTATGCAAAGATATTTCTCCACGGAAAAAAGAGGGTACTATGAGCTACCTTCTTAACAAATTTCATCCAAATCCATTCAGCCAGTACAGTTCAGTTATCCGAGAAGGAACAAAAACAAACGTACAGACAAACTTTCACATTTATAATATTAATTCAGATGTACCTCGAGCTGATTGGACTGTTTTAATTTTATTTATCCATCTGCCATCCATATTTCGCACTTGGTAAGGCAGAATTAGGTAATAAAAAGTTGGTTGGAAAAATCAATTACCTATTCATAAATGGCAATGCGCCCGGCCCAGTGGACTTACGGACGGATATTTGTTAATAGGGTCCATGCATTATTTGACAATTATCCATGTTGCTATGATAATCTGATAATTAGTACCTACTTACATTAGGTATAGGGTTTCACTATTATGGAATTTCGTTCGCTCTTACTTAGCTTCTGATAGAGGATCATAATTGTAATGATTTCAGAATAGGTTATGCTATAGCTCATCGTCTAGGCAGCGAAGGTGCGTCTGTTATTATTAGCAGCAGAAAAGAAGCTAACGTAGAAAAGGCCGTGCAGAACTTGAAAAATGAAGGAATCTCTGTGGAAGGAGTTGTATGCCATGTTTCCAACCCTGAGCACAGGAAAAGGCTATTTGAAATTGTAAGTGAACAAAACTTGTATTATAAGCACGAATACATCAGTTTTATTGCCCGTGCTTGTTGGTTATTAACGTTAGTAAAAGATTTTTCTCGCTGTCGAATTACTAAGTTATTTTATTATACTGAAGGAAAGTGCGAATTATTCGTGGGAAAATAATAGCGTCGTTATGCTTATGACGTCTACATTCCCAAGATAGTGTTACCCACAAGGTGAGAACCCAGTTATAGGACTCCGCCTTCGGGGGAAAAGTATGAATTTATGTATGTAACGAGTAGGTATTACTATGTATTTTCTATTCAAGAAGTTGAAATATTTAAAACCACCATAACAGTAGGTACATAATACGGTCCATGACGGTATCGCACTATGGGCGATCCAACATAGTGGCCTGTCGTAACGGTCTCAATGTAAGATGCAATAGTATTTCACCGCATCTTTCAAAATAGATCCTGCTCACCAACATTTGTCGCTCCTTGAAAGGCACTTCTCGGAAGCTGTAGAGGCGCCAGGATAATCGCTGTCTCGTAGAATAACATCATCATGTTGTTACAAGGGGTACGAAGCCGTGTCGGTGACATCCGGAGTAGGAAGAACAAGGGTTTACCCCTTGTAAAGACTCGACAACCCTAGTGTAACTTGTTTAGATTAGTTTAAGACAAAAATAACACGAGCATTTCTATTTTCTTAGGCTAGCAAGAAATTTGGCGGACTAGATATCCTGGTTTCGAATGCTGCAGTAAATCCATCTGTTTCTCCAATTTTAGAGGTTCGTTCAGTAAATTATTATTATTTTTTTTTCACTATGAGTTGCGACTCTGGTTATGGTTGGTAAAATGTTTAACAAACGCTTCCATATGTTTGCCCTAGGTACTAGGGTTTCCTATCGCAGATAGCATGATCACAATAACGCAGCACAAAAATCCTAGATGATATTCATGTTCATCACACAAACGTTTGTTTGTGAAAAACCCACGATAAGACAGCAAATTTCAACACAAAGATAAGTTAAAAACAACTTGTATACAAAGCTGTCAATTGACGTTAGTTATAGTAACCACATAGATATTGCACTGGAGAAGGAAACAGTGGCGCATGGCGTCACTGCACAGCGGTAAGCGAGAGTTAAGACTGGCCTTCATAAGCTAATAGATTCTTATGAAGGTCCAATTTAGCTCTTGCTTTACAGCGGGTAACAATGCTGCCCTCAACCCAGAGTCCGTCTCTGGTATTTTCAAGCGTTGGGGTGGATGGGGTAAGGTTAGCCACAGTGCCGTAAATAGGGCGGTGCCACCGGTGCCCAGGCACAGGGCGTAGACTCTGGGGGGGCAGACCTGGCAGGACTATTATAAGTAGAAAGTAGATATAATATATTTTTCTTCCAAAATAATAGTTATTGATCCACCAACTCCATGGTCCTTTATTTTATCACCCTGAATAAAATAAAGTAGCCCTATCTATAGCATTACTCTAGCTTTAAAAAAAACAAGGGCGCAGTTATAGAAGCTCGCGGGCGCCGCTACGTGGGACATCTGTGCGGGCCTAGTTATATTTTAGAGTTTTATATTTCTATTTTATCAGTTACTTAGTATTTTTAGATAAAATGGCTCTTTATTATTTTTCATGAATAAAAATAAATTTATTTGTCTGAACAAAATTACTATTACTATTATAAAAAAAGAACAATTTCTCGGTAATGTGTTCAAATAAAAAAGGAAATATAAAATTATGTATATATATATCAAATATTAACTTTATTTATTTGTTTTCAGACTGAGGAAAAAGTGTGGGATAAAATATTTGACACAAATGTAAAGAGCTCTTGGTTGCTTGCTAAAGAGGCATATCCTGAACTGATAAAGAGAGGAGGTGGAAGTATCGTATTTATAGCATCTATTGCAGGCTATCAACCGATGGAAGTATGTACCTTGTTTGAAATATTTTTGCTGTATAATTTAATAGTTTTATTTATATAAACCACGGCAATTCCTTGTACAAGTAAAAATTACCATTTTTTTTTAATCAGCGTTTGACCCAATTTTTACGAGGCCCATTATTTTACCATTAAAAAACGATTCTCCAGGTTATTTTATAGCTACATATAAAGATATAGCTACAACTATGAATTATTTTTCATGTTGTTTCCAGCCTTTAGGTGCCTACAGTGTCAGCAAGACGACACTTTTAGGACTAACGAAAGCCATCGCAAATGAGATAACTAATGATAACATTCGAGTCAATTGTGTTGCTCCTGGAATAGTTGCAACTAAGTTTGCCTCTGCTGTAAGTACCTAATCTATAGCTATGGACGATATTAAAACCGAAAATGTGATTGGTCGGTTAAAAAGTCGATCCAAATCCAATTCTAGCATAAACCACCTGAATTGAGAAATTTCAAGCATGCCTTTCCTAGAAAGTCATAATATCAGGCAAATAAAACATTCTTTATCTCTTACAGATAACAGATTCAGAGGCTGGAAAAGATAAGAGTTTATCAATTGTGCCAATGAAGAGATTCGGAAAACCTGCGGAAATCGCTAGCGCAGTTGCATTCTTAGTTTCAGATGATGCTAGTTACATAACAGGGGAAACTATAGTGGTTGCCGGAGGTGCTTACGCACACCTTTAACTTTAAATGGGAATGGTCACATATACATTGTGTTATGGCAAATACTGTTACTTTTTAATGGGGTGTTTTATAATTGACTGTCCTTCTTATATAAATATCAATAATGACTGTGGTATACAAAATATGTAATATAATTAATAAATTGGTGTTTTTTAGTTGTCTGTGATTTATTTAGTCATCATCAGAATCTAAGAAATCTGTTTTGTTCAACCCCAAAGTAGTCATTAAATTACTGGAAGGTCCAGATGAGGCTTGTTCTTCTCTCATACTTGATATCATATTTTGCAATATATATTTGCTATCCTTCATATTTTCATTAATACCCTGTAGCTTGATATTTAGTTCTTGATCTAATTCTTTGTCAATTTCATCATCAGACCCAGACATAGCATCATCAAGGTCCGAGTCAATTTCTTCTTCATTTGTAGATAAAAGTTTTAACATTTTCTCAACACTATTCATAAACTGATCTGGGTCAAACTCTACATGTTCATTTGATTGATCTTTTTTAACTGTTTCTATTCCTTCATAATCTGAGGATTTTTTAAGAAAATCTGTTAATTCTGATGAAATATTTTGTGGTGTGATGATGTCATTCTTTGCCAACTTTGATATCTTGCCATAACGTGAGTTGAGTAGGTCATTCAGTTCTTCAGGGTGAACATTTAACCATTCTTCACTATCTCCTACTAGGTCTGATACATGTGATTTTTTAAGTTCCTCTTTACTTTTTAGGTATTTCTCAGATTTCATAATTTGTGATACATTATTAGCAATGTTTGATGCCATTGGACATTCCACTGATAAAAAGAAGGTTTTTGACTTTTCCAACAATTTCTTGTATTCTTGTGAACCTTCTATATTATTTTTAAAGTATCCATTATCTATTAGGCTTTTCAGAAACTTATGGAATTCTTTTGAAGAGAATACATCTGATGATCTATTCATCATCATTTTATATCCACAAGCAATCTTTTTACCCAAAATAGTTCTTTTGTCTTTTTCAGTTGGACTTATAATGTGTTTAATAATTTTAGAATGCAGAAGCATTGCATAAAGGCATTTCGTAAATTGGACAGATACTGTTACAGTATTATCAAACTTGAAAGTTTTACATGCTTGAATATCTGTGACATCATGATGGCAGTATGTATTGACAATATGAGCGATTACAGTAGGTTCCAATTTCAACAAAGCTGCAATCTCAAGTGGCAACTCCACAATAGCATTATGAATATTTTCAATATGTTTATCTGGATAATTACCAATCCTATTGATAATTGCACTTTCTATCTCAGGGGAAGCTCTTGTTTGTTCAGGGTATTGTGTAATGCACCGAATGGCCTCCAAAAGCTTTAAGTTTTCACCAGTACTTACTATGTTTGGCGGAATTATGTGAATGTGGTGATTGTGAATAAAAACCTGTAACGTAATTTAATTAATCATCAATTAATTAATACAATAAATCATCATAATATATGAGGCAAAAAAAATATGAAAATTTTAAGGAAGATATACTCAAATCTTACTCTGTTTTGTGTGGTGTCAGGATTTGCCCATAAAGGCAAATAATCAGCAGCTTCTATCATAAGGAAATCTCCATCATTGTCTAATATTTGAACAATTATATTTGGGTATTCTTTTGTCAGTTCCAGAATGATATAAACAATAAACCATTCATCATCAATGTTATCCCCAAAACAGGTGCTGCTACTCAGGTGACTTGGAAAATCTGAGAAATAAAATAAATCATTTGTTATATTTATTAGTGTTATATTGTTTTATTTATTATTAGTGTTATAGTGTTTACTAGCGACCCGCCCCGGCTTCGCACGGTTAGTAGAGCATCAGTGTTGTTGTATGTGATAATGTGGGTACTTTACTTGCCAAACCTTCTTGTCTATTAAATAAGGCAGGTTAAGTAGGGTAGATTTACTTTTTGTAATATGATTTATTCAGTCTTGTTCTGCTACTTAGCACAATACATTCTTTGGAATATTATGTCGTTTTATTGAACATAACAGTGGCGACGAGGATTTAAAGTGAAAAATGGAGCGTAAACTAGTGAAATTCGGTGAATTCAATGTGCAAACAGACAATTGGGACATATATGTTGATAGACTGAACTATTGTTTTGAGGCGAATGGAGTCTACGAAGATTCCGCCAGGAGGGCTAATTTTTACACAAATTGTGGAGTTCAAGTGTTTGAAACTCTTCTCGCGTTAATTACGCCAAAGAAATCGAGTGACGTGACTTTCAGTGAAATTATATGCATCCTCACTAAACATTACAGTCCAAAGCCCAATGAAATATCAGTGTCATACAAATTCTATAAATGTTTAGAAAACCGCCATATGCCCCCAAAAGGTAATTACGAGTGGATACTACCAGCAAAACCTTGGTCGAGGTTAAACATTGATTTTGCGGGGCCTTTTCAGAATAAAAATTTTCTTATTCTAGTTGATGCTTATTCAAAGTGGCCAGAAGTTTTCATTGTCAATAATATGACTTCAGCAACAGTAATTCGGCACTTAAGAAATTTGTTCGCAACACATGGATTGTGCGAAACTATAGTTTCTGACAATGGCACAGCTTTCATTTCTGAAGAAATGAAAGAATTCTTAGATGCAAATAAAATAAGACATGTTAGGTCAGCGCCGTTTCACCCTTCAACGAACGGATTGGCAGAACGCATGGTACAAACTGTCAAAGACAAACTTCGCAAAATGGATGATTTATCATGGGCTGTAAAGATTCCGAATATGTTATTAGGGTTACGGGTAACACCCTGCACAGTTACGAACAAGAGCCCAGCTGAAATTTTGTTTAATAGGCGTGTACGCACATTATTAGACACGATTAATCCACATAACCAAAAACATAAAAAACGAGAAGACCAAGTGTCAAGGAATTCCCAGAAAATGCACAGACAAACAGATGTAGGACAGACGGTTATGTATAGAAATTATGGTAAGGGACCACGATGGTTACCAGGAGTAGTGGTTAATAGAGAAGGTCCATCCAGCTATTGCGTTGAAGCTGAAAATGGAACTCAGGTCAACAGACATATAGATCAGCTAATTAAGAAACAGGCTGTTATAACAAGGCAAGAAAGTAGGGAAACAGATAGGGATAAGGAAAGGGAAAGTGATGATAGGGACAGTGAAGGACAAAACCAAGAAATGGAAGACATTTCTTCTAGCTCAGAATGTGAACAAATTATTGAAATACCGAGTTCAGATAAGTGGGCAGAAATGCTGGGCATTCCGGTAGCTGGAGAACCTGGTTTTTCCGGTGGTAAAATTAAGAACAAAACGATGGTACATGGCAGGTCTCCATATACAAGACCCGTTCACGATAATAACTTTATGTTGTAGAATATTATTAATCTTACAATTGTTGAATGAATAATTGAAATTTTGATTTATATGTTACATTTTTATAAGAAGAGTTTAATTTAATGTTTTGTATTCTGTTTCTTATTTTAGGAGTTTAATTTGGTGTTTTGTTTTTTGTTTCTGGTGTACTATGCATACTTGGGGGAAAGGTATGTTGTATGTGATAATGTGGGTACTTTACTTGCCAAACCTTCTTGTCTATTAAATAAGGCAGGTTAAGTAGGGTAGATTTACTTTTTGTAATATGATTTATTCAGTCTTGTTCTGCTACTTAGCACAATACATTCTTTGGAATATTATGTCGTTTTATTGAACATAACAAGTGTCGTATCAGAAACTACCCGTGCGAAGCCGGGGTCAGTTGCTAGTGTATTATACATATAAACCTTCCTCTTGAATCACTCTATCTATTAAAAAAAACCGCATCAAAATCCGTTGCGTAGTTTTAAAGATTAAAGCATACATAGGGATATAGAGACAGAGAAAGCGACTTTGTTTTATACTATGTAGTGATTAGTGTCATTTGTTATATTTATTAGTGTTATATATATATAACACTAATAACATTTAATATATAACATTTTTTCAACACTGTAAATAGAGCTTAATCAAATGACAATGCTTTCCAAGAATGGTAATAAATATCGAAGTAACTAAGTAACCTATTATTTTGGGGTTATTATTGGCTATATTTACACAGTTAAGTTGATCTACCCATAAATAAAGCGAATATAATGAGAAATAGTACTTTTACCCTCCTTATCCAGTACAGGAACATTCACTTTGAAATCATCTCTATGCCAGATATATCCTTGAGTAAGACTTGCTATAGTGGAGTTAATCTTCTCTGATAGATTTTCCCATGCTTCCAAGTTCGATTCTAGAGACAGTGAAAATATGAAACACTGTACGGTATCTTCGCTACTGGGTTCAAATTGATGATTATGTTCTTTAGTAGACATAATTCTCGTAATAATTTATGTAAGGTTAGTATTTACCATATCAAATTGACAATATTCGACTTTGAACAAAACACACAAAAGTTAGAAGATACGATCTTACAAATGAAATGAGTGAGTGATCCATTGCCATTGGTGTTGCATTCTTCTTCTTTCTGGTTTTTTGTGTCTTTAGCCACACAAATTCTGCCAGTGTCTGGTGTTTGATGTTGGATTAATAAAAGAAAACATAAAATGTCATTGTCAAAATTCTTCTTCTATATGGCTTTTTGTGTATTGTATAAATTAATTGACTTATTAGTCATGAGAGTGGTTTTTTTTTAATTTTTTTAGGTAAGTGGTGTCCCACGCCTATGACAACAGTAATACGACTCAGTAGGTATAAGATTTGGATCTTACACTCATCCTGCTGCGTCCATCACCCGAGACGGGGATGATACGTCTCATGCGCATGTGATTTCACCGGCACCAACACCCTTCCACCGGAACATAGTAATGCGAGCACTACTGCTTGGCGGCAGACTCCAGGTGTGGTGGCAGTACCTCTCCGGACGAACTTGGCACAAGTTCTACTGCTACTAACACTGACTTGAAACTAACACTGGCAGAGTTTGTGTAACTAAGTTGACGCAAAGCAAAATGAAGAACTGAAGTCAGTAGTTTAACTTGAATACAACTTAGATCCTCCCCAAACCATTTCATAATTATAAATTTGGGGGTACAGTTGCTCGCGTCCATAGGTCCCTTTGTTTCTCTACACGTACCCCCTGGGTGGTGCTAAAGGACCAACCAAAAGTAGCAGTAGAACTTGTGCCAAGTTCGTCTGGAGTCGTACTGCCACCACACCTGGAATCTGCCGCCAAGCAATAGTACTCGCATTAGTGTGTTCCGGTGAAAGGGTGTGGTTGTCGGTGAAATCACATACGCAAGAGACATATCATCCCCGTCTCGGGTGATGGACGCAGCAGGATGAATTCGACTAAGATAAGAATTCGGATAAGATCCAAATCATACGATTTATAATGTTAGGTTTGTCTAATTTTGAATCTCCTTTAAAATAGTTTTTGTCATATTGTTCCATTGTTGTCGCTTTTAAGCTCGGTGTGTTGGCAACACGGACGGTGGCGAGATGGCCCCTGTGGACGATCGAGGGACATTCTGTTGAGAGCCGCCGTCACTGTTGGTCGCACATCGAGCATTGTCCTACAGAACCACGTGGTAGTCCCTATAGTGGATTTATATTTGAGCTGGTGTATAATAAAGAAACATCTGTACGTGTGGAGTTTTATTACATATCAGAAGTGGGATGTACACGCCCATGTTATTAAAAATTCTAGTTTTTTTTTACTTATTACGATTATTCGTAATTATTAATCCCTTCCGGATGGGTGGCTTACCCTGAGTCTGTGTTTTCAAGCCACCATAGGCCTGCGACATTTACTGACAATGTTTAAAGAATTTGCAAACTACCCTCAACAAAAAAAAAATATTCTATACGAATGATTCTGTGGATAAAATATGAAACCTGTGGTTACAAACAATAAGGTATGTGAATGATGACCTCTTTAAACCTGTCGTATATATATTTTTCAAAGTAACATTGTCCCACTACACTGACTATGTATATAATAGGTGATGACGTTACTGGCTCCATATCCTAGTGAATTTATGCCATGTGTGTGGGCTAACATACGGGGTCAAATGTTTGTCATTTATGCGATAGGACGTACCGTTTCGGAGATACTAGATCTTTTTCTATATTTAGAACCTCACCCCTATTATTGAATAGAATACCAATGCAGTCTTGTGTTCGAGTTTCAGAGCATGCCTCATGACGACAACTCACGGCGTCTACAGACGCCACAGACAAGGAATCTGTCACGTCAAGCAGAGGAGGGCATGAGAGGAAGTACTAGCAGACAGAGTCGTCAACGCAGCCGCCTGTCAAGTCGCCACCGAAGCCAGGAGCGGAGCCGCCAGCGTAGCCACCAGCAGAGCCGCCAGCGGAGCCACCAGCGAAGCCGCCAGAGGAGCGACCAGCGGAGCCGCCAGCGAAGCCGCCAGCGGAGCCGCCAGCGAAGCCGCCAGCGGAGCCGCCAGCGAAGCCGCCAGCGGAGCCGTCAGCGTAGTCGCAGTCCCCTTCGCAGCAGCGCCCGTTCTGGAGACCGAAGCTATAGGAGGAGTATTCAAGAACAAGAGGAGGAGCTGGAACGAGAGCGCCTACGACTGCGGAAGTTAGAAAACGAGGTACGAAAGGCTCGTAGCCGCTATTCTTCAAAACGAGGTCACAATAATGACAGTCGTCATGACTCGCCGCAGCGTGATTCGCCTTTGTCTCCAAGTAGGGTTCACAATAGATGCCGCAGTGATGATAATCTATCACAGCCTATAAAATCGGGTAGATTAGAGTTTTCAACTAATGACGTTATGAATTTACTAGGTACTATTAAGAGTTTGTCGTCCCAGCCAACGACGACAACCACACCGACATTTAGAAGTAGCGACACCAAAAACATTTTGCCTGAATTTAATCCATCGTTGAAAAATCAACGAGTAGACATATGGTTAAAAAAGGTCAATGAGTGTGCGTCCGTTTATGGCTGGGACCACAAAACCACAGTGCATTTTGCCATGCAAAAACTACAAGGATTGGCCAAATCCTGGTACGAAAGTCTAAGCACCATTTTGTTTACTTGGCCGGAATGGCAAGAAAAATTGTTAAGCGCATTCCCATTCGAGCAGAATTATGGCCAATCTTTGGAAGATATGCTACGAAGGAAAAGCAGGTACAATGAACCCATTGAGGTTTACTTCTATGAAAAACTAGGCTTACTTAACCAATGTGACATAACCGGCAAGCGGGCTGCCGAGTGCATTATACACGGAATTAGCGATAAAACAACAAAGTCGAGTGCACTTGCTTTACGCTGTAATCATCCGGATCAATTACTGCAGTTTTTGATGAGCAACAAAGAAACTTCATCAATTCCAGAACGTGCCAATAATAGTTTTAAACAAAGGTCAGCCCTCGACTCGAGTTCGTTAAACACTAACAAATTTTCAAGCAGAACCGGGGCTTTCAATAATGGCATGTTCTGCTTTAATTGTAAGGAAAAAGGGCACCCATTTTTGAAATGCCCAAAACCAATAATTAAATGCGCTAAATGCAATAAGGTGGGTCACATCGCAGAAAGTTGTTTTTCTAAGCCCACTCTGGACGCTTCGTAAAAGACCCAAGAAGGCATTACCAAAACCATGTGTATTTCAGCCGCTAAACCAAATAATAAATTCTATAAAACTGTTCAGATCAATGAACTTAGTTTAGATGCATTTGTGGACTTTGGTAGTGAGGTCTCTCTATTAAAAAAGTCTGTCCTTTCTGATTTGGGCCTTCAGCATGACGAGGTATCAACCGCTTTAAGGGGTTTTGGAAATGAAGTTGTCTGTTCAATAGGCAAGGTTGATGTTCGATTATGTGTTGATGGTGTCTGTGCCAATGTGCGATGCTGCGTGGTAAACGACAAGTTTTTAGATACCCCTGTGCTCATTGGACAGTCCTACACAGAACAACCACACATCGTTGTATATAAGAGCGCCACAGAGCTGAAGTTCATTAATATCAACGACGAACTCGCTTTTTCTCGTGAAGACGGTGTCAACGATAATGTTACAGTCTGTGTGAAATTAACCAACGATGTGAGGTTGAGCGGAAAAGCAACAGTTAAGGCCATGGTTGAAAATCTTAGTGGGTATGTGTTGCTTGATGGTAAAATGATTGGGAAACCTGGTGAACAGTTTTATGTAACTGGTGGGGTACATTGTGTTAAGAACGGCGTCATTAATGTCTGTGTGACTCCACAGTCCCAATCGTGCTCTTTAATCAACGGTACCATGATAGGACGAGCAACAGTGGTCAGAGTGGTGAATCAAATCATATCACCTTCAGAAGTATCCTTGGCATCTTCAAGTGATATTGATCTTAGCCATGTTCGTGTTGGAAGTTCCGTCAATGACTGTGATAAGAACAAGCTATTTCAAGTACTGAACAGGTATAGTCATTGTTTTGCGTCATCTCTTAAAGATTTAGGGTGTACAGATGTCTGCGAAATGAACATTGAGATAAATAGCAAAATTCCAGTTGTTTATCGCCCATACCGGCTATCTCCTTGCGAAAGGGAAAACGTTCGTGTCATGGTTGATGAGATGTTAGATTCGGGGGTCATTCGGGAATCGGTATCGGAATATGCGAGTCCAATCATTCTTGTACGCAAGAAAGATGGAAATTTACGCTTGTGTATAGATTATAGGATGCTCAATGCCATAACAGTCAAGGAACGCTATCCTATGCCGATCATCGAAGATGAAATAGCTAGGTTGTCGGGACAAGCATGTTTTATAACCTTGGATCTGGCATCTGGCTACTACCAGGTGCCTATATCGGAAGGTTCAAAGCACCTCACGTCCTTCGTCACGCCGGACGGACAATACGAGTTTAATCGTATGCCATTTGGCTTGGCAAATGCCCCTGCCGTTTTCCAGCGAATGATGAATAGGGTGTTAGGCTCAGCGCGTTTCACCAAAGCAACAGCGTACATAGATGATCTGCTAATATATGGAAAAAATGTCGAAGATTGCCTGGCGAAACTAGAACAAATTCTTCAATTATTGCATCAAGCCAATCTGACACTGAATCTGGCTAAATGCGAATTTCTCAAGGATAGCATTGACTACTTGGGTTATGAGATAAGTGCATCCGGGGTGAGACCAGGGAGCCTAAAAATCCAGTCGGTAGTAGACTTCCCACGTCCAACCAATTTACACGGAGTGCGCCAATTTTTAGGATTAGCCAGCTATTTCCGCAAATTTATTCAAAATTTCGCTCAATTAGCGCATCCTCTTAGCAAACTATTAAAAAAGAATGTGGTGTGGTCTTGGGATAGTGAGCAGGAAGACTCGTTTAAGGTTCTAAAAGAGAAATTAGTCGAGAGGCCAGTATTGGCTATATTTGATTCTCGTGCAGAGACAGAACTACACGCTGACGCGAGTAGAGTGGGTATCGGAGGTATATTGATGCAGCGTTCTGATGGTAATGAATCGTTTCGTCCTGTTGCTTTTTATAGTCGACAAACATCCCCTGAAGAAAAGAATTTTCATTCTTATGAGCTAGAGACTCTGGCTGTTATCTGCTCCTTAAAAAAGTTCAGGGTATACCTACTAGGTCAACACTTCAAAGTCGTTACAGACTGCAGCGCATTACGCACTACCTTTACCAAACGGGACTTAATCCCTCGCATTGCAAGGTGGTGGTTGATGATGCAAGAGTTTAATTGCTCAATCGAATATCGTTCAGGAGCAAAAATGCTACACGTAGACGCGTTGTCAAGAAATCCTGTGATACAGGACGAGCCAGGACAGATTGAACAGTATCCAATGATCATGGCGATAACCCAAGATGATTGGTTACTTACGTTACAATTAGGGGATACTGAACTGAATAGGATACGTGATATTCTCGCTTCAGACTTAGACCCAGAAGGACTGAAATATATAAAGGATAATTACATGATTAAAAATAATGGACTTTACAAATGTATTGACGGTGACAAGACAAACATAAGGTGGGCAGTCCCAAAGGGTGCAAGGTGGCAGCTTTGTCGTCTCAATCATGATGAAATAGGTCATCTCGGAATGGAAAAGACTTTGGAACGGATCAAGAGGACATATTGGTTCTCAGGGATGAATAGATTCATAAAAAAATATGTCCGTGCATGTATAGAATGTGCATATGCCAATAAGGGGAACCATGGTTCGGAAGGACTACTGAACCCTATAACCAAAGTCGACATCCCGTTCCACACATTACACATTGACCACCTCGGACCCTTTGTGAAATCGAAAAAGGGTAATTCGTACTTGTTGGTTGTGGTGGATGCCTTTACAAAATTTGTTTTCATCCGACCTGTGAGAAATACAAAATCCGTGATTGCAATGAATGCGCTGGAAAATATTTTTGATATTTTCCGAGTGCCAGATCGCATCATTAGTGATAGAGGCACTTGTTTTACATCTCACTTATTCAAAAGGTTCTGTGCTGAAAAAGGTATCAAACATGTTTTAAATGCCGTCGCGAGTCCTCAATCAAACGGCCAGGTCGAACGATATAACCGTACCATTCTTGATTCTTTGACCGCTCAGAACTTGAACGGTAACGAAAAGGAATGGGATACAAAAGTAGGAAGAGTCCAATGGGGCCTCAATAACAGTATACAAAAGACCACGGGGAAGACTCCCGCTGAGGTCATGTTTGGTACGCAGATGGACAGCGAGATTGATCCCCGACTCAATGAATTGAGACAAGAGACAAGGAGTGACACGGAGCTTGCTGTCATTCGCGAACAGGCTAAGGACAAGATAGATGAAGAGCAGGCTAAGCAAAAACAGCAATACGATAAACATAGGCACCCTGCTCGTAAATACTGTGAGGGCGAATTAGTTAAGATTACCAAAGCTGCATTTGTTAACGATGGCCAGAGTAAAAAGCTCCATCCTTCCTATGTAGGTCCGTACCGCGTAGTAACTGTGTTAAGTAATGACAGGTATGAATTAGCTGCAATTCCCGGCTTGAGCACTAGTAAGAATAAACGTAAAACAACGGTAGCCGCTAAACGAATGCGCCCATGGGTTCATGTAGCTGCTTTGGAACTTAATGATAATAGCACTGATGAAGATAATGAAATAGAAAGAGATCACGATGTAAATTAAACATTAATCTTAGTTTGATTGTACTAAATTTTTATATAGGTAATGAAGTATATGAAAATTATGATGAGTTATTAATATATAATTATGATGATATTATTGTGATATTATTATGAGATATTATAAATCAGAATGAAACAAGTATTAAAAATACATACAGTGAATTGTTTAAGGTGGCTATAAATCAAAGTGTGTGAAGTAATGTAAATTGTAATTTAGGTTATTAATATCATAATGGCTTTATAATAATGATTATTGATTTCTAGATGTAACAGAAAAGTGATGATTTTAAATGAGTACCAATAGAGTTCAACTTTAATATGATTGTGAATATGTAAATAATGACAATATACAAGGTACGTGTAATATGAATTGCAAGTATGTTACCCAAGCCTACATGATGATGATGATGATGATGATGATAATGATGATTATTATGATACACGAATAATTATTATAAATTCAACTAGTGATTAATGTGTTCATATTGTATGAACTATAAATGCGTAGAATATAAAAGGGAATTATATTCGATATATCGAATTATTATGATGGAGACATAAGTTATGAAAGGGAATTATAACTTATGTTAACAAGGAGGATAAAGTAATGATTATAATGTTTTTCGTGGATGTACATTACGATGTAAAAGGGAATTACATTTTGATGTATGTTTGCAGGATTATTGTAATCAATGTCGTGAGAATGGATGGGTTCACGACATAATAGAGTACAGTGCACGTGAGAATGGATGGGTTCACGTTGCAAACAAAGGTGTATTACTTTGCATTGGAAGTGAGAATGGATGGGTTCATGGTACATTGCAAAGTAATATATTCTACTGCTGATCCTGCGAGAATGGATGGGTTCGCAAGATCACAGGCATAAAGCACAGATTAAAATGTATGTTTTATTATTTTTAAATGAATGATTTATTGTTACTCTATTCTTGTTTAATGGCCAAATGTTAGGTTTGTGTTCACTTGATGCGTGTATGAGGACATACACGTCGTCAGGATGGACGAATGTTAGGTTTGTCTAATTTTGAATCTCCTTTAAAATAGTTTTTGTCATATTGTTCCATTGTTGTCGCTTTTAAGCTCGGTGTGTTGGCAACACGGACGGTGGCGAGATGGCCCCTGTGGACGATCGAGGGACATTCTGTTGAGAGCCGCCGTCACTGTTGGTCGCACATCGAGCATTGTCCTACAGAACCACGTGGTAGTCCCTATAGTGGATTTATATTTGAGCTGGTGTATAATAAAGAAACATCTGTACGTGTGGAGTTTTATTACAATATTGAGTCGCATTACTGTTGTCATGACACTTACCACCAGGTGGGCCCTCAGCTCGTTCCTTCAAATTTTCCCATAAAAAACAAAAAGCTTCTAAGTCACATATCTCGTCGACGAATCTCCTATCCGATGTATATTTTTAATAGTGTGAAAATGTAGGTATTTTTTGACATGTATTTAGATTAAGCAAAATGCTATTTTGCTAGTTGGTCGAACGTCGAAATGTCGGTTATTATCTTCTCTTTAACTTTTTCGCTGAGTTGGAAATAGTCTGTGGAGCAGTCTGTTCTGTGTGAGATTGTCATTAGATAGATCTGTCAGATCTGTGCGTCTTTGCTCTGTGCTATCGTAGTGTAATGAATGAAGTCATATTGGTGCGTAATTATTAAAAACATTTATTCTGAGATACAAATTTCGTGAAAACATATTTGTGTAATTTTTGGTGAAATTCGGATATTTTAGGTTTCTAATGTCTGGTTTATCTTCTATTTGTGAATATAGTTCTGATTCGGATTCAGAGTCAGAATTTGAAACTAGTAAAAGGTGTACAAATATATCGAAGTCACGTACCTATTTCTAAGATTATTTTACTCCAGCAAAGCATTTCCGATTCTGTGAATATAACTTCTTTGTTATTTTAGACCGAAACTACCAACGCCGGATCTAAGTAAGGTTTCTGTAGTTCCCATTGAAGCCCATGTGGATGATCCGCTACAACACGAAGGTCGAGTTCGTTCATTTCCACACGTTAGAGGGAATTGGGCGACTTACGCATATATAAAATGTAAGTATGTACATATATTCGTAGAAATATACACAATATCTATATTAGTACCATAGAATTAATATTTGACTGTAAATGCTTTTTAAATAATGCATTCTGATCTGGCTGTGAGATTCGTGGACCAGTACGATTCTGGGCTGGACTTTAATTAATATTTGCTATGTTTAGTGGATTTGGCCTGAATAATTTATTTACTCATATGTGGCAGCAGTGTAATTACATGAAACTTCCATGCACATATTGGGTATGTTATAGCTTCACCATTGAGTGAAATTTTGTTGATCATTCTATGGTGAGTACCTTATGGAGAATCAATATCATCTTTTGGAACATATTTAGAATGAAACATTCTCCTTTTTGTTTTCTAGACTCGGAGGAGCATTCTCTGTTGAATGTAATTGAAAAACTTGAAAGAACATTATTAAAACAAAATGAATCCTGGAAAAGGTGCAGTGATGTTCATATCAGCTTATCCAAAATTTTCACTCTACCTTATCATTTGATCACACCATTTACTTCCAATTTGCAGAAAGCTGTTGGTGACACAGAAAGGTATGTCCAATGTTTAGGTAGAAGTTATGACTCAAAGTTATGGATGTGGGATGATATGCATTTTGGTACCATTTCTGTGATAAAATTGAATGTTGCACTTCTCTGATGAATGTAAGGCTTTGATTGTTGTTATTATAAATGTATCTGAAATCATTACAGCTTCCCACTGGAATTCAGTGGTATAAAAGTTTATTCTAATGAAGAAAACACAAGAACCTTCATAGCTTTGGCTGTGGATCAAAGTTGTCACAGGAGTTTATTATCACTTACACAAAAAGTGGATGTAATGATAGAAGAGTATAAACTGCCCAAGTTTTATGAGGTAATAAACAATTTTTTTTTGTATCAGATTCTTATGTGTCCCTCTATATTTAGAAGCAGTTACCTTTGTACGGATAGTTTGCATCTGTCTGTGCCTCTCCTGGGTATATCCACTCACTCTGTATATTTACATAAAACTTGTTATTGGAAATGATTATGACCCATTAATTTTGTTTCAGGATCCATCATTTCATATGAGTATATTTTGGATTACTGGTGATAAAAAGCTAGAAGTTAACAATATTTTGAATGATTTAAACAATATAGTTCATTGTGATACTGAAAACCAGAAGACTGGTATAGTAGACAGAGTTTTTTGCAAAAGTGGTAACAAGTTTTTTCAATACTGTTTGTTGTAAAATGGCAGAACATTATAGATATTTAGATCATGCAAATCGGAAAAATAATAAGGTTTATATAAATCCAAACTATAATAGGACAGAAAATGCTACTACTTCATCAAGCAGTATGTATTTTAACCCTAACTTTTCACACATCACACCCATGCACCACAATAATAAAAGAGATCAAAAACATGAAATTAGTAAAGCTAAAATTTATGTGAATCCCAATTTCATTAGAAAAACAAATAACTGTAATCCAATTGTTAATAGACAAACCATTGTTGCAAATCTACTGACACATGTGGATGTACCATCACATTCAGCATCTGGAGAGCAACAGTTGGTACTGAATAATCAAAGTCAGGCTCCATCAAGTTTGTATATTACCAAATCTAGACATTCTTTTGTGAGACAAAAAGAAAACATAGTTACAAATCCTTCCATTACAAGATCAGTGAACACAACAGTGAAAATAAATAAGTACAAATCAGTGTCAATGAGTGTTGTGAAGAGCAATCTTGCTGTTATAAAACACCCAAAAAGCACTACACAGTCTACATTTGCACACAATGTTAAACCAAAATCAATGACTAGGTGCCATTTACAAAATACAAGTTTTAAATATTTTAAATCTAACAATGCAACTCCTTTGATTCAGCCACTACAAAAATATCCAGCCAGAAGGCCTTCATTAATAAACAAAAGCTTGGCAAAATCAGTTTCTCAAAAGCAGAAAAATAATATACCTTGTCCATTATTTAAAAAATATGGTCTATGTCTAAGGAAAATGCGTGGAAATTGTGAATTTTCACATGACAAAAAACATATTTCAATTTGCCGAAAATTTCTGAAAGGTATTTGTCATGATAATAACTGTCTCCTTTCACATGATTTAACTGATAAAAAAATGCCGACTTGCTATTTTTACCTGCAAGGTGCTTGTAATAAAGAGAGCTGTCCATATCTTCATGTGAAACTAAATGAAAAAACTAAGATCTGTCAAGAGTTTCTGAGGGGCTACTGTGAAAAAGGCGAAAAATGTTTATTTCGCCATGTTAATGCCTCTTACACAGCCACAAAAAGAATTGGTCTAGTCGAGCTTGAGAATAGGAAATCTAATCTAGTAGCAAAGTCAAAAAGCCGAAAGAAGTACTTAGTTACGTGTAACCAAAAACAAAAAAATGCTAGTATAGCACAGGCTGAAGGTGGACCTGCTATAGAACATAGATATTTCAAAGAATCAGTACAGGAAAATATTTCAGATGAGACATATAACATTATAAAACCGAGTAGAATTAAATTAGGCACATTACCATCTTTTATTCAGTTGTAAAACGTCAAAGTAATATACTCTAGGCAATAACTTCAAATATTGAAACGTGAAACACACATATGTACAGGGTTTTGTTCTTTGAGTATACATCCATAATAACGTTATAATAGGTAACAACCTGTCATTATTATTTATAAACTGAACCAATTGATTAAATTTCATGATTGCAAGTAAATCCGTAGACCGGACAGAAACCCTTAATTTTTTTTTGACAGAAATTGCCTTAATATTCATCGCTAGTCTACCCGCGACTTCGTTCACTATTGCCATCCCTGCAGACTAAATATTCGCTATGTTTCAAAAACAATGGTAAATTTATCACCACAGCTAAAAATCTTACGTCAGCTTTTGATGAGACATTTACTCGAAAGTATCTAAACATTCTAAGCTTCAAGTTATTTTGGGTTTGCATTGTGTTTCATGACCGTTTGGCAATATCTGACTCCTTTGGAATGGTCTGACTTTGATATGTATAAACTATTAAGCGCTCACGCCAGCTTAAGATGAGGCGGACCTAATAGGTACTTAGGGTTGTGATGTGTGTGTAATTTCTGGACTACAAAACTGATGATCTTGAAATATTTACTGGACAATCCTATATTAACTCCTAACAAAAAATGAATGAATTAAATCGCGGACTACGTTTTGTACAACAAAGAACACATTTTCGACTTACATCCTCTAAGGAAACCGTGCTGAATTTCGGGATAATGAGTGTAATCATTATAAGTATAGATTCGAGCTAAGTACCTACACTTCTATTTGGCTAGTAAAGGTATATGCTTTGAGTAAAATTCTGAAGAATTATTTGAATGCTTATGTTGTTGTTGAGTCCATCTGATTCTAAAAGTGTGTGCCATTTCAAATGGATTCATCATAATTGAAAATAACTTCTTAAAATAAATAAGAAAATCACATTGTGAAACAATGGCACATTTTTAGATTAAATGGGTCCACCTTAATATTTATTTTGTAATTAAATGTTTTTTTTTTACTTTTATAATAAAAGACTTTTAAATCACGATATTTTTATTTACAAATATACAGGGTTATTGATGACAAGGTAACACCATTTTAGGGGAGGTTTTGTACATAATAAACAGCAACTTATCATAAGGAACCTAAAAGGAAGTTTGAATTGCTAAAAGCCTTAGAACAAATGTTTCACAAAAGGATTGTTAGCTTGTTAATTATAACCCCTGTACAGTAAGGATTAGCAATATACAGTTTTCACTTTTTTCTCTTATTAGAGATGGATACAAAGGAAGATATATATAGATAAATTAAAAAATATTTATATTATTTAGAGTAGGTACTTAATAAATTTTGAAAGTGTCTAGTGAGCCACCAGAGGACATTTAATAAAAAATATATATTCTGCCACTTGTAAGTTAGCTATTTGTTTAATAATGCAGAATAAAATAAGAGGTAATAAAATAGAGGATGTAACTGTACAGTTACAATTGGGGCAGATTATCAGAAATAACAATTGTGCTAAAAGTCAAGACTTTATAATAGGTGTGTAATTGTGTATATTGCTGCTGCTCTCTCTCTCTTCTTCTAAGCAGAAATGCAGTTACAAAACCTATCACCCATGCCTCTGCATCATTTTTGATGTACTGCAGAAGGTAGCTTATGCTAAGTCTTTTATACAACCAAAACATATCATTTTAATAGGTCCCTACACGTTTTATTTCCTAAAATGATGTGTAATAATATTTGTACATTATCAATCAAACATACTACAGAAGAAACCAATTTCCATTTATTCATCTTTCCTCCTAAGAATAATTATGCTGCTATTCATATTATTAAACTAGGTGTGCCCCGCGTGGAAAATATTTATTTGCGCGGAACCCTAATTGTTATTTTATTTTTTTCGGAAATAAAGGTATCTTAATTTACTCCTTATAAAATCACCCATCTGCAAGTGAAAGTCCTTTGAAAGTTCAAGTTATTTGGACCTAATACTGATGTTGTAATGTCTGTAATTTCCAAACTACAAAACCGATGACCTTGAAATATTTACGGGACAATTTTTAACGTATCTCCTTTCTAACAAAAAAAGAATGAATGAAATCGGACAAAGTTTTAATGAACTACTATGAAGAACACATCTTGACTGTCATCCCCTCTCCCAAAGGAACCATGCTGAATTGACCTTGAAATTTTTACAGGACAATGTCTAAAGTGCCCCCTTTCTAACAAAAATAATAGAAATAAATAGAATCGGGTAACGCGTTAATGAATTACAATGAAAAACATATTTTGACTTTTTCGCCTCCCACGGGAACCGTGCTGAAATTCAGGATAAAAAGTATCCTATGTGTTACATCGGAGTATGACCTCAATCGTGCCAACTTTCATTTCAATCCGTCCCGTAGTTTCGGCGTGATGCGCGGCCAAGATATAGACAGACAGACAGACATGAATGAAAAAAAAATAGTTTTGGCTTCAGCATCGATAATAGAGTGCCCTCCAAAAAAAATTTTAAAATATCTTCAATGTACAGAATCGGATCCGTTACAGTTTTATTATAAGCATAGATTGCAGTTTGCGGCTGAATACTTTATTTCTTCTTATACTAGCAGTGGAATATTTGTTTTTATCAAATGGCCCCTGGACTATTGTAAATATAGTGCATTAACAAAAATTACCGGAAATCCTGGTTGTGCGTGAATATGGTTGGTAGAATACTACAAATATTTATTTTCCTACCAACATCCTAGTATACAAAAATTTATAGTAACAAAAAAGGCCTCAGAGGCTCTAAAGAAAGTTACTTTGACAAAATATTTTAGATCTGGTGCTCAATCATGTGGTAATGTATTTCTCGCTTGCCTTCACCTATTTGAACCACTTTGGAACTTTACTGTTTTTTGAGGTAGAGGGTTTGTTTGAGGCATTGCCTGATTCATCAAGTTTTCTTCGGCTTGGAGCTCTGAAAGAAATAAATAAAAAATGAAGTCTTTAAATTTAGATTGAAAGTAATGATTATGTTTTCATATAATTTTATTTATTTGAATAATCATAGCCAGTCAAGCGTCCGGTCCGCGTGGCGAATTATGTCTGTAACGTCCCGCATCTAGTATCGAATAGCAGTATTAATAACAGCTGAATTTGCGTCTGTTGAAGCGTGAATAGGATCGATGACTGCGCGAGTTTTTCGACCCAATCGAAGCGTAGACGCTAAAGCTATTGTAATTTTTTGACTCAATCGAAGCATGGACGCTTGAGTGGAGAGCTCATTTCGTGGTACCAACAATTTTTTTTAGAATTTATTCATCAACAGGACCTACCTATATTTAGATGCTAAGATGCTGGCTGCATCACTTGAAGTTTTCTTCATATAGATTTCTTCTTTTAGGTATGAACCTATACCTTCTTCTACCCATTTGAAATGCATATGAACACATGGCACAAATTTAGCTTGTAATAGTGTTGTTTTAGGATCTAGTGATTCTTTTTGTGGTGTTGTAACTGCAAATGGTAAACAGATCTTTTATTATATGTGTAAGTGATATTTCACAGCTGTCCAATATAAAAATAAAAATTGCAACTTACAAATCAGAAATGGTTTTTCAGGGGTTTGCAAATGTTCCTTCACAAAGTTTATTACATCTTGAATAGTGCATGTTGGTTGAAAGACTCCTTGAAGAATCATGCCATCAGGAAATTGTATGCGTACAACTGCATTAGAATAACTATTCATTCTTTGAACTGAATTCTGAAACAAAAAAATAAAAAATATACTTATTGGTATTATAATGGCAAGATATTTTTAGAAAACAAAGTCAATCATTGGAAAACATGATAATTTACCTTATTTGGCATATTTTTTATACAGGTACTTTGAAATCATATTTTAAAATAAATATTCCATTCACAATGTTTACTTAAAAAACCAAGATAAATAAACATTTTCTAGTAGATAGAATATATTTTGCAACACAATAAGCCTGTGGTCTAAAAACAGGACAATTTATACATTGTTAGTTTGATGGTTCAAAACCAAAATTATACCAGTGATTATTTCATCTTTTAAACAAAAGTAATCAAAAGGGCCTGATTAAAAGTATAACAATTGCTTGAATAGCACATGAAAATTTTGGTGACATAATTGAGTACCAAAATTGAAACAGCTAACCACAGGCAAAAGCCTCAGTCAATGCAGTCCAGCCCAGTTAAAAATTGTTTTGTTGCCATTGCTCACTTTGATAGCAACATTTATTGACATCTCAGTTGTTACTAACCTGCCTTTCAAGCTCTTCTTTCTTGGTAGATGTTACTAATGGTGTATTTTCTAACAAAATACGCTGCTGTTGTAAGTCATGGTATAGTTTATGCACTTCTTCTATAGATAACTCATAAAAATCATCAGGGAGATCCTCTAATTCATCATGTGGTTCTTCAGGTGGCATAAATGCTATAGCTTTTTGGGAACCCAACTATAAAGAATAATGTAATTAATGAAAATGAATATCAAGTATTTTTACTTTGGATGATTACAGTTTCAACATTAGACAAATACTATATTTTTTACAAATTGTGCAAGTTTATACATACAAATGTGACTTCATCATCAATATTGAGACGTCTCTCTAAGGTTTCTTGAGTCATGAATGTTTTTGATAATTCATCTTTTGATTTTGCTTGAGCTCTTTCTGTATCTGCTTCTATTTTGCTCCATTTGTCTTCTTCATTATTGGTACTATCAAGTGTTACTTCAGAAGTACAAGGCTCATCTTCGACTTCTTTTTTGTATTTCTCTTTTTTAACAATAGCCACAGGATCAAAGATTTTATGGGATGGCCCAGCTACAGCCTCTAGTTGCTTTTCTGTAGCAGCCTGACTTGATGCTGGCTTCTCAGAAAGTGGCCTTCTATACACTGCTGATACATTTGCTTGCCTAAAAACAAAGTTATATTTATATATATTTCACTGTGTTATATAAATTTGAAGCAAATTACATGAAGATATTTGCTTACACTGCTCCATCAACTTTATCCAGTAACCGTAGTATTGCTCTGCCCTTTATTAATCCCAGCTGCCGGAGTGTCTTATCTCTCATAGCAGGCAGACCTGTGACTTCTTGGCGCATGTATAGAATTGATGGGTTATTTAGAGAACTTAATTCTGAAGGGGCCAATGATGTCACCAAGTCAAACAATGCTGTGTTAGGTGGGAAATCTGCAGTTCTTCTCTCACCTGAAGTAAAAAAATTATAAAATTTAAAATTATAGATAATAATAGTTTATAAGGTTATGGCTTTGATTACATCTCCTATTAAGAACTTGAGCAGATTTTGTATTAATTAAACATTGTCGGATTTTTGTTACCATCTTCTAACAATAATCCAATGGTGACATTTGATTCCTCTCTTTTCCTGTCAGCTTCCACCATTTCGACAGTAGCCTTGTTTGGTAAGTTAGAAAACCGGATGGTTGTAGTTAAATCAAGGATATGATTGTGATGTTTCAAATCATAATTGGATGGCGTAAAGCCTTGTTTGCGACAGGCATCTTCCAATATCTGCAATTAAATACATAAGTAAAAAAAATAATAGTTTAATCTAATTAGAGGGTAGCAAATCCGGATCATTTCAAAGTTTTAATGTCTATTAATTTTGGAAATAAATTAGTCTTACAACTTCAAATTTATAATGAAAATAATTAAATCACCTGTAAAATGCTGGTATCTGGTGTACAATGAATGATTTGTCGCCTGCCGTTAGGTGCGAGAACAATAATATCTTTTGACATTTTATATACAACTTGAAAATTGTGAATAAAAAAGCTATTTGTATTTTCAAAACACAAGTTTTTCAAAGTCATCCGTATTACAGACAACTGTAATAGTACCGGTGTTGACAGATTGGCATTGGCAGTTGTAAATTCTCTTTGGTTATAAATGAACATCGTTGCCAGATGACATATGTGATAAAATCTACGAATGAAATTATTCCATTCAAAGAGACTAATGTTAAAAGCACATTATTGTTTATTCTTACTTAATTATGTTAATTTATTCTCCTGGTCGTGGCTGGGCATGTAACAATTGGTTAGAAATTCAATTATATTAAGTTATAATTACTTGATTTATTTATTTCACTGAGGTGACAAACTAGCCCACTTGATGGTAGGTCGTTACCGGAACCTATGGACGTTACCATTTAAATATTTAAAAACACATTTTTGACTACTATGTGGACTATGTGGATGAATCTAACCCGATGGTGAACAGTGCGTTAATAGGTAGTGTGAAAGAATCAGCGCAACTTAATAGAACATAGGTTAATTTTCACCTGCACCGTCAAACTGGAGTACTGTTCTCATCTCTGGGCTGGGGCTCTAGAGTATCAACTCCTTCCTGTACTTGGTTGGTTATTCCTGGATAGCGGATGGATCATCAAAATTGGTACCACACGCGTGCGTGTGGTACCGATTTTGAAGCGCATTCCCCGATCGAACGCACGTAATCTAACGTGTATGACATGTTATGGTATTTGCAATTTGTACCAATAGACTCATAATTTGAGAAATTATGATACGACCTACATTTAAACGTTCCTAGAAATAGATTATGGTCCTAGAAATGGGTAAAGTTAGTTAGGTACATAAGTTTTAAGTTTATTAGGTATTTGAAATGATAAAAAAAATTACATTATTGTCCAAAAAATATATTTTATTGTAGTAGACAACACGAGGGCGTGCGCCTGGCGCCCAGCCCGTGCCACGCGCACGTCCAAAACAACTCATCGCTATCTATGTCCAGCTCTCTTGTTTTAATAATTGGAATAGTTTATTTAATAATTACAACACTTCTTTTATCTGTCCGTATTTTTAACATTAGGTATAACTACTTCGTCTTGTATAACTTGGTGTAAGAACAGCCTTCAGGAATTGAATTAGGGTGGCGCAATATGCGCCTCACAGCACTGTTTCCATCTCTACTCGTGTCCGCTCTCTGAAAATGTAACAAAGTGTTTAGGTTAGACGTTAGGGGAATAAAATCTGTGACTCAGTCATGGGCGCTGCCAGGAATACTTTCAGGGAGGTGCTTCTGCATCTACACACTATACCAACTATTAAAAATATGAATTATAGCTTTAATATACATGTTCCTATGTTGTCATTTAAGTTAATGTCAAATTCAAATAGTGCGGGTATTTGAATATGTATACATCGAGCGTCGAAAACATAATCTCTATTGTCGATGGCTCAGGGAATCCCTGGTGCAAAAAATCTTAACCTATATTTTCTTTCCCGACAGGCGCATCTTGCCACCGGCGCGGCGCCCATGGACTCGGTACTTCTCAGTTTGGCTGTATGCTTATTTGTATGTTTGTTATAGTTTCTCCAGTTGCGAACCGATTTGGATTTTTTTTTGTTGATTTGATACAGTGAGTTACTTTTGACGAGATTGCAACCCATAAAAATTCATGGAACAATATCAGCCATAGAATTAATAAATAGGGGCTAAAAGTATTAAAGTCATCAAAAAACATTAAAATCGTTTAAACATTAAACTAAAGTCATCATAGAAATTACTTAGTTTAAACAATAAGAATTATAATTACTAAATAAAGACAGTAAGGATTGTCTTTTATCGTGAGATTATGTAAGTACTACGAGTATAACCAGAAAGTACTGGTTATAACTTTGGACTACCGGACTCTGTGGCAGCGAGTGCCGACGCGACCGTCTAAGTTCTACGTATCGTAATGATCTTGGATGGTCGAACCACCGTCTAGAATTCGTTATTATTTTTACAATGATACAAAAATTTTAAATTATCTGTAAACTGCTTATTAAGAGCAACATTATAGATCATCTTCGAGGTAAACCCTGTCTAGTTAAAAATTATTTTACGGTAAACGTGACGACCCCTGACTTGGTGAATAGCAATTAGCTGATGAATCTATACACGAATATATCTTAAAAACGTTTATTTATTACTTAAATTAAACTTATTATTTTTTTTTTTTCGTAAATTTACTACTTACTTAGTCTTCATAATAGTACTATTTCTCGATACTCATATTTCTTTATTCTTTTAGATATCAAGTGTGATTTGGACACATTTTACACACATAAGTAAACATATTCGTGAGTATAGGTACTATAATGTCTCACGAGAGCGCCTTAGGCACATTACATGCACACAGTTATGTCAAATTACAGTCTGTTTTCATATTTTAGCAAGTCTTTATGTGTTTTTTTAATTAGTTGGTGGTTGGCCTCCTAGGCCTTCTAGGCAAATGAGTTAAGTAGATGGGAATTTCAATCCCCAACCACCACCCCCATCCATGGGGCAGATTACCGAGGAGGTTCTAATTCAGCATTTTTGTATGTTTGTTGCGCGATATCTCTGCGTATTGTGAATATCTCCAAACAGTCATCTAAATCGGGTAATAATATGTAGACATCGCGTAGTAAACAGCAAAGTTTTTTGTAGTCTGTTAAAAACGTTTTGTAGTTTTGGTGTGTAGTTGGGTACCTTGCGCGTAGATCGCCGCAAGAGAGCGGGCGGTCGAGGTCTGGCAGCAGGTCGGCGGGCGGGCGGAGCGTGCGCGGCCGCGTGGCGTCGTGCGCGCCCCCGGCCAGCAGCGCCGCCGCGGACGCCAGCCGCCGCGGCGGCGCCGCCAATCCGTGCGCCGCTAGCGCAGCCGCCAGCTGCCGCGCGCGAGCCATCGCCGCGTCCCGCTCGTGACGCGCTCGCCAAACCTGCCCCATACATAACTTCCGTTCTATATCAAATTCAAACTCCTCTTTTATTTTAGATCCTTTAATTGTTTGTAAACAGCATATATTGGTTGAAAACAGAAATAATTATACACGCGAAAAGAGACTAACCCTTCCGTTAGAGTCTAACGGTAGGATTAGTTAGAGCATCCTTGCTTGTGCACCTCCATGGGATAGGTTTCAACAAGCGCTAAACTTATTAATAATATATGTTAGTCTGTAAGGTATGTATTCTATGGGCCTAATTTTAGTATTTATACAAAAAATGTAAGAAGCCTGAAATAAAGATTTATTATTAGTATTATTATTATTATTAATAAGGTATCATTGATAAGGTAAACCAGGTGAGGCTGATACGGATAAGGTAAACATGAAAATATGTTATATTTCAATATAAGAATTCTTCCTTAAACTGCCTTAAAATATTTATCAGGCAGGTAAACTTCAAAAATACAGTCATTCGAAATTTGTGCGTACATTAATTTTGTACATTACCTGTGCAGCACAAACGGCAGATCGGCAGTGGCCTCGGCCACCGGCTCCGAAACCTCTGGTTGCCGCCTCCACCACAGCCCCGTGGAACGTGAGCGATTGCCCTAAAAATATTGTAATATGTGTAAAAGTCATCTTCTATTTTTATTTGTTTAGCTAGGATTTTGGCTTCTGTATACCTAATATTATCAGTGTCTACATATAAGTCTTCTTTGCGTCATAGTAGGCATATTTACTGGAAGGAGACACAACGATGCTCCCTGTACAGACGCATGCCATTTGATCAGGATCTTATCCTGGGGCCGTATTCTAGGTCCAATCATACGTTACGTGTTTCAATAAAAAGAAATATGTTAATATTGTCATACAGGAAGATTTTAATTTTGTCATGTCCTTACTTTTACATGAAACATTCTGATTTGGCCAAAATTGAATTTAATGTAGGTACTTTCTCACCTTCTGAAGACATCAGTAATACGACTCAGTATAAGATTTCTATCTTACACAGAGTTCCATTCATGCTGCTGCGTCCATCACCCGAGACGGGGATGATACGTCTCATGCGCATGTGATTTCACCGGCACCCACACTCTTCCACCGGAACACAGTAATACGAGTACTGCTTGGCGGCAGATTCCAGGTGTGGTGGCAGTACCTCTCCGGACGAACTTGGCACAAGTTCTACTGCTACTTTTGGTTGCTCCTTTAACACCACCCAGGGGGGTACGTGTGTAACCCCCAAACTGTGTGACGAATATAAGTATTTTTCTGTGTCTGTATTAAAAAAGTACCTTCTAAGTATTCTTGGCAGTATAAGTGTTCTGGATCCCCACATACTATGTTTATTTAGAAGATAGATGGAACTATGTGAAATTTCGATGAATTATTTATTACCCATTGATAAAGATACTAGGGCACAGCACGGGCCCGCGCTGGAGGCGGCGAGGTGTGAACGCATGTATCGGAAATAAACGTGTTCCAGACCCAGCAGGATCGCTGCCAGCAGTATACCAGCCATCAGCAATAAGAATGCCGACAAAAACTGCTCCAGCGCCAGAGGGTCTGATGACTTGTGCTCCTGTTTGTTTGGTTTACAAGTCCCCGTCATCCAATACCTGTAATATAGGCACTTAATAGCATCATCTATTACAAACATAATTCATCCATAAATACATCTTATACAAAGTAAAAATGTACCTGCGTAATCTTTCGAGGTCCCCATTGGATCTTAAGTCGAGTAATCTTTTGTTGAACATACTGAGGTATTTTGAATTTCGTGTAAACGCTAAACCGTAGCCAGACATTGCATACCACGAACCAACAGTTAAAAGTCTGCAGTCTTCGTCCTGAAATAGAAAATATGTGTAAAGAATATAAGTTGCCAGCGAACTTTTAAAACTATGACTAGTGTATCTCACCTGGGATACTAAGTAGTCCAAGACTGTACCGTCGTAAATAAAAGCGTCCAGCTCTGCTGTAAGGACGCTTGTAACACCAGCACTCACTGTGCTTCTGTTGAATCTAAAATATTTCAAGAAATATACTTTTGATTATTGTTTTCTAGAATGATAAATAACTAACAAACTAGAGCTTGTTTCATAAAATAATGAACAACCAGAAAACTTTTTATGAAACTTACTGTGCCATGTATGAATGTGGATCACTAAAGTATTTGGATAGAGTAGCATCTGTGTGCGACCACGGCACTGTTCCAAACTTTAGTGCCGGTCTATACGATAGAGGTCTTGCTATCCGCGGGTCATCAAGCCCACTTAACTCGTGAAACTCTTCCCGCGTTATCATAAACGCAGCTAGGTTCGCAGTGTAGATAGCGAGAAACACCACAGCGAACATAGCCCACATATTCGTCATAAAGCGGGAAGTGAAGCCTCGGGGCGAATCCACGTGAACAGAGGCCTGTTGAGACAATACAAAATATGAATAAGCATGAAGCATCTACTTGCTTTAGCCTACTTTACTTACTATTAAAAAAATACAATATTCACAAACCTGAAAAAGGACAGCCCATACGAGCCAGTATGTCCTACAGAGAGAAAATCTGTTCTGTGGGACTCGCTTCGATTCTTGCCCCGTGGAACAGTCAAATCCACTCGGTGACATCCATTCAAAGAAAAATATCATGAATGTAGCCGCTTGAATAGCCACGGCACCCACAAGCATCCACGATGCGGTGTCGAATGGTTCTAGAAATGCGGTGGGTGAAATAATACCGGTCCGTTTAGCCACTACTATCGCTACACCAGTCTCCATGAAAGGTACGCTGAAATCCACAACGGCTTCTCGATCCGAATTTATGATCAGTGATGTTAGGACCTGGGGAATGGAATAAACCCGTAAAATGATCATAAATCATAATTTCTCAGTATTGATAAATTATTAAGTAAGTGTTTTACCATATCAGTTTTTTTATTGACTAAGTCATAGATTAGGCCGTTCCATTTTCCATTCTGGAGCGTGCCCCAGCGCCCGTCTTCCACTCGTACCAATTCGTACGTAAACCCTAACTGTTCTGCCAGCTGTTGTAATAAGTCTATGCAGAAACCGCTACAGCACTGATATAGTGAACTGTTCCCATGTGCTGCTCCGGCTTCTAATCTGAAAATAATGCAGAGTGTGGTGAGAATAGGAAATCCCAAAAAAAAAAAAAAATTGGCGACACACTCACCCAGCTACTTCAGTTTCGGGGGCAATACGACAAATAACTCCTCTATCTAAGGAACATCGTCCGCTCACAGGATCCGGTGGTGCAAGATTGATGTATGGTGGCTCTTCTAAAAACGTTATCCGCATGTGAAATTTTTCTGGTACTCCTTGCGGTGGTGTGTGCAATCCACCAGGCCAGACGATGTCTTTAATAATGAGACGCTCCTTCGGGTAAGAATTCCATGTTCCAATTTCTTCCCACACCAACTATGAAAACAAAATGAGAAGATACATTTAAAATCTCCTCTACTTACTTTCTACTACTCTTGTCTTATCTACTTACAAATTATTAAGTTTGTAAGCTTTTATGTCAAAATTAAATTTTAGGCTGCAATAGCCTCCTCACCTTGACTTCACCGGTTTCAATCAAAGATGATAAATAATCATCATGCCTAAACCTCTTTGAAATCAGAACATCCCTTTTAGATGTAGGTATGCTTTATATTGGGGTTTTTGGGGCTGTGCCGCCAAACTTAACACAGACTTAACAACTTGTCTTATATCCTTCCACATCCTTAAAACTCGTTTTCTAACATGGCAAACTGCTACCGAAAATAAAAATCACATGTCAGATATGAGCAGATAAACTTACTTGTTCACCAATAGAGGGCCTCAGGTTCATGATTTTCAGTTCAGCGGCCCGCAGCTCGCCATCGGGCGTGAACTCTATGCTAGGCCTGCCTGGTTCATTGTCGACGCTGACGTTGCGCAGATGGCGGTAGAACCGTTCTCCGGTGGACCATCGCGCTTCACCCGCGCCCACGCCACTGCAACTCAGACGAGTGCCTAGTGGGTGTTGAATGTTCTCCGCTTCCGACACGTATGACTCGACACCATACGCAAACACTTTTACTGCCGTCGCGATTTCGGCGATCAGCGATGAGCTTGATGTGTCAAAGTGTACACCTAATAAACAAAACACAAAGCATATTGAATTTGTTTGAAAGTAAAATTTTCATTTTTAGGGGTATTAAAAGAAGTGGCTGTTTAGCTTGGCCGTTACAGTTTATGTTTACTGGGTTCTATATTTATATTGAAACAAGCAAATTGCATCATCGCTGAGCTGTTGGATCCACTTTCAACAGTTATGATTGTTATAATTATGTTCGTTTTCATTATAAACGAGAGGTGTGAGAAAAATCTTACTCTCTATCTCCTATAATTACCTATCACAAGTATTTCTTTCGTTTATTTCTTACCTAGCATGCCGACAGGAAACTTGTTCGGCTGTTGCATGGACCCCAGCACGCTCTGGGTTACAATCCAGACGAAGTTTTCGCCGGTGAGGTGGAGGTCGCCGGCAGCGGACAGGATATCTGCGGCTTCCTCGCGCGTCGCATACAGAAGCATTACGCGCGCTTCACTCGTCACCAGCTCACTTAAGTCTGAGGACCTTTTCACAACTACGGCGTTTAGAATTGTAAATTTGAAACGGTCCTGAAACAAACGGAATAGTTTTTGTTTTTAATAAAACTAATCAACTAAGCTAATTCAATGTATTTATATAGATGGAAACGTACTTGTAGCGCTGTCACTCTTTCACGAACAGCTTGTATAAAATCGTCGTGACCAGCAATAGCTGAGGTAACGACACTAAATTGATGCCACTTATACCGCTCTAATATAGAGAGCATAGCAGCTGTCTGATGTTCTATGGACGGGGCCAGCTGAAGACGCAACGACGCGTGTGAAGCTCGCTTCTCGAGGCCACTGTTATCGGCATTCCACGCAATCACCTGCACCAAAATAATGTATGGGGATATTCTGTTAAATCTGCTGGGAACTCAACTTTAATTGTATCAAAAGTTAAATAAATGCATAGAGAGAGAGAAAACAAGCTTTTACCGGTATGCCGAGATACCCGGCGAGTTGTAGAAAATACTGTGCAGAGGCAGTAGAACGCCCGTATTGTTCATGATTCATAAGATAAAGGATAGCAGACACGTTGACTGCTAGAAATTCTTTACATAGCGAGTCCAGGATAGCTGAAAGCGTATAAAAATAGTCAGTAGGCTCTATAGCATTCAGAAGTATTAGTGTTACGCTATTGATCGTTTGGAACTTACACATAGGACTAGGCGTCAAGCCCTGAGTCGAGAGCGTAATATTTAGGCGCACGTGCGAGAAGAGTTTCAGTTTACGCGGCAGCTTAGCGAGCGCTGCTTTCTCGGCTTTGGTGTAATCACGAGTGCCAAAGGCTTTATGTGGCACTACTAGCGCCGCGGTGATGACAGACGGAGCGCGAGGCGGGGGCGGCGCTGGCGAGGTGCGCACGCGTCGCCCGTCCAGCCCGATACGAACTCCACCGCCACGGCCGCCGTCTCGGGCGCCGCCGCCGATTCCGCCTCCGCCACCGATTTTGATGCCGCCGCCGCGCTCCGCTGCAACTGCCGCTGCCGCCACTGCTAGCGCTCCCAGTACCACCAGCAACATCAATGTTGCACGCGTTTGCATCTTCATGTTTGATGCTAAAAAAAGTTAATTTAATATTAGATGGAAACTATAATTTTACCTTTTCACCATTCACCAACGGAACTCTTAAATATATTAAAGGAAATCATAATTACCATGTATATATTTTTTAGATTTTTAACCCCAGATTCTGTAATTTTACTTATAAATTATTAGAGCAAAAAAACGGACAGCTTTGAAGACCATAAAAAGCTTTAAGTTGTCCTTTTCTACAATTAAAACTTTATTTAGGTGTTATTTTACAAAAGAACAATTTATAATATATAATGTAAGTTGATTTATTAGTCGTCGAAAATTATCAAGTGATCAGTAAATTTACTAATATTACGCGATTATTTCGGATAATTTTGCTTTGGGGTTTTTTTTTTGCTCGCGACCGTAGGTAAGTAGGCACCCTTTGAAACCCTATAGTACGCGTCTACAGTACCTACTGGGTGGTACTAAAAGAGCAATAAAAAGTAGTAGTAGAACCTGTGCAAAGTTCGCCCAGAGAAGTACCTACTGCCTAACAAGTACGTATTTTTTTGGAAATACGTACATGACATCCAGACACAACAATCATTTATGTTCGATACACCAATGCTTGTCCTGAGTAGGAATCGAACCCCCCACGACGTACACAGCACAGTAACTGAGTTGTGAGGCCATTGAATGACGACTTCATACACACGAAAAGACTTGTGATGATGTATTTCTGTTGCCTCTATAACAACAAATACTAAAAAATAAAATAAATATTTAAGGGGGCTCTCATACAAATATGAGATTTTTAGGATATATTTCCATATGAAGAAACTAGATGGCACTAAAATATATGGCGCTTTGCCGTTTTTACTATAGATTATGGTATGGCACCCTTCGTGCGTGACTCGTGACTCGCACTTGGCCGGTTTTTTTTTTACCGGGGCATGAACTTGATCTTCACTTGGCGCCCCCTATATTTAGCGTTCGAGATACATTGTTATAAAAAACCTGAAAAATATAATAGTGGGTGGCATTTTTTGTGGGAATCTTTATAATCTATAACGTACCTAATCATTTTAATTTGTGTGACATTAAATTATAATGTTATTAAATCAACTTGGGATACATTCATTTTCTCAACATAGAGCGTTTAATTTTTTTTCATACTTATTATTATTATGATAATGGCAGCACAGGATATTGAGAGACACGCTCCCTGCGTGTGCACAATTTCCTGTGCTGAATGGAAATGGAAATGGAATGGAACCTCGTGGATAGAAACGGAATACTCTTGAGCATGATCTTTATTTTAAATCTTTTGAAAGAAATCGTCTCAACTAATAGATAAAAGTATCGACTAGTATGGATTAAAATAAATATAGGTACGTGATGCGCCAAGATATCAACTAAATATGTCATCTATTTATTTATTATATTTATACCTAAGGGTTGAAGGGTTGTAATCTTAACAAATAAGACCTAGCTATATCACAATTAAAAATTAATTTTTCATTAAATAAAAATTTCACTTAATAATCTAATTTTTAATATAAATTAAGAAAACTGGCTGTAATTTGACATATCCCCTTACATGTAATGTGCTTCAGAAGTTCCTATGATACGCTCTAGGGCCATAAAATATGCGTGAAATATTGACGTGTCCGAACAATAGGTACCTACTTCAGATCTAAAGGAAAGGAAGGAATGAGTTTAACATAATATTATTGTTTGTTAAGTACTAAGAAATTCAATTACTGTTATGCACGCACGCCTATCATCAGCGTTAATTTAAAACCATGCGATTCTGACTTCCGTCCATCAATTGTATTTTAAATAAGTAGATACTTATTTGGTAGGATATCCGCCACACTCACTGTTGTGGAAAAATGTTGGCCCGCTACCGAATAAGATAAGTATAATCTTTCAAAGACGATTGGTTAGCAATATTTCCTTTAGGATTTCCTTTACTCTAATTCATACAGGTAAAGTGGAATCTTAAACAAGCAACTGATTCAAAAATATATAAAACCGGGTTCAATACAATCATCTCCAGCTATCATAACTAGCTTTCACAGAGTCCGTCGACTGATTTGAAGGTCTCGACAGAATACCAGCGCCTAGCTACATCTTAGTGATGTGGTTAAGCATAATGCTGAGCCGAGACCCTTTTGATATTGTAGCACACAAATAAATACATTCCTTTCATTATTATATCTAGTTATATTTACTACTCTATTTATTGCTTACTTGTTGTAATTCTTGTTATTTATTCTTTTTTATATCGTGCCTCAATTTGTTTTTCTTCTCTCTGTTTATTGTATTGTATATGTGTGCTAATACATCAAATAAATGACTTATATGACTTATATATAATGACTATATGGGACCACATCGGAAGTAGGCAAATCCTATTAATAAACTAATACAAATAATCCAAGTAGGTCCACATACCTAACGCGTAACAAACAAAAAAAACATACACCTATATTAAGAAGGTCCTCCTCTTTTCAAGTAGTTTAAAATTATTGGCATGTCAGTTATAATATAGGTTTACGAGGTAAGAAGAGAATGAGGGTCTTATTCATAAACGCAGAATATGGTCCATTGGCTAATTTGTTTTTGTATAGGTTCTATTTATATATATTATATATATAGATTATAGATATATATATTCTTTTTGTAGTTATAGAAACTACTTATACACTAATGCGTTTATGAATAAGGCCGTAAGTGCCTAACTATTACTTGCCTACGGATAATTTCTGGCGGGTTAATGATAAATCTATCAAGAGTCATCAGTCTCTCTGAAACTCGCAAAACGTGAAATCAGCCAGCGACCTCTGTGTTATAAATCGATGAATCCTCTTACTAAGAAACAAGTCTGAAACATGTTTGCACAAAACCACTGTCTCTGTGACAATAGTAAACTACACCAGTTTAAAAAGCAAAACTTGTTTTGATAAATAAGATTTATTGAGAAGCATTGATACCATACAATAAAATTGTACCTAAGAGTTACCCACTTCGAACATAAAACACGCCCATAACACGAATATTACTACATTGTTTCGAATGCCATCTTTTAATGTTTTCAATGACTATGGAGACCTTGCATTTTTGATTTGTCAATGTATGTACCTATAAGCGCAGTAATCGGCGGTGGCGGCAGTGGCAGCAGTGGCGGCGCGTCGCGACGCTTGCTGGTTTCCACATAAACTCAGGTGGCGGCGCGGGCCAACATGGAGTCGTTCTAGGACGGACGTTGGCACGGCTCCGCGCCGCCTTGGACGCGCTCAGTGTGCCGCGCGTGTTTCTGTTTATGTAAGCGCCACGCCCCGGGAGCCACGCTCCGGCTGTATGGGGCGCGGCGCGAAGCGCGTGGCACCTCCAGACGCCGCCGAGCGTCGACTAACGCCCTCACCCCTGCGCCCTCACGCTACGGCGCTTGCGTCAACTACTACTTACAAGAACCATTCTGCGCCTCGTGTTACATAATAGGAATAAACGGTGACAAAAGCATTACTTACTGATTATACGGGTTGGTTCATACTGACTGATTGCTGCCGTGCCGTTGAGGCTCGGCTCGCATATAGGTATATACAAACAGCTTGGCATTCCAAGACATATTATTGACAAAATTAGCATGTTGTTACCTATGTGTAAAGTAGTGATGAAACGCCCGGTCAAAACAGTAGTTGGATGGGTGACCGTTTAGTGACATTTTAACTGAGCGCTTCCGTGCTTCGTAGGGCACGTTAAGATGTCGTTCCCGGCTATAATAGTCGATAAGCCATGTCGGAGGCCTTTAGGCGGTTTGGAAACTCCGACACTTGAGTTGGCCACTTATACGAAAAGAAGTGATTAAACGATAGAGCTATTTTATATATGCACACCGAGTGCATGGGTACCTGCTAGTAGTAGAACCCTGTATACTAGTAGGTACAACTATAGAGTTACTCTAAAAGTTAAAGGAACTTTAACTTAAACCTCCTGCGACTTCTGATTTTATTATGAAGCTGTGTACTTACGTGTATCTACTTCATTATAAAGAGAACTAGACAGACGTAGCTACACAAGATTTATCGGTAAGGAAATCCGGTCTAGACATTGCTTACGAAAAGTATTTATTTTTTATTTGAAAGATTTTATCGCGGACTCTTGTTAAAACTTAATGTATGAAGAAAGCCTAAAGTTTTGATTAATAATTTCAAACTTTTAAACCCTTATACCTCTGCACTAGGCTGCTCTGTATCGCAGGTGGCATGGACCCGAGAACAAACTTTACGATAGTCACATAAAGTTTTCCCCAGCCGGACCCAACTGGGCCGTCATAAATAGTATTTTGACGAAGCCGTCAAAAACAATCACTTCAAATAAGTATTCAGAGCTGATGACCCTGGAAACGGCTATACTTACTGATTTCCGAACGATCCAGACATGCAGGTAGGTACTCACCCTCTGGGTGGTGCGAAACCAGAAATTAAATGTAAAAGTAGGACTTGTAACAAATTAGTTCGGAGAAGTACTGCCTCCACACCTTATAACCTGCCGCCGCTAAAATCTGCGCATGGGACGTTACATCTCCATCTCGGGACGGGCGCAACGGGATGCAATTTGGGTCTTCTCATAATTCAGTAGAGGAGGACCTAAGTCGTATTACTGATTTGTTGTTATGGGTGGCGGGCCTTTAATTCTTGCCGTTACTTCGTGTGAAATGCCGCCATTTTTTTTTAATACAGTTAAACCTCTAAATCTTGTCGTCAAACGCAGCATGCGCAACGTACATGTCTCAGCAATACCCACTGATTTAATCAGGGATTCTTTCACACTGCATTTTCTGGTATTAAGTCTGGACTAGGCTTTGCATCGTGCCTAATGAAATCGATTCTTAGAGTCCGATGACCAAATCATCGGACACAAACTGAATCTTATTTGAAAAAAAAAAAAAAAAAAAAAAAAAAACAGTAATGCATCTACTGCTTGGCGGCAGATTCATGATGCGGTGGTAGTACCTCTCCGGACGAACTTGGAACAAGTTCTATTGTTACTTTTGGTTGCTCCTTTAGCACCACCCAGGGGGTACGTGTAGGGAATCAAAGGGTACACACCTACGGACGCGAGCAATTGGACCCCCCAAAATTTGATACGCAAATGCATTAGTTTTCATTCATTCTTTCTCGTAGTTTTTCACTCAGCTGAATCAAAATTAAACGCAGATCTAAAGAGAGTTCAGGATTGGGCAGTATCAAACTCCTTGTTACTTAATGCAAAAAAAACGAAATACATGTTATTAGGCACTAAAAATCAAATGCAAAAAATTTTACTCTTCAATCCACTTCTGATAATCGGCGGGGAAATAATCGAACGGGTCTCAGAAACACGAAATCTTGGCCTTCTTGTTGATGGGCAATTAAAGTTCGAGCGATATGTATCCGATCTTGTAAGAAATTGTTTTTATCGATTGAAGGTTCTATATAAAATCAGAAAATACCTCAGCACAGACCTTCGTATTTTGTTAGCGGATTCACTTGTGCTTTCTAAGTTTAATTACGTTGACTCTGTTTATGGCCCTCGTCTACTTGCTAGAACCTCTCGCCTTATACAGAGAGTTCAGAACGCTTGTGTCCGGTTTTGTTTCAATGTCCCGTCACGTGGCCATATCACCCCTTTCCTTAATCAGCATAACTTGTTAAACATGAAGCATAGACGGCACTTGCATTTGGCAGTTTTGATGTTTGGAGTGGTCAAATTACAAAAGCCGCATTATCTTTTTTCTAAACTTGAGTGGGCCAGTGACTTCAATAAATATACACCTCGGGTAGCTTACCTTTTGCGTACCCCTCAACATGGCTCAGCTGCATTTCGTGGTAGTTTTCGTTTTAGTGCCACGAAGTGCTGGAACTCTTTACCACCTCCATTACGTTTAATGCAATGTAAACCCAATTTTAGGACTAAATTTAAATCCTATCTTTTGGATTTACAAAAGTCTGTTCAGTGAATCTTCATTCTCAAATATATATTTATTACATTTTTATTAATTGTTATTACAAATTACCTTGCGGATTCCTGTAACACGACTATTCCTTCTAATGTCCTTTTTTATGATCTTTTGAACTTTCTATATTATTGTTTATCGCACGGTGGTACTCCTTTTTGTTTATTTCTAACAACGAGAGATTTCTTCTATAGCATTTTTCTAGCACGTTGTCTTTTTATTATTATTATTTTTATTTATTATTATTATTGTATATTGCCTCCAATTCCAATATTTACCTTTATTAGTTCGTATGTTGTCTATGGTAAAACGATATTTATACATATTTTATTTTACTTTATGGTTAGTTTGTTTACTTATTATTAGTATTCCCCCCCCCCCTTTACCTACTATTCGATGCACGTGAGTTCGCTAAGGCTTGTGCTGAAAATCAGCGCTGGGTATCCCATTTACCCAGCACATGCTGAGCACAGGCCTTTCTCGCAAGCGCTGTATACGGCAGCGTTCCGCCAAGGCATGGTTTCTTTTTATTTTTATTTTTTTTCTTCTTTTTTATGATTTTTTTTTTTATTATTATAATTATATATAGTTTTGTTGTATACTATTGTGTTTGCGAGAATAAACTGTTTTTCTTTCTTTTCTTCTTAGTTATGAATACGGAATATAGATAAGTCGACTGCAACAATTTGATGTCAGAAACATAGGATCATCATACATAATAAACAAAACTGATGTATTTTGTATGATGTATTTACACTTTTTAATAACGCCTCAGTTAAGCAAACCATGAATGATGAAGCACATTGCCCACTCTGACAATAGAGATACGCTTACTAGCTGAATATGCTAGTAGGCGTTTAAAGAACATGTTGTCTGAATAACGGCCAGATCATTAATTTCCTTTTCACTATATAGAGGTCGGTGAGAAAGTTCCTTATTCAAAATTAATCCAAACATTTCTGGCCAATCTCAAAATAAATATCAAATAATGATCCCGTTACCCGATCGCGTTGTATTACTTTTAATATAACTGTCTGACAAATGTTTCCAGCTTTAAAGAGTCGTTAAAGGAAGGCAGGTAGCGTCTTCTCTTACCATTAATTTTTGATACAGAGCCAATAGTCTCAGAGTTAAAAAAATATTACCGGTTGTTGGTTAGTAAACTGTATAGTCCAAAGCTGCGTTCAGCAGCATCGCCTTTGAATTCCAGGACGGCTCTTCCTGTTGGTTCGCTGCTCTTCGAAATAACTTCCTGGACCTTATATCTGGCAGCATCGATTACAGCAATGCTATAATATCAGTACGTAAATCGTCACGATCCTGAAAGGTGGACTTCCTGCCTATAATGGATATTGTCTGACCGTACTTAGATATTAAGAACTTCTCCACTCTGATGGCCCTATGGCCTGTTGGTGTTGTTTGGAGTTCCACTCCTTCCCGGCGGTGTGGCTATGGAATGGTGAACGTCTTTCAGTTAGACGTAGCTTCAGGGGCCTGTTGTTACGAGACATGTTGCGAGATAAGTTGCGAAACATGTTGCGAGACAAGTTGCAAGTCATGCTGCGAAACAAGTTGCGAGTCATGCTGCGGGATAAGTTGCGAAATATATATACAATGCTGTTATACGTAAATAAATAAAATATACATAATATACGTGTGTAAAACATCAGTACTAAGCAAGATGACTTTATTTTTTGGTAGATTTAGGTAGAATTAAGGTAGATTTTATTTTATCCGACCGACCGACCGAGCAACGCTCGGTTATTTGTTTTGTAAAAAAATGAGAAAGTATTTACAAAAAGTAATATTTATACATAAAGGTAAATTTAAACAGGAAAATCCTATCTAAATACAAAATTTCATCCAAATCGTTAAGAGCCTTTTCCGAGATACGCGAAATAAACTATAATATATAAACAAGAATTGCTTGTATTGTATTAAGTAACAAGTGTGTGTAATAGTAGTACAATGAAGCCTAATGATTCACTTTTAGTTACTTGTAGGTACTCTTCCTCCATATCGAAATAAAAGAAACGAAGTGAGAAATTAATTATTCGGTTATTAGTTTTCGGGTGTGGCCTTTGTAAAACGGTGCTTATACATGGCTTTTAGGTCGAGTTGTGTAGTTGTTATTCTAAAATCTTTGAAAGAATGAGTTTGAGTCTTTGTCATCCTAACTTAATATTATAAATGCTAATATGAGTTCGTTTGTTTGTTACGCTATCACGCCGCTACTCAACCGACCATGTAATTTTTCGTACACCTCGTTCCATATATATAGTTTAAAACAAATTCGCTCCCGCTGTTTGTACGCTTCAATCTTTACATTTTAAAGATATACATGAACACGAGCGAATAACGAGCTTTTTTTTATGCGGCAAATGTGACGGGACGGGCCTACCTGATCTTAAGTGGTTACCTCCATCCATAACAACAGCAAAATGATTTAGGTCTTCACCGACCGAAGTTTGAGAAGACCCAAATCATACCCCGTTGCGTCTTTAATATGTTTATAATCTCTACCTTTTGAATAAGCTGCAGTACCTACATATTAATTTCTGTGTGTATTTATAAAGGAGCAGATGAGAAAGTCCAAATTTTCACTTAGTGTGCAAATCAGCCCAAACTTAGCCTTAGGTTAAGGTTTAATAAGTTGGATACATAGTTTGTTTTTTAACCAATTTGGAAAAAACCTCTGTTAGTATATATTATCAGATCAGAGATGGAAGTTTACTACACATTTATCAAGATGATTTTAATGTATAGTTCAAAATTCAAGTTTGGGTTTGATACAATCAAAACTAAACATTGTAAATGGTTAAAAGTCAATGTTTGCACATGTTGCATTTTTATGATAATGATACTTCACCACTTCAAAAGCCCTGAAATTAAGGAAAACTATAATAAATTACGTAATAGCAATGAAACTGAAGGGGATTCATCTAAAATAATGAACAAGATGTATTCTTAGTTTCAGACTTAGCTTTTAAAAAACTTTTTAAGAGTTTCTTTCCGAATTTGTCAACAGTAACAGCTTTGGATTACTAGGTACCACTCCACTATATTATTTTTATAGCCAAGAATAGCACAATTTCAACAATCTTTATGAAAGATTAAATAATACTTACTATCTTGGTTTTGTTTAGGGTCCTCAGAATAAGCTTGCTACTTTACAGTATCCAAAATCTTAAAAGATAATCATTCTCTAACATTACAAATTCAAAGGGTGATTTGACACCTGTATGTTTTTATTTTTTACACAAGTGACTGTATTTATGTGTTATTAAAATGTCTTTGGTTGAACTTAGAAGCTAAAAATTTTAAAAAATATCACAGATGTAACACATCCTCCAATGAGGTGCACAATAACCATTTAAAACAGTCAATGTCTGTAAGTACATTTTCGTTGTACTTGTAAAAAACTAGAAATGCTATATTTACAGGCATTTTCACTGCCTTACACTTGACCCACGTAAAACACCCTGTAAAAAATATAGTACCCATCAATGGAGTTTCATACAGCACAGAGTAAAGCTGTACAGTCCAAATTCATATCCCTAATAACATGTCAAGTCCATTTTTTTATATTTTTTAACATTGTCCAAAAATAGTTCATCACCACACACACATATTTTATTAAGAAAGTTCACAGTTTATGCACATAATTTTATTGATATTTTTTTTTTATGAATTAATCAATACATCGGTGGTCACAAAATTTAACGACGATCACGGTATGACCTGTGAGAATCACGTTCACGGCTACGGGCCCTTGATCTCTCTGAAGTGCGCCACAGAAATTCATCCACAGACCTTTCATATGATCTTTTATCATAAACAAGCACTGGTCTAGCATACTCTGGGACTTCATAGTATCGTGGAGGAGGGGGTGGTGGTGGAGGCGGCAATCCATCATAGCTTGTCAGTGTTCCACTATAGCCTGGTGGTGGATATGGTAAAGGGGGAAGTTGATGGTGCATAGAACGCATGTATTCTGCTACATAGGCTTCTGCAGCTGAGCTTGTTCCATATCCATCTCTCCCCCGAGTGAACCATGCTGGCAGGCGATCTCTCATAGTATATGGAGATGGGGATCTACGTTTGAATGAATTCGATGTTAGACGATTTCTGTTAAACATGAAAGGCTTACGTCTGCTTCTAGACGATGTATTCAAACGATTTTTGAAGCCCGAGCCCCTTGATGACATTGGTGCCCGATATGTTCGATAGTTGCCACCACTCTTTGTGTATGCTTTTTTAGATGCTTCCTTTGACTTTCGTAATATAGGGGTCATTTCAATACCCTCATCTTCAGCGAAAAGCCTACATAATTCTTCAGCTACTTTTGGTTCAATTTCTTGACCATCTCTGCCAATTTTAACTGGTTTTCCTTCATTCCAAGGATTGTACAAATGAAGAGTGCTGCTAAAGGGCAATTCCTTTCGACAAATCCAATCCACCTTAAATACTCCATCTAAAACTTTAGCAGATAGTCCTGGTGGCAAGACCCATGAAACAGAGGGCACATCACGACGCGACTCACTTGCGAGTCGGGCAAATCCAGCAAACTTACCACTTTCCTTCACAGAAAATATCAACAGAACATTTCTGGATTCTCTAAAGGCTTGATTTAAGTTTGCTTCATTTTGGGGTAATGTTGACCATACACCTTTGGCTTTAGACAGCGTTATATTTTCTGCATTGTTGGACTTGATTAGGAAGAAACGCGTGTCACGAAACAAGTAGTTAAGTTTGGTCATGTAGTCATAGGTCTTTATCTTGTTACTGACACTAGTAACGCGTCTTCGTTTTTTATTAGTAGGAGATTGACTTTGAGACTTGAGACGTTTGCGATTACCGCGTCTCTCCTTTGATTTTGTGCTGACAGAGCTAATACTTGGATTAGTGGAATCGCTGGATGTCGAGCTAGAAACTTCACTGCGAGTGTCAAAGTCTTTTCCTTCTTCTAATTGTTTCAGTTCTTCGCCGATTTCTGCTTCTACTTCCCCGACCCCAAGATTCACAGCGTCGGTGTTGTTTGAGGTCTCCATTTTACATTCACTTTACTAAATTGTACATAGATGTGGTAGCTGATAGGTGATATGAGCGAGTACAATTGCTACACACTTAATAAGTTTGTTATATTTTAACCATCCATTCGTTGTGAATGAAACAATTTCATGCAAACTTATTTTCTACGATATTGCAATTGCAACTGGCAAAGCAGCAAACCAAGCCATAAGAAATTGAATGAATGAACGAACGTACGTAATCGAATTGTTTATATACAGATAAACAAAATATAATTCTCGATAGATCGTTTGTCAGGCGTTTTTCTGTGAAACACTTTTTCTGTGCTTAGATCATGTTGTTCCGCGCAACTTGTTCAGCCATGTGTAAAACGTCTCACTCATACATTTTTTCGGCCGATCGAAGCTGACGGAATGAGGGCTTTCAGCGGACATAAATATTTTCAACATCAATACCAGATGACGCTGCTTTGCAGTAGTCAGTAGGCAGGAGGTCAAAAACATTCGAGACAAACAATGTGTATTTTTAAAGTGATTTCATTAAAACAACTTACAACTTGTTTACCTAGCATAGACTAACGCGTTCGGCGGCGATGCTCGATTGATGTTCGTTGTGATTGGTTGTAATTATTATCCAATCTACCACTCACAATGCGGACATTGTCACCAGACGATCGACGATGACGCTGGAACAACCGGCTCTATAGACGTTTTGGTCAGCTGATTTAATCTCCGTTAGGTTGGTACTTTTTATTTGTGTTGAAAAATAAATACCGCGGTCTAATCAAAAGATCCGGGTTTATTTTGATGTTTTTAATGTAATACTTTAGATTTTATTGATTTATTAGTTGTAGTTAAGTAAAAAAAAACTGTTTTCACAATGCATTATGTACAGAAATATTTAGAAAAAGTACCAATATCTAAGGCAAATACACCACAAGTGGCGCAAGCAACAAGTGTTAAAAAATCAAATATTTCTCTTTATTGCAACTACTACAGCTTCTACTCACAAAAGGTATAGTCATAATATTTATTAGAAAACTATGCTAAAAATCTTTATTAATTTAAATGTCCGAATTTATAAAATTATACTTGTACTAACAATTTTGTCCCATTCTTCAGGTGTTGATGGCACTTTATGAGAAAAACATTGATTTTGAACCATTAATAATAGATATTACTAAAGGAGAGCAGTATTCGTCATGGTTTCTTGAAATCAATCCACGAGGAGAAATTCCTGTGCTCAAAGTTAAAAATGAAACCATTCCAGACTCAACTAGAATTTTAGATTATCTGGAGTTCTACTTAGATCCAGGTTTGACTAGCAATAGGTATTCATAATATTGACCTATTTACTAATAGAATAGAATTTCATAATCTCAATCTAATCATGTCCATAAATCAACTCATCTCATTATAATCATACTAGGTGTCTGTTGTACATTTTATCCTGTTAACTTCAAGAATGAAATTAAAATGAAAAAACCATTTAGTTTTTTGTAAAATGAATTTATCATTTTACTAAAATGAAAAAAACCCCAACTTTGTTTAATGTCCCTGATGATCTTCAAATGCCCAAACAAATCTTCACATATAGATCATAAATTATACCTAGAACCATCCTAAATATGCTATCTTCCAAACAAAAAAAAAACGACATCAAAATTGGTCCATTCTTTGGAGGCTAAGATGCCACAGACAGACACAGATACAAATTATGACACCCCCAATGAAAAAGAGAGTTCTTTTTCATTGGGGGTTAAAGAAGATTATATAAATTTTATTTTATAAATGCTTTGCATTAAATCATATCATATGAAATTAGTTTGGTAGTGTAATGAATGCTGCTTATGATATACTTGTAGAATTTATATGCTTTTTAATTTTTAAACTGCTCCTTAAAAACTAGGCTCTGTGCAAGAGAGCCCATATATGTTAATTCTAATATTATTTCAGAGCTTTCGCCTTTAGTGAATGTTTCAAATGACAGCAAAGTGATACAAAATGTAAATAAGTATCGTGAACTTCTTGAAGCATTGCCTGCTGGTGTGATCACTGTTGGATCATTCTTCCACCCCCATTTATGTGGCAGTTTCAAACTACCCTTTGTCTTACCTGTCAGAGAGGTACTCAAAAGTAAGTGATATAGCTTAAAATAGATATAGATACTGCAATGGGAGATATGAGAGAGAAACATGATAAATGTTTACACACTCATACCCCAGCACTAGGATTTCCTGTGTTTACAAACATAGGACACAACAAACACTTAAGACCTGAGAACAAACTTTATGTTTGTATAATAACCCACCTTTTTGTTTTTCTTGGCGGGGTTCAGTTGCCCGCTTCCATACTCTTTAAATCCCGACACGCACCCCACAGTGGTGCTAAAAAAGCAATAAAATGAAGTAGTAGAACTTGTTCAAAGTTTGCAGGGAAAACTACTGCTAATCTGCCTCCAGGCAATGATGCACTCGTTTTTCTGTGCTCTAGTGTGAGGGTGTAAACACTTAACAGGTGGGCCTACACGTTGATTCTTCATTTTTGATTACATAAAAATTAAAAAAAAATTAAGATTCAATACTGGGTTCCTTTTTGGACTCTAATAAAATTTAAGCAAAGCAAACTACAATTTATTTATTGTAATTTAGGCAGGATCGATCCCTGACTTTCGTCGCATTCAAAAAACTTAATCTATATACACTTATAGTAGACTTCAATACTGAATTATCATTTCACAGTTTTTTTTATTATTTACAATAAGCAGTCCTTTTGTGTATTTAAAGGTAACCTACCTACATAATTATTTCGATATAAGATAACAGAAATTTTGAGCGTGTGACATCATTTCGACCTTGTGTGTGTATTGGAAAATGTAAAACGACGCATGCATGCATCGTATGTTGCAAGAAAAAACAGAAAATATACATAATCTAAATTTAGCTGCATTGTATAATAATTGACTTATCTGAGAAACATCAATCTTTCCTTATCAACTTTGAGGCTGTGAGTGAGTAACAATACTTAAAAGTTCAAAGAAAAAAATATTGTAAAGAAATATACGATTTTTAACGACCACGTACCCTCTATTGAAAGTTGTTAAAATTGTTTAGCTTGTTAATAAGATATATGCTTAGCTTTTGTACTGCATTTTCACGTTCGTGGAAGGGGTTTTTCCCGCTCGTCCCAACGTTTGGTCCGGTTATTTGTGCTCTTCCGTCGTAGATGAGCACGTGTTTTAAGTTTCTCTAGTGTGTGTTCCTATAGTTACTATAATTGTGAAACAATTTATTTATAATGTTGGTTTTGTGGCTACAATTTTTAATTAAAATGTTTTATTAAGGTTGATTGAAAAACGTAGTATGATTTTATTCAAAATTATTCAACGATTAAATACAGTGCAACCTCGATATAACAAATCGGAGGGAACAAGAAAATATTCGTAATATCAAGTAATTCGTTGAACTGAGGTTTGTTATGTTGAGGTTAGATTGGTCTAAAATTCGTTATAAAGAGGTAAAAGAATAGTTTTATACACCTCAATATTACGTACTTATCTTGTTATAGCGAACAACTTCACTACATAGTATAAAACAAAGTCACTTTCTCTGTCCGTATGTCCCTTTGTATGCTTAAATCTTTGAAACTACGCAACGGATTTTGATGCGGTTTTTTTTAATAGATAGAATGATTCAAGAGGAAGGTTTATATCTATAATAACATCCATTAAATAGTGGAGAAGTACTGTTATTTTTGAGGTTTCTAATGTGATGTCGCAAATAATTTCATTTTTCCGCTTACATTGCAAACGCAGGCTGAACCCTACGAGTTTTATCAAAATAATGTACTAAGTATTGTACACATTGAAAAGGTCTACAGAAAAGTCCGTGATGGTATATGTCTATCTCTTATGGATAACCCACAATAACTTTTTTTTGTCATTTACTTTTACGACAAATAATGGCTAATTTTCGAAGCGATTTTAACCAATACAGCCTTAATCCTTAACCAATTAAATACCTTGAATACATTGTTCGTTTAATATAGATCTATATGGCCCTTTACACCCTATGATTTAAGTGAATATTTTCGAAGATATTACAGATTTAAAAATTGCGGGACGTAGCGTTTGCGGCGGTTCCGGCCGGCCGGGGAGGCGGGAATTTAACGCGTGCGGGCCACGGGCAGTAATGAATAAATCAAAGCATTCAAAATTACTGGATCGATTTTAATCATTTTTCCAGTGAATGACATAGGCTATATATTTATACCCGTGCGAAGCCGGAGCGGGCCGCTAGTCTACTAATAAATGATAACACATTTTTATCTTAAATCAATTAATTTAACTTAAATCTTTAACAATAGTGACGAGCAGAGGTGTTTACATTACTTTCCATCAAAACAACAATGATTACTGTACAAACAAAAGCGTGTCGAAACATGTCGAGACATGAATCACATTATAAGATTAAGAGTTATATTATTGGTGGAAACTATATAAAGGTTTTGGGTTGGCAAAATTCGTTAATTAGAGGTATGAATACTTTTTCTTGATAGTTGAAAATTCGTTATAAAGAGGTTGTACGCAAAGAATGTTCGCAATCTAAAGGTATATTTTATATTGACTCTTATGGACAATTCAAGGGGATTACGAAGAATTTGTTAAATCGAAGAAGTCGTTATATTGAGGTACGTTATATTAAGGTTGCACTGTACTTACTTTGGTCATCTTAGTATAACATTGAACTTACGATCTTTGGACACTGGGTTGTCTTATTACTTTAAGTATGAATTACGGTATTGATGTTGAATAATTTACCTAATTGTGTCATTCACATTACTGTTTAAGTAAAGCCACAGAATAAACAGCACCAGGTCAAGGCTATATCTACTACCTATTAGTAGATGTAGATGTATTTGTAACTCTAATTGTACGTACGCAGGTCCACCGGTGTTGCAAAATTTTCGGTCATGGTCGTAATCATTAGATGGTTGTTCAAATGCAATAACACACCTACGAAAATGTTCTAGCTCAGCTAGCATTTAGCTTTTTATGCTGAACTACCTATGTAATAAATAAATTGGGTATATATGTACGATACGAGTACTTTACGAAACGTATCCTCCGTGCGTCATATGATTGTATGAAAACATTACTGCCTTAGTCAAGCAATGTAAGGTACAGCTACTACATAAGCTTGTAGGTTCAAAGTCATACCTTCTCATTTGTCTAAACTAAAGGCTCACCTAGACATTAGTGGCAGTGCCTAATAGATAACAACAAAACTATATTTTTACAATTTATTAAAAACCAGGTTTGCAATAAATTATTGTGGTCAATCATAGTTTCCGACGAATATCCATATGCAACATTATCATGTTCGAAAGACTGTATTCCGTCCAAAATATCAGCTCGGAAAGCCATATACTTGCAAAAGAAGTAGATAAAAATAACAAGTCTTCCCAACCCTCGCCCTCTCATTTATTTAGATGAGAAATATATTCATTCTTCACATACATCTGGCAAATGTTGGCGACGAAAAGGCTTAGATGGATGTTAAAATCATCGACTTGAATAAATTTTTCGTTTTCTTTTCTTGTCTGGTGAGCGAATTCTGGTACCAGCTTCTAGTTTCCTTGATAATTTTTAAAATTAGCCCATGACTTATACTTACCTGATTTTTTTTTTAATAATTTAACTACCTTATTTATAATCCGGAAGTAAGCAGATAGGTTACAAGTGTAAAACACAGGTAGTAGTTTTAATGATAGCAGACATGGTAGTATATTCTCCAACAAAGCATCACATAAAAACAAGAAAGTAAAAGTCATAGGAATGTAGACGACTATTCGCTAGTAAAACAAAGAAGTGAACTATATATTATTTTATATTATGGGTATTTTAGTCATGATAACGGCCGAAATCCGTTTCTATATTTGATTCTACGGAATGATTTTAGCCTGCTGCTGAGCTTCTTCTTCAAAAAAATAATTTCACTTTTGATAGCTTTCGGCATATTTAACGTTTAAATTAAAGATATTGCAGTAAAATCGAAAAGTTATTGTATTTCAATATGGCGACCGTTGTTCCAATTTTCGCCGTTTCACAGATAACTGATCAGTAGAATCGAAAGATGATGATGTTTGTGTCTTCAACCGACTAAATACATAGTTTCATTATGGTTAATAATGCTGAGACCTTTAGTTTAGACGTTACGATGGGTATAAAACTGCTAAAAGTAAGAAAAATGCCGCGGTGTGAGCGAACACTTGATCTATATTTCGCGATCAAGTAACGTTTCTAAATTGAGCCCATATCCAGGGCAGCGAAGAAAAAATAAACACTGAACTATTGTATATTAATAATAGATATTCTGCTTCAGATGGAGACTTGGGGAGTTCCAGGACCCTGAGGAGACTGGCCGAAGAGAATCCAAAGGCCAAAAGCGTGTTATTGTACAAAGCTGAGATCCAAGACCGAAAGCACGAAATACTTACAAACGAAGAAGAGTACTTGAAAATGTTGAATATCGTAGATAAAGTACTAACTGAGATTGAAGAGCAGTTGAAAACTCAACAAGAGGGTAAGCATCTATTATCACCTGTAATAATACTTCTTCCGCGATACTTGCCTCCCGCGACTCATTAAATTACTGAACTTCCGAGTGTGCTTATATGCATGAATGACAAAAGTTTTTAAATTTTAAATGTCTTAAAGCCAGTCCTAAAGTTTGTAATCTAAGGTATTATAGTCCTATACAAATTTGCCGTCGTATACCTACTTATGAGTCCAGTTGCTCGCGTCTGTAGGTGTGTACTCTTTGATTCCCTACACGTAACCCTCGCGTGGTGCTAAAAGAGCAACCAAAAGTAGCAGTAGAACTTGTGCCAAGTTTGTCCGGCGAGGTACTGCCACCACACCTAGACTGCCGCCAAGAAGTTGTCCGGTGAAAGGGTGTGGGTGCCGGTGAAATCCCAAGCACATGAGACATTACGGAATCCTAAAATGGCCATTGCCAAGTGCCATTGTTTGTAATTTTCATCTGAAATTTTCGCAGGCAGTTGGCTGTGCTGTGAGGTGTTCAGCATTGCCGATATCAATTTGGCTGTGCTGCTTCAGCGCCTCTGGGAACTGGGTCTGGAAGATAGGTACTGGAGCAACGGGAAACGACCTTTGATAGAGGATTATTTCAACCGCGTGAGGCAACGCGAGTCTTTCAAGCTAACGATTCCAAACCTACCCTACCACGTCAGAATGATTATCATGTCGCAGCCACCGGCTTACCTTGGCGCTGCCGGTGCCGCCTCAATAGGCGTGGTGCTCGCAGTAGCATATGTTTTCAAAAAAATCTTTCTGTAGTTATTTCTTTCATTTAAGCTTTTCCATTATTTAATTGTCTTCTGTAAGCGCACTGTGTTAAGCATCTATAGCAGAGGTTCCCAGACTTTTTTTCTCATAGACCACTTTCCGGTTCCGGTGGTTATGCTAAAATGTACCTGCGGGAGCAGCTACATTTCTACCATATTCGCAAAGTCGACAAAAATGTGAAGATTAGATCTAAGGAAATTTGCGTTGTGGCTGAGTTACGAATTGTAAACCCCCCTTTTTTCTGTCACGCCAACGTAGACTCCCGTGGACCCCTGGGGGTCCACGGACCACTTTGGGAACTTGGGATTTAAAGTGTCTTGTAGACCATTTTCATGTAAGGCAAATTTTACTCGAAATATCCAATCCAGAAATACCAGAAAATGGGATACAACGACTAGAAAAATATTAGAGATGCTTCCAAACTTCAAAAGCATTCCATAATGGAGAGGAGAGAGGCGAGTTAATAGGGCGACACATGAACCTACTATTTTCGCATGTTGGTTATCAGTATCTCATATAGTGTATCTTGGACAAGGTGATCTATGAAAGGAATGAACAGTATTATTTTTAGCTATATATGAGAAGTTGTATGTATCTGTTATCAATATTGTTACCTAGTTTTTGAGAAATATACAAATAAAATATTTACGAAATATTTGCTTTCATTAATGAGCTCCATTAAGCATGTAGCTGTGAGAACGTGGTTTCACTCGCGTGGAAGGAGCATGCAGACTTCAAATCGGATCGGAATCGGATTAGATAGACTTATTAAGTTTGAAGTGTAATTAATAAAAATAACAGACATGTATCGTTAATTTAAGAGCTTTAGCACACGTCCGTGAGTACTTACTCTTTATTAGGTAGTTTAGTAGGGTGGTACAAAGGGAGTAAACCAAAGTAGCTCTAGGAGTTGTACCAAGTTCGCTCACAGAAGTTCTGCCGCCATACCGCCAAGCAGAGATGCTCTTGCATTGCTGTTCTGGTGGAACCATGGCGACGCGGCGGAGTGTTCAGACGTCCGATATGACATGTTCTGGTTAATGACTTTTATATTGAATTATCAAAATTAATATAATTATATGGGAATTATAATAAAATATTAGACGGACGCGAGCAACTTGGGGGTTCAGTTGCTTGCGTCCGTAGGTATGTAGGTACCCTTTGATTCCCTACAAATGACTGGATAAAATTGTCATCCAAGTAAACAAAATTGCGTATTTTCCTTTGAATGTATTGAAGTTTAAACTACATAGAACTAATGTTGTCATGATGTTAACACCCCTAAGTGGGACTTCAGTTTAGAGCAAACCCAGTCACCCTCGACCAGTCAGTAGTTGTTTTAAGCTAGATAAATAGTAGGTACTTGGCAACAAAGGGTTATTCATTAATTCCTTTGATAATTTGCAATAACCATTTTGTGCTATAGTTTGAAGTAGGTACATAACTAAGTGTTTTTGTTGCAAATTCTGAATTGATAAAAGAAAGCTAAGGATCATTAATCCATATATCTCTAATAGATAAGCACAGCTTCTTGAAAGGGTGAAAAATAATATTGATAATCTCAGATGTAACCAATTTATACTGGTATATATACCTATACTAATAAATATTCATGGTCAATACACACAGCACCATTATATGTACAGAAAAAGGTACTCACCTACAGAATATAAAATAGAACCTATGTTTGTAAAAAGCTATTCATGATTTTTTTTTTATAATCCTTATCTGGTTTTATTACCCATGATTTATGGTAAAAAAAGTCAGTCACAGAAACAGCACCATTTTAATATAAAATTAAATAAGAAAAAGTACAATATACCTAATAAAAACAACCATTTCTTAATAATATAACTTATTATACTTAAATATAAAACATCACTATCCTTATCTTGTATCTTCGGCAGGCTCAGTGTTGTCTATGGTCTTGCCAATGGGCATTCCCATAAAATGCTTTGTACCATTAGAAGAGCTTCTTTTCTTATAAATGGGTGAAACCTGTGTTGGTTTGTCTTTATTATATCTAAATAATCCTTCCCCTGGCAAACTTGGCAAAATATTTGGTATTGTGTACCACACTCTATAGGTCACAAACCATGTAAATATTGCTATTACTCCACTAATAAACTTTTCAACCATTATGTGATAGTATAATATGGTTGATACTAGCATCACATCCCAAAGTAATTGGAGACAAGCAATAGCAATCAGTAATGCTCGCACATAAGGAGTATAGTTCTCATAGCACAACTTCAGAATATTAAGCTCTTCATTTTTTATATTTTTCAGTGGATTCATTCTGGCTGTTCTATCATCTATACTTCGGGCATATTTCTCATCTCGGATAAAATCTTTTATACGCTCCCAACCATTAATAGCTCTTGCCTCTTCTATTAATACAAGACTTGAATAAATCAGTATAAAACAGTGGCCTGATATGTCAAACCCATTCCAGAAATGTCCATTTTTTAAACAGGTTATTTTGTCATTAAATAGTTTTTGGTTGCAGCGTCCGTAGTTTGTTTCAACTACATTAAATAGTGCTGTCCACATATACCAGAAAAATGTAGCAATCAACAGCCTCAGCAAATGAGACGCGAGGATCATGCGCCTGTTGCCACAACAAGTGGTGTATGATGTTAAAATAACATAGGGCACTGACAAAAATAGGGTCCAAAACCAACCAATTTTAACAAAGTATTGATTAAATACATTGTCACTTCTAGAAAAATATGTTTTGGGAAACGTTGCCACGTCTGCTATAAGCGAAAGCAGGAAGAGAGCTCCCAGATACACTGCTATTTTTAAATTGGTGTCAAAGAAAAGTATCTTCTTACAAATGTGCACAATCATCAGAGCAAATATTTCTAAAACTGAAGAAGCTTCTCGAGTGGGTTTGGTACCTTTTCCTTCTGGTTCATTTTGTACCTTAGAATTCATTCTATTTTTATTATTGAAATTGGGTCTGTTAGACATGGTTTATTTTCAAAAAATCTCCAGTTCGGTGTATGATCCATCCAATTTTTTTCCTTTTCCTAATGACCTTTTCTCTTTGACATAGACATTGACTGACGAGAGTAGTCTCGTGTCTTGACTTGTGTGATTCACTGAAGAAGCACCTCAAATTTCAATAACAAATCTCCTCCTCTTCTTATTTTTGTGTGATTTATGGCACACAAATTCTGCCAATGATATTAAATCAAATACAAATCTTAAGGATGTCGCAACACAAAATATATTGTTTGTACCAAATCAATACCGTGTGACAATGACACAGTAATAAATGAACTGAGTTCTTTTTCTTGCCTTTTGTGTATTACGCCACACAAATTCTGCCAATGTCCGAGTTTTTTCTACATTTGGTTTAACTATCACAAAATATGATACAATAAAAAAAATATGATGTTCATATTCATATTATTTGTGACGCGACTGCGTTGTTTCTTTGACCTTTGCTTGTTTAAGGAATGAAAAATCCAAAACAAACCTAGCTCGGTAACTGGACGCCGAACCTCATTTTAATGGTTGACCCTGTCTTGCATATTGAACATTGATTATTCTGCACTGTTTTTTGAGACTTCTGCTAGTATCGTGTTTGCAGCCATCAAAAGATGAACAAAGATTATGGTTTCTAGTATGTCGTGGATATTAAAAGCGATAATGGAACGATTTCGTTACCATGTCTATAACTAGTTATGACGAGTTGATGGCCCATATTCGATCGCATAACAGACATAATAATAATATAAAATGTGCAAACTAAAAAAAAAACATTTTAATGTTTGTCGTCGATGGTCTTGGAGGACCATCATCAGGAACTTTAAAAGTAAAAAAACAAAACCTCTATAGGATCGTATAGGATAGTATAATTGAGAAGTCTGTCTCTAAACCCAATCCGTACGAGCAGTTAAAAAAATCAGACTTCTAAGTCAACGCAATCAACAGATACGGTACTATAAGCTGCGCTAAAATCGCAAATTTTGACCCTCACAAGGGAATCAAAACCCTCGGTGCGCGAGTCCTGGTCAAGTGCAATGCACTTGGCCAGTTTTTTCCACAATGGCCGCTGCATACCGACGAAAGCCGCTGTATGACCTATTACTTATGAGAAAATAAAGAAGAGTCCTAGTAAAGTGCTAGTGAAGCGAAACACATTGATGTTCCTATAATCGATAGTAGTATTGGGGGGAGTAAGCCTTTCAAACACTACACGTAGTGCGAAAGGAGCAACATAAATTAGCAGTCGAACTAGTTCACCCGGAGAAGTACACTTACTAATCTGCCACCAAGCAGTGGTACACTCACACTGATGGAATGTTGTGCGTGCCGGGAATATCACAGGTACATGAGACGTTACCCCATTCTCCTCTCTCCTATCCCCTTCTCGGGGCGACATGACTTATGATACTTAGATTGGGAAGAACCTAATACCTTGTAGTTGGTAGATTTCGTAGACGTTAAACTTGTATAATTCGAAACACCTTGAAGTGTGTAAAATATTTTCTATGAACTTGTGTTTTTCATATAGGCTTAAGACAAAGGAAATAAGTGTGTAGTTTGGGTAGTGCGGAATTGGTGAACATATTATTTTTTATTATGTACCTATAAATTTAGTAACATTATAGTAGTTATCAGAGTGCCGCAGACGATGCCAAATTCAGTTTAGTAACTTATTACATTACGCATGGCTCCATTCATGCAAAATTACAAACAGTGTACAAAGAGCCTTCATGGAAAATTTATCAAGCTCATGATATTACATAAATATAATTTAGTTAAGTTATTATGTTATTGCCTAACATTTACATTTTATTATTTCCTAGATTGTTTTTTAGATTTATTACTTTACATTTATTAAATTATTCATATCATTAGATAACTTAGATAAAAGTTAAATGTTACACCTCTTATTTATTTCATTACAGTATTGATTTTGACCTGAGTAACTGAGATTTGCATGTATGCTATAAATTGAAAGAGCTATTGTAACAAATTATATTCCATACAATAAATACATTTTAGTACATTTCACTACTGCACCACTAATCGATAGATAATCGATGGAATATTCATTCGGATATAGTATCAAATCAAAATTATCACACCTCTAACGACGCGTAATTTCTGTTTTCTGTGTTGATGAAGCCAACCAGGCATTTTCCCTCCTTTTATGCGAAGCCGTGAAAATATATTTACTCATTGATTGTGCTAGTGACTAGGTACATCGAGATGAGAAAAATATCTAAGAGTCGTGTTGATGATGAAGCGGTATCTTCTACGAATGGATCACTGTTAAACGATGAACAAGAAGCGCTCGGTTCTGAAGACGTAAAAGAGGAAACAGGGGCAGAATCTGATCATGATGGTAACGACGACACCGAAGAAAATAATGATCGGGACTCGGATGCTTTATATACTGAAACTACTACAAAAAAAAGTAAAACTGCAAAAAAGAAGATCAAGAAGCGTAAATCCGGAAAAGGAAAAGCAACCGAGGAAGAATACGAGGTTAGCATTCTGTAAATTTAGGCGCTAATTTTAAAATCAAGTAAAAAGCAACCGAATAACCAAAATATATAATATTATTCCACGATCCTTAGCATAAAGTAATTCTAAAGTTGTTTTATTTATGCAATGGAAACAATAACAAGATTAAAATCAAGTAAAAGGCTACAAATGTTTATTTTGTTTTTATTTTAGTTCAATTAACTAACTCCAAACATCAATTGATCTGAATAGGCTGGCTAACCTTGAGATGGTAAAATGTAATATGGATTTCGCTTTAGTAACTAGCTATTTATTCTGTGGATAAAATTCACTGCATTTGGTTAAATCTAACCTTGGTACTAACATTTCAGGTTGAGAAAATTATTGATGCTAAGAAAATAAAGGGTAAACTCCATTACCTTATCCGCTGGAAAGGATACAATGCAGATAATGATACTTGGGAGCCAGAAAAAACAGTATCATGCCCTGAATTGGTTACTAAATTCAAGGAGGAGGTATGTAAACAGACAACAAAATATGATAATTTAATAGTTAAAAAAAAGGGGAACTTTATTAGATAAATTTCCTTTATTTTTTTTAATGAAATTATATATAATACAATATGCATAAAGTTCATCCCGGCATCCTGATCTGAACAGGCATCTAACTTAGACAAAGTTTCAGATCTAAATTGTCAAACTTATATTTTTTTTATGTCATAAACAATACAATTCGTCATATACATACATACATATATCTTTATCGAGTGCATGCAATGTGTCTTTTACTAATGTTGAATTATTTTAATTAATAGAAAGAGAATTCCAAGAACAAAGAAAAGAAAACAGAAAAAGTAAGCAAGAAGAGGAAATCAAAAGAACCCAACAAATCGCCAGCTAAAAGAACTAAGACTGAATGGGATACTTCTAAAGATGATGAAAATGCTGAATATGAGGTAATGTTTATTGCCATTTGCACATAAATATGGATTAATAATGACTGATTTCAACTACAGCGACTGTAATACCTATGACAAGGATATTAGACTAAGATTTAGTCATTTAAATTTTAGGCTGAGCTTTGCTGTAATGGCTTGATTTTTTTTTTTTTTTGTGGTATATGTTCCCAATTTTCTTGATACTATAGTTATATGGTCATTTCAGTGTGGCAATGCGAACTTACTTTGGATTTCCACTGCCTGCAATGATATTTAAAAACTAGCTGTGCCCCGCGCCTTCGTGCGCGTGGAATACATTTTTTGGCTCAGAACCCTAATTGTTTTTTTTTTTTTTCTGAAATAAAAGTATCTTAAGTTACTCCTTATAAAATCACCTATCTGCCAGTGAAATTCCTTTGAAAATTCAAGTTATTTGGACCTAATATTGATGTTGTAATGTCTATTATTTCCAAACTACAAAACCCATGATCTTGAAATATTTACGGGAGAATCTTTAAAGTATGTCCCCGCTCTAACGAAAAAAAAAATTAATGAAATCAAACAACGCGTTAATGAATTACAATGAAGAAAACATTTTGACTTTCATCCCCTCTCCCAAGGGAACCGTGCTGAATTTCAGGATAAAAAGTATCCTACGTCCTACCACAGAGTGAAATGACCTTGAAGCAAATGAAACTCGGCATGATTGGACATGCCAAGTTTCATTTGAATTCATTCAGTACTTTCGGAGTGACGCGCGGCCAAGACTGAGGGTTGTAATGTCTGTAATTTCTGAATTACGAAACCGATGACCTTGAAATATTTACAGGATAATGTCTAAAGTGCCTTCTTTCTAACAAAAAAAGAATTAATAGAATCGGACAACGCGTAAATGAATTATAATGAAAAACATATTTTGACTTTTTCGCCTCTCCCACGGGAACCGTGCTGAATTTCAGGATACAAAGTATCCTATATGTTACCTCGGAGTATGACCTCAAATCGTGCCAAATTTCATTTGAATCTGTCCAGTAGTTTCGGCGTGATGCGCGGCCAAGATACAGACAGACAGACAGACATGAATGAAAAAAATTACAGTTTTGACTTCAGTATCAATCATAGAGTGCCCCCAAAAAAAATTTTTCTAAATATCTTCAATGTACAGAATTGGATCCGTTACAGTTTTATTATAAGTATAGATAAAAAACTTAAGAAGTTAAAGTGATATTAACAAAATGAGTTGCTATCATAATATTAAGTATCTGTTTGCTTGATGTATATTTTTTATGTGATGGATGATCTCATAGCCCATCTAATATTAAGTTTACTGTCACCCATAAAAAATAGCGAATCAACTCTGGTTCTCCAATACCGAAGAAAAAAATGACCCAAGTCATGCATTGTCGCATTGACTGACTCTGACACAGGGATGTATTATCTGTTAGTATTAACAGATGTAGATCTAACACTTGTTACTTTACTGGCACCCATACCCTTCCGCCGCAACCCCAATAAGAGTGCACCATTGGTTAGCATTGGTGTACCAGAATTAGCTTTACTGCTACTTAGGATTGCTCCTATCAAACCACATGTAGGGACTTAGTCTTAGGGGGCGAGTACTTGCCTATGGATGTGCGAGCAACATGTATTTACTAGTAGGTATTTTCATGAGTGATAATCCACATAGATCCACCATGAAGTAATTTTTCAATCATGCCTGTTTAAGGTTGAGCGTATCATGGAGGTGCATCACAAGAAGGATGGTTCTCGCGAATTCCTTATCCATTGGAAGGGTTGGTCTGCCAAATTCGACTCCTGGGAACCTGAGAGCAACTTGAACTGCACAGATCTGATCAACAAATTTATGGATAAGGTAATAATATTTACTGTTATTGGGATTGCCCAGACTTGTTGGTAATTGTTGTTGTTATAAGTAGTTGCTCTATATATAATAATAATAATATAATAAACGTTTACACACTCATATGTCTGCACTAGCATTCCCTTTGTCGCAGATGGCATGGAGAAACACAAGACAAACACCCAATACTCGGGAACAAACTTTATGCTCACCACACACAGTATGCCCTGGCCGGGAATCGAACTGAAGTAGCCCTGCCTTCGGAACGAGGGGTTGCTCCGAAGACAGGGCTACTACCAACTAAGCCACGGAGCCGTGTACATTACTAATCTCTGTTTGTGTTAATAGTGTTGGAATAATGGCAAGGGTTTCATAACATTGGTGGTAATCCAAAAGTAATAATCAGTAGAGCATTTGTTTGTCCAATTTCCAAACTAAGGTCGAGTGCTAATCTGGCAACATTTGGGTTGACCGTTGATTAACAATAACACATTTTTTACATAATGGTAATTTCTGAAATCGTGATTTACGTAGCACTCTGACGTAATCGACTTTGAGATGTGTATAGTATAATATGTACTAAAAAGTATTAGCAGTCATGTTTAAATTGTGTATTTATTAAAATTAAATTTTTGGTCAATAAGCTTGACATCAGAAAATCATTCTGATGTCAAGCTTATTGACCTGATATAATGATCAGTGATCGGAGTAGGTAGATTGATTTGGGGTCAACAATCTCAAATGTATATGTTCACATGGACATGTAAAAAATAGCAATCAAAAGAACCATTTAGTTAGTCGAGAAATAAATAAAAATCTATAAAAAACGTCTTATTATCGGTTTTATCCTCTTTTGAATGAAATAAATCCTATCACTAAATTAAGTCAATCTCACAAAAACCGGAAGTTTGTGATAAAAAACCGGAAAAACGGCATATCCATGTTATGTACAACATCATGCAAATACGCAAAATCAATCTACCTACTCCAATCACTGATAATGATTTATTTTTATTTCTTAGGTGAGTACTGCCCGCAAAACTCAGGGACGAAGCTTGAGAGTTGCTCCGGAAACTACAAATAGATTCACATTGCAAGATCCAACGGCTGGTCGCAGGCTGAGCAAGAGACGTGGACAGCGCCAAAGGTAAATTATTACACATAATAAATCAATCATACATGCATAAGTTTTTGTATTTTTTTGTTTTACAACATTAATTTTTATATTACAGAGTTCGTTATGACAATGCAGAATAAGTTTTTTGGAATGGTATAATGCACTACCAATATTTTAGGTAAGGTTTAATTTAAAGTAAAGAAATAGAGTAAGCCCAATCTGTTTTGTTCAAGTATTTTGGAATAAACAATTTGGATTTTAATCTACAGATAAAATTTTATAATTATTTTTTCTAAACCATTAAGTACATGTCTAATATAAAACTGTACAATTATATTGTAATATCTAGAGAAATGGTTGACTTTACTTCATTAAGGCTTTTGTAGTGTCAATTTATGATCTACCTTTCTGCCAGTATGTGTCCTGATAAGTTAATGGTCTTGCAGGAGAGTGCATGTTATATGATTGGTGACCGAAAGTTATTATTTTTTAAATTTTCTGATGTTGCCAATCAATATACATAGTTGGTGAAATAAACTTTGTGTAATTGATTTGGGCCTCAAAGAGTTGAATTTTCACTATCCCAATGTAAGCACTTAATATTTTATCTTATTACTTGTATATCTGGGTAGCTTTGTAGGGAAAAAAAATTACTATGTGAAAAATTTTGGTGGACTTAGGTTATGAATATTCAATGTTCAATATCACTACAAAAATAAGTATTGCTTACAGTTTGGAAATGTCATCAGATGTATGGCATATTAAATTAATAAAATAACTCTAAAATCATTAATTGATAAAAAAGTTTAGGCACAAATTGAAACCAAGATATATTTTTGTGGTGATTTGCCGGGATTATGTATACACTTTTGTATTGTTTATCTACAAAAACTATTTGAAAAAAAATAATAAAAAATTGATAGTTTGTAGTACATATTTATCTTTTAATTTCATATTATGACTGTTTTTATTCATAGTTTATTTAATAAACCGTTTATGGAACTTTCATCATAAACAGTATAAAAATACCAGTACATATAATGTTAGATAATGAGTAGCCTGGTTAAAACCTAGAAACACCTCCTGCTTTCTAACATTATAGATATTAACAGATTTATGTATTTCAATAAGTACATATTACTAATTAGGTTTTTTATTAGTGACAAATAACTTTCAAGTATTTTAACACAAAACATTTTTAATTTTTATCTATTGTAAAGCTACTAATTACTATTGTATACCCTGCTTAACTATATGCACAAAAGTTTCGAGTATTATTTATTCACACACTTCTTGGTAGTTTCATTCACTCTGAATTTTTTGCTGAGTTCTGAGCTCTGAGTTTTCATATGAATAATTTACATGTGTTTGGACCACGTTCTCGAAAATTTACAACAAAACATAAGCCCACAAAATTCTGAACCAAAGTTCACAAGCCTGCCTATACGAATTCATCCGCCGTGGTATCCATTCTCGCTTCTGGAGAGAGATAATTCTGCTTAGTATACTCGATGCATGCAGGCGGAAATCTATATGATGATCTCAAATGGGGCAATATTTAGTTCACATGCACTAATCTTCTAATAAATTTATGCTCTCTGCATGTATGTAATATTAGTACAGGTCGCAATAATAGCAGGATGTTACGAACCGCAAATGTAACGCAGATGTGTTTTCAGGCTAACTCGAGCGAAGTTGTACCCCTATTCAGAACATGCTTATATTATATTTATTTCAAGTTACAACTTGAAGCTATGAAGATAATATTTTTCATCCGAAGTTAGGTAATAAATAGTTTTTAATTGAATGTAATAAATAGATGGTGTACTACAATGTACCTAGTTGTTCAGTGTTTTATCAATAGTAGGTATGCCATTAATATGCCCAACATAAGTTTACGCTGCAATGTATGTTTTTGCAATGTACTACTGTATTTAAAGATAGTTGGCGTGTTTTGATCTAAGTAATTAAATATACCTACTTATCAAAAATATACACCGTTATTTTACTCGCATGGATCTGCCCCACCAAAAACTAAAATGCTGACTATATTTTTGTGCTGGCGTAGAGACCACTTAGTCAGGGGCGGCCCGCCCATACGGCGAGCGGAGCAGTCGCTCCAGGCTAAATCATAGGTGGCGCCAAAATGGTATATGTATAATATTATTAGGAGCAAACAGGAGAGGCGCCATAATTGGATCTCACTCCATTCTAAAATTTACTTCGGGCCGGCGCTGCACTTAGTGACTCATATTTAACAATGATACTAGATTTAAAATGATGATCACGGACAAGTTTCTTGAAAGAGAATTTACTCAGCCATTTTAATGTTAAGTGGAAAAGCATTCCACATGCTTAGGTGTTGATGAACAACGTATCTGTAGACCTTAAGTTGCGATCGTGGGTGTCTGAGAGGTAGGTGAATTTAGTTTTAAGATATTGTGAAGAATTTGGGTCATTGAGAATTGAATAAAGTATACAAAGGATCCTTAGATTCCTCTTTTCCCTGATACCTAGCCACTTCAACCTCTGACGATACTCTGAAACATGATCATATTTTCTGATAGGTAAATCTTATGCCACAGTTGAGCAGCCTGTCCAGCTTATAATGCTCTGCGGAGAGATCAAGATGTGCTACATCTAGACATAGATATAGTTTTCAACGGAAGGAAGTTTTTGAAGCGTATAATTGAATAAAGGCTTGTGAACATTTTTCGGGAGACCTTTTTGATTTGTGCATTCCAGTTCAAGTTCGAATCAATTAGTACAATATGCCGAGGTCCTTATCGACAGGCGAGAAAGGGATAAGAATACCGTCGAAGTTCAATGATTGGCAGTTAAGAACATTAATGAAATATAGTAAAGTAACCCCTCTATTCAAATCTGGTAGTAAATACCTGACCCCAATAACTTTAGACCAGGACTGCCAACATTCAGTAAAACATTTGAAAAGTTGATCTAAAATCAACTTCAAAATCATTGGCGTCACATAAGATGAATCAGGCAGATTCATGTACATTACACACGCGTCATCGATCCAATCCAAATATCAATTCACTCCAAAAGCATTCAGACTCAACCGTTGGGTTTGCTCGTACTATTACTTACAGCTTACTTTTTATCAGATATTCTCTTAAAAATAAAACAGCATGTTACAGTCAACTTCGAGTCGTATATTATATTTTTTACTACTCAAAGGTAGTGGTAGGTTGCTGTCAAGACAGGTCATCGGAAGGAACTCCTAAATAGATCTAGGTTGGTGATTACGAATGAATATCGGATTTCAAACTTCTGAAATGTCACAACAACCTTCCCTGTATACTTTTACATAATTCTATTAGCAGCTTATTACAGGACTAATCACATAATTGTGAGCATAATTTAAATTAGCTCGATACTCACAGCTTAAAGAATTAGCTTCTGTTTACTTTCACTAGTACTTGTATGCACTAAGTTGAAATCACACAACGCCCTCGAGATCCGGCCTCGGTGGGGCTACAAGGCGGAGGTCGAAGTCTTCCGAAAGAGGCGCGTCGATCATACGCGCACGCGGTGGAAGCGGAAGCACGCGATCCGGCACTTTACGACCGCACGCGCCGCAACTCGGCTCCGGTGCGCATTCGGCGTGAGTCGCGCGCGCGCAGTGTCCCGTGCGCACCGCCGCGTGTTCCGTGAGACGACGGTGGCACCGCACGCACCGGCCGCGGACTGCCAACCCGCGCCCCGCCGCAGTCAGCGCGCGCGCTAGTGCCGCGTGCGCTTCGTGGCCCGCCGCTCGCGACACGCATGCCCATCGCAGACGCCGCGCGGCCGCGCACGCAAGCGCACCCAGAGCCGCTTCGACCGTGTGGCACGCACGCGCCAACGCCTCCTCCGCCGGGAGATATGCCAGCGCCTCCAACAGCAGCGTTGGCGGCGCCGCGTTCCCTGCGCCCCGTAATAATCGCGTCCACATCTCGCCCGCCACCGCCGGCGGCACGGTCTCCGCTACGCGCGCACACAGCGCCCCCGCCTCTGCCAACGCGCTCCCTCCGTCATCACCTCCACGCGCCGCCAGTCGCAACAAAGCGTCCAATGCGCCCGAAGTGTCGCCGCACGCTTCCAGACACAACGGCTCCGCTTCGACCGGGCCGAGCTCACGCACAACTGATAACGCAACTTCAGGGCGAACGCGGCCCGCACGCTCGGATAGAAACGCGCGCGCGCTTTCAGGCCGACGTTCGCAAAGAGCACGCAAATGAGCTTCAGCCGCGGCGCCGATCAATGCGTCCGCTTCTCGTAGACACTCTCCGAATTCGATAGTTCGTTCGGTGGCGGGCAGCAATACGTGGGCGGCCGCGTCTCGCAACCGCTCTCGGTCGCAAACGAGCGCGGCGGCGGCACGCGGTCGTAAATCTACGAGCGTCAGAAGACGCGGCGCTATTCGCGCGTCCGTCTCATCGGAGGGGGGCTGTGAGCGAAGGAACTCAAATAGCTCGTCGAGGTCGGATTCCGACGGCTGTGTTATCTGAAAGAAAACGTCGAGCGCGGCGTCCAACTCGGCGCGTGCGGCTTGCAGACGCCATAAGACGCGGGGTCGCGAGGGCGGGGGTTCAATCGCGGGCGTTTCGCGATCTCGCGCTCTGTTCAGAAGCGCGAGCCAGGCGCGGTCGGCGCGCTCCCCGTCAGTGGCGGCGGCGAGCGCGAACAGATCGTCGATCGCAGAGCGGTCGGGCGGGAGCGCGCCCGAGTTCAGCTGCCCCGCGAGGAATTCCAGAATCTCCACGCGATCTCGTTCGTCCTGATAATATTTATTAATTTTATAAATAGATGCGGTATTATTAAAAGGATAGGAGTAATATGTTATTTTGGGTACTAACGGGCAGGTGAGGCGCGAAGGTTAGCAGCGCGCGCGCCACTCGCAACCGGTTCTGCTTAGCGAGCGGGCCGGCGAAGGGCGGCTCGCGGGCGCACTGCTCCAGCAGCCGCACTGCCGCCGCCGCCTCGTGTTCCACCATCACGCGCAGTGGCGACCGACCATCGTTACCCTGACAAAAAAAATCTTTAGCGTAATTTTTAATTGGCACTACTTACAGATAGTTATCGCAATATGTGTGTATATAATATTGTATATTTATCTCATTAAGATGTTTGTTTGTGCAACAAACAAACAACTAAAGTGAAACAAAATAAAAAGTATTTTTTTAATAAATAAAGGTTATACAATGCTGAAGTCAAAAAACTAAAAATATTTTCTTGTAAGTTAACATTCATAACACAAAATAAACCTAACCTCAAACGTCAAATCTGCAACATTGTGACATTTGTGACCAGTGAATACAGTTTGATATGATGAGAAAACTTCTTGTCGTCGTCGGTGTCGTTCGGGCGGGAGTATTAAAGCGAGCTGCGCGCACCCCCAACGAGTGAATCGCGGTCTCGCTCTTTCGCTTGATTCGTTTATTTACCGCCAGCCCAAACTCGAGTTAGGGAGAATTCAACTCGAGTTAACTCGAACTGAGCACAACTCGAGTTGACTCGAGTTAGTAAGTCGAGTTGACACATCTCTACGTCGAGGCTGCTTTCACATACAACTCAAATCAGTGGTTGTTTTTCAACGTGTGGGTCGACCCTGGGTGGTCTATAGGGGAGTTGCAAAAGGTTGGGAAAGCTACTTCAGTAAAAAAAGAATAAATATGTTGGATTTCTTCATACTAAAGGGGCCGTGTCATGAAAGAGGTTGAAAAACACTACTATAAAAGATGGCAGTCATAAACAGGTGTTGTAAAGTTCAATTTGGGGCGTCAGGCCAGCGCCAAGCCGGCGCACGCGCACGTGTTACCTCGTCCAGCAGTGCGTGCAACGCGTCGTGCCGCGCGGAGGGCCGCCGGTGGTCCGGCAGGGGGCGGCCACCCCCCGCGCGCCCCGCCAGCGCGTCCGCCGCCGCGAGCACAAGCGCCGAGCCCGCGCACGCGCACTCTCGTCCCGCACGCACCTCGCACGACGCGGACACGTGACGCGACAGCTCGCGTAGCGCATCGCTCCAACCGCCTGACATAATAATAATTAGGCTATGTACACGCAGGCGACGCAGCACAGGCCGGAGCAAATACCTATTTTAAAAAAGCGTCAACTGTCATGCCTTACCATTTTGTAGAGTGTATCTGTGTCTGTCTGTCATCGTCATCGTACATCTCGAACGAATTGCCCAATAATGATGCGATTTTTTTGTTTAAAAGCTGACGCGATCGAGATGGTTTTATATAATAATTAGTGAAGATTTGTTCAGGCGTTGGAAGATCATCAACTCATTACCATTACACAAAGTCGGGGGTTTTGAAATTTCGAAAATGAACTTGTTTAGCGTTTCGTATCCCACCCACATACCTACTTTATTATCTATATGAAAAAAGTTTATCGTACAGACAGTGTCATACGGCTGCATCTATTTACTGAATCTTAATCTAAATTATTAAGCCATAAAAATGGCACATATCGTAACAATTAAAAATACAATCGGTGGTGTTCAGAAGCTTCGGTATAGGTATGAGTCCGAATCGCACTTAGCGGGTAAATTTACTAGTTATGGTATCTCGCATGCCAGGATGTCGGCATAAGCTAAACCGAAAAGTATAGTATGTTAAGTACAGTGTGACCACTTTTACATCTGCTACTTACCTTTTTTTGGTCCTTCGACCCGGATCACAACTGGAATAAATTCAGTAGTTTTTAATATTTATGAAATGGACGGGTAAGTGTACTTACCAATAGCTGCAGCTATGGCGCCAACCCCTCGCCACAGTCCTTTCTCGCGAGTGAACATGCTTGCTCGATGCGGGTCCAGAGATGTGAGAGGCAACGACGCGACTACTCTCTCCACGAGAGTGGGTTCGAATTCTGCTAGACGCTCGATTAATGCCTACCGATATAAAATACATTTCAGCTTAATTGAAACCGCAGGGAACAGTCACACAGGTAATATGTTATGTAACATATAGGTTATCAATATAAATGAGACTCTAGATAATGCACAAATAAAGACTATGTCGCATGTTCCAGCGCTCATCCATAAAGTGTCACACATGTCTAGCGGTGCAATAAAGAAAACAGGAATCGCTTCCACGTAATGAAACTGCTTCTATACAATTATTGCACAAGATTTATTGAATTAAACGAACGTACATTAAATTTGATAAAAAGGATGTTATTTATGATTTCTTTAATGATTATAAAAGAGACCTTATGAACGAATATTTATGGATATTTGTCGCAAACCCATCTAGCCCAAAACTAAGAATGGCTTATATTGTGGGAACTTGACTAGTCCTTTTTTGTAAACACTTACATGAATTAATAAGTAAGTGATAAGTAAGTACATAATATGACCTAGACAAAGTCCAAAAATCTATGTTTGTCACATATTTATGTGACTAACATAGATTTTTGGTCCTGAGTAGGAATCTAAAGTACGCCATCCAGAGCACAAGGCAGAGCTACTACCAATTGAGACTTAACCAGAATTATAGAGAAAGAAAACTAATTTTGACTTGATTACCTGACTGGAATCAGGGGAGGGTGGTATATTAGCCAATTCTCCGCGAACGGCAGCGTCGCCTATTGCTTCCACGAGTGGACGTTCACAAGAGCACTGCTCCCAAAGCACTGTCCATAATTCCTCACTGAAATGTTTTAACTCTTTACAGACTTCCAGATAAGATTAAGGGAAATATATATTACAGACGTTTCCATTTAAATTTTAAGAATTCATCGGAAATGAAGGTCTTTAACTTATAGAGAGTATCCAGAGGCCCAGCGATGTGCCCCCCGGGTGGTGTGAAAGGAGCAATTCTAAAGTAGCACTAGAACTTGTGCCAAGTTGGTCCGGAGAAGTAACACCACACCTTTGCACTCGCTTTGTTGCGTTCCAGTGGAAGTGTATGGCTGCTGGTGAAATAATAGGCGCATGAGACATTATATCCCTTTCTCAGAGTGACGGGCCCAAGGCGATGCGGCGTCTTCTCATATTCCGGTAGTGTAGAGGAGGGCTGGTTTGGCACTTTAGTCATACAAATTATAGCTAAATAAAATTAGTTTGTTTTTTTCTTGCCTGAGACTATATTTGACACACAATTTCACGATTTGCTCTGCCACACTTTTATTGTTGAAAATGTAAGACCGCTCAGAGATGTTGATAATAAGCCTCACAGCTAACGCCTTCGCATCAGCTCCGCGAGTAGTATTGAGAAGCCTCAGGGCTTGCAGATGGCGTCCGGACGAGAAGAATGCTTGGGCCCGCGCGAGGATGTCCCTAGGGCGGATTCTTACTACTCCACGACGCCCTAGTAAGGACAAGGCACCGTCCCTTACACATGCGCCTGCTAACGCACTGCCGCCGGCTACACACATTGCGCGGGAAACGCGCCCGTCTGTCCAATGACCCTGCCATAAAGACAATACTTACTTTACAACTATCTTCACAAATAATATATTATGAAAAGAAGTATTTGAGCTTTATTACCTTAAAAAAAGCCGAAGCGTAAACCGGTTCAATATCAGAAAGATCTAATGCTTTGTCATAATCGTCACCCCAAAGTCGCAAGCTTTCGTCTTTATCGAATATCGCCAATGTGCCCCCGAGCCAGCCCAACCAAAGGGGAATAGTTTTAAGCTCAACTCGCTGTATCGGTCTGATAGATATAGAGGCGCCCGTTATGGTCATGGACAGCCATTGCAGGGTATCGGCTCGAGCACATACGAGCACTCTCTCGTCGGTTTCGCTCCATTCGACCAGCGGCAGTGTTTCAGGCGGGCCGGTGAGTCTGAAGCCGGCGGCGCGACCCCCGGCTACTATAATAACTCGAGTGAGCGTCGCAAGCGCTAGAACGCGAGCGCAACGCGCGGACATCGCTACGACTTCGCCGCGAGCTCCGGAGAACAGGCAGGATGTCCTGGCAGAGCGCACTCCAAGCGGCCGCGAGAACTTTATCAACCAGACGGAGCCGCCGGTGTCTAGAGCTAGCCCTGAAGTAGCAGCCCACGTAACTCGTAATATACCCCATATTTCTCCGCCCAACGTGACGCGTCTCAATATCGTCCCTTGTGTGCTTTCATATTGGCAAATGAGTCCTCTGGCATAGCCAGCGAGTAATCTCGTGCTGTCTTTGTTGTATGCTAATGATGAAACAGCTCCACTAGAGTCTACATTTGAATTACAGACCCATCTCAGGGTCTGATCATAGAATGAGAGAATTTGGCCATGAGCGGTGCCAACTGTGATTTTTCCGTCAGTACCCACTCCTAAAGCTGTGGCAGCGCCAGCGGCAGATCTTTCCTGAAAACAAATAAAAAACGCTGAATATTTAACTAAATTTCTTGACCTTGTATGACGCCTCTGTGGCTTAGTTGGTAGTAGCCCTGCCTTCGAAGCGAGGGGTCCCGGGTTCAATTTCCGGCCGGGGCACACTTTGTGTATAAATATGTAGTATTTTATAGAAGGTAAATAAATCAAATACAAGATATAGAGAATGTCATGTGGCAAAATATACTTTTACCTACATAATTACGTTTACAATGTCAGTCCTAAATTGACTTTGAATCTAAAGAAGCAATTTGAAAAAGATACCAATTTCTTGGTATATTTCCTTACATTGCACCCATCCATATAGGTATTCAATTGTGGTGAAAAATCTTTTGTGGATACAATTATATTTTTTTTAAATTAGGGGACAATATTTACTCAAATTGGTGCAAGCTACTAACAAATTAATATTTGTTAAATCTTGGTTATTTAGTATGTATAATTATGCAAATTAAGTATCTTAATTTTTCTGTATGTAGCTTTCAAAATATTTACCTGTGCTTGTTTGATCTGCTGGGACACAGCCAGGAGGAAATCAGCTTGGAGTGCAGAACAGTTAGGTGGTTCTTCAACACATTTGCTATGTTCATTTTCAAGACCGTCTTCTTCAGTGGAAAGCACCTCTTCCAATGTGGGCGCCTCACTAGCAGGTAGTGCATATTCAATCTCATCTAACTAAAAATAAACAAAAAAATATTATTATACTGACAACCTGCTCGAGGTAGCACCAGGGAAGATGTTTATCACTTTTTATTGAAATGTGCCTGGACCAAGTTGTTGAAAGACACTGTTTTCAAGATGTTAAAGGTGAGCCAGCTTGATGTAGGCCTATTCCAGAGTGTGCTAGCTGCACATACTTCCTATCACTAGACTATTATACAGCTATCATGCTTTATAAGTCTACATTAAAGCTGGTTCAGGACGAATAGTAGGTAAATGGAGTGACCGACAGGACTGACATAATCTTATGAAAGACCAAAGCCAAAAACCTTCTCGAGGCTTCACTTGTGCAGTATTTTTTTTCATGTAAGAATTCTTGTCTTAGTCTCACAAATTTTGAGATTCCCATTTCCATTTCTGTTACATTTCTGTTCTGTTCAATAGTTGCAGAAACATTTTGCAGATTACTAATAGAAGCATTATCTGGGTGATTTGGGCTGGACTTGTTAGTAATGTTGCATGGTGAGAGCAACATTACCAACAAGTTCAGCCAACATTTTATTGTGTTATGATATTTACACTAACACACATCCAACCATTTGGGCAGCACATGTGGGTAAAGTAGCTTAGAAGCGCTATTTTATCCAACTTGTTGCACAAATCTTGAGATATTTCATAGTTCTATCGTAATTGACAACTTAAAATTGAATAAACATACTTAAATACTTTAATCACTTATTTGACACACTTAATGGGTGGAATTTATTAATGAAATTTCTTTGGGACAGCCTTGGATGTATACCCTATCAAATTAAAAAATAACGAGCCAAATCAGCCTTCAAGGGTCAAAGAAATTTTATTGATAACCTCCTTCTTGATATATAGCTTAGAGCAAAGAAGGATAATGTGATTTGTGAAACAAATTTTAGCAGTTTCAGTGATTACTTCCTACATCCAAACTTTACCTCTATAGAATATAACTATTACTCAAGCACCTGACGGTTTACACACTTACATACAAAGTGTTATGGCAATACTGACATTAAATGTTATGTAATTATTATTCCCATAATACAACAACAAATACAGAACATGTACTGTACAAGTTAATATTTATTTATTTGTTGGGTACAGTGATGGGAGTTTGGCATGATAACTTTACTGACCAAGATGCATTGGGATGCATTTCTTTCAAATTTAACTGGCCTCATAGCTCAGTTTATGGTAACTGCCTTCTGCCCTTTAGGCTGTGGGTTTAATTCCCACCCAGGATCAACGTTTACATGATGAATAAAAATGACAACAATATGAGGCCTCTGAGCGCTTTCTATATGTTTGTGTATGCATGAACCTGTATCGCTAGCACATGGAAAATTAGGACCATTTAAATAAGTACATTATTCTTGTGTGAGTATGTTGCTATGCAATTTGAATTTGGATTTCTCTAGATTTATTCATAACCTATGTCCAGTTTCAGGAAAAATACAAATTAAGAGTTACTAACTAGATCAAAAAATAAACTAATAGAAAATAAAAACCATTTTGAAATTTGTTTCTGTTAATTTTTAATTAGGTTCAAGAACGAAATTATGGCTAATTTCGAAGGAAGTAGGTTTTACGGTCTAGTTACTATTACTTACCCATTATTTTTATTACAATGATACATTTTATTTACATTGATTATTTTTAGGTAAAATTACAGAAGAAAGGGGCGTACTCACCTCTTCTATTTCAAGATAGTGAAGACTACCGACTGATTCCAAATCTGAGTCTAGCAAGGACTGCACTGATGGAGTTTTTAGTAAATCCATTTTTACGTAGTCACACTAAGTATTTACTTACAACGTGCAGAGCATAAAATCACTAGGTAAATTTTCGGCCTACTTTCGCATCATAAAATAAATAACTAAACTACAACTACAGACAGAGGACAGACAGACCACAGAATAACATTTTCTTCTTTTTCTTCTTTTGTTGTGGTGTGGCTTCGAATAGGTAAGCCAATTCATTTGCCAATGTCACGTTCATAGGCCACAGAATAATTTAGATGAGATAAGGTACTAAGTTAATGCTGCTAACTCCCAAAATTCCGTGTCGCTGTCCGTGTTAAGTTGTGTCCGTTTAAAGTTTATTTATCTAATCACTAATTGTAACGTCATCGAAGTTAATACTCTAGTACAGGGCTTCCCAAACTTATTTTTGTTGTGAAGCCTTTTAGATTTCTTTGCGATTCCCGATTAGTAATTTCAAGTTGACAAAATTTTTATCTTCTTCTTCTTCTTCTTTTTAATTTTTGGCTTCTGAGGCTTGGCTGCCCGCAATTTAGCCACTAACGACGTTTACGGCAAGATTTCGCATAAAAAACCGATGGAAATGTATAAAAAAATGGCCAGTATAGAGAGAGAGAGTCTTTATAAATCTTAACAAAGTGATTATTTCATCCTTTAGATTTTATGGAGTCAGTGGTGTAATTTTATTAACGTATTTAGTGTATTATCAAATTTAAAGTTTTATTTTATTGACTCTAATAAATTTACATAATATCGCAACAATAGACTTTTTGAAAACTAAAGAGAGTAAGAAATTTGTACAAAGTGGTCTCTGTACTTCAGCAGGCATAACGTCATGCAAAGATTGCCGCAGCCTCGGACAAGAGAAGAGAAGATGATCAACGCATCCTTCTTCTAAGCCACATTCGCATATTGAATGATCCCTAATTCTGATTTTGGCTAGATGCACAGGTGAACAAATGTGACCAAGTCGTAATCGACATATGATCGAAGTCGTTGTTTTATCAGCATTTCGATACTTAAAAAACCATGGTTTTGTTGGTATTTCTGATTGAATGCGACCAAAGTGCTTGCCTTTTAATGATCTGGATTCAAGCCACATGCGGGACCAAGACGAAGTTAGATGAGTACTAGGAACTAGGCAGAGATCGTGGGAGTAAATTTTGAGGTACTCATGAGTACCTATTTGTATAGCTTGTCTAGCGCAAGAGTCCGCTGTTTCATTTCCAGATATTTGGGAGTGCCCGGGGACCCAGGCCAGGACAACAGTTAGATTAAGTTCTTGACATTTGAATAGATATTCACGAATTTTGAGAATTATTGGAAATCTTGATTTGGATCTAAAAGGATTTGATACAATGGACTCTAAAACACTTTTGGAATCAGAAAATATAATAACATTATTTAAATTGTGTGACATAACAAAACGGATACTTTCTAGAAGCGCTATAGCTTCGCCAGTAAATATAGAGTTTATCGATGGACATTTGAAACTAAGAACAATTTTTGAAGAGGGGAACCAAACCGCTGCACCAACATGACTAACACTATCTAGTTTTGAAGCATCAGTGTACATAGGAAGCCAACCATGAAATTTACTAGCCATTATCTCATAAAAGAGTTCACGAGCATTCGTCAATCCTTTAGATATTCCTAAATTAAGAATAACTCTCGGTTGGTAAACTAAAGCTTCGTATGGTGTAGAGAAAAGGGGCATAATTGGACTTCGTATAACAGGATATGGAAGTCTATAAAACTTCCTCAAACTGAGTATTAAACATGGGGTCTTGTCCTGACTGTCGTTTATATTTGGTTCTAACAGAAAATACAAATCATCAAGTTTTTGTAAAAGAGGATGATGAGAATTTTGAAGGAGTTTAAAGAAAAACCGATCTGCTAAGAATTGTCTTCGGAGAGAAAGTGGGGGGTCTACACATTCTACCTGCATAGCATTTATGGGTGAGGATGACATTGCTCCGAGGATAATTCTAAGACATCTTGCCTGAACCTTATCTAATTGTCCAAGAGCTAATTTTGTACTAGGATCTAAGAGAAAAGATCCATAGTCTAAATGACTACGAACAATGGCATTATACAAAAGTTTTTGGCAGAATGGGTGGCAACCCCACCAAACGCCAGACAAAGATCGTAGTATGTTAATGTTTTTCTCGCATATTTCAGTTATATAATTAGCATGGGAAACTCCTGATAATCGGTTGTCTAAATGGACACCTAAGAATTTAGCACTATTAACCTGTTGTATTCGATCATGACCAACATAAAGATCAATTACGGGATTCACTCGTTTTTTAGAAAATACTACACAACTGCTTTTTGTCGCTGACAATGACAGACCGTGAGTTTCTAGCCATTCGTTCAAGAGTTTAAGGGCTGTATTAAGGTTGTATTTAATGACATCAAGAGTTTCTGATCGCATATATAATGCTAGATCATCTGCATACTGAAGTACCTGACACAAAGGGCTAATGGAATGATCTAGATCGTAAGTGTACAGACTGTATAACAAAGGACTTAAAACAGAACCTTGAGGAAGACCTTTCCACACACTTCGAACAGGCAAAAAATCATTTCGGGCTTTGATTATAATTTTCCTATCCATTATCATATTACTTATATAACGGATAAGCCTCTCAGGGATGCTCAGCTGGTGAAGTTTTTTCTTGAGAACCGGAAGCAAAACATTATCATATGCAGCTGTAATGTCTAGGAACACTGCTACCAGAACTTCTTTCTTAATATGAGCGATACGAATGTCTGTGGTGATGAGACTAAGACTGTCTAATGTACTCATACCCTTTCTGAAACCGAATTGGGTTTTCGATAGGATGCCTTTGCTTTCTACAAACCACTCTAATCGAAACTTGACCATGTGTTCCATGATCTTGGCTAGAACTGAGGTTAAGGCAATAGGTCTGTATGCATTTGGATCAGAGTTGTTTTTACCCGGTTTTAATATCGGGATAATAACATGCGTCTTCCACTGTTCTGGGACAATTCCACTTTCAAAGAAGTTATTAATTAAGCATAAATAATACTGTTTCGCACTATTAGGAGATTTTATTAAAAAACTATAGGGAATACCATCAATTCCTGGTGAAGTATCCTTTAAGCCATTCAAAGCTAGTTCGAGCTCATTTATAGTGAAATTACTGTCAAAATCAGAAGTAATTGGAAGGAATGTAGGAGTACAAGGAAGAGAATCAAAGTGAGGAACAAATGTTGGAGCTAATCTATCACTAAAGTCTTCAACCCAAGATATTGGATCGTGAGAAGTGGCATTGAAATTGTGTAATGAACCTCTGAAACGTCTAATTTGCCTCCAGACTACAGCTGCTGGGGTCCTAGGTGATAAATTTGTACAAAATATTTTCCAGCCCAATTTCTTTTTATGTGAAAGGACCCTTCTAGCTTTAGCTGCACATCTTTGATATTCAACAAAATTTTCCTTAGTCATGCAAATGTTGTAATTTATTTCCGCATTTTTTCTCTCCCTAATTGCCAATGTGCATTCAGTGTCCCACCAGGGCGTAGATATCTTACAATACATCGAGGCTTGTTTTTTAATAGGTATATGTTTATCCGCGCTAGCCACGATTGAATTCACAAAATCACAATAGGCAGTAATCGCATTATCATAATTTATAGGGTCAAGATTATTTATTGCATAATTTAGGTCGGAAGAGAAAGATGTCCAGTCAGCGTCCGCAAGTCTGTACTTTAAGGACGGGTTATAGTTAAATTGCGGAGTGGTATGACTTGGAATGGTAATAACAATTGGAAAGTGATCACTTCCATAAGTAAGAGGTAGGGTTTTCCAATATAAAAGCGATGAAAATGCAGAGGAACATATGGTTAGGTCCACTGCACTTCTTGGATCTTGTGAAGGCAGAACTCTACGGGTTATAGAACCGTCATTTACGACACAGAGATTAGCCTCATCAAAAATTTCTAATAAAAGTCTGGCAAATGAATCGCTGTGTCCAGAACCCCACAACGTGTGGTGGGCATTGAAGTCACCCATTATAATAACAGGAGATGGTACTGAGGAAATGACCATAAGAATGTCTGGTATAAGAGTAGACCTAGGGTGAGGTATATAGACAGAAATAAATGATATATTGAACACTCTTGCAGCCACTATGTTGATTTCTGAAGTGTGATAAGGTAAAGATATTAAGGAAAAGGGTAAGTTGTGCTTAATGAGTAAAGCACAGCCAGCGTGCCCGTCAGCCCTGTCGTCCCGAAGACAGGAGTAGCCCGATATTCGAAACCGAATTTCGGGCTTCAACCATGTCTCCGAGACGGCTATGACTGACGGGCAAAATTTATTAATTAAGTGAATAAGTTCAGACTTGCGTGCGCGGAGACTTTTCAAGTTCCACTGGATTATGGACACTGGATCCATTATTGCCAGTTAAGGAGAAGATCTGGGACAGTTTCTGGGCAACGTTGGTCGGTAATGGTGAGATACTATTTGAGCATAATTCGATCAAAATATTTAATAGGGTTTCGATAAGGAAGCTTTGACGGTTTTCAGGCTCTTGTGTTAATGACTGTGACATCATTGCATGACCATTAGGTAGAGTTGAAGGTGGGGTCGATATAATTTCATTATGAGCAGTTTTATCATATGATTTACCGAGAGGAACTCTTGGGCGAGGCGCAGTGAATACAGTTTTCACATATGATCTGCTGGATGGGACGTTGGTTGAAAGTGTATTGTCTGAGGTATAAGCCATGGGATTTTGAGAAGCATATACAGTTTGAGCCACTGCAGTATATGCTCTTCCAACTTTTGGGAACTGAGTCGCAGCCTCTTCGTACGAGACACCGTTAAGGGACATAAAAGATTTAATTGATTTTTGTCTTTCCTGTTCAGGACAAAGCTTGTTGGAGGCGAAGTGTTGCCCAGAACAATGGAGGCAAGAAGCAAACGATTCTTCGACATTACAACTATCACCCGTATGATCTTTAGCGCATTTGAAGCATCGTGGTTTTGAGCGACATTGGGCTTTAACATGTCCAAATCTACAGCAGTTCTGGCACTGTATGGTGGGGAGCTGATATACCTCTACTGGGAGAGAGGTGTGAAACGAGAACACCCTTTCTGGTAGTATTTGGCTTCTAAATGTCAATACAACTGATTGAGTTGGAATCCACGTAATCTTACCTTCCTCGTGATGTTTGCGATTCAGTCTGCGGGCTTTTACCACATATCCGCAACCATGTGGGACTTCTAAGCTGGTTGCGAACTCCTCCATCGACATATCTACAGGGACATTACGGACAAGACCCATACGAGAAATGTTATAGGTTGGGATGTTAGCTATGTACTTGTATTGACTAAGCAAGTTGGTATTGTCTAAGAACTTGTTGGCATCACTGGCAGAACGGAACTCGACCGAGATTCTATTTCTGCCAACTTGTTTTATCCCGTCAGAACAAATATTAGCAATTCTATGGTTGGCTAAAAATTGACCAAATTTAATTGGCCTAATAGAAGTGCCTGCAGCTGGGTCTGGTTCCTCTCTTGAAACGTGAACTATGAACGGCCCTTTATCCTCGGCAGAGTATTCCTTAATACCAATTACCATGAGAGCATGAAGCCAAGTTGTTTGAATAGAGGCTGCAGCCATATCTGGGGACGTTATTGTTTTCTTACTCTGAGAAATATTAGTATTTTGAGAATCATCAGACTCCAATCTCCTCTTGGAGGCCGAGCGATTTTCCTCAGGTTTTTCAGATAAGTCTGGAGTCTGTTTCAGCGGTGGATCAGGGTCCGGGGGCTCCGGACAAATTTCCATTTTTCCCGCCAACTAACCGACTACCAATTATTTTTAATTAAACCTATAATTGAATATAAAAATACGTTACCAATACCACACACCAACTCACAAACACTAAAAGGAACTAATCAACTTTGAGATAATTGTAAACTTGGCCGATATTATGAAAAATTGAAAATTATTTCGCTTAAACGCTTGTTACACGAAATCCGCTTTCCCGCCAAAAAAAAAACACAAAATTTTTATCTAAACTGTTTTTATTTGTACACGTCAAAGTCGTCATCAGATAAGACGCTATATCACATTATTGTCGTCAAACTTTTGTCGCAAAGAATAAAAAAAAGGTTTTATGTAAAAGTCGTAATTTATAGCCACAAAGTCCCTAAATTGGCATCACTTGTACCGTACCAGTAAAATGGAACGATGGCAAGATGATAGATGACTTTTTTTGTCAATTGTTTGCCTAAGAATTTCTATCAGTGTGTTCTATCAGTGATGGAGTAGCGAGTTGCAGGGTACCTATCCATTCAATTTGTTTATTAGTTTTAGTACTATTTTACAGTGTTTTTAGTATATTATACAATTATAGTTAGAATAATGAATAATAGAAAGACTGTAAAACCTAGCATGAAATTGCAAAAAAATAATATCTATTCAAAGAAGTTTTGAAAAATGCAAATATACCGTATATGTTACATATTGTTATTATTATTCACTTAAATAGTTTTGTAATGATATATTTTATTAATTAATTTAAACTGGTTGTTTATTATGTAATTTTTGACGTGTTAACCTATCCTCTCGTTTTTCTGCATTTCGTGAAGAGGGAGGGAAGTGTGTTTATATGGGGGTCCAACTAATTGCTCGCGTCTGTAGGTGAATCCCTACACGTACAAACTGGGAGGTGCTAAAGGAGCCAAAAAAATAAACAGTAGAACTTGGACAAAGTTCGCCCGGAGAAGTCCACATCTGGTTATCTGTCGCCAAGCAGTGGTGCTTGCACTCGTAATTGCATTGTGATCATATTGAACACTCACCATATTTTTAAGTATAGTTACTTAAAAAAATGGTAAGTGTTAGGTACCTTTTGGAAAGACCTGGCTGGCAACACTGAACTCCGCGACAACGACATCGATCGGGATTCAGGATTGAAACTTATTGGTTTCGTTTACACTTGTTTGTGATTTTAAAATAAGTTACGTTCAGTATGTGTCGTACTTTGCATAAAATTATGTGATTATAGTGATAATTCGTGAAATTAACTAACTTTCAGAAAAGTGTAAGTTCAAAATTGGGTCGATCGATGCAGTGCAGTTTGTAGTCGCCATCTTGTCGTGAAAAGATATCGTCAGGTTTGAGCATTGTTCGTGCCGTAAATACCATGTCTGAAAATAATTCTAAAGATCCTCCTATACAAACTATGAATGGCATGCCGCCAAGTTTCAACCCATGGATGTATGGAATGTACCCATACAATGGCTATCATGGCGTTTATCCACCACACTTTATGAATAACTTTAATCATATGGGCAATAATGGAGGATATCCCAACGGTTTTCATCAGTTTCAACAAAACCAAGATCATGGACATCCTCAGTTCTCCAAACCACCTCCTCCAAGTCCCTTACTGGGAATGTCCCCTCTTGATACCAACCGTCCTTTCTTCAATCAATCACCGATTAGGTTCAATCTGAACAGTGTCAAAAAGCCTCCGCCCTTGTTAAATGAAAATCCCCTCAACAACAATAATCCTAAAAAGAAGCATAAAAAGAATAATTACAGTCATCAAATAAATGATCAGGCAGCGTCATCTTCAAATGAGGTAGATCCTCCTCTACCGGAACAACCGCCACCATTGCCTCCCCTTCCTCCTCCAGATGACCCACTGCCCCCGCCTCCTCCTCCTCCCCCGCTAGATGTCCCCTTGCCTCCTCCTATAGCCACTGAAGACATTCCTGAGCCACCTGAAGCACCCTTTATTAGTTCTGATCGACAAAAAGACATTGAAGTGGACAACAACAGGAATCAATATCTAAATATTTTAAACACACATTTGCTGAACTCTAAATCAGCAGGCTTATGGCCAGATAGCTTGGAGAGGTACATCAAAAGATGTTATGTTAAGTGCAAGTCTAGTTTTGACCGTGATCAGATTGATATATGTTTGAGGGGACGCATCACAGCAGCAAGTGCTAAGGATGAATTATGGACCAGGAATTGGGATAATGAGCCAATACCTAGTGTCCATAGTGAGCGTAATAACTTAAGTGTCAAGCCTGTACGTGGCACGCTTAGTTTATATCAAAAATGTGAGAATATTGCAGAATCAAATAAGGGTAGATCATGTAGAAATTTCAATGGACACAAAAACTCCCCACAAAGGAGACGTAGGCCATATTCAAGGAGCAGATCAAAGTCAAGGAGTCCTCCTAGGAAAAGGCTAAGGTAGGTTAACAATCTTTGTTTAATTTTATATTTCTTAATAAAACAAAATACATGTCAAAAGATGTGATAATACTTGATTTACTTAAATTTTATATGAATTAATGAAGAAATGAATACTCTTTACTGTACACCTTAGTAAAAACATAAAATTAACAAAAATTGGTTTTGTATAAAAAAAGAGGTAACAATGGGTGGCCTTATAGCTAATAGTGATCTTCCAGGCTACCTTTTATTTTACTAATTCTTTCTGTGCCCCTAGACCTTGACACTATTATGTTATTTATTATTAATAAAATATTGTAACATTCATAGACAGATTCAATAAATAAAAATTAAATCACTTTCATAATTTTTTTTACATTTTATATTTTCATTGCAGCCATTCTTCTACATCAGGTGATGAAATTGAGGATAGGAGACCTGCTAAAGGTAAGGGACGTCTGAAGGTCAAAGACAGGCTGTCATTGGATCATCAGAAGAAACCAGATAAGTATAATAATAAGAATGCTAAGAAGAAGCAGTATAATCAATTCATTATCGAAGATATCCAGGGTAATGCTGAAAGACTACAGAAAAGAGCTGAAAGATTTGCCGGGTCTGCTAATGTTCCCACCATAGCAAGCTCTGTCCAAGGAGGAAATAGGAGGATTGAACCTTCAATGAGGAAATCAATCATTCAAGATACAGAAGGAGATTATGAAGAGAACAATGTGCACATTGTTGGTACATGTCTAGATTTAGAGAAGTCATTCCTGAGGTTAACTAAGGCTCCTGAAGCATGTGAAGTCAGGCCAGTGTATGTCCTCATGAATTCACTGAAAAATGTCAAAGAGAAGTGGATTGAGAAACAGGACTACAGATATGCATGTGATCAGTTGAAATCAATAAGACAGGATTTGACGGTAAATATTGATACTAGTGTTGATTCTGTTGATATTAAACAAACTTCTAGCTCTTTTGCTGTATCTCCTACTCTAAATTATATGAAACGCAAGGTAGTGGATGCCAATAAGTTTAGCTTTAGTTTACATTGACAGCAACAGATTCAGGATCATACCTCTTTTAATTTTTTTGTATTATTCAAGGATAAGATTGACACTTTTCTCAATTCCAGGTGCAAGGCATAAGAGACAACTTCACAGTTGTGGTATATGAAACTCATGCAAGAATTGCTCTGGAGAAAGGAGATCATGAAGAGTTCAATCAATGTCAAACACAACTAAAAATGTTGTACACTGAACTCCCAGAGAGCCGGTCTAATGCTGCTGAATTTACAGCTTATAGGATTTTATATTATATATTCACAAAAAATACCTTAGGTTGGTGGGCTTTTAATTTTTATTTAATATAGTGTATGTATAGTGTATAGTAATAGTGATTTTAATTGTTATTTAATTTTATATGGTTTTGTAAGTGTTATTTGCGAGAAAACAACGACGACGTTAAGGCAATAGTGACTATGAGTCACTACTTGTGACCTTGTCGGTTACACTAACCGACAAGGTCAAAAGTAGCCCATTGAATCTCTGCTTGACAAATATCAGGGTAACAGGTGTGAAAAAAGTTATGATTACTAACTGAAATATTTAATTTTTACAGATTTATCTACCATTTTTCAATTTTTATCAAAAGAAGACAGAGAACATGAATGTATAAAACATGCACTTGAGACGCGGCGCGCCTGGGCAACTGGCAATCTGCACAAGTTTTTCCTATTATATAAGACAGCACCGCTCATGGCCGCCTACCTTATGGACTGGTTTGTGGATAGAGAAAGGAAGCTCTACATCAAATACATCATTAAGTCGTACGTCTTTCTCTTTTTTTACTGCTTCTTTATTTTATACAGGATTTACGGGCAAACAGTATGTGGTACTTACATAATAATTACATTAATCAAATATCTCCCTACACATCCTGTTGAAGATTTATTTCATTTATTTATAATAACCCAAAGAGATCGATCATACATACATATTTGTGATCACTAACTAGGATTCCATGTGATATCATACATCAGTGTTGGTATCATACATAAAGCCCCTGCTATTCAAAAAACCCAGACTTGGAACAAATACTTAATCATTAAGTATTATTATCATGCATGAATCGAATCAGCTACTTTTGCGTTAAATTCGCTTGTATTAGCGCTATTCCAAATTGCCACTGCTGGCGATTTAGAATAGCTTATTGAATGACGTGATTTTAATTTATATGCTATACTATATATATTTATTTACTTGGATTTAATGCATGACAAAAATGCTAGTCATCACCATATACGAAACTGCTTTCGGCATTGCTGGTTGTGTTTTATTAATATTATTTTCTATGTACAGCTACAGACAAAACGTTCCTGTGGACTTCATCGTTCGAGAGTTGGCGTTTGAGTCGACTTATAAGGCTATCGAATTCTTAAATAAGTTTCCTCTGTCGTATACTGGCAGCAATCAAACTCAAATCGATTGCAAGGCCAGTACCCCAGCTTTAGCGAATATTTAACATTTTCTATTAAGCAGTCGTCCTGTTACAGTAGCATATTCATGCGTGGTGATGTGAATCGCATACAACAGGATGCACCACTTTAGCGGAGCCGTGTCACTGTTGCGTCTCGTCTTATTCTCACCTCATTCTAATCAGCTTTACTAGGAATAAGTTGGCAGTAATTTGCTTCAGCTGTTAAAGTTGTGCTCCAGAGAGGAAGAGGAAGATCTAGCCGCATTAAGAATGAAGAATTACACGAGTGATGTTGAAGCTGGGAATGATAATTACAAGTGTAGTGCAGAATAAACTGTAATGGACAGTGCAAAGACTTGATATTTTAGTTTTAATTTTATGTAAATATTGTATAGCAGATCAAACTACAATCAATCAGAAGTTAATCAATACAAATGCATTCATTAAAATATAACTCGTCTTAGGAACGTAATTTTAATTATTAAATATTTATGATATTTACTGTTTCTTTTATTTTTAATGATACCTTTACTTTGGTTTGTTCTAAGGGCCAGATTCATCACCATTAATTATAATTGTTTCTACAGGTTTATTTAGGAAAGATAAAACTGTTTAGGCATTTACTACTACTATTCTGTTTAAACTGCTGCGGGTGTATTCTCTTACACCCACACTAAATAAATCTCTGTAGGTTAGAAATTACTACTAATACCTTTGGTAAAAGAAATGGCTCGGAAATAAAACAACTTTTGATCAATCTTTCCGTAAGGTAGAGTTGTGTAACATTAAATCAGTACATCGCATACAAAATAGATGACTTTTTTATGAACAGAGGTTTCGATACTTTATCACCCGGAATGAGATTATTTGGGGATATCTGTTCTGTGCCTACATCGGTTGGTAGATAGCTTACAAAACTTAGCAACTACGACAATAAACCTTTTTGATTTTTTTATTGTTATCTGCTTGCCACAGAATACAATATATAAAAGTACTAGTCAATTTTATATCATACTGTTTGTTACGCTCCTTCACAAATTCAAATTTGGTACCAGGGTAGTATAAATCTTGGATTAACACTGGGTTTTTGTCCCAGAAAAGTGCAGTATTCCCTTAGGATGCGTGGCGCAGCAGCGTGATTTATAACCGCACAGACGCGTCGGTGGCGGATTGCGCTTTTTCGACTACAATAAATCGACGTGATCTTGGCACTTAAGTGGTGGCAGACTTACCCAGGCTGGTGGCAGCGAACGTGTTTTACGAATGTAAACATTACATTTTTCACACATTGGTGAACAAGGACCTAAATACATACGGTTGTAATTTAACACACACATTTTACCCTACCAATGATGTAAGTAGAACCAGTTGTGAGGAACAGTGAAATTTACCGTTTTTTTAACTGGTCTCTCACGTGTCAATACCCAGACAGAACAAACATCATGTTCGTCACAAAAATGTTTGACCAGGGTGAGAATCGAACCTGTGACACATTAAACCTGCATTATTAATCCTAAACAGGTCCAAGAGAAAACTCACTTTGTAAAATGATACGAGTTAATAAACAATAAATACTTTTATTTTTGCAATAAAGCTTCTTCAGATCAATAGTAATTACTTAAAAAATAATCTTACACCATATTTTTCAACTTAAAAGCTAAATGGAATGCTAACACAACCCAACTGCGCGATATTTCAGAAATGTGGAAGGCAAACTTTACCAGCAAACAGTTCTGAAATTACAGTTATCCACAACGAAAGTACAAAGAGTATGTACGATATTCCCACTTGATGGCTATTTGGTAACTGGTAGGGCTGTCCTCCAATTTCATCTACGTGAAAGCCCATAGGGAAAATTACAGCAGCAAGACAAAACACCACCACTGGAAGGAAAGATTAGGCATTAATAATTAAAAAATAGTACCTGGATGACCGAGATTCGCTCGGTTTAGTATCACAATTAACAAATCTCATATTATTATTTGCACTATCTAATAAAATTACAATATATGACTGAATGTCAAAAATAGCTGCTACAAAGCTTCAAATTTATTTTCATAAATTACAAGTTAACTTACTGGCTGCAAATCCAACCCATCTGGCATAGGGTATGACATTCCTATCAAAATGGCTTGAGGCAAGCAGAATGACAGTTGTTGTGATGCATATACATCCAATGAAGATGCAAGTTAGGGCGAGTAACCATTCAGGTTGTAGATCTGGAGTGAAGCAAACTTGAGGCCTGTTGTAGAGAGTTATACAGGACCACATAAGACCCAAACGTGTATCACCTGAAAAGTAAGTGATATAAGCCACTCGGATTTTGGCGTAACCAGCATTCATAAAATATTGTAAATAAAAGTGGTGTGACTTTACCTCCAACATCAGTAATAATCCAATCAGGCATTGCAAGGCTCACAATTGCAAAAACATCTGCAGCCATGAAAAGCGTTCCCGAGATTACTGTTAGTTTATCCATGTTCGATCTTTATTTAGAATCGGTACATATCCAACTTTGATTAAGTAGGAATATTCCTCTTTCAAGGCAAAAATCCAAAGAAATATTACTATTTATCAACAGAGCCAATACATACAATTCAATATTTTTTTTTCTTCTTCTTCTTCTTCTATATGGCTTTTTGTGTCTTTAGCCAAATATTTTTTTTCTTCGTATATTGAGTTAATTGTCATTGTCTGTCACTAGCTTACTTACACATGGAAATGATTCGTCTATCATGCCGGTGTTTGCATTTTAGGCCTCTCACAATGTTCGAATGCCGAAACGGTATTAGGAGTTATTTGCTTGATCTTCCATAGAGGATCGGATAGGTTTTGAAAAAGCGCCAAACTTAGTACTGAGACTGCGTTATATATTAATATTTAAAACGAGCAACTCTTGTTTATTTATTTCTCGTATCTCGGAAACGGCTCTAACGATTAGCAAAAAATTTTGTGTTTAGATAGGTAAACATAAACAGCAATGTTTATGTTTACCTGTATTTTCTGTAAAAATGAATTTTCTATACAAAATAACAATTTATTAAAAAAAAAATATCAAGCGGGTCTCGGTTGCCCAGGTATTTCTTTTTATTGTTTTGTTTCGATTTATTTTTTATTTTTTTATTATTAGAATGAATGACGGGACGAGCTGAAGGCCCATCTGATGGTAAGTGGAGACCCTCGCCCATGAAAACAGTAATGCGCGCTACGCAGTATGAGATCCAAATCTTTACTGAGTCGCATTCATCCTGCTGCGTCCATCACTCGAGACGGGGATGATACGTCTCATGCGCATGTGATTTCACCGGCAGCCACACCCTTCCACCGGAACACAGTAATGCAACCATTACTGCTTGGCGGCAGATACCAGATGTGGTGGCAGTACCTCTCCGGACGAACTTGGCACAAGTTCTACTGCTACTTTTGGTTGCTCCTTTAGCACCACCCAGGGGGTACGTGTAGGGTACAAAGGGTACACACCTACGGACGTGAGCAACTGGACCCCGAAATTTACGTTATACTTTGAAATTGAATAGTAGCGTTTAAGCGAAAGGGTCATGTGTGGGTACCGAACCAAATTCGTTCGAAGCGAGGCGAAATTACATAAAACCGGTACTCTACACTCTCGTTCTCGACTAGTTTAAGTAAATTTATAAGCAAACAAATGAAACAACACATATATTTCATTATCATCATTATGATTGCAAAGAATATCTACAGAGGTAACATACAGGTTACCATTAATATTTTTTAATACATCGATACCATTGATCAAGCCATAGTCGTCGATACCATCATATTTAAAAAAACTAAAATCAATAAATGGTAATTTATGATTAACGTTAATTGCTAGCAGGGGTTATAAGTTGGTACCTACATTTATCGTGCTTCTTATGTAGTAGGAAAGGAGCGTTATAACCATTTATATATCTACATACAAATACCAAATTATTCTGTAAGAAATCTAAGCGTCATTAATCCTAGTCTCTTTATGAACTGGTACTAAAGTGGAACACGTACGGTATGATTAGATTTAGATATGCACAAATTGGTATAAGTAGGTACTGCGAGCGAAAGCTCCTTGATTGTTTTCAGTATGATAGTGTTTAGGTAACATTAGTCGTAATTCTAAGCAGCAGCCGTAGGCGGTGCGGTGGAGTTGACGGTGTTACTCGTTGCGGTTGAGCTAGTGTCCTCTGGTTCGTCTATTTGTAACCACGGCATACGTTTTTGTAGTTCTTGCCTAAAAATGGAAACAGAATAAACATTGTGATCGTATAGCTATAACATAGAGATTATACTTCTTACATGCTCTACTGCTTACATGCCACGTGAAAGCTTGTAAGAGGTTACCTAATATATATTGACAACTACCTGTACTTTGGATGACTGATCGCATAAACCCAGGGGTCTATACACGCCACAGCCTTACAAGCTACTGCGGGAATCATTGTAACCTGAAAATAAAAATATTGCCATGAGAAAGACAAATTCAGGAAATGTCAAAACTAATTTCACTAATTTGTTCGCTGCTAAATTGATTCTGATTCAGTGTAGTGAAGATCAATCATCTTTACTATATTGAATCAGAATCAATTTAAGTCTATATTTATACTATTTCCAATAACTTCGCCACTACTGTTTTATATTGCAATGTTGATACTAATTGCACAAGCTAAATTTAAAAAAGTTAATTACTTACACCAGGCGTGAGTAACTGTTGGTCTCCAAAGGCTCCGATGAGAGCCATCACGCCATAGGGCGTCCATGAGGCCACAAATAAGAAGCACACTGTCAGCGCCGCCTTGGCTATCCGGATCTCGGCGGATTCCGCGCCAGCTTGTTGGTTAGAGCGAAGTGATTCTACATTCATCTTCTTTGCTTGCTCTCTGCAAAAAAAAAAAAAACCGGTACTATAGTCCAGCTACCGGCTATTTGGGGCAAACGGTGCAAATATGTTAATTTCAGAAACAAATCTGGATGTTTATTGGTGGGAAAAAAATAATATAGACAGGCAACACAACGACACAAGTAAAAAAAAATCTTTTGTAATTTCTCCTCATGTCAGTTGACAGAAAAACTGCCGCGAAAGTTCTGTTTAAAAACACCCACGGTTGGTTATACCGGAAAAACTTCTATGATTGTGTTGTTCCTGTAATGGGTAAGTGTAATGGTAATATAATATATATATTTATGTATATCCTATAATCCTTATAGGGGCCTTCCGTAACATTGATTACATGTTATTATACTAAATTTGACAAAATCTGTCCTCAATAGACCATCCGTACAGTAGTTGAAATACACATGACTCCGGGAAACAGTAGAAATTGTAGGTACAAAAAGGTAGTGTAGAGTGAGGGGTATACATTTCCTATTCAAGCGTATGCACTCCAATTACCTTAGTGCCGCTTCATGAGCGAACACTTGTTTCACGATGCCGCTGTAGAAGTAAATGATCATAGACATGGGGAACAGGTAGCTGCAAGAGAAGATACACGCAACGAAGAGTTTCGTGTCGAATGTATTGGTCAAGTAGTCGAATGTACAAGATGTTAGGTATCCCTCTGAAAAAAATAAACATTTAGTATTAATATATAAAATATGTAATAAAATCGTGTAGGCCAGAAAATCTCTGCTCATAGAGCTTGAAAAAAATTGTTACGAATTACCTGGGACATATCTTCCCCAAATCTTGAAAAGTGGTAGAAGAGCCCAAGGGGTAGCATATATCCAGATGAAAGCGATCATAAGAAGTACTTTTCCTCGTGAGAGCCTCCCATCCAAAGGCCTTGTTATAGTAGAGTGCCTGTAACAAAATAGATACCGTAGTACAACAGTAGGTACAGTAAGAAGATTAAATAAGTTTAACAAATAATGATACCGATTAAACCGATTTTCACACACGTCCAGATTTGGAACGTGTTGATAAGACATCATAATTGGAAATAATCTACAAGTCTCTAAGTCTTCAACTGGATCACGCTACGCTTGCAAAGCCTGTAGATATCGCATTAATTCCCTAAATTCTCACGTAGTCTCACTTCTCCGTTACTCCCACTTTTCTTCTTTTTATTTTTGGCTACTATAGTTTCCTTCACACTCAAAAGATTATTTTTCGCATGACTCGTAAGTATCGTTTGGACAAGTCAGAACTTACTCGCTCAAGTACCTACCTGTCATAAGCAATGCAAGCGTTAGTCATTCCAGCTCCTATGCCACTGTACGCGCCCATCAGTGCAAATATTTGGCATCCGGTATTTCCAGCAGCAAATCCTTTCATCGCACTATTGTAAATGAATATAGGCGCTTTTGCCATCATAATAAAATCTAAAATAGCTAGTTGTAAAATAAGTAGATTGCTTGACGTTCGTAAACTTTTTGTCCTGTAAAAAAATGGTTGCGTTTATTGATCGGGAGATGTTTGGTTTAACAAGTTTTGTAACGGCTGGGTTCGGCTGAGGAAGTATTGGCTGGGTGAATATGGAAACATATGAATCCTTTGTGTAATAAGCAAATTCCGAGTCGGAAGCCTTATTGCTCAATAAGGAGGATATTGGAGGCACATCAGTTAAAAACAATTATAATATGCGCAGTGTAGCGTGTATTTCGTCACAAATAACGGTTTCTTTTTGGTAAGCATAGAGTTAGTTCTCGGTTGAGAGTTAGTACTGTGAAGTAATTTGACCTAAACTAGTGACACGGGGAATCATAGTGCGTTGATACAATTGGCGAAAACCAAGATATTATAAAAAAAACTCGGGACCATCACATTGCAAATTACTGTTACGGGTACTTGCTTTTTATGTGATATCTATTCAATTACACCTACACTGACATCAAATAAAATAGTATATCGCTAACGAACTCACGTAGAGAATATAAAAATGACCATTCCATTTCCGAGTAGCGCAGCTGCCGTGAAGAATATGTAAAGTAGTGCAAGGGCCGTGTGTGCCGCAGCAGGTGGAGCCGGGTACGTAAGCCAGTGCTCTGGCACCGCGGCTAGGTCCTCGCCAGTCAGACCCTCACCCAATAATTCCACGCCACCCGGTCCAGATCTGTTTTACACACACAGACATGATGTTTACTATTTTATGACAAGTAGCGTATCCACACTAGGTATTATATGTGCCTTAGGGTTAGTATGTTTAATTTTCAGGTTACACCTTCCTCAATGTTAGGAAACAATAATTGAAATCACGAAAAGATTAGATGGAATACGTCAGATTTGGATATCTAGACGATGTACGCATCATGTCACAAGAGGATGTCATCATCCACATCAAATATCTACACACTGCAGGGTGCTGCGAAATTTATGTACTTATTTGACACCTCTTTCGGTCCTGTGGTCGCATCTAGGTACCCGCGATCTATATATCATCGGCCCAACGCGCTATTGGACGACCCCGGCTACGTCATAAAAAAAAGCAATATGCGTCCAGTATTCCAGTATTTCGGACTTGGTCTTGTAGCTTGATACCAAGCATTGCACGTTCCCTGAATCTCTACACAACACCTATCTTGTACATAGCTACCCTTCGAGACTCGGCGCTGTAAGTAATACTTGGCACTCTGGTCAAAGAGAAAATTTTCAGGAATTGTGGGATTACTTTCGACCGGAAAACATAGTCTACCTTCCAAAGCGGCCCACCCAACACAGGAGCATGTGCAAATACTAAATCTACTAACGAGGGATAACGCTTGATATACACTGGATCGACAACTAATGTTGGAAAGCGGAAGCTTCTTTACTCTTCGTCGAAAGGCAAAGCTTTATATGAAATTTTCAAATTGTTTAATGTTACACAAAAAAAGACTTACTTAAGCGCTGAGAAGTAAGCTCCATAGTTATAACTTTCTGTGTGATTTTCCATATTGTAGATTGGTTGTGAGCAGTCCTCGGTAGTGCGTCCACTCCCCTGACTGACTGCTAGTGGGAACCTCCAGCTCTGCAGTTTTATATCAGTTATTCACTAACGAGATTCACCGGATAATCCTCTCTGACACCCTTTATAGGATTAGCCGAGGTTTTGGCTCGCTCACTGACACAGATTTCATGTTTACTGTGGATTTGTATTGTGCTATGGAACTATACTGGCTATTGACTTATTTTGGGAAACCTTAGTATTGGAGTATCTACGATTGTTTGTTTTGCATGAGTAATTTTTAGGGCTTTGACTGCTGCTATTTTTTGAAGAAGTAGAAAGAAACAATTTCTTTCGATATACGATTTTTCTTGTGAATACGTCTCTAGAATTTCGCTACAAAGCAATACCTAGAAAAATAAACCGATAAAAGTTTTTGTTTGCCTTCTTTTGTATTTAATCGAGATTCATCCGAGAAATATTGAACGGATATTGACGAAATATTAAATACTCAAATTTTCTAAGGCAAATAAACAAAATATATTTTTACCGTAAATTTAACGCCACTTTAAAGTTACGTCGACCGTTCAGACGAGTGTATAATGATTTGCGAGGTTAAAACAGAAATCTACGCCGATTGCAAGATGTGTGAACATACAGCCTACCAAAATTATAATTTTAAGTGATTAAATGCAAATATTTTACAAAAAAATATTATGAATTATGAATAACTTGATTCAATAAATGCTTGTTCGATTTTTTTTTTTATGTGATTTTGTGACTGTACTAGCTAAGGGCCCATCTGGTGGTAAGTGGGATTTTACTGTTATCATGGGCGCCCCCGCCCATGATAACAGTAATACGACTCAGTATAAGATTTGGACTTATACTGAGTCGCATTCATCCTGCTGCGTCCATCACCCGAGACGGGGATGATACGCTTCATGCGCATGTGATTTCACCGGCAGCCACACCCTTCCACCGGAACACAGTAATGCAAGCACTACTGCTTGGCGGTAGAGTCCAGGTGTGGTGGCAGTACATCTCTGGACGAACTTGGCACAAGTTCTACTGCAACTTTTGGTTGCTCCTTTAGCACCACCCAGGAGGTACGTGTAGGGAATCTAAGGGTACACACCTACGGACGCTAGTAACTGGACCCCCCAATTAAGGGCGTACACATTTATTTATTCCCAAAATGTACATGGATTTTCAGGATAACTTTAAAAATCTACTATCCTATGTGTGTGTGTACCCACCCTAATAGCCGTGTGTGTCACATAGCTTCTACATACTCCCGTACACGCTTACAATCACACACACACTAACACTCTCATTAAGCATTACACATGATTGGCAGAAACTCTAGCTGAGAAAAGAAAAAATAAATCATCAATAACAAATTTTAATAGACACCACAACAACCATTTTTGGATTGAGTACATAATTCTAGTTTTATAAAAATTGCTTCTTACTTTATCAAAAGGAGGCTTTAGTGTGATTATCGCTGACAAAAAAAAGGTAAGTAAATGCCCTGACTGGATACGGTTATAATAGCATGTTACAATATATACGAGTATATGGGTGATTTACATAGTTAGTAAAATTGTCACTACACTTAGAAATTATATTGATACAAGAAACATGTAACACGATTAGGCCTACCACCATTCATTGCCGTCTTTTGCGTCCATTTCGATACCTACTATATTTACGAATATGATGAGTTTACTTATTTTATGTACACGCCTGTAAATTGGTGGGTACATAAATAATTATCATGACGGTACTTGACGGATAAAATCATAAAATATTAAAAAAATATAGCTCAAAAAATCTAAGGATACCCATTAGTTGGACGAATAGTTTATGTTTAAAGTACATACGTAATGATATTTTTTTTATTTGAATTTTATCAAATATCTCATTCAAGGATATAAATCAGTACGAGAGTACATCCACATTTCATGTTCATTTAACAAGTTATACCATAAAATTAAAATGTACACGAACTTAAAATACTAATGCATATTTAATGTAATGCACGACATACAATAATGTTAACAATCGATCAGCGTGTTAAGTGATTGATGATTCAATTTTGAGATACATCAACATGTAATTTTTTGATTATTTATTGTATTAATTGTCATTACGATGTTCTTTTTTATAAAAATTCGCTTTATTCAGTCTTATTTAAATACTAAATGATGAAAATTACTATTGTTTATACTTGATGATTATTAGGTAGGTATATTATGCATATTATTATTTATCATGAATAATTAACGGTACCATAGTATATTTAGAAATGCTGTACATAGGTGATTAGCAAATTAAAGGAAGTTCGTTGCTGCTTATTGCTCAACAGATGCTTTGCTGAGAACATATGAAAAGCCGAGAAGAGTGGCGCCTTTAGTTTGGGTTATTATTTATACAGTATTGTGTTTTTGAGATGTCACGACCGGAAGGTTACACTTACTACTTAAGTTAGTTACATTTTGATTAATTACTGACCAACCATGCATTAACAAAGGTTATTGAGCCTTATATATTGTGCTACGCGGCTATGACGTAGACGTCTTGAAGCCGAATTCAAAGAAAAATGTAGTACTAATAAGAATATTTGGCACAGAATTGGTCACAAATTATATTTACAAATTATCTATAATATTTAAATGTAGAGAGCCATAATACTCAATTATGATGGGGTATATACCTAAAGGATAAAAAATTTCCCAATATCTGTAACGGTTCTTAGTTACTTATCTATTATAAGTTTTTACTAACACCAATCCACATTTTATTTATCACTTTATTACAAATTTACAACAGTGATTCTAAAAAATAGATAAGTATAATTGTCGTCGTTTTTACGAAGACACGTCGAAAATCCTAATGTGAATATATACTAAATTGTACAATATAAACCGTAACAAGACATTGTAAATTTATACAAAATTCATCAATAAGAGTCGTCGTCAGCCGCGTCCCTGTTGATGCAAGGCGAGAGGTTCTCTCACACATCAGGTGGTGATGTCTCTGGATCTGTCACTCCTTCAAATGGTATCTCTGCCCCTGGATCCGCGTTAACAGTTGTATTACTAACAACTTCACTTTGTTGGGGTTCAAAGTTAATATTCATGTTTTCGGCGTACTCTTCCATAAGTTCTCTTTCTAAATTTTCTATACTGAATTCAGGCCGTGTATTTAAATCTATGTCAAATTGTCTCATTAGCGCTAATCCTGTAGTTCTTTCTATCACTGCACTTAGCCGCCTCACTAAAGTGCCTACATCTGGCACAGTTCTGTTAACTGATCCGTCAGGAACAACATCATCTACTGACGCCGCGGCCTCCGCCGCCGCCAACTCCACTTGTTCCAGCGTTGAGTTTTGATCTTGATCAGTTTCATCTACGTCATCATCATCATCATCAGACGAAGGACTTGTACTTGGTAGGTCTTCCAAGATACGTCTCTCAAATGTTGTTTGTATTTGCCTCTCTAACTCGGTCTCATTAATTCTGTCTGTATGAACTCGTAGCGCGATGAGATCTAAATCCAAATCCATTTCTACTACTACTTGTCTGGGTATAACGGGTACCATGTGCTCACTGCGTTCTCTCCAAGCGTCAGTTTGAACCTCCATTTCTTGTTTATTTTGCTTTTCTATATCTTGTTCGATATCTATTTTGACACAAGTGTCTGTGCAGTGAGATTCAACTGGACTGGTTATGGTGAGTCTGGGTGAAGGCGGGGGTGAGAGATGCAATGAGTTACGCGTCGGTGGAGGAGCACTACTTGCACGTATTTCATTTTCTACAGAGAGGCTGGCCTTTGCTTCTATGTCTTTGCATTCATCTGACGGTGTTCTGCGACAAAAGAGGGTGTAAATTATGAATAATACAAAACTCAAATACATACCATTCAAAAAGCATTTTGAGAATTTTCGAGAACAAATATTTGCGGAGACCGTGGATAGAATTTGAAAGGACGCTAGTTTTTTGTTTGCGGGATGGCTGCATACCTACACTTTGCAAGCTAGCGTCGAGAGCTTTTTACTCATGTTTAAAACGGCAGTTAGTCTTAACTAAAGAATAAAAACATCCGGAGGTAACAAAAGAAGCCTATGTGTTAATCCAGGATATGCAAGAGATCTGATACCAAATTTTATCCAAATCCGTTCAGCCGTTTGAGCGTAAAGAAGTAACAAACATACACATATAGACACACATACATACAAACTTTATAATATAAGAGAGATTAAAAAAAATACTATATAATTATCATGACTTCAACAGCAATATATTAATATTTCAGAAGAAATTGTGAAAAAAATTGTTGTATCTTTTGAATTGTTTGGCTTTAATTTTTGTAATAAATAGGTAATCGTCATAAATAAATATTTTTGGGTATTTAACGGTAATAAGAGCTCTATTCAAATAAAACAAGTCTACTAGAAAATAAACGAAACTTACTTAGTGGGTTCCTCAGTATTATTAATATTGACTGAACTTCCTATAGGGGTTGCTGAAAATAATAAAAAATTTAAATTACAATGTGACAGAGTTCATTCTGCATTTACAGAAATACGCGTGTTAAACTTATTTCGGACGGAATAATTTATTCACCGGTCTCGATCTATACGCAGTTGCCATGCAGCTGGTGCATCTTATTTGTGCATGTACACAAATAAGATGCGCCTTAATTTGGCCCCAAAAATAAGTTTCACTGAATTTTTTTTTTTGAGTAACTGGCCAAGTGTCAGAGTTTCCAAGCCGCTCGAAGGCCAACAACATTGCTTATTGACTACTATAGTCGGGACCGTCATCTTAACGTGTCCTCCGAAGCAAGCGCTCAGTTCAATTGTAACCCATCCTGACCGACTTAATTAATTGATACTAATTTATTCGTGCACTTGTTGCGAGTACCAATATAGGAAAAAGAACTTCCAAGTACGATTGTATATCGTAAAAGATAGACAGCCCTTTAAGGCCTTATAATAGCGATTCCTTTACCCTTTAGGTACGGATCCTCCAACATTGTTCAATTGTGAGCTTGTAAAAGCAACTGCGGAATTTGAATGTTTATGCCAGACTATGCTGGTGGATACGCATAACAGTACAAAAACACTCCGCAGCGGCCATTTATCCTCAGAGCTACCTACTGAAAAGCACGGATCACAGATCCTACCTCACGAGGTAGGGGAAAAATATTTTATGATTATTTATCTCGGGCCTCTAGATTCTCATACCTATTGATAATAAAAATACCAATTTCTGATGACCAGTCCAAAAATATGTCAACCATATGAATGTTTATGTTCATGTTTAAAAAATTCTGTGGAATCTGCAGTAGCTTCGAGTAACATTTCCGTTCAAATGTCATATCCATGCCATCACGAGAAGTTATTCCTGTGTATGTCAATAATGTGTAATTAAAAGATGATAAACTCACGGAGCACTGACGCGTCATCTCGCAGGCGCTGTTGTCGCGCGAGTGGGCGACGTCGCGTGTTGTCGCGCACTCGCAGTGTGACGCCGGCGCAAGTGCCACTCGCGTGTAGATCCAGCGCCAGTGATGATTGTGATCCGCATTCAGAATCCGCTGCGCTTGCACTGCGTATAATGATAGCACACATGTTAAGACGCTATATATTCCTACAGCGTAGATTTATTTCTAAAGCAAGTAAAGGTCGATCTGAGAGCTTTAGAAATGTATATCCACGTCCACAATATAAAATTTCTTATAATAACAAATTAAGAACCACTTTAATGCAGACATTTTGCATGACCAAACAATTTAAAATACTTACAACAATATAAAAAATCAGTAAAACTATTGTAAAGGGTTGTAAAGCATAACGTATGATAGGAAAATGTTGGGGGAGATGTGTACCTTACTGCCGACTGTGGAGGCTCGTCTACGGAGAGAGCGTAGCGCCGTAGTGGACGTCGTAGCGCTGCTACGGGCAGTGCTACACGGTTGCTGCTGCTACGCAAGTCAGGTGCCGAACCGAAGCGAGCTTTCCCCTTGGTTTTCTCTCCAGTATTTCTGTACCAGACACACTCATAGCTCTATGCTTCAAGAAGCCTGCGATTCATGAATAACAGGCGTCTATTCCACCGATGGGTAAACAGTGAAATGGATGATCTTAAGCCTTATCTGCTGTCATCATAATTTGGTTACAGAGTAATTTTCTTACAAAACCTATAAATTTTAATATTTTGTTTCTACAGATAGGACTTGAATTAAATGAAATGGTCTTTTATATGAGATAACAATACTTCCAGTAATCACGTGAAGATGTCAAGGACAAAATGTCCTATAAGTCTGTCCATAAAAAAAATCTTTCATTAATTAGGCCATATCCTGTTCCTTCGTCATTTGTCGTTGCTTGTGAATCGATTTCTTTTTTTATGTGATTCAATTTTATCTGAGAGACCTCCTGATATCTGGCAGTAACCACTTAGGTTACCACCGCCCATATACATCAGCGATACGATTGTAATTTCACTAGCACCCACAGCTTTCTATCAGAACATAGCAATGCAAGTGCACCGCTGCTTTGCGGTGGATGTGTGGTGGCAGTATTTCTCTGGACTAACTTGGCACAAGTTCTACTGCTACTTGAGGTTGCTCCTTTTGCACCACCCAAGGGACACGAGGGACTCTGAGGGTACTCACCTACGGCCGCGAGCAACATTGTGCATAATGTGTGAAGTATGTGACCAAACCCAAACCAAAAACCGGAACAAAACCCGGACCCTGAGGTAGCTTATCCTCTTACTGGCCCTGCATCACAATCGATACCTGCAGCAACAAGATCTGCTAGCCTTGGCGTCTTCTAAGACGCCATTTTTTCAGTTTTATTTTATAACTGTACTTTACTTAGGTACTTTATTACTGTATTACTGTAGCTGTTCTGTGCACGTAAATGATAATGAATATCTGTTTTCTTACGCATATTACATGAAGTCATTTTTTACTATAATATTAAAATATATAGTAAATATTCACTTCAACTGATACTGAAGGTATCATAATACTTTCTTATAAGTATATATTTCCATGAGTGAGTATATAAATACCTATTCTGATAACCGGAACTAATGTTATCTCATTTGTAGGTTTCGCATATAATGATTGGTCTTTAACAAATAAAACATTCTATTTAAACTACTATAACTGCTATTGCTGGGTTTAACTTGAAACTAATAAGGTTACTAATTTTTCGCGATATCCTATGCAATATGTTCTAACGCTAAATGATGATACGTACGCACGTTTGTCAAGCGTAAATATATTGCATCCTATCTTTGCACATTCATATAAAATGGTAGCACGTGCTTGGTAAAATTTACTCATTTGATTCTTAAAAGCAGTTGAGGCTTTTACGCTTTACGCTTGACAAGAGTGGTATAAATTCTAAACTAGCATAGGTAGTTTAGAATTTATAGCACTAAAAAGCTATAGCAACTGCATATGTAACCGTATGTTTAGATATCACTGCACAGTGTTACTACAGAGTACACAGCTTTTGAGGCAATTTTATCTTTAAGTTGTACTACCCGTGACTTGCTTTTTCTAAGATTTTATTTTAACTCGGTTACATAATGTAGTAGGGTTAGCGTACACACGTAAATACTGAGTAAGTTAAGCTAAAAGCATTCTTGATTTTTAAATTAATGCGTTAAAATAAGTTCAACCTCTTCAGGCACGACACTACGCGATAATACTATTTTTTAACTAAAGTAGCTATTTCAGCAATTTTTGGTACAAACATATCTTCGTTTCTCATTCACTCATTTTGTTTCTTTTTTACAACTTTTTTAATTTACTCATTAATAATACATATTCTAAATGAAAACAAAGTTGAAGAATTAATACTAAAATTAAATTTATTTTAACTCTTGATAGTATTTGTACCAACCAAATATTGCTTAAACACGATGACATGAAATACGTAATATAGCTTTGTTAAATCAATGTACATTTTCTTTGATCTTTTTTTTGTACCTGATTTGCGGTTGTCGATGCCTGTAGAGAGGCGCTAGCGGTAACGCGTGGGGCAGTGGCAGCGCGTGCGGCAGGCGGTAGACGCCGAGCTGATCGATGCGGGCGGGTGCGGCGCACGCCGGCCCGCGGCGCGGCATGGGCCGAGGCATCGCTTGCGGACGCGCCGGTGTCACCTTGGCAGCGCTGTCGCGGGCCTCGAATGTCATCACACACGCTGCCACTACGATGAATCCTGAAAATGACAAGTCGTTTTTATTATTTACTGATAGATACGCAAAATATTATAATATTAGTCTGAGTTGATTATATTAATAAGTATACATAACTGTAACTAATTAATGATATGTTTCAAACAATAGACCAAGACTTTTTTCTGGAAGGTTTATATGTGCAGGTAATACATGCATATTACGTAGAGAAACGTTGAGAATTTCAACAATTTGTATTTATGTCTTAAAAACATATTTTTGGGCGCATGACATTACTAATGCTGGCTAAACCTTACGAGATGAATCAAAATGAATACTACGGAATTACCTACGTCACACACACTATGCAACCGTGTATAATAAGGGATAATTGAATTATCCCATTTGAAAATCAACTTGATTTTTTGGACTGGACTATACGTTGTTGGCTGCAGTAGCCTTGACAGTTGTCAAGTTGCTATGCGAGCTTTTGGTGACAGCGAATGACTTGCAGATATCTTAAAAATTTTAAATAAAATTTCAGATACCTGCAAATCAAGGGCTCCACTTAGATACGGACCTCGGCTTGGCTCGCTGCTACGAGTATTAATCGGGGTGTTGGGTAAGCGGTTCAAGGCATTCTTCGGCCCGCTGGGGATCACTGCAGAGTTGCAGTGCTTTATCTCTCCTGTTTGCATGACAAGAACACCTCCGTATATGTCTCGGTTCTCGGAGAGATTTCTCCGGGGGCTCTTACGGACTGTCAGCTACCATGGAAGATATGGAATGTGGATGGGGCTTAACTAGGTTAGATATTTGTTAGGTTTGGAATAAATTTGGTATCTTTACCTCCAAAACCCATGACGATCGGTCCAGCATACGAGAGGTTGTTAAGATGGAAGCCGCGCGCTTCATCTTTGACTGAGACTGTGGAGTTCCCGCGTATTTCTTGATCTACCGAGAGCGTATCCGCGTAATATCCTGAAACATTAAAAAAGTTAAAGTTAAGTTAAAACAAATAAATAAATATTTTACACAGCGCCTCAAATTAAGCATAGCCCATCAGCTTAGTGATAGAATACTTACAATATATAGAATTCTTTTTTTAAATACATACATATGATACTTAAATATTAACACTCAGACTCAGAACAAATATTTATGTTTGCTCCACAAATGTCACAAAAATATGATATGGGTGAAGATCGAACCCATGACACGATAAGCACCGAAGGCAGAGCTGCTACTACTGAGCTGTGAGGCTCAACGATCAACGATCAACGATATCATTTGGACTGTCTGAAAAACATCGCTTTCGGTTGGTAGATAGCATAAATATAAAGCGTATGACTAAAATATAAAGCGTAAGTATGACTAATTATTAGACGGCTGTAACTATAACTAACTAAGTATTTTATTAAGAATTCAAAGAATTAAAGATGTTTGACTTTAACTTTATACAAAATTTGAACTCCATCGGATAGACGAAGACTTCATTCATAAATGTAGGTATGTTCATTTATTTTAGGGATCCATGTCATTGAAATAAGTATTTGATCATAGCCGTAGGTTCTTCCGGAGTGGTGCTGCCACATCTGGTAATCCACCGCCAAGCAGTGGCACAGTTGCACTGCTGAGTTCCGGTGAGAACAACGCTGTTTTATAAATAACTCTTATATTCTTAAATATACAATCCATGAATAAACGGATAATTATTTTTCATTTGCAAATTTTGTGATTGTTAAACATAAGTTCTATTCTACTATATAATAAAAGTTTCTTTTTATTCTTCCTTTTTACTATAACACATTTACAAAATTAGGTAGTTGAAATTATTATTAAAATATATAGTATCAAACGTGACAAAACCCGTCTGCAATACTTTCACCCATTCTCACCCTAAAAAGATACACTCTACCATTCTAAAACAGAATATTTCAAATTGGTTAACAACGGATGAAGAAAAAAATCACAGGAAGGTAATCTTGTTTACTTGGTTTTTCAAGTTATTTAGATTTTACAACTAAACTATTAAACTGGTTATGATAAAATTTATATGAATAATTGTTTCAAATCGGTTGATTAATGACTGAGTTCTAAGGTAACAAACAAATATAAAAAAAATATAACCGAATTCATAACCTCCTCCATTGAATGTCGGTTGAAAACAAAAGAGCATTCGAAATGTAGCGTCCGTTCTGAGCGCAGCTCGATGAACACGGCCGGCATATCCGGACATATCATCGACGGAACATTCGCTTCCGGGCGGAAATAAGTCCGCGGGCGATGCAACACAACTCGTGTCTCATATGATACACGAATGTCATACGTGTTAGCATAACATTCGTTTTTTGTATTTTTGTTTCAACGACGATGTTTTACGCTTTCACATTGGAAATACAGTGAGGGTAATAAATAGATTTTGTCTAACTGTGTGCTGTGCCCCGCGGTTAATTTTTGGCCAAAAAAAATTGTGTATGGGTATGGGTATGATGATGGTATATACCTTCATAACAAATTTCATACAAATTCGTGCAGCCGTTGAGGCGTGAAGCCAAACAACAAACATGCATACTGATACAAACTTTCGCATTTATAATATAAGTATGATAATGCCACAACTTTTACAGGTTTCTACAGACCTGAAAATTTAAAATTGTAAACATGTAAACGTGAAAACTGCCCTTCACGCGTTTTTCCGCGTTCGGGTTGCTGACGCGGTGTTGAGCTATGGTTTCCCCCACCTCGCCCTTAGTGCGCCCGACTGCCTTGCGCGCGCAGGACCGCACAATTTTATATCGTCGTAACTTTCAAAATATTTGACCAAATTAACACTGAACATAACAAGTACATAATACTTTGAATATCAGAAGTGATTAAAGTATTTATTTTGGTAAAAATCTGTTGTTACTGCATAATTTGCTTTGGAAATAATGTATAAAATTTTATTGTATTTATGGTTTACTATTTTGGTAATAATGGCTTACAGAAGAAGAAAAGTCTGTCGCGGACTTCTATCTAAGCAATTCCACCATATATTATTATATATTCGTATGACTACAATTTTTCACCGCATGTTAAAATAGCTCGCAGATGACAGATTTTTTTCCGACTTACTTAACTTCATTTATCGTTACATTTTGGCCAATTTATACAATATCTGCTATCTATGTGTAATTCTGATGTATGAACTATATTATTATAAAGTTTTATTCAAATCCATACAGCAATTGTTGTGTAAAAGAGTAACGAATATCCGTACATCCTCACAAACTTTCACGTTTATTATATTAGTAGGATAGTAGGACAAACGAAGTTGACCTTCGTTGGTTCTACTATCCTTGCTAGGTATGGGACACTGCTTGAGATTATATAGGTTAATCCATTTTTTTCAATACCCTAAAGCTGTGAGATGAATTCTATTTTCATCCGACTTTCAATGGAGGAAATCAATTTGTGTGTACTTTTTTTTGTCAAATACTGCCTCTTTGGAAGTCTTGTTAATTTGAAAGGACTTTGCTTTTTACACCTGTCATAAGTATTACCGATAACGGCCATTGCAGCGCCGAGCAGCATGAGTAGCAGGCCAGCAGAAAGAGCTCTGCAGGCATGCCACAAACACTTCGAGCTCATCTTGCCCCGAACCACCTGAAAAATTCAATTCTACAAATGTTTACCAAAATATTGATATTAAAGTAAAGGCGTGAATTGTTGTTATTATGGGGTTATTCTTCGAGTAAAAGATGGTTACTTGCTTTGAGGTAAAATCTAAGAAAACGTTGGAAAATATATGACGTAGCAAGTGCTACGAAATGTTACGCTATCCGCGTAACGTTATGTTGGGATTTTTTGCGATAAATTCCATGATTTTTTATATTCCTTAGATGTTGGTGAAATACTAAACCTTTATGAATGTGGAGAGTCAAGAAAGCACAGATTTTTTTTTTACTCACTCATACCTCTGCGCTGGGATTCTCTGTGTCGCAGATGGCATGGAAAAAACACAGAAACACCCAAGACCCGAGAACAAACTTCATGCACATCACACAAAGTGTGCCCCGGCCAGGATTCGAACCCGGGACCCCTCGCTCCGAAGGCAGGGCTACTACCAACTAAGTCGTCAAACATTAGGTGTTAGATATAAGGCTAACAGAAAAAAAATACCTGTATGGATATAGATATCTGGACCATATAATGAAAATTGTAGTATGTTTGCCTTTTGGTCACTCAATTGAAAAAACAACCCGCATGAGACAAATTAATGAATTTATCGGCCGAAAAATTGAGTAGGCATGTCGGTCGTATAGATAGTCTTGTGGCGATCGATAGATACGTTTATTTTAATGTATTCAGGGATTGTAGTCATGCAACAAGTCTGTAGCCAACTGTTGAGTGCTATATAAAGTACACCTTACTCATTATTCACCGAATTTATCGAATCATACCCATGTTTCTTTCATTCACCACAAACAACTTATGAAAAATATATCATCTATAAAAATAAAATAATTACTATTTGACATCAGGCTAATGCCGTATAAATCAACAATAATCTATTTGGATCACTCATCAGTTTTATAATTCATATCACAATGGAAACAAGATGGTTTCCGCAAAATTCAGGAGCGCATCCGATGCACATAATCGATTGAATATCGTAACTTAGTAGTTTGGTAAAGGGGAGTTGCTGGCGGCCATGTACATGTTTAGGATGTGGACTGGAGTGTTTTAATGTACCTGGACATTCCAGGTGGCTCCGGAGGCGGGGTGGGCGCGCCGAAGCGGCCCGGTGACGCTCCGTGCCCGCTGCATGCCGACTGCTCAGCTCTTCAGCCTCCGCCAGACTCCGGCACCCACGCATGCGCAGTGCTCGCGCAGCTTCCCTCTTACACAAACACCTGCGTCCTAATTTTGTTAACAGATATTGTGACGCTTGGAACTGGAGCCGTAACTCAATGGAATTCATGCATGTATTTAAATGTAGAGATTTCAAGCTTCTTTTTTGCTGCTGGAGTTTTAACGTATAATGGACTATAAATAAGTCAGGTGAAAAGATATATGAATATTGTAACTTTGAACATGTTTTGTAAAAAATATCATGTAATATTTTTTCATAAGATAGACTAAATTTTTTCTACGTTCTAACAGGGTCATGTTCCTGTCCTTTCTTAAAAGCAAAATTGATTTCTTTCTTTCTTTTCTTTCTTTCTTTCTTTCAGATAGCTACTTCCTTAATAGTAATTCCTTTCGTAGTACGGAACCGAAATGTGTATGGGCGCTTTAAACCTAATCGATTTCTCGAACCCAGTCCGGGCTAATTTTAATGCAATGGAGAAGTGGTGGCCCAGTTACAGACAACGCCCGACAATCCGAAGGCCACTGGTTCAAATAAAAACATATACCAATGTGTTTTAGTACAATAAAAACGTACACTTAAGAAAATGATGAGCGTCAATTCTTGAATTTGGTAAGGAAATCAGCATGTCCTAGAACCAAAAGATCAAAGATGTGTAGCATCTGCCCACCGCACTCGAGAGTAGGTTTATATTATTTTCATCACTGTCTATTCATTGTGGGAAAATGGGATAAGCTATGTACGCTGCGAGTGTATGATTTCATGCCAAATCTAGCATATAGAGCCGTTATTTTTTTAATCTTCACATTACTTGAATAAATTACGCCCAGTTCAAAAAATAAGTGATGCGATGTCTGTACTATAGTTTTAGCTACAAATGGCTGTTTGTTTTCCAAGAATAAATGAATAAAAAATTCCTTAAAATGAAACAGCTAAGCACTATTCAGACTCGCTAAGCGAGTATCGTATTTTCTAATTTAAATTATGCTATCCGACGTACACATAATCTGTGAAAATTACACACATACACATAAACATATAATCTGTGAAAATTTCAGCCCACTAGGGCTTATTGTTCAAAATATACAAGCCAAAGGTTAAGATTGGACAGACAGACAGATGTTGTAGACTTGGTTATATTGTACTCTTGAGTATCAAACCCTAAACCAGTACATAATATATTACGATTTATTTTACCAAAGTAAATCCGATAAAGCAGCAAAGCATATGAAGGTACTAAGTTGTTTACCCGGTAAATAGCCTTAATTAACTTTCCTACCGTCTTCCGGCTTTTACCCGTTTACGTTTACCCAAATTAAGCCCTTAATTGATTAAAATTAATTGCTGTCGAAATTTACTGATGAAACCTGATAAATTAAAGCGATACAGTTTATAGCCATTGCTTGTAATTTCTTGTAAACTTTAATATGATATGTTAAAAATTGGCTAATTAGCAAGTAAATATGGGACATACCTATAACTTTAAAATTTGTTAATTTCTTTATTTGGAATATAGGTTTTTTTAATCAATGGGTATAATTACTCAAACGATGTAAGACGTGTTTTGTTATTCACATTATTTTACTGCTAGATACTGAAAGTTTATAAATTTTCTATAATAGTAATTTTCGAAACTGTTGGATTTGAAATGATCACGTGTTATGTACACGTGTAGAATGTGGACAAACACATAACATAGGCATTAAACGCCCCCGGGATTAAACATGTATTTTGATAAAGGAAAACGAAAATCTACTAGTCCCTGAACAATTTCAACTCCATTCCACAGTGAACTGTGTGAATTGTAGTCTTCGTAGTATGCCTGCCTACAGCAATTTAGCAGGGTGTACTTTTAGAAGGAAAGAAGGTAACTATTAAATTCAATCGGAGAATAGAGTTTATTAATATAATATAAACTATGATAATTCGCAATATTCTATAAAAGTACAACTGGCTACGTTCAAAAGATAGCTACAGCCTAACAGGTACATATTATACATATATACAGACGTATAGTTTGTAATAGGTTTCCGAATTCTTTTTGAATACGGAACTCTAAAAATATTCGGTCAGGTAAGTATATCGCAAGTTTGTAGGCGGATGATTGTGCATCTGAAAGATGTGTCCGGCGGCAGAAGGAGAGCAGTGTGGAGAGTGCGGGGGTGGGTGGTGGTGCGACGGCGGCGGCGGCGAAGGGGATCGCGCGAGGAGGGGGACAGCGGCGCACGTGAGCTCGGGGCGCCGGCGCGGCCGGGCCGCCCGGGCTCGAGCCAGCGGCCCGGGCGACCCGCGCGCGGCATTCCCCAGCCGGCTGCCTCGCGATGCGCGCCTCCACGCGACAGCACGCGCGCGCCGCGACTCGCCGCTCCCCGGCCGCGGTCCGGCCTCGCCTCGAGGGCCGCAACGGCGGCGCCGAGCCGCGCTAACAGACGATTTTTATGGTGGAGCGAACCGGGCGGAGGGCGGGGAGGCAGGTGGCGTCGCGCAGGTGCGGCCCGCGCCCGGCCCGGGGCCGAATACGGAGGCGCGGGCACGCCGCGGCGCGCGCCCGCCCGCCTCGGCGCGCTCATGGAGCCGCCGTGGGAGCTCGAGCTGGAGCTGCGGCGGCACATCGAGACCTGCGCGTGCACCTGCGACCACATGGGCTACGGGAACTATATGGACTATCAGGTGGCGCCCGCGGCGCACGCCTGCATGTGCCGCGCGATCACCTCGCCGCACGCCCACGTACGTTCCCCGACCGAGCGCCCTCCCGGCCGCCGGCGTCGCCAGCCGCACGCCGGCGCCGGCCCCATCCCGCATGACCTCTCACTGTCACCGCCGCAACGCCGCCCGCCTCCGGCCCGATAGGGGCCCTCGTCACGCTGACTTGTTGGTAGTGTTTGTGTCACTTCACTAGCTCTCTTCATCAAAACATTTATTTACTGTTGTTGTGATGTGTTTGTGACATGTTGTCGACTTGTCGACCTTTAAGCTTTGTTTTTGATATCATGTTGACATGTTTTTTCATTCTTTCTACACCTAACCTTAACGAGGTTATTGCCTAGATATATACCTCATTGCACGTTACTGGAAATCATTTTGTCATTTATACCTTTTAACTTTTCTGAATTAGTAGATATTTACCCCAGTAATTTATGTTAAACTACTGTTGCTAATATAATTAAGCAGGTGACCAGACTCGTTCTAGTTTCATGTGTTACAGGTCCAAACTAACTCAGTATATTTTCCTTCCATGAAAACACTATTATGTCTGAATATTCAAAATATACCTATTAATTGAGATAGGTACTATCAAACACTTTAGAGGTGTTATTGTGCAATTAAGTTTGAGTATCTTAGAGCTTACTGACCCATTTAGTTTCTATTTTTACTCTGTTTAGTAAATCTGCTATACAAAAAGTCTCTCTCATTTTCCTAAACCCATCTCCCTATATTGTCATCAGCTGCTCAAAAAGCAGAATCCAGATACATAGGGTTCTAGAGTCGGATGTGTATATAATGTGACCATCATTTAGAGTGAATGTATCATTTCATTCGACCTACCTACACATGCCTATATACCTCGCTGCCTTTGAGACAAGATGACAAAATGTATACTACTTCTGATGCCGATGTTTAGAAAATAATAATCAACCACAGCAGAAATATTTCAAAAGCTAGAAAGGATCTAGGTTATCATATGAAATTAAATATAATTTTCTTATTTTATCTTTATGAATCAATTATCTACAATATAAATAGGTCAGATTTTTAATATATGTAGGGAACAGAAAAAAATTTATCAAATGTGTCTTAAGACCGGTTTTGACGAAAACTAAATCAGCATTACTTTTATTTTTTTAGCATTATTTTTAATTTTTTTCTTTATTATATGACTTAAACTAAAATGTGTACACCACCATCCTATAAAGAATCATAAATGTTTAATTCCATCCAAAGGTTGTCTCAAAGAAATCGCTCTCAGCGATAAGACTGCCCGTTATCCCAGATTTCAAATAATATTTTTTTTTATTAAGCTACCATCTAAAAAAAATTGTTTTGTTGTACAATAAAGTATTTATTCATTCATTAATTACAAGATTTTTTTTGACAATGAATTTCAATGGCATAGTGACTTCACCATTTTCATCCCCTATTTTATTACCTTTGTGGAATACATTGGAAGTATATACAATACTAATAAATAAAAAAATAGTACCATTCATTTGGGGAGTTATCGCGTAACAAACATAAGTATTTATTAGCAGCCCACCCCCGGCTTTGCTTGCGTGCATTTGTTTTCACCAAGTAATTATTCCTTGTGTATCACAGTCTTGGTTAAATTTCCATTTCCGTTCCCGATCTAGTTACCGTTCGCACGGTAAAAACAAATGCGACAAAAAATTTAGACACAAACTTTCGTTAATGTCCCTATCATCTACCCTACTTTTTGTTGTAAACCTTAATCTCAACACCCAACTTTCAAGCACCTTACTTAAACATAATAATCCGTATTTTATGTATTTTAACTCCCTATCACAAAAATACTGATAAAAATCTTAATATTAAATTTAAACTTCGAAAACTATGATTCACCTTTCAGCTCCCATTTGGCCCCCTTTATCCGCCCCTTAATATATTAAATTGATACCTAGTCCATAATTGTGCTTTAAAACTTAACAGGTCATCAAAAGGTATGTGCATAATATAATAGTGAATTTTATTCCGATACAGATTCTAAATTCTAAACATAAATTAATAATACCCCCGGGGCTGAAAAAGATATTTAATGACCAAGCTCCATTAAAAGTTTAGAATTATATAAAAAGCATACTCGAGAGTACGGAAGTAACCACAGATCAGGAGAGCACAGAAAAAAAACAGACTTTACAAAAAATACTCTGAGCAAACTTAACTCAATTAAACCTCATTTTCTAAGCATCTGCTCAGTCATCTGAAAACCCTCCACTCCACTCGTAGCCTCGCACGCATCCATTTGCGAAATCCTCATAAATTCTACCTTCTTTTATAAACTTCCGTTTTCAGATGAGATTTTATATTAAGGTAAAAGAAGGTATTATTTCCAGGTATGTGTAGAATAAGGCCAGCAAAATAATCTATCCCTTCAAATTAATAGACTGATTTAAAAATCCAAAAACCCGACTTCAATACTTTCGTCCCTTATTTTTCTAGGATGTTCATTTTTTTTAAATGTTAGGGTACACTTAAAAAAGACCTCCGGTTTCCATCACAGGAAAGTTAAATACGCAATTTTGATTCCTTTGACGACATATTTTTTCCGGTTATTTTGATTTAAAAATTAAATTACCGATCTTGATATAATTTCTAATGGACCAATCTCAATTAACCACCGGTATTTTTTCTAGTAAAAACATACATGGACTATAAAAAAAAATTAGAATGAATGAAATTCTACATCAAATATATCAACCGTAAAAATGTAAAAGAATAGACCTGATAAACGCAAAATTTAAACTTATAAAACATCTACCCAGCAAGACCATTATTATTTAAATGTAATGTATTGTTATCACACAATATCCCAATCATAATTCGTTTGTTATAATTAATGTTAATTGGTAACAAAAAGCACAGTATTAATGGCTTAGAGTGAGTCGAGAAGCGAGTAGCGGTTTTGTCAAGTATCACTGTCATTATACCCTTTTACATTTTCCCCTTGGGACTAGGAAAACAGGATACGCTTATATGCCAGATGCTTGTATACTTAGAGCGTGGATGCCACAGAGTAAATAGTAATTAGCTTTCTCGGTTGGACAGGAACAGAGGGTCAGCGACCTCTCAACTCGAGGGAGTAATTAGTTATCGCAGCACTACATGCTACGGTTAACTCTCCCCGAGGTTCTATATTACTAAGCAACTCTCAGTACTTGGATGAATGACCATTTAGTGGCATTTGAAGTGAGCGTTTTCATGCTTTATAGGGCACGTAAAGATGTCGGTCCCAGCTATACTTTTCTAGCCATGTTGGAGGCCTACGAGTGGCTTGAAAATTCAGACGCCAAAGTTGACGAAAAGTAAAAGAATATAAATATGTGATATGTGCTGTTTATGTAGATAAATATATTGTATAAAAATGATAAGCTCAGTGGTAGCGCAAAATAGTCTCGGTTTCGGATTCTACTGGTATTGTATTCGAATTCTATTGGTGTTTGTACACGGTGTGTGTGCATACACAGAATCCTACCGTGGGTTCAGAATAATATTGCGTAGTCTGTTAAAAGCCTTCTAGGGTGATATTATTCATAAATTTCGTGGAAGCAGAACAATTTTTTTTTCTGTGGCGTTGCTGATTTGATATTATTTAAATAGATTTTCTATTGCTGTTTCACTGTTACTATTGCTATGTTTTTTTGCAGCTTTTTCTCTGAATCTTCAGTGTATCTACTCAAATTTGTAGGGAGTCTCAGATAACAACACAGTTCCAAAGAGAGATTTTAGTGCAGCTTGCCTCCTTACCACCTGGTGGTAAGTGGCAGCCCCGCCCATGACAATAGTAATACGACTCAGTAGGTATAAGATTTGGATCTTACACTGAGTTGTATTCATCCTGCTGCGTCCACGAGGACGGAAATTATACGTATCATGCGCATGTGATTTCACCGGCACCCACACCCTTTCCATGGATCACAGTAATGCGAGCACTAATGCTTGGCAGTACCTGTCCGGACGAGCTTGGCACGTTTCAAGTTTTCCTAAGGACGCGAGGAAAACATACAAAAATTGCGATGATGGGGGTCTAGTTGCTCGTATCCGTAGGTGTATCTGTATACCCTTTGATTCCCTACACTTATCCCTGGGTGGTGCTAAAAGAGCAACACAAAGGTTGGAAAAATTAGTACCATCAATGTTAATTCATTGCCGCAGTGGTTCATTTCTGTGTTCCGGTGAAAGGGTGTGGGTGTGGTAAAATTTCAAGCGCATAAGATGAATCAGAGTGACGGGCGTCACGCGATGCGAATTGGGTTTTTGTTATATCGGTCTGGTAGAACCCGAAATCTTTCGTGTGAAAATCAAACTCAAAAATCTTTATATCCGTTGGAACCTTGAAAAAATTAATGGAGACGTAATTTTTTTTAACAACATCATGCTTTCTTAAATCTAAGTTAAACACTTGCTCAAACCCTATTCGACCCTGTATGGCAAAGATAGTGTGTGTAAAGTGGTTGTTTATGGGCGGCACGAACCATTTAATTTTAAGGTGATTTATCAGTTCGTCCCGTCACAGAAAAATAAAACATACATCATTATAAAAAATTACATTGCACAGTCACACAGTTATATTTACAAATTTTCATTTTATTACGAATTTTCTCTTACGTTCAATTAAAAAGCTCTAAGCCTTTAGCACACATAAGGATTATTTACTCATTATAGCAAACCCAAACTCTGTGTTCAACAAAGAGAAGTCAACATGTAGGTGAAATATCCTACCACAGCAATTTATGTTGGTTTCCTTTGATTCATTTCAACATGACATTGGATGCTTACAGGATTATTGTTTGCCTTTATTTCATTTTCTTCTATAATCTTTTACTCTGCTACGTATTGCGCGTATTTTGAAAAGAAAATTTTTGTTACACGCACGAGTTATAAAGAAAGGCTGTAAAACAATATCGTTCATTATTTTCAGGCACAGGTGTACTTACAGCTTTAAAAGATAGAAAATATGTTATGCCGGCTCCATAGCTTAGTAAGTAGTAGCCCTTTCCGCGAAGCGAGGGGTTCCGGGTTCGATTCTCGGCTGGGGCAGACTTAGTAGTCTATAAGTATAATGAGTATAAAGTCTCGGGTCTTGGGTGTTAGCCTTGATTTTCTGTGTTTGGCCATTCTACCTTGCAACACAGGGAATCCTAGTGTATAATTGGAAAGTAACGTAACTATGATGTCAAACTGCACCTGCCATTTTCATTTGCAGTTGATCTGGGTATAATGTAAACTTTAAAAGCTGTTTTGTGACTTTAAATTACTCTGTTTTCCGATAAAGCCGCATTATAATTTGAATAATTACATTATGTTATTCTTTAAACTAAATATTGATTATTGCAGCATGTGCTTAATAGTTTTGATTTAAATAGGCGTGCCTTGGCAGTAAAACCGTTAAGTGTAACGTCTTCACGTTACATTATTTATCTCTTATACCGTTATGTTTTACATTTGTCGGTCTTTCCGTGAAGGCCTACTATTTTTTTGCCAAACGCACATCCAATTTTATTCATCCCCGGTGTCATTTACTTGCACTCGTGTAGTTGTGGCGTCTAGCAACCTAGTGATTAACTAATTATATCTTAAAGTGAATTATTGCAAATAATTGACCGCGGCATATTAGATGTCACGTAAAAATTAGCTCATGTCAAAAACCATTTCAGGTACATATACTACAAAAATCGAATATACAATAATGTCTGACAAATTGAGTTACATGCAAATTTGAAATCATAGATAAGATCTAGCATATTGTATATCTTCGTCATCCTCAGCAGCCTTGTAATAATAGAACATCCGATAAACCATTTTTAAGTTTATCGATTAGAGCTATATTTGTGGACCATTAGCAGATCATCCGTGAGTTAAGCATGTGAGACCGTTTGGGACATCTAATAATATTAGGTTGACCTGTGAGAGTCTTCCAAAATGATATTTCTAAACCTTTAGCATTCGTTTTGCGAGGTTTCTTTCTCTATTAATAATAAAAAAGATAGTTTATGAATTAAATAATAAATAACAAAAAAAATTACGTTATAACAGATAAGTAATTCTTTACTTACTACAAAAGAAAGGTATCTATAAAAACAGAAAATATTCCATAACTATTTCCAGATTCACTAACTCGGCTGTCTATATCTCTTACACCACATACTTTATATGTGACTTACTTTATATGTGACATACTTTATGTATGTGACATAACATAATTTATATAAGACTTATATAACTTCTAAAGGATACCCATATTTCAAAGCAGTTTAATTCTATACAGATAAATCGATTGCTCTTGAATTGAACGGGTTTCGACACAATTAACAAATGGATATCCAGAACAAAGAGGTCGCGGGTTTTTTTTCTACTATCAAAGTTCAAAGTTTAAATTATTTTTCCGGCTTAAAATTATAAATAGTTGGTGGCGATCAACAAAACAATTTAAATATACAATAACCCGAAGGTAGGTTATCTGTACCTTATGTTTTGGAATATCCATGAATTCCTGTACAGCTTGGCGATTAGTATTCGGTCCATGTAACATCGGGTCCGAGTATAAAGGCGGTGCGCACGCTCGGCTAGCTTCCATAGGTAAGGTAACAATGGGAGCGCAAATTTCACGCAACATTATGCCGGGCTGAGGGTTGTGGCCTGTCAGCCATGAACTCTGTGTCGATGAGCCCATCTCTGTACTATGAATATGTAATGGCTATTTTCATCATGGCAGAAAAACACTGTTATATTCATAGACAATTTTAAACAAGAATTTATCTAAAAAGTTTGGATCTGCCCCATACGGTACACCATAAAACAGTTTTTAGCAAAAACTTGTACGAGAACATAGATTAATACGTTTGTATAAAATGATATTTTTGATTTACTGTCTGAATTTATTACATTAGTCTTCTTTCGTGTGAGTAAGGTCAGTTATAGTGTCTAGTTGTCGAGAAGCCCGAAGGCCTCCGACATAGCAGAACTGAATGAGCTGGGCCCAACATAATTATCATGTCTTCCAGATCACGCAAGCGTTCCGTTTGCCTTTACATGGTCACCCATGCAACTGCGAACAAACTAGGCAAATTTTGCCTCGAGCACTTCGTTGGATTACATTGAACGTGGTTAAATGTAGAATTCAGTGACTGTGCAGGATAGCCCTTACATTTTAAAGTACAATAGGTTTTGAGTGTACGCTAATGATTCACTGAGCTGAATATTACAGCCCAGTTAATTAAATATGGGCTGTACATTAATAAAAACAGTATATCACATTACGATGATCAAAAACCGACTAAATACAGTTCAAAATCGCTCTGCAAGTGTTCCGTACCGCTGATTTTTTTTTGGTATGTGTTAGGAAACGTGTCGTATTCTGAGATGTTTTTCCCTGCTACGGATTACGGCTCAAATGATAAAGCTTAAAGATAGGACAGACAGACAGACGTTGTATGCTTAGGATAGAGTTTCCTTAACACTTATGGAACACTAAAAATACACATACCCTAATCTTCACAACTTCTTTTCTGAGCATTTAAACTCCAAAAAATAATGTGGTTTTTTGACACAAGGGCTTTATCAATTGTGGACCAATTATCATTTATTATTCAATACGGTTAAAACAGTAATTCGCATTGGAGCATTAGGATTAATACCCGATTAATACCGTTTTGTACCGTTTGAGTATCCTTAAGTATCCCTATACGGTGGCCCTCTATCCCTATAAGAAACCCCTAATGAAAGCATTACTTTCTTTTCGCGAGCATGATCCCTTTAACAAAGTAAGTACTTAAATCTAAATAACATTTTCCTTATTACGATGTAAACAGATATAAGGTGTGACTTGGGTTTTTTTCATACTTGGCGTGACATGAGCAGGATATAAATCGTGTTGCTTTTGCTATGGGCTGTGGCAACCAATTAACGGTAAGTAGCAAATATGGATCCTCGATAGTGACCCTTTAGACCTTCGAAGTAGGGTTCAAAATCAAATAATATAACGATTTTTTACTATTTTCACGATAAAAACATGTGTTTAGGCTTTTTCAGGTACTATCAAAGTGCAGATGCGAAATCTGCGTCCAACAGACGCCGCACCCAGAGGCAGTTTTAAAATAGTGACATTAAGTCCATTCCAATTTTGATCACATAGACGCGATTCTTATGTTAAGTTTTTTGTTTTTATTCCTTTAGAAGTGCGTTCACTGCAACGGCAATTACCCGGCCCGCCGGATGTCGTAATTTTGAACGAGATCTGTCGATGACGAATAGCCGCAGTTCACTCCTCAAAGTTATCAACAGAAATATTATGAAAATAAACCTATGATAAATACATCTTATATTAAATTTTAAAATTAATGTATTCTCGTAAATGTAACCTATGTAATGTAATGAAATTTTCAATGTAAAAGACCTCAACGCGCTCTAATAGGCTTTCGTAGCACTAATCGTAGCAAGTCGTTCTCGCAGCATTGCGATGCACTGAATATGGCAGCACTATTGCCGCGTCGCCTGTTCATACCATGCCGCTACGACATGGCTTAACGACGACTATAGCAGGGACCGACATCTTACCGTGCTCCGAAGCACGTTAAGAAGCACTATACTGAGCTGGATCATTCGGGGTAGCAAAAATAAATAATAATAAATATTATATTTAAATCTTAAAAAGAATTATTTATAACGCCACTTTTATAAAAATAAATATGTAGCCATGAGATCACGCGTTCTTATTACTAAGTTTAGTGCTTGTTCAAAACCTATCCGATCCTCAATGGAACCACCACTATACTTATTTATGACGCCATAAAATTGTCTTGCATTCCCTTGTTTCGGGGGTGCATTGCCGAAGGGTGCCGATGAAATTACAGGTACATGTGATATTCCTTGAGTTAGCGTAAATGTTTCTAAGCATCAAGTGGGTCGTGTAAACGTTTGCCATCTAAGTGGTATAAAATTTTTTATACGTTATTATTCTGCCATTAATATATTAATATGATTATTTGAATGTATATCTTAAATATACGAGCAATTCTTGTATATTTATTTATTTCGCGTATCTCGGAAAAATAACAATTTGGATGAAATTTTGTGTTTGGATAGAATTTTGCTGTTTAAGTTTTTTTTTGTCCAAAATCTTTCAGAGAGTGAGCGACTAAGGAGCGGTGTCCGTGGAATTATTTTTCACCAATAACGTGCCAGCTCACACAGCAGCTAGAACCATGGACTATTTGAATATTTGGGGGTACAAATGTTACCCCACCCAGATTTAGCTCCATGCGGTTTTTTTATTTCTCTCGGTAAATGAAATATTTCTTGGGCAAAAATACTGTAGACGAGGCCGTCGAAGAATTTCGGCAGTTATTATTCGACCTTCAGCAAGATACATTTAATAAATGTTTTGGAAGCTGGTTCACTCGAATGCATAAGTGCATTTGGGTGAATCAGGAAGTGAATTTGTATTGGAATATTTTGAAAAGCTATAAATAAACTTTTTTCATATTTTAACTATTTTTCATTTCCCTAACAATTTTTGGAACAGCCCACGTATGTAGGTCAAATGGACAAATTACCAACACGAATAATGACTGACGTTATTGATGACGTCAATACAAATGACATTACCGATAGTTATTTAATATTGGAACGTAATGAACAGATTGTTTAGCGCGGGCACGACCCCCAGCCGTCCCGGAACGAATCGTTCACCAATCGATTAGACCTGCGGCGCTGCTCCCGCATCACTACATGACGTCTTGACGAGTACGTTGGCATTATCGAAAATAAAAAGTAAAGACTTCTTATTAGTTGGTATTCACTCGCGGTAAAATTTGCCTAATATTTTTTACCGATCATATAAGTTAAGCAACTCTACGATTGTTCAACATTTGAACATTTTGTGGCGTTTAAACTGAGCGCTTTCTTGCTTTGGAGGGCATGTTTGATGTGGGTCCCGGCTTAACTAGAGAGTAAGCAATGTCGAAGGCCTTCGGGTGGCTTGAAATCTCCAACACCAGATTTGTCCACTTACTCACATGAAAATATAGAAGAAGAATTGGCAAAAATAAATCTTACTTATTATTAAAGCCAATAAAAGTTCAACATCACAAACATTTATATTTTGTTTATAACATATAATGATATTTAGAATAAAACATAACGTGTTTTTACCCAAACTTTTTACCCAACTACGCAGCAAAGAAGGGATGTCATATACTTTTTTTCCGCAGAACAAAACGAAAACGGTTCATGTGATATACACCCGTTTTCGTAATTTATTTCCGAGAGGGCCTTATAATTGTACGTATCATATTTGAGTAAGCTCATTGACATAAGAGCCGAAAGAATATTATTATTGTGAGTGTACTAAGTAGAAACATTAATTAACGTTCCCTGTTAGTTATGCTGAGGAACAACTGAAGATAATGCAACGGGGGACCGTTTCCGACAACACTTTTGGGCCTGTTTAGATGGAAAGTGTTTATAGCATTTTTGTTGCGACAGATCGTACGTTACTATTACAAGGAACAATTGCCATAAGATGCCCATATCGCCATATATTTTCATATACATTTAACCTGACATAAATACATTGTGCTATTATCAAATGTACTGCTTTGTTTGTGTAAATTAGACAAATAAGATTAATTAGCTCCAAAATAGGATTTTCCTAATATCCTGTCGTAATACGTACCGGGTACCATAAAGACCTCCTAATTGTGATTTTTAGCCGGATGTCCCGACTGACTGTCAACATTAGTCAAAAAGTAAAAAGTCAAACTCATTTATTCCTTTAGATCTCAAGTATCGTTTGGACACGTCAAATGATACTTGAGATACTTGAGGGATAAAATTGAGTTTTATATATACTTACTTATAATTAATATCTAAATAAATTGAGGAGTGCTAAAATATATAAATACTAAATTTTTTAAAGAGCATTGACTCTTTAAAAAATAGAGTATTTATATAGCTAAACCGTGTCTTAGATTACAAGTCGATAGCATTTAAGAATGCAAGAAAAGTTACGAACACTGAGCTCACTTTAAGGGCTCTTTTCAAATTCAGTACTGATATGTTAACCATAACTTCTAAAAAGAATTACCCACAGGCACATGAAATATAAATACTTAACACGATATTATCCCGGATAAAACATTTTCCACCGGAGAAAAAATCACCTTTTCCCTTTTTAATATTATAATTTTCTGCACAATTTTCCTCTTAGTTAAGAAACTGACAAATTGTATATACAGTAACACTCTACAGAGTTATACAGTAACACTGTTACAAGGTATGAGATTACGTACCTACATATTTTCTTACTTCTATTCCACTTTAATTTAGTTCAGATGCACTTATTTATCGGTATGTCATTTATGTATGAATTATGATGCAGATAAAATTTTAATTAAAATTTATTTCATTCATATGTATCATGGATATAACTAAACAAAGATATTAAACACCCATTCTGATAAAATATCTTTAAAATAAAAAAACAGCATCAACTATAAACTAAAATGTTCTATGTACTTTTAGCAATAATAAATTGAAATAAATTTAAAAACAGGCAATAATGTAAATACTTACCTGACATGTATATATTTAATTAGCTTCGAGCCAGTTTAATGCTGCAGTACAATAAAGTAACCTATTGCCCTTGACCTGATGCTGCAGGCAGGGAGCCGTTACATGACCGAATTTCACGACCCATATCTAAATATCACACACGTATTGTTGAAATATTTTAAAAGTGAGTACTCTTATATTCTCATTCCTACAAATCATAAACAGGTAATCCGTTTTCTGTACAGTAGTCAAACAGCGCTAAAATAAAACATCTGCAGCGCTAATGCGTCGCTCATTAGCTCTTGTGAAAACATTCACATAGTAGTTACCTACATTAGAACAAATGAGTGTGAAAATATGAGCAACGTAATTTGAACGAAGGTTTTTAGCCGAGACTAAATCCCGGCGACGACGGGAGGCCTTCGCGCCAGTTCCCTGTAAATGGGTCAGAGGCTATTCCAGCCCCCTTACCCTCCCCCACCTCTCAAAGTGTGTGCCCTTTGCATAATTGAACACGCGGCAAATAATTGTCGCGCCTGAATCACCCATATCACAAACATTTGCAAACCTTGAATTCTATCAGCTCGTTTTGCTGTATATAATAATGCAATTTGCTGAACAATGGCAGAAAGAAAGAGAATGATTATAAAATGTTATTAATAAACGGCAATTTATCATTAGTTCCAAGATCATTTATCTATATCGTTTATTATTTTCCTGGCTGAATTGCAAAAATTAGAATGGTATAATAGAATCGCTAGTAGACGCGTGCATGATCTTGTTGTCACAAAAAGGTTTATTAACATAAGCATGATTTAATGGTTGATATTTATGGTTGAAAATAATGTATCGTTGTTTTCAAAATTTCAAAGAGCACAAAGTAAAAGCGTGTAGCAATTTGCAATTTGATGTAGTAATAATTATTGTTTCAGGCCGCGGTTCCGGAGGGTATGACATTTCCCGGGCCGCTCCCGGACGTGGCGGAGCGTTGCGGCCGGTGGGCGCCCGACTCGCTGTCGGCCTCGGCCTCGGGCAGCTCGGACGAAAAGCCGACGCCGCGGCGACCGCGCTGGCGCATCGCCCTGGCGGGGCTGCTCGTCCTAACCGCCCTCGGCGCCGCACTCGCACTGCCCCTCGCGCTCGGCGGCGGTGGTCGTGCTACTCCTGAACAGAGACTAACCACTATAAAGAGAATGTTACGCGATTCGCCACTCGTCGACGGCCACAATGATCTAGCGTGGAACGTTCGCAAATTTTTACACAACAAAATCGGCGAGTTTAATCTGAGCGCTAGCCTCGACGGGCTCGAGCCGTGGGTACATTCGCGCTGGTCGCAAACGGACATCCCACGGATGAGGCTCGGTCAGGTTGGCGCTCAATTCTGGTCAGCGTACGTGCCTTGCGGCGCTCAAGACCGGGACGCAGTGCAGCTCGCACTCGAGCAAATAGACGTTATCCAACGAATTGTGGACATGAACGCTGCGCACTTGGTGCTGGTCACGGATGCTACGGAGCTTTTAGAGGCGCACCGTGACGGTCAGATAGCGTCGTTGATCGGCGTTGAGGGAGGTCATGCCCTTGGGGATTCGTTGGCGGTTCTGCGAGCATTTTATCAACTTGGTGCGCGATACCTGACCGTCACCCACACGTGCGATAACAGGTGGGCGCACACGGCCGGTACTCCCGGAGGACTCACGGAGTTCGGAAAAGCCGTAGTGCGCGAAATGAATCGACTCGGAATGATCGTAGATCTATCGCACGCCAGCGAAGAAACTGTAAGGGATGCATTGGAAACGTCCCAGGCGCCGGTCATCTTTTCACACTCGGGTGCAGCCGCATTGTGCAATGCTACTAGGAACGTTCCGGACGATTTACTTCGCATGGTAGCCTCAAAAGGCGGGGTCTTTATGGTAAATTTTTACGCAAAATTGGTGTCATGCAGTGACACGGCGACTATGGAGGACGTGGTGGCTCACATAAAGCACGTGCGGCGGGTGGCAGGCGTAGAACACGTTGGACTGGGCGCGGGCTACGACGGTATCGACATACCCCCAGCCGGGCTGGAAGACGTGTCACGGTACCCTCACCTGCTGGCCGAGTTATTGCGCGACCCCGACTGGAGCGAGGAGGATGTGCGTAAGCTGGCCGGCATGAACGTGGTCCGCGTGCTGCAGGAGGTGGAGCGCGTGCGCGACCAGTGGCGGCGCGCCGCCGTGCTGCCCGGCGAAGAATCGGCGGGCGTGCGCCGCGGCGACTGCGTCTACCCCGCCGCGTGACGTAGGCCTAGCGCCGCGAGCGCCACCTCCCGCTGACACCCTCGTACTGCTCAATATTGACACTTGTTGAAAGTAGTTATACATGTATATTAGTGTCCAAATGTGATTTAGAATTTAAAAGTAACCTCTACGAATATAGCACAAAAATATTATGAAGGAACGCGCGCTGGGCGCTTCGTCTCGCCGTCTCGGGCGCGCGGCGCGTCGGGCCGGCAGAACTCTTCTCCATCCATGCACTTGACATCGTTGACGAAAGCCCATGCGATCCACGATGTACGTACAGTCAGTGGCAAATATTGACGCACAAACAGTTACTAATCTAAATTGATAAATTAAGGCTAGCTCTGATTAACTAGTAAAAGCTTTTATATAGATACTTGGTATATTTGGCCAGTTTTGAAAATATCACTTAATTCGTAATAAGGATAAATCACATTGTTTTACACAAACTCGCAACTGGACGATACAAATTGCCCATAGTTTCGCTATTTAGATTGACGAATTAGATAGATTGCAAATGCATTCCAATTTTATGGAATACTAAAAGCAATTTGTATCGATGCAACCGCGCAATTGTATCAATAGAGAAACTACACTCATAAGAATGTATAGAAATATTATTTTGATTTATAATATTGTCGCCCTTTAGCATCGATGCAGATGCACCTATGCATGACGACAAAATGTTTTGTAAGGCAATCGTAAGAAGTTAAGAAATTACATTTTGCGTAGCAGCTAGATCCCATTTGCATCGATACTGTATGGCGCTGTATGTGATTGTTTCACTTCAGTTCCGGCCTTGTCTGCATAAGTTGAGCGACGGAAAGAAGTCAGATAAAATCGTGAACTAAGTTATAGTAGGCGATGTGATCATGTTGAACTATCTACAATGTCTAAAGGCAAAGTAAGCTTCTGAATGAAATTTCATTTAGTGACGGTTATTTTCTGTCATTATTGTCGTTATATAACTCATATTTATAAAACAATTGTATTTACATATGTGAAACAAATGTGACTTGATTCTCTTTAGGATAAGGTGTAACTAGTAGGTACTTGCAATCTGATTATAATTAGGTCGATGTTTAAATGGGTAGATTTTCAGTAGGAATCCTAAATATTATTTTTCTATGCGCCCTTTAAGGGCTATTTAGATGGAGAGAGATTATTTCGTGTCAAGAAAATGTAGAAACAACACAGCTAAAGTCTCAATAAAGTTATCGTAAGATAATGTTTACATAGCATAGCATACAAAAACTAAAATATCGCCTACGATTGTGTCAAAACGAGATTTGCAATTTAGTAATCGCGTACAGCAAGAGCGAAACATATTAAAGAAATTCTTGCATAATACACACTCGACTTAAATACACACGGCCGACACCACTTTGAACCGTTTTGAGTACAAGTTTTCCTATTCAAGTTCAGTGATTGAGTTCTATTTACACGAGACTCTATGTATGGATGGTGAAGCGATTGTTGCACAGGAGGAAACGCGATAATCGGAAATGTACGAATGAAGAAACTATTTTATTTATATTCTTTCGAAAATAAAAAAGAGAATCTCTCTCCGCTTAAATGATCCTTTACCCTTGTAGTTAGTTTTATAAGGAAATTATATTCATGTAGAATCACTGTTTTCTATAGTATTTTACTTTAAGAAACATTAACTCGATATTTGATAAGTTTATAATTTGTCGTGAAATGTAGGGGACCTCTTTAGATGGAGTATAACCCTACGTAAGTATAGTTCGGCTTCCCGACCTCAACTTTAAGCAGTTGGTTATTTCTCTAGCTTAGATTAAGAAAACGAGGAAGCTAAATAAGTAATTAGATTGGGCTCGAAGATCTGCTGTAATTTTTGTCAATGTAGTAATAATACCGCTTCTAGTACCTTCCAACGAATGTACATCCATCCATACTTACATAATACAAAGGGACCAGTTGAGCCTTCTAAAGCTTGATTAAATGATCTTTAAATAAATAGCTCAATTGAACCAGCCCACTACCAAACGGGATTGTATCTACCTTCCAAGCAGTGTCTACAAAAATATTAACTGTATAATGTGTATACTAGATACATTATAAAAAACAATCTGCGCGCGGCGGTGATTCCCGCGGTTTTCCGGGATCATAAATAGCCCCTGTTAATCCAGGATATAAGCTATCCCAGTGCCAAATTTCACCCACACCCGCACCCACACCCGCACCCACACACACCCACACACACACACACACACACACACACACACACACACACACATACATACACACAAACACACGCACACATACATACACACAAACACACGCACACATATACCCACACATGCGCGCGCATGCGCACATACCCTCACACAAACACTCTCATACACACACACACACACACACACACACACACACACACACACACACACACACACACGCACCCATATACCCACATATGCGCGCGCATGCGCACATACCCTCACACACACACTCTCAGACACACACAGACGCCTTTCTATAAGTGTGATATCCTTAAAATAAGCTAGAGCCTTGACTACAATGTTCTGATAGACCTTGCCAAATAACTTATTCACACCTGTCATCATGTCACCTGCCGTTATGTAATCAGCTGCTTTTAGTTTTGTTAAAAGCTCATTATATAGGTACAAATTAATGAAACTAATGTAATATCCTCAATCCTTGTCTATGTATATGACATTTTGTCGCTGACTGTACTAAGATTGTGGCGCAAAAAAGTGTTAATAGAAAAATAAATTCTTTATTTATACATTAACGAATTTTATTATTCTTGCTTGTAAAAGACTTTAAAGTTAACCACATACGTGTGAAAAAGTAACCTTTTGAATAAAAAGATTTTCTGATACAAATTAAGTTTATTTGATTTCCCGCAAGTGCTCGTGACCTGAGGATGAGGAACCCTCAATCTGTAGGTACTTAAACTATACCATCGCAAAGGCCGTTGCAGACTGGGGCCCTGTGACAATGGTCGTAGAAAAAAAAAACAATGTTAACAATGTTAGGGTAAGTTTAGATCCGTGTGTTCTTATTTTTAAACTACCTGTTCCCCGCGACTTCGTGCGCGTGGAAAACATTTATTAACGCAACCTTAATAATTCGTTCTTTTTCTGAAATAAAAGTATCTTAAGTTACTCCTCATAAAATCACCATCCGTCAGTGAAAGTCCTTTGAAAGTTCAAATTATTTGGACCTAATATTGATGTTGTAATATCTGTAATTTCCAAACTACAAAACCGACGACCTTGAAATATTTACGGGACAATCTTTAAAGTATCTCCTTTCTAACGAAAAAAGAATGAATGAAATCGGACAATGCGTTAATGAATTACAATGAAGAACACATTTTGACTTTCATCCCCTCTCCCAAGGTAAATATCTTCAGTTACAGTTTTATTTTATGTATATTTAAAACGTAGGAAATACGTCTCTACTATAACTGAAAGGCCGGCAGCGCATCAGCATTGCCTCTGGTGTTGCAGGTGTATGACGGTGACCTTTTTCCATCAGGTGGCCTGTTGGCTCGTCTACTCATGATAATAATATATCTAGAAAAAAAGCGAACTGAATGAATACCCTTACCACTGAGTCCCACTGAGCTCAACATTCCACCACAGAGAAATGCAGTTCACGACTGTTGCTGTATCTCTCCTCTCATACTATTCCACGACGCTTTGAATTTACATATAATTTGATGGTACATTGAAATTAAATGTAAATTCAATAGGGGTACGTAATTCTGTATGCAGACAGTGTAAAAGAGTAGCAATTGTAGCAAATAATTTCGTTCGTAATAAAATTGATCGATGTTTTTTTATGATTGGTATCGATGTGTAAAGAATATCGACGGATCGATAATTATCCTACCACAACACTCACAATCCACTCTGTTATTCCTTTTATACGTATGTAGGCATACATAGTATATATCTGGTCTAGCTAGTATCTATGTGGTCTGTGGAATAGTACTGTATTTTAATTTTAATATCTGTGGAATACTATTCATGAAAAATCCATCCATCCATCTTCCTAAATTATTAAATAGCACAACACACTTGTGTTTGATACAAGTTCGCAGACAGCGAGATTTTGTTAATTGTACATTTTCTAACAAATGTCATATAAAGGCCTTTGAAGTGAAAACAATCACTGATTTGGTAAGACTTCCCTGTTAATTAAGTTATTTTCTTTACTATGTAATTTTGTTGGTGGCAGTTGGTTTTATTGTAATTGTGTTACGGAATATTTACTTAGGACGATGCACGGTCATATCATATTTCATGTTGTCCTTTGATATTGCATGCAGCGTTACCTTGAATCTTGAACTGGAAATGGATCACTCTCAAGGTTGGTTCCACCCTAAGAGTACATTGTACAGCCAACACAACCATAAACTAGCTGCTCAGTTGGGCTAAACTATCATACAGTCATCGACGTCGCTAAGGAAGGGGAGGGATGTAGTGGCAGCTGCACTCTAGATAAATTTAAATAAATCTACGCACTTTTTCCCAAGGGTTAGGCAAAACCTCAAGGGGCAGGGGTGATAAGTGGTGAGCTTATCACCCTTGATCCCCTTGGATTGTTGGCTGGCTTCACTCTTAGCTTCAGTTAAGAATCTAACACCTAATCCAGGAATAATATACCTCTCCAGACAGTGATGAACACCAATGCCAATTTAAAGAGCTTGAAGCACATATTTGATGTTATAATTTGTGGTATGGAACCTTCGGTGCCACTCTTAATCACTCTTGGCTGGTTTATGTGTATCTTATTCTTGGGTGTCATTTATAGACAATCTTTTAAGTAATCTGTTTTTTTGTCCCACATTAAATACACACTCATTTTTTTTATACAATGCTAATTGCCCTAAATGCTGCTGGTCAACCATCCTACCCTACCTGTTCATAATCATATTGGAATCACAATGAATTAGTGAGACTTAGATGAAATGGTTGACAAAAGTAAAGGCAAAATTGTGCCTACAATTTCACTACTTCCTTACTTTATTTAGTTTACCTAAACTCTAAATGATATGGTAAATAAATGTCACTCTAAACAAACCATTAATAAAGATTATACTAGAAAATAATTATCATAGTAATAGTAATATGTTTCATCTAATTTGAGTGTCCTCACAGTCCATTTGGTTGGAGCTCTATCATTTGTGCTGTAGGATGTGGGTGAGATTCCCATCTGGTTCAAACATAGACCACTATGAAATGTCTATAAATGTATTGTTTTGCATAGAAGAGACATGATTAGAAAGTGAATTTCAAATATTTAGTCACGTCAATCAGTGTACATTTGTTTCACATAGCATTTGGCTAGAGTAGGTATGTAGTGCTTTGTTCAACAGCTTAAATTCTAAGAACAAGCCATTCAATATTTAAATTTGCATTTGTATTTACAGGGTCACATGTAATGTTATGTAACTAAAGTATATTGCTTTGCCTTAGGATTGCTAATATAATATCTTTAAATCATACAATGCTAGATTTTTCTCAAGTAAAGTGTATTTTTCTTACCTACAGTTTTTATTATTTACAATAAAAATGTTCATTTCACAGACCCATTTACGGATTCAGTGTCATCCATTTTGGAACGGAAGGTGAGAGGTTGGCTTTTCGGCGTCTTTGAAGATATGCGTCGTAGCAGCCCTGTACAGCAGTGGCTGGACTCATTGCCCAGCAATGAACAGACTGAGCCAACAGAACCTCAAAGTACTGATGAAACAGAAACAAAAGTAGAAGCCCCATCCGATGATAGCAAAGCCGAGGAAACTCTCACAGGAAATACTGTTATTGAACCTGAAACTAGTAAGGTGGTTGAAGCAGATCAACCTAAAGATGTGGATGTTTTAGAACTTCCTAATAAAGATATGTGGAAACGCAAGTCTCTAGAGAGTGGTGTGTTGACCAGCACTCCACAGAGAACTCACAATAAGCGGCTTCAGAGAGACCATTCTATTCAGTCTGAAGGATATTCACCTAAGTTTAAGAGTCCTCTTTTCAGAGATCATTCACTTCAGGTTAATTATTATTATTTTAATTTTTTATTTTATATATAATAGTATAGACAGAACAAGCTTTTAGGGCCCACCTGGTGATAAGTGCCTCTCTGGATGAACTTGGCACAAGTTCTACTGCTACTTTTGGTTGCTCCTTTAGCACCACCCAGGGGGTATGTGCAAGGCATCAAAGGGTACACACAGATTTTGATTGGTCTTTATGTTGATCATTTCAGTAAATAAATTTATTTTTGCAGTCAGATGGCAGTGGCTCTAGTAGCAGCTCTGTCCTGAATGTCCTAGGAGCAAGGAAAGTTGATGCGGAATCTGTTCTTATTGCTCTTGGGTTCGGACCAAGTGAAAAGCAGCAGAAGCTACAAAGGATACCAGACCGTTTCTTGGCACCATCAAAGGTAATCTTGGTGTTGCAATTAGGTTGTTTTCTTTAAAATTGTTATTTTGAAATTTTTTGTGTTCTTCGATCTTAGTTAAAATTGTTATTTTGAAATTTTTTGTGTTCTTCGATCTCCATTGTTATTAAATAATTTAGTATTTGGAACAATTGTATGTATTATTGAACATTAACCCTTTCAGCTCAAAGGGATCAGCACCGAAAAGTTTATCAAAGATGAGCAACATTCGATGCGGATGCATGATTGTGGCGTGTTCGGATATAGAGGACTAACAGGTCGGTAATTCATTAAACTTTAGTTTTTCTTTATAAATGGGGGGTAAATTGGCGCTTTTAATATTGCGCTATAGCTACTTAAGGCACTATCAGCAGTCGAATCCCCAGTTTCGAATGAAGAGTTAATAAAAAACTTTGCATATTTGGTAATTTCTATTAGAGATTATAGCGACTCGCCTCATCGTGGGTGAAGCTGGTGAACCTGATCAGGTTTAAAATTAGTTTTGTGCCAACAGCAATAACTAATTTGAAGTCGCTTTTCGCAGTAAAATAACTGATAAACATAATAATATATATATATGTAAATGCTATATTCCCGCTAAAGCCTATTAGTTATTGGCCGCTATTGGCTTCAATGTGACTAATTAAATGATTTATACTTAGAAATAACATGTCAGATTTCCTGGAAAATATAGGTTGCTAGTAAATGTGAGACTGCCCATAGTGCCTTAATTATTAAGACTAAGACTTCATTGGACAAAGTTTATTACCACAGGGCTTACTAACCCCTCAACTTCATGGTTGGGGTCTAAATATACTAAAGTATTTAAGGGTTTGTTTCTGTCTTTATAAGGATGATGATATCTTATTCTGGATTCACAGCTCAGTTGGCAATAGCTGCATTCTGCGCTGCAGGTCTTGAGTTCGATTCCAACCCGAACAAACATCTTTGTTCTGTATATAATTTATATAATTAACAGACTCAGTCATCTAATTCCCATAGTACAAGGTATGCTTAGTTTGGGGCTAGATGGCGCTGTGTGAAATATTCCTAAGTATTTATTTATATATTAATTAAAGAATTATTTACTCAAAGAACAATAAAGCAAAAATTGTTTTTTAACTTTAAAAATGAGGATCAGTTTGACATTGCTAATATATCTATGGTTTTAAAAAGGGATATAAATATATATATTCTAGCTGCGCCCCGCGGGTTTACCCCCGGTTTTCGGGAAATTTTCGGCGCATCTTACTTAATTTTTGTCTTTCAAGAACCTCCTGACCATATCAAACACAACAAAAAAATAATAAGCGAAATTGGTCCAGCCGTTCACGCGTGATGAACCGTGACCAAGGGAAATAGGTATTCATTTTTATATATATAGATAGATATATGTATATATGTCACTTAGTCAAGGACTCACACGAGTCTGATTAGCTGCTTTTGGTAACCCAATAATTATTTTATTTAATGAGTGGTCTCAATTCTGTTGATATCAGAAAAATTAAAACTAAACGGCATCCATTTCGTTTATTGAGTAAACTAACCAGTTAAAAGAGATAACAATAATTTGAGTGGTTAAAACATTTAGTTTCATTTGATGCCAACAGAATCAATGACTTGGTCGCGCAAATCTTTGTGACCCTACGGAAGTGAGTAGCAAGCGGGTGCGAATGTTGATTATACTGCGTACTGCGCAGTGATTAACCCTAGTAAGCGCTTCTGATGGGTCAAAAACAATTCCGCGACCTATGCCTATTGCGATATAACACTGGAAGTGGGAATCTAATAAGCTTCTAATATGAATTAATGAATGATACTAACATTGGACTAACAGACCATTGCACGCCCGTGTGCCGCTTTATGAAGCCAGTATCGCCGAGTTGTCATAGATCTTATCAAGTTCCAGAAATCGCAGTACAGTGAGTATCCAAAAGGTACCTATAATAATGAACGTTCGTATGTATTAATACTATGGTATAACGTGGGTATGTCACAGTAAGTATAAATATAATATTATTATTTTAGTATCTAATTTAATAAATTTTATACTTTTCGGTAGGTACGCCTAAATACCCCATAGTATCTCCATGGTATCCTGTCCATTTGTTTGTCTGGAAGAAATCACTTATTGGTGATAAGGCCGCCTTTTATACTGTCTTATGTACGTTTTGTTAAGCCTATCATCTGATTAACAATAAAGTATTATCTATTATCTTTTTTAATCAATTATTGCTTGCAAAATTAGCTAACACCGGTATTATTTTGTTCATGTCTCACTGTCTTATTTATGAGACAGCGGCGTTGTGAGCTCGATGACATGTGTCTTATATTGGCCATGACGGTTAAAAGTTTGATTTGTGTAGATACATCGTGTTTGTGTTCTTAGTAGTTAGTTTGTGGTCTTCGTTGTATGGTCTGTATGTATTTACCATCTGCAATACAGGGAGTCCTAGTGCAGCGTTTTTTTTTTTACTCTGACCGTCTTCTACGACAAGAATCAGATCATTTAAACTTCCTCATTGCCAAAAAGTATATCTCTAGATATCTCTACAACTGATCATAATACTTTGTATGTAAATTCACACAAAAATAACGAGTTACATGTAATTGTTTGATAAAAAAATATATCATTGTTATATTTTAGTGTAATTATTTAAATTGTTTGAGCTTGTATTTGAAACGCTCGGGGCGTAGCTTAGCTGTTCTTTACAGATCATCTAAGTTAAGCAACTCTCGTTCCGGTCAGAAGTTGAATGGGTGGCCAATGGCCATTTAGTTGCATTAGAACTGACCGCTTCCGTACTTCGGAGGACACGTTACAATTAGGATTTAGACCCTGCTGTACTAGTCGCTAAGCCGTGTCGAAGGCCTTCTGGTAGCTAAAAAATCTCCGACATTAGAGTTAACCACTTACACAAAACAAGATTTGTTTAATTTCCCGCTCTTGCGCGTCCTCTCGCAAAAAGTAAATATTGAATATACTCAGAACTGTATTTAGGAGTCTAATCTAGAAAATGTTTTCAGTTTGATTTTCTTCGAAGTGGAACAAAAAAGTCTCTGTCAGCGACCAAGTTTTAGTTTTACAGTACTATAACATTTCCCGAGTATTATTGACGTGTCGCCTTATCAGTTGTTTGTTTCATTAATAGAAATATATATTGTTATCGCACTTAATGTGAAATTAATTAGTTTCGGTTTAGCTGTACCAGTTAATTTAATACCATTATTTTAAAAGTTCTAGCTGTTTTGGTATATGTCAGGTTTTAATAAATACCTCTTTGTTAAATTATGAAATTATATTTTGATGGCTCCGTAGCTTAGCCTTCCCTTTAAAGCGAAGCCTCCCGAGTTCGATTCCCGGCCGCAACATACTGATGAGCATGAAGTTTATCCTCGGATCTTGGTTATGTTTATGTCCATGCCTCCTGCGCCACAAGAAATCCTACTGTAGGGGTGTAAGTGTGTAAACGTTTCATGATACAGTTATATTAATATTAATGTTTATTGGAACAAGAACAGGTTACATGGCACAACTTAAAACAATGACATTGCTAATGTTTTAAAAACTGCGCAGCAAAGTCAGCGCCCGCCTCCAATACATAATATTACCAGTGTTGTAACTAAACTAACATAATAAAAATTATGGAAAAAGATACATAAATTAAAACAGTTACGTTAGGCATATATGGTAGGACTGAGACGATTAAAAAAATATTATTTTTATAGGGAATCCCCATGTGCCACCGTCGACAATTGTAGCTAAGATCATGGACTGCATCCTCCAGGACGATGTTTGCCGCGAAGAGGCGCTTATGAAAGCCAGGCACTCGATCGCGGATATGCGCAGCCAGTCTAACGTTTACGCCGCGATTCTAGCCTCAAGACTACGCAATATCTAAGCCAAAATATGTAAGTATTTATAATAATTAGCATAATATGTGCGTATTTAAGTTATTTTAGACGCGTTGTTGTCGTAGATGTGATTTATATAATGCCAGTTTGTTCGTACCGTTCCTGCAGTTACATTACTAATATGCTTCTGTAAATTATTGGACTCTTAATTAATGTCTGCCTTAATTCAAACTATGTTAATCCTTCTTTAGCTTTACTGAACCGGTTTGTATTAAAGTAAACATTAAAATATCTGAAACCTGAACACCATGCAAAGTGCATATACTTTTTGTGAAGAATATATTAAGAAATTAAATTTAAAATACGTTGAAATTTACATAGTTAAAAGAGTTAAGCCATTCAATAATTTCAGTTTTTTTTTAGTGTATTATCTTAAGTTTATTTAATAATATTACCTGGTAACAACTTACGATATCAGTATCGTAGTTTATAGGTAATGTAAGCTCAAATATTTACCATTATTTTGGATTGAGATGTGTATTTAATATGTTGTTGAAACATTAGTGTTTAAAAATAGAACTATTCAAAATAGTTCCGATTTCCTCGATAGATGTCGCTGACTGGTTATAAGAGAATTACAAAAAGGGTTACGTCTAAGTCATAATAACAAAATAGGTATATAAAACATTGTTTCTTTTTATTTCATGTTATTCTATAACTTTCTAATTATTATGTAATTGCTACTACTATTTGTTTATTTCTATTTCTAAATAATGTTCGAATGCTTCCCGACTCTTATTGGCCATGACATGACATTTCCTTTTCACTTCTTGTATATTTTGTAACGAAGCAGCATCATCTGTAATCATTAGGTATGGCAGAAGCTAATTATTATTAATATATTTGTAAGAAAATGTATTTTAAAATTAGCCAAGATTAATTATCACTTCTGTCATTGTTTTTAAATTGGTACTTAAATTGTGTAAAATAATTAAAAATAAAAGGTCAGTCAAAAGTATATCTTTTGCTGCCAATTTTTGTTTTAGATATTAAAAGTACTTTCTATTATGGGACTTTGGGAAGGTATGCGTTCAAATTGAATTGGTGACTGGACAGGGTAACTAGTTGATAAAATGCACTATTATTACGTTTTTTTTATAGATGGCTTTTAATAAAATCAAATTTTGTTAGATCTGTTATTATTATATTTATGTCACCTATAGGAAAACTGCATCTCAAAATGTCGTGGTCACAATCTCGCAAATGCATTTTTTTCTTTATCGGATCTTATATTTTTAGGTAAGTAAGCTAGATCTTATTTTGGAGTTAGTTTTTAAGTAAGTAATCTTTGAGACTACTTTTCTTATATTATAAACTGTTGTTTCACTATTAACTCTACATATCTTTATAAAAAAATGTGATCTTAAATGAAACATTCTAATTGTTTCATTATTTTTATTACTTATTCGACTAGTGTTTTAACTTTGTAATAAATTATTAGCCATGATAATATATTTATTAGACTTGTAAGGGAACAAATTGTAAAACCGAATAAATTGATATTTATCATAATTACTTGGCGTTTAATTTTGGAAGTCTTAATAGAAGTCCATAAATGTAAAGGACGAAATAATCATTTTGATAAGATTATTACCGGCCATTTAATAGTATTTCCTTTTTTTTTGTGTGAAATCTTGCCGAAAACGTCGTTAGTGGCTAAATTGCTGGCAGCCAAGCCTCAGAAACCAAAAATTAAAAAGAATAGAATATAAATGATCACAATTAATGTTGCTACAGTGCATGTATCAATGTGTATGTGCCTATTGAAAATAATAAAGCGCCAACGCATACGTTCTCGTTCTATTATTTTCAAGTATACATAGAGTATTCTATAATAGAATTTTCTAAATGACCACCACTACTACATGCTACTGGTGGTACCCAGGACACAAAGCAAAGCGTTTCAGGAATCGACCCTATTAGGCCGCGGTATCGCGGTAAAGGCGATCTAATCCGGTAGATACTTTGCTACGAGTATTATTGAGTCGAGTGACTTTACTAGAAAACTAAAACGTCTATCTCGGAAGCCATTTCTACAAATGTCAATTTGTGAGCGAGTACTAAACTAGCTGAGTACATAGAAAACGATAGTTACCTTAATATATTGTATTTAGTAGTAAGTAAGTTTGTTATACCACCCTCGGAATGCTTCTCTTCGTATACAGAACTTACGAAATTCGTCGAATCCGATCATAAATATAGAAAATGGTAGAGCCAAAAACCACCTGTTGAAAAAATATACTATGGATAATAACAGATGGTGTGACGTCGTAGACAGAATACAATGAGGTCTGCCCCCTCTGATTAAACTACGTGACGATCACGATGCTCTGTTCAGACCGTAACGACGAAGATGGAAAGGTTCTTATGTTCATAGCATTGGACTGGTTATTTGAGTTTTGTAAAGCAACGTAAAAAAAGTGTTTGTTTCCAATTCCTTTTCATACTTGTACAGACTGAAGCAGAAATTGTTTCGAAATAGCTACGTAACTTGTATAGAAAACAATACGAATATTTGAAATTTTTACCATCTTGCTCGCAAAGGATATGTTCGAAAGAAGCTGCTTATTCCAGGAGTATAGCACACAATCAACGAAATAAGTAGCTCAAAAACCAGCCCTATGTTCAACAGTTTATTATGCATTCCTGAAAATAAATGTACTCATAAATATTCCCTTATAGGTATATACGTATTGCGTTCTTGTAGATATTGTCCCTGAAGTATTTTAGACGCTTCATCTATTATTCCCAGAATTAAATTCAGCATAGCATGTTTGTTGTATTGTACAATATTATTATACTAGATGCACCCTGCGGTAAAAAAGTCAACATGCGACAATGGGAAAAACTGACAGATGTAGTGTTTTTAGCAAGTCAAAAAAAAAATTTTTAATATAAATAAAAAACCTATATGTTAAACCAGGGTATACCAGCTACCAGGGTTGCTGCTTCTTAGTATGTAAATAGTACTGCAAATTGCTGCAAACTGCAAGCTGCAGTAAAAAATACTCACCGACATGAAATATAGAGTTATATCTGGTTTTGCAAATAACTCCGTTCGTCATCTGCATAAAAACAATAGCAACGAAATACGCGGCTTGGGAAGCCCTCTCCACCTCCTTACGCTCGGCGTAAGTCCATTCTTGCCCGAAAGAATCTTCGACATCGCTGATCGCCTCGTTGTCCCATCGCTGCCTAATACCTAAGCGATAAAATACACCTTCAGTTTAGGATTTTCTGATGTGTTTATGGATATAAACGATTAACTTAGTTAAAGTAAATCTATATTTTAATAAAAAAGGTGAGATTTTTTTTAATCAGCTCCTTGGTAATTCAAAGTTAAGTAGTAATTTTAAATACATACTTAAATATTTGAACCATTTTAAAAGTAAATTAATTAAATGTCAGTCTCTTTAATATTTCACTAGCTATTTAAAATGATTATTCATTAATAACCGAATAAAATGGGAGGATAAAAGCCATGTTCAGCCATGACAATAAAGTAGGCGAACATTCCAGCAGCGAATTCAATCAGGCCAAGATGCCCATACACAAGAGCGATCATCTTGGAAGAAACCAAAGGTTCCGAATGTCGGGGCGGGCGTGCCATGACGTCAGATTCAACCCTTTCGTACGCTAGGGCCACTGCGGGCAGCATGTCGGTGCCGAGGTCTACACATAGAATTGTCATTACACCTAAAAATTAAAAACATACATTGTGAAATACTATCATCATCTCCTTTCGATACTTAGGCACATAATTATTGGTATAGTACCTACCTAAAGGCATTGGAATGGAGAATAGGATAAACATGAAAACTGGAAGAATTTCAGGCACGTTTGAAATGAGGATGTAGCAAACGGATTTCTTCAAGTTGTCGAAAATCTTTCTGCCTTCTTCAATTCCAGTCACAATTGTTGCAAAGTTGTCGTCCATCAGAATTATATCTGCAGTTTGCTTCGATACCTAACCAAGAAAAACTCTTATTTATAAAAAATATTAGGTACAGATTTTACTCATATATTCACCACTGTTACATGGAATACTATTATTGGAGTGAATTATTTCAATATCGTATTTTAACATGATTACTTGAGAACCGGTAATCCCCATGGAAATGCCGATATCAGCCTTCCGAAGTGCTGGCGCGTCGTTGACTCCATCTCCTGTTACCGCCACTACCTCTCCCCTACGTTGGCAAGCTTCCACAATTTGAAGCTTTTGAGTTGGAGATGTCCGTGCAAAAACTGAAAGAAACACAACCGATTTCTAGGAACTTATTATTGTCAACTTGATTTTTTATTGTATTATACTGTGTTGTTATTGTACCTATATCATAACAAAGGTTTTACCAATTTCATAATGCTTGTCTAGTGTCCAACTTAACAAGTCCGGTGTCATGTTCCTCAGTTCAGAGCCGGTGACGACGTGGCATTTAGGTGTGGAGGCAATCCCGACATCCAAGGCTATGGCCCTGGCAGTGGCGGGGTGGTCGCCGGTCACCATCATAACTCGCACGCCGGCAGCACGGACGCGCTGTATTGCTGACCGTACCTAGTTGATAACATATAGTGTTACTTATGGCGGGAACAACCTATCATCTATTCTATTCTTTTAATGGAGGACAGACAGTCCTCAATTTAAAGAAGTGTCTCTTGAGTCATAAGCCGTAGCGGGCTGGAATGTTCATAGAATGTATTAATATGGCTAATATCCTAACAAATAATGGGTAAAAATGGCAATCAGTGGTACGGAACCCTCAATATGCAGGTAAAAATCACAAATAGCCAGTTTTTATTTTAACTATTAGAGACATTTCTTTTGCTTAAGCTTATCACTGGTCTAGTGGTAGATTACTTACCTCACCCCGAGGTGGATCTATGATGCCCATTATACCAAGCAAACGTAATCCTTGTAAAGGAAAATTAACTTCATCCGTGTCAAACTCAAATCCCAAAGGGTATTTCTTGGAATCCAACATCAAATCAGCGAATGCCATAACTCTTTCACCTTTGAAAATGATAAACTTATTATTTGATTGATATAAGTAATTTTATGGAAAGGAAACCGGATTTATTTATTATTTATTTATTTATTTATTTATTTACCGGAACTAGCAAAGTCTTCGGTTATTTTCTCAGCTACATCTATGATTTCTTTTGAAAGATTAACGTTTCCTTTGCTTAATGCGACTGTAGAGCACAGCTTGATAATGCATTCTGGGGCCCCTTTCATGACGATAAAATACCGAGACGACATATCTAAATGTATGCTGACCTGTCAATCACGTGAAGACGTTGTATTTAAAAAACTACAAAATGTTTATCTTACTTTACTAATCCTAACTATTATTATAAATGCGAACGTCAGTTTGTTTGTTTGTTACGCTTTCACGCCTCAACCACTGAACCAATGGAAATCTATATTATCAATACATTTTATCTTCGTATTCCGACGGGAACGGGAACTATGCGGGTGAAACCACGGGGCGGCAACTAGTATTAAATAATGCGAAAGTTTGGACGGATGGCTGTTTGTTACTCAATCGAAGGGCTGAACGGATCTGAATTGGCACAGAGATAGATTATAGTCTGGAATAGCATATAGGCTACTTTTTATGTGTGCAATGTGCACACATAAAAAGGCCCTTAGGATGGCCAACCACGGGTAAAAGCGGGGCGAACTAGTCAAGCAATAGGTTATATAGATAAATAGTGACTGACTATCCTGTTCGGGCATTATATAATGTTTAAGCTTCTGTAAGGTTGTTTTTGGTCTGGTTTAATGAAAAAATTGAATTACTGTCCCTATTTACTGTTACTCCACGGTATCTGTCATAATTATCACGACCATTTTTGTTTTTGGAATAATACGCGAAGAGCCGAGATTCAATGTTTTTTCATCATTCATAAATTTCATTGGAAGTTATATTGTTTACTTGTTTACGTGTTAGTTTACGTATAGGTAGATATAATAGCGCTGCTTGAATAGCTTCGACATACCTGATACTTGTTGACAGAGTTAAATGGTATTTCAGCTATTTTGGGATAATTCATTCGGATTGCAGATGCATCACAATACTTGGAGATGAATCCTAGGATAGCTGATTCAGAGGCATCGCCGATTATAGCACCACCTGCCATGACACTGGCGTTGCTACATAGTGCACCACAAATCATCAAAGCTGTAGATGTGGGAATAATGGACTGAATTAAAAGTCGTTTAAACCGACTTAGGTAGGTATATACTTTTATTGTATGCCTTTACGCATTTCTTCATGAAATTTCTATAGGACCATCTTGGACGTACGAGTAGGTACACCCTATCAAATTAAATAAGAACCATCGAAATGGTCCACAATTAATTCCGAATTCCGAACCTAGTCATTTTATTGAAGTAGGTTAAACATCGAAATAAATCAATACCGTCTATAAAAAAACTACGTTAAAACACTCATACCTCTGCAATAGGATTCCCTGTGTCGCAGATGGCATGGATACACAGAAACACAAGACAAACACCCAGGACCCGAAAACAAACTTCATGCTCACCATAGAAAGTGTGCCCCGGTCGGGAATCGAACCCGGGACCATTCGCTTCGAAGGCAGTGCTACTACCAAGTAAGCCACGAAGCCTGACTAAAATACAACGCACAAGGCAGGGCTACACTAACTGAACTGTGAGGCCTTACAAAGTTTCGTTGCTGTAGGTACTCACGAAGGTTCGAAAACATCTAAATTAATTTACACATTCGATAAAACCAGTGGTTATGCTGTAATACATACCTTCATTCTTATGAAGTGTGTCTGAAATGAAAATACGTTTATAATTATTTTTGTGGGTATGATGATATTGAAGTGATAATTCAGTATTTTAGCTCAAACTTACTAGCTAGCTCCATATCATTCAGTGACAAAATCTTATTAGAAACCCAAATATGTTGAACAGTCATTTTGTTTTCTGTTAGTGTGCCGGTTTTGTCAGAACAAATGGTAGTACACGCGCCTAACGCTTCCACAGAGTCCAAGTTCTTAACTAGGCAATGCTTTTTGACCATATTTTGGGCTGTGAGCGTTAACGATGCTGTCACAGTCGGTTGTAAACCTGAAATGAAACAGTTCATTATCAAATACTCTATCAATTAATTTCAATTAGGTAATTGATCGTATCTCACTCTATGCTTACCTTCAGGAATGTTAGCCACGATGATTCCAATAACAAAAACAGATATCTGCATGAACGGATAGCCAAGCGTAAGAGAAGCAGCGGCAATAAATATACCCAAACCCAAAGCCCAAAACGACATGTATCGCACGAATCGACTCAGTTCTCGAGAGAGTGGCGAGGGGGATGGTTGTAGACGTGCAGCTAATCCGGCTACCCTGCCTAGGGCAGTTAAATCACCACAGCACAGCACTACACCTAGAACATATAAATATTATTAACATTATACTTTTTTCTATAAGTGGCTAACTCTTTAGTAGGAGTTTTCAAGCTCCTGAAATCCTATGTGGCTACGGCTAGTATAACGGGGACGCATACTCATATCAAATGGTCACCCATCCAACTACTGACCGGGCAGAGTTTTTTAATAAGCAAAAGTAGCAATTGCTACGGGTCCCGCGTATCCAAACCCGCCCACCTCCGCCTGCGCATAATTTTTAGATTTTTTTTATGTAACGAAATTGACGGGACGAGCCGAAGGCCCACCTGATGTTAAGTGGTAACCCATAACAACAATAATATGACTTAAGTCCTCCGCGACCAAAGTATGAGAAGACTCAAGTCGCACTCTATTGCGCAATGGAGTTGAATTTTTGAACATTTTATTAAAAAACAAATAATTTATAAAGGCTTACTCAGTTCAAGAACTAGTTTGCCTATAAAAACAGTAAAAATCGAACCCGCGACCTTCAAGTACTACAAAAATGATCCTATCATATACTCAAAACCAAGCGATAGCGCGTGCTAACTTGTCCTATGGCGACATCTAGTTTCAGGTGGTGATAACTAAAAGTTGAGAGTCTCCCGAAGGCTAAGTGGCTAAGTCGTATCTACGACTAGTATAACGGGGAGACACAATCAGTTTAAATGCAAGTAATCGGTCACCAATTACCGAGAGTTCCATAATTATGATATAATCTCCATATCTCCTAATTCCATATTATAATAGCTTGGTATTTTATTTTTATTATAATTAAATTTTTAATTCTCTTAAAACGTGCTTACTTAGTTCTTACTATTGAGCATTTTACGTTACGGATTAAGTATGAAAGTTGCGTAACTATGTATTTTTTTAATGTAACATATGTGACAGGACGAGCTGGAGGCCCACCTGATGTTAAGTAGTTAATTCCGCCCATAACAACAACAATGAAACGTCGACCCTCCCTGACTGAAGTATGAGAAGACCCAAGTCGCACCCCGCTGCGCCCGTCACGCGAGACGGAGATATTGCGTCTCATGTGCCTGTAATTTCACCGGCCCCCACACCTTTCCATCGGAACACAGCAATGCGAGCATTACTGTTTGGCGGCAGATTACCAAGTGTGGAGGCAATACTTCTCCGGCCGAACTTTGCACAAATTCTACTGCTATTTTTTGTTGCTCCTTAAGCACCACCCAGAGGGTACGTGAAGGGAATCAAAGGATACACACCTACGGACGCGAGCAACTGGACCCCCCATTATGCTCCGTAGAAATCTAATATTAGGCCATACTATTAAAATACTTTGTATAAATAATCCTAAGTAAATCGTTGTTGATTTCTCTAGGTAATTAAATGATCTATGAAGAATCTCAGCAAGCTTCATTAAAATCATACGATGCTATGCCTACTTAGCTACGCGCACTTCTCAACTATACAGGATGGTGAATGGTTGATAAGTAGATGGCATAACTATTAAATTAACATAATTATTATTAACAGATGTATTGGGCTAGAACTTAACATTAGTTCAGTGAAAATTAATGGACTTCGAATAAATACAAATATTGATGATAAACATGAAATTAATCTGTTTTGAACCATAAACTGCTGATATCTCAAAATGCATGAATCAAATATTTTATAATATATCAAATAGTTTGTTAAAAAAACCGTAAAAGTTGAAACGGGTATTCACAAAATAACACGAACTTAAAATAAAAAAATGTGCCACTTAATTTTAATGGTGTCCAAAACTCCAAAACTCTGTTACCACGCTTAAAAGTTATCTTCGTCTAGCAAACAACGATAATGGTAACGTAACTAACGCACAACTTTTAGTTACCACCATTTCAAACTAGATGTCGCCACAGGCCAAGTTAGCACGCGCTATCACTTGGTTTTGAGTAAATGTCATAATCATTTTTGTAGTTTTTCTCTGTAGTGACTTCTTGCTAAGCGCAAAGAAGGTCGCGGGTTCGATTTTTACTGTTTTTGATAGGCAAACTAGTTCATGAACTGAGTAAGCCTTTATAAATTTTTATTCGTTGTGAGATGAGAAATAAAATATTTACGAGAAATATTATATTTTATATAAACATATTAACATGAATTAATTTATAATATTTCTTATTCTTATTTTATTGTTATTGGTAGATAACTATTACTTCCGTCGTTGAGTCATTTAAATATGAAAGCCATGATTGATTGTGATTATATTTAACTTAACTATTAGAACCTTTTTTTTATCAAATTCCATAATATATTTTTTTTGTTAGGTTTTTACCTATTGCCCAACCCTCGACACATTGCGTAGAAAAGAATGCCACATTCGGTGATTCCAATATGTTTGGTGTTCCGTCCACATTCGAACGAGGAACAGCCACCGATTCCCCAGTCAGGGAGGAGTTATCGACCTGGAAAAATCGCATCAAACAAAAAATGAAATATTCTCTAAATGATCTTTAGAAATTGTTTCAATTTATTTCAGGTTTATAATTTTCGGATGCGGCCCGATTTTTTTTAAATTGCTTTGCTTAGTTTATTGCATCACTCCGCCACGCACCTCTTTCAAACCGGAACAAAGCAACGCGAGTGTACTGATACCTAGTACTTGGCTTCAGATATTGGTATGGTTGCAACCTCTTCTTCTCCGCACTACTACTTAATACTAAAATGCGATAAACATCATCAACCTTTTTTACTAAGGCTTAAATGAATACACGTCAGATGTTACAAACTTTGAATCCTTTACTATCGACGATACGGATATCTGCCGGAACCACTTCACCAGCCTTCACGTGAACTATATCACCCTTTACGAGATTGCTGACTGGCGTCTCGCGATTAAGGACACCGTCTCTCATACAGTTGGAAGTATATGGTATCATGCTATTAAATGTTTTCATTATCTGAAAAGAAAAAAATAGTTATGCGCTAGCTACCCGCCCCGGCTTCGCATAGGTGATTCGTAAATTTTTCATACCTTGGGTTACATCATTGCAGTTTTCGTAGGGATCTCTAATTACATAGATTCACTGAGTTTATGAATCAAAAAAGCGACTTAAAACAGTTTAAATTAAAAAAAAAATAACAAAAACCTCTGCATATTACTTGCATAAAAAAATTGTGCGATATTAAAATGTATCTTTTGCCCAAGTTTGAATTTGATTATCTTATGTCGACGAAAAATGATTAAAAAACGAAAAACTGTTTTTGTCGAAAAAAATAGAGGTTAGGTTAATAATAATGATGGATTCAAAAGTGATAAGTTTTAAGTTTGTGGAAAATCTATTTTCAAAAAAATACTTATAAGTAAATAATAACATCGATATGTATTGCTCCATTAAATAGAATTATCACAAACTTCTAAGCCCGATGGTTTAGAATACTTTCGCAAATATCTTGATTGAACATTCGAAGATGTATCAATCATTATGTTAGTTAATGAAGGTGTTAAAATACCTTAGAGCTCTTGAAGTTCTGATAAAAACTAAAAAGGCCGCAGATGAGATCCACCGCGATAAGAACACACCCCAGGTAGAGGTTGTCGCGAGATGGATTTACTTTCGTTGATGTTTCTATCAAGTATGCTATGATACAAAGTATGGCTCCGAACCATATGAGAATCGAAAAACCTGAAATTATTAATTGTTTACCCTTCCAAACATGAAGTATGAACTAGTTGCCAGACAGCCCACCTGATGATATATACGTAGGTACCACCGCCCATTACAATTACAATCATAGCTTAACTAATCATAAAAAAGCGAATGTAGTTTTGTTTGTTATGCTTTATAGCCTTAAATACTCGACAGATCATAGTGAAATTTAGCATATACGTTGTCAGGCGTACAGAAATGCGCCTTAATTTCTTGTTATTGGAATTGTAACAGCAATGCGAGTGCACCAATGCTTAACGGCAGAATAATAGGTTCCTTAATGAACTTGACATAGAACAGTTGCATCTTTCATGCCGCCTGAGGATTTTTACGACGAGTAGCATCGGTGTGTGCCAATGCCAACACATATAACATGATAAACGGTAGTTAGAGTGCCTACCTAATATGACACGAAGAAAGAGCAACAACTTTATTTACCTGTGCAAAGTGATTGGATCAACACTTTTTGCCATCCATACTGCGTCGTAGGAGTGAGCGTATTGTATCCATAGTACTCTAGAAGTTCTCGAGCTTTGACTGTGGCTAGGCCTTTGACTGGATCGGTATTGAGCTGTTCATATAGGTCTTCTACAATACGAGTACATTTTTTTTATCTTATCGAATGATAATAATGAAAGTTAAATGAGAATTATCTACCAAGTTAAGTTAAGTTTCCAGGTAAGTTAAGTTAAAGGTTCAACTTTGAAGCTAAGTTACAAACCTGCCAAGTTAAAGTCCAGGGTTCGATTCCCGGCTGAGGAAAATATTAGTATGATGCACATACATATTATTTTATGGTGTTATTAATTGTATACTTACTAAGCGGGATAAGATGCGTGTCAGTTTGTATCTCCTGTTTGAGCAAGTATAATCTGGTGTTGCTAAGAACTCTAGCTCTAAGGCCCTTAGTTCTACTAGGACGGAACAGGTCCGAAATAGAAGTGACGCTTAAAGTTCTGGAACGCATTTTGGCCATATTATTGCTTTTCAGTCATTAAATTAAACGTAAAATAAATCTGGTAGGTCATGAAAATTGGGAAAGCTTGCTGTGCTATGTAAATTTTTTTACATACTAGCTTTACTCGCGACTTCACTTCACCCTGATGGTGCTGGGATCATAGGATCATAGGTATCATCAAATCTTTGTTTGTTAAAAATCTCAGCCAAATCACCAAAGAACAATAGGTGCAAATTTTTGCTGTTATTGTTGGCTACTCGAAGCCAAAATTATATTCTTATATTAATATTGGGTTTGAGTAGCCAACAAGAACAGCAGTTTTTAAAGTTCTAGTTTCGAAATATGAATATAATAACAAAATCTACCTACCCTAATATAAGTAGAGTGTAGGGAAAACATTTCTACTCCACGTCTTTTAGCTGCTAAGATTGTCAGAACCACAGAATTAAGCTAGGAGAAAAAAAGGCGAGCGAATACTTAACCAACATGTGTTTGTGAGTTCCGTGTAATTACACTGCCGCCACACACACAAAGATACGAACTTTGTTGCCAGTCCAAACAGTGAAATGAATTTACATAACATAGCCTCGAACACTAGAGTTGTCTGTTCAACTAAGTCACAATAGACATAAACGAATATTTACGCAAACTAGAATGATATAGAAACAGCTTTTAAAATAAAAATATATTGCTGGGATCGCCCTGTTGCGACCCCCAAATAGCTAAAGAAAACGTCGTAAATGACAGTTGCTTAGGCAAAGAGAAACCAACATTCATACATAATAGCAGTCATACTTTCGCATTTATATTATACATATCTTACAATCACGCTTTTTGTGTCTAACACCCAGTCACATATCTCATAGCTAAAACCTTTTTATTTTTAAACTACTATTAATATTTATTTTATAGCTGGTATTATTAATATTATTTAAAGCAGTCAAATAAAATTGGCAGTGAAATTCACGTTAAACTTATTTATTCACAATTAATTAGTTCCACTATATACATATGTAAGTACACCCAAATAAACTAGATCACTGATTAATATAATTATATTAACAAAACACTTGTAGAATACATACATAAATCTAAGATTATTTCATATAGAGCAGGTTCTGAACTCATTTAGGTTTATTTTAATTGAATTATTTATTTATGTTAAATATAAATCAATTCTCACTCAAACTCGAAAACCGATGGCTTGACCGATTTGGCTGATTTCTATTTTGTTGTGTTCGTAATAGTCAGAAGGTTTGTATAATATAATTTTTTTAGAAAATTAACGAGGTATGTCGGTAATCGTGAAAAACTGAAAATAAATTCTTCTATTGGATTTTTGCCCAAGTCATCGTTTGACAGCTGATATTCAATCAATAAATGAAAACATCTGCTGGGTCAGATAGCACTTATATATATAGCTGGGAATGTTGGTATATATGTAACTATCAAAGCTATGGATATAATATATATGTATATGCAAAAATATAACATATTCATTGGCTGGTCATCCACATCTTCTAAATATATAAACATGCTATCATGCACCACACATTCCCATTTAGGGACCCATTAATATCACTATAGCAAAAATCATAATAAGGCTAGGGGAGTTGTTTTTGTTGCAATTAACTTATTTTACAATAAAAATGGATTAACTTGAACCTTTTCACAAATAAAGCCACATAAATGATTTAAATGTTAAAGTATTCAAAGTTTACTTCTACCACTGGATTCTCTGAGTTTAGCAGCCCAGATATCAGTGAGACATTTAATTTCTGCTTTATTAACACTCAATAGCTCGTCCTGCAAAACTCCCTTTAGAAGTTTCTTAGAGAGAGACATTGAAGTGACTGGCAGTTTTGACACTTCAACAATTTTGTCCCACACTTTGCTTTGGATCTTTTCTGGTTTGTATAAACAGTTGATGAATCCCCAATCAAGAGCTTCTTTTGCAGACATTTTGTAGTTGTACAGTAACATCTCTATTGCCTTAAATTAGAAAAAAAAAACATGTTATCATTTCATTGTGATATATGATTATAGTTTTAAATATCATGCTTATATAATCTTTGGTGATAAAGAAATTTCACTTTGATATGATAGGGAAAACAATATAAAGAGGCCATCAGATTAATCAATTTGTATTTCAATTTGTTATTACCTTTCTTTCCCCAATCAATCTTGGGAATGTGAATGATGAGCATCCTTCAGCGACAATGCCCAATTTAGTGAAGGGTGTATAGAAGTATGACTGAAAATATAGTACTTGTTTATTTAACTAACTTACACCTAGTTTTACCCGTGCACTGTAATGGTGAAGGTAAAATACATGAACACAAGTAATTGGACATTGTTCGTACCTATTAGGTATAAATAAATGTTAGATGACTGCAGCCTAGATGGTAACAGTCTGCATTTAAACCAGGTACAATGCCAGCCGATCCTAGCAGGATTAAGTCTTAAGTCATAACTAGTGTTTCTCATTGCCATCTGCAATATAGGGAGTCCTATTGCAGGGTTGATAGTCTGTAAACATTATTATTTTCAAATAAAACTTACACTTTCAGAAGCAAACACCAAATCACAGAGTGCTAATGTCGTAGCAGCAATACCAATAGCCGGTCCATTTACAACAGCAACCAACAATTTAGGAAATGTAATGAATGCTTTGATGAAATCGTGTAACAGTTTGTAAAAGCCATTCTCTATGGGGGATTGCAATGCAGCCTGGCCGAAATCGTTTCCGCTGCTGTAGAAATCTCCTGTGCCCGTAATGACCAATAGGGTTATATTATCGTCAGTAGCAGCATTGTTTAAAATGTTTATCACCCTTGAATACATGTTTACGTCAATAGCATTTTTGCGGCTCGGTTTATTGTACTTCACCACTTTGATACTTCCTTCTTGCATTTCAATTATATTTTCAGAGATATCCATTGCTTTGATAGTTTTACTCTATGTTTCTATCTTATTTATTTTTAATTCAACTCGTACTTGCTAATACAAATTACAAAGTACCTACAATCAACAAATTTGAGAGTAGCGCACAGACAGGTATCACATTATTAATTAGTAGTAAGCACAGACAAGCAAGACAGACTAATTTTATGTACGAGTACCACCGTCCACAGATAACTTTAACGTAATGATCACAACTAATCTAATCACAAATTATCAAGTGTGTAAATGAGTGGCTGATTGTTATGTGATAATATTATGCGGTGATAGTTGCAGATGTTATTTCTCTCAGAAATATCTATTATCTGCAGCAACGATAATTATGTCTATTTTCAAAGATTAACACACATTATCGAAAAATATATTCCTTCAAAATTATTTTAAACATATTTTTTAATTAAACTATTATTTACATAATTTTTTACTTTTACATAAATAAGGCAATTGTTTTCTGAATTATCTCTAAATAAAAACTTCTTTACTATACAATTCGGATTAGTAGTAGTAGTTATGTTTTAAAATTGGGCGCAAATCAATCGAGCTATTAAACCGAGTTACTGAACGGCCATGCGTCAACGGGCGATCGTCATGCGTACAAACTGAACGCACTATGTTTGACATTTTTGTCATTCCCTGTCTAATTTGACCTCTTCGGTCTTGTATTGCCGTCTGTCGTCTCACTTTAATTCTATTTCCTATCCTCCGGTTCCCCAGACCAGCTTACCGTAATGGATTTCCGTATTATAATTTAGGCATGATTAAATTATTTCCTCATATATTTAGATACAGAAATATAAATTGTTTTGATAGGTCTGTTATTCTCTGTAATGTTCTATCGTCAAGTGATATAGGAAACTCTCAATTAAATAAAATGTTCAAGTCCACTGTTACCAATCTTCAAGAAACCACTGCAGATCAAGTTCAAGAGTTTCTGAATTCCTTTGACACAGTTCTAACAGATTGTGATGGTAAGATGTTAAATAATTCTTTAACACTAAATTGCATATCACTTTTACTGCATACTAAACAAGATACTTTTTGGTTATAATTTTGGTGGGGCAGATACCACACTGCATTAAATCACAACAGTTACTTTACTACTATGCATTTTATTTTTAGGTGTGCTCTGGATTGACAATAACGCTATTCCTGGGTCTGCCGATGCTATGAACTATTTACGGAAGATAGGAAAAAAGATATTCTATGTGACCAACAACTCTACCAAAATTCGTAGTGACTTTGCCAGTAAAGCACAACAACTGGGCTTTATTGCTAGCCAGGTATGAAGTTTAAATAAATCAAAATGCAATTGTTACCTGCTATTTTTGACATAATTACATGGATATTTACTCATAAAACTTACACTTGCAGGATGAAATATTGTCTACAGCATACTTAGTAGCACATTACTTGAAAGGAATTGGATTCACAAAGAAAGTATATTTACTTGGCTCTAATGGCATTGCTGAAGAGTTGAAAGCTGTGGGCATAAGACATTTAGGTGTTGGAGTAAGTAATGCTGTTAATCAATAATTATTTATGCTTAAATACTACATATGTAATAAATATATTTTTCAAATATCTTTTACAGCCTGACCTTGTGCAGCCAGACTTCAAATCAATGAAGCCATCAGACTTAGACCCTGAAGTTGGTGCAGTGGTGGTAGGATTTGACGAGCATGTCAGCTACCCTAAGTTCATGAAAGCTGCTTCATACCTTGCTTCAGAAGAATGCCTCTTTATTGCCACTAATACAGATGAGCGGTTTCCAAAAGGGGGTTCTGTTGTGGTCCCTGGTACAGGGACTTTGGTACGGGCAGTTGAAACATGCTCCGAAAGGAAGGCTCTGGTTTTGGGCAAGCCTCATGCTTATGTAAGGAAGTACTTGGAGTCTTGTGGACTAAATCCTTCTAGAACTTTGATGATTGGCGACAGGTGAGATCCAATTGGTTGTTTGGATTTATTTTCTGTCTGACTCAAGAACCTATACAGTCTTGGCATGAATTAACCTTTAAACTGTCATGGTCTAAAATTGATGATACTAAGAATAAATAAGGTAGTATAAAGATCTACAAAAGTATAGCCATTGTAGCAAGTTTTGCAAGCAACGTTACATTATTTCCATCTGATGCGGACAAAGTTTAATATTGGTATGATTGATTCTTAGGTAGGTCTATCCCAATAATATAATATTAATTGTAAAGCTATCACTTGCTTGAAGAAACAAAAGTAATATTTTTTACCAGGTTTAAGAACAAAATCATGGAAAATCCAAAACAAAATAACAATTCTGTTAATGAATCATTAACAGAACTGTTAGATTAAATATTAACTTTTTAATTTCCAGGTGCAACACTGACATAGAGTTAGGAGTTCGTTGCGGATTCCAGACATTGCTAGTGTTGTCAGGTGTAACCTCACTCAAAGATTTGGAGAAGATCCGTCACGAAAAGAAATCGCCGCTGCCAGACGTAGTCTTGCCAAAGTTAGGAGATTTGCTCTCTTTGGTGCCACCTTCATAGAACTAGTTCTAAGAACAAGCGCACATAGGTCAATTTTAGTCACAATTCAAAAGTAAAGGCATTGATTTTAAGTTAAACATTGAAACAGACTTATTTTTGGCAATAGATGTTATCTACTGAGTCACCTAGTGCATGTTAACTATATCCTGTCTATATTTTAGATCTATTATGGTGTGAAAAAGATATTAAGTAGTTGGACTCTTTCCTAAAACAATATCCCATCATCATGTTTATCAAAATCTATAGATATTTCAATATTTACATTGTTGAAAGTAGATGAAAATAACATAAAGTACGGGAATATGGCATCATTTTCGGACAAGAAAAATAATGTAAAATGACAGGACGGGTAAGACTATTCCCGAAAATCAAACTGGGTCTATTGGACGGCATGGCCTAGCAATATTTAAGGCTAAATATATTAGAAAAAAGCCACAAATATATTTAGAAATTTTTACCCACTCCATTTTTGCTCTTTTTGTGAATACTGATTTGCTGAATTTTAATTTTTGTTTTTAGATTTGTGGGAATTTGAGATCATTACTTCATCTGTAACAAGTAACGGTCATCTTTTGTTGTGATAAACCTTTGATTTTGAGGGGTGGTCTTATTTACACCATATAATATGATGGTTATATTGTTATGTGTCCCAAAATGCGGCCTCACTTTGCACATATGATTAGGTAGATGCTATTCAATCACATTTCAGTATGAGACAGTATTCCATGAAACTTTTTGATGACTAGATTCTGATGAATTTTCTGTTATTATTTATTTTTCTATGTATTATCACCCCATATTCATAAACATTCCATATACCTAGATAATTTACTTACCCACCCCAAAATGTTTCTTCTACCAATCCAATAAAGTTTTGTTGTAAAATAAAAACAATGGATGTATAGCTAATTTTACAGACTGTTGCAAGCTGAAGATTTTCAAATCTGAAGCTGAAGATCTTGACTTTAAATTTTAACGAAAAAGACAGAACCTCAATGGGGTCCTAGGTGTTGATATAGAATGTTTATGAATAATGTAGTTATGTGGGTAAATATTCTAAGTAAAACACTTCCATCTAATGTAGTGTTACTGCCAACATAGTTGTGTACATTAAATGTACAATGTATATTTTTATTTTCCTGTGATTTTTTAAATGGCTGTAAATATTATTGACCTAATTTATTAACTGTTGTTGCCCGAGATTCATTGTTTAAAATGTTTCATATACATTGTTGAATCTTTGAATGTTCTTCATGATGCAAAAAGATGAATTAGTTGTAGGTATATTTTAACGTTATTGTTGAATACACATAGGAGGTAAAAATGTTAACTTAAGAGCTTCAATGGGAACATACTCAACTAAAATAATGTTAATATTTATGTTAGAAATAGTTTTATATGTATGTTTATGTGTACCTGAGATTACTTAATTGATTTAAACCTCCTGACGACTTCCCAACTATCTATCCCAACTACCAAATTATATTTGCCCCCTTGTTGTATGTATAAGAGTTATCAATTTTTTACTCCCTATGATGTACCTACCAATCCATTAATGTGACCGATCCTTTCACTAAATTGATTTATCAGTTGGTTGTATGTACTATTGCTTAGTACTAAAGTGTTCATCCGTTTTTATATCGTAAAAATTATAATATTTACTAAATCTTCATACAATAAATGCTTTTATAGATCTTTCAATGTTTATATGACACTTTGTTCTTCTTTTACACAGGAAATATAAAAATGTTTTATAATACGGTACCACCGGTTTTCATAATACGGTACGGTACCAAATGTCGAGGTACAAATTATAAGATAGTGGTTTGACTGTTTTAGTTTCTGATGAACTTTCAGAATAAGAGAAAACACTTCGCAAACAAACCGACCAAGTGTAAGCTGAGGGTTCGGGATAGAAGGCTGGGAGTTGAATATTCATTGTTATCAAATCAACTTACACCAATAGGTATTCTGTGAAGGTCACAAGACTAAAAATAAAGTCCTTTGAAGATACTTAGGACAGAGAGACGGATACTGGTAACTTAAACACCAGAGAAGACGAACGTTGTAGGCTTACATTTTGGTCCTATATTCAACTAACGGAAAATTTACTTAAATAGAAATGTGTTAAACATTTTTAAGATACAAAAAGTAGATTATTAATTTACCTAGGTTCCGTCATCCGATACTTGAACATAGAAACTTGACGTTAGTGATTACTTGCACCATTTGGGTACGAAACTATGAAAAAGCATACCTATATAGTAAACTATTGGCGTACCCCGTAACTTATAGGAATCTTTCTTGATTTACAAAAGATATCGCACGAATCAATAATCTGAAAATCGTTAGATATTATGTACGTATGTAGGTATATTGTTCACATTCTTCAGTGAACGGTACGGATACATAGGCACATAACCTACATTTTCTATTGCTATGATTTTAGAACGCCTACTAAGATCATACAAAAATAAAATGTAGCCCACTCGGCAGCGATTGGGCTGTCAGATGTAGGTAGGTTAAGTACGTATTTATGAATCGCATAACTCTGTTTATAAATATGGAAGCACCTACATTTTTTCATGTATGTACAGTCTTTGTATGTGACTAATTCTTGCAGAAACACCGGAATAAAAAGAGTAGGTATTCCTATAGGGAGAAGTACTGCTACCACACTTGGTGATCCGCCGCCAAGTATTAGCATACTCGCGCTGCTGTGTTCTGGCGAAAAGGTGTGGGTGCCGGTGCAATTCCAGGTGCATGAGACGTTATATTCCTAATTTAGACTGACTGGTGAAACGCGATGAGACTTTGATTTTTACAAACCGTTGCATTACTATCGTTTAGTGGCGCCAGTAAGCACTTTATATCGATGGACCGCCAACTCTATTACAAATGTTAAAAATTTCAAAAACAATTGTTTCATTAGCTTTGCTCACACAGGTCTCTACTAAATTTGATATTCTATTTGTAGTTTTTTGTCCCAGCATTTCAGATCCAGCGAATCGGTTACTTTGGCGTGGATGATAATTAAACTTTCATACTTACATATTTATTATATGTATTAGTGGAATATTGTTTTAAATCTACGAGTCGATTAGTCTATGTAAATAATGTCGGGCTACATGACGTACCTACCCCTTTATACAATGTTTCCTGTTATGGTTTACGGGCGCGATACTCAATTATTTTATCAATAAGTCTCCCCTCTACTATGTCCAATTCACTCCTGGAATAGCGGCAATTTTTATGATAACCTAAGACACAGAATATGAAATATATGTCAATTGAATGTTACAAAAACCATTCTCTCGAACTTCAAATATTTATTATGATTGTTAATGCTTAACTGTAATAATGTATAGGAATAGTTGGTTGTCTATGTACTCATAAAAGCCTCATTGCTCTGCATTTAACTCTGCCTTATGCGCTGTAGGACGTGGGTTTGATTCCCACTCAGAACAAGCATTTGTTTGATGAACATAAATATTAGTTCTCTTAATATGTGTCTATTTACAACAAAAAGTACCTACTATCTAAAGTATTCTAATTCCTATAGCACAAGCTATGCTTAGTTTGGGGCTAGATGGCGCTGTCTGAAATGTCCATGAATATTTATTTATAACTAGTTGCAAAGCATAAGGATTTAGTTATTGATTTAATCACTCGTTCGAAACTTTATAGATCAACATAGCACGTTAATCAACATAGCACGTTTGTCTGATCTGAGACTGATCGTAAAGCTAAAAATAATGTTCGACTCTTGGTTTTTTTCTATGCGTGCTTTATTAGATCCATTGCATGTGAAAATAAGACGCATGCGTGCAACATTACAGTTTCCTTGCGAGGGCTTGGCTTGTCAACATTTGGGCGTGCGTTCATCGCTCGCTATCGCATACACATTTTCGTTTCGCGCCAGTATCAGAGTAACCGCGAGACGCGCACGTCGTGAAAACGATTTTCCTACAGTCTATGTGATCTCATCTCACTAACTGAAATCCTGTAAATTGACGTGAGTCTTATTACATTTTATTGATCTATCATCATCAATTGTAAGGCGGTATTTTGGAATCAATTTTCATTTAAATCATATTCTTGTATTCCTGCTTACGGAAATACTTTACGATACAGACTGATATTCTAGTTGACAAATGCATAAATAAAAAAACAAATTATGGGGATTTTAAACTGATAATTTGCACTGAAACCATCTCAAATTGGATATTATTTCCCGGCCTAACACAGTGCTCATCCCATTTTGTTTGACGAACGAAAACAAAGAACTTGAAGGGGTGGCTCAGTAGGGACGCCGGTCGGAGCCAACTTCCCCCATAGACATAGTAGGTACCTTAGTGACACTCCCTTATTTATTTTTATGGAGGATACAGACTGAAACGTCTGGCATTTCATTATGTGGAATTATTTATGTTCTGGACTTTAGAAGACTGATTATAACGTTATCTTATTTTACAACAGTACAAACGTACTACATTTTGATATTTTCAGCAATTTCAAGTTTTCAGTTTGACCATGAATTAACAGGTTCAGTAGAGTGACAACATTCAACCTTGTTTTTGAATGTATCAAACAAAGGCAGGCTGATAATGAGTTATTAGTGGTTTTATTAAACGTTTTCTGACGATAGTACGTTATCTGTAGTGCCTATGTTGAGCTGCACTCGAAATTTCATAGTATCTCGTTTTACGATATCAGAAATAGTTACGGTAGTTGATCACCATAGATTCTTGTTAGATGACGTTTCTAGACTCTAATTAACAGTAGATTTATATTTTTAACACTGTTTGAAGCTGACGTGGTTTTATATAATAATTTTAAAAGTCATCTCTTTTCTATTGTTTTAAAATAAAATCGTTTCTGTCTCTCTTCAATGATTTCTTTAATGTAATTCTTTACTGAAAGACGCTAACATTGTGGTTAATTGACGGCTATGCGCTCATCTTGTGACGCCGTAAATCATTATAGTTTATTATCAATCTTGAAATTAGATATTTAAATATCTAATTTGTAACTAAGTTTCCACGCAAAAGTAATTGTTTTTGAAACGAAGTTGCAGTCCTGTATTCGAGAGAAAGGCTGATTTTTATTATTCAATAATGAAATAAGATGTTTAATTTCCACCTAGCCTTCACAAATATTTCAGTGACATCTGCTTTTAATTTTCCTTGTTAAAGGTACCAAATTTCAAACAATATCTCACATACTTGTGTTGTAGAGCTATATCAATTTTTTATAAGTCACGCGAAGTGCGGAAAGGAACTTATAATTAGCATAATTAGCAAAGGGTCAGTGAATGTAAGATAATAAATAATTGTATGTTGCACTACCATAAATTAAATATTTTGTCAAAGTATGTTGTGTTAAGATTTCGCCTACATTGTTAAAGGTAGCCAGTGTTAAAGAATACCTGTGTTATTTTTTTTTTACATTAAAAAGAAAATCCTTTTTGGTACAGATCCCTTTGTAGGCCAGTCAGAATCGCACGTAACCTGTTTATATTTGTGCGTAGAATTCTAAGATTCTCAATCTAAGTATCATATTTAGAAAAACAATCATTTTATCAGAGATTTTCATCCCATAATGCTGTTTTGGTTTTATTATACTTATAGGTAGGTAGGTACATATTATTGCAATTTCAGTTAGAATGGTTGTGTGTAAAGATTCGATGGCGACCTTTAAACAGTGTTATTTAGAGGTCACCTGTTTGAATTCGCTAACGTACTATTTGTATAATAAAACGTGATGTCATGAATAGCTCACCTCACAAAGAAAAATACTAGAGTTAGACATGAAAAAGATTATGTCCTAATTACATAATCTTTTTCATGTCTAACTCTATATTCATAAAACGGTAAATATAATTATAATAACTTTTTGGTAATCATCGTTTTGCCCTGGGTGTAATTTTACTGACCCCCAGCTGAGCTTTAACTGAGTTATTCGTGTGTAACAATGGCGGCGGCTCACTACTTGTCACTCATTCCCATAATCACTAAGCCCATAATTTGAAAAATGTCTGCCTGGCCAAAAGCTCTGCTTAACTCTTCGGGGAAAAAGTACTGAATGTATTTACTTACCTATAACTTTTAATATATGTATGTAGGTAATAAATAGGTAGGCCATAATTATGAGAAACGCGTTTCAGCCCAAGGGCATTTCGGGAATGAACCAGCAATTTTATTACAATCAGGCCCCTGAAAATAACCATAGCTACATGTCATGCTATAAATTACTTTATACTATTGTGCAGGCCCTCATTTTACGAATACGTGATTTTTGATTACCCTACAAACGAAATCACGCATTATGGATTGATATCCCTCTTGTATTTTGTTTTGTTTAGTTGTCTAGTGCAGGTGTTTAGCTTAAACTTGTTACATGTAGCATATGGTGTTATTCTCAAATTGTTTTGAACTAGCAACTCGCCTCGGTTTCGTGTACGGGGCTAGTATAGTATTATAACATCTCGAGCGGGTAGAAGAGCATTTACGCCTACATTTTTTTCTGTGTGCCTTCGTTTTTTGGTGAGTTAGACTAAAATGTAACTAATGTTCATCCTACTTGATGTATTGTTTTGTATTTTATTTCCTCGACCGGGTGGCGTGCGGTCGCTGAGTTTTATCCGCGCAAAAATTGAAGTCACAAAAACTATTGTAGATAATAATTGAAATACTGATCCTAATTGTTTGACATAAATACAGTATTAATCTAGATTTCTTTAAAAGTATTTTCTAACTTCTAAGTATTTATAATATTTTCTAAGATTTTTTCGTTATTCTAAGAAAAAAATACATAAGTACTAATAGCATTGCTATAGTTTAATAGATCTTTTAAAGAGGAATATATCCGTATTAAATTGTTTTCATATAATCTTATGGATTATACCTAATCCTTCTTCATAAATCACTTCGTCCGTTTGGTAGCTTTTGAGTTTATTTCGTTCAGACAGACAGACACACGGCGCGGCGGGGGATTTTATTTTATGCTGTTACGTAATGCTGAAATAAAGTCTACCATTAAGTCAATGTGGCCTTGTTGCAATGTTAATTTCATTTCCATTTATTTATACTAAACAAATTTTCAGAATTGTGTTGGAGTTATACAAGTTATTAAAGAACATACCTACAAACAACTACAACATGAAGACTAAACACGTAAATAACAATGCCAGTTAAGATTCTATAAGTCGACATCAACTCAAATACTTAGTTAAAACTAGCTGTAATATATACAACGAAATACCCTTCCTTCACACATTTTAGAATACAGAAAAATCCTAGTAATATTTATAGAAGAAGAATAGTTAAGATAATAGTTCTGAAAATAACTTTTTATCCGAATGTAGGTACATTCAAGAAATATTGAGATTTGGCAACCTTTGGAGTGGTCTGACTTTGACGATATAAAGCATATACAATACAATACGTACTTACGCCAACTTAAGCTGTGCCGTAATTTCAAAGGTTCTTGTACATTCCGGGGTTTATTTTGTTTGCACTTAATACGGAGGTTTGTGGTGTCTTTAATTTCTTAACTACAATACCGATGACCTTGAAATATTTACGGGACAATCTCCAAAGTATCTCCTTTCTAACAAATAAAGAATAAACTAAACGAATTAGAGAATGAAAATAATGAATTACAAAATTAATGATTATTTTCAGTTCTACTGTCCTATCTCGTAGTATGAATTCAGATCATGCTAAGTTTCATTTGTATTAATTCAGTAGTTTTGGCGTGATGCGCGGCCACGTAAAAAGGACACAAAAAAACGAAAAAAAAAAAATACAACTTTGGCTTCAGTATCGATTACACAGATACATCAAATTTTTTTTTTCAAAATTTCTTTTATGTACGGAATTGGACTTACAGTTTTACAGTTTACAGTTTTATTTTAAGTATAGAGATGTAAGACTATCAGGGAAAGTTTAAATGGTAGCTATAAACTCTGGTACTTCGATAAACTTGGAAGGCCATTCACATCTGTCTAGTTTTCGCACGCTACCTCGTTTTCCAGATTTCCCTCCATTTGTAGTAGATACGTAGGCCCGTCGCTATTTAACTTTTTTACGAGCTTTCGCTTTTACTTCACAATTCAAGCTATCTAAAGAAAAACTGCATGCCGGTTTATGGGAATTTAGAGTTGATGTGATTTGCGTTAGGCTGATGCCCGCTTTAATATTTGCAATTTACTAAGATAACTAATTATTTAAATATGTTTTTGTTATTAAGTTTCAAATATTAAAATATCGGTTACATAAAACATGCTAATTGCGGAAACTTTTTAGACTGATAGTAATGAAACAGCTTTTAAAATAAAAATATATTGCGTTAAGGTTATATGCGGCCTATCGCAACATTCGTAGCTAACCTAAAAATACAGCTTACACAAAGCGGAATGAACTTGTTTTAAGACAACAAATACAAATTTTAAAACCTATGAAGAAATTAATATTCCGCCGATAAGCTTGTTCATCTTTCGTGTGTGTGAGATACCAACTCTATCATTGCAGTAGTTGGCAGGTATACCGACTGGTATAGCTGAGACCGATGCTTTAAAATGCCCTCCGAAGCACTGAAGTTCTCACTTAAAGAACCACTAAACGGTCACCTAACAAGTAACTGGAGATTGAACTTGATGATCATATATTCTTTACATTTTATAACAACAACAAGCCAATTGTAAAACCAATCACGTTCGCACTCGCACATAATATTAACTCATCTATTGTCCCATTTTTGAAGAGCGTACCTCTACTGATTATGTAGATAGGAAGGTGTAGAACCTCTGGTATTGCAAACGTCCATAAGCTACGGTAAACGCTTACCATTAAGTGGACCGTGTACTTGTTTACTCGTAGTAAATGCAATGTCAATTGTGCTCTGAGCTCAATTGAAGCTGCATTTATTTATTTATTGGATTACCAACGAAATATATATAGACTACAAAAAAAAACTACACTTTTTAAGCCAATGTGCTCCCTCAATTAGATCAATCCTCAATTAAAACACAACTAGGCACATTTTGTGTGATACCAATTTGACTCGCACACGAAGTCTCTTTATCTATAATATCGAGCAAAAACGAACAAAAAATAAAAATCACATTATTATTTATTTGTTCTGTTTTTTAGTATGTGTTGTTATAGCGGCAACATAAATAATTCATCTGCGAAAATTTTAACTCTCAACTATCAGGGTTCATGAGATACGGCCTGGTGACAGATGGACAGACAGACAGCTAGACAGACTGACAGCGGAGTCTTCCCCTTTTTACCCTTTGGGTACGGAATCATAAAAAGATTTTCTAATAAAGTTACAAAAAATACCTACATGTATTTATAAAAGAGTGAGATGGGGTAATAGTAGCAAATGGTATACAAAGTAAGCATTTAAATGTATATAAAATACATACCTAACATCCGAAGTACCTATTTATCTTACTTGCCTGCTATCCTGCTCCATTAAAAGCTATTCGAATGAGTTGGGTGAAGCAGTCATTACTACTAATCGGTTAAATAATTAACTGAGTGCTGAGTGATTTTTGTGAAGGCACAAGTTTGTCCAGATAAGTACTGCCACCACATCCACCGCCATGCAGTGGCGCACTCGCGGTTATTACCGGTGAAATTACAGTCACATGAAGCGTTACATCCCCGTTACGTTACGCCCATCGCTAGGGTCTCCTCATACTTCGGTCCCTGAGTCGTATTAATATTGTCTCTGGGCGGTGGTAACCACTTAACATCAGGAGGGCCGCCAGATCGTTCCATCATGGCCATGATGTAAACAAGGCACTCATAGAATTTATAGTTGCTCTCTACTTTCAATCAGTGGCTCGTTGGTTCATATCGGTGTCTTAGAACCAATAATTCGCAGACAGTCTGACGCTATCACTGGTGTAGACTTGTGTCCCTGTACTAGAAACATTAGATAAGAGGCTGGTACGGAATTGCCAAAGACATCTAAAGAAATGGAGGCATTGCACTAAACAATAACTATTGACTTACATAATCTTCTACTAACAGATTTCTGGGCATATATTACCATAGCAATATTGTTATCTGTCAAAAAGGTCTATACATTTTTTTCTCTATTCGTTTGTTAGTTGATTTGGCTGTTATTTTACTACCATAATATGTTTATGGGTGAGTCATCTGCTCATCGTGGCTCAAGGCCAAAAGTTCGAATGTTGACTTCAGTGACGTCATCCCATAAATAGGTCACTTTCAATTCTACCCTTTGCGCATGGAGTTATGAAGTAAGTTATTTTATACCTAGCGCCACATACAAGTTGGTTATACATCTTAAAAATTTGAAGACAATATTTTAATTAATTTACTTCCGTTTCGCATATCTCAAGGTCTTGCCGATCACGGTGCATGCGATAACTCAGATAAGATATGCATTTATTTGTTTATAGTCTGATTGTCGACAAGTAGGTAGCAGGTAAAGCCTACCTGTGGTGAGAAGTGGTCGTCAGAGGAAGTACTAGTACTGGCAGACCAGATCCTATTCCTACCACTAAGCAGTAATGCACCAGCATTGCTGTGTTCCGGCATTGGAATATTTTTTTATGGTTGCGGTTTGAAAAGCAATGGTTGCCGGTGAATTTACGGATCGCTTAAACGTTCTATTGTCTAATTTAGAGTGTTTACAATGTGATAAGATTTGGGACTTCACATATTATACTTTAGCATGGAACGGCCAAAGCTCTGAGCCGGAACATGGAGACACCGCATAACATTGGAATGGCCAATCGGACCATCAATATTTCACAAAAAATCAACTTTATAACCAGATTATACCTAAGTAACTTCTTCCTAATACAGACGCAGGCCAATTGTCATTATAAAATATCAAGTATCGAGCTTTATTCTTTTATACTTACTTAGTTGATATATATATTAACGAGGAGAAAATAAAATAAAAGTTTGTATAATATATAGGTACGGAACTATCGTATATAGCTCTGTATAAACAAACTTTTATAAAAGTCTAAAACTAGGTCGGAAAGGGAGGTGCCATTGCTTACCATCCTTGTCGTGGACACAGAATAAATAACTATCGAAGTAGTTATAGGTGAGTATAATAGGTATATAACTATGCAAAGCAAAACAGTGTTTCACATGAATGCAATACGAATCATCATTTTGTTCTGTAAGGAAGTCAATACCGTGTTCCTGTTGCCTTACCCTTTTTTATAATCTGTAAACTATGAGATTCGCAGAGTTTAATCGGTTTGGTGACACTGTTAAATAATCGTCTATAGGCAAAGCAATTTCCATAAAACTTTTCTTTGGAATCAATTTGACTTTAATTCATAGTCTTCACGAAAGCCGTAAAAAGCGACCAAATGGTTTGTTATTGTGTTTGTTTATGCCTTTACAACCGCCTACTTTTACACTTTGCTTTTATAACATCGTCCTTGAAGATGATGTAGAAATTTAAAATGGTAGGTAAACGAATCAACTTTGCTTTCAGACAAATGAAATGGCGAATACAAAGCACAGTCTTTGTAGTTTCAGGAAACTTTTTTGGTAAACATTTTTATTGTATCCTTATTAAGAATTCTAATGACTCACACGGTCCTGAAATAGGGAATTAATCAGTCACCTTGTTCTTCTGGGTCAGATCGTTTAGTCTAGTTCAAATGCGTAATTGCTAGCACCCACAGATTGAAATCAGCGGAGCGGAGGTGTAATAGCGCATTGTTCCTGGTAGCCCCCGCAAGATGACAGGAAAAATAGCAAATAAAACAGTTTTCTGAATTAAACTTACTACCAAGTTATGAAATTATGTTTTTTCCGTTATATAAGACTGAACTAATTAACCTATAAAATCGTCTTCGATACTTCCCTTCCTTATTAAAATTATTTTTATACTGCTAAAGTGTCGGGATGAGCAGAAGACCCAATGCCTGTTAAAACAAAAACGAATCCGTCGCAGAAAACACTTTATTCTTACTTATATTACGGTAGTTATGTGACAGTGCCGAAAATATTTGAGTTGCGTTTAGTTACCATTATGCAATTATTCTGTGCTATTACCTATAAACATGTAGACTAAACATAAGCTGATCGTTTAGATTACAGTCTACGGCACAATGTTACGAATACACGTACCAATGTATAAATCGTAGAGTCGTATGTAGAGCGCCTGGAAATGGCGTCACAGACCTAGATCACGGGATGCACAATGCATTACCCAGTTCCGTACCAGTCCTACGTTGAACCAAGAGCGCTTCCTCATTCGCAATATACCTATACATCTGGACATATTTCAATGTACTCAGTATGTCTCAGAATAGTCACTTATTGGAGGAAATTAACTTATGAGTGTTAAATCTCCTATCGACATTATTTACCACAAAATCCTTCGGTTGCGTAAACTTTGCCTAAGCTCCCGGATGGAATTGGAAACAGATATATCTCTTTCTGGCCTATCCAAATCTATTATTTTTTCTTTTTTGATATAAATAAATAAATATTCATGGACATTTCTTACAGCGCCATCTAGCCCTCATACTAAGTCCCCTATACTATCTATATTAAGCATAACTGAGAATATTTAAAATTTCAATATTGAGTATCCAAGTGTATACGTAGACATAAGTAACATAATTATATTGTTTGCGAACAGGATCATGCGAAAAAAGTAATCCTTCCATTGATGGCTTTTTGCTCATTCTTTTCCATGAACCGGATAGAGGTTGAACAAACGCTAAACATAGTGATACAAACGCTTATTTTTACTTTGACTCTATTTACATACATATAATACTCGTACATCATACAAACTAGACACAGAATCGAAATAACGAGATACAGCGAAAAAAGCAGAGCTGAGCTACTAACCGAGCTATGAGGTTAGTCACATGATTTAATTGCTGGGATAATAAAGTTCTCGTACTGTGGCGACAGGAGAATGGCTGACACCCCCTTGTATACTTATATACTAAGTAAGTAGGTACTGCATATACACGTTTTGCATGTATATTGTAGAAAATGACCTAAATAGCGCCTTAGATCTAGGTGGCTTCGCCGTCATCGTCAGGTGCTTAATGGCGTAGTGCACGGCAAGCTACGTGCAAAGCGCAAGATGTAAATCTCAACTGCGACCGATGTTTACAAGTTTGCTGCAAATCGTTATAGCGTCAAGGTTGATGATGTAATTGCTGTTTTTAGCGTTCAAACGTGAACCGCTACAAATACCTATCTGTTTTATGTTCGTTTAGTGATGTGCTGGATAATAGAAATACGAATCTATCGGAACAATTTATTTGCGCAATGTTTGATGTTTTTCTACGAATATTTTACTTTTGTAATATGTATGCAGACAGCATAATTGTGCATGCACTGAAGACAATCAATGAAAATATAATACCTGTTATACAAAATAAGTGGGTGTTCTAAGATGCCTTTAAAAAACTAGCCAAGTGCGTTTCAGACTAGAACACCGAAGGTTCCGTTACCACAAATGGTAAATATTAAATTTTTTCAAGTATCAACTTTCTTTGTAGTAGTTCTAAATAGGCTCCTTTAAGTAGGTAAGGACAGAAAGTCAGACACTGACGTAGTAGGCTTCCCTTTATCCTTTGACTACCGAACAAAAAGTAATCCTTTTTTACTGACTTCCAAAGGAGAGTTAATGCGGTTGTATTTTTTTCCTCGAATCATGGCACTGGTAAAAAAATACCTTAAGTTATCATAGCGACTTTATATTTTACCCGTCAGTGAGTCGAACGGTAGAACGTATCGTAGTATGATTTCGGTACCCAATCATAATTGCAACAACTTAATACATTCGTTATAAAGAAAACATATTAATGCTATTTTACGATTAGCTATCCAACGAATCTTACGATCAACTGCGAAAATATAATTTTAAATGCCGCATCACTAAAACGACGCGTTACGTCTACAAACAAGTATATTTGGTTATTTTGTTTATGACATCACCCTTGTCCCTGGAGGTCGTGTGTAATATTATTTATTTGACGGTGGTTATGGATTATGCTTCGTTAGTGCTATTACTATGTAGGTAATTGTCCATAGTATGTGCTTTGTTTATATGTTCCTATTAATAATTAATTTACCCTTCTTATGGCTAGTCTTCAAGAAGAGTCAAAAAGCACCCTTCTAGGATCACTTTGTTGTCCGTCTGTCTGTCTGTCAAGCGCCTTTTTCTCAGGAACGCGTGCAGGAGTTGAAATTAATATCCAATACTTAAGTCTGCAATCATTAGGTAGTTAAAAAATCTAACTTCTAAGTCAACGCAATCAAAATATACGGCCGTTTCTACTCCATTTATGCTACTATTTCCACTATTTAAGTATAAGAAGACAAGTTGCATCGCGTTGCGCCCGTGACGGGCATGTTACGCCTCAAGTGTCTGTTAATTCACTGGCACCCACACCCATCCTGCGCGTGCATCCACAATGCGGGGTGTACCACTGATTGGCGGCAGCTGTGGCACCAAGTATATCTCCGGGCGAACTTGGCACAAGATCTACTGCTACTTCTCCCTATAAAAATTCTCGTAGCCCGCTAGTTTCAATGTTAATTCAATTGTTACTAGATATAACAGTCACATTGCCGGTTATGTAGCAAATGTTACTAAACATTTATTTTTAATACCAGTTTCATTTTTATGACCCACAATAACCGATACAAATCACTAAATCATTAACATCAGTGTACTTAAATACTCATATAATTCACGGAAGTATATTGAAATTTCCAGTGAATCTAACTAAAGATGTCTGCAAACGACGGAGTACAGGAGGTTGAGACTGTGACACAGCAAGTGAAGGACGTCAAGCTTGAGAACGGGAGTGCGCCAGGTGCGTCCAACGGAACGTCCAAGGGAAACAATGCTATACCTTTTAAGGTAAGGACTCTAGGCACAAAGTAAATAGGTGCAGACAGGCCGCGTAGATCGTGCGAAAACGACACACGCACACAGACGCGCACGTACCAGGAACCCCATCTCGGGTGACGGGCGCAACGGGTTGCGACTTGCATCTTCGGGGAGGAACTAAGTATTCCTGTTGTTATGGGCGGAGGTAAGTGGTTAAATCCGCCATATCACTGTTCACATCAGGTGGGCCATCAGGTTGTTCCCTCAATTTTATATATTTTTTATAGAAAAAAATAAAGTGAAATCCTTTGTCAAAGGCTGACTTGATCAGAGACCATCGGCTGCCAACTTTAGATACCTACTTTGTGCTCCAGGTCTAGATTTGGTAATGCTAATGTTACAAATGCTAATGAAAGAGATATGAAATAACTACGAATCGCGCCTAGTCGACGGACGCAAGCTCAGATCATTCCAATTTTGTTTTAGTTACATTAAAAAAACCGGCCAAGTCCGAGTCACGTTCATGCCCTGAGTCTGTAGTAGTTTCCTATCACCACATATATACATACACTAACGTTATACATATATTAATTGCCATTATAAAAAGTCTCTTTTCATTTCATGTCTTTAGTGCGACTTTGACTCATGCTTGGTTTAGCTTCTGAAATTGTTTAGTTTACTAACCACTATTTGTATTTTACCAGACAGAATGAGAACCTTCAGATATAAATTTAAGTTTTATAGCTGCGACAACCAAAAGGTTTATCAGTTCAAAAATTGATTCCAGGACGCATTCCAAGCATTTTCCAAATTCGGTGACAGCAAATCAGATGGAAAGATGATCACCCTCTCTCAGAGCGACAAATGGATGAAGCAAGCGAAAGTAATCGACGGTAAAAAGATTACGACAACAGACACGGCGATCCATTTCAAGAAGCTCAAGTCTCTGAAAGTTGGTATTGATGACTACCAAAAATTCTTGGAAGATCTGGCTAAAAGCAAGAAGGTGGAATTAGAGGATATCAAAAAGAAGCTTACTTCTTGCGGACAGCCCGGGACTGCCTCACATGTAAGTCTCTTCATATTAGTTAACTAACAGAATATTCTATAAATTCTACTCTATATATTTTGACTACTACTTATTCTTTATACGTAGTACCTACCTACATAACTTAATAGTCTGTTCGCAGGAGTTTATATTTTTTAAATGAACTATGCTGGCTTTGGCATGTTTTAAATTTTACTGCGGTGGTGTGAGTCTGTAGGTATTGTACATAAAGCATAATTCAAAAATTTAAGATGTAGATCGTCGAAAAAAAATTAAATATAAGGGCATTTTCTTTTCGTAAAAAAAATCGCATGAAAAGTCGGAAGGCAGGATGGACGGAAGGATTCATACAGAAAAAAAAATCTGTATGAATCCTCCCCAATATGTAGCTGGATATAATTGTTATAATTTGTGACATAACATAACATGTTCACAATAAGGACAAATTCACAATAACCAGAGATAAAGGACAGTTTATATTGAATGTGCAGATCTCACAGGTGCAGTTAGATCACGTTTTAATCGCATGCATAGAGTTTCGCAAGTTTCTACAAAATTACTTTCACATGTCACGTTTCTTAGGGGACCCACAACAGTCACAATGAATATTGCGACATGTAATTTTTTCTGACTATAAATAAGTAGACTCTATTGAATTCCAGGTGACAAAGTCCCCAGCCGCAGCCGCAGCCGTGGAGCGACTGACAGACGCCAGCAAGTATACCGGCTCGCACAAACAGCGGTTCGACGAGACCGGTAAGGGGAAGGGTATGGCTGGACGGAAGGACGTCGTAGACGGCTCCGGGTACGTCTCTGGATACCAGCATAAGAACACGTATGATAAGGCGCATTAAGACAGTATGATACCTGGCGAATAACGGTTCGGAGCCTCTAAATCAGTGTGATTTGTGCAGCACAACATAACACAGCAGGTAGCATAAACTTTGTAAGTTATCAATTGAAAACTATAAAAACTAAGAGACACTATGGTTTTGAAAGTTGACCCCATGTTTTTGAACTCAGTCCTTTTTCCAGAAACTACGAGAATTGAGGGAATTGAATCGCGACTTTAGCATGTGCGTTGGATGTGCTGTGCTGCACAAAGTTTGCGTAGATGATACTGCGTCGCATTAGGCAGCTACATTCAAAGTACAGTTGTTTTATCGGAAGTTTCGATTGGTTTAGTGTACAACTATCTGGGTCTTTTACGAAATACGTATTGGGCCACGTGCTATACTATATTCGAATAGACTCGTAAACTTTCGTTGTTGCAACTGTAGTTTACCAGAACCTATTAAATACCAGAAAAAGACAAATAATCAAAAATAAGACCTGATATTAAATATAGATCTTGTGCTTCTTTAAATTCTGTCATTATTGATTATATTAAATATGAAATTAGAAAGCACTTGGTATCAATCTTAGGTATTAAGAGTTCATGCAAATCATATATAGCTTAGTAAAGATCCAAGTATTTCTTCCTTCCTAAATGTTACACACCAACTTCCAATTTCAATATAAGTCTTCTGAAATACGTAAAGTCTGCGTCCGCTTTGGTTAACTAGGCTGACTTCCCATTGGCTATTTCCGAGCTATCATCTTTTCGCTTGAGATATCAATTGTTTGGTTAAGCTGCTCTCTTTTCGCTTGGGCATCCATTCTGTCTCAATCGCTTTTAAGAAACTATCTAGCAACGAGTGTCGAGTGCGAGCAATCGCTCTCGCGTGTATCAACAGTTAATCGCGCTAGCTATTCAATCGATGACAGTAGTCAATGGGCCGTCAGATTTAATCTAAAGGTATATGCATACTCGAGTCATCCATTAGCAGGTCGGTGTAGTGTGTTTATACCTAGAACCGCGTTTAGCAGTGTCATAGGACAAAACCTCAACGACAATCTACGCGTTATGGTTGGTCGTTTGATGATCCGGCAATCGCCCGACGACGCTGCTAAACGCGGTTTGACTAAGGTCGTGTGTATGTGCCATACAGTTTACGACCATTGGCCAGTATACATGGCATATCTTTTGAGCTAGAGATTTATTATTCCATCATAGTAAAATCCTATTTTGTGTCCCTTAGCAGTAGGATTAATAAAATGCATAGGTAAGTATTCCGTTACATTGTACGCGAGCTATTAGTTATTCTGGTTATATCATAATATACGTACTGACGCTTTCATCGTTCGAAGATTGCCGTATACCTTTGTTTATATCTCAAAAATTTATATAAAAAATGATCCGGTATATTATAGATAACTTTGAAACTCAAACAGAATTGTTAACGCTAACAAAGAAATAGTCAAATATTAGCTTTTCCAACCATATTGATTTAATAATCGTTACATTCCTTTTTATTATGTATAGATTTACTTGCCTACTACTTTTATTTTTGTATTTTTGAATAATATCCGGTCAACATGCAAATTAATATCTAGTCGTGTTAAGTAGGTATGTAAGGCTCTTACGAAATATTTATTGTTTCTAAACACTTTTCGTTCCAACATTTTATTACCTAGCACTTCATTTTTATATTTTGAAATTACTATATTTCCCCAATAGATTGCTGTTGAAGTTGTATCTTACATCATGTTAATTTCGTAATACCAATATAAAAAAGTAATTTTGATCATTAATACAATATCATGAAGAAATACTATCTCTATTGTTAACAGTGTAAAGTTAAAGAAAGTGATACGAAGCACCTACCAAATAAGCATTTTAAAATTTATGTAATCCTATTTTGTTAACAAAATTAAATATAACGACTTAAAAATATATTGTTTTATTCTATTACCCTTTCGTATTTTCGTGTAAGTGGTCAACCCTTAATAATAGTGGAATAATAACATAGTAATAGGGAGTTATGTTTATTAATACTTGCTCATAGTGGAAAAGTGGAAAAGTGCATAATCCACCATTTTCTTGTGTGAGTAAAGTAAGTTGGCAGCCCACCTAATTTTAACTGCAGTTACTGCCCCCCATAAATGACAGAAAAACGACTCAGCTTCTGCCCTACCAAAATATGAGAAGACCCAGTCGCGCCCTGTACTGTATGGGGATGTATGTATGAACTGTATGAGATGGGGATGCAATTGCAACTGCCCTTGTAATTTCTCTGGAACCCACCTTTCTTGATTTGGCCTTGAGGTAAAATATTTATATGATATGTATAGTTTGTTCACGGTTGTGTATTTATCTGATATGTGTCCATGCCCCCTGCGACTACCAAAAAACATTTCTGAGTGTGGAAGCGTTGGTTTTTAAATGTGTTGATTTGAAAAAATACAGCAGCGTCAAAGAAAATGTGTAGTTAGTTAACAAATGGTGTAAATTTTCCCGCATGATTTAATACTTTTCAAAGTGATCTAGTGCAAACAACGCATTTGGAATGGTTGAATGAAAAATAAGTGTACAAAAATAAAATTCCAAATATAATCATAAGGTACAATTTATTTGACTTAAAACTACAAATACAAGTGTAAAGCACTAACATTTTTTTTAATTCTATTATAGTGTAATAGATATATGATATTATGAACTTACGCGCATACAAAAAGTATAATATTTATTGCAATGCTTGAGTAAAACTTAGACACAAAGAATGTTTCAGGTATCATATAATCGACATAAAAGAAAATTACTCAAATATCGCAAATATAGTCAAATATTTCCAAAAAGACCTGACCGTTATAATATATTTTTTGGTGGACATTAGAAATGGACTAGTCAAAATCGTTCATTAGGTAAAAAATGAAAAGATAAACCGCATCAACAATGGTTCCGTCGAACTGACAATTATCGTCCTATATTATATATTGTCTAGCTTTTTGGAGACGTTCGTGGCGAAGCGCAGTTGTCCATTACAGATTATTTAAGGTGGATGGCCTGGCTACCGGTTATACTAATTGGTAAGCTGCTTGACAACTTCATAGAAATTCAATAACCAAAACCTAAAAGATACCTTGCTAGCACCTGGGGTATAGTCCACTATAATTAAGTGCACACAATTTACATTCAGTCACAATGGACCGTAGACTGTAGTAACACGTTAAATACAGGGACTATAATTGTTATCTTTCGCGCAACCTTTATGGAGGTATATGACATATAACTGATGTCTGGTTATTTATCTGTAATAGTATGTAGACCAGTTTTGATGTGAAACGTCTATTGGCGCGCCTTTTCAGGAAAACTGACTCATGTGCCGTGCCGTGACTCGTATACACATCTGCCACGCGTCTCGTGACGGCCACCTTTTTTGATACTGTAATGTTAGGGAAAGGCGTACCTTCCTACTAAATAAATCAAATAAATTGTATTTGTAATAAATTTATAAGAAACTCTGCGAACAGAGCTGGTCACTTATTTATCATAGATGTTACACAACTATTGTACTGTGACGTACTGAATGAAAATCATCGCAGCGATACGATTTGGAAGATATTAACCAATTCATGCACTCTTTGATTGGATATCAAAGTAAAAGATCAGTGTCGAAACTAGCTGTGTACTAGCGATGCCCAGGCACAGTTGGAGGAACGCAGAAAAGACCAGACAAATACCTATTTTTAGGGTCATTTTCAAGGGTGCAGTTATAGAAGCTAAGATCGCGCGCTGTAACTATGTGATTGTATTAGTCTGATCGAAAGCGATTTTGCGAAGTAGCCTTTAGCTACTAATCGGGCGATCGAATGTGTCCTCGTGACTCACCTCTATACTTAGCTGAAGAGTAGACCTTTAATCATTCCAAATAATTCGCGTTTGCATGATGTGATTAAGTTACTATTATATTATATATTACTATTTTCCTGCTTGCTTCATGCTACAAACCAAAAAATGTATCTCTCTAATTCATTCAAAAATAATCTTTCCGTAATCAGAATTACTGGCGTCACTTTAATTAGTGCAGTTATTTATTTTTTTATGTTTAGCATTATCATAAACTCTAATAACAATCGAAGATAATTTATTGATATTACATATATTTAGATCAATAACATATATTGTGTAAGTAAATCAAACTAAAATTTATCACCCTGTCTGGAAAGAAAATCATGACATTATCTTAATTTCGCTAATGGAATACAAAAAACGATAATAATCTCACATATATTACTTATAAAAGTTAAATACTAAGAGCTTTATTCATAAATGTATTAGTGCTACTTTAGCCAATTGCTGTTTTGACTTTTTAAACCTGTCACATTAAAAGACAAAAATATATTAACTGAAGTGTCACTAAAATTTATTTATGAATAAGGCCCTATATCAGTAAAATGAAATGGCAAATGGCTATATAAATTACAAAGTATGGCATTTATCTAATTATTTTTATTCAAAGTTAAATCAACTATTCTGTGCTTAAATGTGTTATGCCAAGTTAAGGCATCGCTTACTATGGTTGTAACAGAGAACCATTAATTAGATTTACATTTCACAATGTCAGTATATTTTGGGCGCATTAAAACGCCTCGCTTCGCGTGACATTGGGACGCTAATTAAATAAACATAATTATGTATGGTGTACACGGATGGGGGACCATGGCCTCACTTTACAAGTTTATTAACACGATGTATACAAACTCAGTCGTATTTTATGAGATTCCTAATAAAGAAAGCGACAATAAGATTTTAATAAAAAAAATTAATACTCTGAATTTCGTGGCCACTTTTAGAAGAAGCTGATGATTACTTACATACAATAGTTAAAAACATAATAATAACAATATCGTTTTTGTTAAATAAATGAACTGATTAGATTAAATAAAATCATTTCCGAATCCTAAACATTCATTTCCATTAAACCCAATTATAACTTGATCATCAAATAGAAACAACCTAGGCTCTATGTTGGAATACAGATATTACTAATATGGTACAAGCCAATGCTTCACTCAAATTCAATGCTAGATATAAATGGAATCATGAATTTTCTATATAATAATTATACTTTAGTTATACAAACATATCACAAAATAGATGTAAATATATTCTTACATTGGGCCTTCAATTGTACTCACTTTCATAGCAAAGTAATAGACAGCCCGACTGCCTAACAGGAACGCAACCAAGAAGGCTCCAACGTAAGCTACATAGATGCCACCTCCCTGACTTTTAGCTGCTGATAATGTTCCGAGAGTGACGCCCAGGGCGATGGCCAAGAAAATAAGTGCCAATACAGCGAAAATGGTACCTCGGACTCTGGCCATGCGATTACCCACCGACGATACTTTGCGGCAATGCGGGCACCTCACGGGCGCATTCTTCAACATCTGATACTGAAAATGTAATATCGGAGTTGTCAGTTTTGACCAGCACTTATTAGCGGTATATATTATATTTTTAAAGCTAATTCATGATTAAGTCAGATAGTTTATAGTTTTTTTTTATATAATAGTTGGCGTAAGTATCCAGTCATTATGTTATATCCACTTTTATTTTGGTGCATACATGCGGGATTAGAATTTGTTTGTTTCCGAACACAAAACACAGCAAATACATATGTAGATACATATAATTGAAATGTTTGTGTTTTGACACACATAACTAAATTTTTGTTTTATAAAATTTTGACGGGAATGTAACTGGCCGATAGCTGATGTTACGAGAAGTAACGTAGGCTACTATTATTTTAGAAAATGACAAAGAATTAGCCCAAAAAATACATTCTACATATATATTGTTACTTTTTTCGTAATATTTTGTTTTGATAACTAGACTATTTGAAAATTACTGAATCATTAAATAAATATCTGGTGCCCGATAATAGACAAAAGTTTTAATATAATACAAACATATTGAATTTAATGTACTGTGGTAGGTTACCAAACATAATGAGGACACTGTGCTTGTATTTTACAAAACAAGATGAGATAAAAATAAACCAGTACTGTAGGCACACAATAATTTAATTATAATTATTAAGGCTAAATGGCCTTTCGAATTTTTGCATTCTCGTTACTAACTTTTAGCAGACAGAGATGTAATTATTTTGGACCAGAACTTGGACCAGAGAAATTAAGTGTCAATATTTCTATAACAAGAATTAGTCATTAATAAAATACACACACTAATCGCATCTGATTATGGAAAGAAAAGCCAAATGCAGATAACATAAATTACAAAAATCTGGCAGGCTTCATAAGAAGTTTTAATGCAAACTAGTTCCAAATAATAAACCATAACCCATTAAAAAAATAACTGTGTTAAATAGACTGAAATAGCTTTTAAGAATAAAATGTAATTTCTTACAATACAAGTTGCATTTCACCTTAAGACCAAACTTTCATGTTTAAAAGAACAAACAAGATTGTTTATATTTACAATGTTGTAGCATCACGCCTAGCTAGCCAATCATAGTGTGGCTTTTATGAATCATCTTCATGTGATAAGATGTGAATGGATGTATTTATTCAGTAAATATAAGGGACCTTTCACTGAGATATTAATAATAAATATAGTAGTCAATAAAATGAAAGGTTTTTTATTTAGAGAATAGTACTATTAAATGTAGTATGTATTAACTTGACAGCTTCATATTTACTTTTGAAGTGAAGTGTCAACTCAATTTTCTTTTTAAAATCTTTTATGTCCTTGGGTGCGATGTGTATCTGTGACACAGAGAATCCTAGTACAGGGTATGAGTTAGATTTTTTAAGATCTTGTCAAGTCTGTAACAAACTTATGCATCAAGACTGGCACTCAGCCATGTGCCCATCCTGACCTGTATATGGCCTTGCTCTCAAAAAAAGGCGAAACATATCGCGAGATATAAAATATTAATTTTATTTACTGACATTAAATTGTACTCCTAGCTATACTTTAACAAATATCAGTCAAAACATACTTGTTACAGTATGGCCATCAATCAATGAAGTCATCAATTGGGATCAATGTCACTAGTGGACTATAACCTTGTGACTGGTAAGATTTGAGGCAGGTTGACTAGTGAGGGTTTAGTGAGTTTATAATTATAAAATATCAGTCTGCTCGTGAACTGATAACTGGACAGTCTGTAGTTACCAACAGAATTGTACTTCTCATAGACGGTAAAGTTAATAACATTTTATGCCCCTATCAGCTAAGCTCAGGACCTTGATGTCATAACATGAGTTTGTTGATTTAACTTACCAAGAAGGTATCCTGGCAATGGGCACAGATGACCCTGCACATCCCAGGAAGTGTAGGGACCGGGGGAGTCACAGGGGATGGTGCAAGATTGATGATCCTCTTGCAGTCGGCTCGGGGGCAAGCAATGCGTTGAGATGATGATTTGCAGATTAACAAACAGTTGCATGGGCAACGTACATATTTCTTGCCCGGAGGTGCATTTCTTATTGGCTGAAATAAAATGGTTGAAATTCGGCCTATAAAAGCATCACCCACTAAATTGATAATTTCAATTCAGTTTATCAAATCAGATTTTATTCTGGTAGTAATACAACAAAGACTTTATCTTTACATTGTCTTTGATTTCTGTTACAATTAGGGCTACTGATTAGCCACTAATTAGCATCATTCTAAATGGATTATCTTACCGTTGCTTCATTGCATTCTGAACATTTGACAACATGTTGTTCTCGCTTTCCTGAGATGTCGATCATGGCCTGGCATACTCGACATGTTACCATAGGCATTCCCGCTTGCTGGTAGGCCGGCGGTACCTCGTCCGGCCCTATTGGTGATATCGTACTGACATTTACTTCTTCTGCCAAACAAATAACTTTAATGAGGATGAGGATTTAAAGGACTATGTAACCAATCATGTAATGACTAGTCAGCAAGTTACACAACTCAAACATATAGCGGCTACTAGTTTACGGTGCATTCAGGCCACCCTATTGCATTGTTTAGCAACAAAAAATTTGCGTGTAGGTATTGGTTGAATCATCATCTACCAAAAATACCAATATCCTTACCATCTCTCAATAATGGCTGATTTTCGCTTTGCCCGTCGCCCATCGTGGTATTTAGGTAGTAGGTATTAGAACGCAATATGCTAATTTATTTTCTAAAACACGAATTTTTTGTCAAAAATACTTGTTTCGAGCTGAATTTGACATATGTAAGTGGTGCTCAAGCTCACAGATAACTAACGTTAGCAGTTGCTATTCATAGTTAATCCGTGGAGAAGTGACTGATTTTTTTTATTTGACTTGTTTCTGTTTGTTCTTTTTTTTTGGCTTGCTTGTTTGCCTTCTGTGTATTTTACAACTGACGATAACAAATGATCAGATCACAAACGTCGTCGGGCATCGGGCGATCCTCAGACGACTAAAAACTAACAACCACACCGTGCATACAAAGTCGTTCACTAATATCGAGCAACAGCCGGTTGTTTTTCGTCGGCCGATAATCGACTCGGTGCGAAACAACCGAACGCACATGATTGACAATGACGTTCCATAAATCCATAATTCCATTTAATTGTCATTGTTTTCCTACTTCGACGGTTTGATTGAGTGAGGTTATCTTCACAACTTCGCATGTGAGTGGGACAGGTTGCGGGAATTGGGATCACAAATACTCAAAACAAACAATAATAAAATAGAAAAGAAAGCTTTAAAGATATGGATACTAAAGTCCATAGGGTGCGTTTTTACAATCCTAAACCAGAACCTATCAATTGCGGTGCCCTCAACAAATCAACTAAACAATTGGCTATTGCACGGTATTTATCTACATATTTTATACTAAAAAACAGTCATCAATTTCTATTTTATATCAACATACTGATTATTTTTACAGCGGCGATGCTTCTATTGAAATTTGGGATGTTAAATATGCCCCATATCCTGTGAAATGTATCCCCGGGGTCGAGAATGGATCCATTGAGGCACTCAGCTGGGTCCAGGAGAGATTGCTGTCTACCGGGCTTGGCGGTGCTTTACTCGAGTGGGATCTTGATACTCTTGCTCTGAAAACAACCACATTGCTCACTGGCTATGCTGCATGGTGTCTTGATGTTACACCAGATAATACACTAGTAGCTGTGGGCACTGAGCAAGGCTACATCAATTTATTCAATGTCGAAAACGACGACATTGTGTATCAAAAGCTTTTTGACAAGCAAGAGGGTAGAATTTTATGCTGCAAGTTTAATGCTTCAGGAAATGTGCTTGCTACTGGTATGTAAACATTTATAAACAACTTTGTTGATAAATAATATCCTTACTTAAATGATAAATTGTAATGATAAATGAAATTTTGCAGGTTCTGTAAATTCAATAAGAGTTTGGAATGTAAAGACAGGACAGGCAACATGTCGGCTATCAGTCCGTGATCGAAAAGAAGAGGTCATTGTGTGGTGTCTTGCATTCTTATCTGACAATACTATAATTTCTGGTGACAGTCTTGGCAGACTCTCATTCTGGGACAGTGAAATGGGTGACCAAGTAAGTTACTTACAAAATAATAACTAGAGCTTATAACAGTACCTAGTATTTAAGGTGATAAATAAAATAACATAATTTAAGCTCAAAAAGAAATTTGCTAACAGTGCTGATTAGGTGATACACTTATTATCTTATATGATTTGAAAGACCTTCACTAAACAACTGTATGCTTGTCCTTGTCCATGCCTGATTATGAGCTTATGTAGAAGTTGATTTAGATGAATTTCACAGCAAATTTTGGTTTTGTATGTGATCAGTCATTTTAATTTTGGGTTTTTAAATACAAATATTGTAAGAAAATATCTAGGAAAAGTATGTCTTCAAACTATATTAACTATATTATATAGTTTGAAGACATATTCCTCCTAGAAGAAATGAAAACTAAAATTATTTCAACAGATAGAAAGCTTCACAACTCACAAGGCTGATATAACATCTATAGCAGTGTCTGATGATGAGCAAGAGCTGTATTGCAGTGGAGTAGACCCACTAATGGTACGCTTTGTTAAAGTAAAAAACAACTTGGACAATGCCAACACAGGCTTAATGTGGGCAAAAGATGTGCAGAAACACATTCATCAACATGATGTCAGGTATTATCTTATTATTTGATTTCACCTTTGTTTTTCATTTCTTACTGCTTTTTGAATGTTCATACCGAAAATCTCAACTATAATTAAATACTATTGCACATGTCACAGCGCCATCTAGCCCCAAATTAAGTATATTTTGTACTGTGGCAGCAGATTGCTGATAGAATTGTGATGCAACGAGGTGGCGATCCACCCAACCTGAAGTGGTTACCACCGCCTATGAATATCAAAAATAAGACTCAGGTCCACCCTTACTGATGTATGAGAAGACTTAGTTGCATAGCACTGCCAAGTGCCTGTAATTTCACCGGCACCCACATCTTTCTATCGGAACACAACAATATGAGTACACTACTGCTTGGCCTCAGATTACTAGGAGCAGAGGTAGTGATTTCTCATGATAAAAGGAGCTACTCAAAGTAGTTGTGAAACTTGAGCCAAATTTATCATGAGAAGTATTACCTCTGCACCTGGTAAACTGAGGCCAAGCAGTAGTGTTTACATAGAGAACACATGTTAGGTCTATGTTTATTTGCATAGCCTTTTAATAGTGAACTTTTAGTAGTGAGTAGTTCCTGAGACTGTTAGTATAATTTATATTGTCTTTTTCAGATTAATTGTCATAAATGGAAATCAACAAATATCAGCAGGCGTCAGTGGCTATCTGGTATTTACCAGCTACCCTCCCTTATGGACAATGAGGGTACCCCCTTTAATGCCCTCACGGTCAACTGTATGTGTTGACAAGAAGCTGCTGCTTTTAAGGTATGCTGGTTTATTGAAAAGGATGGGAACTGGACTGAGCAATTGACTAGTTTGCTCATTAACAAAGTTCCTCATACTCACACTCATATTGTTTATTACCATAGTAAATTTATTTGTCACTTGGTGACATCAGCTTACAATTATTTACTTTAATAACATGTGGTTTCTTATAAAGCAAAATGTTTAGCATTTGTTTTTGAGCCTGTCTTTTACATAGATTAAGTTTATATAATAAACATCTATATAAAAAAAAAATGCAGTTTTTCAGACTGCTCATGAAAGTTTGTACTACATAGTTTCTATTATAAAAAACAAAATGACTTCTTTTATTTAATGAGACATCCCTGTCTCAAAGTGATGCTGCAACGCAACTTGATTCTCATGCTTCGGTGGGGGAGGACCGGAATAGTATTGCTATTGTTTATGGGTGTCAGTAACTACTTAACATTAAATGAGCTTTTAGATCGTCGCGTCAAATTAGTCACATATTAGTTTACTTTTCAGATACAGTAATTACTTGGAAATATGGAAATTAGGCACTTACCAAACTGATACTGGTGGGAATGTCATTAAAAATAACAATACAACAGTTGATGATGTGGATGGTATGTCAATACCATCAACAAATAAAAAGAGTAAGAAATCAAACAAAGACAAAGGAGCCCAGCTTGAATTTGATACAACAGACAACTTATACAGAAAAGAGAATCAGAAACAGATAAAAAATGTGATAAAACTAAATATAACAGAGAAACCCGTCAAATTGATATCTATCAAAACGAATCATAACAAGCAGATGCGGTGCTGTGAAATGTCACCAAGTGGCGAATTTGTATTTTATACAACAGATGGTCACATGAGAATGCTAAAAATGGAATTAGAACTTGAAGACGATGAAGACGTGAGTGCCTTTCATTTTGTAAACAGCTTAATTATCGTCTTAGATTATGACTTGGCCAAATCGAAATTTCTTTTCCTACTTTAAATTCCGAATACTATGCGTGGAAACCAGCAGGCAGTAGCTAGTTTCTTATCAATGTAAAATTTTACAGGGTGATCCTCAGCAAGCGATATTTCTGTCTAAGTTAACTATAAGCGGCATAAAGTCGTGCGACCGTGTCGCGTTCACTGAGGATTCGCGTATAATGGTCGCGCACAGCCCGGGTGCATTGCACGTGTTAGAAATCGACCCCGATGTCGGCGCCTCCCTCGTCCACACGATCCATACCGACAAAAGTAAGCATTTTTTGTAATTTTCTGTCCAGTTGCTCGCGTCCGTAGGTGTACCCTACCCATTGATACCCTACATGTACCCCCTGGGTGGTGCTAAAGGAGCAACCAAAAGTAGCAGTAGAAGTTGTGTCAAGTTAGTCCGGAAAAGTACTGCCACCACACCTGGAATCTACCGCCAAGCAGTAGTGCTCGCATTACTGTGTTCCTGTGGAAGGATGTGGGTGCCGGTGAAATCACATGCGCTTGAGACGCATCATCCCGTCTCGGGTGATGGACGATCCAAATCTTAAACTGAGTTGCATTACTTTTGTCTTGGGCGGGGGTCGCCACTTACCGCCAGGTCGCCACTTACCGCAAACTTGACGAGTTTCAACCCTAAAAACTTACTAGATGACATACGATGACCTTGATTGACCAAAAATATAAGACCAACGAGTCTTTTTATAGAACGACGAACGAATATTTTTATAGAATAATGTATTATCGATTATGTATAATATATATCCAACATTTTTAAAGTCAAACCACAACACTATTACAAAGATTATTGTAGTTTTCAGCACAAAATCGATATTACATTTGGTAGTATCGAAGAAAACGCCGAGCGGCGCGACGTACTTAGTAGCCGCGGACACGAAGTGTGGCATCGCCGTTTGGACGCTCAACGGGAAGAAGTTCGAACATCACGCGACTCTACCGACTTACCAGTGCATACCCTCAGCCGTATCGGTTGTTAGCGAACACGAGGTGATGCATGTCACCTATGTCGATCAAAAGGTACCAGTATTCAACACACTTCCGGAGGAAGTTCTTCAGTTGTATTTTACCTCAGTCAAACGGCTCCGCCATTTATCAAAAAATTAGAAAACTTTTTTTATTTGAAACTGGCAACATGGGACCCCTGGCTGGCAAGTCGATGCGGGTAACTAAAATAGGGTGCTGAAAAATCCTAATGGAAGAAGCCTATGTCAATCAGAGGACTAGAATAGTCTGATGATGACTTTGTTATTTAAAAGCCGATTTAAACAGTGGCCTGTTTACTAGAATTACTTGTTCCTTCGAAGTTTTTGTTTCTATGAATTAAAAAATAGTTTTGAACCAATTCGCTAGGGTTGTTTAAATGGATGTCAATTTTAACGGCAAAAATGAAAAATGTGTATTTGTTCCAGATTATAGAATATGAATTACAATCAAAGACATTTTTTGAGTGGCCCGATGTCGTAATACCAAAAGCATGGTTCTCGCGTACTTCCGCAGTCCACAGTGTCACGAAGCATCCCAAACGAAAAGCAGTCGTTTTGCAAGATCAGAACTCTATTTGGGTTTTAGATAAGGTTTGTTTTGTTGTATTTTGTTTAACCCTCGTCTTTTTTGATGTTTATAAGTGCTGGTACAGGCTGAGGGCCCACCTGGAGGTAAGTGGCGATCCCCGCCCATGACAACAGTAATGCGACTCATCCTGCTGCATCCATCAGCCGAGACGGGGATGATACGTCTCAGCATGTCTAAAAAGAGGGCTGTATTGTCTGTCCCTGGTCTGGGTGTTAATAAGGAAACATTGTTTCATAATCTGTTTTACCCGATTAAACTTTATGTATATTAAAGATTTGTTTGGGGGAAAGTGGAGTCATCTGGAGAGCTCTGAATAATTTCCTTATCCTTAGTTTTACTAGTGCTGCTTTTTCAATAACATTATACGGTACGCAATATAGGTACCGTTCGGAATATGTATATATTTTTTGTAAAATCTTGAACAGAAGATTTGTTTAAAAAAATGAGCATGTTTATGTAAATGGCTAAGCAAGCATTTTTACTAGCCTCTGTTGATTAAAGTAAAGCCATTTTGAAATTACAGGCGCAAGAGACGTGACAGCCCTGACGTTAAGCAGATACTACCGCTCATAAACAACAGAAAATGATCCTTCCCTACTGAATTATGAGAAGTACGTCTTCTCATAATTCAGTAGTCGCTTCGCTCTGAGATGGGGATGTAATAGTGCCATTTGTTTGTAGTTAGCCTATAGCCGATCTCTATTGTAAAATTTCAAACAATTTGTTGCAGGAATTAAAAGGTGCAAACCAAACAAAACTTCCATACAGTATAATACCTGTCAAGGTGAGACATTATTACTTACATACTTCCCTTAAAGTTTTTTTAATGTGTATAAGTGGCGGAACGAGCTGAGGGCCCACCCGGTAAGTGGCGACCCCCTTATACGTCTCATGCGCATGTGATTTCACCGGCACCCACACCCCTCTACCGGAACACAGTAATGCGAGCACTACTGCTTGGCGGCAGATTCCAAGCATCCTGGTACCAAACTTCATCAACATCCGTTAAGCCGTTTGAGTGTGAAGGATTTTGTTACTCCTTCTAGCTGAAACATCTCAACGGATCCTAGATTAACACATAGGCTGCTTGTATGCGTATACATACAAATTTTCGCCTTTACAATATTAAGTAATTTATAATTTGGCAGTATCTGGCCGGCTTCCACTGGGTCAACGATGATGAGGCAGTGACGATAGAAGTTCTCCCGGTAAACATCGTCTCACAACTGCCCGCCATGGTTCGCTCGAGCAAGAGAGATCGCTAAAGCACAAACAAATAAAAAAAATATCATTACTTATATGTTTTATTTATGACAACATTGATTATTGTCTATATACATAATTATAATGATTTCTTGTCATGTCCCTTGCTTATATTGGGTGAGTGTGCTGGGCCAAAGGCCCTGCGTGTAGGTCTACTGGTCTAGGTTTGGCATACCAACGATGGCCGGTTGGTGTCCATGAATCTGACATAATTCATTTTTTATTCTTGGCCAATACCGAATAAGGTTTTGATCAGCGTGTTCTCGATATTGCGTTGTCTAATAACTGTTTCAACTTATAGCCTAAACAGTAGGTAGAGTTTCTATCAAATTGTAAATTAGCTGATCAATTTGCGAAGATTTCAAGCTTAAGCTATTTTGGAGGTTTAAACTCTGACACCAGAGCCCCTTAAATAAAAGAAAAAAACAGACAAATTGGGGCATCAGTTAAAACAAAACTAAATAAGTCATGCAGTCGAATTCATATCAAACATCAAAGCGATTCAAAACATCGAAAGGCGAGACGCTAAGCTGCTTCGGCTGCGCTAACAAATCGTCTGTCAGCTCGAAACGAGATATCGGCAGTTTGTATGAAATCGGGTCCCCTTCCACGCTTCTGCAACAGAAGAATTATTATGAATGAATTAATGAAAATACTATATTGTACATTAATACAGAGAAGTATAAACGTGACAAATAATTAAAATACGTACAATGGGAGGTCTTATCGCTAAGGAGCGATCTCTTCCAGACAATACCAAGAACCAACTTCACAATCAACACACAAAGTGTGCCCCGGCCGGGAACCCGGGACCCCCCTCTCTTTGAAGGCAGGGCTACTTCCAACAAAGCCACGGAGACGTCACGTTAAAGATTAAAGTAGACTCAGTTGTTATATACTGAAGAAAATGTTGAGCTTACCCCAAAAATATGATCGTCTGTTTGTAGGGATCGTATATCTGGCCAGGCTTCAGGGGTGGACGAGTCGGGTAGTCGCGGCCTGTTCTCACCAGCTTGCCGTAACGCTCCAGCGGGCAGAGCGCGCGGCGGCCCACAATGGCTAGGCAATTAGGCAATTAAGAACTTGTATTAACAGACTCCAATGTAATTCTCAGATTTAAATAACGAAAAAAATTGGTTGTCTGTAAAGTCGGTTTACGGACGATAATTTTACGTGATAACGTCATAAAAATAATCGGACGCATCGGCCGATGGAGTGGAAGAGAGATAGACGTGTCACAAGCTGAAGGTTTAGGCCGATCGTGCCTCTATCGCTTGTTCCGCGTTCTCGTTTGCACGCTCGGCTTAGGCGGAACGTGACAAAGAGTCATGCTTTATCGTGCGTGCAGCCGGCGTTCGTCGATTTATAAGACGTTATCACGTTAAAAAAACGACTTCAATACTATCGTAACTTATTTGACGCCCTTGGGAATATCTTCATGAAATTTCTATGGGACTATAATACCTTGTAGAATTACAGGTAGAATTCAAATTAAAAAAGGTATTCCCAAGGTGCCATGGATACACAACACGAACAGCCAAGATCCGAGAACAAACTTCGTGCTCATCACACAAATTTTGACTAACAAACTATGATAAGGAACCGTCGGAATATGCTTCCGTCCGGAGCTTAGGTTTTTGTTTTGTGACTGTGTGTATGCATGACACATGTGAAACATGTTTTTTTATCTTTCTCATACCAACCGAACTTCATCATTTAACATAGATATGATTTAATTTGACTTAATCTCGTTTATTTATTGACCTCTCAAGTGACCTATAATTAGAAAATATAGCCGAAACTAGTTCTATAAAATAAAAACTATCACTTACAAGTCAGCTAGGACGTTACTGGATCAACCTACACACATGCCTCACCTATAATCTATTTTCACTTTGCGAATACCATTAGGCTTATTACATTAGGTAAATTGAAAACAGGTGTGTTGTATTTCATACTAATGTGTGTATCTAAGTCACCTTGGAGACGCCTCAAGAGTCCTCATTACGTATAACATAAGTTACGAAATTATGAAATAACTAGTTGCGCCCCGTGGTGTTACCCGCGGTTGGCCTTCTACGGGAACTTTCCGGGATAAAAAGTAGTATGTAGTGAGACTATAATCTATCTCTGTGTCAAATTTCATCAAGATCCATTCAGCCCTTCTGGCGTGATCGAGTAACAAACATCCATCCATCCAAACTTTCGCATTTATAATAGCAGTCATAGTATAATAATATTCAAATTCAATAGACAAGACATTATGGGAACAAAAGACACAAAAGGTAGGTACTTGAATATAAGTAAAAAACATTAGAATTTATCAAACTATGATCGAGGTATAATATCAAACGCCAATCACTACCGGCGTATGGTACCTTTTAAAGGACCCAAAAAGAAAACGTTTTGTACCTAATCGTCTTACCAGCGGATGTAGGAGGCAGGGGATAGGGCGACGGGTCTACAACCACGGGGTACTGCTTTGCCGCTAGATGACAACTTACGGAACACACCGCATTTTTGTATTCTTCAGGCGTGAATCCTGAAATTAGTAAGACGTAGATTATAAAATAAAAGGTAGCTGAAATAGTCAGAGATTATCTATATAAATAAAAATGGATAAATGAATTGCTAAGTATAACTCGAGACCGGTTGGACCAATTCGGCTATTTTTTCAAAATATTCCTTGATGATTGTTCATTGAAGAGAAAAATTGCATGGAAAATGTAAAAAAAGAAAAAACCGCGGGGCGCCGCTAGTTTCTAATAATTAAAGTTTTAAGAGAGGTTCATCTTTAAAAAAACCTTCTTTTTTATACTATTGAAGTAACAGGACGAGCTGAAGGCCCACCTCATGTTATGTAACTTCCACCCATAACAACAGCAATACGACTAAGTCCCTTTGACCCAAGTATGAGAATACCCAAGTTGCATCCCGTTGCGCCCTTCACTCGAGACGGGATATTACGTCTCATGTACCTGCGATTCCACCGTATCTAATATGAGTAAAAAGAATCTACAATAGTTTACCCAGTTTTCTGGCTTCCTCTTCCTGTATTTCATGGACTCTACTTAGGAATCCCCAGGTAGGCTCCCAACGTTTCGCTGCTCGTTTCTCTTTCTTTGTTACTGATGTCCTGTAAAATGATATTATTATACTTATCAAGCTTATAAAAATAATCGATTACTCATTATTAATTTTAGTATCGAAGCAAAACTAGTATTTTCCTAAAAGACGCACTTGCATTCAAAGCAAATCATTTTTCAATTAACATCAAGTTTTTAAAAATTCAAATCATCTGGCTCAAATTGATGTCAGCTACAAACATCATAAACCTCCTTAATTAAGTTACTAATTAACACTTATTAATGTTTCTGGGTCTCATCAAAATAGAGTTAGCGAAATCGGTATTTAATTGTCTCTAAATTTGACAAGTAAACTTGTGTCTTATGTTTTCACCATTAAAAATAAGGATTATCAAAAGATACATTACAGAATTCCTTGAGCTTTGACCGGATCTATGGATGGCTCTCGACGACCCCCAGCCCCGGCGGGAGGTTGTGGTGGGGCAGCAGCACCATTTTCCATTTGTTTGAATCATATAAAATGTACACAATATTGGTCTTAACCTAGTCAAAATGCATTTAAATGAACTAAACAAAGTGGGCTGCCTTGTACGTAAGTAACTTAGAGACGTAAATATCGATCAAACTCTGAAGAACGTGGGGTGCAGATAAAGTCATCGATCTATACCGATATATTTGAAGCTGAGCAATTATTTCAGAAGGATGCAGGGTCCTACAGTTGCGTAGAACGCCTCTATATACTTTTGTTATGTATTTTTTTGCATGTAATCTGCTTGATTTTTTCACATAGCTTTATTTCGAGTTGTGATAGGGTTTATATTTATATTTACTGTTATTATAGTTATTAGTTTATACATAAACTTCGATAAAAACCTATTACTAATCACATTCAAACCAGGGGGGCATGACTTGTTTCAATAAATTATTTTTAAAAGTACTAATACAAAATGATTATCGTAACATGAAAATTTGATTATCCAATAACTACATAGCTACCTAATTTAAAGGAAATATAACTGAGTCTACCTACGGCTGTTACGTGGAAGTGAGTCAAGCGATGCAAGATTGAAAATGAAATAAAATTAGTAAAACAAATCGAACACCCCCCGGTTCGAACTTGGGCTGGGCCGATTCAAGAAGCAATCTGTAGGCATTATCAAAACTTATAAAAATGTCTGCTGTCTGGATGTCTGGAAGGCGTAGTGTGCATTCAGGCATAATTCAATCGCAGGCGTCTCGGCTAGTAGGGCTGTGGCACGTCAATTACAAACTCAAAGTTTTACTAGGGACGCGTCCGTTTCGAGACAGACGATGGAGATGTCTAGACCAGACGGCCTATAAACTTTCTCGAGCATATTACTTTTATTTTCAGCGTTTACGTGAATGGAAACGCTTGCCTAACTCAGCAACAACGAAAGGATCTACTTGCAGTCTATCAATAGACAGTTTTTTCACTTTATTAGAATACGTGTTATACTTAATTTAAAATCTTAACAACTAATAATTCTTATACCTAGCCTTGTTGCAAGCCCGATGTAACTGCATAATAAACATTAAATCCAATGTTCGCTAACTCAAAACGTTTTAGGTAGAAAATAATGTTTTCATTTATTGATAGTCATTCTTATTTGGAATAAATATTATTGAAACTATCATTTAACGTTTGGCGTATATTCGGGTCCCTGGTAGGTACTACGGTATCATGAGTCGTATTTGAACTCTTTCACCCGACTAACTCTTTTTATTGTGACTGGGAGGAAAGAAAGAACACAATTTGTAGTTACAATTATTGTGTAAATTTGTATTAAAAAAATACTCTGATTATGTTTTCTTGCAAGTCGTTCCAAAACATTAATGCTAAGTTTTTTTACGTCCTAGAGAATTTTCGTTGGTGTCACATTATATTATAATTTACAAAAAATCATTTGACCTATTTGAACCTATTTGAATTGACTTCAAAAAAGGAGGAGATTATCAATTTAGTTGCATGTTTTTATAATTGTTGCGCGATATCTTAGCCAATTATGTAATTGTTAAGATGTTTTTTTTTTGACAGGTTTTTGATGATAATTTTAGCGGACTACCACGTACCTCCGGCTCCGAGGTAGGCCAATAGAAATGGCAAAATTTTACCCCAAAGTGCGAAAAATATTGGATGAAAATATTGAAAATATTATTATTAATCTGTCTCTTGTTATTTGCTAGGTTGTTCAAAATATAATAACCAAGTTTAGCTGGTTGTATATTTTATGTCATAGCTATCTGTTTATGTAGCTGTGGCTTCTCCCTATAAATGCTAGTAATACTTGGTACAGAAAAACCCTGCTACGGATTGATTGGTAGACATAACTTTCCCTCGGGTTCCGCACATACTCGTAAATACGATATATTGAATTCGCTTCATCGTGCTGAAAATGTTGATTGGAGTTTAGGACAGAAAAGGTGAAATTATACAGCTTATGTAAAAAGGATGCCAGACCCACATTCTATTGGCGGCAATAATAAATGACTATTCAACAAGTACGTTTACAGAAAAGGTTGTATGAAAGTATCACGAATTGGTAAATATTAAAAATGAATAGAAAACCAAACTCAGTTCCGCTTCTGATAAGCGAAAATGCTCTCTGAAAAGCCCTATATTATTCGGCTTGTCTGTCATATGTCTTAATAATGTATCAAAAGTCTATTAAATAGGTTCCTACTAAGACCTCATCATTATCTCCTTGCCCTTTTCCCAATTTATTTAGAGTCGGTGCAATCTTTCGTTTCCACTCTCTATCAACCAATTAGTTATTACATGTTTAACCAAATTTAAAAAAGGGGGGTAAAAAGTCAATTCGGCGTTATTATTTTATTTTTAGGATCGCATTGGTCCCATAGAAGTTTAATGGCAAGTTTTTATCCTTATAGGCGAAAAATAAGGTATGAAAGTATTAAGGTCAGTCTTTTTTATTCGATTTTCAAATTAGTTTTGAAATCGAAATTTGAAAATCGAATAAAAATGTATACAATACATCCGTTTACATGCGTTTCTTAAATACTAAAACCTAAACAGACTGAATGTTTTTAAATTGATTGCATAACACTGAAAGGCGTTCGTCCATTATATATTACGTGCGTGCGTCTACTTCTCAACTAAAGGCGAGACAGGCGGACGCAGGAAAGGGCGACGGAAGGGCAGACAGTTTGCACTCAGACGGCTCGTCGGTACACAGGCATTTACAAGTTGAGTGCGTCAAATCTCTACACCGTGGGTTTATTTGGGTGTGTCGAACAGTGACGTAAGTCAAATTCCTGATGTGATGGATTTGGAGCCGTACGCAGACCGATGACGTAGTCACATGTTTGTCGAATGAGCAGAGAGTGTACACTCAGATGATTCCGTTTGTACCTAAATACTTCTTCTTTTCTATATTACATAAATGTACACATAAATGTATCAAGTGAAAAACTCATTGATGCATGTGCTTGTTTGAACCAGCAGATTGAAAGTCTCTCACGCTCACGCTCTCTTAATTAATATTGACTCCTTGTTAATTCCTACATTTCCCTTAAGTATCTACTATATTTTTGCAATTTTATGAGAAACATATTATACTATTTTTACCCTTTTACCTACATTACTAAGCCTAAAACGGCTGTTTGAATATCCTGACTGTATGTTCTGAACCAAAGTGTCAGGTAGAAATTTTCACAGATATTTTTAACATACAATATATCAAATAACTATTGTTGGTGTAACACAAAACAATAGTTATACACAGTGGTTAGCTTGCGTGATACCCTCAAACATTTTTAAACGTTTGTTGTGATTAGTATATTCATCTTTCTGCCACTGACGCGTCGGCGGCGGGCGGACGTTTAAGGGGCACCGACGACCTAAGGGCAGACAGGTTGCAAAAGTCGTCGCGATAACTACGTCGTCACGAAATGTTCTTGTGGCACATAAATATAAATCGGCCATCACCGTCGAAATACAAATAGATACTCAACGGCCAAAATTCGCTTTAGTCATGTACGTGAGTCTGTATTTAATTTGACGCCTCGTAGCAGTTAGTAGCCTTCTGCGCTGTAGGTCTTGGGCTCAATTCTCAGGACAAGAATTTGTGTGTTTTGTTCGATGTCTGGGTGTCTGGGTGGATTTTATATTACATTTAAAAAAAAGAACTATGCATTCTGGTATAAATCTGGTTCCCATTGTGCAGCCTATGCTTACTTTGGGTTTAGATTTTATATTTTGAATTATCATAAAATACATATACATAAAATACATATTGATATCCATACAGAATAAATATTTATGTTTGTCACAGAAAGGCTTATCCTGAGTGGAAATCAAACCTGTAGCGCAGAAGGCAGAGCAACTGCCAACGAGATATAACCATCTCAATTTCATCTACGCTGATATCCGTCATCTGTAAGCATCGCTCTGGAAGCTCGATTATCAAATTCAGCTAGCACGAGAATCATATTACCGGCCATTCTAAATATGTCTTCGAGAGAAGTGTCAATCTTAGAGAGAATTTACAAGTTTGACAAGAAAGCGCGGCCATTAGATGTTTTTCGAATTTTCATTTTCAGTTAATTAACATTGCTAACATAAAATTAACATTGGTCTGAATAGTCCAAGTAGGTAGGTATGAGAAAGGCTCGCCGGTTTACGCGTGATATTAATAGCGTCTAGACTTCGTTTAGCGACTTTAGCGGATTGTTAAATTGTAGGCATAGTGGAGGTCGTCGAGGGCAGCCGCTATGATCTGCAATTCACCTGAATGTCATATTGTTCATATTTCATTTATTAGGTATTAACTAGCCGCGTCCTGCGGTGTTACCCGCGGTTAAAGTCTATCTAAGAGGTATTGGATGGTGAAAACTAATGTTTTGTAAGCCTCTTAAAAAACTTACTTCTTTTTCGGAATAAAATAGCTTACGTGTTAATTCACAGTATCCAACTAACGTTATAACAAATTTCATCCAAATCCGTTCAGCCGTTGAGGCGTGAAGGAGTAACAAACATAAATAAAGACAAACTTTCGCATTTATAATCTTGGTATGATAAAACGAATCAGTATTAAAGTTATTTTAATTTATCATGTACGGAATGTAAAATTTATGAGTAACTATTCCATATTCTCTTTCTATTCGATTTCAATAAAAGGAATAAATTCCCAATATTTTTTGCGCGAAATCATTGCTAAGTGAACCGATTGCGATGACTCTTTGGTAGTATGTATACCTCCAAGACAAGGCGAAATCTATTCCTAAATAAGGTATATAAAAAAACTTTTTTTTTAACTTTTTTATCAGTAGGTACCTAACCTTTTAGCCTTAAATGCACTTATACGTTTAAAAATACTGATTAAATGAATACTCAAACAAGAAACTGATTTAAAATTTAATCTTACTTAAAATACTAGTCATCGACATCGGAACAATATTTTTCAATTGAATAGTAGAAATGTCCCATGTTTTTTGCTCATAAGTTCGTCCGGAGAAAGCTGAGACGCCCGTTGAAACTCTACCTCTATTTCAATGCAATAAGGTTTGAACTAGACCTAACCTTTTGTTGGAGTCAGGAGAGCTTAGGCGACTGGCAACAGCGCCGTTGGATTTTATTTCATGGGAAGTGTATAAAATTTTAAGCGGAAGCTGTGTCTCCGGCGCCTCTGATGCCAGATATGTCTCGTTAGTTTCTACGAACGTAAATCCGAAGAGAATTTTGAATAATGTTTGTTGATCCTGTGGAACTTGCGAATATCTATATATACTGGAGGCCTGAAAGTGTTTTGGTGATGTAGGTAGTTCTATTTATACGATGGCAATGAGAAATATTCATGAGAATGGACATACATACCGATTTACCTTCTAAGAGAAAGGCTTTGCGTTCTCAAACCATACAAGCCATCAATTATACCTATCCTGAAACCGGTAAATTATCTCAGCCAACATATCCTATAATAGGTATTATTAAGTTATTAGTATAATTACGTAGGTAGATGTCACTACTTATTTAGGCATAATTAATTTTACTACCTTAAATAAAAGAATTGTTGTTTTTCGAAGTATTATATTTAAGAATCATTTCAGTACAGCATGTATTAAAACAAAGATAATGGATAAATTATTGATAGATAGGTAGATCATCGAATGAAAACGGCATAAGTTGTCGATTTCACCTAACCTATTAAGATTTCCTTCCATACAGAGATAAAAATAACGAATTGTAAGAGTCATGTCGACTAGATTAAATCGCAAACATGTTCCATCGAGATGTGGAGTAAACGTCTACCGTGACTGTACATACATATATGTATTTAAAAACGCACATAAATGACATACTTCATGAATCGGCGGTGAATTGGTAGGTTTTATTATAACGTACTATTTTCATCGCCCTCGTTTTCACTATCTCCAGTTTTATTTCCAATATATAATCATCTTGAGGTAATAAAGTGAGTGTGGCCCAATTCCTTTGTAGGGGCAGAGGTAGCCAGGCTGAAGGGTCGTGAAAGGAAGGGCTCGCACTATTCCGTAATCTATGTCTATACACCTTCCAAGCCGGAGTGTAGCCAACGCATTGAAAATAAATGATAAATTTGACAAATTTAAGCGGTTTTGTGAATATGTATGTATGTATAATAATTATATTAAGACGTAAAATAATTCCTGATCCAGCGACTATTTCATCCATAATTTTGTTCACCGTTTAGTGCTTAATATAAATCGACGATTTCAGAGGACACAGTCTCTCAAATAATTAAAATAAGGATTAATAGACCAGTTTAATCAGTTTTTTTGAGGATTCGTGAGACGACTATATTTTTTTTAATTGGCAATCGTCATCGTTGTCGTAATTCGAGGGTTTGAAGTTAATTTTTTTTGCGTTACGTCCTCGCCTCATAGTGACACATTCAACACATAGCGACTTGGGTATTCTCATTACTCTTATTTCCATTACTAGATACTATCACATTAATAGAAGAATTATGCTAGCGACACAAATTACAGCATATATGTGAATGAAGATGTCTGTGGCTATTGCGTTATACATTTACACGAAGCATAGATACACGGGAAAATGTCCCGCAAAAATATTGTGCAGTTGGCAATACTGATCCGTACCTACCCAACCTTTCGCACGCCCCCGCGTCTAGACTCTAGCCCAACATAAACTTACGTAATTCGCTCCTACTGCACGCACTAAATATTCCAAATATTAGGTTAACCAGTCGACTTTGCCAGTTATGATTTACTGCTGTGGCAGCTTTGAGGCGGAAAATTCATACTAGTTAACATTAACCTACCCTTTGAATTATTCTGAATTCTGAGCATTATTTGTTGTCTTTGTAGCTTATTAGTCGGTTAACCATTGGAAGCCTTGCCGTCTAAGCGAGATATTTTATACCCAGCCGGGTCAAAAATGTTTGTGATGAGCATAAAGTTGGTTCTCGGTTTCTCTGCTGTATTGTCGTGCCTTTGTATCGTTATATGTGGTTAAATTTAAATGTTGTGCTGGATTAATTACCTGAATGGTACTTACTTGAATTGTATCCGTTTATTTGTTTTAGGTACTAACGTAACGGAACAAAATGACACTATGCATGACAGAGTATGAAATTATTTAATAGTTGATTGGCTTCACAGCGCAGTTGGTATTGCCTCTGCCTGTAGATCTGGGTTCAATTCCAACCCAAGTCAAACATTTGTGATTACTATAGATGTTTGTTCTGTGTTTAGGTTGCAAGATGAATTGTATTTATTTCACTCATCTGATGCCTATAGTACAAGCAATGCTTAATTTTGCCTAGATAGCCCTGTTTGAAATGTCCATGTATATTTATTTATTATATGAATAGGAATTTTTACGTAAATTTGCATCTTGATTGCCTATCGTGTTTACTTAGCTTTAAAAATTAAATAAAAGGACTCTGTAAAATTTTAATATTAAGTTTGTCATTGTTTCATCTCAACGGCTGGAGTATTGAAAATAAGTAAGCATTAGGTAGACTGAGCAGTGAACAAAGGGAATAGCTTGTACGAAATAGCTCAGCAACTCCGCGTCGTGTCGAATTGATGGCAGCTGTTTGTTGTTCCCGGAAAGCGGGTGAAGTTTAGGATCCCTTAAGCACCCTTTCTTTCCTTCTTTCCTGTATTATTTGCTATATCATATCAAAAATCTCATTATGGGTGACTTTTCGAAATGTTACGCGTATTATATAGCACACGCGGGCATGAGGTATGCCATTAATTTGAGAGGTAGTAGTAGACTTCCAGCAATGTATAAAATAAACTGAATCACCCTCACTTTTCTTATGATCCCATCGATGAAAAAGTTCAAAAGCTTCTTCTTTAGCCATTTAGACGTGTTCCAATTTTCCAAAGACACATTTCAAAAGTTTGCCGTCATGTCTCTACACATAATATTTTTGCATTCATGTTTGACTCAAGAGCCGTGCAAGACTCGAGAGGAAATTATCTGCAAAAGACGAGTATCATTATATTGTACGAACGTCCGCGAGCGATTCAGAATATATGCAGCCAATTGTCTTCCTTTGGATGCAATATTTCCTTGCCAAGTTCCTCTACAAGTTTATTTTCCGAGACAAAAAGTAGTCCATGTCCTACTTCAAGGTTCAGAGCTCTATGCCAAAATTCATCAAAATTGGTTCAACGGTTTAGGCGTAAAAATGAACCAGACATAGTTACTGTCACATATATTACATTGGATTGCCACATTTTTAACAGTTTTATCAAAATTGTATAAACACAAAAAAAATAACGAAAATTCAATGCTGAGAAATCATAGGCATTAACCATTTGGATTTTGGATTGACTTCCTCAAAGACTTCTTAATAAAAAATGAAAAGAACATCCTAATTTTTACTTCAATATCATTACAGTTATTCATATATAGACAGTTATTGTAAAGAAGATTAAAGCTATTGTGTAAAACAACACAACAAGACAAAACTTAAAGCCGACAAGAAAACATGCTCTATAATGTAGGTGACCGTTTCTAAAAGCGTAATATAAAATGTAGAGTAGACCAGGTGGTAGTTTCCATAAGCTGCAACAAAGGGGTGCGTTGCGGTGCACGTAGGGAGTAGGGGAAAGGGTGTAGGCCGTCTAGACTGCGCCCCTGCCTACACGACACTAATTAATATTACCGTCCGTCTGTCTGTTACACGGCCCCAACGAATCGTTGTGCCACGTGCGTCGATTGCCCTTGTAGCGGCGATTATAACATGTCATTCAAAATTATTTGTAAAGATTTAGTGCAATTCATACACCCCTATATGGTTTAATTGCTGCCTATTGAAATGGATTGCGTTGTTTTTGGAAAATAATGACATGATTGAAACTTATTTTTAATTGGCTACACCATCGCTTTTGGGGGGCCCAGTTGCTCGCGTCCGTAGGTCAGTACCTACCTTTTATACGCGTACTCCCTATGTGGTGCTAAATTAGCAGTAGAACTTTAAAAAGTCCGGTCGCAGAAGTACTGCCTGTACACTTAGTAATCTGCCGCCAAGCAGTGGTGCAGTCGCATTGCTGTGTTCCGTTGGAAGGGTATGGGTGCCGGGCGCAACGAGGTGCGACTTGGGTCTTCTCATACTTCAGTCGGGGAGGACCTGAGTCGTAATGATGTTATTATGGGTGGAGGTGACCACTCAACATCAGGTGGGCCTTCAGCTAATCCCGTCATAAAAAACGACTCCATATAACCAGATTTCATTGAATAGTAAATAATATATTGATATTTCAGTTCATACTGAAGCTGACACTAGATCTGTGTTATTTGATTTTCCAACGCAAAATAGATGTCTGCTATTTCCTGTACTTTAATTCCTACATTTGAATTCCTTATTGTATTATTCTATATTGTACACTACAGAAATAGATTAACACAAACATAAAATAGGTAGATGATATGTTCATGAAGATGATGAAAATGAATGGAGATGTTAGCTTAAATTGTAGCAGTTCATACTTATTACAGTTTTTGTAGTTTTGGCACGTATTATTATCATTCATTGATCTACAAATAGAATATTGAGTTTCAAATACAATTCCAATAGAAACCAACGCAGTCTGTGTCAAACCAATTTATTAATTAAACTTTTACAGCTTTTGCCTCGAAATAGGCCATTCAGCACTAAATGGTGAATAAAAGTTGGGCAGTCGGCGGCGGCCTAGAATGCGTTTGATCGTAAAACAAAGCCTTCGAATAACCTCCAGACGCTTTGTCCTATCTCCGTCATATTGGTAATGTAATACCTACATTACAAACAAAGGCAAGGCAAACACTATTGCTGGTTTGACGTCACATTTTGTAAATTTCACATTTTCATCATTCATTCACCTTCACTGATGATAGCTATGAGGGGGATCCATGATATTCGCGTCAGTAGGATAATTATGGTACCTTTTAGAGCAGTATTTTTCAAAGTGTGGGTCGCGTACCCCTGGGGGGTCGCGAAGCCTCTTTAAGGGAGTCGCGAAGCTTCTATAGGGGAGTTTGCAAAAGGTTGTGAAAGCTACTGCAGTAAAAAAAACAATATTTATTATGAAATAAATAATTATGAAATTGAATAAATATGTTGGATTGAATATTTATCACAAAATAAAATACATTGAAAAAGAAGCAACGGGTAGGGGGTCGCGAAATATTTCTTCTTAAACATAATAGTTATTCAGTGTTCATAAAAACATATTTACGCAGACTTTAGTAGGGAAGACCTGGGTCGTATTTTTGTTTATGAGCTGTAGTAACTACTTAGCATCAGGTGGGCCGTATGATCGCTCCTTATCGTTGGTCAAATATAAACTTAAGGTCACTTTTTAAAGGAACCGGATTTTAGGAAATTATCTGAACAAATTATAAAACTTACTATTATTATTATTGAAATGTGATGTTACACCGGATGTTTTGACGGGCTTTGATCAGGGGCTCATGATGCAAGATTCATGTAGTATGTATGATCATCTTTCATACGTGGGACCTACAACCCAGACTAAAGCAACCCAACTCCATACACGTGTAATTCATGGTCATGTGATGTGACAATGCATCCAACAATAAAACAAAAATAGTATTGACAAATACTGAGGCAAGAGTTGTGCGGCGTTCACTCTTAGGTATTATGACAAAAATTTCATGTGCCTGTTATTCATGTGTAATTTTTTACTATTAAAGTGACGGTACGAGTTGAAAGTTCACCTTATGTTAAATGGTTAATACAACTTAGATCCTTCCCGACGGGGAAAGCTCGTACGAGATGCAAGTTGCATCCAGTTGCGCTCATCAAATGAGACGGGGATGTTACGTCGTATGCATCTGTGATTTCACCAACGCCCACACCGTCCCACCGAAACATAATACAACTTAGCGGTCACCAGGTGTGGATGCAGTACTTATCTGGACGAACTTGGCACAAGATCTATTCCTATTTTTAGCTACCCCTGTGGCACCACCCGGGGTTCTAAAGGGTTCTCATCTACGGACGTGAGCAACTCAATGGATCTTATATCGATGATACGAGTATAACTCTTAACGGTAGAATAAGTATGACTTAAACAGAATACTTTCCAGAGCGAACCCTGAATGAAGACTTTATCGGTGACGACTCCTTGGCTTAGTGGGTAGTAGCCCTGCCTTCGGGACGAGGAGTCCCGGGTTCGATTCCTGGCCGGGGTACACTGTGTGGTGAGCATAAAGTTTGTTCTTGGGTCTTGTGTGTTGGTCTTCTGTTTCTGTGTGTTTCCATACCACCTGCGACACAGGGAATCCTAGTGCAGAGGTATGAGTGTGTAAACGAGTTTATTTATATTTCAATTTCATTTGTTGCGCAGTTTTGAGGCTCTCGTTATTGATGCCTGTTTGTTTATTAATGGCAATACCTAGTAAGTGTTGAAGCGATAAATTAAGATACGGATTTAAATATAACTAAACTATGGCAATCAAAAATATATCCTGGTTTTCCGATATTTGCAATAAATAATATATATGCGTATATATAATATTATTTATTGCAAATATCAATAAATACTCAATACTCTGCTCATTTTTTTGCTTAAAATAAGTCCTATAGATTATCTACCACAAATAGTTCTGACCATTTAAATCCTCTGTACTGCGTCATTGGGATCAGAAACAAGAAGTGATACTTTAATTCTCAGACAATTTGATATAATTGGTGCTGCAGCTTAGCAGTGCAGAAAAGAATTAAGTGACTTCCGCAGAAAAAGAAATCAGAATAAGCTCTGTAGGCGACGTTTTTAAAAATTATATTTTTATTTAATTGTGTACCAAATGTGTTTTTTGTATTTTTTATTATAAAATAAAGGCAGGCGTTGTAGGCTCGTCCGCGCGGGGAAGCGGGGGCGGGAATCTCCCCCCCCCCCTGAATCTTATCGGGTCGGAAATATATTAATAGTCAACGGTAGAGTATTTTTTATATAAGTTTTGATGTCCTATATAAAAAGTGAGCAGTGTACTACAGATTTGCTACAGTTGTTCAGTTTATCAGGCCTTTTGATGTCATCGAAGGACGGGGCGGGCCGGCGGGCAGTATTATGACTCCGTCTATAAGTCTGGGTCGCACTCGATTCGATATGTGCAGACTGCATAACGCTCGACTCACCTCTAGACATCTCTCGGTCGCGCAAGCTAGCGCACTTTGTCTAGTCTAGACGAATTGCATTATGGAAATTTATACTTACCTAGACGCCTATACAAACTGAAAGTTTGTTTGTTTTTACTAAGTTTCTAGAATGTAATATAAGTGCGTAGTATAATAGGCATGTGTTTTGCTTATCTATGTGCTGCTTAAAGATTATTGAGCTTTAATTATTTTTTACCCCGACTAAAAAGTTATTCTGGTCATTATTAGGAATTTTTTAGGAAAACGAAATTCCAAAATATTTTTATAATCATCTCCCATACATACCCCAACATAACATCCCGATTTTACGTTACACAGAAGAAAAGTAATTTTTGCATATTCAAAATCGGTTCACAATCGGAGCAGTTGTTTCCAAAATCATCAATTGCGTGTTATTTTTCTTAAGGGATCTTTACGGCGATTGCTTCAGTTTTCCAAGGTCTCCGGATTAATGATCTCCTGGCATAATAATGATCAGGCTCTAGTAGTTTGAAAGCAAACAGGACAACAATTTATAAATTTTGTAAAACCTTAATTGGTAACCGTATTTGAATTACTATTACTGTACAAACGTACAGAGAATAAAACTCCTGTTTCCGTTCTATCATGGGTGGAGTAACTTCGTATAGATAGACTATTCAATTATAAACCAGACCTATGCCTATTGGGTTTACCTTTGCCTTTCAATTATCGTATGAAATTGCTTCTTGTGATGTTGAATAATAAAATATCTTCTGTCTAGTCTGCGGTCTATGAGTATTACTGTTTTACATAATAAAATTATGGAAAATCTAATCGCTTTTGAAATTAACGTGTCATATTCAATTTCAACTTTATTCAAGATATTATTAATATTGATGACGAAATATTTATAGGTTCCTATTATACTATTCTAGGTCCATAACTATGAAGCCAAATAATTCTATTAATCATTTTCTCAAATATTAAAACCCCGTTTCGCCCAAATTAATCATGAATAAATATATAATTAAAAATAAACATAATAGATTCCAGCCACACTTTTGATGTTAATGTTTGAGCTAAATTGATCTAATTGTTTTTAAAATAGAAGCGTCCAGTAGAGGGGAATACCTTGCAACGCTATAAGGTATTTAGTGTTGTTTATAATTAAAAATAGATGAAAATCTTATGTATGTGAAAGGTTTTTTATGTAAGGAAGTGACGTAACGTGTGAAGGCTTACATAGTGGTAACACCGCCGACAACAGCAATCTAACTCAGAATAAGACTTGGATCTTCCTGCTGCGTCTATCACCCAAGACGGGGATGTAACGTTTCATGCGTCTGTGATTTGACATGTGTACCAGGTTTATTTTTAGAGGCCTACTCGTAACATTGTAAAATCGTCTGAATAGCTCAATATTTATTTTAGTTTATGGTTTCGGGGCCAACATGCCCCAAACCGTAAACTAAAATATATGTGTGACAGTATAAGTAAGTCAATGTGAGTTCAAATACATTATTCTATCAAACAGTCCAAGCAAATTGCATGAATAGGTAAATTATTTGATCATGTTCTATTGATTAAAGTGTTTGCACACACTTTTTCGAAGTATATTTTTCATTATTGTATGCAATACATGCTTGATATAATATATTAGTTGATTGTGTGGTAGACAGAGTTTCAATTGGCCGCTGTCGATTTGTTATATTATCATAAAAACTCAGTGATGTGCACTTTGCTGCCATTGTTTTAATGTCAATGGCAAGAGATGTGCACTTTGCTACCATTGTTTTAATATCAATAACTCCGCTCCATAATAATTCTATAATCGAGATAAAACTTTTTAATCTTATAAAAGATCTGAATCACATCAAACGTGATTCATGCAGTGTTGTATAATGGTTCGTCTGAAAGTGACTAAAGAAAAATGAATGAGGATGGCTCCTGTAGGATTCTAACATAAAATAACTAATAATTAATACATCGATGCAGCGAAGCCGTGGGAAATTAAAATAGATTGCTATTATTTATTCCATGACTTATTAATCGCAGGTCTAGTGAAACTAGCCTCTCAGGTCAGTTCTAACTCTGCATCTGACCTCTAAGTCGTAGGTTCGATACCAGGACTCGAGCAATGTTTGGTATGTCCCTGACACATCAAACATCACGCGAGTATTGAGTTGAGTTGAATAGTAGTAGTACTTATAAGTAGGTATGTATTAAAAAATACCTACTTATAAGATTTTATGCACTCCGTTAGTAGTTTGGCTTTAGCAAAAGCTATACTTAGTTTGGGGCCAGATGACGCTGTGTCAAATTTCCATGAATATTATCATTCTAGTTGATGTTATGTCGTTCCATCCGGAAGTGCAGGGAGTATCAAAGTACAATTTGGACAACGAGTAGTTCCATTCCAGTTTGTCGTAATAACTGGCAGACGACGGCGGCGGCGGCGCGCGTTGTGGAACGCCAACCGTTAGTTATGGCCGCTCCACTTTAAACATCATCCATTCTAATTTAGCGAGAGTGCCGGTCGATAACGCGGAGGAAGAACTCATATCCGCTGGCTGCGGGAACACGAGTGTCCTGGAATCCACTAAAATCTTGCGAATTTTGAATCATATTTGACCCTTTATGTAAATGTTAAGATAAGAAATTTTATTTTATGCTGGCTTCTTCTATCTAGTCTAGGCAATTTCCACATCTCCGCAGTCATATTGGATCTACATGTGGGTCTGCATTTTATGAAGTAATCTTAAATTATAGATGTCTTGTATTACGAGTATGTAAATAAATTGAACTACTTTAGTTGCTTACAGAAGTTCGAAACTAGCACATATACTTACTTACATAAATTATACCTTTTCTGCAAAAGAGAAGGTAGCTAGAGAACGAAGTCCTGACAAATGGTAATCGCCTCAACGCTGCTTGAATACCGCCAAAGATTTGAAGGTCAGATTTAAGACTAAGGTTAGCTTTATAACTCATGAACAGAGGCACAATTATAGAAAGATGAGCCTTGAATTGGACCACTTAAAATTTGAGACGGCGAATTTGGAATTACGAAATAAATTCCTGATTGATCGGTCTGGAAAGAAACGTGAAGGCAGGCAAGAATCCAATCTCTTCGACCCAATACCACTTCATTTCTCTAAGGTCTTAACTTTCAATGACCTCTTCCATAATCGCCATTGTTATCAACTGATCTATAAAGGTACTCATTGTAATCTGCGTACCTAATCTCAATCGAGGATTTGGGAACCTGGGTCTATTGTCTGTTATAATGAAACCTTATTATAAAAAAACCAGACAGACAAACAAATGATCGCATCGGCTTGAGTCACATGGGTAATTGGTATTTGAATGCGTGCTTACGTAACTAGTGTCGTGTGGCGCGACGTTACGATAAATTCCGCTTCCCTTTACACGAGGTGGTTAGTGACGTCATTTAATAGCATTTCGTCTGAGACGTCGGACAGTCTGCCCGTGCCAATGTAACCGGTGTCGCTTTCCCGACCGATATCCGAAAACGATCGGGATATAATCTCTTTATCGCTCCTACGTAAAAGTGGAAATGTGGGAAAGAGATGGCGTTCACATTAACCGTTCCATAACGAGGCGGATATGCAGAGTCACCCACTGCCGCCCGCCCTTTGAGATTATTCATAGTTCCAACGCCGCAAAACCGCTATTATTAATTTAGTGTTATGAATAACTAATTAGTACTATATCCATGTCACGAAAGGTATATTTAGACGGCTCCGTGGTCCCGGGTTCGATTCCCGGCCGGGGCACATTTTGTGTGGTGAGCACGAAGTTTGTTCTCGGGTCTTGGGTGTTTGTCTTGTGTTTCTGTGTTTGTCCATGCCATCTGCGACACAGGGAATCCTAGTGCAGAAGTATGAGTGTGTTAACGTTGTAACTATTCAGTGTCTGTTTGAGTTTCATTAGTAGGTATAATACGTTATTGAAAATGTTATTATGAAAATAAACGCAATGCGGAAGTGTATCAAAATTTCAAAGATATCAATTCATAAAGTGGCTGATGAATTAATTAATAGCACCGCACTCTATTCCACGTTAAAATAAGTTCATCTTTTTAAAACATAGGTAATTACAAATGTAATCTATCATAAGGCGTAATGATATCATTTATCATTATCACTGCGAACTCATATATCAATCAGCAAAACGCGGAAATTCGTCTGCATACCTATTGCATTGCAGGGTTAGATTTGGCTAGGGCTTTGATTGCGATCTGAGTAGGTGCGTGTCGAGAGCGGGGGTGGCCTTAACCTTGAACGCCGCCGTCTGACCTCAGCCCGCGTCATCACCCCCTTGCCACCTACCCTCCGACCCCCAGCCCCTCAGCACCCCGCCAGACCCTTTCCTTTCCCGTCTCGACTCATAGCCGATAAATGAGCCTGAAAGTCGTGTTAAATATAGGTACGAAATGAACATAATATATGCTCCTAGTTGGTATAATGATATCTTCAGTAATGGTATAATAATATCTACTTATAATTCCGATTGTATTGCAAAAACTTATAAGTAACTAGCTGACCGGGCCACGCGTTATTGTGGCAACGTTTTTGTCATATGATATTATAATTTGCAATAAATTAAAATTGCGTCTATAATTTGAGATTTAAACTATCCTATCTCTCAAGTTGGATCGAACTGCACATGGTGTGCGAATTTTATTATAATCGGTTAAGTGGTTTAGGAGTCCATTGAGGACAAACATTGTGACACGAGATTTATATAAATTAAGATAACAAAATGTAATAACAATTGAATATCTGGAAAATTGGATTAAGGTAGTTCGTTGTGAAATTTAGTTAGCATAGACATCTGCGCGTGATAATTATCATGCTTCTAACGAACATCTCAAGTGGAATGAAAAAGCGGGTTTTTAATCTAAATAATTAAATACTTGCTAACCCGACAGGTGTATTCCTGTCTTGATTCACAACTTGACAATCTACAAACACATCAAGATATAATTGAGCTGGTGTCTTGCCTTATTTCAGACTATTAACGTGAATTTTCCCAAAACCAACATTTTTATAAAACTTGGCCGGACAGATTGTCAGATACAAATAAATAAAATTGAAGTGACTGTTTGTAATATCAGAATAACAGTTTTTTACTCAATGCATTTGAAACTATATAAGGAGTATAACATATGATCTCTGCCAGTGAAAGTCCTGTCAAATTGGTTCTAGCCGTTTTGGAGATTACCCGGAACAAACAGACAGACGATAAGACATACAGAAAAAACAATTTGAAGTATATAGCTTTTTTTGTTTTTATTATTACCGTATAACTTTTATTTAAGAAAAAGTAAAGAAAAGAATTTCCGCTCAAAAACAAATGTTAAATTTGTTTAATTTAAACATTAGGGGGGAAAAAGCTAATTATGAATACAAGGAATTCAGTCAAATAGGTTGAGCAATTTTCGAGTTTTTGCGAGATTAACACTCGATAATTGAATTTTATCTATAAGTAAATAAAATAGACTGCCGAAAATTTGACACTCACCTGTTAAATAAAATTTGCGCACGTAGTGGAAAGTATTTAGTACAACAAATACCCGGCTACTTTTTCTATTTTTTCTTTCCGTTATCCAGACTTTATGAACATTGAAAAATAATTACCTTCAAATTGGTCTAGCCTTTCTCAAGAGATGCGCTTACACACTAAGGAAGAGCATTTATTTTTAATCATATATGGACATTTCGTAATAAATATATACATGGAAAAATGTATAAAGTGCCATCTAGCGCCAAACTAAGCATATCTTGTACCATGGGAACCATTGTAACTGATAGACTACATCAAATATTTGTTTAGTAGATACATAATTATAATACATATTAACATCCAGACACAGAACAAACATCTATGTTCGTCACACAAATGCTTGTCTTGAGTCACGACATACTGCGCAGAAGGCAGAGCTACCACGAACTGAGCTGCGAGGCCAGTACAGAGAAGCTGTATATGTCCTAGGTGTCGGGAACCCGGATCCCCTCGAAGGCTAGGTGGCTACCAACAAACCTATGGAACAGTCATCAGTTATCAGACTGATAATTACGTATCAGATATAGTTATCAAAATAATTATTATTATGAAGCATATGCAGCAACCTGAGCGTAAACTAGAAATTATGAAGCTAGGCCAAAGTTAATGATTTTCGAAAAGTGGCTATTTTGTAATGAGATGATGTATCGACACTTACTGTATCACAATTACTAAATCCTAAACAGACGGACGTAACAGGCTAAGTAACCGCGATTTTTATATTAATTGAACGCAAAACTCTTAATTATATCTTTCCATTTTGGATTGGCCTCTGACATTATTCCAACTTGAGATTGAAATGAACATTTTTATTGTACATAAAAATAGTATAATATTTAAATATTATCAATTTTATAAAAATACTTAGTTAATGCTATGATAATGACGTGTAATCTTCTTCTCTCTAATAAAATAATATATGTCATTTCCATTATAACCAGGCATAGAACCTCGACAATGGCTTCTTAAATTAATTACAATCCCAAGAAATTGAAAAACTTACCACTGAATTTTTAAAAGGGCGTAAATTAATTATTACGTGTAATTATTATATTATATGGGAATATATATTCTAATCACCTATGAGAAATGAATAATATATTTCCAAAATGCTTATCAATAAATCGCTACATCAGTAAATAGGACAAGCTAAAACATGAAAACTGACGTTAATTTCACATATTCGTGCCCATGAGATTTGCCTACGGAGCTCCTGTGACACGTCATATGCTCACATATGTTTACTTGTGCGTGTAAAACTTGAACAAGTTCTACTACTACTTTTGGTTGCTCCTAAAGGTGCTAAAGCACCACCCAGGAGGTACGTGTAGGGTATCAAGGTTACACACCTACGGACGCGAGCAACTGGACCCCCCTAATTATTACGTGTAATTATTAATTATAATTATTATTGTTTGTTGACCCATGTTTCACTCAGTCCACGCGAACAAAGTCGCGGGAAATCCTCCAGTAAAACATAAATAGGTACGAAGCATGACATGAACAACAAAAAATGAAATGGAATAGCGATATAAGCGATATACACACGTGCAAATTCTGCGTACGCGTTTGGAAATCCGATAATTAAAATTACTAGTTTCCTTGGCATATAAAACCTTTAATTATAACAAATATAAATGTAGCTAGTAACCAAAAAGTGTCGTTAATCACTTTAAAGACACAGTAGATGCCTATTTAATTAAAGTAAACGTGATGTGAAATTGAAAGTTAGTGCGTATTGTAGATTAACTGTTGGCGCGTTCGGGCGTCCTCTAGACAGTATGGTGTCCATGCGAGGTCGACCTTACACCTTGCCCAATCAGGACAAGTAGGTACGTCGACGTCGTGTGCATTAGGGCATGACTGAACTTTTAGATTAGGTACTTCGAGTAAGTTCGTTTGTGCCACTGTATTAACGGCGATTGACTTTTACGATTTGGAATGATAAAGTCGTAACTAAAATTATAATAGTCACGTAAGCCTGTGTAACAGTTGACATATTATTATAATAAATACCTGAAAGCAAAATTGTTCCGTAGGAGACACATTTGTTACTGGTACAACTTCTTTGTTATTGCTTCGTTCGTACCCTGGTAATATTAAATAATACTTATTGGCGGTCTAATCTTACCGAAACCAATTGGCATTTCATATCATATGAAACATAGTCATTTTGCACGTATAATGCTGATTTCATTTACATAAATGTGACTTGATTTTCTTATTGTGTTTTCCAGAAAATTATGATTTTACATGACAATAAAATGAAAATAGTTAATGTCTATAAATCATTAAAAGCTTCCACGTGTCGGGCATAAATATGATAAAAATAATAGTATTTCAAAAATGTTTTTCATACTTAAAATTTTATGGCTGTGAGAAATATTTGTTAAATTCTAAAATACACTATAAAAGGTAAAAGATAACAAATCGACATACATTGAATTACTTCATTTTTACAATAATGTCGTTCAAGTTACTTACGATTTGTATTTTGTTTAATATCTTATTTAGTTTTAGTGTAACTTTAGCGCAAGGAAAGCTTGAGCAGCAGCTGGTTAAAGAAAATAATATTATTGATCTGCTACCCGAGGATTCATATCCAAGCTACCTTTCTTTAGATATAGCACCCGCGTGGTCAACTACTGAAGAAGCAACGGTTGACCCACAGGATGTCAACGTGGCAAATCCTGATGACACCAACTCACTCGATGAAAGTGTAAAAAATACTACTGACCCAGAAGATAATTTGGGGACTGGTGGTAAGTGACAGCAAAGTATTCTAAAATCAAGTATTCAACTAAGTTATAGTACTAATTTTTTTATGTGTTTAGATCGAAACGTTTGCCCCAAGGGACAAAGCTCCTTCAGCAAAGGAGATTTGATTGACCTGATAGAGTATGTTGCAAAGAGTGAAATTAATATCACAGTGGGATTAAGTGCAAACTATCTTGAAAATGCAACCAATGTCCGTAACTTTATAATCCAGGACTTTAATGACTTCATCGCGAAGTTCGAAAACAGACCAGAACATTTATTACACGTTTTAAATGATTTGGGTTCAATAAGAAAGGAAAAAGCTGAACCTTTGGTCGCAATTGTATCTCTTACATTACAAGAATATACTTCATTACTGGAAACTTATAATATGCTCTATAGCAAAAATAATAATATTGTGGAGCAACTCAATAGGTACAAACAAATATGCAACTGGAATTGCAATATGCAAAATCGTAAGTTTAGCTTAAATGCTTTTAAATGACAGCAACAAACTGATGATGTAGTTCAAATGTACGTATTTGTTTCAATTAGCATTTCTAATTAATATTATTACTACAGGTGCAAATTTGAGAATGAATACTGATACAGTACCAATAAATAATATCGAAGATTATTTATGTTCTACTTTGGAAAATGTTCATATCAAAGTAAATGAGAGATTGAAATCGTTTGAGCAAGAAGAATTAGAAAATATCAAAAATAAAATTTCTCAGATACAAATGGTCTTAAATAATGCAATTCAGGCATTAAAAATCAGTTTAAAGGAAGCAGCTGTTGCCAAGTTTGGAATAACCATGTATGATCTACTTAGCGTAAACGATGATCAATATCATTTTATTGAATATCTTGAAGAGTTTCAAGAAAAATCTTATACAAGTCTTATAAAAAAAAATATAATGAGTATTGAATTCAGACTTATAGAATTAGAAGACAAACTTCGAATTCTAAAGCATGATTGTCTGAATTGTAATCGAAGATCCTATCAGCATCGCAGTTGTAAGTAAAAGTAAAAGAAATATCATTAGATATTATATAAAGACATAATAAGGTTTAATACGTCAATCTACTAATTATATATTTTTTGGTACTATGGAAGTCACAAGACGACCAAGATTTGACGTCTAAAAGTGAACCTTGTGATTAGTGGTTACCTAGGTCCATAACAACAGCAATACACCAAGTCGCATCTTGTTGCACCCGTCAACGAGATGGAGATGTATCATGTGCCTGTCTGTGATTTCACCGACGCATGAGACGCGCCGGTCCACCGGAACACAGTAATGCAAGTCCACCACTAAGTACTTTGCGGCGGATTTTTAGATGTGGAGGCCGTTATTCATCCGGACGAACTTGGCACAAGTTCTATTGCGACATTTTGCTGCTCTTTTAGGGTATACGTGTAGGGACTTAAAGAGTACTCACATATGGACGAGATTAACTATTTTGAAATACATTGTTTCAGTGAAAATCGCAATTAAGAAGGACGTCGCAACCACTTTAGAAGTAGCGGACCAACAAAAGAATAACGTTTTAGATCAGTTAATAGATAATAAAATTAATTCTATACAGAAAACTGTTGCCAACGATTTCGATGGTATATTTAGAGTAGTGAACGAAATAGTGAATAACAAAGAGTTGGTCGAAGTAACTATTGCTAAACTGACACCACTTCAAGAGACAGTAAGTGACAGAATACAAGAAGAAAAACAGCAATTGCAAACACTGATGCTCCGCGTACCAAATGATACGCTAGAAAATGTAAAGAACTTGTATTTGAAGTCACAACTGCTAGCCCGTACAATCGATGATGAAATTAAGTCTATTTGAATTCTTAATTAAGTGATATATTATATCTAATCCCTATTCACTAATTAAAAGAACTTACTTTTATGCTATAATATCTGTTCCTTAATTTCTCCTTATAACATCACCTATGTGCCAGTGAAAGTCCCGTCAAAATCGGTCCAATCTTTTCGGATATCAGCCAGAACAAACAAATAGACAGACAGACAGAAAGACAAAAGGTTTTTTTTGTTATATGTACCGTTTAAATTTCCAATCCATTTAGTTAAAAAGTTGTTTATTTAATCAATTGTAACAGACCTTAAATATCTTTTATAAATTTAACTAGCGACCCGCCCGGGCTTCACAAGGTTAGTAAAGCATCAGTGTCGTATCAGAAACTACCTGTGCGAAGCCGGGATGAGTTGCTAATACTACATATAAACCTTTAGTTCAAGCGTAGTTTCAAAGATGTAAGCGAACAAACAACGAGACCGACTTTGTTTTATACTATGTAAGGATTAGAAATTGTTATAAGTTTGAATTACTATATTAGCCATACGTAACAGTATCTTGGGAAAATTTGTCTCCTGAAACACAAACTAAGGCATGAGTCATATCACACTAGTTAAGGACTGATTGTAACCTTGTCGATAAACGTTTCCATATTTCTTTGTACGATTTCAGTTATTCTCCTGTTTCTTTGATGTTGTTTGATGATGTAAAATTGAAATGAAAACTTTCTTCTTAGTATAGTGGGTCTCAAACAACACGCAATGTCTCACGTAATTTATCTAAATTTAACGCTTTCTCAACCTTAGTTAAAATGGTTTTTCTTGCACCATTGAGGGTTGGTCATGGGAAACTAAAGGCCATTACTTTACTCTATTCAACCCTCTTTCCCGGGCAGCCTCAAGGTTCATCGGTGCGGTTTAATTTTCTCTAACAAAAGTGATTCGACAGTAACACATAGTTATTTCGATGTTTCAGTAAACATATATTTGTATGATTAATAACAGAGTAATAAGTTACTAATTAATAACTGATTATGAAAAAATAAATAATAAGCCTTAAATAAAATATTTATTTTAGTTACGTGTTCTTTGTCAAACCTAAGGGTTTTTTGCCAAATTAATTTGTTGGTAAGGCATCAGTCAGTAATACGAAGGGTTACCGACCGGGCAGATAGCCGATTACTGATTCAGCGCTCAATAAATCTGAATAGGTATTGTGCGCGGGCGCATACAAAAGTGTTTGTAGATTCAAATTTGTGAAGGTTCAAGGAGGCATTGACATCGATTTGCAGGACATGTTTGCTACTCGTATGTAGTTACCTACCTATATATGTACTCGTATACATATATATGCATCAACAGAAGTACAGTTGGCAACATAGAGCAGCAATAACAGATTCATTTTTATAATTAGACATTTAAGTCTTTCTTGCAATCATTTTGGGAAAGAAATCCATCATCATGAAAACTACTCACTAACCATTTGTTCTCACATAACATACCTTCTTAAGAGCGTGATGACCAAGGAGTACAGACACCGACTTTCAACCCAAAAGTGTCTGGAGACGCAGATCTCTCAAGCTGTTATTCTAAAATTGTTGAATAATAGAATTGTGAGAAAAATCAGATATCAATATTAAAATTTGAATACATGTGACAATATGGTGTTTACGTTACAGGTTGAAACGAACACCCACCTTTCATTCGTCATTCGGGCTTCCAGTGAATATCTGTTCCTACATAGTCAAGTTTCTGAGGAAATTATTGAATATTATCTAATCAATTGTGCTTCGATTTTTTTTTATACTTCCATATCGGACGTAGTTATAAAATACACAGATACAGATTTATTTTTATTTTATTATATCACAGACCACACAGAATTTGTCACACAAATGCTTGTCCTGAGGTGAAATCGCACCCACAACCTACAGCGCAGAAGGAAGAAAGGAAAGTACTAAGTTATCTATCTAAGGAGTTGTCAGTTAGTCAGTTTCCTTACAGGGACTACGCGTCAATTGAATTTGTATGAGCCATCAAAGGTGACTAAATCCAAAAATGTATAACCAGTATTGTCTGAACGAAAAAAATGGATTTCCTAAGATTTTATATGAACTAATAGTTGGTATCTGTTAATCGATACAGTTTAATTTTTTTATAAGTAACATAGGAAATTAATTTATCAGAGATGCTCGTTTGGTTATTGCATGAATGTTTTCAGGTATATAATATAAAACTGAAATGAACTATATAGTACTTTTGATTAGTGAAATTAAAAAACTGTCAACCTTCGAAAAAACCAAAATATGAATAGGCATTAAACGGGAAATTTATTATATATAACAACGAAAAACCTGAATGTATTTAGGAAAATCGCAACAGATCTTTAATTCACCTGGACATGTAAGTTAAAAATGTTATTATGATGCACACCGTGCACTCGCTGGGAGCGTCGGGCGACAAAAGACCGATATACAAGGACACCAGATTGGCAAAGCCAGTACTGCAAATGATGAACCTTCAATACTGTCATAGCTAATTTTAAGCCCTCAAGGGTCAACTGATATTTTCAAATCCAAACTATATTCTCATTATCTCACTATACAGAATCGTTAAAATTAAGTAGCTTAAATTAGTAGGTATCTATGTAAGTAAAAAGGTGTCTAAAAATACTTTTTTTTCCCATTAGGTTTATATAGGATATGTTTTGTTCCCTTACTTATTGTTAGCAAAGTTAAACTGGAAGAAAAAAAAAATAGTGAAGCGGCGTGCATTTTTAGACTGAAAGATCTATTATATAATACAATCTTATATATCTATAATACAATATATACAATCAATCAATACAATCAAGCGTGAGCGTGAGCGGGTTATTTAAGGGAACAGCGCTTTATAGCTCTAAAATTACTGAATGCTGACTACTGACTGCTGACTATGCTACTTTGAAAGCCAAACCGAGGAAAAACCGTTGATGAAAATGATTTGGTCTGATCGTTGCTTTACTGGTTTTGTTGTGCTGTGGAGGGTGGATGCACCGCTTGCACAAAGGGCATGGGGGCGCTTGGCCGCTCAATCCGCCCGAAGCGCCCTACCCTCTGTCTGCGCAGAGGAAACCAAACATACATTACTCAAACAAGGTATAACCACAGAGTAATTACTATAATATACTTACTACTGAGAAAATAATTTTTGAACATGTATAGAGAATACGCTTTAATAGAGGAGATATGTATGATCCTTCTGTATCGTACGAGTAGTATAGAGCGTGGCATACCTAAAGCATGAAGGCACTGATTATTTGGCGCTACCTTCACTGATGATTGGATGCAATAAGGATTTTTTTGACACACCTATTTTGTTAAATTAAATCTATTCTTATTTCAAAAGCTACTCAAGAGTAGGTTAAAAGCAATTTACTTTTTTCCTCCAAATGGTTAGGCCATTTTGAAGTTGACTCTGTCGTAGGAATACAGACGTGTTAAGTGGTGAGCTCATCGCCGCCATTTTTTTGCCACCAATGACTTCATGAAATAAATCATTCCATGATAATCCGAAAACCACGACATGAGTTATATCAACGATGATTACCAACAAGTACGCATTAGTTTTAATTATTAAGCATTTAGTTTTAATTATTGCCTGGTAAAAAATAATGTTTATATGTTTTTTATATTTTCTTTAGTCAAAACTGAACAATAACATATTTTTATAAATAGAAACGAGACCGCAATAAAACCAAAACGCTTATTATTTAGTACCACACAGTACCTACCTATCTTATTACATCGTACGTCAGCGGCATCCTCTTAACATTTCAAAGTCAATAATACCCAATATGTAACCGAATGAAAAAAATAATAAAGGTCCGTAAAGGTTAGCCTGACATCCATCAATGTATCTGGTTACATTTATAATCCGAAGATCATAAGTATGTTCGAGTCACACTGGCAGGACGATTGAAGGTGGACCAAGTGCCCTTGCATATGCATACGGTGATGCTGATTTCACTGCGCTGCATTTTGTGTAGATATTAACAACAAAAAATTACGATAAAATATTAGATGTTTAGTACCTATCAAATCTGATGTGGGCGTGAGGCTCAATAATAACACACAAGCGCCAAACTTAGAAATAAGGCTGTATGTAGTACATACTTTTTTAAAGTTACCTTTCCAAGTATTTTTTAAGAACTCAATTCCTATAGTATTACATCAAGAGTTTTAAAATTCAAATTTTGATACACACGCTTCTTAATAACTGCGAGTGCACTTCGGTTCTTGGCTTTGAATTCATCCTGCCTCATCTGCCTGAAAGAGATCGCTTTTAGCGATAAGACCGCCCATTGACCACGAATTTGTTATTTACTTTTAATGTTTTTATGTGTATGGTGTAAACAAGAGTTATAATATCTATCTACATTTAACACCCGGCACTGGTCCAGTGCCGACCAGATCAACTTTTACACCTAATAAAAATATTTAATTAAATATAATTTCAATCATTATGAAGGTTTATATATAAAGCTATATTGTTTCACGTTTCGTTTGCTTCTCTAAAAGTAGGCGAAGCAAATATTTTTCAATCTTATTAGATTGTTAGGAAAAAAATAGCTTTAATAAAAGTTTAGTTAAAAGCTATAATAAGTGAAATTAGTATAAAACGTTCATGGGTAGTTCTGTGATTTCGTACAAATCATATTAAGTCCGACGAAAAAAAAAACGATATAGGTTACTCCATACGAACTAAATTTATTTTATTATTTATTCATTACCTTTCATTATACATCACACAGTAGTGTTATTAAACATGCAGATGTGATTCTTAGGGTATTATATATACGTCAGTTTTTAATGTCAGCTCAAATTAAAATCTTAAAATTCAATGTATGTAACATATAAATCAGATTTTTTTTTTTTTAATCTTTATATGCTTGAGCTCCCCTTCTTTTACGCGCGTTGCGCACCCTATTGACCAGTGAACAGTAAGTAATGCTTGAATCCTAACTTTAGTGCGTATTTTTTTAATTTCCCGCGGTGTGTTTTTGACGTGAGTACTCAATCTATTTTTGTGTTTGGTTAAAATATAATTATGACTGAGTTACTAACTTTTTAGTATAAAATATCTATTGTATTGCAATTGCAATACGTATTGCAATTAAACAAAAAAAGTTAATAATATTTTGACACACAGTTGTATCAAAACTTCTTTGTTTTTTTTTTTGATTCGGAAATATATGATTACTCCATGTAGTTATCAAACGACTTCCAAGGAGGTTATGAATTCTTTTTGATATCGATACCTCAAAACTCCGTCATTTATTAACCGATTTCTAAAATTCTTTTTTTATTTGTAAGGATATGCTTTGAGACTGGACTCATAACTTTTTTATCAAAATCGGTTCCATGGTTTGTTTGTTAAGTCAAATTAATCAAGTTTCCTGCCTCTGGGGCGAGTAATAAGGGATGAAAGTATTTTTTTGAAAGTTTTGTTAAAATCAGTCACTTGCCTCTTTTACATCTGCGTATACACGTGCTACTCGGGTAGACTACGAATCTTAGCGATTTAAGTAAATAAAACGTTTGGAAAGAGACAACAGCAAATTTTACAAAATAATTTATTTTGCCAAAACTGTACTAAACCGCTGGCGGCGAGACGCGTTCCTTACAAACGTAATGCGCTAGAACCATTGTTGATCGTCCATTGGATCACAATGGCAGTGACTTGCATCGGCAAGGTGGCAGATGTTTTCATTTTCTTATTTTCTGCTTATGAATATGCATCAAATGAGTTGCATTTGTAGAGGCGAGTGATCTTTTTGCATCAGATGACGAGGTGTCAGCATTGTGTTGTGTAGACGGGATTGATCGTAATGAAACGAGTCATTTTGCGTATATTTTGCATACGCAAAATGGCTTGTTTGGAATTATTTCCAAGAATAATGATTACCTAAGCTTCACTTTATTTAGTTGTATTTTGGTCAGAATCGATTTGCCTAAGCATGACCACATGACCGGGCAGATCGTCAAACGTTATGCTTTGAACGATATAGCGGTTATTAGACAGGCAAATCAAGAAATGGCAACCCATTGGAACAACCGGCCCACGATAGCCCATCGTCACGGAATCTAATGACGATTCATTAGATTTTCTGGTTCCGTGACATCAGAACAATAACATAGTTGTATTTCATTGACTTAAGCAACAAAGTTCCGGCACCGGGTGAAACCGGGCCTTAGCTATGGTGGTCTGAGCCTTATTCTCGGCGCAATCTCGTATGATACAATAAATACAATTTGTTGTTAATTTATTACTGTAAAATAAAGGAAGTAATAGTTTATCAGAGATAGCTTTAAGATGTTTTTTTTATTTCCTCACTGTTACATGAAACTTTCTGAGTTAGCCTAAAAATAATTGAATGTACAATATAGGAATAAACTATATGTTTGAATTATTTTTATTTTATTTTGAATCCTTGTTAATTTTTTTCGTAAATCTATAATTGTATAATTGTATTAAGTTACCTGTTTTAAGTTTACAGTCCTATATTAAGTAGTTATTATGCATAAATTTATGTTAAAACTACAGCAGGAAACAGTGCTACAAAATGAAGTCTATGATATGTTCGGCAATAAACAATTTGTATTTGTATGTAAATATCATCTCACATCGTGCTGAGAATAGGGTCCTAAAGGGCGGCCGGATGCGGGCCCCGCGGTCTCAAGCACCACATTTCCATAGCGCTGCCTGGACAGGACTTCCATCTTACCGCTCCGTTACCATTTCCTATGACTTCCCATAAAAAAACATTATAGCTTCACGTTTTGAAATGATTTGCTTAGCGCGGAAGTCGATTAGCCGAACATGCATAGGCTTTCCACACATAAGTGCACAATGTAATTCAATGAGTGGTTAGAATTTTTTAAGTATTTAAAGTGACAGAACGACTGCCTAGCTAAGTGCTTACCTTTAAACGACCTCACAGCAACATGCGAGAGGATTTCTGGTGAAGTTCCATTTGGAGAGCTCAGAGATCCTCGAATGCACAGAGGTCGGCAATCGGAAGGGTTTAGTTCGGGAAAAGTCCCATATTATTCGGTTGTCCCCCCCAACCGTTGTATCTGTAACAGATTCCCATTCGTCAACAAAAAAAAAAAACTTACCGGCTAATTTTATGGAGTACCAGAACACGTGCACACCATTGTGTGCCACCAACGTGGCAAAAGTTCTACTATAACTCAAGGTTACTCCTATTGCACCACCTGGGGACACGTTTAGGAACTCTAGTTCGAACTACGGTCTTCCATCCGTGGCATTGTTAGTTGTACTAACATCTTATTTTGTAAATGGGTATTTTTATCATAATAAGATTATCCCATTATACGTAATCCGGTTTTAACTAAAACAACCAATGAAAACTTGACCAGTCATTTGCAATTATGTAGTTCTAGAGACACATGCAAGTCAAATTGCGCGCTAAAATTTGACACGTTAATTATGTCTTTTGTATGGTGCCAGCCTGTCAGTTTATTCATCTCAAATTGACGCTACTCTCAGGTTTTCCGAAGAACAGAATAAGATTGGTACATACAAGGACTTCTTAGCCATTTATGTTTCCCTCCCACATACTCATAATTTGTCAAGTCGAAGCCGACGCCGGCATCTAGGGTTGAAAGATCAATTCGGAATGAACTATACAAATATTATAAATATTTGGCTGTCTGAGAGCTGTGTGTGTCTAGTGGTTGACATGATTGTGATCGCGATATAAGTAGACATAATTTCTGATAAAATTCTAATTCTTCTAATAGACATAATTCTAGGTGTTGTACACACCTAGTGCAAACTCTTAGGCATTTTATTTTATTTGCTTTCTAAATAAAATTATTTCATGTTATAGCTTTTACCCCATTCTATTGTTATTTGCTCACTATATTTCTTATTGCTTCTATTCTTGATTGCTCACCTGATATTAAGTGGTTACCGCCGATACAACTCAGGTCCTCCTCTACCAAAGTAAGAAAAAACCGAAGTCGCATCATGTCACTCGAACGGATTTAACGTCTCATACGCCTGTAATCTATGTAGCGCTTATATATATATTAGCATATTACATTCAGCAAATAAATTATTCTATAATTCTGAATAGCAATGCCTTATTAGCTTAAAGTTGCACAACATGCAAATGCCCATTTGCAGAATGCAAAATGACACGATCACAGTTCATAACACAGAATGCACAAGAAAATACACTTTAACCTTTGTAAAACATGCACAAATGTGTGTACAATACCGCTGAAAGTCCAACACAAAGGTGAATGACCTCAGATTCGCCCATTCACTGTTCAAATCAGGATAATGTTCTCTCGATCGAGTAATATCAGTTTTTGCATATCTTTGTTAGTATAAATACTAATAGAGCTTTAATCATGGCCATTTTAACAATATCGCCACATTTTCCTCTCAGTCGATTATAGATTACACCGATTGATCGATGAATCTAATCAATATCGGACATCCTTAGCTCATCGGCCCAGTGACTGGCCCAACATATATAGACATCATAAGATGTTGAAATCACAACTAAACTTGGTTGAGGAGAAAATAATTCATTAAGGCAATTTTATTGATCTATTCCCAAAACAATATCTGTTGACACCTGCCCATTGGTTAACCACACTGTTCATTTCCGAGAATGTACACTATTATTATATAATACAGTGTAGTATCGTATAAACCGACTTCAATACTTTCATCACTTATATGACGCGCCATCGAGTGGAAATTATTCATGAAATTTTGGGACCACCTTATCAAATCAAAAAAGAATCATCAAATCAAAATCATCCAAAATCGGCGAAGAAATAACATGCCAAACATACAAAAAGGACCATACGTATATTACGGCATTATTAAAGTCGGTTAAAAAATGACCATTACAATAAGTAAACATAAATCATGATGAACAGCGACGTAAAACATCAGCAAAAACTCTCTTTAAGTTACATAAGTAGTCATAAAGATTTCATAAACGCTAGTGAAATCGGAGGCAATGGCCAGCAAAGGCGAGACCCCGACGCCTGGGTGCATCGAACAGAGTGCACCGATGCACCGTACATCGCCCTCCCCCCTACCCCCCCAACGCCCAACCCCTACTGACTAGGGATGCACCAGGCCATGTTATTCTCCTGCACATAATTAATGTGATATGTTAGATGCGATTTTGAAATATTACTGAAACAAAAGAAATAACCATCAATGTGAAAAATATATTACAGAACAAATTGAAATAAATATTCATGGACATTACACATAGCGTTATCTAGCCCCAAACTGAGCATAAACTGTACCAGGAATGAAAAATTAATCCCTATTTCCTATGGTCACGGTATCACGCGGCTGGACCAATTTTGCTAATTATTTTTTTGTTGTGTTTGTTATTGTCCGAAGAAGGTTCTTAAGAAAGAAAAAAGTTCAGAAAGTTACGAAGAAAAATCCCGGAAAACCGCGAGTAACACCGCGACGCGCAGCTAGTTAGTGATAAATTACTGATATACTAGTTTTTTTGTAAACACTTACTCGTACATACATGTTAACACCCAGAGACAGAATAATAAGCTTGTCTAACAAATGTGTGTTCTGGGTTTTAATCAAACGCACAACCTAAAGCTTAGAAGGCAGAACTACTACTAACTAAACTGTAAGGCCATATAAAATACCATATAAATAGGATATATAAAATACCGTACTACTTAAGACTTAAGACTGTGCTAAGAGACTTCACTCGTGATACTTGTACCGATTCGAAATCGTATTTACAAAGTCCTCAGACCTCATCGGCTCCGCTAAAGGTCAAGTCCACGTCATACAATGTACAGTGCATCCCTACCCGGTACATCAATTCACTCCTCTCGAATAATTCGTGCATTGACGTCGCTGCACCCATAACCCCGAAGTTTGCACGCCGAGCGCACTCACAATCATAATACGTATGTGTCGATAAGAACGTTGACCACCTTATTTGGAAACTTTACGATCTCTAAAACTAAATGATAAACGGATGGATGTAAAATAAAAGTATACATTTGCATTTCATCGTCCCTGATACGGAATTTATGTGTCATTTATTTTGATGGAATGAGCCCAACTGTCTGAAGAATTTCAAGCACGTAGTAAAATATGGCTTCATGTTGCACCACAAGAATATTTATTAATGCACACAATTATTATACCACAGGATTTCATCGTGATTTCATTAATGGCAAGTGACGATACGGTCGAAGATAAAGCAAATGCAGTCTAGACGTAGCCCCCTTCTAATTATATCCAGTTGAAAATGAATATTCGCACGCTCTCCGTGGGCTACACCGAACATCACGATGAGTCTTTTGTAAAGCCATACCATGCCATGGCTTGATTTTGTGGATACCACCCGAGGAGACACGTGTAGGAATTCAAAACGTTATCACCTACGGATCAGCCGCATGGATCCCTAAAACCTCTGGATTTATTTATTATTTTATAAGTATTAAACAAATTTTTATTTGTATATTTTTTACTTCTGTTATTTGCACTTTCTAATCCAGGATAATGATTGCAATCTTTAATTTTATCTTAACTTTCTAAACAAAAGACTTCAACGCGCTGTTATATAGATTTTGAATGTTGAGAAGTGTGTCTATTATTTTCAAAATGGATATAGTTAGGCAGGTTGATCAGACTAGCGGGTTTCAATACGTTAAAAAATACGAAACGATATGTTCACAAGTCACAATGCCATTGAATATCAGTTTGTAGACTACAATAACTGTTGAAAATGTGATGTGGTAGAGAATGGTGGCATTGTTCTATTGTGCAGTTACTGTCTAGGTCTGTTGGTTTATAGTCGTGTCAATATAAAATAGCTAGTCTAGTTTTTAGGGTCCCGTACCCATCTGGACCAGTGCTGCAAGGGTCACGGAGGTCATGCTCTAGCGTTCCCGTGACCCTTGCGGAAAGGCACCCGGAAGAATAAATGACTTTCAAATTAAATAATTTTATTTCAATAACAACATTTAAGAAATTAAGTAATAAATTGAGAACTCTCATTTTTAATCCACTTCATAAAATTTACTTGCATTAATTTTTAATTTGAAAGAAACTTTTATTTTTTATTTTATGAATCTGCCTCCGAGGCGTACTTTCTCAAATTCAAAAAAATCTTCCAAATCGGTCTACGATTGGAGAAGAAATCACGCATCATAATAATACATATAGCTAAACTTAAAACATCCATTTGTTAAATTCGGATTAAAAAACCTCCAGCCAAATTGAGAAGCTCCTCCTCTTTTTTTAAGTCCACTTTAAATAATAGCGTATCTCCACGCTTTGAAAAGCCCTTAAAGACTCTATTTTCATATTTGACTTAACAAATAGGCTGAAATTTACACAGTCTATTTGTTATTATGGTAAGTTATAAAAATGTTCTATGATTTTAGATTAGACTTTAGATTACTGTTGCTTTACTTTTAAACGTACAATTTCAATAATATTATAATTGATTTCGCAAAGAGAAAAGGAGTTTTATAGAAACAAAGGAAAATAACGAAGAATATTCGTTATTTTGTATCATACTTACCTAATATGGATAACTCGATAAGACGGACGTATTTTTCTTGACACAAAATTGTTTTCGGTCTCTAGAAGATTGGACTTGGGTTTCATAAATCCAATTTTGATCGTAATTCAACATGAAATTATCGATAAAGTGTTTTCTTCATGTCTATGTCAAAGTAATAATGATTCCTTTGAACTCGTAAAAATTATATAATACTTTGGGTTATAATAGGTAAACAAAGGCTGCAATGTTTGAGACACACATAATTGATTGCTTTAGTGACACAAACTTATCTCAAAATAAAAAGTGTTCATTATTTTCGTTATTAAACTAATTTGAAGGAACGAAATAATCGCCCACTTGATTTTAAGTAGTTATCACCGTCTATAAATGACAATTATACGTCTCAGGTCCACCCCAACCAGAACATGAGAAGACCTAACTCATATATATAATATAACGTATCATGTGCCTGTACTTTCACCGGCAACGAAACAGTTTATCTGGATAATAGCGCACTTCTGCTAATCGGCAGATTACCAGTGGTGGTATTTTGTTCGGACTTGGCATGACTTAGTCTACTGCTACTGCTACTTTAGATTACTCTTTTTACACCACCCGGGGTACAGGGATGGACTCTAGAGGGTAATCAGCCGCGGACACTAAAAGCATGGAACCCTAAAGATATGATCTGGAGATATTATTATACATAATTATGTATAAACTGGTAATAATTGAGATTCCCAAAATCACAACTCGGTGCAACATCCTGTGATAAAAGAACAGGATCGTAGGGTACGAACTAGAATTGAAAAAGAAATACACAACAGACATGTGTTTTGCCAATGTACGAGGCATGTTCAGGAGATTTTACTGGAGATGTTGCTTTGTCAAAGCTGCTCCTGAATAACCCATTTTTACCTTTTCATATTATTTGCGAGGTCCTATCCTGTGTGAACCCTTTATCCTTTACACGCACCCTCTGGGTGGCGCCAAAGCGCAACTTACGAGTAAAGTAGCAGTAGAAGCCAAAGTTGTTGCCAAATTCCCTCATACTTACTTATGACGTTATACGTTAAGTACATAGTGATTTAACCAACTCAACTCCCCTAAGCTGTGACATGAGAATCAGCAATCAGCGCGTAAACTTGCGTAGTGGATTACATCATTTGCGTACAAGTTGAAATGGCGCGTATACGCTTTCACGGTAAGCCAACACGGAATAGACATTTCATTTCACAGTAAACACAGTGAAGCAATTGTCAATTTTACTCGTATTTTGTGTAGAAAGGCACGCAAGTAGAATTTTTTCAATTTTTTTCGAAAGCCGAGGTTTATCTCACATAAACCCACATACAGCAAAATTATTTGAACGCACCTATCCAAATACAGTTAAGTGACATTTGAACTGAGCACTTACGTGCTTGTTGTTACACTCTAGTCGATACACCATGTCAGGGGTCAGCGGAAGTCAAATCTTGTTCTTCTTTCCTTTTAACTTAGACATGAATTCAAATGCATGTCTAAGTTAATACGCGTCATTCAAAGAAGACACAATTTTTTTACTCCGTCATGACTGAAGAATCTTTCTGGTTTCTCTTCTACTTGTTCAAACTTAGGATTCTGTTCAAAGGATTTGTGCGTGTTAATTCCCGTGCTAGCCATGTGAAGTGAACATTTCAACAAAAATACATCAATAACGTAAATCACACTATAAATTACAGCCATTTATATAACCGATGCATAAAAATTGTTTATTCTTACTTTCAACCCAGCCGATAAAGTCGAAGTAAATACCTACATTTGTTTTTGTAAACAAACCCGTGAAATTAAATATTTATTCAAAATTTTCCAGAGTAAGAAAGGGAAGCCTACTAAAGTGGTGAAAACTTATCAAATAGACGATGAAATCGTTGTTGTGTAACTTGAGTTAAATAAAAACTTATTTTGGCTTCGGGAAGCCAAAAGATTTCAGTAGTTGTGGTCCCGGTCTTGTTCTTTTATAAGACTAAGTGGCCAACTCTGGTGTCGATCAATATCAGCAGCACGTCTCAGATCCTTCGCTCCTAAAATGAGAGAAGTAAAAAGAAATCGCGCCGTCTCTCTGAGACAGATATAACGTCATATTTGTCTCTCAAGCCGGACCTGAACCAGCGACTAATAGATCCACAGTCCAAACATAATTATAGATTTTTTTTCTGCGTTGGCAATGACGGAACGGCTCACCTGGTGGTAGGTACCCACAGACAAAAGCACGACTTAGGTCCTCCCCGACCGAAGCATGAGAAGACCCAAGTGGCAGTCTGTTGCGCCCGTCACCCGAGACGGGGATATTACGTCTCTGTATGTCTCGGCATGTGGTTTCACCGGCACCCACACCCTTCCACCGGAACACAGCGAGTACATCACTGCTTAGCTGCAAATTATCAGGTGTGGTGAGCATTTGGACCCCCCAAGGTATACGCATAAGTAAAAACGTTATACTTTCATGTGTCAGGGTAAAAGGGTCGTGACTTATCATGTTGTCTATCAGCGATGGGCATAAGCTTGACCCGTTTGTCATATATTCAAATAAAACAAACCCAACGAACGGCCTTCCTGTAGAGCCTTCACCGGGCCGCGTCGGCACGTCTAGACGTCTGGCGCCTACCACACGTCGCAACCAGCTGACGGGCTGACATGACTGGTTTCAGCCCTGTGTCAGTCTTATGAAATAATCTTTATTACGGTGGCTTTAAGTTTGAATTTCCAATGTAAACTCCGGTCACGGCGGCGGAGAGAAAACAAGTTAGTTTAATCAAGTAAGTATGAGATTTCGCGTAGAGTTTAAAAAAATTACGCATCACTAGGACTAGGAATTGTGGCCTGTGGCATGGGCTCACTTATACACAATACAATATCCTAGAACTGGAATAAACTTATTGAAAATTATAATCACTACCATTTTAGATACCTACTCAATTTCATTTACAAGTATTCTTGGAAAAGAAATAATTACAGAAAACAATAAAATCTGGCGGCAATGAGTCAAGTCAAAGGTAAAACGTAATTATTCAACACGAATTATTTTAAATAGCATAGCAACTAAGCTATTGCCAATAATTATGATCATGATAAGAACGTAATGCCCCGGACCCTTGAGACTAGGTTGGTGTATTCTCTCCTGTTATTTTTAATTTTATTTCTGTTTTTTAATACAATATGATTAATTATTTTTTAATATAAATATTGTACGCTCATATTCGAATTGAAATTAAGTTAATATATAATATTTAATTATAATAATTGTAGAAAATATGTACCATTATTATGATACCAAGAACTTTGTATCAAAATATGTTTCGTAAAAAATATACTTTGACTTTAGAATGGTTCTTTACTACGGATCTCATAATTTCCCGCGACATAAAATCCACATCTGCTGATCTGATTTAAATTTAACTGTATCAATCGTAAACTTGAGTCGACATTATCAACATTATTAACAACCTCAATAAAAAGGGGCAAATTGTTGGTATAAATCATCCGCTACCGGTATTGGTTCTGCTCGCTCTCGCTCATAGACAACAACACAACTGATGAGGAGTGTAGGAGGCAATCACAAGTATTGCGGAGCACACGTACTTAGCCCTCACGTCCCCTGTATTCGATGTTCTAGACCACTTCATAATCAATTTATTGGAAAACCGGCTGTGCGATTCGGCAGAACACACACTGAAGGTTCATATATTTATATAGTTAAGCCTATTGATTAATTCATTAATTCATTAATCTGAAGTTCGCTCGGAGAAGTACTACCTCCGCATCTGGTTATCTTCCACCAAGCAGCGGTGCACTCACATTAGTCAAATTGCTATGTTCCGGTATTGGTGCCGATAAATCACTTGCGCATGAGACGTGACACAACGGGGTGCGACTTGGGTCTTCTCATACTTCGGTCGAGGAGGACCTAATTCGTATTGCTATTGTTATGGGTGGAGGTAAATACTTGACACCTGGTGGGCCTGTATCTTGTCTTGTAATAATAGCTAAATAAAAAAAAATAGTTTCCCTCTATGTCATAATCCTACTGGCTCTTATTGCTTTACAGCCCACCCTAATGTCCGCAAGCGTTTTGACGGCCATATCCCATAGATACTTCAGTACACAGTATACAGTATCATGCATGACGAACTATGATAATGGCCTGCAATGATGACACATCGATTCACGAATCCGCGTCGAGACAGGGCTGCCCGCCGGACTAAACCGCGTGCCTACTACAGGTAGTGCCATCATGCTGGCAGACAGCGCATGACTCAATCAGCGGACTGATCTGCCATCCACACCTTAACTATAGTCAAATTGAGAAATACTATTACCTAACCTGGCAGAGCGTCAATAGGCCATTTGTAGTTTACTTATTACGTGGTGTCAATCTTTCCTTGTATTATCATCAATTTTAATGATTTATTTATTTCACATATTTTTTTGTGATATTTAATGATATACTGACTGACTTTGACTGGCCTCACAGCTCAGTTGGTAGTAGCTCTGCCTCCTGCGCTGCAGATCGCGGGTTCGATTCCCACTTAGGTCAAGCAATTGTGTGACGAACCTACACACAATTTCTTGATCTGACCTTTATGTTCGTATCAAGTATCTAATTGTTCTGTCTCTGAGTGTTTATTATGTATTTTATGTTAATAGATAAAAAAAGGACAATATAGGTATTCTATCAGTTATCTAGTCCCCGTAGTACAAGCTATGTTTAGTTTGGGGCTAGATGGCGTTGTGTGAAATGTCCAAGACCATTTAGGTATTTATTTATCTAAAAAACAAATTTTAATGAATTGTGAATAACAATGAATATTGTATAACACACCGGCCGCAATGGAGGCACGACTTTTCGGATTTTGGTTGGCTTTACATTAATTTGAAACAAAACATAGGGGTGTCATGACCTAGACCATGTGCTATTTAATTTATTTATTAATTATAACTTCTCTTAATATATGTAGTATCTAAACTAAACGCAAATAAAGCATAATTATCTACGATTCATGAGGTAGAAAGTCAACTATTTGTAATCAGTAAAACAGCTTTCCTCCGATAGATGTTTTCGTCCGTAATAATAACCGTAAAGTTGCGAGGGCATACTTTTCTTCCTCCTTGGTTCTAATTATTTTTTTCTTATGTGAAAAATTACTTAAATTGTATTTACGTAAAGTTTATAGTATAAGTAGGATAATTTATAGATTTAATTACCTAGTTATCGTATCGCACTGCATCAAAACCTAATAATCTACGGCCACCATGATGTCAGATCAAGAATATATTAGTGACGTCTTCAAGGTAAAATTTCTTCTATTAAAAACATCTTTTGCAGTAAAATCTTCAGTAGTATATAAGCCTCTTGTGTCAGATGCGTGACACAATCGTGATATATAGACGAAGATAGATACACACTATTTAACGATAACATATAGTCTTGATACTTTTTGTTATCTTCCCAATGCAGTAGATAACCTTCTTAAGGAAATGTTATATGAGAAGGTACCTACGTAAATTACGGTGTGACTCACCTGGAAAAAAACTGATAAAATCTGTATTTTACATATTCATTTTATCAATTCGGGAAATCGATTGTCTATGATGTATTCAGAAGTAGCCTATCATATCAGCTCAGCTGTTCTTTATAGGTCACCTAAGTTAAGCAACTTTCGGCCCGTTCAGAATTTTGATGGGTGAACATTTAGTCCCATTTGAATTAAGCACTTCCGTGCATCGGATGGCACGTTAAGATATCAATCCCGGCCATATCGGAGGCCTTCGGGCTGCTTGGAAACTCCGACACCAGAGTTGGCCACTTATTCACACGAAAGAGAGAAGCCAATCATAGTAGTATAACCGCATTAACTTCAAAGACAGTTCTAAATAAAATAAATGATAAGTAATATACGTACAAATATTATTAGTACAAGAGTATAGTTACAACGCATTTTTTTTAAGTTCTTTACATATCTTGCTGTCAAGTGGATTATAATTTATTTGAAAAACAAATGAACGATTTTTTTTAATAATATTATTAATTAATTGATTAATAATAAAAAATACTATCGGCTACTTTTTGATAGGCACTTCGGCAAAAATATGTTCCACCGTTCATAATTATATTTATACTTGCAGCCAGATCTCGGGTTATTAAGTTTGATACTTTTCATATTCACTATTTCCTATGAATGCTATAATACACCAGTTCTGCCTCCATTATAGGTACCCGTACCGTACCAGCCTCTAATGTTCTCACTGCAGAGACACCGGCCTACTCTCGATAATTGAGAGAAAATGGGCTTTGATCTACCATGCGAGCCCAATCCGGATTGGTACATGTCACATGTCTTTGAATTTATGGTTCTAAGACATGCCGGTTTCCTCACGATCTTTTCCATCACCGTTTCGAGAACGTGGTATTGCGCACATACATTTTTCAAGTGAAAAAACTCATTGGTGCACGTGTGAACCTCATTGGTGAACCAGCAACCTTCAGATTGAAAGTCGGCGTTTATGCCCCTGGCCCGCGCTCTCCATAGGTACCCAGTGCCCACCTAAATCAATATAAATGTTAGTAAAAGTACGCAGAGTGTGTTGTCGGCTGATATGATATCAGCCGCGCCACGGCGAGCCGTTATCTGGAAGCGATAGCACTTGATACGGTTCGCTTGTACACTGTTTCAACTCGTCTGGGCAAATGTTTGTTTAGTTATGCTATGGTTTGTCTGCTCGGTAATGAGGTCATTTCCACATGATACGTATATTCATGGAAAAATTCTGACACATAACTGAATTAACACAAACATTAGGACACCGATAATGAAATGTTTCCGTGACATCTTGACCGTTTTAGTTTATTGAGATTGTATTGAGATAATTGCGTGGGCTATGGAGACATTTCAATTTTGTACATATTATAAAAATGTTACATATTTTGAAAACTTAAACTACCATTACCTACATCAGTAAAATGTTTGAAAGCTACTTTATTTTAACTGCACTAAATGAACAAAAGATTACAAGGAACTGCTCTCATTGGTAGAAATTACACGTCATTTTGTCTGCAGTGTGAGGTAGTGCAGGTAGTAAGTGACTGTAATAATCTGCATTTTATTTGTTTTAATCTCACTTTTCTTACCATCCATTAACTTAAGTCTTGAGCGCTTGTTTTTAATACTGCTTTCCCATTACTAACTCACCAGTGCTAACATCCAGTAATCATAATAAATCAACATACAGGCAAGACAAGTGCCAAGCCAGTGAAATAAATCGAACAAGCCAAAGCGACTCTGTCAGTAAGTATTTATGTAGGTAACTTCAATAGGCGGACGGGGGATTTTGGCCTTCCTGGAGAGCCTTCAGGTGACGCGACAACTTGTCTAGACGTCTGGCGCCTACCATGTGTCGCAACTCCACGCTCACGTGACTCCATCACTCCATCAATATCATAGAACCTCGAGAGTACTACTACTCCTGAATGTAAAACAGCTGTCTTATTTATAGTCAGTAAAATGTGATGTGGATGCCAAACAGATTCTGCGAATTGCTAAGCATTGGATAAAGGTTTAACCGAGTGTGTTTGGTAAGGTCAGAGCATTGTCTATTAGCATCATTAGCATAGAAGTCGATGTTTGTGTTGCATTAGCATATTTAGAATAAGTCAGTTCGAACAAGATTTTGTTGTTTGATGCACTGCACCCATCGTGTCACGTCTGCATCGTGATCGTGACTACTTTCCTTTTTTTAAATACTATATTTATAACTAGTTTGGCTCAATCGATGCTGTAAATTTTGGACACGTCATTCACGATTTAGAAGACATTGTTATGACCATAAATCTTTAGACAAAAAGATTCACGAGAATTCATGCGAGAACTGGTTCGACTCCGTAAGTAAAGAATACTCATAAATCAACGAGAATAAATAAATGCTATAAATTACAGAAGTTATATCTGTGTGAAATATTTAAATGTATCTTGCTAAGAATTTATTGCCAGTCAACTTCAACTAGGCAAAGATTTTATTGCAAAGATAACATCCGAAAAGGAAACTTATGTTTATAATTTTACTAGATGCGCCCCAAGGTTTCACCCTCGTAGTTCCCGTTCTCGTGGAAATACGGGGATAAAATATAGCCTATGTTACTCGATGATAATGTAGCTTTCCATTGGTGACAGAATTTTTAAAATCAGTTCAGTGTTAGGAGCGTGAAAGCGTAAAAACTAAAGAAACTTACTTTAGCATTTATAATATTAGTTAGGATTAGCGAAAGAAAATTATTATGTAGCAAATTAATCTCGGAACTAAATAGTTTCACAGTATTTTCTCTCCAAGTATCAAGTTGTAATGTTAAACTGTTGGCGTGATAAGGCTTAGTGGTTCGAATGGGTTTAAGTTACCAACTGAAATTAAACAAGACTGAAAGTAAAAAACCATCAACACATGGAGCAAATGTGCGAATCATAGCAAATCCTAGTTTGAGATCAAAACTTTGCTGTGCTGGGTGCGTTACTTAATTGTTACCTAGACGTGAATGACCGATAGAAACGCTTTAATGCAATTTCCGCGGATGTTGCTAACTGTGAAGACGTAATTTATTGAATATTGATACTCTACGCGCGCCGGGAAACACATTTTTCTCAGGCACCGAAGCGTGTCGCATATCTGAACATCATACGAACATTGGGGCGAAAGCGGACGCTCCGCTGTATACTTTAGCTCGTGGATTGCGGAAGGTAACCTAGTCGTATCTATTCGAAGGCGGGAATCCGACCGAAGGCGTCGTAACTTGCGAGCACCAAACAAAGTTTTATTCCTTTCACGATAGGAGAACAACTGTCCAGATGCAATATAGCAGCTAATTTCATTACAACAAAGATAGCTAGATCTTGTGGTTTTAAAACTATCATTCCCATTTGGAGAACAACACACTTGCCTATAATGTGCCTATAATTAACAGTAAATTAACTTTTATCAGAAAAAATATGTAGTATGGTAGAATTGCAAAATCGCATTGCAAAGAAATAACTAATACATAGGCCAACGTTTCTTAAGCACTTGATCCATATTTGTCGCCTCAGAAACCTTCAAAGAAGTTCATTCAGTATCTGGTATGGGTATATAAATTATGCAAACGTCATGTCGGTCATGGCTGCTCAACGAGGTCTTCTCCAAGTTACCTGGTACACTAGTGGCGTGTCTGGTGCGGTGACACATGCAATGCTTGCTTATTAGAACAGTGAATGTGGAATAAATAAATGGAAGTGCGTATGCGTAACATTCGCCAAACTCGGCCAAGGCCAAAACCTCTCAGAAGTAAATTTTTGCGATGACATTTGACTATTTGACCGTGACATTCGATTTGGTAAGCGGATCGTCTGACCGTAGCCGATGCCGGATAGATCTGCAATTACACCGCGTCCAATTTTATTGGTTCAACAATTTACGATCTCCTCAACTCCTACGCATATTTCTTCATCAAACGATTTCTTAATAACAAAATAGTTCAAAATTAGGTTGATGGCCGTTACTATCGATAGATTATTTGTATAACGTCTGGTAGGCATGTATTTTAATGTTCAGACTTTTCATTAACCGTTTTATTGCATAGGCGGTGCGTCTAGACAGGTGTGTCTGTTTTCTTCAGACACGTCTCAGGCTAACGTGAATGTTAAGTTGACTACGACAATAAAATTCAAAGATATACGTGTTTGCGTCTAATGCCATTTAATGACTTGAATTTATAGGTTTATTAATTGGGTAGGTAAGTTTGTATACATGCTAAAATATAAAACGAGAATTAGGAATTGTACCTAGTAGTATAAAAATATTTTAAATAATATCACTATGTTTATTATATCTTTAAAACTCGTGCCTTTGTAAAGTACGATAGTCTTACTTCGACGCTATGTCTATTATCTTTTGATAGTATTTAGATAGATTATAGATAAACTCTTTATGCAACACCGGATAGAAAATAAAACTACAAGTAAATACAAAATACAACAAATAACAATTGGTAAATGCACATGGAAGTCATTATCACCAAAAGTGATCTCTTCCATGCAACCTTTGCACAAGAGTATATATCTTATCTGTCATAAATGTTAATTTTAATCTGTATTGTTTAAAATAAATAAATGAATTAAATTATGACGTAACCGCAGTTTACACTTGTACCCACAAGAGTGCATATTCATATTTTTCTGAATAGGATTATTGAGATTATAGTAGGAATTCGCTGATTTAATGATATTTTCCTAATTATGTAGTATTAAGCTATTTCAAAGTGACTGTATTAACGAAAAGTAAGAAAAATATGTGATGCGAGCAACAATCTCGTTCCGCAAATTCCATTATAACTAATACGCCATTGGAACTTGAGTCGGAAGCTATTATATCGATATCATGACGTCTCGATAAAGCAGGTCACTCAATGTTTTCGTAGTAGACCTACGACCGTAATAAAAGTTTCAGGCACAAATACTTTTAATCAAGCGTGTCAAACGTTATGGCACACTACTTTTAACACGGGAGTTATGATATCTCCATGACGTAATAAATAGATTATTACTGAATCAATGATTTTTATGGTGCTTTTTAAAAACAAAGTTTGTCCAGGGCCTCATGAGTATTTCTGCTGGCAAGCAGTAATGTACCTGATTTTATTACTGTTCCGGATCAGAAGTTATGGGAGCCGGTATCATGGTGGTAACGGGCGCAGTGCAATACGAGTTAAGTATGTTTTCCTAAGTAGGTACGTACTGTTACATCCTGTACGTGCTGCTCGTAACATCATACAATTTTTTGATTACATATATTAATTTAATATTAACAACATCTCGGTACAGAATAAAGTAGTCTGGGCGTGGGTGTACTGAGAGAGCTTTATAAATAAAATTTCTCAGGAAACCGCCTCTTCTCCTGGTATAGCCAGGTTTTAAGTCAATTATGAAATGCACCGTCTACGTGTCATATAGCAATACATCATAGTCTGTCAAAAGAGTTTGTAACCCATAATGACGTGTTTCTAATAAGCTATATACGATCTCTGTGATTTGATTTTATATACATCCATTGGTAGGTATAACCATGTTATGGTACTTACTCGTATCTACCTATCCGTTCCAGATAAGTGTTCTATAATCCCAATTCAAATAGCCCGACGGCAATCTGTGTGTGACGGGGCCTCCCCATCCCATCCATATCCCATTTATTATGTTTCACTGCTTGCTGTGGGTCGCAATTTACATTTACTGTATCCAGTATTGGAATAGTTCGTATGGCTAGACTATCTGATCCAGTTCAGCGATTTGAACCGCTCACTGGTCAATGAATTCCCGTATTTTACAAGTCACCAATAAGTGAATTCGTTACAGTGAACACTTTGGGTAACAAACAATTACTATTATAGTATAAGCTATATTATACTGTCTGAAATTTCGACGAGTTCAATAACCTAACCTGAGCTGGACAATCATGTTGAACATAGTGATTACAAACACCTCTCGCTCATGTGAACATTATGGATATCTATATTTTGTTGTGTAATGAATAAAGCGATTCGAATTAGCATGCAAGAGTGAGGGAAACATGTAAATAAAAAAAAAAATTGAATGTACTTAAGGGCAAATAATAGAAGAATCGAATCAAAAAACTTGAGTGGCATTACTTAACCTAAATACAATACTAAAGTAATCTCCTGAATTTTATTACTTATGGGTTCTATTACCGCACCACACAAATGTTTGCTCATATTTCAAAGATTTGGTTCGGCTTCGAATTATCCAAACCTGGACATCATAACACCACAGATTATATAATGTTACGTGTCAAAGTTAGGTGCTGAAATATCACATCATCGTAGATAATAAAATACTGAAATAAATATTTTTTATAGTGTTAAATTTTTTCGGCTTTTAAAGATATTTCTTCAAAGGTAGGTGCGTGCACTAATAGTTATTCATTTACCTTTTGGGTTCGGTATCCTAAAAATACCTGCTTTTTTGTATTTCAGCTATACTACGATCTCTTTACGTGTCCGGAACAGCTCTCGCCCTTCTGTATTCTGTTTGTGCGTTATCGCCAATGCAAGCCTGCGGGAGTAGCGATGTAAATACGGTTATTTGTCTGTCTGTCCAACTCCGTGTTAGCAAATCGAAATATGGTCTTTCATATGGACCAAAGCCTCTCTGAATAAGCAAAAGCTTATACATAACATTACTGAAATCCCAAATATGAAATTATATAGGATTTACTAAATACGCGTTGTTTGTTTTTGATGCATTATTATGTTTTTAGTACAATAAATACGAGATCAATAAAGTTTTTAATGGTAGACATAAATTTAGAATAATGGTAAGCTGGTGAATAATGTCTGTCTGCAAGATGCAACATAATTTGTAAAAGGTAATGCATTTAATGCAAGGTATAAAAAATGCTTTTATGTACGTTGCATTAGTATGATCAACGTTTTATATATCTTAAGTTAAAATATTGCATGGCATCAAAGTGCAGTTGCAGGTAAACGGGTCTCGGGTTCTGCTGGTCAACATCCGGCATCGAGAGCACGGGACGTGGCCGCGGGGTGCCGCCGCGCCGCCGCCGGGGCCGCACCGGGCCGGCCCGGGTGCCATATTCGGTCAGTGCACATTGTTGTTTACCGGCGCGCGGGTATCGCGAGGCCGTGTGACGTAGCGTCTAGACGCGCCCGCCCCGCGCCCGCGCCTCTCGCGCCCCCGCTACGCCTGCCAACCGGCGGCCATGCACTGTTTCGATCATCAACTTATCTTCAATGCTGCACTGTGCCGGTGCACTCGGGGTAACATGAAACAGACTTTCGATACCGATTAGCGGCGCCGATCGACGCCCGAAAGTCGGCCGTCTCGCTCCGGAAGCTATTTGCGCTCTCTGAGGTTGACGTTATCAATCGTTACCTATAAGATCGAAAAGTTGATTTATTCTCACAAAACTATATTTATTATTTGAAACCTACTTTTTGTCCATTGAAGCCTTGAACTGTGTAGTTCCGATATTTAGATCAGCTTCTATCATGCTCTACTTGTCATCAATGGTACCTACATACCTACATCTATTTATCTTTGGCCGTTGACGTCAATGGATCAACTGTGCTGAGTTGATTGTAAACACAATGTTACAAGCTGTAAAAATATCGAGTTATTTATTGATATTCATTTTTAAAGTAGGTTTATACAATAGATTTTTCGGATTTTTTTCTGCCACAAACCACAAGCAAATATCATTCAGGATGTTACGGTAGCTCGTCAAATTAATTGATAAATAATAGGAAAACCAATTAAGTAGAGATAAATACAAAATAAACTCATTTTAAATTCAGGTTTCAATGAAACAAAGGCGAAGGTTATAAGGAAAACATTTATAAAATGCATACAAAAACTTGTTTGTATGATGCGAAATGTCACAGCTGGCTAACCTGTGTCTGTAAATATGTTCTGCACATACTGCATTAGTCATGTGCAGAGTCGTCTAGCAACTAAAGCGATGATAATTATCTGTCTTATACGAGTCTCTGAAACAAAAAACCCGTCAAGTGGCCAGGGACCAAGATATGACCATTAATTCTGCGCAGGAACGACCCAAAATAACATTCCGGTCTATTTTTCCTTATTATTAATTATTGCTAGGGTTTTTTGTTCTTGCAACGTTCTCGGGTACCGGGAGAACACATCTGTGTTGAACTTCTTTAGATCTTAAGACAGTGAAATGTGTGATTAACAGAAAAACTCTGACATCTAATGTGCTGACGTCACTATATAATTAACCAAATATCTCATATTAAAGTTGTAATTAGTTCTATTAAAAGTTTGTAATTAGTTTCATATTTGTTGTATAGATTTGATGATTTCTTCTTTATTATATTAAAGAATAAAACATAGGCTTTTACGTATGATATAGCACAACTTAGCAATAATATACTGTAAATAGGTAAGCAATGTGATGTTTATAGCCCTGTTGTCTAGAGACAGGGTAATGAGGCAACAGACAGGAAAACTCCACTTCCGTTACAATACAACACAAACAGAAATAGTTTAATAGTGAATGGTTTATACCTAGATTAAAACGGTCATAAATTTTAGCTCTCATTGTAGCGGTCAACTTAGAGTGATAATTAGGTGGCTCTAGCTCTACTTTATTGTTGATGTTTATGTGGTACTATTTGCGTGCTTTTGTTGGTCCTCTAAGAACATAACACATGTATAAGTACCGAAGAAAACTGATTTTGTTAATACAAGATAATAGCCATAAATTTCCTATAGGTATATATTTTTGGCATTCAATTGCAGTACAAATTAAATCTGGATTTAAATCAACTCACCACAATTACCAAATTAATGAATAACCTTACTTTTGTTTATGTGAAAACTTTTCCTTATCTGTTTTTTTAAACATTGGTTCAGACATGAGCACCCGTGTTTATTACACCTCTGCAGCGGCAACCGACAACAAATGACCTAGACAGAGTTATCATGTCTGTCTGGCGCATAATTGTCTGGTAGGCAATTAAACTCTGTGAAACTGCACAAGCTGGTGTCTTTACAAGTTCTGTCGGCGTCGCTTTTACAGTCGGCTTGCAGCTTTGAGTTCCTCAGATAGAATTAATGTCATCTTGACCATTGGGATACTAATTCTGTGGACGATTTTTAAGGTTCCCAAAGAGAATGTACTTAATGATGTAATGTTGTATCATCTGTGTAATTTCAATCATATTTTGTATTCACTGCCCTATCACCCGCTTATTACCTTACATTTACCCTATGACCTTAAGTAGTAATTAGTGGTCGTGGGCGAATCACTGTAGCTAAAGCAGTGCGACAATTTTTTTAGTTTAATGTTATTTTTTCATTAACCATTTTAATTAACTAGCTGACCGGGCCACGCGTTGCTGTGGCTAACGTTTTTGTCATATGATATTTAGATTTGCAATAAAATAATATTGCGATCATAAATTGAGATGTGAGCTATCCTATCTTTCAAGTTGGATCAAACTGCACACGGTGTACAAATTTGATTAAAATCGGTTAAGTACTTTAGGAGTCCATCGCGGACAAACATCGTGACACGTAATTTATATATATTAAGATAACAAAATAGCTATTTTTCGTTACAAAAACACTGGAGCGAATAAATATTTATTGAATTTGCTTGTCAATTGCATAGATACAGGTATAGGTATGATAGTAATACATCTCCAGACGGAATCATTCTAATCGTTGTTGTTTATAAGCTAAATAACTCTAATTTTAAAAAAGCATTACTGCATTCATACACATCTTCAAAAACTGTAATGGTGCAATAATTGTCCTAACCTCCACTTAAATAGACCGGCTGACACCATACAAATGTCAGATAAATTAAGTCCCAATGTGAAGCGTGACATTTTTTTTGGCTTTGGCTACGTTCTGTAGCTGCGGATGACAGTTGGTTGACGGTTGACGAAAAACAAACAGTCGAATAAACTTACAGAGCAAAATATTCTGTAGATATGTATTTTTACAAAAAAAACTGACGAAAACGATAAAGCTATCCCAAGACTAAAACTTAAAAGTAGTTGAAAGATACTTACAAATTGTACAGCTTGCGGTCCAAGTTAATCTAATTCTAAGATATATAGAGATAAGTAGGTATCTAATAAAATACATAAAAATCTTTCTCACAAATTCCATACATTGTAATACGTATTATGTGATAGTAAACTCGTGGGGTTGATGAGTCTGCGGCGCGGATCAACGTAAAGTACGCGCATTACGGTTTTGCCAATGACTGTTACTTTATTAATCGGATATTCAAGTAAGATACACGATTTAATCGAATGACTTAGTTGAGTTTTAAATATAAAATATAAGATACCTCATCATCATCACAAAAAAATTGTTTATGGCTTTCAAATATTTCAACATAATTGTTTAGTTTCAGGTTCAAGTGGAAAGGCGTGATTACTGCCTATCGAAAATACAAAACTTGAGAGATAAAACCGTCTGGCTATAAATGAGAATAATAATGAATGTCAATTTCAAGCAATCAAAATTAAACTGTATTTATGAAATACTATTAATTTTGTAGAAAAATATTAAACCGCCATCTGATTTATATTAGAAGCCATGTAATTTATATGCGCCAAACCAGTTTCATTAGAAAGGCAATAATGCAAAGATAGTTTTAGACCACTATAACAATGCATTAGGCACAAAATGTATTTCTTTTTTGAGCGTAGTAGCAAACACCGGTACTCCGCTAGTAATAAAATAATTTCATGAATAAAGTGGAATAATAATAAAACTAAATAATAGCAGAGATTGATTGATTGAGCAGAGTCGCTGATGCTCAACATCACTGCCACAGTACTCGCGCGACTTCTTTAGTGATTACGCGAGGATTGAGGGGCTAGGGCTGATGAGCCGCACAATCACTTCACATAAGTATAAGATGCAAAGAAAATTATTTGGCCACATATCCAAAATTAGATTGGGGAATAGAATGGTGTAACAAGTGCCAAACTAAAAACAATATGAAGAGAACTTGCTGTTTGGGTGGAAAGGTTTGTGATAACTATTCTAACCATAGATTATTCGTAGAATTTAAGAGTAAAACAGTCTACGTACATAGCAAGGCATAAAAGCGCTTAAAAATAAATAAATAATATTGAATAAAAAGTTTCAGCGTTTACTCTTTTATTATGCTGAACTATTTCATGGGCTCGTGTTCTAGTCTTCTCTACAAAGCCAAAACATTAAAAAGTTTCCCATAACATGTTAATAGTTCTGGTGTTCTGCGGTGGGCTTCGCTGCGCGACACGCGATATGATTGATGCATATTCGCACGTTGCGCACGGCGAAAGTTGGCCGGTAAATTGGCTACCTTCACTAATCGTCTTGAAATATTCTTCACAGGATAAAACCTATGAAATAGCATTGACACACAATCTGGGTCGGTTTTAGGGTCCGTATCCAAAGTATGTAAAAATAAAATCTAGCCGTATAAAGTTTAGATAATTTAGGTAGCCTGTTAAAATTTCTTCCGGCATTTTCTCGGATAAAAAAGGATACTTCCATAAAAAACGACTTAAAAAGTGAGATTCTTAATTCAGCTATTATTGCGATATCTTTAATACATAATATCTATAAATTGTAGACCGATTTAAAAGATTTTTGTTGCAGGTTTTTTTCGGTTGTTCCTCTTTGGCTGTTTCATAGATATTTCATGGAAACTTATTACCCTTAGGGCGAGGAATAAGGAATGAATGGATTGAAGTCGTTCTATTTGATTTTTAAATCAGTCACTTTAATTCGAAATCCGGCGTTGATTTTTACAGTTCTAGACACTAGCTAAAAGAGATCTATCTCATCAATCAAGTGTCTAGACAGAAATTATACTTATTACAAGCGAGAGCCTTCCGGTGATGCTATCAACATACATAACAAAATAAAGTAATGTTACTAATGCATTAACTATATACCCAAGTATCGTTATTAAAGCGTCATAGATTAATATCGTGCAAGAATTATTTTATTTCAAAACATTTTTTAACTCTTGGCGTGGCGGAGACAGCAGCAGGTACACAATTTACCCATCATATTATTTTAAAAAGAGTTTTAAGAATAAGAGTGTATCTAAGAGTGTAGCCAGGCAATGTTCGTTGACGAAGTATGACATTTAGAGCATACTTATGAAAAGTGACAGCTACGTCCTTAATTATAATAAATGATGCTCTGGGGTTTTTCAGAACAGAATATTTTTTCTTTATTTTACCTTTTATTTCTAATATATTGAATATACAGATGGACAAGTAGATGCAAATAGGCGAGGAAAATAAATTATTATTGGCATTTGTGCGTGCACAGTGGCTTTATGGCGCTATAAGATCAATTTTGCAGGAAAGCATATTTGACATTTACATGTATTGCACGTAGGCATTGCATGTATGTAAACCTATATTTATCTTTTTGGTTGAATGTTTGACACGCAGACTAATGATGGTTGGCATGGCACAATATTTGAACAATAGACTAACTATGTATTTACTAAAGTACGACACGCTCAATTCAGTACTGATACTTTTCACAAGGAGTTATATATAGCTCATGAGGTGCAACTCATCAATCATCATCAATCGTGAGCCATTATCGAATGAAGCGATAGTTTGCTGTGTTTTTAAAAGCAAATTTTGATTTTAATTTTATCCGTTATTGTCAGAGTTGTATGTTATATCATCATATATAAATAAGAATATTGTCTGTATGTTTTAATAAGAATATTGGGTCTTTCAACGTAACGTGCTTTAAAAGAGTTTTTATTCTAAACTGCGTGTCTGCGAAATCAGATCCGTTTATTCTATTGAGACACAATGATTGCAGAATCGATTCTAGCCCGAGATAAACGTTTGATTAATATGCAAATATTCAAAAATTGACTGCTGACTAATTCTATAATGGATTTTGCAACTCTTTTAGAAGAAAGAAATAGCAAAATATTGTATTCCAAATCCACTGTAACCATAAAACATTAAAGTGTTTCAAACTAAAACACTATTCTAAATCAATGCTGGATGGTGAGGAAAATCCCAGTCTGATTAATCCACATAGTCAGCGGAAAGGAATTCACGAATCAAAAACAATCGTCGATGACTCATAGACAGTTGCGTTGACTGAAAGTCAATCGAATACTCTCACACACTCCGTGTCAAGATAATGAATATGTAACAAAAATATGGTCAAAAAAGACAATTTTTGTACATCAGAGTTTAATTCGAAAACAGTGCGAAATTATTCAGGACTAAGTACAATAATATTAAAACACTATCTGACCCAACTCGTTGTTCCTGTCCTGATACAAAATTGACAACATTGACAAGCAAAAGACATTTGCGCACGTAGTAGCATAATTCCTGTGGGTTAATACCCATTGTTATATACTCTCAGTTTCTCCCAAAGTTTCTTAATATTTCAGTCATTTTTCCCAATTCATCAAACTATTACGAACCACCCGAACCCCGAATAGTATAATAAGACGGAGCCTAATTGAGCCCCGTCTCATCTTATAGGTTACACTTTCATGGAAACGTGACAAAAAGTGAGCTCATCACCGCCAAGGATCATCCAAACAAATACCCAATTATTTTTAATTTAGAGTTACCTCCATTTTATAATCTATCAGTTATCTATTTCCCATAATATTGTACAAGCTGAAATATATAATACATACTGAAATGTGAAATGTGAACACTATGTGAAATTTCCATGTATAATATTTAAGCGAAAGTAATAGCTAACACGATATAGTCCGATAAGCTCAAAACACAAATCTTTTTTCTACATTTCGTGTTCCGAATGTCATTCCGGCAGTAGGCCATTAATTAGATGCGGAGATCTCTGATCATTAGCGTTCATTTACATTGCTAGAAGCCTATCTCCGTGATATCTATCACACCAGCATAGGTATTCCCCACAGTGGATAAGCGACCAATGAAACATCACCTAGATTCCAAATCCACCGTATATCGACCGCGTTTCAGAAATATTCCGAAACCATTATGTTATCCGTCTACTTATGAATATATGCCCTTATTGTAGATGTATTCATTGTAGCCTAGGCTAGTCAAACTTTAGACAAATAATCGCATTATTATATTATAATTTGATGTAATACCCTGGTTCTGTTATTTATTCTGTGGTATTATCGATTAAACACAAAATACCCTATCTGTCCTAGTAGTTATCAAATTGGTTTTATCAATCACATATTATAAAAAAATCTTGAATGTCACAAAATGAGCAGATGACTTTATAGGAGCAACGTAGCAAGTACTTACTAATTATTCTGATAGCATTTATCACGGACGTGCGTGAATACCTATATTCTATATATCTTATTATCTATATATATTAAATTGGTTTCAGAACAAAACTTGTTTGAATACCTTAGTAATACGAGATAGTATCTATAATTACTACTATAATTTACAACTGTAGTTGTAGCTACAGTTACTAATTATTTAATAAGGTGGTTTATACAAACCATGCAGAATACAATTAATTCAAGACAATCAGATTCCAGATCATTATACAAATGTTTGCCCCGGGTAGGATAGAACCAGAGACCGCTCAGCAGAGTCATCTGTTAGTCATTTAAGTATCTCTGAAAGCTCGAAATTAATCAACTGAAACAGGGTAATAATGTACAAAGCACGATTGGTTTATTCCCATTCTACCCTGCATAACATCTTTCACTGGGGGACAATGGGAAAAGTTATGGTAGAAAACCAAAGAACCTGCTAACTTAAGTCAAGTTAGCAGGCTCTTTGGAACTGCGCTTTGGAACTTTTAAATATTTACTGATTTTATTTTGTTTTAGATATCCGTGCAGTAGAAATTATGCATAATTGAATATTTATTTCCCCCGTCTGTTTCTCTCTCCTATAATTTAAAGAATCGTTGGAATGTTTACAATACATTTTACATACTAGGTTATTTCCTTGCAAAAAAATATACATATATGCGTTTATAAATTAGTAATGTAAACAAACAGAAAATGTAACGAAATATTGGCATAACATAAGTTACGTAGATACTAATTTGAAAGAGTACTAACTCTCGCGCTAAAAACAACTCTTTTGCCCGGTATCATTAAAGTGCGTTCGCTTCGAGACAATGCAACAAATTTTAATAATAAGCATATTAACAAAAGCATGTATTGGCATGCAATTTTAGCTATACCTACCGCTAATTTAACTTGTACTATTCAAGTACCAAATACCTGTCAAACAGAACACGTGTGCTAGTATAGTTACGCTCTGTAGTGACGCCAGGACGCGGCGTACTATTAACAATATGAATATGAATGTGTTGTCCACAACACAATACCGCGTCAACCGCTCGCGTCCGTAGGTGTGTACCCTTTGATTCCATACACGTACCCCCTGGGTGGTGCTAAAGGAGCAACCAAAAGTAGCAGTAGAACTTGTGCCAAGTTCGTCCGGTGAGGTACTGCCACCACATCTGGAATCTGCCGCCAAGCAGTAGTGGTTGCATTACTGTGTTCCGGTGGAAGGGTGTGGCTGCCGGTGAAATCACATGCGCATGAGACATATCATCCCCGTCTCGAGTGATGGACGCGGCAGGATGAATGCGACTCAGTAAAGATTTGGATCTCATACTGAGTCGCGCGCATTACTGTTGTCATGGGCGAGGGTCACCACTTACCATCAGGTGGGCCCTCAGCTCGTTCCGTCACTCATTCACAAAAAAAAAATAATAAAAAAAAAAAAAACCACCAACCGCGTAAAATTTGTTTGGTTAATTACCAATAATTAACCACTGGCCGGCCGCTGCCGCGGCACTCTTCACTCAGCTCGTACCCTATATTATGTTCAAAATACTTATATAATACATAATGCAATACGTACATAATATATCATACATAATATGATACTTATGTTTTAAAAGATACATCCAACGTTAAGGTAGGTTAGTCCGACAGATGTTGTAGTAAATTGGTATCATTTACCTTTGGGTACGGGATCCGAAAAACTGTCTTCTTCTTGCTCTTATTATAATATGTTCTGTTGCTCTAAATCGACCTTAAGAATCTAAGTAATGTATCCTATAAATCTAGGTCCAGGAAGCCGCAATTCTACTGCTGGTCTTGAGGCTTTGCAAAAAGCGAAGGATACTGCATATAAATCCTTTGCTGCTTTCAAGCATGCCGTGAGTCAGGCCCGAGCTCTAGGCGACCGCGGCAAAATCCAAACAATGGATTAACAAGCAAGCTAAACTAGCATGCATATTTATACGAGGTTCAAAAGCAAAGCGGACGATTATTTAAATATTCACGTTAAGGCGAGGTCTACCCGTTCAATTAATACTCTAATATTTGGATCGTGTTCCAACTTATTAATTCATAGTCATAGATACTCAATATGAGTATGAATTTTATTAAAACCGTTCCGTTCCGTTTAAGGTTCCTACCATAAACAAGTCACACCCTTACATTTTAAAACAAATAATTTTTATTTAGAGTAATATCAGATAATTAAATACAGATTCAAATTAAATAAATAATTGATTTTGCTGTAAAGGGCATTGCCAAGTTTACATTACATTATCATTACAATTAAATTTGAACATGTCAAATTTGAAATTCATTACGAATTTTAATTATCGATATCATTTATAGATTACAAAATGGATCGTAAAACGTAACCTTCTACATATGTTATAACGCCTGAAAATAGAATTATTGGAGTTTTGAACAAATAAATGTGAAATTAAGTGTTAGTACTAAATTGTACTACTCGAATTAATTTTATTAAATGCTGACCTACTTAGTTTCAGGGTACAACAATTTGATTTGTATTGCTTAGGTTTAGGCTGGTCCGATTTTGACGGGCCGTGCACTAGCAGTTAGCTGATGTTATAAGGAGTTATCTAGGCTATTTTTATTTTAGAAAAAAAAAATGGGGTTTCACGCAGACGAATTCGCGGGCAACAGCTAGTCCATATATAAAAAAATACTTAATAATTTATTTATAAAAAATTATTATTATTTTAAAAAAAATTAATGTAAGTTATTATGTTATGTTTATTATAAAAAAATTAATGTAAGTTTTAATATATAAAATAAAAAATCTATAGAATACTTATCAAAATACAGATAGTTTTGATTATGTAATGAAATTTAGTGCGTCACTCTGCGAGCCACTGGTAACGTGACCCAACAGCCTGAATTAATGGGTGGCATGCACGCGTGCCGATTATCTAAACCCGAATTGCGATTGCGCCCGCGCCGCGGCCCCGGGAGAGATCGCGCCAGTCGGCTACCGAAATTTGGGTTAGGCACTTTTTGCACGGCGCTCGCGCCGGCGGAGACACGAGCACCGCGAGGTCGATGACCCCCGAGCCCGCCCCTCCCTCCACCCTACCTTCGCGACCAGTTCCACCACAAGGTGCAGCGGCCGTAGGCGCAGCGACCATCCAACCCTACATACCTACCACCTGCCAGACACTAAGCGAATATAGGTACCTAACATAATAAAACTGCCTCGTCTTCAACGGACGGTGTTGTCTTTTGAGATAAACAGGATAAAAGGTACCAACAAACTTTGAGCATGCTAAATTCTGTAAACGAATAAATATTTATTTTGCATTAAAGAATTGTTTTGAGTTCATCCTGAACTAAAAAAACTGAAATTACGTATCAACGTGGATTAAGGCATTTAGTCTTCATTGTGTAGTATAATTTCATCATCACTTAAACTATTTTCACATTTTGTGTAACTTTTGATTGCTATATTTCCTGTTGCTTTAGTTCAATCACCGCAAAAGTCTATGACTAAGGGTCCAAGTAAAGAGGAATGTTTCAAACTCAAACTCAAACTCATTTATTCCTTTAGATCTCAAGTATCATTTGGACACGTCAAATTTTACACACACAAGTAAACATTACGTAGAAGAAGTTTAGAAGTGTTGTTTAGAAGAGGAATGTTACTATCGTTATTCACCTCGTTATTCTCGATAATTTTGAGAGGTGTAGGTAGGTATGACGATTCCTATCAAGTATGGGCGGATCCGTTCTGAATCAAATTCAAATGCTGAAATATCGCTGTCTGATCAAGGCGGTTCATTCTATACAGTAATTGCAACAATCGTGCATAGTTTGACAGGTCATTGAGTAGTTTCATTATAAACTAAAAAAAAATCCGCTAAGTGCGGTTCGAACACACTGAGGGTTACATACAACCAATTGTATTTTTTATTATGAGTTGGAACTTCTGCTAGGAATATCTCAGCCCGTTAATGCTTATGGTTCAAATGGTGGCAGTAGGACAGACAGACACACAATGTATGCTTAGTAATCGACTTGACCCAGGCCATTAGTTACGGAACCATAAAAAATGCACTTGGATTACACACGCCTAAGAGTTCACGAGAGGGGTGACATTTAAAATACAAGTTATAACATACTAATATTATAAATGAGAAAGATTGTCTGTATGTATGTTTTTTTAATAAAACGGCTCCATGGCTCAACAGATTTGGATGAAATTTGGTATGAAGATAGCTCATACCCTGGATTAAGACATAGGCTACCCGATCCCAAAAAAAAGTATTTTTTTTTGTGACTTGCACAGCACACAACTTCTGTAATTTTTTCCCCATCGCCTTGTTGACTTTTTAACCGCGAGTAACGCGCGTATCTTGTTACTCAGTAACAAACAAAACTCGTTACTTCTCTGCTATATTTTGTTTACTGGATAATTAGAAACTATACTTCAATATTCCATGCCAAATCTCCATACGACTATAATAATTCCTTTGAGAATCAAGAGTGGTGCATTGGTTAAATTGCTTTATTTTCGTTCCGTTTAAATGTTTACTGTGTTCGACTTCTGCTGCATTAGCTTTTGGGAAACCGTTATTTGTGAGTGCTTGTTCACTTATTTTTTTTATTGGATCATTACTTCTCTGGCGTGAACCAAGTAATACGCGTACAGTAATAGCCAACATATGCTTATCAACATGTTGAGGTTATCAAAAATTGAAAAAAAAAAAGGCAAATACTATTTTGATATGTCATATATTTTTCGGAGATCTACTTCCTACTCATATCATCGTAAAATTTGGTGCTGATTACTTTAATAATACTACAGGCAGTTTAGTTTTGGGGAGGTGTTATGTTATAATTAGTAGCGTGACTCCTAGTATATCTGCGTGTTTATCTTTAAATAAGTAGATAAGTAATTGGGGTACTATATGAACTACCACTATTACTCGGAATTCGGTAGTTCAGAGAGACCATCAATCATCATAATCATAGATAAAATTATTTATTAATTTTTTACATATTTATTAATTTTTTACATATTTATCAATGCATACAAATATTTCAGTAAGTATAGCAGGGACAGGAAGTAAAAAATGACTTTCATCATTTGGACAATCGACGTTGGGGATCCAATAATATAATTCTACAGTTTCCAGTCGTATATCCCAACACGTGTCGCTACCATTGGCTACATAGTCACACAGCCTTAGCATTAATAAAAACCCTTAGCTTGGCTTCGACTAAAAATGGCATAGTCTGATACATTGTTAAAATTCTGCCGTCAGCGATCCTGCGTCAAACCGTACAGCTGCATCCATACGTGTACGTACAATACCTGTTTTTTAATTGGCAACTCAGTTTTTATGCAGCTCCTTCGCGACTGTTGCATTTTTTGCGAACACCTTTAAAGATCAGTCTGGAGATAGACGTGTATGAATGGTGTGTCTAGACGTGCCATCCGTCGCAGCTTAGGCACATGCGCCCGTTCTTGTCTACCACAGAATGCGACCAGCCAAATGTGCACTGAATAAAATAATCATTGGCACACCATATTTTTTTGCAGCATGTCTCACTTTTTGCATTGCTCGTCACTGCCTGATGCTATGAATAAGAATAAGTCTAATCATGTCTGGAGATTCATATCGCATATATCAGGAACAAGGCTTAGTGAATTGGAGCTTTATGTTTAGGCTATCGGATTTTTTAGTACGGTGTCTTCACAACGGCAGTCATATTTTCCTCATTGCCATAAAGAACTATCTACATGTTGAAACGAATGGACACATAAACATAACGATCCAAGCTCGGTCGCACAGGTACTCTTATTACTTTAAACGTGCAATTCTTGTATATTTATTTCTTTATTTCGCGTATTTTGGAAAAGGCTGCAACGATTTGGAGGAAATTTTGTGCTTAGATAATATTTTGGTTTTATTTTCGCGTATCTCAATACCGAAACGGCTCAAACGATTTGGATGAAGTTTTGTGTTTGGATATGGTTTTGCTGTTTATGTTTACATGTATAATTGTATTTCTTGTAAAAACGCAATTATTTATGAAGCCCATGTACTAAATTATAAATTGACATAAACTTGAGAGCAAATGATATGATACTCTTAATAACTTACTTTTACCTTCCAGTGCTCTGGAAAGTTAGGAGACTCAAAGTTTATCTGTTTTAGAAAATAATTACAGCAAGGTTGAAATGCACCTCGCTGCAGCCGAGGGTCCATCGCGCCGGAGAGAGCGACGACTCGCAGACAGAGCGCGTCTAGAGAGTTTAAATTATCGAATGGCGTAACCATTGGAACTCGTGAGAGACTTGACCGGGTGCAGTGCAGACCGGGAGTTTGAATTTTTTAATCTTTCAATAAGTTTAATTACATAGTTTTTGTAATTGTAATTCATATGATTAATATGCTAGAATTAATAAAATAAATTCGGATTTTTGCAGCGAGAAGGTCCAGAAATTGCCAAACCTTTTAGTTTTTCGACAATACTTTTTACTCATATTGTACACTACTCTAAGACATACGGAATCTACTAAGCGTTCACCAAAATCACGCTTTATACGCTAATCAAACCTTCGATCCTGAACCTACAAGATTATTCAAACTCACCACTGATGTCCCAGTTTTAAATGAACCTAGTAATGATAGAAACTAAAATGATTTTTGCACCAATGGTAGAGATTGAAGTTGGTAGTGTAGACGGAAAATTTCATTACAACTACACTTTGCTGACGGCACCAGCATAAAGTATGTAGGTAGCTGTTATACCATTTTCTACTGCTAGACCTCGGATAAAGAGATACACTACATTATGCTTCAGACAGTGCAATTTTGTTGCATGCGACGAGAATTGTTATTTTCGTTATTCTACTAACTGACAGAATACAGATTATATTTTACTTTCGACTCACCCTGACTTTGCCTAACAAAAAGCCTTTTTCTTTTTTACTTTTATATTTACAATTAGGTAATTCGCGTGTTTCTAAAATTTATATTTTACATCTACTAATCCGGATTGAGGTCCCGTGGTATATAAAATTATATTCACACTCACTTGTCAAGAACCATCAAGTTTCACATCTGTCCGGTAGATGTGAAATATGATGGCTCGAGCAATCACTAAGATTTTTTTAAACGCTTTGTAGATAACGATTGCCTCTTTTGGTTTGATTTGTTTGAGACAACGTGCGATATACATTGCCTCAAAGAAATTTGTACAGGACAACACAACCATAAAACTTCTAATATCTCCATTATTCTTTTTCGTATTTTCTTCTTGGCCGGGAGTTTAAAAGTCAATAACGAGACTGGCTTGACAATGTGAGAATTTTTAATTCAATAGATTCAAATGTCAATTTGAATATGAAGTCGTTTTAAGCCCAAAAAAGTAAAAAAAAGAAACATTTAAAATAATATTGTCATAAAAATGTGATCTATATACAATATGACGTTATTGAAACATACTCGTATATAATTTTCAACATCAACAAGGATTTTCCAAAATATGCAATGAGTTAAAGATGGATATTTAAATTCGGACATATTGTATAGTTATCAAAGGTTGAATCTCCATTAAAGTTGACAGCGAAGATGGAAAATGTTTGCGACGTAACGTCATTGAGTGTGTCTAGACAGGCCGCAGACGAATTTTTAATAATGCCCGACAAGCTCACTCGCGAGGTCATTTAGGCTTGCAATAGAATAGGTAGATACCGCCCTTTATCTCTACGTTACTAGAGGTTTTGAAATGGTTATCAATATATTCTGGTATTCTATACATAACAAATAAATAGTAAATATTCATGGACATTCCAAACAATACCAACAAGCCCCAACTAAGCATGCTATTTTATGGGCAGCAAATTACTGATAGAGTTCTTTTATAGTACTTTTTTACCCCATACAAAGAACAAACATCTATGTTGGTCACCCAGACCCCCTAGGTGAGAATTGAACTCACAGCGCAAAAGGCAGAGCTAGTACGAACCGAGCCGAGAAAACAGTCAATAAAAAAACTTTAAACTTTAATAAGTATTTTACTAGAACATTATTTTACTACTAATAATGGAATCTAATTAAAGTGTGTGAATGTCTGTAACAATAATGGGGGTTTTTTGTATTTTTTTTTTCGAACATTCTTAAGACGTGAAGCAATCTTTTATCCGGTTGTATCGAGGCAATATTGTGAAGGATTATTAAGGAGGAAATAAGGTCCCCCGGCCCGTTGCGCCCATTGGGATGTTACCCTTTGGGATTTCACCAGTGCCCACACCCTAACATCGGAACACAGCAATACGAGTGCATCACTGCTTGGCCGTAGATTACCAGGTGAGGAATCAATACTTCTCCAGACGAACTTGGCATAAGTTCTACTGCTATTTTTAGTTGCTCCACTAGCACCACCCAGCGGGTACCTGTAAGGATAGCAGAGGGTTCTCACTTACGGACGCGAGCAACCCCCCAAAATATGTTATTGCGCGTCTAGGTGTGTTGTATTTGCCCAGCGATGTTCCATGTTGACAAGTTACTACGAGTACTAAACATACATACCGACAAACTATCGTATTTATAACATTAGTATGATTAAGAACGTCTATCTGCTTACTACTCTTAAAGATCACACATATTATGTTAGTATACCACCTATACCTACACCTACGCCTACATCCAAATAACGAGCTGGATATTTAGTTTTCGTGTTGATCCATCAAGAAGTGCAAAAACATTATAATGTGCACAATCACTGTGTACACTAAACAGGTACAGATCGAAATGTTAGTTACGCCCATAAAGCCTTGCCCTGACATTGTGCTCATTGACAAGACCAAGACAGGTAAGTACGGAACAATTTTAATACGCCCATTTAACGATGTCGTCAGATCTGATTCAATAGGTAGAGTCAAATTATATTTACATAGATAAATTAGAAACACAACCAACAACAGTAATATTGAAATATCTAGTTTTATTATTGTACATAAATACACATAAATTATATTGCATAAGGACAAACGGTTGTAACTATACTATATTTGGCCCTGTAAGTTGATAGTAGCCTTACTTTGAAGCGAGGGGGGCCTGCTTAACAATGCTCGTTTCATGGGTATAAAACAAGAGGTATGCCAAGGAAAAGATGGATGGATTGTGTGAAAGATGATATGCGTATGAAAGGACTGAGTACTGAGATGACGTCTGACAGAGGGAAATGGAAGAAAATACATGTTGTGCCGACCCCACTTAGTGTGGGATAAAGGCAGGTAGGTGATGATGAATAGAATAGAATAGAATAGAAAAACTTTATTTTGTGTTACATAATTAGGGCTCACTTAAAATGATTTAAATGATTATGATTATAAATATTATGATTATTATTATATTATGATTAATGACTATGAAAGCTCGTTTCATGGGTGTTAAGTTATTGTAACACAGTGAATCCTAGTGTAAGGATGAGTGTGTTGGTTTACTTAACTCAATGAAGCCCATTCGTTTGTCAGTATGCGATATCTGTAATGATTCCGTTACGGCAGATAATAGCAATCGATGATTTTGTTATCGTATTTGTGTGTTCGTATATCACAGTAACTTTCTCGCAAAGAAAAACTTCCAGTATTATTAGTGACGCGGCGGGACCATCTGACGACGCACCTGAAACAATCTCGCGGTCTGAAGAATAAGATGACACAAATCGCATTGTGTTACGCCAGTCTCACTAAAATAGAAATGCAACGTCTCATGTGCCTGTAACCGTCACCGCCACCCACACCCTTCCAATAATTCCGCTTATTGGGATCGCGACGGTGAATCATCAACGAGACACTTTGGTGAAAATGCTATGTATGGTTGTCTGAATGATTATTCTAGATATCGCAGGTACTTAGAATCCCATCAAAACAACATTAAAGACGCACATTAGAAAATAAGGACAAAATATACCACCTATAAATTATTAGAGGACGAATGCAAGTCTGTTAGTCCGTCAAGGTCGTGATTACGTCTGGAGGACAATCATTAAACTCACACCACTGGCACGGCCACTTAGTTCTGCAAACAAAAACAAAAGGTTTATTAGATACAGCTAACAAAGATCTTAGTTTAAAAAAATTATCATATTATCCATTTAAGGGAGGTCCTATTGCTCCTTGATACCTGTATTAGAATCTCTAAAGATCAATGTAACAGTCACAAACCACCTGATTTTTTTTAATCATTTTTGATTTATTGTATCATATATTAAAAATTTTGTTAATTTGGAAATTCAAGTATTGTAATTGATTGGTAGAAGGAAAATTTATAGTTGAAACAAGCATAAATTGCAGCGCATTCAATATAACTTGTTCTGTTTATCTAGAGTAGATGATGAGCTAATTTCTCAATATTTGGCAGCGATGTTAACGCCCTCACGCAAGTCTAGTCTAGACTCAGACTATTAGGGGGGTCATCGTCAGTATGACCATCGGGCGCGGCGCATTTCGCTAGAATAATGACTAGGCTGTTTGGCATGGAGTGGTGTTGTTGCATTGCAATGACGCACTAGTCTGATGATGATATACCCAGTTTTTGTGGGTAGCGCGGGGGGAACCCTATTTACCAGCCGCGAATCTAGACTATGAGTATCTGTCTAGACGTCGGTCGGTCGGTTCCAGGAGGTCGTGAGCCGTCGCTTTCACATATTTATTCAGATATGCCGAAACGAGGCCCACAACACAATCGGCGATTACGTGACGTAATTTAGAATTATTAGTCTGTAACTATTTCAATGAAACGTCTGGCTTATGTGTATCGCATATTTTAGTTTTCGGTGACGACGCGCTGATTAGATGAATGGTAGATACTTTATCTGATTGTAATTATACTGAAAACGAGTTTCGATACGAAATATTATTATAGCTTATCTTTAGTATCGTAATTTTAATTAAAAGGTAATCGTTACTTGTATTTTAAATTATATTATACATCAAATTCGTAATGACTGTATTTAATTTTACGTATTTGAATTAAATAAATAAAAAAAGTACCTATATAATTTTTTGTATCTTTTTAGAAATTGCTGTACATCGAAATGACACCAATTAGGAATATCCCCGTGCAGATTTAATAATTCCAATTCCAATCACAAAATTGACATATTATGTGCGAGAAACTCATCGGTATTCACCGTAATGTCACGCATTGCGGTGAATTCAGGCGAGTTTCAAGCTTTTATGGCCGTCTAATCTAATATTTATACATTTTGATGACTGACATAATTTCTGATGGATTTACAACGTTTTGCTGATAATTTACCTTGTGATTGCAATCAAGCATTCGGCTTATAACAACGTATAATAATAACAGTAATTTAAAAGTTAGCAAAGATAGTATCTGGATAACGACGCAAGATTCCAAGTGTGTAAGTTTGCATGGTGGGATTGGATCACTGTTCACTGTAAATTTTACATAACTTACATTTTTATTATAAATAGGAATGATTTGACTTTTTTATGTAATGTATTGTACTCAAAAACGACTTAACCGATTTTAATCATATTTTCACCTATAGAAAGTTACATTTTCATCGAGTAATATAGGCTGTATTTTATTTCTCTTTTAAATTGATATCCCTACGAAAATAGTAATAATGTAATCCAAGGTATAAAAATGTTATTGTCTATAAAAGTCATTGACGGGGGTGCGCTGCGAATACTATTCATGATAAAAATAATGTACTAGGTACATGTTTATAGTGCTTATCCATTACCCCCAAAAAAGCCTGCGTAATTATATGTCTAACTATTAAACTTAACTCTAAGCTTTTAGTTCAAATTAATCAAAACAAAGGTAGAATCGAAAGGAGATGATATCCTCAATACATAAGCAAACATACATTATCAAAGTTGGTTATGTACATGTACTCTCAACTCTTTAAATTATTTGACCCGACCCTTCGTTAAGAAATTACGACGGATATAAAAATGCTAAAAGTATGAAAAATGCCGCCGTGTGAGCAAACAGCCCTACGTTTAGTCTATTATTTACCTACACATTTTGTTTTATGGACTTAAACTATGTTTCACGTTAAAATTACTAATTTTAAATGCATCCGCGCGAAGCTGGGGCGGGTTGCTAGTATATAACTAAGTAGCAAATACTTTACTACAAAATCTATGCTAGATCTGCGTAGATTTTGCAGTTTCACTGATACTTGTTTATTTTATTTGCTATGTACATGCTACTTGTATTGAATGGGCAGCATTAATTCTGGCGTTGAGTTTGTATGGCGCGCTCGTGTATAACGTATTCAGTGCGGGACAGGTGCTGGATATTATGTATCTTCGCTATTTATAGTCCGACAATCCATGTTCACCACATCTGGTACAACCAAGGCGAAAAAGACTTCTTATCTTGTAAATAGATAATTATATTGCAGCCAGATTTTCATTTACAAAGAGGATTTGGGGGGTCCAGTTGCTTGCGTCCGTAGGTGAATACCTTTAAAGTGCCCACCTTTAGAGTGATGTTAAACAACAAAACAAAAAGTAACACAAGAGCAACAAAAAGTAGCAGTAAAACTTGTGCAAAATTTCGCCCGGAGAAGCCTGGTAATCTGCCACCAAGCAATGGTGCACTCGTACTGCATGTTCCGGTGGAAGGGTGGAAGGCCTATTCAAAGTGAGAATTCTAATGATGAAGAATGATGAATGCCAGAGATAATTGTTAGGTGAAATGTACACTAATTAATGATTCATTAAATCGTTTCTCATATTATAAACTCAAAAGTTGTTTTGAGACTTATACACGAAACCGGATCCTGTACCGCAGCCTCGTACCGCAGCTTATCTTACATTCTCTACCTCACCTCAACCTTTTAGCCTGACTGCAGCTACGATATTTGAAAATCTTCATTTTATAAGGATTAAGCACTCTCATTCCATTCAAACCTTAATCGATGCAAAACGCCCTTAAACAGTTTATTTTTAAGCCTTACTATAATAAATTAATCATATCAACAAGCGTTTAACTTAGTTGATCTCATAGATAAGAATTCATTTAAAAAAATGACGTTTCCAAGTAATTTTTTAGAATTTTACAGGAATTTACAAAAGGGTATGACTTTGACAACAATTTATTATTAGATATATACTCTAGTCCTTTATTTTAAGAGTGTTAAGAGTGTACCAAATTTAATGAAAATAAATGAAAATGTAATGAAATGAAAAAAGAACGACGCGACTGATTAGTTTCAAAAACTACCTTACCTTGTCATTTTACCAGCATTACACATTCACCTGTCCGGTTTCAAGAAGTTTCTTCGGACAAACAAACGTACATTCTAATAAATATACATACATACATATCAATTTACATATAAATCACAAATACCGATTCGTCTAAGTATAATTAAAGAGGAAGAATTGCGGTCACTACGACCAAATAATATATTGGCATTCTTCAAAATTTGTCCAGGTAAACTGATGGGATTGATATATTTCCCAAGAAATAAAGACAGTCGTTTCTATTTAATTGCAAGTGCCAACAACAACTGCACTTGAACACTCAATTGAATGAACGATGCGCGAACACATCAAAGGCGAACAAAAACATTAATATTTATTTATATGACTAAATGTGTCTTGATGCCCACGGCCATTATTTCACGAATAATTATAAATAGTATTAATATATATAAGTTTCGTCAAATTCATGTTGCTATGTTTAGATATCAGTCCTAAGTTTAGAGTTTTGGGACAAACCCCCAACCCACAATGCCGATTAAACGTCTTTCGCTCGTTTATCCAATCACTCAAAACTACACTAAGAATAAAAACAACCAGTCGCTCGCTACACGGGCATGTCAAGGATTTGACTAAAAACTCTGACATTTTCGGACTACAGTGTTGCATAACAGACCTCGCACTTTAATGTTTTCATTTATAAAATATTAAACATTGCGTAGGTATCTCTATCTGTCTGTGAAAGACACAAATTAACGTTGTATGCACGTTGTTTTACTGTTATTTATATATAATTATATTGCAAACAACTCCAGTTGTTTGCAATATAATTTATGAGTGTACTTAATCTTGCATATTACAAAATAGTTGCAATTTGTTAAAATATAATTTATTATGTAACTGGCCTCACAGATCAGTTGGTTGTAGGTCTGCCTTTCGTGCTGTAGATTGTAGGTTCGATTTCCGCCCGGACAAACATATGTGTGACGAATATTGTTATTTGTTCCGTGTCTGAGCGTTATTATGTATTGGGTGTGTGAATATGACTCCGCCCCTTTTTGTCAAAATAAAACACATTTGTTCGCTTACAAAATTAAAAAAAAAATTATTGAAAGTATGCTCCATCTGCAGCTACAACCTTCGCCCATCGTTCAGGTAGTTTTCGTATTCCTTGCTGGAAGAAGTCCTGGTCTTTTGAGCTTATCCAGTTGTCAATCCAAATTTTGATACTTTCACATGAAGTAAACTTTTCTCCAGTAAGGTCTGTCTGCATCGTCCGGAATAGGTGGTAATCCGAAGGAGCTATGTCTGGTGAATATGGCGGGTGGGGTAACACTTCCCAGTCCTGTCCCTCTAAATATCTTTTTACGACTTCTGCGGTATGCGGTTTGGCATTGTCATGCTGAAGAACTAATTTGTTATGTCTATTCACCCATTCTGGTCGTTTTTCTTCTATGGCTCGCTTCAAACGCATTAGTTGTCGTCGGTAAACTTCTCCATTAATAGTTTCAGAGGGTTTGAGCAACTCATAATATACAATACCTTTCTGATCCCACCAAATACAGAGCATGACCTTGGCACAGTGAATATTTATTTTTGGCTGTGATGGGCCTGGTTCGCCTGGTTTCACCCAAGCTTTTTTGCGTTTAGGATTTTCGTAGTGTATCCATTTTTCGTCTCCTGTGACTATCCGATGCAAAAATCCTTTTCTTTGCTGTCTTTGAAGCAGCATTTCACAAATGGTTTTCCGACGTTCCATGTCTCTTTCTTTTAAATCATGTGGAACCCAGTAACCGGCTTTTTGAATCATTCCCATCATTTGTAAACGCTTTGCAACAGTTGAACGATCAACATTTAATGCTGCAGCTAATTCTGATTGAGTTTGGCAAGAATCTTCCGCCAATAATGCTTCCAATTCAGCATCTTCAAATTTTTTTGGTGGTTTTCCATGTTCTTTATCCTCAGTACTAAAATCGTTATTTTGAAATCGTCGAAACCATTCCTTGCAAGTTGTATTAGACGGAGCATGCTCACCATAAATCTCCACAAGCAAACGATAAGTTTCCGCTGCAGTTTTCTTCGCAATAAAATAATGTAATAACACTTCCCGCAAATGACGTTTATTTGGAATAAAAACCGACATTTTCGAAAAGGTGAAAACAATTGTTGCTTACACTTCAACCAAATATCATAAAATGCGTTAGATAGCTGACATTCAGTACTATCGAATACAAGTATGGTCATTTATTAGTACACGTAAACAATACTAAAAACGACATCTGTTGAGAAAGGGCGGAGTCATATTCACACACCATACCTACCTAATACGTAGTTTCTACATATAATATACCCATACACAGAACAAATAGGTATGTGCATCACACAAATGTTTGTCGTAGGTGGAATTCGAACCCACGACCAACATTAGAAGGAATAGCCACTACCTACTGAGCTATGCACCCAGATTGTTGACTAATTCAATATTATTTTGTGCATCTAATCCGTTGAAACGCTTGAACGAACATCATGAAAGGCGAACCGTACCCTGTTTTTTTGACACTAATACCTGCTACCAAATAGAATTGCAAGAGTAGCAGTAACCACAGACGGGGGCTGGGTGGAGGAGGGGCAGGGTGTCTAGACGGGCCGCAGACGCGGGAGGCTGCGAAGGCACGCACACAGATGCACGGTGCATCGCCATTGCACTGTAGTCGGCGGACGGCGCGCACACAGCCAAGCACTGCAGTCCGAGCCGACCTCTGGCGGATGCTGAAATTATTCTTGTTCATTTGAATGTTGTGGCATATTATAATATGTTTTGTATAGTCCTCTGCAAAGTAATATAGCTAAACAATCGAAGTAGTATTCTGGTACAGATGACTTTATATTTATAAACAACAAATATCGTGAGATTTAATATTGTATCGTGTTCTTCTTTATTCAACTTGGAGTCCGAAATTCAGGCTACACTATAAGAAATATCCTCTTAATTTAGCATTCAATGCCTTATTGTAATATTACACTTTTTCACAAAATCTTCCTAAAATCAACACATTAATAATGCTTAGAGGCAGACAGTGTCGAATTCAATAAAAAAAATACAACTGACTATGTAGCTAATGTCTCGCCATAAAATGTTACAAAAAAGCGGATACTTATTTTAACATCCAATCACAATCGATTTGAATAATATATCTAATGTGAATTAATCAACCATAACTTTATTATAACAAAAAAATTGATTCGAATGAAGTGCAGACAGTACTTATTTTACACCCGTGACTAATAAGATTGAATGGAGAGCACAAAAAACTGTGTCCAAGTAGCCGCTTGTACACAGTTTTTTTGTACTTAATGTGCGGTAGAGTAAGTTAAGATTCAAGATAGATAGTTTTCAACTTTTATTAAATAGTTTTTTAGAAATTTTTCTTTTCCCGTAATCCAATGTTCGACTTTGTCGGTATGGTCTAAGCAGAATTAAAGTATTTATTCTGCTAAAGGCTGCTTATTCAGTATGTTAATAGGATTTGAAGTGCTTATCTAACTTTTAGTGTTCGAAGTATTACACCAACTTTTTTGAGTTAATAATCTTGAATATGATATCGGATATTATTTGCATAAAATATTTTTATTATCATTCATAGGTTTTACTAGTAATTACAAAATCCTTATGTAATCCGTTCTTAAGACTTTAAAGGAACTCCAACTTTTAAGCACCTAGTATCTTTCCAGAGATTTAGCGTTTCGTTTCCATTCCATTTGTTTCAAAAGTGCTCATGCATTTGTTTCAAAAGTGCTTCATGAGCTTAATTCTGTCGCTAATACCATAAACGGCTATAATTTGGCTGTAGGTATTTAATCAAATCATTCTTTGAACCTGAAATGACTCGAATGGATATGTTAATAATTCTATAACATTCAATCCGCGAGTTCTAAGATCGGGTCTAACTACTCGTACACTTGATGACAAGTGTCATATAATAATTGGTTTAAAAAAATAATGATACGAATAAACGACTTTTTTACTCTAATCACCTATCTTACCTATTGTTGAAATTACACAGCGTTCCCTGTGTCGCAAGTGGGATCGCATCATAGAAATCCGAAAACCAATGGACTAAAAATATAAACTGTGTTTCAATTTATTTGTAAGCTTCAAATTAGTATATATACACAGTTGCATGTTTGCAACGGCTCGATCGCCGGACTCGAAGCAGGAAGTTGCTTTTTTCTTATTAAATACCCAACTTCGAATTCAAGTAATAAGCGGCGTGAATCTCACGATATTCAAGTCCTCATGGTCCTTGGTGGCAAATGCAATAAATAAAGGCTCTATAGCCTAGTTGATAGTAATCCTGCCTGCAAATCTAGGGGACCTGGTTCCGGTTCCTTGTCGAGGTATTCTTTGAGTGATGAGCAGGAAGATTTTTCAAGGGCTTGGGGTTCTCAGTTGTTTAATTGTGTGCGTCCGTAGCTCCTGCAATACAGGGTATCATAAAGCAGGGATAAGAGTGTGTAAATTTAATCAAATGTTTAATTTTTGTAATGGATTTACATAAAACCATTTGGATATATCTGTACATTATATATTAGTACGTCAAAAGTACTAAGTCGTGTACGTGCTTGTAATCTCTGCACGTTACAAGCACGTACATAACTTAATACTACATCAAGAAGTTAAGAAGTTTTGCTTTAAGTTAAAAATGCATTTGAAAGTACCAATAAAAAATAAGTCTGTCTATCTGTCTGTTTGTTCCGGCTAATTTCCGAAAAGGCTGGAAAGATTTTGACGAGTCTTTCACTGGCCGATAGCTGATGCTATATATAATGCTTATATATAAGCAGTAACTAACATATATATTTGGATTTGTCCTGGGTGAGAATGGAACCTACCTAAATCACAAAAGTACTACACAAACAATCAAGACAATCATTACCAACTGAGCTGCGAGGCCAGTAAAATATTAATTTCTCTTTTGAAACATTAATTCATCTTACTTTTTTACAAGCTCGAAGCTTGTGGCTTGTGGCGTGTACTTTAGAGAAATAAGCGATAGAACTACTTTTACCTCACAAAGTGTCCAATTAGTAAGTAATTACAAAACATTTTATAAAACAAGCATACTAGTAGTTTTTTTACGGCTGTTGCGCTTGGTCTTCTCTCGAGGCTGTTTTTACCTTTAATAATAATAACGTTTATTTTCTCTCACAAAGTTAACAATAACTAAAAATTAAAGTATACATATTTCTTTATATTTTTATACCTACATTAGTGAGAGAACCTGTAGTTTTAACCTATCTCTGGCACTAGGACCTCCCAACCACGGAGATACGAATACGACTTGCAGAAGTAAGAAACCTTAAAAATTGAATGAAATTGTATAAGTATAGTATAGTATAATATAAGTATATACATGAATAGTACCTAATATAACTACATACACAAAATAAAGTCAAAATCGTAAGCCATCCAGCAATGGGGATGATTACAGACAGGTTATAATAATGTTATTTTATGTTTGTGTGTGTGTATGTGTGTGTGTGACCTTTTGCCGAACCTTTGCACGTACAAACACTCGGTTGGTTCTCTCTGATATTTGTGGATGCATTAGGATGATATCATTTGAGGCTGAATTCAGGTAGCTGATACCTGGAAGTCAGTGGTCCTAAATGCATGCATCACATACATCGTTTGTGTAGAAATTGAATTGATTTTAATTACATTTCCTACTTCCAGATAACTACATAAGAATACAAGACCATCAGTAATGTTGAAGATTATTTTATCAGCCATAAGTCAAAGTCTGAATTGATGTGGTAAATATAACTAATGACTAGCGCTATTAAAATTAATGACAAAGTAACTTCATTAAAAATCGCTTTCGATGCTATTATTAACGATTACAAATTAGATGTATTATTTATCTTAGCAATGTCACAGTTTATGTACTATACACATAAACTGATATAACCATGGACCCGCATTTTAGAACAAAATAGTCAGAGCTGTGCATCCAAAATACCCTGATATCTGAGTACTTATGTTATCTGTCACAATACAATACCATATTCAAGTGAAATATGCGTTCAGAATTTATAAGCAAAGCAAAATATTTTCTCACTCGACGGTAGCTCACGGTTGAATGGACAAGGTCCAGCTCACGAACTGCAACTCAGTGCGGAAATCTCAGTAGGTACTGAAATGCGCGTCTAGTACTTTAATATGTAGTTAGTCTCCGAATGCGCACATATACACCTATTTGCGTCAACCGAGTGCAGTAATTACATGAGAAACATCAGTAAATATTGACGATGTTAATAACAACCAGCCGTGCTGCCGACCTCAAGAAAATAGATATCTTTAAATTGAAATATATTAACTGTACTATAAAAGGTATATAAAGTGTGGAGCATCCATTTACAGGAAAAGACAAGTTTAGATTACCGATTTGCGATTTAAACTCGCACGTCAAGAGTTCCCCACAAACGATTGTATTATTATTATTAGTTTACAAATCCACTATAATGTTAACAAATATTATATGATAATTTCATCTCGCTATCGCTTACGAATCAAAATATTTCGCATTTTCTGAGCCCTCTAATGATAGGACAGAAGTATATCTATAGGCTTCATAATATGATGGCCCTGAGAACGGAACCGTAACCCATTGGCAATTCAGTGATATATAAAAGGAACCCCAATCCGACTCGAAATTAACAGATTTTTCAATATCAGTATTATTGCTATTTAGAGTTGAACACCTTAAAAGAATTAAAATTATCGGCTTCTCTCCAAAGTGTTTCTTGAATCTCATCGAATCAGACATTCCTGATATAATCAGTGACGCGCGGCATGCGTCGTTTGGAAACTAAATAACGTTTGAAAATGTTAATTTCTTTGTGTGTGTCCGTATTTATTATCTGAGTAATACTTGTAGAAGTCATTAACACAATGTAATTTGCGTTATGTATAACATTATTTACCGGAGAGATGAGAACAAAGCGGAACACCGGGTGCAGAGAGCCGATAAGCGGCAGCGCGACGCAACGTGGACAACCAGGGCTGCCACCAAATGGTAGCCGTTCTATATTTGTTCAGCTTGTCAAAAACTTGAGATGGAACTCATTTTGACAAGCGTATTTTGCATATGTGCGAGCTATACAGCGTATGAGTGCGTGTTCAAAATGCATAGAAAGTGATATCTCTATTATTTTTGATTATAGAGGCACTTATGTGTTCTATAGCTAAGTTGCTCGTAACCCTGCTTTTGGAGCGAGGTCTCGGGTTCGATCCCTGGCTGGAACAAGTATCTATGTGATGAGCATTTGCAGTTGTTCTCGAGCCTTGAGTTGTGCTGTGTGGTTGTTTTCATGACAAACAGGGAGTTCTCGTGCTGTGGTATGAGTGTGGTCGTTTGTTTGCTTATCTATACAACCATTAGCAACGCCTCTTCTATTCGATAATTAGTAGGTTCAACCGTTACTTTATTCCGTAAGGAAATACTTAAAAAAAAATTACATTCGATTATATTCTATAGTGTTTCCATTTATAGTTCGTGCCCTGTTATCCTTGTTTTTACATTACAGGTAGAAAGATCTTGTACTGAGCTGTTTCAGGGAAACTCGTTTGTAAGACCATTTTCGGAGTACTAAATATTACCACTTTTAATTTATTAATTTACTCATATTAGCTTAGTACTATCATCATTAACGTGAAGAACAATGATTTAATTAAAGCTATGGTGGATAGAATCAATTGAATCACGTCATGTGGAATTCCTATCATAAACTTCAACTGCCAGACGATACCCATGGTGCTCGTAAAGAAGAGACTATCGATCTAATTCACGGAGTGCATTCGTTGACTGATTTGGTTTCAATGCTAGAGACAATTACCTATTATCCTTTGAGTTGATTAGCTACATATATGTAAACTGACAAATTATTAACATGATGCCCAACGCGATTTACAAGTACATCGCAGTATGGATCATGAAAAACTAAATACGACTGTTCGATTCTTTTTGAAGTGAAAACATCTATAGCCGCGTTAAGCGATTTTTAATACGGAGTCGCGCTGACACCAATGGAAAGGTATAAAAAAGGTGGAGGGCCTGACCAAAAAAAAATTAAGGTCTACAACTAACTCACTTAAGGTGCAGCCTTCGATGAGGCAACATCTCGAGTCATTGACATGGCATGTCTGTCCTGACTGCCTTGTGAAGAGACGAAACACGTGTCGAATCTATTGATGAGTATTTCCATTTCCTTGTCAGCCCTACCGGGGTGAGTGCGTGACGAGGCGCGGCGGGGTCGACGCTCGGCACGTAAACAGATAACTTCGATTGATTACATGACAGCCCACTCTCCAGCTCGATTTCATACAGCTTGCAAAAGAACTACCTAATTAGGTCTACGTATGTTGTTGTTCATGTCATAATTCAATGTTCACACAGTGTCATCTAACCCAAACTAAGCATATATAGATAGAAACTTAACGCTATTTAGCATTTTTTCGATCTTGCATATATAAATATAGCTTGTATTATGGGAACCACATTACTGATAGAATACTTATATAGTATTTTTCTATGTAAGTACATACAATTAGTACTTATTATATGCTCGTTACACAAAGGCTTGTCCTAGATGGGAAATGAACCCACGACCAACACAGAAGGCAGTGCTATTACCGACTGAGCCGTGAAGTCAGTCAAAATCTGTATACTCAAATACGAGAAATCATCTCTTTTATATACAAACTCGTAAATTAAGCAAAGCCACATTAGACCACTTATCATCTAGTGGATTATAATATCATAGAAATGTAGACGTGACAAGTGGTGAGCGCGCCTTCGCCAGTATTCCCAATAATACCTTAGCAAACTCTTGCCTCCAGTAAAATATATAATTCCACAATAATTCGACAGACAAAACAAAACTTTTACCAATTAAATTACAATCTAGTCTACGTGAGGCTATCATCTCTAATTCTTCATCACCTGAACCATCCGAGTAATGATCTGCAATATCTGACGTATACTATAGTGATTTGATATGTAACGCAAAAGAAATGCGAGCATAAATATTTTTACGGTTAGATCTTTTAACGATAAACATTCGGCCATCACGCTCCTTCACAATAATGAAAATGTGTGAAATTTATCACAATACAGGCCGTCTGAATGTTCCTTCATGCAAATGTACTGCAGAAGTGTAGTGCAGGCAGTGGAACCGGAAGTGTTTGTCACTTATGAAACTCGCTAGACGGTAACGTACGCCGGCTGACTTGAAAATGCACAAAGGCTTATTAAAAGTTATTAACTATTCTCTACAAGTGTAAAGCAAAACTTGTTTGCGATGACGTTGACACAAGTCTTAGTCACACTCAATAAATCAGCTAAGTTTGATTTGGTCTCGTAGACTAAGGGTTTTGTACCACCAAATGTATATTTTATTATTGTACGCATACTCGCTGTGCTTTATAAAACTTTTACCTTATATGATGGTTTAAAAGATAGTAAGCAAAAATAGAAGTTTTTTTTTATGTGAATATATGACGGATCGAGCTAAGGGCCCACCTGGTGGTAAGTGGCGACCCCGCCCATGAAAACAGTAACTCTCAGTATAAGATTTGGATCTTACACTGAGTCTTTAAAAGAATCTAAATACACTGAATTGCTCTTAAAAGAGTCAGGTAAATAGCTTGCTTATATCCAGACTATTATAAATAGATATCAACAAAATGAAATAATAATGGTGTTGAGATTGGATTATACACTGGATTAGACATTGGATTATACAGTATTGTATAAGGCTGGACTGGCATCGACTAGGATGATTTGACACCTACAAATGATACTAAACAGGTATTTGACGGATTTTGTAGCTAAAGGAACAACTGCAAGATAGTAAGACAATTGATGTCCAAAGATACAAACAAAGGTAGTGACTTCAACACTAAAGCTGACGAAGTGTCGAAAGGCGAAATGCGCCAGACGGTTTCAGCTATCAACGGCGGCGCCCCCTTGAAAAGCACTGCGACGCTGAGTTGAGCAAAGACCCATTTACATTGTACACTTTCATGAATAAAAATGTGTCCTTCTATCTGTATGCAAATGAATTAAGAAGAAAACATATGATTAGTGTCGCTATGATTTCGGCAGCGTTGCACTAAGAGAGAAGAGTTTAGGAACTAATTATTTACCAGCGTTTCTATATACGAGTATACCTGGTAGATAAATAAAGCTGGGTCGGTAAAGTTTCGCCCGACAAGACTTATGAAATGATTTATTTAACTGTTAAGTATAACCAATATCTTTTTATTTGTTAATTTATATTCTTTTTTGTTATTTTATTATATTTTATTTATATTTAGTGCGCTTTTTGATTGCTCTGTGAAGAATCTATAACAATAAAAGTAATAGTAAATTGATTACCATACAAAAGACATCAACGCGCACACAATAGTCAACATGTTTATACATATAAGGGAAATAAACGAATTACCACGCACTATTAAATGGAAAGGTAATAACTAAATATATGTATCTAAATTCATATGAGTACGCATAAAGTCGTTAAGGCTTCGTCTAATAGAAAGTGTACCTGACGTTAAGGCATTTTAGTAGCGTCACGACGTTGCGTATGTTGATGTAAGTAAAACAAATGGATGTAACTATATTATATTTATTTTATGCAATATAACAAATTAATATTTGAACTCGATTGATAAATGACGGAGTTCTAAGGTACCAAACATAACATATAAAAAAATACAACCGAATTGATAACGTCCTCCTTTGGAAGTCGTTTAAAAGAATAGACTTTTGACTTTTGAAGAAATTTGACAAGTGAATGATTTCAAAAATCTAAAAAACCGGCTTCAATGGTATCATTTCTTATTTCTCGACGGAAGCCTCACATCTCGCCCATAGACACACCCTACCTGTAGTAATATGTGGCATTTGTATGTGAGAGCAACTGAATGTGGGTAGGTTGAAATATAAAATAAATCAGTATCGAACTGGCTATCTGATTGTTTTAAAAAATAAACTTCTAGATCGGTATACAACGGGAAAGCAGAATACGCTATTTCCTTTACTTGGATGACATATTTTATCCAGCTATTTTGATATAACAAATTTTGGTTGTTAAAACAAAATACCTGAAACCGATTTTGATAAGCTTTGTATGGGATCAATATGTATATCTTTAATGGAAGTTAAATTCGAATTTCAACTATAATAGTAAAATGTATATAGTAGCCAATAGTAAAATGTGACAGGCGTACAAGACGAAACTGTTGCGTTTCCGTTTAGCTATGGAACATGGAACCCTGAAACCAGACAACGGTCCAACGAATATTTAGTGACCAAAATTGGTCGATAAAAGTAGCAAGTAATTAAAGTTTCAGCTGGGATCCATGCAAGTGTCCACGAAAGCATGCATCGTATAAAAAGACAATTTGTAAATTGCGAAATGTAATTGCAGACGCCAGCGGCGGCGGGTGGCGGGTGGCGGGCAGCCAGCAGTGCAGTGCTAATGAAAATTTAAAGTAACCGGTGTGAGTGCAACTTCGGTCTAATTCATGAGCAGAAGACCGTCACAATATGTACTTAATGGTTATTTGACAGTTCTTCAAGATAGTACGGCTTGTTTGCTCCAAAAAAAGGTTCGTAGTATCCTAAAAATGTTCTAAGGTCCTGATAGAAAGCGTCTTGTTTTTTCATTCTTTAAATCATGTCAACATATAATACATTTAAAGACTTTATTTACAAGAATGTATGTACAAATGTCAATGTACTTAAATTACTACAAAATTTGCTAAAAATATATAAACTATAAATATATAACTAAGCAGTCACTTCATAGTAGCTTACCCAAAATGCTGGCAGCATTGCCACGCTGGATGGCAATGCTTAATCCCTGATTAAAATAAAACTCAGCATTTTAGTCGCACCTGGTAAGACGTTCTACTAAGCTCTTGAAGATTGTATGAGTTGGAGTAGAAGGCCCTTGGGAGTCCCCAAAGACTTTTTTGTATAAATTGATTGACAACATTTTCTCGTACTTTTCGCTTTTTTGCTTTCATCAAAACTCAAAATACCATAATGAAGGACGCTAAAAAGGGGGAAAGGGGGAAATATGCCCTTGCAAAGTGTTTGAACTACGGTATCTAATCATACATATGAAAAATACATATATGCCAAGTTGCAAGTATCCTGGCGCACGGAACCATATTTCTGCTGCAAAGTCGAATTACGTCGAGAAAACTAAAAAAAAACACATTCATTACCAAAACTAAGTTCCTCAAAATTAATGATCAAGTTCAAATTCTGAGGCCTTCCTCTAGATCCTCAGATAGGTAAAGGAGGACTAGTAAGGAGGAGTAGTATTTTGACGATAGTCAAAAAGTCATGTCTCAGCGTTATCACGTTAAATGAAACGTTAATGCGCACGGGTACACGTAAACTTATACTGACACACGTACCCATTCATGGGAGTATTTATTACTGCTTGACGGCAAATTTAAACAATGATAGTACTGATATTTGAATACTGCCAAAGAAACTTTCTTAATTCATTTACTAAATTGGAAGGTAGTTATTATTACAAGTAATTACGTAATTATTTGGTGGTACAGATCATGGTCACAAAGGATCAACTACGGCAGGATGACTCTAGTATCCTCGCTCATCTCCTGTAACTCGAAAAGAAGGTTTCGACGGGCGAGGACCAGGGTTGGGGGCAGGGGAGTGGCCACATGCTCCGATGCATCGCGACTTCAGTGCAGTGACCCGCCCGCGTCCTCCCGCTTGCCACTTCACCGCATGCAGCCAGCAAGCCCGGTGTCACAGAATAAATATCACCTTTAAACAGTATGGAGCGTTTGTGGCGTAGCTTGCTTAGCTGTTCCTTACAGATCATCTAGATTAAGCAACTTTTGGCCTGCTAAGAAGTTGGATGGATGACCATTTAGTAACATTCCGTGCTTTGGAGTGCACGTACGCCATGTCGGAGGCATTCGTGTGACTTGAAAACTACGATACTAGAGTGGGCCACACACACGAATGAAGAAGTATGCAACAAATTCACACGCACAAATAGATACGCGAAATAAAAAGAATTGCTTGTTTTTTAATAAATAAGTATAAGAATAAGTAGCAGTTCCAACTTGTGACAAGTTGGTCCGGAGAAGTACTGTCACCACCTCTGGTAATCCAGCGCCAAGCAGCGGCGCACATCCCCGTCTCAGAGTGATGGGCGCAACCCAATGCGACTTGGCTCTTGGCTTGGCTCTCCACTTATACTTACTTCGGTAGGGGAGGACATAAATTGTATTGCTGTTGCCTATGGGCGGCGGTAACCACTTAAGATCAGGTAGTTGGCTAGATCGATAGGTAACTACTATAAAAATATCTAATAAATAAAATATGCTTGTAAATATCCTTTATCATAACGTTTTAAGAATGAGGGAATATATAGCATGAGAAATCAAAAAAAAAATAAGGTCGTAAACAATTAATTATGATGTGCAAGTCCAAATCCAACACCAAACCTTCTCCTACTCACTAAAGGACTCTTAAGAATGTTATCTAGTGTCCGTACTGTATAATTTTAATATTGATTCTGTGCCAGTGCCAACCATTGTACTGTGGGTATTTTCTCAATGCGCTTTAGATTATTTATCTAATCAGTCGGTGGTACAGCTTGGACATCGAAGGCTTGAAACAAAGAGTTTAGAAGCAAGTCATTAAGTTTTAATTAAAAAAATATTCAGGTTAGAATGAAAATCAAAAATAGCATGTCACATTAAAGTTGAATAGATTACAACCCGCCTATTCTTATTTGGGTTCCGGGTCTAAACGCAGACATCTTTATTCGTAAGAATTTCAATTATAACTGAAAATTAATAAAAGTAAACTAAGTTCAATAAAAGAACAATGAAATCAAAATATTGCCTCTAAAACTACTGGCTTCATAGCCCAGTTGGTAGTAGATCTGCCTTCTGCGCTGTAGGTTCTGCGTGCGTTCGATTCCCACTCAGGACAAGCATTCGTATACTAAACGTAAATGTTTGTTCTGTCTGGGTGTCAATATGTACAATATTACATGTTGTATTTACAAAAAAGAACTATATTAGTATTCTATCAGTTATCTAATTCCCATAATACAAGCGGCGCTTAGTTTGATACTAGAAAGCTAATGTGTGGAATAAATTATTATTTTTAATATTAATTTATATTTATTAATTTGTATCTATTTAAACCATTACCAGACAAAAAATTTCTGGCTGGTTTCATTGCCACGTTGAATAGCAATGGTAATTCGCTGTGTAGCTCACGTAAAATTGGCGGCAAAGCTAAATATTGGTAGTACTGCCGCGATTGAATGCTGCCCAAGAAACTGAATTCTTAACTGAAACATAATCGTTATAATATCTCTCCCATGTCCGTGTCACAATGTTTATTTTTACAAGATAGACCGTAATTTAATGCGTTTTTAATTATTAATTTTTTGGGTCCCTTACTGAAAGAGTAGAGTACCTAAAGTAAAGATAGGTATACCTATCTGCTATAAGTTATATAATACCTGTTATATAATTGGGTTTTTAGCAAACATCTACATACGTTCGTCCTGGGAATCAAATCCGCAACCTACAGCACAAATAGAAGTGCTACTCTAGGAACTGAGCTGTAAAGTCAGTCAAAAAATGCGCGAGGTTGTATATAAAATCACATTTTTTCAACCAGTTATAAACTATAAATATAATTTAATTTTCAAAGAAGACCTTGTTTAGACAATTTAGAGTGGGGTATCGTTAATAGCGTAGTTATAGACAATGCTGATTCTAGGATCTTAATGCATTTTTTCTCTGTTCACGCGAGCGTGGGAAGTTCGCTGGTTTGTTACAAATGGATTTAAATCTAATGAAGAGGCTGTAAATCAGCTTTAGGCTATTTTATCCGAAACCTGATTGGCAACATGTAGGTTGATGAACCACTGAAGAAACTCTAAAAGAGTTCATATCATTTTAATACGATAGCAGTAAATGCATTTAGAGAGCGTAGCAGGGGCATAAACGCCAACTTTCGATCTGAGGTCGTTGGATCAAACCCACATGTGCAACAATGAGTTTTTTCACTTGAAAAACTTAGGTGCGCAATACCACGTTCTCGAAACGGTGACGGAAAACATCGTGAGGAAACCGGTATGTCTAACCATAAATTCGAATACTTGTGACATCCACCAATCCGGATTGGGCTCCCGTGGCAGATCAAAGCCCATTCACTCTCAATTTTCAAGAATAGGCCGGTGTTTCCACTGCCGTATTATTTGGAGGAAGAGCTTCAGCTTTAAAATCCGCCATAATGATATAATTTTTTTTTTTAATTTCAGCCACTACAAGTTGTGGTGTATTTTTATAGCCTTGCTGTTGGTAAGTATCCTTATAAAACCGTAAATGTATCCCTCGTTTGATGCAAACGAAGCAACCATAAAAGTAGCAATAGAACTTGTGCCAAGTTCATCCGGGTAACTATTGCCACCGTATGGATTCTGCCACCAAGCAGTGGTGCACTTGGATCGTTGACGGTGGAAAAGTAAGGGTGCCGGTGAAACTTTAAACTCATTGGAAGATACATCTCCGTCTCAGAGTAACGGAATCGATATAATACCTCCTATATGCAAATAAGGTTTAGGTTAGTGACGTGACTTTTCAATTTTGGTACATTGGGTCAAAACTGTACATGTTACATGTTTAGGTATTTCATTAATTTTACCTAAATACAGTGCAGTGCTTCTGCGTCTGTGGCCTAGAATATTTACACAGGTGGAGCTTCCCGACGTATGAGAGTTCAACGTAATGTCAAACACCTATCTATATCAGAAATAATTTTACGTCTAAATTTAAACCGTGCATAAGAATTCACAACACAGAGAGCGCGAGACAGTGAGATAGTGCGAGTCTCTGTTTTCTTGCCAATAGCTCCGACATTGTATCTATTGAGTCGGGCCGGCACGTTCACCGCCGCCTATTTTGAGGTGACGAACCGCGCACGTGTCCTGGGGCACTCCGAATCCTTGGAGAAATACTTTCACTGAAAAACTCATCCCTATTGAATTGATTCAAAGGGCGCGGTGATGCCGGTGCAGGTGGCGCGCCGCGGTACATATCGCATCACCGCCCGCCCGCAATTTCGCGTAAAATTGGCAGCGTGCGGCGGGCGGGCGGCGGCGGTGCGGAGCGTCGCTCCCGAAATAGTGTTCGGGCGCGGTCGTACGGTCTCGGGAGCGGCGCTCCAGTCGCCGTGTGGCCGCGCGCGCGCATCCGCGTCGCCCGCTAGCCGTCCCGACGCCGCCGCCGCACGTATACCCGGGTGACAGGCGAGCTCACCGGCTCTCGAACCGACGGTGCGCGTATTTCGGTCGCGACAGGGCCCCGGGCCGCGTCGGGCGCGCTGCCCGCGCGCTGGCCGCCGTGCTCTGGTGGTGGTGCGTGGCGCTGCTGCGGCTGGTCGCGCTCTGCGCGCCTCCCCCCGGCCCGTCCGCCGCGCCGCCCTCCGCCCGCGCCGCGGAAGATGCGGTCGCATGCGCGAGTGCGCCCTCCAACACCACCGAGTCGACGCCGCCGCCGCCGCCGCCCGCGGCGACCGACCCGCCCGACGCACCCGCGTACGCCGGCACCGGTCAGTACGCGCTGCCAGCGTGCTACCCGCAAACCATGCCAAACATGACACTGATACAGCTATACTCCTCCTACTTCCCGCGACACATTTTCGTATATTCAGAGAATACTCGTAAACAACAAAAATTATTTACCTTTCACCGGTCGGTACGATGCGGTATTATAGTCGATACCTACGTAACACTTTCTAAAATTATAAACGCAATTATAATACGAAGATTCATCTTTGAATCCGCCGCTATTTGTAATACCTGCATATAGGCTCGTACATTGTAAATGTACACACATACACAATGTGCCTTTGTACTTGGTATAGATGACAAGCGCGGCGATAGCGGCAGACATTATCAAACATGCATTGTCCGAATTGTTGATAAACAAAGCTTGTCAAACCCACCTAACTTTTGAACGCCATTGGTAAATAACAAAAGGCTGGTTTTGAGTTTTTTTTAATGCTATCGTTATAACTTACGTTTGGTTATTGTTATGGATCACCCAAATGTTTAATTACGCAAACTCAAACAAAACGATTTTTCCGTGAACAATGATGCCCACCAGTCGTGCGACTATTAAAACGTTTGTTTGATTACCATTAAGTGCCCGTAGCGCCGCAGAGTGCCGGAAAATCAATACAGACCTCCACTACCACCTACGCTCTTTGTATTGTACTTTGAGAGGAGCCGTAGGTATAAACTCAGAGAAGCCTCACAAAAGTAAAGTTGGCAATTCGGATTAAATATAAAGGTAGTAAAATAGAAATTTAATAGTATAATCAAGTCATGAAATTGGAATGTGAATGTAGCGTAGAGGGCGCGGCGGGCCGGCGGGGCGCGCGGATGTGGGTTATCAGAGCGAAGGTTCCGGCGACATCCCTCGCCTTACCGCTTCCCCTCCCCCTAACCCCCTCCGCCTTTTACTAAAATTTTAACACGCACTGCGCTACTATTACTTACTCTGTTTTGATTATGACTAACGAAGCCTTTTTACTTCATAAATTTCAGGGTTTCTCAGCCCGATAAAATATTAATCTTTACTACATAACATGACTATATATTAAATAGTAAACGATATATTAAAGTATACCTACTAAGTAACGTAGCATTAAAACTGATTGAATACTACTGGAAATTTTACTTTTCATTCGTATCTGAAAATATTCAAAATTAGGTAGACTAATATTCTATATGTAACACTTACATAATACTTAGCGTCGAACATGGAAAAATGTGGCTTTGATTGTGCTTAGTTTTGATTAATAATACTAGCACTTATACGATATACCTGGTACTTAAACTGAGGCAAACCTTTTTTTTATCATATAAATTCGTTATTATTATTCAATTAGTTACTTTATTTTTTGGAAATTAGCAACAACATAAGCCACTAACTTCTCGATATTTCATTTATACATCATGCAGATCCTTTTGTTTCCTTTATTAATTTCATGTCACGAATCAGATAAATGAGACTACATACAAGTAGAGCTATCGAAACAACGAAGACAAAACAAATGGATATGTTTCTTGGAATCACAACAGGCAGGTCAAAGGTAATGAAGCAATGATAAGCGACTAACATACATAATATACCCATGTATGTGATAGGCATATTGTTGTGTGATTCAATTTGCTAATTGGGACGCGCTCGCTAATAAGGCGATGTCTAAGGTCACGCTGTGGTCGATGTTATTATCAATTTGAAATAGAATATATACTTCTTATTCTTACTATTTGGAATAACTAAGAAGAGACTATTTTGCCAACCGATTTTTGCATTCACTAGCGCACAGTACAAGGTCGTCAAATCAGACGACACAAGCATTCCTTTTGGTTGGTTCTGTTTTATAAATACTTAAATACAGTATATTATATATCTACAGATAAATAAACCCAAAGAAATGCACCGACATAAAGATAAATTTAAACATCCAAAGGACATGCCAGTTTCAGTACTCCACAATGAGTAGGAAACTCAAAGTCAATCTGAAAAGTCCCTAATCAACTTACTTCGCTAAATTTTATTTTTAACCGACTTCTGGAGGAGGTTATTAGTTCGGTGGTCTTTATTTTTTTTATTCATAGTAATAAAGTATAGGCTTACAGATTGGTCCCATAGAAATTTTATCGAAATCAGTTCAATAGTTTGGTTGTTAAATCAAAATGTCATCCAAGAAAACCAAATTGTGTTTTTTGCTTTCCTGTGATTTTTTTTTCGCCCATTGTATACGATTTGGACATAACTTTTTTAAATGCCCCTTGAGGGAGAGAAATACGGGTTGAAAGTATTGAAGTAGTTTTTTATTTCGATTTCTGAATCAGTCACTTGTATATCATATAAAATATCTTCAGTATTTCAGTATATGTATGGACACTCACCACTACCCATACATTATATGGTTTATCATATTTTGTATCATTCTAATGAATGGTATTTTTTTTGTGCAAAATAATATAATTTGAGCTAACATCTTATCTACCTACTCATTGTTCGTAGCGACGAGACATAAAGGGACTATTTGACAATCGGTGCTTGGGTAAGCTAAAACTTTTCTCACTAATGAGCTGTAGCCGTATTCCTGGCACATATTAATTATCTATTCTAATTTAATTAAAACTCTTTCTAAGGCAAACTTTCACGAAACAAATAATAGTTTTTGTTTTCGACAATCGACGCCGTTGCACTAGAATTTTATTTACACGTTCCAGTCGAGATGTGCTTAGAATAGACCACCAGAATGTTAAGTTGTGTTGTGTGGCACTGAATATCGTTGAATTTATATTTCGTAAACGCAGGTGTCTCGCATGTTAGCACCCCGCGATTGAGATTCATCAAGTCAATGTTGCTGTGCGATTTGCAATTTCTATTCCAACTGCATCAAAAATGCTGAATATTATTAACTTATTGTTGGTATCTGTCTAGTGCATTTCAGTATTCCATCATATTTTATCTGATATGTTTTCATGTGATTTTATAAAATCTACATTAAATTTCCTTGGTTTAGAGCTACACATATAAAAGAAGCGAAAGGCTCTGCACATGTGGTTAAGACTAACATGATGATTCTGGAGTTCTTCCTTAAAAATCAGAGTGTAAACTTAAACAAGTCGGCACCTATACTACCTGTAATTAAATCATCTATTTGTGTGAAAATATGATAATAAATATAACACTTTTGCACTGTATGCTTTAAAGCTATTTAATGTCCTACCACTGATATGGTGTGTAAATGTTTATGTCAATATATTATTTAAACTACTGACACATGGCAGTATAATATAACACGTGTAGGTACGTGCTATATTAGACAACAAATAAATCATTGTAGAACGAAACATACACGATGATAAGTCCAACAAAAAAAACAGAAAATATTAACCATCAGAGGGGCAATTCTTCTATTTGAAATCTATCTTAAAAGTAAAGCATCCTTTTTTCATTGAATACTCAAAAATTAATTAGTGTAATAAATCTTTTATCGAGTTCGAACCATTAAATATTCATAACTTAATACCAAAAGCACTTCCAATGTTTGAGTCTATTGAACGCTAACCTAGAGGGCCGGAATTTTCCAAGAAATGGGGATTTATATAGTATGCGTGAGGAGTAAGGAGCCGGTTCGATCCCGTAGGATAAGCGAGGGTGTGAGGCGGGAGAGGTTTGTTATGGCGGCAGCAGGAAGCACGGCTGGCACGTGTAAGAGCGGCCTTGAGACGGCAGGTCGACGAACGCGGCGCGCCGCCGCCGCTGCCGCCGCCGCCGCCACCGCGCGGTACAGTCGGCGCGCGCCTCGCCCCAATCGCCCTCTGGCCAGCCGTGACACCATACCCGCCTGCCGACTGTCCTATCCTCCCGCCACCTTGTTTACCATTAACGATGCCATCTGATACTCTTCTCCCGCCGCAGACTTCCCCATCGATTATTCGATCACCTCCGAATCGGTACCTATCACCCTTCCACGAGCGGCGCCTCAACGATTTCCAATTCGTATAAGGTCAATGGAGCTGCACTGTTACTCGCTGTTATCGGTCGGTCATATGTGAATTATGCATTATGAATATAGTTTGCATTCGAAAAAGCGAGTCAGGTTTTTTATAAAGAGCTAATAAAATATTGGCTCATATTTGAAACGCTCGAAATGGTCTTCGACGCTCACTCTATTCGCTTTAACAATACGCTAATACAGAAATTCACAACCACGTAATCAATCTCGTCTCGTCACCCGCTAATTACAATTATCTCTAGCTAGTTTCTTTGTGTATAAAGGCATCAACAACTAGATCTCACTATATCGTATATCCTTAAATTAATTATTTATTTATTTTGGTTTAAGGGCATAGGAATGCTAAGTTTACTAATTGGTCGTAAAATCAAGGAAATTGTTGTTGTTCACATGTGTATAATGTATATACAATCAGTAAGAAAAGCAGACAGACAAACATCTTAACGATTAGGTGACAAGTTGCGAGACACAAAAAACATTCCATTCTCGGCATTTAGACTAACTTGGTCTCGTTTCTGAAATTGGGGTTACCTTTTTATCCAGTTTATTAATGAACTTTGAATGTCCGAAGGTGATCACTCCACATAATAAAAGGAATTTATAATATAGTGAATTACAGAATTCTTTAGAAGAATGGCTAGGTGTCGGAACAACAACGACGTCACCTTATCAGTCTGATAAAGGAGCTCGGAGGGGGAGGGGAGTTCATAGGAGTGGGGGGAATGGGAAGTGGGTCGCGGGGCCGTCGCCCGAGCCCGGCCTCAGCCGACGACCTGCGACCGTACCTACCCTGAGCAATTTCCAACCAAGAGACGGTACTAAAATACGAATTCGCAAAGATGAAACCTAGAGTCTGCTTGGATACTCGTATTAGAATATCAAAGATAGTTGTCAGACAAAAATGTACCTACGAAACCTATACTTGAAATTTATATTATGAATATGTTGTAACACTGGCATAGATTCACACATTTTACCCCGAAGGATTAGACATAGCACTTATTGTGTTGTGAGATCGGTTCGGAAACTATTGGATCGTACACATGACAAGTGGTAAGCTCATCTCCGCTGTTCTTTTTACACGAATAACTCGGTGAATTAATCAAACTTTATTTTAGAAAAGTAAATCATTCCATAGCAATCTAATAGTCAGGACAAGATATTTAAAAATATTTCCGTGCGAGAATGTATAAAAGTAAGCAGGTCATTCGCTAAAAAGAGGTTTATCAACTCCCATACCTACAAGCAGGGAGTGCAAAAAAAGACAAAAATATACTTATATTTAGCTTCATAACAGAGTGCTGGGATTTTACAAAAGAAAACTTTAAGGCACATTAAACTAATGAGAAAATTTCTATGAATTTAAAGGTAAAGAAACAATTTAAATCGATACGAAATTATATTAATATGTGTGTGTGTGTGTGTTTACTTTGAAATATGAATTTTAACATTTTTGCTTATCTATAACATAGCGAAATTAAAATGCTATAGGATGCATGTGAATGACATTGTAATCCTACATTGTAAATAATAATAGGCAGTGAACGTTTCGTTCTGACTGACCCACAGGTATTCTACCATACGACTACCGCACTGCAATCAATAACCTACGCGGTGCGAACGGTATTATATGTACAGCACAATAGTAGCGCCTACTCCCAAAGGCATAATAAAGTACCTCGATTCAGTTATCCACTGCAGCATTGTAGACCGGAACACAAAGCAAGAACAAAAGTCAAGATAGACGGCCTCTGAGAGCTGTATCCACTTTACTGCTGGCTACCTGATAAAATTTAATCCAAGTGCACTGGCCTCACTCAGGCCTCATGTACAGTATTTACACTAGAAGGATTTATCAGCCCCCTATTTTTATTGATATTTATAGTTCGTATTTTCTTAGAGGTCTTTATTTAAAAGCTTAACGAAAATGTGCACTTAAATATAGTATTTTGCAAGTCTTCTTTAGGGCGTTTGAAAATTATTTTCTTAGGAAAATCGGTTTATGATGTTTAACTTTATCAGCCGGTACCATTTCAATGATACCTACGTAGAAATATAACATTTTTTTAACTTTATTATGCTCCTTAATACATTGGATCAATTCTATGCTTTATTAAAAAAGGATTGGTACATCTATAATCATAACAATTAAGACCAGCTATATAATAAAAAAATGACTGTAATTTTACATTTCTCTGTGCATGCAATGTGCCTAAGGAGCAAGTATAAATTTTTATGTTTCTTAACGATAACTTGAGATCTAAAAGAATAAATAAGTCCGAGTTTTGAGTGATATATTTATCGGAATTACTTTAAAAATCCTATTAAGTTAATTTCAAGATGTTACTAGTTTGTATAAATGATAACAGATAAATCTAACTGTTTTCCAAATTAAAGCTGTTTAAGAAATGTTTAGGTACTAAAATATAAAAGTAAATAACGGCTGCAGAAAAATTATAAGCACTTATGTAAGATGTGAGAAAAAAAATCTAATCTACGTAGATATAACCATATAACCACTCACTCACTCAATATTATCATAGCACATTATGGAACGTGACTTGTGATTTCATTATACTGCATATCGCACATTTCATGTTTACAGAAATCATACAAGTCCAAACAAAGTAAACTAGGTTCTCTGCTCTGTTCAACCCGCGAGAATCAAGTACCTACTTCTACTTGATGTAGAGTTATATGTTCGTATGTACGGTTAAATTGTGTGATTTGTCTTTATAAACTGCATGCATCGCATATAAATGTTTACTGATTAAGTGCATTCTTGTTATTTTGCTTAAAGACAGTTCTATGTGACATGCTTTCTAATTTTCATATTTCACCTACTATCTCTGCCAAGATGACCTTAGTATTGACTGTTATGAGATGTTTGAGCTTATAAACTTCGCGATTCCCAGAATGTAAGTTACAACGATGATTCACAATAGAAGTAGTTCTAATATCGAAAGTACGTGGTAACATTTGTGGACAGTGTGACGCGCGAGTGGCTTGCACCGGCGACCGCGGCGCAGGCGCCCGAAATAAACGCGAAACACGACGAAAACAATCGCGACCGCGCTTGCGCCTTCACGAGCGGACTGAAATCACGGAAAATGTGCGCGAGTGTACCACGCGCATAACCTCACACAACGGACGTATGAAAAATCAATAAATCAATTAAAAAAATTATGTTTCCACATGTATTATTTGATAAAACCGTCAATATTTTTACGTGTGTAATACATTAAATTTGTGGGTGCACAAAGTGTCTGTCTAGGTCATTAGGCATTACGTTTAAATCAAACTCCAATTTGCTTTGATCAGTTGCAAATTGTATGGCTGTTTAACTAAACCCTAAGTTGTCAGTTTCAAAATTTAATTGGAGTCTCGATTACTCCATTTAAAAAACAACGAGGTGGATGCTGATTCCAGTTTAGATTAAATTTGGTTTGACCTGATAGAGTCAGCATCATTTTATATATTTAAATCTAAGCCATAATGATAATGGTCCAGTTATTATATTAAACTCAAACATGATTTTGATATTTGCAACACTCCCCCAAGGCAGTATACCATCGTAAGGACAGTGCTGAGTAACTAGGTGTAGGTATTATACATAGAATTTATATTACTGATATTTGATTAAGATAGCTGAAGTAAAATTATACAACTAAATGAAGATGAAGATTATCTTTCAAAGGAGGTTCAAAACTTATACAAAAAAGTTTCGTAAATTTCTAACGAACTAAAGATTCAGCCACTCTTCCCTACTAGGCCAGTGACAACATCACAACATTGCAAATGACTTCACATTGAGTTAGAAGGTTTGCCCTTGGAGCTATCACGTTTATTATTAAAAAGTTTGAACAGGAGTCACTAATAACGAGTTTGTAAAACTTAAGGAGTCCGCCATAAAAAACTTGTATATTGTCATGTCTCATAGCTCAGTCGGTAGCGGTTCTACATTATGCACTGTAGATTTTAAGTTCGATTCCCACCCGCAACAAGCATTTGTATCTGCAAATTAATATGTACTATGTTCACATAAGTATTTACAAAAAAAAAGTACTCTACTAGTATTATATCAGTAATTTGGTACCCATGTTTAGTTTGGGGATAGAAAAAAATGCATATTTATAATTAAAAAATAGTAAAGTCGCTTAATTAAACTGTAGGATTATTAATCAGATCAGATTAACAAAACAAATATGTTATATTGAGGTCTGAATTCACGTTGCATTTGGAGTCGATGCGCTACGCGGTCCGCTACGGCGCGGCGCCCCGCCTGCGAATCGATAGTGCACTCCGGCCTCACGCGGCCTTTGTGAAAAACTATTGTAAACAGAATCGAGTAATATATGTAGGTTACCTGTATAGCTTTGTTGTACACCAGGCTTCTGTGTGAATAACGCGTTGATATCAATACATTTACTGATTGAATTCTATATTATTTACAGAGTATTCTGCAACCTTTAAAAGGGAGCTGATACCGCCATTTTTTGGGTTCTATATCCAAACACACAATGGTCTATATATACGAACACACCACACACACACACATACAAACTTTTATACTTTATAATGTAAGTGTGAAGTGTGATTTTGTAGCTATTAGCCTACCTAACCTAAGTATACTTTGCCACAATATAAATCAGCTCATTCAATAAATATCTACTATCAGATTTACTCGTAACATAAGAAAACTTAAGATGACGCCATCCAAGACTTTTATCAAACGACTTCCGGAGGAGGTTATCATTCAGTAACATTTTTTTAATTTTTGTTTTTTGCTTCGTCATTTATTAGCAGATTAGGAAAATTATTTTTTTATTTGAAAGGATGCTCTTAGATTGTTGCCATAGAAATTTTATCAAAATCAGTTCCATAGCTTGGTCGTAAATCAAACTAACTAAAAAAATATGTAATCCATGTAAACGAAATTGCGTATTTTGCTTTCCTGTGACTTTTTCCTTCACCCGTTGTATACCACATCGGTATACTGTTTCTTTTTTTAATTTACCCGCTTAGAGCGAGCAAGAAATAAGGGATGAAAGTATTGAAGACGGTATTCTTTTTAATTTTCAAATCAGTCATTTGTTTAAATCAGTCACTTGTGTAAGTGACGGAATGAGCAGATGTCCCAATAATATGTTCCGACGTGAGATCGGCAAACGCGTGCCCAACAACGCAATGATGTTTTGTTGGAGGGCCGCAGCCGATAGAAATAACTAGTTATTTATCGCCGAGACCGTCTCGCGACTTACACGTCGTCAGTCGTAAGCATTACCGCAGGAACCAGCTTCCAAGAGCACTCAGTCTTATTACCTATATACCTAATAGCGAGCAGTAGGACATATTACACACCTACTCAATGTTCGCCTTATGTCCATAAAACATGAAGAGACTTCAGCAATTTTATTGCTTGAAGAAAAATATGCTCGAACATCACAGTTACACAATAAAACCTTCCATGACCAGATAACTAAGTAAACGACCGATTTACCTCAGTTACCAAGAAATCGAACCTTGGATTTCTCTCTTTGTGCACAAGGACCACTTCCGTATTAACGAAACGTAAACAATATCTGTTGTACTGGCCATTTCTGAACTCGAAAATTTCAGATATTCCGAAACTAATTGACTAAGAATGATTTCAAGAATTGCTTCTTTTTTACAGAAACCCAGAATTTACCTTTACATATAGAATAGATAGTTCACTACAATTTATAGGTATGTATGTCCAACCATAACGGATAATGGTGTGGGGTAGTAGTGGGCTGGCGGACAATGCTCACAGATTAACAGAGTATGTTATATATATATTATATGCCCTTGTTTTAACATGGCTATACGCACGCTTTAATTACCAATCTGTTTCCATACGTGCCTATCGATTTCTGCATAATTCACGCGTTTTGTACGACTAATGTAAAAATCACATGAATAAATGCCGACTTTAAACATGAATAGGAGTTTTAAGCATAATAGTGATAGTAATATATAGAATACCACTGCGTTTGTGCCACTAGAGAGTCTATATGGCGGTGGCAGTATTTGAAAAAATAAAACTCTATAAACATGTTCAATGTTCATAATTATTCAAAAAACCTTGTGCTAGTAAAGTTATTAATAAATCAAAAACTAACCAGATACTACAAGATAATGTACTAAAACCGCTAAGAGGTCTTATCGATGCCATGTTGAGTTTCTGTCTTATTTATTTGAAGATTTGCATGCGTTAGTGGTAGTATATCAAAACAACAGACTTACTGTATAAGGTAACATAATCCTGAAAGAAACATCTTAAAATGGATCTTATACGTTCTCTTACGTCTTCAAAAAGGTTCTTCTTACATACAGTATCGTTTACCTAAACAATAATTTAAATATTTATCAAATAAGTTCAGTAATTTCTAAATGAAGTCCTAGATTTCAGTAAACAGCTACAGTTTCAATTCAAATTGTTCCCTGAAATTAGACCAACCGTCCCGGTATTAATACAAACGTCCCAATATTCGTTTTTTATGTGAATATGTGACGGAACGACCCCCGCCCATGACAACAAAATTAAACTCAGTAAGATAAGACTTGGATCTTACTCTGAGTTGCATTCATCCTGCTGCGTCCTTCACCCGAGACGGGGATTATACGTCTCATGCGCATGTGATTTCACCGGCACCCACACCCTTCCACCGGAACACAGTAATGTGAAGTAACGGAACACAGTGGCAGTACCTCTCCGGACGATCTTGGCACAAGTTCTACTGATACTTTTGGTTGCTCCTTTAGCAACACCCAGGGGGTATGTGTAGGGCATCACAGGGTACACAGCTGCGGACGCGAGCAACATTAGTTGCGTTTCGAGATTAGTCCAAACGTCCCGATTGATAGTAGCAGCGAGCTAAGCCGAGGTTCGTACCTAAGTGGTGCGCTTGGTATGCTGCAATATAAAAAAATTGTTTTTAGTCGGTCGAGAGCTATCAGCCGACTGTCACCAAAAGCCCGCGTAAAGTTGTCAATATATAAAATCTAAAATATATAAAGTTGTCAATATATAAAATCTAAAGCACGAGAGAACTATACTAACCAAAACCTAGAATGTTATCTATGAATGAATTCAATTTTATTGTTGCTTACGGCAATCGTCATATCAAACTATACTGAGGTCATACCCCTTATCTTGCCAGATTACGAAGTCTATCAAGGAAACGGTCGTAGAATTCAGACATCTACAGACGGACTGTGGAAAACACCTATTTTACACTAGATAAATAGGCACGCAGCAATACAAAATTATTCATCTCTTATCAAGACACGTATCAATATCAGTCCAAAATAGCATTATGCGTAATAAGTATATTTAAATTGCGCAGGCATGACTTCGAGATTTCAGTATAAATAGTCTAAACGGGTTGTCCCAACAACTCAAGTATTATATTCTTACACTATTATATCTTGAGTTGCTATATTCGTGGCCGGAATTCAAACTTAGGACGCCTCGCTATTAGGTAATTGATTTATTAATTCCAACCATAAGTTAGAGTGTTTAACATTTAAGTGTTTCATCTTTAAGAGCAAACTATATACATTTTAATGTAATAAACTGATACCTGTATGTTTCTCTCTCGTGAATGTAACATAAATATTCATATAGCATTCATATTTATTAACATTCATGGCATAACAGATTGCGCCTAGCGTTTCTTATTATTGATGAAATTAAATAAAAGTCATAAATTCGCACCTTTATCCCCGAAATGCAAGGCAGAACCTCAATGAGCCTTGTTTAATCTATCATGGAGACGTAGATGCGTTCGTCACTGCCGTTGTTTGCATAAGATCTTTGCCATGAAATACTCCGCTAGTTCATCCAGTAAAAACTCTTCCCAGAAAAATCGGACAGCCAAGAAAAACTTTTGCCTACGAAATTACCAACAAGTCCAGAACATAGCTTATTCGTACAGTTTATTTATCCTCAGACGATTTAATACTTCAGCGTACGTACAATACCAGTCAACTGAAATGTTTATATTACGACATCGCCATTCATCCAAATTGCATTTGCGTCCCTCAATAAGAGTCGGGGAGCATAGACAATGGCGATTGTTTTCTCAGCCGTATTTCTCGCGAGCTGACGGCGATGACGCGGCGCGGTTTCTTGTTATTTATTTATAGGCAGTGACCGGCCGCAAATCAGCACTACCGACGTTGACAAACAACTTGTACTAGCCACAAGCACACAGAGGAGCACACCCATTACTCGGTGGCATCCTCTGATGTAATGACCTTCAAGATGGTGCCATTCGCAACGCTGCGACAATGCCTTTCCTCTCACCCGAACACCGCTCTACCGCTTTGTCTATACCAACACAAACATTTTACCAATTTGTCTTTCCATCAACTTTCTGTGTTCAAAAGAATATAATAATTCGATATCATATATTTTTTAACTCAGCTATTCGCAAAAACGATTATTGATTCTTTAATAAAAGCGAGCAAATTAGGTGTTTTCTCCAAAAGACTTTGATAGAGGGCAACTTTGCATCTCCACATTATGAATACCTAATTAACTTCAATTTGCTTCATTTGGATCACATTTCAAAAGTCACGTTTCGTTATGTCACCTTTTATTATGTCTGATTGTGTGTCCAGTTTTCCGTAGTCTGGCCATAATTTGCCAATTATATATACTAATGATTATATATAGTGGCGCAAGTGGGGCGCCTAGGCCGTCTGTCCGCCGCGCACTGCCTACGCGCTCACCTTCCTAATTACGCTACGTCTAGACGTCCCGCCAGCCTCCTCCCTCAACCCCGACCACCCCCTTATCAAATACAGCTTACAATGTTCCGAATACATGCCTCCATTCCATAGCACCTAGCCAAATTGCGCTCCTAACTTTTAGGTCGCTACGCTTCCCTCGTAATAAAATACTAACACGAATATAAAATTTGTTGCCATATTTTGTAACAGTTGATAAATTTTTGCTATCTTTTTAAAACAGAGGCCAAACAGAGGGTCAATTCTCGTAATTGGTATGTTGATTGACGTTTGAAATTAAATTTATGTAACATTTTTTTTATTACCATGTGCTATTCGGAATCTCTAACCAAGAATTCCGTACCGCTGAAAATATCTTTAATATTTATTAAGATTCCGCCGTATACTCATATTCATTCATTCGACTTGCTACATATCACAATTCAAAAGTAATATAGTTGAAAGTAATATAAGTAATATATTACTTTGAAAGTAATATAGACATAAAATGGCCACAATGCTATCGGTACAGTATTGGCAAGAGAGTAAGAAAAAGCGAATGTAGAGCGTAAAAGATTCACATGAACCTACTTGGCACCAAAATGTCATTATATACGTACTTATTTATTATTTTATGATCACGACATATGGTCCCGTTTAATTTATTTGATTACGAAATCAAAGAAATGAAACATATAATATATTTTAATAAATGTGTACTTTGATAGATTCGCGGCCTTATTTCAAGTTTGGTCCCAATATTTATAAAATAGTGCAGTATGATAAAGGGTAGAACTACGCATGTTTATTGGATACATACATAATAAATGTGTACAAATAACCTCCTGATCGTGATTTAATTCAAATGAGCGTGACATTAGTTTCATAAACCGTCGGATGAGTCGTCTAATTATCTCGTGCGAACATGTGATGATACGGATAAAGGTCACGTCATCAGTCGCATGCGCATGCTGCTGGCGTGATTCACACGTTGTCTTTTGATCAATTAAATGAACTGCTTCATTACTATTTCATTATCGCTACTGATCCCGGATCACAGAAAATCTCTTAAATATTTTTATCAATTGCGGTAATAATTAATAATATATACTATTCCATTTGTATGCGATATTTTCTTTGAGACAAGTAAATATTATCATGTTATCACCTCTAAGCACGTTCTGTCACTATTTCACATTAAAAAAAATACTTTGTAGACCAAATATTTATTCAAATATTACGTTCACGAATTGTTTTATTGAGAAACTAGAGTGCTGTAGAAAAGTTACATAATCTATTTAGGAACATAATTATTTTTATGTATTTAACAGTCCATAAATTATTTGTTTTTAATAAATACAAAAAAAATCAATACTAATTTCTTTGCAAATTACTATCTTATGTAGGTATGAATATTTCATACACGAAAAAATATGTGCATTGTTTTTTAAAATATGAAAAGATTGTTTCATGACCGCTACAAACAATCTATAGATAACTCAAAGGTAAAATTGTAACATAATGATATAATTTTTTATGGACATGGAAAATAAAATCAAAGTGATCAAAATAATCACATAGTGTATAAACCTCTATTTACTTCGTACCGTTACAGCAGACGATTTTGTAATGTATGAAATTCGTACGGAAAATGTCACGCCGGATGCATTTACGTGCAGCATAGTTGCTGACTCCCTGATAACTTTTGACAATTATGTCTGGTTTTGTAATGTTATGCGCTTGACATAAGAACAATAATTTGACAAACTTTAATATTGCTTTTATAGCAATATCTACAGACCATTGCAAATTTAAAAGGATTCAACCTAAAGAAGACAAAAAGTATTGCGATTGCATGGTGTCAGCGAGATGAGATGCAAACGCCACAGCTGGAGGGCAAGGCAGCAGCCTCCGCGGAGTTCAGCCACGTGGCCAGGTATCGCCAGCTGGAGACGCTATTTCGGTGATCGGCGGCAGGCCCCGGCAGACCGACACCAGACGTCGCCGCCGCCCCCGCGCTCCTCGCCACCTCTATAAATAACCGCACTGTGCATTCTTGGGCGAACGATGTCGAATTTTTGTCGAGTACGCGCGACCACATGACTTTTGTTTTGGCCTAAAACACTTGTGAGCTTTATTCTGCCCTGCGTGAAGCGCGCAACATCAAGATGGGTACCACAATGAGTCCACGCGCCTTACTCACCTAATGCCTATAATTACGCGGCTTGGCGATTCCACTCTTGCTACTCTACATTGTGCCGTGGGTTTACTACAGTTTCTATAGCTTTCATTTCATTCTCCGAAAAACGTCAATCAAAGTGAACTGAAATTAATTAACTTTCCTTTTTCATAGGTTAAATGAATCACTGAAACAATATTTATAAGAAGTCCCTTGTTTGACTGATATATACATCACGCGCGTAGACATTTAATTGAAAAGACTTGAAGTTTGTTGGGTTCTAGGATTCTACAATAGGAACGACCTAAGCGATTTTTATATTAAAAATTAAAGTCTAAAAATTTGGACTTAATAAAAATAACGCTGTAATCATGGTATTTCCATAAGAACTCATCAAATAAAATTAACAAGTATTTCTCATTTGTCTGAATTCTAAACTTTTATGCGTGGCATAAAATAATATTTTTATTTATACGAACTGAATATCAGTTCGTATAAATAAAAATATTTATTCGGTTTACGTTTTACTGAAAATATTTATTGTTAAGGTATAAAATAATTTAAGGTCAAAACTGACCCTCAAAAGAGAAATAGTCGAGTGTACTATCATATGAAAAAGCATAAAATGTACAAGTGAAAAAAATCAATTGATTGAGTTTTTAGATACTGCTTATTTTTATATTTCAAGGATTTAATATTTGAACTTAATTTGTCGCTCAAAAAATATTCTGGATTAAAAGATAAAAAAAACCGCGGGTTTAGGTTGGGCGGGAAAACCCAAACACCGTGGGGCGCGACTAGTACAATCACATTACTCACTCATACACTTTACAATATACATACATGCACAAGAATTCGTTTATTATGCTTTTACTAGTATAGTGATCAAAGAAACTTATTTTGGTAAATTTGTTCTCTTCATTCTTTTTTTTTGTTTTGTTAATAACAAGATCATGAGCTCGATTAGCATAAAGAATGGGAGATTCTCCCACTGGCTCCCTAAACATAGATTTTTTCAAGTTCAAGGTCAATCCATAGGGTCTGATAAAATTAAACTTTTTGTCACATTTATATGTGTCCAAAAATAAACGTTTTTGTATTTTTATAAATTTATTCCAAGAATAAACTCGCGTTTATAAAAAATGGAAAACAGATTAAAAAGCTGTTGCTTACACTACTTAATGCCTAGGTTTAACTCGGTTCACGGAAATAAAGTCACGGGTTAAAAGTGTCGTTTCCAAATACTTTACTACTTTTAAACACTCGTCGGAAATAAAAAATATTTACATTGACTTTGATTGGACGTTATGATTTAAATTAATAAATGATTTATGATGATAATCATATAAATTAATTTTAATTCATGCTAAACATGTTTACTTAGTCAATTATTTGGGTATGCAAATGTTTTAGTAATTCACACATTTTAAGGTAGTGAATCGTAATGAAATCAAACAATAATAAAGCAAAACTAAAATAATGTCAATAAATTTAATATTTGAAACAAAACGAGACATATAATATATATAGAATATAAATATTAGATAAATTATTTATATTTGAATATGCTTGTCAATTAAAAATTAATCGACAGAATAATAACATTTTAGGGTTATGGTTTGCAACTGTCAGTCCTTTTCAAACCATACATTGCCCTCATACACCTTTTTTGAGAGTCCTTCTCTGTACAATTTCCCCTAAATATAATTCCATACCGTAACTTAAAGGACACGTAACTATGGTTCACCTTTTTTAATACGTCGAAACTTAGAACCCTACGCAGATTTACTAAAGCATAATTTTACTCAATTCATGTATTTGCGTATGCCATTTCAGTTTGTCATTTATTACCAGGCCCAAAAATCTTGTATCAATGGCGGCCTCTAAGACTTGTATTCAATATTTACAATAGGTGCTGAACACCTTTGGCAGAAATGCATAGATTTTGTTTTTTTCTAAATTTACCATTAATTTGTTGTCCTCTAACCAGTTAACTATAAGGCGCTTTTTATATCACTTTCGTAGGTTTCAACGCTAGTACACTTGATAATAGCTGTACTGTCGTCAGCGAAAATAACCATTGGAAAATCGACATGTGAAGATAAATCATTAATATATATTAGGAATAGTAAAGGTCCTAGAATGCTGCCTTGAGGGACACCAAACTTATTTGTTTTCCCTCAGACAGGTATTTTATTCCTTCCTTTGAGACTGAACATATTTTATTTATTTCCGTAAGCTAATGCCTGCCACTTAGATAAGACTTCAAGAGACTAAGAACGTGTCTTCTAACACCATACTGGGAAAGTTAAGTTTATTTTAGTTTAAGTTTATTAAAATGTCATGATCTACGCTACATTGTCAAAAACTTTTGTCATGTCCATATAAACTGCACAAACTGGTATCTTTTTGTCAACATATTTAATTATTTTTATTAATGAGATCATAAAAGGCAAGGTTTATATTCATGTTTTTCCTAAATCCATACGAAGCGTTATAAATATTTATTTCAAATATTCTGGAAAATATTGATGTTAGTGCTGTAATTTTTCGTATAAATCATTCTGATTTGTAATGATGAATCAGACCAAACTGTATAATGGATTAAAATGAAACAATCGCCAAATATGTCGAAGAGGTTGAATTTTCTGGCGGGTGAAACTGACCAGTACGCGAACCCATGCTCGTCAGTAACTCGCATGTCTTGGCAGCTGCCAAGACATGTAAGTTCGACGATGCACACGGAATACAAATGCGACGCTAATACTCCTGCAGCCAATCAGTTCGACGTCGGAGCTGTTGTTTGTTTTCGTTAGCCTTGTAATTACTTATGCTTACCATTAAATCACTTTTACTTAACTGACTCTTGTTACAGACCTGGTAATACCGGGTTCTAATGTAAAGTTCTAAGGTGCAGTCTCTTTATTCAGAGCCATGGCATACGTAATTTTAACAGTAGAGCTTCCATATCCTAGTATTTTTGTAATATAGTAGGTAATGTTTTTGATTTGTATTTCAAGATTAATATTTCATTTGGACCACTAGCTTTCAATAGAAAACTGAATCGAAGTAAGAAATCAATGAAGCACGCGATGATATTGTCTATCTATTTCAGGACCATGTATAAATATACACGTGTCGGGCAGACAAATATATTATCGTTATCTCAATAAAAGTAGAGTATTTATGTATGTAGCAGGTCACTTTCAATACAAGCACGTGTAAACTTGTAGGTAAGCTATCAATCGTTAAATATTGTATGTTGCTCCATTACACCGCTCAACGGTATTTTTAGATTAATAATACACAGTGAAGAAGCTCATTATCTATGCTTTAAAATAAATATATATTTTTTTTTTTTTTTTTTTTTTTTTATGTGAATGAGTGACCGAACGAGCTGAGGGCCCACCTGATGGTAAGTGGTGACCCTCGCCCATGACAACAGTAATGCGTGCGACTCAGTATGAGAAACAAATCTTTACTGAGTCGCATTCACCCTGCTGCGTCCATCACCCGAGACGGGGATGATACGTCTCATGCGCATGTCATTTCACCGGCAGCCACACCCTTCCACCGGAACACAGTAATGCAACCACTACTGCTTGGCGGCAGATTCCAGATGTGGTGGCAGTACCTCTCCGGACGAACTTGGCACAAGCTCTACTGCTACTTTTGGTTGCTCCTTTAGCACCACCCAGGGGGGTAGGAATCAAAGGGTACACACCTACGGACGCGAGCAACTGGACCCCCCCCGATTTAAATACTATTCTGGACATGTTCGGACGTGTTTGATAGGTACGCAGCTAATCACTGCACCAAAAAATTGCCAAGCGCTGGGAACTGAGATAATATGGGAAAACTTTCATATTAATTTCCATTTTTCCATTTCCATTTTATAAATTATCAGTGTCACGAGTTATGTTACGCAATACAGGTAGTGCGACATTAACAAAGAGCATGTTTTTTATAGAATTCCTCTGTATCTGTTTTCCTCCAAAAACCACTACCAACACAAAATCGTTAATTATTATATTTTAGGCAGTAGGTACGTTTTTGTTCTTGGTATCCGCAAAGTTATTAGCTACTAAGTGCAACCTACAACTTCGCTAGTGTGCAAAAATGTAGGTATACTCTAAGAATTCAGAATCAGATATTACATACCTATCCTCATACCAACAAGTAAGTTATGAGAACATACGCTTTACATCGGCCGTTCGTCGGAGATATTCTGATTGGGGTTTGCTAAATTTAGCTAAAACACGCAAACAAACTCCTCGCAAAAATAGAACGGTACAACATAAGGCACAATTGCACAAGGCTCCAGGCATTTAATGGCACTTGTTTTCAGTACATTGCATGGGCTTTATTAAAACAAACGTCTGTGTGGCTTTCCGTCCCTTTAAAGGATTTTTTTTATTGAGACACATATTAAAAGCATAAAAGTTATTTGCCTAGATTAGATTACTAACTTAACGCAAAGGTTATGTTTCAGGACAGATCGCTCAGTAAAATTCCTTTTTGAAAAGTATTAGACAGATGATAATGACGTATTATTTCATTTTAATCGCAACGAGAATAAAATGAAATAAATTAAAGTAGCAGAAAAGAAAACAAAGTAAAAAATGATACATAAAAAAATTCAAAAACCTAGCTACTCAATGAACGTACGTAACTCTGGATGGAGGACTTTTCTGTCTTACAGACTTGTCACAAAATTATTTAATTTACGGTAAACATTGCCCAACTCTATGTTGTTCTTTGCATACATACTGCCGAGACAATCTCGTTCACGGGATATAGTAAAAAATATTATTTTTATAAGATAATAAGGCAAAAATTTTGATTTGGTAAGATCGACGAATACAAAATTTGATGTAGAAAGAGATATGTAATTGTAATTCAGGTGATTCTATGATATAATGTACTATCATAATCTTAAAAGACCAGAATTAGGTATTATTATCGAAGTAGGTTTAACCTATCTTCATAACTGAGATTAGAACGAACTGGCTGATGATGATAACTTAAGTCTGAGGCATTTCATTTGTATTTTTTCAATTGAGTTGATATGTACTTTGTAATTCGACCATATTGGACTGTCACATTCCAAAACACTTCTCAGGCAAAGAAAAGGTATAAAAGACTTCGAGGACTTTTGAAATCCTTTGTAGATCTCAAGATGAAGCTTAGTAGCTGGTTGGCCTTGGATGAAACCTGAGTATAGTGTGCTCGGAATGAAAGTTTAACGTCAAAGACAACGCCTATGTGTTTTTAATTTTCACAGTTGAAATCTGACTAACAATATCTGTCCAGCTATTAAAACAATTCTGATACCATGACGTGAATCATAAACAGTATTGGTATCCGTTTCAGCCTCTAATGTTCCCAGTACTGGGATACTAGCCTACTCTCGTGAAGGAAGAGTGAATAATTTAATAGTTAGAAAGTGTTAACAACTGTTTGTGAGAAAACAATGGCGGCGACAGCTCACCGCTACGTTCCTAACTACTACGTTCCCTGGATAGTATTGAGGTTCTGTCTAACCCTCATCGTAAATATGGCGTGAATTTATTAGATATGTATACAATAGTTTAAATAAACTAAAACCATTGTGTTGAGTTCACCAATTTAACTGTAAACGTTTAGGTACATCAAATTGCCAGCAGTGATAGAAATATTAGGTTAAAAATTTTGCTCAGCATTGTTTTGTTTACATTTACAATTGTTTACATTTATGTTCGCGATGCTAAATGTAACGTAAGTTAAATTGCAATTCATCAACAGCTATTTTTTATTTGTGGAATGTATTCATTGTTTGCCGGTATATGTGGGTGGAAGAATCAAAACACCTTGTTTATTGGTAAAACAACATTTTGTTTTGACTCGCTAAAATAATAAACATCGGGAAAAAATATAACACAACAGCAGAAGTATCATGTAAAAATCGTTGCAATTACACCGAAGTGGGAATTACATCCTTTCTTTCAAACCAAATTGGAAAAGCTCAAAAATTATTTATTACCCGTGGAACATGAACATGAACAAATGGAACAACTCTTTAAAACAAAATGATATTACATTACGATTACAAATTAATTAATTAGAATATTTTAGTATTGACATTGTAATGCAAGAAGAATCACTGAAAACATCTTAGAACTTATTTAACCTTATTATATAGCATAGGCAAACATGAACTTTCCATCACCGCCATTTTTTTCTAAACACCAGACACTGGTAGAATTTGTGTGGCTAAAAACACAAAAAGCCATATAGAAGAAGAAGAAGAATAAAAAACAACAGAATCAATTATTTTCAAAATATGTAAAGTACCTATTTACTATTATAAAATAAATATTAACTAGCTGACCTGATTTGACAATCAGCTGTCAAGTGACGAAGCAAAGGACAAGAAGCAGCTTCAGTTCTCTTTAATTTCTTACTTGATTGACTTTGTAATTATTAGACAATATTTTTATGGAAACATAATACTAGATCTGTCTAGCCATTAAACAGTAGAGGCTAATAAAAATCAGAACATTAAAACTGACCGAGTGCGATTTAGACTCGCAATTTATGTAATTTTGGGTGTTAATAAAACATATTATGTGTATATAAATACAGCCCTGTGAAGGTAGGACAGACAGCCAGATAGTCTTAGTATTAAAAAAACATGGGTAAGGGGGCCTATAATGTAGGGGGCTATTCTAGAGAAAATATTAAATATAATTTAAGACAGCTGAGAACGTTTCATAGAATAGTACGATTAAGAACATGAATAAATGTAAAGGTTCCTATGTAGTTATTTTATTATTTATTTATTTATTTTACGATAAAAATAGTAATTTGAAAGAAATTGACTTTATTGTAACATGTAAGGTCGGGCCCTCAACCTAAACAATGAAGAATTACCCTATTGTCTACGAGAGTGCTACGGTGCTACGACAAATAAATATGGAACCAACTTGATTGCACCTTATCGCAGCTTTTATTGAAAATGTATGAAAATTTAAAAGGGCTATAATATAAATCAAATCCACACATTTATCTTATAAAAATATCAAAGTCGAGTATAACATGTTAACAGTAAAAATTTGAATAATATTTAGCTTTATGTTCAATACTCGAATACCGTAATATTGAACGATTCCGTTGATTTCGTCGCTTTACAAACTTCTATCATACTACTTTCTGTAGTAAATGAGTTATTTAACGAAATATAAATATTCTAAGTAAGGTAATACCTGTAAGGTAATTTTGTTATTAGTTTTTTACCTTATTTAGTTTCTGGTGACGATACTGATATTGGGCCTAATGGAAGGAGTTACTCATACCGTTATGACTTTTCAAAATTAATCAATTCACTAAATCATTATCATCGTCATCAGCTTATATCTCTCTACGGCTGGTTATAGGTTTGTCTTCGGCACTTCGTATAAAATCACCAAATTGATAATTATAATATATGACTAAACGAAAAAGTCAGGAACGGGTTGGGAAAATATTATTGTCATCTTATCATTGACAGGAGAAGGATTTGAGATAAAATTTTTAATTAATCTTCATTACGTGTATCATATAAAAGTTAAACAAATTTAAAAAAACTGCATTCGGTAGTTAATTTGTGGCTTCAAAGTCGATTATTGTGTTCGGATCTGACATATACTGACCATTTTAAATTATTAAACGTGCAAATCCTTGCTGAGAATTTCCGCACGAAGACGCGACTCGTGACGTGCAATTCATCGATTTGTCACAGTTTAACATAATACAATTTTTATGCTTTTCTTATTAGAGATTTCGAGTGGCTATGGCAATCTCGTGAAAGCAACCAATTTATATAATATATGTAGGTACAATACTTAATTACACACTATCGTACACCGGAGTGTACTTGCTTTGGCTGCTTCACTCAGTGGAGCAGATAAAATCCTTTGTACAGTACCTAACTCATCAGATTTACATTGTAGTGGCTGCACATCTTAATATATATGAATTACGTGTCACGATGTTTGTCCGCGATGGACTCCTAAACTACTAAACCGATTTTAATCAAATTTGTACACCGTGTGCAGTTTGATCCAACTTGAAAGATAGGATAGCTCACATCTCAATTTATGATCGCAATATTATTTTATTGCAAATTATAATATCATATGACAAAAACGTTAGCCACTGCAACGCGTGGCCAGGTCAGCTAGTAATACTATATTTTTAAAATAAGTACTCGGTTACCAGGTTACTTCCAACGTGACGCACAGCCGTGATTTAACAGAGAGTTTGTTGTCTAGCTTGTCTGCCGTATATAAGTGTATGAGCACGTGCGATAAGTGAGGGTATGTTGTACATTTCAGTGTGGTGGTGGGCGGGCGCATGCGTGGGCGGAGCAGTGGTGCTGTGCGCGGCCGCGGGCGCGCTGGTCCGCCCGCACTGGCGCCGCCGCGCAGCCGACGCAGCCGCCGCCGCCGCCGCCAGCCCCGTGAGTCATTGTGTCGCATTTCTTTGTAGAATATTTTTTCTTTCATCATTAATCAGACGTTCTTACACGATGTAATTACATAAATACTTAAAGCCACATATGTTTGTACGCCCATCTACATTTTTGGGGTTTCGAATTATTATCTCTAAAGCTCTTATCTCTTTAGAGATAGAGGTGACATTATGTCAGCAAGCTGATATAAATTGAAAAATAATAATAAAACACATTAAGCAGTTTTTATCCCCGTGTTGATGTTTATAGCCATGCTACAGAAAGCTGCAACTTCATAGCTGAAAAAGGAAAGGAATGCACCGATTTCAATACGGTTATTAGTTTAATTATGATAGACACCACAAAACTTTACATTGGCCTGAATTTTTTTTAAATCGAAACTTCGTCTTGTGTAGCTTCATATAAATTTTAAAAGCTTTTGTGTAGCTTCATTCATTTCTCATTGGCCTGTGAAATTTATTCCTGTCATTAAAAATTCTAGGAGCTTTTTGATATTAGGCAGATTGTACGTTTAAAATTAAGAAATATTGCAATCAAATACATAAAGCGCTCGAAAGTCGTAGACACTGACAATCGAAAGTCATTTCAATATAGCAACCGTAGTTCCTATTTTAGCCGTTTCACAGATAAATTGGTCTCTATCAGTACTACAGTTTTGACAAGATTTTGACTGGTTTGCCAATAATAATGCACAGTGTCCATTATTTTAATAATCCATCTATACACAATTCGTTTACTCCAAGGTTAGCAAAACTTTTAAAGGTCAATGTGAACGCTTTTTAATAAAGACCCAAACGAGACACAAATACTGTCAATAAATAACTTTAAAACTTTTACCAATCTTTTACGTTTTTAGATTATATTACAGAATATTCGAATACCTAGGTGACAAAAAAGCTTTTAAAAATAAAAGCGAATATGTAATACTATCTCCAAGGGGTTTCTCGACTGTTTCTTCCTTACTGGTTGATCGGTAACAGTGCTCGCTCTAGGCATGTGTTTGCAGATATACAACTTTTTTTACCAATCTCTAAGTCCTCTTGTTATACTCAGTAATCAGTATTACTGAGTATAAGGCGCCCCCTTGGTCTTGGGGCCAGAAGCGGCCGCTCCCTTCGCCCTGTAATAGGGCAGAAAATTTTAATATGTCATATCTGTTACATGTAGGAAATGTATACATACAGAGCTTCTGTGATACATATGCACGCGAGTATGTTTACTTGTGCGTTTATAAATTAAACTTGTCCAAACATCGAAAACGTCTTGGAATAAAAAAAAAATTGAGACCTATCGTAAATATTGTATAATATGGTTAACGTGGTATGGGCAACTAATCAGGAGGGAAGAATTGAATTTAACTGGAAGGAATTAAAAAAATCGAACCGACTTCATTCATTTCTTCTCTTAATTCTCACCTTTTAAAAAAATAAACATCCATACCGGTCTACAATGGGCGAAAAAAGACACAAGACAGCCTACCTACCTTACTTCGTTTACTAGATGACATATTTTTCTAGTTATTTTAATTTAAAACCAAACTTTTTAACAAATTTTGATGAAATTTCTATAGAACCAATCTGACTACCTTTACCTACCTTTCAAATTAAAAAAAATCTCTCGATTTCAAACCCCTAACCACTTTCCAGTCGATTTGACTCTAATTATACCGCTTATGCCCGCTTTACTTGAAATAGGTATAATTAAATTTAATATACCTATTTCAAGTAAAGGACAAATTTTTAATAAATATTATAAAAAATTTGTCCGAATATTTTTGAAAATTCAAATTTCAAAAATTAGGAAACAGTTCCATGGATCTTTTTCTTGCAAAACGATCCCTGTAACAATAATTTATGGTTCTCAGATAAAGTTGATAAAATATTCTGAATTTATCTAGAGATAGAGAAAGATGAGAAAGATCTAAGTCTTATTCAGAGTATACTTTGAGTCTCTGTTAATATCTAATACCTCTAATTTGTAATAATTAAATCCGAAACGCAATTACAAGTTACTTAAAATGATATAGATACTGATTTGGAACAGTAATAGGTATGAACATACTTCCCCAGACTAATTTTGCACAAAGAGATGTAGGTATGAGTATGAACTACCTGGATTGATTGGTTACGCATCACTATGACTACAACTCAATCATTGAGCAATGCCAACCGTCTCGTCTCGCACAAGCCGACTACGCGTCATCGCTTGCTAGTGTATTGTACAGTTATAGGTAAGCATGTATATAAACAACGTCGACGGTAGCAGCAATCGAGCTCCTTTTTGAATGTGTGAGGAGTTGGGAACTCATATGTGTACACATAATAATATAATACGCGCACTGTAATCTACTCACACTTACTAATGCAAGCTACGTCGTATCATCGCACTTACCCAATCCAAGTACTCAAAGAGCACACAATGTCAGCTAGACAGATCGTTTCAATGTGAGCGTTGATGTCATACATGCCAAACATGCTAGTGTGTAGCAACATCGGGGCAGCCGGTGCACCACCCGCTCGCTTGCCTGTTCTCCCCGCTACGCGACTGCGAACGCCGCGCCGCGCGCGTCCGTTCGCGTCATTGAACAACAAGACTCGCTCGATGGCAGGCGTCTTCCTGCCAATATGAAAAAAAGAGTTGAGAAACTCCGTCACCGTAAACGCGATAGTGAAAATTTTATTTATCTTTATTTAATAAATTATATTAATTTATAGTAGAGAAGCCTTAAAAGCTATATATTTTATTTATTAGTGAATTATAGCTAAATATTGTAATCGCGCGCTACTAGTGTGCTATGTGATTGTTGTGTATCAAATCAAATTGTGGAAGTGTAGAACTTTATGATATTCACAAAACGTGAGTGACTGTGAGGTGCAATAAGAATATTGTAGTGATATTTGTGATCGATTCCTAAACTCAGTAACTCGATTTTCGACCCATCTAAATTGGATACAAGCACATCACTATCTGTCAAAAATAGGTGGAAAACCTACCAAATTAGTGGACGACACTGATTCAAATAGTAAGTAAAGTAAGTTTTTCAAACCAAATCCTGCATCATATGTCGTAAACAGTGCGAAAATATGATTGTCATACGGTGTCGGTTCGTAACATTAACCAGCAAAGTTGCATTGTGAAAGAAACAATTTGTAAATAGATGTGAGTGGAAGAATGTTTGCACTGGAGGCGATTGAGGCCCGAGGCGAGTCGGATGGCCGCGGCCGCGAGACGGCCGGAGCGTGCCAAGTGATAAGAGGCGCGCCGATAGCGACGTCACACCCAGACGTTGTTTGTGTGAATTTAAATAAATTTTCATGACAGACAGTTCCGTAATCACCTCTCGCCATATCATAGTCGTGACATGCCAACTCGATATGTGCACATCATGTGGATATGCTGCTCAAAAATAGTAGGTACCTTACATACTTACTTCATAATAAATTACACATAATTATTATTCATCACAAGATCTCTGTTTCCCTTTTGTCTGATATTTTTATCTATTAGATATATATCATTTGTCAATAATTATTATCTTCAATGACCAATACTGCTTCCAAATATTTGATTATCGCAGGAGTCGGATTAAAAAACTATAAATATCTCATAACATATCTTTTAACCCACTCATTGCAGGATAAAACTACAAAAAATAAAATAATTAATTTATATTACATTTTTTTAATTTAGTTTATATGCAAAGTAGTGTCACCTCTTGTATGTATTTGAATGGGATTCTTAATAAATTTTAAACAACAGAGTAAACATGCTTTAATTGGATTAAAAATAATAAAAAAGATACATATTCATTCATTAGAATGATCTACACAAGTGTCCATATAAGATTATCTGAACATTGTGTATTTGCATTTTATTGTTTAAATTCAAATCATTCTGAGAATATGTGAACTCGGTTATTATCTGAGGTTAAAATATACAGCTGACCTTTACACTACAATCCCAAGATTGATTACAATGTAAACACTATCTTTGTATTTGTCAGGTTAGTGAAATAAAGAATCGGATATAATCCGTCAATTTTGTGATAATGTAACCATTTAACTATGACAGTCATATATAAGAAACAACATTGAACTATTAACACTACAGTATCATAAATAAGACAGTTGGACAAATATCAATAAATATACAATATAATATATAAATTGATTGTAAATAAATAAAGCACTAAGCATAGCTTGTACTATGGCAACTAGATAACCGATAGAATACTTATATGCAGTACTTTTTTTACATTTGCTTGCCTCTGTAGGAAAGTACCTTTTGAATCCCTACACATACCCCTAGAGTAAAGAGTTAACAAAAAGTAGCAGTAGAACTTGTGCAAAGTTTGCCTGGAGAAGTACTGCCTCCACACCTGGTAATCTGTCACCAAGCAGTGGTGCTCTCACATTGCTGTGTTCCAGTGGAAGGGTGTGGTTCCTGGTGAAATCACATGATCATGAGATGTAACATCCCATCTTAGATATTAGACGATGGGCGCAATGAGGTGCAACTTTGTCTTCTAATACTTCATCCGAGAAGGACCTAAGTCGTATTCCTGTTATTATGGCCGGAGGTAGCCATTTAACATTAGGTTGATAAATATTCATGATTACATCCAGGCACAGAACACATCTATGTTTATCATTTATGCTTGTCCTGAATGGAAATTGAACCCCCAACCTACAGTGTAAAAGACAAAGCTACTGCCGACTAAGCTGTGAAGCAACCCATTTGAGGCTCCACTGACTTTATTGTAATAGAAAGTAGCTTTATGTTGTGATGGAGCCTACTCCCATTCTCAAAACTCAACACTTGAAGTTATCAAAATGTCTCTTTGTAAACAAAAAAGCTTGAAATTTGAGTAGACATGTTTAACCATCAAGTGTTTCTGTATGCTTAAATCTCACACCTATGTCTGTATGCTCAAAGTTCAGTTTCAATTATATCAACTGACATTTATTAACTTGAAATTTGAGCTTTAAGAATGGGAGTAGGCCTCCTTATATTGTCGTGGGTCATATCATAATTGCCACCTGAGACCTATATAAATTGAATTTATCTTGTTATAAACCATCATATTGCCCACTATAAAGATGAATAGGTGCTAATGTTTCTAAAGTCAATCCCTGCAAAAGTCCTTTTGTTTAATAATATCAAATAGATTTTTTACAAAATTAACAATTTTTATTATTATTTATATAGGCGTCAGTAATTCACTGTAACGAATTTGTTTGCAACTTTACTTAAAAAGAAGTGTTGGGTTTGTCCCCCAGCCAGGACAAAAATTTCTAAGATTAATAACTATAATAATATTTTTTTTATATACATATAAATGCGAAAGTAAAACCGCATAATCAATTATGATATATTTTGATATAGAGATAGATGGGACACTGGAGACGGTTATAGGCTGGTCTTTCTTGCGAAAAACTTTGTATGAAATAACAGAAGTTGGTTGATAAAATCCACATTAACGTGAGCGAAGTCGCGGGTAAAAGCTAGTAATCTATATTATATGTCTGTTTTGAATACCTAAATGTAAACATACTGTCGTAGTAACCTCCATGGCTTAGTTGGTAGTAGTTAGTTCGAAGCGAGGGTTCCCGGGTTCAATTCCCGGCCTGGACACACTTTTTGTGATAAGCATGAAGTTTGTTCATGGGTCTTGGGCGATTTTCTGTGTTTGTCCACGCTTTCTGCGACAGAGGGAATCCTAGACCAGGGGTAGAAGTGTGTAAGGGATTAAGCGTTGTTTTTTTTTTAAACAATAATTTTTAATGAGAATACTTAAAAATTAGCTTTATGTCCCTCTCCAGCCCATAAACTACGCGTGAATAAAAATCGTTTTGGTCCATTGCTTTAGTGCCATACGAAAGATGGACGCACCGAAAATCACACTTTCGGATTTATAATATTGACGCTTTCCCATGGCCCACTATTTAGTTTATTTCTCTGGACCGTAGAAAATTAATTAAATCTTTTAATTATTTTTATCTAAAGACCACTTGCTTAAAAGTAAATAAAGTAGAAAACACGGGTTCTACGTCTATGTACCAACAAAATACAAATTGTAAAATTTAAGTGTCTTTAATGTCAAAATAACACTGGCCGATAACTGATATTGTAAAGGATTATCATAGGCTACTTTTATTTTAGAAAAATAAATTAGATTCACAGAAAGAAAAAAAAATATTCCACGCGGACGAAGTCACGGGAAACAACTAGTATCTTCCTAAAGTAAAAAAAAACATCACATACTAATCACCCAAATAAATTTATCCATCTCATTAACTGATTGATAGTAACGAACAATAGTTTAAACTGAACCCTTGTACGAAATAGCTCGCGGTCAGTTACATTTGATAGTTTTAACTGGATATTCGGACTATGTAATCAAGTGTTATAGTTTACAAAATATGACAGTAAAAACTTTAGCAATCAGTTTTCAGTTAAATCTCCGAGCCCAGCTTATGGTTACAAGTTATCTCATACTCCGGTAGGGGGACCTAAGTCGTATTGCTGTTTATGGGCGCCACTTAACATCAGTTGCGAAAACAACTTTTTCAGTCACTTTAAAATAAATGTTTATAGAGCGTAATGAGAATCAGGATGACCACATAAGTGAGAGCAGTGTGTTGTGATTTGCAGATGCTCTCGGTACAAGTGCCGGGGTGTGCGGGCATGGAGCGGCTGGGCGCGCCGGGGGGACCGCGCCTACGGCACGACAGGCACCACCATTCCACATTGTAAGTACTAAGCGGAACCTACCGATTTTTAAAAAACGGCTTGAAAAGGAACTAATTTGTCAGGCGGGCGTTCTGCATAGGTGCGAATGAGTGTTAAAATTGCGTAAGTTGGTGGCCCCATTATTATTCGATGCTCATAAGCAAAAATAGTACGCCTCGGTCCTTCCCTACCGAAATATCAGAAGACCCAAGTCGCATCGCTTTGTCCCCGTGACTTTCAGACCAAATGTAACGTCTCATGGGCCTGTGATTTCACTGGCACCCATCACACCGGAACAGAACAACGCGAGTTCGCCACTGTTTGGCGTTAGATTACTGGTGGAAAATTGCTTAGTTAAGTGTGTGCTCATATCTCATTAAGTATTACTGCTATTATGAGGACGAAGAAGAAGGCATCCCATCTCCGAGTGATGGGCGCAATGCAATTCGTCTTAATTTGGCAGGAGAGGATTGTTATTGGCGTATTGTTGTTGCTTATGGGCAGCGGTAGCCACTTAATATCAGGTGCCAATACAATAAAAAAATAAATTTATCACAGCCAACACTATGTCACCAAAGTAAATCATGTCTATTTTCAACTAAAACCTAATATTTATGTTACCTATTGTATTTTTCAAGTATTTAAATGATCCGTCTATCAAGCTTAGATAACTGCATTACATCTTATTTGCATGTCTTATCAATGGAAAACATCCAAAATTTTATCACACGTACTTGCAATGATCTTTATCTAATATGCATTGATAATACCCCTGCAGCAAGACAAAAGAAATTCTTATCTTAGACATTACGACAATTAAATTTAAATACCATTAAATGTAATTTGTCTAACTGATACAAAATAGGTATAATTTATTGGCCATAATCTTCATAATGACCATTTTATCTTAACAGTGGGAGTGGGGAAATAATCCTCTATAATTCAGTCTCATGTGTTGGAATATTTATCAATATTTTTTTAAACAGACTCCTCATTGGTTCGTTTTTATAATAATATTATAATAATAACATATTCTTTAATTTTAGTAGTATAAACTTATCACATCACATTCGACCATAATCTGCCTTCTGTTCCCACCACACTAGACAAACGAGAATGAATATGCATTTATCTAAGCATGAGGGTTTCTAGATTAATAAATTTCGCCTTCCAATTCTTGCCTCTTGGACATATAGTTTTCCTCTCAAAGCCCATACATGATTCCACATTGTTAAAAATATGACATTACAACCACCCTACCTAGCTAGTGACGATACCTAAAATATCGTCCCTAGCTTTCTCATATCCCGCGAAGATGGAAGATATAAAACGACCAACCTAAACAAGCCGTAGAAATTCGTCCGAAGAAATACTGCCCCCAAACCTGGTTATCTGTCGACAAGTACACCCATTTAACATTAAATGGGTCGTCGGGTCGTTTCGTCTCTTAAAATAACTTTAAATGTCAATTTCATCTCAAAGATTACGGGCGGTAGTTCCAGCTAGGCGACAACGGTCGCACCTGCCTGCCTTTCTTCAGTGTCTTATCAAATTTTTTATTGATTTCAGGGAATGGGAGAAGCAGCAGAGGTTGCAGGCGATGGTGGGCCGCCTGCAAGAGATGGTGGAGCAGGAGACACGTGCGCGCTCCGCTGCGGCCGCCGAGCGACTGGGCCTGCCGCCGAGCATACAGCTGCCGGACGGCGAGTACGGCCAGGACGCACATCTGCAGCTGCGAGTCCCTTATCAGGTAACTGAAATTTTCTTCGTATAACTTCATTTCTCTCCAGCTTCATCAGACTAAATTACCGGAGAAGGACTATTTTTTTTTTTCGCGCTTGTCTCTCTAAACTATTTTTGTCGTCACTTCGATGGCCCTAGACTTTGCCTTCGTCTCTCGCGCAGATTGCCACAATAGCAAGTATATCGCATATTGTCTGGGTGTTCCACCCGCATTGAGCTTAAGGTGTCTTTACAGTACTTCTTTAGTAGTAGTACTTCTTTAAGCGAAATGGTACTACATTTCGCTTAAAGAAGTACTATGTAGGTTATTGGCACACAACACTACATTAGTATGTTCTGTGAAAAGTGCGAACCTTGAAGGTCTGTCCTTGTCAAAGTCAAAGTCAAAATACTTTATTTCCGTTGAGTTCTTAAAAAATTACTTGTCATCGCTTCATTTGTGACTGTGCTGATTGGCAATGACTGTGATGATGCCCAATATCAAGTACGGATCCTGAAGTTTCATCTTCGACGATCGAGATGTTTTCTGTTTGACGTGTATCTGCATATGAAAATGTATAGGAAACAAAGCTTTCGAATGTATGCCTTGTGATCGACATTCCCAGGCCTCTTCCTTCGTTTTGGAGTGAATGGTACCGTTTTTAATAGTTCTTTAGCAGCTAGCGTTTGGAGAGCAGTATGTTTTGCAGTGACATAATTGCTCATCAATTTAGAAATTTTTAGTGTGTGAGGCGTTCTTAAACTATAAAAAGTACTTGTTAAATTTCAAATAGATGGGGTACACTTAGCTTTTGGTTAGGAACATAACAAGTTTAACGTTCCATCTTCGAATCTCAGAATGACTACCTATGCAATACGTGCCAGAACTTACAACGGATCATACTTAGACTTTTGTTATGCGCAGGGGATCAAGTCCGCATGTCCCGTTAATTAATTACATCGAAGAAAAATGCCACAATCAACGCAGTATTTATGTCAGTGCAGGTTTATGAGTGTGTTGCATTTGTTTCTTAATCCAACTAAAAAAGAGGTGTAAGTATCATGGCTACAAGTGGGTCTGTTTGTTCCATTTATGATCACATTACTCAAAAGGGATGCACCGATTTCACCGCACTGATTCGTATTAAACTGGTAGATGGGAGATAGTGGTTTGCTGGAAACTAGGTCAATCGTTTCCATGATCAACTCTGCAACAAACAAGGCAGGGGCTTTTCAAATTCAATTGCATCCCGGCACTAGCGATGCGTGTTGGGGGACCTTGCTACTTCTATGCCGCCATGTCCTCTGCGAAGCCAACAGCCTTAAGCTGCTTAAACTAATATGAGTGTCGTATTTTATTCCAGCAAGCCGAGCTGACGAGGAGCAGCTTCCAGCCTCCACCGAACAAGTGCGTGAGCGACGTGCCCGAGTGGGCGGGTGGCGGGGCGAGCGGCGGGGTGAGCGGCGGCGGCGGTGGTGCGGGGGGCGGGGGCAAGAAGGACGGGCTGCTGCAGAAGGCGACGCGATGGTGGGTGAGGATCGGCGCGCGCACCTCGCCGCCCTTCCTGCCGGCGCCGCCGCCGCCGTGCGTGATGGTCCCCCGCCGGGGCGCGTCCACCCCCCCGCTGCCGCCGCCCGACGCGTGACGTCACCCCCGCGCCGCCCATATCACGCTTACATTCCATTATCGGGACGATCAGACGGACGATCGGGAGCGCAAGCGCGCCCCCCAGTATTACACGCTCGGTATTTATTTATTTGGGACGCGGGCCGAGTCCCGTGTAGGACGTGTGTGCTGTGCGTCGACTGTGGGTATGGAGTGCGTCGCGTCGTGTTCCTTGCGCCGTCGCCGAGTCGAGCGATCACTAAGACTGAAATAAATAAAGATATAACGTTATTAAAGTCTACGTTGAAGTATGTTGTCTTAGGTAATTCAAATAGATACAATTTAAAGTATAATATTTAATGAATCTTTGGATTGTAACCTTGGATGATATTGTATATTACCAGGATTTCAATAGTGAGCTGAATCTTGCAATGTACGGTTTCATGTGTAAATGACCTATTTAATTTCTATCCAGCAGCTGTATATCTGTGTTTAAACAACTTTTATATTTATTTATAGTTATGTGTAAAAATAATGCATATCAGCGCAGTAAATGCAAGGAATATTAATTTACGAAGCATAGTATCTATAGTATGATTGTAAATAATGTCACTAATTTAACATTAGAATAATGGCCGATGCCAAAATCCGAGGGTCTTTTCAATTGAGTGTTTGCTACATTCCATATTTATGTTGAAATATTCTCTAATTACTGTATTTGCTGTCTGTCTACCCTCATCCGTGTTTTATCTATATCCAACCATCAGTAAACCTCACTATGAATGCTGAGTCCTATTTTCTCATTCATGCAGACAATATAACTTAAAAACTCTAGTGACTGATATAAATACAGATAAATAGAAATCTCATTAGATAATGAAAACTTGATGCATATTGATTAAATTAGGTTTTAATTAGCTATTTATTATCTACATTGTAAGCTCGGCGGTGCATATCCAGTATTAGGCAACTGTTCGAGTCATATTTCATAGTTAATTACCTGTACTGGGTATGTACAGCCGCAATGTCCTTCAAAGTAATAACATTTCAAGCTATGTCACTGATACTTGCCCTTATCCTTGAAAGGTTATAATGTTGAATGGCATTTGCCTAAAATACTTCCGACATAATCCATTGCTGGGTTCTAATTAACTAATGGTTGATTTCATGGTACAAGGTACAATATACTACGCCAAGTATGGCATTCCGAGATTCGATCGATTACACCTGTCTACGTCACTACCGCTATCGACTGTCCTATTACTTGGATAAACGTTCTCTTTGGTTTAGTTCCCTAAGAAGTATTAATAAATATTCAGTTTGTATGGCAAGTAAAATGACACTTGAAATGCTTAATTTAATGAACAACATGATTGCATTTGTTTTTCATCATATTTCCTTGTATTGTTTCCACTTGAATGATGGTCACTAGAAAGTGACGTAACCAATTGTCAGTCACGGAGTGCGAGAACTTGTTTTCTTTTACCATACTTGATTTCATCTGTAAGTACGAAAGCTACCATGGCACCATTGTTAAAATGACAAAAAATTGTACACTTTGTCAATTAACAATGGTGATCCTGTTAATCACAGATGTTTTCATCCATACATAGAAGGAGCATACATTTTTATAAATATATATAAACAGTGCCATGGTCATCATGGTGCTAACGGATGATATTAACCATTTATATAATTATATTGCAGAAACCCACCATATGTCTAAAAGACGAGGCTTCTTTAGTCTCTCGCGCGTTGTAAGACAAATTAAGGAATGCTTTTTTCCTGTTTTGTAAAATGAAATATTTAACTAGTAGACTGCAATTACGGGTCTAGCTTAGTGGCGAGTTTAAGGTTGATGAGCACGACATTGCATATTTACATAGATTATGCCTAACATAGATGAATTATATTAAACTTATACTACCAAGATGTCGTGCTACCAACCAAAATGTCTTGCGTTTTGCAGCTGTCACGCTCAACAGTACTGAAAACATGTTCAAAATATTAACAAATAAAAATTGTTTTTATATTACATATTGACAAAAAGTGAAATTATTGTTACGTTTGTCTTTGGTGTTTTTGATAAGACAAAATCAAATAATTAATAAGTAATTTGTTGTCATTGAAAAAATTGAATTGTCAATAAATTTTATTTACCTTCATTTAGATAAATTGGCAACATGTTATTTTTACAAAACGTCGTTTGAGTAGTAGTTAAATAAAATCGATGTTGCGGCTTTTATTAGATACGGTAATGATTCATGTAACGGGACCTATGATATATTTACATTGGAACAAAACATCCAAAAAAAACAAAAAATAACGTCATTGTAAGTTGTTTTGTGTATGTATTATCAAACAGTCTTTTCAGTCCTCTTACTCATAAAAATATTTTGTATATTTTCAAGATTTCAATTGTATTTTGTTGTCACATTATTCGTAGCTTATTGTACATTATATACTTACCATCTAATAAATAGTGTTCATGATTAATTTGACACAAAATCTAAAGCAAATAATGCAATATATTTGGAAATACTCATGATATTTTTCTGAGTGAGTGGATCTTTGTAAATACCATTTATTCTATAAGGTAGCTATATCAAACGTTCACTTATCAACTTCTTTAATATACCTACAGAGGTCCCAAACCTTCATATTGATAAATGGGGAGAATGTTTAGTACATAAGAACAAATCTTAAATAGTCAGAACATTTTAAAAATAATAGTGCATAGTTAATTATCTGTACAAAATGCTGAGAAATATAAAAGTTGTTTAAAATAGTTTCACGGAATAGAATAATCTAGTTAACAAACAATATTCCATTGTCATAATAATAAGTCAAAGCAGATGCAAATGTTTAAGAAAAAAAACAGCATTAAATTATGACCTACCAATAATAAATAGAGTATTTTATTTTTCAGAATGTACATTGGTATTTACCTCTTAATAATTAACTTCAGTTTAAACTGGGGCACTAAGTTGCTCGCGTCCATAGTTCAGTATCCTTACACATATCCCCTGACTGGTTTGAAACGTGTTCCTTAAACAGCAATTCTTGGGGCGAGTTCCTCCAGAGAAGTACAGCTGTTAATGGCCGCCAAGCAATGGTGCTCTCGCTTTGCTATGTTTCTGTGGAAGGTGTGGGTGCTGGTGTGGTGCTGAAATTGCAGTCGTAATAACTGATGCGGCTTAGTCTACTCAAACATCGGTAGGGAAGAACCCAAATTTATTGCTGCAGCGGTATTAACCACTTACTACATACATTACATATATTTTTTTTATTAGCCTTATGTTCCGAAATCATGGAATCTCTAAACCCTGAAGAGTTGTGGGAATTTCGTCAGAATGCCTCGTATCTAGCTCGTAGCTGCGTAATAGCAAGGATTTCTACCTTAACTATTTATTAACCAGGCTACGCAAAAAAAATGCGATAGAGTTTAAAGCACTGGCCCACATACAAAGTGGTACGTGGGCCAGTGGTTCACTTTGTCTCCAAGGTGAATAGGAGCGGCACAGTTGGTGGCGGTGCAACTGAGGCGGGCTGCGTTGTCGTATGGGCGGCACTGCAGCCGAGGGTTATAAGCCGCGGAGGGAGAGGAATAGAATGGAGAAACTTTATTTTGTGTTACATGATTAGGGCTCACTTAAAAATTAGTGGTGCCTCTCACGGCAGGGTCCCTACCGTTAAATAGCGGACGCGGTGGGGCCGCAGAGGAAGAGCAGTGTCGTTATTGCGAGGCACCGCTCTCCCTATCCTCTGCGGCCGTAGTGGCGGGTGACAGAGCCACAGATCTGACCCACCGCAGGAGGACCTAGACAGGGTCGTCTGACGCCCTTTCGCTGTCCTAGTCCCCGAGGTGGTTGCGACACGCCATGTCCCTGGCGTGAAGCAGCGAGTTCACGGAAATATGTGCAAACGTTGCCATGTGCCACTAAGCTGCAGAAGAGGACACCGTGGGGTTTTAGCAAGGACGGCCTTAGATATTGCGAGACTCCGGGCGATAGATCTTTGTGAGGCTCTTGGTATTTGAGGAATTTAGGTGAGTTGGAAGTGTACAGGGCTCCTGGTAATCAGTCAGCATCCTCCTAAAGACAGCTGCAGTACATCGAAACAAAAAAATGGGATTGTTCTGCAAGGGTGCGAGGCCCCGGGCGGTTGTCCTGCTTGCAATCCCCTAAGGCCGCCACTGGTTTTAGTGGGTCTAGTCCCACACAAGCGCTCTGGCGGCATGTGAGTACATTTCTCCAAGGGTAAAAAATATATATTTGATGACAAAAAGAAAAGGTATAAATAGGTATATTTTATGCCTTGTTTGTGAAACATTCGAAATTAAATGTAAATTAACTCTTTTGTTGGCTACAGCACAAGTACCTACATATTTTAGTGTGGGCTTTGCAAACAAAAATGCGTAATACTTAAAAAAGTGAATACATACTAGATAGGTGACGGAATAAACAAATTATCATTTAATGATAATCCTGTTACCTGTAGCTATTTCAATATATTTGGGAAATAGTTTCGACTTTGTTTTTGGTTTACAATTTGATTTGGGGAGTTTTCATAAATATCATCTGGATACCCTGGCGCATGGAATTTGTAAACACGGTGTATTGTATATATACACGTGCAATACGTACTTAATATCTGTTTGTATCTAGTTCTTCTTTCAGAACGTAATCTTTCAATAGCATCTTCCAGCCACAGAGTAGTATCTCTTACTGTTTGTGTTCAATTCAACTAGCCTTTTCCTTTTACGTATGAAACATTCATTATGTATCAAAGTTAACTTTTAAGTGATTATTAAAACAAAAATGCAGATTTACGTGGATTGGTGAGTTTTATACTAATATTATGAAACGATTGACTGACCGATCATATGAATGTTTATCAACTCAACATTGTAAACTTGCGTGCACACTTGTTTCAAGTCGATAGGACATTGCCGCGGAATAGGTTATGCCTTTCAGCTTTTAATTTGGTAAAATAGTTTCCTACCTTCTCAACCTATCCTGATCTTTGTTAAATGTTAAAAACATATTATTGACAAGTTTTTCAGTAATATGTATCAAGTTAGAGAGAATAAATAAACATACATAAGGAAGAGGAAGAGCAGCAGAGCAGAGCACCTGCTATATGTAGGGATGCAAACGATACATCGATTTAAAACATCGATGTATCGTTTGCATCCGAGGTATCGTTCATAAACATCGATGTTGAACTACAAGAAAACATCGATACATCGTTCATTAACATCGATGTTTCATGAACGATCTCTGATTGCAGCGCCATCTTTTTGTATTGTGTGCAAAGAGTACAGTTACTATAGAGGAAAAGAGTGGCAACTCTATGGTTAAACTTGCATGTATGGAAAGTGCTGCCAACTGGAGTTTGTGCGCGTGAACTAAATCTATACTATAGACATGCATACCTACCATACATTTATATACGTCTCTACCTATTACGATTCTCCATAGAATGTATTCGTAATAGAGTTTCTTGGGCGCACTCATGTTTATTACAAAAAAACAACACCAAATAACAAACTAATTTACTTAACAAACCGATACTAACAAAAACAAACAAAATAACAAAAATTAAACAACAAAATTGACAATAAAACAGAGAATTCGAGAAACGCATCAACTTCCACAAGAGCCAGACAGTAGACAGTAGACTATACGTCATTTTTGACAGTTCTATTTCGTCCGCAAAACTCCCGAGGTCGCTGTCATCAGTGAAAATAGGTGGCATTCTAAGTGTGCCCCCCTGATTGGGCGTAACTATCATTTGTGTCATGTGACCACGTCGCGCCACTGCCGCCATTCTTTTCACTCGCGCCCTGCTAGTAATTAAAGAAAACATCGAAAAAACATCGATGTATCGTCCTAAAACATCGATGTTTTCAACATCGATGTTGCACTTTAAAAAATATCGATGTTTCAGTATCGATGTTTTTTATGAACGATGTTGCATCCCTTTTTTTTTATATATATTGTATTTTTTTTTCGCATACCGCCCTGCCACGGGGAGACAGAGCGGTTATGTGGGACTAGACCCACTAAAACCCCACGGTGTCCTCCTCTGCCGCTTAGTGGGGGGAACACGGGAACGTAGCACACACATCCGCGAACCCGCGGCGGCCATCCGTTTCCGGACCCATCACCTTTGGCATCTAGTGCCACTCCTCTGTTTGCGACACGCTAGGACACGTGGCGTGTCGCAACCTCCTCGGGGACCAGGTCAGCGAAAGGGCGTCAGACGACCCCGTATCTAGACGCCCTAGGTCCCCCTGCGACGGGTCAGATCTGTGGCCCCGTCACCTGCCACTACGGCCGTCGAGGATAGGGAGAGCGGCGCCTCGCAATACCGACACTCCTCTTCCCCTGCGGCCCCACCGCGTCCGCCATCCAGCGGTGGCGACCCCGCCGTGGCCGCGGAAGGTAGGGAGAGCGGCGCACCGTAATACCGGCACTCCTCTCCCGCCGCGGCCCCTAACCTTCAGCTGCGGTGCTGCCCATACAGCACCGCAACCCGCCTCAGTTGCGGTGCCCCCCATAAGGCACCGCCACCTACTGTGCCGCTCCTATTCGGCTTGGAGCCAAAGCCTAAAGGAGCAGCCCTTCCTGGGTTCCTCTTAGCTTCACCGTGGGTGACCAGGCCACGGTTACTAAGCCCCCCCGCCCCGTCAAGGCGGGAACCCGTGGGGGGGATGTTGCATCCCTAGCTATATGGTCAAATTTTCCCGTATGGAAATTGAACTTACGTGAAGTGAAGAAAAAATCTGTCAAGATTCAAGCTTGCCATGTGTTTTGTACGAATTAACTATAAAGGTTTCAAAACAGGCATCTGACATCTAGTAATGGCAGTTAAATAATGATAATGCAATGCAATGAAAACATATATTGATTATTATCGTGTTTTTTATTATTTCGAAAATACTAGCCCTTTTTTTTTAATCCTCCTCACAGTTCGAAAATCCGTAAGGGGGTTGGCAGCACTGGGTTTTATTTTTCGATAAGGTTGAAAGAGGGTCTGAAAAAAAGGCGGGAAACTTCGAGTAGGGCGGCCGTGATTTTTTTCCCTCCAAAATTTAAAATTTAATTTGTACTGTAAATATTGATCAGTAGGGTGTTTTTTTTAGCATTAGGTATTGTAAATTTTTATTAAGAAAGTAGTTAAGTGTAGTGTATCTAGATTGGTAAGTTTTTTAAACCTTTTTTATATGGCTGAGCCGCCAGACCCGGGGGGCGGTATCCCTCCGGCTGGTAATTTTGTGACAATTCAGTCAGATGAAGTTCTAATGGAGACAGACGTTCCCATTAAAGCTAAGAAGGGACAAAAACGCAGTCGTATTCATTTACGAAAGATTTGCAAACACTGCAATAAAAAGAAAAGGAAACATGGTTCTCAACACAATGATTCCAATACTAGTGACACTGAATCCAAGGGATGTCATTGCGTGGAAAATGAAAATATTTATGAAAGTGACAGTAATGTCAGTGATAGTAACGTTAAGGCATCTCTTTCTCATTTACCTACATCCACACCATCTGTACCACCAAGTGATTCACGTTCTCAGAATCCGTCACCAGTAGCAAGAAGTCTATATGATAGTACCGATATTGCTCCATTTATAGTTCATGTACAACGACAACAAGATTCCCCAAATGACGGCACCACACTTCACCCCATTACCTTTGGTAAATTTTTACATAGACACGCTTTCCGTGGCATTGTTAATGGTAGTGTAAAAAAAATAGGAAGAAACAGAGCATCCATTGCATTTTCAAATTATTCCAATGCCAATACATTTATAAATCATAGTGGTCTAGCGGAAAATAAACTTAAGGCTTTTATACCCTCATACAATGTGTCAAGGATGGGCGTGGTCCGAGGAGTACCTACCGACTTGACACCTGAAGAAATAGTTGAATGTACCTCAGTCCCTGAAGGCTGCGGGAAAATACTCAAAGTAAGGCGCATCAACTTTAAAGAAATTGTCAATGGTGTTCCTGTGTGGAAACCAACCCAGACAGTAGTTCACATTCGATGGTCAAGTACTACCAAATAGGATCTACATGTGCTACAATGCTTTACTTGTACAACTTTACACCTATCCAACTATCCAGTGTTACAATTGCTGTCGGTTTGGCCACACAAAACTCCAGTGTAGGTCCAAGCCTCGTTGTTTTAAGTGTGGACAAGAACATTCTGGTGATAGCTGCAATACTGATGAGGACTCTATGTCATGTTGTTTATGTGGTGGAATCCACTTTGCCACAAGTAAGTCTTGTCCTGAATTTTCAAGACAGCAAAAGATTAAATTCTCAATGGCTGATAGGTCTATATCCTATGTCGAAGCCTCAAGACTGCATCCACCTTTGTCTAAATCATATGCTGAAATCTTAGCTACACCTAAAGATCAACCAAATGTAATACATGATAATCTTAGTAAATCTTCCACTGTTTCTTACAAAAAAACCGTGTTTGCCAAACCACGGACGCCACCCCAATTAGTTAAAGGATTTGACCAAAAAGCCCATCGAGAGTTAGTCAAAGAACCATCCCAATCCTTATCTAATGGCTGTGCCTTGAAAGAGGCCGGAAATGATAAATTAGTATGCTTATCTGATGTAATTGCTCTACTAAAAACATTATTACAGTCAAATATAATAGAACCGTCCAACGCTGCCAAATTAGTTGAAACTATTGATATGCTAAACACCCATAATGGATCACAAAAGATCCAAGGCAGTTCAGTGGAACTGCAGGAGTGTAATTAGCAAAAAAAGTGATGTCATTTATTTAATAAATAAATATGACCCTTTTATTTTTGCCTTGGCAGAGACATGGTTAAAACCAGTCTCTGTGTTCAAATTGCGTGGCTTCTCTATACTCAGAGATGATAGATCTGATGGGTATGGAGGAGCCGCGCTTCTCATTAAAAATTCTTTCTTTTTTACACCATTCTCTCTACCATCCTATACAAATTTCTCAGTTGTAGCATGTTTAATTAATAATGTCTGTTTTGTTTCTATCTATATACCAAAACCATGTACACAAACATTTAATGATCTTGATAATCTTCTATCTGCTCTTCCAAAGCCATTTGTTGTCATGGGTGACTTTAATGCTCAGCATAGGTCATGGGGTAGCTCTTTATCTAACTCTCATGGTGAAGATCTATTAGAAATTACAGACAGACACAATCTATGTATAGTAAATAATGGCACTCCAACACGCCTTACAAGCCCATCTGAAAATGACAGTGCTATAGATTTAACCATAGTAACCCCTGGTTTAGCCTCCTGTATTTCATGGGAAACATTACAATCTTCCTTTGGCAGTGATCACTTCCCAATATTAATAGAGTTTTCTTTATTCCATCTCAAAACTTTACCAAAAAGTTTACCTCGTATGAGACATAGAATAATTAATAACAAGTGGTGCGATTTCCAAAGCTATGTTGAAAATAAATTAAACTCATTACCTCATAATCATGATATTATAAGCTGTGCAAATTCTTTTTGTAATATTCTTATAGAATCTGCTAATTCTTTTTTTCCCCTTAAAAACATTATCTCAGATAAACTACCTTCACCACCATGGTGGGATCCTGAATGCAGTATAGCTGTTGCTAAGAGAAAGGAAGCAGAGTGGACTTATAAAAATGACATGTCAGAAACTAACTTTATGAATTTATTAGACATTATATCTAAAACAAAAAAAGTACTCAAAGAAAAGCGCTTTCAAGGTTGGAGAACTTATTGTTCTACAATATCTCCTACTACGAAAGCGTCTGAAGTATGGAGAAATATTAGACGATACAGAGCAGCAGTTAATCCTTCTACCTCTTCTACTATGCCTCCTTCCTTAAGAAATAACTTTTTGGATCGACTAGCCCCACCAACGGTGCCTCATATTGATTTGTTTATAACTCCAGTCTCCACTACTTCATGTCCATATGGCCTTGATGTTCCTTTTTCTTTATATGAACTCAAGGGTATTCTTTCAAATATTCAGGATACAGCACCTGGAAATGATGGAATTCCATACTCATTCTTTTCACATCTCGGTGAAAACGCAATTCAATATCTTCTAAAACTAATAAACTCTGTCATGCTGACAGGTGTCATCCCGCCAAATTGGAAATCACAAATAGTGATACCATTTTTAAAAACAAATAAAAGTCCTATAGATCCTTTATCTTATAGGCCAATCGCCCTATCTCCTGTAATAGTAAAAATTGCTGAACACTTAGTAAAAAACAGAATCGAATGGTATGTCGAAAAACTGAACATTCTACCTAACAGCCAATATGGTTTTAGAAAAGGCAGGAGCTCAATGGACAGCGTAGCTGTCTTCGCTACAGATATTCGAATAGCTTTTTCCAAAAATGAATCGGTTGTAGCTGCATTTTTGGACGTTACATCTGCGTACGATAATGTTATTATTGAAATTCTAATAAAAAAGTTACATCGTTTAAAAATTCCACCCATCTTTATTAATTTTATTAAAAACACTCTATCCGGACGTGAAATAGTACTAGATTCTACTAATCTCTCAAGAATTGCATGGAAAGGCTTACCCCAAGGATCTGTCTTGAGCCCCCTTCTCTATAACATTTATACTTATGATTTAGAAGCTGTTCTTAGAGACACCGTTAGTGTATTACAATACGCTGATGATTTATTGATTTATTCTACAGACAACTTAATAAGAACCGCATCACAAAATATTACACATGCACTAGAATTTTTAAAATCTTGGCTGGATAGACATGGTTTAGGATTATCGGCCTCCAAAAGTACCATAGTAACTTTCACTCGCCAGCGTAACCCAACGCCTGTAAATATCTTTTATGACTATAGTGAAATTCCTGAAAAGAGCTATGCAAAGTTCTTAGGGGTTATATTAGATTCCATACTGGGTACCCGCATTGTGATCATGTAGTTGCAAAATGTGAAAAACATTTAAATTTGTTGAGATGTCTCACTGGTGTTTGGTGGGGTGCTCATCCTTTCTCTTTAAAACTGATTTATAATGCGCTAATAAGAAGTATTTTAGACTACGGAACTTATCTTCTAGAACCTGGTAGTGTCACAGCTTTTAAAAAGTTAGATGCTATCCAATTTAAAGCCTTACGAATAATTTTAGGTGTAATGAAATCCAGTCCGATTAATGCTTTACAAGTAGAAAGTGTCGAACCACCCTTATCTTTAAGACGGCAATTTTTAGCCACCAGATTTCTTTTCCGCTCTAGTCAATTTAGTAATCACCAACTCCTCCCAAAAATACAACATCTGTCACAACTTGTATCTGCCTCCACTTATTGGAAACATAAAAAACCGCCACTATTAGTTAACAGCTATGATAAATTTCGTACCCTATCTGCACCAACTCAACAAACAAATACATTGCCAATTTATAATATCAATTATGAAGCGTTAATAACACCCCCTTCGGTTATTTTGAAACTTAATATTGATCGCAGGGATGTACAAGCAGAAGTAGACTTTAAAGCGATAGTATATTCCCAATGGGACGGATGGCATCAACTATATACAGACGCGTCTAAGCATTCCTCTACTGAAAATGTTGGTGTTGGTGTATATCATAAACAGTACAATATTGTCCAAAAAATCAGACTACCACATGAAACTTCAGTATTTACTGGGGAATTGTATGGCATTGTAAAAGCTTTAGAGTACATTTTATTATTAAAATTAAAAAGAACTGTAATTTTTAGTGATTCTTTGAGTGCACTACAAGCACTACTTAAATACCCTTTCAGAGGTAAGACACACTACCCTCTTGTTTATGATGCCAAAGAAAAACTTTATCGTTGTTCCTCCTCTGGTTTAACTGTTAATTTGGCTTGGGTACCAAGTCACTGTAATATAACTGGTAATGAACGTGCCGACAAATTAGCTAATGATGCTGTGAATTGTGGTGATCTGTTTCCATACAAAAACTACGCACATGATCTGATTACACTTCCCAAGGTTTATCTTAAAGAATCTTGGGATCAATCTTGGGAATATTCAAGTAACCACAAAGGAAAGTTTTACAGGGAAATTCAAAATTCGATACCAGCTAAGCCCTGGTTTTTCAGATTGAAATTGAGCAAAAGAGCGACAACTGTTCTGATAAGAATGAGACTAGGGCATGCTTGTACTCCAGCTCATCTAGCAAGAATCAAAGTTATTAACAGCCCTTCTTGTGACTGTGGAGATGATTATGGCGACCTTAATCACATTTTCTTTTCATGTCCTAAGTATAACCATATTTCCTTTTATAATGATCTTATATCCCTGCGTGTTCCACTTCCTTCCAATATAATAATCCTTCTCTCTACATTAGACTATTCTATATACCAATCTCTAGCTGCGTTTATTTATAAAAATGATATCAAAATTTAATTATTTTGTATTGTATAAATTGTGTTAATTGTTCTATTTTGTAAATATATTTCCTACATTCCCACCCTACTGATCCTTTTCCTTATCCTAATTTTAATTCCTGTCAATGATTATTCGCGTTAGTTTCCCAAATTTTTATTTAAATAATAATAATCTTCATGCAACATAATAACGGAAGAATGGCAATACACAAGCCGTGTGAAGCCAAGAGAAGAAAAAAAAAAAAAAAAAAAAAAAGGTTGAAGGAGGTATTTTCCTACGTTACTTAGTGTAAAAATGTAATGTTCTTGTTCCGTCACTTAATCACATAAATAAAAAAGAAATAGTTCATATTTTTCATAAGGATCAGCAGTTTGGCTGTGATTTGTATTACATTTTTAATTTTTCACTCTGACTTTGAAATCATATAGTTGTTGCTTACTAATCTCAGAAAAGTCCAAAACTCCTAGTGAATATAAGGCTAAATGATTTGAAATAGCCACCATAGCCAGGGCGAAATAGCTATTGGTAAGTACACACAATAACATACATCCTGTTTTTTTCCTTCTTTTATGTAATTGTTGAATAGAAATATAAGTATATATATTTATTTGATGTATGTTTAATTTACCAATTCTACATTTATTACAGAGTTAAAAGGTATTTTATTATTAAACTTGAAATCAAACAGATAGGGATAAAATGGGACCACCAAAGAAAATCAAGAAATATGATTCTAAATCTGGCAGCGACAGATCAGGTATGTAATTCAAAGCAATACAAAACAGCCTCAGCGTTTTATACATACAACCAAAGGCAAGTCATAATATAATACAAACACTTATTCCTTTTGAAAGCTGCACTATAACTGCTTATGGCCATTTTTCAGGAAAGAAAAAGAAAGTGGAAGAAGATATGACTATAGATCTAGTGGATGACGATAATGCAGAAAATGTTGTAGTGCCTGGTGCAGCTATGCAAGATGCTGAAAAAAATGACCAGGTGCCTGAAGATGAATTTGGCGCTAAGGATTATAGGTATTGTGATAGTCTAAAAATAAAGTTACATCCCGGTCTCAGAATGATGGGTGCAACGCAATGCAATGTAACTTGAGTCTTCTCACACCTTAGTGAGGGTGGTGGCCACTTAACAACAGGATGGGCTATCTACGTATTCCGTCAGTTACATGAACCAAACATTGTTATTGATGTGTAAATACAAGTTTGGCTTTAGAGACTGCATCTCATAGAATCCAAATTTCAAGCATTAAAGATAAAAGCAAAGCAATCAAAATCCCTAATGTTTGAAATTAAATTAAGCCTGTGTGAAGTGATTTGGCATAATTTTGTTCTAAATATACCTTTAATTACTCTGACTTTTGATAATTATGTTGTTAGTTACATGAATTAATATTTTATTTTATTGGAGGAAGGTGTTAGTCAGTTATTCGAAAAAAAAAACGTTGATTAGCTAAGCACTTGTCACATATTTAAAAAAGTGATTTTCTGAAGAATTCAATGGATATATCGATTTTTGACTATGATTCTGACTATCCCACAAGGTGTATGTATTCATTCAATATGTTTGTATGTACATAATAAGTATGAACAATGAGCATGAAAAATTTCACTGTAATCTTGATATGTAATGCTATTTTGATTGTAGGAGCCAAATGGCGCTGAAACCAGACAGCGCCAGCCGTCCATTGTGGGTCGCGCCGAATGGACACATATTCCTCGAGGCCTTCTCTCCTGTTTACAAACACGCACATGACTTCCTTATAGCTATAGCTGAACCTGTTTGCAGGTAAATATCACGAAAACCTGTTGGTGTTGCATTACCAAATTCTCTTAGAAATCAAACCCCCAAACCTTTTAAGACTTGAAAAAGGAGTTTTTCAATTCGGAAAACGCAAAAAATCATTTTTTGCGTTTTACGCGATTTTCGACTGGATTCTATTTTTTACTTGACCGCGTACTTCTGTAGGAATGTAAATAATAATAATGTTCTTGAATGTTAAACCTATTTACTCGTATTATATTATATTTTATACGAGTAAACAATCAAGATCAGTAGAGGCACGTGGTACCATGCGCCTGTTGAATGCCACATTACGAAATCAACAGTATGCAACTCTGTCGTCTGCCGACATTGGATTATGCATAATTCAGTTTCAGACTATCGGCGCTTTCAGAAGTGTTTAAAAGGTTAGCTATTTCTAAATGAATATTAAACCTAATAGATTTACCAAAATACAGGTTCTGTTATATTTACGAGTGGCGTGTAAAACTAAACAAATACCTATTTGTAATTGAATGTACATCTACTTGAAAGGATTTTTTGTATTGTAGGCCTCAACACATACACGAGTACAAGCTAACAGCCTACAGTTTATACGCCGCAGTATCAGTGGGCTTACAAACGGGAGATATCATAGAGTACCTGCAAAGGCTGAGCAAGTGTGCAGTCCCGGCCGGTATCATAGAGTTCATACAACTGTGTACCTTGTCGTACGGGAAGGTGAAACTTGTGCTCAAACATAACAGGTACATTTTGCGGGGGCTTAATACATTTCATTCCTTTATTTATTTAAAAAACAAAAGCGGTATTATTGCAAAACGTGGACTAACTTTAGACTAGGTAGTCTTAAGTAAGTCCATGTTTTGTACAATAATAAGACAGAATAAGTTTTGTACGCGTTAATTACATGTAATACATTAAGTTTATGTGATGAACTAATTTGGCACAAGTTCAACTGCTACGTTAGGTTGCTCTTTTCGCAACGCCAAACGGATTCGTGTTGAGAATTTATTCTAGTAGTTACAAGAAGTACCATTTTCATTATTCGTGTCATACAATTCTTTAATTTTTTGACATTCAAATTATGCCATGGCTGCTGGACCATCTGTTTATTCAGGTTGACACCTACACACACAAAAATATCATCTTTTTTATACCAGGTACCTAGTAGAGAGCAAACACGTGGAAGTACTTCAGAAGTTACTGCGCGACCCGGTGATACAGCAGTGTCGGTTGCGACGCGACGGCGAAGAAGACTTGCTAGCCAACGCGCTGCCGAACAAACCCGCCGCCTTGCCCAAACCTGGTGAGGGAACTAGGACAAATGCTTATCCATGATAGTCCTTATCCTATGATTTCAAGAATAAAATCTATACAAATATCAAAATATAACAAAATTTCAGCTTTTTACTATATGCATTTGAATTACGGGTATAATGAAAACAATGTTTTTGTCTGTCTGTTTATTTGTTCCGGGTAATCTCCGAAACGGCTGGTCCGATTTTCACGGGACTCTCACTGCCAGATACCTGATGATAACGAGTAACTTAGGCTACATTTATTTTTATGATTAGAATTAGGGTTCCACGCCAATATATTGATAAATTCCACGTAGACAAAGTCGCTTAACTAAGCATCTGCTATAGGAACTGTATACCTGATAGAATACTTATACTTATAGCTCAAAAAGCAGATCTACTACCAACTGAGCTGTGAGGCCAGTCTGTATAAAACTGCAGCAGCATGTTTCTTTTTTGTATATTAAGGGGATTCTCTGTTCAGTAAAATAATAGAATTATCCATACATTTAGGCGAAGAAAAACCACCCGCAGCCAATGGCGCAGTCCCAGAAGACATCAGCCAGTTCTACCAGCAACTGGACAAGGACGACGAAGACGACGAGGCCACGGAGATTGCGACCAATACCGCGGTCGCCTTTGAAGTAGACCCTGACAAAATCGAGGTATGTTACATGTGTAATCGATTAATCGATATATACCGGCTATCTCCTTGCACCTGAAGTGATGGACCCTGGGGAAAATTTTGTGATATGACCATGAAGTTTGTTTTTGAGTCTTGGGTATTACCTGTATTCTTACTTCTATAATTACAATTTCAGTTTATAGAATTTCAAAATATAGAAGTATTTTTTGTAGATATCATGCTGCTTTGCTTTTTTCTTCTTTAATTGATAATTTGTGTGATTTATCCCAAAATATGTTATTGATCTTTATATGAAAGAAATTAATGTGACTGCCTCATTTCTCAGGTCATCCAAAAACGCTGCATAGAGTTGGAGCACCCGTTGCTAGCGGAATACGACTTCCGCAACGATTCCGTGAACCCAGACATCAACATAGATCTTAAGCCCACGGCCGTACTCCGACCTTATCAGGAGAAGAGCTTGCGGAAGATGTTCGGAAACGGGCGGGCCAGGTGAGTCAATGTAGATGCGATAATTTATATCTTTAGATTCTGCTACCCACTGTATCTGCGCATATACAATCAATTTTGTGATGTAAACGGTTAACAATTTTAACAATCGGTGGTGACTTAGTGTTCCGATTCAATGCATATGCCCTACACCTGCCTCTACGTTAGCGCATCCAACTCTAACAAAAACGCCGACGCCACCGCTCATTAAAAATCAGAGACAGGAATTATTCAAAGTCAATGAAGTGGAAGGATTTGGGCGTATGTTTAATCAATTTCGTTTTTCGTTACCCAGACCCAGATTGAGCTGAAAAATTGCACACATACAAAATATATTTTTGACATTTCTTATGTTTTCTGTTGAATAAACACAGAGCTTTAAATAAATATAACACAATAATCATATTGTACATTCCGCTTACAGAAATTGCAAATATTGAGTACGAGAATAACAAAAGCAGAGTTTCATACTTTTTGATTTTTGCATGTCAGTCTTTTGTGGGATGTCTGTGTTAGCCTCATATGTTATATGATTATGATATATGATTTATAACCTAAATACGCTGGCTCTATCTAAGCTATATACTGTAAGACTTGATATAGCCCTCACAGAGGTTTTATTTACATATTTTAGGTCGGGTGTGATTGTCCTACCGTGCGGTGCCGGCAAGTCGTTAGTTGGCGTGACAGCAGTGTGCACTGTCCGCAAGCGAGCATTAGTTCTGTGCAACTCGGGCGTGTCTGTGGAGCAGTGGAAGCAACAGTTCAAATGCTGGTCAACAGCGGACGATAGTATGATATGCAGGTTAGATTGGCAATGATTTTAATGGACTTTGTTATTATGTTAGTCGTTTGAAGGATTGTGCACTTTACGCAAGCACTCACTAGCTCGAAAGACGATGAAATATGCAGTTTGTTTACTATTTATTACGAACAAGACGCTGGTTTCCAATGAGAAATTAGATTTTCTGAATATTAATTGACCACAATATGCAAGGGAAAACCCCGTTTACACAGGTCGCGTCTATCCAAACTTATCATTTACGATCGTGTGATTTCTAGATATATTTTTCTACATTATTCCCTGTTCAGAATTTACATTCCGCACATATAGTTAATATACACATGACAAACTACAAACGTGATTACAGATTTACATCAGAAGCGAAAGACAAGCCAATGGGAGCAGGAATTCTAATCACAACCTATTCAATGATAACGCACGGCCAACGTCGGTCGTGGGAGGCGGAACAAACTATGAAATGGCTTCAAGCGCAGGAATGGGGCCTGGTTGTGTTAGACGAAGTGCACACTATCCCCGCCAAGATGTTCCGGCGAGTGCTCACTATAGTGCACTCGCACGCCAAGCTAGGTGAGAAACGAAACTATAAAGTGGCTTTTAGTGCAGTTGTGAGAGGGGATATTGTGCACTTCGTCTAACACAACCAGTCTCGTTTGTGTTAGACGAAGTGCACACTGTGTATTTCTTTAAATTCTTGAGAACGTTGCGCAAATATTAAAAAAATATATTTATTTAAAAAATAACTACTTTTAACATAATTGTTGGTTTTAACAAAAAGTTGTCCTTCAGGTCTAACGGCAACACTTCTTCGAGAGGACGACAAAATTGCCGATCTGAACTTTCTAATAGGCCCTAAACTGTACGAAGCGAACTGGCTCGAGCTTCAAGCAAACGGGTACATAGCGCGCGTGCAATGCGCCGAAGTATGGTGTCCTATGACTCCAGAGTTCTACAGAGAGTACCTCATACAGAAGTATGTATATCAACTAACCATAGCTACTATTCATTGTAGAGTTGATTTTTTTAACCGTCTAGCCACAAGAAGTTCTTTGAGTTTGACTATGGTTGTAGTGGTGTTGTCATTTTCTTTGAAGCAACAAATCTCCAAAATGGATTGAACCTATTGCAAAACGGTTTTGTTAAGCTGCTATATGGGAAATGGTTCTTATTTATAACCGTACCAGCCTCTAATGTTCCCACTGCAGGGACACTGGCCTACTCTCGACAATTGAGAGTGAGTGGGCTCTGATCTACCACGGGAGCCCAATCCGAATTGGTAAATGTCACATGTCGTCGAATTTTAGGTTCTAAGACATGCCGATTTCCTCACGATGTTTTCCGTCACCGTTTCGAGAACGTGGTATTGCGCACATAAATTTCAAGTGAAAAGTTTCATTGGTGCACGTGTGGGTTTGAACCAGCGACCTTCGGATTGAAAGTCGGCGTCTGTGCCCCTGGGCCACCACGCTCTACTTTCATGAAGAGTAACTTGTTACCGATTTCCACATACAATTTGTTTTTATTTTTGCCTCTTAGAATAAACAAGAAGATGCTGCTATACGTGATGAACCCGTCTAAATTTCGCGCGTGCCAGTTCCTGGTGAAGTACCATGAGCGTCGCGGCGACAAGACAATAGTTTTCTCCGACAACGTGTTCGCGTTGCGCCACTACGCCGTCAAGATGAACAAGCCTTACATCTACGGGCCCACCTCGCAGAGCGAGCGGATACAGATATTGCAAAACTTCAAATTCAACCCAAAAGTGAACACTATTTTCGTCAGTAAGGTCGCTGATACGAGTTTTGATTTGCCGGAAGCTAATGTTCTTATACAGATATCTTCGCACGGCGGCTCGCGTAGACAGGAAGCACAAAGATTAGGTAATCATTTAACTCCTTTTATTATGAAGCACAGCTAATTCCATAAACAAATATATGTTCATGGACTTTTCACTCGGCGTCAACTAGCCCCCTAATCTAGCTACTAAGCTTGTACTATGTGAACTAGATAAATGACAATTTCAAGTATCGTTTGGTAAATTTTTGCACGCACAAGTAAACATACCTATGCACATATAATGTGTCACAGGAACTCCTTATGCTATAATAGAAGAAAATATATGTCAAATTACCGAGAGGAAAATTACTATAATATCACAAATGTTTGTCCAGATTGAGAAGATTTTTAAGAAATGGATACGTTCGGTGTCTCATCATCATCATTTCTTAAATTATCTGCCTAAATCTCTCCTTGACTAAGAGTAACCCTGCTTGTAGGGTAAAGGGTCGAACCCTGAACTCTTTTCGTTAAGAGCCGGGAACAAAGATCATCAGCCAGTAAAACTGATACTGGACATCGGGTATTATGGACCAGAGAAGGATTGTTGGCAACACTGTCTTTGTATATATATGATTAACTTGGTTAAAATTAGATTTTGAAGACCTGTCTCACTTCTAGACTCATTCATATTGTATAAAACATTTACTAATACCAACTTTTGTGACCTTTGTTATAATTGCAATTTTTTTTGTTATAGGTCGTATTTTGCGAGCGAAAAAAGGAGCGTTAGCAGAGGAATATAACGCATTCTTCTACACACTTGTATCACAGGACACATTGGAAATGGCATACAGCAGAAAGAGACAACGGTTTTTAGTGAATCAAGGATATAGTTACAAGGTAATTTTAAAATATAATCACAAATAGGAAATAATGATAAGGAAAGTTGACTGTCATCTTCAATTTCCATTATTCGTGTACTTTACTCTTTAAACAATGCACCCATCCTGTTGGATGTGTCTGTCTATTGTATATTTTTTAAGCTAAAATATTCAAGACACATTTATGAAAGTTGCTTGTTTACAGGTGATCACAGAGTTGAAAGGGATGGATCAAGAGCCTGATATGTTTTATAGCACTCGAGAAGAACAGGGAATGTTGCTACAACAGGTTGGTACGATCACATTGCTTATGTCACTTGATGTACGCGTTTATTTGAGAATTTTCTCATAAGATTATTGAAGTGTACTGATACAAAAATGATTAAACCAGACTAGTTATTGAAATATGTCAGAGTTATTCAACCTTTACTTAATCACATTTAAAGTAAAAAACCCGTGCGTAGCATTCACGCTGTAATGTCATGAGCTCCAAAGGTGCGGTCTACAAAAAACGGGATCACCAAAAACCTGATGTTTGGCACCCTCTTAGATCAAAACAGCTAAAACGGCATAGCTCATTTTTTACATATGCTTCAAGTGTACGTGATAGAGCAAAACAGAATTAAGGCGAGACTTGATTATGTGATATGACCTAAGAAAACTTGATCAATTGATAAATAGCAAACTATTATTACTATTTTTAGATGTGTCAAAGTCGATTGTACTCATAGTACAATCAACTTCATTGGCTCTTTTTCATTACCATCAGATTTAATTGTACGAAGACCGATTCCGCGAGCGGAATCTTTCTTTGTGCCAGGATATCAGATCCGAGGGTCTCCTCTACAGTTGCAATTTGCGACTATTGCATGTTGACGATTATTTGACAAATATTGTGTCTGGCAGGTGTTGGCAGCGTCCGAGACAGAATGCGAGGAGGAGCGCGAGGGTGGTGTCGGCGGCGCGAGCGTATCAAGGCGGGGCGGAGCCCTGTCCTCGATGGCCGGCGCCGACGACGCACTCTACCTAGAGCACCGCCGCCACAACTCGCAGAACAAACACCCGCTCTTCAAGAAGTTCCGATACTAGCCGCGTGTGAGCACACATTTTTTACAAGCTTTTATTTAACTTTCAATGTATTATTGTCCGGGTGGAATTGAACACCAAGACGACTACAGTTTCGTTGCGCCCGTCACTCTGAGAAGGGGATGTTACGTCTTATGCACCTGTAATTTCACCGGAACACAGTAATGCGACTACTACTAATTATCAGTTGTGGTAGGAATAATTCTCTGATCGAAAATGGCACAAGTACAACTGGTACTTTTTGTTGCTCCTTTCGCAACCTGCTCCTGCTCCTTCCCGGGTGGCCGGGAGACACGTGTGGACTCTCACCAACAGACGCTACAGTATGGGCTCCCACCCCCTTTACGCATGGACAAGGTCAACGATGCATCTTCGCCTCGCATTGAGAAAGACGTTCCATCTTATTTTCTGCCGGTGCTCGATGACTGCGAGCGAAATGGAGCACCCGTGAAACACAATTTACCTTTTATTCATTTCACTTCTCTTTTTTTTTTCAGAAATAAAATGTATTATCAACGAGAAAATAAGGAAAAGTTCGACAAAACCAAACTCATTGCGAGCCTAAACAATAAATTCAAATAAAATTATTCATACAATCTGTATTATACAATATTTTATTAACCTATCCCTTCACGTTAATCATTTCGTAAAAGTTTCACAGAAATATTTTTTACAGTAAAGCCGAGACGGAAGCTGGCGTTCCGGAATGGGCGATCGTGGAACTTCAGGGACTCATTCAGATGAAGGCAGGCGCAGCGGGACCGACGGTTATAGGCGACCTACACTTCTACAACAGAAATCGCCACCCGGTTCTTGTTTTAGGCCATCACGTTCTCAACGGCAAAGAGACGAAACTCGAACAACCCATGGCCGTCATAGAGAAGCTCACTGTTGGTGATAAAACAACATACAAAGTAAAGGCTGTTGTTAAAAAGAAATTATTATTCAAGTCTAGGCCTAAACCTATTATTTCTAATGTGGCTGAAAGAGTTTGATTATATTTTGAATAAATACTTGGAATAAATTAATTGTTTGTTTGAACTATTTTAGGTGCCCACAAATTCAAATAGTAACTACAAATACAGAATAAATAATAGTACAAAACAGAAATAATGATGGCTAATTAAGTTGGTACAAGCGCTGCTTTCCTAATATCGTAAAGTGCCTACTGTCACACTCTCGCTTATAAGAGTTGTGAGGCCAGTCGCATTGCAGCCAACCTGATCGGCTTTGTATTGCTTTCCGTGATTAGGTTGGACATATTGCCTGAATCATATTGAGAGACGATCCGATTCCAATCTCCAAAGTTGACAGACACACGACGCATCTCATATACATGTACCTTGCTCCTTCGTTTTATGTGAGTAAGCCAACTCTGCCCGTAGGCGTCATAGTTTATCGAGTATTATAGCCGGGACCTAATCTTAATGACCTTCCGAAGCACGGAAGCGCTCACTTCAACTGTCACTAAACAATTACGCTTTAATATTCGTATCCAGACGTCGGTATATTACTATTCTATTTTCTGATCTTAGTGATCGTGATCTTTCCATATCTGGTGTTATTGAGTGTTAAAATCACTAAATAGCACTAATCAATAAAAATCTAGACAATTTGTAAGTGATAGCGTCATGGTTAACCAGCAGCAGCTATTGGTTAATGTTTCTATACCAAGTGAAAAATCGAATCATTTTATGCTTATAATAATATATTTCCATATTCACAAATGTGAGATATGACATAATTCTGTCTTAAGTTTACCCATTAATATAACTATAGTCTAAATGTACCATAATAATAATGAATGATACATACAGTGTATTACGGAGTCACTACTACAACATACATAAACTCGAATACCCCAGAGAAAAGCTAGTGAGAATAAATTAGTGTGAATAAAAAAATCTTCCTCTAAAGTTATTATAATACATAACAGACAAATCTATTTCCTCATAACTAAACGATCCATAGAATCTACTGGACTGTTAAGAACAACAAATTAATAATTATTTAAACTCATTCCCTGTTCTGTTATTTAACTCCATATTAATCAAATATATAGGTTTCCTTTCTTACAACTTGATATTCAATGGGGTTTATATTTATTTCGATTAGAGCTCTTTAGTATTATTCAAACTGAAAAGTTACATATCAACTAAATAAATATTCTATAATTTCTGATACAATCTTTAAGATTATGAATAGATTTTTGTAAATATTAAAGGCACTTTATTTCAAACAAAATATGGGATATTATCCTATGCTTATAATATAACAAGTAAACTAAACGATTATGTTGTAGTGAAGAAGAAAATAGCTAAATGTTGCACACGAGAGGAATGAATAATCGTAGTAGATACTACAAGTCGAAATATAAAGATACTATAACCTAATAATATGTAGGATAAAATTAAATACAGAAAACTCTCATCTGCTAATAATAACAGGTAGTAGTGCATGTTATTTCGAAAAAGCCGTTAAACTGAAACTTTGGCTGTAAACATAAACATTCTTAAACTAAACTAATAAACTCTAAAACAAAGTTACAAACAATTTCATATTTAACCGTAAAATAATGATAAATCTATAACTTACATGTAATAAAATAGAAGTGTTATTTTTGAAAGGTTATTGTGCCTTTAATAGTTTTTATGCACCTATTGCGATCTTCCCTTCTATTGCGGTTTATTAATAAAAATATGGTGCCACCTTCGACAAAACCAGTCTTATTATAAAACTCTCACTACTGCATTACAAAGCGCATCACGCGCACGATCTTTATTTATATTGGGCTTTATCGCAAACTATAATACGTCAATACATACAAAAAGTAGTTTTTTAGTTACGGATTCTCAGTTCATAACATTTATTATTTTCAAGTTGTTATCCAAAAAATACTAAAACGAATAACTTATAACCCAAATTCACTAATATTGTGCCAATTAAATAGGAAATTATGTTGACTCTTTATAAGTTTCATAAAAATAAGACTTCTAATTGGTCGAGTCGTAGACTTTACCAGTCATTAGTATGATTAACGATCAGTCATTTATATTATGCCACGACTAAGTTGGCGCGCAGTAGCTCCTTCCCTTCTGCGGAAGTCCAGTATTTGACGAGAAGATCTCGCTCCTTCTCAAGACACATCTGGAACGTAGTCGCAGATCCAATTTTCTTCAAGCTGAGGAGCTGTTTCTTTAACGCTATGTTCTGGAATAAAACGTTTGATTACTTCCAATAACCCATATGCCAAAGTGACAGGATAGTCTGGTGGCCCACCTTATTAAAAGCGGTATTACCTGCCTATAACAGCAACCCACTTCCGTTCAAGGTATGACACGACCAAGTCACATCACATTCCATCCCTCGTGAGACTTGAAGATGGAACATCTCACGCCTCGATTTTCACAAGCGCCCAAATCAAGTGCAAACGGCTTGGTAGCAGAAACGGTGATACCGTTTCTGCTCATGATGTGAATGTATCTTGATTTTCCTTATTTCTATGTCTCGGGAAGTATATACCCCTAATATGTAGCGGTCTCGATCTATTTTAACTATTAAATACATTTGAAGTAAACAAAGCGTATTCAGTCTCATTACAAGGTTATCTTATCTCAACGTTTGCGAAATGACCTATTAAACAATTGCTGCTTAAATCAAATACAGCATAACGTACGGCTAAGCAGTGGTAATGTGGGCGATTAAAATACTACTGTTGTACACTATTTATGCATCTTCAAGATCGAGTGAAAGCGACGAGCCCGTTCTTTATTATTACGGCACCGTAAGTACTTTCAGTCAAGAATTAACTAAACAAACTTCCAGAGACAATGTTGAATGATTAATTCAGATATAAATATTATCAAGCAACATATTATTATTTAGACACGTATTCCGATCGTTGATTATTAAACGCGGACCAAAGAAGCAATAAAAATTAAATAATCAATAAATATTCATGGACATTTTACTAGAACTAAACATGGCTTGTACTATGTGAACCAAATTAGATAGAATACTTAAATGGTACTTTTTTGTAAATAAATATATACAATTCAAGTGTCTGCTTGTAAAATGCTTTTGTCCTGCGTGGGAATCGAACCCACGGCCTACAACGCAGAAGGCAGAGCTATAGCCAACTGAAGTAAATAATGTGCTCGTAGAGCTACTACAGTATCAAGAGACCTGTGAGGTCAGTAAATACAATGTATATTATTGTAATCAGGAAGAGAATGAGAGGAGCCTGCCAGCATGCACGGAGCGTCAAGCGTGCTCGGCGCTGATGCAGCGGTACTGGCAGCGCGCGGCCCTCGTGCGTCTCTGCCGCTGCGGGCGGCGGCAGCGCTGCGACGAGCCCGCCGCACCCAGTCATATGATAGAACTCAACAACCGAGCACAATTACAAGTAAACTTTAATTACTAGGTACCGTGCCAGCCGTATCTCACGGACTAAGCATCCTATAATATTTTTAAAATTATAGTGACGATAGGATCTAGCGGCGGCCGATGTCCTCAATCAAATTTTTGCAATTACAATGCAATAAAATAATTATTAAACCTGTGGTTCTGAACAGATGTTACGGATATTCGCACCCCCGTCCACAATACCGAACACATTCGCATTCATTTAAACATGGCTGGTGACAAGATGCAACAAGTGTTTGTTTTATTTGATCGAGGTAAATCAGAGCGTTTGTTTCCTGTTTTTGATTAAGTTTATTGTGTTTTTAAGTAATATTTTGCCGTATAAACATTAAAAAACTAGCCTCAGTAAAGTATTATTTCAGAAAAATATTTGAAATCCACAACCCTACGAAAATTTTAAAGTAGAAAATATCATGTAACTTGCGTACCTAATCTAGACTGGCGAAAAGTTATAAACAGCTTATATAATTTTTAATTTGAATGCCTAGATCTACCGCAAATAGCTAATAAAAAAGACAGGTGCCGTTTGACCTTAAGTGGTAGTGACCAAGGTAGTCACCGTGGTGGCTTTTGTGCTCACTGTTGAATTCACCCACCAGTAGTGTGTGCGTTGTCTGTCAAACTGTCGTTAGATATTTAGTTTTTTTTTGATTGAATGCTGTTGTTGTCCGCAGATGGCCTTGACAACTTTACCCGGGCTAGTTATACAGTTTATGTAATATACTATTTCATTTTTCGATATCATTCAACAATACAGCAAAAAAAAGATAGGATTTAGTATAATTCAGGCGACAGGTAGTGCTTCAGATGCTCTCATTTGTTCTTTACAAGTTAGCGTGGTTAACCGTTATTGTGGCCTTTACGTAAGCCTGTGACACAAAGATCGATACATACTTCAATCGTGTACAATTCTAAGAACTAACCAAGCAAGGTTACAGCCGATCAATAACTCGTGACGTTATACATTTATGATCAGTAGTATGTTTGTTTCAGTTTTGTCATCAAACCACGGATTGGGGCGAGTGCTCGGTACATGACAAAGCTCTCGAAGTGGTAACAACCTACCACCGAATGAACCCGGACGAGTTAGAAAAACTTCACCGCGAAAACATTGAACTTGTACCGCCGAAAATTACACTCAAATGCAAGTGTCGGAACCCCAATTATTGGAAGCTTAGCTCTGCGAACGACAGCGTTCATATCTATAAATGCGCTTCCCTGCCTATTTGCAGGACGGACGAATTTTGTGGGAATGTCAGCTACGATTTTAACGCGTTGTATCAGTCCTGCTTATGTCCGAAACACCACATTTGTGTGCATAACGGAGGCATCACACGCCAACAAATATCTGAGTTGCTGTATACAGGAAGGGGGTGGAAAGGCTATTGTTACCGACTAGAGACCGAGAGCGACAGCTATGAAGATTATTAGCGCTTTGATACTTTTAATAAAAGTAGGTGATATTTTACAAAAGAAACCACTGCAACCTGCATACGCCAAGACCTTGCCTTATGCCTTACAAAGTCAAAATATTATCCAGCTTAATGAACCACAAAAATGTGTTACATATATACAAATAATAGCCATAAAATAATTTATTGACATAAACGTATTTTTTTTCTTCCCTTTATTAGTCTGCCCCACTGACCCATAATGTATGCGACCCCATAATGTCGATCTAACCAATATATTTTACTATTAAAAAGCGATATTAATCAGTTAAGTGACCGCAAACGGTCATTTTACATGTGTTTTTTTTTTAATTGTTTAATTTAGGTTAATTGTATTTTTAAGAAAAAGTATCTCACTTCAGATGGCTGGGCTGCTATATCCTTTGCGATGGCGCGGACTTGTTCCTGGAATCTCTCAGGCCAGATGACTCGGCTCACAAGGCCGCCTTGTAGAGCTTCTGTGGCAGATACTTCCCGCCCAAACACAATCAAGTCATTGAGCTGGAAACCAGAATAACCTTATTAATCAATCCGTCATTGAAGCAGAATCAAACAGGTTCTCCTTTAGAACTCCTAGTGTGAAACGTGGTTTCGTGTAGGTTTTTTTGGCTCGAGCCAAAATGCCTGATTAATTCTTAACTAACGCCGGCTAAATGATCTTTATGGCGTAGGCCAAAGTTAGGAAAAACATTAAAACAGACACCACTATACTTGTAATGTAGTAATGAGAATGAATGAAATGAAATGTACAAGCAACTGACTTAAAAATTACTTCCAATCATTTCATCTAATTTTTTAACCATAAGGCTGAAATTTCTTCATAAAATTTCTATTATACCATCTCAACGGTCAAATAAAAAAATAAATGGCTGCGAAACTTTCATAGGCCAATACCATAACATTTACTAAAACACAGCAAATCCTATTTTGGCCTATGATCATGACTTACCAAACTCTGGGGTAGCCCTCTAGAATTCAAAATCGCTGCCCCTGGTTGCATGATTCCACTGCTGGGATCCGCCGTGAAAGTAGCATGTTCGCTCACTAGCAGAACATCGCTCAGTGCCGCTAACGCCAGACTGAAACCTTGGGCTTTGCCTTCTACACCAACTATCACTAGTTTACTGTGCTTGTCTAAAGAACGCATCAGTGATCTGAAAAACATTATAATTTCAATCAGTATAATTTGATGGATTAATTATTGTTTCCAAAGTGAGGTTTGACAATTTAATATATTTATAATAAGAGATAATTTTGTGGTACCCATGAAACAGGAAAAGTAATCGACGAAGATGGGAAGACTAAATAAAGAGAATAGCAGGCAAAACATGGACAAAGCTAGACAACAATAGATCACAGTGGAAATTTTGTTATTACTTGCTAGTGTTATTATTTGCTTTTACTATTATTATTAGCTGAAATTACCTTGCATGATCAGCAATTTCCTGGGCGTGTTTAGCATCATCAAGTATGGGTTTCAAATCTAGCCCCGAACATAATGTGCCACACTCGGATGTTATCAAAGTTACTGTTATGTTCTTATTGGAATCCACAAGGGCGAGAATGTTTTCCAATACTTTCATTATCTGTAAAACAAATATTTAATTAGCAATTATAAAATGTAACCTTTCACACATCATTTCTAGTTACGCATGTCTGTAGGTGAGTACTCTCAGAGTCTCTACATGTACCCCCTGGGTGGTGCTAAATTCGAAAGAATGTGTGCCAAGTTCGTCTGGATAAGTACCTACTGCTTCCACACCTGGCAATACGATGCTAAGCAGCGGTGCACTTGTTTTTAAAAACAAAACAACTTTAATGAATTTTTGTCTGTTTATCTCTCTGATTTTTTTTCTATAATCTCCAAAATGGCTGGCCCAATTTTCATGTGACTTTCACTGGGAGATAGCTTATGTTAAGGAGTTTCTTAGGCTTTCAGAATGAGGGCTCTGCGCAATGTTTTATTATTATTTACTACTTACCTGAATACTAAACAAGGACCCTGCACTCCGAATACATATCTCTGCCACCATCTGATTAAAATTAATGGTGACATCAGTACAAACTTCATCTACTTGCATAACTTTCTTTACTTTGGGTGGTGTTTCTGACTTGATAGACTCTCGTTTTCTTTTATTCAATGCCTGGGACAGCTTAGAGTTGAGCTTCTCCTTAATTGACAAACAATCTCTCTTATTCATTATCTCTCTAGCTTTTGGAGTACTTGTCTTACTACTCATAAAGATTTCAGCCTCATTATGATTTTCAATCTCTATATTTTCCTCCTCAATCTCCACAGGTGCCTTTTGGCTAGGAGTAAGAACATTCTGACTACCAACACCCTCAAAATCACTCAATCTACGAGGACTCATACATGTACTTGAGTAAGAGCTTGAAGAGTGACGGCGATAAATGATAGAGTCATCTGCACTGTGAGCTTCAAAATCTTCACTCACTAGTGGAGACATAACTGAAGTGCTCAACCTATCTTTTCCACTTCCAACCTTTTTAGGATCACCTTCTGATTTTGACTTACTTTTTCTTTCTCTAAATTTCATTTCTTTTGTGTCAGGATTGTTGCTCTGAATGTTTTTAATGTATTCTGCTTTGCTTTTCATGTTTTTATTGCCTTTAAGAGCATCTGGAGTGAGCTGACAAATCATGTTAACTGCACCTTCATCCATAAGCAGTCTATCTACTTCTGTAAGTCTCTTTCCCGTCTGCTTGCTATTCTTAGGTGTAGGTTTCTTCCATTGCATTTTGGAAACAGGAGATTTCGTTTTAAGTGGTTGTGTAATGGGATTATCTATTTTAATTTTTTTGGGAGTTGATTGTTCCTTTTCAGGTCCAGTCTCCTTTTCTTTTTTAATATGGACTTTAGTTTTGGTAAATGTATCTGGGTTATCAGGATCAAAAATGACTTTTTTCTTTATAACTCTTGTTAATCTACGTTGCGGTCGATTATTTTCACCCTTTGGGGTTTCATCACTTACTGAGGTTTCTGCACTGTTTTCTGTAGCCCGATCATTATGTTCATTTTGATTTTCATCTTCATCAGGGATCTTTTCATTCTGAGTTTTTGTGTTTTCCAAAAGAGCTTCACCTTCTTCTATAAGAGTTTGATCTTCATCAGCATGTTCATCATCACTCCAGTCCTTTACCAAAGCATTGACTATACTTTCTTTTTTAGATGGTGGAATACGTTTTGCATTTGCTGTTGGTTTTGAAACAGCAGACTTTTCTTTTTTGGGTTGTTGTTCCTCCACTGTTGTTTTGGGTTGTTCATCTATTTTGGTTTTGATTTCTTTAGAGTCAACCTGTTCCAAAGTGGTTGGCTTATCTTTTTTAGTAGTTTCATCTTTTGAAATTATTGCCTCTTTCGGGATAACTTGTGAGGTACTCCTTTTAGGTTGTTTTCTGTCTACTTTCTTAGAGGAATTACGGTTCTTTTTTCTATAGTCATTTCCTTTCAATCTGTTGAGTTGTTGCATAGCCAAATGCTCTTCTAGTTTCTTGCTATCAGCAAGGAAATTATCAGAAACCACCTTTCTGGACTGTTCTATATCATTGCCTTCCAAAATATCTAATAATTCTTCTTTATTAAACACTTCTTGGTCACAGTTATTATTTTCAACAGTATCAGAAACATCTGATGAACGCAATGCATCACTCAGTTCAATATTTTGACCAATTTCATTTAAAATATTGCTGCTGTCAGGTTCGTCACTTTGAAGAGTTTGCTCATCAAGATCATGATTGCCTTCAATGAAGATTTCAGTTTCAAACGTAATATGTTCACCATTATTATCTACTATGCCGTCAACTTCAACCACAGATTCTTCAATGACTTCTTCTATGACTGAATTTCCATCTATATTTTCAACTTCGTTAGTTTCTGCCTGTTTATTTTCTGGAGCAGAATTTATTTCTAATACTTCACTTACTGAGGATGGGTTTTCTATTTCATTTCCTGGAACTTCAGCCACTGTAACGACAGTTGCTAAAGCATTATTCTCTTCCAAATTTGTATCATGACCCGCGTCTAAACCATGATCCTGTGCAGTTTCTGCAACTACATTAAAATCGTTTTTGTTCTTCAATTCGGCGACATTCAGCTCGCGAATGCCGTTTGATGAGTGACATACATCAGTTTCTACTGGTACATCAGCATTGTTTAGTGTTTCATCACTAGTATGAACTTTTAAGCATTCTTCCGTAGAACTCATAGGCGGAGGCTCTTCAATTGCTTCCATAATTCTATAAAAATTCTAGGTTCTTTACTATTTAGTCCAGGGATAACCTATTCTACCTATATTGATACTTGCATTAATTTCACATATATGATAAAACTAATATCTATAATTCCACACTGAGTCTTTTGTTACAATAGGAGAAACGTGCAGGTTCTAAAATGAAATTACAAACGATAGCAAATAGCAAAATAAACTCAGTTTCTTTACGTCGCGTCGGATGCTTACTTGATAAATGATTGTTTATGGTATCATGGCTGTCGCTGTCATTCACAGTGCTGCCAGCTACAAATGCCAATGAACCTTAGGCGGCAGTGAACAGCCGGTATAAATGCAGACTTTGTAGGAATTTTTAGGAATAAGTTCAGATTATGTTTATAGGAAACAACCTCACTTATAACTACGCTACAGCCTTGGCCGTCGATGTTGTATTTTTTCAAAAGTTTTAGTTGCCGTAGCATTGGTAACACTAGTTATTAATGTAATTTTACTTTTTTTCAATAATCTATGGTAAGTTGGCCGTACCGTAAACGAGAATAGTTACCATTTGGACAATCTCTTCATACAAACGCGCGATGTAGCAAAAACCTTATAACCTTATAGAGCCTGCTGCCTTCAAAAAATAATTTCACATGGAGAATGATATTCCGCGCGTTCCTTTTACAGCTTTATGCTTAAATAACGATAAATACGTTTAAAATACGATTAAAAAATTAACGTTAAAAAATTACGATTTATCGTAATTTTAAACGTTATTTCTTCTTCTTCTTCTTTTATTTATGGTCTCTGTGGTGAACTTATCCACGATTTGCCAGTGTCGAGTCGCAAGAATTATTTGAGCCGATATCAGATGGAAAAACTTTTACAAAAAAAATAATTGTGCTTCACTTGCCCCCATCTGAAATAGCTTGGGAAGCAATTAAATGACACGTGGCTGCAAAAAATCTGAAGCAGCTCATCGGAGAGTGACACAAGCAGCAGCGTTAGCACCAAGTACTTGCCGGGTACCTCACGAGGCTCCTTCATTGAGAGAATGGCCATTATGAGTGACAGCGAAAACTATAATATATACCTATAATTTATTCGACATAGGTACATAATATAAATAATAAAATTTAGTTTCACCTTTCTCATTAGTACTATTCTCATGAAATCCTGACATGGTAAGTATTGTTTAATCAAGTACCTACCTAATAATTAAATTTGAATAAAAAATAATGACTCAATTTCAAAGTTTCAGATATATTTCTCAAATTCATTCAGAATTAAAGTTTTATTGGTACCAAACTTTTTCTTCGTGACTGTACATGCGCGAACCCGCACTTGAGCCTATGATCACGATTGCCTAGAATCGTCCTTTCTTCTGATGTACTAATGCACGGTGGATATCTGTGTTGAGCGTATTGCATGCAGCCATTTCTGTATGAGCGTCGAAGCGCCGTCAGTTCGGTGCGAAACCGTTATTCATTACGGTGCAAAAGTCCCGTTTTTTCACCAAGCGCAAGCGCACGGTCGCCGAAGCATCCTGCGCGTTTCGCTTAACAATTGAGGTGCTGTAAAATGTAGGTACTCTCGGACAAGGTGTGATTAATAGTGATGATTGTCAGTTGTTACCTAGTCAGATTACATTTCTCAGATACGGTACGAGATGTAATGATGATGCAATTAAAATATAAAAAATAAAACAAAGTTCACTAATTTTATGTAATCTATCTTTATTTATCAAAGGTTCTATCTTTGCTAAATAATGAAATTTTACAACACCGTGCATTCGTGCAATCAGATCAATCACCCTGGTTTAAAACAACTGAACGCGCCCTGTACCCTGTCCCTGTATAAGGCAGGGGTTTCGAGACTCGCTCGATCGATCGATTCTTAATCTCATGCGCTTCGTTTAGTATACAAAATTTAACCCGATTTAAATGGGTGGTTAATCAGTCCCTTCAAATGTGATTTTATTTTTGTTACATACCCGTACTTAAACTACATAGAGTAGTGTTTTGTTTTCTTGTTTTAGATTCTCTGTAAGCAGGGCATGCGTTTGCTCACCGATTGTGTTACTAAGATTCCATTTAGGTGTCCACTCCACAGAAGACGAATAAAAATGGTTCTTGCACTTATTAAACGTTGATGTTACCCACACCCACTTATAAAAATACAGGAAATAGTTTGCAAACCGAATATCAAACAAAAACAAAATAAATTAATTTCTACAATGAAGCAATTTATGTCTGAAGATAATATTTGTGCTCAAAACCTATTGAAATTAGTTTCACACGGCAATGCAATTGTTGCAGAAATTTTAAGACTAAAAGATCATGTACCTGCATTATATCTGTAAGTATAAAATTTACTAACTTTCTGCCATCTTTTCTATAACATTCCTGCCCTTTAATATGTGAGGTAGATAAAACAATATGTTTTGTATTCCAATATATTCTTAATTTTTGTATCAGTTTCAAATTTAGTAACTATCAAATTTAGTAGCATATACCTACTCTCCACATCCAGGCTAAAATTCTAAGAACCAGAAACAGTTTTACAATGTATGATTTTAAACACAAAGTCTAGACCATAAAATTGAAAAATAAATTAAACATACAAATACAAAAACTTGACAATAAATTTTGGATAGTTGATACTTCTAAAAATTATCACTAAAAATCCAAAACAAATTTTATTTATATATTTTACTACAAAATAAATAATTTATAAAACATTGTAGTAAAAAATATATAAATTAGATGACCCCCAACCACGGAGTAAAACCTAAGTGGTTGGTGGCTTGGCTTAGGGCTAGAGAAAACCTACTAACAATGCAAGCCATACATTATTATTATAATTATAAATTATCCATCAATAATTTTTCAGACATGAGGTTATTGTGAGATCACACTTCTACTCTAACAGTAATATGTAACAGTGACTTATCTTTATTATAAGTAATTTGAGTTCTATTGCAGATTGGATAATAAAGAATTGCAACAAAAATATCAGGACATCATTATGGACTTCAGTTACTTCAAGATATCTGATGCACAGGATAAAAAAATATCTTCAAATGTGGTAAGTTAAGAATGGAATGTTAAAATCACAGGTCATTTTTCAGCTTCCAATTTCAATAATCTTCATCATGTATGGTCACAACTCGCGATGTGTCTATACAATTACATTATTTGTAAATTTAAACAGGCATTTAAGATGGTTTTAATGAAAATTATTTTTGGACCGGTCAACTTTGAATATTAGAGACATGTCTTCTGCAAAAAGCACTGTATCACTAAGTTTCTAACAAATTATGGGAGGTCATTGTTATAAACTAAAAACAAAAAAGGGCCTTAAAGTGGCCAAAACTAAAAACTTTCAAAGGCGGCTACTTCATAGGTTGCCTAAGTATGAAATGCTTCATTAATTCATTTTACTTTCAGAAACTGCAAGACTTGGACGATGAGCTCAAAGAAAAGTACTTAGAGATAATTACCAGATTTTACTTACTATTCGAAAATGTATACCAATACATAGTTGATTTAAACTTATTCATTGAACAATTGAAGAATAATGCCTTCATTCAGCAAAATTTAGAGACGGCTATGAAAGATGTTGAAGGAAAACAGTTGCTGGTAAGTTTTTAATGAAAATAATAACAAATTGTATGATGAAATTATTTGGTTGAATACATAAAATTACAAATGTATTCTAGTGGTGCTCTTTAAATATAAATACTTGTAATTAGAATCTCTTTTTGCAGTGTGAATCCTTATATTTATATGGAGCTATGCTCTTGTTATGTGACTTGTTCATTCCCGGCATGATGCGTGAAAGACTCCTGGTAGCTTTCTATCGTTATAGCACTAGTCAGTCTCAAACCAACATTGATGATGTATGCAAACTTTTAAGAGACACTGGGTATGACCAACAAAATGGAAAGAGACCCACAGATTACCCTGTGGAATTTTTTCGGTTAGTATCTAGGTTCTTAATTAAAATAAACTGGGAAATGAGAAAGAAATTTTTATTTTGACTTACCTATAATTTTTCGTATTTTTAGTCGTGTCCCCATCCACTCTCAGTTTATTGAAAAAGTTGTTGGTAAACTGAGATCTGAAGATATTTACAACCAGTTAGCAGTGTACACCATGCCAGAAGATCAGGCGTCAGCTCTAGCCACCCAGGCTAGCATGCTTGTGGTGTGTTTGTACTTTACTCCAAATTATTTACATAATGACAGGTCCAAGATGCGAGAAATTATAGACAAATTCTTCCCTGGCAACTGGGTAGTGCCAATATATATGGGCGTTACTCTAAACCTTATTGACTCATGGGACAATTTCAAGGCTGCCAAAAGAGCACTTGAAAATACCTGTAATTCTAAAACGGTCAAAGAAATATCTGCTAAAAGAGGAAATTCAGTGCCAAAACTTATCAATCAGACTCATCAGCTGCTGAAGGAAGGCACTTTGAATTATGAATATGTACTGGATAATATAAATGAAATATTAACCATTCTATTGAATTCAAATCTTACTGTGCGATGGGTTTTATTGCATAGTTGTGATGTAATTTTTTTTGATACAAACAAGAAGAGTAAACAAACCAGAGATTTGGTTCTGAAAGCATCACATTATGATCCTTTGAAATTGCTGGAGCTGCTTATAAGCACTGCAGAATTAGAATCAAAAGTAAGAGAAGTGTTAAATAAAATATTTGAAAATAGAACTCAATCTTGGAATAGAAACAAGGCTGAAGCTGAAGAGGCCCTTAATAGTTTAGCAGAACTTTTTTCTGGTGCAAAACCTATAGCAAAAATACCAGAGAACGAACAACTAAAACTGTGGTTTGAAAACATTGCTAAACAAGTTGCCTCCCTTGGAGAGCCAACTTCATCAAAGTCTATAAAGAAAGTTACTCAACTGTTGCAAGCTTTAGATGAAGTTGAAGAGTTTCATGGAATAAAAACAACTTCAACTATAGTGCAGTTTTTAACTGACAGCAAGGATGCATTGAAATATCTGCTGAGGATTGCTTCATTGAAAGAGGATTCATTGGTAACACTAGAAACAACTGCGGACGTCAGTTATGCATGGTGCACCATAGATCTGTATACTAAATATATGCAGGATAGTATCAAAGACGATCCCTCTGTTACAAGCAGACTGAGGTCATTATTCCTCAAACTGGCCAGTGCTATGGAGATTCCTCTGCTCAGAATAAACCAGGCTCACAGTGATGACTTGATATCTGTATCCCAGTATTATAGCAATGAGCTGATCAAGTATATTCAAAAAGTTTTACAAATCATTCCAGAGATGGTCTTCAGTATTGTAGAAAAAATCATCGATCTTCAGACTTGGACCATCAAAGAAGTACCTACAAGACTAGAAAAAGAGAGGCTTAGGGAATTCGCACAGTTGGAACACAGAATGGTGGTCGCCAAATTGACTCATTCAGCATCAACTTTTACAACAGGTTTTTTTAATATCATTTTTCTTTATCATATTCAACCAAGCAATTGAACTTTTTTTATATAACAGAAGTGGCGGGACGATCTGAAAGCCCACCTGAAATGGTTACTTCCATAACAACAGTATGGTAGAACATAACAGTAACACTACTGAATTCCTCCCCAACCAAAGTATGAGACCTCAGTCGCATCTCGTTGCGCCCGTCACTCGAGATGGGTTTGTAACACCTCAAGTTCTTGTAAGTTCACCGGCACCCTTCCACCGGAACAAAGCATTGCGAGTGCCACTGCTTGACGGCGGATTTCCTGATGTAGTAACAGTACTACTCTGGACAAACTTAGCACAAGTTCCACTGCTACATTAGGTTGCCCGTTTCGCACCACCCAGTAGATACGCTTAGGGATTCTGAGGGTACGGACGCGAGCGACAGGATACCCCAATCAATCTCACGTTGTCACATATACAGTCGAAGATGTAGGACGCTTGGTCTAGATGAGGTACAAAACGTGGCCGTATATATGTCCTGACTCGCACTTAATCTCTCTCTCTTTATCTCTGGCATTATGTGGCTACACAGACCTTATCGTTTCGCGATATGACTGTTCGGTGTATAGTGACAAACCGCAGCCGCCTACTATTAGAGCTGCTCCATTATATAAGCACCACCCACTTTAGATTTAATATATATTTTTAACTGAAGTATTGTTTTTTCTTTCAAAGGAATAATGGATATGAGGTCGACCTTGGTTGGTGTGATACGGGTAGACCCCGCAGAACTATTAGAGGAAGGGCTAATGAAAGAGCTGGAGCTGCATATAAGCAAAAAATTCGAGGAATTTATAGACCCTCAAGGGAAGAGATCAGCACTGACAGCAAGTAACTTAGGCACCAGATTACAGAAACTATCTGAAAGCATGGATGGTTTCAAAAGATCTCTGGAATATATTCAAGACTATATCAACATTCACGGATTACGAATCTGGCAAAAACAGGTATAATTACATTGATCCACTGCGTACACGCGTGATGTAGCTGAGATACGTTAACACGTTCATTACCGCTACGATTTTCATGATGTCTTCTCGGATGCCGCCTACATTTTCCGGTTGACTCGCTAGGCGAGTCGCCGGCACTACAATATAAATATAATCGACTCGCCACGCGAGTTCACTGGCACTACGTAAGGGTAAATTCTATGTTTTGTTATTTTTGTGGCCGTCACAGTGTACTTAACGTGTTTAACGCAATTAAAAAGTGTTTAAGGACTATTCGGCTTGTAAAAATGGCAAAAATATCTTTGGATAAAACAAAAGGTAAGTTTGTTTCGTAATTTAAGCAGTGGTTGTCAACCTTTTAAATTTTGGTTATTGTTAAGGTTATATTTTCAATTTCTAATAATTGTGAATAGATAATTTTACATTGAAATAATTTAATACGCCCGTACTAAATTATTTCAGTGTTAAGAATATGGTATCAGATTAAAGTTTATAAGTTTTATTGTGAATCCGACGAATTTAAATGATAACAGTTTAAAAAATCTTTTTTTTAAATTAAAATTAAAATTAATTAAGTGATAGATAACTTATTAATATGGAATAATAATAATGTCTATAAGTGAAAGAACATTATTATTACGTTCGAAATTTGTTAAGAAGTGCCTGATGCTTTTTTAGCGCGGTTTGTGCCAGAAACGGAGCCTTACGACGACGATTTAACTCAGATGGAGGAGGAGAGACCTACAAAGCGACCATGCATAGTTTGTTTTTTTTAGTTATGGCTCCGTGCACAGCACTCTTAGCCAGTATCAAGTACCAAATGAATAAATTATTCAAGTAATTTGCCCAATTTGGGCGAAAATAGTCGAATGGTCAGTCGTCATAGGTCATAAGTCCGTCGGTCGGTCCTAAGTCAAGTCATGTCATGCTTTAGTAAAGTGAAGGCAACCTTACCAATGCTTCCCGTGGAGTTTTGGAGAAAACATGAAATGACGCGTTGTACACTATTATGTCACATTCACTTCATTTGTACACTTGCACAGACCTTTGTTGCATAAACTTCTTCCTAATTTACACTTTAAAACTCCATTATTATACTATTAATGAAAATAGATAAAACCTCAACACTGCTCCTTCCACGTTCCCACCAAAACCCCCAAATGAAACTAGTTTGTTGTATATTAGTTCCGTATTACATATAAATATGTAGGTAGTCCATGCAACGCATGTTGACGTCGGCGTCGTTGTCTGTACATATTTTATTATTATTTATGTATGTACATATTTACTAGGTTGAGGATCTATGTCAGGGAACTCGCCTAGCGAGTTCAAGGCATTGCAGAATAGTTTTTTCCTTTAAAATATGAACGGAGTCTCCGCACCCGGCCCACCACGTAATTCTTTAGTTTAGCATATATTTAGTATAAACTATAATTTTAAGCAGATAATACTGATGCATTTTGGAAATATTAGTGAAAAATAGTGAACTCGCCAGGCGAGTCGTCGGCACTGGAATAAGATTTACGTGAACTCTCAGGGCGAGTCGGTGGCACTGAACGTGTTAAAAGAGCTAATTGTACACTTGGTGATGCAATCCTTATATCTGTGTAAATTGAGTTTTATGTTTAGGTAACAGCAATCATAAATGATAGTGTGGCAAAGGAAATCAGTGCACGCAAAGGTGTCGCACTATACAGTCCTTCGGCTGGTTTTATGGGAAGCCTAGCACGGCAATTAGTACAGCTCCTTGATGCCAGGTACACATCGCAATCATTACCATATTATTTAACTGAAGTTTAAAATAGGTATCTAAATTTCAACATGTTTTTAGTCACGGTTATTTTTCCATTTCAGGTCTTGCACATACATAGGCGTCTGCACAGCTTGGTTTGACGTGAAAACTCAACATGAAACTATAAATACCAAGACGTTTTCAAAGTTAAATGACGCTATCGGATCTTATGGTCTCCACGGTCTCGATAAGCTTTACGCGTTCATGATCAAAAACCAGTTGTCGAACATTCGAGAAGTATATAGACTCACCCATGTAATTTATGACTTTGAAGCAATTGATTTTGAGCCAAAAGGCATTGAACAAATCATCACAAAAATGCATAGAACTACACAGCAAGTCACTGATATGCTAGTGTTGATTGGTACTTTACAGATAATACGAAAGCATATTGCTTACCAGTTAAATACTACCAGCAAATTCGATTCCGCGCTTTTGCAAGCATCATTACGAACGCTCAACGAGTAAGTGTTTTGATAAGTCGTGGAGAAAGTCTTTTCGTGTTTTGCACTTCAAATGAAGAAAATCTATAATTATTTTTACAAGTTATCGATGCTTAATAATTTCGAATAACATTGTTGGTATTTGTGAAAAATTGTCGTCGTATTAGTAATAAATTAGGAAAAAGGATTGCCTGAATTGATCAACAGAAAGGGTGTGGTTTAAGGTTCATTAGGATAGCGCCAGACTACACACATCGACACACACACACATTCGCCACTCAGCAGAACTTCAGAACTCAGAGTCCTAGCCGGGTAGTGTTTATGCATTCACCTCAAATTTACATTTCTTGCGTTCTCTTCAGAATTCTGTAGGTGGTGTAAGGTTAAAATCTAAGGTGGAATGTCAATGAAATGTCAACTGTTTTACCAAAATTTCTACATAATCGAAACATTTCAATACCCCATAAGACGATAATGTTGAACAAAATTACACAAATGTATTCTAAACTAGCTGTTAACCGCGACTTGGTCCACGTAGATTTATTTTTGCGCGGATCCCTATTTATTTTTTTTGTTCTAAAATAAAAGTAGCTAAATTTAGCCTAAGTTACTCCTTATAATCAGTAGAAGACCCGTCAAAATTTGCCCAGCAGTTTCGGAGATTAGTTGGAACAAACAGACAGGCACATAAAATATAAAAGGTTTTATTTTACCGTAATATATGCATTCAAATACATTTAGTAAAAAACTGTTATTTTGACATTACAAACAGTAAACTTTGATAATAAAACCAGGGCAAGCAGTGGCAAGCAGGGCAACCGCCCGGGGCCTCGCTTTTATAGGGCCTCGTACCCTCGCAGAACAACCCGTTTTATGTTTCGATGTTCTGCAGCTGTCTTCAAGAGGATGCTGACTGATTACCAGTAGCCCTGTACACTTCCAACTCACCTAAATTCCTCATACGCCAAGAGCCTCACAAAGGTCTATCGCCCGGAACCTCGCAATATCTAATTCCTCCCTTGAAACCCTGTAAATATTAAATACGAAGACACTTTTTCTCCGACCTTTTATTTGTGTGGTGATTGTTGCCGGTGTTATTAATAAAAGTTATTCAATCAGTATATAAATTTATAGGTCCATAAATAGGGAATTGAAAGGAAATACAATGGAAGACGCAAGACTGACGAAATCTTGTGAACTCCTGCAACAAGTGGAAGACTACTTATTGCTGTGTGGAATGTATGACCCCTATGATAAAATATATATGAAGGAGGTTCGAGGATACTTCGAGGCGGAAATGGGATGTCTCGCGGCAGCGGTTTTGATTTCACAGTTACCTAAACTACAGATGTGTTATACGACTGGTAAGATTCTTAGTGCATTCCTTTTGACCATTATTATGCAATATACAATATTAATGTAGGTATAATAATAAGCAAGCTTAGTTCGATTAGCTTTAGGGGACTTGTGTTTTTTTCTTTTGGCGGTAGGCCTACTCTTGGATGTTGGGTGACGATGAGGTAGATTATGTAGCAAGAAGGTTTAGAAGACGCCTAAGTATATACTTTTGACATGTTGGTACGAGCAAAGCTCCCACACCATTTATCCAATCTTATTGATACTTTGTATATGGATAGGTAATGGTTACATCCCAATTTTGCACCCATTACCGATCCTTATATTTTGGTTGTTGTAAGCATATTTAATATTAGACAAAGAAGGAGAATATCAAACAAATGCGCTCAATGGTCAAGCCAAAACAACCAATGTGTGTGTGAGAAGCCTCGCACACAAGCGTACGAATGCCAGTTTCACAACATTTACTTATTAACCTTACTAATTAATAATTTACCATTTACTTAGATTATGTTAATCTGAAATAATGAAGTTATTCATTATTTCAGATTAACATTAGCGTTATCCTAGAAAGTGCTCAATATTATCTTTATATTATTAATACCAAGCTGTATAATAGGTAGGTACATAACAAAAACAACACCCGAGGTTTAGGATCGCTTTCAAATCTATGAGTTAAATCATCGGTCACGAATTTGGTCGCCATCGTCACCCGTTCTTTTTTGCATCAATGATATATGATTTCATCGTTACACAATTGTGGATCTTCCCCTTGTTACAGGAGATCTTATAGCACGGAAACCTGGAGACAATATCGATGGATATCCTTTAATTGTCGGCATATACACTTTATTGCACCAATCGTATTCATACAATCTTAGTCAGTTTATGGATTTCATTTGTAACTACATCAAGTAAGTAACAATTATCAAATTTACTTCTATTTTTTTTTGTGATGATTATTAATTCACTTTAACTTCATGGGCCCAAATCAATTAAAACATATTATTTTATTTATTGAGGAGTAGTATCTAATTAGCCTAGATTGAAATGCCACAGAATATAGTTTTGTTTTTATATTGTATATCCAAAGAAACAGGTAATAAAAAATTAAATTGGTAGTACGCAACTCTCGCGACTTGGCAGGTTTATTTCTTACTAAATAGATACAAAGATTTTCTCAAAGGGTTAGGCAGAAGGCAGAGCCTTAATATGCCAGATGTTACCTGGTGAGTTCTAGTTAAATTGAATGATAGTTGTCATGTGCCTTGGTTTCTTTTTCAGGATGAAGTACACAGAGTCGCTTAATGAAATGACATACTTCGTGAGAATTCTGGAAGAATTCTGTGAAATATTCAATATTCCTTTTGATACAGTAGAAAATAAATTGCCAATGGTGTTATTTACACACACTATGTAAACATCAGTACAACTTCATCAGTAAGTTCACAATATTAGTGAATTTACTCGTACCTTGTACTTTGTGTTGCAAATTAATGTATTCGTTGGTACTAATCTGCAAGTGTCAAATTACAATTTTTAATAAATCTAATTTGTAATTATATATAATATAACATGTAAATTTAATTCTGCATAATAAAATATTTGTAATAAACTAATAAATTACAAATAAAAGTACATATTGAAATTTTATTAGTTGCTTTTTGCTAATATTGAAATATTCAACACCATAGCACCATAGCAGTCATACATTATTTATACAAGATTACTACCAATTTGGCTGTTTGTTAAATCGTCCAATAAATGAGGCAACTAGAACAACTTTGTTATTTTTCCATAATTTCATGCTAATTTATACACATTTATTAGAGTTGCAATATATTTTATTATGCAATATATATTATTTGTACAATTGTTATGCAATATAATTTATTGTATGTATCTGCTTAAAATACCACCAACGACATTCCAAGGTTATTTTTTTAGTAAAACCAAATCGACGGTTAAAAGGCTTGACTCAAGCGACATTTTTTGCGATATTGAGAGTTATATACATATTTGAATTCGTATATTTTTTGCGTGGTATGAGCTGAGTTCCACTGAAATAAGAGCACAATATCTCAAACACCAGCTTTTGTAAGAAATAAGCTAATTAAAGACATAGTCAATGTTTTAAGACTGAGGTTGTCTTTTTATCAGTTGTACACACATGATGTCATGTAATTTAAATTATTCTGCTAAAATCTACACAGAATGTTTCTTGTAGCTTTTTGCTTCAATTCATAAAGACAACCCTCTGACTTAATCATTTTGCTGGAACAATTTATTTTAATTATGGCTGTTAAATCTTTCATCCTTAATATATTAATTATTGTTTTTCTATTTAAACCAATTTGTCTTCACATTAAATTAGTGCAAATTGTTTTAAGTAGCACCTCATTTCATTAATTTATTTATTTATCTTTTGACATAAAAAATGCACTTAGACACATACAACATTGAATGAGTATTGCCGTCGTAAAGCCTAATTCAGTTATAACAATTAATTTATTAATTAAACCTACATAATATAGAACCCTCCATAGAGTTTCATTATTTAGCAAATCTGTTTTAATTCAATGAGTAGTTTCCAAGCAATTAAGTTAATTCCGTTTTTTATTTTTCAAATCGCTATCCTGTAAAGTTTTCAAAATGGCGCTTGAATCAAGTCTCCTTTTAACCACCAATATATTATTAATTCGTTAGTCAATAATAACTAATAAAAAAATCTTTATATATTTATTTTCATGCCTTGCCTGCAAAGCGAGGGGTCCCGGGTTCGATTCCCGGCCGGGGCACACTTTGTGTGGAGAGCATAAAGTTTGTTCTCGGGTCCTGGGTTTTGTGTTTGTCCATGCCATCTGCGACACAGGGAATCCTAGTGCAGAGGTATAAGTGTGCTAACGTTGTTTTTTGTTTTATCTTTAGAAGCATATTTTGAAGGAAATAAAAATGGTGGCACATTCTCACCACACGTGAGATGAGAATGTGTAGTTTCATTATTTCCTTCTTTATTTTATCAAAATCGACCCACAAAATCAAAACATATACAGCTTTCGACATTTGTTTTCGATTTTGCTAGTATTTTCTGGACTACAGATGCGATTCAGTTAATGCAAAAGTTTTAAGATCAATTAGCGGAATTAACGTTTTAACGAAACGATTACGTGAGAGTAACATAAATCGATGCTTGCTAGATATCTAAGACGTAGTTACGCCTATAAGGTTATACCTCTATTGCAGTGAACGCATTAACAGATGAAATCAATTATAATCCATCGAAACTACCTGAAATTTTGCGTAATGATGGCACGATGTCCCGTTTTCAAATTAAAAAAAAAACTTGACCAGAGTACCTAGGCCAAGACGAAGATGGGATTTGGATGCAGCCGGTGTTTTTATTTATGGACGAGCTGGAACCATAAATAAAAACCTTATTTCATCTGTGTATGGTAATCTCACAACACTGATACAACATTGAGCAGTGTCTCAGGGGATGACACTGAATACAATTCTATTTACAGAGTAGTGGAACAAGAAGACGCTACCAACTATCCCCTAAAATTTTTTTAATTTCTTCAGTGCACCCAGACTCCCATCACTCAATATTAAAAAGTCAAGAGTTTGAGAATTCCTCTCATTCCTATCAACTCCCCATTTAGTTTTAAACAAGTTCAGTTTCCGGAAACTGAACTTGTTTAAAACAGAACATAGGCTCACCGGTGAGCCTATGTTCTGCAGTGAAAAGAAACAAAGCACAAGGACAGTCTTTTGGTAGCAGGCGTAGACTTAAGATTGAATTGCTTTTAGCACAGTCTGCCATACTTGGCTCTTTAACACCTAAGCAATTCAAATAATTTATAAGTGCATGTTCCTGAATGTCCCTGAAAATAAGACTTCACTTATATGTATTAGTTCATCATCCAATCAAGCCTATACCTGCCCAATTAACAAAACCCAAGTAATTAAGAATTCAACAGAAATAAAATATTTTGACTTTGACTTGAAACAAAACATAACAGGCATATCGCATTATTCTTTTTATCCTCTAGGCTGGGATAGATCCATATCCGTGTGGACGAACTCGCAGGCACAGCTAGTTTATTTAATATACTGTTATACTTTTATTTATTTTCACTTATAGTTCTGTCTTGCGAGTTCAGGGTTAAATTGGGAATTATATTTTGGTTTGACTCTATTATTTTCAGGTTCCTTACGACTTGACATATCATCGGCCCCTGTTCCATTAAGCTTAGTTAAGAACATCTCAGTTTTATATTTCTCATCTCTTTCACGTTTGAGGCGTGCTTCTCGGAGTTTCATGAGTTTATCTTCTTTTTTGGCGTCTTTAGTAGTTCTCTGTTTTTTTATTTTGTCCTTTAGATTATCACTTATTGAGTCCTTTAGCTTTTCATTTTTATCATTGGGTAGTTTATTAGTTTTCTTATGACAAAATATTTTGAATGCATGAATGGGATCTAACTTTTGTTTTGTTTTCCATCCAATTTCTCCATCTTTGATGTCTAATTCACTCTGCTTTGGTCTACCATCCTTGTCCTTCAATACTAGTTTGTTGTATGTTTCTTTAATATTGTCTGGTCTTGTGAACCTGGATGTCTCAGGGGCTACTTCATACCAGTTCTTTTTTTTCAATGATTCATTTGTGTCCTGCCCTAGATATGTGAGGTAGCCAATTTTCTTTTCATAATCTTCCTTCTTTTCTTTAATTTCAGTATCATGCTCTTTGTTTGTGTTCTTGATGGCACTATCATAATTTTCGAATAAGTTGACATGTTCACTTGGTGTTTCATCTGATGTGGCTTCGGGCACACCAGCCTGTAGTAGTTTTTGTTTACTTTTGTACTTCAATACGCTGAGGCGAGCTTCTCTATCAGCATTTTCAATCCTCAATTTCTCTTGTTGTTCTTTTTCAGCAGCTTCTGCTTCATCTTTTCTAACTCTGGCTATGTTTTCTTTGGTTCTTACATGCCACCTGGAAATAGTATATAAATAATTGAAATGAGGTTGCTATGCCTAATATGGAAAATCAAGTAAGTACTTAAACAATGTAATGATATTCACTGTTGCTTCACTGGCGTAATTAAACTCAATCAATTCTCCGTCTTGCAACCTCGTTCGATTCACAATAATTTCATAATCTACACAAAAATAGAAGTGAACGTAGGCAAAATTCCTTACCTTTTCTTTGGTAGAATATTCATCTTTTGGAAGTTAGCTTCTTTGTTGAGTTAAATAAAGGAGAAAAACCTCGGCGCGGGATTTGTCGTAATTATACTAAATTTATTAATACTAGAGATGTGTCAACTCGACTTACTAACTCGAGTCGAGTTGTGCTCAGGTCGAGTTAACTCGAGTTGAATTCTCCCTAACTAAACTAAACTCGTTTGGGCTGGCGGTAAAAAAACGAATCAAGCGAAAGAGCGAGACCGCGATTCACTCGGTGGGGGTGCGCGCAGCTCGCTTTAATACTCCCGCCCGAACGACACCGACGACGACAAGAAGTTTTTTCATCATATCAAACGTTTGAGGTTAGGTTTATTTTGTGTTATGAATGTTAACTTACAAGAAAATATTTTTAGTTTTTTGACTTTTGTTTTGTTTGTTTGTTGCACAAACAAACATCTTAATGAGATAAATATTATTCTAATTCGAGTAGTATTATAATTGAATGAATGTTCTTATTGCAACAATTGATTGACAACAAACAAACAAAGTCAGCAAAAGTATCAAAGTAGAGTTGGGTGGAAGAACAAATAAGTAAAAAAGTCAATACTTAGTTTCTTCCTGCTAACTAGAGTTGAACTCGAGTTAATTCGAGTTACCTGTATTTCAACTCGAGTTAACTCGAGTCGTGTTTATTCCGAGTTGGCACATCTCTAATTAATACAACCCGAAAGATAAACACAAAAACTGCTCAGTAGTGATGAGGCATGTTTATCGCAACGCAACAGTCTAATCTAAGATACATACATAAAAATAAGAACAGATAATATTAGTTATCTGTTCTTATTTTTATGTATGTATAATATGATTCAAGTTACTAAGTTGCTCATTACACATGAGGGCGTAATTCAGCCGAGTGTGTAATGAGCAGTGCTCAAGTTTCATACGATATTTTTCAACACATTTGCGAGGAAATAAAACTTAGTATTTTACTACATAGCGACAATGACAATTACAATAAAAACAAAATATTCAAGTTTTTTTTTCACGCGCCATTGAACATACAGCCTACTTCAAAATTATAATTTTATATGATAAAATGCAATTGTTTTATAATATATTTTGAATAATTTGATTAAATAAGTATTTATTTGACTTAATTACGGACATACCATACGGACATACTTAATTATTTATTCCAATAATTTATATTACTTTCAGTGGCATAAAACCTCTTTGTCAATAATAAAAACATAACGGTTTTACCCGGTTAATATAACTTGCAGTAAGTTATTAATTTAACTTTGTCGGGGTAATTCTATTACGCACTAGTGTGAGTAACGTTATTTTATTAAGCACGTGTGGTTTATAGCTCGGTTTATGGTCCTAAAAGCGATGTAATAAGGCTCACTTTACGAACAAGTGTGTTGAAAATATAATTATAATTATATAATAGGCATCTCTATCGATTTTTTCTATTATGCCAAATAGTTTATCTATTACTTAATGATTATCTTGTTCTCGTTTTATTTGATACATTCTCACGTGGCTAAAAAGAGACGTAGGTATCTAATATTATATTTCTCAGTGGTGTCCATACTTTTAGCAAGCTGTCTTATTTTAACTGCTTAGTTTAGAGTATTAGTTAAAATGAGATATACATAGTATTAACTTTGGTTGCCAACTGTTGGATGAATGATGATTGAGTGTGAGTAGTGTGAGAGACTGTGGTCTGTGTTGAGTCAATAGTAGTCTTTGAGTCAGTGTCAATCCATCCATTACCAAGCATGCGCTGTCCCGTTTTAAAAAAGTGCGTGGAAATAGTGAAAAATGGTTTAGAGTACGGATTGTAGTACGTTTTATTATTTAAGATGGCATCTTTATTTAGTTATGAAACTCTCGTCCATGCAGTAGCTGGTGCTACGGTATGTACCAAAGAATAAGTATAGAACTTCCATACCTGGAAACACCACATACCTCAAGAATTCCATTACTATAGATAGAATAGAATATTGGTTATATTTACCATATAAATGGTATAATTTAATTATGTAGTTAATTACTAATCTTAAGCAAGAAATTATATATGTTTAGATAATACGCTCAAACATTTTCTATTTAAACACATGCATGCACATTTATTTATGTATAGTACATAATGTAACTTTAGATTAGATATAAATTTGCCTAAATGTACATGTTAAGTAGCACCAAACAATGTAACCAGCAATGAGGTAGTTATTCAATATTGTAAAAAAGTAATGATGGAACTTTATTTTTGATAGCAATGATTAAAGTTGATATCAAGTGACACCCATTCATAATTAATAATTATTTTATTTATGTAAGTAAAAAAACTCATTCATTAAATCTTGTTCTAGGGCAGCATTGTGGGTATGACTGTGTTTTATCCACTGGACACAATAAGATCAAGAATTCAAGGTAAAATAATGATTATGCTATTCTAGAAATATAATGTTGAGGAAAAAGTTTTTTTTAATATTTTACATAGGGATATTTTTTTTTTATAAATTTGATTAGTTTTTTCTTATTGACTATTGTGATGAGACAAACTGACACTCAATAGCCAAGTCTCTCTGAGACAGGGATGTAACATCTCATACGGTCGAAATTCCACCAGTACCTACAGCAGCAAAAAAGCACCAACTTAAAGGCAGTTATAAATATATCAAACTTCAAAAAATACTATGATGTATAAATAAAAAACTTTTCCCCCAATCTTAAATTCTAACTATGTAGTAACCTTGATTTTTTACTATGTACCATACTCATTTTAAAGCAATTGTGTTTACCTGCCACTTAATAATTAACTTTTTCACAGTGGAAGACTCAAAGAAGCTTGAGGGGTCATCATGGGAAGTTCTTCTTAAACTAGCTAATGAAGAAGGGATTGAAGCTCTGTATAGGGGTTTGACTCCAGTCTTGCAATCACTATCTGTCTCCAATTTTGTATATTTCTACACCTTTCATGCCCTGAAGAGAACAGCAACTAAATCCTCAGCAATTCAAGATTTAATGTTTGGCATCATTGCTGGCAGTATTAATGTTGTCTTTACATCACCTCTATGGGTTGTAAATACTAGAATGAAGTTTGATAAGAACCGCTACAGTAGTCTTTTGGGAGGTTTGATAGATGTTGCCAGAAAAGAAGGGGCAAAAGGCCTTTGGTCTGGTACCATTCCTTCACTGTTGCTTGTTTCAAATCCAGCTATTCAATTTATGGTTTATGAATCTATAAAGAGAAAGCTAAATGCTAAAGGTTCTTTTGATGCCTATACAGCATTTCTCACTGGAGCCATAGCAAAGGCAGTGGCGACTACATTGACATATCCAATACAGCTGGTTCAATCCAGACTCAGGGCTGGCACCAGCATGAAACCTCTATTAAAGGATTTAAAAACCAACCCATTGGTCATGTTCCGTGGTTTAGAAGCTAAACTGTTACAGACTGTTATGACTGCTGCATTGATGTTTATTATTTATGAAAAAATCATTCGCTTAGTTTTAACTATATTGAGAGTCCGAATGGCCAAGCGTCACTAGACAATAAATGCATTCAAAGTACTTATACATTATTGCTTGAAATACAAGTTATTACATATTATCAATATATTTATTTAACTATGAATATTATAACATAAGGGGAAGGAGTTCATCAAAGATCTGCGTGCTCGGCTGAAAATGCATTAATCTATGTATTTGCTATACAGAACCTTCACTCGGCGGTATTTTTATCGCGTTTTCAGTGCTGACACCTATATGTAGTTCAACTTAAAAAGCTTTACTTTTATCTAAATATAAAATTTCATCCAAATCGTTAGAGCCGTTTTCGAGATACGTGAAATAATTTAAAGTACCTAATAAAAAATAGATGTATGCATACAGAAGCTCGAAATACGAAAATGTGTTAGAATCACATTGATACTAGGTTTATAGATTTTTTTTTACTAATATCCATGACAAATTGTATCCTTAAATTGTGATCGTATTAATTCAATAAGCTATAAAACAGATGTGTCAAATGATATATCATTAATTTTTGAATGTCTACTATACTACGCTGTTTGTTTAAGTGTAAATGATCCTGACCTTGCATGCATTGTTAAGGACCTTGTTTAATACATACGGTCTACGGCTAATGAAGAATAGGCACATTATACATAAAAAAAAGAGCAAAATATTATAATGCGCTTTTTATCCTTCAGTCACCGTCTCGGTGATTTATGGAATATCATTTAGTTCGCTCTCTTGGATGTGCCAAGCAATTGTGCCATGGAAATAGAATCCTTTAAGTTTGACTTTATCGATACCAATTCTACAGAAGGATTCTCCAGGAAACCATTTTATCCCAATGGAATAAAATAATCGTCCAAATAAGTTCAGAAATAGGATTGGACGAATATCTAACGAACAAAACAACACCTTAATTTTAAAAGTCTTGAATTGGGAGCTCACATTTACATAGGCTGTGTTAATTTGTTTGTATGTTAACCTCTGCTCTGTTTGTTATTTGTACTTGTGTGATATTTGTTTTCAATGACGACCGCGTTTACCTTAAATTACATAAGCGGTTTTTTTTCGTGTACTTGGTCAATATTTTTGATACACCGAGGAAAGAAATAAGCTCATTAGTTACAGTTTATTTTTAATTATTGATTTAATCGGTGAGAGTTATTTAATTGGTGGTGTAGTATAGTTTGTGATTATGTTGTTGGTGCATTTTTTACGTCAGATAAATGCAGCAATAACTTAATTTTAATGGATTAGCGTTTTATATCCTACTTTTAGTTGGCGTATCCATACCGATCAGGAAAGCAGCGCATCGTGTATTATTGGATATATAACTATAAAATTTTTGTTTTGTTGGACTGGTCAATTTAAACTGTAATCACTATGGTATGGACTTTGAATTTTAAACTGAATGATAAGTAAATATAACATGGGCATGATTGATTGTGTCTTGTTATTTCTGCAATATTACCAACCATGCTTTCTCTTTAATTAATCCTGTAATTTTTGAAAATGGTTTTCATCAGAAACGGTCCAATATTCTAAAGATGTTTAGAATACGTTCCGGAGAGACCCTGATCGGTGTCGTTACGGCGATAACAAACTTGGGATGGCTGGACATTATTTTGTCTCAAATGACAAGTATGGAGAATACACTCATCTTTGGTGTAAGGGTCATATGTAGATTTATGTCTTCATTGTTTTAATTTTAATTATAAGTAAGTATAATATAGGGTGTGTGAATATGACTCCGCCCCCTTTTGTCAAAATAAAACACATTTGTTCGCTTACAAAATTAAAAAAAAAAATTATTGAAAGTATGCTCCATCTGCAGCTACAACCTTCGCCCATCGTTCAGGTAGTTTTCGTATTCCTTGCTGGAAGAAGTCCTGGTCTTTTGAGCTTATCCAGTTGTCAATCCAAATTTTGATACTTTCACATGAAGTAAACTTTTCTCCAGTAAGGTCTGTCTGCATCGTCCGGAATAGGTGGTAATCCGAAGGAGCTATGTCTGGTGAATATGGCGGGTGGGGTTACACTTCCCAGTCCTGTCCCTCTAAATATCTTTTTACGACTTCTGCGGTATGCGGTTTGGCATTGTCATGCTGAAGAACTAATTTGTTATGTCTATTCACCCATTCTGGTCGTTTTTCTTCTATGGCTCGCTTCAAACGCATTAGTTGTCGTCGGTAAACTTCTCCATTAATAGTTTCAGAGGGTTTGAGCAACTCATAATATACAATACCTTTCTGATCCCACCAAATACAGAGCATGACCTTGGCACAGTGAATATTTATTTTTGGCTGTGATGGGCCTGGTTCGCCTGGTTTCACCCAAGCTTTTTTGCGTTTAGGATTTTCGTAGTGTATCCATTTTTCGTCTCCTGTGACTATCCGATGCAAAAATCCTTTTCTTTGCTGTCTTTGAAGCAGCATTTCACAAATGGTTTTCCGACGTTCCATGTCTCTTTCTTTTAAATCATGTGGAACCCAGTCACCGGCTTTTTGAATCATTCCCATCATTTGTAAACGCTTTGCAACAGTTGAACGATCAACATTTAATGCTGCAGCTAATTCTGATTGAGTTTGGCAAGAATCTTCCGCCAATAATGCTTCCAATTCAGCATCTTCAAACTTTTTTGGTGGTTTTCCATGTTCTTTATCCTCAGTACTAAAATCGTTATTTTGAAATCGTCGAAACCATTCCTTGCAAGTTGTATTAGACGGAGCATGCTCACCATAAATCTCCACAAGCAAACGATAAGTTTCCGCTGCAGTATTCTTCGCAATAAAATAATGTAATAACACTTCCCGCAAATGACGTTTATTTGGAATAAAAACCGACATTTTCGAAAAGGTGAAAACAATTGTTGCTTACACTTCAACCAAATATCATAAAATGCGTTAGATAGCTGACATTCAGTACTATCGAATACAAGTATGGTCATTTATTAGTACACGTAAACAATACTAAAAACGACATCTGTTGAGAAAGGGCGGAGTCATATTCACACACCCAATATTTATAATTACTCGGTATTTGGGTAATATGCAATTTGTGATTGTAGTAGAAACCAATTTGTGATAATTTTGTTAGTGCTTTGTATGCAATATTTATTGTTTATTTTGTGTTCATGATAACATGATTATATCAAGAACGAGACCAAATAACCGGCTAGCATTTGCAAGTAGCAATAGTATTATACATACTTACACAGCATGGGAATATTTAATAAAACTGATTCATTCCAAAAAGTATTTTTATTTCATTTATAATTTAATTTACCATGACGTTTTTACTTTGTGCTAATTTCATATCTTCCGATGTCCTCACAACGACCTTGGTATATTCTTGGACGAGGTTATTTAATTCGTCGTAGATCTGAAACAAATTAAACAATAGGTAGTTAAGAACCTGTTCTGATGTTATTACATTTCACAAGTAATTATTACATTCAAGTAAAAAATCTAATCTGTGGATCTGTGGTTAGCGCTCACATTATCTTATCTTGGGCTGTTGGGCGATATGATATGACTTGGAATCAAAATTCAGGGTAAGAATAGTTTATTTACATTAATCTCTCAATCTGAGGATCGCTGATTCATAATGTTCAAATCCAGACTATTTGTTTACAATAAATATAGTCTGAGATCCGGCTGCAAGATACTAAGTTCATAGAATTTTTTTTAATCGATACATATCTAAGTATTGTTTTATTTCAGATGTCCATGGGGAACGGTGACCACTTTCCATCAGGTGGCCTGCTAGCTCGTATGCCCGCTATAACATAAAAAGTAGTTGACCTGTTTTACGTATCCGTTGTCCGTATGATGCGCTAGCTCCACAAGCAGTAGGTCGGCTAGGGCGAGGGGTGAGGCGCGGGGAGCGGCAGTGTGCGGGTAGATGGTGCGCAGCGCGCTCCTCAACGCATCGCAACACGCGGACGCCGCTTCGCAAGCACGCCCGCCGTTCAGAAGGGCACGGATACAGCCGGCCCCGTCTACTTCCTGCGGATATTAATATTGCAAATGTAGCAAAACTTCATTCGAGATAAAATCGCGCCAGGGAAGGGTCGCAAAAGTGAATAAATACAAAATATCTTTAAACCTCAAAAATAAGATGAAATAATTGATGAGAGATGTTATCCACACAGGACTTGCAAAGACTTGGAAACGGGCGATCTTCTCTCCAGGAAACCTTTGGATGGAAGGGATTTATGAGTACGATAAACTATTCAAACAATGAATGATATATACAACATTAACAAGGTTTAAAAGGCATTAATATTTTCAAGGCGATCAGCGTACATAAACGTACATAAATAAGGTGGTTCGCAATCAATACATGGAATTACCTTTCATCCAATCTTATCTAATAATCCATAAATACTGAATCTAATTTTCTCAAATACATGTATGTGAATGTTAATAATGGCAATTGAGACTGTTTTGACAAAATTTTAATATGATATAATTTTTACTACAATAATTACTATTTTTTAAATTTTACATGTAGATCACATGCCAATAATGGCAAAACATGTTCAGATACTATACCTAACCAAATTGTACATCTGTAATACCATGTAATAAGGACTTCAGAATCTGTAAGTACCTATTTACTTAGTGGTATAATTGTAGACTCACCATATATCTCTGCAGGAACCAATGTGGAAGGAATTGTCCGGTGCTAATGGCTCGCTTCGTGACCGTTAGTAACGTGTCTGGATCAGCATCTTTTAAGCTATCAAATAGGCCGGTGAAATCGATGTTATCGCTTTCTAAAAACAAAGTAGATATTATATGTTAAGTTGAACATCTAAACATGATTTATAAATCTTATAAACCAACTTCAATTCTTTCGTCTCTTAATTTTCGCCCCTAGGGATAAAGTTTTGCCGTCAATTTTGTACGGAACCACCTCAGAGGAGAGAGAGAGAGTACTCTCTAAAATAAAATAAAAAATATCATTCATAAAGGTCCATAATTGGCGAAGATATCAGATAACAAACATACCTTCTTCCTTTTTTGGAAGACGGTCGATAAAAAAAACTGATTATCATGTATAATTACGCAATAGTGCTTTCTTAACAGGATCCATTGAATCAGGGTCTTCCTCCCGGAGTTCCGCTGCCAATTCTTCTGGTCCTATCACCTGCAGATACAAATAAGAAGGTTATTGTCTGGTGGCTAGTCTGCCTTCATCCAGACGTTGTTGGCCTTAAGTAATGAAAATTCAATCATAATAAAAATAATAATCATTAGAAATGTTTTATTTTACTCTCAGGATAGTGTGACGTACATGGTGCAAAATGGCCCATTGAGGCTGCTAAAAAAGGCATATGTTGCTTGGGGAGAGAGCGCTGGTTACATTCTTTATAGGAAGTCTCGAAAGTGCCGGTTCAAGTGTACTTTTATTCACGTTAAGCGGTTATTGTGTCAATTATATACAGCACTAGCTTCGCCCGCGGAATCCTTAGGGAAATAATATTAGTGTGATACCTAAAACGGGATTGCCATTAAGTACACAGTGTATCAGTTCTATTATTTTAATGATTGACATCTGACATCGCTTACTGATGTTATTGTATGGAACACAACGCTGCTCCAGTGGTACTGACGCAGTCTTTCAATCTAAAGGGCTTGCCTAAATTCAGGGTTGCACCCACGAGTGCCCATGATTTATGAGGAAATCGGCATGTCTTAAAATCAAAACTTGCCATGACACCTGCTACATAGTGAATCCTAGTATACGGGTACGAATGGGTAAGTTTACTTTTACTATTCGTATTATATGGCTCTGCCTTCCGCGCTATAGGTCGTGGGTTCGATTTCCACTTACGACAAGCATTTGTGTGACGAAAATAAATGTGTCTGGGGGTATATGTGTATTTAAAAAAAAAAACACTATATTTTGTACCAGTTATCTGATTTCAATACTACAAGCTATGCTTGGTTTGGGGCTAGAAGACGCTGTGTGAAACGATATTATTAAGTGTGTGAGCGAGATATGTGTGACCTGCAGGTCTCGTGACTCGGCGGAGCACGCGGGCCGCGCGAGGAAGGCGTGGTCGGCGTGCGCGAGCCGCAGGCAGGTGAGCGCGGCCGCCAGCCAGCGCCGGCGCGCGGGGCGCCCGCCCGCGCCCGCGCCCACCGCCGCGCACCGCGCCGCCCGCTCGTACATCACCGCCGCCGCTGCACAAATGACAAAGTTCACACAGCTGGGTAGGTCAAGAATTATGCGGTATTTTTAATCACCCACTTTCTTTATTCTTTGCTGTTTAGTTTTTTCAAGGCAAGTCATTCTTCACATCACCCCGTTAATCTTGAAATAATACGCATTAATACAAAAAATACTAGTACAATACGTGATAATAAAAACAACAAATGAATATTATGTGTGTTCATACACTCATTCAAAGAATAAAAAGCATTAATGTTAAAAACATTTTTATTGTTTCCTTGAATTTTTAATTTGCAATTTTACAGCAAAGTCGCACTTCAAGGAAACAATAAAAATGTTTTCCAAGCACGATACTAAAGCGCCAAATTTACTCACCCTTTCTGTAATGATGTCGGTTGATGTGTAGCGCGTACAGGAAGTCGTAGTAAGGGTTATGCGTATGCGGTTCGCTCAGTTTCGCTCGCTGCGCTGCGGCGCGCTCCGCTTCGCCTGCTAAAGCGCTGCACGAGACCAAAGCGCCAAGTTCGCCGCGGGCACCTACAGAAGGAAATGACTGTATTAGGTCCTAGTATACATCTATACAAATAAATAAAATTGAAGAGTCTGTTTGTCATTTCAACATAACAGCTTTTCATTTGAAATTATATACGGCAATATAAAAAAATAATTCTTTCTGCCCGTCTGTCTGTTTGTTCCAGCTTATCTCCGAAACGGCTGGACCGATTCTGACGGTACTTATACTGACTTTCATAGCTAATGTTAGAAGGATTCAATTTTTTTTTTACTAGTATTAAAGTAGTTAACTTGGGGTTAAAGTGGGTTTGATTCCCACCCAAAACAAAAACATGTGCCAAAAGCATACATATTTGTTCTGTGTGAATATTTACCAAACTGTACTACTCGTATAGTAAAATATTTATAATATTAGGAGTACAACGGCGGAATCTTATTTGTACTCCTAATATAATATATTCATACATATTTTACAAAAAGGAACTACATATATATTCTAACGGTTGTCTGGTTTCTATAGTTCACACTGCTTAATTTATGTATAGTTTGGGCCCAGATAGCGCGATTCTAAGAGTACTTTCCTACTTGCAACTTGATCCCTCAAAATTTCAAAATGTGTCTTTTATCGTCAAGTATGGTCTGTGATCGAAATGTAAACGTTGTTCACCTAAAGTAGTTAACAAAGTGGAAGCAGCCGCGGCCCGCGCGTGCGCAGCCGGGTTGGCGGCGGCTGCGTTCAGAGCGCGCTGCGTGCGCCCTCCGGCCAGGTGCCACTTGAACACCAGCCATTGGAACATAGCCTGGAAATAAAGCTTCATATAGATCTGCTTGCAATGATAGCAATTAAATAAAAAAGAGACGGGACGACGACGGCACACAGCAGCAGATAACAGCAAAACGACTCTAGTCTTCCCCTACCGAAGTATGGGGAGCCCCAAGTAGCATCGCATTCTGCCTGTCACCCTGAGACATCTTAACGTCTTTATTGCCTGTGCGCCTGTAATTTCACCGGCGTCCACATATTTCCGCAGGAACACTGCAATGCGAGTGCACCACTGCTTGGTGGCGGATTAAGTAGTGGCAATACTTCTCCGGGCTCGACACAAGTGCTATTGTTTCTTGGATTACTATGAGAACTTTCAAATTTCGAAAATTAATGATTTCATAAGGATTCGTTTACCTAGCATAAAATAACGCTTTTCATATACGTCAGATACGTACTGACCGGTTATTGGCTAACAGCCAAACCCTATAATGAACAAAAATTTTATTGGAGATAGGCCACCAAAAATTTTTGTGCTATTTTCCAGTCAACGATGTTGCTATGGCAATCTATATGTAGTAATAAAATATATTAATGAGACATGACTTACTAAATTGGGGTCATCTTTGTCGGCGATACTGATTGCTGTTTCAGCCAGGCGCACTACGCATGCGCCAGCATCGTGGATCTCGAATAGCTTGATAACCTGCAGGTGTGATTTAAGTCGTCAATAATGGGTTGCTTAGTGGCAAATAGCCCTGCCTGAGAAGCGGGGGCTTCGATTCCCGGCCGGGGCATTGTGTGGTGAGCATGAAGTTTGTTCTCGGGTCGTTTGTGTTTTGTGTCCATGCCTTTTGCGACACACGGAATCCTAGTAGAGCGGTATGAGTGGGAAAGATTTTTTTTGACAAATTAATATTACAATTGGAATTTGTAATGCTAATATTGTAGGTTGTATGCAAAGTAATTAAAGTGAACTCATTTGAACTCATTGGTTGGGTCGATAAAGTGCTTATCCGAATATACCAGCCTAGTATATCGATGGGTGTAATAGCGTTTTTATTACAGTTTGCAATTGATGGATTACTGATTATTTAGGGATAATACGGGGCCCGATGCGTTGGAGCGACGAAACCATCAGCATTTTACTACACACTAAAATACTTTATAAAGGTCACGACCCTCAGCAACCGACTGAGCAAAATAAAACTGAAGTCAATTGTTCAATTTTATGTCCTCGTTATGTTTGGAAGTAAGAGACAGAAATAATAAATTTTATTTTACTTTTGTCTTCAAAGTTTATCTTGTTACCTTAAACAAGCAATTATCTTATCTTGTTACTTTAAACGAGCAATTGTTGTAAATATATTTATTAAAAAAAAAGAACAGAGCGAAGCTCGGTCTCCAAGGTACTTATCATATTACTTTAAACGAATAATTTTTGTATATTTATTTCGCGTATCTCGGAAACGGCTGTAATGATTTGCATGAAATTTTGTGTTTTGATAGGGTTTTGCTGTTTAAATTTAATTAATTGTTAATTGTTTTCTTGTAAAAACGGATTGAAAACATTAAAACTAAAGTAGCGATCTACGCTTAATGTTATTATCATTATAGTTACTATCTTACTAATGTTAATGAACTAATTTTTTTAATTGCTTTTCTACAAGAAATGCCATCCATATCGTTAAAGCAGTTTCCGAGATACGCGAAATAAATAAATATACAGAAATTGCTCGTTTAAAGTAATAATAATAAAATGTAAAACAGATATTAAATATTCATCATTTAATTCAAAATCTAACTTCGATTCATTGAAATATCAATTAATTCGTCAAATAAATAAGAGGATTAGGGTCCTACCTTCATGTAATACAAAACTAGCGCTTGATGCTGCGTCAGTCTGGCGTCGGGAGCAGCGACCAATTGTCGCAAGAATGGCTCAGTGCTGACGCCTTTAGCCGCCTTGCAGAATGCGGTGTAAGCGTTCTCAGCATCATCCAGGTCTAGGAGTGCCAAACCGAGGATGAACTGTCCTGTAGACGGAATTAAGACAAATTTAAAAAGAATTATCACAATTCTATATACCTTTATAAAGGCACGTAAGCCGAACGACTTGGAAGAAGGATACGGATTGATTTGTACAGGAAACAGCAAATACGGAAGGTTCATCATAATTCAATGCTAGCAATTAGCATGTCTTCCTTGTAAAATTGATATGCTTTGGATTTACTGCAACATATTCTGCTTGTTTTCGTGTCAATGACTTATTTACTCAAAAGATGAAATTGGCGGGGGTAAGGTATTTCTCGAATTAACCTGTGCAAAAATTGGCTGTACAAAAAAATATGTAGACGACATACATTTACATATACATTTTCCTCTTCGCCAAAATGCAAATTATAAAACAGAATAATTAATAGTACAAAGGCTTATTCAGGGACTATATACTAAGAAATGGTGAAGTAGTGATGGTGTAATTTTTCAAGAATATGATGGAATAATTTATCGATGTTGTAATGGTTACCTTACAATATTAATACAAGTACACTTAGCTAGTCCCCGAACATCGCACTTGATCGAAGTAATAAGATTCACGTGAATCACGTTCATATTGAAACTCACGTGAGCAGGAGTTCCATTCGCACCACGGCTCCAACATGAGGACATAGCTTTGCACGAGCCTAGGCTGGTTGATGCTAGCCAGCCACCACCCGAACTCGAACCCCCCACTCACCGCCCATCTAAATACTTATATAGGATTTCTTATCATCATATAAATGTGTTTCTTATATTGCAACTGAATTTTAAATAAATTTTCCTATAGCAATGACCAAAAATTCCGATTTAGAGATGGTTAGACATTTGTTATGTAAACAAAGTCCTATATTGCAACTGAATTTTATATCAATTTTCCTAAAGTAATGACCAAATGTGTGTAAAACTTATGGATGATTTGGGTTGCTAATTATGCTATTAAACAAGAGTTCGTCTCTCCAAGGTCTTGATCTTGGATCACAACCATCTGATTGTAGCTTGTAAAGGATACAGTTGATGCGAAAGATGGTAAGCTAGCAGCGGCAACGCCTGATGCCAGGCGGTGGGGGCGCGAGCGGCCGCCAAGTGGGCCCTAGCCCGGGAGCCCCCAGCGCCCCTCGCGTACCCTTGAACTACGCCCTCCGCGCTACACAGCGACGGTGTGTTTGTGTCTGCGCCCAAGGATGACAACTTCAGTCTGAACGCTTCACTGGAGCCCGATGTCCTGATACAACAAACACTTATTAACACATGAGGCATTATTTCTGCACTTATAGAGACCCATAGAGATGGCGCACTCGCCTAGCGATGATATCTCAGCCTTCAGATGACAGCGTGGTGGTTTCACTGGCAAGAAGTATATTTATCCTTAGAAAAAAATTGTCTGGGGTAGCGTTCCAGATATTGCTTGAAACAAGTCACACCTGACAAAGAACCCTCTCTGCGATGATAGCAGTTTAAGTTAGTGCTCAGCGCTGAAGCTGTCAGCTGCAGAACAAACGGGCAGCAAAGTAACTCGCAGTTCACTGAGTGGACAAACATGACAGATCATATAAGTGAAGACAATTTTGACAGCGCCGGTGAAGGCACTCGTTGATTCGCTGATCCGCAATTTCGCTAACTCGAACGAGTTCCTCTAGACTCCAAAATATAGAACAGGAAAAAAATCAAAGGTAGAAACTCACGGGCGATGTAACAAGGCGGCGCGCAGCCACAGTAACGCGCGGTACGCTTGCCAGTGCACCGCGCAGTGGCCGGCGCCCGGGACTCCGCCCGCGCCCCGCCACACTCCCAGAGCAGCTAGCGCGCCGCGGACCACGCGACATCTGTCAATATCATATATTACTTCAAAACAAAATTAAATTACGTTTTTAATAATATAGAATTAGAAATTTATTTTCAATTACACTGACAGTCAACATTACAAAAATACATTATGAAAGGAATACATTATGAATACATTATAATTATATACAATACAATAATATTTATTTTTATTTTTACTACCAAAAGAGCTGTGAGGCCAGTTTTAGTGTGGTAATAACGTTAGAGTAGTGTTTAAGTACTAATTTTAACATGTCAGATCCTTTTCCACCTTTTCCATTTCAAGCGGCACTTGGTACCTTTGTGCTTGAATTCAATAAACTTACCTCATTTCGGCCATTTGTCGAATCGACTCCGTGATAACGGCTACTCCCAAATCGCTAGCAAACAGACTATCGTATTCGCAAGCATCATCATCATCGTCATCTGTAAAAAGACATGATTCTGTAACACGGTCACAAATTCTTTCAGATTTGTATTTTTTTTTATTTGATGGCATTGATGTTAGAAGCCGACAGTCCATGTTAAACGGTTACTGCCACCCTTTAACAAGAGCAAAAGGATTCAGGTCAGAGGAGGTATTAACAAAAAAAAAATTTTTGGTCGTGGTTGGATAAATCAATTTAGGAGCGGCAGTCACGACAAATAAAAATTGCTCCAAAGATGGATAACTTTTATCTTATTGTGGAAGCATGAATAGCCCTCTTAGGCTTGTAAGCAACTTACGCTTTGCTATCTCTGGCACGTCCAATCTGAGCGCGTCATTCAATTCCAATACAGCATTCTGCAAATCCTGGATTGGTTCCAGGATCGACTTCAGTTCGTCGATTTGTTGAGGCGTTAAAGTCTGCAAAGGTTAATTTTATACAAAACTTCATTAGAATCCCTGATTTTACTTCTAGTAAATTTAGAAGTAAGACTAAAAGTTTTAAGCTGCGGCACCCTAGATTGTCTTTATTTTAGCGTTGAATACCACTACATGTTCTAACAGTCGCCTAGATCATGTCATTCTGAAAACTAAATATGCTGTTTAATTGCTATAATACTAGACTTCTATCACATACCATGAATCAGTATTATGTGTTATTAAAAATAAACCCAAAAATATCTGCCACTAAAACAAATTGGCAAACAGATGTTGGTAGTGTAGTGGCATTAAGCAATGAATGTGAGTTTTCCTTGATTTATAAATTAGATGAAACAAATACACCTATTAACTTATTTGTATCACATCTCCAAAACATTATTCATCTGAATACAGATTTCTCACTGTCACATCCAAGAATAGGCTCCTGAAACCATGGATGTCTCTAGGCCTTGATAAGGGAATCCGTTTAAAATATAAGACAAGAAAGATCGATGTTTTTTGTAATGACTTCATGCCACCGCTCCAACTTTCATCCCATACGTGTGTGTAAGGTGGCAGTTACCGGTCGGTTGTCCGGCGGCGACATGAGCAGGTGCAGCAGGCGCGGCAGCAGGCGGTGCTGCGGCGCCGAGCACGCGAACAGCCGCCGCTCCAGCTCACCCGCGCCCCCCGCTCCGCCCGCGCGCTCCCACCGCGCGCCCGCCACCACCACGCGGACCGCTTCCGGCGACAGCTCGCCCACCTCGCCGGCCCCTATACATAACCACAATTGTTTACCAAAAAGAGGTTTGCTACTATAACACTGTATTTTAACAGTAACAGGCTTTTTATGGAACGTTGTTATTACATCATTGTATTAGGACGTGATCTTCCTTAGCATATTATTGTTGGACCGACTCGTCTGCTGAGCCTTATTGTAAGTTCAGGTCGAGCAGAAGGCGCACCAGATATGAAGTTGAGATAGGCAGAGGGTATCTCTGCCTATCTTAACTTCATCGCGTCCAATGACAACATAAAAATGTGGAGAACACACTAATTACTATAACTAAGTTTTTTTTATACGGTTGTTGTTTCGAACAAGTATAATTTATTACCCACCAGAGTCCAATAAAGACAGATCAGGAGACAGCATCATTCTTTCGAGCGGTTCCAATTCACATATAAGTGATATGCCGGCGCGACGCACCACCGCGCACCACCATCCGTTCTCAGAATCATAACCCTTCGAATAAAAAATATAGTTAGTATTCCAAGGAAAAGCCACAGAAAAGAAGTAAAAGCTATGATTTGGCTAATGTATTTTTACCTCTTTGGAGACCATGAGTCCTAGTGGTTTCTGTAAACTTTCCATGTACTGCATGCACCAACTGTACAGTTCTGACCAGCATCTAATGAAAGGTATTCAGCATTAAAACTACTTTTTTCAAAGTGACAGGGGAGAAATAGTGGGCATTATCGCGAGTCACTGCGTGCTAGACTATCATATATTCAAACTAGGGGTAACCGACAGTGGATAGTGCCGGGTATGCTAGATGGAAGAGGAGATAGTGGAGCATATCGTCATCAACTGTTCAGACATAGTCTTCTCTTGTAGACAAAATGAAGCACTATGACACGCCTTCAAAAGCTGATTGCTTCTGATTCCTCACTTCAGACGCTCAGACAAATACAGATAGAGTATGGTCCCCACAAAGTATTATATTATATAATACGTTGCTCCATTAAGTAAAGAAAGATATACAAACAACAAACGAACTTTTTCGCTTTACTAATACTCTTAATATAATAATCATCAATTAATAATCATTTATTCGCACAAAAACATACATATTAACATTAACACACTTAAATTTTGATGTAACATTGGTATATGGAATAATGGTAATTATTTAAAATAGTATAATTTAAGTGGTCATGGGTGATTGCTAGCCCCCACACTAGGATTCCCTGTGTTGTGGGCTGCTAGCCTCTTCCTTGTTATACATTAAATTATAATGAATATAATACAAAAAAATTAACTGTGCCCTGCCCAGACCCAATTATAAATTAGGAACTACACAAAAGTGTAACAAAGATAGGCACTTATAGTATATTATATAGTATATTCGACTTACTTGTGCATGAGATGTGCTTGGTCCGGCGATGCGGTCCGCGCGGTGAGCTGTCTGAGGCGCGCTTGGACAGCATTCATTGCAGAATCTCCAAGGTCAATGTCATTGCTCAACTCGTTGCTGCCCCATGTTCGATTGTAAATCTATAAGTATAAAATAGCTATGAAAAAAGTGATAGACATATCTACTAAGTAATCCAGCTTAAGGGGTCTCGTATGCCGAAGAATCAAGAACTGTTGGGATAGAAAACTTCTGGAGTTGAAATCGCGAGTGAAAGGCCCCTTTGCAACGTTAAATCTCAACCTAAATCCCACCTTTGTTAGTCGAAAACTACTAAGGAAAATTGCAAATATTTCACAGGATACATCGGTCTTAAGAACTCACCGCAAGTGCTTTTCTTATGACTGCTGGAGGGAATAATGCCGGAGCGAGTAATCTGTCGCGATATTGTTGGTGGTTGCTCAGTTGCGGCAGCGGCGGGGGGCCTTCCCGAGTCGCCACCGCGCGCCACATCGCCTCTGCTCCTACAGCACTACCTAGAACGAATATTTAATTAAACCAATTGTGTTCCTTTATTTTTGTTGTAATTTTTTGTAGTAGCAGTAATTTGTGTATTTGCCTATCCTCTGCCTATTGTAATAAAAACAAAACAGTTAAAACGTGTTGTGCCTAAACTATATCCAGGGTAATCTATGAGGAGCCAGTTAGGTTCCAAGAAGCATGGTTTCACAATTCAATAAAGATTCGATGCATCTTTTTACTCACTTGTTATAATTGTGTCTCCGTCAGGTTGACTCCACAAGGCCCAAATCACATTACTTCCATCTCCATAGCCAATCGTGTAATCCAGAAGATCAAGCTTAAATGAGAAATATAAAATTATGAGCACAGGAGATAATATTAATATAATTTGAGGGTGGTATTATTATCAGTAGTGGTGTCCCGCGCCAAAGTGTGGTAGTAATTGTATTTTTTATTATTTCTTATGATATTTGATAAAGTAACGCAGTTCAATTGAAAAATGAGACCCACAAATGTTGTAGGCCAAGAAATAGCAGATCCTAAGCCTAATACTGAGTTAAGCCTTCGTGTATAGTACCCTATTAATAAAATGTAATATTTGTTACCTGGGGTCCAAAAATACGGCTAATGTGGGAGAATTTCACTAAGCCGGCACCGCCGTCGTGCATCTTCATAACGACAAATTCACATTCATTTGGGAAGGACAGGTACGCCACCAGTATGACGCTTCCATCAGCTCCCATCGTCTTTTGAAGCATGTGGCCGTGAGCTGGAATTGTTTACGTATTAGGTAATTAATACAAGAATATTTTAAAACCTCCGAGTTTGTTTTGCGACATATTTTTAAAGTTATTTAAATTGCATGTTTACTTAAAAATCATGCTGTAAGCTGCAAAAATTATAAAAACTTCAATTAAAGTAATCAAACAGCTGCACCGATTTCCACCAATACAGTAAGGAACCATCTTATAAATTGTAAAAATAAATCCTCCTTGAAATCTGAAGGAATTTTGAAATTTGGGGACACAGTAAAAATTGCCGATTCTAATTTAGAAGTGTGCACCAAGCAATCTTAAAACGTGACGTTGACTGCCCGGTGGGAATTGGAATAAATAATAATAATAAAAATGATCATCGACATTTCACACAGAGCCACCTAGCCCCGAACTAAGCATAACTTGTATAATGGGAACTAAATAACTGATAGAAAACTTAAATATTACTTTTTTATTGTAAATACATACATAAAATAAAACATACTTAAAGTAACACCCAGCCACAGAACAACATTTAAGTTTGTCACACAAATGCTTGTGTGTGAGAATCCAATCCACAAAAAGGGAAAGCTACTACCAACTGAGCTATGAAGCCGTATGGCTAGGGTAAAGCCAACGTTGCGGGTTAAATACCATTCCGTTTGTACCTATGACGCCTTAAGGCGACCACAGGCAGACAGTTTTATACATACGAGGTGGTCGCGGCCTGACTACAGTCCCGGAGAGCGGTGCGGATACAGCGACCGGTGCGCCGCCCTCGTCGATGCCCCACGCGCGAAGACATGTGTCCCCGCACACTGCTATAGCCAGCCCACTGGACAGCACTACGCCATACGTTTCTATGCCGTCGGCGCTTTTGCCTCTGTGTAAACAATATAATGGATTCAGGCTCTCTATATACATATATATATATATATATATATACATACTAGCTGACCCGGCCACGCGTTGCTGTGGCTAACGTTTTTGTAATTGTGACTGTCAAAGAATAGACAAATAATTTGCAATAAAATAATATTGCGATCATAAATTGAGATGTGAGCTATCCTATCTTTCAAGTTGAATCAAATTGCACACGGTGTACAAATTTGATTAAAATCGGTTAAGTAGTTTAGGAGTCCATCGCGGACAAACATCGTGACACGTAATTTATATATATTAAGATATAATTTCGAATATATATATAGATAGAGCAAAGAAAAGATGCACATGTATGTGCTAGGATAGTAGTTAAAGTTAACAACCTCAGTGCCCCAGTAATGCCTGATAGGAATCTAGGCACAGTGGACTCCCTCTTCAGTAGTGTTGTGACAGCCGAGCCCGCAACTGGCAACTTCACTAGCAAGACGCCACCTTCTCCGCTGTGGCCGAATGCAAGCGCAAACACGGCTTCGCCGTTTTCACGGAGTAAGGATGCACATGTATGGGCCACCCCAGCATCTAAAACCGACATTGTTAATGTACTCATATGATCCACCCATATTGACAAATTTCAAGTTAAATAATTAATAATACCTCTTAAGAACTTTACCAAATATGAGATTACATATATTAAAAGGAATGAGGTACTGACTATTAATAACTTAGACAATGAAAAGCAAATTTATTATTATTCTTCATACACAGAAAGCTTTTTTGTTGTTGTATATGTGATATTATAAAAATAGTGTTATGCATTGCTGAAGTAACATTAAAAAAACAATAAATATATTTTGCCTTTCTATCTTTTTACTTTTTGTAAGAGCAAAAGACAAATACAGAAATAATAAACAAAAATCCACAAAATCATTTGAGAATGAAACTTAAAATAGTGAAAGTTCACTATTTGTAGAAACATACCAGAATTAGTTGAAACCATTTTATAAATAATAAACTTCAATACTTACTTGAACTTGAATACTGATTAAGAATATAATAGTTGTTTGGATTGTTTACAGAGCTTGTGTCTTGGAATATTGATGGGGATGTGCTGCTTAGTGATCCAAATGTTGACTGAAAAAATAACTAGTATTAGAGGGTTTGTAATGTCAAAGTAACAGCTTTTTACTAAATGTAACTGATATTGACAGGACTTGCACAGGCAGATAGGCAATGTTTTAAGGAATAATTTAGGATACTTTTATATCTGCAAATAATTGCTAAATTCCATGCGGAATCATTTGAATATATAAAATTTAATAAAATAGGGGTTAGTGATTTGGAGGCACATTATACTAAAATTTTACTGAGTGGCATCATCTCTATTCTTTCTAAAAATACTGCTTCTCTCTATTACTTCATATAGATGGAGATGTATGCCTTTTAGTTTAGTTTTAGTTGGGTCAGACATGAACAGAATTGGTACCAGGAATCATGTTAAGACAAGATTTATGCTTATATTTTAGCTTTATCATCATAATTTTATATCATTACCTTTTTATCTAATGTGGATGGATGTGGGAATATTAGTCTATGAACTGAAGAAACTGTTGCCACTAATATCACCACATGATGGGACACATTTCTTTCAAATATTGTAATATTGTTGAGTGGAGGGGTTCCAGGAGCTACTTTACATCTCAAGTTTGCTCCCGACAAATTTAGATCCAATGAAGCTTCCAATAATTCTATCGCATCTGAAGTTGTTTGCCTGAAAAAATTAACAAAGTTTCAAAAGGTGATGAAACATTAGTTTGGTTAGAGATGAAATCCATAGACATAGCTCATAAGTAACAGTTATAAGCCTATAGGAATATATTTGGTTAAATGAAACAATGCTGGCCAGCTAGTGTCAGTTTTTCATGCACATCATGTAAATTTTTCTATAATTAAATTATTTATATTGAAGGATTTAAATGACCAATAATGTTAAGCAATCAGTCAGGATCTCATTTAGTAAATGGTGAAGCATATTTCTGCATGTGTATAAGCAATATTAGTCTGGGTCTTACCAATAAATAAAACGATTCCTTGAGTAAAATTTTTTTGAATCTTTGTACCAGTAACCACCCGCCTTTGGTGGAAGTTTGATGTCTTGCAAAGTACTGTGGGTCCCACCTAAAATTGAACAACAAATCATTAACGCTATGGGTTGTTTGGAATTATATATGTAATAATTAAATCTTTTATCCAGCATATTACCAGTATTCAATACGATCTCTTTCCATTTTTCAGGAACATTATGATTTGGCGCTATTTCCTTGAAGGTTACTGGCATGGCATCTAAAAATTCCATGGTGTATCGAGCTTAAAAAAAGCCGTAAACGAGACAGTGATTGAATTTAGTAAATTTTGTTAAATTCCACGAAATATTAAAATGTAGTTAACCAATATGCTAAAAACCAATATTATCCAAATATGCACAAGTACACAAACAAATACCACAGACAAACAAGCCGGCTAAATTAAATACCCCCGTGAATTGGGCCGCCAGTGCCGTCCACAGATTAAATATATACATAGATAGATGACTCTATTATTAGTCCATTCTTCATTATCCAAGCCTGAACTTTTTTGACGTTTCTTGTAGCCATCGGGGCCTTCGAATCAGCTGTATTTTGTATAAAGTACGTCTGTTATCTTAATCATCAACTATAATTAAGATTGTAAACGCACTTTATTAGACTAGGTGCCGTTATGAAATGGCACTGAACGAGCGGAATCAGCATACCATAGAGTAAAGTAACGAAGTAACGTAATTCTGTTTTTTTTTTTATTATTATACTATGTTATCTGTGATGGGGTCATTCATGGTGTACGCGATTATTTGCTAATTTTAGTGTTTTTCTATATTTTTCCTTATAAATATGAAAATTAATCAATTATCATATCGTGAATGTACTGCAAATCTAATCCAGTGAATATACATAACGCAAACATAATATGATATTGTGATATTTTGTTGCAAAATATATTCAAAAGGTAAGAACCAAAGATGCATTGATTTTTATTAAATTTCTTTTTTGCAATTTGTAGTACAACTAACAAGTTAAAAAACTGGGCAAGTTTTACAAGTAGAATAAAATCATCCCAAACAGTTGCTCCTAATGTAAGTTTACTTCAAGTCATGTCATGTAAGTCTAATTTGCAATATTTGGTGTTTTAAAAATATATTAGTGGAAAATAGTGTACACATTTGCGGATATTTATCTATATTCTACCTGACTATAATTTCTAAAAACTCTAAAAACAGTCAGCCTAGCCGACTGAAGCCTTCATTTAATAATTTAAATTATGGTAAAATTGTACTCTTCACCACTAATGGAAACTATTATATATACATGTGAACCTATTAGTTTTATATCCATTTATAATCACTTATTCTCTGTATAATATTATGTAATATTCTATACTAATAAAAATAATTGGTTGGGTTCATAGTACAAAACTAGTTGTTGAATAATGAATACCAGAAAGGGAGTATTATGCCTAATTATTTATTATTATATTATTAGTTCCAGCCTTCTGCAACAAATATTCAAGGTCATAATAAATTGCTCTTTCATTCCATGCATGCCAAGTTTCACACACACAATTTGACCATACCCAGAACATTCTTGTTGCTAAAGCCATACTATACAATACATTCTAATTGTTTTGATAAATAATTATTAAACAAGTAGTTTTGTATCAGCGCGGTGGCGGGGTGCGAGTCGGGGGCGGGCGCGGCGGGGTCGGGGGGCGCGCGTCCGGCGGACACCATCCGCCGCGTCAAGGTGAAGATGTCTTCCGTGTCGGCCCAAGGAGTCGTCGAGCGCGCCTCGGCCGAACTCTCGCGGCGAATAACCGGCCTCGGGCTGCGCGGCCGCAAGCGATCGCCCGGCGTCGTCGAACGCGTCGCTAACGCTCTTTGCGGCCCCGCGGCCGCTGCCGCCGCCCCTCGCGTCCCTCGCCGTCGACGTCCTTCCCCCCGACCCCTCGTCTGGAACCAGTTCATCCTGGAGGAGCGATTCCTCGAAAAATTCTTTCTCTATTTTAATGCCAACGACCGGAGAACACTCGCTCAAGTCTGCACGCGATGGCGCGATATCCTATACTCCTCGCCGCGGTGGTGGAACGGTCTCATCGCGGTTGTCGACTGTCGAGAGATGCGATCCACGTCCGGTTGCTGCGTGCAGAGGTTCTACAACTCTCTCATCAGGAGAGGTATCCGCGGAGTGGCGCTAGTTTCGGGGTCAGACGATGATATAACCGAGTTCATACGGCAATTCCCTCTATCGGCGCACCACCTTCACGCAATCGGGTTAAAAGGTTGCACCATAACTGACCGGGGATTGGAAGCGATACTAGATCATTTACAGGTTTGTAATTATATTTTTTAATACATGTATCTCCTAGCACATCAAAAAATACTGCTATAAACTAATTCCTCATTTTAGGTACTCTTTGAGCTTGAACTAACCGGATGCAATGAAATAACAGAGGCGGGTCTATGGGCATGTCTAACCCCACGAATTGTCTCACTCACGCTTACTGACTGCATTAACATTGCTGATGAAGCTGTGAGTATAATCTTCATTAACCATGATAGAATACAAGTATCAGATAGGTATCTAAATAAAGTTTATTTGCAGGTGGGCGCAGTAGCTCAGTTGCTTCCGTCGCTTTACGAGTTCTCTCTCCAAGCGTACCACGTGACAGACGCCGCTCTTGGATATTTCTCTCCGAAGCAGAGCTCTTCGCTTAGTGTTTTACGGTTGCACAGTTGTTGGGAGCTGACAAACCACGGCGTCGTGAATATAGGTAAGTTTTACTTTTGCAATTGACCTTTGGTGGGATAACGGTGTCAATAATTCCAAACGAGCTGCGCCCCGCGGTGGTACCTGTGGTTTTCCGGTATCAAAAGTATGTGTTAATCTAGGATATAAGCTATCCTAGTAACAAATTTCATCCAAATCCGTTGAGCTGTTCGAGCGTGAAGGACTTACAAATATATACTAAAATCTTTCGCATTTATGATATTAGTATGATGCTTTTTACATATTGAAATGTCATATGGAATGCTTGCTCATACCTGTTGTCCTTCCTTACATAATATAAAATAAAATCGTTCCCGCCGTTCGTACCTTGAGATCTTTTCAACTACGCAATGTATTTTAATGCAGTTTTCAATAGATAAAGTGGTTCAAGAGGAAGGTTGATATGTAATACTAGCAACTCACTCCAGCTTAACACGGGTAGTTTCCGATGCTCTACTAACCGTGCGAAGCCGGGGCGGGTCGCTAGTAAATTTATAACCGAAAGTTGGAAATATCACGGCCAGAACCATAACTTGATCAATAATACTCTAATTGAAGTTTTCCGTGCAGCTGCAACAATTATAATGTATGTTTACTGACGCGATCTTTTGCTGAAACTGTAAAGGGCAAACGGTTCCGGCGCTTAAAATAAACCATATTATCGATCTTGTACAAATAGAGATCCCAGGCGGCAGGGAAACGCGTGGGTGGCTCTTGCGAATTATATTCATTTGATCCCATGTAGGTAGGTCTCGCAATTTATTTTTAACAGGCTCATCGTTTATTGAAGATGAGAGGAAAATAGACTTAATTAGACACAATGTTTCCACTCAGCCAGTTTCATATTTGTATAGGTTACTGATGAAGCTTATACGAGTATTATATGGGTGAACTTTATATCTAATTATTTTATATGCTCGCGAGTATTCATATCTTATCGAATCACGGATTCTATCAAAATAAAATAACGAAAGGAACCGTACTGACCATGTGTAGGAATGGAAACTTCGTTCGCTTCTGGAAACGTAAATATAAGAATGTAGGTTTCATAGAACTAGGAAAAATATAGCTTTAGCAAGTTTTTTTTTTTATTGAAAAATTATAAGGTTAGTACAAAATAAAACTATAAAACACTCAAAAAGCCTTAACGGGTTTGTCCTGAGTGCATACAATCCTCTAAACAATAAAAAAGCCAAGCCAAAGGAAAGACGCAATCCACCTGCCTCTCCGGAAATAGGCTATAATTCAATTTTTTTTTCCAGGTGATACTCATTCCATTATAAACGAATATAAACGAATATGAAATATATTTACAGATGTATTAAAAGGTTTTATTTTTACAGTTCACTCCCTACCGAATCTAACGGTGCTATCGCTCAGCGGTTGCAGCAAGGTGACGGACGAAGGCGTGGAACTCTTGGCTGAGAATCTACCGCGGCTGCGGAGCCTCGACTTGAGCTGGTGCCCGCGCGTCACAGATAACGCGTTAGAGTACATCGCGTGCGATCTGAATCATCTTGAAGAGCTCACACTGGACAGGTATAGCTTAGTTATAAATGGCGGTTCTATCATACAGCTAGGTCACAGAAGAAAGACTCTGTGCTGAGAATCGCAATTAACGTACTGTAGTGTATAGTTTCATACGAATCATCATAAAGAGCTCGCATTTTCCTGGTCGATACGTATAATCTTAGGACTGATGCAGATCTGGTGAGGCACAAGTCAGGGCATTTTTCATTTGTAGTTTTCGTAGTGGCAAATTTTTATTTCTTCTTTTTTCGTGTCGATTTAATAAAACTTCATTATTATAGCCTTCGCCCAAAATGTCACTACTTCAATCGAACCACTGGGCTTTAGGCAAATTCGGCACTCACGGCAAGTTTGACATGGTCTACTACATATTTTCATAAAAAATGTTGCATTCTTAAAAACAGTTTTGATCCTTATTATTGTAAAACATGTAATTTCCATTTCCAAATTTTCCAAGATCAAAAATTAATAAACACAACTGCTACGATCCCTTTTTCAGTCACTGATATTAAGTGTTTATCTCCGCCCATAAAAGCAGCAATACGACTTAGGTACTCCTCGGCCGAAATTTAATAAGACTCAAGTCGCACCTCGTTGCGCCCGGCACCCGAGACGGGGATGTTACGTCTAATGCGCATGTGATTTCAGCGGAACACAGCAGCGCAAGTGCACCACTTGGCGGCAGATTACCAGGCGTTAGAGGCAATACTTCTCCGGGCGAACTTTGCACAAGTACTTCTGCTACTTTCTTTATTGACCGAATCCCATGATTGTCCGCAGATGTGTGCACATAACAGATATAGGCGTGGGCTACATCAGCACTATGCAATCGCTGGTCGCGTTGTTTCTTCGCTGGTGCTCTCAGCTCCGTGACTTCGGCGTTCAACATCTATGCGGGATGCGATCTCTACAACTATTGTCTTTAGCTGGTTCGTATACAAAAAGATGGTTCGTATACTTTAAGTAAAGACACTCGCTGAATTGCCCGTCAGTTCTTTGCGTAACGAAAGGTTAATCTATTTTTAAAATTCAGCGTCAATCTAGGATGCGATCTCTGCAACTATTGTTAGGGTTGGACCAGACGTAAACTTAACAAATAAGATTAGCTTAAACATGAAAACTGACTGTAATTTGACATATTTGTGTGCATGTAATGTGCCTGGGGAGTTCCTGTGACACGTTATATGCTCACGAATATGTGTACATGTATGTGTAAAATTTTACGTGTACAAATGATACTTGAGATCTAAAGGAATAAATGAGTTTGACTTTGAGCTAGTTCGTATCTTTATGAATTTTTCAATAGTTAGTGGATAAAAAAAAGCCACTACAAAAAGATGCACTCGCTACAATTCAGCGAGTGTGTTACGACATGCTGAATTTCCCGTCAGCTCTTTATGTAACGTAAGTATTTTTTTCCGATTGAACAGCGCAAATACGAGATAATATGAATGTAACAAAGGTGTATGCATGTTTATCACACAAGTGTATTTTTTTTTTTAATATATTAGTACAGTGACCAGCCAGTATTTCAATTCAATCTCGCCTAGTACAAATATGTAACATGCTAATGTAAATAACAACGTAACATAACAATGTAACATGCTTGAGAACCATGATTTGTCTTTTAACAGGCTGTCCCCTCCTGACATCCGGCGGGCTCTCAAGCCTGATCCAACTGAGGCAGCTGCGCGAGTTGGAGCTTACCAACTGTCCCGGCGCGTCGCCCGAACTCTATGACTATCTGCACGAACACTTGCCGAGATGCCTCATTATAGAATAAGGTACTCGTTGTAACAACTCTATGACATTTTCTTAATAGAATGCGACCACAAATTAAAAACGTACGGTTTGCCGCGTAGTTCGCGCTAAAACGGCGCATGCACACAAACATACGCCTTTGTCTCTGTGTGTGCGCCATTTCCGTGTGTCGTTCGCGGCCGGCTTGCTGTACCCAAATAATTTGTGACGCGTAAATTCGCAAATTCGAGCGAATTTTGTTGGTACGTTCCCTCGATCAAACGTACATAGTACAGGTGTAAAAATATTCGCGAAAATTTCAATAAGAATATCTATTTGGTACAGGTTGAGCTACTCTCGTCGATTAGGATCGAGATTGTAATCGGAGCTGCCAATGACATTTTGCAAACACGCTACTCTTTAGAAAAATGTACTAAATGTACCTTAGACGTTCTTACTTTAGTACTAGCTCTTCTCTGCGCAGCTTTGTCCGTGTTAATAAAACGCGAGCTATACCTATTCATAAAAGTTCTACCACTAGGTACTTGTGTAGAAAGTATACAGCTTCAAGGATTATTGTGACATTGTCACCCTTTGCCGAATTTCATAACTATAACCAAATATTTAATTATTGGGACATGCTCTCCTCGTTCTACATGGGAAACCATCATTGATCCGATGGTTCTTACTTGGTCTACACAATGTAACTTACTCTTAACAGTGTAAGAATCTCTTTAAAATAATTAAGTCTCCTATTTTAAATTATTGTATAACATAATAAAATATTCATATATAGGTTTTCCAATATCCATTTTTAAAAGGAAGAAGAGAAGTAATTGGGCTTCCTGTCGCAAGATTATAAACGATATACTTTTTTAATTCATGTTCCAATATCAACTACAGCGACAAAACGCGGATACGATTTCAATTCTGATCACGTAGAGTAGTCATGTACCTACTGATCACGAGTACGAACAAATATCGTGCGAATTTGCGATTGCATAATCGCGTACGTTCTATTAAGACGATTCTTATAGGTCAGTACACGCTAGCACAGCCGCTGGATCAATGCGCATGGGATGAACGTATTTAGTTAGATCAATTGATACTACAATACTCCATTAAAAGAAAAAATACAGTTTTCCGAATATGTAATAGCGTAAACATCGATTATTCGAATAGATGTTGCAGACCCTTGTGCATTGGATCAGCGACTGGAGCCCACATGTACAAGGGCCATATTTGACGATACATGCATACCAAGCGACCTAATTTGAAGGTTGCGCTCGGGCGTTTTTAATCGGACTGATATATTGAAATTAAATATTTATCGTAATATACATTGATGATTCATACTGAAGCGATATGGGTCTTCCTATAGGCCATATTTATTTTATTTTATTAAACACTCTTTGGATACATACTTGGAGATCAGTGCTATAATTAATTATGGATGATGATAAAGAACGCATTATTTAGCTGACAATTTTGACGATTTATCTGTGCAATCTGGCTCGTGGTAATCTTAAAGGAATAGTGCGTATCACCAGACATGATTCTAGATACACACGAATTCGTATTTATAAAAGGTTTTTTATTTTTTTAATACCAAGATTTTTTATTGAGAAATGCCACTCCAAGGGCATAAAATAAGCAAGTGATGGTCTTTAGTCGGTTTATTTGATAAAATCAGTCAATTATATTCACACAAATTATACAATTTATTATATAATTATGCAAGTAAGGTTGACATCTGCCAACACAGAATAACAGCAAAATAACCTAGGTTAGTTCTCGACAAGTGTAGACGGAAATTATTTAGTCTTACGAATAAATTCGTTCTTTCATTGTTTAAAAATTTTAGCTCCATATTATAAAACCTAATATATTGATTGATATCTTGAAAATGTATAGTTCTGAATTAAAATATGTACCTTACAATACAAGTCCGGTTAAAAGCGCTGAAGCGCGCAACCTTGCTGTTTCAGTACTTTCGGCGAACTCTGCTATTCGAACCGCAGCCCATTCCGTCCAAAAGCGGTTATTTCTACTTTTAAAAATAGATGTACGTTTCTGGGTGCTGTATCGTCAGGGTTGTTTATGCTCGGTCATTATAATCTCATTGTTTTATGTTCGACAAATATATGAATGATCAAAAGTTTATATAATTAAGTCAATAAACGTCCTGTAAGGCAAATTTGTGAACAATAATAGGAAATATATCCGAAAATCTGAGAGTATAAAAGGAAGAGTACTTATTCTCTATAATTATATATTCTGTAAATATAGTCACTTTCTGCGTTTCTTTACCTACAACGGTAAATTTTGCTTTCACTAGGTGAACCTCTACTGTATATAAAAACTCATTATGTCATTTTCAATTTAGGCCTTGTAAGATCTGTCGAAACCCGCAGTGCATTACAGACAGTACATTGTTGACTTTTCTGGCGTCGTAATAATGTCCAAAATAAATCACCAGAAACGTTCCGCATGGTGGATTAAGCCGTCACGAGCTTGCGTGAAAAATTATAAATTTTTGACATGATTTCGCTAGCTAGAAAGTCGATAATCCTTGGCTCCGATCCCACAGATCTAAACAAGGCCTTTACTCGAGATGGACGAACGATTGTATTGTGGATATCTATGCAATACTAAATAGCCTTCCTAAAGTATTAAATAATTCTCACTTCGACACAGATGTTAATAAAAATATTGTATTTAGTCTTAAATTATAAGAAAACTATATTTTGCTTCTAGTTTAGCTTTTAGAAACGTTTGAGGCAACACTTTTTAGCAAGTAGCTGGTATTGAAGTACATAATTCCAAATCCCCACCACACTGTGTTATAAAAGTATATTGATAAATCCCATTAAACAATTCATTGTTTGTGTAGTGTAGTGTATTGTAAACATTTTGTTTAAATGTATTTTTTATTAAAATTGTTGTGAGTAACGTAAATACAGATATTATTTATTTATAAAATTTGCTCAAATTAAGTCAAGTTATGTCGGGAACAGTTTTTAAGGTTCAAAATTAGGAACTTAATTAATTTTTGGTGCGTCAGCTATCTAGTACAAAACAAACAAAATCGCAATAGTGATTTCTTTATTTAGATTCTCAAATCTGATAACAACACTATTTATGAAATAGAACTAATAAGTGAGATTCTCTTTTCATTCTACATAAATTTTAAAACACATTGGCGATTGCGCCAAATTAAATTGGTGCAACCGCCAATTTTTTTATATGAGTTTTAAGGAATGGCTGGAGCATAATGATTGAATTATAATATTGAATAGTGAAACTAATAAAGTATCTTCTAACTTTATTCTAGTCAAGCAAATTGAAGCCAAGACGCTTATAGGAAATAATAAGTATCCATTAAAATTAATTGAATGTACAATATGCTTAACTGAAGTGTAATTAAGTAAATCAAGGCGTTGTACTGAATGTACCGTCTGTTCATAAGAAATTAATGTGTTTTATCCGAATCATAAAAACGAATCTCATTACTAGAATGGAAGAGTTTATGCAGTTGTCACTTAGGCCAAGCTATAACTTTCATTGATTGACTTATATCTCAATGACATTACTGCAAAATTATAACTAACACTTTGTTTTATATAATCTAGTCATTGCTTTTTCAATCCCAGGTAGGTACAATATAAAGACAACTTGGTACTTTATCTGTCTGTATGTATGTGTGGTCAATTCCTTTGATAAGGTCACGATCTTTTTTTTATACTCGCTTCCAAAATTTTTTTGGAGGATTTTATATGATTGTTGCACCTTTAAACCTTAGTTACTTACCAAGAACTATAAAAGTTTGTATAATTATTTAAGAGATTCCCTACTGTTAGCACTTTTGATAATAATGTTTTTTCTAGTCATTTTTTATTTATAAGCCCAAACGCCTTTACTTTTCTCAAAACACCATTTTATGTTAGTATTTGTGTAAGCGTACAGCTAATGAGTGTTTATTTTTAAGCGAGTGGTTATATTATCATACCGTCCGTAAAACGCGTGATCAATATAAACTATAACAGTATAAACGAGATACTATCAGCCTTACTACTCCTCTCCTTGCTTGCTCCCCTCTCTGCAGTGAAATAGTAAACAATCCACGAGGGAGGGAACAGTGCTGAATTTCAATTCATTATATCTTCAATTCATGCCAAGTTTCATTTGAATTCATTCAGTAGTTTTGGCGTGATGCGTGGCCAAGACTGAGGGTTGTGATGTCTGTAATTGCTGAACTACAAAACAGATGACCTTAAAATATTTACCGAAGAATCTTTAAAGTACCTCCTTTCTAACAAAAAAAGAATAAATGAAATCGGAAAATGCGTTAATGAATTACAACTAAGAATAAATTTTGACCTTCATCCCCTCCCACGGGAACTGTGCTAAATTTCGGAATAAAAAGTCCTACCTAGTGAGCGCCCAAGATACAGTCAGACAGAAAAAATAAAAAACAGTTTTAAGCTTCAGTATCGACTATAGAGTAACCCCCAAAAAAACATTTTCAAAATATCTTCAATGTACAGAATCGGATCTGTTACAGTTTTATTATAAGCATGATACTTAATTTCATGATTTCATTTGCCAATTATTGCAAGAAAACACATTCTAAATTAGATTTATAAAAGCATTTATTCATCGCATGAAGAAAAAGGAATATAAAAAGTGCGTCAGTCTATTATTCTAAATATAGTCAACTTACAAACGTGTGTGTTGTAATTAAATAAGTCTATTATTGTAAGAAATTTAAAACATTGCTAAGGTATCGTGTTCTTCGTAATTTTAAAGGAGTGGTTGTATATTTATTTATTTGAAATAAAAGCTATCGAGACTTAATGTATAGTAACCAATATTTTATTATTCAAAACAAGGAGAGCAGCAAATTCATCTCATGTAAGAATTAATAAACCTTTAGATATATATTATAATTTGAATGTTTGATACAAGTTGATGTATTTTTATTAATATTCGTTCCGACACCGCTGCTTTTATTTAATTTTTTTATAGGTTGATAAGACCTCGTCGTGTTAGTAATGAATGTGCCTGTTTTCCTACCTCTGCTTTCTGTTGGTCCTGTTATCTTACATGTAACAAATATCTTGCTTGTTTCATACAAGAAGAAGAATGCATGCATCTCAGACGATTGCTAGAAACTTAGCAAACGATAGTGAACAGGCCCATTGAGTAATTATATTGGTACTTCGGGCATCTAATTATGGTGGCGTTAAAATCGCTCAACTATTTTAATTCATTGTTAAAATATATTTTATATATTAGTTAACTTATTCAAAACTAAGTACTCCAGAATATACTCGAGAGCATTCCCCTTACATTTTCATTCTGATCGGGGCTTCGAGCAAGCCACGCCATAAAGGGTACTTCAACCTCGTCCAAGTACTGGCGTACTATAGCAGCGGTGTGTGGTCTTGCGTTATCCTGCATGAAAACGAAATTTTGGCCTTTTTATTTTGTTTAGATGTTTACCATTCGTAAATTTCTTATGTACCTACATGTTTTTTGTCGTGTTAATGCACCCGCTAGAGATATATTTTTCATTGGCATTACTGTGAAAAGTTTGTATTTAGTATGGCCCAATTAAATGACACTATATTTGTACAATACTAAGTGAGATATTATAGTGCAATATAGATGTACTGTTTTATCTAGTTGTTTTATTCACTGAATACCCATGCTTGGCTTCGGGCAGTACCTATAGTACCAAGTTTAAGGTTTATGTAGCCGATTAATTTTTATTGAATGTATATCACCAACATTGAAAATCCGAAATATTCGAGGCTAACGAAATTTATATTCATTTTGGTATAAAATGTGACGGAATATTAAATGGAAGCTGCCTTGACCGGAATGATGCCTTTTATTTCGGTCATTCACTAAGCATGAAACGTGGCAATTCGGCTAGCATCAACATCTTTCTCAACATGCTGCGGGCGGATGGTTTGGATACCGTACGGTTTGGGTAATAAATTATTTAAAAATTTTCTTTCACTTTCTACTCCACGTTAAATGCCACTATCACAAATAAATTGCCAGTTATAGGCTCAATTCCCTACTTAACAGAATAATCTTTCTGGCACTTAATTATACTCGTTTCCGTAGGTACTGCGAAAGAAGTAGCCGAGAAATACTGCCACCATACCGGTAGTCCTTCGCGAAACCGGTGAACCACTCGCATTGCTGTATTACGGGCCGGCACTGGGAAATTACAGGTGCATGAAACGTTACATCCATCGACGAACGCAACACAAAGCAAATCTGGTCTTACCATTTTTCGTTGGCGGAGTATCGGAGTTGCTATTGTAGATATTTCAATGTTTTTTTTTCCTGAGATTAGTGCGTTCAACCAAACAAACAAACTTCAGCTTTATAATATTAAGGTCATCCTTCTCACTCGTATTTATATCGAACAAGGGATTTACCGTTAGTAGGTACCAGAAAAAAAACACAAAGGTTAAATAGCGTTTGAAGTTTGTATAGAAGTGGAACCTTAGATGTTGTCAACGGGAAATCCTGTGGGGCATACGGCTAGTAAAACATTTTTTTCTATTTGTACGATTTATTGCAATAACCGATAACAGTCTTACAAAACAAAATACTTTTGATGACAGCATGGGACACTAATGGTAACTTCAGTTTATAGCTCACAAAAATCACAAAATTTTGACTCGAAGTTCTAAATCAATATAAAAATAATACACCGAACTTTAAAAACACGATTATTTTAGAATTTCAGAAAGTGTTACATAGTGTCTGTTATTATAGCAATGATCTACGGAAACAATAAATGAAAATGCACTCAGCACCAGAAATAAAACACCAACATTTAACATAAATTAAAATAAATATATACACATTTACAAAGTTAATTATGTATCAATAGGCCTGTATGTCTTATGGCAGTTAATGAATACGCCACAAGAACAAAATATATAGATGTTTAATTTTTATCTCGGAAGACACTTATTGGTCTAGCTAAATCAATATATTTTTACAATTGTCTAATCAGATCGCACTTGCTTTTCATACTACCAATACTTTATCTATTCATAAATGTGTAAGTGCGACTAACAGTGAAAATCAAGTCTTATTTAAAAGGCGTTTAGGCATCCTGTGATAAATTGTAAACACTTAAATGCATACCCAATGTAAAAAGTATAATGCAACTTCGGCTTGGACGTGTATTAAAATAGTGTCTAAATGCATTAGCTTGGCACCTGTTGCAGGAACAAGCATCAGATATTGCTAAAGAGTAACGAAAAAAAATAAACTATTGGCAAATAACAGGTCCAGTGAGTAGAATTTTAATAAAGTGATACAACTTGATTTGAATGTCACTCCAAATAAATTAAATTTAAAGTACTGTCTAATTAGATCATAAAAGATCGTCATCTCAATTGAAACGTAACTGCAGAAATCGTTGTAGTTTCAGTCTTGATTCATTTGGTTCTGAAAATAAAACAATAAAACAATGGTAGCTTCATTTGATTCTAGTGTCAGCTTAGCTACGAAACGTTAAATGCTACGCATAGGCTGGGAAATAACAAGTGAAGAATTTAATATTGATAACTTATATTAAGATGTTGATTCCTATATATTGTAATTATGGCTTATATTCAAAGGTCATAAACACAATCGATTGACATTGTTCGAGCAACGATGAGGTGCACCAGCGTTATATATCAGAATGCAAACTCAAGGTCACTGGTTCAAATGCGGATCCTTACACTTATCCCCTGGATGGTACCAATGGAGCAAAAAAAGTAGCAGTAGGAGTATTTGTGCAAAGTTCACTCGAAGAACTATTGCCTTCACACCTGGTAATCTGCCGCCAAGTTAGCAATTGTGCCAACCACAACTAAAAACATAAAAAAAACCGAAAATAAACATGCTCATCAGAACATGTTTTCCGCGGTTACCTTCATTAAATTTAACTACAACATGTTATGGTGATGGCACAGTCCTGATGATAAATTGCTACTCTGAAGTTACCTCTCTCTTACTATGATAAAATATAGACTTGAAACAGCAACACCGGTAACAGCCAACTCCGTGCGTACTATACGTACCGATCAGTGGTAGGTCTGCAGGTAGGCGGCGGTGGTGGCGAGGTCGCGCCGCAGCCAGGCCGCGTTCAGGCGAACGGTCTCCAACGCCTGCTGCACCGAGCGCTCGGTGCCGGGCGACACGTGTGTGCGGAAGAACTCTTCGATCTCCTGCGCGGCCGCTTCCGATGCGAAGTTCTCCGTCGTGGACTTCACCAGGCGGGATAGGAGGAAACCTCCCTACAAACATAATATAGATAGATAATCCTTTATTGTCCACCAAATTATACAGAATATAATTTGGAGGATTATAAAATAATATAATAATATACAGAACATTCTTATACAAAAAAGTATAATGGGCGGTCCTATCGCTACTGAGCGATATCTTTCAGACAACCAAGTGGACATATACATAGATCATATTGATAAATTACGGATTTTAAGAGCTTTTTTATACAAAGTGCGAAAGGGTGTGCCAGTATGTATGTAAAAGTATGAGAGGGGCATACAGAATTTACACTTGTACTTTTAAAGGGCGGTCGGTCTCTATAATTTTTGTGATATTATTGCGGAAATATTAGGAGTACAAATAAGATTCCGCCGTTTTATTGTAGATGGCGCGGCACGGAGTTTCGGTTAGCTTTCGCAGATGATAACCGGCTTAAAAAATAGTTTGGACATTCAAGAACAACATAACCTATTAATATCATTGATTTTATATTGGTAAAATATAATTTTTATAAGTTGAAAATGTCAAAATTTGAGCCAAGTAAGCGTCATTTGCGGGAAATATTAGTTTACTTCTTTAATTTAAAGAAATCTGCTGCCGAGGCGCATCGATTGCTCGTAGAAGCATATGGTGAGGTTGCTTTGAGTGAGAGAACGTGTCGAGAGTGGTTTCAAAAGTTTAAAAATGGTGATTTCGACGTAGAAGACAAAGATCGCAGTGGAAGGCCAAAAATTTACGAGGATGCAGAATTGGAGGAATTATTGGAGGAAGATTCATCTCAAACACAAAAAGAACTTGCTCTAACATTAGAAGTCACTCAGCAAGCAGTCTCACATCGTTTAAAATCATTAGGAATGATTCATAAACAAGGAAATTGGGTTCCGTACGAATTAAAGCCGAGAGATATTGAACGCCGATTATGCTTAAGTGAAATGCTGCTAGCTAGACATAAAAAAAGGGTTTTTTACATCGTATCATAACTGGTGATGAGAAGTGGATACATTATGACAATCCAAAAAGAAGAAAATCATGGGGATTACCTGGCCACGCGTCAACATCAACAGCAAAACCGAATATTCACGGAAAAAAACTTATGCTGTGTATTTGGTGGGATCAGCTAGGTGTAGTGTATTATGAGTTGCTTAATCCCAGCGAAACAATTACTGGAGCCCTCTATCGAACACAATTGATGAGATTGAGCCGAGCTCTGAAGGAAAAACGCCCTCAATACTATTCTAGACACGAAAAAATTATTCTTCTGCATGACAATGCTCGTCCACATGTTGCGGCTCCCGTGAAAAAGTACTTGGAAACACTTGATTGGGAAGTGTTACCCCACCCGCCGTATTCACCAGACATTGCACCGTCCGATTATCACCTGTTCCGGTCCGTAGCACATGCTCTGACGGCGCAGCGGTTCACATCTTATGAGGATACCAAAAATTGGGTTGATTCGTGGATAACCTCAAAAGACAAGGAGTTCTTCAGACGTGGGATTCGAATGCTGCCTGAGAGATGGGAAAAAGTGGTTGCAAGTGATGGGCAATATTTTGAATAAATTTATATTACCGTTCCTCTACAATAAATATTTAATTTGTGTTAAAAAACGGCGGAAACTTATTTGTACTCCTAATAATAAAAAATACAACGGCTTATAAAGAATCTTTGATTTATAAATTTTGCAACCTGTTAAAATGATTTATCTATTTAGGTAACATTAAATTCATAAATCAATTAAATTTTAAGTGCATCGTAAGTTATACTATACACAATGATTAATCATTATTGTTTAGTTTGGTTGGCACAATCAGCCCAAGTAATTGTCGAATCAATTTCATTTTTAGATTGTGTCCATGTCCCAGAAGCTAGAAGTATAAACTAATATTAAAAATTGATTTGTTTTTTTCGTATGTTTATTTGTAAAGTCAAAAACTACTGAAACGATATTAAAAATTATTTCTCTTAACGAATCATGAACAGGCCCTGTTAAAATACAACCCCTGTTCAACAGGGGTTGTATTTTATTTTGAGTATAATTGAACCCTACGAAATTGCAATCATCTGTTATATATATGATAATAATCACCCCACTGATTTTCAACAAAAATAGGTAAGAACCATCTTACATTACCATTAGCATTAATTACAATTACAATACAAAAAAGTCTTACCTGATACCGGTCCATAAATTCTTGCCAATTGTCCTTGAAGAACTCCCAAGCGAGGTCGCGACCATGTCTGCTGATTGCCACCGATACTATGACGAACACTGTATCTTGTGCTCGCACTTCATCCTAGTAAAAAATAACATAAAAGCCATTTAGAGATCTGTCAAATCAAATCACTTAATTATAAGGCCATATAGAAGAAGAAGAAAAAGGAATAACGATTATATTATAGTTCGACTTCAAAAGTATGATTGCATCAAGCTCAACAGTCAGCTGAACAAATGCTGAAGCAAGGGCAGTTCTGAAGAGGTAAGGTGTACCTCTACAGAACTGCCCTATGAAAATAGAGCACTTCCCGATATAACAAAGACCAGGACAAGTTTGATGACAATGCTAGGTATCTGACGCCTTGAAGGAACCGAATACGAATTTTAGCACTGCAAATATAGATCATTACTGATATCGAGGTGGAGCATCCATGTGAACAATGCCGGGCTCCTGACGTAGAGTGCATCTTCTGGTGCCCAGTACAGTAACAAGAAGCGTTCGAATATGTACCTTTGAACATTGATCACTCATCAAGATGATGCCGAACACACGTTTTAGCAGTCCCAGACAGCGGCTGGACGCAACTGAAGCGGTTCTTTTCCTAGCGCAAGTCCGCGGAGCGGTATAATTGCAGGAGGCGATTTAATATGTATATTAACATTATAAACAGATCACTCACCGAAATAGCAAAGTTGAGCACACGTTTGAGCAACACCGTGTCCCTGACAGCGCCGAGGGCGCGGCTGATGCGGTCCTTTTCCTCGTGCAAGTCTGCGGCGCGGTACAACTGCAGGAAGCGTTCGAACGTTTTCTCGTTTGCGCCGCTGAGTTCTGCGCGGTAGCATGCGGAGCGCAGGTCTGCTGCCAGCGGCACCTGCCCTGAGAGGTGTTGCTCAAACCTGGATAAATATCCGTATATTCATTAAACACATTGAACGGCGTGATTTAGCTATTCTAGCTTATATAAAGAACAACATATCAGAAGTAGCGACCAGCCTGCATGTTTTAATCAAGGAATAACTGTCTCAGTCTACAAATTTATAGATATAGTTATTTTGCGTATCTTGGAAACGGCTCTTAACGATTTGGATAAAATTTTGTGGTTAGATAGGATTTTGCTGTTTAAGTTTACCTGTAAAAGCGCATATCTAAAAAAATATTTTTTTTATTGTATGTTATGCTGAAAATTTAATATGTACATTCTCATTTCTCCCTTCAATTTTGGTGGTACTTCAATGTTAATCTATTTATCTATTTCAGATAAAACACGATGTAACAAAAGGAGCGAAGCTTGGTCGGCCAGGTACTGAAAAATTAAAAAGAAGAATTTAGCTCACCGATATCTGGCCTCTTTAATTGTTTCGGGATCTTCAAAGCTGATCATTTTATTGAGCACTAAACTCCTGAGTAAAGTGTCAAGATGACTCTCCTTCTCTTGGGCGTTCCATCCTAGCTTCCTAGTCACATTCGAGTACAATTTGCGTCCAAAGTTCTTTAGTGGTTTGTCGAGTGGCGTGTGCGATAGCAGCGCGCTTAGCTTCGACATGCAATTGGATATTGACGACCAAACTGTAAAGTTTGTTTCGTTACTGAAAGCCTCCATGATTTTTAAACACTGAAAGAAAAATTATCAACTTTTTAGGTGGAGAATCACTGTCATTTTGGATTCCTATTTATGGCTAGGAATAATAAATCATAGTAATTTATAAATGCCCAAGTTTGCCTGTATGTTTGTTACTCCTTCAAGCCTCAATGGCTGAATGGATTTGGATGATTGTTTTTATGACTTTTGTTCATACCCTGGCTACGTTTTTCTTGAAAAAGCGAAGTATGCCCGTAAGATGGCCAATGTGTGACTATTTAACCGCGGGGTGCAGCCAGTTATTTATAAAAAGCAATTTGGTCACTTTCAATGATCCAATAGACAAATAACATGTTTGCATTGTATGCACACAGAAGGCCCCGCCGGGAGCGATACGGGAGATGACGTCTCGGTTGCATTTATTACATTACAAAACAGCAGGGCTTAATCAAATCCCCGTGACGCCTGCTGTCTGCTGGCAGCATAAAGTTGTAACGAGTGTTATGTATGACTAACGTCGGCGGTGGGTGTGTGTCCAGCCTGCACCAGGGCGAAGCAGTCGTCCAACAGGCCGAGGCGATCCAGCGGCGGCAGCGAACAGTCGCGGATCGCCGGCACCAGCTGAGCAAGCATCGACGCCGGGTACCGAGTTCGGTAGTAGCCCACCTGAAACACAAAAAAAATACCTCTAAAGCGTTGGCAAGGTCGTTAATTATGTCGGTGACATTACCGTCTTCCATGTTGCTTGTGTCTATCATGTGAGTCGTTACACTGTATCTCCAGGTGGTGCCAAAAGAGCAACATTAATTAGCAGTAGAACTTTTGCCAAGTCTGTTCAAATAAGTGCCACGATGCCTGATAATCTGCCGCCAAGCAGATGGCTACTAGCTTCGGCACCAAAATTCAATATTTATTATCCAGTAAGATATCAAGTATATTTTGGATAAGTCAAAATTTACAGGCATAAATAAGTATATGAGTAGTCACAGGAGCTCAAAAATATTCATTTATATTGAAAACTATGTTCACAATATTCAAGTACGTTACATAAGATTACAAAGAGAAAACATACATAAGCTAATAGCAGAGTGGGACAAGGCACAACAGTCTATGTATATACAAGGTAATTCAAGGCCAACTAGTCACATTAATCAACCTTTATAGAACTAGATGCGAGTCTATTGAATAAGTTAATCCTAGACTTTTATGGACAAACCTTTTAAGGTTGTATAATAAGTTGTTTTATTTATAATGAGTTCAAACACTTACAGTTCCAGGGTTAAGTTTGACCCAAGAAGTTTCGGCGACATTTTTCAGCACAACTTCGTGCGTCTTCTTTTCTAATACAGTCGAAAGTGCAATCTGGAAGGAAAACATTTTTTTTTTTTTTCAAATAATTTTAAATATAGGTTCTTATTAAAAATATGAGTGATATCAAATTGGGACTTTTATAAAGTGATTTAACTAAATTTTCTAAAATCTATAGTTTCAATAGATACAGCTAAGTCAGAAATTCAAATATGTGAATTTAAACAAATAAGGTTTAATAATATGCATATACTAAAACTACTTGTCCCGATTGTAAAAATGATCTAGATGTGAAACTAATGCCCAAAGTTTAATTTATTTACTGATTACATTTTCATTATATCCACTTAGATGCACAGGTGGTTCCTTTTTGATATCACATTCACAAATATTTTTAGTGTTTTGTTCATCGGTTATCTGGTGTAGAGGAAAGGTTAAACATTAAATCGACTGCTACTTCATGAGTATTCAAATATCACTACTTCCTCATATCGATAAAGATACCCTTGAAAAGAATTTTATCAATCAATAAATTAGGTCAAAGTCACAAAATCTATATAATGCACATTGCCAACAATCAGTTGATAAGATATGGAAATCAATAAAAGATTAGTACTGATACTGTGCCTGACCTTAGTAAATAGAGGATCTGATGACCTTACAATATATAAAGAATAATTTGTTTATTTTTGATTGTACACTGAAATTTCTATCTCTAATTTCACAAGCTAAAGCTGGTCTATCCATATTGATTAATATATGGCCACTGTTTGTTTCCCAAATATAGACAATTTAATTAAGGACAAGTAATTTCAATAGAGATAGTCATACCTTTGAAGGTTGCTCCTGTGTAGAAATGGTAATAGGAACCATCCAAAGAACATCACCACCTGGGCTGCCATCAGCACAGAACTTGCTTTGGGTCAGTGTCAAAACACGGTCTGATCCCTTTTGTTCTGAGTTCACCTACAAAATAATCATAAATATAGTGTACTTCATGTAGACAAATTATAAGATATATTGTAATAATCAACAATGTGGCAATAGCCATAAAATACTTATCATTAAGTACATATGAACTTGTGTTGATATGAACACAGTAAATATTTACAATGCTCTTGTGACGTTAACAAACCTCAACCACTGGGAATCCCATCTGCTTGGTCCATGTTGACATAACAGCACCAACCGGTTTATTGGATGCCTCTTCTAAGGCTGCCCATAGATCTTCTGTGAAAGTGTTCTTGTACTGAAAATTTCAACTGAGTTTAAACAACATTGCCACTAATATCATAAATGTGAATCATATGTGACTAATAATTATCACTGTTCAGGTTATTCCAGGTCATTGTTGTATGGGACATGTACCTACTGTAAGAAAAAAAAAATGCATTATAAATTAATGCATCCTAATTATATTTGTGACAATGCATTTTCAAAGTTCTAAGTGTTGATAATGTGCCAAACAATTATTTTCATACTGATAATTTTAGTATTTGCAAAATCATTATTTTGCCTTGATGTTGAAGCAAACAATGAAATATGCAAGCAGTTTTGATAAATTATGTTTGTCACTACAAACAGTTATTGTCTTATCACTTTTATTACCCATCTGTATGCTTATCAATAAGTTAAAAAGACCAAATAAAATACATATATGTAAATTTGTAATGGTAATGGTATTGATGACTCTATAGTCTAATAAGTATGAGTATATAGTGTAATATGAAGCAGGATTATGAGTGTGAAAGCATCATATTATTTACCTGATGTCTTGTAAGATAGATGTTCATGCCTTTGCGGAAATCATCATCTCCAATGTATCTGTGTAACATGCGGATGACAGAGGCTCCTTTGTTGTATGATATATCATCAAAGATCTCATCAATCTCAGATGGATGGCCCACGGGTACTTCAATTGGATGAGAGTTCTTCAAGCAATCCAATTCTAGAGCCCTAAAAGTTAATTAAAATTTTGTAGTGAGTAATAAATTTGTATGCAGCTCATAAAATAAAAAGTCATTGTTCATTGTTGTGCATTTGAGTGACTTTACATTGTCTCTTGGCACAAATTCAAGTCCAATGATTTTGAAATTTTGTAGTACCAAAGTAGATGTTGTATACATACCTGATATAGTTTTCAGTGACAAATTGTGTCCATATATCATATTCGGGGAAAAGATGATTTACACAAAGGAATTCAACAAAAGATGCATAGCCCTCGTTCAACCACAGATGAGTCCACCACTCCATGGTTACAAGGTTGCCAAACCACTGATGTGCTAGTTCATGGCCCACCACTAGGGCAATCCACTGCCTTCGCACTGCAGATGTATGCTCCTCATCAACCAGTAAACAAGTTTCTCTATAGGTCACCAAGCCCCAGTTCTCCATAGCTCCAGCAGAAAAATCTGCTATAGCTATCAAATCAATTTTAGGTAAAGGATAAGCAATATCAAAATACTCCTTGTAATAAGGCAGGACTCTAGCAGCTACTTCTAATGCAAACATTCCCTGTTTGCTTTTACCCACTGGTGTGTATACACGTACAAGAACTCCATCGCGAGATTTTTTCTCAACATAATCATATTCACCAACTACTACTGCAACCAGGTATGTGGACATGACAGGAGTTGTGTCAAATTGCAAAATTTTCTTGTCTCCCACTGTTTTCTCTAATTTGACAGGCATGTTAGATAGGGCCACTCTGTCGGAAGGAACTTGAAGAGTGATGTCGAAGGTGGCTTTGATGGCGGGCTCATCCCAGCAAGGGAAGCAGCGGCGCGCGTCCGTCGCCTCGAACTGCGTTACAGCAGCGAAGCGCTCCTCGCCGGCCGGCGTCAGGTACTTGCTGCGGTACAGCCCCTTCATCTTGTCGTTGATCTCGCCAGTGAACTGGCAGTGGAGCGTGGCTTCGCCGGGTTCCAGCGGCTCCGCGAAGGAGATGGTAGCAGTCTCGTCGGCCGCGTCCAGCTTCACCTCGGATGGAGTCCGCGCGCTCTCTGCGCCTTTATATTCCAGTTTCACATTGCTCAGTTCCAGGTCCAGACAGTTCAGTACGATATCGCTCGTAGAACTCGCGATCTGAAACAATACACGTAGCGGGGTTACGCGTCACAAAAGCGAATAAATTCACAACGGCGATGATGAAATATCCTCTTACCGATACTTTCACTGCTGTTTTTCCCGTGAATGTTAATTTCTCTAGATTAGGCACCAGTTCTAAATTGTAATGTTTCGGAATTACATGTTTGGGAAGGCGCTGAAACGGTTTGTTTTCGGACATTGTCACTTTTTCTTTCAATATCGTGAATGTGGGACGCGCTGTACAGAAATACCGTAATGACCGAGTGACAGAGTGAACTCGCGCTCCAACGGCGCTGCTGATACGGACCCCCCTCGCCCGTCTCGTACCCCACTCCGAATAACGGTATTCGCTGCGTAAGAAATTACAATGACGAATAGAATACAAACGTTGTTGTTTATGAATTGCAAATGAATTACGTAGTGCACGTAGGAGTTGCAGCGTCATGGAAAACAGCTATCTGACGCTACAAATTAGTGAAAGTTATACTTTCCATTCCATGCGAAATGCTATCCAAACTTAGAGGTTAGTTTTTTGACACACACAACCTGTTTTTGACACTTGACAGTTGTTTTATTTGACAGCAGATTTATTTTTCATTTTTTGGACCTTACGTTGCTTTAGTTAGGTAGACAGGACTCAGAAGCTCATAATAATAACAATGCGCAAACTGGTTTTGCCACTATGCCTACTTATTACTCATTAAACGAATTTAGAAGAATAATAATCATTTTAACATAAAGGATTATTTAAATTTTGAACTAAGTATTATTACTAAGATAATTATATCTGACACATAAAAATACTAATGAGGTTTTTAAATTAATATTTTTGGTTGAGCCGAACCCTGATTATTTTATATGTCTAAAATAAAAGTAGTATAAGTTATAAACACTACATTTACTTCTATCTGTAGAATATCTGGTATGTTTACAAAGGCACTTTCCTATAATTATTCGCAAGTAAGTTGCTTCCCTAATCCAGCTTATTAATAACAACATCCTGCAGACAAAGAACATTTGAAATCTTTCCCTGCAGATGGTTGTTGCACTGAATCCAATCCAGTTGCCCAATCAAGTTTAGATGGCTGCAGACAGTTACGGGTACACTTACAATTTAAAATGTATTCTCGTATCTAGTTCTTGTTTTGTATATTACAATTTAATTTTAAAAATAATTATTGATATTTTGAACATTATTTTCGTTAGCTTTTTAAAAGTTTTCAATTAACAATTGCAATCACTAAGTAATCACATTCAGCATGTTTTTTGTTTCTTAGATATATACATTTTTTTTTACTCTATTTTAATTATCTTTTTAGTAATAAATACAATTTACAACATTTTTGAGTCGGAAAAAAATTACAGAAGAAAAATTAAAAATTGTTTTTTGTTAATAGTTTCTCTAACCTTTAAATGTATTTAGGAAATAGTTGTTATTTTGACATTGCAAACAATTTCATTTTATTTATTTGTACGTATAAGACTTTTCTCGGCCATGTTTCCAACATCGATACTAGATGGCTCTGCTTTTTAGTAGGACGTCAAAAACCAATTAAATATCAATATAAACATTCGAGACAAATAGAAAATAAGAATGGCAGAATTTGTGTGGCTTATGACACAAAAGGCTAAGAAGAAGAAGAAAATAAGAAATAATCGGGCTGGGTTTGTTATCACAGTGTATTAAGTTTTGTCGGAAATCGTAAAGCAAGCAAAAAAATAACAACATGAAATGAATATAATTTTAAGAACACCACGAAATTGCCGCACACAAGACGAAACAAAAACGAAGTGAGTTTTTCCATAGATTACAAACGCTTTTTCTAACAAGCAAATATTTTTGGTATCGTGACTGACTTTACTTACTACCAACTTTGTGTCAACCGACCACAAAACAGAATCATCTATCGAGCCAGTTGGAACCAATTTTCCTTTTTAAATTGAAAACGCAAATCCTCCAAATTATCTACTCGTACTGTTCCTACTAGGAGAGTATGGATGGCTCCGTGGCTTACTTAGTGGTAGCCTTCGAAGCGAGGGGCCTCGGGTTCGGTTTGCGTCCAGGACACAACCTCGTGTGGTGAGCATGAAGTTTGTTCTCGGGTCTTGGGTGGTTGTCCTGTATTTCTCTATGCCACTTGGGACACAGGAAATCCTGGTGCAGAGGTATGAGTGTATAAACATTTATTTATTTATAGACAGTGTGAAAGAGTGATCTGATGATATGGGTTGATACAACGATTCATCACGAAGTGATTGAGTGTTCAAATTCTCAGGAATATGGTTCCATCGCTACTGCAGAATTAAGGTTTCTATTTCCATTTGCAACATCGCCCTTGTACAAAACTGGTTTTTCTGCAGTTCCAACAAGTACTGATCGCAAATAAATGTAGGGAAAGAGATGAGAGGGAGAATTTTCAATCTTGAGTTTTAAAAAGCTATGCTCAGTAAAGGACAAAAACAAGCCATGACTGCTTGGGTTCCGATCAGTAGTTTCAAAAGAAATACAAGTGTTCTGAAAGGCTCTTGAATGTATGGTGTAATGGTGAAAGTCGATTCTTAGTGAAATTACATACCTACTTCTCTCTGAATTGGCATGCATAGTTAAAAATTCATTACAATCGTTTCTTTGCTTTTAACCGCAGAATGGATCTCCTTTAATTAAATTAGTTTTTGTTTTATTTCGCGAATAAATACTGGGAGATGAACAAAAGAGTTTGTTCGTAAATGAGGCAAAATACACATATACAACGAAATATTTATCTTATATTTTTGCCTTGAAATAAAGAATTATATTCACAGAAACGAATTTTATTACTAATCTGTACGAAAAGGGTAAATACTCTTTGGTCATCTGTGGTGATATAATTGATGACATTGACATATTTTGTCAAAGTCAAACTAACCTTTTTCTTTCCTCAGTGGTAAATTTGTTGGATTATCGGTTTTTTGATACATTCTAAACAAATAAGCAATTTACCTATGAAATTCAGAATTCTAATTCTGACATAACATCTTAGATGCTTGCTTAATTAAACTTTGCTGGGTAATAAACTTTAGGTAGTGCGCGCCGGTGAGACTGATCATGGCGAATCCGTCATCAGGCGTTGGTAAGATTATTTTCATGAAATATTTTTATACAACGTAGAATGTATTTTCGTTTTCAGAATATTGAAATTTTGAGAGACCTGAGGAGCGTGCGCCATGCCAATGAAACTAAAAACTTTTGTTTTTTTTTTACCTTCACAGTTGTGCCGAGGAACTTTCGTCTTCTCGAAGAACTTGAACAAGGACAAAAAGGAGTGGGCGATGGTACTATTTCGTGGGGGCTTGAGAGTGACGATGACATGACCCTTACTCACTGGACTGGCATGATAATTGGACCCCCTAGGGTAATTTTTTTTTATGAATTAGATCATTGCTTGTTGTTTCTAATAAAAAAAATATATTCTATATTTCTGAAGTTAAACTACCCCATAATCTATAATATTACCTGTATTGAAATAGAGTATAGGTACTGATTCATGAATAATCTTCTGATTATCTAACATACTGTATAGAATTTGGTAGAAGTGGTAGAGGTAAATCGTAAGTTGGGCTGATCACTGTATTTAACTATTTTATTCTGCACACTAATTATGATCTGGCTATGAATCAAACCGGGAACCCCTTGTTTTGAAGGCAGTGTAACTACTAACTAATCTACAAAGCAATCACAATTGAATAAAAGTTTATTCTAATATAGGTTTATGTAGTCACTGTCTGGTGAATATGCTGTTCTGGAATAAAATACTACAGCTGTGTATTCACACTTAACATTGGTTTGGTTTCAGACTCCTTATGAAAATAGAATGTACTCTCTCAAAGTTGAGTGTGGCACGCGGTACCCAGATGAGCCCCCAACTGCTAGATTCATCTCCAGGATCAACATGAACTGTGTCAACAGTCAGACTGGACTTGTAAGTATTGTAGTGTACTAAACAGCTACATGGCATTGTTTGTCTGGGTAAATACTGCTACCACACCTATTCCTGTGTTCTAGTTTGAAGGGTGAGTTAAGTTATTGACACATGACATTCCATCTGCTACTCTCAGTGACTGGTGCAATGTGATGCAACTTGGGTCTTCTTATATTTTAGTACAGGAGGGTTTTCCCTGTGTCACTTATGGGCTGGGCATACTACTGCACATCAGGCCCTTTGTTCAGTCTTACATCGTAGATGATTTCCTTTGTGGCACTAGTACAAATTATTATGCACAGCTGCTGTAAAATACACAGCTGCTGTATTTTACAGTAATCTGGTTCTCATAGTATAAGACTATGCTTACTTTTGGGCCAAATGGTGATAACTCACTTTAGGTAGCTTTAACAATCATAATTTTGTGTATCACCTTTTTTATGTCTTATTTAAGGTCAAAGGGCACCTTTTATTTATTACCATTTTCACTAACTATTAGCCATTGATCTGTAAGAATATATTTTTTAAGCTTTCAGACTAAATCTGTGTCTAGTTTCTACACATTTTCAGTTTTAATGACTTTTTAACTTACACTTTGCAAAAAATAAACAATTTGAAACATAAAACCATGAAAATAATTATATAGGGTATTTCTGTTTGGCAAACACTACTTTGCTATTATACAATATGCAATATTTTGCACAAAAACCTTGACACATTAAACTGGGTGTAGTGTTATTAAGGCTTGTGTAGACATAGATTTCATTTTCTTAAAATATTAGTTCTAAAATAGAGTTTATTTCTATTAAATAAAGGGTCAAGCAATAATAATAGAAAATTAGTAGCCATTCACTGGTTTTACACTGGTTTGTGGTCCGATCCATACAGGACTATTAGGAGTACAAATAAGTTTCCGCCGTTTTTAACACAAATTAAATATTTATTGTAGAAGAACGGTAATATAAATTTATTCAAAATCATGCCCATCACTTGCAACCACTTTTTCCCATCTCTCAGGCAGCATTCGAATCCCACGTCTGAAGAACTCCTTGTCTTTTGAGGTTATCCACGAATCAACCCAATTTTTGGTATCCTCATAAGATGTGAACCGCTGCGCCGTCAGAGCATGTGCTACGTACCGGAACAGGTGATAATCGGACGGTGCAATGTCTGGTGAATACGGCGGGTGGGGTAACACTTCCCAATCAAGTGTTTCCAAGTACTTTTTCACGGGAGCCGCAACATGTGGACGAGCATTGTCATGCAGAAGAATAATTTTTTCGTGTCTAGAATAGTATTGAGGGCGTTTTTCCTTCAGAGCTCGGCTCAATCTCATCAATTGTGTTCGATAGAGGGCTCCAGTAATTGTTTCGCTCGGATTAAGCAACTCATAATACACTACACCTAGCTGATCCCACCAAATACACAGCATATCGTAAATTTTTGGCCTTCCACTGCGATCTTTGTCTTCTACGTCGAAATCACCGTTTTTAAACTTTTGAAACCACTCTCGACACGTTCTCTCACTCAAAGCAACCTCACCATATGCTTCTACGAGCAATCGATGCGCCTCAGCAGCAGATTTCTTTAAATTAAAGAAGTAAACTAATATTTCCCGCAAATGACGCTTACTTGGCTCAAATTTTGACATTTTCAACTTATAAAAATTATATTTTACCAATATAAAATCAATGATATTAATAGGTTATGTTGTTCTTGAATGTCCAAACTATTTTTTAAGCTGGTTATCATCTGCGAAAGCTAACCGAAACTCCGTGCCGCGCCATCTACAATAAGACGGCGGAAACTTATTTGTACTCCAATAATAAATGAAAAAAAAATCAGAATTGCTTGCCAATACATTTATAATTATTTTGATCACTCTTAAAAGCACAGTTTTATAATTTTTCATCTAGGCTCATACAATTCGTATTAAAATAGTAATATTGGGTATCAATATGGAATTTTATTGGTTATCTGTTGACATAAACAAGACTCAATTCAATTTCAAGGTGGATAACAGACAAGTCCCGATTCTCGCAAGATGGCAGCGCGACTACACTATCAAGACAGTCCTGCAAGAACTGAGACGTCTCATGACACTCAAGGAGAACATGAAGCTATCGCAGCCACCAGAGGGAAGCAATTTCTAGGTCCTCGCTCCATTTCATTTGTCACAATAGACCCAATCTACTATGCCTTTCAATCTACCTTATTTTAATATGTGTAAAAGACAGTTATTACTTTTTTTCACATATATTTTACTTTAAGTAATGCTTTGCTAGTGTGTATTTAATAATGCATTTATTACTCTTTGAATCTTGACTTCCTGCTCCTCACAGATTCCAGCCGTAGATTGGGCAATTATGTATGATTATTCAAATTGCTCTTACCCACTTAGGGGGTAACCTTCTTTTATTTATCATACTACCTAAATTATTGTGGCCTTTAATAAAAGTTAAACTTGCTTTTGGTATGATAAGGCTAGTTCTTACTGATGATGATGATGGTTTAGGCAAGTAACATGGATGATATTTCTTTTAAACAGATCCTTTTCAACATATATATGGGTCACATGTTTACTATCCACTGAATATCTCAACAATGTCTAAATATTTTAACTTATATTTCTATGAATTCTAGGTAATTATTTTAATGTAAAAGGGAAATTACTTTTTGTCTGATAGTATAACTTGATCAAGTGTATCATAAATTAGAACATTAATATTTCTTAGGAACTTAAGATAAAAGTACTCTGGATTATTGAAGCTTCGCATCAAGCATATTTTGTACCAACATCAGTGTGGCTACTCTACTCGCAATTGCATTATTAGAAGGATTAAGTTTGCTCCTATGCAACTAATATCTATGCGTGATTTAATAATAATAAATGCTAAGTGCCTCTTTCACTTTAATTACTGGAGGGAGATGAAAGAGGCCCTAAGTCAAATTGTTTCATAACATTAAATATTTTTACCAATGTATAACTAGCAAAGGTAAATAAATCAATAACACTGTCGTAATGAATGTGTTTTTATTTTCTGTCTAATATGGAATCCTGCATACCCGGCCATTACATGTGTGGGTCGTTTTAATAGAATTAATTCGTGGCATGGCCTGGGCTACTGCTGGACTGGATTATAGGTGTGGTAGCAGCATTTCTGACGAACCTAGCACTGGTTTTACTGCTACTTTCGCACCACCCGGAAGAAACTTGTAAGGACTGTTTACTCATCTATGAAAGCGAGCAAAATCCAGGAGACCCAAGAGTTCGGTCTGTAAACGCATAGGGTAATTACAGATAAGTATAACCTTACCATTTGTAGTTCCGTACCTACTGATAAATTTTGATCGTGGGGTAGGGTGCCAAGAACACTGGCTGCATTACGGCATTGAATAGCCAAAGATAATGGGCGAGGAACGAGCCAGCTTTCTTGTTCCCAGTGGCATCACATAGTAAAGTTGGTATACTTACTTTCGCCAAAAATTCGAGCTCCTAGAAGTTAAAGCGATGTCCGGTTCTGAATTAGAATGTTTGGGGCTATTGCTTGAAATTGTTGAGAATTTGTATTTGATCATTATTTTTTCAGAAATAAATATGTCACATTTGCCAAAGTTTAATTCTAGAGCTTAGACGCCAAATATATTATAATTATAGGCCTCTGGTATATTAAGAAATTTCTTTCAAAAGTGCAGCCCTAACCAAAGATTTAAAAGCGTTTTTAACGTCTACGTTTAGCAGAACATCGGCGTCGTTATGAATAGGTATGTAGAAATATACTAACGAATATACTGCGGCTTAACATCCTGCTTTGATACCGAACCAGTTTGGGGGGTCCAGTTGCTCGCGTCCGTGGGTTTCTACCCTTTGATTCCCTACATGGTGGTGCTAAAGGAGCAACCAAAAGTAGTAGTAGAACTTGTGCCAAGTTCGTCCGGAGAGGTACTGCCACCACATCTGGAATCTGCCGCAAAGCAGTAGTGTTCGCATTATTGTATTCCTGTGGAAGGGCTGCCGGTGAAATCACATGCGCATGAGACGTATCATCCCCGTCTCGAGTGATGATGAGTGCGACTCAGTGTGAGATCCAAATATTATACTGAGTAGGTATCATTACTTTTGTCATGGGCGGAGGTCGCCACTTACCACCAGGTGGGCCCTCAGCTCGTTCCGTCACATATTCACATAAAAAAAAAACAAGTTGTACCTACAGGTTGGAAACTGGATTTGAGATGTTAATCGTCTAAAAGTGCATCCAACAGCTATAGGTCGGATACCACCACCACCTTTTTTGTTAAAGGCACATAGCCGAGCTCCGGCAGTAATTCAGTCAGTCAGTTTCAGGAAAACAACAACTAATATTATTAAAGGATCCGATAGTATTTATCATTATTCATATAACGATAGTCATTGCGATTTAGCATAAAAATAATCTGATAAAACAAATCGCATCGGGCAATAAATGACCCCTTTAGTACAGTAATTTTATTGTGACACTACTGTACGTTCCCCCAGGTACCGTTAGCCATATCCAATAACATTGCACATTGTAGAAGCTCCCATAAATACAGTCAATATAAGATTGATTTTGTGTGCATCTGAATTTCAAAAACTCCCACCATTAGAATTGCCGATTTGTTTGCGGACAAGTAAAACGTGGTAATACTCATTGTTGGGTACTTATCCTGATGAAATCTGCACAAACAATTCTCACCTAAATGCTACGTGGGTGTATATTTTTTTCTATGCCTGGTATAAACTAACTATTGCTATTAAAATATGGAATATTCAGGTGAAAAATAATACAAGGGTTTTTAAAATAAAGTCAAATATTAGTGAAAACCGTTTTTGTTTGGACACTACCATACAATAATACAGATTTTGAAAACATCATTTCCACAGGTTTCCTTATATATTTTTAACAATCAAATTGAAAATGATAATAACAAATTAAATGAATTCTCATACATACTTTATGGCATGTTTCACTACCTGGAAGTAACCACTGGAAAAATATTATGTCAGACATTATTGCCATATGATATGATGAATAATAATTATTGTATATAAATTATTAGTTAAAATATGATCTAATGAGATAATATATAAACTGTCACTGTTCAGCAGATAGTGAAACAGACATATATTGTAATATAATCTCAAAGATCAATAATATATCAAGCACCGTAGGTATACGTCCATGCACCCATACATCGCAAACTTGTTCATTTACGTTGGCACCATACAACACGAGGTGATAGGAAATGCATACATACAATTTCAATAAATCTTTGGTCTGGATAATTATTGCAAAATCAGCGAACACTTCGCGCGCGATTTTCAGTAAAGACGGGTCAAAATCATAATCTATTCTTATCAACATTTTGTCAATGATATATACTAAATTGTTTTAGTATAACTTTACATAAACTGGGTAAAAAATCAAAGTTGCTATTAACCATAAATAGTATCTGAGATGATTAACTATTTATTTACAACAATTTAAATTATGTACCTACATAATATTTTATACACAACATACAAATATAATTATAATTATAACACGGAAAATAAAAATTACAATTCTAAATATCCATACAATAATCTTACCCCTCTTACTTTTTTTATGAAATGCTTTGAAATGTTTCCAATGTTATATCACAATACATGCAGACGATATTGATACAGGAAGTGACAAGATACAGTTATTTTCAATCATTTGCGACGTAATTTAGTATAATTAACATTATCATTAAAAAAACGTGTTTTTGAGTATATCTACATGTTTACTTAATGAAACATATACCTTTTGATTGCATGCTTCATCAGAAAACTAGTACGCACATGAAATACCTCGTGACAGTCGGAAAAATATTGTAATTGAATTCAGGGATCCTATTCTCGGCTCGATGAGGGCTGATACATTAAATTCAATTTAAGACAACTAGAAAGTTTCATGTAACAGTGAGGACATGACAAAAATGTGAAGCTTCCTCTAGTAGTTTATTACGTTCTTTATTTTACGAAAATAATACTAATAAAAAAAAAACTATATTAAATCATGTGAGGTCGGGCTGAGAATAAGGGCTACCTGCCTAGTAGGCCTACTTTACGCCTGATGTGACAACTAAACTCTATTAATATAATAAAGACAATCGATTTGAAATTTTGTATGTTTGTTTATAATGGAAAAATCCAAAAATAATAACAGCTTTTTGTTCAAATTAGTCAGTCATAACACGTGTAGAATGGGAAGATCGGAAGACATTCGTCACATGATATTAATCCACATCAATATTCTCAATCAAGGTGAATTATGTATCTACATGTAAATTCGTCTTTAAATATTCGAATCGAACCTTTCGTTTAGAAATCACGACGGTATAAAAATGCTAAAAGTAAGAAAAATGCCACGGTGTGACCGAACACCCCTTGGCTTAGTTTATTAGTTATCATAATATATCTCTGTAAGCAGTGACTTGAACTATATTTCACGATAAAATGAAAACTCTTAATTGCGCCCGTGCTAAGCCGGGGCAAGTCTTTAGTTATAATAAAATTCAATCTCCGTTTCAATAAATTATCTTTCGAATTACCGAGATATTTTCTATGATTTTTCGACGCCGTTTCGTGCGTTATGGCCCAGGTAAAAATTATATATTTTCAAGAAAACTGACTCTGAACATTTTGGTGCTTCCTATAGTGTTTTACTAATTATTATTATCTTGATATTACCGATAAACATTCAGAATGAATATATACAATACGATAAATAATGTCACGTCGGGCGTAGGATAGGCCCCAGGTTTAAAGACGATAATAATAATGCATAATTAACTTAACAATTTAAAGTTTTGTTTCAGTGATCTGTAAACGGTGTCTATGGAATTTTATCGATAAAACACTCAAGTCAGAACAAAGACAAATTATTATGAATGTGATATACCATCTTGCCACAACCTGTTTGTAAGTAACAAGCAATTTAACAAAAGTTTCAGAACTAGTGGACATATAAGGCTTTGTGCACACGTGCGGTGATGATTCGACGGACCCCGGGCCGTCGGACGTCGGGTGTTGGGTGTAGTTTTGCATGAAATAGCAGGACACACCGTTCCACGATATTTCACACAGCGCCACCTAGATCCAAACTAAGCATAGCTTGTAATATGGGAACGAAATAAGTGATAGAATACTTAATAGTACTTTTTTTTGTAAATAAATACATATTAACTCGTGTAGAATGAACCCAGACACGGAACAAACATTTATATTCCTCACACAAATGCTTGTCTTCGAGTGGGAATCAATCCCACGACTTACAGCGCAGAAGGCAGAGCTACTACCAACTGAGCTGTGAGGCTATTTATTCATCAACTGTAATTATTATAACGCCGGCGTCCGGATGCCGGGTAGTGTGCGGTACGGAAACTATGCCGGCCGACTCCGCACGGCACGTGTGCATAAAGCCTAATAATAATTATTAATATTAGGTTTATAATATAATGTTCTGTAAATTTTCCTCGTAGCCTTTTACTGGACAAATCTCAAGTGCTTAACTTTAATTGTAGAAAACAGTAATTAAATATAAAATAATATATTTATTGCTCATGTGGATAAATTACCTATCCTTAATAGATACATTACAATTTTTTACTTTAGAGATTGGCTGGGTGGGATTTAAGGTAGGCTCTAAGAGCCTAAGCAAACATTTTCTTTTAATTAACATTCCACGTGTCATTCGACAATCATAAGTATACACTAAAATAAAAATAAAAAAAAATATTAATTAAATTATATAAACTTTACGAAATTTACGAGTAAATTTTTCTATCTTTTACGTCAATTCTATACCCAGCATTAGCGCTCGCATTTCTCTTATTTTTTTTCACCACTACATAGGTGCGTTTATAATTTTACGATTAAAATTGATAAACTATCACGAACCGTGAAAATTGCTGTATTGCACAGCCAGAGTTATTCAAGCACAAATTATAAATATAAATATTCACACAGCGTCATTGAGACCCAAACTAAGCATAGCTTGTACTTTAGATAACTGATAGAATACTTATTAGTTTTTTTGTAAACAAATACATATAATATACCCATACACAGGACAAACATGCATGTTCGTCACACAAATATGGTCGTTTTGAGTCAAATCAAACCCACGATCTAAAGCGCAGAAGGCAATGCTGCAATGCTACTTCCCGCTAAGCTGTGAGGCTAGGCAATTATGTATTATTGTTGTGAAAAATGCTCCGGAATACGTGATTTTTCTGGTAAAATCTTAGGATGAGTTGCTTTGAATGAGCCGAGCCGGTGGTGACAGGCCTTCGAAGCGACATCCTTACATCACGCCTGAAGCACAAGGAAGGCTTTTGGTCTAAGGCGATAATGAAACGTCCTCGGTACGAGATATACAATACACAATATTCACGAAACGTAATCATGTTTTTCCATTGTATACCTTATTTAACTATATAATTTTAACTACCTATGTATGCCAAAGGCTTTTGAAGCATAACTAAAAAAAATAACGTATAAGGTTCAAACCAAATTGAAACCGTCTGAAAACAAACCACTTACTAAATTATCCCTTTGATCAACAAATCCTAAACAAAATTCTTTCTATACTAGTACCATTTTATCATTATAATATTAACAAAGATAAGACAGAAAAAATCACAATATGTAATTATTAGATTTGTTCTCACTTTTAGTCACGTTTGCCGTAGAACCCTGTCTGCTATCACTGAACAGCAAAGAAACATAGGAATCGTGATGATAATGAATCAGTCAACAATTACGATCATACGTTTATATTATTTTATGATTCAAATAATGTATTCAAATTATTCAAAATGCACAAACAGAAATGTAGAAACCCTGTTTACCTATTGTGATACAATTAATTATCGTAAAGGTCCGAGTACATATGATCAAATCGCGCGTACGGAACGGCCGTATTTTTCCCTCCTTGTAATGATTTATGGAACTGAGGTGACGTGATCGGCAAATCCAGGCCAGGTATGGACAAATTCAGTTTCTTAGAATATTTATTCTGACGCCGTATGTGCCAATTTTGATCATATGAACACGTGCACAAATGAGATACGTTGCAGTGTGCGAGGTTCTCGTACAGGGCTTTATTCAATTTCCACACAAATTGTCATATTTATGGGCCCACCGATGAACAAACGGTCGTCACTGATCAATGATATTGAAAACACCATTGGATCTCTCAATTGATAGTCATATTACAAACCTATCAAATAGATGTATTAATGATATCCATTTAACTATGGCATTTCAAACTACGTTCAGTAATGTTGAGGGAGATATGGATGTACATAGTCGGGGGGTCTCTCTGGCGTGAGAAAACTGAACGCAGCCCTGTATAGGAGGCTACAAGTGGCCCCGATACAAATTGTCACTATAAAATTCAAAAATTTACTTTCAATTTGGCAGCATATACGTTAATCCTCACCGTTTCGAAACAGAACAGAAGATCAGTCACTCACCGCAATAAGTATCAAAGAAATGAAGTATGAAGATAAGAAGTAAGTGCAATAGAAAAAGTACTGTCCAAAGTGTCCAAAATCCATTATAGAAAAAGATATTATAAATATGTATACATAAAAATAAATACAATGTTTCTCATCTTATATTCACATAAATCTAGCGTAATAGTTAAGCATTTAATTCTATATTATTATGTATAAATTGTACGTAAAACTGATTGAAATCAATGAATCCGTCTAAATATCCAAATTTAATTTTACTATCAATAAAATCTAGTGTTAGTATCGTTTTAGCGTTAAGACATGGACGAGGAATGAAAAATTCGGATACGCTAAATTACATTTACTAGTTAATTTAGTTGGGACATAGAACGAGGCGCCGGCGCCTTCAGTACCTAACTAGGTAGTCTTCGGTGGCGCATCATCAAGATGATTGGTGCGAACGAATGGAGCGACAAATCGTCACGAACTTTCTAAGGTTTCATAGAACAAAATGGAGCCATAACTTATTACCACAGTTAAATGATAGATAATGGAGATGTTTCATTGATGAAATAAGCCTTAGCCAGCATTATCTTATTACTGCTGGCTTATATTTATTTATTTATTTCGCGTATCTCGGAAACGGCGCTACCGATTTGGATAAAGTTTTGTATTTATATACGGTTTTGCTGTTTACCTGTATAATTGTATTTCTTTTAATAACGCATTTTTTTTTACAAATAAACCGTTTTACACACAATTAACCGAGCGGAGCTCGGTCGCGCAGGTACTGTGTATAAATGATTATGTTTTACGACAAAACATTTTCCATTTTATATTTGGTGTAATTCTACTTCCTGTTACATTGAAGAAAGACTTGAGACGCTATTCATGTTTATAATAATATATTTTGATACTTTTTAGGGGCTAAATATAATTTGCACTAAGCCTGGCTCAAAACGAAACACCTCCTTTACGTGAATTTGATTTCCAGCTCCATTCTATGAAGCCTTTGTAAACGGACGGCAAAACGAATAGTAGGGGAGCCGTAGAGGGGATTTTGGGATTTACTCAAGCGTGGTAGATGAACATGAGGAAGGATACCAAGGCCGCAGATAAATATACCTTCGATATCAGAGACACATTGGGGCATCTAAACTATAATATCTGACTCGCTTAAGTATCTCCACGTAAATATTTTTTTACATTTTTGAAAATCTGTATCCTCTTCCCCCACCACTGGAAAGCGGAAACATAATAACATTTTTTTCTCCCTATAAACTAATCTACAAAATCTAATAGATCTCCACGACGCTCGAGTAAATCGCCATTTAGCATCATGGGCTCCCTTACCAGAAAGTGAAGCGGAGCGAACCGTTTGGTTCGCACAGAAGCACGGGAGCTCAATTAAATCAATTAAAAAGGCAGTTTCCAGTTCGCCGCCCATTTTGCAAAAAAATCACAATTGGGGCACCCTAATGCTTAATCTACATTGCGGGAGGGAAGAGAAACCAATTATTGTGCATAAATTTTGAATTTTATCTCCGTTGCGTAACGTGCATCAAAATTCACCGAAGACATTCGCGCGAATTCTCAACTATGCTCACTAGACTAACTACTCGATTTTGTTCTCATATTCATGCACGCTACACATAGGATATAAAGTTAATTACGTTCTGCTTAAAGTGTTTCCATTCCGTCCCGCTTTGTAAATTGACTAACTAAAATAGATTTATGGTTGGATACAACTTGGCCAAGGTCAGTCGTTGCAGAGGTGGTAATTCGGTGCAGCGTCATCAACTATAAGGCCTTGTAAAAGACGTTACTGCCTTGAGTGTGAATGCCTTATACCTCACACAACCCAAAGCTCTCACTGCTGCTCGAACTCATAACAGTTCAGCAGGGACAGCGAATGTAGGAAGTACCTAGTTAAGGGTACAACTAGTTTTAGCGGATGCCACACGAGCGAATAGACGCTTGGTGAATCTGTTTTGGAAAAAATGTACGAGCAGCGCGAGCTAGCGCGGGTAAGGCGGTCCATATTAAATAACTTTGTTGGCGTTAGGTCTCAGCAGAGTCCGTACATCTGCCAGCAGACGGTATGTCATTGGAAAGTATATCCCTCTCGCTCGGCCTGCTGTTGCCTTCGTCGCACCTGCGGGTCGTGGAGGTCATCACTTGAAGGTATTCCCGTCTCTCTTTCATTAGCACAGTCCGTGCAGCCGTCTCGCCTGGGGCGCGGGGCGCGCGGCCGCCAGTAACCGAAGCAGCGGTCGGCCACACATCGCGACGATACCCCCTCCCGCCCAGCGGCCGCCCCCCGCCTCCTCCACCTCGGCGATACGGTTCAGTGACCGCGACTCCCGCAGGCGGGACTCCTTGCGCGCCGCGCGGCGACGACGCCCGCCGCCCGAGCCGGTCGCCGGCGGGGCTCTCGCGTCGCCCCCTGCCCCCGCGCCGGTGCCTTCCGTCGGCGCGCCAGTCGCCGCACCTCGGGATGCGGCCCTCGCCCCTCCAGTACCTACAATAAAATACAATTCGCATTGCAAAAATATCTTGAAGTGGGCCTTGTTTTCTCAGCATATGGGTCAGCTTCGAAAAAGGAATGTGGCGCTAAACATTTATATTATTGTTACTGTACAAATAGGGCCGGGGTGTTTTCTTTAGCCCCTAACTGTACATGAATATACTACAATCAGCCGAAAATACCACAGCCTGGATCCAAGGGTGTACCAGTGTCCCAGCTCGCTCGGTCCTACAGGCACAATATTTCCACACTAATTATTGATTCTATAATTAATCGATTGCATGTTCAACTGGCCAAAAGCTTTACAAACAATTGTTAGCCAACCTGAGCCGGCGCCGGCCCCTCTCTCCTGACTATCGCTGGAGTCGTCGTGCGAGTCACGCCGTGCCCGGTCCGGAGGCGGGTCGGACCGCTCGGCGGCCCGTTTCTTCTTCTCCGAATCGTCGTCCGACAGGTCACTGGAGGAACACGACCCGGCCCGGGGACGTCGCCGCCTGCACTCGATGCGGGTGCGCCGCGCGGGGGGCGGCGCGGGGGGAGGGCCGCGGATTGCTCCGCCGCTTTCTATGCCGCCCTCGTCTTCCAGGTTCACCTGCGAAAACAACAGACTGAAACCGTAACTGATCGGGCATCGGTAATTGGCATTAAAACCCATGGCTTCGCCGTAATCGCATAATTAAACCATAAAAATGCGTGGGGTAGTTTTTGAGTTTACTGCGTGCAGACAAATAGACAAGCGGCGGGGGACTTTCTTTAATAGTGATTAATTCAATTAAATATAAGTTCGGGAGTGTTTAATTAATTGAATAGAAACACAGAAACATACCCGAGTGAGGTTCTCGGATAAATGTGTGCGGTGTTGAGTCGCGGACGCGGACACGGGTACTGTCAGCTGCACTGTCGCAGTGGCGGTGGCGGTCGCCGGCGACGCGTGAGAGTGCGCCCTGGCCGCCAAGTGCAGCCGCCCTTCGGACCGCGAGCCGCGGCGAGAGTCCGTCGGCCGCGATGTCGTCACTGCGCCTTCTTCGTCGTCTTCTTCTTCCCGGACTATACTACATTTGCGTGATCTCTGTAAAAACGTTTTCAGAGGGAAATCAGTATTATTTGCCCCAGCCTTACCTCTACATTTACAACAGTAATAAATAGTAAGTTGCAAAAAAAAACTTAAAACTCTATCTCTATTAAAGATCGAATATATATCTTGTTGCCTGAGCGCCGCGGGCGCTGTTGTAGTAGTAGTACCACTGGTATTTTGCCTCCCATCACTATGTGCCAAATTAAGCGTGGAATCACTTATCGACAATTGTGTAATGCTACAGACGTCGCTATATGTCATTTTCTGTGGGACATCTTGTGGCGTACGCGGCGCGACCGCTAGTGACTTGCCACTAGTATTATTTTTCCCACCGTCCGGCTAAGCGCTGTGGAATGCTGCAGATGTCACGATATGTGTAATATAGCGACATCTGTACGTATACTTACCGGCGGGACATCTTGTGGCGTGCGCGGCGCGGCCGCTAAGGTGGGCGGCGCGAGCAGAGATTTGTCATTGGCATTCTTTCCCCCACCGCCCCCGGCTGCGGCGCCACCCCCGCTCTGTTGCACGCTTAGCGCCTCGGGCCGGCGCGCGCCACGATTACTTAACTCTTGTCTACGAAGGACATCATTCCTGTACAAATACACACACATTCATGTACACTCCAAATGAAAACACAAGTGATACTTGTTGAATCTAGAAGCAGATGATCTCTCATTAGTGAGTCTGAACACACAATACCACACAAACAAATTGAATACCATGATTTAGTCAGTAATGGATATTCGATAGAATTTACACCCAAACAATCTTATATTTTAAGAAACAAATGTATTTCCCTATACTATTATAAATATAGATATTGTGTAGTGTTTGCGTAGTTACATTGTATTATTTAGTCCATGTGCAAGTACCTACTTACTTGAATAGATTTTCCTAAACAAAAGCTGATGGCTTCTTCATTCACATATTTATTTAGCTTATCATTATCTAAGCAAGCAATTTGTATTTACTTACCTCTTAGCCTTCAGTTTTCTCTCAGCCAGCAGATAATAAGTAGCAGTTATGTGATTATAGTCATTTAGTTCAAGAGATTCTAGAATTTGCTCCTTAGTAGCAATGGACCCATTGACCATTTTTTGGATAATGAGAGCACGGTCCTCCTCAGAAAGTTGTTCTTTTGCCACTAAGGGCGTGTCAAAGTCTTCTACCGTAATACCCTCTCCGGCAGTCACCCACGGATCTGTCGCTATTTCTGATAATGTCGCTCGTTTCTCTGGTTCTCTAACTAACATTCTTCCTATAAGCCTGTGGACAAGTATTTATATAGCAATATAGGTTTCCAGAAATCAAACTTCAGCATTGTATCTCATTGTTGCAATCTTACCTTTTACATGAAATTGTTATATGAGGTGGTATAGTATATTTGCAGTCCATTATCATAGTTAAAGTTTCACTATCATTAGCTTCTTGAAAAGGGGCATTCCCACAGACTAACATATAAAGAATAACACCAAGTGACCATACATCTACTGCAGGCGCATCATATGAGTCACCAAGCAGTATCTCCGGAGCGGAATAAGCAAGTGATCCACATGAAGTCTCTAATTTTTGCCCTGGACAGAATTTATTACTGAATCCAAAATCCGTTAATTTAACTACACCTAATTTTTCAAAAAATACTACATTTTCAGGTTTTAAATCTCGGTGGACTACATGCAATCTGAAAATGAAAGAAAAGTATTAGTGTTTAGAAGAATGAGTAGCTGATTATTTGATTATATTTGGTGAGGTGATAAGTACCTATGGCAGTAAGAAATAGCGCGAACAATTTGGCGAAAATAATCACGAGCAAGACTTTCCGATAATCCTGTTTCATGTCTCATAATGTAATCATACAAGTCCCCGCCATCTCCTAATTCTAATATCAGGTACAACTTAGTTTGTGTGTCAATCACTTCATAGAGCCGCACAACATTTGGATGTTGCACAAGTTTCATACATCGGACCTGGGAAACAAAAATAATTGTCAATATAAATTCTAAACATTATGGAAACAATAGTATTTTTTGATTATAATAGTTTCAGAAATTAAGCATGTTTGGTAACTAAAATGTTACACATAATAAATTTAAGATAGGAGATTTATTTATGTTTAGTATTACAGCAATATGGTGTGTACCAATGAAACACTGTCTTTGACTATGAGCTGTCTATGACAGGCATTTCATTTTGTCACATGGTTTTTTTTGTGTTTCTATAATTCTCAGTGATGTTACAATGCTGCGAGTTTAGATCAAGATGACTCCATGGCTTAGTTGGTAGTAACCCTGCCTTCGAAGCGAGGGGTCCCGGGTTCGATTCCCGGCCGGGGCATACTTCGTGTGGTGAGCATAAAGTTTGTTCTCGGGTCTTGGGTGTTTGTCTTGTGTTTCTGTGTTTGTCCATGCCATCTGCGACACAGGGAATCCTAGTGCAGAGGTATGAGTGTGTAAACGAGAGTGTAAACGTTAAGAATATCAACATTACACATAACAAGGCAGATTTCAAGACTTGTTGGTTACATACAAACCAACTAAAACTACATGTAGGATGTAGCTACAATGATGGAGAGATTTTAGCAAATTAATAGACAACAGATATACTTTATGTGTTGGCACTTGACTTTAATGTAATTTTAAGTGCATAATAGGTAATTGGGTCATTAAATAAATGACAAGACAAATCATTTTTCGTAATAAATTCATCAACTATGAAAATTTAATAGGATGAGCTTCAACTAGCTAGCCTTCACAACCTAATACTTTTATGTATGTGTTTTTCCTGTGCTTGCAGTGCTAGAAAGAAATATTACTAAAATACCTCTTGGAACAAATGTGATTTGGAGACTTCATCCAGTTTACTTTTGTCAATAACTTTAACTGCAACTTTTTCACCAGTAAACACATGTCTGGCCAACTTAACCACAGCAAAATGTCCCGATCCTAGTGTATCAAGAAGATCATACAGTCCAGCTATTTTCGTATCATAGGGTCCAACCCCTGTTCCCAAATTGCCAACACTTCCACAGTTATTATTCATGGTGTTCTAATGGTCCTGAAGAAAAAAATAATAATATGTGATCTAATTATAACTGTCCAAATTGCATTAGTCTTAGGTATAAGCTTTTATTATAAATGCAGTCATGCACAAGGCTTTTTAAACTTTTTTGTATGGTCTGGTTGTATTCAACTAAGCAGTTATATTCAAAGTAAGCAGTACTTTGAATGTAACTGTGATTGTAGTTTGCTAGAGGCACTGGAATGGTTCCTAAAAACTATAATTTAAGCAAATCTGTTGATAAATCGAGTTGGACCTAAATTGAAAGAAGTTATTGATATTGAATTTAGTTGACCCAGATTTTGTGATAGCAATAAAACAGATATAAAGTTATTATGTATTTTTATTCAATCGTCAAAACATAAAACTGTGCTTTTAATATAAGATTACATGCAATATCAAGGGAAAATGACACATAAGATAAAAAGTAACTAGCACAAACCTGGATTGAACTGTTTGGAGGAATTCCTATTATTATCGGCAAGATATTTCAGCAGCGGGAAGCACAATATTGAATAATTCAGGTAATAATAATGATTTACATGTCCACAGGTATTTTAACAACAAACTCGTTGCCTTGCATTTCTATAAATGAACAAAATAACATCCATAATTCAGAATTATTTAATTTAAATGTAGGAAAAATTGATCCACTTCACACACAATACATCGCCATTTCACAAAAATTCATTTCGTTCCGCAGCCGTAGCGAGTGTGTGTGAAGAACGAAGAATGAGTTTCGTTCCGAAATAAAAATTAAGAAGTTTCAGGCGGCGATGTCATCTTTGATCTCACCGCACAGTTGAAATACACTTAAATTACACAATAACATTTGGGTGACTAATCTCCGAAACGGTTGGACCGTTTTTGTCGGGACTTTCACTGGCAGATAGCTGATATCATAAGAAGTAAGCTACTTTTATTTTAGAAAAAGAAATATGTATTTACTGTAGGTATATAATAAATGTTCCCCGCGACTTCATCCACGTATAATTCAAAATGTTTTTAGCGTGGAGCCCTGATTCATATTTCTTTTTCTAAAATAAAAGTAGCTTACTTCTTATGATATCAGCTATCTGCCAGTGAAAGTCCCGACAAAAACGGTCCAGCCGTTTCGGAGATTAGTCACCCAAACAGACAGACAGACAAAAAAAATTGTTTGTTGTATATAAAGTATAAACTTTCAAATGTATTTAGTAAAAAGATGTTGTTTTGACACTACAAACAAACACTTGAAGTTTATTTATTTGTATATGTATAGAAGTGTATATATATGTACAGAGAAATTGTGTTAGTAATAATAATTTGTTAATTTTTAGTTAGATGAGATTGAATATGCACTACAACATACACACCACAGTAAGACGACCACATTGGAAGAGGTGCTTTCAACTGAAGAAGACGGTCTTGAAAATGGACATAGTCAATGTGTGGAAGAACCACCTAACTGTTCTGCACTCCAAGCTGATTTCTTCCTGGCTGTGTCCCAGCAGATCAAACAAGCACAGGTGAATATGTATATAACATAAGAATTTAGATACTTAATTTGCATAATTATACATTTTATTTTATTTTAATGAATGAATGATATCCAAATCTCTACTGAGTCGCATTCATCCTGCTGCGTCCATCACCCGAGACGGCGATGATACGTCTCATGCGCTTGTGATTCCACCGGCAGCCAAACCCTTCCACCGGAACACAGTAATGCAACCACTACTGTCTGGCGGCAGGCTCCAAATGTGGTGGCCGTACCTCTCCGGACGAACTTGGCACAAGTTCTACTGCTACTTTTGGTTGCTCCTTTAGTACCACTCAGGGGGTACGTGTAGGGAATCAAAGGGTACACACCTACGGACGCGAGCAACTGTACCCCCCTGTTGCTAACTGGATTTAAGTTACCAAGAAAAGAATATCGAATAATGCCTGGAGCTGAGGAACGTGTGGAATACAATACAATAACTTAAGTCAGTCAGTCAAAAAGCTAAATAGATAATAAAATAAAATGTAGAAAACCGAAAAATATTTGAGTCTGGCAGCATAGCATTCGCCTCCTTGTGTAAGAACTAGCACACGTAAAGGAAGCATTGATTTGTATGGCTTCCAATTCCGGGGCTGTACAAAACTATACTGGTCATAGATTATAGTTACGTGTCGATAAAGCGCAGCCAGTAATGTGCGGCACGTATTGCATAGCCCCGGAATTGGAAGCCACCAATGTACACGTAACATGTCCCACCGATGTCCCGTGCATTATCAACACGTGACGGTAATGTACGACCAGTTTTGCGCCATCCAATGCTGTACATTGTTGTGCTGTGCTTTATCGGGTCGTGCATTATTTTGGATATACATTACTATTTCCCGATCAATCGATCGGCCGGCTTATTTTTTTGCACTATTATTTCTTACTTTATACTTACGTGTTATTTTTAGTTTGACCGGTAAAATAAAGTAAATTTTCTCTAATCATGGTACTGGGTCATGATATTTTCACAAGTGAAAGAACGCAGGATGTTAAGATATCAGAAGATTTAACATTCGATTCTATGTTATTATCTCCTAACATCCTTAAAGGGTTAAAAGCTTCTGGATTCTATGTGCCGTCTCCTATACAACTACATGGTATATCAATGGGAAAGTGTGGATTGGGTGAGTAAAACCCTACATTTCTAGAAAGCTTTTTTATGTTACTGTTTAAGGAGACAAGCTGACAGAACTGACAAGACCTGAAAAGCGGCGGTAACCTAAGTGGTTACAACCGAAAACTCCATCACTCTGATATGGGGATGTATCATCTCATGCCACTGAAATTTCACCTGGCATTCACACCTTTCCATCGAAACTCATCACCACTACTTGATGAATTAACTGGCTAAAAAATAACCCCCAAATTATTCTATCCAAAGTGTTAAAAAATATTTTATTGGCAAATAAGAAGAACTTATTTCAAAGAATAATAAATGAAGTACCTGTTTAACAAAAACAGTGTGGCCAAAGTGAGACGCTTGGTGCTCTTTTTGGAATAATATACTAATAGTTATGAACATTTGAAAGCATTAGAACCCAATTTTAGGACTTAAATACAGTATAACAAAAGGCATAATAAAGTGTAATAATCAGAATTACTTATGTCCAGATAATTTAATTTAACTGCATCCAGAACAAACAATGAATAAGGGATAAAAATTGATGATTCTTGATGTTTGAAACAAAATTGTCTGATGATTTGTTAGTCTAGGAAGTGGATCCCAAAAAGGATCAAATAATTATTAAAAGTAACAAAATTGTAGATTTATAAATTCTGGATTTGGGAACATTTTCTTTTCATCTGAATTCCTGTTTTTAAATTCTTATTACGGATAGCAGATTTCAGATGCTGATTTTCAGATATAGAAAAAGTAAATCAGAAATTACAAATTCTAAATATAATTTATCTCTTATGTTATCCTCTTAATGTCTTACCAAAGAGCAGGTGCAAGATCAGATATGACTGTAATGTTAGGATGCTGTGTTAGAATTTATGTGCTGGTAATAAAATTTTGCATGTGGTTTAAAGTTGCCATTAATTTTCAGATCTCTTGCTAGAAGCTAAATCTGGGACAGGAAAAACTGCTGTGTTTTCTGTCATAGCTCTGGAAAAACTAGATTTAGAGAAAGGTGTGCAAACTTTAATATTAGCACCCACAAGAGAGATAGCATCACAGATATGTGACGTGATTAAAACAATTGGTGCCTATTTTGAAGGTATTTATCGCATCTTCAATTTACATTTCATGTTTTCTATGATAATGCCTGTTTGCCAATAAATTACTAATTAATAAAATACTAATATGTCTTCTTTAAAAGTTTATAAATATTTAATAGTAATTATTGGCTAACAGATAATGAATGACCTGTTTGCTTTTAAGAATTTTAAAGGTTAATTTTCACAAAGAGCAAATTAAAAAAAAGAAGTGAATTGTAACTATGTGCCCACACAAAGGTGGAATAAATCATGTTTAGTTTAGTTTCCATCATAGCCATCTTAGGCTATTTCTGATTAGCCTAAGATTTAGATGAAAGTCAAGAAACAGCTTTTAAAATAAAAACATAACTAATTCCTAGATCAGTAACTAATGAAAATGGCATAAAATGCCAAGTGCTCTTTGACTTTCATTTGTGACCTAGTATATTTTTCAGGTCTTTCTGTGGTGGTAGTTATGGGCGGTTTGCCTTTTGTGGAAGATATTGGAAAATTTAACAAGAAGGTCCATATTGTTGTTGGCAGTCCTGGAAGATTGCGGCACTTGATTGGCGGAAATCACATAGATCTTTCATCAGTCAGACTTATGGTGTTAGATGAAGCCGATAAACTAGTTGAAAAAAGTTTTTTTGGCGATATTAACTATATATTTTGTAGACTCCCAGACAAAAAACAAGTGATCATGAGCAGTGCTACATATCCTGAATATATTAAGACTATAATCAGCAAATATCTTCAAAATCCACAACATATCTGTCCAGATAGTAGCAGTATCCTGCTAGGCATTGAGCAGAATGTTACATTAGTTCCAAGTCATGTCAATATAGTCAAACAAACGAAAAATCGATATTTGGAACTACGGCAAATACTGTCTCGGAGACAGTTTAAGCAATGTTTGGTATTTTGTAATTATCAAGGAAGAGTAGGAGATGTGCATAGGATGCTTAAAAGTGATAAATGGCCGGCAGATAAACTTTTTGGTCAGCAAGAACAAACTGATAGGCTAGAGGCACTAAAAATATTGCAGGAATATAAATGTAGGATCTTGGTTACAACTGATTTGGCATCACGTGGTATTGACGCATCAAATGTAGATCTAGTAATCAATTTTGAAATGCCACATGATTGGCAAACATATTTGCATAGAATTGGAAGAGCCGGAAGGTATGGCTCATATGGAACTGCTATATCTATTCTCAGTACAGAAGAAGAAGAAAAATTTAAAAGATTGTTAAGATCAATTAATATTCCATTTGATTTGAAATATTTATGGAGCAAGGAGCCATTCAAATTTAATAACTCTAAAGTAAAAAATAATGATGATAGAGAAGATGAGATACCTGATAATACAATGAGAATAAAAGAGACTTCTGCAGAGATATGGAAATTTTTATCAATTGATATTGCTGAATTAAATATCAATTATAATCTTCCCAGCTTTAAAAGCTTATATGATTCTTTTGAACAGACAAATTGTCCTAAAATTGAAAACTTTTCTGACATGCTGACATCTTTTGAAAATCATGAGGTGAAAAGTAAAGAAACCTCTTCCTACAAAACTGTAGAAGTGAATAGGGATATTATTTTAGACAATATACTTCTTGATATTTTTGAAATGGAGCAAAGCAGATTTCTTGCCAAAGAAAATAGCAACATAAATAATGAGATAAATTGCAATGGTTTAAATTCACAAAACAAGAAAAATAATTCTTGTAGCAAAAACTACAATGAAACTGAGAACAGTATTCTGAATCAAGATACAGAACATGATGCCAATAATCTAGGCATAGTAAATGGCAAAACTGATGGTATCATTAATAATGATATGTGCCAGCCTGACTTATTAAATAGGGAAAGTGGATGTTCCTCACTTTCAGAATCTTCCAATGATTATAATAAGGATGAAAGAGCACTGCTTGCATCAAATCTTCCAGTTGCTTTTGCAGGCTCTAAGTATAAGGATAAAATAAAACAATATAAAAGCAATAGAAGCTTTCAGATGCTGAGTAAAAACAAAGATATCTTTCCACAGACAAGTTATTATCAAATAAATGATTTTGATAATACATCTCATAGTTGTAAACCCCATGGTCATATATCAAATACCAATAACAATGGCAATTCAAGTGAAAATAGCGACTGTAGAGTTACAGAATATGATGATAATGAAAAAGCATTACTTCAAGCAAGTCTTCCAATCGCTTTTGGAAAATCTAAGAAGAAAAAAACAAAATCTAAAAAATACAAAAAATTCAGTAATAGTTGTACTGAATACAAAATAGGCAAAGAACAGATACCAAAAATAAACAAAACCGAGCATACCAAATCCAATATCAATCAAAAGCAAGAAGATTTTTGCCAATCATATTACTATGAGAGTACTTGTGATGAATCAGATTCCATATCCCACCAATCCTTCAGAGATAAACAATGTAGCAAAGACCACCAAATACAAAATGACAAAAAGCATGTGAGATATGATCCTCATAAACAGGGTCTCAGTAACTATAATTCCTTGGGGAAAGACTATGACGTTGAAGAAAGGAAACAACAATTCATTCAATGGTATCAACAGTTACACGCACACATGACGATGATTGAAAGAGCTGTTTATATTGAAGTGATGAGTACATAAACATAATGTTTTTTTTTTCAAATCACGGATTTGGGAATATCCTGTGGTAGAAAGAGCATGTAGTTATTATGTAGTTATTATGTAGTTATTGTATGTAATGGATGATTTATATTGTGACAAACTAAGTACCTATTTTATTTATTACTGGTTAAATTCCAAACAATATCCTGGTACATATCATAGCAACAAGTCAGGCAAAGCGGTACTGGACCCACCTTGAGAATAAAACCTTTGGTTTCGCCCTATATTTGTTGTGACGTGACATTCGGCGTGCCACAGGGCGATGTGATTGGTCCAACGTTATTTGATAATGCTATTTAAGTTTTATCTACCGTGAATGCAAATGGCTTGATGCAGAGAAGTTAGCTAACAATAGCTCATTTGGCAGTGGCTCTGCCTTCTGTACTGTAGTTCGTGGGTTCGATTCCCACCCAGGACAAGCATTTGTATGCGAAGATAAATGTTTGTTCTGTATCTGAGTGTTAATATGTATTATAAGTATGTATTTACAAAAAAAAAAAACATATTGTGTATTCTATCAGTTATCTAGTTCCCATATTACAAGCTTTGCTTAGTTTTGGGTCAGATGGCGCTGTGTGAAATATGTCTATGAATATTTCTTTTTTGTTTAGGTACTTTATTTAATGGTTTTAGGCGGTTACTCAAATATGTAGTTAAAATTCTAAACGCCTACAAAACTGGTTTCCTTTCGAATGTCAAGTAGAAGCGCCCCTAAAAGCGCCATTAAAAATAAGCTTGCACTCCTGTTGTAGTTTTGAAATATCAGATCAGATACTTTGGCATCTACTTTGACGAGCATATTTCATAGACTAAACAAGCACGCGTGATCTTGTAGATATGTACATATTTATTTAAGTTTTTATAGAAAATTCAGTGTAAATAAACATTTTTGACTGATATAATTATGTAAAACAACTAGCTGACCCGGCCACACGTTGCTGTGGCTAACGTTTTTGTAATTGTGACTGTCAAATAATAGACAAATAATTTGCAATAAAATAATATTGCGATCATAAATTGAGATGTGAGCTATCCTATCTTTCAAGTTGGATCAAATTCAAGTTGGCACAAGGTGTACAAATTTGATTAAAATCGGCTAAGTAGTTTAGGGAGTCCATCGCGGACAAACATCGTGACACGTAATTTATATATAATGAGTAATGAGTATACATACTGTATGCTTTAAATAAAACATCATCATCTTGCTGCTCTTATCCCAAACTAAAATACATGTTGTGGGGTCGGCACAACATGTATATTTCTTCCGTTTCCTTCAATCAGACATCATCTCAGTACTCGCTCCTTTCTTACACATATCATGTTTCAGGCTATCCATCCATCTTTTCTTTAGCCTACCTCTTGTCTTATATCCTTCCACATCCTTATATAAAATTCTTTTTGCATTATGGTATTCATCCCTCCGCATAATATAATAATAATATTATATCTTTACTTCACGCAACAAGAACATAAAATAAGTGCATTGGCCCTTGTATACCATAATCTATCATATACCTACATTAATATAATATATATAAAAACTGTTAAAATTACGCTAGTTGGGAACTTTCTTTTTCGGCGTGTCCCGACGATACACGACCCCGATGGGTCAGAAGTCGGGAGCGAGGACTCCTTGTGCTTTGCTGGAACTTCGAGTGTGTGACTTTAAATTTGTAGTCTTATTGGATTCCAGCCGCTGTAGGTAAATCCAAATTGATTCCAACATTAGCTTCCTTCGGTGAATGAAATTATTCTCCCGATGTATTTCTATCCAAACAGATGAACAGGTGTATCCACAGCACGTAATGTTGTATTTGAGGCTATGGAGGCTGTTCCTAGTCACGCGGCCACTGACCTACGAGCAAACGGTGGCACGTGTCGGAGTCGTGTTCGCCGCAAGTAGTTACTTATATTGCGATTTCCGCGTGAATTCGGTGAATTCGCAGATTAGCGTTTATATTATTGCGCTATATAGCAACCTCTTTTTTAGGTTCTGTTGCAGCTCGTTTCGACTCTTGAAGTTTTGATCGAATATCCGTGACTTCTGCTTTCAATAGCGTGTCATTTACAAATTTATTGGAACCAAAAGATTAATTTAATTTAAAGTTACTTGCAACAGAATATTTAATTTTTGATTTTTATTTCATTTTATTTAAATTCCATCATATATTGCCCGTCTGAAATAAACAATACTCTAACAACGCACTCGCATTTCTTTTATTTAAGTACATAATTTTATTAAAATTTAACATGTCAATTTAAATTATAGTAGTAACAAAATTAATAAATTAATTTCATGGTTTCGCAAAACATTTACCGACAAATTACCTTGTTCAACTCTGTTCTGGTTCGGCTTCGATACAAGTTGACAGTAAATTCATTATTTGCTAATCTAGCATTTATTCAGTCTCAGAAGCTAGGGAGTCAACTTCAAAAACATTTATTCAGCTATGATACGCTGATTTAAATATGACTTAAACGTATATAAAACTGACAAACACCTAATCTAATTTGTCTATAAATTATGAATACAATTGCTGCGAGTACATACAGATAAATCTATTACTTATTAAGTAACTTTAACGTAACCAGATATTATTCAGTCAATAGTCACAGGTACCTACTTTTCATGTCATGGAGAAATGCGAACTTACTTTGGTTATTTAAACATAAATAGTAAGTGCATCAATTCTTTTCGAATTAAGAGAAGATATGGGCGTATTGTGTTGTTTTTGAATCTATAATTTTAGAGGTGATTTCTACGTATATATAAGACCTGATCCTCTAAACTTTACTAGAAGATTTGGCACATGAAATCGAATGGGGTAGAACGTGAGGTAGCAGTAGCCAATACAGAACTTCAGGAAACCATCAATAATGATATCGCTCCAAGCTATATCGATCGGGTGAAACACAACAATTAAAAAACTAGAAACTGAGGCACTTATTTTAATCCTTCTTCTGATGAGTTTCTGAAACAAAAGAAATGTTAATTTTATTAAATCTCAACAAGAGTTCAAACAGATCTGCAATAGCTTATCCTATCTGACTCCACTGCAGACACGAGACAGTGTTGCCAACAATTGTCTCTTTGATACTTTAAGGAAGAGGCTAGATAGGATAGTTAGCCGCAAGAGACAAAACACCACTGAGGAATGTAAGGGCAGGTTATCACTCCCATCCCACTAAGAATTTGACCAATATATATTTTTGATAAAAGTATATTTGCTTATGTACGTTACATTAAGTAATCCTACTACTATTATAAAGGCGAAAGTTTGTAAGTATGGATGTATGGATGTTTGTTACTCTTTCACGTAAAAACTACTGAATGGATTTGAATGAAACTTTACCACAATATAGCTTATACATCAGAATAACATATAGGCTACAATTTTTGAGGTTTCTAATGTGAGGTCGTAAAAAAACACATTTTTTGCGCTTACATTGCAAACGCTCTAGACGGGACGAACCTGAAGTCCACGCGAACGAAGTCGCGGGCAAAAGCTAGTTTATATATAAGCCAACTAGTTGCGCCCCGCGGTGTTACCCGAGGTTGGACTTCCTACGGGAACCGTACTGTTAATTCAATCGTACAATATCCCGTTTACATTGAAATTATATTTGAAATTAATATGACTAATAGGAGTGATCTATTCTCACGAGATATTGTTCATGTATTTTTTGTAGTTTTAACTAGTACTTATAGTGGGAACGGATCATAAACGTCAGTACAGGAGTGTCAGTAGAAATGTTCGTAATTATCTGCAGGTTGAACATGTTACCTTCGAGTTTACAAACCACCGTTTTCACCTACGTCTAATACCTAAATTAAGAATTTTGAGCAACATTTTATTAATTTCCTAGTCAGGTTCTGCAAGTATCTGGTTACATGCCTGTTTCATTAAGGCAAATGTTATTTTGTGTACTGAAAGAGTGTCTTTCGGCCCCGTTCGTATGCTGGACGGTCTTAGCTGAGTTGTTCTTGAGATAAAAACGACATCTACGTTCCCTCAACACTAACTCACAGAATAAAAAGCCTACCCTTATAATAGGCGTGAAATTTTGTACCTGGTGGTTCCTCTTCTTCGGGAGCATCAAGTATGTCAGCGCAGCAAACTGAATAGCAAATGAGTGAGAGGAAGCCGAGCGGCAGTCCGAACACGAGCGCCGTCAGCACGGGGTTGCCGCGCCACATGTTCGCCAGCATCGTTCGCGCCTCGTAAAACCCTCGGTAGAAACGGACGGACCAATGGTTACCGCCGTATGTCTGAAATATTTATGTATATACTAGCGGATACCCGGCGTGTGCTGCTACGCTAAAAAAAAGAATACATCTTGTGCCTAATTAAATCACTGCGCATGTGACGTAACGGGTGCAACGTGGTGCGACTTGGGTCTTCTCATACTAAGTCGTATTGTTGTTGTTATGGGCGGAGGTAACAACTTAACATCAAGCAGGTCTTCAGCTCGCCCCGGTGCTCTTGTTACCTAATGTAAAAAAAAGTGTTTAAGTGGAAAATCTTCGCATTATTTCGCCTATTTAATGTAACTTTTATAAAACTGGCGGTGATGAGTTTATAATATCAGGATCTATGTTCCCATTACAGCGTAGCCCACAAAGTGAAAATATGCCCATTGAGGCTGTCCTTTCAAAATGAAAGGTTTTCACACCTTCAATAAAAAATCAAATATTAAAAAAAAAAATCGTTATTTTTAAGATTGGCTTCATTAAAGACTGTACTCACAGGTGCAAGTTGAAGATGTATTTGATCAAGGAAGAGTGAAATAGCCTCCGGCGTCATAAGCACTGGATCGTCGTCTGGTATGTGGTGGTGACTAGTTGTAGAATTCAAGACTAGAAGATTAGGAACTGTTAGTTCCGACATGGCGATAGAGTTTGCCAATTCCGGTGTTCCCATCCAGCCAAATTGGAATAGGCTGTGAAGTTCTCTTTTTCGTTTTCTGAAAAATATATTCAAGAAAAGAGTGAATAGGTATTAGGCCAGCGTGTTACATCTTCGACCGCATCATCATTTACCATAAGGAGATAGCGGTCAAACGATAGCATATAATGAATAAAAAATAAATAGCATATTTTGTGTGTGGAACATTACAATTGATTGTATGATTACGATGATTTCTATCGTAATGGATAGATTACGCATATATCGCGTGCCTTGCGTGGAGTGACGGAGGCCTGCTTTAGTATGTGAATGAATCATCAATCATTTTGGGGGGTCCAGTTGCTCGCGTCCGTAGGTGTGTACCCTTTGATTCCCTACACGTACCCCCTGGGTGGTGCTAAAGGAGCAACCAAAAGTAGCAGTAGAACTTGTGCCAAGTTCGTCCGGAGAGGTACTGCCACCACATCTGGAATCTGCCGCCAAGCAGTAGTGTTTGCATTACTGTGTTCCGGTGGAAGAGTGTGGGTGCCGGTGAAATCACATGCGCATGAGACGTATCATCCCCGTCTCGGGTGATGGACGCAGCAGGATGAATGCGACTCAGTAAAGATTTGGATCTCATACTGAGTCGCACGCATTACTGTTGTCATGGGCGAGGGTCACCACTTACCATCAGGTGGGCCCTCAGCTCGTTCCGTCACTCATTCACATAAAAAAAAAAATAAAAAAAAAAAATAAAAAAAAATAAAGCGGTATTATGGTTCAACTACTTATTATTGTATTTATAGGTTTTTTTTTTGTGAACTGATTACCTGATAATTCCTTCAACCATATCCTTAAAATCACGTTCAGTTTGCGTGATTTCATTAAGTTTGTTCTCCGATACAATTGCAATGACAATATATTTTTCAGTGTCCATCAAGTGGTTTATGTTTGCTCTGGTTATTTTAGGGAAGAATCCAAATCTTTCAGCGTTAATCCATTTATCCAATGTATTATTTAAAGTATCCTTGTCTTCTAGCAGAGGAGGGTTAACTATAAAATAAGTGAATGATTAAAAATAAACAACCTACTCATAATATAATAATACCCTAAATCTTTTCCTTTAATGGGAACACTCTTACAGTGCCTGATTAATTAAAAACATATTCATTAAATATAAATTATAACGTACCAAACATAAAATTGAGAAAATCCCTTTTTTGGGGCAAATGTACAGTACATTGTTATTGTTATAATACAACATATATTGTTATAATATATGTTTTACAATATGTATGGATTCAAAATGTACCAACCTACGAACACAAGCACCACCCAATACAACCACGGAAATAATTGTGTTAACAATTTATTTTGGGACAATGTTGTTTCATAACCAACCTGCTTATTAAGGGCAAGGTTGTCAGTAATGTGTTGTTTAAGGACAATATTGGCTTACCTTCAAAGAAGAAAACTTCATCATCTTTATGAACAAACACTGTTGTTTCATTTGGTAATTTTATATCATGTTTTATCACTTCGGGAGTCATGGCATAGAACCATGAGTGAGGCTGGTACTTTTCAGCGTTCATTGAAAATGTGTCCTGAAAAACAGTAATTATATATTTTTTTATATATCCTATAATCCTAACCTATTATTTAGCTTTTAAATAACTTGGAACCAAATATTACCCATAGTGGTCCTTGTTGTTTCCCGACATATCCAAAGAATACTGGATGAGTCTCTTTCAAATAACCAATGCTGTCGGCCTGGGATATCCGCTGCACTGCTGGTTGTGACATGCGTATGGCATAGTTCACCATGTCATCTTTCTGTCTGTCTCCCACATACTCGTGATGTATGCTCCCTTTGATACTAAAATTTTTAATCAGAAATATTTTTAAAATAGAATATCAGAGAAAATAATGCTTCATTTATTTTCTTCTAGAAACATGTATGCTCTTCTTTTATAGGTAATAGTCTTAAGAAGAAAAAGCAATTAGCCTTATAACTATTACAGCTATTCAAAATTATTCAAAACTATTTTAACAGATTCAGTGATGGTTTAAATATGTATGTGATCGTTTTATACGTGATATGTATATGTGACTTTTAGTTATAGTTACATAAAATCCCTGGTCCAAATATAATTAAAAGCACCAGACATTTTAACAATAGAACTTGTTATTGTTACATTTCACAATCAATATACTTGACTTTACTAGCATACACAAAATGCATTGAGATTTTTGAGGCAAAATCAAAATATTTTAAAGGCAAAAGTTTGTATGTATGTGTGTCTCTCTCTGTGTGTATGTTTGTTACTCCTTCAAGCTCAAAAGGCTCAACAGACTTGGATGAAATTTGGTACCAGGATAGCTTATAGCCTTATGAAAATTTATGTGGCTCTACTTTGACCGACACTATATATTGTAATAAAACAATGAGTGTGTACTACTATGCTTGGCTACAAAAATATGTATGTTGGCCGTAGTGGTACTTCCCTGAATGAAGTCAACATGAATTTAATGAAGCTAACTAAAATTATGTGAATGTTTAATTATTTAAAGGGCTTGAAAAGTACACTGAAATGAAAGAATTTACTTACAATAGTATTGTAGGATAACCACGAATTTTGTAGAGTTTGGCAAAAGCAGGAAACCGAGTGCAGTCTACTTTGGCTACTTTGATGGGTGTATTGTACAGAGACTGCGCCACATGTGCCCATACCGGCTCCAGGCGACGACAATGCGCACACCATGGCGCATAGAACTTTACAAACCACATACCCTCATGGCTTATTTCCATAAATTTGTCACTTAACTCAAACACTCTTGATGCTGAGCAAACAGACACCGCTGTAAAATACAAACATGTTTAGCACATCATTACCTGCTTTTTCTAGCACTTTGCTGAGTAAACAAATCCAAAGCGAACAAATTACCTGAGAGAAGTAAGATGCTGAATTCCACTGAAAATTTCATTATTACTAATACTAAATTTACAACTATTTAAAACGTCTCATATTATCCCGCTTAATTTTTATTTTTCAGGATATGAAAAGCGAAGGGTGGTCAAAAGAAAATCGATAAACAAGTAGCTGCCAAACTCAACTTAGACGGCATAGAAGGATGGGTGACATTGACATACAATAACAGACAGACAAGATGAGTAAAGGGAGAAGAACGTGCAGCGGTTTGGTTCCCCTCTTCAAAAATTGTTCTTAGTTTCAAATGTCCATCGATAAACTCTATATTTACTGGCGAAGCTATAGCGCTTCTAGAAAGTATCCGTTTTGTTATGTCACACAATTTAAATAATGTTATTATATTTTCTGATTCCAAAAGTGTTTTAGAGTCCATTGTATCAAATCCTTTTAGATCCAAATCAAGATTTCCAATAATTCTCAAAATTCGTGAATATCTATTCAAATGTCAAGAACTTAATCTAACTGTTGTCCTGGCCTGGGTCCCCGGGCACTCCCAAATATCTGGAAATGAAACAGCGGACTCTTGCGCTAGACAAGCTATACAAATAGGTACTCATGAGTACCTCAAAATTTACTCCCACGATCTCTGCCTAGTTCCTAGTACTCATCTAACTTCGTCTTGGTCCCGCATGTGGCTTGAATCCAGATCATTAAAAGGCAAGCACTTTGGTCGCATTCAATCAGATATACCAACAAAACCATGGTTTTTTAAGTATCGAAATGCTGATAAAACCACGACTTCGATCATATGTCGATTACGACTTGGTCACATTTGTTCACCTGTGCATCTAGCCAAAATCAGAATTAGGGATCATTCAATATGCGAATGTGGCTTAGAAGAAGGATGCGTTGATCATCTTCTCTTCTCTTGTCCGAGGCTGCGGCAATCTTTGCATGACGTTATGCCTGCTGAAGTACAGAGACCACTTTGTACAAATTTCTTACTCTCTTTAGTTTTCAAAAAGTCTATTGTTGCGATATTATGTAAATTTATTAGAGTCAATAAAATAAAACTTTAAATTTGATAATACACTAAATACGTTAATAAAATTACACCACTGACTCCATAAAATGTAAAGGAAGAAATAATCACTTTGTTAAGATTTATAAAGACTCTCTCTCTCTATACTGGCCATTTTTTTATACATTTCCATCGGTTTTTTATGCGAAATCTTGCCGTAAACGTCGTTAGTGGCTAAATTGCGGGCAGCCAAGCCTCAGAAGCCAAAAATTAAAAAGAAGAAGAAGAAGAAGGGAGAAGAACAAGAGTAAGCCTCAGAAGACAAACATTAAAAAGAAGAAGAAAAAGAAAAACAAGAGTAAAAAAAATCATGCAATGATTTCAAAGCATAGAACTAATGTACTGGAAAAGCTCGCTAGATAGTCGCTTAATTGTACTAATGTTTTAATCGGTGGTGATGTTTAGTAGTACAAAAGTCAGTACATTTTTCCCGTACAAAGCAATAGTATGAACTGCTGTAGAAACATGTTGCATCGAATAAACACGAACAGACAAATCCAAGTGCGCGCGGCTTTATTGCGATGATCGATTCCGAAATGTTCTAACAATCGAAAGAATCGCAGTCGTTCATAATTGAACTCGAATCTAAAGTCAACTTGAAACAATCGAGATATTTTCCGAGCGCAACTCGAATAAAATTATTGTGTTACGTTTAATGTTTATGATAAAACTTTATTGTTAATTTATTTATTTTTTATTTTATTTATTATCTCCAATTCTTCTCAAAGTTAGAATCACCTATCCATGTTGAAAAGCCTATTAATTAGGATTTTATTGGATTTCAACATAATACAATATATTTAGCATGATTCACTCTTTGATTTGGAAACCTCTGCACTAGATAGTTGATAACTTCAATCGACACCGACTCGCAAAATCATCAAAATACTCCGAGGGGTAAGTCAAAGTAATCTTAAAAACTTTTGAACTCGTCCATTCGGAGCAATCGTATGAATAAACACAATGGACTCGCCCATTCGATGCCATCGTATAAACAAACTCGACTCTCTTATTCTCTTCCACAATTACGATTACGACTGACGATTCTGTCCTGACTTGAAATCGCCGAACAATCGATTCGAACAATGTTTGAACAATCGAAATGTTCGACTAAAACCTCTCAGACTCGCGCATCGCTATTATTATCTATTTCGGAGTATTTCGTTCGTTTATGGTTTTCGTGGTGTGCTTCTTGATTTGATTTCGTTTACATGATCAAGGTTTTATTGCAGAAAATACACATGTTTACGGGAATCGAATTATACTATTGTGAAATATGAATATTAATCCTGTTTAAATCCTACATTCAGATTATGTGTCGTACTGTGATTTGATACCGTGATAGTGCAGTTTTGGAGGTAAAATGCCCGCTTCCATTTGCGACCCAGTAACAAACGCGTTGCGTTTATCTCTCACTCCGGATGAATCACAAAACTCATCTATGTTAGATAGCAGACTGTACTCTTCTGCTAAAAGCGTTCTTTTGACCAAGATTGAGTTTGAAGAATCTGGTGATTACCAAAGTAATGTTCTAGATGGATTGAAATCTAAGTACGTGGTGATCCGACCTAAAAAGCCTGTTCTCGAGAATAAACTACTGAAAAAGGACTGCAACTCATCAAATCAATCAGCAGGTATTTATGTGAAGTATATTAAAATGTAATTGTAAAACATATAGTGTTATCTGTCATGGTAAAGTTATTTTATAGGTTATATATTCTGAACAGTTGTCAGCAGGCCTGGAGCAATATTTAGAGTTAAAATTTTATTGGTTTCGGTTAGTAGAGTTTTGAACCATGTTTACTATCAAGGGTTTTTCACAATTTGATGCCATGTGAGTGAAAGAAGTGAAGGAAGGTCAAAAAGAATCAATGCTAAGTTTTTAACAGCTTCACCTATAAAGGGAATATATGTGAGGAAGTGTAGATAAGTGAAAGTAAATTGTATTATAGACATACATAATCCATTAATATATCTGAAGCTTTAGAAACAGGAATACCCAAATGTATTATGTATCTTTGAGAAAATATTAGAAAATAGACAAACAAATTCTACTAACATGCAAATTCTGATCATTTTGGGCTTTTGTTGGTTAGTATCTGTTTTGCAAATTAAATGAACAAAAGCATGCTGGTTACTGCTTACCTTCTATTATAGCCTGTTTTGAAATCAGGCTTAGCAGTTTAGCAATTAATGGGTAATTTGCACTATTCACTGTACCCACACATCCAAAGCCATGTGGGGGCTTACATTGCAAACCTACAATATTCCCACTAATTTTTTAGTGCTGTAGTGTACTCTGGACTCTTTTGGGTGTGTCAAATCACACACATGTATAAATCATTGTATTGTTATGTGTATGAGTTCCACTCAAATATACAAGTATAGTATTTGATTCTTAGTTGATAAAAACAAATTGTGAGCAAGTATATCATATGATTCTACAGTTGATTTCCTAGAATTACTATTAAAATTTATATAACCTTGGTAAATGAAATTGACAGAAATATCTATTGTGTTTTCCCACAATTTAAAACAGCTTTCCTTATTGATGTATTATTTTACATATTTAAATTTAAATAAATAAATAAATAAATAAATAAAAAAATAAATAAATTGTATTATGCAGAAAGCAGAACCATTGAAGATGGAATACCAAAGCCAAAGCGAGTTCTATTCCCAGTGGAGAAGGTTCACCTTGGTTGGCAGACTTCCTGGTCTGCTGGAGCTGGCATGCAAAATGTGGGCAATACCTGCTACTTGAACTCTACACTACAGGCATTGTTCCATGTACCGGCACTCGCTAATTGGCTAGTGTCAGAAAATGCCCACACAGAAAAATGTAACCAACAAGGTAATAAATACTTCATCTTGTTTCACAAGCCATTATTGATGTCTAAGAACTTAAAATAAACATTTAGGTGGAGCTGAAATTGAGCTATGACAGTAATTTAGTAAATTTTTTACATCCTTCACAACTACATCAGGAGGTAAAAAATTTATCTTCCACTCCAGTTAAAATATTTTTTGAAGGTTGGATTTATACCTCCATTAATTAATCATTTAAAAAAGTTAATTGGAAAATGTTAGCTTTTACCTAAGTTAATATTAAAAAAAAATTCTTGTTCCTCCAGAAGAATAAACCTCAGTCTGTGCAATTTTCAGAAGCATGTGTCATATGCGGTATGCGTGCTTGCTTGCTGGCTACTCAAAAGAGTGGGGGTGCACCCATCAAGCCTTGGCAGGTGTACTCAAAACTACGCCTCATCTGCAGGCATCTGACCCCAGGGAGACAAGAGGATGCCCATGAGTTCCTTAGGTAATCAATATTTAATGTCAAATAAACATAATTGACCCACTCTCAATTATCGAGAGTAGGCCGGTGTCCCTGCAGTGGGAACATTAGAGGCTGGTACGGAAACATAATTGTGATTTAGTCATAGTAGTAAATTATTTTTATTAGTTTATATTATTCCACTGCAGGGCAAATGCCTCTCTCTTCCTCTCTTTCGCCGTCAACTTCTTTAACTTAATTTATGTTTTAGATACCTTGTGGAGGCTATGGAAAAATGTTACCTACAGAGATTCATAAACTCTGATAAGTTGGACCAGTACAGCAAAGAGACCACACCAATGAACCAGATATTGGGTGGTTACTTACGCTCCACAGTCCGGTGTCTTGCCTGTCATCATCTTTCAACAACTTATCAGCATTTTCAGGTACCTACTATAAAAACAATTTATGAGATTTACACAGACTATTTTACTATTATTTACTAATTGATTTAATCCTATTTTAGGATCTGCTGCTAGATATAAGAAAACATTCTACTTTGGATGAAGCATTAGATTCCTTCTTCTCCAGAGAGAGGCTGGAAGATTTAGGTTATAAATGTGAAGCATGTAACAAAAAGGTAAGGGCTAATTCCAAATCAGTATTTTGCAATGTAGGTTTTTGAAACAATTTGTGCATGATTTACTATTTATTTTTTTCTGTTTATTCACTAGGTATCAGCAACAAAACAATTCTTCATTGAGCGCGCCCCAATGGTGCTGTGCATAGCATTTAAAAGGTTCTCCCTGGCTGGCGGAAAACTCTCTAAACATGTACAATTCCGCAAGAAGATATCCCTCAATAAGTACAACTACAACAAAAACAACCACCAACAACTGGTAAGTCTAATATAACCTTTGTATGTTTTTTTATGATTGTTTAAAACAAAATTTCAAAGTAATGTATTCCTCTATCTCAAAATGATCCATAAAAATGTGATATTTTGTATGCGCACAAATATTTATGCGCATATAAAATATCACAGGTACATTTCATGGAAACAGATATTTCAAGTTATTTTCAATTTTCAACTTCTAGCTCGTCTTGTTTGGTTAAGATTATATGTGTTCCAACCCTGTCTGTTTGAAGTATATACTATAGTTTACTTTATTGTCATTGAAAAATTTCAGTCTTACAAACTGGTGAGCTTGGTGACACATCTGGGGCCTTCACAAAACTGTGGTCACTACACGGCAATAGGCCAGGCACCAAACAGCAATTACTACCAGTTTGATGACAGTTGTGTGCGCCCACTGCCTCTGTCAGCCGTTTTAGGAACTAATGCATACATCATGTTTTTTGAGAGAGACAACACTGTTGAGGAGGCTTCGACTTCATCTGCTTCAACGTCCAGTGCTGTATATGGACCACAGTTGCCTAACAATATACTGAATAGAGAGAAAAGTCCCCTTAAATTGACATTGTACAGAACAGAAGAGAGAAAGCCTATTCTTTTGAATAGCACATCTACTGAACTGTCTAAACCAGAAGTGAAACCAGTAATCCTAAATAGCACTCTCAATAAAACAACTGAATCCAACACCACTAACTCTGAACCTTGGGTTGTGAAACAAAATGGTGAAGTAGAAAAGGTGGTTCAGCCTAAAATCCTAAATGGCATGGATAAACCAAACTTGAAAATTGATGATGATAAGAAAATATTTGTAATTAAAAGACAAAACGGCGATGACACGCATGCAAAACCAAAATTGTCTAAGAGTGATTCTGATCTCAGACAGTTGGCTAATGGAACAAAGACATTGGAGAAATCGGCATCAACAAGTAAACTAGTCAGGCCGGTGAAATCTCCTTTGGAGAAATTGGAAGAGCAGATGAATAAAGGAGACTCTTCTTCGAACCATTCCGTCAGGAATGGCACCTCCAGGTTGGTTCCTTATGACTCCGAATCGAGTGGCGACGAGCGCAACGAGAGACTGAATGATGATGGACTTAAAAAGCCAGAGATTCGGAAGCCGAAACCTAGTCGTTGCCAGTCGCCCCAGGGGCTGATTGTTACCACGAAAAGTATGCATCACGTTTGGACTGTATCCAACGAGAAATGCGGACCCCTACTCAGTCCTAGTCTAAACGGCGATACTAATAAGAAGTGAGTAGTGTGTTCGATACCACATTCATGAAAACATCTGAAGACTTTCTAATAACACATCTTTATTAAAAGCTTGCGTGTGTGTCTGGTTGGATTCTATTTTCACACGACCTACAAAAAAATAGGAGTTTAATCTAATATCAATTACTTACATGTAATATACTTGTAATACTTAACAATTGCAATGATCATAAAAACAATAAAGATCGTAATCAAGTAAACCTAAGGATGGAGTTGAAAGCTCTTCAATCTCTACTAGAAAAGATGTGTTTAGTATCGCTAGTTTTAGCTGGGGTCGCATTTTCGACCCCTGGCCAGAGCAGACATTTTGGTGTTGAATGTCTGATCTCAGGTCTTGGATGTACTGTACGATAACCTATTCTGCTATGTTCGGCTTCAGTGTCATTGCTTTTATTTTAACAACTGTCTATTGGTAACTGGAGGCAGACATTTGTATTTCTTACTAACAAATTATTTTAGAGTAAAAGAGGAGAGGAGGGAGAGCGAACAGAGTCCAAACACGAGTGTGAGCAGTATGTCTCCTCTGAGCGACCGCAGCGAGCCCTCAGCCGGTGCGACCGTGGCGGGGGTTCCCCCCAGTCCGCCCACAGAGTCACCGGTGCCTCGTACCGCTCCTATAGAGACGCTGCGACACTTACAGTCTGTGTCGCACCGCGGGTACGGCGCGCCGGTCTCCACGTGGAACGGGAACCACAGCTCTATGTCGCGGCAGGTAAGGTTCATAATCTATCGTTGCACATAGAGTCACCCGTGTCTCCACTCCCATAGACTGCAGTTTCTTATGTACAACGGAAACGATGGTTCTACGTCGTGGCAGGCAAGATTCCCATTCTGTTGCACACAGAGCCATAGTGTCTCGCACACTAGAGATGACGACAATGATAAAATGGATTAAATTTAAACTTAGATATGTGAATGAAGTTGTTAAACTTGTATCATAGCGTTTCATGCTCGATTCCATTCGTCGGAATGCATGTTAAATGGCTAAAGCTGTATCTCACGATTGGCCGGCCTTTGCAGTAATGCACACAGGAACGACGAATATTAATAATTCTTTTTTTTTATTTATAGGTATTTGAGGAAAGGAGAGATGAGCGAAAGCGCGCTCTAGAGGCAGCGGACGAAATGGATCGCGGCCGAGTTAAGAAAGTGAAAAAGTTTCACCAGTTCAACAGATTCAACAACAATAGGAACTCGTATAATCCTTTTCAGGTACATATATTATTCTTGTTCATTTCATTCTGCCTTCAGATATGGGTTCAATTCTCACTCAGGACAAACATTTGTATAATAAAAACAAAAATGTTTTTCTCTGTGTTTGGGTGTTAATTTGTAATAATAGAATATATTTTTTGTCACAAGCTGGCCTTGTTATATCAGCTGTTAGAATATATATTGATTGTGCAGTGTGAAGTTGGCTGTGAATAAACACAACTAAGTACCAAGTTGAAAAAAAAAATTCATTGCCGACAATATTAACAAAAGAGTACTAGATATGAATATTATTAATAATCTGGTTCCCATAGCTATGCTTAGACTGGGGCTAGAGGGCGCTGTGTGAAATGTCGATGAAATAAAAATCATGGCTGTTCATTCGTGGTTTATTTGAGTCAGCCGGTCAAAGAAAAGAAGCTCTAGTGATGCCAAAAATACTACGCTGCACGCGCAGGGTGGGTGGCTAGTAAGTTAGACTATATTTAATTGTCTTGACGGAGTTATCCTTTTCTATTGGGTACTATTATTTATTTTATGAAAACAGCATTCAGTTTGGTGTATTAAGCAGAAGAGTGTTAGGACTTAAAGGACGCTCTTAATCACAATGAATTTGTACTAAGTATTTTTAAGAGACCAACAAATGTGACATGGCAGTCCCGTGGCCTTCCTGATATTAAGCTGTTACTACTGCAATAAGATTTAGCTACTACCCTTATGTTCGACTATAATATCAACTCGCATGTTTGTGTAAACAATTGCTTTTTTCCATAGGAAAAACAGAATAAACCACATTGGGGTGGCAATTTCAAGTACAGAGGTGATAGGCGCCCTAACCACTTCAATAAACATAACCACAACAAGTACAAAAGGTTCAACAACAGGTAAATACCTCATCATTTCATTAGACACTCAATGCCCTAAGAACGATTAAATATACAGTTATTTCCTTATGTTTAACTGAATAATAAAATGTTGCTGTTGCTAATTTAGTATAACCTGGCTTTCAAAGCAAGGGTCTAGTTTGATCCCGGCTGGAGTAGATATGTATGTGATACTTGTGTGATGATCATGAATTTTAATTTTCAGATATAACAACAGCAATGGTCAACACCACTACCCTAGGCATCATTGACCAAAGGTTTCTGTGTTCTCACAGCAGTGTATATATATATAGCATTATGGACCTTATTAGTTGACGATGCAATAAGCCTATATCGGTGTTTTACGTCATACCGATGATGTTTAGCTGCCGCCGCGAACGCGAGCCGGTTGTCCAGCCTTTGATATAGTTTAAAAATTGCGTTATTAGGAAATTGTTGAAGAATTGTATTGACACAGATATATTTTACTGCCTTTATCAATATGCAAAGACCTCCTAAGTATTTAAGACATTGTAATTATTATCATAGGCATAGTTGAATTATAAATATAACGTATAATAGATATATTACGAATTGTTTTGGTGTATTGTGTTGTATTAGGCTTCATTTTATAATAATTTTATCAGATAGCAATATATTTATTAAAATATTGTCCGTACTTTAACGACGCGTACTTTACGTGTGTTGCATAGACTCAATCAAGCATTTTCCCTCGCGATATACAATAAAGGCTCCAACAGACTGGTACTGCCGTCTTTGTTCTCTAACGGTCTGGAAGAGACGGGGAGTGATACGCACCAAGTTCGCAGCCTGATGTAGCCATTATTGTTACGAGTGATATAGCTAGTGTGATTTTACACCGTTTAATATATATATAGGAGTGGCACACTATTTAGACTCCGTTATTGGGTTCGTCACGTGTATCTGTTAAAATGTATAATATGCTTTATGGCTCTGTCTGAATTAATATGTTAAAAGTTAGACAATGGTGCCGGTTTTAAATAGTGTCAGACAAAGTTATAAAAATGCCTTTGATTAGAAGGCATCCAACTATTTGTTTCCAGCAATAATTTCAGTGCTGACGAAATTGATTTTAGTTTTGTTATGTGCCAGCCAACATCTAGAGATACTAATATAATTAGACAAAGTAACTCTCGGCTTGCTACGTTTTTAGATAGCTTGTACTATATTAATTCAATTTACTGTTAGTTTTACCTAGGAATCAAATTGTATTACGGTCAAAGGACCTCGGTTTTTGTCATTATCAGTTCAGTTAAGTTCAGTTTTTCGGCTTAGTTTAATCTAAGAAATATACTTTTACGTATTACGTAAATTGGCAGTGACTTTACTAACGTATGCACGAGTGCATTGCGTTTTTTATGATTATTGGCGATTTTTAAATTTACAAATAAACAACACTACCGCATCTTAGCAATTACTTCTGAATTGTATCAGCTTCCATAGCAATAATGAAAATGTTATATTTAGTTCGTTCATTTTAAAATTGTTCTTACCCTTCCAATGTATTAAACAGTAGCAATATATTAAACTATGTATAATATAAAATACAAATTTTCTGTAAAAACTAATTTTATTCCTTTTGTAGTCTCTTACTTTTTATTATTTTTATTTTTGGTTCATCTGCTTATACCTTTCAAACAGACAGCTGTCATAGTGTATTTCTTGGTTTAGACTATAGCTATTTGTGGCCGATCTAGGAATTATATTTTTAATTTTAAAACCGGTTTCTTGACTCTTATTTAGTGTAGTTTTCGCAAATTAGTGCATGAATTTTCCATTAATTATGGTAGGTACATTTTGTTATTTTCCCTATTAAGTTGTCATTTGCGGAAACTAGACTATTTGAAACTAATAAAACAAGATGATTAAATAGAATAGACTACGACAATTGAAAATAATTCTGGATAAATCTGCCTTAAAGAAAGTTTTATTTATATTATATAATGATTTTAGTTAGTGCTCAGTGATTACGAGCTCGATCTAGAAGTAGATTTGAATAAATTCAGTCAATTTTTTTTTCCATATGTTTGTCATGACTGAAAATTGAAAACAAATAATATTAGCCGGACTGTTACACTATTTAGTACTTGTTTACTCAAAGTCTGTTAAGTACATAGTTTGTTGCTTAACTGATAGCTGTGATGCCGTAATGTTTTCATAATATACATACAGCATCACGCATATCTGTTAGATAAATATCGGGGACCTAATAGGCAGTGTTGTACCAGTCTCTTAGTCTTTTACCTTAAATTTCCAACATGATTACATTATGTATCTATTACGTTAAGTATTTTGAATTAGTTTTAGATTCACCTACTCCATGCATTTGGATAAATTTACTTTATTCAATGTTTACTTTAAGTTACTAGTTTATTTTATGCATTATTGCGTAAAGAGAAATTATTTTTTCCATGGATTTAATTATTTCGTTGTTATTGTTATCAGCTTATTCCTCTGCAGTGAGATTACACTTGTTTAACAATACTTGTTCCTATTGCTATAGGGAAACCAATTCATGGTACTTATAACAAAAATCATTATGGTTTTTGTTTGAAGAGCCAAGTCATTTATTTGAATATTTGTTGCCTATTTACTGACTGATATATAAGTTTAAAAATGTACCTATCTACGAAAATATTAAAAAAGTTAAATGAATAATTATGTGCAACTAACCTGATTGAATGAAATAGCTTTGCAAATTCAAATTCGTAAATAGGTAAAAAAATGGCAGAAGCCCGTCCGCCTTAATGATGTAGAAAATTCACAGCCTCAGCGAGGGGGGAAGTTTCCGAGGTAAAAATATTCCGTAAAACAAAGCCATATAATAGTCCTGCAAGTCATTATTTTATTTTTGTATGCATATCTTAGCATACTTACATTTCGTTCTCGAATTTCCCTCCCCGCTGACCAACCCTATCAAGAACCTACATATAATAGGATAAATTGATACTGTACTGTTTGTACTATCAATCATGTTGCAAATCCTTTTGAAATGGCATTTTATCACATAAAATAAATTAGGCTAATTTAACAGGAATTCTTCAGTTTAACTTAGAGTTTGTGCAAATGTAACAAATTATTACTTACAGCGACATAGTTTGCGAGTTGAAAGAAACAGAAGTTTACCATCATATATTTACTTGTTTTTATTAGTTCATTACCTTTTACACGCCCAATAAAAACAATTGGTCCGCTAATTATTACTTGAGGCCTATTTCATTTATTTATTAAGATCTAAAATCATTGTTCATAGAAGGGTTACCATTATTAAGACTAATTCCATTGTGTTGTATGACCCTGTTTAGTGAGAAGAGCTAAGTATCGTTTGCACATATTGTGTTATTTGACGCATGCTCAGAAGACCACTTAGAGGTTCCACAAAAGTCTGTCATACACAAAAATCGGAACGAGGATAACCGACTGCAATTTTTGGCCCGTGGTAGTAGAGAATTATAAAACATGTCCAACAGCCCTGATGAGCTTCGACAGGGATTCGTACTGCAGGGGTATGAGCGACAAAGCGTTTTATAATTGTTGTCAAAAAATTAGGTCAAATTCTTATAGGAAAGTTTAAAAAAATAAGTAACACCAAAACGAGTTTTTGCATACACTATACATTTTCCATGTAAGCCTTATTTTCTATATGAAAACTCGCTTAAAAAGTGATAAATAATTAAGTTGAATTAATAGAAATCACGTGTTTATTTATAACTAATATTGTTCAAAAATAAATAAGCAGTCTTTTACTGGAATATCTATAAGAATATCAGTACATTTAAATTGAAATTGAGAGCATGTAGTAACTACTAATAAGTAACAAAAAAAAAAATACATTTCGAATTCTAAGAGATAGCTATTTTATTTTGATCACAATAATACATATTATTATTTACACATACACATGTACATTTCGCAATCAGTCTTATGCAATCATCAACTATTAACCCTAAACTGTACTTGAATGAGGCTTTGACTCATCAGTGGAAGAAGAGGTCATTGTTAAAAAAATATCACAGACCTGCATTGGATGTGGGTCGTGGTAGTTCAGAATGGGAAAAGTGAGAACCGTTGTTGGCAAGATTTAATCAACAAAAACTGCTTTTAATGTTACTTTTTGCCATTGAGGACAAAAATATTGCCATAAGCAATGTTACCATTCTACCAGAGAAGTGCTAACCTGCATGTATGATAACATAGCATTGTTTGGTGCCAGCGTTTGCTGCCACGATTGACGACCCACGTCCAAGTAAGGGTCTTGTGATGATTTTGTGATAACAATTTTAGGAACTGCTGAAAATTACAGAATACGAACATACGAATCATTTTTTTTTATGAATCGATTAAATTCCTCACGCACACCCTAATATTAACCTTACCAATTCTAAGACTTATTTACTGTTTATCACATGAAAATCAAGAGCACAATCTCACTAATCGTGTTTGATTCTAGAATCTTTACAGATTAATAGTATTTTGCAAATATGGATTAATGTAATTGTTTGTACCTACTAACATATTTACAAATTACAGTATGATAAAAATAATTAGGGACATATAATTCGCCCCTGTCTTGGCAGTGAACTCATTTACGCATCATCCAATTGCTATTTGTTCGCAATGTACTTTAGGATGTCGTCATGAGGACTTCCCAGATTAGGTTGGCACATTTTGTTAGGAAGTACCCGGTACATGTTTCTTTTCTGAGCATCCTCCACAAGAGTCCTCCACTGGTGATTTTTCTGAAACAGAATTATAATGTTGCTGATTCCATTGACGTATAACAGAACTAAAACTAAACAACGCCATCCATTCCCTGACAGCATAATAATTTTGGCTGTCGATTTTACTGTAATTTGATGGAAATGGAATCGAAACTATTGTCGAAAATACGCAATAGACTGCTATTCTCCGACGATACTGTTTTTTTCATCAAGAAAGCAATGGAATCATTACTGCTGGTTTCAAGAAAAGGGGCCATTGCTACTGATGATAACCCGCGATTTATGCAGTCGGTGTCCCTAAGGAAACCCACACCTTGCTCGAATGCGAGCAATACAACCACTACATCTCGCCCTTATCTTCGGAAATGTTATTAGTAGACAATGGGTTCGTAACAGCTACATGAAAGGTAGAGAATATAATCATTAGTGAAGCCATCCATAAGAGGCAATGGGCATAATGAGTTATTTACCACCTTGTTACCTGCTCTTGGTACCCTTTGAAGTAGCAGGAAGTATGTAATGGGTAGTCTACAAATAGTTACCAGCATGGCTTGTGGGTTGAGCGCCACGATAAGAGCGTGTTTGGCACGGGTGAGCATGACATTCATGCGGCCCGCGTCCGTTAGGAAGCCCACTCCTTGACTACGTGCGAGCGAGACCACCACCACGTCACGCTCCTGCCCTTGGAAACTGTCCACCGTGTTCACTTCCACTGGGTGCTCCGATCTGGAAACAAATGAGTTTCATGTTAAGATCTTTAATTTTTACTAGCTACGGTGCGCCCCGCGGTTTTACCCGCAGCTTAGCCATCCTAAGGGAACACTGGACATTTTTGGGATCAAATGTAGCTTATGTGTTCATTCAGGATTTATGCTATCCTATTACCAAATTTCATCCAAGTCACCATTGTACCGCGACTTAGCGAGATCTAGTAGTACGAGAAGAAAGAATGTGACTGGAACGTGTCTACTTTATTATCTGTGGTTTAACTAAACAAACAGTACATACGGATCTTGCAGCGTCCTCAAGTGTTTCTTGATGAGATCCTTGTGCGCGTTGTAGGGCGTTATGACGGCTAGGCTTAGGTTGAGCGGGCGCAATGTCGTATTCAGAGCCGTGACCAGCCGTGACACACCCCAAGCTTCCATCTCGTTCGCACCTGACGATCCTGTGAATGCAAGAAAATACCGCTCTAGGTATATCAGAAGCTTAGAATGACAAAGATTTTTTTATACTCAGGTAAGGCTTAAGAAAGTTGGATGCCCATTGATGTTATATGGTTGCCATAAAAAACAACTATAGTCTTTCCCTGTAGCAGTATGAAAATACACAAATCGCTCATGTTGTATCCGGGATGTTACGTCTCATGCATTTGTAACACTGGCGCTTTCATTCTCATACAGAACGCAACTGACAGCTTGAAGGCGTATTACTAGTTTTTACATAAAAATCGGGATGCATTCTGTACTATTGATTCACGAGACTATATGAAGTCTCTGATGTATGATATGATACAGTAAGAAATCTTACCTTGTCCTTTGTCTCCACTAGATATGCTTACAATAACATACGGAGGCACGGTTAGGCCGATTGGTCGTGGAGCCGCGCTTGATATAACTTTTCCTCCGTAGAACGCCCGGTTCGGATAGTCCGCTATATCGGGGTGCATTCTGTATTGTTGGTTGAGGAGAACCACTGGGTTTAGATTGCAGTTTATTTGTGCCCATTGCTCGGTGGATGATGTTAGGCGGGAGAACATACTTTCACCCAAGCCGTGTTTTTTTGCGCGCTGAAAATAAGAGTGACGTTTTTATTTACTCAATAGCCTAAGGACTCAATTTATCCGGTATAAAAGCGATCCTATAGCGATTTTCCAATTTGGAGTTTTCTTCATCGGATTTGGAATAATCATCCTTCCTAGTAAGAAATACTTCCAATTGCAGGTCACCGACGAAAGTGACGTCGAATGTTAACGATGGCTTGTTCCGCTTCGTCAATCATACACTGCAACACGACGTTTCAGGTTCAAATACACCGTTTTTTTCTAAATCATTTTACAAACAGGCTTACCTGGGAGCAGATAAATCCGGGCAGTTGTTGTGGGTCACCGATGAGAGTGAGTCGCGATACGTCCAGAGTGAGCGGGATCAGTGTTTCTGGCTCGATGGCTTGTCCCGCCTCGTCGATTATACACAGGGCTATGCGACGCTTCAACCTAAACATATAACAAGCAATGCGTTACAAATATAGCCAAGAATATAGTCGAACATTTTTCACATTTGGTCTAGACATATGCTTTCTTAGCAGTGTAAGTTCGGACCCGCACTTCTCTAAGGCTACATCAAATGAAACATTATGTTGGAACAGGACTATTATTTTTAAGATGGCTGATGACAAACCGCAGCTAAAGACTACTACCAGAGAGAGCCACCATTAGCAACCTAAGAGATATTGCCAATGTATGTAAGCAGTGTGGACTAACCAAAAATAAATCTATTTAGATGTAATGGAATGTGAATTCGAAAAAATGGTTGTTTGGGATTTATTCACATTATTTGAACTTAGGTATCAAAAAACAGTAAAGGTAGTAAGTGTTAGTATTTAAAGCTTTAGTCTGTCTCAGATCTTTAGAGAAGTTCGTGCATTGACTTTAAGCGTAATATTTAATTCACCTCCGCTAAACTCACAATACGTGTGGTCGCATAAGTTTGGTAGCTAGAAATAGATGTAAAATTGTATGCCTACCCTTTCATTTTGTGGTTATGCGCGCTAGCCAGCGTGGTGACGATGATATCAGCGCCCTCTATGATTCGTTTCTCAGCTGCTATCAGTTGGTCAGGCCTGAGTTCCTCATTTGATCCGCCACCAACGCCACCTGACCGCATCTACGAATAAAGCAAGCAAATTAAAATAACTATTATGATTTTATGGTAATTGTAGAATCAACTGTATGTGCAAAGTTCGTTTGTACATAATCGGCTTTTAATAATAATTATAATAGAGTTACCAGTGTAATCCTCTTGATGAGGTCGCTAATTCGACCCTGACAGTATGCAACCCGCACCGGGTCTTTGGCATCTTGCGATTGCGTCTTCCACATGTTTATCTTAGCTTCTAAGTGTGAAATCTGCAATAAAAATGGTTAAGGCTAACACATGTTTAAATTTAAATAAGGAATGGAAAGTTATCATTTTATAAACTCTCAGGTGGAAGCCACATAGGTTGGCAGCATAGTTTGGCGCTACGCTCGATAAGTAGCGTATTTCGAACGATCCAGATGGTTTGCAGAACTAGGTGCTAGGTAATAGGCTACCGGACGAAGCGCGATGCATATGTTAAACATCACTATCTGACTAATAAGTCGCAGCGCAGCATCAAGATTCAGTGTGGCCATTTGTAATAATTAAACATTGGTTTGCTGGAACAGCTCTCCAAATCACGCAGCTTAGCTGTGTGAAGACCCTACGACTTCAAGACAGTTTAGTACCTCTTCCTTCGTGCCAGGATGGGGTGCGGGCTCGTCCCTGAGCCTGGCTGCGTCGCGCTGCGCTAGTTGCTGAGAGCTGACGTCACGTGCGCGCGCGTGCATCGCTTCCGCGCGACCAACTCGAACCATTCGGAACCGCTCAGCTATAAATAAGTGCATAAATTCTATTCTTCGTCAAATATCCAGCCATTCTGTAGCCATTTCGGCCAGTATGTAACCCCATGTACTTCGTACGGAGACACGGTAAACATTCAAGGGCGTGTGCGTTAATACTAACAGATGCAATTATACATAAACTTGAGTCAAAAGCAGAGTTCCATTCAGAATCTAGGAGTACCTCATATCATAACCCAAATCCATCAACAATATTGGATATCGCCATGTCATCATTGTATGTGCGTACTTAAATAAATGAATTTAAGACTGCACATAGTATTATTATTTATACTGCTTTTCAGAAAAAGGAAAAAAATCAGAAAAGCCGGTCTTTTAAAATATTTTTAATCAATGCTGATTCTGTTAATGTCAAACCAAATTAAAACTATATACTATGGACAACATTGTCAACCAATCAGCGCTAGTGATAATTTAAATTTCGACCAATTCGTTAATGATAGGCAGATAAAGTATTTCAAATCCCCAGAGAATTAAGAGCATTGCACCTCCGATATTAATATATAAGATCCATTAGATTATATGTAGTATTGCCTTCCATTAATTTAAGTATTGCCTCCCTGTCGTTTACGCGTCTACCGCGTACAAGGCGGGAAGCGATACAAGGGCGGGAAACCTGTTACGACTTTTTGCGAGCTACCGGCGAACAGTGAAACAAATTCAGACGAAAATGAATAAATTTGCTATAATTATTTTAATAAATTTGTAATAATTTATTTACATTGTATCATCAAATATCATTTAAGTCTTTAGAAATTATTTTTTACAGTTTTCAGTTTTCAGTTTCTAGTTTGTTAGAAACAAACGTTTGATAGTTTAATTTTTAAAATTTATAATTTTAATGAGTGTTCAAAAAAGTAAAAAGGACAACTTCTCTTATAATATCGCAAGTTTTTCCGTATGTGTGCTTGCTCCATAACGTCGCAACGGCGGAATGGATTGAGATAAAATTTGTTATGAATATTGTTAGGCTACTTTTTATCCCGAAAACGTATCCGCGGGTAGCACCGCGGAGCGTGGTTAGTATTTTATACAATTCACTCACATTTGGGCAGATTCTGTCTAATGTTGAGCAGCCTTATAACCAATTCATCGACCGCTGCATTACTCGTTGCACAAATTAGTATTTTCCCTCGATTCTGTTGCCTCCTGTTGTGTTGGTCGTAGAAATATGTCATGACTATTGCACATATCACACTTGATTTTCCTGCAAACAATAAGTCATAGCAGTATAACTTCTGCCAAGTTAGTTCGACTTCTAAGGGGAGTTCTGCCGTCATATTACCTGCCGGTTGCCACCGAAAGGTGTGGATGTCGGTAAAATAAGAGACACAACTCAGAGTGACGCGCGCAATGGGACATAAGTCTTCTACTTCGGTACTCCCGAATCTGATTCGTATATTGATATGTTTATGGGTAGCGGAAATCACTTAACAAAAGGTGGATCATTAGCTCATACTGTCAATAACTCAATATAAAAAAAATAGGCGAAAAGTTGCTTCACAACTCCGGATTAGTAGATTTGACGTGAAACATTTTTTATTTCACTAATTATTCCATTATTTTATTTGTATTAAGATTAAATAATTATAAAATTACTTATTTTGATAAATTTTAGATTCTTCTACACAAAGATGTGTAAGTCAGAGCGGTTAGCTCTACTAATAAAATAATTTAAAAAAAGTTACCTGTCCCAGGGGGTCCTTGTACCATCTGTATACTTGGTTTGTCGCCCAGCGCCGCACTAACGGAACAAGTGACAGCGGTATGCTGACTAGGATTCAAAGTCTTTGTCCACTGCAATGTAAAGATATTCTGTTAAGTCCCAGTTTCCATACCAGCCTCTAATGTTCCCACTACAGGGACACTGGCCTTCTATCGATAATTGAGAGTGAATGGGCTCTGATCTACCACGGGAGCCCAATCCAGATTGGTAGATGTGACATGTCGTCGAATTTTTGGCTCTAATACATGCCGGTTTCCTCACGATGTTTTCCGTCACCGTTTTGAGAACGTGGTAGTGGTAGTAAGTCCCAGTGTCCTTGTTAAATACCTTTAGGGTGCATATTATGGAATGGCTGTCACCTTAAAAATGAGAGAAATGACGCGCCAAGTTTATATAATCGTATCGGCGGCAAAATGGACTCAATTCTCTATAGATAATCTAAGTTATTGCTCTCTGCTTGGTTAGTATTCGGATAGGTGACTGTGGTGGTATTGAGCGCTTACGTGCTTCGCAGGACAAGTTAAGATTGCGATCCCAGCTAAATTAATCCATAACCCTGGTAGGTCTTTGGGCGACTTAAATATCGACACAAGTTGGCTAAATACTTCCACAAAATGAAAAAAACTCGATAGATGAAACTGAAAAGCAGTTTTCATGATTCAAAAGTTTAAAGTCAGTTTTTTGTTTTTGATCAACTGTGAGTAAAGAAGGGAGATGCTAATAATGCTACAAATAGAAACATGAGAAGGCTGGAAAAGTATGATGGTATAATAATTTAAAAAATATACTAGATCTCGAAACGAGTTTGTGAGCGAAGGCAGCGTGTATGTACGCTGTCTTCGCTCGCATTTAAGCGAAACAACAGCCTCGAAAAATATTTTTTGATTCAAAACGTTTATGCCAAGCTATCTTAACTACTAGCTACTTCCACAAGGGTTTTAACTAGATTGCGCTCTGCATAATGTCCGTGGATATTCATTACATAATTCAACTTATACAATACAACAATTTTAATTGTGACACATGCCTGAGTCTTCATATTAGTTCCAGGGATTACGCTTCTCTGGAAATGTCTCGGTTCTGGTTTCAGTATAAATTCGCTGAGAGGTGAACCCGCTAAGTATTCCATGGCCTCAAACAGATTTAACTCTTTGTTTATGTACGCCAAGCTCACTCCTATCATCACTTCTCCTTGTCTCAACAATCTCATCTTATCAGTAAATGTGGAGTGGAGTGACACACTATAGAATGAGTGAATGTTATCTGAAATATCATCAATAATTAATTATAAGGGTTAATAATTAAGTATATATTAAAATTAAAACATTCACACTCATTAGGACACACTAGGATTCCGTATCGCAGATGGCATGCAGGTGGTGGTGGCAACTTTAGCGGGACAACGTTTGCACAGGCTAGGAATCGAACCCGGGACCTAACGATTTGAAGGCAGGCTATAAACTAACCCATGGAGATGTCTAATTGAAGTAATAGACACAAGCTAGATGTTGATATTATTTTCAAGAGCATTTTATCTTTTCTAAGTCATGTATTTCATGTTATTTAAAAATTCAAACAAATAGAATAATGACTTCATTGTAATTTAATGTAGTACTCACTGGGTGGAGAAGGAAGACATCTAACATTATTTACATAGAAAAATCTTTGAGTCTTTGCATTTTCGGGACCAAACGTCATCAGGATGATTTCACCCACTCTTGGCACTATCTTGGGACCATTTGATAGCACTGAGACTGGAAAAATATCAACGATTAATGTATATTCTCAATAATTAATAAAATCCTAAACAACATGTAATAAAACTTACTATTGACACTAAGACTGTAAAGTTCGTAGCATCGTTCTTGTGTAGGGACAGGGGGCAGTGCACCTATCCTCATCTGCAATCCGATACTTTGGTTTCGAATTTTCAAATATGCCAATGATAAACATTCCCAGATCTCCATTAAAAGTAAGTCTCCAACCAATCTAGAATGTTTGAAACATTTAACAAGATTTTTCTTCAGGGTTTGAGGATATATATCAAGATATATTGTATATCACTGGGTTCGACAATATAAGTCAAATGTATTTTATAATATATTGCAATACAAAATTAGTTAAAGAAAAAAAATATTATTAAGTATTTTTTAGCGTATTTCTATTTCCCAAATGTAGATGGCGTGGGAGTAGAGTTAAAACATACTCCCATTATCTTACCATTACTTAAACATACATTTATCCATTATCATTGTACCATTATCTAAATTATTTTCTTTGTAAAAAATAATAGAATAATTATCAATTACTCTATTAGTTTTTACAAAGAAAATAATTAAATAATAAGAAACGATTTTACTTCATTATTGAGTATCTAAGAAGTATTACATACAAAATTGCTTTCATACAATTTTGATATATATCGGATATTTTCGAACCCTGTTTTTTATATTTAATCCTAGTTTTAGTTTCTCCATTCAAATTACCTAGCTCCTAGTATCAGGACACATACCTCCTAGGTCCTAGAAGGTATGTGTTGGGACTCAAATGGTGCTCACCTACAGACCCCCCAAATTAATGGTTTATTATTTTATTTTAGCATACTTACTGCACATATTGATGGTGGTTGACATAAGAGTGGAATATGCTCATAGGAGGATTGTTGTGTCCCAATATTGGAGGTGGTTCATTGTTATTGATTTGTTCCTCCAACCAATGGGGGTTCCATCTGAGAATCTTCATCAATGTTATCTTTTCCAATGAGAAAACTGGCATTTTTCTTGTATCTAATAGAGTTGCCTTCACCATACTGGTTTTTTTCATTCTATTTCCAGGCTCAATCTCAAATATGTGAACTCTGGGCCCGCCATCAGCGAAACGGACTGTTTTTTTAGGTTTCTTAGGTGGTAAAGGTTCAACTTTTGAGAATGGCTTTCCTGAATATGTTTCATCACTTTCTGTCAAAGGTTTGAGACTTTTCAGAGGCACCCTGAGCTCTGGAGGCTTAGCAGATTCATGAGGTTTCATATGAATAAGGTTTATTTTGGTTTCATCATTTTCTGGTGTTGGTTTTAGACCCTTTAATGGTTCCTTATCTTCTTTTAATTTTGAAGAATCACAAGATTTATTATTACTAGATTTGCTTTTGGTGGAGTGAGAGCTTCTACTTTTAGTAGATGACCTTCTTTTTGTTGTGTTTACATCAGTATGTTTTGTATGGCTTTCTATATGTACAGAGTCACTGACCTGGTTCTTTTTGTCAGGCTCACATGAGCTTTTATCAATCTTGTGTTTGGTTTTAATTTCCATTGGTTCCTCTTTCCTCTTGACAGGTTTTACAACTTGTACAGTATCTGTCAGGAATGCACCTCGGTTAGAACTGCTACTTTTAATATTTACTGTAGACTTATTTGAATTGCTAGGTGAAGTCTTTAAATCTTGATCAAATTCTTTTTCTTTTGAGGCTATTGCCCTAAGTTTCTTCTTTCTTTCCTCTTTTTGGGAATTACTAATGTGTCTTCTAGAGGAGTGTTTTTTTACCTTACTATGTTTTGATGAAGAATGTTTTGTTTTTCCTGAAAAATAATATATATTTTGGTAATTAGTAAAATATTATTTTTATATAATTTATAACATATGTAATGATGTAATGAATATTGCATTAAAATACTTACTTTCTGGTTCACTATGTTTTGTTCTGGTTACTGGAGATCTCTTCATGAGTGGTTCAATCATTTGAACCTTTTTTTTAGGTTCAGTTTGAAGATTAGTTATGGGACTTTCAGTACCCTCTAAAATTTCTTTAAGTTCAGGTTGGAAGCCATCAACTTTATCTTGCCCAACATCCTTTTTAATAGATGATTCTGAAGTAGTTACTCTTGCATCACCTAAATAAATTATATCTTCATTTTCATCAATATTCATTTTATTTTCCTTTATTTCTTTCAGTGGCTCAACAGGTATAGTTATTAAATCATCTAAAAATTCTTCTTCATTATCAACAAAGTTCCCATAGTCATCATCCATTTGGCTGTATGAACTATCTTCTTTTTTTACACTTATTCTATCCTGAGATAATTTAGTGAAGGGTTTGCCAGGAGAGCTCTGGGAGAGGCGTAGGTACCAGTGCTCTGATTCACTGTCACTGTCACTATCTACTTTGATTGGTTCATCATCATATCCCAAATATTCTTGCTTTACATCAAATGCTTCATATTCAGTGAAATCATTCTCACACTTTATTAGATTTTTCATTCCTATATGATTTGACTCTTCACATCTTTGTTCTAATTTTATTTTGTCTCCTTTAGAGTCTGTTTCTTTTTCAAGCATTTCATTTTCACTTTCAGATAGCAAATCAACAACATCATCATCATAAGTATAAATTCTGCACTTTTTTTCTTCCTTAATTTCTGTCTTTATTTGATCAATATTTATTTTTTCTGCTTTTCTTTTCAATGATAACTTATTGCCTATTGGTGATTCTATCTTTGGAGATTTTGTTTTGTCACCTTCTAATGCAGCCAAGTGTTCTTCAATATCATCCATCTCTTTATCATTTTGAAACTTTATCCTGTGTATCAATGATGGTGTACATTTTTCTTTGCAAATTTTGAAAACATATTTTTCTTCATCACTTATATTCGCCAATGGTGCTCCTATAGTCCAGCCAATACCCACAATATCTAATTCTTTGAGAGTATATGGCTTGTTAGGTGGTATTTTATCAAGACCAACATACACACCATTTGAGCTCTGAAAATAAAAGTAGAATTCACCTAACATGACACCAAACCAGGATTTCCTGTCATTAAAAGTCTATGAGGTTTTGGTCTATAGTATAATATGTAATGTAACTCATGTAGATATTAATTCTGGGCGAGAATCGAACCAATCGAATCGAATCGCTATCGAAGTTTGCAAGAATATAAAAGGTTCAGCTGCAAAGCTCTGAATACTTACCTTTAGGTCTGTGATAAGGACATTATTCTTTTCCACTTTTAAAACACAATGAAATCTTGAAATAACAATGCTTGAAAGTGTAATTGTGTTGCTCACTGCCCGGCCCACTGTTACCTCTTCGCCTTCTGTGAGCGTGAATTCTTCGTTTCCAAATGATTGGCGTAATAACTTCCATTTCGTCATTATGAACAACTGGATGCAAAATTTACGAACGACAGTATCAATAACACATTCTGAGGGCTATTATACAAATACTATAACTGAAATTCAAATAAAACCAAACAAAAAATTAACGAACATAATCCAAAACCAAACCGCACCTCACCGCGATAAGTGTTGACAAAATATTTGACACCCACAGATGTTAAAAAGATATATCAAAGTCAATTCAATTTTTTGACATAAACATTGACAATCAAAAAAGTGCCTTAGACTCCTGATCACTTGAGAAAGTACATTAACTGGGACATTGGTAGAATTTGTGTGGCTAAAAACAAAAAAAGCCATAACGAAGAAGTCAAGCCCCTGAACTAATATTCGGTCTTGCGGTCATATTACAAAACGTGGTCTATCTTTAACACTAGATTTAAACCATGTACCAAACAAAATTCGTATAACAAAATTCGTATTGCAATTATTCAATATCCTATAGTCCTATAGTCAATCACAGTTTACGACGAATGTCCATTAGCAACATCATCCTGTTCGAGAGGCAGTATTCTGTCCGAAATATCAGCTTGGAGAACAAGATACTTGCGAGAAGTAGATAAAAATAACATGTCTCCTAACCCTCGCCCTCTCATTTATTTAGATGAGACTTATATTCATTGTTCACATACATCTGGCAAATGTTGTTAAGGAGAGAGCGTAATCATGTCATTATTATACACATTAATTTGAAATTAGCCTTTGACTTATACCTGAAATGATAATGTATAATTTAATTAACTTATTGATATTCCATAAGTAAGCGGATAGGTTACAGGGTGCATTTCATTAGTTTACGAGAAGTGTCTAGTATATAATACTAATGTAAAAGATGCAATAAATAAATAAATTAATAAAGAGTAAAACACATAGTAGTTCCAAACATGGTAGTATATTCTCCACCAAACGTCACATAAAGAATGAATCAAGAAAGTAAAAGTCATAGAAATGTAGACGAGTATTCACTAGTAAAACAAAGAACTGAACTAAATCATTCATTGTTATTGGGTATTTTAGTCAACACAACTGATAACACTAACCTGAAGCTGTAGCGGTCGAAATCCGTTTGTTTATTTGAATATAAGTAATGATTTAAGCTTGCTGCCGAACTTCTTCAAAAAAATATTTCACTTTTAGTACAATATTCCGAGCCTCACTTTTTATATCTATAGGCATTATTTAACGTATAAAATACTTAAGTATAGAAATATTGCAATAAAATACACAAAGCATTCAAAAGTAGTAGACACTGACAATCAAATAATATTTCAATATGACGACCGTATTTACAATTTCCGCCGTTTCATACTTAACTTGGTGGATCAGTAACTAAATTTTATACTTACGGTTTAATTATCAACTATGACATTCAACCGTAAGGTTTAATCAAACGTATTATAACCGCAAGCTACATTCGACCGTATTGGTTTTACGTCCTACATCAACAAAAACTTGGCCTTGATATGCGAAAGCGTGTTTGTTGATTTGCGGGTTTGCCCTTCGTTCCCTTTAGACAGAACGAAATTTTATACACAGGCCAACTGCGATTCTTAGGTAGTCGAACCATGATACCTGGCCCTGGCTGATATATGTATTTAATTTTTATTAAATAAATAATGTATTTCAAATAGACAAGACAAGACAATAGATTCAAACTATTTTTTCTGCAAGTGTTTCTATAATACCTACTTTATTTTTACAAATTCCCTTTCAAAGTCGTGCATTTTTTGTGAGACTGAAATAGAGAAATGAGCTGACCCACCTGATATTATGTGGTAACCGCCGCTCATAAACAGCGGTAATACGCGTTAAGTCCAATCACGACGTGTCAGAACACATGTCGATGCCACATCGTATTTATTACCTATGTACTTCGAATGTACCTACTTATTTATAACAAAATGAAACCTATTACCTACATAACGTAAGTAACGTTATGTGTAATAGGTAGGTATGTACATTCGGAGAGTGGAAGATTTCTGAAATGCATGCACGGAAACAATTTTCATTAGAGTCGCCAATTATGGAGGAGTAAAGTTTGTAACGATTCACAAAACTGTTAGTTCAAACCATCATTGAACTAACAGTTTTGTGAATCGTTACAAATCACCATGCGAGCTGTCAGAAAATACAAATAGAAATCAAACGATTACAAACTACCCAAGACCCGAGAACAGGAATTCTGTAATGTTGCACTTATAAATAAAATAAATAAACAGACTTTTGTTCTTGGGTCTTGTTTGTGTTTTGTTTTCAGCACACAGTTTTGCCCCATCGGGGATTGAACCCGTAACTCCTCGCTTCGAAGGCAGGGTCACTACCAAATAAGCTTCGGAGCCATCGAACAAGAGAAAGATGCAACCATTTCTCTTAGAGTTATAGTTACGGTTCCAGTTAACTTCTCAATTGGTGCTAAGTCATCAGCAATACCACCTAATTCAGTAACTCCTTCCCTACAAAAGTATGAGAGTCACGGGTATGTAAAGTATCATGCGCCTGTAATTTCACCAGCACCACAGTACCCTTCTACTGTAACACAATAATGCGAGTGCCAATATATAGCTTTTACAGCCAATATATAGCGGTAGCTCTTTCGGTGGCAGTCGGTTTAATATACTTTTTTTTTAAATAATCTAGACAAATACCTACCTACTCAAAATAAACAGTTTCATTAAGCAGTAGGTATGAATTTAGTTATCAGGTGCTGCCTGTCGATTGCTAGCATTCACTCGCGAAGTCATTATCTTTATGCGCTAATTATTGCTGTCAGTATTAGCTGATTGCTACTTTACGTGTAGACACGCTGATTAAAATCACTGTAGCTTAAAAGCAGTTACAGGTGAAATAAAGAAATGTTGCGTTGCGCAAAGAAAGCTCTGGGCGGGCGGCCGTCGCGGGGTGGGCGGTGAACGGGCGCAAATAGCGGCAGCGCGCGTCGGGCGGCCACCGGTTCCCGAGGAGCAGTACGCGCCCGCGCGTTCCGCCGCCTGCCGACACCGGCCGCACCTCGCTCCGCGCCACAGGCGAGCCCGACCGACCTGTCGCTCCATCGCACCAGTTCAGACCGCGCGCGACCCTAACCAACCATCACACTCCGACTCCTCAGTACCATTCCGTCAGCGACACGACACACCGTACCTTTGTTGTGCTGCACCGTTGGCGATCCTCTGCATCATCCTGAACGCATCAGAACCGTTGGAACCCGGACGCCGGGCACGGTCCCAGAATCAATAGCAGAGATCTACCCCTTGTCGTATCCGCCTGCCCAAGGTCACACGGCGAGGTAAACATTGACAGCTTTCATTCATAATTAATAATTAAAGTGCCCATTAGTAATGACCATTCCACGCTAATATTGTGAATAAAACAAGCGGTAACAAATAAATAATACAACGTAGAGTAGAGTGTATGCGTGGAAAAACAAGAGGACTTTTTTAGTGCAAATTATGTGGAAGTGAAATTGGCACACAAAGGTATTTCGTCAAAAACGTTGTAGTGAATTTGCATCGACTTGTGTTACATACTGCATGACATCCATCCAGTGACCCATTTTCGCAGCTTCAGCATTCGGCAAGTCAATTACGGTTGGTAAGTAGGTAGGTAGGACAGTTTTCTTTCCGTGCTGTCTTTGAAGATATTTTTGGAAAGTAAATCTCACAACGTCGCTAAGAATCTTATGAACTTTAAAAATTCACCTTTAACTTTAAATTTAATAAGGGATATTAATATATTCTCCACGTTAAATTGAAGTTCATAGAGAAACCTCCACGTTATCAACAGTTTTTCTCAGTAACCTCAATCTAAACACCAAATTTCCCTATTAAATGTATTGTCACTGTAAGCAGCAGTTATTTTGCGAATTTTTTGGCTGGTAACCAATATGCTTTTGTTATTGCGTGACAGTAAACGTTCTATTCGATTAGGACGTTTAATATCTTCTTAACGTAAACACCACTAGGTAAGAGGTGAATTTTAATGTTAAAATTGTGGAATATTCAGCTGAAATGTTTGCCAAATTTAGAGCTTTGCGTACAACTTTAAAATTCATATGAGTCTATCCTTTGTATTGGCAGTTTACTTCAAATACTGTGTAAGTAAACACTTACTTGTATGAAATATATGAAAATAAATAGATAATATCTATCTATTATAAATAATAGTAATATATAGATGGATAGGTATGTAAATACCTAACTTCTAAATTGCTTAGAACTAAAAAAAATCTTTTTTTATAGCGATTACCCATTCTTCATAGTATACAAGAGTTGAGAGTAAATATCAAAAGATTTCGAGGATTTTACTGCCCTGTACTTTAATATAATGGGTTTGAATATTGTACATGCGATGAAAAATAAAGTCTGAAGTCTACGAAAATGTAGAGCATGCTCTATTTTTGTGAAGATCCTTATAAGTATATAAGCATCATGACACGGTTGGCTATCTTGAACTCGGAAGTATTTATCAGAGGTGGCCGGAGTAGCGCCATTGTGAGTGCCTGATCGATCAACAAATAAGCTGAACAAATACTTTCACCCGCCATTCCCTTTGTTTGCTACGTTGCGTGCACGACGCGAGGTGTGCTACTCACTTCGGTTTAATTTCTTATCTATGTAGGGCAGTGCCAGTGTGATCACGGCCACAATAAGAATAAGATTATGAAATGAATATGCCATTTGTGTGTAGGTAGGGGTAGCTCCCTAAATGTTTTCATGACCAAACTGCGCCTTCATGTTAAATTCGTCTTCACAATATTTTAATTAATATAGTCTATAATATCGTTTGTTTAGGCTTGATTGTAATTCCATACAATTATTAGTTTAATTTGAGTAGGTATCGACAGCAAAACAAAACTGACTATCGGGTTCCATGTTACAAAGATTTTTCTTCACACTTAATCTGTGACGTATGTTTTGCAATCACCACGCTAAAAGGATTAGTAAAACACAATTAGGACTGGACTCACGAAGACAACAGAGTCAATTTGTCGCCACATTATCTTAGAAGCTTTTATGCTAGGCTGGCATGGGGTGTTCATGGATGTTGTTTATGACGTTTAGATACATATAATATCTAAGTATGTAAGGACGACATGACATCTATGTAATAGGATACGTTGTTATGATTACGATCCATTTAATAAGGGGGACCAGGTTGTTCGCGACCGTAGGAAAATTCCCTACACGTGTCCCCTGTTTGGTGCGAAAGGAGCAACCTAAAGTAGCAGTAGAACTTGTGCTTAGTTCGTCCGGAGAGGTACTGCTACCACACCTGGAATCTGCCGCCAACCAGTAGTGCTTGCATTACTGTGTTCCGGTGAAAGCGTGTGGGTGCAGCAGGAAAAAGCAGCAAAGTCCATCTGAGGCCCAAGTCTTGTTCTGAGTTGTATTGCTGTTGTTCATGGGCGGTATAATAACATACCACCAGGTGGGCCTTCTACTCGGTCCTTCACTTCATCATATAAAGAAACGTGTTAATTAAATAAATAAAGACATTACACGCATCGCTATCTAACCACAAACTAATCATAACTTGTACTAGGAGAACTAAATAACTGATACAATATATATATAGTATTTATTTTGTAAATAATTACAAATAAAAACATCTGTTTGTTACGCAAATGCTCGTTCCGAGAGGGAATCAAACCCACGACCTATAGCGCAGAAGGCAGAACTGTAACCAATTGAGCTGTGTGACAATATTGAAAGGTGTTCATGTAAATCAGATTTTGAAACATATGCCTAAAAATCGGAATCCAAATCAAAATTTTTTTTTACCATACAATGAAAAAAATATAACAATTTGTATTTTTTGGGCAGCCCTAATAAGCGGTCACTGACCGCGTTCATCATTCCGGATGTGGTTACCTACATCTATCCCCTAGCTTGAATACTTAGTGCTTTTATTCTATTATTTATTCTATTTTGTCGATTGGGAGACCTTCTAGATCAATCTAGGCATGCGCTGTTTAAGTGTTGTCACACCTTGCATATTAAATCGCGTTGCAGTAGGTGATTATAAATTTTTAGCCTCCGCATCCGACGTGACGTAAAGAGTTGATATAATTTTCTTAGTCCATTTTTTGGGCTTAGCGTGCATTTGTCAGACGACGCAATTTATTTTTTTAGATATCATGGAGGTGTTAGTGTAAAGTTAAATCGAAGTTTGTGGGATTGCAACCGTTGTCCTACGGCCGCCATCTTGGAAAAAAGGGGTAGAAATGGTTTTTACAGTTTATCTAACAAAATATAGATCTCACAAAAATATTAATCAAAATATTTTTTGATGCAAATAAACAATTGAAAGTTTTTTCTACATTATATTTTAGTCGTAGATAACTAAAAATAACAAAGTTATAAGCGAAAATCGATGAAAATAAGATTTTTTTTTTAATGCTGCCCTCTTTTAGCTTTATCACATATTAATATAATTTTTTTATGTGACTTAAGTCGTGGGTGCTAGCAGTCGGCCTACCTGGTGGTTATTGTCGCCCATAAACAACAAGAATACTACCCAGATCTTTCCCTACTAAAGTATGAGAAGACTCAAGTCGCATCACGAACTACGGCGAACTTGGCACAACTTTTAATGCTACTATTTGTTGCTTCTTTAGCACCACCCAGGGAGTACGTGTAGATAGATATACAAAGGAAACTCGCCTACGGACGCGAGCAACTGGACCCCCTAAAATCTATTTAAGCATTCTACAACTACTTATTCACTATGCAGATACATTTATATATTTTTCAATAACAAAGTTCAATATTGATCCGTAGTCTCACGGCGCTCGTGCCGGGGCATTTATTATTGATCGCTGTGATTAACTATGCCGGCTACAAGAATACTAAATTTACCTTGCGCCGTAGAGTAGACAATACAAGAGTAAATTTTAGTCTCATAATTAAGTTATTCAATAGTAAATCCATGTTATAAACTCTTAGAAAAGATAGCCTATCCGGGACTATACTGCCGTTTCACGCAAGCTATTCCAAGAAAACATAATGACGCCCGCGCGTCTATAGAAATGAAAAATATAAAAACTTTTATAGAGTTTAATTGTTGTAATTATATTGACGAGAAGGTATACCAGAAAAACAGATGACAGCAGATTTTGACTGCATTTTTTGATACATTTTACAAGTTACAAGCCCTAAATACCTACTTTATAAAGGGAATTTCATGATTTTTGCTTTAAAGTCTTATTAGAATTGCGTGTCTTACACATGGTAAAGTATGCGTGTGTGATATAATCACTTGCATCATCATATTCGTTACGAGTAATTTTTCGGTTAGCTGTGGTGATAAATTTACCATTAAATGAAACATATAAAAACAATGGCAACAACCATTATTACGTTCTTTTTTTTATTGCGAATAATTAGTTTGCAACAATGGCAATCGCGAACGAAGTCGCGGGCACAGCTAGTTCTATATATATTAGGTTATAATATAGGCCATTCAATGACATTAGCTTCTGAGTACAAGTACATTATAACAAAATTCTGAATTTCGCAATCGAGTGATTTAGAACGGGATTGTGCACAAAGGAAGGTTTCAGTTGGCTTTAGTCCAAGAACAGCCGTTACCCACCCTACTTGGCAAAAAGCTTCGCAGAGAAAATCGACGGAAGAAACAAATATGAATTTAGTTACTCAATAACATTATAGAAAAAAAAATTATACTTACTTAGGGATATTAAGTACTATTATTCCAACATATTTTTTTATAATGAGTTTTATTATGATGTTGTTTCAATTGTTTCAATCTCTTATTTCTCACCCTTAGGGGGTACATCTTACCATTATAAAAAAGAAATATCAAAATCGGTATACAACGGGCGAAAAAAAAATCACAAGTAAGCATAACATGCAACTTTGTTTACTTGGATCACATATTATTTCTAGTAATTTTGATTTCACTACCAGACTGTGGAAATGATTTTAATAAAATTTCTATGGGACCAATCTGAAAGTGTATGCGACCAAATATTTTTTTCGAATTGGTTGATAAATGACGGAAAACTGAGGTAAAAACATAAAAAAAATTACATAAGACAAATAACAAACAAATTACAAATAAATAAACAGTATTTCAAAAAAAAGCTTCCAATACTTTTAAAGTCGAAATTCATCAAGATAAATCAAATATCTTAAATTAGACGCATCAACTATGTAGGTATCTCACCATAGCAGTAAAAACGACAAATAGTTTGCGTGTCACATAAAATCAATTCTCATCAAAACCAGCATAAATAATTACCTATTAGCTATAGATATTATTGTTGTTTCGGGTAGCCAGTAGAATCTTTTCGATTAGACTACCAACCAAAAGCCTCATATTGATCCTTGAATATAACCTTTATTTTCTATCTGTCTCTGTCAACAGAAAACAGGTAGGTACCAAAGTAATAAAAATTCAATTCTTGCATTTTTTATACGTTGAAGCTACTTTTTTGTGCGAAGCCCAGTTTATTTGGGATTTACGTGGATGACTTAGTGAAACGAATACTAACATCATACCCCAAAGATAAAAAATGATAATTATATTGATAAATTTTGAATAACGTTCAACTGGTCTTCCATAGCCCATTTATAATGTTCAAAAACCTTATTTCTGGTAATATAAATAAACTTCTTTATGGTATGAAGGTAACGCTTTGCCTGCAACACAAGTCTCGTACTTAGTGCAGGCTCTGCGCGCCATAATCACATTACAACACTTATGTAATATTTTTTTTTACAATGTATAAGGAATGAGTATTAGCAGATTGACCTGGACTTTTGCAGTTACTTTATATAATACGGATATTTAATGCTTTAATTCAAGTTGTGCGCCAGTAAGAAAATACAGTATTGGGTTGCAAGCTATATATACTAATAATTTTTGGAAAGGTTTATTTTAGAAGAACAACATGATTAAGTAAGAGATACAACAAAATTTCATTAAAATATATATGCTGAACTCTACCTTTATGTGGTAATATGTATTAATTAGACTTGCACCTTTCAACCTCTTTACTTTTGGCGAAATGCCCGTCACCCTGACCCCACGTCGAATTATGTCACCAACTTATTAGGTCCGGGCCCACCCTGTCTTGGCTACCAAAATTTGCATATTACGGAGCAAAGAAATATCATCTATCTTAAAATTAGAACGAGAATATTTCACGTTAAATTAGGGACCTCTGAATGGCATGAATAAATTACTTATTTAGTCAGCTTCTAGGTAGCCGGAGTCGGGAGGGAAGTCACAGAAAAGCGAAGTTCATTGTGGAAGTCCCCTTTTTAAAGGTGAATCCAAGCTGATTCATTCCGGCTATAAATTTTCATTGTGTTAATTAAATTATTCAGCTTCCTTTTGTGTGGTTACCTTTCGCAAATAAACGCTTTGTTGGTATGTACGTCAAAATGTCTTGTCGAATGTCTTGAATTTCAGAGAAACTGTAACTTATATTATGTATGTATATAGCAGATGGTGTTCCTCTTGGTAACCACAAACGGTTGATCAAAGGTCCTACAATACATGAAGAAGGTACCTCTATTGGCAGTCTTATGTGTTTGTTGACGAATAATTTTGGGTGCGATGAGAAAGTAAGATACTTGGGTTGTTTTTATATTGCAAACCAATACGGATAAGAACATATTGCACGGATGGCGACGAATAAACAATCATGATAATTGAACACCAGTCAATGGAATTGTTGTACATTTTAATTACACTTCGGGATTTTATTGAAATCACTATACTGAATGAAGCTCAAATACAAACTAAAGCTATAAAATCGATTGCCAATAATTTACGACCTTAGTGTGAGAATTCACTGACAGACTAAACATATGTACCCTACCAGATCGTAATTCTGTATTGTTCAGATTCAATCAGACTGCAAGAGACGAAGCTGACAGTTATGTAATGCAACGTCAGTTTGTATGAACGCACGTTCATACCTTCATAGCTTCTGCAAATACTAGTCCGGCAAACGTACAATCGACTCAAATTCTGATGGCGACAGAATAATGCGATTCATAATAGTGTATATTCTGTTGGCATAAAACTAGACTAGAATAATGTCATTAACAGTTTTAGAACTGCTGCCTCATTTGACATAAAACGTATCAAAATGGGTTCCGTTTTAGTATTTGCCATTAACCAATTCAGCACTAATATTTCTCTGAACTTTAGGGATGTTTCTATTAGAAGAATTGTGTGATAAGATAGCGTTGTGGAGAGAAACAACATTTGATTTATTTTACTACACAACGCTCTCTTATCACTGTATGCCGCTCTCTAAAGAAAACGTTCCAAGAAAGTGATGACGATTAAAAAAGGTAGATGTGTAAAAATGGTTTGGTCATATATAATAGAATAATGAAAGAATAGAATGTGTGAACGGGATTGTTTGAACGGGAAGTTGGATAACCTTAAAAAAGGTCAGGTTGAGTTGATCCTAAACCGATGACCAAGCATGAAAAATGGGATGACAGTGAATGAAGCCAAATAGTGTCAAGATCGTAGCATAACAAAATCGAAAGCCGTGATCTCTATCAATCTCTCCAGGAATCAGGCATGGTTTTACAATACAAAATAATACAAAAATACTTTATTGCATACCAAGAGAAATAAAAGTACAATAAATCTTATATAATAATGTACTATAGGCGGCCTTATCTGTTAGAAGCGAACCCTTCCAGGCAACTAAAAGGCTCTAAACTTAACTGCAATAATAATGGTTAATGTAATTAATAAATTTATTTATTTGTTCTTCCGCTATCAGCCTGAGGCCTGCGCCTTTAGAACTGTTTATATGTCACCATAAATGCCGATGTATATAGGAAGTGCGAAACTATAAGCTATAGAGATATTTGTTCAAAGAAGTTTTAGGGGAGCTCCGTCGCTTTTGAAGTTCATGTCCTTGTGGGGAGGAATCTTAAGGTGACTTAATTTTGTGGATTTGCCTAATCTATACCTACATTCTAGGCGTTCGTCGAAGTTCGTGTTCATAGCAGCATGGAATTGGAATATCTAACTGAGTTGACGACTGACCGTTATAGAATAGAATACAGTTTTAATACACAAAAACGTCACAAAGGTTTATGCAGATAGCAGTAAAAAGTAGGTAGGTATATACAGCCTTAATCCTACTACTATTATAAAGGCGAAAGTTTGTAAGTATGGATGTATGGATGTATGGATGTTTGTTACTCTTTCACGTAAAAACTACTGAATGGATTTGAATGAAACTTTACCACAATATAGCTTATACATCAGAATAACATATAGGCTACAATTTTTGAGGTTTCTATAAAATCTATATATATAAAAGAAAGTCGTGTTTGTTACAACACTTATAACTCGAGAACGGCTGGACCGATTGCCATGGTTTTTGATTTGTTGGATTTGTTTCCGTCCCGAATAGCAGAATAACTATTAAAACATTGGAAAATTAACGAAAAAAATAAAATCAATTTATCCCCGTATTCTCCACGGGAACGGGAACTATGCGGGTGAAACCGCGGGGCGCAGCTAGTTTGGATATATTTGTATCATTGTAGATGGCAGCGGCAAATGTTATATTTTAACCCCCGTTTTGAATATAATGACGGATCAGGATAAACATACCTATATTTTTAGTTCCTTTCAACATCTTTTTATTCATATCCAGTGAAATATTTGTACGATAACGCGCGTTGAATATTTTATGTAGTCCAGCTACCTATGTAATGAAACAAAATAACCTTTCGCTTCATTTCTTCTACGAAAATATGAGCATTTTAACACGATTCAAGTTAGTATTTCTTTACATATAGGCAGGTAGGTATAAATAGGTACATGATTGTATTAATGTGATAATAGTGGGGATAATAAATCCTTTAACCTTGATTTAACTTGTCAAATAACTCAAGATCCAAAGTATGTCAGTAGACTCTATTTAAACTTCAGCGCTTAAAATGAATTCACCATACTAATAGTTAATTGCCGATGAGAGCGATTTCTCGTTAAAATTCCAGATGATGCCTGCCAACTCGCAGATGTTTACACAGGTCCGTCAAGGTTTTTAATCGGACTCCATTCAGGAAGTCAATATTTCTATTTATAAGTAAAAGGTACTGTTGTATGGAACTTTTTGCAAGTATAGTCTATTTTGGTTAGGTTCTATTTAGGACAATTATGTTTCATGTGCTATTAGTAATATCGTATTTCTTAATCCAATTCATATACAGTCAATGTCAGTCAGTCATTTGTTAACTAACACAATCAATTGAGAATTCTCATGTAATGTAACATTTTTACAAATGTTACAATACGATTGAGCTCAGTTTAATAAAGCATTTGCTTGTAATATAACGTTTCTATGAATGCTCGACGCTGTTTTCGACTTTATAAAAACTTACGGCGAATGAGTATTTACTTTTAACATTCCTTTGTATTTTCATACTCTTCGTTGAAATGTCGGATCTACAGGTATACATCGACACATGCTCTCATATAAAATACAATAGTACCAAAATGTCGAGCGATTAACATGTTCAGAGCCTCAAATACTTAGATAGGCCCAATATTCGGTTCATAAACGGGGTAGCATGTTAGCGTCTTGATGATTGTTTTGTTACAAGTAAATGCTCCAGTGTGTACTTACCTAATGTTACCTACTGCATAGAATAGCTAGCTTAGCTAGATACCGTTATTTGTATTTGAATCAGTACTCTAACCTTTCTAGCTGGCAAAGTTAAAAATAGCCCCAGTACCTAGGCTGGCTAATAATAAACTCTCGTACGATCTAATTTTGAAACGTACTAACAATCTATTTCAACACTTTCGTTCTCAATAATTTGTCTCTATCTTAATAAATCAACGATTTTGGAATTATTGAAAATGATTTTGTAGTTGCCGGCAAGGTCTGATGAATAATAAAGGAAAGAGTTGTCAAATAATGGTAATGATTTATTACTGAGTTTATTGGGTTAATTAAGCTCTATTCGTGACACGAGAAGTCTGGGTAAATAACGCCATTGATCAGAACCAAGTACCGAACAAAAACTAAAACTTTTTATAGCGATAATTTTGTCGTGAATTCTATACGAGTATATCATACATTAAATAATATAATAAAACTAAGTCCCCGCCGCGTTTGTCTAAACTGAATGAAATTTTACCTAAAAGGACGTATAAAAAAAAAAAAAAAAAATTACATTTAAAGTTATAATTATTATTTTGCATATAATTATAATTTTTGCCCCGATTGAGAGCTTTAGTGAAAAAGAGCACACGCTACAAAATAGCTAAATTGTAAAATAATTTTCAAACAGGCGGATAGTTCATATCCGTTTTTTTACACACTGATTTTCATACGTGGGTCTTTTCATGCTTCGGTCAGGGAAGACCTATTGCTGTTGGTGGTAACCACTTAACATCACATGAGCCTTCAAAACGTCCCGTCCCGTTGTTACAATAAAAAAATCATTTCACCCACTGCATGAAATTAACCATGTGTTTCTACGTCGGCGTCGTAGATTACCTACTACGATGCTAACCAAGGATCCATATGTGCGCAGCCGACAGAGCACTTGATCAAAATCGCAAATCAGCAACGTGAAACATAAATCAAATTGAAATCGAAAATAGACAACACACATTGCAACAGAATGCACGTGTTGTGAAACAGGTTCAACTTTTAGTGGAACAAATCAAAATGCTGGAAGTTCAAGCATACTTATGTATTCTTTGGTTTACGTAATAGATTTTTGGGATGCGAATACCTAATGTTCAGTTTCTTTTCTCAACTAACAGGTGCTTGTAGGTACACAAAAATGTTTATTTTACAATAATAATTAGGCATGGAACTGACGATTTTTGTAAGTAAATGAGTCTTTTCATAAATCATTTCACTCACACACAAAAGTTATCTACTTACCTGAAAGCCCCAAAGTTTTCTTATCTACTTGGAGGATGATCGGCATTTACTGGTTTGATTGATGCTCCTACTTCTTGGTAAGGATTCCCCTTTTGACCTGAGAACAGTTTTATTATAAATATTATAATAATAATCCAAAATTTACTGCTTTGACTGGCCTCATAGATCAGTAGTAGCTCTGCCTTCTACGCTGTAGGTCGCAAGTTTGATTTGTGCATTTGTGTGACGAACTTGTACCTTATTCTGTGTCGGGGTATCAATATGCATACATATACTAATCTAATTCTAATTCTAATTCTGGGTGGGGGTGACTAGGCCTGCACTGACGTCCCGCATAGGGTGTATTGTGCATTGTCCCCCATTGTTAACTAAACCCTACCCCAGCCATCCCAACTCCTTTATATATCGGAGAAGGACTCTGGGTCGTTGTTGGCAGCACTGTTTCAGTGTTTCCTCTGGTGAATCAGAACCTATCAGTCTTTGTATGCATACTATAATGCATAATAATTACTGTACACGAGTTTTTAGTTTATTCCGAGATAAAGGACAATGACGTAAAAGGCTATCTGTATTTCATTAATATGAAAGAGGTAGTTGGAATGCAGACACGATAACGTCGGCTCTAGTACAAAAGCTTGCTATCGGGCTATTAATGACGATAGCTAATCGCATCGTAGCTAAGAACCTAATTAATTGATGATACCTATATATAAATTGTATACGATTGGTCGACTTTATTTCCTATTAATTGATTGACAATGTTTATAAATTCCCATTAATTTTCCTAGCTAAATATGATGCGGGTATGTAATGCATGTCAATTAAACAGGCTATAATTACGTAATGTTTATTTTACGAGCCGTTCAAATGGAATAACAAAGGAACCAGCGATTGTTCTTATACTGATTAGCTTTCTATTATTTTATATACCTACCTCAAAGATATATCATTGACCTACCTATATAAACGGAGGTGGACCACTGACAGATCCAAACAAATAAATAAACGTTTACACACTCATACCTCTGCACTCCTGCAGGGATCCTCCCTGTGTCGCAGATGGCATGGGCAAACACAAGACAAACACCCGAGAAAATAGTTCATACTCACCGCACAAAGTTTGCCCCGGCCGGGAATCGAAGTATAAGATTTGGATCTTACACTGAGTTGCACTCATCCTGCTGCATCCGTCACCCAACACGGGGATGATACGTCTCATGCCCATGTGATTTCACCGGCACCCACACCTTCCACCGGAACACAGTAATACGAGCACTACTGCTTGGCGGTCTATTCCAGGTGTGGTGTCACGGACGAACTTGGCACAAGTTCTACTGCTACTTTTGGTTGCTCCTTTAACCAGGGGTACGTGTAGGGCAACAACGGGTACATGGGAACAAATGGATCGTAGCTCATTGACTAATAATGCTCACAGAGCAGACACTGATTTTCAGAATCACACGTCAATTTTATATATTGGGGTATAGATTATTTTCTAATGTAGGTATGTAATAAAATAGTTAAGTATTACGTTCTATTTCTGATTACTGATGAACGGGACGGTATAGTAAGAGTGCTTTCTTACTAATTATACTATTACTCTCTAAAGTAGGCCGCAAACAAGGGGCGGCAACGGACTATAAACCAATCCAACACTGGCAATGAGAGTTACAAAATATCTAAATTATAAAAAAAAAAAAAAAAAAAAAAAATATTTATTCGTTGAAGATACAAGTCTAGGTTTAAGCTAACCTAAGTAGGCAATGGTAAGTAGTTATTAGACTTGACCTTGTAAACCAGGGGATGCTGTGGTACTCCTCGTTCTAACTAAGTAGGAACTTGTATTTAGAGACGAGGGATCTCAGCTTCGGCTAGCTCTCAGGTGCAAACTAGAAACTTACTTATAATTTTATTCGAAAAATATTTCTTATTGCAGATGTCTATGAATACTTAGGTATATAAGAATTTTAGGAGCTATATAATTTAGGAGCTATATAAGAATTTTAGGCTTTTACGGTTTTTTACAGAAATAGCCGTGATTTGCCTATTTAATACCTATGATTTTTTTACGGTCGGTTCTATTAGGTATGTGTCATAAAAAATTAATCTGCAAGCTAGAAAAAGAGCTCTTGTTGAAATATAAATAGACCCGACAACGTATTTTTTACGTCCTGTTTAGATGATATTTGTATATGTGCACATTATGTAATTATTTACCTAACATAATATGCGAGTCTAAAAAATGTCTGGAACGCCAGGTTTGGTTTAAAAGGGTAACTTTATCGCTTGGCGCAGTGCGTTCAGGCCTCTGAAGTAAAGTTGGTTACGTAAGGTAAAGTTCAGTTAATTAGGGTTGTAGCTGGCAACTCAGGTATGCTGCAGAAGTTCGCAATATATACCAATGCGTTTATGTTGGTCGAGGCAGCCCTGACCCATTCACGAAGGCCTGATGCTTTACTTCAGATATGACCCAGTCTACCAATTTATTATCTACCTTTCCTCTTCGTCCAAAGGCTTACTACGATCAAAAGCGTACTTTTATGACATTGCCTACACGAACTGAATATAAATTAGTTTCGATGTTACTTTGCTGATGGAAGTTCAATATTAAAAAAATATTTTAGCATAAGTAATTCTTGGGGTATATATTATGTGGTGTGTTTTAGCAAAAGCAATGCCTAAGTAATTTTACGCCTGAAGAAACATGTCACATTAAACTGGATTTACGATAAATATAAAGACATGTATTCCTTTATCATTGTCACTGATAATATAATGCTTCTGCTTCTTCCTCAGTCAATAAATTACTAATCAGTCTCACCTAGATTAATCTAGATTTTATATACCTAATATATTGTGTTTATTTTACTATAATAATTCCGATTTTATACATAAAATGTCATCGGACGCAAATAGCTCCCCCAGGTCCAAACCTATATTAACATAACGTTCCTTTACTACATGTTACTATAACACATTAGATCCATCAAATGTTTGAAAGCATTGTCTAGTCAAACGCGAATACACAATTAAGGTAGATAAGTATTATCAAACACTTCATTTAAACCTTTATGACTAGATATTCATTGTCGGATTATCCTCATATGTCTCATTTTACAAATTACTACAATCACGATGTATTAATACTTCATGCTTCTGAAAAGGGTTTGATTTATTAGAGATAACATTTTTTGGGTACCAACCTGAAGTTTATTCTTAATGGCTACAATGCAGCTTGTTTAGGTTTTATTGTTTGGTTGTCTTTTATTATAATATCTTTCTAAGATTTGTATCCATCTCCAAGTTGTGGTCGCTATCGCCAACTTTCGAAGGTCGTTAGATAAAATCTAGACGTGTAACAATGACTTTTCACAACAAATATATGTGCGTTCTAAGAATCACGGTCCCAGTCCAGTGAAGGAAAACATCGCGACCTATGTTCTTGAACCAAACAATCACAAACGTGAAAACTATCAATCCAGATTGGTAGATCTGTCGAGAACAAGCTTATGCAGTAAGTACATTAGGGCCCAGTACGTTCCCGTTTTCGTTGTCCACGTTGTGGCCTTTGAACAACGGTATCGTCACGTTGTGTTTGAACCATCAAATGTCAGTCGGTCCGAGACATGCTGGCAGGCCACCAGGTCAAGAGGGCCACAGAGTCACGCAACGTCAGCCGGCTGTATGTATTTCAGTAGCCACGTAACCAGAGGCCAGCTGGTGATCCGTACGGTGCGTTGCGTTACTTTCATTTGGCAAAGATGCGTTTTGTTGCGTCATAGCATAGTTGCACGATAATTACAGTGGTGACTCGTTCGGTGAGCAGATGTCCCTTGAATTATTTATTGAATGTTTTCAAGTGGTTACGACACAGTTTAGATCGTTGCCGATAGGAGCTTTTATACTCATACCGAACGATATCGTATGATCGCGAAGGCCGGGTGTGCATTAATTTATCGACGAAGGAAAGATATAATAATGAGGTAGCTTATTTTAGGACAGTACATTTAACTACTTTAAAAATAGGAATATCTTTATTCCTATATAATCGTATTTATTTTGCTTTAAAAAAATTACTACAGCTATTTTACTGGATTCGTAAGTGTGCAATTGGTATTAAGCGAAACTGTAATTCAATTTCCTACTTTGATTCATATAGTATAGAAATAAAATATAATTTGGACCATAAGCTATCTAATATTAAAAGTGTCGTTAACAATTCGTTCAATAGTTATTTTGATCAAACACAGAAATACATTCAGTCTGTCTGATCCAAGGCTTCGATTTAATTGTGAAACGTCTATTGGCGCGCTTTGGCAGTAAAAACCGAGTCGTATGCCGTGACGGCAAGTGGTACGACGATCTCTTACCGTCATGCCACCTTTACGCCACCACTCTCAACTTCCTTGTGTGTGCATGCGCGTATAACTATTATAACTATACACTTCTCTATTCTCTGCGTGAGTTTATTATAGGATTTCATTAATTAAATAATTCTAAAGTCATTTATGATTCATATTCGGTGGGTATCCCGTGACGCTAATTTTTTTTGTAATCGTGGGATATTGTCATTGTATACGGTGAAAATACTCTCTTTGGTAATTAATATGTTTAGATATACTTGCTGCACCCACGCGGTTTCAGTAGCGTGGAATCCACTGGTATTCTAATGTAGGTAAATAGCGTCTATTAAAACTTCAGGCAAACAAATACTTTCTATACAAAACCAATTGACATGGAATCATACTATCATCATACATATATCCATACTATTTGAAAACCACGTTTCAGTTGGGCACATTTGTGCCTCACCTCCATGTCACACGGCGATTTCGGGGTCCATCGCCTTTGTAGTTAGTACCTCTAAACAAGTCACGTGGGTGTAACGAGTACTATCACCACTTCTTATGATCCACCACCAAGCAGTAGTGTTTTGATGCCGATGATATTACAGTTGCATACGATGTTACATATCCGTCTCACAGTGACAAGCGCAACGCAATGCGATTTCGGTTTTCTTATGCTTTGGTGGGAAATACTTCAGTCCTATTGCAACTGTTACTGCCGTTTAACAGTTTATGGGCGGCAGTAAACACTAACATCAGACGAAGTAAATTTTTTTGCTTCTACATATCGCAGAATATTTTTTTTCTTACAATGTCTTCTTTCTGTCAATAACCGTTTAGTAGTTTTGCGTGAATATAACATATGTATGGAAAGACAACTAGACAGACCAGATTTTCAATGAAATGTTATTTCAAGGGAACATTTTTCTTGGACTCGTTTTAGCTAAAAAAGCATACTTATATATTTTTTGGTTTACTCTTTTATTAGAAGTGTCAACGGCAAGAGATCAATCAATATGTGTTTCTGAATTCAAATCAAAATAGCCGTGACCTATCATGTATATTTCCAAAGCGATGTTTATTACCTATTGCAGTGTGCTGTGGGTGGGCTAGAATATCCAAATAGCAGGTAGAGATGAGAAGGTAGGAATTTACATTTATGAACCTGTAAACAAAGAGGGGGAACGATGCCAATGAGAATTCACACAGTACTGCGCTGAACGAATACTCGTCGAAAATAAAGCTGCCGTAGAAACAAATTAGCTCCGTCGAATTGCGAGGTTCATAAAACGTGAATCATTCAACTTGAATTTGAGAAAAGAATTACGATGTTCTTAGTGGAAGATTTAAAGATGGCAATATCGTTGAGAGTAAACGCTTAGTGGTCATCGTAGACCTTATTGTACGTTTTAAAATGGGTTTCAGAAATGTGGCGCTTGCTGCGGTTTGTGAACGGGAATTCCTTTTCCGGAGTCGGACATAGTTGGAACGCCGCGATGTGCTCGGGCGGGTGGGAAGTATCCGGCGAGTCTTCGAACAAAGAATCCGCATTTTACAAGCTTTTTGTTCTTATTCTCGAAAATGGAAGCAAAGACTCACACAAAGGCGAGTTATTGCAAAATATTGTTGGACTCAATTCTTAGCGGAATGTTTGTTAGATATCCCAAATAAATTTTAACGGTTCTCAAGAATTTTTCCTGTAGTTATTAGTTCGCGTTAGTGCGAAATCGGTGCACGTCTTGGAAACGTTTCTGGTTTCAATACACGCATGCAAACAAAGCATTTAATCGAACGAACGGACGTGTGCCGAAACGAACGCAACTAGATATTAGTAGTGGACTGAACTGATTTTGTGAATGGCAGAGAATAATGCTGTTTTTATTGAGATTGTTATCACAGTTTATAGTAGATGTGTTGGTACTTGTAGTTCGTGGTATTTAGCTGAAAGTTAATAAAGATTTTTAAGATAGATACTTTGTAGATTATGCAATCTACGGTAGGTAGTGATTGCAAAATTGCCTAGATACTTGAAAGTAGACTGTTAATAAAGTGATTAGCTGTCTACGAGTACCTTATAGGAAGTATAAAATAACTAAGCCTATCAAAATCGAATGCTAATAAAAAAATCATACAGTATAAGCGTAATCTAACAGTGGCATGGAAATTTATGCGAAAAAAAAATTGTCTGGAGTACTGCCGCCACACCTGGCAATCTGTAGCCAACCAGCGATGCCATCGTATTGTTGTGTTCCGGTGGAAGGGTGTGGGCGCCGGTGAAATCACAGGTATGGTAAGTGATGATGTGATTATCATCAGGTAATCACATCATCACTTACCATCAGGTGGGTCTTCAGCTCGTCCCTTCACTTAAGTGGTATTAAAAAAAAATATATTAGCGCGAGCCATTATATCTTTATTTTCATACTTAATATTAAAAACAGTAGGAACCTTAGGATAAGTACACTTGGCTAATTTAAGTCAAAATATAAATTGTTCTCATCAAAATTAATAAACATAAACCCGAGCTGTAAATAGCCTTTAAACACAGACAAGTACAGCTTTTACGTAATTTAATATAAAAAAAAATAGTTGGTGATGCTGTATAGAGGGATTGTCAAGTCTTACCTCCTCCTAACTTTAACTTTTGTAAAATGACAAAAAATAAAAGGTAAAAATCTTAATTAAATTAATACACGACAGATAAAAAAAATATAAGAAAAAATCATCATATATATTGTATAATAATCAGTATAAATAAAACAAAAACATTTAGCTACTGTATAAGGACATTGTCAAATACGGTTATTAATTTCAAATGCTATAATGATTACATGGTGTGATTTGAAATCATGATTGCGGCTTCTATATTCAGTTTCCGAAACTGGAAACGTTGGACTTTGATATTAATCAAATGATTGAATTTCTCCAATGCCCTGAGAACCCATTCTCGACCCGATCTGAGATGATGCATTAAATTCGATTTAACACAACTCAGAAAGTTTCATGTATCAGTGAGGAATTGAAAACAATTAAAGATACCTCTAATAAATATTTTTTTTTATTTCACGTTAGTAAAACTAATCAGAAGTAAATTGAATTTATTGTAACATGCAAGACCGGGCGGATAATAGTGTTCTATAATTTGCTAACGGAGGTCTGTAGGTATATTATTATGGCAAAATTTAGACATATCTGCTATTTCAGAGTAAATAAACGAACGAATAAATCATCTTCCGCTTTATTGAGCTTGATACGAGGTTGTGAATAAGTAGACATTTGTGAGTCCGATTGTTACCACGATAGTGTATATATATAATCCTGCGTAATAAAAATTAAGTTGACTGGGAATGTTTTGTTTGAGTAACAGTCTGTTGTGACCAGGTAATTTTTTATCAATATCATAAAATGAAAATGGGTTATAACGCGAATATGTGGAATAAAAAGTATGCTTGGTGGTATGCTTATTGGTATGCTCCTATGAAATTATAAAGCGACCAGACATAATCACTTAAAAATTCCACGTTTCACAGGTAAATATTGTTTTTTTCCTTCCTTTCCTTTTTTCCTTTTCCTTTTCCATGGATCGATATTTTCCAAAATAGTGTTGTAAGAGGTATCATTTTAGCACAATTTATATTAGCTTAATATTATCCTTCCTATTGTTAATTGCAATTTGATTTGCTCAATTTGACTGATCGAGAAATTGTTTATCTCAATAATATCGGATACTATTCGTCATTTTAATGAACTTAATAAAACCCGTCGTCGGCGACTTCACGGAAATTTTTAAAAGTTTTCAGTTGCCTTTAATTAGTTTCCTAGATCTGCACACCCTCCGGTTTGGTAGATATTGAAGTATGTTTTGTGACAGGAACATTGATGGGGCTGGCTATTTGCCAGTACAGCAGTGTAGGTACTTCCGATTATTAGTACGTCCCATATTTCTTTTGGAGCGGCTGAGTTACGCCTTTTCCATTTGGGAAAATAAACCAATGTTCAATATTGTTATGACAAGCTATTCCAGACATTCGCTTTCATAATATTTTGTGTTTTTTAAGCTATTTAATATTTTGCTTAATATAACTTTTTTCAATGTTCACAAGGAGAAAATCTTAAGGGTATACGGATTACGGATCTTTATACGGATACCTGTACAAATATTTTTACTCTTTTAGTTAAATGTTTAGTGGTTTCTGCCATGGTAACATTAGATACTACTCTAAAACTAAGGGATCTAATAAAGCCCAGGGAAATTTGCTCAATTGCTCAATATTTAAGAGGTCCCTGGACATTCAGGAAGCTCCTGAAATAAAAACATTAAGTTGATAAGAACTGCGAGGATAGGCAGGTACCTATTGGTCAATACATTAAGCCGTTATACATTTACTTTTCATCTCACATTCCCGAAAGTAATATTATTTTTATTAGCCGACCGATTTACGATCAGCATGAATCATTTGCATAAAAATTATATTTAGACTGATAGGTGGGTATTGATTTTGCCAAATGTTAGGTTAGGTGAGACCTTTTAGAGATCAAAAAGTTCCATTTGCTTTGAATAATCATCGATACATATATGCTAAGTTAAAGTTTAAAACCACTATCTTTCCCATCTAGGAAGCTATTTAAAATATATGTCGACGCTAATTTTAAGAGTTTGCAAGATTACATCAAACGTTTCCTTCCAAATAGCTTAAATTTCCAAAAACAATACAGCATTATAATGTATAAACATCACTGATTGTAACGACTGTTTACTCATTTACGTAGCAAATACTGTAAGCGTGTACATCATTGCAAATTTTATGGGTTTATTTAGCTTAGTTAATCTAAGTGTGACTGCATGTCTCTTCAAGTCAGGAGTTAATAGGTGTCTTCCAGACCTTCGTGCTCCATCATCGACCTCACACCACTCAACATCAGGTGAGATTGAGTCAAGCGAAAGTCTATCAAAAATAAAAATAAAAAACCGGCCAAGTGTGAGTCGGACTCGCGTACCGAGGGTTCCACACAAACCTACAAGTTACACCTACAAGTTAAACCTACACGTTTATCTACACGTATAACTTATAGGTTTTTTCATGTATTATTTTTGGTGATTTAACTACAGATTGTCAGTTTTTAGATATATATATATACTTGTGCTACATACCAGTGCTTCTTGCAAATTCATGGTTCTAGGTCAACGGGAAGTACCCTATAGATTTTGAATACCTTGTCAGAGTCAAAATATGGAATGCAGACTTGAACATTCCTGAGAAAAAGGGTTTTGACAGACAGACAGACGGTGATCTTATAAGGATTTTTACTTATCGTAATATCGATCGCGAAAGCTTATGAAATCGTAATGCTCTTAGCAAATGTATCGGCCACTGCAGAAGACATTCATACTAAACATCGTAAACACTGTCAAGGTTGACTCTCGCCAGATTACCGCGGGATGGGTTATTTTGTAATGAACGAAACGATCAAAACATTACTGCGTTATGTGGAGAAGTTCGCCAGAAATCACGTGTCCCCCCCTTTCTGGGATACCGATGTTATGTTTACAACGCTTGAGATCGATTCTCTTTGATCTCCAGAGAGTGTGGAGCACTTTATAGACTACCCGATGCCAGAGCATCACATCCAACAGAGAGACCAATTACACCGTGGATTTTGACGACTATTACTGTCATTTAATTTAGTAAGATATTAATTTAGACCACAAGATCACTTACCATTACTGAAATACGGTTTATTTTTATATTAAGTGTGGTATTAATTTTTGGCACAGAGTTAAAAATGTGATGTGATTTGATTCATTGGCGTTATCCGGATACATATGTGTAAATAATCAAAGAAAAATCAACAGCACGCAAACACTAATAAATTACGGAGAACATTACGTCATTGACAGTTATCTGGCATTTAGCATCCCTGTAAAAACTGTTTGTATGGAGGAAAATGTTTTGACTGAGTGTGTTCAGTGGATGTGAGAGAAAAGCCATTGATATAATCTCGGAGTAATTGATTACAAACTTAGTTTAAAGCTAGAAATAAATAGGTACAGATAGTTTCAACTAAGATTTTTTTTCTATAATAATCTTCTAGTAATTCTTCTTATTTCGTGTTAGTCAGTGGTCAACTCTGATGTCAGAGTTGTCAATCCGCCCCAAGGCCTCCGACATGGCGTAACAGCTATTAGTTAACTTTGAACACTCAGTTCTTAACGGTCACCCATCCAAATACTGACAGGGCGGAGAGTTGTTTAACTTAGATGATCGGTGAAGAAATGTTTGGCGAGATTCACCACGAGCGCTTCTAGTAGCATACGAAGATTTTTATAATATATACAACTCAACTTGAGACGTTTAGGTTTATACAAAGTCCAGAGTAGAACACACGCCCGAGCGGCACAAAATTTTGTCTGTCACAATCATGATGTTATACTGTGTATCATCGATCACACCACACCCTTCCACCGGAACACAGCAATGCGAGTGCACCACTGTTTGGTAGCAGATAACCAGATGTGGTGGCAGTACTTCTACTCCTCTAGCACCATCCAGACAGTACGTGTACGGACTAAAAAGGTATTCACCTACGGATGCTAGCAACTGGACCCCCCAAATACAGATAGGTACCTACTTCTAAAATGAATCAATAATTAAAACATCGAACATATAGTCTAAATTGTTCGTACAATGAGCACGCTGAACCGGCTGCTTGCCAATATGTCGTAAATTGGTAGGATAGCTCGTAAAACGGCCATTAATGAGAGCCATTAAATTGTCGGGTTATGAGGCTCGCATGGTAAAGGCGCGGACCGTGTCGCGGGCCATAATTGCAGTTTTACAGTGGACTTGTCGTGTCGTGTCGTCGACGTCGTATACTTTCAACTTTTCCACTCGTACAAATCTAATAATCTAACAAACTCATTTATTTCTTTAGATCTGAAGTATCGTTTTGAAATGTCAACAAGTAGCTGATTTAAAAATAAAAAAATACCGACTTCAATACTTTCATCCCTTATTTCACCCCTTAGGTGGTAAATCCTACCATAGATATGTCAAATTACAGCCAGTTTTCATATTTTAACTGTGTGTTCCAACCCTGTTCTGTTCTGTTCTTTGTTTTATGGCTTTGGGAGAAGTATCCAATTCGCCAACGTCACGTTAAAATTAGGCTTGCATACGATAGGCAACGATATTCGGTCATAAATTTTGATTCGAAAAACTAAGCATTATTTAAGAAATCTGAAACAAATAGACTGTTCCAACCCTTTCAGATGTAAATGCTCCATAGTTTGACGTGTTGCGCTCTAACACGTTTACTCAAGCTTCAAAGTAATGAAAATATTGTAAAGTCAACAATTTCCAGATCTTACAGGGCTTTTATTTGGACGATAATTATAATTATAAGCGGGTGTCATATTATTATTTTATTTGCTGCTTGTTCGCAGAATGAGTAGCTATAGCGTTACTATAATATTTATGAGGCATTCATATTTTTTGCATGTTTTCTCATAAATCAAAAATATGGCAACATCACTCTTTATTAAGCCCTAATCAGAATTCCAATCGTGTAGGGGAAGTTAAAGCCATAGACTTTGCGATTCATGGCTTTTACACAAGACTTGGAAGTCACGACGATATACTCACTAAATATTTATTTGACGCAATGCCGATCTTTGATCTCGTGGGAAAAATATTTTTTTCGAAACAATTCTCTATAAAATCCCGATAAGTGCGATTCAGGTTCCGTATTGGTGTAAAATGGAAGCATTCATCAAGACAAATCAAGGTGACGATATGTAATCTTAATTTTTTCTTCCGGCTCCATGGCCAGACTTGCTTAACCACTAAGATTGTCATGAAATACCTAGTTTTTGTAACAATACCTAGTTTCAAGTTAGTTTAGTGTTCAGTCTCAATCGAATGACTTTAACGAAATAATGTCCTTGTCACTATAATAATGCTGAAACTCTGATCATTATGGTTTTAATGATCAGAAATCGAACAATATTATTCATTACCGAAGTGCTATGAAGCGGGTAATTAATTTTTATGTAGGCCACGGGAGGTACGAGTATTACGGTAATTGGTCTACATTTGCATTCTCTATAAGCTTTTCAGCTTTGCATACGCGTGTTTTGTAAATATGTTGCTGCCTACAATAAGCAAATTTACGATAATAGCATATAGTAGCAAGTACATACAATTTGAATTAACAAATTTTGAAATTTTGGAAATATTTTTCTTTATAATTATTTTATATAAATATTATTTATTTATTAATTATTATTATAAAGTATAAAATATAACATTACAGATTTTACGTCCAAGTAGCGATCTACTTTAGTGATGAACATTACCATTGCGATATGAATGACTGGAGAAGCTACGCTACGGGCAAAAGATGTTAATAGTGTTAGATGAAAAAAAAACTCATATACATTTTTTAAGAATAATAGTATCTATACTTATTGGAGCCACAGAGCTTTTAAAAGTATGTCCTTAGCTTGTCCTTCGCTGTATGTCAGAAGCTTTGCTCCTTTAAAATTAAAAAAAAAGCAGGGCAACTGCTGTCATCATTTTGAATCCCTGGAAACAATTGTTTTGTATTTTATCTGTGGCAATGAGTGGGATTGAGACAGAAAAGCGGTATCTTTTCCCATACAACTATAATAAAACTTGGGTATTCCCGTGGTAAAGTATGGTCAAGTAGCATTTGAGATCCTCACTGAGACTTCAGTATGGAACGTATTCAAAAGTTACTTTAATTTAGTGCAGACCCTAAGAATATCATTGTTAAGTTTCCATAATATAGAAAGGAATTCATTCAATGGGCTAGTAAAACTTTTTAAAGAACTGCGGAAGACACTTCCTGATTATGTACATAATTTATCCGATCCAAATTGCTTCCTTTCCATTTCATTCAACCCACAATATTGATTAAACAATAAAATTCTTCTGCGTAAGTAGGTTAAAACGAAAACGTTTCGAGAAAGTCTGAAAATAACGTATAAAAGTCAATTATGGGGTGCTTCCTGTTTATTACGCTGTTAAAATTGCAAGGGAAATATTCGTCAGTGCATACTCTTTCGGTAAAAAGGTATGCATTTGCATACTGAGTGTGGGACCGCGCGCGAATCCGACAGCTGCTTGGCAAAAATATCTTCACTACGTATAAATTACATTAGCTATACGTGCGTATAAATAGCGTTCTAATGCTGATACTAGTCGGCCAAATAGATAGGTCAATGTCTCGAGCTGGATAGTGTGGGCCGTTCATTCTTACTTTTCATTCGTTTAAAAAAGAACCAGAGCGCGTCTGTCACAGTGGGTAAGGTAAAACATTATAATCGCACCTTTAGAATGAAAGTGACCTAATTCAAAATTTCTGTAAATTTGCTATCAACTAACCTTAAAAGGCCTTATAACCTTAAAATATCAGTATATAAATCCGCAAAAAATCATTAATTTCCTCGGTAACACGGGAGAGATATATTTAAATTTATTCAACTAAGTATATACAATTTTGAAAACTTTATGGCTGACTTCTCACAAATTGCATTTTTTGACTTAGATCACTTTCATTTTAAGGGTGCGATATGAAAAATACTATTTTTTTCAGATGACACACTAGGTATAGAGACCTTCAGTTAGTTTAGCTAAGGCAGTTTTAAATAATTCCATTTATTGGGATATAAGACCGTTACCAAGTGTTTAATAATGCACATTGTGATAAAAATATTAGTTGGCCGACGTCGTTGGCACATTTACAGCGACGTTTCACAATTTTTAGCACGTACTTTGAATCATCTACGGCTAAATGATTTTATAGGCCCACAATTGTACGGTTACCGTGAACATGCTACTGATCACAGACAAAATTTTAGTTCAAGTGGCAAACTCTATGAGCGGTACTGAGTCTGGAAGTTGTTAAGGGGATACAATCTATCGGAAGCCAGCATACTAAACAGATGACGGAATAGTTAATATTAACCGGATGATATGCGGTAGCCCTGTACCAAGGCGAGGCCGAAAATACTCGACTTGACCTACGTCGGCGCACCGTACCCGCGTTATTCGGAGACGAGATCTGTGTCGTAAGCCATCGTGTCGATGGCCTTATTAACTGTTATTGTTAACAATTACCCAGCTATCTAGAGAGAAGGTGAAACACATTAACAAAAAATATGAGAAATGTTGAGTTTTCAATGGCATAAACAAAAATACCAATTATAAAAAAATCATAGACTTCAGTTTTAAAATACAGTTTTCTTTGAAATTATGTTTAGTGAAATATAAATAAACTACGTTGTAGTTATATGGTTTACATTATGGTTGAATCGAGTGTTATTTTGATGTAGAATGTTTTCTCAGACGCTTTACACTGAGACTGTGTATGTCGCGCGTAGCACGGGTACACGCAGACACACAACATAAACCCTCAAGACCCAAGAATAAACTTCAAGCTCACCATACAGAGTTTGTACCGGCCATTCGACATTCCATATTCAATGAGTTAATGGCCAACCATTTCCTTCATCAATCTCAGCTCGTTGAATACAGCGTACCTACTTCCTACTGAAAAGGAAGCACAGATACATTTTAAGACAACTTTTTCTGATCTCATCAGGACCGCTTCTCAGGATCGTAGTCTTATGGCGCGTCTGCCAAAGCTCCTCGACTCTCCCGAAGTATCAGACGCGTGCGAGTATTATGGCATGGCTGTTAATCACGCAGTTCCTGTTCCAGCATGGGCCTCAAGATAGTGCACCATATCTAACGAACGTGAAAAGGCATGGCAACAATTAACGAAATAACGTAATTTATTTTCTGGACAACCTAAAATGGAGTGAACTGAAATGAAGCGAGTTTAATATACATAACCAATACCGCACTTGTATGCACTTTAATGCGCAGAACCCTAGTTCTTTTTTACTCCATATGACATAAGCTATCTGCCAAAATCAGTCCAGCCTTTTCGAATATTAGCCGAAACAAACACACACAGATAGACAATAGTTAAAAAAAAAAGTAATAAGTACCGTAATACTTTCAAATGCATTCAGTAAAAAGCTGTTATTTTGACATTGCAAACAGACAGTTCAATTTTATTTATGTAAAAAACAAAGGAGTTTATACCTACCAAATATTTCTCATTTATGGGCGCGAAACACCAACCAGTTGTTCAGTAACACTATTTTCATTTATTGCTCCGAATAACCGACAGATGAACTTCAAACGGTGTTAACAAGCATAAGAAAACAAACCACCGGACAAGAGAAGCCACAGCGCAAGTCATAAAATAAAATAATACAAAAACGAATATAATCTGATAATACTTCCCGTCAAATTTGATTGCGGTTGGGCGGGAGTGCCTTGGCGTAACTTGAATCAACAGATCGTTGCTATTATAAAAATGAGGTTATTTTATTAGAGTGAGTGTTAACAATTGTTAGGTAGATAACACTTAGCAATAAGAAAATACAATGGATAAACTATTAACAATAAGGTCATACAATGGGCAGCCTTATCACTAAAAGCGATCTCTTACCTTTGAATGGACCTGAGACTCTCAAAACTGAAGTATGAGGAAAATAGTTCGTGACAAAAAAAAAACAATAATAGCTATGAGATACGCAGAACTTCTATTTATAATAAACTAGAAGCGGCCCGCGGCATTACCCACGCTTAAAAAGTCAAAAGGGTCTCAGACCCTGGAAAAGAACTGACAAAAGTAGTATTTTTCCCAAGTTACTCAAACATTTTTAGCCGTGTGTTTATCCAGGGTATGAGCTTCCTTCATAACAAATTCTGTCCAAATCCGTTGAGCCGTAGAGGCGTGTAGGCGTACAGCTACAGGCTACTTTTGATCCCGGAAAATTGCGGGTAACAACGCAGGGTGCAGCTAGTACTATCCTGAAATTGTGCTAACGTCAAATCTGGATGTGATCTAAGAGGAAAATATACCCATAATATACATGTAGTAAGACATTTTTTTTTTGTCAATAAATTTCCATTGCAATGTCGTCGTTTTGTTCTATAAAGCTTTCTTCAAATAGTCAATTCCACAAACCTTTTCAACCGATTACAACAGAAAGATATTTTATTTTATTGGTATGTTTGTAACGATACCTTTCCAATTGTGAAATGATTTGGATATTTTTTTTTATAGTGTGCACCTTTTTGATTGTTTCTCTGATTGAAATTTAATGGTTTCTTTATCCTCGGACGAAAAATAAAAAGGATGAAGGTTAATTTCGTTAATTTTATTTTTAAATAGGTAAAGTAGGTCTCTGTCCACTACTATGTTTTTAGATATTCTATTCTCTATGAAAATTACTGAAAACACAAGAGACGAGTGGGACAGTATTTTACTAGAATACTTGTGATGACATGTTTAATATGGCTATTCCCGTTTAAATCATGATAAAGACCTAATTATTAAATTGCTCTATTCAATTAAATTCGAAAATGTTTGAAAAAAGTTATTAGTTAATGTAATAAGCTTTTTCTAAATTATTAATCAGTGGAGATTGAATTAGTTAGTAGATATATAAAACATCCATACCTTCTTATAATTATTATCGATATTTATGACAGCTACAAACATATACATCCTTTAATTATCAACAAACTAGGTCACACTAGCTTTTTCAAGACGACGTTGGCGGCACGGAGTTCATCTCATAAGTACGTGTTCTTGACTCGTTGACAAATAGTTTAGTACATATACATAATATACAATAGTTTTACATTACACTATAAAATGTCATTCTTTGTACAGTTTTGGACTGATTTATATTATTGTATTATTATAATCTTTTTATACCAGGCAGCTAAGTTACAAAAAATACATGTATAGCAGTATGACCCATATGTACCTTACACTAAAATAGATAATGAAATGTATAACTAGATACAGTAAACCAAAAAGTTAGGAAATTGTCTTTTTCGGTTGTGTCTCTCTGTAGCGACCTTTAACTGATCCAGGTTGATCAGAAGACGGCTTATTACAGTAACCGCTGTTTGTATATGATACTGCGTCGTATACGTAGCAAGGAATTTCCGAACTCGCGGAGACAAACGTGGAGCTCCCGCGCGTTGCCAAAAACACTCCTCGCTAAATCCGGACGGACACGTCATTGCAACTCGCGCGAACTGTCACAAAGAGGACTGAGGACCGCTTCTCTCATCAACTCTTAATTACTCGTGTATTTATCTTGTCTGTTTGAGTGAGACATTGTTTTTATTATTACATCAGACTAATTTCAATCAAAACGTGGCAACACCATAGACTTATACAGACAGAGAAAGATAATCTCCAACAAGTTTCCGCTTATTGCTGAAGCCAAACCAACCAATGTTTTCTTGAGTGTATATATTATACTGGCCACTGAGCATATGAATTATGTTGCCAGTTTAATAACACATACTATATTTCTATTCAATCAGTTTCTATGGTGTACTATAAATTAAAATTTCCGACAAATGTAGCTTGAATAAAATATTTTAGCACTAAACTCAACGGCATAGCCTTACACAGTAGAGTCGCCATAAACTTTCTAGTCTTATATTAATTCCATAGGAAAAACATTGCCGGCGCTTGGAACCCACTGAGTTTTCCGCTTGTTTAATTTATTACAATACTACGCTTTCTGAAAATGTAGAAGAGTAACATATATATTTTTTTTCAACAACTAGACTTATCAGGCTCTTATAATAGCGATCTCCAATTACCTTTAGATAATTGAGTCCCCACAATGTGAAAACCATGAAGTCTAATGAAACGATAGTAACATGTGTCGCAAGTAACCTTGAGAGCGAATCGTGCACATGTTCCGTTGGAAAATTTTTATGTTTCATATTGACAGTCCCATGTGTTAAAAACATACGCTAATATCTATATTTAATACGCTGTCCGCAACCTATCCTCTCGCGCACATGTGTTGATTCCCATCAGTTAATAACATGGTGTTACTTCGATACACTATATTTTTCAGCAAAACGCACATGTTTTCTGTAAAAACAAGGTGCTTAATTTTATTGATAACTAGCTGCGCCCCGCGGTTTCACCCGCATAGTTCCCGTTCCCGTGGAGAATACGGGGATAAATTGATTTTATTTTTTTCGTTAATTTTCCAATGTTTTAATAGTTATTCTGCTATTCGGGACGGAAATAAATCCAACAAATCAAAAACCATGGCAATCGGTCCAGCCGTTCTCGAGTTATAAGTGTTGTAACAAACACGACTTTCTTTTATATATATAGATTTCTTACAAATATCAAATAGTCATCCATACGTCATTACATAGCTGTCATTATACGTCAATTTTGTTATTCCAAGTCTGATTCTTTTTTGTTATACCACGTTTTATAGTGACTGACGTTACATGTCAAGTCACACGGGAATGATGTCGAACGGGATAAAAAGTATCCTATGTCCTTCTCCTGGCTCTAAACTACCTCCCTGCCAATTTTCAGCTAAATCGGTTCAGCCGTTCTTGAGTTATAAGTGAAGTAACTAACACGACTTTCTTTTATATATATAGATAATGATGGTTTTATTGTTCCTGTGAATTATTGTACAATATTAATAATTAGTGATAGACATTTCACATAGCACTATACGAGTATAGCCCCACCCTAAGCATACACTATGATACAATACAAATATAGGTACTTTTTTGTACATATTAACATCCAGATATAAAACAAACATCGATGTTCGTCAAACAAATATTTGTAGAAATCGAACCCAAGACCCGTGTTTTATTTTCCTCTAATAAGACACGGGTCTTGGGTTACACATTAGAGGCTGGTTTTGAAGTATTTATTGTTAATACACAGTTAGTATAATTGTTACAAGTATTGTTAATCGATGAAATCATTGAACAAAGATCCACTAGAAATTTCTGGTTCGGGTACCAATCATTGTATCGGTGTCGTAAATAAGACCAGTTTAAAAATATAGCAGAGTACATTCTCTTAGATAGTTCGTTTGGATGTAATAATGTTAAAGTTATGTACCCCATACCCCATAGGATTGCGTAAGTTATACAGACCCAACACAAACACTAAATGCTTATCAGACAAAAGGCAAGGTAACTAACTACTGCAGGGTATATGGCAATTTAAAAGTGCAGAATAAAAGACCCGTAATTGCGGACATTAGTCGTCAGCGCTCTAATTCGAATCTCTCCATTTAATGTTCTAGAAAATTTATGCAATCGCCGGCCGCGTATGCATGGCTGATTTTATGTCCTTAATTTTGTAGGTACAATGTTTCACCTATACTTGAACTGTGTGGTACTAAATACCTATGTTATATGTTGGCCGGATATTTACTTTTGTTGGAAAACCTTTTGTTCGGGCTGTCCCATTCGTGGGAAAAAAGAGATGAGCTCAACGTGTCACGTCTACTAAATATATGAACCGCTATTACCTTGCCTTGTGACGGTCAAAATCCTGGGAAAAATGATGTGAAAATATGTATGTGCCTATGTGATAATATGGTAGTAGATATGCATTACATGAAGCAGCATCCATTGCAGTTTATTTTTGAAGAAACTACTTCATTAATTGCCTCCATTATGTCATGAAAGCAAGCATCGTGGGCAAGCTCAATTACATGAATCGATTTAGTGCCTGATATACAACACTAATAATTGGCTCTCCATCGGAACTCATTAAGATCCAATTATTTTATCGTATGGGATGATTAAAGGCTCAATCAATTTACCCCATTACGTAAAATTAGTAACTGCAATTTTTGCTACCCATGTTATTAAGCATCATTCGTTCGCTAAAGGTATATTTTTATCTACGTACAGGTAATCGTGGTCGTAAAACCTACGTAACGGTTATTTTGTAGATTTTTCAGCCAAAAAGTATGTTTAGTGTATCGGGGTCATGAGCAGGTTTTATGTCTGCAGGTATCGTTGAAAGGTTAGTGCTAAAATTGTTTATTCATGCACACGTGCTCCAGATTCAATTACTAAGCTTGGCTACACGGGGGAGCCAATGTGGAGGGCAACGGGAGCGGAACGAGCGCTACGCCGCCACCACGGTAAGGTCAGTGTAGCCGAACGCTAGGAACAGGTTTTACACGTCGTGCTACGCCGTAGACATTGTCTACGATTAATTGCTACAAGGTTAACTTCATATTTATAACTAGACGTATAAAAAATTGCTTTACCAAAAACCCACGGTTGAGAGAGCGTGATGGCCCTGTTGTATAGACACCGACTTTCTATCTAAAGGTCGTTGTTCAAATACAGAAAAAACCAATGAGTTTTTCGTTTGAAAATGTATGCGAACAATACTACGTTTTTAAGACGGTTGAAGTCGTGACATGGTATATCAGAGCACATTCACTTTCACTTGTTAGGAGCATCCCGCATGTCTGAGTAACCTCGAATGAAACCAGGGACAACTGCAGTGGACATTCGAAACTACTCGGCTAGCATTAGAGGCTGACACGGACACTTGTGCCACTTATTATAATTTGCGGCAACTCAAAGCGCTCACAAAAATGACAACAAAGTTTCCTGCGTAGCTTTTTATTACCGACGCATGTCGTCTCCCCAGTATCTCGGTCGGCTGTCACGTCCATGACTAGGGATCAATACGGGGATGGTCTGTGTCTGCACCCTCGTTCCAAATAAGTAGTCGGATCTATCTCACTGGGTTATGTAAATATTCATTTGAAGATATTGGATATATTGACTAAATCTAAATAAATCTATGAATAATTTTACTAAGGTGGACTAAGACATAGTGGGATGTGTAATTTTGAATTAGAATTAATGTGGGGAGGCGTTGGCGGGCAGACAGAGTGGCGCCGGAAAATAGCTGCTTTCGGAATAAGGAAATCACGTAACAGATATTTACTAGCTCCTTAGATACATTGTTCTTCTGTGGAATGAGCTGCCAGTTCTAATACGCCAATCACCATCACTTCAAACATTCAAATCCCAGGTTAAGAAAATGTATAATATATAAGTAATTTATACTTCCATGCATTTACCATGTAATACTTATAATTTTATTATTATTTTGTATTGAGTCTTATTTTTGTTAAATGTGAAATGTTTCTTTTTAAGTTTGATATGTTTATTTTAAGTACCAACTTCAATTTGTAAGTCTTTACCTTTTCTTTATGTTGTTAAGTAGCAAGTTATTTAACTTACTTTTTTTTGGCCCATCCTACCAGATATTCATGTTGATTCCATTCAAAGGTTGCCTGGAATATTTCGCTATTAGCGATAAGGTCACCCATTGTAATATCTTTCTTTTTTGTGTGTTTTGATAATTTTATTTTTACTATACTATATATATGTACTATATTTCTATCGAGGTGCATTCATCCATTCATTGTACTTTTAGAAACTTGTCCTGATAATAAACCATTCAAAATTGAAACTGACATACCAATTACCAGTAATTTTCTAAAAGATGTGCTTTAGTGAGCATTTTCAGATGATATCAAAATCGTTTCGTTTCGATTTGACGATTGCTAAATATAACCACAGCAAAAATCTAAGGCATTTACAATACAGCAAAAATGTGACCAACGAGATTTTTGGGTCGATTAGAATTAAAATGTGTCTGGTATGTGTACAATTATAACGGAATGCAATGAATGTGTTCAATTCCTCGGGCGGGTCCGGTAATTGGTTTCCGTACGTGTAACATTCATACATGTAACGTTCTACACGTTTAACACTTTCAATTGAGTAAATTATGTTGGGATGCTTAGGTATTCAATTCGTTTATTATATTAAGTAAGCGATATTGTGAGAGTATAGACTTTACTCAAAACATCGTTGGTATGTTGTGATATACAAAATATTGTGTCTATTATTAGATAAGGGTCGATCCTATCAAAGGTTGAGCTTCGGTCGGGAGAAGTCATTGATCCTATAATTTTGTATGGGGGTATTTATCTTTATATTATCAAAACAGATTGTTGGTGGCATGTAATAAAGGTAGGTGAAACTATATGTTTTAATATAAATACTAATTCTATCTACTGTTATTATTTTATTTTGGTGTGCAATAAAATATATCTATCTACTAAATGTTGTGTACCGAATATTTAACATCTCGTTAACAAATTTGCAACACTTGCAAATTGTATGAACAAAAATGTGTGCTGCTGACGAGCTTAGAATTGGGCCTGACTAATCCTACTTAGAGCAAAACAAGCATGTGGATTCTCTGAGACAAATTGATATAAAAGCCAAACAAGCTCGAACCGCGGTATAATATTATCGTAAAAGTTTGGATTACATATAGAAGTGACAGACAGGGCTGTAAGTGTTAATCAGACGTAGCTCCTGAGTGCAGAATGCCGTGTCTATTATTAGATTAGGGTCGATCCGAACAGAGGTTGATAAGCTGGGGTCGCAGGGCGCGCCACGCGAGCCAGTAATCGATTGCGCAACCCACTCGCTCTCATGCTTGAACTCTCTCGATCCCTTCCTTTCTCTATTTGTTTGTTTTAGTATCCTATCATATTCCATTCACTGAATCGTAAAACTACTTTTTATTAATATTTTTACGAGGTCAAATATTTCCTTCAGTTATTCAGGTACACAAATAATATGTCGTAAGCACGGTTACAAAATAAAACTGGCTAGGTGTCGTTTCAAAGCACGGATTACTTAAATCAGGTGTTCATTTTTTAAAGGTGTTTTTGTCTCACGTGTTGTAATAATGTAACAAATTTTGGGAAAACGCGAAGGTAATTTACTTTGAATCACCTTCGCGTTATCTCACGAATTCATTAGAATTCATCAATTAGAATAACTAATCTGCGATAAAATTTCTCAGGGACAATGTAAATTGACGCACGAAAGTTCCAAGTGGAGTGACGGTAGATCGATAGGGGTGAATGAATGGGTACACAAAAATACGACCATTGGATTAGTATTCAGTTTGTACTTGTTCATAAATAAGCTTTTATGAAAAATTGTAGAATTTTCTTTCATGGTATACAGTCTGTAGGTTTTAGGTCAGGGATAGGTTACTAACAGGAGCCCGCTAGGTTTTTAGGAAAACAGGTGCAGTGCTTTGACCTAGTTAAAATAAGTTTATTTAAGACTATCTGTACCCACAACTTCGTTCGCGACTATTTGCATTAGGAATAAATAAAACTTATAAAAACAATGGTGGTAGCTGTTGTTTTCAGTGTTTTTAATCACCACTGCAAATAGAAAAAAAATAATTCTATAATAACATATAAAGTATATTTTGTTTACAACAAAAGTAATATCAAACAATGTTCTTACAACTAATTCAACGCTAACAATGGTAATTACAGCTTAATAAAATTGATAACGTGAAATAACCTAAGAAATAAGGCTTTACTAAAACAACGAAAATCTCCTATATTCATAGAACAATTATTATGTAAAAAGTTCTGAAAATATTTTTTTATCCGAATTTACTTTCATAGACATAGACATAGTTGAAGAACCAATCAATAGTCAAGCATTCAATATTCAACCCGCGACTTTTAAGACTTGTGAATTTTTAAATTAAAACCCCACGATGTCCTCTGCCGCTAAGTGTCGGGAACACGGGAACGTTATCACACACATTCGCGAACCCGCCGCAGCTGACCGTTTCCGATCCCCCGGTGTTGGCATCGGGTGCCACTCCTCTGTTGCGACACATCATATGTCCTGGCGTGTCGCAACCACCTCGGGACCAGGTCAGCGAAAGGGTGTTAGACGACCCCGTGTCTAGACACCCTAGGTCCCCCTGCGACGGGTCAGATCTGTGCCCCCGTCGCCTGTCACTACGGCCGCAGAGGATAGGGAGAGCGGCGCCTCGCAATACCGGCACTCCTCTTCCTCTGCGTCCCCACCGCGTCCGCCATCTAAAGGTGGCGACCCCGTCGTGGCCACGGAGCGGCGCACCGTAATATCGGCACTTCCCTCCCACTGCGGCCCCTATCCCTCAGTTACGATACCTCCCATAAGATACCACAGCCCGCCTCAGTTGCGGTGCCCCCCATAAGGCACCGCCACCTACAATGCCGCTCCTACTCGGTTTGGAGGCAAAGCCTAAAGGAGCGGCCCCTCTCGGGTTCCTCTTAGCTTCACCGCGTATGACGAGGCAACGATTACTAAGCCCCCCGCCCCGACAAGGCGGGAACCCAGGGGGAGGGGGGTGAACATAAAATATGTCTGCCTGTTTAATATGAATCAAAATCGATGCTTCGATTACTAAGCGTTTTTTATTATTATTTCTTGTAAAATGTTTGACCATAAATGTAGTCCAGACAGCAGCTTTTTTGGTGGATCCGGTAGTGTTGCAATTGGTTTCAAGCGAAACTTGACGTCGAGACCGGCATTTGAACCGAGCGCATCCTTACTTTAGGGTAAAGGGCTCTCTGAAATGTGGAAGACGTCGGTAGTGGTGTTACTAGTGAATAAACCACATCGGAGGCCTTAGGGCGGCTTAAAATTCATCAGAGCTAGCCAAATACACAACAAGAAATAATCATTACAAAAAAGAATTAGATTGATAGGTAATTGTATTTCGAAAATATAAGCAGTTAGTGTTATTGCAAATAAAATTTACAGTACCTACTCATGTTGATCAAAGCTTTTAAGTGCTATGTTATTAATTATTTACAGAGCTATGTAACTCGGCCCACCGCACCGCAACGCTCTGGATACAAAATAACTTAGCTTTATCGATTTCATGGCTGAGACTGGAAACACAATTGTGCTTGCTTAGTTTTATGAAGTTCTTGCAAACGGTAACTGCTACTCATGAAAGAATATTAAACGATTTGGGAGTTACTTTGGTTGGGAGTTTACGAATCAGGTATCAGGTAATTAAAACTATAATATTAATATACTTGAATTATATAAATAATAACTAAACGTTAAACCTAGAATTTAATCTTCATGTTTTGTTCACTTTTTCTATTATTCATGACCTAGTATATTATACTATTGAAAACTTTATTAAGTACAAATCATAACTAGCTTTAGATATACGAATTTATTTATATTATTATCACACTCCCGTTATATTGTGCACACGTTGGTATCTCAAAGTACCTATTTGCAAAGGAAATTTTAGTCATAATACGAAACGTGCGTTCTGAATAAGACGTAGCCTTCAGCTGGTAAAGTACGATTCGTGTCTTTTACATGTAGGTATGCCTTTTAAATTTTGACCTTGAAGAACCATCTGCCAATTCTTTACGGACCTATAAAAAGGTAATAAATAATGTTATTGAAATAAAACACGTTTATTGTGTTTATTACACATATCTACCAGAATCACCAATATTCTGTGGAAGGAAAAGTCGAATTTTTCAATTTTATGTCAGGATATACGAGTATATCGAACACGAAGTCTATAAGAAATTCAATTTGCGTTTAGAAAGCTTTTACTTTTTGAGGATGAAATTAAAATCAGAAAATAACTCTTTGGGTTACTCATTAGTGTCAGTGATGAGCTCAGGCTTTGCATGCGCTAATAAAGCTAGCGGGTTTACTCTGTGAATCATAAAATATATAATACTTGTAGTCACGATAAGATAAATGTAAATAAAATTAATGAAACTATCTGTTTCTATTTATTTTTCTTATGTATTTTACAAATGCACATCAATAATGATATTCGTTTACGTGGAAGACGTTTTTGTTCTGACTCAAAAATCTAAATGAGACTTGAATAATTTACTTACGCTGTTAGTAAAATGCGATATCCAGCACCAAACCTATTTAAATATTTGCGCATAGATAAGCCACTAGATGCAAACTTGTAATGAGGTTCGGTACATGTCGGGAGCCCGAGAGGGTCAGGGGGTCAGGGAGTCAGGGCCAGTAATTTGGACCCGGTCGCCACTGCCACTCACCGCACGACACAGATTAAACGAAATAGTTGGAACAATTCGGACCGACATTTACATAATAAAGGCTCTATGATAAGCTAGCTTTAGGCGACAGGCGGGCCATATGCGTGAAATTAAAATGGAAGAAGTGTAACTGTGGGATGATATAAGACTTTTAATACATGTCGCATGGCGTCTTGGTCGAAATTAACTTTTACAAAGTAGATGGGATTCTTCAGGCGTTTATTTGCGGAATTCCAAAAACACAGCTTTGTGCATTCTACCTGTATTGTTGGACCTGGATTTTATAATGGAACTAGAACTGAAATGGAAATAAACGTTTACACACTAATACCTCTGCACTAGGATTCCCTGTGTCGCAGATGGCATGGACAGAAACACGAGACAAACACCCGAGACCCGAAAACAAACTTCACTCTCACCACACAAAGTTTGCCCCGGCTGGGAATCGAACCCGGGACCCCTCGCTTCGAAGGCAGGGCTACTACCAACTAAGCCACGGAGTCGTACCCAATTGATTTGACAAGTGATTCGCCTCTCCACAACGCATCAACAGAAGCCTTGATTCAAAATGAAATGAGGGGTCCAGTTGCTCGCGTACGTAGGTGAATACTCTCAGAGTCACTACACGTACCCCCTAGGTGGTGCTAAAGGAGCAACAAAAAGTATCAGTAGAACATGTGCAAAGTAAAATCTGTCGTGCCAAAATACCACTCGTAGCATGCTACGGCGTAGCTCGTCGTAGTGTGATTAATGATTTTGTATTGGGCTAGGACCATGTTTTTATTATTTTTCTTCCTTTGCTTCACTCCTTCCTGCAGCATATGATTATGTGATCTTTAATTTTTCTTCGGAATCGTCATGGGCTATTTCAGAAACAGCTGGGCGGGCTATTTGCTCGATCAGTCAATCTGCCTCGCCCCAAAACCATATTATTTATATAAGAAAATCTAAATTTGATTATATGTATTTCCAGGTGCGTTGATTGTGGAAGCGGTGTGTCATGGGAATGAGGCGGCGGACCCCCGCGCCGGCAGGATGAGCTAGCAGGCATGGTGGGCGAGGGGGCGGGCCGCGGCCCCGCGCGCTCGCAAGTGGGCGACTCGCCCCCGCGCGCGCTCATGGGCTTCGCGGCGCCGGCGCCAGCGCACTTGGGCTTCGCGGCGCCGGCGCCAGCGCACATGGGGTTCGCGGCGCCGGCGCCGGCGCATGACGCCCTGCTCGAACGCGCCGCGCCACAACCCGCGATGCCCGCACCAATGCTGCCCACTAATGCCGCGCTGCAGAGGACGCACTCCAGGTAAAATTTGTTATGTTCCCGACTCTTCAGCTAACGAAACGAAATCCCACGCCTATGCCACTTATGTTGAGCAAAACTCATTACTATGTATGAGATTATAGAATTCTACGTTAATGTAATATTTGCAAGTATGCTCATCTGATTCTTTGTGGCTCCATAAAGAGCCAAAATCTGACCATATAGTTATGTAACTGAAACCCAACCATGTAAAACATCAGTAACATTGCTAACGGATCTTTAATAACCTACTTAAAAATACCCCAGATATAGATGAATATGGAACATCTGACGGGAAAGCGAGTAGCTTGCCAATAAAGGAGAAGTTACGGAGCCTATACCCGCATTGAAGGCTCACTAATATTTGTTCAGAGTATATCTCTACCGCCGCGCGGTGTGTGGTGGTTTGGTGTTATTTTTATTTAATTTATTGTGAGTGGCACTCAAGGGTCGTGTATGGGTTGGATTTCCGAATGGTTACCATCTGCAAACATTTACTTGGTTAGTTGGTGCGTGGTTTCTGATACCGGTGCAGGTCGGAATTCTGATTAGTACAGGTCAGAATTATCTACAAGTTTGTTGGTTGCTATTTGTGTCGAATGAATAACCAAAGATGATTCAGATTAGGAGGCCCACTCTATAGAATGGCCGCTTTACGACATTCTTATGTGTATTGAATCACGGTTTATTATAATCGAAATTTGCTGTATAGTGCGTAGGCAGTGAATTATTTCTCGATTCACTCAGATGATTTTATCAGCCATTACAGTTACAGCGCTATTATCCTCCATCTGTTAATATTTCAAGCTTTTAAGGATTATCCGAATAAAGATTACAGAGTATCCATTCTGCACGACTCCCATTATATGCCAAGACCTAAAATATCTGCTGAAATGACGCAATAGTTAAAGAGCTCACAAAAAATATTGCGCTTGGTTAGCACTGCATAAATATGTTTATATCTAAACATTTTAGGCAACATAACTCCAAAACGGATTTAAAAACGGTATTCAAATACATAAAATATAATAATTTGTATCAAAGCTGGTTTACGAAGATAGTTCGTATACATGTTTGGTGGAATAGTAAAACTGTTCATGAGTACTTTTATTGGACATTGACTCGATGATTGTTCAGGCTTTCAATTAAGTCTTACTTCTTGAAATCAAACTAAAGAAGGGCAAAATATACACGTGAGTTTATAAATTAATGTAAAATTTGCTTGGTATAAAATATTTACAGATCAATGTCGTCCCTGCCGCCGGAGCCATTTATGATGCTCCGCGCTAAAGCGCTGAGCAAACGAGTGATCATCAACGTTGGTGGAGTGCGGCACGAGGTGCTGTGGCGGACGCTGGAGCGGCTCCCGCACACGAGGCTGGGCCGGCTGCGGGACTGCAATACGCATGAAGCTATCACGGAAATTTGCGACGACTACTCGTTACAAGACAACGAGTATTTCTTCGACAGGTTAGATTCAAATATGCGATGTAGTTCATAGGGCTGCTATGTCACATGAAATAACGTCCACAAATATTTCAAAATTATTTATTTGTTACTACAAAAACATCAACATTTTTTGGAAATGACGACGTTAATACGAGTAATCTTATGTTACATTTGTACTCATAATATTTTTTAAATGAGCTTTACAAATGTAAATTAAAACAATACCATTTATTGCACTTTTCAGGCACCCGAAAAGCTTTAGCTCAATTCTTAATTTTTATCGGACTGGAAAGTTACATTTAGTAGATGAAATGTGTGTATTGGCGTTCAGTGATGATCTCGAATATTGGGGAGTGGATGAACTTTACTTGGAGTCGTGTTGCCAACATAAATACCATCAGCGAAAGGAACATGTTCACGAAGAGATGCGCAAAGAAGCCGAGAGCTTACGACAGCGGGAAGAGGAAGAGTTCGGTCAAGGGACTTGTGCTCAATATCAAAAATGGCTATGGGACTTACTCGAGAAACCGACCACGAGTATAGCGGCGCGGGTAACGTATTTTTAACCTTATCTCACTGCCCCTGCATAACCAGATTCAAATAAATTAACTGTCCTTTTAAGAATAGTAAAGCAGCAGTATAAAGCAGTTGAAGGTATATTTTTCCAATTCTATTCCTTTAACATTTGATAAAAAGTAGAAAAAGCTTCTGTTGATAGTGATAGATTTTAAGCTCATAGATTAGTTGTCCCTGTAGTCTACCTTATTATTATTATTTAGCGAAAACATGATCGAAATAGCAAAATCTTACGCCATCATAGGCACTATTTGCAAAACAAGGAATCGATACTTCCGAAAGGGTTCCTTGTTACTACCGTTATACATTACACACTATAATGTAACACTTTACCTTGTAACGAGCAATTTATACACGTAGTTTAATCTAATGTACACGTAGGTACGTATAAGTACAACATGCCACTAGAACACAATGTAAAAAGCAAGCTTGTTTCGAATTCAACAACACTTACTTTCTTGTGATCACTTTTATACTTTACAGTACATTACGAACTTTTCACTAGCACACCCTTTTGTGATTCCGTAACAAGCAGAACCTTAACTCTGGGAACTGCTAGGAAACAAGCTTCGTTTATATGCAGGGATGTTTCTGTATTACTTTACTGTTGTGTGTGTGGTGCATGAATAACATCTATTGCTACATTTATGAGTATTCTATGTATTTCTCTAGTGTTATGGAATGTGGTGTTGTGTCTAACTTTCTATCGTCTTCGCTATAAAATGAGATCGCTTTTGTCGAATTTTCCCTAGAAGCTAGCTTACTATCCTATCTTATACCTATTCTTAGTCTACTTTATAAGAAGTTATTCGACAACAGCGATTCGAGTGAGTGATTATGTAAGTAGTAATTAATTAAAAATGTGTAAGTAACATTGAACGTTATACACGTATCTTATATTTTGTAACTATGGAATTGTTATTTAATATTTTACATAATGGGTATGCATCGAGCATTGCAGTAGAAATAGCAAGTTTGAAGTTTACGAGTGGGTAAGTTAGGGAATCGTGTTTAATTTTTTCGGTTTTATTTTGTGATACAGACTACACCAGTAAATCAGGAAGTAGTACCAGCACAGTTTTGTCGCTGCAAGACTGGATGTTTGCTTTGTTCCTCTGTAACACAAGTAGCACGGGAAAGCCACAGCGCTAAAGCACCGTTATTTAATTGAGGGGTAAACGTTTTGGTTGAAAACCACTTTATAGCATTTTCGGTTAAATATTTAACAAATATCTTTGTAATTTTTGTCAATGTTCACAGCCGCGTCGATCGTTCTCAAATCGAGAACATTAGAAAACAAAGCTTAATTGTTGTCGCAAAATTGCAATTATGGGATGGGCTTACGCGATGTGACCAGTCGCCGCAGGGCGGCGCTCCGCGGCCCGCGTGCGTCGGGGCACGGGACGGTGCGCGCGCCCCCGGCACGGCGCCCGTGCCGTGTGCGCGCCCCGCGCCCGCGCCCCCCCACACCATGGCTGAGCGTCGCTTCGCCGGCGTCCACCTCTCCTAGCTCTCTCTCCCCTCCTCCAATGTCCGGACTCCCATCGCTCCCACCTCGAGCCATCAGCGCTTTCGCTTCGTGGTACTGATCCGACTAACCGAGCGACGCTATGAACGGACGAGCGTCGCGTCCGCTGCAAACGCAGACATTCCTCCGGACGCCCCTTTACCGTACGCACGTCCGTTCACCAACATTATTTTAACTTATCTACATGTTTACACCCCACACAACACTACTAACATAATTCACACAAATAGATGTTATTTCTACACCAAAATTTTTATCACTAATGTTAAGATTACTAATCACGTTTACTTTAATTGGCTTAGTTCTGTAAATACTTTACATACATATACATATACCTACCTACGACTACATATTTGTATACCATTGTACAAACGTTTAATAAGTAGCTCTGTATAAACACTGGCGTACATGCGAGAGCCGACACTGGTATTCGTGTACTTGCGTTGCGCGATGAGCACTCGGGCCGGCCGCGGCAGGCCTTCTCGGCAGGTGGCAGGCTCGTGCGCTCACTGGTGCGTGGTTGCAGGTAATCGCGGTGATCTCGATCCTCTTCATCGTGCTGTCCACGATAGGGCTCACTCTGAACACGATCCCGTCGATGCAAGTGTACGACGAGAAAGGCACGCCCATGGACAACCCGCAGCTGGCCATGGTCGAAGCCGTGTGCATAACGTGGTTCACGCTCGAGTACGTGCTTAGATTCAGTGCATCGCCGGATAAGTGGAAGTTCTTCAAAGGAGGACTGAACGTTATAGACTTATTGGCCATCTTGCCTTATTTTGTGTCTCTCTTTCTGCTCGAAACGAATAAGAACGCCACAGATCAGTTTCAAGATGTGCGGCGCGTAGTCCAAATCTTCCGTATAATGCGTATCTTGCGCATCCTCAAACTGGCCCGACACTCGACCGGGCTACAGTCACTCGGGTTTACGCTCCGCAACTCGTACAAGGAGCTCGGGCTGCTCATGTTGTTCCTCGCTATGGGAGTACTCATATTCTCCTCGCTCGCCTACTTCGCCGAGAAGGAAGAGCCGGGGACTAAATTCATTTCCATTCCGGAAACCTTCTGGTGGGCCGGCATCACCATGACCACAGTAGGATACGGTGACATTTACCCCACGACCCCGTTGGGCAAGGTCATCGGCTCAGTATGCTGTATTTGCGGCGTACTGGTAATTGCGTTGCCCATCCCCATTATCGTCAACAATTTCGCCGAGTTTTACAAGAATCAGATGCGGCGTGAGAAAGCCCTCAAGCGGCGAGAGGCGCTCGAGCGCGCCAAGCGCGAGGGCTCAATAGTCTCCTTCCACCACATCAACCTGCGCGACGCTTTCGCCAAGAGTATGGACCTCATCGACGTCATTGTGGACACAGGTCAGTATCCAAACCCCATCTGTTCACCGTGCTGCTTATTCATGTCATGTGTCTTTCGCATTGTAACGTTCCTTAATAACTGCCTGTCACTGTGCATGCATGCTTCTTCCGCTAGAAAGCATCTCTGTATATTGAATGCCATGGGTGTCGAATGTGTGCACGTCGCATCGTTAGCTCTCCGGAACCGCAGACATCTCTAAATCAAACAAACAGTTCACGATACATCGCAGCTACAGCTATGATCATCCGTGCGATGCGACGAGGCGCACTCAAGAGTGTTTTATTCCTTGTCTTCAGGTGACAAGTGCGTCCTCATTGAGGCGAGAGACGACGCCAGATGAGCTACTTGCTACTATCGCACGGTCGTCACACTCGACCCTTATTGTTAGTCTGTTAATGGGTCGGGTTCGCATCGTGTGTAGCTAGCGATGTGCGACGAAGACGCTATATTCTAAGGTCGATTACGTTGTCAGCGTAAGCCTAACGCTTTATAGAAACTAACAAATTAAATAATTTCTAATGTGGACTGTGTGTATCCGGAGGACGCTGGATTTCATAGACTGTTCGTGTGGAATGTGTGTTGTGTAGATCACGCTGCTATTATTGCCATCTGTTGTGAATGTACTTTCCTTCGTTTACGTTCAACTTGCAAATATTGATCGGGGTTGCGCGATGGAGGGCATGGAAGCCTGGCTACTTAATGGTGTGTGTCTCCAGGACACAACATGTCGCAGGCGGACGCGACTAGCTTGGAGGGCGAGGCCCCGGCTACCACGGGGTGCTACAAACAGTACGAGCACTCCATCGCCAATATGGTTCCGGAGAGTACTGACCCCGACCAGGTAAGACCGCTGACAAAGTTACCGGGTGCGTCCACCTCTTCCTCAGAGGAAAATACTTGGTACTTGTAAGACGCAATAACATTACTGGGAATAGGCTAAGGACCTATCTTTTGAAAAAGAGCCGAAAAGAGTTCTGAAAAAGAGCCGAAAAGAGCGGAAAGTTTCACTGAATATTAGTTGTGTTACTACGCTTCTATGGTATCCTAACAAAAAATACAATATACGACGACGGTGGTATAGGACCTTTGCTGTGCGAGCACGAATCGTACTAAGCCGGATTCTTCCTCAATATTTTTTACATATCAGAAGACTCAGAAGTTTTAGGTAGGAGGTCTAGCAACAATTCTTAATATTGTTGATTATCTCAAAGTTAATGCCCAACTTTGTAAAATTTTCTTAGATGTTACATTAAGATCAAAAGTAGACAAAATAAAACAGTTATTAGTTCATCGAAATCGACTTACTAATCGCACCATAATTGTATGTGTGCCTACATACATATACGCCCTAACAAACGAACAGTTTCCAAAATATACCATCAATGTAAAATACTTATTCTCATGCATTATTTTTTGGACGCACCCATTTTATTTACAATTTCTATGCACCAGGCTTGACGCTAACGCGGAAGGTCGTAGTTTCAGAGCTCCCCACAGAAAGAGCGCCGATACTCGAACGAGGGCCCTGACACGCCAGAAAAACGCTTGCTCATAAACCCCGAACCAGTAAGCCAACATCACTTTTACTAATACCTTGATGTCAATTGCTAATCCATCAACTTTTCTAACGAAATCGTAATGGTTGCAAGGAGCTGCACTATATTAATCCTATAAATCATTGGCGATGTTTACTCAATATGAAATGTTTATTTTATTTAGCGATATTGGTATCGAAAATAACCATAGCTATACATAGAACTGTGTGGGTGTAACTTCGTGGCCGGAATGTTATGAATTTTTATAACATCATCAATGGTTTCGCGTCAATTGAATACTGACACGTGAATATTGTGAAAGTAGGATTATTAAGTAGAAATAATGAACTAATATTTTTTTTCTAGGAAAAGAAGATGGCTGATAAACAGCTTGACTTGGATCAGCTGCCTTCTGAGTTTGAATGTTGTTTTTGCACGTTCAAGGTACTAAGATACTAACAGCCCTGACACGGTAGTCCACGTTTGTTTTCAACTTTCTATGCTGTATTATACCTGTATCATGATAAGTGTGTGCATACTGTCCCAACTAATGATTGAGTGATTACTAACTTCAACAAACCTTAACTAGACCACTCTGGTATCTCGCTACAATATCAACATTTTATTAGTTTCATTTTACTACATCGATGAATATCACAATCAAAATTATAATCCTTCACCAAAATTATAAGAAATTAATGGAATGCTTTTGACCTGTTGATCAATGTTGGACAGCTTGTGAGTATTTATGTTGTTAATTAAGTATTGTGAAGGTTATATTTATATACCGTTCAATATTTATAAATTCAAAGTTTTATAAATACAAAACCTAGCAATATCACATTTACAAGTTAAAATTGACACGACACGACACTAAAACTACCATAAACACAACCAACAGATGAGGCGCGAACGATGACAAAGTTTTCGTTCGGTAGGGTTACAAGGAGTTCATAGACGCGGAGCAACTGATGCCAATGGCCACGTCAGATCTGCGGCAGCCAGTGTGCGTGGAGCTGGCGTGTCTGCAGCGGCACCCCGCGCCTAAGGCCCTGCCGGAGGCAACACCCAACAGCTTGGATAGCCCAGGTGAATATCAACAACAGTACCGGGGTACATGTAAACAACGAATTTCCCTCAGAGTTATCACAAAAATTATCAATTGTTAACTTTCATTTTCTTTACATGTGTTCCTGGTTAAAAAACTTGTTTTAAATATGTAGCTCGATTATTTACTTACCTATATTACTTTCTATGTGTATTTGGATCGAACCTATAAAAAGTTTTCATTGAGCTACGGTACCTTATTAGCATTATTTATAACTAATTTTAAAGATTAATATGTTAGCCTGTATTGAAAGTTAAACAACTAATGCTAATTAGGTGAATAGCTGTCTATTGTTGCACTGATATTCCTGTCTGTTTCACTTGTTGTTCCTTGTCGAAATGTATGGTGTGCACACACTGTCCGAAAGAGTGTGTGCGGCTCCATGTGCGTGTGTCTTACGTTGCAGATACATTTGCATCATGCCTTACGCACCCTTTTCCTTCAGAGGGCGACATCGCATGCGAGAACGACTCCTCAAACTTGTATGTGAACCCTCTGGACGGTAGCGGCGGTGGCGGCGCGGGTGGGAGCACAGTGACCGCAGATTATAGCGGAGTGCGAAAGAGCGCATCCGGAGACGGAAGCGTGTTGTGTGCGAAAGTTTCGCAGGGTGAGGGGTCGCCGCGCGGGTCGCGAGCCAGCCTCGCGGTGGCGAGTTCGGGGCTGCCGATGGCCGCGGTCGCTGGCGCCCCGTTCTCGGGACCGCGGCTCATCGACGCGTCCCGCACCAGTCTGCCGCAGCAGTTCGAAGATGCCACCGCCGCGCCCGGCCTGTCGCACGACGACTCCAAGCCCAAACACAGAAAGGCACGATTCCAACAGGCAAGTCCGACCACGAAAGGCCTTACTGACCGATAATACTTCTTTCCAAGAGCACGATGACATGAGGTTTTATATCCGTCTTTCAGTGTTGCACGGTGTAGCTCGGAGTTGTGTATCGCCCCACTCAATATTGCATGTTTTAGAAATATGTTACGCCTGTTTATGTTAGCTATTAATTTTTTTCAGGATTGGACAGAGGAAGAGAGGAAACCGCCGAGAGGGATAGCAACGAGGATCATCAATCATCATATCCTCTTTGGTATGATATCGAACGAAGATAGACAGTTCAATTATTTTCCGATTCTTCCTATTATATTTTGGTTTTCAGGTAAAAATGGCAACAAACGTGAAGGCGACTCTCGAGCTCGATCGATCCTGAAGAATAAGGAATCACGCGGCACTGATAGTGAACTGCTCCTTCAGGAAACTACTTCTCTTGGCGCTAATGTAAGATTAATATCAATGCCATTATCATCTCTCACGCGCTTTCATTAATAAAACATGGTTTGGACCCATGTGGTCTGTAGGTACATTTCTCTAGTCTAAGTTCACGCTTCCTTCATCCAGGGCCACAAATAAGTGAAATTCTGACAACTATTTAGTCTATTGAATTAGTCGAGTTGCGTGCGTAATTTCGATATAAATCAGATTAATGTAAATTACTTACTATACGTGTATGGATTCACAACAGTAATAACTTTCGGAAACCGTGAGTATTACAAGAACAAAGCATAATTGTCTGTTTCCAGGGTGACTCGGGCAGCGAGTCGTCGCCAATCCGCCTGAAAGACTTCAAGGGGCAAAACCACAAGGGGGGCGCTCCTCAGAAGGACAACCTCGTGACGTAACGCACGTCGACGCTTCGCTTGAGACGCGATGTGATCTCGCTGATATTAGACTAGACACGCCTAACGCGATCACGAGAGTACTACAGTACTCAGCGCAATAACTTTCAAATAATTTTGACATATCATTGGGCGATTGTGACTGCTTGTTGATAGATTTTCATTTGTAGGGTTAGAAATATTGTAAAATATATATATATATATATATATATATATATATATATTACATATATATATATATATATATATATATATTACGTATGTAATAATTGTTCATTCCAATCGAAAAGTTGAAGATACCTATTTGTTAAGTTTTTTACGTGCAATTATTAATTGCTAATTGTAATGTAAGCGAAGTAGTTTGTACAGCATAGTTGACGAAAAAAAGCAATTATTAAAATTAAAGATTTCTGAAACTTACAATAGTTTAAAATGCTGAATATTCCTACAGTACTATTAAATACCTAGGGTGAAATATACAGACAGAATAAAATATCGGAAAAAACATTGTTCGAAATGTTCTGAATTCTGATTGTCGAAAAGAATTTAATGGAAACGTTATGCGTGACACAAGAGGTGTCTCAGAATTATCGTAGTACACGACAACTCTATAATGTTGAGGTTACACAAGTAATATTTTTGACAATATTCACACCCTATCTAAAGATAAAAAATTCCTCATAAACACACTTTGATTAGATAATGTTGACTTTCTGTGACAGGTAATTTTATGTACTATCGAAAATCACAAAACATGCCTTTATGAATAAGGCCTGTCTTGAAAATGACTAATGAATATAGTCAGTAAAACGTCGATTGTGTAATCTTAACAAGAACTTTCTCACATTGTGATAGATTTTCGTCCCACCCAATGCTCTTGACCCTGCTTGTACAATAGAAAAAAAAACAATATATTAATCAACAGTTATATTTATTTGGATGCTAAAATCTCTTCAATATTTGATACTTCAACATGTGAATACAACAGAAAATTTTAAGAATTAGGAACGTGCTCGTGTACGTCAAAGATATATATAACAAAATACATTTTTTTTTTTCTAAAAATACATGGTTACCTAAACAGGTATAAAAATATGTGATTAACATAATCAAATAATTTGGAAATATCATGGTGTTGCATACACAAAAATTTACCTTATATAAAATAAAACAATGACTGGAATCACAAACAATAATGGTCCAAAAATAATACTCATTGTCAATTAATTCAACAATAAATAGTTAATGCTTAAATAATATCATAAATGATCTGGATGAGTAATAACGAATGAATGAATACTTTGGTTTTCAGTGAATAACAAAATAATAAAGTAATCTTGCTTCTCAAGGTTTCAAAATGTCAAACCATAATATAAAATAACAGTGCCAGGAGTGTTAATCATTACATAAAAGTATGTTGAATTATAACTATCAGAGCGACTTGCACGGTACATCTTAATACTAATCTTTCCGATGAATGGCGGGTTGGCACCTTTTATTTATGTCTAAAATTTTATACTTTTTGACAAAAAAACGTTGCTTTGGTGCAACTTTGTATAGATTCACTCGAACGTATATTATAGGAATTCAGCGTAAGGTTCTAAACGTAAACCACATTGCTCATTTTAGTTATTTTAAAACTAACAGCCCCGGATTCTAAACGTATACTAGCCAGAGACTAACTACTATTTGTAATCTGTCACAGGTAGTTTGTATTTGTTTAAAACAGAATAAACACATGAGGTACTCTATAGGTAATATACGTTTATGAATAAAGAGACTTATATTTTACGTTATGACATAAAAAAATGCTAAACCTGAACAGATGGGGGGTGCAAGCCGCTCACAGAAGACCTTACGATATAATTCTTTAGCCATAAATTACTTTACAAATATTGAACACACAGGCACCTTACTTATCTCTTGGCAGTTATTCATGGCACGTACTTTATACATAGTTCTCGCTTGCACTCGATGCCTTCTCTTTTACACTATAAAAAGATTTTGCAAAATATGTGTCAATAATTTCTTATTCAATACAAAAAATAGTGTAACGTGTTTAATACAATTTAAAGCTTGAATACTAAAATTTATCACAAATAACTTTGTTGTCGTTCAAACCAAATTGACACACAATACTATGATAAAAATCAAGTGTAATGAATAGTGAAATCAGTCCGTGTGTCAGTGAATTACTACACCGATATTCATAATAATGAACTTCGGAATGCAACTATTACGAAGATGTCAGTTTCCTTGCCTTTTTTTAAATCTAATTACCAAGGAACCGATCCAAAATTACGACATTTCAAACTCTCCAAAACGCATGACAGCATTTGGTCTGGGTCAGTATCTATGTTTAAAGTTCAACTTAATCTTGTCAGCTGAGTGAAAAAGTCTGAGCTGACCGCCTGTCAAGAACCCTGATTAGACGAAGTTGAAATATTCACGAGCGTTTATTAGATTACAATACATTTTGATGACAACTAATTAAGATAATCGGCCTACCAGAAACCGGGTGATGGTTTATAATAGGAATAAAGCTTTATCACAATGACTGAAGTTTCAATGTCGCTCACATCCATTCAACGAACTTATGGATTTAACTTAATTTTTTCTCAAACGTTCATTTTCGTATTAATTTAAATTCTATTTCACATCATCAGTATCTGCTTAAGGAAAAGTTAAACGAAAAAAATAAAGGATAAGAAGACATACAGGGCGTGGTAAAATCTTTCTGTCATATACAGATAGATCGTATAAAGAATATCACATTAATAAAAAAAATAAAATAAATGTATAACTCATAGGAAACATGCATCTAAACAATGTTCTTTTATGTTGATACCTATCATATTTACGTGAATTAGGAAACGTCTGAATTACTACTAATCACGCCTTTTCGCCCGAAGGGTTCGATAGAGCCTTTACGGGCCACATCATGGAAACGTAGACGTGGCAGGGTGTAAACTTGTAACCGCCATTGAAAGAAAGAAATAGCTTATTGTGTTTCGGAACATTATGAACCTTAGCATTCGTAAGTCAGCATAATAGCTGCCGTCCAAAGTTCACTCCTAATCATATTTAGTAGTTAAAACCTTAAAATTTTCAACATAAACTTTTCGTGAGTATTTAACTAAATGAGAACTTGTGTCAGTTTGGTTCCATTTATATAAGTAAAAAAATGTTAAATGTACTCTCAGGGCACAATTATATTCTAATAGCATCTCGTCATTGTTCAATAACCGCACCTCTATGATTTTTTTAAATATTTCTGAAATTTCACAATCGCTATACGCTACGCCATTTGTACAGGGGCGGTGATCGATACGAGTCGTTTGAAAGCTTTTTTATGTAAACCTTGAACCTTGAACGTGATATTCATCAAAGTAAACGTAAGCAATGTATCAGCAGAAAGTTGAGCTTGTTTTTGTAAAGAAATAAGCTTTCACTTGATTAGATTAATGGTTTGATTTGATTACAAATCAGTAGGCGCGTAGGCCGGTCGAAACAGTGTGTTTGGACTTAAGTAACAAGGCAGGTACCGTTGTAATTAAATCTTGTTATGATGTAGCAACTCGTGCCGTGTCAACGCCCCCAATTAACATACATCCAATTTAGTAAAACATGCCAATAGTAAAAAACCATCGAGGTCCGATGAAAAATAAGCAAATTAATTAAACTTAAAGCTATGGTCAAAATAAAACATTGCGAAGTACTAGGTTAGGTTCACAAAAATTTAACAAAATACACAAAAACAAGGATAATAAGTTATTTGTCACATTTTCAAACAAGTTAGTAAAAAACGATGTATCTCAATTTCATAATACTCTGTAAATTCCTTTGGAAATAATTTTCGTCTCACATAAAATATTTATATTTTAGTTCACTTTGTAACTATTCGACACTATGTGCTGGTTAATGTCCTTCCACGATGAATTTGTCCACTGAGCTCTAAAATAATAGTATTCAAATATGTAGAACTTATAAAACTCCCAATCACTCTTAAAACGTGTTAGCCACGTGACAGTAAATTGAATGTTTTTAAAAAGTTTACACGTTTTTAGCTAAGCGTTGATGTATTGGGAAAACCGATAAACCCAATGTTTTCGAATTCGTAGTAAGCGACATGAAAACTTCAAAGAAAAGAATCAAGATCGACACAGTATTCAAAGCTCGATCAGTAGCGGTTGAAGAAAGCTTGGACAGTAGAAGAATTAGAGGAACTGCATACGCTTACAACATCACACAAACATTCACTCACTCCATCACCTTGCCCGCGTGTCGCTTCAAAGCGTCTTGTGGTTTTATTCAACTTCACAAGGGCAAAGTAAAGAGCCGAACTACACTTCAATAAGTATACAGTCACAAATTAAGAACGAAACCGCTTTTTGAAACTGCCGTATGACAAAAAAAAGACATAACCTGTGCTTGTTAAAGAGTAAATCGGCTTTAAGGCTCATTGCACACTGACGTAGTTATCAAGCGACGTGTTTGCACACAAAAAAAATATAACTCTAGCAGATGGAAATAGCGTTCAACATTCTGTTACATTTGCAGTAAAATTATGCGTCGCTTAAAGTCATACATCAACGCGCCTTAAGTACGCAGTACGCGGCAATTTATATGAATTGTTATGGAAGTAAATTTCTATTTTTGTCCACGTAAATAACAAAAATACGCTTCTAGCTATTGAAATCGAATATAATGAAAATTCGACGAGCAAGGGCATTTATGTTCTTACATATGTCCTTGGTCTTGTTCTTATGCCTGAGTCACTATCACACTATATTCTTAAATGTAGTACAAGTCCGAAATCTTTCGATTTACGTGTGACCAGCGTAGTATCGAGATTAAGTCAAACAATTTGTATATGGAAAAAACGCGAGATTAGAAGGCAAGCAGTATCTACAAATTCGTAAGAAAATTGTAGGTAAACAGTAAAAACGCCACTGTATGTGTGAGGAAGCCAAACTGTTATCTTAGCTTTCGAGTTCGGACTCTGACCCGCATTTTACTGCTGCCTAACACTATCAAAAAAAGGAGTCAAAAAATTCGCGCCTCTTCTATGCATCGAACTTTCGCGTCATCATATAAATCACCGCACCGCACATTTTAAACAACAACAAGTAAGAGTTTGACTACCTGTGCCACGCGATGGTGAGAGCCGTCCGCAGTTTGGCCCAAAGCCAGGGGTAGAGACCACCGCCGTTCCAAGCGGCTCTCGCGACAAACTTCACGTAGTCATACAGCCCCCAGGGCGCGTGGCCGCCGTTCACGTAATAAACGTATGTGAATCCGTCCTTGCACGTGCCCTTTATTGAGTAGTAGTACGGCAGGAACGAGTGGAGGTGAAATCTGAAACGTAAGGTCGCGGAGCTAGTTTCGTGTACCAAACGTCTGCGCGAGTGAGTATATTTGGACTGGCCTCATAGCTGTTGATCTTCGTGGTCTCGTTCCCACACAGGACAAGCATTTATGTGACAATGACTGATTTAAAAAACGATTAAACCGACTTTCTAAGTTCTATCGCCTATTATTCGCTCTTAAGCATCAAATTATTTTTGGATGAATGAATTTATAACATTTCTATGGAAACATTGTACAATTACGGCGGTTACAAAAAATAAACATCCAAATCGGTTGCCGAAAATATCCCGTAACAGAAACAGAAAATACATATCGAATTATAAAGTTCCTCATTTCTAACAGACTTTTAAAAAGGAAGAGGTTCTCCATTTCATGTGTTTTATGAACTTTTTAATTTAATATGTGGTTATTCGATTTTTAAATGAGGCCATTATTATGAATTAGGAAACCGTTACAAACTGCTATTTGTATGCGACTAAACGGTTCAAGCGAGGTGTCGTTTCATTTTTACAGGGATCTATGAAATGTACCTCAGTATGTACATACTATCACAATGGTCTCTCGACTTTCTGCTAAACCGTACTTAGTAACACGATACTACAAACAGAATGCAATCACGATACTATGAAGCAAGTAAGGTGATCTGGCGGCGATCACAGAATATGTAGCACTGTCCACCGTTGCTACGATATAACCATTGGCGTAAGACAATTGCGTCTAATTAGACACATACCAGTGGGTTTGAACCAGTGACCTTCAGATATAAAGTTGGCGGCTGTGCCCCTGGGCCACGACACTCCTTACTTGTATCGATTGTTGCTAATTTTTCAAGCACTTATTGGTTAAGATTTTACATTAGAGATCAAAAATTCCGTTTTTTATATCATAAACAGACAGAAATTAAAAAATAAGGATAAAATAAATATCTTGAATGTATATTCAGTGTATTTCAATAGCTATCCAGTGGTATTTTTGTTCGAATGTTACCTCTAATGTGTACTGCAAAAGCCTAGACCTTAAATTAGTTTGATTTTCATTTGTTATTTCGTGTGTATTTTTCTAAATTAATGATTGGCGGTGAGGGCAATTTCAAAGAAAATGTTTTGTCAATTCAATATAAATAAACAATAAACGTATACACACTCACATCCCTGCACTAGGATTCCCTGTATCGCAGATGGCATGGACAAACACCCAAGACCCGAGAACCTGCCTTAAAAACGGTCTCGGGTTCGATTCCCGGCCGGCACTTTGTATGGTGACCATGAAGCCTGCCTTAAATACTACAACTGAGAAACGGCCCCTCAATGTTTATAGTATCACTAGAGCCAGGCGAATATATTCATTCATCGTAGTGAGTTGTAAAGCACTTTTCCTATTATTGTGCGCCCGATTGACATTTTGATAGTGAATTTGATACTGATAGTGAAACGATAATTTCTAGAATAGGTAGGTACCTTAGTTTACTTTATACATTTTTTATCACGATTAGATAGTTCACATGCTTTTTACGTAACCAAATTGACCGGACGAGCTAACGGCCCATCTGCTGTTAAGTGGTTACCTCCACCCATAATAGCAATGCGACTTGGGTCCCCCCAACCGAAGTAAGAGAAGATCCAAGTCGCATGCCGTTACGCCCGTCAACCGCGACGGGGAAACGCATTCGATTTCACCGGCACCCGCACCCCTCCACTGGATTAGGGTACGTGTAGGGAGTGAAAGGGTCACCTACGGACGCGAGCAACTGGACCTCACTTCTATTAAGACCACGTTAAAAGATACCAAGTGCGTCATTTATTCGATATCGTTTTAACTTCTTATAGATCCATGGGACCAAACTTGTATAGCACGAGTTTGGTCGTTTTCTATTTGGGACAGAGTTGGCCTTCTGTACCCGGTATTACCGTTCATTCAGTGGTCAGTGCCTAAGTTTTCCGTCTTTAGAGCAGACGGGCATATGCAACCAACCTTCTGTGTTCGTAGAATAGTATAGCCTCGGTGTTCGTGGTGAGCACGTGAAGGAATATCGCCTTGACGCGGTGTTCGTGCGGCGGCTGAGGCACCGGCCCCGACAGGTGGCTGATCAACACGTCCAGAAGCATCGTCGCTATGCCCGAACGCCGGTACGAGCGGTCCACTCCTGTCAACCGGTGAATGCTGCCTTAGGGTCGATTTTCATTGCCGTGGAAGTGAAACGAGGCATTTTTTTTTTTGTAAATATCATTTTGGTCTTATACTATATTTATACTCTCAAGAATTTTTTTGGTTCAGTCTTATACCTAGTTATATCATTATGAATATATTATTAAAAAAACGGTTCATTCCGTTCCGCGGCAATGTTACAGGAAAAGTGAATACTTTAAGCATTAATTACGAAAGCTTGAAGAACTTGCGTAAACATATAAAAAAAAAAAACAAAGGTTTAATTAATAGTCTACGCATTCATTTCTGTAACTTTATGAATGTCTAACCATAAAGTTATATATAAGCATGCGAGATTACACATTCATATAGGTCACGACGTTTTGCATGTGCTCATGAATTGGGAACATAAATGTCGTCGTTATTTGTTGCAGTGCATTTTGGTAAACACCAGTGGTAAAATCAATGAATTATTGGTGACAGTACAAAGACTCATTTGAGGAAATTGATATTATGTGTAATATAATTATTATCACAAAATGCTAGTGACTCACCTACAGATAATATATATGCCACCAGCGTGTCCTTAGATGCAAACCATCGTGATAGTATGCCTCGGTCTTCTGCATTTAGTTTGAGGTATGGCTTTATTTCAGCGACGATAAGGCCTATAATCTGGGATTTATACACCGCTGCAAGTGCAAAGAATCTGTCCGATGATGTGATGTCTTCGTACCATGACTGTGGATACTCTATGGGGAACCAGTCTCTACAGAGAGCTCGTACCTGAAAAATTGTTATGTTTAAAAGCCGTGGCTTATTTGGTAGTAGTCCTTCTGTTGATATTTCAGACCCACTTTGCATGGTGAGCATGAAGTTTGTTCTCGGATTTTTGGTGTTTTCTTGTGTTACTGTGTTTCTCCATGCTCCATTAAATCAATTAATTTATGAATTACGATAATACCATAATTAATCAAATGGCATAATAGCCTCATAGTTTACTCTATACATACATAAATACAAACCTTATTAGTGAACCACTTTTCACCTTGTGGGTTACACATGGAATGTTTGAAGTAATATAGATGTACAATTGTTGAGCTCACCACTGCCATTGTTTTCATAATAAACAAACCTTAATAGTCCAACCAACAGATCCAGGTGATTGCTTACTAATCATATCTATTTTTGTAAATATTTCCAATAACTTACTTCTTCAAGATCTTCAGGTACCAGGAAACGTAACTGTACATCTTTTAGAGAGCATTTTGCTTCCTCCGTCTTTTCAATGATCACTTGCAATCCTTCAGAGAGGTACCTTAAATAAATAAAACATAGAAATATAAAGAAAAAAATTATAGATGATGATTTAGTAGGATATTACATATTTTTTTTGTGACTTTTTTAAGGCCTATCTAATATTAAGTGGTAGTTCTGCCCAAAATAACAGCAATACAACTTAAGTCCTCACTGAATGGAGTATAAGAACCAAGTTGCACAATATTGCACCTGTTGCTTAAGACGGGGATGTTAAATCTCATGCACATGTGATATCACCGGCACCCACACCCTTCCACTGGAACACAGTAGATCAAGTACACAATCACTTGAGTGGCAGTTTACGAGGCATGGTAGTACTTCTACAGGCAAACTTTTGCATAAGTTTTGCTTGAATTTTTTTGCCCCTTTAGCACCACCCTTGTACGAACTCTAAGGGTATCCACCTATGGATGCAAGCAACTGGACCCCCAAAATAACTGAAAGTAGTGGCATGCCTATACTTCTTTCAGCAACAGAAAGACTATGGTATCACCTATGGTGACCTATGGTGAAACAAAACAAGAAAAATACAAAATAATTTTGGTAAAGGTCACTAGAAACAAGACTATTTTTTACCATAAGATTGAATATAGATAGTGCTGAGAAACACAGGTTCCAATTCTTATATTTCATTTCTTATGATGCTCCATGTATATTACGAGTAGCTCTATACATTGACCAGTCAATTGGCCAATTTTATCCAATTAGGAGTTCAATTCAAAGGCAAATACGTACAAGTGTGAGATGCACTTTTATAAACAGAAAACAGTTCTTACCAGCTGAACCCAGCCATTCGGTTGATTTGTCCATTCAAAAAGTCAGCGATAAATAGGTAGGTACACAAATTCACATATGTGTGAACTCATATCAAATCACAACACAACGAACGCGTACGCGAACATTCATGCACTACTGCAAACGAAATCTTTTAATCTAGATCTAAGTACTCATACTCAAGTCTCAACAAAAACGATGAAACGAAATTCATTAACAGCGTTGCCAGATATATGGTCAATTATACGGAAGAGACCGTGATAAGGTACGAAGTACGAAAAGCACTAATTAATAGGACACGAAACTAAAACAAAAATACTAGCCGTTACGGGACGCAGGGCAGACAAAGAAACATTAATGATAGATGAGAAACATTAATGGTGGCGTTGAGGGGACATGAAGACATAAGAGCGTCACGACGTTTGACGTCATGGCATACGCATTGGTTTTACCATAATTAAATTAATTAATTAGTACGCTGTTAGATGTTTCATTAAAAATCGGTGAAAGCAATGTAATAACTATTATCTTACGAAACCAATACTATTGTCTTCACATCGGTTTAAGCATGGCACAGATAAAACTTAGAAATGAGTTATAAGGCGTATGAGTATATGTAAGAAGAATAAGGGAGGTAAATATAATTCAAAGTCTATGAAGTTCGTACTTTTTGTACCCGTCTGGCAACGTTGAGGTAGGTTGTCAAATTGCTAGTTATCTGTCATGTCACAGGACCGACACCCATTCAGTAATACCAACCCAATTTCTCATGAGTGTGAATTCTTGTTAATTATATAATTCTGGTTGTAAATAGTCTTGTAACTTTTAAATAAATTGGCCATATTTTGTTACAATTAACTCTAATGCACACAAAACTTGCGAACGTAGATTAACTCGGACATTGGCAGAATTTGTGTGGCATAATCACACAAAAAGCCAAAAATAAGAAGAAGAAACCAATTTCTCAAAAAACTGGCTTTCTGTGCATAATCATAAATATCTAGAGAGCTCACGCATAAAAACCTTAACATCTTCATTCAAATTTAAATAAAACTGAACTAATGTAACTTATCACAGGTTGAATATGGCAATATGGCATATTTCATCAAGTACCTTGGTCACTCAGTTTTTTTTTTTTGTAAAATCGTGTTTTATCTGAAACAGTAGATTACTAGTCAAGTACCACAAAATTGACGATATGCACTGTATTAAATTTTCAGCGTAGGTCAGCGTATTATAGTTTTTTTTTTTTTATGAAATTATATATTTTTTTTAAGTACAATGAAACAGGCAAACTTATTTAGCAAAACCTTAGTTAAACCCAAATTTTTTGAGCGTTTGTTGTTAGAGGTTCTAAGAAATAATTGTAATAAATATTTATAAAAGAATTACTCGCTTAAAGTATTATGATAACCTTATAAAGTGGTATTGGTATTAGTATCTGCTAAAAGTTAGCACAAACGTTCAAAATTATTGATATGAAATTTAATTTTGTGCACTATACTCCTGTAAAATGCTAATCGATTCGTAGTAAAAATAATATACAATATGTGCATTACTAAAATTTTCTGGTTATGAAAAAGATGAGCTGGAAATTTAGTAGAACAAAAAATTGGCCTTTGCGTGTTGCCTGCCAACACTGATGAAACGAGACATTGACATTAACAGTGACAGTATGGACATAAAATATGCTGCAGCTTAACATTCGAACTCAACAATAAATATGATGGATAGGATACTCCTCTTTACATCACCAATAGTGACTTGATTAAAATTAAATGGAGTGTGATCAGGAGTTGTTATAGTTAAAAGATAATTGATGTTACTAATCTGCATCACATAAACAGGAAGTTGATGAGTGTTGGTTGAGCGAGTTTATGTCTAAGTTGAGGATTGAATCCTGGTGAGATTTGCTAACTCCTAATGATCTCAAAAATTTCTAGACTTTTGCAAGATCTTCATATGATCACCATATATGAGAGCCCAGAGACCCTTGAATGCGCAGAGGTCGGCCACCGGAGGGGTTTAGTTCGGGTAAAAGTCCCATATAACTCGGTCGCCCTCGGTTGTCTCGGTTGTATCTGTTTCAGACTACCCTTAGTTAACAAAAAAAAAAAAATCTTTATATGAAAAGGATTCATAGATGTGAAGCGACGTTGAGCGTCTCTACACACTATATTGCAGCATTTTTTTGATTTTACGTATTTAGCCTTATTCTCGTCACTTGAATTGATCATAAATTTAATTTTGGTACAGGATTTTTTTTTTGCATATGGACTTTTATCTCATCAGAGAGCCAAGGGGAAGCTGTTTGAGTTTGATGGTACGAAATAGTGCATGAACGTCGAACAATTGAGTAATGATCATGATCAATAAAACAATTTTATCTTCAATTGAATTTGAATTTAGAACAGGTAGACCATTCGAGATTTTTGCATCATAAAAGGATATGTTCTTATTTTGGGCTTGGCTTTCGTAGGTTTTATTTTATAAGAGAGCAATTGTGTACTAACCCAGTCAATTGCGATATGGACTCTAACAACATGGGAACATCGACGGCCGTAGCCGTATAGCAAAATGTAACCTTTCAAGTTTGATCTTGACTGTCTGTCCGTATGTCATATTCGGAGACTTGGATATGTGCCATGAAAATTGTTAGGTATGTATTCTATGGACCAAAATTATTGAGCCTCTAGAGGGGGCTCCTACCCCTACCTGCCCCCCTTAGCGAGGCCCATGGCTGAAATGAATCCGATTGAATCATTGCGCACATGTTGGCCGGTTGATCGCGATAGTCCCCAGACGCGGCTGGCGGCGGCGGATCGTCTTACCGCGTTCACACGAGCCCTAGCGTTGGCTCCACTTGAGCAACAGATCCAAAGCTTCCACTGCTCTAGAGTACCCTGACGGTCATTGTCCTTTCCTTTGGGAAAATTTATGTTTTGAATACCAACAACAAGACTATAGTCAAATTGATTTGTTGACAAATCTATAACAATATCATAAGCCTATTATTGTTAAAAGATTATCGATGTACTAATTATTTTTCGTCACATAGATTGTTGGGTGGTAAAATAGTAATGCATCTATTAGATAGATTATATTGTATAAAAAAATCAATTGATGTGCGTTAGTCTCGCTAAAACTCGAAGATGGCTGGATGAACTTCGATTTCGTTGTGGTTTTAATAGTCAGGACAAGGTTTATCCATGATAATTTCTTTGAAAAAATTATGGAAAAAACTGAGCCCATTTTTGTATACTATTTTTGCAAGGTTTTTGCCACGATATTACTAGACGGCCGATTGTCAAATTGTGACAGGAAAAAAATCTGTCGAGTCTGCTAGTAAAGTGCCTGAAAATATAAAAAAAAAAACGAATTTATGGTATGAAAGTAGTTTTTTAATACCGTTCCATTTTAAAATAAGATACATTCATATCGGTACGCAACGGGCAAAAAAGTAGCAGGAAAGCAAAATACTATACTAGCACTAGGATTCCCTAAATCGCAGGTTGCGTGGACAAAGACAGAAACATAAGACAAACAACTGAGAAAAAACCTAAGGCTACACCCTACCTCGCGTAGGAACCGTCAGCGTCTTGCAGGGAGGACACAGTCAGCGTAGACGTAGTAGTAGGGTCTTTTTAACCTTCAGGAACAGAACACAAAAAAAATACTCCTAAACTGAGGTATTTAGAACATGCAAAAAATAACATGATTTAAAACCGTAAAATTGGCCATGCTGCCGCCCCAATAATTAACATCTCATGTGCTGGCACAAAAAAACGCAGTCATGACGTATCTATCAAGCCGCTCGCCGGTCCATGTCAGTCAAAGTATACGGTATCATGGCATGGAATACAGGGCCTCTACCCATGTGGTTCTATGTGTAACTTGAGTCGCCGCGCTGCGCACGCGCCTCTCGCATCATTTGCACTCAATCTTAATATTGCAGTTCAAAATGCACCATTTAAAATTAATAACAGCCTCTTTTCGTCGCCCCTTTTTTGTGAGCGCTTCGAAATCTGAGAATTAAGATGTCACTCTTTGACTGGCCTATATCCTGGCGGGGATACGTAAATATGATTTCCTTCTGTAGTACAAAAATAAAAAAAATTAATGCTAATTATTGTTCTATGATGGATGTACCTCACGTATGTATAGATATGTAATTTTTAGTCTTCATTCATGCAATTTTACTATGATAATGATAAAAATGTGTCTCTCTTTCATGGCATTTCGCTTACGAGCGACAAGTGACATACAATTAATTGATTGAAAAACCGAAACGTATTTAGTACGTAAAAATATTACCGACATCGAAAGAAATTACAAAATAAGTTAAACATTCAGACTTAATTATTTCATCAGCATGAAAAAACTGATAAATCGTACACAATTCTCCTAAGTAGCGTAATTACACGTTACGATACCGATAATTGGGATCATATTATGAGCGAATGTCGCGAAAATGTGAGTTCGATAAGATAGGGGTGAGCTGTGAGCTGAACCCGTGAACAAAGAATGGTTGTGCGCGCCGGAAGACGGGATAACGCTTCCAAGAACGTTCAAGAGCCATGCAGATTGGAGATACGGGGCCGCCCGCTGCCGGTTTCATATTAAATGGGGATCATTTAAAGGTCTTTTCTTTTAAAGACAATCTTTCAAACAAAAGACCTTTAAATGATTCCCAGTTCCGAAGCTCGGAATCCTGACAAACGTCCGGTTTTGTAATCAGTATAAAACCAGAAATATGCCCAGACAAAGCAAATGTTTATATTCGTAACAAAAATGTTTGTCATGGGTGGGACTCGAACCTACAGCAGAGAAAGCAGAGTTACTACCAACTGAGCCGACTAATTAGCGGCACGGAGCTCTTGGTGCGAATCCAAATTACACATAGCCGCATTTACAAGGCTTTCCTGAAATTTTCATACCGTTTAATTTTATTTAATAAACCTTATATACCCTGATGTTATTTTATATTCGAAACCTAAGCAAGCCATCGATGCAACCTAAGCAAGACTTGACTCGATGAAAATTAGATTTTACATTCCTCCAAAAAAAGTGTGTTTTATAAAATATCAATAAAATCAAGGTAGAAACGAAATTCACTCTCAATTTATCGAGAGTAGACCGTTGCAGTGGGAACATAAGAGGTTGGTGCGGTAAAAACTAATGTTTTGTCAAGTTTTATCTTGGCCATGAACTTGACACAATGTGTTATTAATACGCTATTTTTTCAACATATTATATCTAATAATAATCAGTTATCATGTCTGTGTTAATAGCCTGTATATGTTAGATATTTATTATCGATACGGGTGTGTTTTATAATCACCAATGACTCTGGCTCACCTGTAAGAATTATTAAACAAAACGAAAGGGCGTGTTGAGATTTACTAATTTAAGTACTAAGGCAGCTTTTTGTATTCTTTGTTATGTTCTCGAAATTGTAAAAAAAGGTAAAAAAGTAAGGGAAAGTAGACTCGCAATCCTTCGCATTTTTCTTTATATTTATTTTGTGTATAAAACCCAAAAAGAAAAATAAAAATAATAAAAAAGTGTTTATTTTAATTAATCACAACACCTTCAATCTATTTATAAACAAAATTTAATTTAAATCAACTTAAGTAATCAAATAATCATATCGACATAGACTTATTTAACTACACCATAAATTAACTTTGGGAAAAGTGGAAATATACATATACCTATAAAAGTAAACACAGACAAACTAATGGTACATAAAGGAACACTGAAATTGTAACATCTAACAGTAACTACCCAATAAAGTATAATAATATAATTTTACTTCATTTAAATCTTTAAAAATATATTATAGATGAAAGATAGATTTTACGAACCCATTTTATGCAATGGCGCATGTCAAAATTGTAGGTATACGTATTGAGAACTTATCTAAAATATTCTCATATATGAAATCAACAAATATAACAACTTATATCATAATCTTAACAAAGTAATTAAACGTTAAAATATATCTATTTGTGTCATAGACTAACTATACACTAAAGTACTAGATGCGCAATTCAGCGCTGAGAATTTATGCACGGAGTTGCAGCTCTATAGGTATAATTCGATACACTGCGTTGTCGCTGCTTTTATATTAAGAAAACAAATTGCGACTCGAATTCGATTTCGACATTGAATAGCACTATACACTTTTTAAATAAGAACTTGGATATCAGTGTACTTTCAAAATGACGCACAGCAGTGTTGTGACAGATATTTTATTTTAAACTGCGTATCCATGGTATTAAGTCTATGATTCGTGTAACCTAATATTTGCCCAGCTTGATTAAACGCACGTGCACGCCAAAGACAGCCGCACGAACTATACACTACTATACTTAGATTCATTGTAGATATTTACAGTATGTGACCTAAATATGTACGAGAAAAAATGGGGCGATATCTTATCTGACCCTCTATGAACAGGACAAGAAACTAGATTTTTATAATGGCTTTGATACTCGTGGCCTACGGCCGAAATTAGGGATGCCCGTAGGATTGCCAGTCGGCACAAGAGGGATGATGTGACGGCAAGGGCGCGTACAGAGGGGGCGGTGGGTGGTGGTGTGTGAGCGGATGTGTCGGGTACCGGGGCTGAAGTTCGTGGTAATCCGGACCCGGCAGGTACTGGTCCAGCTCTGTGCTTTCAGGTGGGCCATCTTGTAACAAAGCTGGTGACAATTCGGGCATGCCAGCGAAGTCTATCCGATCCCTGTCTGGAGACGGCTCCCGTTTCAGTCGGGCAGCTGTCACTGGCGGAGGCTTGCGCCGCCTCGGTTGGTACTTATAGTCAGGATACTCTTTCTTGTGCTGAGCGCGCAGTTTGTCAGCTTCCTTGATGAACGGCAGTTTCTGATCTTCACGAAGGCTCCTGTAAAGATAAACGTTATTAGTAAAGAAGTGAAAGTATTTGGGTAGTTCAACCTTCCAGCTAAGTGCGATTCGAACTCGCACAGCGTTCCGTAACACCGATTGTATTATTGTTTGTTATGATATCTGTCATCAAGAGATATCATTCTGTGAAAATTTTAGCCCGATAATAATTACGTTACATAAATTACACGCTTATGGTGCAAAACTTACACCCTTTTTCAGGTAGGCTGCACTGGCAGATGTTGTAGACTTATGCTAAAATAAACTTTGGTGAAGTTAATAAAGGTCAGGTAAGGAATATCCATAACCGCCGAGCATGTATAAGGAATGAGAGTGAAAGAAGCAAAAGAGGTATGTCAGAATGATATTTTATCTTTTATATACCGAACTCTAAAAATCCACGATCTTCATGGGATCAATTTAGAAACAACTTTCCAAACAATTACACAAAAGATAAACGATCAACGATCACAATATCATAGTGGTCCAGTTTAAATGCTGAATCACTGCAGTTTTTGTTAAGTGACTCGTGGCGATGGTATCTGAACTATTCCCAGATGCCGGTTAATATGTTGAGATAATACTGAAACAAATATGTTTATAGAAGCTTGCGACCATATCTTAGACCTTTAAGTTACTAAGGCATGCATTAATTAAGCTTTTGACAATGCTTCACAATAATTATAACTATTTGTAATGGGACAAATTTATAGTTGTCAACGTTATAATTATGTATTAATGTCTTATCTCAACAGTTTTGTCTCATCCAAATTTTGGCCAATATAATCATCATGGTCAGTGTTGGCTAAAATATTTTGGTCATGCGAATGCACGGCTCAATTTTTTGTTAGAGCGAGCCGATACAGTTATAGATGTTATCGAACCAGTTAGCGGCGATAGCATTTTAATGAGTAAACAATCGATGCACGCTCACTGCTGGGCGCCGCACGCGCATACCTTGCATTGTATAAAGAAAGTCCATTTTTGAAGTTTTATGTAACAAAGGAATCAAATGAGAAATTGTCCATAGATAAGTACTCTTAGAGTCCCTACACGTGTCCCCTGGATGGTGCGAAAGGAGTAACCCAAGGAACCAAGGAACCACTGCTACCACACCTGGTACTCCACCGCAGTGGTGCACTCGCATTGCTGTGTTCCGGCGGAAGGGTGTGGGTGGAAAAATATAAGATGATTTAAATTGACTATCCAAGATTAAATTTCAAACGGCATAAGAAATATCTTAAATAAATGGAAGGCTAACTTCGGCTTAAGTCGTGAACATACAAAATTTCATCGACATTTGAGAAGCAGTTGTACTTACTTCCACATAGATCCCAATGATTTGCTTAACTCTGCGTTGTGCAATGAGGGCCGCTGCTCCGAGAGGCGCCTGCGCATCGCTTGAGCAAACACCATGAACGCATTCATTGGCCGCTTCACATGAGCTCTACGCATGCATCCACCGCCCCTGTTGACAAAGAAACAAAGATTACTAATGAAAAAAAATCTGTCATTTTTTAGAGTTGATGTTAGAGACAGACCATAAGGTGGGTTATCGTTTACCTACATAATTTATCCATCTAGCACCATACTAAGTATAGCTTTTAATATGGCAAGATAATGACTGAGAGAATACTTATCAAGTACTTTTTTTTGTAAATACATACATATAATGAATGCAAACACAGATCAATAGCTTTTTCTGAGTGGAATCAAACTTACGATCTACAGCGCAGAAGGCAGAGCTATTACCAACTGTCCTATAAGGCCAGTCAAGCCAAAGTTGTAAAATTGACAATATAGTATATATTGTATATGTTATCATTGGCAAGGCGTTTTTAAATGATGCTACCCTTGAAATTTGACTTAGGTATAATATGCTTGTATAGTTTTATGCCCGAAAGGGTAGACAGTCTCAATAGGCCACTTTCCCCTTTTTTAGTATCATCCTTACCCACCACCTTTGTTTTTCTCATGAATAGTAAATCTGACATCTACAAACACCACAAACACTATTATTAAAATTTACAAGTGTTAAAACATATAAAAAAAATGAATTCAATTTTTCCTTTATTCATATTTCTTTATGTTTATTCCTTTTTTTTCACGTACATCTTACAACGCCATGTAGGTATCCCCAAACTAAGCATATCTATGGGAACTAGATTACAACACAGAACAAACATCTATATTCGTGACGCAAATGGTTTTTCTGGCTGGGAACAAAACTGACGACCACCAGAAGGCAGAATAAAAAGCTCGAACTGAATAAAAAGCTTCTGTCGTAGAAGTTTCGTTTGTTACGCCAGTGTCTTAGAACTGTGTACTTAGAACATTCGAATTTTGTAAAGTCTGATACAATGGCTACCGTACGTTAGCCATTGTATCAAACTTTTCGAAAACAAAACGAATTCAAGTGTTTAGGTAACGGCTATAAATAAGTATAGTTATACCCGAAGTTGAACAAAAATCCCAAATGTTGACATAAACAATATGAAATGCGCACTTGAGCGGCGGCACACTACACCATTCAAATTGGTTTAGCCACAGATAATATAGTAGTAGGTTAGCTTTCGGCTCGCGCTCGATAATTACTGGCCAACCAAAACCTCAGGATAAATAATACAAATCCATTCAAGTGACTTACAATAACAGAAATAAATTACGGCCTCACACCTTTCTTCAATACTGCTAACTATAGTTACCAAGCAGTGGGTTCGAACAAATATATTTTCTTTTTTTAGTTTTTGTATATTCACTGGTAAAACGTAGGGCCTATTTTTCTTTAAAGCTCGTATACCTACTTTTACGAGTTTTTAACGGTTTGTTTTATCTGGTAATTTACTATTTTCACAGGTACGTACGTGATTTTCTACGTTTAGAATAAAATGTTCCGTATAGAATAATCTTTGCAATATGAATGATTAGGCTTCATATCGATGGTAGGTAATATTATCTCAGTCGTTTACATCTGGACGTATGGTGAACCTTCCGTCTTGCAGTAGTCAGGTTCAGAGTCCATATCCAATACGTATACACTCGAAGTGGCGCGGCCTCACGTCATTTTACGCTCGTAAACCTCTCTTATTTTTATTACATTTTTATTTTCTAGTGCCGCGTTCGGGTTTCCTTGCGATGACAATAAATTATGTTTTTTCTTCAAACACTGACACGCCACTAAAAGTCGATCGATTCTAACGGATTACTCAAAGCAATATGAAAAATAATTACCTTCTAGTTCGGCGAACTAGCTCGGTTTCCTTGTTTATTAGTCGGAATGATTTCTCGTAACGAATGGATGTTAATAGTCGTATAGACGAAATGCTTGGAAAGTATTTCAGACTCATGAGTTCTTTTAACTATTCCATAGCCTGTATAAGTATAGGCTACGGTACCAGTTCCATGAAACAATATAAGATTTATGAGTTGTCTCGTATATAGAATGCTTATCGACCGCTCGATCGATCGATGCTTATTTTTTCTTTCATTAATTCTTTATGCTTTATAAATAACGGAACGGTCTGACGATTCACCTCATGTAAAGTGGTTACCGCCACCCATAGAAATCTATTTTATATTATAACGAAGTTTTATTTCCAGTCGTATTTTTTGTATGTCTTAAAAATATACAGTAATAGCGGCTGATCATACTGATTATAGATCCGATAACGGATAAAATTGTTTTTACTCAAACAAGTAATTTAAAAGATCCTATAAACTGTTTAACAATAATAATGTTCACCTCTTTGATCATCATAATAATCACCCAAATATTATTACAGTTTTCACATAACCATGAGCGTGTATAAAATATATTTCTTCCCTTTATGTCTCAATGTTATCACTAGACCGTTATTTATATGTGATGAAATGAATCTACACCTACAAATCAGGGTAATATCTAAAACCCAATCATGACTAACGAGTAAAACTTAAACATATCATTAGCAACTCTTCATAAAACCAAATGATAATACATTTAAATCACTAGACCATTTTTTTACAAGGAGGACCCGCCGCAGCTAGCGCCATGTGGTTAGTAACAGCTCGCTTCTGACAATCGTAGATAGTACAAAAGTGTTTTAATTGGTACCTACTGTAACTACGTACTTATGGTATTTGTGCTCTGTGATTTATAGTTTGATTTGGATACGACGCATAATATCTACTCTTAGTAATATTAAATTATCTGAACAATGTTAAAGAGTTTTTTTTTATTGTAATCGGGGAAGAACGGACCGGGTGAATACCGGACTGGATGAGAACGGACCAAACCCAAAGAAACGCTTCGATAAAGTCCTAATAGCAATTAATATATGTATAATGAAATATAATGAAAGTTATCATCTTCTCAAATGTTGTGTAGGTACCTACTATTTTGAAAACTAGTACTTGTGCTGGTTTTGAATCTAAGTGTTGTTCGGCGATGTGATATGTTTTATTAAATTATTTTCATACTAAGAAATCAGAATTATTTATCGTAATATAATATAGAAATAAAATACAATTTATCGTAATATAATGTAGTCATTTTTCTGTAAAACGGCCTGCGTAAGGAGAATTTATTTTCAAGTAGGTATATTTACACAATTTCTAGGCGTATATGAATTGATTAGCCTATTTAAAATTTATTGACAACTGCATTTATATGGGAAACTGTGTAAAATGATGTTCTTCGTTATCTGCTGTGAATTAAGAAATTCAAGATTCCGATTCTCAGATAATGTAAGCACAGATATTATAATACTATACGTGTAAGTAAATGATCCAAAAAAACACCGGGTGTAATTTTATTTTCTCAATCTTATCATTGCTCTCCTCACGTTTAATAACAGATAATATAAAAAGCTAAAGTAGTAAAGATAATATACATTTAGAACCACGTTAGCCGAAATAATAGAAAATTCCATAGAGTATTTCGTCTCGGCATATAGAGTTCATTTTAAATCATAATTGAAGTGCACAGTGACAAAAAGTTTTATTGTCGCGCACGGAATGATTTACTGCCAGATTTTACAGACGTCTCGACATGTGTCGTTAAAATCTACATATAATAGTAACTAATTTACAACGTTTAAATAACTCATTTTGATATCGTCAGCTGATTGTTGGTTATGTCAATTTAAGGTCTAGCTTTCGCGCCCCCGTAACCGGATAATTAAACCTAAAAGGTACTATTGTGAAGACTACAGAAGAGAAGTGCCAATACACACACAAAAAAACACTTTTATTCACTTGTTATTTAATTCAATAAATAAACGTTTAAACACTATGATTCCCTGTGTCGCAGATGGCATGGAAGAACACAAAACCCAAAAACAAACTTCATGCTCCCCGGGACCCCTTACTTCGAAGGTAGGGCTACTACAAACTGAGCAACGGAGCCGTCCTACTTACAACTAAGTCACGGATATTTATCATCTTCTGGCGACCGGTTTGGCACGGGTGCAATTTCCTAATAAATAAAATGAGAAGTGCGTTTAGCAAAATAATATTGTGTGTTTCTTCTTTCATGCAAAACTTTTCCTCGGAATTGGTAGGTTCGTACGAATACTTCAAAAAAACAGATAAATCGGTCGAGCCGATATAAAATGAAAATCTTTCATACGTGCGGCAAACCAATCTACAAAAACAATGCCGACTTTACGTCAATCAACGACCGAGAACTATAGACGTGGATTCGTACAGACAACGGCTTGTTCCACTGGCTCTAGTTTTGGGTATTCCACTTAACTTACAAGTGGTTAATAATAAATAATTCAACTGGCTTTGGGGCACGTGTTTATAACTCATTTGGTTCGTGTAGATAAGAGCTATAAGTAACACTTTCTTAATAAAAATACATTGGAAATTGGGCCAAATAATTTAAATGTTAGAGCTAACTCTTAAGCGGTGCAAAAAGCGAAGACAAAACAAATACTTTATTTCAGTTGAATTTTTTTGTAAATTACTTGGAGACTTTTTTAAAATCAATATGTGCTTATAAGATCATGCGTTCTTTTTACTGAGTTTAACACTTACTCCATACCCTATCCGACCCTCCATAGAAAAACAAGAAGAAACCCCTAAAGGAAGGATTACATACTTTTCGCGATTATGATGCTGTTCACAAATCTGTATACGTAAACATAATGTCCCGATGTCTGTTGAATTGATATCACAAGTTATTCTGCGTCTTGTGGAACAGAGCGACAACAAGCATGGCCAAGTGAGGACTTTGCACTTGGGGGAGCAATGTCATCTCAAAGTTTTAACGACCAATTCTCGGTTAGGGTTGGAACAGACGTAAACTTAACAAATAAGATTTGGTAAAAACTGACTGTAATTTGAGATATCTGTGTGCATGTAATGTGCCCTAAGAAATCCAGTGACACGTTATAAGCTCACGAATATGTTTACTTTGCGTGTGTAAAATGTGACGTGTCCAAACGATACTTGAAATTTAAAGGAATAAATGAGTTAGAGTTTGAATTTTGATATGGACTTGCACATCGATTGTTTCGTAGCTAAAAGGGAACCCTTTAAGTTTCATCCTGATAGTCTGCCTGTCCGTCTGTTACAACTATGCTACTCGGAGACTAAATCGAATCAACAAACTAAAGCACGGAAAGCAAAGCTGCCAACTACCAACTGAGACGTAAAAGAAGTTACGAAAAAAACATAAATAAATAAATTTCATAACTTGTTTTACGTATTAATTATACATATTATTTAACAAAATAGCCGAATCGACGTCCTCCATTTTTGATGTCGGTTAATAACAGTCAATAGGTACTATGTAGATTATCATGGTATTAAGTTTAATAAAACTATATTCATGAAATATTTTACTCTCAGACTAATAGTTTAACAATTTATACTTTTTATTGAAGGTTAAAGCAAAACACGAGCACCATTATTTTCTTTTATGCCTAACTAAGCATTGTACGTGTTTCGGGCTACTGTTTAGCTTGGCTCAGCTAACAGCGCACAAGTTTCTATGATTGATTGGTTACAAACAAAGTTCGGGTTGCACAGTTGGCCTTAATTTTTATTACTTAAAATAGTGCGTACCTACCTACTTGTCGCGTGGAAACAAATAGAGCTTTGAAGCTCAAATGTAGTCGCGAGGTGTCAAATAAAATTAGTAGTGATTTTTTGGACGAAGTTATGTTGATCCACCGACTGCCCAGGGAATATAAATTCGGTTGTGTTTTTTGACGACTCCGTGGCTTAGTTGGTAGTAGCCTTGCCTTCGAAGCGAGGGGTCCCGGGTTCGATTTCCGGCCGGGGCACACTTTGTGTGGTGAGCATGAAGTTTGTTCTCGGGTTTTGGGTGTTTGTCTTGTGTTTCTGTGTTTGTCCATGCCATCTGCAACACAGGGAATCCTAGTGCAGAGGTATGAGTGTGTTAACGTTGTTAATATTTCTTACCTCAGCACTCATTCATTAATTGATTTGGAAAATCCCTTTTTTTATTCGAAAGGACATCATTTCGGACTAGCTGTTTCCCGCGACTTCGTTCGGGTGGCATTTAACTTTTTATTTTTAGCCGAACCCTCATTATTTTTTGTTTTCGAAAATAAAAGTATCCTAAGTTACTCCTTAAATCATCAGTTATCTGCCAGTGAAAGCCGTTTCGGATATGGAAAATGGTGGCATTAAAGCCTGGACCAATGATTCACTGACGTTAGGTCTACTTACTACTACTGCGTAATAATTTTATTGTAATAATTCGATCGTGGTAATTATTCATGTTCAAAACTAGTTTAGAAAAATCAATTAAAAAATATCCAAAGCATTTCACAATTAGTGAAGATACTGCGTTACAAATATTCAAAAACTACAATACATACTACCGAAATGAGATCCTCCTACATTGGAAAAAGAATTTAAATGAAACAGTTTTTTCAGTACGTTTTATTGCGTAAGTTAACACAATGATCGAAATAAATTGCCAATAATTCGCAAGTGAGGCCATTGGCTTAGGAAGTCGTAAAATGGAGATAGCTGTCATCTGTAACGTGGCCGCCCACTCTATTTCTGCCCCTCAGAGCTGCGCCGACGCAGCCGCCTCCCAAACTACTATAGCACATAAATTTGCAAAACTAACATCCATTTGACAGTTTGTTGCCACTACAGTGCACTAGGTTTAGATTTAAATATGTTCCGTTTACGTCTCGGTACACGATTCGAAAACGTCTGAAAAAAACACCGTTTCATTATGCAAAACTCAGTTTATATATATAAGCATAAAATTTCTTCATCGTAACTGACTGATAATGGAGTTAGAAATGATACTGCCACCACATCTAGTAATTCGCCGGCAAGCAGTGGTGCAATCGCATTTCTGTGTTCTGGTGGAAGGGTGGGGGGTATCGGTTAAATTACAGGCGTATGAGATGTTAAATTCCTGTCTCAGAGTGACGCGGTTACTACTTAACATCAGTTGGACGTAAGCTTGTTCCATCACATTTGTCACATAAAAGAACTAGTTGCGAAATTTTATACTATAACCTTAACACCAGTAACAAAAAATGCCGGGCCTTGAAATACTCATTCATGGCACACGAGATTAATTATTGATGTTTGTCATTAACAAAATTATGTTATGAATTTATCAACAATTTTTTTTTATTTCTACTAAATGTTGAGATTCTATGGATGTTGCATTTTTGGGAATATAGGTATCAGTAAAGCAAATACGTAACCAATTTCTTCTACACAACATTTGAATTATTAAAAGGCTCTACGTAATTAATCATTTAATGGTCGGTAAGATAATGATAAAACAGTAAGCAAGTCAATCAAAAGACGATAAAAGGAGGGTAGCTAACCCAAACATCCCCACAGACTTATCTTTTACAGCGACTGCAGCGGCCATAAAAATTAATAGTGCTGTAAAACAAGACAGTAGCTTACGATGCCACTTGTAGTATCACTGTGAACGATGATTACCAGCGGAGTCACCTGCGTCAAGTACCTTGTGAAAGTCAGTGGATAGTTAATTCAAGTTCTCTGGTAGTTGGTAATATCGGTTTAGTAGAGCCCGGATTTTATTTATTTAAAAAAAACCCATAAAGGCTAACAGTGAAACCAAATCGCCTAAATGCTAAAAGTAACAAAACAATTAATACACAAAAATAAATATTATACAAATAATGAAAAACTAATTAGACATGTCAAAATTAAATTATAATACATTAATAATGTGCAAGTGTTACATAGATTTGTCGTTAGGACACCTGTGACTAAATATTGATGGGGATGTATTACCCCATGGGAAAGTGTAGTGGAATTTATCGGTGAAGGGTGACGTTATCACGGATGTACAGTAATTCGAAGATAAGTATAATATCAGTCGTTAAACGTAGCATGTTGAATTGGTGAATAGATGATAAAAAGTAAAAATATACACACGTACTTTCGAAATAGATTCGATTCGTTTCACCACGATCTCACCTCATATTAAGCGACGAAGGTCTAGAAGAAACTTATTCGCTCTTGATTTGAAGGAACCCAACTTTTTATAGCCTTTTTATATATTCGAAACATTCGAAAATTTCAAATATTAGTTATAATTCAGTTACAAAAAATTTACGTATAATGCAGGCCCTATTTGTATATTTTTATGTTTGTTACCCCGAAACTCCGTCATTTATCAACCAAATTATCAATCAAAATTTGGTTATTTATTTTATTTAAAAGGATAAACATACAGACTAAATATATGAGAATAACTTTCTAAAATATTTAACTTCGTTCGTTGCTCGTACGCAAAAATACCTCATGTTATAATAAACCGCTTTGAATTCAATACCTTGATAACTTTATATTGATATTATTATAACTTATTACTCGTAGGTTCAAAATTATAGGTATTTGTAGACGGGCGTGTCCAGTAGGTGCAGATGCGACCTATTTGTGATAGATAACCACAGTGACTTCTGCGAATACCATTCGATTGGAGCACACATCCCGGACATAAACATATTTTATTATAAAAATAGAAAGAACTTACTAGAAGCTACCTACATTGTCCCCTTCACATTTATCCTAATTGCATACGTGTAAAAATAATATTCAGACGTTGACTGAAAAATAATTTATATGTAATCTTCAAAAATTACCAGTCAATCGACAACTGAAATTACCTAATCTATGTTATTTTAGATTTTACTTATTGAGTAGATATGGAGTGGTTAGACTTGATCCCTGTTGGACTTTTTGTGATGCCCTTAGAAACGCCTTGCAGTCGGTACATATTGCCTACGAAGACATAAACAGATGGGCGACGGCTCCATACCTTAGTTGGTAGTAGACCTGCTTTCAAAGCAAGGGGTTCAGGGTTCGATCCCGGCCTTCATTCCTTGAAGTTTATTCTCAAGTTTTCGTTTGTCTTGTTTTCTGTTACCCATGCCATCTGCGAATCAGGGAAGCCTATTGCAAGTCTCATAGTTATTCTTTTTTCAACAGGGTAAAAGCACTGTGGCAAAATTATTGTTCCTTATGGCTGGAACTGAACCTTGAACATTTCATAACAGATTAGAACCAAACCACACTTGCTTAGCCACTGAGGGGGAACGCTTGAGAGCACATAATACATCTGTGTCCACAAATGCACTTCACACGTCCACTTCACGAGACAGCTTGAAGAATAGCAGCCCGTTAATTGAACTTAAATAATGATAAAGCGCATGTACAAAGATATGTATAATAGTGTGTACATAGTAGTACATAATACATAATAGTGTGTGTTCGATTCCCACCCAGGACAAACATTTGTATGACTAACACAAATTTTTGTTCGGGTGTTAATCATACTTAATATTATAAGTTAGTTTGTATGTACGTATGTTTGTTACTTATTTACGTCTCAAGGGCTGAACGGATTTTAATAAAATTTTATATGTAGGTAGCTCATTGTCTGGATTAAGACATAAGCTACTTTTTATGCCGAAAAAGTGAAGTCAGCTTTTTCCCATCGTCTTATGTTGAGTTTTTAACTGCAGGTATAACACAGGATAACACAGTGGAGCGCCGCTAGTTCTATTTATATAATAATATAATAATATACTAGCGGAAACGTTCCGCAAAGTTCTGCCATATATAGGTATGTACGAATGTAGTACCATAAGGTAATGAAGAGAAGTCAGTGCTAACATCGCACATTACCAATGCCCCGCTAACAGCCACCGGTAGATTACACATTGTCAATATTTGAACGCTGTTCTCGGGCTTCTGCTCAACTATGACCCTGGGAGAAACTACTAGGTAATAGATGAATAGATATACAATACAATACAAGGACTGATTTAAATATCGACAAAAACCGATTTAAATACTACCATCCCTTATTTCTCGCCCTTATTTACACCCTCCCAATATAAAGACAAACATCCAAATCGGTATACAACGGGCGAAGAAAAAAGTCACAGGGAAGCAAAATATGCATTTAATTTACTTGGTTGACATATTTTTTCCAGTTATTTAGATTTAACAACTAGACTAGTAGCCGATTTTGATAAAAAAATTATGGGACCAATCTGAAAGCATATACATTAAAAAATGTCTTTGCATCTAAATCTTTTCATAAATAAAGGCGAACTGAGGTAACGAACATAAAAAATACAGCTGATTTGATAAGTTCCTCCGGAAGTCAGTCGAAAACCAGATATGTTGATTTAAAAAAAAACGGCTCCGTGGCTTAGTTGGTAGTAGCGAAGCGAGAGGTCTCGGGTTTGATTCCCGGCTGGGGCACACTTTGTGTGGTGGCATAAAGTTTGTTATCGGGTCTTGGGTGTTTGTCTTGTGTTTCTGTGTTTGTCCATCCATCTGACACAGGGAATCGTAGTGCAGAGGTATGAGTGTGTTAATGTTGTTTTTTTTTTTTTTTTTTTTTAATGGAACCCGGTAGATTGAGTGTGAGGGCGGGGATTTATGAATCGTATCGTAATATCCCATTTAAAAACTGTGTTTAACGAATAATAAACTAACGCACGATTATGTCAGGCCTCACAGCTTAGTAGGTAGGAGTTCTGCCTTCTGTCGTGGGTTGAAAATGAAAGCCAATGCTTCTTATAACATCAGCTATCTCCCGTCAAAATTGGTTCAACCGTTTTGGAGATTAGCCGGAACAAACAGAGACAGACAGACAAATATTTTAAAAGTTGTATTCTTGGTGTAGCGAATTTTAAACTTTTAATTTAATCAAATACATTTATGAAAAAGTTGTTTATGACATTACAAAGAGAAACTTCAATTTTGTTTATTTGTATGCTTTGATTATCACAGAAAAGAAAAAGAAGATAGAGAATATTAAAAAAGTAAATAACAAAAAAAGGAATTGTTTTTAAAAAGTTCAAATGTCAAAAGTAATGACAAGTGCGGCGCGGGCGCGAAGTGGCCTATACAAACAGGGGTTGTATAGGCCACGTTGCGCGGCATCGGCACCTGTGTGCTCAGTCTTGTTTGCGCCCCCACTTACACGGCAGGCTAGAAACAGTGCGCCAACCGCGGGATGTTTGCCCGCACCGGTGCAGGCGAGGAAATCTTAATCTGTTGCTCGAAGGCTTTCAACTCACTAATTGATGATGTCGACAGGCCAAATTGCACGGGGAATGCGATTGGATAAATATGAATCGTGTTGTATGCTCGCTCTACGGTTGAATTATTCTATTTCCATATTTAAAATTGATAGCGGATAGACTACTATGCTAAATAAATAAATAAATTTTGTGCCTAATGCATTATTTTAGTGGTCTAAAACTACTTCGCATTATTGCTTTTCTAATGAAACCAGTTTGGGGCACAATGGTTTGAAGGTTTCCAAATCATAGGACATAGGTAGAAACAATTTTTATCTTATATAGGATAACTTGTAGGTATTTTTATATTCGTGTATAAATCTCGCAATCCTTAAACTCTTATGGATTACGGATAGAATACTTATATAGTTTACTCAAATGTTTGTCTTGGCTTAAAATTGGAAAATACTTAATTTTAACAAGATAATATGAAACTGACTGTAGTATGCGTGCAATATGCAATATGATCCTGTCATTCATTATACATGCACGAAGTATGCATGTGCTTGAAAATTTCGACTTAACCAAACGATAATAGTGATCTTTCGGAATAAAATAGATTTTGGAGTGACCTGCATTGGGTCTAGCTTTTCGAAAAAGGTCGTAATTCTATGTATAGTTCTCACAACCGAGTGCAAACAGCCTCGTCCTGTGAGGCCTTTGGTCCATCACCCTAATAATTATGATCATCGTAATCGCTGTCAAATTAATAGTATCCCGCGCAACGAAAATAATAATGTCATTTCAATAACAAATTACCCCAAAGTTTATGGATACCAGCGCCAAGGGTTTCAACGGGAGTTCCTCAAGATAAGCTCCCCATAGTGGGAATGTTTGCGCAGGCGCAGCTATCTACCACGCGGAAATAAATCGGTACCAGCGGAAGGGAGCGTGATAAAAATTGTCACACGAAGGGAGAGCCTACGACGTAGAAGGTACGCCGCTGATAATTTAATAGCTTTGTTTGTATTGCTCCTGAAAGATAGCAATGTGTATTGAATATTAAAGTTGAGATTGTTAATTTTTTATTACACATAAATATAAAACAAAAAAATAATCTTAGCGACTGCTTATAAAGAACAAAAATGTAAAAATTACACCAGAAAATTTTGATTGTGGGGTAGGGTGCCAAGAATACTGCATTCTCGTGTTGGAAATGTTAAGATTTCTACCTTAATTGAAAGACAATTAAATATTTTTGGACAATTCAAATATTGCCCCCAACTAAGCATAGTGCTATGAATCTAGATAACTGATAGAATACTTATTATTTTTTTGTAAATAAATACATATTATAGATCTAAGTACATATCTAACATTCACAGAAATGCTTGTCGATCTTGTAGGAATCGAAGCCACGACCTACAGCGCAGAAGGTAGAGCTACTTCCAACTGAGCTGTGAGGCCAGGCAGGTGTAAAAGATCGAAGAACATTTTGGATAGATATTTTTTGGGAAGTACGAAATACCAACTTTCAGCTTTCACCTTTTTTCATCTAATTTAAATAAATATTTTTCTCTTTATTTTTAGCAGTTTTGTCACTTAGTGAAATGTCACCCCCGTACAGGCGTAACACACATAAATACACTAACATTAGACCAAATCAACTTAATGAACTAATCTAAATATATACAAGTGACTGATAAAAAAAATAACACAAAAACAGACTTCAATACTTTCATTCTTTGTTTTTGGCCTACAGGTGTAAAGGTACCGTACAACATGCCGTTTAAAAAAATATACCTCGAAATAGGTATACAAGGAGCGAAGAACAAAGTCATATGTTCACTTGGATGGCATTTGTTAATAAACAAGTTTATGGTATAAGTGAAAACTCCCGTGAATTTTTACACGTATATTGATTTGTTATTAACAAGAATATGAACATGGGTTGCGGATAAAGTTTCACTCTCGAAGTTGCGATTGTAAGTGCATTAAAAAAAAAGATATCTCCTTGTGAGATTGTAATAGATTGACTTGGCGATGTTCTCCCATATTTGCCATGGATAGATGTTCTTCATCGGTCCATCAGGTGAGAAGTCTTCACTATGTCACTATGTCTGCCAATTTTTAATCACCATTATTCTTTAATCTATACAAATAAATAAAATTGAAATGTCTGTTTGTGACGACAAAATAAAAATGTTGTACTAAATGCATTTGAAAGTACATAAAGTAGTACTTATAACAAAAACAATTTTTAATAGTATTGTCTTTCTTTTTATTCCGTTTAATCTCCGAAATAGGTGGACCTAATTTGACGGGACTGATGTCCCTACTTTTATTTTAGAAAAAGAACCTACTAAGGCCATAAAATTGCTAAATTTTAAATTCCACGCGGATGATGTCACCGGAAACAGCTAGTTAATATTCAAATAAATTAAATGAAAAGTGTCTCAGTTTTTGAGAAACTGGTCTTAGTTTCAGACAGTTTACATCCTTGTTAAAATCATATCACGGTTCTCCAAAAAACAAAACTATGACTTGAAAGAAAATTATTAATGGCTGATAACAGATAAAAGATCTTTCCAATTAGGCATGGATCAATGTTTATGAGACCGCCCCATTTGACCCGGGGTCAGACCAGTAGATACGACAACCTATCTGTAGGTACTTACGGATAAATAATTGCTGAATAATTATATGTTAATGAGGTCATGTGACTAATGAAGATGAATAACTGTCATGATAAAATGCCTGGAAACGTGTAGGTACGGAATTGTTCTGCACTGAATGTGCTCTTTCTGTGCAAGATAGGAATATTTTGCGGCGTATTTTCTAGTTGAATAAATATTAGTCAAAAACATTTAATAATCTGTCATATAATTTACAGCAGAGCAAATGCGGCACGTTCGGCCCGGAAATACCAATTACTACAGAAAAAACACGTAATATCTGGTGCTACTCGTAAGTGATGATCTGTGAATGTCCTGACTTACGCTTTATGGCTACACCAAACATCATGCCGGAAAATGAAGAATCGTTTAGCGGCATGCATGTTTCGGTGGGTTGTGAAAATTGGCAGCTGAAGCCTACAGCCAGACTTGTTTCATTTTCAATATCCAGAATACGTGTAGAATAGAAAATATGTACCTTACATAGCTCCTTTAATCCAGATACATAAAACTATTTAAGAAATAAACCGACTTCATTCGTTCATCTCCTAGTCTTGAGGCTAGAATTTTCTATGAAATTTCAATTTCAAAACAATCATACTATTATGTCCATTGGCTAAATGGCATCCTAATCTTTTTTTAACTTCACAACAAACGTGCCTTTCAAGACTATACATACAATTAATACATATGCAACGAATACATTTAAATTTTTTACGTTCATCGACATTAAGTCAAGAACAGTAAAAAAAATAAAGGAAAAAGTTATAAAGATATGTTTTAAAATTAAACTGATTAATTAATTTCATTATTTCCATTTAATAACGTTACTTATTTTTCACCAAAATAATGTGGTAACATCAAGTCATCGACTTCTAACATACATTAGTTTTATAAAATTCTTTCAGTACATTCCTTTTTAATTTGTATTTAGATAATTTGTTCTCTATCAGTAATGAGTTCAAGTGAAAGTGATTCAAGCAGGAACTCTTTCATGAACCGCCACCCGACATTGCGTCATTCAAACTATCTTCTCTACGTAGACGCGCCACTGTGGCTTTGCTGGCAGATCAATTTATGATAAGCAAAATAACTTTAATAAATTAATAATACTTCATAATTTTATCATTAACTCTTTACTTCATCATTTAATCATTCGCATTATAAACATTTTTTTTATTTATACATGCTTTTTGCCGGTTGTGTGTCTGTTTGTGTGTCAATGTGTAACTCTGTGTGTAGTGTTGTGGTAATTTCTTTGTGGCAACATTAGTCCAATGGCTAGTCTATGGAAGATAATTCTTTGTCACGTTTGATGAAAATCGCTGGAGCCGGTATCAGTTCTGAATACTTTTATTGAAAGGATTTTGTTGCTGCTTAAAACACAAAGCTTGCTACAAAATATACAACCTACATTCAATCTAATTTAGGTTTCTAGAGTTTCTCAAACCTCAGGTGGTTTCAGAATGATAGAGATAAATATTGCAAATTACGTGATTCCTATATTTTTATGCGATGAAAGGAACGAAACATGCAGATGACAACAGAAGTGCGTTATGTCCTCTCCTACAAAAGTATATGTAGACCCAAGTCACATTGTGTTGCGCCTGTCACTCTGAGGCACCTACACCCTTTAGACGAATTTTTACGAATTACTAGGAAGCTAAATTATCAAATCGTTATCTACGCGGGTTTATTTAATATCAATTTATGGAGAGAATATAGGTTTAAGAAACTTTAAGTATTGTTTCAGTTTCGCTGATTGCAGCTGTAGACTACCAATGTATGTTTCGGGGAAGTACCTGCTATAATAACTATTGGCCCCCAAACAGGAAAACCAACAACATTCCTGTGTTTGGTACCAACCTACCTAGATAGGTTGGTATACAAACTCTGTTCATATAAAATATTAGTGTAGATACTAATATAATTTATGAACTGATTATGAAAACGCTAGTACGATTATGCTCCACGTTCTAATTCCAAATAAAGTGCTTTCATTTCTTTACATCACTCTCAAGCCTCTCCAGCTAAATGAATTCAATATCTATATATTTCGAGGCTACAGATGCTTCTGTTTTCATCTAGTTTGCTAGTAAAGTTACTAACGCTGAATTTTACTGATATATTTTTTGTTTGATACCTAATAATAATGACCGTACGCAATACCTGCATTGTGTAGATTTTTAAGGATTGGAACATGCATAAACTCAAAATACTACTTATCTACGAGTACTATACTATATTACTAGACACTGAAAATTAACTGTAATTTGACATATTATCAGTGTGACTAAGTCCATAAAGAGCTTCTGTGTAACTTGCAGGTCACTTGTGCATGTAAAGTTTACGTACCTTGTCCAAACGATACTTAAAATCTTATGGAATAAAAACATGTCAGAGACTCCGACACAAAAGTTGGCCACATATACGAAAACCAGAAAAATATTGTGTTTTTTTATTTTCTTACTTGTGCAATTCGTAAATTTAATAAAATATTAAGTAGGCAGATAAAGTCTCTAAATAAATATGTATATTCGACTACGCCGTAGCACGTGCTACGGCAGTTATTGCATATAATTATTAGCCAACAAAGTACGTAGCAAAAAGTCATGTAAACATTACTCACTTCGAGGGTTGAGGCACGATGGTATCATAGTTAAAGTCTTCTAGAAGCTTCCCCACTGCTTCGTTGATCTCCAACTTTTCACAGGATCTGGTACGATCTTGATCCCAGTTCATCGTCACCGATTTGTAATACCGAATATTTGAGAAGTTTTTTCAAGTCGAGTAGGCGCGTGCGGTCGACTCGCGCGCATGGACTATAAAGAGCTCCTTATGCTCTGCGCATAACTATAAAAACGCCAGTCAGAAGGGGCGCTCGCGCTGTGCTGATACGAGTTGTATTTGTTTACATTACTATTATTTTATTGAATATGTTGACGTTGTTGTGTAAATAAAGTTACCGGCATATTTATAATAATTAAAAAATAGCAGAAGATTTAAAGTTATCAGAGATAATAAAAATTATAAAAGGTCCACGATACTTTTCAATGAGAATTGCATACCATTTTAGTTTACGTTCATAAACAGTTACTCAAAAAAAAAAAAATGTGTAAAAATATTTTTTAAGGTTATTTATGTAAATAGTATTTCCGTCCTTCGGAAAAAACGGGATATCCTGATTGTCGATCAGTTAGCGTTCTTTAAAAATTTTATTACCTAATTTTGCCGGAAACCGGGCTTTATTCAGTTACTAAATTTTCCTCATTTCCCAGACAGGGGTGTGAGTGGGCGGTGCGCGCGACACCGGCAACGCCTGCTTGCGTCGCGATTGGCGCGCGCGACCGGCCGCTCTGACGTCACTGCGCCCGCGCATTATCTCGTGCCGCTGGAGTCCACCCGTGACATCGCGATGTACCTACATACTCCATAGTAAGTATAGATCTGTGAAATTTCCTATTCAGTCCTCATCGATACTTCTTGGATGAATCATGAACAGAGAACATCGGACACGCTTTTTTAATGCGTGTAATGGCATGAATGAACTGATGGCCCACCTGATGTTAAGTGGTTACCTCCACCCATAACATCAGTCTTCCTGACTGAAGTGTTAGAACAGCACTCGAGACGGGAACGCAACGTCTCATGCGCTTATGATTTCACCGGGACTTATTATACATTACTATGCATCATTATATACCACTGGTTGGCGGCAGATAACCATTTTTAAAACTAAGACGTGACAAGTTGTGCTCTCATGGTGATAGCCATTAGCTAAGACATCACTCAGCAAACAGTTTCAGAAAGCACTTAATCTAGCATTATTAGATTAGCATTTTAATAACGTAAGCATTCGGTTGACGGTAACCACCTACGATGGCGGTAATATCGGTAATAAGTATTTGAAATGAAAAAAAAAAAAAAATACCCTGCTTACCTAATTTTTCCTTTTTGTTGAATTCATCTTTGTTTTTATTATATTTTGTGTTCCATGTAGGTACATGAGGTTTTAGAGTACCTACTGTTCTATTTTTAAACTAGCTGACCCGACAGATGTTGTCCTGTCTTGATTTACAATTTGACAATAGGCCGTCAAACGATATGTTGGCAAAAATCCTATAGAAAAATGTACTCTCAGTTCTTCCCGATTTTCGACTTTTCCCATGTTTTTCCAAATACATATATTTTATACAAACCTTGCCCTGACTATTACGAACACAGCAAAATAGAAATCAGCCAAATCGGTCCAGCTGTTCTTGAGTTTTAGCGAGACAAACGAACAGCAACTAATTTTTCTATATATAGATTAGATGTACCTACTATCAGCCGTGGCTGTTATGTGCAAATCCGGACTGGATTGGTAGCAAAAATAAAATCAGCAATGTACCTATATTTTAAAAAATATTTTGTTCGAGGTAAGTTTCGACCATCAGCATATATAATATAGGTAAACCTAGATATAAATAGGAATATAAACGTTTGAGTTTGATAATTTGTATGATCGACGGCCCTAACTCACACAATTAGCTGCTTTTTATTAAACCTTCCACTTCGTCAAATTAGCGCGATCTAGTTCTGTGCCTACTTCGCGCAACGCAACTGCTAATTGACTTGTCAAGGTATGCGCCTGCGCACTCATTGGAGTAGGTATTTGTAAATGCCTCAAGCTAAGCCCTTTACACCATGTACTTCTCGACTTGGTAATACACAACAATTATATTTGAGGAGGAAGCATAAAATAGTTAACCAGTTAAGTTGTCGAACATCTTTTGCTCAAAGATTTCATATTTTTCATCGCTCAATGTTTTTAACATTGCAAACACAAAGTTGGAACTGCCTTTACAGGGTAAACAATCCTCTAAACATAAAATTATGACTTTGCATCTCATAATCCTAAGAGTCCACAGAAAATCTTAAAACGGAAATATTTAGATATTCAATAATATATAATAATCAAAAGCATTATTTTAACTTCCGGAAATGTACACATCAAATACATTTATCTAAACAGCTACACATCAATACACACTCATAAAACATACATGCACAACTAACATACAACACTCACACATCTCAGAAAGGATCAATAATAAAATATAGGTACACTCACTAGATAAAATTCCTACTACTTTAGAAACTGATTAGGTAACTTAAAATTTCGTAAAATTTATTATCACATTAAACATTTATTGATTGTTACATTTTATTGCTTATTATGTATCTACTGTTGAATATGTAAGTTTATTTATCTACTTAGATATTGGCTTAGGTTTATAGTTGAGTGTGGGCGTTTATACCTACCATACAAGATTTTGGTTTAGGTATTGGTTGGATCGCATAATTCTTTATACATACTTTATTATTGCCATTTGCATAAGATATCAATAAATATTACTGTTATTAATATTATTTGAAGGGATTTTGATTATCGGATAAATACGATTTTACTAATATATTGTAATACGTTGACTTTTGAATTCATAACGGGTCCTGTCGGGGATTTATTGTTCGACTGGAAAGTAAACGTTTAAAGGATGAAATTAAAATTAACCGCCTACTTTAGTCGGCGGGTATCGGTCTTTGAATTGAGTTAACGTAAAATCAGAGACCGATACCCACCGACTACCACCAACATGTTTTACATTTGCCGTCTACGTTAGCGCTAAGAGATTTAAGCAGCATTAATTAAAACGTATTGCAGGAAGGTATGTCAACGTCATACATTATCTGTCTTAGAGTTGCCAGTCTTTCTCGTGAGAGGTAAATTCCCGTATTTTACAATATTCAATGAAAATTTCTTCTACTAACTCTTCATTAAATAAACGTGAATCTTGTTGTAGTAAGAAATTGTTCATTATCAACCAAACTAAATCTTCAATAATTATCTTTGGAAAATGTATCTATTTCATTAGGGTTTCCGTTGCCTGTATGACCATGTTGTATTTATCAGGTAAAACTATTAGTAATAATTTACTAATAGTTTTACCTATCTTCTTCATTTAACTTTTTGCCCATACTTTCAGTAATAGAAATTGACTGAATCTCGTAAATATAAATATTTTTCTACAGTGGGATGACAAAAATACAAAAATTAAACAATAGATAATAACAATAATAACAGTAACAGAGAAATTAAAAATTACCCAATTCGACTGTAACTGGTTCTGTTTCATATGAAGTAGGACACGCCATATTGTTATTTAGCGTCTTTTCCACTGAACTATCGGCATTTACTTTAATCGAGTTCGCAACACTTATGAGTAATTTTAATTTATATTATCTGTGCTTTGAATTTACCTAACTTACATCTACAAAAGTAAAGTCCGGTCCGTTTATAGCGTCTTTGCTTAGAGCGAGGTTAAGAAATTTAGTAAATATTTACTTATTAGTATTAATTAACTCATAATAGATTCATACTCATTAATGAAAACTGACTATATAACATCATGAAGATAGCAGTGGAAGGTTGTGCTCATGGCGAGTTGGAGAAAATATATGAATGTATTGAAACTTTACAAGCGAGGGAATCTATAAATATTGACTTATTAATATGTTGCGGAGATTTCCAATCTGTCCGTAATCGATCCGATCTACGGGCTATGGCCGTGCCTGCGAAATATCAGAATATGTGCACATTTCACAAGTAAGTTTTGCCTCTGGACTTAAACTCAACATAACATGTTTGTTCTGATAAACACTTTTTGAACCGATTAATGTTCCCATTGGACTAGCCTGGTACTGAATAAACATATAGTAAACTTTTTATCATGTTCCAGATATTATAGTGGTGAGAAAAAGGCACCAATTCTTACAATATTTATTGGAGGCAACCACGAGGCCTCTAACTATTTGCAAGAGCTTCCTTATGGTGGTTGGGTAGCACCAAACATCTACTATTTAGGAAGAGCTGGTGTAATACGGTTTGGTGACTTGCGTATTGGAGGTATGTATGTAACAACTACCAGCAACTGGAATGAGCATCTTATCAAAAAAGTTAAATTTGTATGGGGAACTGCATATCTAGTTTCTGTTTTCAGGTATATCGGGGATATTCAAAGGGCATGACTACTTACATGGTTTATGGGAGTGTGTCCCATATACAAAGTCTTCTCTGAGGACAGTTTATCATATTCGGTCACTAGATGTCTTCAGGTTGAGTCAGCTGAAGGATAAAGTACATGTCATGCTCTCGCATGACTGGCCAAGAGGCATAACAGACTATGGGGATAAAGAAATGCTAATGAAACGAAAACCATTTTTCAGGTGACTCACATAAACTGTTAATTTTATTTGAATGATAGATAACATTGCAATTAATACAATTTGTAAATTAAGACCCTATTCTGAACTGATAACTATTATTTGTTTAGGGAAGACATTGAATCAAATCAATTGGGGAGTCCACCGGCAATGAATTTATTGTTGAAATTAAAGCCAGACTATTGGTTCTCAGCGCATTTGCATTGCCAATTTGCTGGCCTTGTTAAACATGAAGATGGTAATGAGACCAAGTTTCTGGCTCTTGATAAATGTTTGCCAAAACGAAGACATTTGCAAATCCTGGACATACCAACAGAGTTTGATGGTGATAAAATATTGAAGCATGATGCTGAATGGTTAGCAATACTGAAAAGTACTAATCATCTGTTATCGGTGAAAAATATGGATTGCCATATGCCTGGACCTGGATGCTATGAAAGGTTAGTGTGACTTCAAAGTTATTAAGGAAATAAAGCTTTTGTCTCATATAGATTCAGGAAGATTAGCTCTAGAATATTTTTTAAATGCTTTTCATACCAACACATCTGTAGTAAATCAGTTTTAAAGTAAAAAAAAATATTTACATTGAATTCTTACAAAATGTTGAGGAAAAATATTATAAATGAAAATGAACCTACAAGATCATGTATTCTTATTATTGGGTTTGTTGCTTGTTCAAATCCTATCCAAGCTTCCACAGTAAAAAATGAACAAAAAATCCTAACAATTAGTTTCCAGTTTTAGTTAACCAAAATACACAATTTCCAAGACTGATCACACAGCTCAGTTGTGGGTTTGATTCCCACTAGGGACAAGTGTTTGTGTCAGTTATCTAGTTCCCATAATTAGTGTAGTGAATTATTATTTCCCATGAAAGATCTGCTGACTTATAATAATCTGAACCTGATGATGAAACAAGGATGTTTAATTTATTTTAGTGTTATTATATGAACATCATTCATCTTAACTTGATAAACTGAGATGACACTAAGAAGATTGATTTCCTTGTCCTTATATATGTATAAGTCATTTAGACTGCAATTTTTTGAATAAAATCGTGCATAGCTGTTTTTTTGTAAAATTATTTGTAAATAATAGAGAAGGCTCCTTCGACTGGTTGCTTCCAACCTTGTTTGTAATGTGCACTAGGTTTGTTTCTGGACCATCCATATTTTTTGTGTTGTGTGATTGATAACTCATATGTATCAATATAAAATTAAATCAGAAAAATAAATGACACAATTGAAGAAGTTAGTTCAGTAGAATGACACAGAAATGTATGCAAGACCTTTGTGCTTAAGCATTATTTAAAAAAAGTACTGAAGTTTATATCCTTTTTTATTTCAGGTTTGATTTTACGCCAACAGACGATGACAAGAAAGCCATATTAAACATATTAAAAGACATGACAATAAAAGAGAATAGCTTTGTACGGACTGCTGAAGTTTACAATTTTAATGCACCTAAAACTACACCATCAAATCCAGTAGTGAATCCACAAACATCTAATTTATGTGATGCATTAGGTATTGATGATCCAGTACAAGTAGTTGTTGCTCATAGTGGACGTAGTATGAAAAAATGTGAAATAGCAACTGACAAAACAATTCTAGCCACACCTTCAAAAGTGGTTTATAAATGTTCGAAGTTGTCCCTACCTGCACCAGTAACTCCGAGTGAGGATCAAATTGAGCTAAATTCAGAAGATATTGTTTCTTTTGAAGATTCTTCAGTGACACACTGCTTGAATACTACTGAAGAGTGCTCAACACCAGTGACTAAAAAGACATTTAAAAGACGTAATATGTCAATTTATAATACACCAGATAAAGATGAAAGTGAGAGTTCTGTTTGCACATCACTGGATACAGGAGAGAGTCCATCAAAAACATCCTGTATATCAAAGATTTCATAATGCTATATGATTAATTTTGACTTATTTATTAGGTTAACTTGAGAAAATAATCAATAAGGTAAACCATTAATAAACTAAATAGAATGTATAAATAATTATGATATGTGAATTAATAAGATACTTGCCTATTTCGCTGCTGTTACAACACCAAAACAACTGGAGTCATTTTTTTAAATGTTAATAGCGGTAATATTACCTAGTGAACTAAGTCAAATACAACAATACAATTTTACACATACTTAAATACAAATTTGTGTAATTTATAGGTGTATTTTGGCAATAAAAAGTGCAATCTTTTTAGCTCTTATACTTTTATTTCATTATTATGCTTACATATAATACTTATTTATTCCTTATGATTTTGGTGGCTTAGCAAATGTTCTTTGAGTTTAGACATGTTCTTGGGTTTATGATTACACTTGTTGCATTGTAGTTCTGTAGAAATCAACTTTAGATGTAATTCATCAGAAATTTTTTGTATTGCGCCATTCAGTTTCAATTCTTTCAAAACATCTAAAAAGATTTTTAGTGATTAATTATTAACATAATATTAATAATACATAAACAGTTTTTTGGAAAGATTTTGTGTGTCGCACAAATGCTTGTACTGAGTGGTAATCGAATCCACAACCTACTGCACAGAAGCCAGAGCTAATACTTACTGAGCTGTGAGGCCAGTCAATATAATAATAATTTAATGTAGACCTTCAGATAATAAATAATGCATCAAAACCTGGCACAAGTATCTCTTCACATCCTTATCCTAAGTGATGTTACATGTTAACTATACCAATCATATTTGAAGCTGTATAGCAGTCACAATATTTATGAACTAACCTTCATAGGGAAGAAAGAATTCCGTAGTAAAGGTATTCCAATGGATTTTTGTTTTTAAACAGGGCGAGATCATATCAGTGCTTATAATGTGCATATGAAGCCTATGCATGCTAGGCACTGCATGGAATCCAGCTTTTAATTCACAGTCTTCATCCCTTTGAATCTGTCTATAAATATTTCCAAAATCCTGAAGGAGGGCCAAGTGGGAACCATTTAATTTATAAATACTGCTGATATCTTCGTGGGGTAAAACAAGGTAATGAATTTTAGCTTTGGGGTACTTGTCGCGGATAACCACCAATTTTTCTGTAGACTTCACGATTGAATTTGGATCTTTCATAGAATCCAATAGCCCTAGAGACCAATGTTTTTGTTTTTTTGTAACTTGCTGCATACTATCCCCACTGAACGTACTTAATTGCTTACTGATGAGAAAAATAATTATTGTTCAGCTAAAATCTAGAAAATTGTATTCATAATCATTAATCACAATAAAAAACAAAACAAAAATAAACCAAAGATAACAAATTCGTCCGTCCAGCGCTGCCAAACCACAGATTTGCACCAATAGAGAAACCATGTAATTCTGTACTAGCAACCCTAGGGGTTGATTATGTACATTTTATTTAAATAATTGGACTTTAAATTAGACGAATATAATCCCAATGAGATGCTTACTATAATGATGTATGAGTAAAAAAATAATTAAAGTATCATTTTTAACTGCTCTGCTCTGCTCTGCTATGCGCTCGCATACATATCACCCTGCCACGCCCTCTGCGTGGCAGGGTGATATACGAGTGCTTTCTTCACGGGAAAAAAGAAAAGAATTAACGTTTTGCTCTTCTTCTTCTTCAATATGGCTTTGTGTCTTTAGCCACACAAATTCTGCCAGTGTCTGGTGTATAGCTAATGGATTCGTAAATTGCTGGGGCGAGAGTACATAAGAATATGACGAGTGTGAAACAGGTGGGTCATTAATTTAAATAACATTGAAAACCAAATTGATTACTCTAAAACATTATATGTAAAACGTTTAGCTCATTTTGGCAGTACGCATTTAGTTGCTGTCATGTTGCTGTGTTCTAAATTTCAGGCGCAAAATAATTGTTCATCATAGGATTTGGCTTACAGATGACTGGAAATAGATTACTATTGGAACATTGTTATTAAAAAATATTATGAAATTATTTTATAGATAATTTGATAGATATAAACCTATTTCATTGTTCGAAACGTAATTTTTTTTCATGTAGTTTTATTAAAGTACCTAGGTACCTACTTACATTTTGTTATAAAAATAACAATCCAAATCTTATACAATGTTTACTTTCATTGTAACGCGCATGTCACTTTGCGACTTGAAGGAAGATGGGATGTCCTAAGTGCCTATACCTAATTTTATCGACACGCAACCTTTTAAACTGGAACACTTCAACCGCGTTTAGGCAATCGTGGCGTAAGGCGATGTCTTCAGAAGATGGCTAGTAGAAATTTGAAGTGAAGTGATTTATTTACTTTTCTAATAGTCTTATGAATGCCAGCGAGAATGAAATATAGGCTATGCTCCTATACATGAGTGTCCAATCCATAATGGTACATATGACATAATTTTTATTATTACAATCATAACATCAAATTTTGATGCACATCCATTTCGGTTTGAATCGGTGATCTTCGCATAAATCCATAAAAAAAAACAATCTTATTACTTAGATGTACATGTATCTTTATTTATAATCTTACTTTGTAAATAAATCAAACGACGCTAAGGCAATCTATATTTGATAACTTAATTACAATTTACTACATAAATATACTCACAGTCATGACTGAAAAAGTTTCAGTAATTATTAGAAACAACATGGAATTTTTCAGTCATAAGTTTATCTTATAAATTAATTGATAATGTTCATATAAACAATATTGAAAAATGTACAGTCAGCTAAGTATGCTCGATAAGGCTTAATTGGGTTTTATTATAAGGTATTTACTACTAGGTACTGAAAAAAATAAAAGAGAAAAAATTAAACCTAATTAAGCACACGATGTCACGATGTAGCAGCTGATGGATGTTCGAACATTGTATGAACTTACTACGGTGTCTGAAGACGCTCTTTGAAAGCACAAGCAACTTTACATTACTATATACTTTTCTTGACCTCCTGCTAAGAGTAAAAGACAATAGGAGACACAAACTTTTGGATAAGATTGCTCTACTATCTATCTCTTGTTGTTATGTCTGAACTTTCTAAGCTAGGTATTAATATCTTGGTTACCAATTATTAGAAACTCTCATGGTGTTACGGGTAGTAGAGTTACCGTCATGGTAACAATTTGCAAAACAAAAATACCCGGGATCCCGAAGTCTATCTGTGGTGTAATGGCATTTGTTGGCACCAATACTTTGATGTAATAAATATACTTTGCTGTTTATGGTAGTTGTAATTATTAAGATTAATTTGCAAATGTAACTTCCTTTTCCAACATAATATTATCATATATTAAAATATCTTCTCTGAAATCATACCAACTCTGTCAATTGATTGAGTTGACAAGTCATGGTTATTTAGAAAATACATTCAAGATTAAGTCTAATAAAGTTTTATAACTTAGCTACCCTATAAATTCTGCAGTCTGCCGAAAAACTTTCTAATGATAGTATCATTGGTATTTATGAAGGCACCGCTTTTCCTCTCGCCGATGTAGAGCGACGTGACATAGACGAGTTTTTGGACAGACAAAGACTTAAAAAGAAAATCATTGCACCGTAGGACGGCCCGTGTACCCAGAGTCCGCCAGCGAATGATGCGCCAATTCCCGAAGAATCTGCTCGAAACCTTTCCCCGTTGGACTCTGCAGGCTGTTGTTTTTCAACATCGTCGAGTTCAACTTTGTGGCTAGGTAGCACATCTGGAAACGACAAGAAAACGCTTAGGGTGCGTGCACACAAACACTTCACGTCCGCCACGGCGAACCTGAGCAATAAGGCTACTTTATTTTAGTGAACGTTGACGAAATTTCATTAAGATCCCAACTACCAGTGCCTAACTTGCGAGGCACTCGTAATCTTTAAGGTCATTGTAACCTTAGAGACCTCATCAGGTGCCTCGTTAGTAGTCAGGTATTAGTTCAGATTATAATTTGGTTCCTATGGTATATTCAGATTATAATTTGTTCCATATTTCTAAAGATTAAATAGACATCTATTTGATCTGTAAAAACTGGCACCTATCCCTTGACTAGATATCCAAGTGCATATTCGCTCGTGGGTCTATGTCGATCCTCCGCACCGATACAGCTGTGTAATATTATTTTTTTGTCTAAAATGATGACAAAAATTTTGTCGATGATAACGAAACTAAAAAATGGACTGCAGTGTGATAGATATGAAATATTAGTAGGTACACACCTACTAATATTTCAGATATTTACCTTTTTGGTTCGATTCCTCACCATATATCTATTAAATCATTTTTGGTTAATCGGATACCTCCATTGGTTACTTGAGATTATAGTTATAAACTTACAAGCAAAGCTGACATGAATAGCAATGCCCCGAGGGCAACCGCGACCATCATAGAAGTCGCACATGTGCCCTCCAAAGGCGTCCGATGGAAAAGCTCTCCCGGCATCACCACCGTGTACTCCAAGTTCTCTTTGAACCTAGTAAAAGGTGTTGAAGAGTTATCAGCTACTAGCGCAGCCGTCGTTGTGTTGTGGTTGGTGGTATCTGGCAGCGATCTTCTGCGGCGACCATGACCTATAATTTGAAATTCATAATGTAGGATAATGTTATATTGGTTATAGGGACATGATGCGTTGACTGTAGAAATACTTAATCTAAGAGCATTCTTATTTTTTCTTATTACTATGATTGAAGTATTCTGTTCCTTTATTGCTAAGGGCCAAAGATATCCAAATTTTTGGTCTTTATATAAAGGCATGTTCCTTATCAATTATACAACATACATAGCTTCACGCCTGTGTACACAAAGGAGAAGGTCGGACCTCGATGGACCTAATTTCACTTTGCAAGTCATTGTGAAGTGTTTCTTTGTAAAGTCAAAATAATAATACATAGGTAAATGGATTATCTAGGTAATTGTCTATTTGTGAATGATAGCTGATGTTATAAAAAAAAAAGAATTCGATTTTTTATATTCCTTATTTTACCTGACGGTTCAAAAAGGTCTAGGCAGTAATCTGGTTGGCAGTCCGCGGCGTCCATGCATGCCTTAATCTGCGAGTGTATCCACAATGTTGACCGTTCCTTCATGGAGGCCAGCAGAAACGCTTCAAAGTCCAAGAAGACCTCGTTATGGCGCTCCCGGTAGCGTGCAGGCTGGTGTGGTATGATAGACGCGAAATCGCGGTTACGGCACCTGGGTAATAATAATATTTTAAGCACAAATACAGGATATGGGATACAAAACCGCTGGGTTGAAATGGGCAGAATATGTGGACTCGAATGCATACAGAATACAGGGTGAAACTCGCGAGCCGTTGGGTACCGGAGAATGGTAAGCGACACCGCGGCAGACCCAGAAGAAGGTGGCCAGTTGATATGGATCTATTCGAGTCACAATGTTCGCTTGTAGCTATAGACCGAGATGCGTGGGGGAAAAAGGGGTAGACCTTTGTCAATTGTTTTTATTTGCAAACAATTTGCACCAATAAATTTAAGGAAGTAGTTGGATTTATTCTGACCATATCAGAATTTTAATGAGCCAATAAATCAAATAATAAACACGTCGATTATCGAATTAACCAAATTTAATGAAATTGTGTATTTAAATATGTCGGCTCATGTCATATTACTCGTAAGTCTCGCAGTGATGGAGGCAATGTGATGTTAATTGGGTATTCTATAATATAATTAGGGTAAGATAGGTGGTGCTAGCCACTAACATCATATGGGCCGTCAGCTCAACTCTATCAAATAAAAAAGAAACAGCCAAATCAGACACTTGTGGAAAAACCGCGTAACAAACCTCCTTTTATGAAGTCCGTTAAAAAGGAAGGAGGCGAAATGGAATTCGATATGAATGACTTCCTCAACATACGTACCCATCTTTAACGAGCAGTACTGCGCCTGACGCATGGGGTCGGTCAGGGTCGGGCGAAACCGCTACTTCCAGCAACTTGATGTGGCGCCACGCGGAGTCGGGGTTGATACGAGCGCGAAGCTGCAGTTTTGTGCCGATTGGTACCGCCTGCAAATAACAAGATTTGGGTAAGGTTAATACAGCGCTATTGTATTTTAATCCTCTAGGTAAGTTAAGCTTTCGTAACAAATTGTACTTAACTTGATACGTTTTTATATTTCAGGCTAACTGACCCGACAAATGTTTTCCTGTCTTGATAATTTTATAATCGGTTATTCAACGACTTGGAGGGAAAAAATGTGCAATAGTTTTTTGTTATATTCAGGCCTCATAGATTTAATTATTAAGTAACTCTCTTTATGAGTTCCAAAAAGTACTGTCTGGTTTGCGCAAACATAAAATTATAACTTTAAATATACGTATTTACAAAAATTTTAGTTGAAATAATCATGTATAAATTTGCGGAATAGACTATTTAAAAAATAAAGTACAATATAAAAAAAAATATTTATTTATTTTATTATCAGCGAGTAACATAGGCTATATTTTATCCTCATATTCGCACGGGAACGGGAAACACGCCGGTGACACGGAGCGGTAGCGTGTATAAAATAAATAAAAAAAACATTCAAGATCCAAAACATCTACATTAACACTGTGCAGTTCAACACCTGCAAGTTCGGTGGCTATTATTGATTACGCTTGTAATTATGGAACAGTATGAACGTACAGCGGTTACCTGATCGACAGGCAAGTCGACGGAGTGGTTGGAGTGCCTCGATACCGGCGGGGCCTCCTTGTAGAGGGCGACTTCATACTCCAGCCGCCCTGGAGTCTCCTCCACCACGCCAGACACGCGGGCTCCATGCGGACTGGGGAATACAAATATATAATTTATACTAAATAAAATCAAAGTCCTTTCACACAACGCTATCCAAACAACTGGCCAACACTGGCGTCGAAGTTTTTTAAGCCACCCGAAGGTCTCTGACACGGCTTATCGCTAGTATAGCAAAGCACAGAAGCGCTCTGTTCAAATGCCACTAATCGGTCACCCATTCAACTTCTGATCGGGCCGAGGGTTGCTTAACTTAGATGACCTGTAAAGAACAGGTAAGCAAGCTTCGCTACGAGCGCTTCTACTATGGGAACCAGATAACCAGATTATTAGAGTACATAGATACTTTTATTTATAAATATATTTTGTCAATATCAGTAAATTGTATGCAATTGCATGGCGTTGAGCTGTCGTTTTTGTGGCATACTTCGATCTATAGTTCTTATTTTGTTGACAAGCCTTTATATTGATAAGTGTGGAAACTAGAGCTTACGCCTGAAGTGAAATTTTACGCAGAAAGTTAATAAAAAAAGTAAGCGTTGCAACTAATTCCCATGATCGGCTGTCGGAAATGGGAGCAATCGTCTACTTACTACTCACAATACACAAAGGTATCATAAAACGTATACATATTTAAAAAAGGTTTCGTAAATGTCAATGAAATATGGGAATTACAAGTTTGCTAATAATCCAGATGAGTCTTTTACTTGTCTATATTAGGTATTTTGGATGCTTATGGACGTTTTAGATCTAGAAACCCATTTCAAATCAAGATCATTAATAGCAAAGTAGACTGGCCTCACAGCCCAGTTGGTAGTAGCTCTGCTTTCTGCGCTGAAGGTTGTGGGTTCGATATCCACCTAGGAAAAACTTTTGTATGACAAACATGTCTCGGTGTTATTTTTATTTACCTTTTTTATCACCAAAGTGACGGATTGAGCTGACAGCCTACCTGATTTTAAGTGGATACTGCCGCCCATAGACAAAGATACGACTCTGGCCCTCTCGTACTGAAATATGGGAAAACCCAAGTCGTACCTCGTAGCATAGCACCGGAACACTTAATATGCATTCATATAAATAAGTATCAGTTATCTGGTTGCCATAGTAGTAGTTAGTTTGGGGCTAGATGACGCTATGCGAAATTTCTATGAATATTTATTTCGTACTTAAGTTAATAGTGATGTCAAGTTATAGTTCAATAAATGTAGTCTTAAGAGATACTAACAAGCTGCCAGCGAACCCCGCCGCTTTATTTTCGATGATGGTTGGCTCAGGAGGTTTGCACATGATGATCAGCTCCTGGTCCGACTGCATCACCACCCCGGGGAACTGGGGGAACCATACTCGGACGTGCACAAAACCCTGAGAAAATAAAAATTAAATATAAATATTATTTATTATTACACTAGACCCGGTGAACTTCGTACCACCTTAAATTCCGAAGTGGCAAAAATTCCACATTATCAATTCCGGCCTCGGCTGTACTTTTGGATATTTCCTTATTTAGTTTTTCTTAAACCACAGAAGTATAAAAGCAAACAAAAAAAAATCATATCAGTAGAGTCATTTTCGAGTGTACTAGTATAGTATTATTAAATATATCTGTGGCGAGAGTAACGCACGACAATAGAGTATTACATAATACAGTGGACTCCCGGTAATCCGACAAATGTTTTGCAGGGCAGTGTCGGACTATCAAATTTGTCGGATTATAGAGTACCTCTGCCTAATACCGGAATTTTTTGAAAAGAGTTCCTTGTAATGCGACAAATTACAGATCAAAATAAATAATAAATACCTAGATTCACGGAAAGTGTAAATCAGGCCAGTCAATCTGTAGAATTTAAATACAAATCATAGGATGTGAACGCGGCTCATTGTATTCAAACACCGATTTTCCCGAGTCTATTAGTTCTATTTACCTCAATAGCATACCGGTCCCCGCGGCAAAGTACCTACTTCCTAGCACTAGCAGGTCGGGCGTATGCACGTCTGTGTAAAGTTCAGATATATTACCCCTTAATCTGTACGACCACATGCGGTTTACTAACATGTAGCAGCTAGTTGAAAGAGACAGGGCGATAGGGCGATTCTGAACCGATTAGAAGTCAAGCACATAGTGATATGATGCATGATGCGTGCGGTTTGAGAATTTTCATATTACCTAGCAATAGACCAAAAAGTTTTTATTTCCCTTTTAACAGCTGAATCTCGAAATTAACTAAAAGATGACTTAGCAATATTGTTATCTGTAGTCTGTTTGGGTGTCGCTCTTATTCGAATTTCAAACTTAAATTTATTTCTTTAGATCTCAAGTATCGTATATTCGTGAGTAATTTGACTGAAGGATGCTTAAGCCATCGTGACGGGTATCTATTTATCTGAATGTCTTCACAGAGTTATCTTTCTGGACCTAGAGCTATTATTTACTCTATTCACCTAGCAGTTAATATGTCAGAGTAGTATATGTCCACTTAACTGTTAGTAACGGAATGTCTTATTATATTAGTTGCCGATAACAACATTCTCGTCTCTATGATTATTATATGAGATGAAATGACAATTCTTTTGTGTCAATAATGGAGTGAATCGGAGCCTCATTGACCTGATATCACAAACTTGTTAGAGACGCTACAGTAACGCTATTCCCATTGAGAGTACCACTTAGGTAGTACGCATCAGTGTGGTTTGATATTTGATACAGTCATTATAGCAGAATCATTATCATGATATGGGTAATTATACAATTATTGTAAACTATGTGGTATTTATTAATTGGCTCTTGTTGTAAATCTATTTATATAATTAATTAAAATGTAATTGGGTATTTTGTAGGTTATGCAAATTTCTTTAAGATTTCTATTTTCTATGATAGCATTTTTTTTCCAATCTATATATTAATGAGCCCTTCTTCAAAAAACTTTATTGTTGTATTTGTGCTACTATCCTCCGCACATACCTACTGATACTCTTTGTTATCAGTTTGTTGTAAGCCTGGATGAGATCGCTTTTAGCGATAAGGCCGCCCATTGTGCCACCTATCTGTTTTATTTATTTTTGTATGATTACTTTTGATGTTATGGTGTACAATAAAGTAATATTCTATCAGTATGTGCGAAGTTGCGTCAACTAATATAGCGAGAGTTTGACTGACTTTTTTCCTGATGTTTAGTGTTGATTCGTATGGAAATGAAACATGCTAGTCATTCTACTAGAATTTTCTCAATTTATCCACCTCTCATAATCCTGTTTCCATCCTACACTTACATTTCGTTTAAGCACTCCACACCTCGTGAAGTCCGTTATTCTCAGTCTGTACATGAGGCCCGTGGGGTCTTCTGCCTCGGGCCGGATCTGGCAGATGGGGTCTACCAAGGGGTCCGTTGCGCGGTCGTCTGCGAACAACGGCGCTCCCCGGAAACCCTCGGGCTTCCTAAGGAGAGCTGTCACTGAATCACGCAGCCCGGAGCCCGTACTTGCGAATGTGCATTGTATGTCCGTCACTGGAATTAAGGTTTTCACATATAAAATGATTATGTTACTTGTTTATCATGTTATTTATACGAACTTTGCCCGCATATTTGTCATAAAGAATTTTCGCTTAAAAACTCACTGTGTCTGCCGCTGTGGCATTGACAAACACAGATTTTTGGGGGACCATGTTGCCCGTGTATTCATTGCTGTGTCCCGGTAGAAGGGGTGATGGTGAAATTACAAGCGCATGAGACGTTACATCCCCGTCTCAACGTAATGGGCGCAACACGATATGATTTGGTTTCTCTCGTACCAGTACGAGAGGGCCGGAGTCGTATCGCTGTCTATGGGCTGTCAAGTTGGTTCCGTAACATTAGTCACACAAAAAACAAGAACTAACATGACCGGTTGCTTACCGTCATAATCCTGTGATACTGCAGTTCCGACCTGCAACAATGAGAACACGTTTGAAGGAAGGATGCACAGCCAACCAAAGCAATTAGCATTCGGTGAATTAAACCTGTGTTCATTGTTAACTACAGCCATTTCCTTAAATTCTCTATTATTGGCCTGTTATCTTAAATACTTACGGCGGAAATCTTCCGAGCAAAAGTAAGATTTTGTAATTCAGAGTATAACACAACCATTAGTCAAACGGAACCTGTAATTTGTGAAGGCCCTTTACGGTTGATATGGATGTTGATATTACATTTTAAAAGCTGTTTCAGGACTTTTAATCACTCTACTTTGCGCAAATGTCAAATGTTTAATCACTCATTTATATTTTGTTCTTCTTTGTGTCATATCATGCTCCTTTGTTCACTGGCCTCATAGCTCAGTAGGTAGTAGCTCTGCCTTCTTTGCTGTTGGTCGTAGGTTGATTCCCAATCAGGACAAGACTTTGTGTGACGAACATAAATGTTTGTTCTGTGTTAATATGTATCACTCGTATGTATTTACAATAAAAGTACTATACAAGTATTCTATTGGTTAACTATAATATTTCCCTTATAGTATAAGCTATATTTAGTTTGGGGCTACATGGCGCTGTGTGAATCCATGAATATATATTTATCTACATTGTCCCGTGTATTAAAACTATTTTCGCTAAAAAATTTTGAGTGTTCCACTTATGAAAAACAGGAAAATATAAATTATTAAGTAACTCTTGGCCAAAAAGTAGCCAACGAAAATTACAATAGACAGAAATTGTTTGTTTAATCTCCCGGGAATTTGTTTCCCGGGAACTCTCCATTATGTTTTGTAAGTATACGAAGTGATTTATTTCTTATTTGCGTCCATTAAATAAACTTATATTTTCTTTACTTGGCCTGTATATCTAGGTCGTGGACGGGTTGACAATTTGAAAGCATGATAATAATTCCTGTTATTAGGAGCTAATTGCTACTGTGCGGGGCAGATAATATAATAGGTACATCAAAATGATATGCCTCGGTATCAAGTATGACCTTGTCTTTGCATCTTATATCAATTCTGATTCTTAATGTGATAATGTTATCTTATCGTTGTCAAGGTTACCCATATCAACTCTAACAACCAACTCAAACCGCATACGCAAATCTACTTGCACATTGTACTATGGCTAAATTCCGCTGGCCATTTTAGCCTAAGAATACTAGGGGTTCTGTACCGTCAATAGTATTTTAACAGGATACAAGATTACGGTTATAATGAAGATTTATTTAGAAAGATTATTATGGATATAGTAACTTGGTAATAGTATAAAAAATTGAAAAATGGGCGAGGTTCAGGATAAGCTTTATGAAGTTTTTTCAGTCAAAATTATTATTCTGGAGACAAGTCGCCACTAGCTGATCTATGTATATATTAATGCCGATTAACAGGACTGTTTCGAGTCTGTCTACTAATGCACTGACGGAAACATCTGACGTTAGTACCTACCTACCTAACACGCGCTGGGGTGTACATTTCTACCATATGACTAATTTGGTTGTACAGTATTATTTACTCTGAAGACAAATATAGTAGTGGTAGGTTGCTGACACTTAGGATTATTACCAGCGATAGAAATATAGTAATCAAAAGTTTATTCGGAGAGAGCAAGCCGGTTGGAGTGGAGTAGGGGACCAGGTTACTTAGATCTAATCGAGTAAAGTAAAATGATTTATGGCCCCGAAGCAATGAGCTTAAAATAGCGTGCTAAAGCGAAATATCCAATAAAAAGTGACATTATTTAATCTGTGGTATCGGTACTGATATGGACAGAGATTTGGTATAGAGAAATACAGTTCGGACCCGATTTCTTCTTCATCTGATAATTTGTTACTGAAAACCAGAGTATTTATAGCGGAGATGTTCTACAACTGTTGACGTAATCTGATAAAGTTTATGAATGTTCTTATATTTGTTTATTTTTCAGAAGCGAGTGATAAACCCGGCCTCGAAGTAATGCTACACAAGTACAATTATATTTTAAGTTAATGCTGTAAGGATCTCATAGGCAAACATAATAGTCACGTAGGAATGGTTATATTACTACACTTATCCATAAATCATAAGATATGCTTACTTTGTGAAATACAAATAAGAAGTAGCTAACCAGAAGATATAACTATTTTGAACAAATAACAATGTAATAATATTTTACACATGTGTAAGGAAGGTATCTACTTATTAAGAGAATAATATATACATTTTAACCTAAATCCTTGATGTAGTAGTCCTAAATTATACGCACTTATGTAGTACTAAAATTACTAAATTTTGGTTTAGCATATCTGTATTACAATCATACTTTATTACTCTTAGTTGTTATAGGGATTTTAATGATAGTAAATGATAAACAGGCTTTGTCAGATTCAGATGTACACACCGAAGATTCATATCATGGATTGTATGAAGAAGCCATATGGTATAGACTGGGCTCACAGCCTAGTTGGTAGTAGCCTTCGGGATAAACATAGAATTTTGTTCTGTTCTGTATTATATGTATGTAACTAAAAAAAATACTTAATCTATAAGTATTGTATCAATAATCTGGTTCCCATAGAACAAGCTATGCTTAAGATGCGGCTAGATGGTGGTGGTGGCCGCGATATGTCCACGAGTATTAATATTATATTTTGTATTCCGTGAAATGTTTAGCTGGGTACGGCTTATGGTTCAAAAGATACAACCCTTTAAGGACAATTTTTTAGATAATAATAATAGATACACTATGCTCACATCCTCACACCCAAAGGTATCGAGGGTATAAGGGTATATATATGGTCGGTTAGGGTTGGAATAAGGTTGGTATAAGGGTATATATATGGTCCCCCCCGCGGGTTCCCGCCTTGTCGGGGCGGGGGGGCTTAGTAACCGTGGTTGGGCTGCCCACGGTGAAGCCAAGAGGAACCCGGGAGGGGCTGCTCCTTTAGGCTTTCCCTCCAAGCCGACTAGGAGCGGCCACAGTAGGTGGCGGTGCCTTATGGGGGGCACCGCAACTGAGGCGGGCTGCGGTGCTGTATGGGCAGCACCGCAGCTGAAGGTTAGGGGCCGCGGCGGGAGAGGAGTGCCGGTATTACGGTGCGCCGCTCTCCCTACCTTCCGCGGCCACGGCGGGGTCGCCACCGCTGGATGGCGGACGCGGTGGGGCCGCAGGGGAAGAGGAGTGTCGGTATGGCGAGGCGCCGCTCTCCCTATCCTCTGCGGCCGTAGTGGCAGGCGACGGGGCCACATATCTGACCCGTCGCATGGGGACCTAGGGCGTTTAGATACGGGGTCATCTAACGCCCTTTCGCTGGCCAGGTTCCCGAGGTGGTTGCGACACGCTATGTGTTCTGGCGTGTCGCTAACTAAGGCGTGGCACTCGGTGCCAAAAAGAGAGGGGTCCGGAGACGGACAGCCGTGGCGGGTTCGCGGATGTGTGTGTTAACGTTCCCGTGTTCCCGCCACTAAGCGGCAGAGGAGGACACCGTGGGGTTTTAGTGGGTCTAGTCCCACATAACCGCTCTGTCTCCCCGTGGCAGGGCGGTATGCGAGTGCATTTCCCCACGAAAAAAAAAAAAAAAAAAAAAAGGGTATATATATGGTCGGTTAGGTAATATATATGGTCGGTTAGGGTTGGAACATACGTACACTTAACAAATAAGACTATCTAAAACATGAAAACTGATTGTAATTTGACATATCTGTGCATGTAATGTGCCTGGGGAGTTCCTGTGACACGTTATATACTCACGAATATGTGTACATATATGTGTACATGTATGTGTAAAATTTGACGTGTCCAAATGATACTTGAGATCAAAAGGAATAAATGACTTTGACTTTGACTTTGCCTTGACTTGCTACCTTTCATCCTAAATAAATAAGTGAATATTTTGAAGTCCCGTCTGTTAGTTCCTATCTTCTCAAATCAAGGGCTAGTATATTAAATATTATAATATCTGTGGCGCGAGTAAGCTCTTGGCGTAGCTAGTGAATAATATAATTTACCTACTTCTTCAAATAAGCACAATACCAAGAGTAATGGCCATACTACTGACGTTATGGGCATGGATAATCTCGATATCAAAATAATGCATAATTCGCTATTACTCCGACCACAGACTGGTCAATGGTCACTATAATTCCATCAAAACAACTCTGTTATTTGGATACGACTTTTAATATTTTACGTGATAGATACAAAATGGTTAGAGTTCTCAAGATTTTCTTTAACATTAAATGTAGAGCACATTAGCCAGAAAGATTGACCCAAATGTTTATTATGAGCAATAAAAAAATATTAGCGACAATTAAGATTAAAATGAAAGTTAAGTGTTCTGTAAATTTGTGGCCTTGGTATGAGTGTGCTTGTGGTTTGAATGGATTAAGTGAACCATACCACATGATTAGTTACGCGGACGTGAGGCCGCCTAACGCCGTTGTGAGGAGATTGAGAGATCACCATGCTCTGCTGCACTATAGCGTTAAGATCTTAATAGCATTATCTATGGCCTATGGACACGTTTAGACATGGGGCCCTCTTTCACGATTGATATATCTATACAAATAAATAAAATTGAAGTGTCTGTTTGCAATGTCGAAATAAAAGCTTTTTACGTAATCGAAAGGCAGCTGAATATACGCGTACGTATTTGGCAGTATATACGGTAGTTATAAATAAAAAACATCAAAAATGTCTTGTCTGTCTGACTGTTTGTTCCGGTAAATCTCCGAAATGGCTGTACCGATTTTGATAGGACTTTCACTGACAGATAGCTAGCTGATGTCATAAGGAGTAACGTAGGCTAGTTTTATTTTAGAAGTCGATGAGTCGCGGGGAACAGTTAGTTGTAATTATATTTTCACTAAGTGTAAACTATCCGGTCCATATTTATCCATCCACTCCTTCCATTTTGTTAATCAGTATCGTGTCATAATTAGCTGGTATATTACAGGTGAATCTCAAATAAAATAAGCAAAAGCTAATGAAATAAAATAATAAAGTAAATCTCTATACGAATATCTCGAATGAGTTTTGACCTCAAGCGTTATTTCTAATTGTGCATTTCCTCCCGTTGTTAACTAAATCCTATCCCAGTCAGCTCACTTGAAGTACCTGGCTAGGATTCAGGGTTATGATCTACTCTTTAGCGTCTCCTTTTAACATAAGTGTGTCCGTGGCTCTCATTTTTTATGAGGCTGTGGTTATGGCAACATTCTACCGCTCACAAGGCCATTATCGGTGTTTTAAATAGATTGTTGTTCTACAATCATACAAAGATTCTCACGTTTTATTTTCAACTAACTGCGCCCCACAGATTATTCGCAGATAAGCTACATTTTATTCCGACAATAAAATGTAGCGAATCCCGGATCCCGTCATAACCAAATCATCTAAATTCGTTCAGCCGGAAGGACTGAAGGAGTATAAAAAAATATGCATACACACAAACTTTCGTACTCATAATATCACGAGACAAGGCTTCAAGCTCTATTTTTTGTAATATTTTAAGAAACAAGTAAGTTTTGTAACAAATTTTCATACCTTACGTCAAACATTCTCGAACAACATTTTACAACTATGTTACAAGGAAAACATGTGTCTTACTTTACTAAAGTTCATTCATGTTTTCTATTTACACACATTGAAAGTAGGTTAATCAATTCATACAAAACACAACTTGTGCCATTGAACTTTGCGCAGAATACAATAGATACATAAACAAAATGTACCTACATTTGCTGCTCTATCTATCTTTTTACTATCGAGTAAATCGAAATACCGTATTGTGTGCTATTATTTCTGCCTTAGGCCTTTTAACAGTGCTGTAATCAGGATTTATGGGGCTATATGGATAACAGGTTATATAAGGTCAATAGGTACTAATAAACTCTTTAACCCATATATCTGGCTGCTTTCCAAACTGTTATTGCTTAGCCAAACTTTATAACAATTATTAAAAAATATAATCGCATTATTGTCTGACTGTCGGACTTATTTTATTGAAGGGCAGTTAGTTGGAAAGTTAATTGTTAGCTATTTGTGAGGAAACGATAGTAGCTATGATCATCATCTCGTTAGTCACGTCTACGTTACTATGATAACCGACACGGAGAAAAGTGCGGCTTTGCTTTCATTTGGGAGTAAGGGCACGAGTTTATGTATCCAATCCAGAAGAATCCTAGACAACTTTAATTTTGTGTAAAATTGTATGTATAAAAATACAGTTAACTTTGCTTTCCTTGCTTCGGCCCTGATTTTTATATTAAATAAGTCCGTTGGAATTGTTTTAGATCGAGCGTTGCCCGGAACCATATCGGATGGTGTCGTATAAATTGGAGCTGAGCGCTTGTATGCAAATTATTCTTAAACTGTTGAATGGCGTTTTTTATAAAACGCTTTGCTCTGATTATAAGGCGTGAAGTCTTGCCGGTAGTATTGGTAATGAGAACGTAAGTAGATACCTATTTTTTAAGATTGTATTAGTTTACTACATTTAAATTGCTCTAAAATAATGTATACTCAGTTTTTTTCTTTATAAAAGGTCGTTATAATTATTTCTTCTTTGAAATCATCTTTTTGGCTTGTTTCCGATTGAACCATTAATTCTAAAAAAATCTAAATTTCGAAATGTACGTTTTACAAAGTAAAACATTTTACGTACAAAACTTACCAAAAATATGTAAATATATTGGGTGTGTGAATATGACTCCGCCCCTTTTTGTCAAAATAAAACACATTTGTTCGCTTACAAAATTAAAAAAAAAAATTATTGAAAGTATGCTCCATCTGCAGCTACCTTCGCCCATCGTTCAGGTAGTTTTCGTATTCCTTGCTGGAAGAAGTCCTGGTCTTTTGAGCTTATCCAGTTGTCAATCCAAATTTTGATACTTTCACATGAAGTAAACTTTTCTCCAGTAAGGTCTGTCTGCATCGTCCGGAATAGGTGGTAATCCGAAGGAGCTATGTCTGGTGAATATGGCGGGTGGGGTAACACTTCCCAGTCCTGTCCCTCTAAATATCTTTTTACGACTTCTGCGGTATGCGGTTTGGCATTGTCATGCTGAAGAACTAATTTGTTATGTCTATTCACCCATTCTGGTCGTTTTTCTTCTATGGCTCGCTTCAAACGCATTAGTTGTCGTCGGTAAACTTCTCCATTAATAGTTTCAGAGGGTTTGAGCAACTCATAATATACAATACCTTTCTGATCCCACCAAATACAGAGCATGACCTTGGCACAGTGAATATTTATTTTTGGCTGTGATGGGCCTGGTTCGCCTGGTTTCACCCAAGCTTTTTTGCGTTTAGGATTTTCGTAGTGTATCCATTTTTCGTCTCCTGTGACTATCCGATGCAAAAATCCTTTTCTTTGCTGTCTTTGAAGCAGCATTTCACAAATGGTTTTCCGGCGTTCCATGTCTCTTTCTTTTAAATCATGTGGAACCCAGTAACCGGCTTTTTGAATCATTCCCATCATTTGTAAACGCTTTGCAACAGTTGAACGATCAACATTTAATGCTGCAGCTAATTCTGATTGAGTTTGGCAAGAATCTTCCGCCAATAATGCTTCCAATTCAGCATCTTCAAATTTTTTTGGTGGTTTTCCATGTTCTTTATCCTCAGTACTAAAATCGTTATTTTGAAATCGTCGAAACCATTCCTTGCAAGTTGTATTAGACGGAGCATGCTCACCATAAATCTCCACAAGCAAACGATAAGTTTCCGCTGCAGTTTTCTTCGCAATAAAATAATGTAATAACACTTCCCGCAAATGACGTTTATTTGGAATAAAAACCGACATTTTCGAAAAGGTGAAAACAATTGTTGCTTACACTTCAACCAAATATCATAAAATGCGTTAGATAGCTGACATTCAGTACTATCGAATACAAGTATGGTCATTTATTAGTACACGTAAACAATACTAAAAACGACATCTGTTGAGAAAGGGCGGAGTCATATTCACACACCCAATATAATATATGCGTACCGCGGTGTTACCTGCGGTATTCCGGGATCAAAAGTAGCCTATGTGTGTTAATCCAGGATATAAGCTATCCTGGCACTAAATTCCATCCAAATCCGTTGACCCGTTTCAGCGTAAAGGAGTACACACACATAAACTCACGCTCAGACACACATACAAACTTTCGCCTTTAAATTATATTACAAAATACAAAGAAATGAATAGATACATATGAAGATGTTTTGTAGGTGGTAGATTGTAATGGTGAGTCATTATTTTAAACGTTTCTCTAAGGTGACCATGTAGTCGCTTTTCCTCCAGTAAGGCGCAATACAGCCTGTTTTTTCATATGGCTTGAAGTGAATGTATGTGATATCTTAGTGGATTTCTTTTGAACACCTTCGACTATTTTCATACTTTTTTGGAAATAAAGGCTCCTTAATTGATTAATGTTGTCGTAGGAGTATATTCATCACCGCTATCGTAGCGGCCTTCTAGTAAATTTTTAGTAAATTCGTTTTTTAACGGAGGTGTATCAATTAAATGTGGATTAATCACACTTTCTATATTCTTTGTTGGTTGAGATTCGTAACAATATTCATTGAATAAAATAATGTTTTTTTGACTTTGTGTTTTAAGTACGATCAAACAAACGGAGACTTCTCGTTTCTCAGTGTAGTCTACAGAAAACGTTTGTTCGTTTATTTTGTTTGGTTTGGACACGACGTTAATTTAGCAATTTGACTCACTACTACCGTCTCACGCCTTATCGGGTTCCCAGGAGATGGGTAATTACAATATAAAAGTAATTGTTGCATCCAGGAAGTTATAACATTAGAGATAAAAGAACTATTTATTAACGCTACCTGGGGAAAACTATTTTCAACATGAGATTGTTATTTTCCAAGACACTTTCCAGATCTTCTCTTTAGATACCTTTTGATGGTGCCGTAGTTGCATCATGTTTGCAAAGCAAGGGATTTTGGGTTCGATTTCTGGCCGAGGCAAGCATTTGGGCAGTGTGATTTTTTTTCGTGTTAGTGGTCAACTCTGGTGTCGGAATTTTCCAAGTCTCCCGAAGTCATTTGACATAACTTGGAAACTAGTACAGCCGGAATTGATAAGTAAACGTCTAATACCCGTAAACGGTTACACATCCAACTACTGATGGGACGGAAAGACGATAAACTACGATTATCTGTAAAAAATATCAAGACAAGCTTCGTAATAAGCGCTTCTATATTTTTAAAATAAGTATATCATTCAATAAAAATAAGTGACGTTTCCGATATTTTTAAATTATTCAATAGAAATAAAGATTTTTGATTTTGACTTTAAAACCAAAACATTATTATATACAATATAAAATATATTTATATCGTATTTTTGTTTTTGAATTAATACTTGTCTGTGCTATTTATATTTATCACTTTCACGCCATACTACTGAATTATTTTTTAACAAAGAACAAAGAAATCCTCATCAATATTATAACTCTAACTCTTTGCCCTCGCAACGAGGGAGCCATACCGACTAAATACACAACAAAGTTCTTCCACGGCGTTTTAGTTGCCGGAGTAAAACGGAAAACACTATCGAACTCTTCCATAACCCATCCATCAAATATGCTAGCTTATTTAATCCCAATCAATTAAAATGTATCTAACAAAAGATATTTAACAATGACAATGAGGAAAATAGGATTCATATTGACGAATAGTGTTGTTTATAATGCATGGACTTCTCATCACTCTCGTATAACAGCATAACATAATATAATTATGGATATGAAGCATAAGACACGGTCAAGTAAGTAATAGTCTATGCAACTTTTTATTGACAGTTGGTAGATATTATTACGCAGTTAGGTTTGTTATATGAGCTTTCTAAGATTTTTTATCACAGGAACTATTCTATAGTATAGAAGTATAGAAATAAAGGAGTATAGAAAGAATTATTTTGTGCCTAATTGATTTCATTTCATATCACTGTCAAATGAAATACTCTATATAACTTCATGCCTTTTCCCCCGGAAAGTTAGGTAAATAACTGATTTACATTGGGATTACATTATTATTATTACTTTTATTTCTTTTAAAAATACATGCATTTATTGTTTCTATGAATTTGATTAGTAATATTTTTGTGAATTTTCTGTACATGTGTATATTTTGACGTAGAACCGGCATCGGGAGGGGAGTAATTAGCGTCTGTTTTACAGGAGAAATTTGCAAATTTAATTAATTGACTAAAAATATACTTAGTGCTGTTTTCACGGTCTCGTTACTAAGATTGAATATGTAAACTTGTATCACTACTCCGCCATTCGTGACAGCTAGAGATCATGAGCAGCGCATACGTAAAAATAACATGATTTTTTCAAATATCTGCATTTCTTTTCTAGTTTACAAATTCGTATCACACTCATTGTTCGATTCCGGGATGAAGGAAGTATTATTTTAAAGAATGTTGGGTTCTTTCAGTCTAGAAAATAACAACCACGACAATGAGCCAGAATCATAAACTAGCCTTCGGTACTGTCAGTATGAACAGTTTTCAATAAGTAGACGTTATATTAAAGCAACTGGTTGGGCCTCCAAAAAAAAAGAGATATGTTTTTTTTTATTTTGTTCATATTTAATCGTTACGAACATATAACATCTGCCACCGTGTATTACTAGGAGCCAATCCCGGCATTTATCTACGTTTGACATGATTCGATGATAGAGTTCCATATCAAAATCTTTTTGTATGTAACGGAATCATACGCAGAGTTGACTATAAATCCCCCAGAGATAGTCATTAAAAATTGGGTCGAAACAATAAATGGAAAGGAAGATTCGAAAGTGTATTTATCTGTAATCAGCAATCTTAGATCGCATTTCTCGTGAACTTGATAGACCGGTGATTAACGAAAGGTTGATGAAGTCATTACACGCATTTAATTCGGATCGCATCTCTGTTTCGGCTGTGTTGCAAGTTTAAAGTAGGTGATTTACCTTTGATGTAATTTTATAATAACATACTTGAAGTTTGTAATAGTCAGTATGCATTGGAACTGATTTCATTTAAATAAAGTTATTAGTTTTACAATCTTTATCACACAGTTGCGTCCGTATCAGTTCAATAATATACAATTTTAATTTATATAATCTTTGAATATAATATTAATCATATTAAAGTTTACATGAAAAAAAAAAAACTGTCAGAACAATCAAGTTCCCACTTAAAAAGATTTTTATGGAAGTTAATTTTGTGAAAACATATTGTACATTAAACATAAGAAATCGGTAAAATGTCTTGTAAGTAGTTATAGATAGTAAAGATCAAAACCCTTCATAGCATGCGGAAAGAAATGAATTCCTAGTTTAAGATTCTTTTGGTCTTCGTAGATAATTTTTGAAATTAGATTATGAATGCAATGTGAATTTTTAAACTCAAAAAAAAATATTATCATGAAGCGTAAAAGATCAGCGTACCAGACCATACTTTTCACCAAAAAAAATACGGTTATCCGATTGGAATTTTAGGTCAAAGCCCTTCTATGAAACTCACACCAAAAACTTTAATGTAAAGCAACAAAAACTAGTTTTTATAGAATAATTGTCACCTTTTTTGGCCTGTTGCAAATCACCGTAGACTCAGTCGATGACTTTTGATTTTTTGCCCGCATTAGCAGATTCTCTCTAGCGAGAAATTCAATTTTTTAAATGGTTTCAATCACGTATCACAATGGCTAGTCGAACTTGCTCTCACAATTTGAGTAACTTACGTACTCTATAGATACTTTGACCAATACGGATTTTTATCTGGGTTAATCGTCGTAGAAGCCGGGTAAAATGACCCCTGTAAGCAATATAGATCTGATTTAGTTATCTACAACTTGCAATAATGATTTCATACATGTAGATCGAATTAGTACTTAGCTCTAGTAAGTAAAATGATGACAATGGTATTACGGGCTGACGGACTAACAATCACGTGTAAGACGGGAGCCCTTTTTAAATTAATTTGAATGGAACTGAAACTTAAATTGAAGAAGTCGTTTGACTAGGTTTTAATTTTACTCACAGCCAAGTGTAAAATTAATGAGAAAATTATGTGTTCAAATCTAACTAGTCCATACTTTGACGACTGCGCGGGTGCAGCTGAAGCTTTTTCAACTTCCGAGATATGGAAAAACTTAAGGACGAAGACAAATTAAAAAATAAGAACACTATACTGTAAAAATCTTGTGAAGAGACATTCGCATTTGTAATATTAGTTACTTTTTATTTTTGTGTAAATACGTACATACATAGTAATACTTAGACACAAGAAAACATCGATGATTGACAATAAAATAACGTTTTTGTTTGTCCTGAGTGAGAATCTCACGACCTACAGCGCAGAAAGCAGAGCTGTGAAGTCAGTCAGAAGTACTATACATCTCTTTCCACAAACTAAAAATAAACTCTACCATACTAACATATTTTCATTTACAATCATATCTGGCTATTGTGATTTCGAAAGTTCAAGAGTATAATTATGAATATACATACATATTTGCTATGCTTAAACTGCAAATCTCCGAAGGCATGCATACTGCCTGCCTCCTATTATTATATGGGTTAGGCGACGCAGATGTTTTATTACTAGTGCCACTATAATCGTAAGCTGTATCATCACAACTTGCATTACAGCAAGTAAACCGGTTGTAGTCTTCTAATCTCGTTTGACACTTATCCTCTGCCATGTGAAAGATGATAAACCATGGGAATCCCAAGCTGCGAGCAGTATTTTTAGTCGATAACTTCGATCTATGTACTGTTATGGTAGTAACAACAATTGCTAATGAAACATTTTGTATACATGATTACAATTTTGAATGAAACTAATGTCAAGCCAAAATTAACCGACAGGTAGGTATTTTCTGACAAGTAAACGAATTTGCTTTTGTGATTATAACGAATCGGTAGCGATTTATTAATTGGTAACCTCCATTTTTGTTTTTAGTTTGTTAAATTATTCTTCTATGTAATTTCTGTTATCTTTGTGGTTTACAATAAAGTGATATATATCGGTCTATCTATATATATAACATGAATAAATAGTGTCGCTTGTTCCTTAGTAGGGGTAATCAACAGTAGTCTAACCTCATGTAACTAGTGGTTCACAGCGAACTAAAAGCTCGCGACCTACCATCATTTTGGAAGATTTTGGAGCCATTTCTAAACTTTTCTAGACCTCAATTTCTATAGGTACTTACCCGAACTAGATGTTTGTTATTAAAATGTACTCATTATTCTCAAATAATGAGGACATTTTCGAATAATGTTAACTGATTTTAACAGGTTAGCGCTTATCAAATTAAAGCACTATCCATTTAAAATTTTGGGTAATAAAACTCAAACAGTTTCCGTAATAAATTCACCTACTATTACGGTTTAAAAGTAAAAAGTTAAACAAGTTACGTTAATTAGTTCGATGTTTAAGTATCCAATGATGTTGCCTCTAATGTTCCCTCTGCTGGGACATCGACCTACTCTTGATAATTGAGAGCGAATGGGCTTTGATCTACCACGGGAGCCGTATCCGGATTGGTAGATGTTAAATCACGGTGTTTTCCTTCATCGTTTCGAGAACATAATTTTTTGTCAATCTCAAAATCTCATATTCCAGTGCGTGAGTTTGAACCAGTGGCCTTCAGACTTTTCTTATCGGTTGTGTAATAAATATATACCAAATACAACGTTGTATTGGAACTTCCCCAGAAGTTTTTCATTCTGGTATTTTCAGTAAATTTGTATTACAATATTTGTATAACTCAAAATTATCTTTCTTGAAGTTTTTGCATAATTGATTGCATAATAACTCTCTCTCAAGTTAATTGGACGTTTTTCATTATGTATATCCCTGTCAAAACCCTCCATTTCAAAAAACTACCCAACTAATGCAGTATTTGGCAATCGATCTATTTATCTTCATGTATTTATTTAGAAAAAGTGACGTTTCTAATATTGTTTTAAGAATTCATCAGGAATAAAGTAGACTTTATCTACTAAGAGTTTGGTAAAATCGGAAAAAAACGAGTTTGACGTTTTAATGACTCAAAACGGATGCTTCGCTTTAATAAAGTTTGTTCATAAGAGATGTTTCTTATCCATGTTTCATGTTTGATGAAAATCGGTGTAACCGTTTCTAACATCCGTTCTAATAAATATTTGTTAAGGAATTCCAGTGAATAATTTAATTAGATATCGAATTTCTATTATAATGACTGCATAATGATGAACTGGAGCAGAGAGGGGGATAAACAAGACAGGGAAGCCATTTTTTTAATTGTTAATTTTATTGTTTATATAAAGATTATTATATTACCTTAATCATAAACTACGGTAGTTTCAGGAACATAAAATAGCTAAGTGCCAATTAGATATTATACTTTTACTTAGATGAGTTATCGTGTGTGTAAGTTATGAAATAAAAACGTACCAGTAAAAGCAACAGCAGAGCATGGCCGCCTGCCGTCATGCTTGCGGTCTGCCACACTCGAGCGCGGAGGCAACCGTTAATGCTATCTGCCCCGATTACCTTACTGATGCTGCTTATAGAAAAAACCTTATTATGCTTAAATGGTTACTGACTATCAGAGCAAATAAATAAATAAACAAACACAACCGCTTCCGAAGTCTTTTCACGAGCACTGTGTCAAAAACGCAACATTGGATGTAACTCCGGCGTTTACCGCAAAGTGGTGCGGCTAAGAACTGAGAAGTCGCGTGGTCGCGTGGTGTGCCTGCGAGCTGTAGAGACAGAACTGCAGCCGGCGCGCGAACCGACCGCGATCGATGATGGTGGAACAGTTAGCCATCGTCAATGGGGAGGGCACCACCTGCTCAGTACTTTATCGTTCTCACGACACGATCACCGATTCGCGATTCGACAATCTCGTGATCTACATAGTTGATTGGCGTCGGATTAGGGGAAGAATTGGGCTCCGTCATTAGAGCTCGGCGGCGACTTGATTATTTACACCGTGACATTTGCACGGAAAATTGGGTCTGATTGAGTGGCATTTCTGTGCTCTCTCGATCAGGTCAGCGATGTTATGTTTGGGTCGCAATTTCTCTCAATGTCTGCGTACTTCAACCCAGGACGCGATGGTCAGATAAGATAACTAAATAGCTTTATTTCTGATCGAGACCGCCGCCGTTGATATGCTTCGGAATTAAACCGCTATAGAAAGTCAATCATCGTTACAGATGATTACTGATAACTTTTTAATTTATCTACATACCAAATTCTAAACTAATAAAACTGATAAATAAAATGGACTCTCATCAATTGCCGATAAACTGAAACATGTAAATATTAACGATACATCATGTTAAAAACAGCAGACAAATCTGTAAGACTTAAAGTTCATGTGATTGGATCAGGCAGCTAAACTAAATGTTTTCAAAATAGATGTGAAATTCATCTTTGAGATAGTGAATGTTATATTAACTGTGATATGCCATTATCGGTCAAAATAAAAGTAACAAATTTGTGGATAGTAACGGGTAATTATCATCATTGTTTGCAGTCTGTTAAGCGTTGTCAAGATATGATTGGAGATATGTTCAAGTGCTCTTTAATTCCATAATAACATGACTGGAACGTGTCGTGAAAAATCAGATGAATACTGTACGTATTGTTGTACTATTTTCTATGATGCAGGTGGATTTTGACAGGTGTCTGTTCCATCCACCGATGCGTGTCCGTGACCGAATCAGTCACGCCTCGACTTTGCTTCGAGCCTTGCCCAATTTGAATAGGTCGAGAAAATGAACCTAACTGTTCTTTCTGCGCAAGATAATTCAACGATTTAGTCAGTCACTCCCTAATGAATTGTTTCCCTTTTAGGTATGATGATGAATCATTCGAAATAATGTGAAACATGTTACTGGTTGTATTTACTGAGCTGCTTAGTACAAAGCCTGGGTAGAGAAACTATTTGATACAAAAGACATCAACGCGCATGCGATGCTTGTAAGAACGTCCATGTTACGGTGAAAAACCGGCATTTCTCTAACATTGGGGCATTTTTCCTTAAAGGAGTATAACAATTGGCTTGATGATAGACAAAACTTAAAATTAACAATGGAAATTAGTCGATGTTTTTGTTGTAAATATAATCTATGCAAATAAATGAAATTGATTTCTGTATGTAATGTCAAAATAACAGCTTTTTACTAAATGCATTTCTCTGTTTGTTTGTTCCGGCTAATCTCCGAAACAGTTAGAGCGATTTTGACGGGACTTTGGCTGATTTAAGAAAAAGAAAATATTTAGGGAACCGCGAAAAATAATCAATAACATCAGCTCTTAACCATCTCGGCCTATAACATATTTCACATTAAAAAACTAGCTTAGTGCGATTTAGACATGAATACCGAGTCCGTACCATCGAAGTTTAGTTTATTTGTTAGAATATCTGTCAATTTAGCACATATAATGTAAAAAGTTTAGATAGTTCTAGCAAGCCAGATAGATGTTGTAGGCATAGTAATAAAGTTTCCTTTGATTAAAAATTAAAACTGTCATTACACAAGTGGATGTTTATGAAACGAAAATATAACTATAAAGCGATGAAGAATACTAATAATACACCTGACGATGTATATAATGGTAGCAATGTTCTCACACAAAGCTTGCTCCGGCCAGGAATCGAACCCAGAACCTCTTACTTCGAAGATATGGTAGCTACACAATAAGATACAGGCACCAAATAAGATTGAGATATCAGTAATACGTAAAAATGTTGTGCAAGTTATGTAACGTTTGACAAAACCAAGTGATCGGTAATGTTCATATGGCCGAATAAATGAGTATGAGTATGCGTATACAGCCGTAAAAAAATGGGGGGATTTCCTAATAAATAACAAAAATACAATTTGTAGTATAAAACTAAAGGTGTTTAAATTTGTTTCCATTTGGTCGGCTTTTCTGAAGTAACACAAAGTAATGAAAGTGATACAGTGAATTTAGTTCAGTACACAGTCGATAACGTCCCCTATTTGAGTTTCACATTGTATTTTTATTGCCCGTAATAAATTTTATCATGTTCTCAGTATCGTCGGTTCGTGAAAGTAATATCCAAATAATAATGTATTACTGAGATAATGACTTTTTGAATAAAACAAGCATCGTTTTTCGTTCGATTTAACTCAGTCCTGCTACAAAAGTAAGTTCCTAATTATTTCAACATAATTTTTCAAATTACATAGATTCTGTAATAAAAATAGGCAATTAAACAATCACACCTGCAATAACATTTCTTGTATCGCAGGTTCTTGTATCGCAGGCAGACAAACAATCATTCAACACAATTATTCGTTCTAGGGCCGAATGCTGAAGGTGGAGGAAGTGTTTTGATAAAAAAAAAAAAAAAAAAACAAGTCAACAAATGATCGAATAATTTATATAAGTTTTAGTAATATTACAATGTACTCTTAGATTAAATATATTCAAAGGTCAGAGGTGAATTCAAATAGACCACGGTACTGTATCGCAAGCAATGACAAGCTTGTAGAACCGACAGGACACTACAAATGACATAAATTACGTGTCATTCACATTCAGGTGTCTTGCTTAAGTAGTTAACTGGTCCACATAGTTCATTGCACATTCATTCGTTTCTATTTACAGCACTAAAATGGCGACAATATATTAGAGACCAAGACAAAAGCCCCCTACTCAGATCTATAACCGCAACTTACGGCTTTTCCTATAATCTGTCAGTTAAATCGTCTACAAGTCTACTCAGTATATCCATCAATGGGTCAGACATTTCAAATACCAGCATAATTTGAAATACACCAAGGAAGTATATGATATTTTATGGTAATAGTGCGCAGGGATTTCAAAGTCAGCTTTGCGAGCGTATGCAACGACTGTCAGCCGATTGTTTGTACGGGAAGGGTAGACAGACTGGCTAACTTGATTGATCTACAGCCGTTTCTCAGTTATATATACTTAGATAGGTAGTCAATAACATAAATATATGTCTTGGACCATTATTATTAAAACACAGTTGGATTTTTTGGAGAGCTAATCACTACATAGTATAAAACAAAGTCGCTTTCTCTGTCCGTATGTCCCTTTGTACGCTTAAATCTTTGAAACTACGCAACGGATTTTGATGCAGTTTTTTTAATAGATAGAGTGATTCAAGACGAAGGTTTATATGTATCATAACATCCATTAAATAGTGGAGAAGTACTGTTATTTTTGAGGTTTCTAATGTGATGTCGTAAATAATTACATTTTTTCCGCTTACATTGCAAACGCAGGCTGAACCCTACGAGTTTTATCAAAATAATGTACTAAGTATTGTACACATTGAAAAGGTCTACAGAAAAGTCCGTGATGGTATATGTATATCTTTTATGGATATCCCACAATAACATTTTTTTGTCATTTACTTTGTACGACAAATAATGGCTAATTTTCGAAGCGATTTTAACCAATACAGGATTAATCCTTATCTAATTAAATACCTTAAATACATTGTTGATTTAATATAGATCTATATGGTCTTTTACAGCATATGATTTAAATGAATATTTTCGAAGATATTACATATTTAAAAATTGCGGGACGTAGCGTTTGCGGCGGTTCCGGCCGGCCGGGGGCGGCGGGCATTTAACGCGTGCGGGCCACGGGCAGTAATGAATAAATCAAAACATTCAAAACTACTGGATCGATTTTAATCATTTTTCCAGTTAATGACATAGGCTATATATTTATACCCGTGCGAAGCCGGAGCGGGCCGCTAGTTTTCCTATATTATAGGAAGTGACCAAATCCATAATTGATGTTTATTTGTTAACTGTCACCTCTTAAAATATTCAAAATAAGTCACCTTAATTTGTATATATCTTAATTTGTTCATAACCAAATATTTGAATGAAATAAGTGAATAAACCACTACATATGACAAAAATGACAGCTTTGGTGTTAATTGGTATCCTCCGCCCTTAACAACAGTAATACGACTTAGGTCCTCTCTGTACATAGTATGAGAAGACCCAAGTCGCACCCCGTTTCGCTCATTACCCGAGACGGGGATGTCAAGTCTCATGCTCATGTGATTTCACCGGCACCCACACCCTTCCATCGGAACACAGCAATGCGAGTTCACCACTGCTTAGCGGCAGATCACCAGGTCTGGAGGCAGTACTTCTCCGGGCGAACTTTGCATAAGTTCTATTGCTACTTTTTGTTGCTCCTTTAGCGCCACCACGTGTAGGAACCCTGAGGGTTACCTACGGACGTGAGCAACTGGACCACCCAAAATCTGATTTTTGATTTGTCGTAATCCTAAATTTACAATAGACACATTTTATTTTTTTATCACTAGTTCTACTTATATTGACTTTATATAAGTGAATGCTCATTATTTTCGAAATTACAATACTAAATGTACGTGAGTATTTAAAGGTTTTTCTGAGAGTAAAATACTTTGCATTACCTACCTTAATCTATAAGCAGACAAAAGTAAATAGGAATATCTCTATCTGCATAGCTAAAGAAGATTACGCGACATACATGGACCGCTGCTCGGCACGCGCGAGGTTCGCAATATCGTTTTTGCCGCCATTACCTCCGGATGAAGTGCATCGAATGCTATGATTGATGCGACAACCTTCCGCATGCTATTGTGACAGAACAAACGCGGATCACCACATATGCTCCAAAATCGAACACTACAATCAAGACTCCGTTATACAATCGCAAATCTATCAATGGAACTATGATAACCTGAACAGTTAGCATGAAGTGATAATGGAAATGGTGTTTTCATTTGTTTGTGGCACAGATAATATAGTTTTATATTATACAATATGGAAAACAGAAACCTTTGACTATCGCCAGTAATAAATTGTTAACTGTACATTTCCCAGGTATGGTAGCCGCGCTCTAGATCACGAATGTTTTGATTGATTTAATGACAATATTTATTGAAATCATGTGAATTAATGTGTTTCCGGTCAAACTCTCAAACGCGATTTCTTCGGCAAACCGCGCAAGTTGTTTGGATAACGGTCTGTTCACACGGCCATCTACCACGGATGACCGCCGCTCTTTTCGACCGGACAAATCGTAATTTCAGACTAGGTACTAAGAAATAGGACAAAAAGCAGAGGCCGGAACAAGCGGGCAACTGGTACAGCGAAAATTTGAATAATGACGGTGTAGCGGGTTGCTTTGTGCTTTCAACGCTACGGTGGCTGCGTCCACAGCCGGTGATGTCGTACGTTATACACGTGAAACTGTTATTGTTGCGTGGCTCGCGCTCGTCGCTCAATTAAGCTGTATGATGCAGCTTCTTAGATTTATTGCGGCTGTAGGTACATGTTATAAGCTGTTAAATGAATCTTATTACGGACTAGGTACTTAAGTTTACAGGGTTATTAGCCACTTACAGTGAGATCACCTTTGATTTAATTAAAAATAGTCACTTAGTTTAGGTTGTTCATATTATAGGTACTGAATTTTAAAATTCTAGTTTCTGAGCAATGCTCATTTAATTTACTGCGGACTTTATCAGCATCTAATGTTACTGCACGACCACTAGCTTACTCTCGACAAGTGAGAGTAAATAGGCTAAAAATAACCAAGACATAAGACAGATCCAATACGGATTGATATCCTGTAATAGATTTTTATCTACAATGTCCAATTCGGTTTAGTAGATGGTACATGGTTTCGAATTTTGAGTTCTAGAGCAAATAAAAAAATAGTATTTATGGACTTTTCAACGCGGCGCCTTCTAGCCCCAAACTAAGCATAGCTAAACCATTGGCAGCTTGGTAACTGATAGAATACGTATACTTATGTATATATATCTACTCTTTTTCGTAAATACATATGTAATTGTCGTCACACAACTGCTAGCATGGGTGGGAATCGAGCCACGACTTACACCAGACGATAGAGCTACTACGAACTGAGCTGTAAAGGCAGCCAATATCGGATTCCTCTCAATGTTTTCTTTCAACGTTAGAGAACGTGGTACCAATGGTGCAAATATTTTTTCAAATTAAATAGTCATTTATGTAGTTAGTAGAAGTGGATTGTTAGTGGAAAAGTTTACAGTTTACGAAAACAGTTTTCAAACTACTCTGCGCTATGCGAGCACGCGAGAGACCACTTGACTACAGTCTCGCGGCCTTCACATAAATGCATAATGACAGGAGTCCAGTAGCCCCCTTTCCGTTGTTTGTAGGTCTCGTCAGCCGGCGGGTATCAATGCACTCGCTAATTGTGTGGACGCGATGTGGAGCATGCGGGACATAATGCCAGGCTGCCTCATGGCTACCGTCCGCCCTGCTAAACCGAGCGACTGATGATATGCCCGTCTCCTCACGATGTTTTCCTCCGCTATTTTGAAATCTTGGTTTAGTGCATATTAGTTTTCAAGCTGTAAACTCTTTACTGTACTCACGTATGGATTTTAACATGACCTTTTTGGTGCTGGAACACTGCGCTCTGCTTTACACATAGGTACAAGTTAAGGGCGATCTTATACATTTTAATCAATCAACCATTTAATATATTTTGTTTGGTAATATAAACGGATATATCCGAAGAGCCATCTGATTTTAAGAGGTTACTGCCTTAAACTTCAGCAATAGGATTCGAGTCCTCCTTCTTTTTTTTTTAGACTATTTAGTTAAACATATTAAGCATGACTCTTGAAACACAATTCCTCAATATTTTCGATCACGATATGATGCTTAATTAATTAGAAAATTTTTAATGACACGGTTGCTTGTACTATATCGGCTATCGACTCCCCTGCCCGTTGATATGTAACAAATGCGTTGTAAAGTTTACATGCTCATTTCCACCGCAGCAATGCCATTATGTTAGCACGCACTGAATGTTGTAGGTTAAAAGCCTTAGTGACATTATTCACAATTAAGCGACTGTTAACTCGATCCAATAACGAGTACCTACGTTACTATCATTTATATCTACTTAATTTCAAAGTTTACCTATATAGTAAGCACCGCTTTAGGTATCAATATAAAAATAATTATAACGTGAATTTTTCAAGTATAGCTATTTGAAAATTATAGGTATTATATTAATAATCCGACATGTTTTTTTTATTCATCCTAAACAACCTCCTTTTAGGTTCATCCTAAACAAAAATATGGAACTTATAATTGCACAAAAACAGTTTACTGATTATAAAAGCAGCTTCTTAGTTAATACGTTACAATTAACAATATCGCAATTCGAAAAAAAATATTTTCTTTGTACCTTTAGAATCACTTACCTACCATTTCATACATACATACACACACTCACACAACTGTACCAACATACTACTGCCTAGCAAGTTGAAATGACAGCTGTCAAAGTGTATGTAAACGCCACTTGTCTGAAGTCATTGTACCTGAAAAGCATAAAAAGTACGAAATTCATATCTATTTCGTCACGTTCGTACCTACGTGGGAACAACCATACCGTTATCAAAGAAACTTAAAATTATATTTTCTTTTGAATGAAACCAGCTACTTTCACATGAAAGTCTGCATCTATACCGCTGGACTACCCTACTCTTCACAACTATCAAACTTAAAACCACATTATTATACTTCAATTCTCAATAGTATCAGTAACAATATTGACAGTCACACTATAATACGAAACAAGGAGTATTTTCGAATAAAATAGGTAAAGTTTTTTTCTACTTTATTTTATTATTATCTTTTGATTAATTCAGCTTTATAGCACCATTCAGCTTATTTCCTACCTTTAAAGAGGCCTTTGGTATTCTTGAAGCCAATTTCCAATCCTGTGAGAAAAGTAAACTTTGGCGTAATATTTAGATTAAAACTAGCTAACCTGACATATGTTTTCTTGTCTGCAAAAATCGTATAGAAAAAGATAGCGTCAGTTTTTCCCTAATTTTCTACGTTTCCCGTGGATTTCCCAAATGTTTTCTTTCATATGTGTCCTGACAATAACAAACACAACAAAATAAGCATTAGTCAAACAGATGCAGCCGTTCAGAAATGATGATAGATTAAAGAAAATTTTCTTTAACTATCAGCACTCGTGTGCGATGTGGCACCGACAAATTGTGTTCGCTATCGAAGGAACTTAAACAATAATGAAAACATAATATTTTATGATAACTTGAAGAGTAACTCTCGAATCCATTAATCACATTTTAGATCACAGTATTTTACGATACTTTTAGGCTTAATGTTTTATTTTGAAATATTTTAGTGCGCACAAAAAAGTTGAGTGCATCAATTTAAAATAAATTACTTGCATCTAACATTTTATTTTTCATGTTGGATACATAAAAATATCCAACATGAAAATAAAATGTTAGATTCTTTTTTGTTATACTTATTCATTTTCGACTTTTTCTATTTAAATAATGTTATGAACGCAAAGTTTTACAAACATAAAGTTATTATAATATATGTTTCTTATATATTAAATATACCTATTAAAATTCTGTAATTAGCGGAAAAACCTTTAAATGGTAAGCTTTAAATCTTTTTTTAACAAATAGTTAAGTATGGTTTTCAGTAAGAAATTAAAAATAATTATTATTGCTTTACTATTTAACATAAATACAATTTTCAAATTTAGTTATTGGTGTTTACATATACTAAATTATGTTAATTTATCTCAAGATCTATCAAAGATTTAGTTATTTCACCAGGAATTGGGAGTTAGCCTGCAGTTCAACTTTCTTAGGTTATTAAATCTAGTTTCGTAAAATTTGCCATGTATCATCTGGCAAGGTGACCGGCCATACGTAGTATCACATAAATGAGTTGGTTGACTTGTTTTGTACAATACAATTAATTGGTCTGTGAAGTGCGAATGTGTCGAAGCGAAGGAAAAGAAGACAAACAAAACCAAAACTAAAAATGCTGGCACTGGTGTGACATGTAGAGAAAAAATATAAATATTTATCACACTGATTCTTTCATGTAGCGAGTTAAACTTGACCTCGGATATTTACTTGCTGTAATAGATGTTTTAAAGTTAATAGTGACCTGAGTCCCTACATACTGTATTATTTACATATAACAAATAATAAAAACATTGGTCAAAAATGATAGAAGGATATGGTGCAGTAACACAAGCCCTATTGGGAACACTTCTGACGTGGGGGTTAACAGCCCTGGGCGCCAGTTGTGTGTTCTTTATCAGAGGCAAACATGTAAGTTCGTTTTTCTATAAAATAGACAAATTTTCCGGAACATGTTTAACTGATATTTTATTGTTGAACAGAGGAAACTCCTTGATGTGTCCCTGGGATTTGCTGCTGGAGTTATGACTGCCGCATCATATTGGTCGCTTTTGGAGCCAGCCATTGACATGTGCAAGGAGACCAAAACATATGGAGAAAATGGAGAATATGCGTTTTTACCAGTGGCTGGTGGATTCCTGTTTGGAGCTGTATTTGTATTTGGCACTGACAGATTCCTAGATTATTTAGGAATTAGCTCTACTAACATGATGATCAGTAAGTACTTATTATTATAATTTTACAAACAAGCTTTTTTGGGTGTGTGTAAGGTGTGGGTCCTGGTAAAATTACAGGCACAACTCTTTATCAGAGTGATGGGAACTTGAATCTTCTGATAGGGAAGGAAGGATCGGAGTTGTTTAACTGTTGTTTATGGGTGGCAGTAACCACTGTAGCTACTAGTCACAGTGATAAAAAAAATAAGCACTTCCACCTGTTTACCCCTGCACATGTTTGCACATTACCTCTGCATTACAATTCTCCATGTGGGATTTGGACATGGAAGTTGGTTGTATGTAGTTATGTAACAAAATACCTGGGTGACCGAGCTACGCTCTGTTCTATTTTTGTAATCCTTTTTTTAAATAGCATTTTTACACGAAAGACAACTGTATAGGTAAACTTAAACAGCAAATTCCTATCTTAATACAAAATTTCATCCAAATTGTTGGAGCCGTTACTGAGATATGAGAAATAAAACATATATATTCAAGAATTGCTTATCTTAAGTAATAAGATACATAAATGACAACTACCAACTACTAAGTACAGACTGCAAAGTCTTAGCTCATTCTATACAGGGATAACCTACTGTTAGGCACCTTAAATTTCCTGTAACTGAAATTAAAAGTAAAAAATAAATAAAATTGAATTGATAATAAAACACAAATATATTTTATTTTTATTAGCAAAAAATTTTAAAATACTGTATTGTGCGATGCCTTGTAACAACAATACAAAAACTCCTTTTATGAACTTGATAAATAATACCATTAAAAGATTGTATGTGTATTGTCTTTTTGTGTGCTTGGTTCGGATTGAAATGATGAGATGAATTTTGATGACACATTTGTAATCTTTAGCTTATGAAGTGGATTTAAGGTATCCATTGTATATTTCTAAATTGCGATGACGAAATCTAACGACATACGATGACCAATCTGACGACTTGGCGCGGACGTTTTATACTATTTTACGGTTTTCGTCTGTCTGTTTCTCCGCTAAATTCTTCTAAACCACGCAACAGATTTTCATACGGTATTCACTATCAATTTCCGAAAGGTTTATATGTATAATACATGCATGTTATTATATATAATAAAATATATTATATTATAAAATAAATTAATCCAAGAATATCAATGATTTGTATTGATATTGTAAAAACATATTTTTTGCGCGCTTACATAGCTAATGTTGGCTAAACCTTACGAGGTAAAGAATTGTATTACGAACTACGTAAGTACACTGTAGAACCGTGCGAAGCCGGGTCGCTAGTTTTGAGACAATTTTGTTTATGACGTTACTATTTAAAGAAAATTATAAATGAGGCAGTTAATAAACTTAATAATAATATCAGCTATTAACGATTACCTTGGATGAGGCTTGAATATAAATTATGAAAGGTCTTAAATTACCTATTGTATAATATTTTAAAAGTTTTGTTTTGTGTATTTTATCTGCCTGCAAAATATGTTTATGATCAATTGCCCTTTAATGTTTTAATCGACAAATTATCACAATAACTGAAAGCTTAGTATTGGTTCGCGTTAAAAAGTCATCACATCACATATGCCGTGAGATTTCGTCACCGCAACCAAGAGTTTTATGACTGGAATAGCAGATTAACGTATAGACAAAGATTTTGGATTATTTCGTTAGTAAAATTCTGTTTTGTTTTTTGTTACAAAGCAGTTTTTTTGTTACGAACATCTACTCTACTTAAATATTTTTAATTTGATAGCAATAAATAACAATTCAATTTTATTATTTCTGTATACAAATGCAAATATAATATAAGACAATAAAATAAAAATACAATTCATTAATCTTGTTGAAATTGCGTTAAATTCAATGGTGTATACACAATTTTTATCTAACTTAAGTCAATAAAGAGAACTTAAAATTTAGTTATTCACAATGATAAGGCTCGAATGTCTTGATGATATTTTAGGCAAAAGAATAATTTACGCCATGTTATCTTTTAACTAGCTTATTCATGCTATGATCTAGGAAGCATTATATTATTCAAGAGTATAACTAAACATTTACCTTAGTGATTCTTTTTATAATAGTATTTACTGTACAGACATGCTTTTGTTATGCTGATGATAAGTAAGTAGAATCAGTAAATGCAATGATTTATGTCTTATCTCGAGCCAGCTTCTTAGTATGAAGAGATAACTTCTTTTATATGAATCAGTAAATAAGTCATTTATTAATAATACCTCTTCTTTCAGTTGGTTTTTATTTTCGTTTAATACGCGAAGATTAGAGTGAATCTTAAAGTCCACATCTGTGGCACGGAACTCTTGTCCAAATAGCACGTTACTTATTTTATTATAACTCAGGCACTCCCACATTTATCCTATGGGTGGTGCGACAGGCATAATCTAACATATTTTTATAGTTCGTCCGTGGCAGTAGGTTACCAAGTAGTAGTGCACTAGCATTGCTGTGTTCCGGTTTGGATGGATGCCGATACCGGTGAAATTATAGAAATTGTGGCCACTCGCGTTGCTGCGTTTCGGTGGAAGGGTGTGGGAGCCGATGAAATAACAGCCACATGAGGCGTTATATCGCCACCTCGGGCTGACGGTCGTAATGCAATGCGACTTAGGTCTCCTCATTATACGGTAGGGGAGAACCCGAGCCGTATTTCGCTTTTCTATGGGTAGCGGTGACCACTTAACATCAGCCGGGCCGTCAGCTGGTTCCGTCACTTTTACCTTAGTTAGCTAACTAGTACAGAGGGACCATTTAACATCACGTGGTGGAGTGAAACGAAGCATCGAAAGAAGTATGCAACGAATTAAGCTTATAGATAAAATAAAAGCGGTCAACATCAGAAAAACGTCCAAGATAAACGGTGTCTATTACACCTTAGTTAAACAATTTAAACGGAAATGAACGGGGCACATGATAAGAAATAAGAAAGACAAGTCGACAACAGCAACCGAATGGACGCCATACCAGGATCGCAAAAGAAAAAGAAGAAGACAAACAAATAAGTGTGTAGACGTGAAAAAATACCGCAGGTCCCCCCCCCTATGGACAAAACTTGCTGAGAACAGACAGGAGTGGAACAAGCTGGAAGAGGCCTTTACATTAATAAGAAGTAGGTACTACATAACGTAACCCGAGGTTCGAAGTGTTTGCATATTTGATTTTTAGTTGTAATCTTCAGTAAATAAAGGCTTGATAATAAATTATGCTGTGGAATTATTTGTGGCAACAGGATCCAGTATCAAATCACATTGAATAATCTCTAAAAATATTTAATTACATACCTAATTAGCATTGCCTCCTTGACCTCAAAACATCAAACCAATGTTATATAAACATACAAAATGTGTACCTTAATAAATATATTAATATGCAAGAACACTTAAGTAAAACAAATCAAACATCCATAAGACAGGACAAAAGGTCATTTAATACCTACATTTCATATACGTAGCTTCAGTTTTTTAAATATTATTCGATCTTTGGGTCCAGCTGTTAAATGGTTAGGTCAGTCCATAACAATAGCAATAAGTTCCTTCCTGACCCACACTCATACTCAAACCCATACTCAAACCATACACTCATATTCATAGTATCGTTATATATCTCAAGTATCGTTTGGACACGTCAAATTTTACATTTTACATTTTACACAAGTAAACATATGAGTGAGCTTATAACGTGTCACACGAGCTCCTTAGGCACATTGAATATCTGTCATACGTGACAGGGATGTATTGTCTGTGCCTTTGATTTCATCGGCACCCATACACTGCCACCGGAACATATTGTATAGTAAGAGATCCGGTGTATGAAATATAGTAAATATTTCATATACTGTTATTTAATGATAATAAAGAATGTAGGTATGCTATATAATGTATAGGTACATTGATACATAGAAAAAATCGAAATTTATTTTTTCAATTCGGGCGAAGAAAAAGTCACAGTAATGCAAAATACGCAATATCGTTTACTTACATGACATATTTTTATATATTTTGATTTAACAAACAAACTAATGAACCGATTTTCTTAAAATTTCTATGGGACCTATCTGAAGCATATCCTTTCAAATCCAAATCAGCCAATCACTTTGAACTCTGAAAAAATTGCATTAAAGATAATCATCTGCGGAATGAAGACATTTGTCACACTCATTAATCAAATTATAAAACATGCTCTCTGCCATTGTAACATTTTTTATTGCGCACAAGTTTATTCTTTATCTCAGCAATCGACATTAATTAGTTATGTCCGCTATACTACACTAACTTCAGTTATACACTTTTGTCTTGAAAGCAATTTGTCATCTTCTTAAAATAAACCGGTAAAGTGCGATTCGGAATCGTACAATCAAGATCCAATATCTGCCATAGGTAAATAACTAGATTTAACATATCACTATTTCATTTACACTAGCAGAAATGCATTTTTTATTAATTGATTGGATATCTAGAATTGTAAATAAGTAATGGTCTATTTTTGTCCAGCGCACAACTGGGTCCGCATCGAATGTCTCTTATGCCTGTAATATTATCGATACATACACACATACATTTCAAATCGAAACACAGTAAGGCAGCAGAACGGGGTATGTTATTTGTTTCAATAATATCTAATTTTCTATAAACACCTCGCCTTAAGTGGTTAACATTTTATATACGTATGTACACGTACGTATATATATACATATATCTATCTATCTTATAATTGCAACGCTTTTTTTTTTTTTCAGGTATAACAAAGAGTAAAGAATCGAAGGAGAAATTGGAAGATTTGGAGATGATGACGGCTCTGAACAGACGGCCTTCTAACCCCACCAGCATCGTCACGTTGGATCCGCCGCAGCCAGTGGATTTCGCGGATTGCATTTCTAACCAGCACACCGCTCAGAGGCGGCGGGGTCATTCACACCACTCATTGGTAATTAGATAAACTCTATCACCAAATATACATTCCGGGCTGCCTTCATCTAAAAATTCTCACATACTCCGTGATACCACATTTATGCGGCTCGCATTGAATCAGCCAGCATAAGAGACTAACTAACTGATTTTCAAGTGGTCACAGCTAAATAATCTCGTGTGTACTTATACGATATAATATTAGTCTGCTGGAATAGGCAACATTATTTAATGTCTATAAGTACAATATAAGATGTATGTCACCTTCTTGGGTAATGTGGACACTGCCCAAACGTAGATTGCCTCTAGGGAAATACGTATAACCCGGATGAAATAAGAGGGCTCTACGTAAAACAAGTCCTAAAATTTTTAGCAGGTAGACCACTTATGTGGCGATCACACAAACAAATACGATCGCATTAACATCAAAACCGCAAAACAATTAAAAAATAATAAATATAATATGTTTTTTTATGTATATATGTGCGGGTTTCAAAGTAATTGTTTCATCAGCGTGACTATTTTGTAATCTACCTACACTATTCAGGTTTAATATGTGTTTTATTATCTGTTCCCGCAATGATATGCTAAACATAGCCCTAGTATGTATCTATTCTAATCAGTCTCAGACGAATATGCAAATATTAGTTAATGAAGTTCATTAACAATTAATACATATTAAATGTCAATTGCCTTCAGTTCAGAACTACCTGAAATAGTCATATATTGTATTCTAAAACGTTTGTTAAGGAAATACCCCGAACAAGTTTAGCTCGCTACGTCTCGCTTATGTTTAAAGAAACGTATAAAACAAATAATTAATTATTGTTATTAAATAGTTCAATGACATGGAAGATTGGCATGTAGTAATCAATTTACTAAATAGGTAGAAAATTGTTTTATACTATATACTTAGGTATTTATTACGAAATTTCCGTTCGCTCGTCACCCGAGACGGAGATGTCACGTCTCATGCGCATGTAATTTTACCGGTAAACACACCCTTCCACCGGTACACAGTAATGCGCGCACTACTGCTTGGCGGCAGATTCCAGAAGTGGTGGCAGTACTTCTCCGGACGAACTTGGCACAAGTTCTACTGCTACTGTTCGTTGCTCCTTTTGCACCACCCAGTTGGCACGTGTAGAATCCCTATATGATAGCTACATGCCAAAATAGTCTACTTTTTTATGCTTTGTCATTTTTGATATACAAATTTGACTTTATAAGCATAAATATAGGTATCAATGTGAAGTTCGCGTATAGAAGATTTTATATCTATTGAATAAGGAAACTTCACGAACTCGCAGATTTTGGGACATTTCCCATTTTAAGTACGAACGAGTATATAAAAAAAGGTCAAATATTCATGATAACTTTCAGATATTTTATATTTCTTAAAATTTACGAGGAGAAAATTTCTACACGGCTAAAACTAAAGACTCTTTGCTCGGGGTCTCGCCTAGATATGTATTAGGGCTTATGAGTTATAAACAATGCTTACACACTCATACTACCGTAGGGTTCCCTATGACACCCAAGATCCGAGAACAAAATAACTAATCGTTATTATTTCCTTCGAGTACCGAGTTTATTTTGTTAGGACAAAATGCTGATTTCAGTTCACGACAAAATGAGGTCATAAACGGTTGCCGTTATGGATTTGCTGACAGACACAGTAATCGTGATATACCAGCCATTGCGCCATTGCCTGGTCAGCGCTGTTCGATATAGTGTTGTTTTCAAAGAACGAATAGTCTGTATTATTGATGATACATATTAATTAAAATTCGCTATCACTCATATTTTTCACTCTTGGTTCAATGTTTTTCTTCAAATTTCTACGGCTCTGGAACACGTATTCATAATCATCAAAATCGGTAAACTTACAAAAGAACATAAATCCGAATTTGGAACCTCATATTTTTTTATAAGTTGGTCTTAGTAAGGACCTCTTCAACGCGAGTTTAGCTCATGTCAATGTTTATGTACGCATTACACACAATCATCACGCCCCACGCATACTAGTTAGGGGTCGATTAGAGATATCTCAAATAGTCTAAAAACTTTTTTACCGACGAAAATATCAATATGTTGTAAACCTGTGATGTTGAAAAAAAAAAACATGTTTATATATAAATATATTATACTAGCTGTTCCCCGAGACTTCATCCGCGTGGAACGAAACATTTTTTTTATTAAACCGTAATTAAATAACTATGAATTTATTTAAATTATTTTCAGAAATCTGGTGAAAACGGCGAAGGTGACCACCGGGAGAGCATCGCGCGAGCACTAGAAGCGCGCCAGTCACAATGGAAGCGAATAATGCTCCTGGTGGTGGCCATCACTGTGCACAACATACCTGAAGGACTGGCTGTGGGTGTCTCTTTCGGCGCCGCTGGCTCCTCGGAAAAAGCCACCTTCCACACTGCCAGGTAAGACAGAACCTTAGAACCTTTAAGAGGCAAGATAATGCGAGTACTACTACTTCTCTTTACACCGAAACTTGTTCTCGGTGACCCAGGAGTTTAATTATCCGAAGGTGATAATCAGACAGGATAGAGCAAATACTGCACCTTTGCACCGACCCCGGTGGGATTGAAAAATCTATTTAGCCACTCTGGGAGCGTATTCACCCTATGGTTAGTGGTGCGCATGGCTTGCTGCTATAATATAATTTAATTTTTAGGTGGTTGAGAGCCTTCCGCTCTCGCCAAAAGCCCGCGTATAATTGTCAAAGCCATCTGCGGCCAACAACGCATAGTCCAGACAAACAATAAGAAAGGATAATGGTACTGATTGTGGCTGTAAATCACATCTAAATTATTGCTGTGTTAGGCGCTACTGGCTCCTTTGACAAGCCACTTTCTACAGTATCAGGTAGCTTACAGCTGGAACGTCGGTTACGGTCTGAACTAGTGCTAAACTTAGTAAAAAGAACTCGTGTTCTTGTTGACTACTATTACTATAATTTACTATATACTAGTACCCCGCAGACATATTTATTATATACTAGTACTAGTACTGCTACCCGAATGCTACTTTTCGTGTGAGCAAGTGGCCATCTCTGGTGTCGTATTTATCAAGCTGCCCCAAGGCCTCCGATACGGCTTAACTAGTATAGCTGGATTAAAAGCTCAACATGAGATAATGTGAAAAAACTGTCAGCAGTTGTGTTTATATGATAATCATTAGTCACTAAAAAAAAATCTTCACTTTTCGGTAATGTAGATTTTTAGCCCAATTTTTTTCCGCACAGTTTTTTACTTTTTCTTTCATACAAACCTTGTCCTGACAAGTACAGATACAACAAAAACAAAATAATTAGCTAAATATCCTACAGAATTTATCTTTTTTAATTTTACAGTATAATTTAATACATTATACATTAACCTCTACTACATCACTTGTACTTCTGCAAATTATCCAATGCTGGATAGTTTTTGAAAGCGCCATCTTGCGTCTACCTTCAAAACTACAACACAGACTAATACTACATTTTTATGTGAAAGAAACGAACCGTCCGTCCGAAGCGACACCGCGATTGGTTTATGAACCTTCTTGGTATCACATATCACGTGTTCGTTTAGTTTTACAAATCTAGATGGCACCAGTTGTCATGAAAATGTACATACCTTCCACAGTATATCTTGTACACCGTAATATAATAGGTATGCTAAAAAACTTTTCAATTGTATTCATTGGTTTCTAACTAGAATATTGAACTGTTTGAGCAGGAACAATAAATATACTTAAAATGATACCCAAATTACATTCCCATCTTGGAGTTTCGGACCAAATTTAGACGGATGACTGCTAGTTGGTTTATATTCTGTTTTGAATGCATGAATAAAGGATCACAGATGGGCCTATTGTACTTGATTTATAACAGGATAAGTAAGTACCAACTACGATATATTGTAGTCGTCCGCCATGTTGTTACGTCATCAAAAGGAACGCGAGGCACCGTTGGAGCGAAGGCATAGGCGGCGGCGACTGCGCAAGCATTTCATTGATAGAATTAGGCGTGAGCGGGATGCAACTACTTTGTGAACTTTGCCTAGAACCCGGCGCTCAACAATACTGTTCAACCCTGAACTATTTGAATCCTAAACCGTAGACAAAATACTCTTTATATTAGTCACGTCGTATTCTGAGTTTTTAGCCGCATTCTAAAATATTTCGCAGATTCCATCTTGTCTCGTCTCATTGAATGTTTGGCACGTCTACGGAGCCATATCGTTTGGAATAGGGATTACGTTTCCTTCTATAATTTCGCCAAATCATTATGATACACGATTATTTCGAAACCCTTTGAGCTAATTTTATTTTCAATTTGTATTTATTGCTTTCTATTTATGGGTTGAGTCGTCACGTGTCGATTGGCAGTCCATTGTATGCATACGTTTCGCAGTAAAGTTTGCTATGAGTTGTTTCGTTTGTCGAATCTCTGTAGCTATATATAGAACCATCATTACTTCCGGTATTCCAAATTTAATTTTTCGCGATGAATCCCTATTAGTATTAAATACGCCGGGTCGTTAGAATGGCGTCGCTGGCTGTATCGCCATCTTTGACTGATTTAAAAATCATAGCCGACTTCAATACTTGACTTATTTTACGACCTTGGTACCTTGGTAATCGGTCCACAATAAAATTGGCGAAGAAAAATCCGAATTGATAATCTCAATTCGGAAGTCGTATAAAAAGTTTGATAAATTATATTTGGCAGTTATTGGACTTATCCAATCTTAATCCAGATATTAAAGGTTATCCCCGATCCGCGGCTTCGCACATTTTAATTTTGCCAAAACAGATTTGTTTGAAAGGATAACATCGATCGGAAGTACAAAACATGTCTGAATGATAAGAACCATATTGAAATTAAATGGCGGTAGATGGGGATAACATTTTTATTCAGTCTCGATCGCATAATCCTAAATGGATAACATAAGGGTAATATAATAGTCATAAAATGGGGCCCAAGTACATGGGTGAAGGCGTCAGGCGTGATGATCGGCAGTGTCGGCAGTCGGAGAGTATTAGCATTGGCGAGGAGGTTTCATTAGTCGAGTGGAGCCAGCCGCGGCGGGGGCATCGACCGGCGCGCCGCAGACGTTGCCGTCACCGCCGGAACACCGATGAAAATATTTCGCTGAAAAATTCGACGGCCCCGCCGATTATTGGAGTCAACCTTGACGATTTGTCGCGTCGTCTATACGGTCGCGAGCTCGCGTGGGTGCCTCCCAGACATTGACCTGCATATAGAATGGACAGGCTGACAGAGGAATGACTGGCCTCATAGCTCAGTTGGTAGTAGCTCTGCCTTCTGTAAGTCGTGGGTTCGATTCCCACAAGCATTTGTGTGACGAACATAAATGTTTATTCCGTGTCGGGGTGTTAATATGTATTATATGTAATTACAAATATAAAGTACTTTATAAATAATCTTGTTCCCATATGACAAGCTATGCTTAGTTTGGGGCTAGATGGTGATGTGTGAAATGTCCATGAATATTTATTTAATGACAGATAAATTTGTCAATTTGAACCGCCGCAATTTGACATGGAATATCGACTGATCAAGTTATAAATTTTTTTAGTTGCTTTGACACTTCATCTGTTTTCGGATAGTTTACATTGCGAATATGGCATCAATAAGTAGGACTACGACTTAATATATATTTTTTTTATTTATACATAAATGTTTGAATATAAAATTAACATAAGCATATCGTTTAAAAAAACCACTAAGGTTTACAAAAAAAGCATGCATTACGAGTCTTAAATTTTTAAAATAAATTTATTTAATTCAGCACCCTATCTAGTGATACTATATAGAGATAAGTGCGGTCAGACCATCATCATAACCGTTAAATATTGGCACCTCTCGCCGATGATTTACCCAAATGTACTGACATATTATTCAAAAAAATAATTAGTCACGGTTACTGGTTGCGTTTAGGAATTATAATGTTGCTTTGTATGTAAGCATTCCACTATCGCATTGCTACATCGAAATTAAGTCATGACATGAAATATTAAAATGTGTGTTTGATTATAATTTATCATACATCTAAAACATAATATATTCTTGTGTGTCGCTCCTGATTATTGTTAAGTAGTTGCTCGATTACGTATTTTCGTACATTTTCCTAATTATGTACCTTCACCATAATATGTATTTATATTTTTAGTGTCAGTATAAATTTTTCATACCTAAGTTGTTTAGATATTAAGCATTTCTGACGTTTACTACACGCTATTGTATCGTAAGGTGATTCGGTAGTATTGATCTCGCAGTTGTTAAATTAGTTGTACTTCTTACCTTTACAATAATTGTACAAAAAGGGGTATGGGCAACATGTGAAAAAAGAAAAAAAAATATATTCTCATAACTTTTTAAACTATCATGTGATGTGATGATAATTCCACCCAATTATTAAGTGAATAAAGTATCTTTGTATTTAATTAATCAAAACATGCAATTTCCCTTCGGGAACATTTAAAGGCCTTTTTTTTTTTTTTTTTTTTTTTTTCCGTGGGGAAATGCACTCGCATACCGCCCTGCCACGGGGAGACAGAGCGGTTATGTGGGACTAGACCCACTAAAACCCCACGATGTCCTCCTCTGCCGCTTAGTGGCGGGAACACGGGAACGTTATAACACACATCCGCGAACCCGCCGCGGCTGTCCGTTTCCGGACCCCCCTGTGTTGGCATCGGGTGCCACTCCTCTGTTTGCGACACGCCAGGACATATGGCGTGTCGCAACCACCTCGGGGACCTGGTCAGCGAAAGGGCGTCAGACGACCCCGTGTCTAGACGCCCTAGGTCCCCATGCGACGGGTCAGATATGTGGCCCCGTCGCCTGCCACTACGGCCGCAGAGGATAGGGAGAGCGGCGCCTCGCAATACCGACACTCCTCTTCCCCTGCGGCCCCACCGCGTCCGCCATCGAACGGTGGCGACCCCGTCGTGGCCGCGGTAGGTAGGGAGAGCGGCGCACCGTTATACCGGCACTCCTCTCCCACCGCGGCCCCTATCCCTCAGCTGCGATGCCTCCCATTCGACATCGCAGCCCGCCTCAGTTGCGGTGCCCCCCATAAGGCACCGCCACCTACAATGCCGCTCCTAGACGGCTTGGAGGCAAAGCCTAAAGGAGCGGCCCTCCCGGGTTCCTCTTAGCTTCACCGTGGGTGACCAGGCCACGGTTACTAAGCCCCCCCGCCCCGACAAGGCGGGAACCCGCGGGGGGGAACATTTAAAGGCCTAACGTAGAAACTTTTATCAAACCCCAAAATTTTTTTGTTCCTAAGGATCTCAAGCGTCAAAAAAAAAAATTACACGCGCGTTATAACATTTTCATGCGTAGATATAGAAGTTTCACAAAAGCTCCTTAAGCCAACTTCCTATCCTATTAATATTTAATTAACGGACGTCCGTGAGTAGAAAACTATAGTAACATTGTTAATAAACAATGTTCCTTTGGCAATTTTTAGTCCTCACCTTTTATAAGGAATTCCTGAACAAAATTTCATGCCTACCACCTATCTATACCTATCGATCTAAGCTGGCCGATCTGTGAACGAAGATCTGTGTATTGCCTGTCAGTTAGGCGTCAGTTAGGTAGTAGATAATGTGAAAATAATTACTGCGAAGATCTTCGAGCACCTTTGAACATGCTCACTATCAATATCTAGAAGATTTCTACAATCTAGACCAAGTTACGTGGGAATCGGAAATGTTCTCACATTTCTAAGATACTCGCAGATAAGAAATCATGTCACTGAAATTGACCTAACCTTCTCTGGCCCCGTATTCATAGATAAATTTCGCCTGCGCAGTGACGTATCACACTGATATCGAATTGTTACCAGTAGAAGAGGTTGAAGTCATCTCGTATAAGAGATAATCTGTTCTCTCATTTATTAAAATTTTGTGCTCTCAACGAATTTTGCCACTTTTTACTACCTTTAAACCTAAAGGGCACTACTGAATTTCCCACTATTTTTCCCATTATTTGGGGTGAGAGGTTCTCTCACTCATAAATCATTAACTCTCTAAATAAAAACAAAGTAATGTGCAAAATATATAATACTATTAGTGTCTCATAAGTAATGTCAGTTTTCATAAGTGAAAATTCCTACGCCTCAATTTAAACATGTCGTAACTTGTTAAGACTAGCCTCTAATTCGATGTAGAGTACAATTGATTTACTTTCTTTTAATCATTCTTTGTTTATTGACTACGCAAAACGTTTTTATAATAAATATAATGCGATAAATATGAAATTCGTGTATTGTTAAGACATTATTCGCTTCCATACTATTTTGCCCTGGCTTGCGGCGGACTCGGGGTTTCTCAGTACTGAACTGCGCGACTAGCAGAATTCATTAAGTCCTAATATTCCTAGTAATATTATCCTGCCATTTTAATTATATAAGACTGCCCAAAGCAGCAGAGACAGTTTGGCTTTCGCTTCAAAATTATAACCGCAACCATGTTTTTCATGCACGGCCAGTCGAAACTGCACTCTTATCCATTCCCAAAATAATTCAAAACCATTTTCCTCCAAATTGCACCCATCTACAAGTCCGTCATTAAGTGTTCTCCGTAAAGTACCCCCCATGTATCTGCATGAAAAGTTGCATCGTTCATTACGATGGCAAGGTGATAAGGCGGTCGATTTAGCGTGGTGGTTGCTGTCGGTTAATCATGTGAGGCATCCGAGGAGTTAGGCAGAGGGGAAAGAGGCGTCGGCACAGCTTATACAAAACTGCTAGATCGTGTTACGAACAGCACAACCTTTCTTTCGACTGGCCTCACGGCTCAGTTGGTAGTGGCTCTGCCTTCTGCACCGTAGGTCCTGGGTTCAATTCCCACTCAGGATAAGCATTTGTGTGACGAACATAGATGTTTGTTCTGTGTCTGGATGTTAATATGTTTATATGTTTGTAATAAATAAACAATAAAAAAGGTATTTAAGTATGCTATCAGTTATCTAGTTCCCATAGTACAAGCTATGCTTAGTTTGGAGCCAGACGACGATGATTTGATTTGATGATGATGGAAAATAGGCACGCCAAGAAAATTAAATGCAGTTTATTTTTAAGGACTAAGTACTGTCACTGAATTTGCGAGTATACGCTATTTTCTTGTACTATTATTGTTTACATGCAAAAAGTAACACGACACCTGTAGATTCACAGTCACGGTACGCTTTTTTAAAAATATTTCTAAGTGACAATACAATCTTGAAAACTAACCTGTGGACTACCGCGTGTTAATAAACATTATCAGTCCAAAGTTCCTTTGCTGCCAGCAAAATAAAACCATAAACACAACTTTCAAATTTCATAAAACGCATTTTTTATTGTTTTCCAAAAAGGATATTCAATTCGGCGGTACGTTTTTTTTGTATTTATTACGGCATTTTTTTGATAATTGTCGATTGATTCGTATATTTTTTTAATTTGATGGAAATACCACATATAGGGGGCAAAATCAATGAAAGTATTGAAGTCGTTTAACAATTAAATCAGTCAATTATCATGATACAGATAACATTCACGTGTGCGTTCGCTCGTATCCCTATGTACTTACCGAACTAAACTACTCGGTGTACTACTCGGTGTACTAACCGAAGTCAAAAAAGGGTTGGTAAACAGGAAATACGCGACACTCGGTTATGCGCTTCGTTGATTATTAAACTACTATTTGTGAAATCAACGTATATTATAGTCCGTGCACGGCCCTTAGACGTTGGGTTCCATAATCCACTCACGACGTTGACGTTGCCCTTAGACGTTGGGCTCCATAACCCACTCACAACCAGGTAGTGATCCAGCCGGCTTCACCAATCTGTGGCACCGTTGAGGCGGGTGGCGCCCGCGCATAATGGGACTCGGCAACCGCTTTGTGCCCGCCGCTGTTATTATGCAGATTAACACGGGCGGGAATTTGTTCAAATATCGTAACAAGCGCTCCTCCCGGCGCCGGCGCCGCTTCTCGCCTGTAATTTACGATTCGAGCCTCGGGAATGTGTCGGCGTTCGCCCCTTCCACGCCAAGGACGTGATGCCACCTTCGAACAGTGATGCATCTCCATAAACGACCTCTAAACGGAACACGCGGTTAATCTTTATAAGTATCATTTAGGCCGCTAAGAAAGAATACAGGCTAATCCAATGTTTCTCAAAGAGCATGGCAAAATGTCTCGCTATGTATCTTTAAAAGTATGCATCAGTATTGCGCTACTCATAACCTTAGCTCTCCTATGGCACTGAAGCCGATTCGACAATTTTTTATTACACCTCGTCCAGAAAACGCCTTAACACGTACGAAATCAGATTTTGTGGGGTTTATTTTTATTTTACGCCTAAGGCGGTGGCTGTGTTAGTCCAGGTACCTGGTGAATTTTGATTTGCGAAGCTTTATATTTTGAACAGCTTGTTATTTATCGTGCGCTGATTTTGGCCAACTCTTAAATGTATATCTTAACGATTGAAGAAAGAAAATACATGACAACTTCTCAATTAAAAACATTTTATTAAATTAATTGTTCTAACGCCGAAACGTTACCCTATATCAGGATTAAAGCATTTTGTCGCCGAAAAACTTTTAGAATAATAGTTAACAATCTGGTATTGTTGTTGCGACCCCTAGTTTCTCACCACGAATTCCAATCCCGATAACCCAACTAAAGGGCACTTTTGCGATTTGCGAGCGGAGTTCAAAGCGATGCGAGAGTGCAGCGAACACGTCGCATGTGCATTCGTGTACACTCCTAAGATATCTTATAAGTGAGCGTGAAAGAGAAACAAACATATACACACACATACATACAAACTTTCGCCTTTGTAATATTTGTATGATAAACGTCCAGTATAATTATATCGCAATTTGATTATTCATTATTTCAGCAATGAGGTAAATGCGTTACGTTGCACTTGTTTTTACGCGCACGAGCGCCGCGTGGTGCATGACCCCATCGGAATGCACTACGCGCAGTGCACTAGCCCTGGTGGAATGCGCAACTGTTTGCATTTTTATTTTTTTCCCTCCAATCATCCAGAAACAATACGATTCCATACTATTACATAACGAAGTGCAGGCGCTACGAGTGCATGCTTTTTATAACGCGGTTGGTTTGCTTTTGGGGGGTCTCGTTGCTTACGAATCTAATCGTAACCCCTGGGTGGTGCTAAAGGAGCAACAAAAAGTACAACTTGTGCAAGGTCTGCCCGGAGAAGTACTGCCTCCACTCCTGGTAATCTCCTGCCAAGCAGCGGTGCATTAGCATTGACGAGCGTAACGGGGTGCGACTTGGGTTTTCTCATTCTTCGATCGGAGAGGACCTAGTATTAGAGGGGTCCCGGGTTCAATGCCCGGCCGGGGCACACTTTTTGTGGTGATTAATTTGACAATAGATTTTGGTTTTTGGTAATGGATAGACACTTTTAGATATGATGATGTTCTCAAGTCATTGTTAATATTTCGGATGAAAACCCTATTAACGCGTCTCTTTTGGCACACCGTCCGTCCGTCCGCCCGAACCGCCCATAAATCAAAACCCTAACTTACAAACTTTGAAATCGTACACACCTAACAGGAGATTGCAGCGCGAAAATAAATCTTAATTTATTGTTGTAACGAGATTCTTTGACTTACCGAATTCAACGATTGTTTCTTGGTAATATTTACCTATATAATTTAAAATACATATTCAACTTGAAAATGTTAGTGACACGAGCCACAGTAACGCCATGAAAATTACTTAATATTTGTATTACCGGAAGTACCTGGAACACTGCTATGCAGAGCGCGTCCAGAGAATCAATAACCTCATATTATCCTGCTGCGAGGCAGTATTGCTCTCTAGTGTCTTCTGTAAATTCTTCTGATGTTCATGTAGCATGAGCAGCCCGGTCTGAATCATAAATACAAAAATGCTTAAAAAAAATAGTATAATAATAAAAACCACAAACCATTTTTACACAACTTCAAAATCTATACTTCTTATTCGCTTTTTTTTAGTTGCTGAAAAATTCATCAAAAGAATGATAAATAAAATATTAAAAAATATAGTTCTTTCGCCAGTTCGGTCTCTCCTTATGTTTAAATGGGAAACTGTCATTAACCATCTCCTTTAAATATCACCAATATGATTTGTCTCTACAGGCGCAAATAGTATCTTTCTAAGCCACTGATCATTTACCTTTTATCTTGTATCACTCAAGTTGCATAAATCTGTATTGTTTTCACATTTTGTTATCCATTATAACGGGTACTTCAGAGTTAACACTTAATCCAGTACTAACTCATATAAACCTCTACTAATCAGTAATAGTTACCCTTCTTGAGGTATTTTCTTGTCACTTTTGGGGTGGTAGGATGAGGATCCCTAAGGACCTTTAAGGTGTTCACTTAGTAAAGACAGGCACACAGCGAAATTTCTTAACAACTTTTACTCGAGAAGTTTGACTTATAGTAGGTAGATATCATCTTACCTTATCTTAGTTTAGTTCTCTGGTCTAGGAAATATAGGTGCAATTCTTCAATTAATCAATCAATTGTAGGTATTGAAGGTTGCAGAGGCACAAAATGTAATTATCTGCAACTGATTAGATACCTGCTAAAACAGTGTGAGTAGGAAAAGTCGGCATAATACTCAATAGTATTGATACCCATAAGACGGGACGTTTAAATGTAAATCCGAATTAAAATATAAATCCGAAAAATCAAAAAAAATTATAACCCTTTTCTGACTGATTTATCCAGACAACGTATAACCAAGCCAAACGCTGTTAGTGGTAGAAACAAGATATTCGTAGAACTCCTTAATGAAAAAACACCCACGTGTTTTAGAAGTGGTTGTTTTTTCTACCCATAATTTAATTTTTAATTAATATAGTGTCACGGAATTTATTTACTTGGTGCAAAAAAACTGCTTTTGTTTCCGTCTCGTCCTGCCTTATGCCTATGCCTCTGTACTTATCTTAGGCATTAATTTAGGTTTTGTATCATAGTTGTTGCTAAGACAGTTTTCAACTTTACAAGACAGACAAGACAGTTTTCAACTTTAGGGAAAACGCGTATTACAGCTCTTATACACGAGCGGCTCTATGCCGACTGCAGCTGGCTCTATCAGACAAAGGCTGCCGTTGGCGATTGGGGTGGTAGGCACGGCCGCCGTGGATCTTCGTACGAATGCCGTGGTACAGGTGGCGACTGCTGTGGTCGGCAAAGAGCCACTCGTGTGTAAGAACTCTTAGAGGACAAGTGAAAAATTAAGGTAACCTATTTACCTGTCTAATCCAAAATCCATGACTTACTGGCTAATGGCTTCCGTTTAGAATTTCAAAAGCTACTCACATACGTCTTTTGAAATTCTAAACGGAACCAATCCTATTTGCCTACTGGATTTCTGATTTCAAACACGTCGATCCATAAATAGAGGTAGGTACATCGTAGTCGCAACTGTAAAAGTAACATTAAGCGGAAGTAAGCGCGATGCCGGATAGCGCTACCGGAAGATGCGCGCGCGCCGCTCTAGATGTGCTTTTACGATTTCCTGCGCGCCACCACGCCGGACGTTGGTCTTAGCTAAAACCGCCCGGTCAATCGTCACGATTGTTCTATACCTTTGTTTTCATTCTGCATATCCGATAGCTTTGAATATGTAAGGGTTTTCTTTGTAAATACATGCTTCACCATAGGAAATATAAACATGATGTTATTAATTGCACAGCGTTGTTCATTACAAAAAAGTACTTCCGAAGTAGTTCCGAAGTCCTAATCATCCTAAGCATCCTTAACTGCTAAAAGTTTTGTTGTATATACTCTTGTCAAATCTTTAACCGTTATTTCTATCTTCTACGGTACGTAATCAATCGTTATATCTTGATGGAGCTCTGTTTCAAACGTTCGCTGTATAACATTTCGCATTTTCCTCATACAACCTTGCTAGAACATAATTTACGACCGGGACCTACACGATTCGCCTTTGTAAGCGTATTCGTATCGCCGGGCATTATAAATGACTATTAAAATATGATTGAGAAGTAGTGCGGGTACATGCGTGCATGCATGTGTCAGCCGCACCCACGTCACACGCCGATCTAATTGCCTGTTGCACATGTATTGCACAGTCAGTTGACGAATGTTATATTACTTAGGCTAGTTAGATATATTAATTGCAACGTGCAAAGCTATACAATTTACAGAAACACGCGGTTGTGTTTTAAATTTCAGTAGGAGCAAAGTTTTGTTTCCAAATAAAACTACTTTGATGATCTGAATTATGGTTTTTACTTATTTATAAAGATAATTTCCTAAAGGTGCCCTCGCCTGGCTAAAAACAGCTGCAACAGAAAATACAAATGTTATTTTTGTATTGTGAATAAGTAATTATTTAGGTACTGCAAAGATACATGAGTCATGATTGTTTACCTACCCGGACACCGGTTCTCGTCGCATGCACATTTTTCCAAGTATGGTATGAGTATATGAATGAATATATTCAGACAGCAATATTTATGACCGGGATATCCAGAATTGGTTCCACATTAACCATTTTTGGAAGTAAGAATCGGTAATTTAAATGCAGTAGGTAGGTGTATGTTTGAAAAAATGAATCGATTTATTTTCGCATTACCATGTATTTTACATAATCCTAACCTAACCTACTTTGAATGTCGGCTGGTTTAAAATGTTGCCAAACTAAAAATGTTACTTGATATCTCTAAATAGTATAAAGCGAAGTCGCTGTCTTTCTCCGCTAACTTCTTTTGAACCAAGCAACAGATTTTGATACAGTTTTCACTATCATTTAGAGTTTTTTTTTCGAAAGGCTACATACATGCATATTAAAGTAAAAAACAGCCGAGAATTTCAATGATTTGTAATGATGTACAATAGTAAAACACATTCTTGAGCTCTTATATTACTGGCTAAATCATACGAGATAGATCAAAATGATGTACAACGGAATTATATTACGACTTAAGTCACACACACACACACACACACACACACTGTACAACCGTGCGAAGCCGGGGAGGGTCGCTAGTTGAAGATAAAACGGTGACAGCTAGTGCTTCGCTGAGCATGCACCAGTATCGTAACGATGCAGGGTGGCGTGGCGTCGTGGTCACCACACGTGGGCCCAATGACGTGTGTCATTCATAATTCACCTGTTCATCATGACCAATATTAGTATTACCTCCGCATGACAATCGATGAGTCGCGAATGCTGACTAGCACCAAAGGCTCGCTTGGAATGCTGCATTTGCCGAAGGAAATCCGCAATGGCGCCTTAGCTTGAACATAGCCGACCGACTTGTCAGATACCTACACTACACCTAGTACCATACAACCATGACATCATGTTCATTTGCATAGGTGATGGGATCGACAAAGGGTCGTCAGTCGTCGTTTGAATGTTAAGAAATTAGGTTTGCGAATTGTCTGGGTCGTCTCATTAACAAAGCGTGTTGCGTTTCACGTGTTTCGGTATCCAAACAGACCCTCGTAAATAGTGCGTATCGGATGCATCGCACAATCGGTTGGATGCAAATGTTTGAATGCAAAAGTAGCCATTCGCTGTTCGCATTTATACTTGTATGGTTAAATAAGGTTTTACCTCGACCGTAACATGCTATTCGGATGCTAATACCAGTCAGTCATCAGTTGTCATTTGTTTGCTTTTCAACAAACTAAAGCAGCGGTCTTCGCAATTTTCCGGCCAAGGGCCACATAGGTCTATGTGGGTACCATAATGTATTCGGTTCGTATTTGTATTTTTACGTCACATTTATAAGTGTACTCGTAAGCAGTACATATTAAAAATAAAATTTGCAACGAGTAACACGAGCGATGTTTTGGCGAGACATCTCGTTCAGGAACGGGGTGGCTAGACGACCTTATTTTTGAATTAGAATGCGGCTGTGTTTACATTTTTCGCGTTATTGTGATATTTTTGGCAACAATCCAGGTCGTGATATAAAACAAACCGGCGTCGCAAGCGTATAATAATAATTATGTAAGCAGTATAGTGACATAGATTTTATTTTCGAAAAATCTATTGCGACAATTGAAAAAAATAATTTTACTTTCTTAATAACAGAAGGAAGTTGTCGATACGGCTGTACATTTTATTTATTTATGATTTTAATTAATTAAATTATAAATAAAAATATTTCTATTTTTATTGCACTAATATTTTTGAATGGAACTCGTAACCGCGCGTTACACTAGCATGGGATTATTCTGTGGCATTTAATTATGAACTCTTGCCTATTTATTCCTTTAGATCTCAAGTATCGTTTAGACATGGTATAATTTACATGCACAGGTAACCATATTCCTGCGCATATAACGTTGTAACAAGAGATGTGATATTACTTACAGTTAGTATTAATTAATTGACCGGATTAACCATCTAACCCAGGGAATGGATAACAATACATCGTAGGTCGTTCCGTACTAAGGTAAGGAAAAACTGAAGTCGTAGCTCAAATTAAGCTTAAATACTTAATACTTGTGATACCAGAATTCGCTCGAGTTTCTTGAACAGGTTCTGTATTTTATCAGTCGATTACCCACGTCCTTTGATGCTACAACATTTGAAATAACAGATATGTCAAGTTTGAGCCTGATCGAGTGTTCCGTACCATAGCGATAAAAATTGTTTCACTGTCGTTGCAGTGTAGAAACTTAACAATTACTTCAATAAAATTTCATCTTTTAAACCAATTTATGAGCTTCCCTTTCTTCCACCCAAAAAGTGCGATTCGGTATCCAGTACCGAACCGCCCAGTAGATCATTCAGAAAATTCTACAGTTCAGGCAACAGAGTTTTTCGCCCATACGAATCCCCGTCTTAGAGTGATGTGATTTGAGTCTTCTCATTCTTTAGTAACTGAGTTACTGAACTTCAACTGAAAATACGACTCAGTTGAGTCATATTTTTGTAAAGAAAATGCTCATACACCTTTACCGGTTAAAACAATGCGCACGGAGTGTGGGGTCTTATGACGCAGGTGTCTGTAGTGGCTGAATTTCATCCTTGCTACTTATATTTTTTGACACTTTTGGAGCAATAAAAATCATCTTTCTTACCTCAGGATTCGTAGAATTAACTCGCAATTCGCACTGGGAGGTATCCTAATTCGTAATATTCAAGATGTCCTCTCTCCATTGTGCTAACGAGTAGTCGAGCTTACAGGCGGATGTGACTAAGCGTAACTGTATCGCGGGCGACAATGCTCTCTTTGTCCATGAATAGATTTCTTCAATGAATGTTTTTCTGCTAAACTTGAGCATTAGGAATTTTGAAAAAAATCTATTGTTCACGTCAAACAAATCAAATTCATATAATAACAAATAATAAACAACACATTTTTGACATGCAGTCTCAATCATTTTTGTGATAGACTTTTACTACAGTAATTATCCTTGATTGATAGATCCTTATTGACATTGGTTGCGCGTGCGGGTCGAAGTCCGGACACATTAAAGAATTAACGGTGACAGCCCGCGCCACCTGACTCGATAAGCAACCTGCGTTTCTCACAGGAAACCGCCGATCGATCAAATCACACCGCTAGTATGCAAACAGACACATCGGTAGATACGAGGCCGAAGGAACGTCTCCTGCGTGACAAGGACACGGCTATGCCCGATCTGGGCGTAAGATGGAACGCAGCAAGTCCGGCATCGAATATGTGCGCGTGCGTCTACGAATTGCATTCCCATACTGGGTAACGGCGCTCGTTTGCCTTTCTCGTTCCGTCTAAAGGTCTTATGGTTTCCTCTCGCTCGAGCATAGTGCTGTGTGTTAAGCAATCCCACGGTATTTTGCACAAGAAAAATCTTCGTGAAAACTATATCACAAATTTACCACCAAATTTCTTAAATTGAGTTGTTTTCCAACTGTTTTAGGACCCATTGTTTGTACTTTGTTTAGGGTACAGTATATTCCCGTAAATTTGTATCAACTTAAATATATGAGATACTAGCTGCGCCCCGCGGTTTCACCCGCATAGTTCCCGTTCCCGTGGAGAATACGGGGATAAATTGATTTTATTTTTTCGTTAAGTTTCCAATGTTTTGAATAGTTATTCTGCTATTCGGGACGGAAACAAATCCAACAAATCAAAAACCATGGCAATCGGTCCAGCCGTTCTCGAGTTATAAGTGTTGTAACAAACACGACTTTCTTTTATATATATAGATTTTATAGAAACCTCAAAAATTGTAGCCTATATGTTATTCTGATGTATAAGCTATATTGTGGTAAAGTTTCATTCAAATCCATTCAGTAGTTTTTACGTGAAAGAGTAACAAACATCCATACATCCATACATCCATACTTACAAACTTTCGCCTTTATAATAGTAGTAGGATATCGAGCATAGACTCATAAAATATATAATCGTATACAAAAGCACGTTATTGTACTCTTTTGACCATTAACGACACTACTCTCAACTCAGTTCAGTTTTGAGTATTAATTTTGGATTAGAAACAGATGACTGTATGTGCCAACCCTTTAAAATATCTATATTATCAACATCATCAGAAATTTTGTTGCGTAAAAGTTTCCGTATTCTCAAACTAATTCGTATATGCTTCTTTAATAAAAATTTACTTCCAGTCGATACTGAATTACGGGGAATTCTTGTTCCATACTGAACCACTACTTTTCAAAATTGTTTATTTTTTTTAATCCGGCTGTCGCAGGAGTGCAAGGACTTTTTGATAAAAATCGCCAACTGTATAAGATATGATTAATCATGTGGCGCATGGAGACACTATTTGCATAGGTTTGTCTATAGGTTCAAATTCGACTTTATTCTCTAATCCCGGAGTCGTGGGATTGCAAGCTCTACCCGCACGACATGAATGAAGGCGCCCGCGCTGTGGAATGCGGTCGAGTGACGTGGCGGCGCCGGAGCAGATCTGATGCACTTCACCATAGGGTTAGTTTTAACATGCTTTGTGCTTTACAATCATAAAAATTATAGATTTCATCTAGTTACTGTATTTTAGAATATCTCATTTATTTGGGGGCCAGAGAACGCAGAACGGGCCCAAACTCACGAAGTTCCTATTGGAATCATAATCACTTATTAAACAAAACCGCATGGTTTTGTTTAATAACTTTTTAGTCAATTGACCAGAAAATTAAAGTGAAGTGAAAATATCGTTAAATCTCATTTCATGTCCAATGGTCGAACTCAATGAGATTTTAGTTGATTGATATCTCTTTCACAACCTATATTTTAATTAATTAAAAACCATTAATGTTTTTAATATAAATAGTGTAACACGCACACTGTAGAATAAAGTTTAATTGAAGTGTATCTCCACTATTACTATCTTATCGTAATTATCGTTAAAAAATACTTAATCGGGGTCTACACTCGTACGGGTCAATTACCTCCACACTCCAAAAAAATCCTAAATCTCGACCGGGTAAAAAACAAACCAAATAAACTGCAGGTGATTATTATAGCAAACACTAATGCAGACTAGGATTTGACTTTTGATAACAGCAAAATAACAAAACCTGTCAAAATCCAATAATAGACTCGCATGATATCTAAGCCTGTTGTCAAATTTTCAGTCCAAAGAGATATCTGTTGGGTAAAAATTATTTAATTATCTTTCTGTTTTATGAGTTTCAATCAGTCTAGTTTAGGCAAATATCAAAATATTATTTACTTAATAAACTTTTCCTACCTATCAAAATTTAAGTAGAAATGTCATGTACACTGGCAGTTTGCGGAAACTAGGATCATCATAAGTATTGAAACATTTTCAAATAGCTAATAAACATGAAAAAAATTACAGTTCTCGATTGATCTTAAGTGTAGTCCATTGCACAGAACAAAACTGACTGAGACTGATATGTTCAAAAATTGACAACATCGAATGAAGCCTGTAATCTAATTGAACTGAAATTGGAAGTTGATATAATTTCAAAAGAAAGTAGCATATTTGGTTTGGAGATTGCAAGTAGGAGCCGAGCAAACGGTGACAGCAACCGGCCAACGGCCATACCACCGAGGTTGACGGACCACTTACGACCGGTCCGTCGGAGCCCTCCACTTCTTTGCATACCATCATAACTTTTCTCGTTTAACATCACGGGAAAACATTTTTATTATATTTTTACCTCTTGGTATCCGCCGCTCATGAACAGCGGCAATTCTACTCAGGTCCTCCCTTACCGAACATGAAAGATTTAAGGCACACACATCGCGTTCCGTCAATTTGATACTGGGAATGTACGTCTCGTCTCTAACGGCCGATTTTAGGAATCTTTATAAATGGGTGACAGTGGAAATCTCTTGACTTTAAATTTGTCTGGAGAACTGCATTAGACCAAACTGATACCAAAGTTACAACGGGTATACCGTATTACCGTATGGCATACATAGTTCGTTACGTAGTTTTCCTTGGACCAAAATTTATATACAGAACTCGTCGAGATTGAAATACGGAAATAAAAGTGGCAACTAACGTTTTCTGATATGCGAAATGTTTGTGCATATAGAGTATCTTCTCAGGAGCGTTGAGTGTCTACATACATATGAAGGAAACTAGCCAGAAAGTATACGCCAATTGCAGTGGGTTCGATTGCTCATAAGACAAAATATGGTAACACAAATACAATTGTATAAAGTATTGGTACGCGACGGGTCTAAACTAGACTATTTATCGGCCTGATATAATGATATCAGGCCTGTTGTTACACAACACTGATGAGAACCCAACGTGCGCTCCGCATAGAAATTCTTCGGCTCTCGTGTAATCTTTTACGCTTTCGAATGTTGATTATTAATTGCCTCTCATTCAAAATATATTACATTCTGATCATTCTTATCATACCTTTCAATCAATATATTTAAATGGATAGCTGAATTTCCATATCGACGGATTCCATAACTGACGATCGACGGTCCATCAGCACGTGCATCACATATATCTGCTCACTAACTGTCGTTTACATATTATTTTTAAAACCTTTTAAGTAAATGGAAATCACTGAAATTCTCGGATAACAATCAACGTTATGACTCATTTACAGATAATGTACGCTGTAAGGCCTGTCTTAACTAAAGTTTTGTATAGATAGTTTTTACTTTTTGAATTTATTTAATTGGTTTAAGCTTAGTGCGGGACTAAGATAGCGGTTATTAAGTATCCACCCTAAAGAGAATAGGGTCGAATATAAACAAGTCTTTGGTATTTCGAAAATATGGTAAGCTAGTCAAAGAATCCTGATATTACCAACTAAGCTACGGGACCGTCAAATATATTGTAATTATTTTTACAATTTTGCTGTTCGTGGTGCGTATATGTTACTACAATGTTTATGTTGCAAACACCTAACATATTTTAACAGAGGCTACTTTTTATCCCGATAACGCGAAAGAATTTTTCTGTCTTTTTCCATCGTCAAATGTTGACTTTTTTACTGCGGGTAACACAGCGGTACGCAGCTAGTTCTTAATAAACTAGACGAAAATATCTTAAGCACGTGCTTAATCGCAGTTATCTACCACCTACATTTTATGCCATTTTAATAATTTGTGGCTGAATTTAGCATTCTACATTTAAAGCTGTTATGAGAATTTTGTAGCTTTAATTTTCGTAGGTACATTTCATTATTTTATAAGTGATATGTAATTAAATCTCTCTTTGTCTTAAAAAAACTACCGAAAATTGCAAAAAATTCAGCAGACAGCAGCCTAAGTCTCGCTGTTATGGGCACTCGTTTAGACAATATCACGGCGTTGACGAACTAGCCCGTTGAGTTTTCCTCGCTAGACATTTCTATATTTATGACCGCTCATTAAATTAGTTGCGGATCGAAGAGCTAAAGTTACTTTATATCGTACTTTTTGAGAGAGTTATTTACATGTTGCCGTCTGATATGCAATTTTGATCAAAGTGGAGCAGTGTCGATAGTGTGAGGCTGTGAGCGATGGAAGAGGTGATGCTAGCCCATGCGGAGCCCCGCTGTCTGGCAGCCGAGTGCCCCCTCCCCCCCTCCTCCCCCACCCCCCCGCGAGCTACCCGTCGCATGCGATAGGTACCTACCTAGCGCAACCACCTCGCATTGCCAATCTACCACCGTACATAGTAGAACTTTTAACACTCGTCGACGATAATTCTCTCTTTGTCACTTCCCAAGGTTGGCCAGATACATCGGATTAAGTACCTTTATTCAATATTTTCGTACGCTAGCGAGCAACTCGTTTTCAGATACCGTTTCGTTATGCTGTGAGTACTTATGCGGTACCCGGTACTCGAGATCTGAGATCTGCGAAACTGCTCTACTTAATACCTCTAGAGCTTCGATTCTTTATGCAAGGCACTTTATTGGAGAAAAACTATAAAATGCTAGTAAAATACATTATGATTGATCGGTATATAATAAATCAAGTATACACTGGATTGATTAACCATCCATTTTTCATCACCCTGGAGACTTAATCAATTAAAGTTACTGTTTAATATTTTCAATAATCTGAGACTATTTGTCTTTACACTTGTATATGTTATGAATATAGATTCGAAGTAAGCGAGCTGTGTAGTTAATAATCGGTTTATTCGAACTGATCAATCACTAATCAAGAGTATGTGTCCTTTCATTCAGTAATCTTTACTCTCATAAATAATGCGCTTATCTTTAATGCACATATTAGACATTACAAATACTGCAAGACCTCGTTAGGTCATGTTTACATAACAAAGCGGATACACTATAATACTTTCGAAGTTATGCGGGCATTTGGTCTGTCTGGACTTATCGAAGTAGAAAGATTTCGCCACAGCTTTACAGATATTCTCAAAAGTGTTTTTGTGTGATTGCGTATAGTATTGGAGGCTCTAATTGAACAAGTGTAGTGATGGTGGTGTGACCTCGGCCTATAGCGCATAGGTCCGATTGCGACAACGCTGACACGAGATTGTGCAAGTGTTTGATGGAAATTCCGGAGTCGCAGCATTAGCAAGTGTACGGGCTTAGTGTCCTGCGTTTGCACACCGGTCGGTGAGGCCGCGGCATGAATGGAGCCGCGGTATGTAGGTCACGATGTCGTCAATGGGCCGTCGGCAGGGCCCCCGCGGCCGCCTCTTGCGCCCCCGTGAAAGTTGCCACTACTTTCGCGACTGTCTTCCCGTCTATCACGACAATTTACACTCTTAGCACTCGAAAACTAAGTCACTTTTGGATCGTCGGTTGGCAACGTTCACATCCGCTTCGGCGCTCGTGCGTGCCTCGAAGACTTTCTGTGGCGGGCCGGCGCGCGAGCTCTACAGCCGCGATGCCGACGGTCGAATGTCGCTCGCGCGGCTGAAAATTCGGCCGCGCTGTATGCTCATGCTTAGGAATTCATTTCCGGGTAGGTCGGAAAGTGAAATGGACTCGTCTGTGATGTAATTGGAATTCGGATCTATCCGGAGTCAGCGTTACTCCGTTCACTTTATTTCTATAGTTATCGGTTGACATAATAGGTTGCGGTGACACGGCAAATAGTTTACTCAAATAGATAAATTCATGCCTTTTTCCCGAAGATCCCGTTAGGTAGAAACTCAACAAAACACATTTCACTTTGTGCTTCACACTATTATATCGTGTCGACGAATGACCTCATCGCTACCATTTTCCTACGAATAACCATAATTAACTGCTAACCTCCTGTAAAATAAATTTAACTATATTAATCCAACACCCATAAAATGTGTTATTTACCGAAAAAAATACCAAAAAATCCAAGCATCGTAGAAGACGAATGTATCTGGGAAACGCGGCCTAATAACACATAAACTTCAATGATCGAAGTAAGGGTGGAAGCCGGACCTAACAGTCTTACTATTTTACACAACGTTATCTGCATATATTTTCATTTTGATAGGACTTAACAACATCACACATCAAAATAATATTTAAATTAGATGGCTATTCCGATGTTTCTAAAATTTTATAATATTACAAATGCAAAATGTTTTTTATTTTAATAATAATGCGGTCTGGCATATATTTTTGAGTCTCAAGAGGCTATTCTTGCTTAATGTATATGTCTTTTTTTTTTTTTTTTTTCGTGGGGAAATGCACTCGCATACCGCCCTGCCACGGGGAGACAGAGCGGCTATGTGGGACTAGACCCACTAAAACCCCACGGTGTCCTCCTCTGCCGCTTAGTGGCGGGAACACGGGAACGTTAACACACACATCCGCGAACCCGCCACGGCTGTCCGTCTCCGGACCCCTCTCATTTTGGCACCGAGTGCCACGCCCTAGTTAGCGACACGCCAGAACACATAGCGTGTCGCAACCACCTCGGGGACCTGGCCAGCGAAAGGGCGTTAGATGACCCCGTATCTAAACGCCCTAGGTCCCCATGCGACGGGTCATATATGTGGCCCCGTCGCCTGCCACTACGGCCGCAGAGGATAGGGAGAGTGGCGCCTCTCAATACCAACACTCCTCTTCCCCTGCGGCCCCACCGCGTCCGCCATCTAGCGGTGGCGACCCCGCCGTGGCCGCGGAAGGTAGGGAGAGCGGCGCACCGCTATACCGGCACTCCTCTCCCGCCGCGGCCCCTAACCCTCAGCTGCGGTGCCGCCCATACGACACGGCAGCCCGCCTCAGTTGCGGTGCCCCCCATAAGGCACCGCCACCTACTGTGGCCGCTCCTAGTCGGCTTGGAGGCAAAGCCTAAAGGAGCAGCCCCTCCCGGGTTCCTCTTGGCTTCACCGTGGGCAGCCCAACCACGGTTACTAAGCCCCCCCGCCCCGACAAGGCGGGAACCCGCGGGGGGGTAATGTATATGTCTGCTTAATCAATGCCCTGTATATTTCATTAGCTGATATTGGATTCTAATATAACCCGGCGTTAAGTGTCGAAGCGGTCTACAATTTAAATCGTAGAGAATGCAAACTCGCATAAAAAAATTCCCGGCGACACAAGGGTGCATAACCACGTGCATGTAACCAACATGCATACAATCAAATAAGTTGCCACTGAAACTTCTTAGGAAGTTTTTTTTGGCATCAAAACGGGCTTTTTACACTTTCAACTGAAATGCTACCGGTACTTTACGGATACTATCCGTTTTGTAAGGTTTTCTAAGCATTCCTTGATAAACGAGAGAGAATGGGCAAATTATCTACTAACGGTAATCAGTGCGGTTTATAAATGAATTTCACATCTGTCACACAGTCACAATATACCGTACCGTACCAGCCTCTAATGTTCCCACTGCAGGGACACCGGCCTACTCTCGATAATTGAGAGTGAATGGGCTTTGATCTACCACGGGAGCCCAATCCGGATTGGTAGATGTCACATGTCTTCGAATTGATGGTTCTAAGACATGCCGGTTTCCTCACGATGTTTTCCTTCACCGTTTCGAGAACGTGGTATTGCGCACATAAATTTTTCAAGTGAAAAAACTCATTGGTGCACGTGTGGGTTTGAACCAGCAACCTTCAGATTGAAAGTCGGCGTCTATACCCCTGAGCCACCACGCAGTCACAATATAACTGCCACTATCTGTCACTATCTGTCAGCTCAGTTGGCAGCAGTTGAACCTTTTGTACTGTAGGTCGTGGGTTCGATTCCCATCTAATACAAACATTTGTGTAACCAAATTGATATTTATCTGTATCTGGTTGTTAATAGGTAATTTATGTATTTGCAATAAAAGAACTTCTATCAGTAAAATAGCTCCCATAGTACAAAGTACGCCTAGCTTTGGGTTAGATGGCTCTTTTTGAAATGTCCATCAATATTTATTTATTCTGTGGTCATATAGACATATGACCTTAAAACAAGAACCCTACTTAAATTGTTAGATGATTGATGATAGGTGTGGATATATCATCAGTGGTAGTGAGTTCTCGCGGTAGCCCCTATTGATCGACAACGGTTTGTCGGCGTATGCGCTTGTGCCAGCTTTCACCGGCACAAAGCTTACATGCCGCCATGCATGTTTATTACCTTAATCATCTTAACAGGAATTCCCGAACCGTCCATTTACGACCTGTTAGTGCGTTGGCCTATTTTTTGACCTAGGTGTATTGACGAAATTTGAAACGATACTTAGATCTGAACGAATAAATGAGATTGTGTCTGACGTTTCTACTCCAACGTATGTTTGACCTTTATATTAATGCCTTTTGAACCATAACTCAAAGACAGCTTTTACAGCATATGACTTCCTATGGCACATGTTCAGCAGCAAATAAAAATTAATATAAAATCGCTACAACCCCCCTGGTTGCGAGTCCGAATGGCAATTGGCCGTCAATAACGTACTCTCGTTCGAAATTTCTCGTCAGAATACTAGGCTGCATCAACATGGGTACGCCGTATCTTTGCAAATGTCGATCTTCTCTTCTCTCGTGCCTTCTCTTCAGGGTGTTTTGTCGCAGGGATCAAAACACCAATACCGATAAAAGTTATTTGAGTGCAACAACACACCAACCTCCGATCTAACTCTTGAATATTTTCCATAATCATCATGGTCTCGTACACAGTAAAATTACTTAATGAAAAAACGGTTCAGGTCTTATCCGTATTTTAACCTAAAAGTTTTTGATTTTGAAACATCGAATATTGATTCCGCAGCATACCTCCGAAGTGAATGCATACCGTCAAACGCTTAAGCATGTGCATGTTCAACGGGAACGATCGCACAAAAGTTCTTGTCTTGCAAGTACTTAGTGTGCACGTGGAGTAACGGTGACGGAGGCTGTACGGTTTACAGTTAGGCGCATTCCTAGAGCGGCTCTAGCTAGGGTAGCAGGTGCAAGGGAGAGACAAATATGCGCCAATACCAGGCAATATTCTGTTATACTTGCCGAATTTTATCCTTCTGGGATTTCTAGTGTAAACTTGTCATAACATCATATTAAGAAACTTTAATTTATTATTATTTTTTAGCACCACCTTTAGCACCATTCAGGGGGTACGTGTAGGGAATCAAAGGATACACACCTACGGACTCGAGCAACTGGACTGGACTGGACTGGACAAAATATTTGTAGAAGCTAGGTTTGCTGAAAAACAGTTCTAGGATCCTATAGAAATTATTGCCACGTTTTCTTATCTCTTATTAGCTGTCTACTGAGAGCCATTTAATTGAGCTTTAGTTGATGTTAAGTGGTTACTGCTGCCCATATACAACAGCGATACCAATCCGCTTCTCTCGTACGGGAGTGTAAGAAAAATTCTAGGTCGTATCGCGTTACGCCTATCACGTTAAAACGAGGATGTATCGTCTCATGTGTTTGTAATTACACCAGCGTCCACACCCTTGGAAGGGTGTGGGTGCAACACAGCCATGCGAGTACAACAAAGCTTGGCGGTGGATTACCAGGTGTGGTGCCAGTACTTCTCTGGAAAAACTAAGTACAAGTTTTTCTGCTACTTTGGGTTCCTCCTTTCGCACCACCCAGGGGACACGTGTAGGGAGTCTGAGGGTACTTATCTACAGACGCGAGTACCATGGTCGTTATTAGCCTCGTTTCTCTAAAATTCTCTCTTTATTCACAGAACACTGGCTTTGGGGATCGGCATCCAAAACTTCCCAGAAGGGCTGGCGGTCAGCTTACCGCTGCAGGCTGCCGGTTTTTCTGTCTGGAGAGCATTCTGGTAAGTTTTTATCAGAACGTTATTTTTTCTTATCTTAAAGGTATTTTAACTGTACCAACCTAGGTGGTATATCAAACTATAGCTGATGAGTGGTAAATTTTTTTCAAATATTTGCTATCTCCATATGTTTTTATTTTTAACAACATCTACAAATCAGCTCCTTTCACATATTCTCAGGCCCTTAAATCTTTTGACAAGCTAATGAAACTATGAATTGGAAATATACCTTGACACATTTTTATATATAGTAGAACTCTTATATTTTGTATAAAATGTAAAAAGAAATCATGACTTCTGAAAAGCTTAGAAGAAATTCGGTCAGCATGATTAGTTTATTTTCGGAGATGAAAACTATTATCTGAGCGTCGCAGACTTATCTATTGTGTCGCTAACAAAGACTATTCGAATATAAATATTATTTATACCGAAAAACAATTGTATTCTTAGAGCGTTATTCGAATAGGGTTCATAACGTTGTAGCAAAACGCTGAAGCGGTACGACGACATTGTAAATCTAACCCGAGTAGCGCAACTTCCAACCAATCAGTCCATTTAATATATACAAATGTCCGAGGAATGGGGTATTTTAAAAGACTTGTTTAGCTTTTCATACTTTTAAACTCAGAATCATTGCTGCGATCCAATCATTCCAATAGATTTGAATAAAAACTCGAAGTATTACTCATATATAGCCAGGGACAGCAGATCTTGAGCTATCAAAAATTTTTGTTCCGTGTTTGACCATCTGCGTGTGGCAGATCGAACACTGTATATTGTGGACGGTGTCATCGACTAGAGAATGCGCGCAATCGTCGTTAGGCCGGATGCCAACACAGCCAGACTGTTCGACCCCATTCCTGTTCAGGCTAATTCATTTAGCGACTGCTGTGGACACGAGCTCACAACGACTGATTTCGGATTCACAGTACCAACATATAACTGTTATAATGTACTGGGTGCTCAAAACGTCTTGCATAATTCTTACTTTTCATCCGACTGCGGCAGAACGAAGGGTCCTAAATCACAAAAGCTTGATGTTATCTGATCATGTTTCTATACAGACATTTCAATCAAACTGCTTTATTGAGGGCTGCATTGCTACGCGCGCTTTACCAAAATCTTTCTACAACACTTTCTTAGGTATTTTACGAACTATCGTTATCTGCAGTTGCACCGTGCCGAATGATCATCAGGCGTATTGCAGTAATTTTACAAATACATTACCATTATAAATGTGTTGCGGTAGCCCCGCCTCCATCCTTTAACAGTTTAATAAACTAATAGTGGACCCCGGATTTCGGATAAATATTGAATAGTGACACAGAATTTCGTGGTAATGGCTACCGTGAATGGCTGCCCTCCTTTCACAAATCAGTAAGTACATGACTCTCGCATATTTCTATCTGTCATTGTATTTCAAATTATAACAGATTCCTGCTAAGGTTACTAATAACGTATCATGAATCAATATATCTTCTCGTTAGCAGCTCGTAATATAAATACGTAGTTGGAAGAAGGAACTCGTTAAAAAACTTTCTAAAAAATATGTTTCAAAATGTTGAGTTCCGTATACAAAATTACGAAATTCAGTCGTATGACGTGAAATACACTCGTCTATTACTACAGCCGGAATGTGTGCATCTTATTAACTCCGCGTAGCGGGTATTGTTTCAAATAGTCAGAGCAAAAGGTTACATCTGCCAGCGCATTCGGTACGTGCACGCATTGTAAACGTTACCAAATAGGTAAAAGTTGTAAATATAGTCGCATTCCGTGGTGTTCCGAGAACTGCTGCCATGGCGCCGGCCAGCCGCTCGCGGTCCCAACGACCCTTAAGCCACTAAACTACGCACCACGTTGGATCTGCCAACTTTAAATTCAAATCATTTATTCCACTAATAGGCGGAGCGCGCGACTGTCGGAAAAACGACAGTACGTAGAAATAGACGCAGTGGTTTTGTAAATTAGCGTTTATTGTTTTGTGGGTGAGTCGCTGGAATAACGGGACGATGATATCCCAGAAATGTTTAAACATCCGTGTCACCAGTCGAACATTGTGGACTATGTGAATAGACTTATATACAACAGAGACCCAACCTTTCAGATATATTTTAATAACTTTAGAACAATATTGTATGTCTCCCAACACGGCCATGCGTCACGTTGAAAGTACACTGGTTCCGAATTAAAATTAGAGTAAAATTTGCTAATGGATTTGAAAGCAAGCAAACTGCCATCGCATTCGACAATAGTCCACCATGGGATAATTGTGTTGCAAATTCATGCGGAAATCCTGAATGACTAACTATACACTAAAGAACTAGACGCGCACGTCTAGTTCTCTGACTAAATATTACAGTCTCACCTGTTTAATTTTCAATTAATAAGGGCACGTAGTTCTAATTTTAGGCAACTGAAACCGTACTCATATTGTTAAATAAAGACGGCATTGAATTGAAGAATTGCCTGCTTTCAAAGAGATGGGTCGCCGTGGCTCTGAAAGTAGTGGAATTTGACATTGGAGTAACGCGTCCGTTGTACGGTTTGCGGTTGCTTCGTAGCTCGATATGGAAGCGGGCGGCTGGAATGCGCTCGAGTGGGAATCCTGGCGGAGAAGGGCGGCAGTGCGCGAGCGACGACCTCGCCACCCTGCACTCGTGCCCGCGGACGTACCCCTAACCTCACCACGATTCGCATCACCCGTTTTTGCCCGCATTCTATCGCGTTCCCAAAACATTTTGGTTTGAATTGCAAAATCAGCACTTGCTTGAATTAAGCGTTACAACCGTCAATAACTGTATTGTTTATAACTATACTCTTCGTTCAAGCACGATGTACAGGCCTTAAGTGGTAAGTACTTTGCAAAAAAAAATCATTATTCCATTTAAGTGTTTGTTGTATTTTAACGTGTCGAAATAAGTAAATAAATAGACTGTTGAACTTTCTGAGTTTAGAACTCTCAGCTAAGTTAGCGCAACTAAAACTGAAACTGAAAAGCAGGTCTTTTTGTGTACTAGATAATACGGTACAAAGAATTTAATGAGGCTACTAGCATCTAAGCGCAAAAAGCACGTGATCTTTCAGTCCGTTGTTAACATTACGCAGAATTATAAAAAGTCTCTTTGCCTTTCGGCAAGGCATCCAATAATAGATGCATAAAAGAATTCCTCGAAATCCGTGACAATAAATACGGTACAGATATCTGCGGAGGATAATAAATAACAAGATAAGATTTTGACAGTTCCAAATATATTAGTGTTGTCGAAAGTTTGTACCCTTATTCCGTGAGAAAATGGCTGATTTGATGACCTTTTTCATAGATAAATAAGTATAAATATGTACTGTATGATTTTTTTAAGTATAGGCCCGAGATTTATTTCAATTGTTTCAATGGTTGATAATGCAATGCAACTAGAGACGTAATTACACAATGCCATGTCTTATCAAACAACAACTTATAAACACATCAGAGTTATTTTGCTATAATCGAAGCAGATAATAAGTCAACTTGTCTACTAACTACTAATGATTGCACGACTGGCGCGTAACGCAAATGGTGGTAGCGTTTCGTAGAAATAAAAAATCCTAGATTTGCATCAAGCTACCTGTATACAACCAGACACTTGTATACTATTATAACTGCCTAGCTCTCGATGTTGGTTTAACGTACATGTATATTTTTATGTTGTGAAGACAACGCGCGCCTAATAGTACGTCTCGGTTGCGGAATGCAAGTAGTGAGGAATGCGGCCCTGGCAAGAAATGCCCTCGACCGTAGCTTAGAAACTGCCCAGCTGGCTTAGTGCTTACAACCGGTCGAACTCCACGTAACTGGCTAACCCTAGTATTCTTGCCCTTTCGGTGCTCGCGAAATCACATTTAATTAAATAATAAATGTTGAGGTATCGTATGGTTTGTAAACTGAGACCCGATTGTTACAATTTGAACATTTGCTAACTGCCTGTAAAAATCGCTGTGGTAGACGTCCAGATTTTCCCGAGATGACTGGATGATATATAAATATCTGAGATGTTAACCGGTTCCAGAGACTTCCGGTTTTCGACCCTTGTAAACTGGGAGTTAATGATTGATATTGGTGCTGATTCTACTGATGTCAAAGCAACAAAATTTCTTACTATCGTTATCAACTAAATGAGAAAGAAATACTTTTAGAACTGTCTTGGTCGATATTAGTTTACTTTATTGCTAACAGCACTGAATAAATTTTTTCATGTGAAAAATATACAATATCAAATAGGGTTTAGATAAGACTAGGGTCGTAAATCTCTCTCGCTTCTTTAATATTAACATTTAGCCATATATTCTTGCCTAAGCTGTAGTCCTCGCGCGTGCTCCTCTTATACTAAGGAGAAGCTCTATAAATGGCCGCTTGCCGCCCCTTCCGATTATAAATTATAATTTTCATTACAACCTTGGTTGTGTAAAGTAATATTGGGCATTTATCTATGAAATTACCATCATATGAGTCAACTTGAATAGTATAAGGTATTTTATGACTTGGATTGACTAAACAAAAAATATTTTTCAGGTTCAAAGTATCTAAGTCTAAATAAAACTGTAATTTCATAGTTTGAATCCCCTATACTTCTTTACAAATTGCTAAAATAACTTGCTATTTACTTACAATTCCTAACAATTAAATGAGTATATAATATTGCTTTAGCCGAAAATAACCGGCTATGTGCCATTCTAACACATGCCGGTTATTTTACAGAGAGACAGAAAGCCCAAAACTTGTAAAACCATAAGGACACACATTTCCTTGAAAATGTTAGTCCTCCACTTATGTCATCCTCCACTTACACACCAAATACAGCCCTTCGAAGGCAGGACAGGTACGTTATAGGCGTAGTAAAGTATCTATTATATTATTTCTACAGAAGTCTTAAAATGAATAATTTTCGTAATTCTCTGATTCTTGAATATTCGCTTCCCAAACACACAAGATCGTTGGCCTGGGTACACGTCCTATCCCTGTCAGGATCTTTTGTCATTGATGTCGTGATCTTTTCATGTACTAAGCGAAGCCCATGTGTTCCTCTCCCTTTTCTCTTGGGACCACGGAAGCCTAGTGGTATCCGGGACTCGTCTTAACCGCCTATCCACCGGTTGCTTGGTGGGAGACCAGCGCTCGGCGACGGCTGGTGTCATGGATCTCTTGCTGGTCGTTGTCTCCCTTAACAGCGGCCAGTTCTCTCGGGTAAGCTTTCCATTGGGGACGTGTCTAGCGCTGGCAGATAGATACCTCTATTTCTATCTCTGAATATTATTATATAACTGGTTAGGGGCAGCTTAAATAAAGGGTTATTTAAGCTGCCTTCATCCACCCTCTACCTGTGACCGCTACTGTATAAGGATGATAAATTGCTCTTATTAGAAAATTATATCTAATTATGTAGGAATTCGCTATCCATTTAATGTTACGAGTCACCTAATTGGGTCGTCGGAATGCCACTAAAACAGGTGCTGGATCTAACTACTTGGCTCGCTTTGGCGTAATTGATCGTGTTCGAAAAAAGTTATGGCATACCTTAATAATGGCTCCATTTCAATTTTCATATGCTAGTTTGATAGATTGTTCGTTTGGATTACCTTGCGCCAAATTAAGTTTAACCATGGTTTATCTTGTCAGTATAAAGAGATTTTTAAGTCTAGACTCATGTATGATTAAAAAATAACTACTTTGTTGAAAAACAAAAATACCTTTTATAGCCGGTATAGTATCAAACAAACATTTTTAAATAGATTCTTACTCCATGCATGCATACAATGTACACATTGTATGCATGCATGCATGCACATACACCGAGATGGTTGTGAAACTAGAAAACTACCCGCAACTTCGCTTGCATTTTTTGTTTGCCAAATTGTTTGCTTTGTGCAACCTACTCTAATTTCTTTAATTCTAGAGCGTCTAAATATTTTTTGTACTTTATTTTTTTTTAAATGTGCGGTTTAGCAATTCTTATGGATTTGCACTTAAAGGGTGGCATAACTTAAAGGGTGCAAATCGCTTCTACCAGCGGTTTAAGTTGTGCATTGCCTATTCATCGCATTGACTCGCTATATATTGATTTTTAATTATTAAGTAAATAGTACCACGCAAAAATCGATCCGATGTAAATACTAAGTAGTTGCATGCTAATCGACCTGCCGTCTCGGTCAATTTCCATTTTAAGAGTATTTCTGAATATCTGTGGTGATTGAGTGTTGCAAGGATAAAGGCGAGACAAGGCTCCGTTCTGGAATTAAATACATTACTGGCTTATGCTAAAAAACCTTTGTTATTGTTCAAGGGTAGCATGAAGCGTATCAACATTATCTAATGGCTATTATCTAAACATTTGGGCTAGATGAATTCCGAGCAAAATCCTTCCAAAGCAGTGTCGGTGAGAGACTAATTTGTGGTGAAGCACATCGCGTCCTTATGATTATCCACACAAAACTAGTTTTTTTTTTTTTTATGTGAATGAGTGACGGAACGAGCTGAGGGCCCACCTGATGGTAAGTGGTGACCCTCGCCCATGCCAACAGTAATGCGTGCGACTCAGTATGAGAAACAAATCTTTACTGAGTCGCATTCACCCTGCTGCGTCCATCACCCGGGACGGGGATGATACGTCTCATGCGCATGTGATTTCACCGGCAGCCACACCCTTCCACCGGAACACAGTAATGCAACCACTACTGCTTGGCGGCAGATTCCAGATGTGGTGGCAGTACCTCTCCGGACGAACTTGGCACAAGTACCACCCAGCGGCCACTTATTACTTCGGCGATCGCTATGATCCTACAAAAACGTAATTTATTCATGTCGTTCGAATTATTGAGTATCGAAGACAACTCTGCGTACTTACCTATTTCATGGAATAAATTGTCGAATAACACGTCTTTTGTATCATTTTTTGCTGATGCGCATAAATCCACGGTCGTTTTTGTTCTCCGATATTATGATATAATCAGATCAAGTGTTTGCGCCATTGTTGTAGACAATGCGTCTGGGCTACGCTCTCATCACATGCGCATATGAATATGACTCATAGTGACGATGCAGACATGCTTACGCACCGTATAGGTGCTTCATTTATTAGCCTATTCAATTAAGACATCTATAATTGGTGTGGTAAAATTAGATATGCTTGTCTTATTGCATTTATAGATATACCAGGAATATCTTAATCTTGTATGTCGCGTTAGATTTATTCATTGCAATTTACTTTTTAAAAAGGAATTTCGATCACGCATGTTTTCCTTTTACAAATTATTTATGCATAGAAACTGATTTAATAATATAATTCAATCTTGGCTACTCCTCCACAAACTGCACTACTGAATACATGTAACAACAGGATAAGATAAACTTTTCATATGATTGCACCAATGGTCCTTTGAATTTATCGTAAAGCAACGCGTGGTACGAAAGCTGTAGGTGTAGGAGCGTGTAGCCTGGAGCGAAACCACCGGGCCGGGGCGGGCAAGCGCGAGCGCGGGCGGGCGCTGAGGGAGCGGAGTGGAGGCTGCTCGCGACGCAACCGCCGGTATTTGGTCAGATGGTCATCGCTATCTGGACTCGAGAAAGTCGTCTATTTCGAAATTTTAGCGTTGCGTGTGTGCAGTGTGCGATGTGTCGCTGCGGTGCCTCGGAGTCTGGTGCGTTGCGCGGCAAGCGGATGGCGGCGCGCAGTCTGCGCGTTCTTCCGGACCGCACCCGTCGGACCAGTCGCAGTCGCCCGCTGCTCGCCTCGGGCGATTGGCCTTCACAGTTAAATAATTAAATCTAGAGAACGACGTCGAAACCGCGGCCGCCGTGGCTGTCGTCGCGAAGAAGTGGTCGCGGAAGGCCCCTCGCCGCGTCGCCAGCCTTGATGGCGCTCTGTTCTGCGCAGTCGAGGCCGGTTTAGCGAGCGCATATTGCGTCGCGGCCACACCTTATCTTCTCGAACCTTCTTCCTACTCCGCTTGATAACATTGTTTTGATCGATGACGACGTATGTTGTTCAAATACTAATTAGCTGGCACAACATTCGGCGTTTGTCCGTTGGTCTTTGTTCCTAGACATTAGATATCACATAACCAATGGAACTTTTAATGTTGTTTTAGAACCATTGTATTGTAGAATAATATGAAGCTTGTGAATGGCTTGAATGGTGCGTGTATTAAATATATCGTTAATCGCTCAATATCCTTTTTTAATTTTGTTTCATGATTTTGATAATGGCCATCAGCCCGTTTCGCCGTTTTGTTATCTTCGTCCAACTATTTCTAATAACATATGTTATGAAGACAATTTCCTCATACGAGGTACGAGGTAATAAGAGGCTAGTACGGTTAAGATTTTTATGCTTATCTCTAGTAAATGAGACGCATGTTTTAATAGGCGCGCTTTATTTCCAAAATGAAAGAAGTTTCATAAAAAGTTTAATATGATAAAGTAGTCTTTTAAATGCACATACCTGGCGGACATTTAAGGGAAATATGAGAAATGAAAGACTTAGGTCCGATTCAGCGCTCGAAGGTTCAACCACTACGCAAGTATTTTTTTAAATATTAACGCGGAGGTTGATTTAGTGTCAACCTCTGTAATATGTGTCAATTATATTACAATTACAGCTAAACATAGACAACGCCGGTAATATAGAATAGCACAAAGTTATTAAATCAGATCCAGAAACTCTTATTCAAATATACTGAAACATAAATGAAATTTTAACTGTAAGGCATTATTTAAATTCAACGTGGTTATTGAGTGACGGGCATCCTGTTTTATGGGTTGTCGGCGGCTCAACAGTCGGCGATTCTGCGAATCATTGGATATTGTCGCAAATTGCCGCTTTCGCCACCCGCTGAATAATGCATGCGATAACAACATCGGGAGCCCTCGCCTGGTGCGAAGCGCTTTTTGTACACCGAAGAATGAACGAATCGGTTTTTGAGCGAACCTTTCTATAAACAGCTAGAAGACGAACACTTTCATTGATTTAAAGTAATAAATAAGTCACGCAGTTTCTAAATTACGGTCAGAATACATACTTTGAATTGTTATAAAATGAAATAATGGGTTTATTAATTATTTTAGGTGAACCAAGATTATAACCATAATAATAATAATTTTTCTATCGCTGGTTTTAATTATCTGTCCTTCCCTGTCTTTGACACAGGATATTGCTGCTAGAGTATGAGTTTAGATTTTATTTAAAAAACGTATGAGAAACTTTGCACTAGGATACCATGTATCGCGGAGGCATGGATTTTGGGTGTTTGTGCGTACACACAATTAACCAAAACCCGAGAAGAAGCTTAATTCTCGTCATACAAAGTTTGCTCAATATCAACTAAGCTACGAATCCGTCAAATAAAAATCCAATAACTATTCACGGACCGAAAGAGCATTCGTCCAAATTTGCATCGGCTAAAGTGCTTTGCCCCGGGCGGCGGCGTAGGGCTCCACATAACATCACGTCGGGTCGCACACCCGCGCCGCCCGCGCTCTCGCCACTTCCAGCAAACCCGTTCCCTTCACATTCCGGCTAGCTATTACCGCCACACTAACTCATTGTTACCTAACATAAATTAAACTTGTCCATGGGTCAGTTATCATAATATATCCTTACACAACACCCGCCCAAACTTTCAAATGGCCGAGCTTCTCCACTGCGAGACCACAAATTTTCCACTAACGAGCGCTCTGTCGAAGCTTTTCACTTCGGAATCCGGCGCGGCGACGCCGACAGCCGGGGCCGAACCCGGGCGGTTGCGGGCAGTAGGCGGCAGTTCCGCGCCTCGGTTCGGTGCTCGGTGCTCGGTGGTCGGTGGTAGTCAGATATGGGTTGGCCGTCGTGTGGGGTGGCCCTGGCGGCGTTTCCCACAGCGGCGGCTCCTCGACCAGTTCGTAGGAATGTGGTCGCGGCACCGGCCCGCACTTTCACCAAAACAATTCGTTAGCGGCCTCTTTCGGCATCGCACCGCACTCCGCACCCGCCACCGCACCACCCCGCCACCCGTACACGTGAAAATTAACAACACACTGATACTTGACTCTGTGATCAGTATTTTGGACTGGCCCTTTTAAAGTTCCGCGCCCCGACATCCACATTCTTTCGAGTGCAAGCTACTTGCATACCTTTCTTTGTATTACAGCTATCTGGTTACTCGTGATGCTAATGTCTAGCCCGAGCTGCCGAGGTACAATACTTTCTTCCATCTTTTACCGAGCAATTATTTGAATCCAGGTTATGAGTGCTTATAAAGGCATTTTTATTCAAATAGGATATGTTTCAGCTTTTTCTATTCTTTACATTAACACAAAAGTTCTTAAACTTGAATATACGAATGTATTTGTTTGATGAACCTTTAGTAAAAAGGTATGTCAAAAAAAGATTGTAAAACGTTGCTAAACTTCTCGTCATGCGTGTTCGGAATATAACTAAAGCGCGTTCACATGGGAGCTCCAGTTTTTGTATAAATCCGCAACAATGCTCTCATTTGGGTGTCGTTTGAGCTCATTTAAAAAACCAGTATTTTTGTATGTGCCTTTTAATTGGCAATCTTAGGTTTCAAGATCACACCATAAACACTTTATTCATTAGAAATAGTAGGTGGATCGACCATTTCTTTCATTTCATGTTTCTTTTGACATTTTTATGTACAGTAGACTAAAGCTGACTTACTATTGTGAAGGGAAGCTTGTCTCGTAAGAATAAGAGACAAAGAAATAAAGTTAGATTAAGAAATAAAGTTAGGGGTGAAAGGAGTGCTAATTAGTCACGTATAAGAATAGTAACTTTTAATATCCATATCGTTTCACGAATAAGAAGTAATAGGTTATACATTTCACCTCTTCCCAACTATAGGGAGTTGGGAAGAGGTGAAATGTATAACTTATTTTGATATGTTTGGATATACTTACCATGATTTATTACACGGCTGACCCAATCGGGAATAGATAGCATACCTATTAATGTGACGAAACATTACCTTGGAATAATCATGAACGAAATATGTACATAGACCTGAACCGTTATTTATTCTTCGCCTCTACTAGGTAGCTAGTAAAATTATTAGTCACAATTCTCAACCGTGAGAGAAATAAGAAGAAAACTTAATACTTGCGTTAGTAAAAACTCATTGTTTTCATGCTCATCCGCTAATTGGGGTGGCTGATGCTTAGATGCCAGGGCCTATTGTCCAGGATTGCGATTTCCAGCAAGCGCCAATGAGCCTGATCTTTGGCTCTGCGCATCCATTTTCTCCAATTTCTACAAGCGACCTTCCAAGTCATCGCCCCGTCTGCGTCTGGCCTGGGGCATTAATCGCTATGTTTGCTTAGTCCCGGTCTCCATTTGAGAGCTCATCTACCCCAACGGTTGTCTGTCCTCCCCGGGGCAACAATTTTAGCAAAAAGTGGTTTTACAATAGGTATGTAAATCAATACATAAATCTGGACCTAAATATAGAATTGTCTTTACGCAGTGAGACTGGCCTGTACAGTATAAGTGAATTTAAAATGTTTACCCACCAGGTATGGCCAGCTCTCCGGCATGGTTGAGCCAGTTTTCGGAGTCCTGGGAGCGGTAGCTGTGGCGGCGGCGCGACCAGTCCTACCGTATGCGCTGGCTTTCGCCGCGGGTGCTATGATCTACGTAGTAGCTGACGACATCATCCCTGAAGCCAACGCTTCGTAAGTATCTGCTTCTCACTGTATTACGGATGTTTAAGAAAAAACGATGATAAAATTTTTTGATGATAAAAAAAATAAAAACACCCCAAAATGTTTTTGAAGAAACCTTCGGTTTCCACTCTTCCTGGCTCCCGGGTGTCCCTGCCGAAGTATATATTTGTGTGCGAAGTATATATTTCTTCTAAAGTTTGCAATGAAAACTCCGGCTCGGGAGTGTTCAAATTATTGAAAAATTAAGATGTTGAAACCAAGTTGTGAGTAATATTTGAGAGACATGTTGTTGAATAATTCAATGACTTCGTTCATCTTACGATGAAAGCTAACAACATAATAGGACCGTCAGGTGTTAGATGTATTACCGCGTCTGAAAACAACGAGTTAATATAAATGTAAAGAAGTAATGCGAGTAATGACTTGTAAGGACTGAGTGATTGCTATCTAAATTCATTAATTTGTTTAATGATTGGGTTTTGCAATTTGCTTATACATTATCTGTCTGGTGCATGCTTAACTGGTATGAGTAATGGGTGACAGTTTGAAGTGTTTAGGTTGAAAGGTAAGTGAACGTGTTTGTTGTGAAATGGTATGGTATAGTAATGATCAAAGTTTTTGTAACTACGCAATTTAACGGTTTATTATCCTACATCAATAGGAAAATTAATAAAGGGTGTCCTGGCGTTTGACCAAAGACATGCAAAAGACCATCGCGCTTTGTAACGGACCCTCACGACTCGACGGCCCTTCCTTTGGGAATTCAATAAGTTTAATATAATAATGACTCATTTTGATCCATTCAAATTAACATTTCAACCGTACATTCTCACAAACAATGTTTATATAGGTATACATGTCCCAAACTTCCTCTATTACTTACATATTATAAAGATCGTTATCTCAGTTTTAGGGGCGAAAAATCAGCGGGCCCTGTCATAAGTGGAGTGACGAGGGTCTTGATTGTACCGATTCATGTCCGTTTCGACAGATTTAGATTTGACGGCTTGTTAGTTGTCAATAGATGGACTAGTAGGGTGAGAGCGAAGGTCGCAAGTGTCTTTGAGACGGAGTTCCCTTGGCGACGGCTATTCTGCATTCCGGCCTTTGTCCCCGACTGGCCCCGATTCCCGTCCGGATACGTAGCCAGTTCATAACGTTATTGTTGTCTTCCCTCTGGTTGGTAACTACGCATTTCGCCAGTCGTTTTTGGTAACAATGCTGTCCGCTTATTATTATTTAACAAGAGGCTTCCCAGGGTCCAGTGTGGGACTAAATATTTTGTTTGACGGTGCCAATTGCGTATCAGAAGTTGTGAGTGCTCTTCTTTGTTGCAGAAAATCTGGTTTTTAAATACGTATATTATACATTTCTCGTTAATCACATGACTTTTTTACTAGTTTTATTTATAAAGCTAAGATTTCCTTGTTCGTTAAGTTAGTTTCTTTACCGAAACTATTACCTATTGAAATCTACTATCTAGCAGCTCTCTTGCTGCTATCTAGTATTTATAGGAGATGACGTATTTCAGCACCGGTCAATATTTTCTAATTGGAAGAAATAAAATGTTATTGTATCGGGCGAAAGTTACAGCAATGCATAAGGCGCGCGAAGTGTAGGCGCGGCGACGTCGGGACGCAAATACTCGGCCAGAAATAGTCGCGTCTACCCCGGACGCGGCGCCCGCCGGCGCGCCGCCCTCGCCTGCACACATTTATTGCCCTCCGAACATATTCGCCTACTAGACACTGACGAAATATTCTAGAAATGTTCCTATTCCGTTGTCTTCTAATCTACGATCCAAATCCCGGCTTATTAAATTATTAAGAACATAGAACTAGTCAGTTCTGAATCAGCCGGTTCGTTCAAAGAATATAATTTTTAAAAAAATAATATCAGCTTATTCTATTGCCTATTGCTGACTAGGGCTCTCCCAGCAAGTGCTTGAGATGGTCTTTGGTAGTCCGCATGTCCTTACCTTACGCATCATCTAGCCAGGGAACACCCCTGTGCTTCCGTACTCGTTGAGCTTTCGTCAACGGTCAAAGGTTCTGAGTCATAGCCACTTTTTTACTATGAAGATTACTAGTCAAATTTTTTATTTTATTTTTTAGAAGATTTTAGCCAAATTCATAGCTCGCTGATTGGTCTTAAATTGGTGGACTAACTACACCGCGAGTGTTCACGTTTCGACACCGTAAGTCATGTACAAATGTTCCTAGCGTTCCCAATTTCAGAAATCTAGATTTACAGTAATATAATTATAGTTAACAGTATAAAATTATATCCTAATAAAATTTAAATAAAATCAACCCTTAATATACGATAGATTTATAAATACGGTTCACGCAATATGTTAATTTATATTGAGGAATTTAAACTTTTCCATCAATATTAATAAGAAAAAAATTACACTCAGTTCTTGACGAGCTATATACCTATGTGTATTATCTCCGATTTCGCTTAGACTACATACCCGTTTACACAAATAAATAAATTCTCGCCCCATTCATTTGTATCATCGTACGTTGATGATTTAAAAGATATCAATTTCTGTGGATAAAGAAATATATTATTAAGAAATCGATTGATTATGCAAAATTTTGAATGCCTTGTTGACGGAATCTGCTTTGTAACTTATGACTTATTTATGAGAGAGAGATATATTTTTCAACTTTGTCTCAGATTATGAAATGCATTTATCCAAGTATATCCGATATGTTTAGTTCGTTTTACAAGAAATTTGTTATGTTGTCTGATGGACGTGATTCAACACAAATATTTAAGCTCGCACACTTTCGCATTGTTATTATTCTGACAATATGAATAAAGAATTCAAATTTGATTGGTTGTGCACCTGAGTAAAAGTAATCTCTGGAATTACGGAACTGATTCGAAAATCACTTATAGAAAGCCAGTGGATTAAGCTCAAAAGAGCTCAAAACTGGTTCTGGTAAAACATGAGCTTTACATTTTTATGCAGTACTTCTATTTTCGTACTGCAGCACTGGACATGGGTATTAGCCAGAGATTTATTAATTATTATTTATTAGATTTGAATAAACAAAAACCAAAATCATTTTCACGGTGCACGAAGGTTCAAGTTTTTGTTAAGAACCGTATCGTAGAAGCTCAAAACATTCCGAACAGTTCAAATCTATTTTAAATCTTCGAAGTCAATCAGATACGCGTTCCAATAGATAGGCATACATAACCATTTATACTATGTAACGGTTCAGTAATGATAGGCTAATGAACATCTGACACCCGAGCACAATCGGGATGCCAATTCTAATAAGTTAACACGGAAAGTTAGATTGCACATTTTGCAATATTGATATTCTTAATTAGTGTAGTTTATCTCGTTTTTACTCACTCATGCTTTGTTGTCGTTTTAGATTGTATTTACTTTTTGTCTGAGTTGGGATAAGGTTTGCCACGTATCGTAGCGAGAGGTGAACTGTTAAGCAGAAGTAGTATTTTGTTTTTATTACATTTCTAATTCCGTATTCAATACCCGCTGCTAGGATACCGGTCCGTTGTCGACAAGTGAGAATGAGAGAGCTTTGATCTACCACAAGAGTCTAATCCAGATTGGTAGACATTACCTTTTACCACACTTTAGACCATTACAAGCCTTCTACTAAGCCACTCCCCTCTCAAACTACACAGTGCAATTTGCATAGCAATGATTTCACGTCTGCGACTTTCTTCAAAACATTTGAATTAGTAATTTATTTTATTATTTATTTAGTAATCATTTAAATAAAATTATTCTTTCTATGCGCTTTATTACATGCACGTAGACATCTAGACATCTATTTCGGTCTAGGTCTCGCAGACGAGTAAGCGGTGCACGTGCAGCGGACGTGCAGACATTTGTTGGGCGTAGTGAGATGATACTGGAACAGGGAACCAATGTGAACAGTGTCGCACGTCAATAAATACTTTCATAGCTCGAACATACTTGCAATTATTGCTGTTAGCGATGACTCGACACCGCCACTTTAAACAAAGAACCCTTCATGCAACTTCAAATTGATTGATACAGTCCCTCCCCCTAAATATTTGAATTTCAAATACGCAGTTTGAATATAAAGAAATAGTCTCTATTACACATAAGCGTACCTACATATAAACAATTTTAAACTGAGCTAATAGCCAAGGCAAACTTGATGCCGGAATTCTCAGACCGCCCAGAAGACATCCTATGTGGATTATCAACAACAATATCCGGTACAGGCAAATTAAACGTGCCATTAGAAATGTCCTCCTCCAACTCATGATTCAAGTGATGACCATTCCGATTTTTTGCCACCGCTCGTGACTCGATTTGTCGACGAATATTCGAATTAGTTCGAAGCTAAATCCCAGTGTCTGTGACTACTGCACCGCTTGAGTGCGATCGGTGCCGGCTATTTGCAGCGGGTGGCGAGCGGAGGGCGGGCGGCGTTTTGATGAAAATTCGGTGCGCTTTGCGTGGGATTGTCACCGTCTCGCCACCGCCAATAACAATTAATATATGAAATAACGAATTTCTCGGGATAAGGCCGGTGACTCCGCTCTAGTTTGTCTATACGCTGACGTCACCGTCTGGGAATCCAGCGCGCCGTCGGTCGACACTCCCTGACCTACCTCCAGATATCGCATCCATGGTTTTTGCCGAACCACCGCACCACGACCGTTATCGCTTTCTTTGTATACAAGCAAACTAAGTTATTTAGATATACGAGTAAATAAGTGTAAAACCAATACCAATATACTGGTTTGCAATTCAATTCAGATAATGTTTTTTTATTGAGACGTCGAGCTTGTTGCGCGCCCGATGCCAAGCATTATCTTCTGCTCACAACAGCTATATTGTATTGTATAACGTCCGTTGCCTTAAAACATGAAAGCCTCATATTCCTGCGGCTCTTCTATGTCGGTACAATACTGCTAAGTGGCAGATATACATTAAAATTCAATCCGTTTAATTCGTTATGTACAACATTGCACGTTTCAAATACGTTACATTAGTAAGTTATAAAACGTATTTCAATATACATATAAAAAAAAAAACAAACAATCAAACAAAGAAAAAAATTATGTACAATAATAAATAACCAATTAAATTCAATCAAATAAGTAATGATTTAGCTACTTATTATTAGTGGGTTTCAAAATAATACAAACAAATAAATATTTAATTATTATTTATTTATTTACAACTAAATATCAGCCTTCAGAAGCTTGAAACACATATCTGCTATTTCAGTCCACTTAATATTATAAATGTGAAAATTTGTCGGTACGTGTGTTTGTTATCTTTTACGCCTCATCTGCTGAACGGATTTAGATGAAATTAGTTTGGATCTCATATTCTACATAGGCTACTTTTTATCCCGAAAAAATGATAAAAAGTTGTTTTTTCCCCATTGTATCATGTTGACTTTATAAACGGCAACACCGCGGAACGTAGCAAGTCAGCAAATAAATGTTATGCAACCACTGCAGTTGGCCATACCGCCCAAATAGCCGTGAAGCTCAAAATATGGACACTGTCCTGATACACGTGCATCCAAACTTATTACGATGACAAAACCCATAATAATCAATCACGGTTCATACTTCAGAGTCTGGCCGCTTATCATAACTCTGCACTGTCCACTCGACTTGCTCCTAATGACCCAAGTTAAACATCTAAACTGGGCCGTAAGGAAACACCACTCAGTTCAAATTTGATTTTTGGGTGGAAGCCAGATAAATCGCTCGCTTAAACGTTTCTGGCATGCGATTACATCCTCTGTCTATTGAGAAAATTGTGCTTCTGTTTCATTGACACGTGTAAGTCTAATGTCTGTGACTTTGCGAATACAGTGTCGCTGGATTGGTTATTCTTTTTGAGAATTGCACATTTGCAGACATCGATACAAAATACACATTTTTTTGTCATTCTCGCGCTGTGGATTATATTTCTGTTATTCATTGAAGTTTAACCGACCGGAATCTGAAACAGCCGACAGAAGATAAAACTTGCGATTTATAGCAATGATATTATACAATTACTATAGATTTTACATCTGCATTGTGTACTTTGGTATTGTAACAAACTATTTTAATAATCCACCCGGTTTCGGCGCATACACAACTAGTTTTTTGAAAACCAATTTATTTTCACATCACCTATTTGAAAATTCCTATGTGTTCTGGCGTGATGTCATCAATGGTATTGTATTTAGGTGCGTGTCGTGTGTCCTCTCGGGGTTCCCCGCACGTGATCAGAATCTGCATTGCAATGTCACACTCGCCACACGAAGTATAGCCTGTCAAAGCGGATGCTAACCGACATATAACAAAATAGTTGTAAAGATCAGGGGTATGAACCCCTATGAAGGCTATGAAGCCGGGAGAGCACCAATGAGATTTACGCTTGTAAAGTTAGTGTAGGCGTTCTCAAAACGGTAAACAATATGTTGTAAAGAATCTGTCATGTTCTATAGCCAAAATTATTGAGTGTGTTACGTCTCAATATTTGACTAATCAAGCTCTTGTGGTATATTTATCCAAAATTAAATAAAAAAAATAGTGAGATTTGGCAATATCTTACTCTTTTGGAGTGGTCTGACTTTGATAATAGACCTATCCATTAAGCCTTTACGATAAAGTACACACACCAGCTTAACATGAGTTTTACGTTCAAAGGTTTATGTAATACTGAGGGTATCTCAAATCTATTGTTATTAAAAACCTGTAATAAGTCAGTTTTTACAGTTTTATTAAAGAAAATTAAAATATATGAGATGCATAATATTATGTTCAAAATGATTAAAACCGTAGCAATTCAATTGGCTACAAAGTTATAAATTGAAGCATTACATCATTCATAAACAGAATTACAAGTTACGCGAGATCTGCTTGCATTTTGCATCTATATGTTTTACGAAAATCTTATACGAAAATGTCGAAAAATTCTCATATGTTATGTTTTTATATTCCTCTTATAGTAAGGTATGAATAAGGCAAGTAAGACAAAATATATAACATAGACACACAAACCCCACGATTCGTTTTAAAATCAATTCGGTAGGAGTGCTACCACAAACGATAAATACGTACCTACTCGTACGAGTAGCTATGTACCAAGAATCGTATTAATTTAATAGGTCGCAGTTCCAGTTATTGTATACGCGGCATGGCGGTTTCGCTAAGCCAAGTGCGTGAGACGCAAGCGCCATCGTCGGTCTTTCCGATATCGTAATCTGGCTAGTTGATATTCAAATATCGTTTACTTGTTATTTCGCAATGGGCCGTATTGTAATGACGACAGTTTGTAACGGACCCCAATACAATATATGATTATGTATGTACATATTATTATGTATATCAGTGCCAAAGTGCGTCAATGAAAACCAAACGTTTCACTCACTCTACACGATATACATGACAGATGTTATCGGCTCGGTGTTTACATGCGTCTTAGTTCCCGGTTTAGGCGTTTTCAGTCTAAAGTATACATTTATTATGCACCAGCTGGGACGTGAGACTCGTTGATCTGACGTTAGTCGTAACTTATGTAAGTATAATGTATCACCTTGACTGCTAACCCAAGTTATTTGTCAGGTCAGTGGGGTATAATATTTCACTTCATTATACCATCACACAGCAGAATGACGTCCAAAACTCCTGATTTATTCCAAAACACATTGATTTCTAAATGTATCTATAGGAAAACTGTGATTATATTAACTTACTAGCTGTGCCCGCGACTTCGTTCGCGATTGCCATCCCTGCAAACGAACTATTGGTTTTGAGAATAAAAAACGCATATAAAACAATGGTGTTTTGTTTTTGTTTTGACATATCACCTAACAAAATCATAAAAATACAGAAGAAATAAAGTAATATTAATAGAAGCACAATAATTAAGTAAATAGTTCTGAAAATAACCTTATATCCAAATAAATATTCAAGAAATACTGAGATTTGGCTATGTCTGACTCTTTTAGAGTAGTCCGATTTTATCCATTAAGCCTATACGATAGAGAAAACATGCCCGATTAAGATGAGCCGTAAGTTCAATCGTTCCTGTACATTCCGGAGTTCAAGTTATTTGGACTTTATACTGAGGGTTGTATGTAACGCGATGATGAATTACAACTAAAAACACATTTTGAGTTTTATTCCTTTTTTTCTTTTTTTTTGTTGACGAAGGGGAATCTGCCACAGATACTCCGGTTGCCCTAGGGGAGACAACCGAGTTATGTGGGACTTTTACCCGAACTAAACCCCTCCGGTGGCCGACCTCTGCGCATTCGAGGGTCTCTGGGCTCTCCAAAGGAACTTCACCAGTGACCCTCTCGCACTTTGCCATGAGGCCCGCTCCCGGGGAAGGGTGTAAAGAGCCCCTCCCCGACTCTGCGTACCCTGCACGCTACAGTGCAGGGCACCCTCCTCCAAGGGAATCGTACTGAGTTTCGGGATAAAAAGTACCCTCGTGGTATGAACTCAAATCATGCTAAGTTTCATTTGAATTCATTCAGAAGTTTCGGCGTGATGCGCGATTAGGATACATACAGACAGACAGACAAAAGTGAAAAAAATACAGTTTCGATTTATAGAGGTCTCAATTTTTTTTTTCAAAATACCTTCAACGTATTGTTACAGTTTTATTATAAGTATAGATTTGCAAGATGATAGGTTTTGGGGATGAATAACGCGATTCATTACTTTTCCATCATATGACGTATGGCAATCGCAAGAGAAAAAAATTGTATGAGAGTATATTTTGACAAGTTTTATGTATGATTTAGTGATTTGTTTGACACTCTCTTAATATAAGAATTTTAGACTGGCCTCACAACTCATTTGCTAACTCTGCCTTCTGCGCTGTAGGTCGTGGGTTCGATTCCCACCCAGTATTCTTTCAGTTTTATCTAGTTCCCATAGTACAAACCATGCTTAGTTTGGGGCTAGATTGCACTGTGTATAATGTGTGTTTTTTTTTTTTACTTTATTTTAATTATAATTATCATTTGGGTACCTTTTGCGGTTTAGTGAATAGGAGTCCGATAAACAAATAAAAACTGAGAAATCAATCCCTTATAATACTCGCAATTCAACCAGTTTATACCAACCCAAGTACTGTACATACTTTTTTTTCTTTTATACAGCGGCAATGGCAAGCTGGCCACTTGGGGCTGCATCATCGGATTCGTGGTGATGATGTGCCTGGATGTCGGCCTCGGATAAGAGCACCTTCTGCGACTCATTCAAAGATGACTAAAGAATCCTCGACCATTTTTATACAACAGATTTAGATAATTAGCAATCGATGATAAGATTTTGGACGCAATCGTTCTGATGTACGTTGAACTGGACTGGTAGGATGGTGCTGTATTTTAGCTTAGTATACTGTACTTAATTATAGTGAGTGTTTTGATGACTACTCAAATTGCCTTCAAAATCTTCTCACGGTTTATAATATAAAATATAGTTTTAGTGAAAACACGGTGATTGGCATTAGCTGTCTCGCCGTGTAGCCAATTGGTATTAAAGATGTTTTAATTTTACCAGCGAGTAAATAAAGCAAACATATGTTGGACTTCGTTGTATATAATGTACAATATGTTAATATTTTAGGGTAACTTAAGTATATTTTATCTATTTTTAGCTCGTAAGCTACTAAATTTATTTCAGTAAAAGCTACTTAAGGCGTTCACAGACTTCGCGAAGCAGGGTTTGTGAATACGTGTTTTCAGAATTTCCAAATCGAGAATGTTGACTGGCACTATCGTGCTTAGACTATAACTTTAAAAAAATAGATAAATTATAAAAAAAACCGGCTAAGTGCGATTCGAACCCTCAATACTGTATTTTGTATTATTTGTTATGATATCTGCCAAAGTATCAAAAATTTTTTGAAATTGCGTCCGTTTGCGGCTTATGGTTAGTAGACAGCAATAGATTGTAGACTTAGTAATAGGGTCTTATTTTATTATTTGGGCACGGAACCCTAAAAAAGCATCTCTCTGTCTATATGATCAGATAAAGTGTAATATCCGCAGTGATATTGCTTTTAATCCCGCGAAGTTCCCGCGAATCCGACTGTTGAGAGTGAATAATGTTGGGACATGCGCACCACTCCAGCTTGGCGACTTGACAACATAATTTAAGCTTACGTACACAAGTGAAAAAAAAAAAATACAATGTGCCCCATGTACTCGTAAAGCCAATATGTCAGAGCCTGATGGCTGAAGGATGTCAATTAATTAACATTTGAATTCTATTAAAGAAACAATACATTATCTTATTAAAAAAATGTCTGCCCCAAAATGTCGCATCACGAAACTCCAATAATAGTTCAATTTATTTATGCCAGGATTTTAAATATAGTTTTTGATATAAGGTTATGCCAAATTATTCTAGTTTTAAGAATGGCGTTTATTTATGTAGCAAATTAATTCCGTAAAGAATTACACGAGGCCTAAAAAATGTTTGAAGTACGCTAAATTCATGTTCCTGATCTTATTGGAATTTTAACCGTTACCGTAAGTTCATAGGTTTGAGATATGAGCTTATATCACTAGGTAGATCATAGATCACTAGATAGTTGATGACACCTATACTCAAATCTCAAACGTGTGGTTCATCGTATAAGGTGCAATTTAAAATCTAGAGAATCATTTAATTAAACTGCAACATTGAGTTTTGAAGTTTTTTCAAAAGCGGCTTATTGTTTGAATAGCTTACGTCTAATAAGTAATTCACACATAATTCAAATATAAAGCATTTATTTAATGAAATTTATTTAAAAAATTACAGAGAATTTTGTATTATTAATAATTTTTCTTACCAAAAAGGTAGTCCCAATTATATCAGTTAATTAAACTTTATTAACTTTGTCATTTTTAAGTGTAATACTTATACAAATATTTTATTTTTATTTGTGAACATATCAACTTTAGGTATAATATAATTGACTGGGCCTTATTCACAGACTTATATTAGAGATGAATTGGCTAAATTATGTTTTTTTTTTTTTTTTGATAAGTAGTTTTGACTTTCGGCTATTTGTGCAAAAAAAACGAAATGTAATTGCTAATCGCTAATATACATTTATGAATAAGGCTCTTCCTGTAACATCATTAAGAAAAATACCAGTGATGAATGTAAAAATATTAGCGTTGCATTTGAATATATTTCATTTATTTATTAAAAAAATTTCACCAACAATCCCGTATCTCATTCTTACCAATATGATCATATCCTTGGAAATAACTTTCTTCCTCCGACGTAAGATAGATAAAATTAGAATATTAAGCTTCGTGAATACGTGAAAGTATGCTATTTTTCAGTACTATCATTGCTATGTATAGAAAACTATACAATAAGATAATTACTATATCTTTATCTGGACCTTAACCAGGCAACTTACTGATGATTCACTTACATTTACGGGATTGTTGATTATTCATGAGAACACCAAGAAAATAGATAATAATATTCATACAAACATTGTAGGTATAAAGTGATAGACAATATTAACCGATTGTTCCTTGTATTTCATTAGATTTGAGCTGGAACGTGATTGGTCTACGCATTGTCAGACTTAATCCACTTTCGCCAATAGATCCATGTGTGCAACTTTTGTGCCATTTTCAATGTGACAACACTCACTGAATGATGGTCTGGTCATTTTGGTATTTAAGATGGCATTTAGAAATTCGCAGTACTGAAATTAAATTTCATTTTTTTATAAAAGACGAACTATGTTTGCATTTATTCCATGCTAAAAGTTTGACTTAGCAATAGCACAATTTTATTTACGAATGATTTGTTTTCTGATATTATTTAATTGTTATAAGTTGAATTAAAAATTGAGCATAATTAAAGTGGTTTTCATTTTTTACCCTTAAAGTAAGTTACACGAAAGCCGTTAAAACTTATATTGCTACCTACTACTGCCAGTCTATCCATTAAATACGGATTAGAGTTAAGGACACTGAATCCTCATATTTTTTTCTCGTATAACACGACGCCTATTATTTAATTGCTGATTTCGGTACCTGTTTACGACCAAAACTAATTATATTTTTTTTTATATGCAGGTCCCTGAATTTAAATAAGCTCAGGCTAATAAACGCTTGTTTTAATTACTTGATTTATTTTATTTTGTTAGCGCGAGAACTAGACTGGTCGATAATTAAAAAATATCTCTTATGACCGAAAATTTCAATAAGGATATTTTGAATTTTCATACCTTTTATGTTTTTGTAATTATCATCACACTAATATTGTAGATTGTAGTATATATGTGTGAGTATCACATCAATTATTTACGTAATTAAAACACGTAACCACGTTCGCAAAACGGCGAACGAAAAACATCATGAGGTTTCTTGCACGTCCTAGAACCAAACAATCGCAGACTTGAGGACATGATACATCTAATCGCATTCGACTGCCGTAGTGAAACTTCCATTCTGTCTCACTATACATTAATTACGTTTAGAGAGCGAAAATCTGAAGGTCGATGGTTCTAACACAAGCGCACCAATGAGTTTTTTCACTTGAAAAATTGATGTGCGCAATACCATGCGCATTATCGAAACGGTGACGGAAAACATATTGAGGAAACCGGCATGCATGATAACCATAAATTCGAAGACATGTGGCATCTACCAATCTGGATTGGGTTCCCGTGGTAGATCAAAACCCATTCACTCTCAACTATCGAAAGTAGGACGGTGTCCCTGCAATGGGAGGCTGGTACGTTATACAGTAATACAGTACTTCCTAAGAGTAGACATGCGTCCCTGCAGTGGAAACAGCTAATACATACAGTACAGACGCCTTGTTCCAGGAAACTTCCTGTCGGTCCAATCTACTCGCATTAGACAAAAAGAACAACCGTAGAGCGCAAATGTAATGTGGTTGCTAACAGAATTTACCTCATAACAAAAGTTTTCCTTATCGAGTGTAAATGGGACGGGAGGCGATAAAAGAGGCTTACCGCCGGTAGACTGTAGATACCACGCGGTAACTCCGTTTTACTGGTTTGCTGTGGAGTTTTAGCGTTCCACAGTCAGACCGTTATGGTTATGGATTAGCGGCTAGACTTAGGTACAGCTCATTGGTAGCTTTGCTTTCTGCGTTGCGTTTTCACCCAGGACAAGCATTTGTGTGATGAACATAGATCTCTGTGTCTGTTTTCTGTATTATTATAATATTTACAAAAAACAAGGATTATGTATTCTGTCAGTTTTCTTGTTCCCATATTAAAAGCTTTGCTTAGTTTGGGGCTAGATGGCGCTGTGTGAAATGTCCATGAATATATAATTAACACGTATATTATCTGTCATCTGTATTGTGTCAGCTAGTTAATTTTATAGACATGCCACAAATCCATACAATTTCCATAGCATGACACATCCTTTTCCGTACGGAACAAAATCCCAAAATCGAGTTCGAAGTCGTGAAATCAAATGTTTCTGTAAGCGGTATCGTTCCTCATAACAACAATACAAACGAGGTCTAATCTAAACAACTGTATTGCGCTAGTCAGCTTTTGTGAAATGGAAACACTAATGCATTTCTGCTTATTTAACCGTATGACTGCTTGGCGAAAACTAGTGCCTTTTTCACGCTATAAATCATATTCTTGATATATTTAATCTCCCATATTCTTCACGTCTGTAGGGATACGTCTACTAGTCTGTAGGGGCACTCAGCGCACTCACACCGTCAGACTCCCTAGACGGATCCTCAGGGTGGTGCCAAAGGAGACAACCAAAGTAACAGTTGAACTTTACTACTAGATACATTCAGAGAAGTATTGCCACCACCTGGTAATCCGCCGCCAAGCAGTGGTGCATTCGCCACTCCGATGGAATGGTATAGGCGCCGGTGAGATTACTGGCACTTGAAAGCACTGGCACGTCTTAGGTGATGGACGCGACAGGATACTTTAGTAAGGGAAGTTATCACTCAACCTCAGCCTCAAGTTATCACTTAACCTCAGGTCAGCGCGTTCCGTCAGTTTATTCAAAATCTTCATTCATGCATTCGTACCCGAAAGGAAGAGTACTTACTATCCTTGCTGCTTTATGGTATACGTCGAAAATAAAAACTTCATTTATGGTTTAACATTATGAAGAATCCAATATCCATACCAAGAAAACTATTGTATAACTACATATTTCAACTATAACCAAAATTAGAAGGAAATGGACAAGTTATTTTTCCCCCAAACTACAAATAACTGGAAAATACTAGGTGCTTTAATTATATATATTCACTTCTACAATAACACTCAAACATGGTTCACGAGGGTTTATGAAGTGAATGAAACGCAGTTGATTTATTGCTTACAGGAACATTGTGTAAACCACTGGTTTATTGGTTATTTTATCTGGGTTCCGAGAATCGTGTAATCTATTATATAACAGGAAACAAAGCTGAGACCGTTCTTGTCGCCCGCTGTGTGTGTTCCTTTGCTAGCTTGCTGATCCCTAACTCTATCCTACTTCAGAGGTCACCTGCGCAAAATATGGGTGATTAAATGTTAGTAAAATTAGAAGATGGCTAAGGTCGGCATCTTTATTTTATGTAAAATTCCGTCATTATTATCGTATCCGGCGCAGGAAAACTCAATTGGATAAAGTTGCCTTAATAGAATAATATTTAAAAGTTGGCTTATATAATCTTTGTAAACGTTTACCCCATAGCCAGTTTTATATTGAAATAATAACAGATGACTACGCAGCTCACAGATTACCACGGCTTTTTTATCTCGTTTACTAAAACTCAGAAACCATCGTTTCATGGTATAAGAATCCTGGACTTAATATATAGGACAAGACCGCACCTTTCGCCATTCAAGCGATTGGCAAGTCCAAGAAGGCAAGGGCAACACCTGTATATTCAGGTAAACATATTGTTTTAAAGTACTGGAACCAGCCGAAGCCCTATTTCAGATTATAAACGAAAGATTAATTAAGTTTGTTCTCGGGTCTTGTTGTGTGATAGTGTGTGTCCTTGGCATCTGCAACACGGAAATAAAATTCAGGGGCTCGAGTGTGTTTCAAAACGAAGTATGTATTATCTATGAACATGCAAGGATCATGTGCAAGTAATTTCACCGAGTCGCATTTCAAACCGGAACACAGTAATTTGAGTACATTACTGCTTAGCGGCTACATATTATTATACTAATTTGATCTCTATCAAACGTGTTGACTGGTAAAATATATAAAAACAGTAAGTTGGAGTTATAGTGTCCTACTATTTGAGGTTTTTGATATCGGCAACTTTGATAAGAAAATGAACATTTAAAGCAAAGAAATCAACCTTTGACGAGCATTGTTATCAAATCTCACGTGAATGTTATTAAGAGGTGCTCTAGAAATGTTAGGTTTAGGGTGTTGAATGCGGCCAATAACCCCGATGCAGCCGCGCTCCCGAACACCCGAATTCTTGCGCGTCTCATCTCTGATAAAACCCTCTCGGCGGCATCCGAGGCACGCTTGCATGTGCCGGCGACTTCGGCACGCACGCTCGCAGACATTTGTTTTTGAACATCACTCCAAACTTAGCCCGAATATTAATCGGAGTGCGCTCCAAATGGACCGCATATTCAATAACAAGTTACTTAACGGCTACAGTTCCACGAACACAAATTGCCACGTAAACCATATCATAAACGGAATAAAGAAATTACAGCCTTGCATGTCGAATTAGGCGAGTTTGTGGACCGGGTTCGATATGACCGTAAACATTCTGTCATCACAATCTCGTAGTGTTACTACGATGCGTGTAAAAGTAACGTTATTCGGAGGCGCCGCGATACCGATCGTTGCAGAAGCTCATTTCCATTCATTCGGTGCATCGTGCGCCGGCGCTCGTTGTCAATGTGCCGGCCGGGTGGCGCGGTCAGAGGGCGCGGCGGGGTGCCGAGTGTCGGGGTGCGCCAACACTATGCAGTTGGCCGCGTGCGCCCGCGCCCCTCGCACGCCGCATGCGTGCACGTTGCAGTACCCGCGCCCGCGCCGCGCTGCGCCGCGCCCGTTTGCAAAACATGCGCCATCACGACATTTACATTCGTATACACAACACGCCGACCCCGAAACTGCAAAACAACATATGATGCATGCGCCGGCGCCGCGGCGGTCGCACCGGAACGGACGCAAGCGGCCATCGATCACTAGGTCCGGCACGGCGGATCCTCCACGCTCGCCGATCGATGGATATTACAGCTTTGTTTACGTGCCGTCCGTCGCCTGCGCACAAGCTCGTAAGTTATGCATTTCCCGTGTGCGCATTTCACAATGCACTCGATTCGATGCGCGTCTCGTTTGTTTGTTTACATGCGTTCGTTTCACTCTAACCGTCGATAACTCGGAAAGTATTTTCATGTTTTGATTCCGATTCCGGCAAGTGTCAACTGCTGTCTTATTCTGGATCTTGTTAAACGTCAATCGCTTCATTAACTGGTCAAATTCAAAATCGTTAATGTAGTGCAACTATGAGAATATGGGAAATTGAATCTTATTTCTTTAGGCTTATATTTTGTGCTACGTTGAAGGAATATGATAACAGTGAGTTGTAATTTGTTTTTGTGCAGTCGCTTGTCGGAAATGGTTGCCTGGCTGGGGCCGGGGTAGCTGGGGGCTGCGCCGTTGCACACCTGCCCGTGAAGTCATGCTTTTGACTCAGATTGGTTTTGGTATCTTATAAAATGCAATTGTAAAATTGCTTGTTACGATGAGTTTATTTGGGAAAAAGAAATCCTCGAAACAAAAGACTTCAACGCGCACCTTTTTCTTGCACACACACATGTGGCATGATTAATGTGGTGATTTTTATACTACTTAAGTGGTGGGTCGACCTTATCTATCGTTTAGTTACTTCCTCCTATACAATACGATTCCCGCCATACGATTAGGTCTTCCCGACTGAACTATGAGAAGACCCAATTCGCATCCCGTGCGACCGTCTACTGAGTCGGGGCGCTACTTCTCATGCATCCGAAATTTCACCGACACCCACACCCTTTAACCGAAACACAGCAATACAAGTGCATCACTGTTTAGTGGCAGATTACCACGTGTAAAGGCCCTACCTCTCCGGGCGAATTTGATACAAATTCTACTGCTAATTTTAGTTGCTCCTTTGACACCACCCAGGGGCTAGGTATACTAAAGGGTTCAACTACGAGCAACTGGACCCCCTATTACACTGGATGAAGCTCCTTTTTAGTAGACTAAATGGGAGCTAGATATTCAGGAGGGTTAGAAGGTAAAGAACTGATAGCCAAACGCATGGGACACCTGCACATCAGCATGGAGTTATGGGCTATTCCTGTATACAAACTTTGTCGATATAATTGATCAAAAAAGCACCTCAAATGTCTTTAAAAATAACAATGTAGAGAATATTCCCAAAGTTGACTGGACACACACCCAACAAAAACCTCTAGCCTCTTACGGGAGGTATCCCGTAAGGGGTCACTTTCATTTTTAACCAAGGTCTGTTCAAACAAGAAAAAACATTCAGTTCTAATCGAAATAATCCCCCGAATTTGCCATCTGTCAGTAGTCGCCCGCCCGTAAGCGAGAAAGAATCATTATTTAAAAAAGTGTAGAATTAATTATTACTTTTTCCATGACTTTATAAACTTACATTAGCTTTTTCCGAGATGGAATCAAAATTAATGAGATTGGAAACTTGGATTCAAAACAATTCACAACCAAGTCAGTTCTCCTTCACCTCGTTTACTAAGTAACATGAGCTTGATTGACTAATGACATACCGACGTACTTTCGCGTTACATTATGTATAATTACATGATAGATGACTCGTTAACTATTTATGGTATCGTACAGATGCGGAGTTACTAATTCACAAGCTAGTAATGGATCAAAATATGGTTTACTACCTGTATTTCTTTAAGGTAGGTTTTACTGTAACAAGGTCGATGAAAATTTGTTTTCATCCGTACGTAGATTCCAGCGAATAATTGTGTGTTGCTTTTTATACACGGACAAATGAACACAAACAAATTGTATTTAATAATGCTTAAATTTATTATTGCGGTTGGACTTGTCACTAATTTTATTTGGTAAAAGTTATGTCGTTTATTAAGAAATATATTTAATATATTAAGAGAGAGAAGCTGACTTATTCGTGGGAAAGCAATGGCGGTGATGAGCTCACAACTAGTCACGTCTTCGTTCCCACGATTTTGTGACCCTTTACTGAAAAGTGGCCACAGACTGAGGGAAATGCATATTAGTTTAGACATTTAAATCAATGTTTTAGAAATAATCTCATGTTACGTTGTTGCGCAGAGTTTACGTAGGTACATTTGGCGTCACAAATACGTACATGCATATCCCAAGATTACCGTGTATTTAGCGTCCGCGTATTATATGTGGATCATGTACATATCACAGATCAACGATCTATGCGAGGTTATAAACGTTGAAACAAAAAATCGGGTGACGTCATCGCTTATATGCCAAGCCGCGTGCTTTTGTCGTAAATCTAATATAAACTTTATTATCAGCCAGTGTAATATGTAGTTTTATAATATTTATTTTTTTAAACATACATTTCACGGCAGTAGGGCCTTGAACCCGCCCTCTGCCTTAAATCCTTACCATAGTACCTACCATTCGTGCATATCCTGGAAATTTAAGTTCTAACAAATAGTACCCAAATAGACGGCCCTGTAGCTATGTTGATAGAACATGACCTTCAAAGTGAGGGGTACCGGGTTCAATTCCAGGCCGAAGCTAACTTTCTTTCTAATAAGTTAATAGCTACGCCCCGTGGTGTTACTTGCGGTATTCCGGGAATTTTCTGCGCATCTTTCTTAATTTTTTCTTTCATAAGAACCTTCTGACAATAACAAACAAACAAAAAAGAATTAGTAGATTTGGTCTAGCCGTTGACGCGTGATGCCGTGACCAAGGGAAATAGGGATTCGTTTATAAAACAAATTTGTTTTTAAAAGTTTTTACTGACCACTCTAACCTTACTTTATTCAGAACCCATTTGGTAATTGAATAAAATTGGCCATGAACATTATAACACTGTTATACCATGTCCGTGTGTAAACTAACAGATAACAGTATCTTTAAGATTTTTTGTTTTATATAAACATACGTATGTAAGACATTGAAATGGGCGTTGTCCTAGATTCAACAAATTCAATGTTTATTTATTCTACTTGAAATAATCTTAGATAAAGATAGATCATTTGAACGGTCTTAAGATAGCTCCGTTTTGAATGCATACACATTTCTTTGTTTCATTTGTAAATTTTCTGTAATAATTCTTTTGCAATGAATTTGAACGCCCTGGAACTTTTCACTTAGGAACTCTCCAAAACACAAAAGCGGCTTATTCTCAACGTCCTCACTAATCACCTCATCAATGAGGATGTTGGGAATTTAAATTTTCGGTTTTAATAATGAGTGAATGAATGAACCTCAGCTAAGACGCTTCTTAACTGTCTATTCCGGTCGATCCGTGGGGAAATTCCAGATTAGCTACCCCACAAGCGTATTAATTCGCTCGCGAACGACTTTGCAAAATTTATGTTGAACTATTTTCTGTAATTAGTTTACGAGGGTTTTCTGTATTATACGCCATATTAGAAAAGTTCCTCATGTAGGAATACTAATTTGAATGATACATTTTACTTATTTGAGTGATGTAAAATTATGTATATATTAGGTATTTTATGAAAAGATTGTATTGAATAAAATAGTTGCATTTTTTCTACTTTTCACGATATTCAGTAATGAAAAATTAGTCTCTTTCTTCTCAGTTCGTGTGAGTGAGTGGCCAATTTTAGTGTCGAAGTTTTCAAGCCCTCTGAAGGCGGATAATAACTTGTAAAAAAGTGCATATAAAATGCACTTATAGTAAACGCTTGAACGTTTACCCGGGCCGGGGAAAAAACCGGGACTCCTCGTATAAAGTCAAGCACTGCGGCGCTTGGGCGCTCTTGTATACATTTATAAAAATGACTTAATATAGTTATAAGAAGTATTGTTACCTTCATGAACAAAGACTGATTGAACGCTCGAAACTACGTATTTACGAGAAGTCATGAATGAACTAGCCACTGGCCGATGGACGTTATTACAGTAATTAAATAATTAGATTCAAATAACCGTGTACGTGGAATACTAATGCGTGCGCCTTATTCAGACACGACAAAGAATTAAATTATACATTTCTACGTCACAGTTCAAGCCGTGACGAGAAAAACCAGGGGCCCTTTTCCGTAACAAATAACATATGCGTAATATTGATGTTTTTTTTTCGAAAGTAGCTAATACTAACATTAATTATATTAAATAAATATTCACAGATATTAAAACTTAGTAAGGGGCTAGATCCCCTTACTAAGCATAGCTTGTTCTATAGTAACGAGCTATTAGATAGAATACTTAAATAGTAGGTACTTTTTTTGTAAATACATACAAATTAACAACCAGACTCAGATCAAACATCTATTTTAGGCACACAAATGCTTGCCCTGAATGGGAATCGGACCCACAATATTGTAGCTCTGTCTTCTGCGCTGCAGAAGACAGAGCTACAGCCAACTGAGCTGTGATGTGAGAATAATACCTGAATTATGATTTATACAAACTAGGCCAGGATTAAGTTGCTCGCGAACATTTGATAAGTGTCTTTATTATACTCCGAAACGCCGGTAGTAAATCGATATTCTGAAAACAATATTTCTTTGTTCTCTATAAAATAAGGTAACATATACTATGTGTATATGTACAGGCTAAAAAAAAGAGAGCAAAACGCTACGCCTTTGCGGTATGATTCGTGACGTTATCACGGTTGATGATATACACGGCTGATGGAACAGGACAGGCACTAGACGCCGAAAAGTAATGATACCATCATTAGGAACTTCGTGAAAGTTCAGCAGGCAAAAGTTACACGAGTTTTTTTACGATTAAATTGTGCCATTTATAACAAGTGACTTCAATTCTTTCATTCTCAAAGGTTCCCCATGTCCCCCTTTCAAATAAATAAATTGGCTAAGTCCTCTTTTTTTGAAGAATAATTTCGCCAGATCACTCAAATGTTAAAAAATCATCATGTGAGGCCCTTTAGGCGTCTTGTATCTTAACCTTGGCGATGTGATAACTAATAGCAGTTTATCCAGGGTTTTTTAATGTGACTGATATGACGCAACGATTTCTGATTTTAAGCACGGGATGCACATGAATCTTTATGCAAGTTTCCGTAACACAGATCGCTTGACACGCTGCGTCAGCGAGGCGCTAACCCTCAATCTCGTCGAAGCCAATGCTCAGGTTCTTCGGCAAGTAATTATGAGACCGGGTGACCCTCTGTACTTTTCAATTAAATATTTTGTCTATTGTACTTTGCCAGTCCACGAAGGGCGGAGACACGATGACTTTCTAGTATGGCCCTTACATTTTATGAGTTTTTGTATGAAGTCCTATTTATATATATATTTTTATTTAATTTGTTGTGTAGTAGCCCTGCATAAATATGTTATCAGTTTATATTATTAAATTTTGTCTATGACTTAAAAGAGGGGGGACTTCCTACGCAATTGCGCTTTAGGTATATTTTTGTACGTTTGTGTGTTTGTCTTTAAATTTTTCAATTGTGCAACAGAAATTTTAACAAAATAACTTAAGTTGGATTTTCAACTTAAACGGGTTTGAAGTCGTTTATCAGAAATCACTTCTAGATTGAGATTTAGTCTTTATGGATATGCGGACCTTCTTATAACTGAAATTATATGATATATTACAAGATCGATCAATGAAACTAGTCAAATATATCATTCAAAATTCACAGCGTCCATAAATATACTGCAATCATATCACAAATCCTTGGAATCAAAAATATTAACTCGTATTTCTTCATTTTGCGTAAGCATCACTCAAAATTGCTTGTTTGAAAATAGTAACGTTATTTGGCGTGTATAATTGCGAGTTCAAATCTTAGCTAGACTTATGTTTAGGTATGTAACCGTCTGGGTTGCTCACATACCAGTCTGCGTTCACCTCAAGCCGTAGACTGCGCGGGCGCATAGAGCTGGCATTCTCATGGACATGGCCGCGAGATTGGCAAAACGGGCAAAAAACCAGTCTGAATATTTTGGCCAGATCTATTAGTGAGTGCGTCTTCGAGTCGAGAGGCGATAATGAGGAGTGCAATGATGACGTCACTCGGTGAGTGAGGGGTGGGGGAGGGGGCAGAGCTGTGCGCCCGTTCATTGTAGTTTTTCGATTATTGTTTAATTAGGGCGAAGCGGCGGCGGAGCGGCGGCCAGGGCCAGCCAATTGTGGGCCGCACGCGATTATACAGTATGTATGAAACACTTGTTTATCTGTTTCTATATGCTCACTGCTTTTGCTTTTACCTTTAGTGTTTACCTACGGCTTGCCAATGAACAGCTTATTTATGTTATTGTCGATTATGTACAAAGCTAGAGTTTTATAATATCGTGTTACATATTTTGCAACCCTGCCTAAAAAGTGGAAAATATAGAAGATATAAAAATACAAACTCCCAGAGGCATTGTAACTAGCGTCAAGTTTGATCAACAATCAACACCTGCTATTAAGTCACTACCTATAGAACTCAGTTACAATTATGTACAGGCTTTTTAACACTGGCGCCAGCCATACGTGATATGATCAATGCTGAAATTATAATATTAAACAACTACCTCGAGTAAGATACTAAACAAATCATGACAGAACGTAGATCATAGAAATGCTATTTAGATTTATAAAAATCACGAGTCTATAAAATATATCAGATTCTTCGCATTTATGACAAAAATACCGATTTCCTCGAGTGAAAACTTGAGAATTAATACCAATTTTACCCTCGACCTCCACCGCGCTCGTTAAACCAACATCCATTAATCACGTAATTTGCAATGCGGTGCAGACAGTGAAACGGTTGGCAGCGGCTGCCTCGCTATCAGCGGGCGGCGACCGCGCCTGGGGCCCGCGGGGTTGGCGGTGGCGGCGCGCGCGGGAAAGAGCGCGTAAAATGGCGAGCGGACAGCGCGCGCGCATATCTACGCCTTTCGCGAGGTCGACGCCCGTGCCTCAACCACTCAACCAACCAACCAACCCCCAAATTTTCACCAACTTTTCCCTACCCCATGCGGAGTTACTCCGCATTGACACATCAGCTACCTACCAAGTTATATTTATCGTCGCACCGTCTCAAGGTGAGACTGCAACAGAGATTTGATACCGTGAACTCCGAAACGTTTTTCCAGGAACATTGACTTCACCGCAAAAATAAGGTCGGCGCGAAAGAAATGTTTTACGACACGCCTACCGCTTGGGATCACATAAAAGACGTTGTTTTACCGATAAAACCATCTTTTATGTCGACTTCGCATTTTGGACGACCTAACCCACGTAGTCACATGACTCATGGATCAAAGGAATTGATCAATGAGTCAGTTCAGTTGCTTATCAATCATCACTGACTAACTTCTGTAAGAAACTACGAGTGGAAACGCCATTTTGCAAGTCTCATAGTAAAGCATGAAATACTCGTATAGAGAAGTATTGTTCTGGAGTCGTAGGAACCATTCTGAACAGATGGACGTGCACACACATCGACGGTATCCGGGCCAATGCCAGCCGACCGACACCGCCGGCGGCGGCGCGTACCTAAACTAGAAAAGTATTGTCCTCGATGTTCTGAGCGATAACCACAACGTAGCACAAAGCGATACCAACTGTAGTGTCACACACTAAAGTCTGTATTCGATCCGTGTGAATCGGCGGAGGTTGCGCGTGAGATATGTGAAGTCGCGGCATGCGGGTCGCGCGGCGTTCTCACGCTTTGAATATTCCTGCTCCCGGCGCCCCCTCCCCGCGCCCCCATCGGCGGCCCTTCAATGACGTCCCCTAACTCCCACTCCGATCCTGGCACTAATTGAATGAACCTCTCTAAGTCTGTTTACATCCGCGCCGTCTCCTACATTCACATATTCAACTTGGTATTGTACTAGACCATTCGCAGGGCAGCTCACAATCTGTCAGATGACAGATATCAAAAATAGTCCCGACACCAAACTATTATCTGTGAAATTCCCGTGTCTGCGTTCGCATATACAAGCGAACAATATGTATAAAATATAATATAAAAATCAGTAGACTGCTAGATCAGCAACAGGGCCGTCTACTTGAAACATCAGAATAAATTTTCTAAAATACCGTATCTAATTCTAAATGTATTCGTTTGTAAACTATCAACGATCAAAATAGTTGAACTATATAAATTGAACAAAAATAAATACTAATATTACAATAAAAAAAACTCAACACTGAACTTTTTTTTTGTCGATAAAAAATTTTTAAATTATAAATATGAATTGCTAAGGATATCATAATACACTAAGTATAGTTATTAAAATTTTAACTCGATGATATTATATTCACAATGTCCATATTAGAACGTCCTATCGATATGAAAAAAGACTAAATGCATACAGCATAAACAAAACAGGCGCTCCACAAAAACGGACAAAAGTTGATCTTATGGAGCAAGATGAATGAAATATTTAAAATGAGTTGCCGAACGCGGCGCGGGCCGGAGCGAATCTATAGAGGCGCTCTCCCAGGTTCAGCTACGTCGATTAATTATCTCGCAAACGATAGTTATTGTTATTGACAACGATATTTCTAGCAGCCTCGGATATTCGTCATACGGCGCCATGCGAGATGAGTAATTCTCCCACGGTTCTTAAGATATCCTTGACTCACATTTTGAAAATCGTACCTTTTGTGTGGGAGTTTGTTTCCGTGAGAACTGAATATTTAGCTATTCAGTCGCACGCAACAGTCTGAAACATAAATGTTCTATGAAAAAAGATTTTGCACTGCACTAGTCAACGGCACTTATAATACGTCAAACATGAAATTATCTAAATCATTTTTCATTTAAATTCATGGGTAAACTAACGCTCATCTAGGGGATATCATTATCTGTGGGTAGTATTTCGTTTCTACCGTTCTAGACTGAATAATAATATTCACTAGACCTCCTCATCTATAGATTTTAGACCTGTATTATCAGATGATTAATTAATTATTATCCATCTAATATAATATGTCCTGACTAAATCGACATTGTGAGAACGTGTGTAACATTCAGGTTTATCCAATAAAAACTCCCACGCCGTTTATCCAATCTTCCTTCAAAATGGAATGAGAATAGGATACTGGCAAAACAAGGATGGCAAATTGTGAAATTAATTGATTTGATGATAGGGGTCCATAAGGAGGGAAAAAATATCAAAGATTTTCAAACACCTGAGGATAAGTGGTACCTATTTATTTCATATGACTATGTTTCATTACTTCAGAACCAGATTTTTATAGTTTTATTCTGAAAACTTTACGAGTGCTTTTACTTATAAATTACTGGTATTGACTTGAGAAGTGGCCTTGTCGAAGGCTGCACCAAAAGTACTTTAACATGGACTTGCACTATGTAACGCCTGAATCCATCAATTATATGAATAAATCTGAGTACCTAACATGAAAACAAATCTGATATGAATATTAAAATATAATAAAAGTTTATAAAATGTCCAAATACACATGATTGAAAAAAACAATAGAAACGGTGGAATGTTCTAGATATCATAAATGTCATCGAGTGTCAAAGGTAGGAAGGCGATACCTCGGTTTCCGCGAATCGTGCGGCGCGTCCGCACAAGAATCTTAGTGGTTATGTGACACCGATGCAACAAGCACTGCACAAAGCTAAAATCTGTTGCAATAAACCTAAACTTATATCGATTTTGACAAGACAACAACTACAACAATTTATCTTTCAGTGAAAAGTAGAGATCAGAATATTTAGTCAAGTTTTGTTTTATAGCTATAATTTATAACAAGAAGTAAATATTAATTATAATAAAACAATACAAAATTACTTGTATACAATATTGCACGGAAAGAAAATATTCGTAATTCTTTTATGCAAGTGTAGGTAATACTAGCTGAATACGAGAAGGATTACGATACGGTTCTTCAACAAAATATGACTTGACAAATACAATAACTGACTTTAATAACTATTATTACTTTTTTTCCGTCCTTAGGGACCACCTGAAGGTACACCCTTTCAAATAAAAAAAAACAACCAATTCGGTCCATAATTAACGAAGAAATCGCGAAACAAACATTCAAAATCAAAATACAGCCGAGTTAATTATTGCCTCCTTTTTTCGAAGAGTCTTATTATAATTGTGGTTTTGTCCTTTCCTACTTTGTCGCAAAACAACAACTACTTTTTTTGTCATAACTGACATAATATTACAATAGTAAACAACCGAATTAATAACTTTTGAACTTGATAAAAGCATAGGCTTTTCAATTATTTCTCTATCAAGCTTAATTCGAAAACATGATATATTTATCGAAAAGTCTGTATATATCGAACCGACTTGACCTATAATATAAAACTACTGCGTTCATTATACATTCTCTATTGTACTAATTCCGAACAAAATGAGTTCACAGATATGGCACAAGTAATGCCTAACTTGGGTCGAATTAAATAAATCATACAATAGATGACGCCCTAACCGTAACATTGTACTTGCAGAAATACACAATAGACCAATCTATAGAACAATTCTTTAGAAAAGAAATCCCGCAGTGTTGGTAAACTAAAGTTTGTCCAAAGGAGTACTGCCACCACACCTGGAAATCCACCGCCAAGCAGTGGTACACTAGAATACCAGTGTTCGGGTACAAGGGTGTGACTGCTGGTGAAATTACAAGCGCATGAGACTTTACATCCCCATCTAAACATGATGGGCGCAACGCGATACGCCTTGGGTTTTCTCATACTTCAGTACGAGAAGATCGAAGTCGTATCACTGTTGTCTATGGGCAGCAGTAAGAACTTAACATCAGGTGGGCTGTCAGCTCGTCCCGTTTGATTGGAACACTTTTCCCATGATCCTTTACATAATTACACGAATCAAGATTCTCACTCGTTCATATATGTGATGACAGTGTGGGACGATATCCTGTCCTACTCCAAAATAACAAATATGACCTATGCACGTTCAAATTTGCTCATTACTGCTTGGAATAAGTAAGGTGGACCACTGTAATTCTCTGAAGACTACATCTGCATCTAGCTGAAAAATTAGGAAACTGACGTGGCGCTTCGATCAGTACATTTCTATCGGATTCAACAAAACCGGGGTGTCTACAGTCTAACTTGCTCAGAAAACAACAACAACGTTAACACACTCACACCTCTGCACTAGGATTCCCTGTGCCGCAGATGGCATGGAAAACCACAGAAACACAAGACAAAAGATTCTAATGAACGTTATCCTAAAGACAGATGCAAAGAAAGTAATCCTTCCATTAGGGGTTTGTTGCTTCTTCTACCCCATGTAGGGTCGGATAGGGTTCGAACGAGCGGTCAACTTAGTAATGAGAACGCATGATCTTGTAGGTACATATTTATTTTACAAAATGACGATTTATTCATTAGAACGTAGATTTAGTATTAAGAATAAAACTAAAATCATTCAATACAGCGCCATGCATTTGTTTCAAAGTATTGAACAGCACAGCTGGAAGTAGACTTGTGGTAGTCACCGTTGTGCGGATGCGTGTAAAACCGCATGCGGACGTGAGGCGCGCAGGCCGCCGGGCGACGCGACGCCACGCTCGTATTTATATCCCGCCGCCGCGCTCAAGCTCACCTTTCGATCTATTCCTGGCTCCTTATTTTTAAACTTTTGTCTATATAACTTTCCTTCCGTCTTATTAGTGGATGATTGAGAAGCGTCGCAGGGGGCGCTTCTCCGAATATATTTCCGGGTGAGTTCCCCGACCGCGCACCACGTGGCATCGATATCGCCTCACGATATTTATATGAAGGGTGCTTCGCTTCGCTTTCCGGATTCAAATAGCATACGACAATTTTATTTCCATTTCTGTTGGCGTGGGATGTGAGGGAGTTTTTTTTATCGTCAGAAGTTATTTATAAGCACTACTCTTATGAAAGTAATGTTATATTTTACTTACCCTTTGTGAGTGTTTGATGTTCTTATTCTTATTTGCTTTACTTACTCATATTATGTATAAAATAAATATGTTACTCTACTATTAATTTATTGTTAAACTAATGAACCTTCTAGGATATTTAATACATAGTGCAGGTACCTACACACAACAAGCAGCTACTTGGATTGCTGACAATAAATTAACAGCCACTTTTATTGACGTAATTACGCGGTTCCATATAATTTTATAATGTAATCTCAAAATTGATAGACTTCCTGTATTGTCTGGCTTGTTCCCATACAGTCTCCCAAAATTTTACTTTACCCGATGTTAGTAACGATATTGGTTATAATTTCAAATCTTGAGAATATCAAAAAAACGTCCATGAACCTCCTTCGAGGAACTTAAGCTCTAGCTACGGACCTGCCTGTCAACGACAACATTTAGATCCTACATCTGGTCTGTCGGAAATGAGACACCCATCTTTCAGTACTCCAGTCCCACTATACACATTTGGCCCAAAAATTCATTAGATTTTTTGTCTCATCAAGAGACGAAAACATGAATGGACGGCCCCTACCTAGACGTGTCCTTGTGGACTATGAATTATTATCATCTGTGAATGGATTCCTGTCGGCTTAGAGATTGTTCCACAGAACGTGTGGGACCATTTACTATTCTTAAAATAAAACATACATAATTCAGTTTTGGAAATGTTAAAATTGGGGTCGTTTTCATGGGGGGTGACTTCCACAGGGGATCATTAAACACATGTGTCGTTAAATTGATGTTTAGTTAAGAAGTTCTAAAATCGATTGATTCACAACAGATGAAGATGGAAACGTAAATATAAAAAAAAAAAACATAAAATTAACCAAATACAACTGAAGAGTATTTTTTCAGTATCATTTTAAGTGGTGAGGTAGAATGAACAACAAACACTATTCCTGGCTAGAGTGCTTCCGATTCAAATCTAATAAAATCAAAACGCTTACACACTCATACCCTTAAACTAGGATTGGCTGTGTTGCAGGAAACATCAACACATATACAATAACCCCACTAACACAATGCAGGTTTACTACCAACTAGATCACGGAATCTAGAATTCACATTCCTCATCACCACCCTTAAATTGGAATCAATTTAAAAAGTTGTGTTTTCCTGTCCATCCTTATTTTCCAGCCTGCCTCGCCTAATATGCCAATGTCACCCAGTCATCCGTTATCCGTCTTGCGCAGCAATCTGTTTTCGTATAATAGAAATCGCTTATTTCATTACGAGAATAGGAGCTGAGTTCAGAGCGAGCGGACAGCATTGCAGTCTCCATGCCGCGTCGCGTCGTGCAAATCATTGTAAGCATCAAGCTGTATTAGGGTAAAGGAGGTCCGGGTGCGTGCCACGGCTCGCGAGTCGCAGTCGCAGCAGATAGAATGCGCTGCCTCCGACTGGTTTCTAACTCAATGTCGCTTGGAATGCAGCGGCGGCGGAGCGCGGCGCGGCGCGAGCGGGGGCGAGGGCGCGGGCGCGGGCGGCGGCGCAGGCGCATCGGCCGCTGTTGTCGCAAGCGCACTTGTCGGCGCGTTTGACTGCCGGAGATATTCGGCGCGGTAACGGGCCGCGGCCTTCCTGGAATTGGTTACCTGTCGCATTCCTCTGGCGGTCGTCGCAGGCGCACCGCTCGCCCGCCCGCGTCCCGCGCGCCTGCAGTCGCGCCGTGCCGCGCCGCGCCGCGCTGCATGGCGATGCAGCCTCTAATCGGGATACTTTATGCACTAATGTTGGCTAACCTTGGCAGAGCTTGTTTTCCAACTCGACGAGTTGCAATTTATCGTTTATTATTATCGTGTATTTATTGCACAGCAGTGACGTCACATTTACGAGCGCTATCTGGGATACCTTTACCATTGTATCAATTTATTTCGAACATGCAAACTTGTGCTTTAATATGCCTTTAATTTTTGTATGACAGACTGAATGAAATTAAAAGGCCAATCACATCAATTTCGCATAACTTCAAACTTTATAGTTAGCTAAGTCTAAACAAACGGTGCATAAACAACTTAAGCTCATCCATAACTCTCGGCTTAGACTGACCGCACATACGCTTCTATCGTTTGAGCAACGGTAGCTCTAAATGCAACTAGCGGTCGCATAACTACAGTTGCTCAGCTTCTACATAGAAATAACTTACGCGAAGATGCGAAAGCCGCAGCAACTGATTTTTGTAAATGTACCTTTTGCACTGTGAGTTGCTAATCTACCTTTTTCCAGTTTTGTTCATTATTATCATTTCTACAACTAGTAGGTAGGTAGGTAGGTTGTTTTTCTTTTCAACTTATTGTTACACCTATATTATATGTGATATCCCAATGGATACCCTCTTGTGGCGAGGGAAACGAGGGACTTATGCCGGACTCTTACTGGCCAAAAAACCAACAGTGTTCCTCCTCGATGCTTTAGGCCCGGCGCTGACTGACATCGCGACACGGCAGGGTATGCTTCGGCATTAGTATGCCACGACGTAACGCGGTATGCCACTACCTAACGCGGTATACTATGGCATGCCGCGTTACGTCATGGCATCCCTCAGAAAGCCCAGCCGATCTAACGCATTAACGCATTCAATTCAACTACGCGGACCTAAAGTAGGTGGTGTCGTAATGATTGACTGGGTGTTAGTATTAATAGCAGTTCTTGCTGAAGGTGAAGAGAGATAAATACGAACTGCTAAATTGAAGAAAAACAAATGAATTCAGCAACTTGTTTAATGATGATACGACATGCGAAAATTCTACGACCATTAGAGAATGGACTACGAAAAAATTTAAAAATTTGATTTTAACACAACGTGCTGCGGCATGGCACGACATGTTACGGTCAAATTGTATCTAAAAGTCAAATTGTATCAATTGTAAAGTATCATTAATTCTATCTTCATTAAAATTTATTAAAATAAGGTTAAAAATAACTAGATGTGAAATAATATCCTTTGCAGTGCCGCGACGTCAGTCACGAAAATTGCATAATAATGACAGGAGTCATCTAACCTAATATATTTATATAAGAATGTATCTTTGCGAGTTTCAGAATCTTTCACGTATTCTGCTTGTAACAAACTATATTTAAATATATTTATAATTATATTGAAATAACTTATGTTTATTTCAGACCCATAAATCAATTTATAAATATCTAATCTCATTATTTATATTTAATTAGCTCCACTGTTTAGAATTTTCTGTGTTTTTATAAATAAGGTTCTAAAACCCAGACTCTGTTTTCAGTTATTACTTCTTGTTCTTCTTATTTCGTGTGAGTAAGCAGCATCTAATTAGTACTGTGAAAAAATCCTTCTCCAATACATTTATGTTGGTATTGAATATGTTCGTATCATATGATGCTGTAGGAGGCGTGTCGGATCATATTGGCACCCTGATGGCCCCTGGTAGGCTAACGGAGCGCGCTAGGATAATATTCTGACCTACCAATAAAAAGAAATTGTTTCAATGCGGTGCGGTTTCAATCCAACAATTTAAAATATATGAAAAATTATAAAATCAGTTGGAAAAAATATAAACAATTAACTGTCAAACTGTTCCTAACCAAAAATAAAACGTGTATTAAAACTATAATTTGCTATTTAAAAAAGTATACAATTGTTTTTCAGTTATAGGTTAAATGGATATTTCAGACTATTTAGGTATAGGTAAATACAATACCTAACACAGGTATTTCATACCTATAATCTATATTATCTAAGATTATCATTGTTTTTGTGCAAGATACCTACACTTAGGTCCACATAATGTATCTTGCTAGCTACTGATATCTTATATATAAATGCATTATCTAAATATCGACAGAATTATTTCTGATACTGCCTACCTTCTTTGATAAGGATTTTGCCTTTCATTAATAGTGACCTAAATATGTACGTCATCTAACCTCTGTATATACGTTCAACGTTTCTTTTATTTACTTATGATAAGAATTGATAATAAGTTTTTTTGAGTGCCTGAAGTTCGAAACCTATCTATCAACCTAACATACATCATTGTAGGTACCAGGCTCAAGACGCATTTGATACACCGCTTGATTGTGTTAGAATGACGATGACAGGATAAATAAATGAATCTTTTGTTGAAAAACATAACTTCGATTTCAATTTGACATCCGAATTCTGTTGTATAATATTATACTAGCACACCAATCATCGCTTTTTTATAAAATGCGTTTTTACAAGATATTCTATTATCCAGGTAAAGTTAGACAGCAATACCCTATCTAAACTCAAAATTTTATCCAAATCGTTTCCGAGATACATGAAATAAATATACAAGAATTACTGGTTTAAAGTATTATAATTTCAAAAATGATTTCAAGTACGATGATTTCAATTAAATATGCAAACATTTTCTAGATTAAAATAATTAATTTCTTTTAAAAACGAAAAGATTTAATGTGAAGTTTATTAAGTTAATTTTATGATATGCTGAAGTTTACTGAAGTGTAATGAACAATGAAAAACTTCTAGAGTAATTAATCTTACAACACTGAAATTTGGCGCATGTATATTGGTTAAAGACACCAATAGGAACATCAAAAAAATTTTTTTTATAAATTTTTTAATTTTTAATAAAAACACATCATCGTAGAATTGTAATAAAAAATCCTATACTATCCATATAAGAAATAGATCATTTATCATAGGATATTCGTATTTGCATAATATCCATTTAATTATACATCCTAACTAACATTATAAATGCGAAAGTGAATTTATTTGTTTGTTTGTTACGTTTGTTTGTTTGTTTCAAGAATGAACCACTTAACCTATTTTTAAAATTCTTTCACTAGTGAATGCTATATTATCAGTGAGTAACATAGGCTATATTTTATCCACGTATTCTCACGGGAACGGAAACTAAGCGGGTGAAACCGCGAAGCGCAGTATACTATAAAGTCAAAGTTTGTATGTTTGTATGTGTGTGTATGTTTGTTACTCTTTCACACTCAAATGGCTCAGCGGATTCGGATGATATTTGGTATCAGGATAGCTTATATACTTTTGATCCCGGAAAACCGCGGGTAGATATATAATTTGCGAGTTATTAGTTCGGTGCGAACCACAAGTATAATACATTTTTATTTATTCATCTTTTTGTTTCCAAAATAATGGTATTAACTTAAACTAATAATTGAAATGTAAACCATTTGCCAATTTCTCGTATTTTTTCAGACATTTCTTAGTTACGACTAAGAATATGCATTTATAATGACTTCCACAATATTCCCATAACAAGGAAAATAAAATAATCTCTATTGTTACAAACCGACATGTTAAAACTTTGCATGTCAACCATCAGGGCCGCGTCAGCAGTTAGCTCAGTACGTACCGAGCCTCGTACTTGCATTACTCAGAACTTTATTCCACGTGCAACGCACGAGTAGATACAAAAACCTTACCTTACTTACGGTGTCATTTTCCTCTACATGCGCGATTACATTAAATTTATATTTTCCCTTTGACACAAAACTATGATTCCACTATCGCTCCATTCTGCTACTGAAAAGTTGCCGCCGTTTGAGTTTGAGCTTTGTGTTTGTGGATATAGGATATGATATGGGTTGTGGTCAGATATTTGACAGTTGGTGTTAAGCAGTAAGCGTTATCGTCGCAGCCATACACGTGTACCTAAACTCTACTTCCGCCCTACGTTTCCCTCGTGGTACACAAGGACAGTAATAAAAGACTTGCTTAATCACCACGTTGTAATTAACCACAACTTTATTTGTTCACGAGCTACTACCAATTTTACCCTTGCTATCTGAAATCAATGTATTGCTCGCTGATTGTGTGTTACCTTCTATTTTTACTGGACTACAAGTAATTCGGCTGTATGTTTGATCATGGGTTTTAATGACCATTTTTTATCTGAGAATATCTCCAAGTTATTAAAATATTTTCCGCTCTTTTAAGAGCAGCCACGTGTTATCTAGACCGGCGTATGATAATAATCTGAGTAGAAATGTATCAAAATTAGTTAATCTAAATTTCGCAAAATAATAATACAGTGTTCTTGCATTATTTTCCTCAATGCCGAGTGTCGTGACCCGTACCTGGATCACTTTTTGACGGATGATATACCATCTTAATTTCTCTTCGGCGGCATGAAACTCATAATAAATTTGAGTCAATCATCAAGAATCTACCCGTACCAACAACGCATCGAACTTGCCTTCAATTTTGCCACTTATTATGAGCTTTCCTAAGTTGTCGCCACCGTTTCTGTTTCTTTGACTAAAATACTCAAAGACTTTATGGAGCAAAATGGAAGAGTAAACAAAGAACTTTGAAATTGCATAAGTTATGCAATTTCAAAGTTCTTTGTTTACTCTCGCCTTCCTGGGCAGACTTCTAATTACTTAAATTTTGGTCTTCTGTATGACTTTTTCGTCCATCCATTTTCGTTCTAGTTGTCCATCACATGTATGACTAATGATGTATTCGGCATTAGTGTTAAATTAGTGATAGGATGCAGACTATTTTAATTGGCACATTATCTGTTCCAGAAAAATAGGACTAGTCTCCTGGTTATACTGCAAAATGGCACTTCTCGTGCTTATGTACCTTTATAATGTATGTTTATGGCACTCCGAGATGCAATGTTTTCCAGGTTTTAGTAATCTGCTAACGTTACAGGCTTGATACGATGATGGGGTATGGGGTCTTAAAGTCTGTTTACCTCCTTGGAAGAATCGATAGCCTCACTATCCAACCAGGGTGATGTTAATCGTTATTCTCGACACAGAATAGACCTTATTCTTTATTGAAAGTTTCTTGAGATATCCTTACGTTCTTAGAATTTTTGAGGGTATGTAATCACTCCCAGGCACTGATGCAGCATTGTGAACCTCGGAGCTGTCAGGCTTACTAACCGCCGCCTGGTGATCGGCGCTGACTGTTTTACGGTCAGCTTTTGTCTCTCCCATACCATCTCCTCTTTTCTCATCTGGGCATGGAACTTTCGACAGTGGAGTTATTACAATTACAATGGAACATTCAATAATATTAAGCAATCGCTGTTTGTATAAGCAGGTCCTTCGTTAAAAAAGGCACATTAGCACAGTACACAAATATTATGGGCTTCCATATATATTATGTTACACCATGCAACAAAGGAAGATATAACAGATAATATCTAATTCAAAATTTCACTAAAAATGGTATCGTTTTAATAACTTGATTCCTTAGTAAACATTTTTGTACGATAATAAGACAATACACAAGACAAGTATGCTCGTTTAGGTCATTGCCCTGAGCACCCCTTTGTATTCCCAACAACGTATGGTAATTAATTTTATCTTCAAGCTTCAACTGAAAGGTACAATTATTGTTAACTAGCATATTAGCTAGTACCTAGCATTCGGAAGTTATCAGATAAATAAGGTGTACTCTTAATATACGTAGTACATAAGTAAAAAATTTGGTACCTTTGTATCACCGTAACTCCTTTGGGCTCCATAGCCTTGTCGGTCGTAATTGTAAACTTGCCTTCTTAATGACTTGTCCCGGGTTTTATTTATATCCAACCGGTGAAAACTTAGCGTGATGAGCATTGAATTTATTTTCGGGCCTTGAATCTTGTATTCGAGTTTATCCATGGCATGGGGGGCAACATTTTTTTTATTTACTGACGATGTTACTAAGTACCTAAATTGTAAACAAGGGAAGTTAAGTAATTAATTATGCTAGAGATATTTACGCGCATAAACGAGCGAACGGGTTCTATTTTTCGGGTTCACACCCAAATTGCACACTCTGCTTTCATTCCTAAGTAAAAATATTTACAAGAGATATTTTTGAAAAAACATTTTATCTATCAAAATAGTGAACTAATCATTAAAATCGGTATTAATTCGTACTTTACAGGACTTTAGTTTCAACAAATAATAGAAATTTTGTATTCGACAAAAAATTCTTATTTTTTAGTGTGCCACTTGATAATATCATCATGTTTTTAAATATTTATCTTTTGAAATCGTAGGTAGCAGGATCTTATTCAAATGTGATTTTACTTTTCTTTAAACCCATTTTAATATTGTTTAAAATTCTATATAAGTACATTTTTTTTATCTTGTCTGGGTTACCAGTACAATTTTTTTATAACTTCACATTTTCCATAGAGCTATAGAAATACAGAATATCAAAGTGAAAAGGAATCTGACAATCCATTTTTTCTGGGAATATTTTCTGTTTTGTAACAGTTATGGACAGCGGAAATGATTTTTTTTTCTCCTTTTTTTTTAAATATTTGTATTATTCGAATTTAAATCCTGCTTTTCTATTTAAAAATTAAAGATGATATAATACTAGGTACCTATACGTTTATTTTAAATCATTATTTTTGTGATTGCAAGATCATCAAATCATAAACTTTCCATCCTATCAAACTTTAATATTGTAAAGATTGTCGTCAGTATACTATTATATCAGGAGGCACGATTTGTTAACTTTGTAGACAAATGTCTCCATGAATACTAACTACAAGATTAGAAAATAATTACCATACCTTCCTCTTAAACTAATCTACCTATTTGTGAAATCGGTGTGATAATACTCAGGCTTATTCCCACTGTACTCCAAAATCATTTCCCAAATACGAAGAAGTAGGATGCTACTTAAATGCAATATTTTTAAATAAGAAATTTATAATATTTTATTTTTTGGAGTAGTTTGAGAATCAATGTATGGTATTGTGTGTGTATGTGTGTATTTTTTGTTCTAAAAAGTGAGGATTTGAGAATAACCCAAATCCTCACAGTAGTTTCTGAAATTAGCGCCTACACCTACATACTAGGTATATACAGGCAGGCGCGCTGTGGGACTTCAATTTATAGTGTTTTGATTAAGTGTGTAATGTGCCGCTGTCTTTGTATTATCTTTCAATGGGACTCATGATTTTCTTATTATAGCCCGTATCGCATGTTCGTAGTTCGGTTCAAAATGAAATATTCCAATGTGAGAGTAGACATTCTGCATTTATTGTAATTTAATGGAACTCCTATTAAGATAATTTTCATTAAAATAGAAGAGTTAGTAGAGAAGTAAGGGATTATATAGGTTATTTTGTGCATCCATCAATTACCAAAATGATTTTTTGGAAACGTGAGGTCGTTTTATGTAATAAGTACTTATTTAAACTCCAAGAATAGTCATTTCCAGGCAATTAAAAAAAAAGTAGGTAATATTCACCTTAATAACTTTAAAGTACCAATATAACTTTTAACTATCTCTAATTTTGGTAGATGCTACTGAAATAAAAGTTGCATGCAGATAACATCTAGATATTTTTATTATCTCACAAAATTTGAAAGAAGTTTAAATAAACTTAATGCCTCTTTATATTGTAATAACATATAATATTTTTAATTGACTTTAGTAATTAGCTTAATTTGACTAATAGGCTAAACTTTGACTTGACTTGACTTTAATGAATACGGGCATGCAATTTTTATTTGTATCGATTACTTACTTAACATATAATGGTAACACAACGAATATGATATTTTAAGGTCATATACCTAGGTAAAAAATAATTATTAGGTAAGGATAGCATTTTTTTTTTTAATTTTGTTTTAAATTTTTCTCTTCGGTGCAGGAATATGTTCTACGGATCAATAGAAACGAAATGACCAAGACTTCAAAATGGCAAAAAAATTCCATGAGATCAAAATGGCAACTGATGCACGAAACACCCTATAGGTATGCCTGTGTGATAGGAATTTGAAATTGAACATAGGTAATGCCTGTCCTGTCCTTTTTAGTCCATATCTATGCGGAATGTTTTATTGACCCTGTATTATACCTAGTTTTCGGATTCCAGGACTTGATAATCTCGATCCAACCTGCTCATACAATTTTATCGAGACCTTAAAGTGCGTTTCATATCAAAATGTTTAAGAAAGTATAAAGGTTTACCTATGGGTATTAGGTAGATAGATATGAAAACTATATAAGGGGAATAAATAACAGAAGCAAAGAAGAATTATTGTGTATCAGTGATGTACCTAACAATATTTGTTCGCTCATTTTGTTCACCTTAACTACTGGAAGACGGATTTCAATTGAATTTTCACAGTAAGATCTTGTGGTCCAACATAAAATCTAATCTATGCTTTATCCCGCTTACCCCTCCAAAAAGGGCTCAAATTAGGAACTTCTTATTAAAATTTGTAAGGAAGTTCAAAATGCTAATTAGGTACCTACTTGATGTTTCGTTATCTCAAACTAAGAAGAAAACTGAAACCGGATTTAAGTGATTTCAGAATTTTATTATAAAACAATCGTCAAAAAAAAATCATTTTTATATTATCTACCCTACCAAATTCAACACTTACCTTCAAACTAAATTCCATAGTTTAGTAGGATTGACACTGTAATTATATATGAAAAATCTCATATGGGTAGGTATAAATTACAATTAATTGTAAATTTATAAGCAATTTTAAGAGCAATTTACACCTTAAATTAAATAAAAACTATATATGTTTCATAATATAAAATATCCCAGTATACTGAAAAACCGTAGCATTTTATAAAAGCTTACAAAATAGAAGTATTTTAGAGAAAATTCATTGATTGAACCGAGTGGTGCCGCTCGAATTATTTATTCTGCATTAAATATTTTCTCTACCTTACTACTAGCTTTAAAGGTTAGAATATATAAAAATATTAATTTATTATTATAAAATTAACGATTGAAAATCTGTGTAATAATTTTTACAGACGCCTCAACTTCAGAAGGTACATGCCTGACGTCATCGTTACAATAAGATCGGAAAATTTTGTACAATTTTCCTCGAGGCATGGGCGAATATTTTGGATTTGTTATTCGATATTATTGATATTTAGGCTTGCGCCTATACAACTGTAGCAAAATTTGTGGGATAAGCTGATTTTTTTAAATGTTGGTACGTGTTTCGGAGGGCGCTGTAAAGCCGTCGCCCCGCGCCCGCGCCTCTACGTCTTGGGCGGGCCCCGTGCGATCCAACTTTAACTAAACTAGTAATTTAACTATTTTGAATTAATTTGCATAAATTTCATAAAAAACGGTGTTTTAAATGTTGCATAATAAAGTACTAGAAATATTTTTACATAACTTGGAGGGGCCCTTCGAAAGGTAAACTGCCTTCGTAGCCGTTCCCGCACCACAATTTTAATATTTTTTTATTCAATCGCATGTCACCATAACGCGCATTTCAAGAACTTACCGATTGCATTTTGAAGTATGGGTAAAAGATTCTGAAATTCTGGCAAAAAATAATTAAAGCGCAAGGGGCGCGGCTTCGAGTGCGAACCTTTGAAAATTATTTTCGTAATGTTCCGTATTCCTAAAAGGTAGGGGGGTTTTCGTTTTGAGGTCGGGTGGGGTGCGCGGGGGCAACGATACCCTAAACGTGCACAAAATGAGCACGTTTTTCGGAAGAAATCTAGGTTTTTGGGTGCGCGGTTGTTTGCATGTGTGCGTGGCGGGCGTGCGAGGATTGGCGGCGCGCGCGCATGTGTGCGTGCGCGCCCCCGCTCGGCCTCTCGCGCCGCGCCGCCCGAACCGTACCTACCGCACTCGCACTAGCACCGTCCGCCACGCACGCACACATGCACACACACAGCCTGCGCGGCGCTCGCTTATAAAGCATTTATCAACATTATAATTTAAAGGTTCCTGAATATTTTTTGAAACATTGCAATTTTCACACTTTCAGAAAGTCTAGCCGCAATATTTAGGTTAAAAAGTAGTTGAATTTATTTCATCGCAAACATATTCATACCACACCAAAAATCATACCAAATTATAATTAGGTACATTTGTCAATTAGCTATTATTTAAAAGGTTTTTTATGGGTAATAGATACCTATTCATATACTCCATCTGTTATAGGTAATAGGTATGCGATAGGTAACCTCTTTTTATTTAATAAAAGGTGAACATTACTTTGTTAAACGCACTTAAATAACATTCACATTATAAAAAATATTCTGATAAAGAAACCTAAATACCAACTTAACCTACCTAATATATAACCAAGTCATCACTTGATGGCAAGCGTGGCCAGAATGCTGGCAGCATTGCCACGCTGGATGGCAATATTATTTCTACACATACATAAAAGTATACTTAAATAAAATATGACTGTATGAAATGACAAGACCCTACTTACTATGGTGTGACTATGAGAAGATCGTAAAGGTGCATTCATGACGAACTAATTCAGAAGCCTGTGCAAAAAATAATTATAATAATAAAGCATGACGAGTGATTTATGTATGTATTGTATTATACTGCAACTGTAGGAAATATTTGATATCTTGGTTGAAAGTGAAGTCTCATCGCTATCTACTTACTACTCTATTTGTAAACTGGAACACAGTAAATTTGTACCAAGACAAATTGAATATGTCCAAAATTTCAATTTAACCGTATTAACATTAACACTCCTGAAATTTTGAAGGTGCATTTTAAATCCGTGGTATAATGGTATCTAGATTTTTTTTTTGATGACAAGCAATCATATTGTTGTGACTTTCGAACAAAGAACAAGGAAGCATTTGCTATTACATTCCCTACACTATGCGTTCCACGTGTTTGGGATAATGTTACCAGACTAGGTAGATATACTATGACATACCTAGGTATTGCATACGATTCAGACATCAGATCACACCAATATATAAATATTATAATATTGTATGAGACATACATTGTTATCTCTTGTCTCAATTGATGCTAGTTAGTTGTAAAAATAAAGGTAAATTAGATTTATATACGTTTGAAATTTGACTCTGCACCCTTTAGGAAATTTCAAAAGCCCCTTAGCTTACGAAATATTTTCTATTTCTATCAAAGTAAATGAAGGTGTAAAGTCGCTACGTCGCATCTTGTAATCCTAACTCACAGTAACTATATCTAGAACGAAAGAAAAATAATTGATACTCAAAAAAAAAAACATAAAGAGAGGGTATAAAAAAACAAAACAAAATTATGATTAAACACTGATTTTCAGTCGAACCTCTTAAGAGGGCATACAATAATATTAAGGTAATGAGCATAAGACAACTGTCTGTTCAACTCTGTTAATAATATTTAAAAGTGTAGGTATTCAATTGATAATGAAGTAGATTGTTCCTACAACTACCCACATCACTCTCCTCAGCAATTGTGAAAAAAAAATAATTCAACCCTTTTTACGAAGCTAGAGCGAAGCTAGTTAATGAAATACACAGCTCTGGTGAATTTCGTTTAGCATTCGTTGGCATTACATTACATATAAAATCACAATCAGTTTTCAGATATCAGGTTGTCAAAGATTGCGCCTGTTGTATTATAACATTAACCGTTATTAAGTCTGCGGAGATTAAGGATCATTTCATTTGTACCACAGAGTGCTCTTTATTTAGTATTTACGGGTAGATTCGAATGGAGAAGTATCGCATTAGCCGCTGTTCGAGACTACCCGATAACCACGACTAACTCGCGACCCACGGCTACTTTTCCCATATCTGACGCCGCTGAATCCAAATTTCATCCATACTAGTGGCCTTTCCAGAGAGGTGCGGAATTGCGTATCGAAGGATGTGTTCTTGATTATCAACCAACATGATGATTCGATTTTCACAGCTTAATCTCATTGGAAAAGAATGAAGTATTTACATACTGTTGCGAGGAATGTGAACTAAGGGTGCGTGAGTAGTATGGCTATGAGATGTGTAATATACAAGAGAAAGCACATCTTCAGAGCACCACTAATTAAGCAGGTAATCGCGCTTTCTTGAGAAGCTTTGTGGAGATAGACTATTCGTAGCTTGACTTTAAACTCGAACATCTGGTGATGATCTATGGCAGTGGTGCCGTAGTGCGTAGTTTCTGTCACACTACGGCAATACTGAACCAATGTAACCAGCGTATTCTGTAGCAAATGCTGAGTGGTAGCCGATTTGTGTTCATAAACATTTTCTTATTCTTATTCAAAATTTGCATTATAGTATTTTGCAACTTGTTCGAATATCTTTTCGTTTCTTGAATCGGCTCTAGATACAAATACAAAACTTACAGCCCGTAAGCCGAAATCACTACCAACAGAGCCATCATCGTTTCAAATAGTCCCTGTCAACGTGATGTTTTTGACAACGTGCGCTACCAGTCGCACTGCAAGAGAGGGCTGCCTGAGTAAGACTACTTTTACTGGAAAATGATATGCTCTTCGTGCCTACACATGTATCGAATCCGCAATAATAACTGTTTCATGCAACGGTATTGCCCAAAACTAGTCAAGACATGTGTTATCACTATCAAGATTTTTGGCATTCAGGTGACGTCCAGACCACCAGTAAACAAATACACATCGTTGGCATGTTGGCTGCGTTGATCGATTGCTAGGTAACCCAACTCGGCGAGACCCGCCACAAACTTTGACAAATCTATATCATTTTCTTTTCAATAATAATTTTATAACAATCATATATGAATTTTCTCAACCTTAGGTAACATTGAGATGATTAATAACACAAATTTAAAATTTGATTTAATTGTAATTACGTCAATAGTGAAAAAACTACTTTACTATGAATTTTTCTACTACTACTATGAATGAACTACTATGAATCAATTTTTTTCACTCTCAACTATCGAGAGTAGGCCGGTGCCCCCGCAGTGGGAACATTAGAGGTACGACGGACGTCAATAGAAGAGCAAATTAAGCAATCACTTAGGGCTATAATATATTTCGGGATGTATCATAAACAGTACCCGGTGCGAGCCAGTATCAATTTTGACCTTTTCAGCTTTTGTTTGAAGTTTTATATCATATTTATTTAGTGTATTTATGCAGATTTTATGACCAAGTCACATTTGATAAGTACACCCAGGCATAGCTAGTCGCTTAAATTATACATAATAGAGAATATCTAATATCCATTTTGAAAGAAATTTAATATATTGTGTAAAACTACGCCAACTAACTATCACTTGCTTAGTGATTTCATAAACTTTAGAGATAAATAAATTATAATGTATTTTTTTATCATTAGATAGATACTTGTAAAATTGTATGTGATGACTAGAAATAGATTACCTTAGCAAGATATTTGAATGCTAAATAATGTGTGTAACTTTTTGATATACATAAATATATATGTAGGTGGTGTGGTAATCTATATATGTAGGTATACCTATATGTCTTTTAAATATAGAAACTGGCTGTTATCCAATCTAAAGTCCAATAGATACATTTTACGTGAAATCATTACAGTATCTTAGTAGATCTTTATATAATATTATTTTTATGAATCTGAGAGCGATCACGCTACGAGTAGCTACGGGTTTATTAAACTCTGCCCCAGCGGGCGTAGAGTAGGTACATTACGCTTCTGTAACCGGATTACAAGTAACACCAATATTCTGCAAACTGTCGATCGCTACGAGACGACCGCGTGGGTTTTCCTTTGATTTTCTCGAGAAAACGTCACGACACCTGCGCATACAGCGCCGCGCCGCTTGCGCAGCTGCCACTACGTCATCGCGTAATTTAATTATTATAATCAATTAATTGCAAAGATCTGTTGGCGCCCTGCTTCTTTTCTGGAGTTCGGATTGAGGCGACGAAGGCGGTGTTTCTGACGCGCAACGAATATAAAGACGTTTACCCATCACGTCCGGGGGATCTAAAGGGTTATGCGTGGCCGACCTGCCACTACGATTGTATAATGCGGAGATCCTTGAACATTCTGCAAACACTAATCGCGTCAGTTTCGTAGTCTGCTAAGTCCAAGGTTTTGGATAAATATGGCAACTGTCTACTGTGACGTAACTGCTAATAGTTTCAATGTGTAACGAGAGGTTTTTGTTTCAGGTATACGAATAAATCGGAGTTGCTGAAATCAAAGGTATTGGTAAGAAATTGCTGTAGCTACAATATATTTCGGCTTCGTATTTAGGTTACAAACTGCCGAGCCTTTATAACAGATTGCAAAAAGGATTAGGTTCTCAAGTTGAATATTTTTTTGTTACGCGAATCTTCGCCAGTTGTAAACCAAAAAGGATATTTCTTTTTTTATTTAGTAGATAGTCCCTCCGATATAGTCCCATAGAAATTGCATAGAATAATTTTACCCCTAAAGGTGAAAAATAGGGGATGAAAATGTTGAAGTCGGTTTAATCGATTTTTAATAAATCGCTTTGTTTGCGCTAAATATTGTGTAAGTATTTAGAGCAAACAAGTACACAATGTCAATATTCTACGTAATTGCTTCAATCAAAGGTACTTAACCTGTGATTTAAGTAACACGTGGCTAATTCTCACAGCCCTACAGGGGTAGGAGGGTACTGACTACGCGTTCATCCGGAACATGGGGTATGGTATGGGTGCCGGTGAAATCACAGGTACTTAAGGCGTAACACCCCCGTCTCAGAATGAAAAATAAAGTTTACAGGGACTGCATTTTAATGTCAAGAACAGATTTCATGACTATAAATATATAATTTATTTCGTTTTTTGTTCAAAGCGCAAGCATATTCAATGTTTATATTTATTGATGAACTGGCTGTACCGAATCGGATTACAAAATGTTCAGTAATTGTATGCGCACTCGAAATAGGTCGTTGATAAGTGCGGTGTGTGCCTTGAACATGCGCTACTGATATTATTTGGGTTCTGCAAAAAATGTGTTACATATTGATAATACGCCTATTTTTTTTATACGACTAATGTGACCGGGTGATCAAAAACTCACTTGATGATAAGTTGAGGTTACCTTTGCAAATAACAGCAATACGACCTAGATCTCCACGAAGTAACAGAAGACACAAGTCGCATCCCGTTGCGCCCGTCAACCGAGAAGGGGATGTATTTAACCGCCTGTGATTTAACCGCCACCCACACCCATCCTTGTGAATGTGCCACTTGCCAGATAAATACTGTCTCCGCACCTGGTTAGCTGTTAACCAGGTGCGGAGACAGTATTTATCTGGACAAACCTGGCACAAGTTTAACTGATACTTGGTACATACTGGTACTGGGTACATGTGGTAAATAACCAACGGATGCGAGGAAGTGAACACCCCTTAAAGTTTTAGGAGGGGATCTGATTAAAATATTTACGGACTAATGCTGGGTTTTATAGATACGTTCGGATCAAACCATACGAAAGTTGTAGCAACGTTGACATTTGTCAACCATCCATAAATATTTTGGCATACCTTAGCAAAATCGCCTTAGTGCCCTCGTTGCTTAAAATGAAAGTACTAGTAAGCATTGGAAACATAAAAAAAGTAACCATAAAGACACAAAGACGCATGCATCATTGTTGTCAATTAATAAGCGTTACCGATATGAATTTACGGTTTCGCCACACTTTCCGACTCATTTTTGAAAAGTGCTGATCACTTTTGAGCCTTATAAAAGTTATTAGCCCAGAAATTGTATTATATTAAACTAAATTAAGTATATAAAGGTGATCATAGCAATTTATTAAAGATTATACTAACATAATATATCTACCCTTTTTACCTTCGGGGTCTCACTGGACACTACTCCCAGAGACATGTAACGGAGCCAGCAATAACAATCATCACTAACACTCACATATCAAGTTTCATTGAAATTTACTTTTGTAGAAGACAACCTATAATTTGGGCGCTTTAAACTATTGAAGCGTTTTATTCAATTGACGTAAAGTAGTACACAGCGATAAATAAGTTATCGACAAGCTGAATAAGTCGTTATTCGTATACCCATAGAGTTAAAACCAGTGTTTCGTAGTAAAATTCATTGAGACCACCGGCTTACATCCGGTTGGGACTATTTCGTTCACTCGTATAGATATAAACAAGTCACCGCCCGCCCTTATCATTATTTGTTTAAAGTGTAACAACTCCGATAGATAAAAAACACTTAAAAAATATTGGATTGAACAGAGATTTCAGTACCCGTATATCTTTAGGTAGCGCGTTTGATAATACATACCTATATATATGGTGTGTCAACCGATACACTAACCATAGGGTTCTGGCGATACCTATCATATCAGTAGTTACAAGAAACATAGTTATTTCAAGTGGGTCTATTACATTATTTGTTAAGCATTCCTAACATCATTTTCATTGACTAAATAGTGTAAAGATAGGTACTATGTTTGGGCACAGGGCAAACATGAATGATTTTTTTTAATATATTTACATTTCCACTTGTTTCCATGTCTAAATAGGATGAAAGGAAGGAATAATGACACTGTAGCGCATTATTCGTAGCAAATGATCTATTTTGCTTTTAAAACCAGTACTGAAATCTACTAAACCATAAAGAATATTATTTACATTTAGGAATATCAACAACTGTGTTAATTTGATTAAGAAATTAAGAATCAATCTCGGGGCTAGTGTCAGTTTTAATTAAAAATCGCATGTCTTTAGCGTGGTTTAATACGGGACTTAGTTTTTAAGACTTGTTTGTTAGTTTAGCTAGGCGAATAATACAGCATATAAGCTTGAGCTATGTTGAATTGTATTTAATGGTCATACGTTCATGACGGAATTTGAGGGCAAATTGTGACAAATCCATGACGTCAATCCATGATGCTATGATCATTCCATCCTGCAGGTCACCTGACTCCACTCCGAGGGCAAGCCTTGACTGTACGATAATGGAGGTTATATTCTGACTCTTGTTGACACAAATTGATTTTTTATCGTCAAAAATGTGACGAAATTTCACAGGCCCGTTACTCAATTAATGCTTATCAGTCACAACAACGTCAATTCTATCGAGATGCTGCCCTCTATCGTTGCGTCAATACTTTGGTTCTAAAGCACTTAAACATGGCCATGCACTTTTGATTTAAGACTACCAGAGTTATCAATAGAGTCCAAAGTCCATTAAAGGCATGTATTTATATCACTATTATTATTATCATCATAAAGCGAGAATTATTTCCAGTGAACCATTATTCTTCCTGAAGCGAGGCGCATTAATTACCGTAATTACTATGAAGTAGGCTAGTGACAAAGTTATTTCGAGTTATCAAAGTTCAAAACGCGTCATTATGGAATACCAAACAATGCCGCGTATTTCCCATTATTCTCATCGGTATACGGGATCAATTATATTTTTCCTTTTAATGTACCTAATCTGTAACTACTCGTATAAGCAAGAGTGGACTTAGTATTTATGCATTCAACAGTAACACATAACGCTTGTGATGTCAATTGAATCTTCAATTAACACGTCAATCAAATCCGAAATAAAAATCAGTCAGGTCTCCACCTGAAAATGATACTTCCACTAATTTCCATATAAATGGATATGCTGACACCATACAAATGACCGATAAAAATGTTCCAATTTGTAGCGTGACATTGAGTGTAACATGAACTGTCTCTGGAAATAATATTATTATATCAATAAAACTATGTACTAGGGCTGCAGAAGTAAAAGAAGATAATTTTAGTTCCTTAGACACTTGTATATGACGCCAATCAATTAACCACTTACATAAATGACAGATGACAGATTTGTACTACATACGTACGTTTATACGTTACCAATGAAGGAATGCTTCATGAGCCTGAAATGGTATTGGGACATCTGCTCGGCGGAAGAAATGCGGTCCACTTTCCCGGACAAATCAACTATACTGCACATCTACCGCTAGTTCTATTTCTCAAAAATGCTCTCCCGGCTAAAATTCATACTCACAATGTTGTGAGTATGAATTATGAGTTATGAATTGAGTGAGTATGAGTTTAAAGTCCCTGGGGGAACGAGCTTATAGCTATATGTGATATTAGGACATATATATACTAACATCACAGTCTTTATAATGTCAGTGCACCATGCTTTATTCTAACTGCAAGTTAAATCAATACCTAAGGTATGCAAAACACATCCACGGGTAACTGATATTGGGAACGTTTATAGACCACCCACATCGGAACTGCACTGTTCATTTATAAATAAATATTATTTCAGAGAACTGTATTGCATTCCATAGCAAGTTGTTTGATAATTGATTGACAAATAATCCTATTTTTGTTATCATTAAATGAAGGCATATAATAGAAGAACTCGATGATCTCAAGCCCGAATTAAAATAGTTCCTAGAAAATTATTCCTACTTCTAGGCAATAAGTCACACCGTGAACCATACTCATCAAACCCTTAAACATTAAAACAAAATTTTTGACCCCACAAGTCCGTGAAAAATTAGGTGTGATGTAAAAATCACTCACTACACATTCTAAACGTACCCATCGCGTCTGTCTGTATGTATGTGCGTTCTCGCTAATCTCGGAAACTACCGTGGGATTCGCGTAATTTTCATTCAGTTTTTACTACTAGACAGACTGATTGGAGACGAACGTTTCAGTAATATAATTTATTATCTTTTGTCCGTGGCGTTGCTCATCTGGACCTTTAAAGGTAAATCTAGATCTTGACATTCTGTACTGTATAAAGATTTGATAACATTTGGTAATACCAAAGCGAATGTTTTGCATCCAGCTCCTCTTGGCAAACAAGGTTTTTTCTTAAATTCAGATGTAAGCAGTATAACCGCATTGCATTCTCGTGCCATATCAATCTAAGTACTTAATAAAATAAATCTAAATTTCTGAATCTAAGGATCTAATAATTTCCAACTAATCCAGCCATTCCCAGTCAAATATTTTGGTGTTAGTCAACACTAAAGGCATAGAAATGTAAATATGAGCAACAACGCAATAACCAAACGACATGAGTCGTCCGTTACTGTACATTGTGTAGGGGAGCGGATGTAGGGTTGGCACCACTCTAACAAGCAGTTACTTTAGGCTGAAAAGATGGTCTTGGACTCTTTCTTGACAGTAGGTGGAATTTCCGATGCACTGGCAATCTTGAAGGATCCAAATTGGGAAGGCGCTTCCGATACTTAAGAGCCTTAGAGTCAATGCCGTGCCAAAGGCTATCGAGGTCATACGTGGGTACTGAAGTATGTAGTACAAAACAGTCTGCCTTTATGGCAGGCCATGCCTTTATGGTATTTGGAGGAAATTTACTCGTATTTTTCTACGTTTGGCGTGTAGAACTGTCCTTACTAGTGGGAGTAGCTACAGTGGAAGTTTCGTACTCATCAGGCGCTACTTTAAAAGAAAGAGTACCTGGAAACATTAAACATGATTCTGAATTCCATTACTAATCTAATCGGTTGTTTTATATTTTTCAAATGTTTTTTTTTTTTTTTTTATCCTAAAATTTTATCAATTATACTATAGAAATTAATTCAACGCAAAATATGTACTATACTAATAATTTGTATAAGTTTTAGAGATTGTTCTATAATTTATAAGAGAAACGATAATTTACCTTGTTAGTAGCAGACACTGCATTATGTACGTAATAATTCCTGCGTTTACGTGGCTTCATAAGCAAATAAGCTTGTTGAGTATGTTCAATAATTAAACGTCGTTCAATTTAAAACCATGGGTTCTAGTGCGTGACAGCCCTAAGCGGACGCCACATCAAAGCTATCGACTTCCGGCGCAGGCGCGGGTTATCGGGCGACCTCCGAAATTCCCGGCAATTAGCTTGCGCGAGCGCCGACCCTTTCCTCCCGACTCCACTTCCGCCGTTAAACCTTTTCGAGGAAAGCTGCCGTCAATAAGCTTATGAAGTTTGATTTCCCTTATCTTGCGTTCAGAATAATGTACCCCGTACAAAATTAATTTATATCCTATTTGTTAGTCAACTCTTTCGCACGCTCTGTCAAGCATACTATCATCGGAGGCAAAACTATAGCTGAGAATTGTATACATTCAAGAGTAATGAGAAGATAATTTAAGAATATGACATTTATATGAAGTAATATGAAATCACGTAGACGAGAATAACCCCATGAGAAATGACAGTGTACTAACCAGATCTAATTAAACTAACGCATTTCCTATTAGCAATGCAATAATAATATTGCAATTTTGGAACTTTGAGATTTTTTTAACAAAACAGATTTTGAAAACCAAAATAAAATTCAGAAAGGTCGCTAAAAGTATAAGTAGTACTTTGAAAGAAAACGTTCTTGCCGTTTATCTACTTGAGGTAACTAGTTGTGCTGCTGTGAAGAAACGGATGCGTAGGCATCTACGAGTCTTACCACTGGATGGTAGGTCTACCGCTAATAGCTAGTTCATTTAACATTTAGCGATATAGGCCATAGAATGGATCACTTAAGTTGTCATGAGATATTCAGTATTTTGTCACAATAATAGCAGTGAAACCTCAACTCCACTTGTATTTTTTGGCATTTTCATTATTAACTAGATGGCCCGACAGATATTTATTTGTCTTGATTCACAAATTGTCAATCGGCTGTCTATCGACAAAAAAATTATGCAACGGCTGAAGTGTATTGTTTATGGGCAGCTACTCCCTTCCCGTCACATAAAAAAACTTTGTATAGAAATTAAGCGTTTTATTTAAAGAGCTTTTTTATGGTTCTAAATCAAGAGAGGTTCCGAAAATACAATTAAACAATCGCTTTCACACTCATACTTATGCTCTATGATCCCTGTCGCAAGCGGCATGGACAAACAAAACACACCAATAACAGCCTAGACCCGAGAACCTGGGACTCAATTTTTGCGATAGAAACTCGTATGAGAACAGGAAGATTATTTGACAAAAATATGACAAGATACATTTTAGATGTAAAAATGTATCCTGTCTTTCTAGAAAAAGATTAGAATTTATTAAATTCAAATATACTCGTATCGAATAAATAAATATTCATGGACATTTCACACAGTGCCATCTAACCCCAAACAAAGCATAGTACTTCATAACTGATAGAATACTTATATAGTACTTTTATTGTAAAGATTTACCCTGACTGGAAATCGAACCCACCACCTACAGCACAGAAGGCAGAGCTATTGTCAACTATACTGTGAGGCCAATAAAGTGAAACTATTTTATTTTATTTATTAAGTTTAAACCAGACGAATTTTCCTTTTGTGTACCTACTGTACCGGTTTCATCAGTGAAAATCTAAGCACTGAAAAGTCTACCTTATAGTGTACTGTAGCTTCCATTCTATTCCGTTTCCAAGTAACGTATATTAATGTACGTATAAAGTGAACCAGCCATTCCTACAATCATAAGTTATTATCTGTTAGAAGCGCGGTAGGTACGGCCACTAAATAAATACGTAGGACATGAATGAACGTTGAATCGAGTCAAGCGCGCCCTTCCGGCGACTCGTAATAAGGACACCACGATACGAAGATATCATTTCGAAACGGGAGAGTCTAAGGAGGTCACCGGATAAGATTAAACTGAGTAAACAAACCGTTTACATTGATAGCTCGCATTTCTGCGATGGCGCCTGTGACGCCACGGTGCCGCTTCATGACTTCAATTATGCCACAAGCCCTTCTCAAGCCCGGGAACCGTGTGCTCGTTACCTCAATCGATGTTTTATGTGAAGGTGTTATTGATGCCGCATACCTTTCTTCTGTTTCGTTTTTGTATGTGATAATTGTTCTCAAAGACTTTATTTATGGCCAGTCATATCAGATATCTTTATAACTATTATTATTACAAGTTTTGCTGTATATTTTACAGGTTGTAAGTTGTTGATTAACGTTGATTAAAAGTCAGAACAATTGATTTATTGTCCGAAAACAAAGGTTTTTGTCTAACAATCGTCGTCTGTCAGCAATATTCTTACAAAATGTAAAAACTAAAAGGTAGGTGGTGTTTGTTATCTAGGTGTCGAAGTTTAATAAGTAGATGCAGTTGTAATAAGTAAATTCTTGTCGAAAATTTAAGATAAGCATTCCAACTGACCTACATACGAGAATTTTAGAACAGCAGTTATGCTAGTACGCATCTTTAAATCGGTTATTGCGCAGTGGCAGTGGTACATCAAAAAACTATCAACAATATATACACTACAATATACGTCAGTAAACAAAACTGAGTGACGTACGAATATAAATCATAATGCTGATAACGAAGATCTATATTGCTTTGCCGTTATTCTGTATGCACTTTCAGAGCACCAAAAATCTGAACGCTATGTCATCCCGTAAATATAGCGATGTTACACATTTTATCAATGATATAGTTTACTTTGCACAACATAATGAAACTTGTTGTTCTATACATCAACATGTATTACGCACATCCATGAATGGATGATAAAGTCTGAATAACGGATTCGTAAACTGTCCCAAACAATCATCATTTGTTTGTGAGTCACTGAGCAGCGATGTCAAATGTCAATAAGGTCCTGTAAGCTTTTAACGGAAATTATTTCCATACATGTATCATGAATCCACAGTACCTACGATGAATCAATGTAGCATATTAATCAGTGATTACCGACGCAGTTGGTAAATCCAGTTGACTAATAACATCTTGCAAGCAGGTCAACTAATTTGTCTGTTCTTTTATATCGTTCAAGGAACCGTTTAACCACCAAGTAAATCTCAACCTGGTATACAAATGATTCGTCACCTCAAATCTGATATCCATGTATTATGGCTGATGCAATGTGTATTATACCTCTGCAAAGAGTCATATTAACTCAACCCAGCGGAACTAGGTAACTGATTGCAGGAATATCTCAGCGTGAGACCAATTACAAAATCATATTACGGTTAACAGAAATGATAAAGTAAGCAAAATCTCCGTAGCTACTTAATCCTCAAAAGAACCGCAAAAATATTACCTATAGCGTGTTAACCTAACCCACATTGAGTACTTTGGCTTACTACTTAGGTGAAATAGGAAGTGATAATATAACCGCTTTCGACATGTACCTATTAAACTGTTATCTTGTTTACTGCCACGCAACTACTGAATGGGACAGTTCAATTTAATTGTGCCATAATATCTTATCGAGTAGACCAAAGAATCGAGTGGGAGAATGGAAGGATACGAGCAGTCGAGTTCATTCCGAGTGTCGATTTCGTCGAGAGGTTGAAGTCTATCGTTTATCGGGCGCCTGCAATCCGCGCTGACCCCGCGTTATCCTGATCTACATCGCCCCGGCCCCCTCGCCCCCGCGCGATGCACCGCCGCGCGAGATTGAACCCTTCGCTGATGTGTGAAAGTGTATATTGTCTCGCCGTCCAGGGTGGGAGCGGGCATGAATGGACAGGCTTGTGAATGAGCGGACTATGTCCCGGTGGCGATAAGCGCTATCGTTACCAGGGCCAGCTGATGGACCGTGTTGACAAACCCTGTTCCACTTTCGTAGTTCGACACGACTTAGGTTTATCAATCTACTTGTGTCGTGCTAATTCGAGCTATTGTTGGTTGGATCGGTTTGTCAACAAATTGAGTTGGTGCAATGAACATAATATCAGTCAATAAATTAGATAGGCACCTTTATCATCTGATTAACTTTTTACTTAACTAACTTTTAACTTAAAAATCCTGCTATAATTTAAATAGGTATAATTATTAGCAATTACAAAACACACTTTTAAGGGCTGAAAACAAACTCTATGCTGACATACAAATATACAAATCCTTCAAGCGAACGAAACCGTAACTTGCGCAGCGTAGGCAGGGTTACTACGAACTTAGCTACGGGTTCGCCATTATAAACGATTGGTCCAATAGACAAAAATACACTCAATGACACGGTTATAACAATACGCTAACATTAGCGTATTATTATTAGCGTCATTACAAATAAAAGAAGAGATTCAAAAGTGTGTATGTGTAATTCATGACGTTAAATAACAAATATAATAATAAATGTATTTATTGACACAACATGACTGGCCTTATCTTATGACACCTAGGATGAAGATCAACCTTTACCTTTATCAACCTCAAAATAGGAAGCCCTGTGCTATGGCATACCGATGCCACCCGCCGAACAAGTGTTTTATATAAATCTTTTATAAGAAACGGTGTACAAATGTGTTTCAGGTATATGCGACGACGTACGCAATTTTATAAAACTCAAAGCTCACACAATTTAATCCATAAGATACCAATTATAGTTTTGAAATGCCAAAATTTACACACAAGTATATATATTAGAAATACTGTATATTTTTTATATCGCAAGTTAAAGACAAAGTTTACACGTATAAGTTTACATACTCGTGCACATATATCGTATCAAAGGAACTTCTTAGACACATTACAAGCACAGTGATATGTACAGTTTTAATTGTTTAGCTAGTCTTATTATTCTGCCTGCACGTAAGATAAAAAAGATAATAAAGGTCCTGTGACACGTAATATGCGCACAATAATGTTCAAAAATGTGTAAACTTTGTTTCAGGTACAAAAACGATGACGCGTGCAATACAACACGCAAATCTCACACAGTTTAGTCCATAGGATAACAAGTATCGTTTAGGCTTGTCAATATTTATTCACACGAGAAAATATATTAAAAAACTAAAAAACAACTCAATATTATTATATTTTCGCAAGATTACATGTATCCTTGTCCAAATGATACATGTAATCTTGAAAGCCAAATTTTACACTTACTCGTATTACACGACTATGTACAAAATTTACATAGTCGTGCGTAAATTGTTTGCAAGTTTTGACGTGTTCGTTTACTTGAGATCTGAAGGAAAAATGAGTTTTGAGTATGAGTTTGAAATTATGGTTCAGTAGGAATTTTCTACTGGACCATGATTATCGATGATCTGTCTGAACGAGATAAACTCAAAAACTAGTAAACGGAATTTTATACGATTTTTATGAATGGACGAAGTGTTTAAGGAGGAAAGTTTAAGTTTATAATTCATTAATGTTTTGTATAATTTTTTTATGTATGACGATGTTTGTTGAAGATATCGGAAAAAGTCATGCTGACTGGGAGCTTATTGGCGTGCGCCGCGTGAACCAACAGAGTTACATGAAAACATTGTGATACAGAATTATTCCTCTTAATAAGATCCATTCAATTGTAGCAACGCCATGTATCTATTCTATATTCTCAGATTTTAACGTAAATATATTCGTGAACATATAACGTGCTATGTATATAAGTGCCCCATAAGAACATTACATGCACAGATATGTCAAATTAGTCAGTTCTCATGTTTTAGATAGTCTTAATTGTTAAGTTTACGTCTGATCCAACCCTAACGATCAACCCGTTTTATAATGCGACTTAAGTAACGGAACGAGCTGACGTTCTATGTGTTGTTAATTGTATACCGCCGCCCATAAACTACATATACTCAAGGGGGTGCATTAATTCCACTGAAAATGATGAAGATAATGACAACTTTCCACATGTTTTACTATAAATAGAACCTAATAAAATATTTATTATTTGCTGTTTGGAAAAAGTTATTAAATAATAAGTTGAGAGGTCGCTCTGAACATCAATCCAATCGAAGTGAAGGCTTTTAGAAGCTCTTACTTTCGATGTTGTATTAGTCGATCTTCAAATACACTGCATTTTAAACTACTTTATTTATTGAACACATTAATCTCATCAGTTACTGTTTACTACAGACTATGAAGCTGATTCGAGCAAATCAAGATGAGTTAAAGCCTCGTGGAAGGCATGCCTCGTGGTCTGAAAGAGCGGTAATTACACCGGGTGAATCGTTACGGCGCCGGCTGCGACCGCACACCTGCCTGCGCGTGCGCCGCAAGCTGCTAAATAACCTTACACATTGTAAGGGAGCGTTTGAAACGTGGATTGCATTGCACGTTGTTGCAATTCTATGGAGTGGTGATACAAATAACTGCTTTCGCGATTTGACTTGCTCTTTCTTTTTCTTTCACGAGTTTTGGATCAATATTCTAGTTGTTTTGTGACATACCTACTGCTATTTATTGCAAATCAATTATTCTAATTTATGCCTAGTTGTGCACTCACTCTAGCAAGAGAGGAAGCGAAGCTTATTAGCTTATTTTCCATTACGATATTCAAATAGCCGATTGCGAAGATATCAACACGTAAAAAATCTGATTAGTAACAGCTTTGGTCACCAATCATTTGGATAAATTTCGAGTCTTCGGCGGTTAAGAGTATCCTACAAGAGAATGCTATCGGTAGAACTTAGAACTTTGTGACAAATATGATTGTCTCAGGCTTGTGCTGTTCCCACTCGCATTGTAATTGTAAGAACTAGATCGATAAACATAAAAACCGAGGTGGGGGATCCCGTTATAAAATAACAACTAAAACCTGGAATAATTAGTATAATTGTAGAAGGAATATTAAAGATTCCGTCAACAAAATCAAACTATAATAAATGAAGAAATATTAAACATGGCCATTAAGTCTGCCTGCAGTGTCATTAAAATGGGACAGTTTTCAATGTAATTCCCGACTTTTATAAAAACAAATGGAACTCGAGATGGCATCGCGCGAGGAAGCTTATCAAAGATCACGCGGTTGCAACGTCTCAGGCATCCGCATTCCATCGGAACATGTTCTTAATATCTAGCGCTGTCGTGAGTCATTTGCGAGAGTGCACCATATTCATTAAAATTCCAGTAAAACAGAGTCCATCAATCGCCCAGCCGCCTTCCGCCGACCGCTGATTGCCGATGCCGCTGCGTTCGATCGCGGACTAATGAGTAGATCACACGTTCTGATTCATCAATCGAAGTAGGCAATTATACAATGATAAGCGGAAATTGCTTGGATTCCGCCGATTTGTTCTAGGAACTGTCCAATTTGAGTCTCCTCTTGTCATGCGCAATCGTTAACGGTCTGATTCATCTTAGATCCGGTTTCCGTCTTTCATTAGGGTTACTTTGGCTTTAAAGCTTTTGGTACGCTTTGATTCTACAACAGTTCTTTAAGTTATAACAAATTATGAAAAATGTTACGTAATTCAGGTGCATATTATGTATTTGCAAATCGTAAGTAATTCTTTTTACACTTGTCATCAATGGGGCTAGGTAATATTGATCTATTAACTGATAGAAATTATTGATTGATCAATCAATATGAGCCATACTGTCATCTTTCAACGTGAGTACAAAACAAGGTTTAATGACATTCTAAGTGCATAGCTCCCATTATTGTTAACAAAGTCCAAATTAGTCTGAAATGGACACCTGTTAGAATTTGTTGTAGCGGGTGTTTGTCGCGGCGAGGCGCACGCGCAGGCATGCGTACGTGCGACCTCCCCCCTCCCAGCCACCCGCCACCGACCTGCGCTAGCGCCCGTTCACCATTCATCGGAATGCAGGCCCTGTACATCTCATTATCTATAGAAGTTATTTAGCCTTATTTGGTTTGTAGGTCTTCGTACACATTTAAATTCCTTTGGTGTTTTTTAATGGAACTTTTACTAGTGGCTCTTTTTTGGATACTCCTATGGGTCTTTATGACTCCTGAAACGATCCGTTTACAGTTCCATAAAGGGTGTAATAATTTGACGTAATCCTCTTAACAATATCGACCAATCGACATTTACAGAAGCATACCTTCGACTCGTCATTAAAGTCGAGATTTGAGCACGCCCATTGGACGTTCGAAGAAAGGGGCACGCGGTACATTGCCGGCCGAGTGTGGAATGTTGGCACACGGCATCCGGTGCTGGTGGCATTGTAGAGAGAAGCCGGCAGCGAGCAGTGGCAGTTGTTTGCCGGAGAGCGGAGAGCGAGCTACGGCGGCGGACGCAGGGCACGAGGCACGCCAGGAATGTGTGGCCCTCGGCGCCGGTTTACAAATAGAAGGGCACTGCACGTGTGATACATTGCCACGATTAATCTGTTAGCACTGACGCCTGCGCCCGCACCAAGCTGCGATACCATCGCGCGACATTGTCTTACCAGACCGCATCCTTCCGAGTCTTAGCAACCCGCACAATAGGCGACCAATACAATGCTTGAAAATTTCGTGGGCATTCGATCTATCCGAGCCCAATGGTTACAGTATGGAAGTGAAGTCGAGGAGTCCATGAATGATGTCTGGAGGATTCGTTCGTCAGGGGCAAGAAAGCGTTCGCAGTCCTGCGTTCGCTGACCCCGGCCGGACGTCACGCCTGAGAGAAGACGAGTGCAGCACGCTTCCCCCTCACCCCCTTCTACCTACAGAACCCGGATCATGTTAAAACAATTCTTATAAATCAAGCAATGAGGAGAACCCTCCTTTTAAGAAGGATTGCTCGAAAGGGTTAACTTATATTTGGTTGTTGAACTCACTTGCCCTCGTTGATCCTCCGTTATGGGGTTTTAGAGTAGCGGAGGATGCACTTTTAGAAAATATTTTTAGACCCAAGTATGGGAAGACAAGTAGCATCGTTTTGGGCCAGTCACTCTGGATACATATATTATTTGCGTGTCATTATAATATACCGTATAATATATCTACTTCTGATATTTCTATATCTTATATATTGTATAACCGCTTATAGCTAACTTTACATATGTTTTCCATAAAAAATATAGAAAATATATTCCATAGGAAAATGTATTTTCAGTTTTTCCCAATTTTCGATTTTTACCGCGAATTTTCCAAATAAATTATATTATACAAACCTTGTCCTGAAACAACAAACATAGAAATCAGCTAGATCAGTTTCGAGTCCGAGTTTTAGCGAGACTAACGAACAGCAATGCACAAATATATAGACGAAATAATATAAAATGTTTTATTAACTTATTATACAATAGTAACAGGTATAACTATCTGTTGGTAAAATTCTAGTCAAACAAAGTTTTTTTTTTATTTACCTACAAGTAGGCAATAGGAAGATAATATTATTAGGATGGCAACATTTTAGGATGTAAGCCACATAGACTGCCGTATTGAAATGATCTTTGATTTGCTTTATTGAGAACAATAGATCACATTCGGGGGAATAAAGTACATATTAATACACGTGTTTCAACTCTAAAGTCTGCCCTGTTTCCGAAAAATAATTATCAGATATTAGTTCTCGTCTGTCGAATGTCGACAAATTAATTTAATTTAAAAAGAATTGACTGATCTAAAATTATAAAACCTAGCTAAGCCATCGGATGTTTTCCTGCCTTGATTGATTTTCACAATAATTTGACAATCGACTGTTAAACGTGGTGGCTATAGAAAAATTAACTTTCAGTTTTCCCGACTGACCCTTTCGTTTTCCGTAAGTTTCCAAAGAAAGTATATTATACAAATCTTGTTCTTACTAACGAACATAACGAAGTAGAAATCAGCCAAAACGGTCCAACCATTTTCGAGTTTTAGCGAAACTAACGAACAGCAATTGATTTATAATATATCATTCACGACGAAAGAACAAAGAATCGTCGATTGGTTCATAAAAAGTAAAGTTTACTAATAACTTCACCGTGACTCGCCCGCATGGTTAAAGCGAAGCGAAACACAACTTCCAACTTTTTAGTATCTAGGATCAGTGATTTAGGTTGTAAGTTGTCTTATAATATTTAATTATGGTAATGGTTTAATTTAACTAAACAAAATATCTAATTATCCAAACTCGAATTGATTTTTTGATGTATAAAATCCCTTTCGTAATACTTTGTCGTTGTGTGTGGTAATTTTTTTAATTCACTTCAGAACGAAGTAAGTTTTTTATCTGGGAACCAAAGTGGGAGACAAAGATTAGATAGACACAGCCCTACAACGATAACGACACCGGATTCCTAAGCGATTTACACGCCCCACTTATACACATGGCCTATCAAAACAACATTCTGTATGAAACTTTTTTTTATATTTTTGTAGATTTTTCTTTATGGATTCAACTTATTATATCTTATTTTTTATTAGTGGGTCCTTTATTCTCCCATAAAACTATTTTAAATATTTAGTATTTGCACATAAAAGGGATGAAATAGTAATTTAAAGTTAAATTTATTATTGTTATTATTGTTTTTACATCTATTAAATAATCTTTTAAACTTAAACAATTCATGCATAAAATGTAAACCACTCTACAACAATCCATAAGTAGATTATACCAATGTAAACCATAATTGAAATTCTTGCCATTTATATGTAGGTAGGTAAACAAACTTCACTTATATTTTTATAGTTATATCTATTGGTATATAATGCATTTTAATAATATTTTAAATTTTATTTTAATTTTATGAGTAGCAATTCCCTGCTGATTTATAAAATATTAAAATAATCTATCTACTTAGATTACTATTACGAGGAAAAAGTAGATACAACTGTCAATTATAAATGGTATTAATTGATTTTGATTATTTTAAGAATTAAATATATAAGAAAGAAATCTAAATACGGTATAATTTATAAATTGTGAAACATATTGGTGGTGTAGTAACTTAGAACATAAGATGTCCAATCGAAGGCAATGCGTGCGCTCACAGATCGCGCCGACTGGCAACACTGCAGGCATTTCCTGTCAACATTTTTTGCATCTACCCTCTCTATGGTTCAGCGCCTATAGGATATTATAAAAAAAAATAACATTTTCATATTATTTTAATTTTTTTACGCGTTTTCACAGACCCCTGTGACAAACATTTTTCTGCCCATGTTGAATCAATTTCAACGCCTTCTAAGCCATATTTTATTATTAGAAATACATTAAAAATGTATTGTTATAATTTGTGGACTTAACCATTTTCATAATTATTATTTTTATCTTTATATTTCGGGTAAATATTATTTTATTCAAAAAAAATCATGGTGTTTCACCATTGTTCTCGAATTATTATCATAATCATTGTTATTAATTAAATCATAAATTATTTTATTATTTAATTTATAAATTGGAGAGTGTATAAATTAAAAATAATTATTTTTCATAAATATTTTTAATATGTAGCTCTTATAGCCATTGCACTACAGTAGGTAATCAATGAACACACTTATTATCATTGGCAATTAATTGAGAATGATATCGGGCAATAATAGAGATATTTTTAAATAAATAATTTAAAGGAATAATTCATTACATAATTAATTAAACATTTTTTTTTTAATAAAACTCTTATAGTAGGATGGCTAACCGCGGGTAACACTAGTATCACTAGTATCAACATATAACCCACTCAAATCAAGCTTGAATCATCTAATCTAAATTTAATATTGTATATCATAATTAATATTATCATGATAATCACTAAAATATAGTACTTTTATTCAGTTTCTTCAGGCTGTAGTAGTTAAAATCCCTTATAAAAAATAATTTATGAATGTTGTTTTTTTTTTCTATAATAAAACACAAAAAATAATAATTTAAGTAGAACAAAATCATGGCGGTGTACTTTTGAATTTCCGACAAATAAAAACTTCCTACATTTTTTTAAATATAATATTTTAGTTCAACGGCTGTGTTTGTATGTCTGTTCAATAAGATTAAACTAAATAACTAGGATCGGGATATTTTTTTTACATTATCTTCTTTTGGCTCTTTTTTAAGCCATAGATAAAACAACCTATGACATAGTCAAGCAAACCATTTTGTTTATTTAAAATAATTCAATTTAAATATGTGTTGTCTATTGATGACTACATTATATATAGTAACTAATCAATTTTATATCAAAAAAAAATATATTTAGGGTACATATGGTACCTGATACCTATAGGTATGTTTTATATAAAAAAGATATATATTTTATTTAAAATATTATTTATACAAAGGACTATTTTTTATATAAAAAATATCAAAAATACTGAGACACTGTATTGTTTTTGTATCAATCGTTTTCTTTAGGCATTTAATACCTGAGTTTCAAAATACTGTGTGATTAAAATATCACAAGGATGACTTATTGTTTGTTACAAATGATCAAGTGCCAAAATTGAAGACTAGCTAATAAAAAATATAACTTACAACTTAAGGAAATAGTGACGTGGATATTATTATGATAGGTCTGCATATTTTTTCCCCACTTAATCTGAAAATAAATAAATGCTGATGTGCATTTATTTACATTGAAATTGAGATATGTATGAAAAATTGACACTATATTGAAATCAATAAAATCCTAAAGAGCAATATTTGCTCAACTTGTCGTTTTAACGAAAGAGGGCATAAGCATTTCAATCAATTGTTACAAAAGTACTACCTATATGTTTGAGCGTGGCTACTACACGGTGACATCATTAATACCCGCTAGTCAATAAAATGCATACTTAAACATACTTTTAGCATAGAGAAAAAAATAAAAATATTAGAAGAAATCAATTTAATTGCCATATATTGTAGTTTATAGGGAATGCATAGACCAACTTTTTGATGGCAGCAGGAGTGAAACCACTTTCGACCCTTCACATTCTTTAGCTACTACCTACATTCGTTGGAATGTTAGTATCAATCCGCTTAGGCATTTTGCTGCAATTTTTATTTCAGATCTTTTACAGCTATTTTGTTGAACAATATGTATCAATGTAATGTAAGTTATTTGCAAAATAATTCTAATAAAACGCTTATTCTATAGTTCCCATGACATATAAAAAGACAGTGCTTTATCCTCTTTTTTAATAATCTAATATCTTAATTTATGTCATAGGTTGTTTTACCTTACTACAGTAATGCAATGACCTCAGCTTAAAGTTCATAGGACTGGATACGGTTAAAAATTAAATAGTGATTAAATCAATAGCGGTATTTTAGATTGGAATGTTACCAATCTCTATTCGAATGGCGTGACGTCGATCAGTTATAGATCTTTATTTGATAGATATCGTAATTGTTGTGTAAAATGTTGGCGGGCGGCGCGAGCGACTAGCGAGGGCCGAGGTGAAGATCCTCGCGCGGCCACGTGGCTCACCAGGCGCGCCTCGGCCACGGTGACGGTGCATGTCAGTTTTCTGGAAAAATTGTCAAATGTAGCGCAGCGGCGCGGCGCTGCGGCGCGGCGTGGCAGCGCGCTGGCGCGGGCAATTCGCGAGCTGCGCGTGTGTGGGGCTCGTCGCGACGCGATCGGCGAGCTTGCTCGTGTGCGTTGTAAAGTGAAGGTCGAATATTTGTCCCTACTCCTCGGTCTATTGGTGTTCACGAGTTGGCGCTGTGATAATGAGGTGTCGTGGTCCCGCTCGCACCAGTTCCGCGGCACGCCCGAGGAAAGGGACGGCCGGCGGTGTGCGCGTGCGTCGGAGCCTCCGCCGGCGCCGGCGCGGCCTGCCCTCATCAGTCTCCCCGCGGCGGGGAAACGGTTCGCGTGTGCAACTCCGTGTCGGCGCAGGCGGCGGGCCGCGACCGCTCTGCGGCGCACACAAATATTTTTAGATAAGACCGCGAGTAATTTATTCGCAAGGTAGTGATCGCGCGCACTTTTGCGGATATCGGTACTGGCGCATGCGGGCTCGTTTGCGGTGCCGTCGGGCGCGAGTCGATGACGGTGGAGACGTCCCGATAGGTAAGCTGCGCACTTCCTGCGCGCGCGCCGCCATGTTCGGTCGTAACGTCACTTCCGTCGTGGCCGGAACCGGCGCCGGCGAGCGGGCCAGAGCTGGGAGCCCGCGGCGACGTCGGTGCCCTCGCCCGCTCAATGGACGGCAGCTCTCAATTCATAAAATGTCGGTCGACCCATTCACGCCGCAGCGCGATGCTACACCGACCGGTCACTCGTGACCCTCGCGTCTTCGAATATTCATGTCTCCTCGATAACATCGTAACCTCTGACTTCTTTTTGTATTATCACGTTGTTTAGTGAACGCCGCTGGTAGAGACCGGACTCCGTGCCAAGTGCTGGATACAAGTGTGCGTTCCATTGTTAACATTATCAACTGTGAGAATACCCAGTGTACAGTGATCTCCAAATATGTGATTATCCGATTATATCAATGGACTGACCGTTGCATCAAGTCGTAAGAGTAGAATATATTTTTGCTATTTTAATAATGTAATTTTTGCGCTTTTTACACTGTGATTTTACCTACCCTTTTTTTAATTTTCAAGATTAATCAAACAACTTATCGTGTTATTACAAGACTATTTTTAAATTAATTTACAATTCTTTGCCTATTTTATTAAATATAATACAAAATATATCCGATTTTATTATATATGCAATTTATAATAATTTTAATTCTCACTTAGCGCAAATATTTTATTTATATTTTTACTGATTTTTCTGTGAATGGCTATATATACCTGTAGGAATAATGTATTCAATACATTATATCTTGTAATTTATGTGAATGTTAACTATTGTCTTGATAAATTGAAATTGAAACAGAGAAGTCTAGCTATGCATGGCGCACGTTGTCGGCAGGACGTACGTCACCAGAGCATGACGTCTGGTTCATCGTCCCGCTCCCACACTATCGCCGCACTCCTCTAGCCGTGGTTAACCCCCAGCTGTTCATTGCCCTCGGCACTAGGTCTGCCCTACCCTCATTGCGCTTGTTTAGAACACTTAGCTCCGCATTCCAACCTCATTGATCAGAATTTTGGACATTAACAACCTCAAACATTACAATAATTGTTTAGTTTGTGTTTTAAATATATAGAAATAACATAAATAATGTCTTGTTCAATTAATACTAGTATCGCGGTGACAATTACATTAACGACATTCATAATGTTATTAAAAACAGGTGTAGCCAAGAGGTGACGCTGCCAACTAAGGTTTCGTGACATTAAACCGGGGAGTATATTGTGGTAACGTCACTAACATTAACGCATTACCACATGGCTAAACTTATTTTTAATTTAATTACAATATTAACGCCACTAAACGTCAGTACGGACAGCACAGAACAATGTCGCTCAGGATCTAATCAGTGAAAATAATTTGTGAAAGCTTAATATCAGTTTAGTTTTAGATTCTTTATTTGTATCCCTTAAAATCAACAAATTCTAAAATTAGAGCCATTTAACATCAAATTGGGTTGATAAGGAATTTAAAAACAATATCTTTGACATTCAGCAAATAAATATTTTTAAATAAAGGATTTTTACTCGTATAATAGCTAACATAAAATATTTTAAAACTACATAGTCATAATCCATTATGAAATACTCTTTGTTTAATACTGTAATTGAGTTTTGGGTATTCAAATGATTCATTAAACCATTTTTGTAGATGGTTAAAAGTTGCATTTTAATGGTTGATTGGTAAACTTATTATTATATTCTAAATTGAGTTTTTAACTCTCTTTTAAATTAATATTAGGTACAATACATTATAAATTTGTAACTGTTTTAGAAACTTGTGGGTACCTATTGACCATACATTCATGTTTAAACCTATGCCATTGCTTATTGCCATTATATAAATACATACATATCTATATACCAATCTTGAAAATCAACATTGATCCACTCGTAGCTCGTATATAATATTTTGCAAAATTTCAATAGTAATCTTAGGATATAAATTTCTCTCCGCTTTACTGTTATTTAGATCAGTGTGCAAACAACGCGCATACATGCGAATTGTATCTCTTCCCCAGATTGATCTGACTGGGATCATGATGAATCAGGTGTTCGTGACGTCAGCTACACGTGTACTCTCGTCCACTGACTCACAGCATCTCTCGGTGACGTAGTCGCTAGCCACCACGCGCCCTTCGTAACCTTTTCTCCATTTATCACGCGTCGATTAATATTCCACCACGCATTCCATAATAAACTGGGTTTACGCAGTAGAATAGGCAAGTGACACATTCTGGTTGCGCTTGCGCCGGCGCCGCCTACGAGCCTCTGCGCTAGCGCTGCGGACAAAATACGAGTGTAGTGAATGCTGCGCCTCCGCTTCCGGCGACGTGGGCGCGCATTTCATAAGCACTTCCTCCGACCGCTTCCTCCCACCGTAACGCGGCCCGGAGTACTGACTCCGCCAGGAACCACACTCTAGAAATGGATGTAGTCCATAAAATGCTTCATTGAACATTGACACGGATTGCAACACACGTCACGATGGTGTGTGTGTTTGTGTAGGATGTTTCTGAATTCGAGGAGCGAATGCCGCATTACCAAACTGGTCACTCATTGGCAGTGATTAATATTGAAGTGAACGCATCCGTTTTGTACGACACTTCCTTAAATTCATATACCACCTGAAGAACAGGCTAGATGATAGTACATTCCCATCGGGTTAACGACAGGCTCATAATAAGGTTTGCATCTCGTCACACTAACCGAAGTTTCTCAGCCCCACCGTAAGCCATTAAGGGTCGCTCCACAAAAAACATTCATTATAAAAGATGTAAAGACTGCACCGGCTTCGAGCCTTCCCAGAACTGGAGCCATTCTTATTTCGCGCTCCGCCTTATTCACGGCCTTTTTTGTACGGTTTTGGTCATTTTTTTTCACGGCTCTCCTGTGAGTGGTTCAAGGAAATGGCTTACTGGGTTTCTTATAGAATGAGACTTATCTTGGGACGTCGATCGGCGGCGCGCCGGAGCCTGGGAACGAGTGGCGCGCAAACCGTTATGTGGCAAGCACGTTGCTCGGCGCATACCTCAGTCAGTGCTAGCAGAGTCGGCTCACGTCAAATGCACCACTACACCGCTGGCGTCGCACCTGAGTCGTGACGTCATCAATGCCGACACTTGTGACGCCTGACCGAATCTAGAATGAATGAACTATATTTTAGTATACCTAAAGTATAAACTGAATAGCCAATAAAATCTGGATAGTTTGAAGCTTCCGACCGAAATTTAACAGCGTAAAATAATTTCAACGTCTTCTGCACACCAAAAGTCGAGGCAAATGCCTATGAACATTTCGACTAAGCTTTGCGCTTCAGTGATTTGCACAAAAGCATGGATGAAAGCCTTATAAGCTAAAAACTATTAGATAACAGAAAAAGAATGGATTTCCGTATATAATTTTACAAAACTATTTTTCGTGGTATAAAGATTGTAAATAAAGTACTACAAGTGATGAAATATGTGTGGAATATATTTTAAAATACTTACAAGGGGAAATAATTAAGCAAGTGAACATTCACACATTATAGCCTGACGATCCAACGGCTCATTAGTGCATTCGGAATGGTGCCGAGTGGGATTTCTCACGAATTGTCTACCGACGCTGCTGGGAAAACAATCCTAATTTTCAATAAGAAATAAAATATTGTTGATTGTATATATTTAATTGTTATTCTAGTCAAGGCTTTTGGTTTCAATGAGAATTATCTGTGTTTTTCAGGCGTGGAGGTACCGTAGTGGTGGTCTGGGTCTTCTCAACGATCCTGATAAAGAACCGAAGTCGATAGAAAAGGGAAATATATGGTATGTACAGATTTTAATATTGAATAATTCTAGTTATTAATGTAATGAAAAGTGGAATATACAATATCTTCAGTTGGCACAGGACAAGAGATTCTGTTTGCTTCTTAGTTGACTGCTAAGAGATGAAAATGTAGTTATATTTATATACTTGCTCCAAGTTCTCATGTACAAAAGCGTTTATTAATTAATGTAGCACCTACTTAAATAATCTACTTACTTTCATTTTGTTCCTGCATAACAAATGTTAGAGTTAAATTTCAATCATTTTCCATTCACCTCCGTCTCAAAGTAGAACTCAAGGAAATTTTAAATTGCAATTGGTTTTGGATCGGTACCTAATGATAGCGCCCTAAACGTCAATCAAAGATGGAACGATATAAAGTGGCAAGTATAAAACGATATAAAACTTTAGAAGACAAAGTATCACTAAGTAAGTTTAAACAACGAGCACTGTGATTTTAATAGTCTCCTTCTTGCGCTTACCAAACATTGATTCAAAAACTTAAAATGCAAAGTAATGGTTGACACTTCATACAACATAATTTGGCTAGTTATACGTTGATATACTAACTTGACGTTGAATAATATATTTTGATATTAAAATACATAGTCTTATTTACCTTCATTAGAAGCATAGTGGGGTCACGGGCCCTTATTGAGGGCAAAAGGAAGTTATAAATCTGTCGGCGCGAACAATGGTGCGATAAGGTGCACCTTGCCTGCGCCCGCGCCGATAGCGCCCCCTTCATCAACCATCAGCCTTAACACACGTGGGCTCTTAGGGCTGCGCTGGATATTCTACATTCTTTGAGTACCTTGCAACACGTTTTAGATTCTAAAAATATCCACATGATTAACTTACTTAACAAAATACATCATATTCAAAATCTTTAAAAATAAATATAATTGACAACTTAAAGCTCACGATATCATTATTATTTATTATTATTATATATGTTTCTTTGCTGTAATGACTAAATCAATGATTATTCATCGTTAATTTATGATATTTTAGTATGGATAACGTGTGTAACTAATTCCCCAGGTGGCGGCCCTAGAACGGGCGCCATCCCATAGGAAAAACCTTCGTTAACGTACCACAATACAAGTTGGTTCACCAACAAGCCACTTGCGATTAGCACTTACGTTTATACTACACATAACTTATACATTAAAACACAGGTTGAGGACGCTAATTTCCTACATCACTTATAGCTTCCACTGTTTTCGCTCAACATTTTCCAAGTCAAAGCTGTTACTATTTTCTCGTCGCTTTTATTAAAACATTAAACTATGAAAATTAATAATAATTTTCGTTAAGCCAATCTAAAATATTCCTAGAGAGGTAAATTCGGCAGTTGACATAATTACGTTGATAGGTCGGTTCGCGATAATGTCGACGAAGGGGGAGAGAGGAGAGAGGTCGGCCTGATGTAAACCTTATCGGTCATTGACCTTCACACCTAAACTGAGCCTCACATCTCGGTCGGTGCGCGCGGTTTAGGAACATGTAAATCTTTTTTCAGGGTCCATCGAGAAACTAAATGCGCACAATTTATATCGAGCTCGCTCGATACAATCGCTCAATTTGACCGATATCCCGTAGAAGTCACATACATAATCAATCATTCTGCTGAATTGTGAAAATATGGCTGAATAAACGATCGCCATGTCATCATAGCCGGATGATCGGAGAGCGTGGGTGGTGATGACGTCAGTGCCCTATTTAACTCTTTTGTTTGAATGTAGGTTATTAAAATTAGGCATTCGGACGTCAGGTAGGCGCCGGCTGGACCTTGACCCATTTGCAGAGGATTGCAGAGGGGGCGACGCACAACACACTACTACATCGATCCTGACATCCATCAGAATACCGCCCCCTATTACATGCCCGTAGTATTACTATTTCGCGTATATATTCCTTGATTAAAAGATCAAAGATGAAAATGTTGTCAAAGTTCGATATATACCCGGACGTATCCAGACAGGAGACGAGTCGCTAGTGTCAATGTAAAAATAGTCTTCTATTTCTGTGTGCGCCGCGTACTGTCGCGATGCATGTCATTGACTTCGACAATAATCGAAATAATCGTGACACGGGAAAGTCGGTCATGATAGTATGTAATTAGAGACGTCTGAAGCCAAGCGAGGCTAACAAAATTCGGGGGGCGGCGGGTCGCGACATGAATAATACATGCGGTGCGCCCGCGGTGCCTTGGCGCCCGCGCCGCCAGGGCGGAATAGTAGCATACAGTAAACTCACTACAACACAAACCTACCTCGGCTTGGGCTCACCCATTGTTACAATACATTTTACATGTCAATATTGTAACTTAGTTTGCATCTGCTGGATAGCCCATTGCTGACCGCCTATCATTACTTTCAACGACAACTAAAAGGCAAAACTAAGCTTTTTAAGAAATTCTTCAAGGAATTTTGTGACGATATACTTTATTTTTTTCATTCCAAAAACGCGTTTTTGTATGTTTTTATCCTGTGTGCAATTTAATTAAATTAACCCGCTAGAAGGAGGGTTATGTTTTTCGAGTGTTTGTATATTTCTTTGGTACTCTCTGTAAAAGGTCTTATGGATTGTCTGTGTCTAGAACCAAGCTTGTGAGGTGTCGTTAGATTCGTTATTCATAATTGAGTGACACTGGTTATATCAAAATTTAAAATGACCGAAATGACCAAAATTTTAAATGGCGACATATTTCGTAAAAAATTGGCTAACGCATGGGATATCCAAATACATGGATTTGTATAAAAATACATACAACTTTTATGGCTTTTGTTTTTTTCAATAATTTCTGGCTTAATTATGCGTTCAGGACGCGTCAACAACTTTCTCTACAGGTCAATTGCTTAAGTTGGAGTGAAACTGTCTTTCTTCCACTTCTGATGCATGCTAACTGCTGATCTGACAGTTATAATGTAATTATTAAAAGCTACATCAAGACTTTTAATCAGTTCATAGCCATTTCAAAAGTTTTTCCTATTTAAATCTAGATTAGATACTAACCAACATATTGTTAAATTTTAATTTATTTAGGTATTGTTTTCATATATAACAAAATTAATTATTGTAATAATTATTTTTGAATACATCCGTTTTCATAAAATAAACTCCAGCCAAAGAGAGGATAAACAAACTCACACCATAAAATTATGCACATAATGCAGCTGAGCGAATAACCTCTATACGTTCTCGGTGATAGGTATAACGTGACTATACTCTCTGTATTTAACTGTATTGTGGCTGCGCCCGCGCTATTACAATACCACGAATCTAGGTCCACACGACGGCGCCAGCGCCGGCACCGACGCTCGCTCGCACCTGAGCAGATAACCTGAAAAAATGTTACACGCTTGGCGTTTCGTAGTATGGGCACATTTCAGAGCGTGATGCCCAGTGGTACAGACTCAGCTCCAGTAGGTTCTTTTCTTAAACAAGTAACTTTGCAAAATACTCAAAATCTCAAGAAGTATGATTACGCCTGGAGTTTATCGTGGCAAAGCTTAATCTTACTTAAATTGTATGTTTAGAAATAAGACAAAAGATCAAAGCGGCAAGTCACCAAATCACTTTTAAATAAGTATTCAGTAAGACCTCGGAATGGCCCACTTAATTTCCACCAAATATAGGTAAGAATCGTATTCCATACACCATCTTTCATATTAAAAACAAAGCCGTTGCCTCAAGATCACAACGCCCTTTTGTAGTCGAGGTAAACAAAAATATGTGTGCACTAAAGTGTACTACGTTTTACGTTACGTACTACTACGTTTTTAAAACGACGTAGGTTAATGATACTTATCCTACTAAACATTCCAAGATATACGACATCTACCAATCTGGATTGGGCTCCCGTGACATATCAAAGTCCTTTCGCTCTTGCATGAAGAGAGTAAGATTTCATACAGTATTTGCAAAACCCATGTGAAAATATATCGACTAGGTATGTATGTAAGTCAGCATTTCTTTAGCGACTTGATTGTCATTTGATACGCATCATACATCAAAAGAATGTTTATTCTGTATAAGTAAATGCAGGACGCAATCGTGAAGAATGTGATGCGTTTACAATTGGTTTTATATTGTGGAAAAACCTTATTTACCGTGGAATTTGCACTATATGCTGACCTAGTTTTAAGAATTCACGAAACCAAAAATAACAACACCGAGCAACCGTAATTTATCAACATAATAACAAGCCCGGTTCCTATATAGAATAGATGCCCGTAGGTAGATAACCTTAAGTTTTATAAATTTTTAGACAAACAATGTTGCTATGTTAATATCCCTACGAGTCTAAGATCCGGCTGCAAGATTGTTGCGTTCATTGAGTTTTTAATCGAAATATATAATTATATAAAATTTGGATTGCTGTTGCGCAGTTGGCCGCAACCTCTTAGCAGCTTTAAACCAGGCTGCCAAATGCAATCAAATTTTTCAAGTTTTTTACATATATTGCTGTGAAGTGAATTATAATGTATTTGAAAAAAAAAAAGAAAAATATTGAACTAATGTTTTTTTTAATACTCAACTATTTACTTGCGGCCACTTTTTGATAGACACCTCGGCAAAAATATGTTCCGCCATTCATAATTAATACTATACAGTCGTTTCTAATTCAATATAGGAACGTGACATTAAACACAGGAGCTCCTTGCATTAGCCGCGTAGCATTTCGTAGCGAGTTTGTAGCACATTTCGTAGTCTTCTTTTCAGACCTCTGTATTGATTTGTCTCGAAATGCATGGTGTGATTGTTCACGATGATCGTATGTGATTTTTAATTAGGCATCATCAATATGCGGGTCGCGATGTGTGTCCACGTCTCGGCCATTAGATCGAACTCGTGTCTTTGGTTAATGCACACCACCTGATACATACTAACATGAATACTGGGATTATAAAGTCGTATTTTGAAAGGAGTCAAAATATTCTCTCAAAATGTACATTGATTAAATGCGAAAAAAATATTTCCAAACGTTTAAGAAAGTATTTTTCCCCAACGATCTTCGATCTTAAATTATGATCTAGTAATGCAATTAACGCTTAATGTCTTATTCAAATTAGATTCTGTTAGAATATTTGCGCAGGCACACTATGCTCTCAAATATCAAATTAACATAAACTGAATTAAATTCTGTTTCGCTATTCATTCTCAGAATGAATGCCACAGACTCATAAATTTGTTAACCACGCCGATATAACTGCAAATTTGTAATAATAATTAATAGATTTTTATGTTAATTCCATAGCTCTCCCGTGATTTTATAGATGGTAGCTCAGCACATGCTTATTATGGCACATTGTAGTAATTGAATACGATGATTAATAAATTGAAAGCTACAACTGATGTGTCAGGGTTGCCAGAATTTGATTTAGCACTGACCAAAATACTTCTCTTATCGAGAATGTAATTTTCATTACCATAGGCAGGCAAGAAGTAACCCTTTTAATTAGACAAGCACCCCGTACATAAATTACTACTAAGTATACGAGCTGTTTAGAAAATTTTGAAACTCAATATTATTTCTTCATCTGACAGCCCTAGACGTATTTCGGTAATTGCTTGGAGATGGTATCGCTGTACTTATTAATTATGAGGCTAAATCCGCGCATTTATTGACCCTATCGCCGGGCCGGCCCTTCTTACCTGCTTGTTCGTTAATGAGCTGTGTGCGACACCGGAACGAACGCGATGGGAACCCTCCGTCCGGCCGCGCTCCCTACAAGATTGACTTAGAACTTACAAGTCTCTCGTTTACATGGATAAATAGGAATTCCATTTTGAAATATATTTAAACCGTTACAGAGATCCTTAGTTATTCAACATCTGGAAAGCTATGCTGGCTAATATATGTGTAGCTTCGGATCTGGTTTTGATCGAAGCGCTTTTCAATGTCGGGGGTCAATCAGAAAAAGGTTCAATGCGAGAAGTCCAGAAAATGAAGCTCAATCGCAACTCATGATGTAAAGTTACATCTGATGCACACATGTAATGTTTCATCCACATGTAAGGGGATCGATTCCGAAATAAGCTCATTACATCACGAGCCCCCATGGGCGCGCGTTATAAATAGAAGCGGTCCCTTAAGGCGCGGGCGCACCGCACGTTTCCGGGCTGGAAGTGTGTCGCTTCCGCCGCGAGCGGTCGTTGACGCCGTGCATTGTCGCCGGCACATTCCCCGACGTCGCCGACGACGTTTTTAAATAGAGGAGCGATTACGAGCGTCTGGCTGCGGGCGGCACATGACCGCGTGAAAGTGCAGCGTCCGCCGCGTCACGGGCTATTTGCGACACCGCCACCGCCGCCTCCGCGGACGAGCAAGCCAGGGAAACACTAGATCCGCGACTCGATCCTAATCAATTTCAACCGTTGGTTACAATTTGCAATTCACGATATTACGACATAAATGGCATTCAACAAAAAACTAATTCTGATTGACTGTATCCATTGCAATGTTGAGTCAACCGCATTAAAAAAAAACCAAGTTTATGACTTCGATAGACTGATGATTACCAAATTACCAGGTATTCTCACCAAGATTACGTGTTAATAGCCTCATGCTGGGTATCACGAAAACGCAGTGGAAATATTTAACAGATGATCGGTTACGTCGCAATGACGCAGTTTGAGACGACCTGTGTCGGCTGTGTTGTCTAGAAAGTTGCTCGGAGAAAGAAACTCGCTAGCTACATAATACCTATCACTTATCTGTGAAAGAAACAGCTGAGAGTTTTCGCGCAATTTCCAGGCCAAGTCCAATATTCGACGATTACTTATGTGTAAAGATCGCGTGCTAAGGAGCGGGAAGGTGACGCTCAAGTGGAACAGATGATGTCGAGACACGCGGCCCCCAATGAACAACTCTCGCCGACTATGGTATCTAAAAATGTGTGGATGATATTGAGGTAAATATATTCGCTGTTTCAACACCAGGCCAACACTGCATCTAGTCGAGGGTTATGTGGTTATGGTTCTGGAGCAGCAGGAGCGGCGGAGCTCCTCGTAGGATGCGGGTAGCGCGCGCTCGCTCGGTCGCGGGTCGCGGCTGAATAAATTCGGAGGGAGTCGCGCTGGAATGCGGGCGGTGCGGGCGCGCGGGGGGCGCCGTGCGACTGGCGCGCGCGCCGCTGTCCCACGGTCGCGCGGCCCCGCGCCCGCACCCCTCACACTTTCTTTCGCGCCATAAAGGTCGTTTCAAATATTTCGGAATGCTGTTTGGTGACATTTCACCGGTGCGGGCGGTAAAGCCAGGGAATGCTGCCTCAGGCATTCGACCGCACGCCCTGGAAACTGCCGGACCACAAGATTTGCGCATCCAATGCCCCATATAGCTACAGTGAATTCATAGCATTCGCTTCAAAATGTTTACCTATGATAGGATCATCCCATTATTTTCAAATTATAAATGTTTGTTCACTTGAGATGAACAGACAAGAAGGTACAAAAGTTACAATAGGTACCAAAATAATGATTCTCCGTTAGTAATTGAAAATTAATATTTTCACGGCATATTCTACACACGAAAGGGCCTCGCATGTCTCGAGTCGAATAGCTAAAAGCTCATCGGTCTACTTTCCACGCTCATGTGTGAACTGAGTTTCTCCAATTAATAGATTCGTTCCAATAGCAAACACCGAGTCGGAGAAAGCAGTGAGTGTGTGGGTCAATGTCCGGTGGAATTCACACCGACCGCGGCGTGACGTGAAAGAAATGTGGCGTAACGTTCTAAAATTTCAAAAACCGCACTCAATTACCGTTCGGAGGACTCGGAGGCTCTCGGCGAGGGCTCACGCTCGGAGCGAGAGCGGCCGCGGGGCTCCGCCGGTGCCGGGCGGACGATCGCGCGCCGCTATCAATGGAATGCGACGGAGGTTGCGCAAGCGGCTAGCTTCACGGCGGTCGGCGGAATGTGCGGCGCGGGCGCAGGCTGCGAGTCGCTGCCTGCAGCCTCCGCTGCATCTCGCGGCCATTCACGCCGCCCGCGCCGCCCCCGCCCCCGCACCCGCACCCGCCCCGGCCCCGGCCCGCACACCCGCCGCGAAATAACTCACCGTTAGAGCCGCGGAATGCACGCTCTATCTCTATAGGTACCTGCTCTACCTCTGCGCTCACACAAACACATACCAGACTGCGAGATATGCTGATAACACGTTTTACTTTCTACGGACTCTTTGCCTCAACATTTTTTTAAATCCGTAAACGTGTTTGGTTTAATCGTCACAATAAAATTTATGGATATGGAAAAAGATATGAAGACTTTCTACGTTGCATTTAACTATTTCGTAGACCGTCTACGCGAAGTCTACGGAGGGTCTACGGAATATTTAAGTATTATAAAAAAAGTACCTATTCCCAATATTTTGAAAAGAACAATTCATCAAATCTATGTTATACTGAATGTTGCCCCATCCATCGAGTCGATGAGAAAATGTAACTCAACAATCACTACACAACAAGGATTGTCTGCAGTACGGAACAGTATGTAATTGTGCTACCCATCGACGCAAGCGCAGGTCGAACTATCAATAGGCGCTCGTCACCGGCCTACATACTGACATCCGCGTCCGAGTTGGGAGCTCGTTTTATCACGTGATGCGCTGGATTCTGTAATGTATAACGACTTCTCCTAAGCAATTACTCATGTAATATCGAATCCGTTTGACTCGGGGCTCATTGGACTTCATTGAGCCTGTTTTTATGGATTTATCTGTACAGCTGTTTACTTTCAAAAAACCTTTAAAAAAAACTAACCTGAATAAATACGATTTAACAATTATAATAAATATAATGTTCTTGCTTTTTACTTGTTTAATCTCTACTCGTAGAGCCCTGTAGAAATTTGGAGAGCTCCGTAAGTCCATTGCTGAATGTTGCATCGACAAGATCCCCAGCAGCGCGGGCGCTCTCTGAATGACGTAACTTCTCATCCCACACAGAACCCGCCGGCGGAACATTGTCGTATCCACTCGATACGACAATGTTCCGGCGGCGCAGCGCGGCTGTCTGCTGACCTAATATTTATTATTCACACGATCCAATTCTGTCAAAAACGTTGGGCTGCACTTCCGTTCGTTTCTCATTCCGAACAGATCATCATCATAAACGCTTCGCATGTAAGTTGTGTTTGTTTTATTTGAGCGAAATAAAACGAGATTAATAAAACTAGGCCCACGACGTGATAAAGATGCTACGACGTCGCCGTCATTATCACGAGTAAACACCGTTCACGATAAAAAGTTACACATTTGTGCTATTTCCCATAGTTGTCAGCAATTAGAGCAGCATTTGTGGGTGCGGGTGAGAGAGGGAACGAGTGGTGTGAGGGGGGGGGGGGGGTGACACGTGTGTCCCACATAGTGCGCACCCATTGAGTGCCGTCGCGCCACCGCCGGACGTGACGTCTTCCTGTCACCTCGCACCTGCGTACCCACCACTACCAATCCTTAAAGAACTTCTTCACAATAATCTAAGACTATGCAAATTAGATTCTGCCTCAGCCAAACCCTATCCAATTCACTTCTATTTTACCACTCAACCCATAAAGTTATATTGAAATCCAACAAGTACCAAGGTGGACAAAGTCGTCGATGAATTGGCGAAACAATTGTGCTGGCGCCGACAACTCCCGCGCAGCTCAACAAGGCCGAGCCCACACCATTTGTGGTCACTCCGCTGCCTTGCCTAATTAGTGATCTCTTGTGGGTGCACGCACGGTGTAGGTTCGCCTTTATTTATTACTATTTAAGTCATACTAGTGAACTTCGCGCCCACTGTAACAGTTCAGCAGTTTCGTACTAATAGCCTTTGGACTGAGTAATCTGATTCTCCACATGAAGAGTCGATATTAAAAGGCTGTAAACATAAAGTCAGCGTGATCGTGTAGTTTTACATTATTTTGATACTTTCTTCTTTTGTTTCATGCATATCTATTGTCTTTGATGTTCAATGATCTAGCCGCGATCAGACAAAAAATCCCAAATCCATTGGAAAATATGTTTGAAAGTAGAAACTAACGAAAATATTTTGTGCTGCTTTGGTAATGATTAGTGAGAGATAATGATGGGATAGTGTCCTTTCTTGTCGCAATACTACAGTTGTGTTCTACAGCTTCAGCTCTTGTTCTCTCTCGTTATGCCCCAAAGTACCTCCATGATGACATCGGCAAATAATTTATGCAATAATTATAATACTTAAACCAAATCGATACCTACAGGAAAATAATCCAAAAATTGTACGTTCCAGATGGCGCGGCGCTTGGAGGAAAGAAGCATTGTTTGGAATGAGTCAATATGATGTCATGTAGTAATAGGAGCGTCCCAACGACGTCACACATCCTATTCCCGGCTGCCACATACCACCCAATCGAGCGATGACAACTTCATTCATTCTTCTGTTGCTCAGAGCTCAGATTCTTCAAATTCCAGTGTAATTATCATCTAAGTAGTCTTTATTAGTAGGTAACTAGATACTTCTGAATCTGAAAATTTATTGTAGTAGTCTACTATAATTTTCATATGTGTACCCAACTGCGTCCAAATTTGAGCAGATCCAGTAGCTAATACGCTTTTCGCATATTGTAGCGAAGCGACGAGCGGCAAAGACTCTTGAACGGTTTAAAAGTCACGCAACTTTTTCAATATTTTGAGGAAGGAAGCTGATGCTTCGCTAGTGAAATGCTAACCATCATTGGAAAATATTTTTATTGTATGGAATGCTTGTTAATATTCCTCTGTAAATCTTGAAAAATCTTGTCTTCTTTGCCGTCACGGCATTACAAGTGGGTTTTAATGCCAAAGCGCGCCAATGGATGTTTCACAGCAAAAACCGTCTTGTAACGACAAGAGTCCTTTTACTACTATTGCTCAAATATTATCTCATCTTTCTTATTGCAGGAGCCTTGGCATTTATCTGAATGGGTTTTATTTCCAGATGTTATATAACTAATTATTTTTAGGTTAACAACTTATATAATATACTCAGTACTAACCAAAAATATTATATTATTTTTATTATGTTACTTTAATTTAATTGTAAAGTTAAGTTAGTTTCTAAGAAGATTACGAAAACAATAAAACGAACCCGTGTTCGTATTGTCTAGTGGAAGCAGAAGAAAGAAGAACGAAAAGTATCAAGAAACAGGAATTACGAAACTGGTTTTCATAATGATTTGACAGATTGTTCTATATTCTGAGATCATTGTGAAAGCTGATTTTGTTCCTAGACGACGTTCATGGTCGACGATCCAGCGAGAACAAGACACGCTTCGCCAGAACCGCTTTCACACTAGAAAACGATAATATTAAGATTTTGTTAATATATTTTAAAATGTTAATAATAATTTTTGATCTGATGCCTGTTTGCACTAAAGTTTAGACGAAGACGAAGAGATCACAATGAAATTAATCAGTACGTTTACAATAAGACATTTCTAAGTAATTACCTAACAATAGTGCAAATGAGCATTAGCAAAGAGCATATGAATACGAGTGGTAACTCAAAACAATGTGATGAAAAGAAATGGATGTTATCATCTATGATAGTTATATGTATTTAGAAACCGTTGAGTGAGCTACAAAACAATGTACCTAGAACCCAGTATAGTCCTATTACCTCCATTTAAACCCATAACGTATTATATTTAAATACTATTGTAGATGACCCGACAGATGATTTGACAGATGCTTTTTCTATTCGAAAATTGACAATCAGCTGTCACCACGTTGTGGCAAAAATCGTATAGAAAAATTTACTTCCAATTTTTTCCCTAATAATTAGTAATATCTAGTAATTTGAATTTGCCTAAGAAATCATATTCTTGCCTTGGCTACAAACACAACGAAATAGAAATCAGCCAGATTGAACCAGCGATTTTTTTAGTTTTAGCGAGTCAAACGACTGTTTGTTAGCCCCGCTAAAACTAAAAAAATTCAATTGATTTTTATATTATGTTCAAACACTGGTAGGCAGTACTCCTTAATATAGTACCGTTCACATTTATCGATCACGTTTCTCCATCATTCTCTTCTCTTACTGGCATCACCTTTTGGGCACCAAATTGTCATTGTAATGCTCCATTTTTTGTAACTACCCCTCGCTATCAGACCTACCCACCCAGTTCTGGTTTTTTTTTAGTTTTAATTCTGTAATTAAGTATAACTGTAATACTGTTATTAGTGTTAGATTTCTGTGTAGTATATTTTATCTTTTAAAATAATTCCATGTAGGCTTTTTTCCATTCTCCTCTGATTACAATGATAACTATTAGTAAATTAAACTAATTTAATAGTGAAACCAAATTAATTAAAAGAGATCAAATACTCAATCATCATAATTATATTTAATTATTTTTTACATTGATAACTACAAGTTTTGTAATTAGAACACTGTTACTTTTTAGAACTTTTAAATTTATTTGTGTGTGCATTTCTAATAATTTCGCAGATTTAAAAAAAAAACAACTGTTTTATTGTCGTATCCTTAAATTTCTGTAAAGCTGTAAAACCTGAGACTAACATAGATTTGCTTTGAATTACTAGTGTTGGTTCATCCCTACATTAATCATCCAAAGAACTTATTTTCATGGTGATAAATACCATATGGTATGGACAAACACAGAAACACAAGACAAACACCCAAGACCCGAGAACAGAATTTTCTGCACAATTTTCCTATTTTTTCCGTAATAACCTTGTCCTGACTGAATAGCAAACACAACAAAAAAAGAATTAGCTATATGTATATTTTTTTGTTTTTCTTTTTTGAAGTAAACAATAATAATCTAAGCCCTAATCCAACATTAATAACAATCGACGTTTGAGCGGGGCCATCCGAGTTGTTCGTTCTCATTCATTTTGCGTTCGACAAAGTATTCAAAGCAATAAAACTCCATGTAAATAAAGTGAACAGTATTAATTTTTGATTTAACCATAAGACTTGCGAAAGCATGGGAAGACCCAAGTAGCATCGCGTTGCGCCCGGAGATCTGAGACGCAAAATTATCTTTTCATGTCAATTAGGTCCAAAATAGTGACTACCATCAGCGATGTGGGCTGCGGTTGCTGCAGCGGCGATCCTTTTGAATAGAGAATGTTCGTAATCATAATTGGATAGATATCCAAGTCTTGCTTGTTATCAATAACTATAATATAAATTAATTCAAAAAATGCCAGATTTTCTTCATTATGAAATCGGAAATGGAGGTTTGTTGTTTTTGTTTCAAGTACTGTTTTACTAAAACAAATATTCATATTTTATTTTCAATTTCACGAAAACAGAACGAATCTCAATTTTGCGTCCCTTATATGACAAGAAAACACTTAGCCACTAATAAAGATATTGAATAAAGAGTATCGTTGGCAACTAACGAGATATTTCGGCTACGAACAAGTAGATAGGTATTGGATGGATTTCCAAACTCTATGTAAAATCAACTACCAACAAGATTGTACCTTTTGTGTAATAAATAGGCCGCACAAATAAGCCAATGGTTAGTATAACATAACAAAACAAGTTATTTATATATATGCGATATGCGTTTAAGTGAGCTTTCAAAATACGTAGAAAGCGCCTCTATTGATATTGCAATTTTTGAAACCACCTAAAAAATAATCTTGAATTTTATTTTACGCCATGAATTAAATATTTCACAGCTGAATACGTTAAATATTTCTCAGCTGCCAAAGTCAACTTAAGCCTGACTGGTAGCCAGACGATTACAAAAGGTACGAATTTAATACTTTTTGCGCAAAAAACGCGAACATACACAATTAACATTTTTAAGTGATTAATAAATACATATTATTGCCGTCAATTTCCTACTCGCTGACGCGATTGAAATCAAGCCACATGGAATTTTATGGCACAACGCATGGATTTAGTATAGGTATAAACTTTAGTTAGAGTGAAGTGGTCTTGACCTGTGACCTGATATGCTAAAACTTTTTCGTTGTATTTCTAAAGACTGCCAAAAATAACCTAAGTAATATAATTGAAACATTTGTTTCGTACCTTTATAAGCTCTCTTTCGCATGTTTACCATACCACATATCTGGCAATACGTACTATCATACCATGCTACCCGGCTAGCCGCTCCGGACAGCTGTGTTATAATATTTATAGTGATTGACTTCGGTGTTGCTTTATCTAACCTCAACATTTATTTCCGTCGTGTTAACGTAAATCTAAATCTCTATCCCCAGTACTTTTTACTATTACAAAATAATCTATATTCTATACCTACCAAGTTTGAATAATGGAGTCGACGGAGTTTGATGCCACCTTGGGTGGTTCAGAACATCTTCCAACTTCAGTAAATAGTTTGAAATTTGCTGCATCTAGGAGCGTAGAAATAGCTGCGATGACTGAAAGCATTCTCAATCCAAGTAAATATAGGCTCGTTTTTCAATCACTGCCAGTTCACATGAGAAGAAGAGTGATGAGCCACAACTCTAAAAGATTACCTGCAAAATTGAGGAAAGCACATTTAGAACAGCTGAAGAAGGGTGGTCTACCTCCCAAGCAAAAAAGACCTTCTAGGAAGTATAGACGCCGACCACAGAATTTGTTGACAGAATATAATCGGAGAAAACAAAATAATGCTTGGCTAGAAACACACATCTGGCATGCAAAACGTTTCCATATGACTAACCAATGGGGATATCGACTACCTGAGGCACCCTGTGATAAGGTATTCCGAGCCTGCTATAGAGCTACATCCCAGCATTGTCTACTACAAGACATTTCTTATCACATTCCTATTCAAATTACGGGAACCTTTGATATGATTAAAGATATGTTCTCAGTTGTAACAGACTCCACTACTGGCCTCATTGTTGATGCAAAAGCTTATGCAGCGGGCACTAGACGAGGTGAAGTTCACATTTACATGCCAAATCAATTTCCTTTTGGTTACATTGGCAAAATGTCATATCTCTGGGAGACCCATAATGAGTCCAAAAGAAGTCTATGGCTATTTGTACACCCCTCGCAGTCTAAACAGATTGAAATGTGTTTCAATGATCTTCTATCAACTGTGAACAAACATAATCCTGAAGGGAATGCAAAAAGACAAAAGATATGTAACAATTTTGTTGAGAATATCGGTATCAAATATATGCCAGGTTCCTTCAACCAATTCCGCTTAACAGGTCCAAACAGCCATGCAGTTCTAGTTAATAGCTTAAAATGTATTGAAGATATTGAACACATTATAAGCAATGGCTGGGTAGGCAAACTATCCGAGCAAAACCCATTACACTTGAAAGAAAAGTTGGAGTATTGGAAGAGCATAACTGCAGCACAATCTCCTGCACAATTGTCTCCGAAAATCATAGTAGGTTTGATTGTAAGAGATCCTCGACTAATGAGACCTGGACGCCGAACCAAAGCTGAAAAGGATGATTCTTACTCACAATTGAGCGAAGCTGCATTGACTGTGATTGCCTCACATATATCTATGTCTCCATTATGGGTGACAGACATACATAATGAAATCAAAAGTAATGTAAAAACTAATGGTCAGTTCATAGAACATATTACGAAACAGAATCTAGTACCAGGAGAAGTTTACGAAAATGACCCAGAGTTACAAAGTGTCCCTATTGTTTTGATACAAAGACCAGGATCACAAGATCCATGTTATAAAAGACTTGGTGAGTAACAATAGACTTAACCTGCTTACATATTGTAGAAAGGAAACTGAATGTATAGTGGTTTTGTTTTGGTTGTGTCATGGCTAACCACTACAAAACCAAAAAAGATTGACCTAAGAGCCAGCTCTCTTAACTGTAATTACCAGAGAGGCCAACAGACATTCCAAGAAAATGCATGAGATTTTGCTATTGGGAGATATGGAGCCTGTACTCTAGTTCACTATCCGAACTTTCTAATGTCCCTCTACTCCTACTTACTCTACATAGTAATTATTACTATCACTTTTCCTGGAGAGTTCATGTCGACACCTGTTATACTCATTTCTTTTCTTAGTGTCCTGAATATATACTATAATGAATCTCAGTTCTTTGATGCGGCAAGGAGACCCCAACAGTGGATTTTCTCATCAACTTCAATATATATTCAATAATATATAGACTATAAAAACTAAGTCACCTCCAAAATATTCCATATCACATAATTTACTTTTTAGGATACGGCTGTGGTTGGGATGTCATTGTCCCTTCAGGTTATGGGCTGGCATTTTGGCAAACATTCATTATGTATGGAGCGCGATCAGGAGGACTACGAGAGACTGAAAGCTTAGCTTTTGAAATGGGAGAGTGTTACCTACCACCTGACTCTGAAGCAGGGAAGGCTAATGAAAAAAGAATTGAAATGGAACTAAAAGAAAAATATTTCAAACTGCCGCCTAAGAAAAGAGTAAATTATATAAAAATCGGCATAAATAGTCCATTTAATTGTCCATGGAACTTGTTGCTCAATGACTGGACAGAGAAATCAGCACAAGATTTTTATGTTATGCGTGATTGGCGGGTTTTAGACGACTTACAGGTAATTATCTAAATAAATAGGAAAATTGATGTATAACATTCACGCAAAAAAAATAGTTAAAAAATGTAGTATATAATTTTTATTTTGTTTATGTCAGTCAAACTTCCGGCATTAATTTTAACAGTTTTAAAATGGATTTTAGCATTCTATGCCAACAAATAACACCATTGAAATAATATCATATTAATTCAATATAAATAAAATCAATATCCATAGACATTTCATACTGAGTATTATTTGTACTGTTCCCAACTAAGTATTATTTGTACTATGTAATTTATCTGTAACTGTAATTTATCTAGATTATGAATACTCAAATAATATTCTTTTGTTAAAAAATACATGTACTCATAATACCCACACACAGAACAAACATCTTTGTTCATCACATAAATTTGTCGAAAAATGGGAATCGAAAACCTGTAGTACAGAAGGCAATGCTACTATCAACTGAGCTGTGAGGCTATTATTACAAAAGTAATGGAACATGGTGATGGCGACATTCTGTACCCTACCTAATCTAACCTCCGACCACAATCCTTCAGACAAAGCTACAACTTCTGTAAAAAAAATTGTTACAGGAATGTTTAAAGAAGAGGAAATGCTTGCCCAATATTAATAATGCAGGATCATGTCTGATTGCTCTGTATTTGCATGTTAGTGTTGGTGATCTTCAAAGGAATGCAGTTATATGCTTACCAAGGGCTGGAGACATTGGAAAAGTGAAGACTCTATTTGAGCCACCTCATAATGATCCCAATGAACTAACAAGGAAAGAAAAACGTGCTGAACACATCAAAACATTAAAAAGGCTGAGAAGGCACAGAGTGAAACAGAAAAAAAAGGGCTTTTTACCAAAAGTAAGTTGAATAAGGCACCTACCCTTTCATGCAAAGTATGGTATATTAACGGAATAAATATATATGCACATGTCACAGTGTCTTCTAGCCCCAAACTAGTCTAGTATAGCTTTTTTTTCTAAATACGTACATACATATTATACATGTTAACACCCAGACACAGAACAAAAATTTATGTTCGTCACACAAATGCTAGTCCTAAGTGGGAAACGAACCCACGATCTACAGTACAGTGTAGAAGGCAGAGCTACTACCAGGCCATTGAAGCAATTTATGCAAGTTCATAAATATTATCGGTTCTTTAGTCGGAAATGCTCGACGAGACTCCCGAGTTCACAGTAAAATAAGCTAAACGCACAAAGTAAAGCATCAATCAATCAATCAATATTTATTTTCACACGGTTTAATAATTGTTTAGTGGTGGGCGTGAATTTTAAGATGAAAAATCTAAAAAATGTTTCCAGAAATATGACAAGAAGCCAAAAACGAAGCTCAACCGTGAACCATCGGAGTACATGAAGCTCATGAGAGAACTGTGGCTGCCATCAAATATATCCACAGTTCGTAATATCAGCTCCAGAGAAACCATGGGCTATGTGGCGCAGGGAGCATTCAGTTTCACAGAAGCCCATTCATGTGGTATTGGATATGTAAGCTACAATGCCCTAGACACGCTACTCAAATCCCGATTAAACCAAGTTTTGGTAAGAAATCCAACATCGAATAAGTATAACTTGGCCAAAATAGAAATTATAAAAAGTATTTAGAAATAAATAATCAAAGTTCAAAAATAATGTTTTTATTTCTGCTCATTTCATATTACATCTAGTCCCCTTGATCTAGGTGCTACTTCCTTGTGATTAATGAACAAAAATTACTTCAAGTCTTATCAAGTCAAAAAAACTTTCTCGTATACACACAAGAACGTTATATATATATAAATTACACCGGTTGCTACAGAGAAAACACATTTCACTAACATTTAATTTCGATTTTGAGTAAACATTTAAAAACACATTAAGTCATGAGATATGCGAGTCAATGCTCATATCTGTACAGCATCACTCATCTGCCTATTTATAAAGAGGCCTTGATTCTTTGTACAAAGCAGGTAGAATGGCTGTATAAGCCAAACTGCCATCAGTTTCGAAATTTACACAGCAATGAATACTTTTAAGTCCTATATTTTGGATCGCTTCCTTGCTATAGCGTCTTCCACTGCTTTGAGTTGTTTTAAGAGTTCCTCCCTCCTGGATATGGCTTTCTTGCTAGCTGGTCCGTCGTCCTCCGGCGGTGACGCAGCGCGCTTTCTCCCGCCGGATTCTGTGAAATAATATTTGTTTACGATATAGATTTCATACCTCAAAAATGTATAAATATTATATGAAAACGGATATTCACCTTTATCACTGGACGAATCTTTTTTATTCGTAACCGCTGCTGGCGGGGCGATAGTAGCAGGTTTAGCAGCGTTCATCCTGAAATAGCGATGTTTTTTTTAGTAATAATAACTCATTTTACTTCTTTATAATTAAACAAAAACCTTAAACAGGCAAACCTCTGCCCAAAGATTCCCAGTAGCGCAATGAAAACACCAAGTTTTTATTTTAAAATATTTCTTGTCGAAATTAGGTTTTTGTAAAAAAGATAATTACTAAGTTTCCTATCCTATATTACCTATTAACGATAATTTGATAAAACTAACTTGTTTTTAGGGCATGTTTACTACATCGTGTGCAAATGTCATTTGATAGCTGATTTTCAAAGGTTCATGTAGATTTTTAAACTATTTATTTCTGGATGAAAGGTTCCAATGTCCTTCTATATACCCCCGACAACGTGTAAGCAAAATTTCATTATCTGTTGCGTAGTTAAGGCGTGAAAGCGTAAAAAAAACTCATATTCGCATGACTCTAATATTATAATGGCGAAATTACAGTTACTTGACAGCTTATATTCTAGTTGGGATAGCTTAAATAAGGGTACTTTTTATCCCCAAAAGTGAAGGATTCCCGTAGGACGACTAAGCTAGTTACAGCAGCTAGGGTGCAGCTAGTTTATAATATTAGTTGTGACAAGGATTACCTCGGTCGCGCAGCCGCGTTGAGCAGCCGGGCGTGCCTCGCCCGTCTCGCCCCCGAACTTCCGGACGTCGACGACGAGTGTGAATCGCTCTCAGACTCGCTTGATGATGATGATGATTCTACCAAAACAAAACATCATACATATATGGATTCAACCACGGCGAAGATTCAAAATACAGGAAAAATTATTTGAAATGGAAGTACATTTAAAATAAATGGATTTTTTAGAACTGCGTCATTATTATTATACTTTGCCTACGCATCCCCACACTCTCAGTCAGGCACTGCTTATATTATTAACACTAGTCATAAAAAAAAATTACGTCTGGCAAACGACGTGTTGCATCTAATAATTGGGATACTTTTGTTAAACATTGGTGCAGTTACGTAAATTGAAAAACGAGTGATGTTTAATCTAAACTCATTGTAATGTAATTCGAGTAATAACGCTAAAAGTTTAAACACTCAAGCCCCTGGACTAGGATTCCTATCTCGCAAAGTGGCGTGGATAAACAATGAAACTTGATAAGCACCAAAAAAAGTAAGATAAAGAAGAAAGTGAAATAAAAATAAAATTGTGGGACTCTAAGCTAAAATGTTAAAGGCATGTGGTAATTTTTAAATTTTGATGTTTCTTATGCTTACAACCTTTAGCAATTTTATAACGCTAATAATAGGTTATTTGCTTGGGGACTCGCCATAAAATATATGTTTATTACCTGATCCTGATGATGATGATCTGGAGTACTTCTTCCTGTCCCTGTTATTTCTAGGGATTTTATTCCGACCGTAGGGATCTGGTTCCTCCTGTAATAAAAATACACTCCTTACAATTTATGAAAGTATTGGCTTTGCCTGAGTGGTGGTTCAAATGATGAAAGAGACCACCAAGACCTTTATTCTTAAAAAATTACATGCGCATGTCATTTCGTGGACTACTTTTGATACTCAAACACTTTTAGTGAAAAAAAAAAACATAACTTCAGTCAGTGTTTCTCCATCGTCTCATGTTGACTTTTCCATCTAATCTAAATGGTAAATGATGTCGGTACCTTGTGTCGGTGCGAGGCGGGCGGTGGCGGGTTGACCGCTAGCTGACGCGCGTCGGACGGCGAGGCCGCCCGACGTCGCGGCGCGGGCGGGTTCATGGCGGTAGCGCGCGCGGTCGCGAGCCGCCGCTCGCGTACTATCACCGACGGGGACAATCTGCAAATCATACGATTTCCTACAACCCTGTCAGGTAACACTTGGTGGACTCGATTATAAATGAATAAATAAACATTCACACAGCGCCATCTAGCCCCAAACTAAGTAAAGCTATGGGAACCAGATTACTGATAGAATACTTAGTTTTATTTCTTGTAAATACATTGAATCAATTAAACATAGAACTAATATCTATGATCTTCACACAAATTCTTATCCCGAGTGGGATTCGAACCCACAACCTACAGTGCAGAAGGCAGAACTACCAACTGACCTGTGTTTACTTACATAGGAAAGCCTATGTAGCGTGTACTGATTGAAATAAATAACAGAAATGTACTACACGGATTTAGGTAGACATCAAATGTCTACCTAAATCCGTGGAATTTATTAAGCAGTGTTGCCATTGGTTAAAATATAGACCATTAGACAAACCTTTATTTGTCAGTAACTGTTGATAAAGTGGCACTCTTCTACAAAATCACAAAAGAAAACAAGCGAATACTTATTCATTGATCATGATTCACAACACATAAATAATAATACGGAAACTCGTCTATCTAAAAATGCCGATCTAATGCCCATTGCAAAACCAGACGGAGCAATAAAATTCTAAAGCGATACCTATACCAATATTTTTACCCACCACTTGTAATTGTCTCAAAACTTAGACAAAAAGCTACGTGCATAATCAATCGTGAAGTATCTAATATACTTACAAATATGAAATTGCACCATTTACCTATAAGGTTGCCTTCTTCACGCGCCGCCAGCATTTTCGAATCGCGTTGATTGTTTATAATTATTAAACAAACAAAATGTATGGAGTATGCAAATAAACACATTTTCTTTGACTCTTTTTCACTGAATTAAAGTAACAGAGCAAATACATATAGTGAAATTTAAATCATATATTATTAAATCAAAATTATTGCCTATTTTTCTATTTTTGTGTGCTATTCCATTCACTTTATTTGTATCCTAGTGTTTGTCTGCACTGTCCGATCTAAATTACAACAGATTTTAAGGTGGAAGGAAAGTAATTGATTCTCAATACCCAGAAACCCAGAAGGGTTTCTGGGTATTGAGTAATATTGAGGACTTTTCATCTTTAGTATGAACTCATGCTCTGGAGTACAAGATCTCGGATCTGACAGTGAAAAACATTTTCAAGCCAAATTTACATCACAAAATATTTGCAGAACTGTATGAAGACATTATTATATACGTCTATTAACACGATATGCATGTAAACTTCTACTATTTATATGCAAGATCTCTTGTGATATAATTTCCGCTTTCACATATAAAAACAAGGCAAAACGTACCTTTGTCTAGAGGAAGAGGATGCCCTGCGCTTGCGCCGCGCACTCGGCGACCGGGAAGATCTCGAACTGGAATTTGAAGAGCTGCGGGGTGAGCGGGACGAAGGGCGAGGGAAGCGAGACACACACGCATGCATTGTACGTAGTCACACATCGCCAAACACACGGATAGTGCACGTTAAGTCATTGCAAGCATACGATATCAACACACACACACGGAAATGCGAGTAGTAAGTTATCAGCACACACCAACGCGCGTAACAGTAGTACGAAGTCATACACATTAATTAGAAGTGCAGTAGATGTATTAAAAAGTCAAATTATGCGTAAGTTTGCGAAAATATCCATCATTGCACATACGAATACACATGTAGACGTGGTCGCAAATATACGACGTTGAACACATGTATAATACGCAGTTGAATTAAATACGTTCGAACAACATATCATACGCGTAAGTGCAAGTGTATATATTTTATACACAATAGCACACGCGTATAGTTACACATTACACAAACATACATCGTCACATACACATATAGTTCACACGTTCGTCGTCATACAGAAACGCAATGGAACCAAGTGAGAAATATCATGCATGAGTTATAGTAGAGAATGAGATGTCAGTTTGAACACCATAACACCAACGTTGTTATGAAAGCAAACCCGGGGTGGGGGGAAGCAAGGGAAAGATTTCATTAGTTATAATGTCTTCTACATTTTTTTAACAGTAGTTGATATAGCCGTGTACAAAAATATCAGAACTAAATACAGTGGGATCTTTCGTATGTGCTGAGAAATTTGATTGAAAGGACTCATTGGTGTTCAAATGTGACCTACTGCACTCAGATGTTTTCATACGTAAATACATACTAATGATATGATATCATAGTAATGCAGTAACTAATTAGTAGACATCACAAGTGATAGCAGTGGGATTGGTGGCTAAGTATACCATTCAATAAACTAAAGATACAAAAACGCTTGCATTACGGGCTCAATTTACACAAATAAACCTTATTTTCCTTCCTGTTCATGCTTTAACAAACTAAGTTAGTATATAATAAGTCATCAAGTAATATTGTGACTTAGATATAACAGATGTTATTTCAAAATCAACGGACATGTGGTCGAAATCTATGACTTGTGGACAGCAATTAACTTGAATAATGTTAAATCATAAATTAAGATAATTGATTAGAGGCAATGCTTACTCGTAAATTAAAATTTAAGAACTTCTTTTTGCATTAGAAGGCAAGACGACAAAATTATCTGTAGCTAACAATGTAGACTTAAAATTTGAAACCACTACAATGATTACATTTTCATATTTTAGTCTGGAAGAAACGAGATATCACTATTCAGCTTTTTCAAGGTACAAAAGCACATTCATTCTGTAACTACAAATTTTTTCGGTTAAGAACCGCGAGAAACATTAATACTATACAGGCCTACTGTTTCGACGCAGTCACAATATTGTTGTATAATCTCATGGCAACAAAAATCTATGTTTATGGGGCAGCTCTGAAAATACCGATAGCAACGTATGTTCCAACGTAGCGATTTAAAAAAAAAAGTAGAGTCGGTCACATATCTGCATGCCAAACAGCACTTACCTAGACGAACTGTAAGAGTCATCTGATGACTGCGGTTTCCGTTTCCTAGCGGCGGGTTCCGCGCGCATCCAAGGGTCGGCCCATTCGTCGCCCCTAACGTCGCGCTCCCGGCCGACCTCACGTCGCATTTCGCGCATGTCGCGGACGTCGCGCACGTCACGAACGTCGCGCACGTCGCGGACTTCGCGGCGTTCCACTTCCGCCCGTTGGACTATCACTTCGCGGGATGATCGGACGCGACGCTGTTGGATCGTGAGAATTTGGTTACCAGTCGGATACAAGAGACCTTTGCTATCAACAAAGTAGGTATCGTACTATTGCATTTGGCAATCTGTTCTTAGCTACTCTACGATATTCAATTTCGTCCGGAAGAAGCACTGCGATTCCGCTTCCGCTCGCCATCCCAAATCCACTGACAGCTCCAAGACACTACCACATTCAGCAAAGTATTATTCTTATAAGCCAAGTACCTTCTGATAAGCCATTTCGTCCGGGACAGGCACTCGCTCGTCGTAGTATGGCGCTCGCTCGTACGCGGGCCGCTCGCGCTCGTACGCGGGCCGCTCGTGCTCGTAATAACGCTCGCGTTCCCCGGGCCGAGGCACTGGGTACCGCCCGGTGCGGTACATAGGACCGTAACCCGCGCGGCTACAACACAATTATTTTGATTAGTTGCATGGTACAGTATAAAGAATGAACGATAAAAATGTATACAGAAATCGATTCAAATTTGGATCAGGGTGGCGGGCGTGATTAAACTACTCCGCTAAATACTAAATATAACTTTATATGTATAATATCTCACCCATACACGTCTGGATCGCGATGGTGCGCCGGCGCATCGTGCGGGTGTGGGGGTGAAGCGCCCACAGCGGCCGCGGCGTACGCCAACTCCGCGTCGGGATCGTGAACTACCCCGCCTAATGGTAAATGCAATTTTTTCTCTTCGAAATCCATGTCTTGTTCTTTGCGTTTGTTGGCTATACGGACCATCTGTAATATGTTTATCAGAACAATCTATTAACGAAATTAAATACTTTTCTCCGATTTTCATTAAAAGACTAATTAGACAGATAAAGAATCTTCCAAACATACATACTTACTTAAATTCACGCCTTTTTCCCAGTAGAATTGGGCAGAAGTGAAAAATAGTGATATTTTCGGCGCTAGTGTTTTTACAGGACAATATTACCAGCAACACTACCAACTACTCAGGGGCAAGAAAAACCCCAACCAGTTTTTTCTTTAATCAAATTTATATAATTCACGGCAATCCGTGAGTAGACAAAACGAACAAACTTAAAAAATCACATGATAAAAACATTTGTCTATGGTGACATGACTTGGTGATAATAAGGTTGGAGTTTTTTATATACAGACCTCCTTAGCGGTCCTGAGGCCACGTTCCCAGGCGGACTCTGGCGGGGCAACGTCCCGCACCGGCGCAGCGGCATACGTCCCCGCACTAGGGACTCCCCGCACCACATCAAACATATTGTAATTCCCTTTGTCGGTCACGCCCGGGTGTAAGAACCTGGGTAGAGGGGCAAATATTAAATAATAAATCATTAATTTCTGCCACACGTTAGAAATTAAAATTACTATAATTGAGAAATGTGTTGTACACGTATCGCCCGGGTAGTGTAAAATGGAACAACACAAAGTAGCAGTAGAACTTGTGCCAAGAAGTAGTGCCACCTAATCTGGTAAACATGCCCGCGCGTTACATCCACATTTCAAAGTGATGGATGCATCGTAATACGACTTGGGTCTTCTCATACTTTGGCTGGGGAGGACCTGAGTCTTATTGCTGTTATCTATGGGCGACGGTAACATCTTAACCTCAGGTGGACTGCTCGCTAGTTTCGTCACTGCCATAGCATGTATTTAATATACATTCGTCATTGCCATAGCATGTATTTTATAATTTAAATATCATGTATTTAATATACTGTGAATAGTTTCCGATTAAATAGTGACCTAAGGACAGGACAAAATTATACTGGTTCCATTTGTGCCATTTGGCTACGAATAAGAATGTTAATCAAAAAGTTGTACGTACGACCTTATAAACTTATTTCATTACGTGATGAATCTACATCTAGAGAATCATGTTAGACACGTATATAATCTAAAGCGAGCGTTATAGTGCATTGATAAAAATGGTCATTTTTGTTAATTTCAAAATGTTTGAGCTAACCAGCAAAACTGCAAAATCTGCAACGATTGCAAAATAAACAAGACAAAGGAAATATGATATACATAATTGGCAACATTCTAATTCGTACACTAAAAAACACATAACATAACACAGCTGTTAAGGTACCCATAAGGTACGCCACCCATAAAAACAGTATAACTACGGTAACTACTACTTTGCGTGTTTCACCCGTTCACCTGCAAAGCATCGATCTCCTCCGCAAATAGGATAAAACATTCTTATTCTAACACTGAAAAAGTTATACCATTCCTGCACGAGATCTGCCAATTGTGTTAAGTGGTTTAAGGTTGTCACCCACATGTTATTATCATTTATTTTCTCCAATTGCGTAAAACATACACTCTTTCACTAGGTATTATTTTTATATTAGAAGAAAACATACACTCAAATGTAGACCATTCCTACAAGTTACAACATGCATATTTGCGTTTCATTATTTCACTCAAAATGCATTGATCTCCGCGATTCGGGTAAAAACCAACCTGCAATTGATTCCCCAAGTACAAGCGCCCCTCGAGAAGAATCTGCAGACCGGCCGCGGCTCGGTCTCTTCGGGCCTGCGCTCCGCCTCGTCCGAGACTTCGCCCTCTTCAAGAGATGAGCCCCGGGATCTCCGACCGGGTTTCCCTTCGTCTGGTAACTGGCCTACGATATTACAGAAGATTGCTTAGCTAACATGCTGACAGGTTAAGTCACCATTCACTATGCCTGTCACAATTACCCAGGAGAAAGAATAACCCTCATAACTTAACATATAGAACCCTCATAACTTTAACATATAGAGGGAGTTTTTGAACTGTTTAAAGATCGTGGATGTAGAGCGGCTTTTTTGCTATTTAAATGTTCTGAGTGGTTAGGGTAGAGCTTCAATGAGCAACTTTTCACCTTGTGGTGATGCCAACAAGTTCATCAACTAGGAAAGAATCAGGGTGGTAGGGGTTATTGAATCAGCAACATTCGGCACATTGTTTTGGGTGAATTAAACCACCTATTTTGGGCCTACAGACCTATCTTAATTTTCAGATTCGGCTGAAGTTTTTGACCTTATTTATATATTTACTAAGTGTGCTTAGTGCTAAAAAATGTAGCAACTTTTTGGCTTTATTATATTATATTTATTTTAATTATTTGGTTACTTGAACATGGAAATTAAGAAAAAAAAACCTAAGGAAAATTATGTAGGTGATATTAATTTTATACCTGCATAAATATATTTAAATAAGAAAATAAAACAAATGTTACATATAAGAATTAGCGAATCTGAGTCGCGCGGCATGGTAACCTCGCAGATCTACCGGGCAGCAGGCCGTATACCACAAATATGATTACCATAAAAAGGGTTATTTTGAGTCAACCTTAAAAGATAGACATGCTGTCACTAACTTTTTTTAGAACTTTAAAAGGGGAACAGTTCCGTCATACGCGATTTATTGCGTAACTTTAACCGTTTACGCGGCTGCGTAAACGCGCAACGGAAGCTCTCAAAAATATTTTTTTATTCCCGGTTTTTTCAAGATTTGTCATTTATCGTCGTAGCGTGTTTTTATATAGCCTTAAACCTTCCTTGATAAAGGGACTCCCAACACAAAAGTAATTTCCAATACACCTGAGTTAGCAATCAAATATAGACGTGTAAGTAGTAACTCACACGTCTATATTTGTTTGTTATTAACCTTAGTCATTCCTATACCTACCAAGAATTATTATTATCTTTACCTTGCTCGGGTTTGTCATCTCCATCACCATTAGACTGCTCTCGTGACTTGGGTTCAACGCATTCGCCTTCTTCGGCTTCGAAATCCAACTGTTCCTCGCCATCTTCTGTGTTGCTTGTTTTTTCTTGAGGCAACTTTAGATTCAGAAGAAATATAATTGTACAAGTGACTGATATAAATATTGAACTGATCTAAATCGAATTAAATAATAATCTTTAATACATTCACCCCTTAAGGATTACATTTCTACCACCTCAGGGGTACACTATCAACAAAAAATCATCCAAATCGGTTCACAATTGGCGAAGAAATCGCAAAACAAGCATACAAAAAAAAAATTATATAACACTTCATTAAGAAAATGATTGAAAATTGTTTTCCTTGGGTTTCTATGTTTGTCTATGACATCTGCGACACAGAATCTTAATACAGGGTTAAGAGGGTGTAAAACAAACGCTTGTCCTGAGTGGCACACACAACCTATAGCATAGACGGCTACTAACAACTGAGCTGTGAAGCCAGACAAATGCATACTTCCTAGAGTTGCTCAAAATAAAAGTTTAAAATTTATTTATTCTTGTTGTACGTCAAAGTGCTATTAGCACAAAGTAGAAAAGGCCAGTCCCAGACACAAAAGTACTGGTTTATGGGGCTGCCAGTGTAAATAAAACCTACCTTGCCAAGTTTTTGTGAGTCAGCTTTTCCACTATCCGATTTGGGTGATGGATCTTGACTGATTCCATTTACTTTTGCAGGTTTACCAGGTGAAGCAGGTGGAGATTTAGGCTAAAAATACAATTTCATAAATTATCCTTGAACATTATGTGAGTAATAATTAGCCTATGTCAATAAGTTGTACCTGGTCCCATTTTTCCGTATCATCCTTCCCAACAGAATCCAAGTCTGATACATCTGATAGGTCCTCATGACTAAGGTTCAGATCTTTAGCACCCTGCTTTGTGGAAGCTTTTGTCCTAACTTTTGGTTTTCTGCTTAGGTCTTCTTGGTCAGATTCCATTTCCCCTATCAAACAAAAAAAATAGGTTATGTGGTTCATATGTACATTCAGTAGTTCATTATAAATACTATAAATTTCAACATACCTTCAGAAATATCTTGAGCTGCTATATCTTTAGCACCTCTTTTATTATATGAAGAACCTCTACTTGATTGACTTGATTCAGATCTACTGCGCTCTCGTTCATGTGGAATTTCCACCATTTTCTGCTCGGCTTTTGTATGACGCCTCCATTTATCTTTAGGACTCCATTGACGATCTTTGATACCTACCGGGGACCTAGCAGGCGACAGAGATGAATTTCTACCTGGACACTGGCTAACAGAGCGTGACCCCTCACCTGCTTTTCTCAAAAGTATTCCAGAATCAGGGGAGGCTGGTCTAGACCTGTCTGGGGAACCTGGAGGTGACTTGCAAACGGGGCTCTGAGGAGTTTTAGGACCCTCGCGCACAAAAGGCGGTGGAGATGCTATTGTCCCTTCATCGCTCGGGGATTTGGGACCACTAGGAGATTTTGGGTCATTTAGTGACGCCGGCATTGATGTCTCAGGTGAATTAATATCAGAGTGGGCCTCACTCAAGTGATCAGGGGTTCGAGGTGGTTTACTGATAGGGGCAGAAGGTGACTGAGAGCGACTTTCTGAAGAAGGAGACCGTGGGCCTCTTGATCTGGGTGATGCATCTCTCGATCTCGGTGATGGATCTCTGGATATTGGTGATGGGTCCCTTGACCTTGGTGATTGGTCCCTTGACCTTGGTGATGGGTCCCTTGACCTTGGTGATGCGCCCCTTGACCTTGGTGATGGGCCCCTTGACCTTGGGGATCTTGGTGAGATTGGTGGTGACTTAGGACCTTTTTTAGATGTTTCACTTTCAGAGGATGAGCTATGTCTACTCCGTGAACTAGAACTGCTGCTACTTGAAGATGAACGAGCATCAACCCCATCTCGGGAGTCTTCTGAATCCATCCCTGAAAATAAGGGTTAGGTTTCTATGTAGAAGTGTATGTTAATGGAATGACCATCCCAAACAAGCATATGTATTTTATTTGTTATGTGACTTACTGCACCAACATCACATATTTTATATTTTACTCTTGTTAGTAAACAAACCTTCACACTACCTGAATGATAAGCATGTTAATTTATATTTTACTGTTAACATGGCCATTTTGGCTAAACCTTCGAGTGAATATTCAAACATGGGGTATATTTTGAGTAAGTCTTGAATGTTCCATAATAAATGTGAAGTACTAACCAACTTACAAATAATCTGAATCTGACTATTCTTATTTAAGCATCTAGTCCATATTTATTTTAATTTTTACTTTATTATAATCATACTAACATAATGCAGGCTATCTTTAACTTATCACAAAATATCACTTAAATTTCAAACAAAAAATTTTTTTTTTTTAGCTAACTTATTATTATTGATTATTTATATTCAGGCCCTTCATTTTTTTCTTATGACTTGGTGTTAATTTTTCACAATATTCTGTGACTAAGACAGCCAGCCATAAGTCATTGCCTAAGCTTTGGTGCAAACAGGCAAGTGTCAGAAAGTTACACAACTATAATACTGATAGTATCAATCATCCATTTTTCACATTATAATACCAGAAGAAATTTAAGTTCCAGAAATGTCAGAACAAGAAATGTATCCTTTCTGTAGGACCACACCCAACTGGATACAAACATAGAAGTACAATATAGGTATATATGTTTTTTTATTAAATACTTGCTCCTGTTTTCCTTTCCCAGTATCTAAGAGTATCGTCATTTACATCTCAAGACAATTAAACAATAATCATGGCAGTTGAATAATTTAGGTGACTTCATAAATATTAAATAAAAATCTGATGAAGCCATGGTATAGCTACGATAATACTACGGAAAAACAGTTAAAAGTATTTCGTGGAACTGACAAATTTTCTCCTAGACAAGTCAATGCACTCACCAAAAATTTCATGAATGACCAACAGACTTTTTTCATAATTGAGTGTAAAGCGGAACTGAATGATGCTTTAGTGTTTTGTATTTGGGTTCCAAAACTTTGAGGAAGGTTTAATTTACGTTGCGATGTTTATTGAAGACACATCAGCCTTACCTTGCAGGTGACGCCTCGACGCCAGATTCGGTGGCACTTGGTAACACTTTTCATATTGCAAGACTTTCAACTTTCGTAAGCACAACACAAACTAAACTCAGGTCTGTCACATAAACTTGTGAACTTTAACTTTTATAACGATTTACTGACGAAAACTTAGTAAAATCGACCACTACATACTTCAACATGGCTGTGATACGGGAGGAACATGAACATAATAAATAATCACTTTCCGATACTTTCGTGGGGTTAACTTACGCCCTTACCTTAACTGAAGTTATAAGACGGTATTTTTCTTGACTGGATTGATTTATTTATTAAAATCCTTTATTTGCGCCGCAAACAAGTCTCATCGAAGCGAAGTCATTGAATCAATCATAGACAAGGTAGAATAGAATCAAGATAAAACGATGCCATCTTATGCTGTATGTCATTATTATTTCTGCCAGTGTCAAGTAATAGACATTGGTAATTTAATAAAACCAATGTCATGCTTGTCTATGGTTTGCCTAACCTATTCACTATCCTACAAGCTGGATGATTCCAACATGTGAAGAAGCGTTTCTCGATCCGTAGACTGATAGACCAACCTGAGATAATGAATGTGTAGCCGCATGCCTAGCCATAGCCTGCCATTAGTTCGATACAAAAAAAGAAATAAGCGCGGTAAAATTTGTATTATTTTTGTCAATTTTCGAGTCTTTAATTATCCATTTTATTTTGTCTGTAATTCCGTTGTATCTACAAATATGATCGAGCAAGCTCTTGACGATAACGTATCAGAAAATGACGAAGAAGAAAATTTCTTTCAAGATGTAGACATTTTACAGAAACATGGAATAAACGTAGCAGATATCAAAAAATTAAAAGGAGCGGGTATATGTACCATCAAAGGGATTCAGATGACTACGAAGAAAAAATTATGTAACATCAAAGGTTTTTCAGACACAAAGGTAGATAAAATAAAAGAAGCTTGTCAGAAAGTAGTAACCCTTGGATTTATGACTGCTCTAGAAGTTAGCGACAGACGCAAACAAGTGTTCAAAATCAGTACCGGAAGTGTTGAATTAGAGTAAGTTAAATTGCAATATTATTCTTTTGCTATGATGAATCACCTCACCTATTCACTTAAAAATACATTTCAGTAAACTCTTAGCAGGAGGTATAGAGTCAATGGCCATAACAGAAGTATTCGGAGAGTTTCGAACCGGCAAGACGCAGTTATCACATACTCTTTGTGTTACAACACAAATACCGACTTCTTCGGGATACCACGGTGGAAAAGTAATGTTCTTGGACACGGAACATACCTTGTATCCTTTTAAAAACACGTCAATGGCACTTATCTGACTAATGTATGATGCTTCATCTAGATTACCCAGAATAAAAGCTCACATTATGTGTCACGAACAACTGGGTAAATTCTGCATTGCTGAGAATTTGTAAGCAATACAACAGAAATAGTGACAGACTGAAACATTATACAAGTTCAAGAGACATCTCTATGAAGTATGTTGTATTTGAAAATTAGTTGTACCTATTCATAATTTTAGAAATCATTTAGGAAATATTCATTTCAATGGCTCACTTTATTTACCACTTTCCTGTTTACTCCATTTCACTCATTTTGTTCTTTTATTATAACTTACTTACTATTTTGATTTTTCTATAATATATTTTTTGTTTCTAATTCATGTCATAAGTGTATCACACAAAATGTGCCTCGTTGTGTTTTATTTAGGGCATCCTGTGATCACCTTTAATTAAGGAAGCACATTGACCTCAATATTTGCAATATTTGTTTATAATTTTGTAAGACTGTTTATCTTTCGTTGATGATCCAATAAATAAATAAAATAAATAAATAAAGAATGAAAGAAGAAATGAATGAAGAATACATGCCGTCCTAATAATATTTCAATGAATGATTCCTTAGCCAGGTACAGTCGGCCGGATAGATTACGGCCTATCGCTGATAGATTTAATTTGGATCAGACTGGAGTTTTAGATAATGTCCTGTACGCCAGAGCATATACTTCAGAGCACCAGGTAAATGTAGTTTGCATGTAGTTTTGTATTTCTACAAAAAATCAAATACCTATCCCTCGTTAAATATAAGTATCAACAGGTATAAATGAAGTAGCTTAATTTTTTTTTTTGGTTTACAAGTTTAATATTTTGCAAAAATCCATCACACAGAGAGTCATTTAACTTGAGTCATTCAGCAAGTTCTTTCGTTATGATTAAATATCATCATCAAACAGGAATTCTCAAATTAAAGGTCAGGGGTACTTATATAAAAAGATTTTTTTGTAAAATGAACTTGATAAAAATAACTTTTAGGCCGAACTTTTAGACTACGTGGCGGCAAAGTTCCACGAGGAAGCGGGAGTCTTCAAACTCCTCATCATAGACTCTATCATGGCGTTGTTCAGGGTTGACTTCTCAGGCCGCGGGGAGCTGGCTGACAGACAACAGAAATTAGCACAAGTGCTTTCAAGACTTCAGAAGGTAATTTCAATACAAGTATGATCTATTTAGGTACGGCCTTTGCCTGTACAGCACAGGTATAGCCCGTACCTATATAGATCATACTACATTTTTATTTTGTCATATTTTTTAAATTTGCTTTGCCTGTTTTCATCCAACATAAACTTATAATTATTTTATTAGGTATCATAGGTATATAGGGTAAATAACTTTCACATTTATAATATTAGTGTGACCAGCACACCTTCGAAATATCGAAATATAACGATAAAATAAGAACTTTAACCATATAATTATCAGATGTAAAAATTACAACTAATTGACTGATTAAAAAAAATCGAAAACACCGATTTCAATACTTTCTTGAAAGTATGGGTCATTTTTAAAATGGGGTTCACCATACTATTACTTATACTATTATACTACTATTAGTAAAGGTAGTGTGAACCCCATTTTAAAAGTGACCATCCATACTGGAAATTACTGGAAAGCAAAATACGCAACTTCGTTTATTTTAATGATATATTTATTCCAGTTATTTTAATTTAAAAACCAATATAATTATTAGATAAGTTAATAACTCGGGAATCAACATAACATTTAAACCCGATATCACAGACTCACAACATGGGTTTTTTATATCACGATCAACCTTAACAAATATCTCACACCTCGACACCTCGACACTGGCAAACTCCCTCGATAAAGAAGTTTTTACTTGTTGAACTTGTTTATCCGTGTTTTGTTTGACTTCAGTTCAGTACTTCAGTTTCACAAAGTGGATCAACCGCTACTACTTAGTTTTCCTCCTAACTCACGAATAGGACGTGCAGGGTAGCATTGAGTGCCCATTGTTCAGTCATTCCCCGCCACAAGGGAGTCCACAGGGATCTCATCTGGGTCTTATTTTTATCTAAACCTTACCAATAGCGCAGTAAGCCCTAAACGGGCCCTCTATCAAAATTTATCGAGGGGCCTTTCTACGCGACCGCGGCAAAGCCCAAATGAAGGGTCAATATTTTTCACAAAAGAAACTAAAACGCACTGAATGAAATCAGGTATTATCCTTTCAAATGAAAAAATAGTTTTCCAAACCGGTTCATAAATATTGTACTGAGTACTGAGCAAAAATATGAAACCTTAAAAAAAATACATCCCTCGTCAGAAATGTAGAATTGGAATTAATAATTGTGTTTATATGTAATAGCTATCGTGGGAACGTAGATGTCATGAGCTGTCATTATTGTCTCCTAATGGAAATGAACTTTTTATAATTTAATTGCTTTCGGATCCACTTTAAGTAAATAGAAACAATCCTTATTATCTATCGGTGCACTGTATGTAATTAAAATTTATAAAATTATTGATTTCAAAAACTGAGTAGCAATCTAATCAAAAGTTGGAATCGAGGCTATTGATCTAATTTTTAACCGACGTCAAAGAAAGAAGGAAGTTCTTAGCCGTATTTTGTGTGTTGCGCAATATCGTCGCTGATTGGAAACCAGTTTATGGAAAGAAGGATTTTCTTTTAATTAAAATTATCCTTCTAACTTGGCCCATAATAGATCATTTACAGCGAAAATTGGGGTTCAAATTATTGAAGTCGGCTTATTCAATTAACTGTATTAATAACTGATCCGATATTAATCATGTAGATTTATGAATTAGTATCATAACTTCTTCTTATTGACTAAGTGAGTGCGAATTGATACTGACAAGTAATTATTAGAATGACATTCACTGCTATAGTACAGATCATCATCATCATCTTTCTGCCCTTATCCCACACTAAGTGGGGTCGGCACAACATGTATTTTTCTTCCATTTCCCTCTGTCAGACGTCATCTCAGTACTCACTCCTTCCTTTCTCTTTATCATCTTTCACACAATCCATCCATCTACAGTACAATAGTACAGATGTGCTAAAGTAATTAATAATCTTACCGTCGTCTTCGTTGTCACTCCAAACACCTATTGAAGTTGAAAGGCAAGTATTTTTTACAAAAATTGTCAGAGAAATATACCTTTATTTATATTACGTTCTTTGAAGAGCAAATAACTCCTTAAATCCTAGTTTACGAAGTTAATAATAACGTATTATGTATTATATATTATTTGTACCGATTATTTCTGACTAAAAATCCAGTTTGCTTTGTCGAATGGTTTATTAGGAATGTCATCACATCACAATATCCTGAGTAGTCAATATACTTTTGAAATTAAAATACCAATATCATTAATAAAGTGTAAGTAATTAATGTTAAGTGGGAGTTATTTCGTTTCAGTAGTTCGGATCATTTTGTTTGTAACATTGCGTTTGCTTACGTGGAATCGGCACGACACTTAATTAACGAATGCTTTATTCTAGAAACTGAATAACCTAAGTTGGCTGTTTAGCCAAATTGGTTCATTGGCTTTAAAAAGTAACCAATATACAATATACAAGCCATATCCGTGTTTAGTATATTGCAACCATTTCTGTATTAGCGCTGAAGCGCCCTCAGTTAGAAGCCCTATGTATACATTATATAAAAGCGCGCGGTATCCGAAGCTCACACTTCCCTTTACATTTGGAGAAGAAATAGACAAGGTTAAGTTCACGGTGTAGGCACGGACTCCCCTACATACCTACATCGAAAACAGACATACTTAGGTACTTAATATTGTAATATATAACGGAATAAGCTTATGTGGTTTCGTCTTACCCAGAGAACAGTAAAACACCTTGGATCCTCTCGAAATATAGTCATATAATAACGTCTATACTGTGTAACTGGCTTCATTATATCAATAGGTAGTAGCCCTGTGTTCTACAATTGGTTGTCCTTGATGGGTCGTGAGTTCGATTCCCATCAAGGACAAGCAATTGTGTGATGAGCATAGATGTCTGCGATGTCTGTTCTGTGCCTGGGTGGGAATGGTAATATGTAATGTATTTACAAAAAAAGTACCTACTGTAAAAGTAATTTATCAGTTATCTGGTGAACATAGTACAACCTATGTCCAGTTTAGGGGTAGATGTGTTGTAAGAAAATAATAGATTATGATTACCTAACAACCTAAATCTAATCTAAAACCGTTTTTAACATATACGTTATCTATTCTGTGCAAGCAGAACTAAATATTTTATTTTTAAAACGCCTCATTGCAATTTCTCTACTATACCACAGATATACTAGTAGGTATAGGATTGGTTGCAGTACATGTTATTTTATTCCTAGATATCCGAAGAATACAATGTAGCAGTGTTCATCACGAATCAAATGACTTCGGATCCTGGAGCCACTCTGACATTCCAAGCGGACCCTAAGAAGCCCATAGGAGGTAACATCCTAGCGCATGCATCCACTACGAGGATTGCCCTTAGAAAAGGAAGGGGAGAGAACAGAATTGCGAAGATATACGACTCCCCAGATTTACCAGAAAGCGAAGCTACATTTGCTCTTACTAACGGTGGGGTGGCCGATGCTAAAGACTAATAAAAATCTATTATATTATGCATGTAGTTATGTATTATTTTGATGTACTTACCAAAGACTGAAGTTCGAGTTTTCAAACTCCTTTGCATTCATAATAGGTAGTACAATGCTGTCAAACTATTTCCATATCACAATATACCACTCGGACAGGTCAAAACTTTAAATTTTGACATTGACTTCGTATACGTTATAACCATTTATTAATTACTCATTTTAAATACCAATTTAATTAAGTAAGCATGCAGGACCCACTATTATAAGAGGCCCAAAAGATGTTGTCGGGATTAATGAAATGGAAGCAAAAGTTGGTAACTTTATAGATTATCAATATCGTAGGCATCAAAACTGGTCATGTATGAACCGAAATAAGAGACTAACGGATCGATATTATTCATTTTAATGGAAGTGAAGAAACTTACCTTTAATCAACTAAAAGCATCAATATTTATCTACCTGTTGGTGTGACAAATTCTAATGATGTTGATGTTTCATGATGTCGATATATGACATGTAATTTATAACGAACATTTAATACATAAACTCATTGCGCTGCCTTGGAAATATTTTTATTTCGGACTCCTGAAGCGGTCTCTTGCGACTCTCTTAGGCAGGAGATGCAGATAGAGATTTTCTCAGCCGATACACTCATTGGATTTACTGATTTATATCTTTTCTGTCATATATATTGTATATTATTATTGTATACTAGCTGTTCCCGGCTACTTCGTCCGCGCGCAATATAATTTTTTTTGTTACTCTATTCTTTAATAGATATAAAAGTAGCCTAAGTTACTCCTTATAATATCAGCTATCTGCCAGTGAAAGTGCCGTCAAAATCGGTCCAGCCGCTTCAGACATTACTCGAAATAAATAAATTTAGTAAAAAACTGTTAATATGACATTACAAACGGACACTTCATACGTATCTATTGCCAGCTCCGTAGCATAGTTGATAGTAATCCTGCCTACATACAAATGATCTGAAACAAGCAATTTACATTTTATTTATTTAAATAAACAAACTAATTACGTCGTTTGTCGTCGTTACATCATGTGAATTGAACCTAATGAAACCCAATAATGCAAACTTAAGCCCAGTCTTAACTTATCCAGTCTTGAAAATCCAGTTTTACAAAAGTTTATGACCAGTTTCCATTAAAGCGCGCATTAAAAATATTTCCAAGTGAGTGCAATGTGATTATGTGTTCAATATAACTTTAGGTTACAAATTACTTAAATTGCTTTTTAACTCTATTCTGTTAAATTAGAAACCACGTTATGTGTTTGATATTTCCTTGAAAGTTTATTAAAACGAGTCACGGAATCACATGCTGGTAAACGTAGGTAAAAAATATTTTAATTGGAGGTGTTGTGCATATCACTTTATAAGCGACGAATGCCGATTTTGAGATATTGCCATTAAGTAAATTCTTCGCTGTAATTTTTCTCTTTCTACTAAAACGAAGACGATTGATTTTTTTGTGATTTGTGGTTTTTTGTGGAGGTGGATTTAAGGTTTTCTTTTTTCTTCCAAAATTATGAAATAAAATTCAATTCATGAATCCAATTTTGATAGATAAATTGGGTAGGTACATAAATTTTTTAAAATACCTAAATTTCACTAGTTACTTTTAGCATATGCTTAATAAAATATATCGAATAATTTGCATGACAAAAGAAAGAGATGCCATAATCATATCAATCAAAAAATAGTTGTGTGTTGGTCGCATTGGACAAGTTTATAGGTTGGTTTCTATCAAGCTTTAACAGCACTAAGATTACCTGCGTTATTCAACGTTTCTTCGGAGGAGGTAGAGGAGAATTTATTTTAGGCTTTGTCGTTTTTAGGTACCTATATAACTCAAATTCGAAAAAAGAACGAGTTCAGTAAATTATTGATTGAGGTTTCTATAAACCTATTATAATTTAGTTATAACATTCAGAAATTTTTAAATGCATTTTTCATGATGTAAAATTCTGATAACCTCTCGATTTTGTAGTAGGTAAGTCATTGACCCACTAATAAAACATGCGTCGACTTCCACATTGCATGTATTGAAGTGCCTGATAACATTATAACCCTCAGCCAGTCCCATCTCTCCGTCTCTTGAATAGTTGTACGATAGTCGTAAATGCGGGAAATCGAATACAAAGTCCAATCCTTGACAACTCGTTCGTATTCGTCATTCAAATGGCGTGATTCCAACGGACCAATTAGGCTTTCTTGCTGCGATTAGATAAACTCTTCTATAGTACGTACAACAGTAGGTATGAGTAGAATGAAACTGCGTATATAAACGCTTAGTTTATATAGTTCTTATTATATGTTGAAGAACAATAATTGCTACACATATATTGCCTAATAGCAGTTAGCGTGTTGAGTTTTGCGTGTATATTTGGTACCTACAACCTGACATAACTACCAAAAGCCTACCTACTACTTACTAGATAAGTGCCTGCACCTAGGTTAAAAACGAACCCCTTACGGGTAGTGTTTCCTATGTTCCTATTCTCATGTGTTTCCTATTCGGGTATAAGGCTAATGTTACCCGATTTCTTTCATCTCTCATCTCTTACTTCTCGCCTTACTTAACATTTTAAAGAAGAAACATTCAATTCAGTGTACAACGGGCAGATAGCTAATGTTTTAGGGATTAACTTATGATACTTTTATTTTAGAAAAAGTTAAGGAATTCCTTGTAAAAAATGTTCAGTTCAGATAGCAGGTAGTCAAAAGATAATTTCCTTGGTTACCACCGTGCTAGTGCTGGCACATAATTAACGCACACACCCGGCGGGATATATCGTTACTGCTTGTATCGATACATGATATTATATCATGGCCTTGTATCGATGTTGCTAATAATCTATTACATTATTATAAATAATAAATGAGACAATTGCACACTATGATATATATTTTTTATAGATTATTCAAAAAACATCATCAGTACAGAATCATTAAACTAAGAACTTAACTATGGTCAATTGCTCACCTTGGTTAGGAAGTACTAACGACACATTCCACAACATGCACACATACCCAAGGTACTAAAAAAGTTTATTTTTTTATTTTGCTTTATTCATGTATTGGGTGTGTGAATATGACTCCGCCCCTTTTTGTCAAAATAAAACACATTTGTTCGCTTACAAAATTAAAAAAAAAAATTATTGAAAGTATGCTCCATCTGCAGCTACAACCTTCGCCCATCGTTCAGGTAGTTTTCGTATTCCTTGCTGGAAGAAGTCCTGGTCTTTTGAGCTTATCCAGTTGTCAATCCAAATTTTGATACTTTCACATGAAGTAAACTTTTCTCCAGTAAGGTCTGTCTGCATCGTCCGGAATAGGTGGTAATCCGAAGGAGCTATGTCTGGTGAATATGGCGGGTGGGGTAACACTTCCCAGTCCTGTCCCTCTAAATATCTTTTTACGACTTCTGCGGTATGCGGTTTGGCATTGTCATGCTGAAGAACTAATTTGTTATGTCTATTCACCCATTCTGGTCGTTTTTCTTCTATGGCTCGCTTCAAACGCATTAGTTATCGTCGGTAAACTTCTCCATTAATAGTTTCAGAGGGTTTGAGCAACTCATAATATACAATACCTTTCTGATCCCACCAAATACAGAGCATGACCTTGGCACAGTGAATATTTATTTTTGGCTGTGATGGGCCTGGTTCGCCTGGTTTCACCCAAGCTTTTTTGCGTTTAGGATTTTCGTAGTGTATCCATTTTTCGTCTCCTGTGACTATCCGATGCAAAAATCCTTTTCTTTGCTGTCTTTGAAGCAGCATTTCACAAATGGTTTTCCGACGTTCCATGTCTCTTTCTTTTAAATCATGTGGAACCCAGTAACCGGCTTTTTGAATCATTCCCATCATTTGTAAACGCTTTGCAACAGTTGAACGATCAACATTTAATGCTGCAGCTAATTCTGATTGAGTTTGGCAAGAATCTTCCGCCAATAATGCTTCCAATTCAGCATCTTCAAATTTTTGTTCCATGTTCTTTATCCTCAGTACTAAAATCGTTATTTTGAAATCGTCGAAACCATTCCTTGCAAGTTGTATTAGACGGAGCATGCTCACCATAAATCTCCACAAGCAAACGATAAGTTTCCGCTGCAGTTTTCTTCGCAATAAAATAATGTAATAACACTTCCCGCAAATGACGTTTATTTGGAATAAAAACCGACATTTTCGAAAAGGTGAAAACAATTGTTGCTTACACTTCAACCAAATATCATAAAATGCGTTAGATAGCTGACATTCAGTACTATCGAATGAAAGTATGGTCATTTATTAGTACACGTAAACAATACTAAAAACGACATCTGTTGAGAAAGGGCGGAGTCATATTCACACACCCAATAATAGTGATAATTTAACATAACAGAAAGTAATCACTTTATCTCTTCCTAATTATATTGACCACATATTACAATTAAATTAAACCTACGATATGTTGGATGCGTTATACATACAAAATATATTGCTACATATCAATATTAAAATATCGAATTCTTTTCTAGTATCGATATGTATCATACAATCGCTAATAATTCTACCTACTTTGTGTCAGCCAGCTGATTTCTGTGCCTGTGCATTTTATTTTTGACAACGCGTGGCGCGATTGACATTTCCACGACAGTTCTTCTTTATAGCTGTCAGAGGTGGTTGTGTTGTATCGTATGTGGGGTGCGATCGATTATTGCGCTTTTATTTTAATTTAATTAATATAGATCTAAATTAGTACATAATCATTTTGTGTTATTTCACCACACGCCAGTGTATTTATGAAGTATGAGTGAAAACGGTGAAAAAAAACAGATTCGTGTTTGGTGTGATGGATGGTGAGTAAAATATTATTTCAGGATTGTTTTTATACCAACAAGGAAACAGCCGCAATACCTAAAAAATATAGTACGACGTATATCTGACTTGATAGGTAGATTCTGTTGGCTAAGCTTAAAGAACAATACATGATCAGCCACAGTTTCATAGTTTACAAGTTCATTGTTTTATTTGCCGATTTTGCGGCCAATATCAAATCTACGAACTAGATTTTTTCTTTCAGCTATGACATGGTACACTTTGGGCACGCTAACTCGTTGAGGCAGGCAAAAGCGCTTGGCGATGTGTTAATAGTTGGAGTCCACACAGATGAGGAGATATCTAAGCACAAAGGTCCGCCGGTATTTACCCAGGAAGAACGATATAAAATGGTGCGTGCCATTAAGTGGGTAGACCAAGTGGTTGAAGGTGCGCCTTATGTGACAACACTTGAGACATTAGACAAATACCAGTGTGATTTCTGCGTTCACGGAGGTGAGATCTGTATCAGTTACTATCACAATCAGTAGATTCTTCATTCATATTTATTATGGTTGTAATTATGACTGACTATTGCAATATTGTTACAAAATTTTCATGACCTGCCCTGACTTTTTGGAAGATTTATCATGGTAGTTGGATTATTTGGGATTGATTTGTGACACCTATATTTGTACCGTAATGTAATCCATAAGGTGTAAAATGAGACTAGGCCTAACCCTTTGGGGATAAAGGTGTGAATTTTTGGATGTATGTTTATGCTTAACTCATGAAAGGTATTTACATTTTTCTTGCCTTGCTTGAATACTTAGGACCTACCACTGTTTTTGCATAATATCTTCATCATTTGCTTAAACAACCATGGTGAAATTATGCCATTGTAGAAGTATGGTTCTATCATGTAGATAATGTAAACAGTACCTTCATATTCTATATTTTGGTCATATAAGTGTTTAATAGGTTTTATCATATTAAATCATTTTAATTATTCTATTCTATCATTATTCTTTATTAATTACCTTCTATCAAATTTGTTTTAGATTATTAATTATTTGTTTAATTTATTCAGGAAACTTGTTTACAGATGATATCACAGTAACAGCAGATGGAATTGACACATATCATATGGTGAAAAAAGCTGATAGATACAGGTATATTTACATTGAAAAAAATAGTGGTTTTGATTGTGATCAAATATCAACAATATGATATTACTTTGATGAGTAAAACTTGGCCAATAATGAAGTGCCATACTACCCTCTTTCACAAAGATATTACACATTAACACTATCGGTCATTGCTAAGATGCTCTTATATATTATTCAGGCAAAAGAAACCCACTGAGGGTCTGCAATTAAATAATTCGAACTTTGAACACTAAAATCTTTATGTATGTTTTTGCAGGGAAGTGTTACGGACAGCCGGAGTTTCCACAACCGACTTGGTGGGGCGGATGTTGTTACTTACTCGGGAACATTTCAAGTAAGTATGCTTTTAGAAAAAAATTAAATGACCTAGGTCTCTGTTAACTATTGATTAGAGGATATTAATGGGATAAAAGAAATAAAATAATAAGCCTTGATCTCAAAAAAACCTATATGTGTGGTTTATTATGTGAGATGGCAATGAGGGTTCTGTACTACCAATGTTTGTTATTATTAATTAGTGCCATACAAACACATACTCTGTAAAATTTTAATTGGCTACCTATTACAATTTACAAGATACCAACATTGTAGGCCCTGTAATTCTGTCCTCTAAAGATAAACATAAGATAACTGTAGAGATTCCTAAAAATGATTAATTCATATTGCCAGTAATAAGTAAGCTAGAGTATAATACAAAATTTGTAATTTACAGTTCCAGGTAAAAATTCAATACAAGTAAACAACAATCAAAGGTTTTCCATTCTTGGGCAATATTTTTACCCAATTTCTCTTTTGCCTAGTTTGTAGTGATTGGTCCGTTGTAGAATAGACTTTTGACTTATTATTAGTGTCCATGATTGTATAGTTGTTAAATTAGTCATTTATAATCATTTAAATTCACCTTTTGAATGATTCAATAGGTATAAGTTTTATAAACAAAAAAATTGTTACTATCATGTTATATTTCAATTTAATTTTAAATGCAGCACGGCCGGTGGTTCTTTCCTGAACTTAGGCTTTGCTTTTGCGCTATGGAGCATGAAACAAGGTATAATTAACAGTTGTAATATCTCAAGAAATCGCAAGTCACAATTCTGTACCACAGATTATATTTATTTTTAAAGATTTGTTAGGATGTTTGCCATAACATATTCTGTAAAAATTTCAGCCCATTAAGCTTTTGGTTCAGAAGATACATCTCTAAACAGAAAATCAGGCAGCCATTGTAGAATAACCACCAAGTCCTCTAAAGCAGCTAACAGATTAGATCTAGATAGATTAACATACCAACATTGTTATCAGACAGATCCTAACATTAGTTAGCACAAAACAATGTTGTGTTGCTGTGGAAATCTATCTCATTATATCTCTTAGTTGATCATGTATTTTGACTATTGTATGGAAGCTGAAAAGTAGCTTGTTGGCTTATCCAATGTCATTACCAGCAAAATATGAATTCCTGTGTCAATGCATCATTGAAACTTATGGGTACATAGTTTATACGATACGGTATGCGCATGGTGATACCGTCATTGTTTTCCGCAAAGAAATACTTTGGCGTAATTTCCAAAGAGCCTATGTTCTGGCTAAGATATGCTTAGATTCTATAAGGACCAAGATCCACCAGCAGTGCTGTACGTTTAGGACAATTCACTTAAGACTTATGGCTTTTCAGGAGAGGTGACAAAGAGTACACAGTAGCTTTGGAACACTCATCAAATCTTGGCACAGACAGAACGGCACGCTCGCCCTTCACTGGTTGTTCTCAGTTCCTCCCGACTACGCAGAAGATTATACAGTTTAGTAGTGGACTGTCACCGAAACCTACCGACAGGGTAAGTGACAATAGGCTCACAAAGGATGTCAATGTACATATTGCAGGTTGCGCATCCACGCTTGCATCCGCTTAACTATTTATTCCTAAATAAACCGTATTTAGTAAAAAGTAAAAGTAAAAAAGTCATTTATTCTACTTCATATTCTAAATAATTATCAAAATAATAGTATTTATCTATAAAGATGTGTAGACAATTTCATTAAAAAAATTTTGCATTATGATTTGTAAGGTTATGTAATCATCACTTATCTGATATCATATCTGAATTAATTATTTTTGCTCAATGATCAAGTGTAGTCGCTTCTCTAGCGTAGGCCACCCCCATATCTCTATCTCTAACTTGTCTCATCCAGACTGGTCCTTTGTCATAATACGTTTTCCCAGCCTTTTATAGGTCAACTTAGTAGTATTAAAAAAATATCCCAATAGCATTTACAAATCTAACAATCTACGAATGTTTATAAAATTTTATTAAATATTTTAATCGCGCTCAAGGTTCAATTGTTTCTTTGATTGCTATTTAAAAAATGCGTCTGTGCTTTGTAACTCGTGACCGAAATACAAGTAAACATTTATTATTTTAAATTACGTACCAAATTATTTATTAAATGATTAGCATCGGTCATTAACAGTTAAGGTCTTGGCATTCTTAAACGAATCACGAATGTAACAACAAAACGCGTATGAATTATCGATTTCTGTAAACTGTGGATTGCAGTCTAAACAATGCATGAGAAACTTCAACTTCTGTTGATAACAGGTGACTGATCGGAAAAACGAGTAAATCTGCTTCAATGCTTCCGACACTCATGTCTCGCTCTTAGTATGACAGATCACACTATCCAAAAAACAAACCTCAAAATCGGTCTTTAATTGGCGAAGAAAATCTAAAAAAATACTACTTTAGACGGTGTCAATTCAGTCAACAATGAGCGAAGAAAAACATCAATGGAAAGCGAAATAGGCACTTTTGTTTACGTGGATGAAATATTTTTTTAATAATTATCCAAATCGGTTGATGTATGACTGAATACTACGGTAAGAAATATAAAAAAAATACAACCCAATTTATAATTACCTCCGGAAGTCGTTTGAAAATTGAAAATCTCAAAACTAATCGAGTACCAACCCCCGTTTTTAAATCGGTTAAAATATGATCATTCAGAATGAATAAAACTGGTTTTGAAATTCCTTAACCGTACGATATTCTTCCAGCTTCAGCTTGTCTTAATAATATAGACGACACATTTATAAAAAAAATACCTGGTCCCTAAACGCAGACTAGTCTGTAGATGAGTTCCAAGCCATAAACAATCATATTATCGAACTCTCGAATATTGAATGCCTAACTGACAGGAGGGGATAAACCGAGAACCGGCAATATTCAAGGACAATATATTGTGCCGGGATGAGCAGATGGCCTACCTGATTTTCAGTGGTTACTGCCACCCGTAAAGAACAAAAATAAAACTTAGATCCCCCTACTAAATTATGAGAAGTTGTGCCTTGCACCCGTCACTCTGAGACGAGGATGTCACACCTCAAGTGCCTGTAATTTCACCGGCACCCATACGGCTTCTAGCAACGCAGGTGCACCACTGCTTGGCTGCGGAATACGAGGTGTGGAGGGAGTACTTTTCCGGACTTCGCACAAGTTATACTGCTGCTTACTTTGAGTTGCTTCTTTAGCACCAGGAGACACGTGTAGGGACTCTGAGGCTATTTCCCTATAGACGCGAGCAACATAGTTCTACAATATTTCCTTAGTTTTCGGCAGTAACCAATAATTATTAGCCAGGCTCGTCATTGATACCATTGACAGAAAAATCTTCTCAGTTCAGTTGGTTTCAGTTTCTGTGGTTACCACGTGCCCAGCGGATGTAACATTGTTTGACCGTGGTAATTATAAATAATGCACAATGCAATCTCGCACCAAAATTTCTCATGGGCATATGACAATGGGTATTAATGAAGAATTCAATAAATCACTGATATGTACCTAATCTCAGTTGGTATCATGCGAGACTCCGAAAACAAACGTAAACATTATATTTATATGATCAATTATAAAGTGTCAGTCTTGAATTGATGTCTATTTATTCTAATCTTAATATATATAAATTACGTGTCACGATGTTTGTCCGCGATGGACTCCTAAACTACTTAATCGTTTTTAATCAAATTTGTACTCCCTGTGCAGTTTAATCCAACTTGAAAGATAGGATAGCTCACATCTAAATTTATGATCGCAATATTATCATATGACAAAAACGTTAGCCACAGCAACGCGTGGCCGGGTCAGCTATTGATATATTTATAAAACACAAAAATTGGCTTCTGTTTATGGCCATTATAGACTTTGAAACCAGCCGATATGCCCCGAACCGGTTTCATGAGAAACGCAATAATGTGAAGATTGTTTTAGACCACTAAAACAATGCATTAGGTACAAATGTATTTCATTTTTTAACGTATTACACAATAGTAGTACCCGGCACACGCCGGGTATCCTCTCGTCTGCGATAAAGTGAATCTCAACGGGATATTACTGAAAATAGATGTTGATTGCGTGTTCCGGATTAGATTAGACGTTCGTTCGTGTATAATAGTTACAATCGAGTTTGATTGACAAAATTCCTAATTTTTTTTTGTGTGTTCCAACTCATTTCATACCGCTTGAAGGCCTTCAACGTGGCTTATCGATTAGTATAGCCGGGACCGACGTCTTAACGTGCCCTCCGAATAACGGAAGCGCGCAGTTTAAACGCCATTACATTTTGAATGATATAAAAGTAATGCCTTTTAATCACAGCTGATGTTGAAAAACATATATTTGTGGATTAAAATTTTTGTAAAATTGGATATGGCTGTTGGCTGTTGCTGGAATAGCTTGTGCATAAATTCCTTAAAAGATAATTGAGTAGACGTGTCCAATTATTTATCATTTATAAGTTATCAAGTGTATACTCATTTACTAATGAATATGACTCCGCCCATTTTTGTCAAAATAAAACACATTTGTTCGCTTACAAAATTAAAAAAAAAATTATTGAAAGTATGCTCCATCTGCAGCTACAACCTTCGCCCATCGTTCAGGTAGTTTTCGTATTCCTTGCTGGAAGAAGTCCTGGTCTTTTGAGCTTATCCAGTTGTCAATCCAAATTTTGATACTTTCACATGAAGTAAGCTTTTCTCCAGTAAGGTCTGTCTGCATCGTCCGGAATAGGTGGTAATCCGAAGGAGCTATGTCTGGTGAATATGGCGGGTGGGGTAACACTTCCCAGTCCTGTCCCTCTAAATATCTTTTTACGACTTCTGCGGTATGCGGTTTGGCATTGTCATGCTGAAGAACTAATTTGTTATGTCTATTCACCCATTCTGGTCGTTTTTCTTCTATGGCTCGCTTCAAACGCATTAGTTGTCGTCGGTAAACTTCTCCATTAATAGTTTCAGAGGGTTTGAGCAACTCATAATATACAATACCTTTCTGATCCCACCAAATACAGAGCATGACCTTGGCACAGTGAATATTTATTTTTGGCTGTGATGGGCCTGGTTCGCCTGGTTTCACCCAAGCTTTTTTGCGTTTAGGATTTTCGTAGTGTATCCATTTTTCGTCTCCTGTGACTATCCGATGCAAAAATCCTTTTCTTTGCTGTCTTTGAAGCAGCATTTCACAAATGGTTTTCCGACGTTCCATGTCTCTTTCTTTTAAATCATGTGGAACCCAGTCACCGGCTTTTTGAATCATTCCCATCATTTGTAAACGCTTTGCAACAGTTGAACGATCAACATTTAATGCTGCAGCTAATTCTGATTGAGTTTGGCAAGAATCTTCCGCCAATAATGCTTCCAATTCAGCATCTTCAAATTTTTTTGGTGGTTTTCCATGTTCTTTATCCTCAGTACTAAAATCGTTATTTTGAAATCGTCGAAACCATTCCTTGCAAGTTGTATTAGACGGAGCATGCTCACCATAAATCTCCACAAGCAAACGATAAGTTTCCGCTGCAGTTTTCTTCGCAATAAAATAATGTAATAACACTTCCCGCAAATGACGTTTATTTGGAATAAAAACCGACATTTTCGAAAAGGTGAAAACAATTGTTGCTTACACTTCAACCAAATATCATAAAATGCGTTAGATAGCTGACATTCAGTACTATCGAATACAAGTATGGTCATTTATTAGTACACGTAAACAATACTAAAAACGACATCTGTTGAGAAAGGGCGGAGTCATATTCACACAATAAATACATCATCGGTCGAGTACAGCGTACTATTATTGTATCTGTCGTATAGCGTGATGTTTTTATCTACGGGCCACTGATAAAGCTCGGCTGGATCCGGATCTGAAAATAAGATCAAGGTGCTATCGATATTTTTATCTAAAATACTCTATTTATATTGTTCGTATGTTTCAGTCGAGCTTGTCAAAAATGCATTACATTTTGAAATCATAAATAAAAAGTTTGTGAACATAAATTTGTACAAGTTCATGGTGGTACGTCTACAAGGTCTAATACGACCCATTCTCAACCGACTTTCGGAGGTGGTTATTAATTTGGCTGCAATTTTTTTTTATGTTACCTCAGTTCTCCGTCATTTAAGAACCGATTTTGAAAATTCATATTTTATTTTATATGCTTTCAGATTGGTACCATACAATTTTTATTAAATAGATCAATAGATTGGTAGTTAAATCTAAGTAACTAGAATAAATTTGTCACCCAATAAACGAAATTGCATGTTTTGCTTTCCTGTGACTTTTTTCTTTGCCCGTTGCACATCGAAATGGATGTTTCATTCAAAAAATTTAAGATTTTTCTTTTCGTTTTTTTAATCAGCTTTTTGTTTAAGTAAATTTGCAATTAGTCATAAACTGCAATTAGTCATAGCTGTATTTCATTAGTATAAGATTACTAGAACCCCCATATTTACTACTAATTTGGACTTCTGTTATATGATGGATTACAATTAGAGTCCAAAAGGAACCAATTATTATTATTTTTTTATATTCTGCAATTTAACTTAGCGCTATTTAACTGCTATATGATTACAAGAACACATGTATTGTAGTTGATTAGAACCACTGTTACAGTCCAATGCGATTAATTTTTTAATTCTTTAATTGATTGTGAAATTGCACTTAACGCTATTTTATTAATATAAAATTACAAGAACACGTGTAGGTAACTGTAAATATTAACTGCTGTATCCAATACGAACAATTTTTTTCTTTAGATATTTGAGACTGCAGTTAGATTTAGGCAAGCAAGAGTTCGATGAGCAACGGTAAAGGATATGAGCAAAGAGTTTATATATTATACTATGCGCTGATCCTTTTTAGATTTATTTCACTTATCTGAAAAGTTTAGTTCAAGTTGTACCTAAACTATTTTATCTTGGCGTATGTTTACAATAGGTTTTTATAGCATAGAATCTTGAACCGTGAACTCATTGTTTTTGCACTAATAAAATAAACTAAAACGGTCGATGAAGGCTCTAACTTGCGATTGACCCTGAAACTATAATTGGCTCGTAAATGGCAGGTGAGCCAGTACCCAGCAGCATCGGAATGTAATATGCATGAAGGCATCTTTGTTAGTTACCAACTTATCTATAATTGGCGTATGGTATCTGTACTTCCCTGGATGAACTCTTCAATATGGGCGCGGCCAATGTGACTACGCTACGGGTCTAGTACTTTACGCTACTTTTATTCTGCTGCTTACTGTTGCCTCGCAATATCATTCCCACGGTCACTTTTTGTCACCCGGATGATTATTTTAATTGCTCACAGCACAGTTGGCAGGAGCTCTACCTTTTGCGCTATGGGCCGTAGGCTTGATTCACAGGACAAACATTTGTGTGACGAAAATGCTAGGTGTTTGTTCTTTATCTGGGTGTTAAAATGAATTTACAATTAATGAAAAATAATAAGTATTCTAGCAGTAATCTGGTTCCCATGGTACAAGCTATGCTTAGGTTGGGGCTATGCCATATATCTGTGTGAAATGAGCGAGTGTCGACAAATTATCACCCAACTCGCTTACCACGTTACCATTATAGTAAAACTATTTTTTTTGTTGTTTCCAGGTAGTATACGTAGCAGGTGCTTTCGACCTATTCCACGTCGGACACTTGGATTTCTTAGAACAGGCTCACAAACAAGGAGATTTCCTGATAGTGGGACTTCATACTGACCTTGAGGTCAACAGATATAAGGGCTCAAATTATCCCATTATGAATCTACACGAGCGCGTTTTGTCAGTGCTTGCTTGTAAGGTAAGGAAATTTATATTATTTTTGTTTTATATATACATATTTTGTATACAATTTCAAGTTATATTCTACTAGCGACCCGCCCCGGCTTCGCACGGTTAGTAAAGCATCAGTGTCGTATCAGAAACTACCCGTGCGAAGCCGGGATGACTTGCTAGTGTACAATATTATACATATAAACCTTCCTGTTCAATCACTCTAATCTATTAAAAACAACCGCATCAAAATCCGTTGCGTAATTTTAAAGATTTAAGCATACATAGGGATATAGGGACAGAGAAAGCGACTTTGTTTTATACTATGTAGTGATATAACATTAAACATAAATATACTATTCGGTAGGAGCTTGAAACGCTAGATGAAAATAAACTTCAAAATTCATTCAATTATTTCTTAGACAGGACAGTATTGCAATTAATTATTATTATTACAGTTAACATAGATATCAATAGACAAAACTACAAATAATAGTCATAGTTGACTGCCCTCTGACCTCGGGTCATTAAAGTTCAAACCAAGGTTAAAAGGTACAACAGTTCAGTTTTAAGCTCCAAATAGAAGATGTACTTTAATTAGGTACGAATCTAGAACCTTCGATTGCCTGATTGTACGGTAAGCGAATTGTCATACGTTTTGTTCTAGCTGAAGGGTTTTAGAAATAGTACTTAGGCGTGGATATATAATCACCTTTAAACCCCTTTCGCTCGATTTGGTCGGTAAAGGGTTAATTCTGACATATTTGTGTGTATGTTCTGTGCCTAATGAGCTCTTGTGACACGTCATATGCGCACGGATACGTTTACTTGTGCGTGTAAATTTTGTCGTGTACAAACTATACATAGATCGAAAAGAATAAATATGTAAGAGTATGAAACTTCCGTTTTTACGATACAAATGTGGTTCTTTTCATATGAAGGGTATCATCACGAATAATATTTAAGTTTGAAGACCTGTCAGTAACAATTATTCATTACAAAATGACCTCGAGGTCAACAATATGCGGATTCAAGTGCCACTCACGCGAGTAACATCAAATTCCTTAATTATTTTTCACCTTAGCTACCCATGAAATACTGTACATAACTTATTATAACTTATTACATTTTATGTACTAAAGGTAGTTTTCTCAATTCAACATCATAAAAATGTTTGCTAGCTTATTCGACAGCCCGCAGACTGGTTCGCAGAATTTAATTATAACTAGAGATCCGGGACACCATATTATATATCTAGAAAAATCATGTGAAAACTAAACTTTAGTAGTAGCTTTGATTTTTGTGCTGTATAAAAAATCTGAAAGTCCAAATCCTTCCAAATTCAAAAATTTTTTTTTTTTTTTTTTTTTTTTTTTCAAGTCTGTTGGTTAATGACGGAGAACTGAGCTAACAAAAATTCAAAAGTAATATATACTTCCTCCGTAAGTCTGTTGAAAAGGTACTATTTGAGTTTATATAAATTACCTAGTTCCCATAGAAGGCTATGCTTAGTTTGGGCCATGGTGACGCTGTGTGATATTTTTATCGCGATATCGGTACGATTAGTTAATGTAATTTTTAATCTTCTAATGCGGAACCATTTTCATATAGTCACGATGGTAAGACAAAAATTAATTTTACATTATTCTAAAAAAAAAAACTATGCCTGTTTGGTAAAATTAAAGATAATAGCTACTTCTTGTATTTTTATAGAGTAATTAATATGGACATTTCCATAGTTACTAATCGTTAATGAACTGATAATATCCTCATTACAAAATAAAATTCCACCGCGTGAAAAATTCCAATTAACATTTAAACATATACCTACGTATCAGAAATCTCTCACAATTCAGACGAATCGACACCTCTCAAGCTTAAATCCTTCTAGCCGTTTAGGCTACAGAGCGTGCCAAAGAAACATTTCATTCGAAAAACGCTTTTGAACTTAAAAAAAAGTCAAAGTAAGTAATACTTATAAAATATGGTTAGTATTATTGATATGAGGCATCCAATGTGTTTGTTATAAGAGTCTAATATTATTTTAATAATATTAAACTCAATGGAGCGAATACAGGATTCTGAGAGGGTCGTATGGTGTGTCTAAGAATATATAAGTATTTTTATAAATGAACATTTCTAACATGTTTTTGTAAATTCATAAAAAGAATGTGACGTTGGTCACTAGATTAATCATAGCGGTACTGAATTCGTTGAACCCGTTGAAAAAATTATCAGTTTAGTTTTAAATTACTATGCTTACTTACTGTTCTAGTGTGGCTTAAGTCTGGTCGACTGTTATTTACCATTCTCTTCTATCGGCTTTCGTTTCCGTTCTTACTCCTTTTTACTCATGTCATTTTTCAATAGACTTGACAGGAGGTTATCAATAAATTCGGCTGTATTTTTCTTTTCCTTAAATGTTTGTTACCTCAGATTTCCATCATTTATGAACTGATTTTAAAAATACAATATACTAATTGGACATAAACAAGTAATTGATTTAAAATCGAAAAGAAAGACGTTTTTGATACCTTCAAAGTAGCAAAATTCGCATTTTGCGCATCGCAAAATAATCGGTTCAATACTTTGGTTGTTAAATCAAAATAATATGTCATCCAAGTACGTTTACTTATTATTTTGATTTAACAACCAAAGTATTGAACCGATTTTGATAAAAAATCAATGTGAAAACATATACTTTCAAATAAAAAATAATAAAATGGGCATGTACCCATAACAAGTTAACCTGTTACTCAAAGCTGTTAACTGTCCTCAACTTTTCAGTTAGCCCCAATATTTTCGAATCTGTAAATATATCTAACTATTATTCGCCACTTTTCCAATAAATACCTATTTACCCCTGCAATTCGCGGAATTAAAGTCCGAATCATACCAATATTAGTGCGAAAAATAACGGAGAATCTACGCCGTACTTTGAAATAAATCTGAACAAGATTTTAATAGGTTTGACCTTGGCTTAATGTAGTTCAAGATCCCAGACCTTGTGAACTACGTTATTACATTATATTACATGTTATTCTTTCTAGATGTGCTGCCTTGTTGCTAGAACTATTATATTATGGAATTATAATATATATATATATATATAAAGACCCATATAATACATATATGGATAAATGTATTTAATAATATATGGACCGGAAACGAACAATGACCAAAGGCATATAAGATATACCTAAAGTTACGTCAAAATATAAATTCTGTTGATTTTATGGAGCTAGAGCATCTAATTGAAAGCGATTAGTGGCGAAGTTTGTTAATAAGCACGTCCTGTAAAACCTATACAATAAACCAGCTAGGTATTTTACATTGTATCTTTAATATGAGTATCTGCTATAACTCTACTCAAATGACCGAATCTAAGCATTGGGGCCATTCATGTTCTTAAATTACCAATTTTGTTGAACACTTAAAAAACAAGAATTAAAATTATGCTGTATTTTTTTGCTACATATAACATGTAGAAAACAACTTAAGTAATTGTCCGCGGGCAAGTTCACAAACGATGACAACGTCATACTCTGGAATGCCAGGCTCTGACCGAGGTAGGTACTCAGACCTTTGGTCAAGAGTTTGTTCTATGAGCTCTTGACTTCAGAACTTATTATAATAAAATAATATCTTTTTATTAAGAGGAAAATAACGATTCAAGTCATCCGTCTCGCTTACGCTTTACAAGAACACAGAAAAGTTATTTAATCAAAAAAACAATCTAGATTATGTCTCTTTTGAAGTTCTTTATTACTTATTTATACACTTTTTTGAAAGGTTCTGTCTCTTGTATCCTATAAATATTGTAATATTATCATGTTGTAACAAAACTGTAACAGATCCGATTCCGTACATTGAAGATATTTAGATTTTTTTTTTTTGAGTGGATTCAATAATCGATACTGAAGCCAAAACTGTATCTTTTCTTTAATTTTTGTCTGTATGTCTGTATCATAGACGGGCATCGCGCCGAAACTACATTCAGAAAATTTATCTTTTTCGTAATTTTTTTGAATATCTGTGCTATTGTTATAAAGCTGAAAATTTTATTTGTTTTGATTGAACGCGCACTGGATCTAACAATTGGATATGAAAACTTATTATTGTATTATGATAGCCTTTAGATAGAGTTAAGGTTTTTTTTTAACAACTTTGTTTAGGTTTTCTTAAAGACGTATGCCAGTAGCTCTTAGACTATTTTGTGTCTTACGCAAAAAAATAGGTATTCGTCATCATGCTTATATACAATACTTAAATCAATTTGTGTAAATTACATCATAAATTATAAATTATTCTCAAATATTTTCCTTAGTTCGATGTTTGTTTTACACGTAGTATCGTAAACTAGTGTATTAACAGCTCTATAGCTTACTTGATAATTATCCTGCTTGCGAATCGGTTCCATACCCGGCCGAGGTAACCTGAGTAATGATAATGTGTGGCCCGAGCTCTTCAGGCCACACGTCCAAGACTGCTTCAGTGCCGGGACAGTGCATGGGCTCTGGTCTACCACGAGAGCCCAATCCCGTTTTGTAGATGTCACGTGATGAATTTATGGTTCTAAGTGGTTTTTCTCACGATGTTTTTCTTCATCGTTTTGGAAGTAGTACAGCGCGCATAAACTTATTAAGCTAATAATTCATTGGTCTGGATTTGAACCAGCGACCTTTGGAATTACAATCGTCGGTACCTTTGCAACCGCCTGCCCTTTTTGACATGCTTATATATGTACTAGCTGTCCCGACAGATGTTTTCCTGTCTTAATTCACAGCCAACGACATAGGTAGGGGTAGTAAATCTCATATCAAAATGCACTTTTAGTATTTCCCCAATTTACAAATTTAGTGTATTTTCTAAAAATATTTAGGTATCGTTAACAAGCCTTGTCCTTACAATCACGAACAACACAAGTGACTGTTTTAAAAAACCTAAAAAAAAACGACTTCAATACTTTCATCCCTTATTCTCGCCCTTAAGAAGAAACATCCAAATCGGTAGGTATATACTGGGCGAATAAAAAAGTCACAGGAAAGCAAAATACGCAATTTCGCACCAATGACATATTTCTTCCGTATAATTGCATTTAACAATAAAACTACTATTTTAATAATTTTTTATGGGACTATTTTTTTATGTTGCCAAAATACGCGAAATAAATATATATACAAGAATAGCTCGTTTAAAGTAATAAGATGCATGGTTTATAAAAATCAAACAAGAATGTTTAAAAACAAGCGGGTGTTTGCATACGTATGTAGCGTGTGAGTGAACGTAGCGATTGCATAGAAAGTGGTGCCATATCTGCTCCTATTTAGCGAGTTATATATATATTTTTTTTTTTTTTTTCAGTATGTTCATGAGGTGGTGATTGGCGCACCGTACAGCGTGACAGCGGACCTGATGGATCACTTCAAGGTAAAAGTGGTGTGCCATGGAGCCACTACTATCTCTGCCGATGTTGACAGGTCGGACCCATACGAGGTGCCCAAGCAACGAGGATGTTTTAAGGTGAGTTGTATGTGTACTTGCTTGTATACTCTGCTGGTTCAGCGACCCGATATCGACAGCGAATTGGATTAAGTCAGTCCGAAAGTCCGAACAATTAAGAACGGTGTGACTTGTCTACCTGCCAAACCCTTAATCAGGGTTTTTTAATCCTACAACATATGTCCGTCTTTCCTAGTCAAAGCATCATTTGAATCAGAAGCACATGCTAAACTAATCCTTTTCTCGGCACGAGACACATAGGGACATTTTTTTGTGTTTTGTTTGGTTAAATGTATTTGTATCGTTTTGTTCCTATGTGTAATTGTGCTGAAATAATGATATACATATCAGCAGGCTGAATTATTTTTTGGAATGTGTTGTGATAGCAAATTTCTAAAAACACAATTGTTGGTAAGAATTTCGTGGTAGTGAGTATAAACCTCATTTGGTATGTTTTTTATTCGAATCTACACAGCGAATGAAGTTAAATTTTGCTATATATTTACTTTTCAATTCATATTGGAGTTTAGTATCGGAAGTAGTGGAACCAACTTCTTTGGATTATCCGAGGAAGTGCTGTCACGATAGCTAGATTAGCAGACTCGCATACTGCCTTCCAAATTAAATGTTTCCCATGAAATTAGACGCATAGTGGCACGTTCCATATTTATACCTGATAAATTGACTTATTATACTGTCTAGCATAATTACTAAAATTTATTCTGTGCCTCAGATTGGTGCTTGCAACCGCAATAAGATACTCCCATACTTTTCCTAAAAGGAAAAGGTCGTTGCTCTTTTGTTAATATATATAACAAACAAGGTAGTTATGTGGCGGGAACCTAAAATAATAAAATCTAGCTTTGGCGCTTGTATATATTAGCAATTCCAAAGCCGGTTTCCGATTATAATTCGGTAAATATACAAAATCCGAATTGATGTGTCATACTCGTATTAATGATTTATTTTATGTAATCGACTATAATAGGTTTTTATTATTTGAGTTCGACTGTGTTTATGCGCTATTAGGTACTAATTTATTTAAATTTTCAACGCTCCAATTGCTTGTCAGTCACAGATCAAGCAAACTTTATGTTTGATAGATTGAAGCCATGAATATTTTTGACTACATATATAATGTAAATTTTTAGCAACGTGTTTCTTTTTACGTGACTTCTAATATAAAAATAATGTATAAAGTTCTTATAAATAATTCAGTTTTGTCTCTTGGCAATCATGTTCATCCCACTCTATTCTATTCTCAACACATAAAATCATCACTTAAAATATCGGACAAATTTACAAATCGATTTAATATTTCAGGTGTTGGATTCAGGCAACACTATGACCACAGAAGATATTGTCGAACGGATAATACGTCATCGCCTCGAATTTGAGCAACGAAATAACAAGAAAGAGCAAAAAGAAATCGCTTTAATGAAATCAATGAAAATCAACGGAGACCCGACAGAAGTACCTAATACCAACGGAGACACATATGACATCACATATAAAGGTAATTCGACTGACGCAGCCAAAACAAACGGAAAACCAGACCCATGCAGAGTCAACGGTGACGCAAATGAAGGCAAAACTAACGGCAACACATGCGACACAACCAACCACAAGAAATACGGCGACTGTGAAATTGAAAATACCACATAGTTAATCGTTAGACGTTGCTAGTTTTAATTAAAACCAAAAATTAATCCTAGTGTCAATGTGCTACCTAGATTATCACACGTTTTATGCAATGTAATAATACGCTATACCTAATATTATATCTTACTGTCTTAGACAACATATAAAGTTATATCATATTTATTCATTATAATAGATAAATTAAGCAGAATTAGATAAAATGACGTTATAACTAGAAAATTACAGAAAAAATATTGTTGTTTTGTCTATCCTTCTTGAACTTAAAATTATCAAATTAATTATCAATTATCATAGTACAATACTCAAGTATAATGCTAATTTCACGAGAATTTCCATATAAATACTTGTATTAATATACTTTAGATGACTTTAATCTTAAAAAATAGTTTTTTGTCACGTCATAATATAATGATACATACATTATATTTACAGTTCAGTGTCACCGTAAAATTATAACTAAGACAATTTGTGCTACGGACTGTAACACAATTTCCATTCGTAACCGCCTATTATTTTACCGAATACATTGCCAAATGTATTAAATTTACATAATCTTAGATTGCTAGATAATTTACTATATGAAGTTATGATGCATTCTTTATATTACCGAGACTTCAATTTCTAAAATTTGGTGGCTACCTTCATTTGAAATAAAATAAATAAAGTTTAATTCCGACACACAATTATTTTTGGGTACATGTCGGTTGTTTAATTTTTCACAATTAAATCATAATATATAATTGAAATTTACATAGATGCATTTAATGTTGCAGTCAAAATCAAATGTGTAGTTCTCAAACGTGTTTAGAAACGTTTTTCCTCATACATGCTTGCCTTTTTAGGCATCTGCGATGTTTTTATGCTAAGATATTGTAGCTTGAATTTGTTATTTTAATCATTATTAAACTAAATATATTGAAATGTCAAACCGGGAATTTTTTCTCAAAGAGCTTTATAAGTTTTGTCTCAAAAATCTGTAGATACTATATTTATGTAGTTATAATGTTTATGCATTTATGTATTTTGTTGTGTAGAATTTTCTTTTCTATATTTTTCATTAATTGTAGATCAAGATGATGCAATGCATATTTCATGTTTAAATTGACCTATATTCTTAATATTATATTTATTGGTGAGATTATTACTGCTGTATTTCAATACATAAATTAAAACCGATAATGTATTTTATTTGAAGATCAATTCAATTATAATCCAAATCCATGCTTAGGAAATCCGAAAGCTCTTGCATTATCGTTTCGCATTATATTTATCCTACCCGACTGGGTTATATTCATTTAGCAGTGAAAGATTTTACTGAGTTATTTGTGAGATAGCAATGGTGGCTTTGGACTGTCACGCAATTTTTTTACAATAACGCAAAATGAAAGGAATATGTGTAGATACACAGAGATGCCTTAGGTATGTAAGTATACTTTCTTTCAGAGCTCTTCGCTATAGCCTCAATACAGACACTCTTGCCTCACTAGACGTCTTTAATATAATTATGTTGTTAAAAATAACCGTAGAAATATATATGGTATTTGTACGGTTGCTTTGCAGTTGCTTATTAAAAGGTGTGGATAGCGGTGTAATAACAGACACATCCATCGAAAAGTCTCAGTAACGATTATTGATTACTTGTGCCTTATTGTTCCTATGTGTAATTTTGTCAAAATAAATGTTTTATATTCTGTTCATATGTTCAAATGTTGTTAAATGTGTTAAAATGTTATGTTAAAATATTAAATTTAGTAACTTAATCTATTGAACACTAGTCCCCAGTCCATAGTTATGTTAACCAATAGATGGCGCTATTCTGTTATCCAGTCTATTCACGATCCATTTGTAGGATTGTGAATGCTATGGTTTGTATTGTGCCTTAGCGTGAATAGCGTTCTTTTTCTTATTTCTGTATCTTTCTGTAGTTGGCAGCATTGGTTTCAGAAAAATCAAAATGGCAGATGAAAAATGTGTGAAGAAACTATTTACCTATTGTATGTTTGTGATGTGCTAAAAATCAGTGACGTGGTGTAACGGAATATAACTATTTTGGACTACACTCCAGAGTGCGCTTGCAGTAATCAAGTTTAGCCCGGAAAAGGGATATTCTTGCATATAGGTAAGTATTCAACGTAGCCGCCCACAGCAGTTTGTATTTGACTCCAATCTGCTTTGTTTTTTTTCGTAATTCTATATTGTGGTTAAAATTTTAATGTCGCGGAAATATTCATTAACAACAATGTGATGAGAATGATTATCATGGAGCTCCAATGCACTAATAGCTTCGTACAAACTCGCGATATCATTAGCAAAGTTTCAACTGTCACGGAGAACGTTCGGTAATCAGACACTACGCATTAGTAGGTAAGTTTAATAATAACCCTTTGATTAGTCTTATATTGTTTGATAATGAGGGTCAGTTTTGGGAGTATACAGAAGAAATATTAGGGAATTAAAACCTGTTGAGTTTAGTCTCATTACAGTTATCAAAACGCCGGTTGTACTGTTCGTCACACTGTTCTGTAATATTCCTTGTAAGATAAGATTATCAAGTCACAAAGCTTAAAGCTATTTTGCGGTACCTCTAGGAGTTAAATAGACTGAAAACAAAGACTTTGTATGACTTGAAGCAATTGATTAACTTTGAGCATGAACCAATTTTAACACAAAAGTTGCTAAATGTAAACTAGTGGTGGCTTTCTCATAAGCCACAGTAAAGAAACTAATTGTTACCAACAGATCACAATATCAATTGCTTGTGGCAAAGCTTTTGGTACATATAGATAATTTTTGCCAAGTCACTCTATTCTATCAGTAGTTGGATTGGTGACTTTTAAGCAGTATTTCATGAATCATACACATTTATTTTTCTTTGAAAGCATGAGTTTTTTTCATCTTATCTAAGCCAATTTTAGATATGTATTGCTAATCCAAGGATACTGCCCTTTTTATCATAATACAAATTTATAGATTAGATATCATATACATAGGTAGTTTGTGTAATATAAAATATAATTTTTTCATTCATTTTTTTATTGATTAAAATATGAATAACCTTTATTTTCTCATTGATAAAGGAGCTGGTTGTAATGCATTGATACTGTTGGTGAAAAAATGTAAGAATACATTCAAGACCTGGGAATAAACCAAATGCTCAGGTAGCAGTAAACCTTTTTCCTTGTAGGTAGGGATATGTTAAACTTATACTAACTGTACTGTAATTATGACTGTCTGTCACAACTGTGGTCATAGATATTTTATTGTACCTTAATTTTACACTTGATGCTGGCAGAAACTTTATTGTTTTGCTGTAAATATTTAACTCATGCTTTTCTGAATCATTATTTTATAAGTGTTTTTGTACAGTCTTCTCTAACATGTTGAAGAATGTTTCTTACACACTCTTATGGTCACCCATGTTCTGCAGTTAGTTTAATACTAACTGAAGTATTGTTATTGCTAATGAATAAATTTAGACAGATAAACTCAAAACCGATGATATTAATGCCACATTTGACAGAAAAAAAAAATACAATCAGCAAACAAAACTTATGTTATAATTATATATAAATATTTTAAAGCTAATTAGGTACTCCAAAGCTATAGGAGCTTAATATATATTTTAATTAATTATGTCATGTAAGAATAATCTCTTATACATAAATAATTGAACTGAATGATCAGTATCCTGTTTTTAAATTTTAAACAAAATACCACCAATTAAAATACTGTTGCCACCAACTATCCATAATTATTGATAAGTTTCAAAATACAACAATGCATTCTTGAAAGTTTTCTCTCTGCATAATTTAGAGAAGTATCAATATTCATACACAATACTTATTGAAGTCATTCATAACCTAGAAAATACTTTTTTGTTGTTCATCCATTTATAGTACAGACTGTACAGCATTGAATTTAAAATGTTTATGTTTTATACATATGAAAGATAAAAGAGCAAGAACCTCAATTGCAGAATAATAAATAATTCATTTTATCGCATGATGACAGTTTATTTCTATAAATATGCTGTATTAAATTTGATTGTCATATTACCAATTATTAAGAAGTTAATAATTTTAACAATGTTTAACTTAAAAGCAGGTCAGGACTAATCTATATTATAAACCCACCACAAAGGTCATTTAATCTTAAATGACCTGTGTAACTGTTTATGTTTTTGAATTTTGATGTCAATTGACTTAGCCAAGTGTACCCTAAGGTTCCTATGGTTCCAATAAATGAGTATGAGTATGAGTATGAGTAAAGAGACCTATTTTTGTGCTCAGGTAGCACGAGTGAAATAATTGACAATCTATTGTGTAGTAAAATGCCAGAACCGGCTTGTGGATCATGTAACTCGATTTAAATGTAATTTCTCTACCTAATATACCTGCTTGTTTCTGTTTCTAACAAACAGGATTTTCTGACTCCCTGTAGATTGCCGAAAGCTGGATGAGGACCTTGAGTGGGTAAACTAAATAGTCATAATGCATCATCGAGGGCAACCTACCCTTCGGTAACAGGGTTACCGCGAGCTTGCTCGTAGGCGGTGTATATGTGTAATGAGTAATTCAAGCCACAAAATACATCTATAAAAATTATTATTCATACCTACAATTGCGCCTCATACGCGAATGCGAATGAATTGAGCTAGCCGAATTCCGCATGGAAGGCTCTAGCGCATCGGGTGAGCCTTGGCGCGCGGGCGCCGCCGGTCGCGGGCGGTTCGAGCCATGAGTCACAGCCGCCCAAAATAGCTCCGGCATGGGCGCCGCCTACCGGCCGGGGCGGGCGGCGAGATGGCTCAGTGGCAGCCGCGACGCCGCCGCCTCTAGAGGAGTGGTCGTGTGGTTGAACGCGCAACCCGCACTGGGTGACGGTCCGGTGGTGGCGGTGGCGCGGAATGCGCCGCCATGCCGGTACGACACCGCGAACTCGGCGACGAGATCGCACCGGAACCCAAACGCTGCAAGCACTGCGACGGTAATTGCACTTTTACTCAGGCGCCGGCGCCGACTAACCGGTCACATGTTAATGTTACTAACAAGGATGATGCAGGTCTGGACGACCACGCTTGGTTTTACTATTAAATAACAATTTTTGCATTATATGTGCTGCTGATAGCCCCTGATAGACTGGGTCCTAAAAATGTAACATACTCGTACCTACGTCACTTTATTTCGGGCTATTTTCTTATGCTTTACTGTTCTAATCACCGATATTATGTTGGTGAACCGAAAAATTATAATATAAAATTATATTACACTCAGTTTTTAAGAGCTTTAAGATACAAGAAAAATAGTTTTAAGTAAAATAACGTTATTTTATTCTATGTTGTGCCTGCCCATAAAGTTGTCATTTTAAGGGTTTTGTCACCTTTCAAAACTTTAAGTAATGTATATTGTCTTTATTTTAAATATTTTGTATCTACATTTGACTTGAGACTATTTGACTATTACGATTATATTAACCTGCTTTTTGTATGAAGAAGTATCTATTTTAAATCATTCATCAGAAAAGTACCAATTTCTCTAAGCTCGACGTCTATCTCTTTCTTTGGTAACTTAATGACCCTTCCTTTTATAAGTTGTCAACTCGCAATATTGGTTTGAGGACGATGATACATTTTTGTAAAGATAAAACAATTTAACTATAAATCGACTTTGCTTCATATGAGTGTTTTTTTTTTTGAGATGCCCTATGTGACCAACTTTAGGACTAACATCAATTCTAAAATTTGCACCCCCTGCCGACCTCAGGCTCCGTATTTTTTTCATCCACACGACTATCGTACCGTACCGAAGTAAGAAAAGAGTCAAACGCATCGCATTGCGCCCGACTCTTTGAGACGGGGATGTGACTTCCCATGCGCTTGTAATTTCACCGGCATTTATGTCTAAACAAAGCCAAAACGCTAATAAATAGACATTTAGGTGGTAGCAATACTGAGGGGCAGCCACCCTAAAAGGCACTGTCGAATTATGGTTATTGGATAGTAATCATCAACTAATTAATTCAATTAGTGGTCTGATAATCAACTTATATCAATTTATATCAAATATCAATTACTTGAGTATAAAATCAATTTTTTACCTTGTGGCCAGAGTATTTTAGGGGCCCTCGCTGTTCGAGCAGACGGCCCACCTGATGTTAAGTGGTTACTGCCGCCCATAAACAACAAAACTACGACTCAGATCTTCCCTACTAAAGTGTGAGAACAAGGATGTTACACCTCAATAGCCTGTAATTTCACAGCCACCCACATCCTTTCACTGGAACATTGCAACGCGAGTGCACAACTGCTGGTTGGTTCTATGGTTATTATTCTCTGATTACTCTGTCTGTTTATAAGTCGTAAGCGTGTTAGGCTTTTTGTTTAAGCAATTACTTTTTATTTTATTTTAGCGTCTACTAGTATATCACTAGTATATTATAGTATTATTAAATTGCTTTTATATAAATACGATTATTCAAGACATGAAATACAAAGTTTATATTATGAGTAATTAATTCGCATGAAATTTTAGATTTACGTGAAATTTAGATTTTCAGATCAGGATAGGTACTTGTAACAAAGTCAAAGTATGGGTTTAATTTAGATTTTGTTGCGTTTCTTATTTTCCTCTAAATTCAACCGATTTATTCTTTGTTTGGTATCCGAAGATAGGTAATACTGACACATTTTCAACGAGATTTAAAAGTTAGTAGTTATAATGATGTATGTAAAAATAATTGTGAACTTTTTGCGTTGTTGGGTAATAACCCTAAAAGATTTCTCTTGATGATGACAAGACCGTTTTCATCCCAATTCGACCTTTTTAATGTATGGATAGTCCAGTATGCATACCTATGGAACAAAACAAATAAGATAAATAGCAACACGTATAGTTCTGAATGATACTCCAGGGTGTGTTACCAGAGAATTATTGTAACAGTTTTATCAACACTTTAAAATAGCAACAATTAGTTGAGGAACGGGATCCACGTCGACGTAAATGCTTCTATTTCTATATACTTGAGATGCCACATAATCCAAACAGAATCCAGTGGGCCTCAGTACTCACAAATTGAAGAAAAGTCTGTTGTCGCTGATACGAATAAACTTATGGATTAGCTAGTTTAGCCGAAGGATTGCTCAATTTTGTTTAACTAATTTAGGTACTGAACTATCAGTGCAATGCACTCTATGAGTGCCAGACACTTCTCCAAGAAACTGTTAATAACCCGCCAGAACGGTAGAACGGATCTGAATGAAATTTGACACAGAGATAAATTATAGTGTTTTATATGCTAGATAAAGCGCAATAACAATGCATCACACCTTCGTGTGTGGCATGAGTATGTATGAGAGTTTTTTTTAACATTTCATGTTTTAAGTTTTAAATTGATTTCATTGTATAATCCAATCAATAAAGGTTTTTCTAAAAACTTCTTTAAATTTGGATCAAACTGCGGGACAATTTTAATTTTAAACGGACCGTCAGTCTATTAATTAAAGTAGCTAATGACTTTCATAGAAAAATATAATAAAACACTAAATGATAGAAAATAGGAAAAAAACAATGGGCACATTATGAATCTCATCTCAATCAAATCTCATTGTGGTAAAGACGTCCTGAGTGGATCATCACCCGTGCATGTTTACCCTCAAACATGAAAATTTGTCCCAGGGACACACATTTAGGCTGAAGAAATCTTGACTACATTGACTTTGCACACTGCATAAATCTAAAAACCACAATACAGGCCAAGCCTTTTCCTCGGCCAGAGAGCCTATTTTTTCCGTTTATCTGTACATTTATTTTGATTCATCGATTTCTTATTATTGATATTCAGTGATCTGTTACGATGGTCGTAACAAGTCAAGTAAACTCATTAACTATTATCAAGCCAATGCAAACAAAACTGAATTAATCATCTCTTATTTAATAGGCATAAAAAGCGATGCATAATCAAGTAGGTCAATCAAAATTTAAACGACTGACTTGAAATTCCGGTTAATCGCTGGTTTGGCCGGCATATATATCTTTAGCCCGTCCTTAGTCACGGGTGTGTATGTGTGTCAGAAAGACTGAAATGGAAGTGCATATAAATAGTAGTCTTCACAACAACGCAATGTTGCGCACTGGGCCAAATTCCACACCTTATGTAACCGAAAGCTCGTAAACAAATACGTACACGTTAGCTAGGGCTGTCTGTCATCAATGAATTCCACATTCGTAACCTGCATTGCATTGAAATATAAAATGTGTAGCGGCTAGTAGAGCAGTATGTAAGCGAAATTCTTTCTGCATCGACTCCATATAAATAGATATGTGTATGATAATGAATTTGTGTTAGGAATCCATCTGTACTGTATTTGTGTGAAAACAGCGAATATATGAATGTTTATTAACATTAATATATATAAGTTATTTATACTTATATCCAAAACATACACAATATTAAGGAATAACTTAAATATATTTTATTACAACATGCCTCTGCGGCCGCAAAAGAGTCAGTCCATCACTCTTCCTCAGCACTTCACTGAAATTATGTTAGATTTGAATTTCAGACTACAATTTTACCATATTATTTTATTCTAATTGAGGTGAGTGAGACCGTACTATATCATTAATACAATACGTTGTGCTAAAGGTTAAACATTAACAGTCACGGTTGTGATTCGGCTTCCCCTAGCGTGCCCTTTGGTGCTAAGAAACAATAAGCCTTACGTTTTCAGTTCTCCAGTTCATAACATAACATCCAGTTTAATGCATAGCTATTTACGCGACTAAGTTCTTAGGTTTTACTGGGGGCAGACGGCAAAACCCTGAAATTGTATCTTAATCGTCAAACTCAAACGAGCTTATAGACCTTCAGGCCCGGTTTCCGATTTCATGGGAGCCTGGACCTTACAATCCCATTATTGACTGAACATGAATTTGTCTAATAATCATTAGAATTTTACAGAACGACTATTTAAGTAGTTATAAAAATGAAATGCTGTTTGATGATTAAGCCTATTGGCTATTTTTTGTTTTAATACGGTCGTTCAAATTATTTTATTATTGAAAGAAAATTTGCAAAAATTGTTGAATATTTTAAATATTGAGAAAAATTAACGTATTTTTATCTGCTGTGTGCGCAAAAGTAATTTGACAACTGATTGTCAAATTTTGGCAGGACAGCGTCTGTCGGGTAAGCTAATAAAAATCAAGTGCCGTGCGTTAGTCTCGGCAAAATCTCGATAAGCTCGACAGATTTCGCTGATTTCTATTTAATAGTGTTCGTAATTGTCAGGATAGGTTTTTTTTTAAACAAAAAGAGCTTGATCGATTTGGTTATTGTCAGAACAAGGTTTGTTTAAAACAATTTTATTGGAAAATTTACGGGATACGTCTGAAATGGCAGAAACACTGTTCCTTGTGCTTATAAACATAGTATGAAGTTTCTTACACAAAATGGTAATGAAGTTCATTAGCATATTCACCACAGTTGATGTTTGGTTTTATTGAAGTAATTCATGTTTTTTTATGTACAGATATATTCACTCCTTCCAACTATTAATATTTGAAAGCTTTTGATTCCAGTTAAGTACACAATGTCATTAGCTCGAGGTGGATTTCAGGCACCTGCTCTATCCTGCTCTATAGTACTAAAGCAGGACTCAATAACACCACTTTGTCGATTACTAAATAACGCCATCAGCCTGCCCACACATTTCTCATAAAATGTCACCTGCTAGCACAGGTATTAAAAAGGCCATTGGTGTCCATAATTTAAAAAATATACACGAATTTATTAGTTTATTCGGTGGCGAAAAATGCTCAAAGGTGCGATGGGAATTTTATGTTATGTACGACAGGTGTGTCGTCATGCGTATGACACCGAATAACCAGAATAAAGGAGATAGCACACTTAATACAATCCGTATATTTCGAACTGATACAAGCTGCAGTGGGCAGTTTACCAAACATCGTATCTTCACGAGTCGCTTACCTCCCGCTGAGTGAAGCAGCATGATTTCAAATACTCAATCATAAGATGTCGATTAATTAGCAAGCGTGTCGAGAACCCGGGACCACAGACCGAGACGCTTCGAATGAAATCATTGATCATCATTACAGCTACCGCCAAAATACACACACAGGTAATAGACGTATTTTGATGATTAATCTTTGTAAATATGGATTTGACTAACGTCTCTCACTATTATAAAACTGGCAGAGAACTGAAAGGGCAGTCTAGACTGTTGCAATGCAATCCTATGATTAATTCCTTTCAATTTGTTACAGCGAAAGCTATACAGTTGTCTTCATGAATCAACGTTTTTCATTTATATATATCGAATTTGTGCGATAATTGTGTGAAACACACATTATTGGTTTGGCAATGGGTATATTTAAATATACGAATTTCAGAGTTGCCTCGCTCATGATGTTATTTGAAATAGCGCCGACGACATTCAGTTATTACCAGTTAACATGCTTTACCAATTAGACGTTGTGAGTTTTTTTTGTGATAAAGTTTTACGTTCCGCGTTTTTGCAGACTAGGGCTGTTACGTTACGCGAATGGCGGCGCCCACACTGGCGCAGCATTTCGCCCGCCCGAGCCCGGGCGCACACATACCATTAGAAACTTTCTTCAGCTATAAATCAGATTGATTCCCTTAACTCAATTGATCTCGATACGTAACGTAACTACCGATATAAACACTCGAAGCATTTATTCGATTGACGTTACATTGCAGAACCTCGTATTGGGCACATTCATTCATATTTGTTAGGGATTTAATTAGACGATTGTCAAACAAAAAGTTGGCAATAGGCTAATAAAATTTCCACCAAATATAAATAACTAGCTGCGCCCCGCGGTTTCACCCGCATAGTTCCCGTTCCCGTGGGAATATGGGGATAAATTTATTTTGTTTTTTTCTTAAATTTTCCTATGTCTTAATCATTCTGCTATTCGGGACGGAGACAAATACGACAAATCAATAACCATGGAAATCGGTCCAACCGTTCTAGAGTTATAAGTGTTCGAACAAACCAGACTTTGTTTTATATATTAAGATTATCGTTGTTGTGGTATGTGTATGCACAGTTGTTTCTGGGTTGACGTTTACTTGTTCATCACGTCACAAATAGGCTGTGACTACATTTCCCTAAAATAAATTTCATGAATTTCCATCCAAGAAATGTGTCTATTTATGCACCAAGCGTCGGCGTTCACTGGTGTTGTAGGTGGCTGTGGGTCGCGCATGCCGACGGAATTTTGTTTGGAGGAGTCGCAAACAAACTCGTAATTACTACCGAGAAGTGTAACTCGCTCACAATGTGTTGTTAAACTGGCATCCATCTTTGAGGAAAGCGTAAATTTTAATTGCATTGTTCGCCGTCTTTTACTCCTATTTCGCTGGTAACAGTCTTGCTTGTCTTGCTCTACTGGGTTTCACTTCCAAAATTTATGCGCGCAGATTATTACTTTAACTTGCATTTGAGGTACTTGGCCTTAGGTTCAAAATTAGCTATCAGGATAATTATGAAATCAAGTCTAATATGTTTTTCTTCGAGATTAATGATGTTTTCTTATGCGCTCGAACTTTTATAGGATCTGTTTGTGGAGCGATCCCGTTGATGTTGTTTTGTTGGATAATATAATGTAACGCTTCTCAGAGACAGTGCCTATTTAACAGTTTATGGGTGGCAGTTAAATATACCCGTCTCGATTTGTCGTCACAAATAGAATTTTGGCACTGACTGTCTGTGGTTGTGTAATTCACGTATAAACCACTTGTTAAATTCGTGCTATCTACTTGCATCGTATCTGAGAAGTAACCAATAACGAAGTGTAATTTATTGACATTAGTACATTACATTATCGATTGGCCATTCCTGAATAGAGTGCCAGCCAACCAATTTTTTGTGTCTCTGGCTTTAATGATTCATCGTATGTTGTTCTGTTGATTAAATTAGAGAATTAACAACGAAAATTTGTAAATTGTTTCCAAAAGTTAATTTTTCTATTTCTGTTCCAAGTATGGCACGTATTTTCACCACACGCGTTTCATTTTTGACTTTCTTTGAAGCAAAAACCACTGGCCTAAATTGATGATTTCCATCACCACCTCAGTGTTTTTTTCAATAGCATATGTATTGACATAGTGGGTGGGTAATTAGCGGGCTCGTCCTCGTTCTAAATCACACCTTGACCTCGTTGTCGCTTTACGACCACTATCCAGCTATACGCTTTTCACTTTCCACGTATCTCGTAAAATCAAAAGGCTTGTTAATCTTTGAAAATAATTCATTTTCTGAGACTAAATGCACTGGTAAGTGCAGACTTGATGATTTTTTTTATATTAAGACGTCGGCGCTTCATGCTCCTAATAAAAAATAAACATCCAACTAGGTCCAAAAACTAACGAAGATATCGCGTAGCAAACATACGAAAAAACTTCGAGAAGACTGACTATTTAAAAAAAAACTTCTTGAAGTCTCGTTGTTTACTTTTTTCAACTAGGCAAGTAATTAAACGTCATGAGTGTTTTTTTACAATATATTAGAATGTAACGCCTTCATTTACTGCAAATGATGAAAATGGAAAGAATAATAAGTGCCGTTTGATCTATCGTGCGTGTTATTAAACCTGTTGTTCTCGAACGTAATCAACATTCGGATATTGAATACGCGTCCTGCTCGGGCGTGGTGCACTGCTAAATGCATCACTACATAGTATAAAACAAAGTCGCTTTCTCTGTCCCTATATCCCTATGTATGCTTAAATCTTTAAAACTACGCAACGGATTTTGATGCGGTTTTTTTTAATAGATAGAGTGATTCAAGAGGAAGGTTTATATGTATAATACACTAGCAAGTCACCCCGGCTTCGCGCGGGTAGTCTTTGATACGTCACTGATACTTTACTAACCGTGCGAAGCCGGGGCGGGTCGCTAGTTATCAATATTAACATGAACTGTAACTCGAGGCGGCGTCGGCATCGCTGTCGTTGGCTCGCCAACTGTTACTGTAATGATTAACAAGGATGTCACGGTGTCATCAAGCAGTATTAAGACCCTGACTACTAAAATTTGCTTCATACTAGCATTTGTCACATTTATTGATTCGTACGCTTTGTCGCATTTTAATATACTAAATAAAATTCCAATATAAGATAGTCGTGTGCTAAGCAAGTAATTTTTATTAGCTTAATTCTTGATTGATGAGCGTAATTTTTGACAAGACATAAAGTATAAACGTATCTTGTGACAAGGCTCCTGAAGATGCCTGGCGGAGAGGCGATCGATTCTATTGTTAAGTATTTCACACACGTGTCGATTCTATTGTTAAGTATTTCAGCTTTTTGTTCGTGCCCTACAATCTCGTTCTTATTATATTACAGGTTACAAAGTTTCATCCAAATGTTTAGTTTTCAAAATATGTTGTCTGGTCTATATATTGGCTAAACTGGTACTTAACCATCCGGGTTCCACATATTTAAGGATATTTATTGAAGACAATCCCGTTATCGGCCACATAAAGCTACCAAACATGACCTACACACAAAAGATCTACAAGCTAATTAAAATAACTAAAGGATTCGTCCTATTGAAAGGGTCCTATTTTTTTTTTAAATGAAGATATCACATACACCAATTTGAATAGGTGGTAAGCATTTACATGGCTGTTGGATTATTAGGGTATGACTTATTTGACTTTTAAAGCGTTGATAAACTGATTACTTGTTATGTCTACGTTCCCGCGATAATGTAACCCATAGAGTAAAAAGTCGCCCATTAGAGCTTTGAAAATATAGAGGAAAACATAATTACACAAATATAAAAACTACTTTAGTTTTTAAAATATAACCCTGTATAGTCAATGGATAAACATCAGAAAAACCCGTATAAAACAGCAACCGTAAACTACTCGAATAGTGGATAGTTAGTACTTAGGATGCCGAACAAAATTAAAACATATTACTATTATCTATGGACAGCATCTTGGAGCAGAGTCAATTTAATGCCGGCTGGCTACTTTCAGTTTCATTTATTTCTATCAGCGGGTTTAAGGTCGTCTGCTATTATTTCGAGACTTCCTTAATATTATCATTGATTATTGATATCAACACAATTATTATGTGAGCATATCAACAACAATCTTAAGTAAACAATATTAAATTTCTCAGGTAGGGAGTACCTACGTCTTATTGCAGTTCATATGGGCGTTAGGTGCTTTATCAGGTGAACTAGGTCAGCTGGTTCCGTCACTTAATCATTTATTTGCGAATGACAAAACAAAAAAACGCGCACAGTTAAAAAAAAAACCTAATTGAGTTGTAGTTAAGCGAGATTTTCAATGTTTCTCCATAACCATAATAAAAATGAATTCAGTAAAAATTTAGAGCAATCCTTTAAAAACTGGCTGTCTGACCATAAAAGTTAGTCTTTGGATTGTATAACTAAATTGATAAAATATGTATTGCATCAGTTAAATGTTCAGCCGTAAACAAAACTGACAACGCAATATATTTTATTTTTGTTTAACGCTATCCTAAAATATTAACTATGTTAATTTACAAGAAATTCTGGAGACGTCCATTAACAACGTCTAGTGGACACATTTCGGTCGCATTTCAAAATAGTTTGTGGGAACTTCAGATGATACATTTCCCGTTCTAGATAAGGTTCGCAGGTAATATTAGTTTCTGTTCTAGTTGAGCGGCTCTTGCGTAATTTTGCTGTTAACTCTCTCCTTTAACTCGGCCCTAATTTCGTTATATTTTGTATAATTAGTAGATTTAGTAAATCGTTAAATTATTTCCGATTCAAAGAAAAAATATTGATATATTGAACAAAAAAAAATATATTATATATTAAAAGAAAATGTATATTATACAGGGTGTGGCGTTAATAATAGTCAACCCGTCACCTGTGGGTGGGGGCGTCATGATTGATCAGAAAATTAAGGTTGTGTTTAGTAAAAGTATAATAGTTTTCGAGTTTTTGAACATTTTTTGTATACTATAAAAATGATATTATATTATAATATAAATGCGAATGTTATGATATATGATTATTGTTACTCCTCAAACAAATAAGCACATAGACCTGGTTTAACTGATTTCACTTTATCCCGAAAAAGTACCTAAAGTATATTATTATATTCACATATGATAATCTATTAGGGGTTCCAAACAAATATACAATTTTTTTATAGGCGTATTTAATATGTATATTTGTCCAAGCATTTTTCCGAAACTATTAATCGGATTATGACTATTTTTGGCTTACATTTACTTCAACTTAAGTGCAACGTTCTTCAAACTTTTTTTTTTTTTTTTTTTTTTTCGTGGGGAAATGCACTCGCATACCGCCCTGCCACGGGGAGACAGAGCGGTTATGTGGGACTAGACCCACTAAAACCCCACGGTGTCCTCCTCTGCCGCTTAGTGGCGGGAACACGGGAACGTTAACACACACATCCGCGAACCCGCCACGGCTGTCCGTTTCCGGACCCCTCTCATTTTGGCACCGAGTGCCACGCCTTAGTTAGCGACACGCCAGAACACATAGCGTGTCGCAACCACCTCGGGGACCTGGCCAGCGAAAGGGCGTTAGATGACCCCGTATCTAAACGCCCTAGGTCCCCATGCGACGGGTCAGATATGTGGCCCCGTCGCCTGCCACTACGGCCGCAGAGGATAGGGAGAGTGGCGCATCTCAATACCAACACTCCTCTTCCCCTGCGGCCCCACCGCGTCCGCCATCTAGCGGTGGCGACCCCGCCGTGGCCGCGGAAGATAGGGAGAGCGGCGCACCGCTATACCGGCACTCCTCTCCCGCCGCGGCCCCTAACCCTCAGCTGCGGTGCCGCCCATACGACACCGCAGCCCGCCTCAGTTGCGGTGCCCCCCATAAGGCACCGCCACCTACTGTGGCCGCTCCTAGTCGGCTTGGAGGCAAAGCCTAAAGGAGCAGCCCCTCCCGGGTTCCTTTTGGCTTCACCGTGGGCAGCCCAACCACGGTTACTAAGCCCCCCCGCCCCGACAAGGCGGGAACCCGCGGGGGGAACGTTCCTCATTAATATAAGGATTAATAAATGGTGATACGAATGTCTTTATCTTTCTATTCCACCCGTTTTGACTGACTAATTTGTAAAGAAACCTTTTCTCGCAAACTTTTTTGTGGCTAATCATGAGTATTTTAACTTTTAATGTATGTAACATCAGGCGGGCCTCTAGCTCGTCCTTTCACTTCAGTTACATAAAAAAAACTGGCGAAGGAAAAATTAATAGGAAAGCAAATTATGCAATTTCATGTATTTTAATGACGTATTTTTAACAGTTACTTTGATTAAAGTTTTCCAGCTATTTTGATAGAATTTCTATGGTGGACCTGAAACCATAATATATTTTCCGAATCTGTTCAGTGACGGAGTTCTCAGATAAAAATAAATTACCGAATTAATAACATCCTCCTTTGGAAGTCTGTTGAAAACTTTAATTTATGTATTATTATAGCTTCTACTTCACATAGTCCTGTGATTAGTTCTGTAACAAACACTTAATTAAATGAATTGTGCTATGTTTGTGAAAGATATACCTATTTAGGTCATAAGTTCTGTCCATATTCGATTTATATAAATCAATTGCTAGCTAGTTTAATGTTTAGCAAGCAAACAATTTTTTTATGTAAATCTTCGTTAAACTTGTTTTTGTGGGAGTTTAATATAAATTTTGAATTGAACCAAAAATGTTTGAAATGATTTTTAACAAGAAATTTGCTCACCCATTTTTGATAAAAAAGAAATTGTGTTTTTTAAATATGGAGTGGTGCGTCCACTCCACCGCTGCGGTTACGCGCTAGCCGAAACTTTTAAAGTATTTTATAATTATATCGGGGATTGGTTTATCATGTTATCAAACGATTTGTAATGATTTGAGCGTTGAAGAACGGTTTGGACGAAACCCTTCAGCTAGCAAAAAACTCTTCTTAGCTCTTACAAAATATGGCAACATTTGGAAGCCAAATTCTGTGCAGAATTAGAAAAACAGAATTTAGAGTCTCATCGCATCCGTGATCAAATCAGTGGCTGATATAGACAAGAAAGTTTTGCGACTTTCTGTATGTAAAAACGCATGCATACTCATAATACATACATAATTAAACGTATTTGTGTAATTAATTATGTCTAGTTTACTATAAAAGCCATAAATTAGGTTTAAAAATAAAAAAAAAATATATATATTTAATAAAGTGCGTTGAAGTAACAGAGCTTAATAGAGCATAGGCTATTAATGTGAGTTTTTTAATTCATTTATTTTGATTCATTTAATCAAAGTAGTTGCGTTTCAAAGTAGAAAAATTACAGCTCTCTTATCACAACAAATCCTTAAGATGTCTGTTTACAATTTTCGCTCAAATCGTATTTCAAACATAAACCTTTGACGTAATACGGAAAGTAGTTCGCAATAGCCACTAAATTTGACGTCAATGTTTTAAAATGCAAGAGAAGAAGAAATTTGTTCGCAACGTGATTCATTGCTGAATAATTCTTTTTTCAGACTTTTCCTCCAAACCCTCGTTTTGGCAAACGCTTAGAGCGGCCGTCATACTGCCGATGCTAGTGCCCATAATTCATTCAGCGAAATAATTTGCGTGAAAATAGATGCTGCGAATTGTTGCCAATCTGTACGTTGATGACAGCAAGCATGTTCGCGTTTCGACGACTTGGTGCATCCTAATCAACAGGCCAGTACATAAATATACATACAACCTAGGCGTTGGTCACTCTTGAGTTGAACGTGAATTAAATAGCTAATTTGTTACAATAAGACGCTCAATTTAAGTTTTGTTTGCGCCCCAAAAATTTTATGATACAGTGCAGCTGCAAAATATCCAGTCGATTATACACATGTTAATTTCGTGCAAATGACTCAGGGGCGAGTAGCAGCCAAATTACGTAATATTACACCCATTCATGGCCCATATCTGCGTTTTCGATGCAAAGTGAAAGTGTCCATCCACCCCCGGGACTCAATTCTAACGCTGATCACATAAGGAATAATTTTAATTATGTCAGAGCGCACGAAGCGGCCGGAAATGCCTGGTTTGTTTAGCTTGCAGATTTATTTCTGTCTGCGCACTGTGTCATCTGGGGGCGTCATCCTCTGCAGCCCTGTGCCGAGTTGCGCTTGGCGCTTGTCAATGCAGATTTCGCAACGTTTCGATGTGCACCCGCCGATGGGATCACAGGGCATTGTCACTAGCTAAATCCCTCTCCATCATACGTGTAACACTACATACTGTGTGGCTTAGTGTGTATTATAGAGGTATGTGCTAAAATCGGTGCGGATCTCAATTATACATTTGTACACTTGTTGCAACAAAACTTCGCGACTCATTTTTCTCCTACCGGTATCATTGTCTCTAATCCAGCCTTGTATATGATTCGACCAGGTCTTTTTTACAAGGAAATTGTATTTTGGTATAAAAATAATGATACACACCTGTCACGTACTGCCGTCCAAGATCAACATTGAATATAGCTGGACTATGAGCTACAACAATGTAATAAAACAGTTTTATGTGCGTCCTCGTGCCGCGGGCCGGCCGCCGAGAAAAAGTAGTTTTCTACTTTGGCTACCGGTGTTTTATTTGGTATATATTTTCTAATTGAGGTCGCTAAATATTTTTTAAAAGACCAGGCGTATTTGGTTTTTGTTTTGATCATTCTTAATTTTATTTGCTGTGTACCGGTGAAAAAGCCAAGTTGGGCCTAGTCATGCCCATTAGTTAGGACGGCGCGGCGGCTCTGCGTTCCTTGGTACTCCGCCAGAATGACGGATCCTTTTGGCTTGTCGATATGCTGGTAACCCGCCCCGCAGTCGGCGAAAATAATGTCACTTCAGAGACTAACGAACTTCAGACGGCTGACCTATAAAACGCGTACAGGTAAATACACAACGTGCATCGGTTACTGAATTACAATTTAAAATCGTACTCATCCCGTTAGAATATGATTTTAGCGCTAACTAAAGCAATAACATAATTTACTGATTAAAAAATCTAAATACCGACTTCAAAACTTTCATCCCTCTCGCCTTTAGTTAATCCCATCCCATCCTAATATTTAAAAAAGAAAACCAAATCGGTGAAAAAAGTTACAAGAAAGCAATATACGTAATTTCTTGTACATTTACTTGGATGTCATATTTTTCCAGTTATTATGCTTAAATTTAATCGGTTATGATTAAATTTCTATGGGACCAAGTGAGAGTATATCTTTTCAAATAAAATAAGAATTAAAAAAAAATCGAATTGATAACCTCCTCCTTTGGAAGGCGGTTGAAAAATATCGTGTTTATTTAGATGTTCTCCAGTTCCGTAACCAAATAGAAAAAAAAAACTCTTTACTTTCTCTCTGTCTTTTCGTATGTCACAGTATGTATCACATTTATAACTGAGACTATTGGCACTATACACATGATAATTGGAATCTAGGTGTGTTCTACCAAATAGGGTTACGCACTTCATATTATAACGACATACATACGAAAATAATGCAGAATTTTCCATAAAAATGGGATTTAATCTGTACTGGTGATACGAAGCCTCGTACGAGTACGAATCGCACTTGCCCGGTTTTTTTAGTTGATAAATATTCTTTGAGGTTCTTTATGCAGACATTTGAGGCGTGGGCTGTCGGTGCTGTCAAAGATGTTTACGAAGCTTTGTCTATTTGCGTACTTACCAATTTGTTGTTACTCAGCAATCTCAAATAAGCGCCGGAAAATCGCTCACACTCGAGAGAATTTTGTCGTCAGACGGCTTTTATATGATTTTAGTGCGAGTTTACTTATAGTTTCTTTTTTTTGTTAATAACTGTTTTCTCAGATATTTTTTTTAAAATGTGTTTGTTTTTGAGCAGTGCTTGCAATCTAGGAAACGGCTTTAACGATTTGGATGAAATTTTGTGCTTTGATAGGGTTTTGCTGTTTAATTTTATATTTCTATTCTGTTGTATTTCTTCTAAAAAATAATTAGGCTGATAATTTTATACAGCGCCATTTCGTAAATTTTGCTTATTTGATTGCTAATAGATGGCCCTATATGACATTATCTAATATATTCGGCTCACAACCAATAGTAACAATGTAATTATTGTGTTAATCAAATGATATATGTAATTTGTATCTAATAAATATAATTATAAGCGAAAAGGACTTTACAAAAAATAAATCGGGCCAAGCTCGGTCGCCCAGGTACTAAAATTTAATTACCTGTTTGTAATATCAAAATAACAGCTTTTTACTACATGCATACAAGGAATTTAAAAAAAAATCTGTCTGTCTGTTTGTTCCGGCTAATCTCCGAAAATGCTGGACTCTCACTGGCAGATATCTTATGTTATAAGGAGTAACTTAGATTACTTTTATTTTAGAAAAAAGTAAAATAAATCAGCTATTGCGCAAAAAAAAATGTTTACGGTACCTAAAGCTATAGCTAGTTTTGAATATATTTTCAACACAACAAAAGCGTTTATGTATATTCTTATATGAAGATTCAGCCAATAATTGTTTCCTACCACATACACTAGCTAATCTTTTACAAACTGATCAAATCGTGACTTGGCACGCGTGCGTATATTATCATGATCAGAAGATAAGATAATAATCTGCAAATAATAGTTTATACCTATATATTTTTTTGTTACCCCCGACGAATAAGAGAGGTGTTATAAGTTTCCTGTGTGAGTCTGTGACATCGTAATTGGCTTATTTTGATGCTGTTTCTAGTGTTTCAAAGTGTGTGGTCGAGATGGTATAATTTATGAAGATCTGATTCAAGTGTCTGATGTTTATCAGCACATTACATATTTTCGTTAAATGACTTTTTTTAAGCATATCCCTATGCTCCGTATTATTTTTCATTTTGGCGCTATTGGCTTTGTTATTTAAAACAAAAATATGCCTCGTAAACAATTTCGTAACGTTCATAATGTTTGTCAGAGTAATACACATTGCCAAGTTTCCCAGTGAACGGTTTTCAGCTTAGTCTTCGTTGGGTTGGTATGTTTACGTGACATTAACGAAAACATGCAACCCTTGCTGCTATATTCTAGTTCCTATTTCGGCTTCTATGAATCTTGTTTTTGTATTAATAACTGTTTATTTTATTCTTTCAGGTAATTAACCTTCACATTCCCTCATTTTGAACGCCTTAATGTTTGGCAAATCCACAATGTTTCGGTGAGTCTGGCCAGGGACACAAACATTCGGTAATTAGTTACGCCGATGGTATTAAAACAATATTTGTTTATAATACGTCTAACGACCATGAATTATTACTTTGTCTCTCTCAAGACCGTAATTGAAATATAACGTGCTAGTTCATGTGGGTACACATGTGTTTCATTGGTAGAGATTTAATACAATTACTATCCGAGATCAAAGAAACACGACGAAATAAAAATAATTCGTACGTAGACATTGTAAAAATATGCATATAAAAATATTTTGCTGAAGTTTGTCTGCCAGTTCGTGTAATGCGTATTTGAGAATTCCGGTTGTATGTATTTAGTGGGCCCTAAAATCCTACAAACAGTGAGTGATGTTAGTGTAGCAGATTTCGGAAGAAAAGTTTTTATTGCAAAATGCATCCTGCATCTGCTGCTGCCTGCTTTCCTCACAATAATTTATATTCTCGCCCGCGGATTTACATACGTGAAAATGTTTAAAGAGTGCTAGTTTAGTTCAGCTTTATTTATCTGGTCGCTAAGCGCATAAGGTACACCCACGCGTATACACAAGCCAAATTTTGCGATTTACCTACTGAATTCCTTCTCACTTTTGCGATTCAGCAAGATAACATAATTTAACCGGTTAATTAACATAGGTGTATGATTGCTAGCATGTTTTGTTTCTGGGCCATGGTCCTCTTTCCAGTTTCATTTCACTCTGACGTATACACATTTAAAACCCGCTACGATAAGAATACAACATAATGTAGAATAATTGACTGATTTGAAAATCGACTAAACCGACTTCAATATTTTCAATAATTATTCTTGGGGGTGGAATTTCTTCATGAAATTTCTGTGGGACCACATCAGAATTAAGAAAGAATCATCCAAATCTGTCCAAATTTGACAAAGAAATGGCGTAACAACACAAAAAACATGCATCCGAATTTAGAACCTCCTCCTTTTTTAATATGATAATTTCAACCGAATTATAAACAATGACGAATACATTGACAATACAATGACGAATCACGTTGGAAGTTATGAAAAAAATATATTTGTACGATCCAAGTGAGACGCTGTGTATGAGAAAGATTAATTTACTTTTTCAATCTTATTATGTCTTTATAGTAATTCCGTTTAACGAGTTTTTGGATCGTTTTGAGTCTATTAAATCAGTGTTGCACATAGCTGTTAAAACAGTTAAATTACATTCTGAGGTTGTTACTCTTTTCGGATTCCGCCGAATTTAGAACCTCCTCCTTTTTTAATATGATAATTTCAACCGAATTATAAACAACGACGAATACATTGACAATACAATGACGAATCACGTTGGAAGTTATGAAAAAAATATATTTGTACGATCCAAGTGAGACGCTGTGTATGAGAAAGATTAATTTACTTTTTCAATCTTATTATGTCTTTATAGTAATTCCGTTTAACGAGTTTTTGGATCGTTTTGAGTCTATTAAATCAGTGTTGCACATAGCTGTTAAAACAGTTAAATTACATTCTGAGGTTGTTACTCTTTTCGGATTCCGTTAATTTCACTTACAATACCTACTTCAGAAATTTACATTATTATCTTGCAGTTAACCTAAGTTTGTCATAATTGGCTTAAGGATCTATTTCCTCTCTGTCTTTCGCCCAAAAGTTTGTGATTTGGCTTATCAATGAATACAACCGGGACTGACAACTTAACATGCCCACCGAAGCAAGGAAGCTTTCGATTCATATAAAAAACATCAAACTCATAATTGTATCAATAGAGAACTTAAAACTATGAAAGCAGCTCTATCGTACAAAACAAATAAATAATAATAAATGTTCATGGACATTTCACACAGCGTCATCTAGCCCCAAATTAAACAAAGCTTGTACTAGGGAGCCATATACTGGTAGAATACTTATACATAGTACTTTTCTTTGTAACTAGCGTTTTTACATACCTCGTATATTAACACCCAGACATAGAACAATCATCTATGTTTGTTCTGGGGGGAAATCGAACCCAAGCAGACGGCTGAGTTGAATTGAAGAGAGATTTAGGGCCAGTTTTTTTAATTATTTATTTAGTTAATGAATATTACAATTTTTTAATAAAAGAAAAAAATTTGACTTTTAATTACTGAGAAGGCGACAAAGGCTGCAATTTCTCGATTAGGATTTTGGATATCCCCTATTGAATGTGCACAAACAAAGTTAGTGGGTACATCTTTGTAATAATTTTCATATTGCATGATTATAACCAAATGTCATGCGCTCTCATAACTTTGATCACAAAACTAAATATTTTTGCACGTCAATCATACTCAGTATTTATACATGTTCCTACACGCAATATAGTTAAATCATAAAAATACTTCGAATCTTCAGGTTTTATGTCAGATTTTATGTTGTTCACGACATTTTAACCGAATTTAATAACGAACTATATATCTATACTTAGACGTTTTTGTATCCGTGCGGGCGACATATTTTGCGGTGGCTTGTTTTTCGCGTCGCGCGTCTCAGAAATAGACGGTCCACTACTTTGCTAAATAATACGAAAAATCTCGGGATTGGCCGTGTACGAAATGACCATCCTCATCAATCAGCTGCTTGGAACGAGTCCAATTTTTTTTTTCACGTTTAGGTTTCGTAGTTTAGTTCAATAATTCGGCTGGCTTCATATCGGTCTCCCGCCATTGCAACAACAGTTCGCTATTGTGTTCTTCTATACGGTTACGCAATATAAATATTTTATAACGTGCCACTAGAAAAACGTTAATTGTTTCAATCTTTTTGTAGGCGATGCCAGAGTTTACACAAGAGCTATTTACGTTATTCTTCATTGCTAATCTACTTGAGAATTAGTCGCCTACAGAGAGAGATCGCAAATTAACGACCTCACTCTACGGCCACTACATCTACCCCACCTTTTTTTTTTTTTTTTTTTTTTTCGTGGAGAAATGTCTTAGCATACCGCCCTGCCACGGGGAGACAGAGCGGTTATGTGGGACTACCCACTAAAACTCCACGGTGTCCTCCTCTGCCGCTTAGTGGCGGGAACACGGGAACGTTTATACACACATCCGCGATCCCGCCGCAGCTGCCCGTTTCCGGACCCTCCTTGGGATGGCAATGCCACCATCCTCCCTCGCCACGACACGCCAGGACACGAGGCGCGTCGCAACCACCTCGGAGACCATGCCAGCGATAGGACGTCAGACTACCCCGTGTCAGACGCCCTAGGTCCCCATGCGACGGGTCAGATATGTGGCCCCGTCGCCTGCCACTACGGCCGCAGAGGATAGGGAGAGTGGCGCCTCTCAATACCAACACTCCTCTTCCCCTGCGGCCCCACCGCGTCCGCCATCAAACGGTGGCGACCCCGCCGTGGCCGCGGAAGGTAGGGAGAGCGGCGCACCGCTATACCGGCACTCCTCTCCCGCCGCGGCCCCTAACCCTCAGCTGCGGTGCCGCCCATACGACACCGCAGCCCGCCTCAGTTGCGGTGCCCCCCATAAGGCACCGCCACCTACTGTGGCCGCTCCTAGTCGGCTTGGAGGCAAAGCCTAAAGGAGCAGCCCCTCCCGGGTTCCTCTTGGCTTCACCGTGGGCAGCCCAACCACGGTTACTAAGCCCCCCCGCCCCGACAAGGCGGGAACCCGCGGGGGGGACATCTACCCCACCTAGGCATAAGGTTAAAACAAGTCAATGCAATTAATATAATTTAGTCTATATTACGAAGAAGCGAATGAGTCGAGTTTTCGACTCATTCGAGATTAAATAGGAATCATTGTCTTCAAGTATTTAGTAATTACCCCAATGAGTAAGAGTATTTTGAATATGCCGAATCTATTTCCAACGTTGTTGACGGACGCTAATGGTATTTCTGTACTTTCGTTGTGAAAATTTCTTTGAGACGGTTCGAATGAAGTGTTCACGACGACACCTTTACGCAATTCCTGTCTCGCGCCTAAACGCTTGCCAAGCGACAACGTCACCGCACTTCTACTCTACTGGCTAAAGTAAACTCCGCTTCCAGGCATTTGACATTTAAATCTATATTTGTATGAGAGGCACTAACACGCACGGCATAGCGGCGACACCGCAAATAATCGACACAGGTGACATTATTCGTACTTGCACTGACCTATTTAACATATCTGCATGTCATAATTTGCATTTTATTACGGCGGACGCCCAATTTCAGTTTATTTTGTTGACGAAAAAACTCGACAGGTACATTATATTTTACATTTGAAATAGTAAATTAGCTTTATCTTTCTATTGATACATCTCAACATGTAATATATATTACATTATATTCAATAGTGAAGTCAGATTCAGTTAGCTTAGAATTGTTCTTTGCGGTATAAGACGGGGTTAACGTGTGGTATGTGGACCTTTTCAACTAAATTTAATTTTCGGCCATACCTAACGATTGCCTTAATTAACGAAATTAGTGAAATTTAACATACTGTATTACAACAAACAATGCGCGGTTTTATTCTATGACCGACACTTCATAGGAACACGGAACTTTCCAAAGGTGGTCTCAAACTTTCCTATTTGGATAGATGCCATCATTTTAATGTATAACTGATGTGACATGGTGTTTCGACTTCTTCCTAGTGTTCTCCGAGGCGGGCCGTTGAACTTTTGCTCCTTATTTAGATTATAGAAGTGGAGACGGTGGTCGACGCAATCTCTCCGCTTGGCCCGCTCCGCCAAATGGTACCACGATCACTTCCGCAATCTGTTATAGATCTATCATTATGGTTGATCATCATCGGCCACTCGGCGAGAACTTAACGGCGAACAAATCGAAATTACGTCGACCATGAATTGTACGCTAACATTTCCGAGTTTACGCTCCAAATTATAAAGATAAGCTTTACTCATTCACCAATATTCTCGAAAAAAGAACACGAAGAAAGAGTTTCTTTAAAAAAGTTTAATCACAAAGGCCATCATTGCAAAAGTCTGAACCACAGAGTGGGCAAAGCAGTCCTCATCGTTAGTTTAGATGCAGTTCAGAAATAAACCACGGAAGCGTCCGACCGACCCGTTTGGTATTTGTTCAACGTTGACCTAAAACAGTGTTCGCTTTGCTCGTTTGTTATTCGCGTGGCCGAGTTGCCCGCCCCGTGCATTTCGCCGAGCACCAACGGTACTACTTTATTAAACAGATCTAGAGACCGGCTGCCTTATTTACAGCTCTCTCCGAACCGATCCTTGGGCTGATGAAAGAAGTATCGAATGTGTTGAGTGCTCCGATAAATATAGATCCTGAAAAATGTCTATGGAATCCGTATACCTAAACTCGACGCTATAAACAATTTTTTGCATGTGCGGACTGATTTCCATCAGTTGTGGTGTTTTCTCGTCACCCGGCACAATGCCAGGGCGTGCAGAGCCGTATCGCACGTGGAACATGACGGATGAATGGGGCTCGTCACGTGTGAACAGAAACATCATCCATTCAAATGTCAACATTTTATGCCCTGTTTTAGAGCGTTGACATCAATTTAATAATTAAACCGAACGATAGATGTGACGTAGACCAAAATTACCATAATACAGTTTTCACTGACGTTGGGGTTTCATTAAAGCTTTGACAAAAATAAAACTGGCAACGCGGACTCGCAGTTAGAGGTTACGCCATAACAAATTTTATAAAATATATTACTCCCGAGCTCTATTTAATATTAGTGAATATTGAAAAGTAAGACTAAGTTTGACTGTAATAATCATTAAAGATCATGAAAAGAATTAAGAGCTTTGGAAACAGCTCCAAATTCCATACACCAGCTATAATATAAAAACGCTTTGAAATTGGACTTGTCTTTGGATCCCTTATTAAGCAATGCTTCCTCAGAAGAATTACCAACCGCCAGCTTGAAAGGCCCGGGATTTGAAAAGACATCGCTGCCATGTCCATCGTACGCACGCGGGACGTGAGCGCGGACTGAAGTGACAGTTGCACTATAACATTACGAGTAACAGTAAACACAAAGTACGACTCCTAAATCAAATCATAGCTCTTCAGGCGGACAGCGAAGTCCCATAAACTGGTGTAAATGTTTGTTTATCCGTGAAAACAGGATTGTGGATTATTGACAAGCAATGATTCAAGTTTTCAAACGACCATTTACTCATCCATTTAATGGTACTTATTGCTTTTCAAAATGGCATTCCTACTTGAAGACTCGGCCATGATAAATGATGATATCGTTTTTATGATACAGTTTCAAGGTATGAGAGAAATGCTCTAAATCCAAAAGTAATTTCGAAAGTGTAGCTGAGCTAAGGGGTTTTGGAGTACCATACAAAATAAAAAATTGTTTATTTACCAAAAACATAGCTTACACATAAGACATGATTACTAGTGGTTCCCGCATTAGACGCGAAGTCTGTGTCGCGGGAGGCCGAATACCTATTAGGATTACTAAATAGAAATAAACTATAACAGGGCAAGACAAACATTGAAATAACTGTTTTCCAACTTAACAAGCTATTGATAGCAATAATAACAAAAAAAAAAAAAGAATAAGAAATGGGAAATATCTGTAGCGGTAAGACCGAGCATTTTGTCATTGTACCGATAATAATTATTGTTCCAAGTTGTGTTTGTGTGTGTGTGTGTGTGTATGTGTCTTTGTGAGTATATATGTATGTATGGGTGTGTGGTTTAGAGGAGGGAGGGGGGGAAGCTCTTTAGTTATACCTGAATTACTAGAAGCTTTTCAGTCTCGTCGTAATATAAATATATACCATAAATATGTACATTAAAAAATTGGCCGTCACGTCTAGCAGATAAGAATGATCAAAGATAGCTTAGAAAGGACATGGCGGCTTAAGAGATTATCATGCCGTTTGCCGTCACGGCACACTGGTGAGGTTTTACTGTCAGGGCACACCAACAGATGTTTTAAATCAATAGGACAAAAGGTCTGCATATCCTGCTTGAAATATAATTTCAATTAATTTTATGTAGCTGACATAGGAAAATTATATCTGTTCTGAGCTTAAAACGAATGCTATTTTTCTAAACGTCAAATTCAACAAATACATAACGCACCCAAGCGGCGGTCCTTCCTCTGATTAATTTAGTTGATTTGCTAAAATGAAGCGAGGGATTAAAACAAATTGCTAATAATTTGGCACTTTCTTTCACACCGGTCATATTGTGGACCAATAGCTGCCAAGGAAAGTTATTTCCTGCTGTCTCCATGAGACATTTTAACAAGTGTTTCAGTTAATTGTCTATCTAGTGAGAGCTGTGCTCCGTTGCCAATAACTATTAATCCAGATTAATAATCAGTCGACGCATTTGTCTAGCTCTGGTCGTATAACAACCGGCGTACGCGCACCGTCAAGGTTACTTTGTACAGTTGTTATGATTTTGATCTGCTCTAAAAAAATTATAAAGAACAAGTAAATCTTAGGATCCATAGCCAAATGTCAAAAACCGAACCCTTATAGTGTCGTCCTATTTAGTAATTAATTCTGTGAAGTATTATATAATCGTGTAGAGTTTCAGTGCACATCGAGGTATCATTGGATTGGGGAATGTAAAATAATTAAATATATACTATAAAAAACTTATTTAATAATGGCTTATTTAATTTAATGAAAAAAAAATACAATTGATGGTACGGAGCGAGTAAGTCGCAAATGCCCGCTTTTATTTTTATCAACAAACATTTGCCAATCTGGCTTCTGACTATTTAAATTAATATTTCGCAGCACGCGTAGGGATTCCAAACAAATATACAACATGTGTGCGTATTGTCCACGAATTTGTCCAAAACTAAAAATCGGGTTGTGACCATTCATATTAACTTACTTAGTGCGAGTTTCATCAAAATTGATTCAGCAGTTTCCAAGATGTTGAGAACGTGTATATTCGCTAAATTAATTGAAATCACTCTGATTCATTGATTTTTTATAGATAACCCTAACAATTTTGTTTATTGAAATTAAACAATTTTTTTTGGGATATATTGGGTGTGTGAATATGACTCCGCCCTTTCTCAACAGATGTCGTTTTTAGTATTGTTTACGTGTACTAATAAATGACCATACTTGTATTCGATAGTACTGAATGTCAGCTATCTAACGCATTTTATGATATTTGGTTGAAGTGTAAGCAACAATTGTTTTCACCTTTTCGAAAATGTCGGTTTTTATTCAAAATAAACGTCATTTGCGGGAAGTGTTATTACATTATTTTATTGCGAAGAAAACTGCAGCGGAAACTTATCGTTTGCTTGTGGAGATTTATGGTGAGCATGCTCCGTCTAATACAACTTGCAAGGAATGGTTTCGACGATTTCAAAATAACGATTTTAGTACTGAGGATAAAGAACATGGAAAACCACCAAAAAAATTTGAAGATGCTGAATTGGAAGCATTATTGGCGGAAGATTCTTGCCAAACTCAATCAGAATTAGCTGCAGCATTAAATGTTGATCGTTCAACTGTTGCAAAGCGTTTACAAATGATGGGAATGATTCAAAAAGCCGGTGACTGGGTTCCACATGATTTAAAAGAAAGAGACATGGAACGTCGGAAAACCATTTGTGAAATGCTGCTTCAAAGACAGCAAAGAAAAGGATTTTTGCATCGGATAGTCACAGGAGACGAAAAATGGATACACTACGAAAATCCTAAACGCAAAAAAGCTTGGGTGAAACCAGGCGAACCAGGCCCATCACAGCCAAAAATAAATATTCACTGTGCCAAGGTCATGCTCTGTATTTGGTGGGATCAGAAAGGTATTGTATATTATGAGTTGCTCAAACCCTCTGAAACTATTAATGGAGAAGTTTACCGACGACAACTAATGCGTTTGAAGCGAGCCATAGAAGAAAAACGACCAGAATGGGTGAATAGACATAACAAATTAGTTCTTCAGCATGACAATGCCAAACCGCATACCGCAGAAGTCGTAAAAAGATATTTAGAGGGACAGGACTGGGAAGTGTTACCCCACCCGCCATATTCACCAGACATAGCTCCTTCGGATTACCACCTATTCCGGACGATGCAGACAGACCTTACTGGAGAAAAGTTTACTTCATGTGAAAGTATCAAAATTTGGATTGACAACTGGATAAGCTCAAAAGACCAGGACTTCTTCCAGCAAGGAATACGAAAACTACCTGAACGATGGGCGAAGGTTGTAGCTGCAGATGGAGCATACTTTCAATAATTTTTTTTTTAATTTTGTAAGCGAACAAATGTGTTTTATTTTGACAAAAAGGGGCGGAGTCATATTCACACACCTATTACAATACATAATACTATTTTGCCATTGCAATCCATCTGTTTGTTCTTTCAGATAACTATTTATTAAAACATAAACATTAATTTAATAAAGTAATATGAAATATTATTTTGAAGTACCCAGGTGGGACTAATAAAATAACCTACATTTCTGAACAAAAAATAATTTAACGGGCGCTCTTGACAGAATCAAAATGAATTCTTTTATTCATGTGTTGAGATTTGCGTCAGTGACCATACTTACATCTAATTCTAGCTAGTTGGAAGATATTTAGTTAGTTGGAATAAAAACGACATACCAGCATTATGCTGCTATATCGTTTTTATTTCATTAACGAGCACAATTTAAATATCCAAATAACAAAACACTCAAAGATATACAAATATGAATCTATATTAATTGGATCGTTTATTTTCAAATAAAACACATGATTAGTTCGGGATATAACGATCCAAGTTATAAATAATATGAAAGAAGTTGATAATGTGGTGTGCGTGAAGAAATGTTTATATCCACTGAACATCGAAATGTCGCCGATAATGCTTGTTGCGTAATCCTATATTTTTTGAGTGGTCTGGCTTATTTTAAGATTTGTTTTTACGCGAATTTATATACTTGGCATTCCGTATAAAATTGCTTAAAATTTTACGGTTTTATAGCTCAATTACATGTCACCTTAAAATATTGTCTGTTAGTGCATGCATTTTCAGCAATAAGTAAGCAGTGGATCTCATTTTTTCTGATAGCCAATCTTCCGTTGTCAAAATTATTCGTAATCATCCTCAGTGGCTTAAGTGATACGAGAATGAGATGTAATGGGCACCTGTGGTCAAATAGGAGCCGGACTGCGTGTTATATTTTGTAATGGTACTTGGTAGGTAGGTTTGGAGATGGTACTGAATGTTTTATCTACTTGATAATGTTCATGATAGTTCATTTTACATTTTAGGAGAACACAGAAATGCGGATACATACTTTTCAAAATGATCAGGATATACTGAAAATCTTGTGGTATTCTCAATAATTATCCATTGTTTATTGTTTCATATCGAACTCATTGTAGTTATTGCATAAATGTATGGCATTCGAATAGATATTCGGACGTTTCCTTCATACAATGTATTCGTTAGGCAACTATAGATTAACAATGTACAATACACTTATAGGTACTTAGTTACAGATGGTGGTACATTCGGTGTGTTTTTACAGCTGCATTTCGGCATAGTCCCAGACTCGTTGTAGCTCTAACTGTGCTCGGACGATAAACAGACGGCTGTTGCCGACCCGCTGAAAACATCCTTTTACGTCATCGGCCCGCTATGGTTTCTGCCTTGAAATGTTCTCTATACATTCCTATGTCCGTCTTTGTTTGGTAAAACATTTTATTTCTTCACCTGCCTGTGTTTAGATAACCTTCGCTCTCGATTTTGATTTTATTTTGACGAAGTTCCTGTTCGAAGCTTCGTCATCTTACAATTTATAAAAGTAAGCATATTAAAGAAATGTAAGATATTTTATTAACCCCGACTAAATAGAATGTCCTTGTTAAGATGATCTAAAAGGAGGTATTCTTTTCGGATATGTACTAAATATAACCCCCTTTTCAGATCATCCTATAGGTAGTGTTTTCAAGGAATAACTAGGGATGACCATTATTTCTTTTTTAAATTACTTTTGTATATTTTCTATGCTAGAGTATAGTCTTTATGAACACTTCAGTATCTTTCCAACGAGAGACACGATTTGAATTTAAATTACTAGTTAGTATGCCTTACTATTGTGTTGTCATATTATATAATATCGCACACTCGAATATCTCACCAATTAATTTATACATAGTTTAGATCAGCAAAAATTCAAATTTGCCATGAGTAATAAGTCGGGAAGTACTCGTACCTAGTATTAAATCCGGTTTAAAAAGTAGCATAGTAATAATAATAATAATAATAAACTGTTTATTTTATAAATAATGTATTATTTTGTAGTGAAAAATGTATACAAATGAGAAATAAAATAAATAATGAGAAATAATAATAATGTAACCCTTAAATCTTATCCACCGACATCACCTATGACCTCCATGACGCCATCTTTGTTCTTCCGGGTCTTGATGATATTAATGTTATGAAATTTTAAATAATAATTTGTTATTTTCGGAATATAGACCGTTTGAAACTCCTACACAAACAAGAGTATAATTAATTCTTCGGCAGCTGAATATTACTAAGGAATATTGTTAAAATATTGCACGAGACATCGGTGTTTAGCTGTTCTTGCGCATATACTCATATATTTTACGTCTTGTATAAAGATTAAAAGAATCCTCCAACTATTCATCACTATATCCATAATAGAACAGTCTGTCAGTCAACAAGTGGTCGAATAAACTTCATTCACCGTCTTACGAAAATCAATTGGAATCCGAATTTAGCCTGTAAAGCTCGTTGAGCCAAACTCGCGTTGTGTAAGTGGCAAGGCGATTCGCTCTATTACTACCTAGTTCGGTTTATGCATTCAGAGTATGGAATTTGGATGTAAATAACTCTTAAGCGTTTCTAGTATCCGAGATTTCACAAGTATAAATATTATTGAAAAGATTATAAAAATTCCTTCTTTATGAACGTGTAAGTTCTCTGATAAATTTTATTTGGTAAAGCAAAGATTGATATTATTACACGAAATGTCCACTACGTAGCGTTCGTGGTTTCACATAACCAATACACCGAAATGTTGATTTTTAACTGAAATGCGTTCCGTTTTGCCTATCGATCCTAACAATGAGTCATACAGTTGATCCATTGCTACGTTTGTTCTTCTAAAGAGATAACCTTCGTATGAGTAAAAGGTTCGTAAACACAACAAGATTCAAAGAATAATCTTTATCTTCCCAATTCAAACACACGCCGTACCTAATCTAAGTGCCTAGCACTTAGTTAATATAACTAATGCACGGAAGCTCATTTTAAGGCCAAACGACACCTGCCATTTTATAACATTTTCATTAGTTATTTGCAGTCAAACCGAAAAGAAAGTGCTGTTTCTGGATTTTTAAGTATCTTAGTTTCAGCAAATACCATAATCCACGTTCATTTAAGTAGTTTTTTAGATTTTTTTAGTACATACAGGTAATTTTGATATTATTATCATGCAACGGATATAACATTATGGGATGCAAATTATCAACGCAAATTCCATAATATTGCCAACATACGTCTGCCTCGAGGAGATGACGAATTCAATTTAGTACTTGAGGTATTTTTCAACGGTAACTTTACGGTTTAAAAAGTTCGACATCAGCGTAAACACGAAAAGGGCGTGCAACGTAAGCGAGCACCGCGATGGGCGACAGAACGGGGTCACTCGCTACACTACTTTGTCGCCGCCTGCTCGGATGATGCGTCCCACAAATCATATTTAGCTTAGCACTATGGAGAATTGTGACTATTGCTGTTTGTCTTGGAATAGACGCGTTAATGAAAGCGGGCATCTGATACATGGCACGTCTGCCTGAGAGTGACCTGGATTTTAGAGCGAAACAGATTTGCCACGTTAATTGTCACCTGTTTTTTCTCTGAAGCGGAGATCAAAAACTATCTCGAGTAAATGCTTAGTCGTTTCGAAGAATTTAATGACTTTAATTATTACTCTGTTGTTTGACAATATTTCCATCACGGCCGTCAAACAAATCATCAATTTTATTTAGCCTCCGTTGCGTTCATAAACGAAATAAAAAGACCTATCTGCACTGTTTGCGGTTACAGCTGTTTTTTTTTACGTTTTAGTTTGTGCGATCGTAAAACTGTGACCCGGAGAACATAATCATAGTGCGCTGCCTAATGGAATCTAATTAAAAGCAGTACATTAAAGCGAACGTCGTCATCCAGTTGATAAACAAAGCTCCGTGGGTGGAGACAGGTGATCTCGCCCACGCCTGGTCCAGGGCCGTGTGCACGCCTGACGTCACCCCAAAAGCCTCCTATGACGCGGACCCTTGCGGAACCAGTCCCAGTGTATAATCTTTACCGGTTGTGGTTTCCACTTCCTGTTCCTGTATCGGGTTGTTTTTTTATTTAAAAAAGTAGTCTGATTATCTTCAAATGAATTATTTCTATTCAAATTAACAAACACTCAACAGTCTAGTCACGACATTAGGCGCCTGCACATCTGCGCTAACATCGTGATTGACGCGTTTCGCTACGCTCCGCGCATCATGCTTGGGATCAAGTTAATGCGTTTAGTTTTATTTGATTTTGTCGTAAAATAGTTCCACTTAAATTGCGTTCCCTGACAGACTTCAAAGAAAAACCCTGACCTATATAATATGAAAGAAAAACTATGTTAAATCATATGAAATAATTCGACCTCGCCAAAGTAAGGAGAAAGCTTATTTGAAAATATGAAATTCATAAATTACTTTAGATATTTTTACTGTACATGAAATGGAAGATGATTCTTCATGGTCGCGTAATAAAAAACGAGGATATCATAAAGCATTTATATCAATCCAAAGAAGCGCATGCAAAAATATTCTTTCTAGAATGATAAAATGAGTGATCCTAATAACTGATTGACTAAGCAAGTAACGCGTGTGGTGTCGTGTGATACCAAATTATGATACGACTCCTAAATGTGTGGGAGGCGATGACACGCGACAAATCACAGCGCTGAATCGTGCCGCAATAATAGAAAAACACCTAGTGCACGTGTTTGCTTGCTAGATTGTTACTCGTATAAGTAAGAAAACAACTCAAGATAACAAGGGAAACGTTCAACAGGAAGGAATCATTATAATTTTATGATAATGTTTTAAATTAATGAATTCTTGGATAATGTCTACCATGATAATAAAAGTCTAAGCTGTCGAGATTTTAGCTGTAGGTTTAGCTACAGCGCAAATCTTGCGAGTTTAGATCGTGATTTGCACACTTGTGCAAAATTAATCTTTTTGTACATATCTCCTATAATAATTAGCACGATTGCGTGTGTGTAATGAATCATTCCGACTGCGCACGCGCTCGATTTGTTTACAATATTCAGTGCGGTAATCTTTTCATGACTCTTCTCATGGCTTTTCAAATATTATTTAATTCGCCCTTGTTTATCCATTTCAATGTTTAGGAATCTACGGGCAACCGCTCGCTGTTGCTGCGTAAAGGAAAAATATTGATAGCTACAAACTCGGTAAACATCGTTGAGAAATATTGTATCGTAAACAATATCGCCCCATATTTCGTATTTCAGGGATAAGCTTATTTTTGGTATTGAGTTATGCATTCCCGCTTCGATCGATTCGTCTTTGTATCTATACCTATCGATGCAGCTCATTGGAATAGCGTATATCTTTTTGATGTGTGTATCTGTTTACCTTACTTTAGTTTTATAATGTACGTGACTCACAGACAGATGTTTTATTTTCAGCTAGTATTTTCTTTCCCTCGTATATCCAGCTTTATGGATGCTTTGGACGTTACATAATACTTCCATCTTTCCTCGCCTATGGAATCTGTTAAAACGTGTTCTACATTTTGTATTTTTATATTTGTGAAATAATACGAATAGAGGTCGGTCCGTTAGATAAAAATAGCGTTGTTGTTATATTAGCTGACCGATATAGTCTCATTTGTCATATGTACCTAGTAGTTTTATTCATTCAGTTGCTCTCAGTCCTTGTTGGATTAATCCAAGGTGCTTCATGTGAAGTGCTCAGGTACTAGCAAATCCAAATGGTCATAAACCTTAAAACGTTCAAGGGTACAAAGCAGTTGAATGAAGTGAACAAGTTTTATGTTTATCGTGTGTGATCAATTCCTGCTGCCTCGCCTATATTGCCCAATTCCCTTACACTCCTTACAGTTATCGACAATTCCACACCCATTGTACTTCTTGTATTGTGCGTGCCTACACGCATGATTCGTGACAGTCTGTACTCTGAACAGTTGGCTAGACTCGATGGAAGTTCGTTCATTGTAACCATTGCAAATCCAATGAAAAGTGAAAAATCTCATACGTTTGACCTGTATCTTTTTCCATTTCGTGCTAACTCAATATCGCAATTGTAAGTAAACATATGTACCAATCTTGTAATATTAAAAATACAAGTACGGTGCCGGAACTAACGTTTTAGTTTAGTTACATTCATAATTAATTATGTCGCCTTGGCTGAAACGCCGAATCGATCATATCTAGATAAAATAAAACAGAGGCAAATATTTTTTTGTTTTTTTTTTACTTTGACTCACTTTGACCGGATAACTTGTTTATTCAGCTTTCATTTATATTTTTAAAGACCTTGATACTTCTCGCTTAAATTTTCCATTCTTTACATAAATATGAAAAAACAACTAAAAAATTCAGAAATTTGTTTTTCAGTGGTATTCTCAGGATTATACGAAAACTGCTGACACAAAAAATATTCAAAGTTCAAACGAAAAACTTAGATTTCCATTTTTCCTTAAAATGCTGTGCGACTGTATTTTTTCAAGTTACAACCATTTGTGCACTACTACTTTATATTGGGTGTCTTGTGTTCATTACTATTTTTTACTAGTTGTGTAAAAGATCGCTGATTATGTTTAAATATTATTGTTTGTCGGGAGATGAATATTCGTACTGCGCAACCATTTGCGCTTGTTTTCGATAATTCTAAAAGATTTGTCACCTGCATAAGTGCTGCCGCTGTGGTCAGTCAGGTCTGATGGGTGCCATTTACTTGTTTCAGAGACCCGTTCGACGTGCGGTGGCGGCAGCGGGTCAGAGGGCTCAGAGGGTCGAGCGTCGTGGCGCGTGACGCTCGACCACGATCTCGTTGAGACGCTCAGCGCCATCTACCCGGAGTGGTTCAAGCCACAGCACCGCCGCGAGCGTAGCCGCGCAGCCTCGCCCGCTTCGCCGGCGTCGCCGCGGACCCCGCCTACACCGCCTTCGGACGATACATTCAGGTACACCATGGTTTATTTAATATCCAAGGCATCTGGGAAAGTGAACTCCTACGACATGGACGTGGTGTAAATCTCCTCGGAGTGCTTTAAGATTTAACCGGTCGTGAATCAAATCTGTTTAAAGTAACATATCATAGCGTACATACTACGCTACATAGAAAACATACTACGTGAGTCTTCCTGAAGAAGTGGCAAGCGTCGTATTACCGGCATTTGTGAAAGCATACTCATGCTATTCCAAGAAGAAATTCACTATCAAACTACTTTCCAAATGTATAGGTACGTCATTAAATTCTTAATGAAGATGAAAGAGAGACTTCATACAAACTGTATGAAATGAAATTAAGAATGTATGAAAAACAACCGTTACACATATATCATATCCTATACCCACCAAAAAATGTACCAAATTATCTCGAAGTTTTACTGGTTGTTTCGGAGTAAAGCAACATGCCTCAAGTCGAGCTTATTGTTTCGTTGACAGTTCCGGCGCTGAGGAGATGGCCGGCCGCCAGGCAGGCAGCAGTGGCGCCAGCGAGCCGCCGAGCTCGCCACGCCTCTCCCCGCCGAAGGTCATCGTAGACGACAGCCCGCTGCAGCCACAGATGGGGAAACATAAGGAATGTGTGTATCACGCCGTTTATGAATGAATTCTAGCTTAAGCTTAACTCTAGGAAACCGAGTTACTGGCCGTAAAGACTGGTAGGGAAACCTAAAGGATAACTGGTTAGGATTGTGAGTATCAGATACTGCTTGAACACAATTGGTTGCTGGTGCAAGCGTTCCAATAGCCTCTTTATTAGTAACCAAAGCCACTGGCCTGATATAAAGAATACTGGGTGCGTCTAGTCTCTTCATGTCATCGGTGACGATTGCCCTGCAGTCAAAGATGGGGAAACAAGGCATGTGAGAATCAGTACACCTCGCTGGTAAAAGCCTTCCAACTGTTTCTTTTTCACATTAAACAACTGATCCATAGGACCTCCGACGGTAATCCTTGATTGACGATCGCCTTCACTAATGGAGAGGCATTAAGACTGTGCGCTTTAATGGTGCAGGAATGCTAGCTTGTCACCATTATCTCGCCACTTGTACAACCTTTGATAACGTTCAACCAAGCTATTTCCCCGCCAAAGTTGTTGTCTGCCATATCCACCACTCTGACAACCAGTATAAAACCTTTAGGAACATCTTATTTTTCTGTAATTGGCCTTAGTCATAAAGATCGCCGAGAAAATCTGGAGAAATAGATTTACATTAAATCGTATAAATATGAATATGGGTGATGGAATTAGGAATACCATTATAAATAAAATTTCACACAAAACTACACCATTATAAATAACTTCCTCAAATCACTATTTTTATGTCTATTTTGACCAGACTAGCCTTTATTTAGCATTTGTAGAAATAATTAAATTGTAACTCTAGTATGAGTGCTGTGGAGGAAAAATAAATTTGCATCAGACGGGCACTGGCCCTGTTACAGCGCTATCTGCAAGGATTCCTCATTAGTATGCTAGAGTGTGTCCATGTTTCCTGTCATGTTGTTGTTAACGTGCGCTTGAACAAATGCGAATAAACAAATTCCCACCACTATGTTGTGTGACAACCGGAGACGTGCATCCCCGATTTTAATCATTCATAGGAGCACTATAAAAAAGTGAAATAAAAATTTGTGTTTGTGACTTATTGAGAGGAGGAAGATGAAAGATTTCGAAGCAATACCGCCCAGTAACCCACAATATTCGGCCCACTGGTAGTGAATGTTTCGTCTGTAATACGGTCGCGGCATAACACTAGTTTCCTTCTGCAGTGTTTATTTATATTGGCCGCGGGCCAGAGTTGTCCGCCCATCGCTCGTGGCTCCCACAAACAAGAATACAGAGTAATCCACGCTCCGTGTTATCGATGATATTCGTCGAGTATCGACGCATCGATCACGTCGCGCGTCGGCGCTGTATCGACGCTACGTCAATGTCCGTCACCTGGCGTCATAACACTTCTTCAGTGACACACCGACACCGGCTATTCAATCAAAAACTCATTGTTGTATCTAAATGGCTGTCGTTTAATGTTTGGCATTCCAATGTGAGATACGAGTTCTGATTAACGCCTATAGAATATAGTTATTAATAACTTTTGAGGAAAATACAGCAAGGAAAAGCCTGTGGATTCATTTTGTACAGATAGATACAAATTACATGTTGTTTACAGCTTTGAAAGTGAAGCTGATGATGCGGCGTCCCATCAATCAGCTTGTAGCCCAAGGAATCATGCCACGTGAGTGTACATTTTAAAAATTAATTTGTCTACATTTTTTTTATTGTCGTAGTATCATATCTTGTATTGCCTTTAGAATATTATGAAAGATACAAAAGTAAAATATTGTTGATTTTTACTTTACTTACTTTACTTACGAATATAGCTGATGAACCATCTGATGTCACCCTCCTCCCATAACAACAGCACTATGACTTTTGTCCTCGCCGGAGAAGACACCCAAGTCGTAAACTGCAGCACTCGGTGGTCTTCACGGGGGTATAACGTATCATGCGACTGTGATTTCACTGGCACCCATACCCTTCCAGCAACAGCAATGCGAGTGCGCCACTCTAGGCAGATTACCATGTTATTGCCTCGGTAGGATTAAAATACTACAGTAAATATTAAAGGAATGAACACCAATTAGTGGCTATATATTATGTGAATTCATTAGAGTACTTTTTGGCACATGGACTGTATTGTATTGTCATCTGTGTGCGTGGGTGAAGGAGGTTAATTTACGACGCGAATACCACGGCCAGCAATCCATAGTGACCACTTTGCTTAGATATAACATTCTTTTTCAATTCTAATACTTCTGAATGAAACACTTCATTGTTTTTTACAAATAGTGAACACTTATAGAAAGTCTTTGCCAAACTGGCATTTATTTTTACATTGTTATACGGGTTTTGAGAAATCCAAAGCAAAGTCAAATTATGCCAGAATGATCTTATTTCTTTAGTTTGAATTTGCAACAACGATAAATATTAAATTCATATTGTAAGTCTTTAAGATATAAAAAAGTTTTGTCTGTATGCGTTATGCGTCAAAGAAAGTTTTGTAACGTTGAATATTATTTATTACAGCTTTAAAGACACCGCCGGCGTATTTTGAACAATGCAAGCAGTTGGAGAGAGCGAAAACCGGCGACTTATTAAAAGCAAAAATACAACGTCGGCCGGACAGACAAGAACTAGAACGAAGACATATTTTGGAACAGGTACTTACTTTCCGTCAAGTATCATCATTGGTTTTTAGAAATCTAGGATATCGCGATTTCTGATCTGCTCATCGTGAAAACCAGCATAATTGGGATTCAAAAATAGGCAAAGAATATCAGTTGCACCTGCGCTGTTATTGGTGTAACAAACAAGACACGCGACCTCTCTGTATTGCTTAATGCTCATTAGTCACCGTCAAAAACTATGGTGAATCCTTACTTATATGTACTTTAAATTCATTGTTTGATTCTCAGGAGAGCCATGTGGACCCGAGTCTCGCAGAAAAGCAGCGGATGCTCAAAAAGGCCCGCCTTGCTGACCAACTAAACGACCAGCTGTCACACCGACCCGGGCCACTCGAGCTCATCAAGAAAAACATACTACATACGGAAGAAGACATCGAAACCGCCGTCAAAAGCGGCTCGCTCGCCTTCAAAGCGACTTGCGAAGGAGCCTCCGGACGGCCAGAACATCCTATAGCTTACTGTGGACCGCCCGAGGAAGTTTCTCCTTCCCCTTCACCCCCTTCAACTCTTTCCCCCGTCAGCGTTGCCTCCCCTCGCGAGCAACAACACCCCGCCCCCGGCAAAACTAAACCCCCCAAGAAAAACAAGTGCAAACACCACCAGCCCAAAGCGAGATTCAAGTTCCATGAGTACAAAGGCCCCCCGAACGCTCAAAAGGCGTCGTCTCCGCCCGATTCCGTCGAAACTCCGTATGAATTGCTATTGCAACAACAACAGTTGCTGTTGCAACTGATGCTTCCGGCTTCTCCCGCGCCTTCGTCGGCGTCCGTGGCATCAGACTCTTCGGACGCTTACGTTCCACCACCACCCCCTCTACCCATCGCTACTCATTCTGGCGCGACGCGATTCGAAGACATGAAAGTATCGGATCTCCGCGCAGAATGCAAGCGACGGAATCTACGCGTCTCCGGCCCAAAACCTACGCTCATCGATCGTTTGCGGCCGTTCCTTACTATAGAGAAGGAGGAACCGCCCAAATCGCCGGCTTCCGTCGCGTCGATCGCATCGGTTGCGTCGCCGGAGCCGGTTCTGAAGATAGAATATGAGCCGGAAGATATAGTGCAGTCACAGCGGCGGCAGATCGAGGAGCTCGAACGAAAGTTGGAAGCGTCGCGCCAGCAGTTGGAAACTGTGAGGCGTGAAGCGGCTGGCGCGGCGGCCAGCGACCAATCCCGTCGCTTGTTGCAGGCGCACCTGTGTGTGTCGCAATTGCGCGCGCAACTCGACGCGCTGCAACAACCCCCCGCACCGCCGCAGCCCCCGCAACCCCAACGCTACGTTATCGCCGCATCGGCAGACACTACACCCGAGCGCCTCGTGCGATTATTTACAGTCACACCACCCGCTACCGATTCAACGCCAGACGCGATCGCTCAAAAAACCCCAAATCCGGCTTACATCCTCAACGGTGTAAAAGTGGTCCCGATCGCCATCTTACCCACGACGTATGAACCTGAACGCGTAGCTCCGCCCCCGCCGCCTCCGCCGCCGCCGCCGCCGCCGCCTATGCCAGACCTTTCCCTCCCAACGGTCCACGACTCGGCTGAAGACAGCCAAATCATGGACGACGTCCTGGAGATATTAGTTGAAAACGGTGAACTTCCCCCGTCAGCAGTGCAACATACGCCGAACGCGACCATCGACTCTGGATTTGCGTCGGAGCCGCCGGACGCTTTCTCTCCAACTGATGTCTTGACCGACGACGTGTTGGGAGATACTCACGTACGGGATTCGCTCGCCGCGGACGAGTTGCAACGCGAGCTAGACGATATTCAGAATGAGATCATGAGCCACGCAGATATGCACGCTAACACGCGCAATGTCCCGCCGCCGACGGACTTAGACGCGGATCTGAGCGTGGATTTACTCTCTAATGGCGACTTTCACACGGATTTCGGACCAAGCGCGAACACAGCAGACAATGATGATTTCTTCGAGCGCTTTTTCTCGGGCAACAGCGATAGAATCGACAGTCCACCAACAGCTATGGATATCGGCAATGATGAATCTGAAAAGATGGCAATGACGCCGCTCAACGGAGACATTCTCGACCACACGCGATCGGGATTCGACTACATAGATGATTTGTCGCTCCCATCGTTTCAGAGCGATGACACGCGGCACGCTACCTTCGAACGGCCGGAGTTCGATTTGCAGGACATGGTGAGCGATTCGGTGACGAATATGAATGTGGATACTGACGCGTACTACATGGAGACGGATATGTTTCCGAATATGTTCGGTCGCGGTCACGTGCCTCAATGCGATCCTTTGCTCGGGGGCGTGTTGCACCGGCCGGCGCCGCGGCCCGCACTCAAACACTATTCTTGGGACAAGATCGAGTATGACGCCACTTGACGGCTCTTGACACCTCGCTACGCTTGCACTATGATCTCTCCGTCGACCGTCGTCGATGCCGCGATAGCTCACAGGCTTCCAGTGTTGCAGTTATAAACGCGCTCCAACGCTACACAGTGGCGGATCGATAAGCTAGTCTACCCTCACTGACTTGTTCTTCCAGTATGGTGACTCTGATTAGATAATAAACACCAAGTGTTTTGGACTACACGGTTTTACCTTAACAAATAGTACTTAATCGGTACGGAAATATTTATATATTGGGTCGCTAGTTGACAATTATAGTGAATTAGTTTGATAGTTTGTTTTCATTGTGAGCGATTACCGTTCGTCGCCGCCGCATGTGTAGTGACATATTTGGCTCACATTTTTAAGTCCATCTTTATTTTACTTTGTATTAGTTTAATCTACTTATGTATATATTGCAATTTTAATACTCAACATAGTTGTGGATTTCTGCATTCCGCCCGATGACTAAAACTTAGGGGAAAATTTATCATAGGAAAAGTTGTTTTGGTTATGACACAATCGATCTATACCTGGTCACGCGCATTCATTTAGTTAATTTTGTATGCTGGCGCTACACTGGCTCAATATAATCATCCGTTACTTTGTAGCCAGTGTGAGTATACCATTAGGTTTAAAATTGTGTCAATTGTAACTTAATACCGCTGTCCCTGACGTATGGGTAGCTATTTCCCAAATCAATGAGCGACATTCCAGACTTGTTAAAGTGCACATTGAGGCACATAGCAATTGTTTCTCGCACTATTTAGCAAAATTAAAGTAAAAAAAAATAGTGAATTATGAGAGCAAGATGCACATTCACAGCCATCGTCATGGGTGGGACCAGCCTGGGAACAATGTTAGATATGAATTCATTTTATGTAACTTAGGAGCCGGCTCCTTGCTTTCAAACAATTATGCAAACTAATTAAATTGTCAAGTTTGAACAAAACAAATTACAATTATGGTCTGTTGAAACCTAACGGCGGACTTTATAATGATTTGGTTGTACTGTATACTATGTATGCACACAACTCTCTTAATTGGACTTTTAGGTATTACTTTCCTAATTATTATTGTAATATTTACAACACAACATTCTTGAAATTGTATCATTCCATTGTATTGTCTAAAGTTTAGGATAGGTACGCCATTATCAATAAGCTGTTATCCGACGCCTCTAGACCGGCTTTTATCATTATAAAACGTGAATCCAATTCTAGTCTGTTTGCGTAATTGTTTGAATGCACTATAATATATTTTAGCTTTTCCATTTGTACTTACAATCTTTGTTTCTGTTAGTGTTCATTACTATGTGTGAGTGTTTTGTCACTAATGTATTAGATGTAGTATTATTATATTGTGTTATATTATTTTAGTTATCACTGCTTGTTCAGATGAGGTAGCGAGAGAGCGAAAATTGTGAAATCAAAATAATATATTGCCATTTTTATGCATTTACAATTTATTTAAAAGTTTGTATACTTGTCGCAACAACGAATAATGATGGCTTTACTGCCCGCATGTGCCAATAACTTAGTTACAAACAAACAAACAATGCAGAGACGAAGAGCTGTGTTCTCAGTTGTTGACGAATATCAACAGGGAATCGGTCAAGTGAAGGCATATGCGATAGTACTTTATACTTATTTATTTTATTTAATTTTAAAGTACGATCGCATAGGGATTGGTGCTATATTTTTATGAAACTTAGGTTTATATTAAAAAGTCTAACAAAAAAAATAACGTTTTGAAAGTGAAAATGTGTGGCTATAACAAACTTTACAATTAATTCACTACAAAACTAACATTTGAGAACCTATTTTACTTAGTCAGCCACATTTAGACTGTAATATACAAATTTTAACAAAAAATCATGAATGCTTTTTAATTTAAGTATTATTCCATTAATTTATATTAAACCTTTAGTACATACTTAGAATTAAATATTTATTTAAAGAAATCTATTTGCTCACTACTCAAAATTGTACTCATATTTAGCTGAATATTATACTATTGGGGATGGATGTTAGTTTCATATCAACACTCATCTGCCCCCAACTATTCAAATGATTACGTATTGTATTGTATACCATGTACCTATTTTCTCGAGAGTTAGCATTACTTATGGATATAAAAATAATAAGTGAGATTATGTTTTCATATAGCACATTTACATAACGGCATATTGTTTATTTATTGTTGTGTAATATTTTAGGAGAGTTCTAATATTTGTTTCATAACTAGGTTATTTCTTACGTATTCTGAATTCGTAAAGTATTTTATGTTGAGGAGTAATAGTTTCTAGCATTACTTTACCATAAATCCATGCTCTCTGCATATCAAATTGTAATTTACACTAATCGGCTTCTGATAGATAAACTATTGCACTTTTGTATTCACAATCATAAATAACGTTTTAGTTCTGTCTGCTTTACTATTATTTGGCTATAGTCTGTTGCAGACTTGCAGAGCCAAGTGTTATAAAAATAATTGTAAGGATGTGATAACGAAGCAGGAGTCGGATATGTAGCATTATTGGATAGTTTTTTACCTTGCCCTGAATTAAAGCCTTGTAAATATTTTCCAAGCCTTTATTAGCATAAGAAAATAATGTTGAATAAAAGTTTTTGAAAAAAATATTGTTTTACTATGACATCGAATAAGTAGTAGCGATCGAATAATCTTTATTCCTAAGCAATGTCGACTCAACATTTAAGTTAAAGTCAAGTTTAGTAGACAATCTGCTATCTCGTAGCGACCGACAATTTTATTTGTGCACAGCACATTCAAGAGCCTGACGCTCGACAATCATCGGATGATAATACCCACATTGTAAAAATGGTAGGTTGATTGGGAAATAAGCAGTCCCATAATGGCTATAAATAAGTTGAGGTGTCAAAAAAAATTTTTTTTTGCACTTGTTACTCGTCTTCATCGATTGTGGATCGGTTTGGATGATTATTTAATGTGGGATTTGGAATAAGAAATTCCACCCCTTTATTTGAAGAAATAAAAACTAGTTCACGAAATAGTTTTTTTTCTACCTGTACTATCTGTCAACGCATGTATAAGCCGCCATTTTTAATAAGCTTCTTTAATGAATCCAATGCAATTCATGGTGAGATTCAGCGTGGGGCGGGCGCTCACTTATGAGCGTCTTTTAGACGCAAATAGATAAAATTGCTCCACACAACATTTTTTATGTTGATCCGTACGTCTACTCAGTCCCACTCATTCAAAACAAGCGGGCCTATGGCATGCGAGCTTTAAAAACCTATGAAAATATTAAGAAAATTTTAATAAGTTTTGATTTTTTCCTACCTTCATAAAAAAGAGGGTTCTCTTGTTGTGCTTGGTGAAGGCTAACCTCTTCATGTACCAGAAGTTTGCACCCTTCACCTCAAAAAAAGTGGTAAAATGCATAACGTTTCATAGCCACAGCAGTGCTATCGACGGAAAAAAATACGAAACTTCAGTTATCACCAATCACCACCCACAATATATTTAGTCTGTGTATGTGGTCTCGTCTGTTAAAAACATTTTTCCATTTTTATTTAGAATGAAAATAAATTTGGCAATTAATTAACGCCATAAAAAAATAAAAACACGATCCATTTGGCGCAATTAATTCGTCAGTTGCGTCAGCTTTTTTAATATAGTTATGTTATTAGCTGAAACTTTGCTGTTCGCATTAGCATTGATCGATACCGGTGCTATATTGTTTCTTCTAGTTTACTACATAATTACGCTGTCCGACTTAGAGTGTGATTATTTGAACGCTCAGGAGTGCTGCGATAAACTTAACTATTGGTTACTGCCTAAGTTCATAGCACATTCTATCATAACGTTTCTATTGTTGGTACATGGTGAGCTGCTTCTATTTGTGCTGAATTTCCCATTGTTTGTTTGGCTCACGTTTGAATACTTTACTGTGCCGCAAGGAAATTTGGGGAAATACGACCCGGCCGAGATACATAACAGAGGACAACTGAAAAAGCACCTACGAGATGTAATGGTACATATTGGTTACTATCTTGTCTTCTTTTTTATCTATCTATACTGCTTTATACTAGCTTTGTTAAGAGGAAACCCTGTGTCACGGTCCTATGAGATAGTGACTGAACTTTAAGAAGCTAAAAATGGCAGTGAGATTGCTTCGGGACACAACAGCAAGGGAAAAAGTCTTACAAGTCATCAATGATGCAGAGATTTGTATAAAAATTAAACTACCTGAGAATTTTGTGGCTTTTCTCAAAAATAAAGAGCTCAACAGAGATTTTGAACCAATTAACCTGCCTGAAGAAGTCCTTGATAGGGTATGCAATAATTATGTCATAGTCAAGAACATTATAAAATGTTTATCATGGCGAGACAAAATGATTTGTGGCAGTGTCTGTACATTATGGAGGAGTGCGGTGAAGGCTTTGGAGAAAGAGCAGATGGCTGCCGGGGACTTTTCCATTAACCTCACCTTAAAAGCTGTGAAGAAAGGTATATCTTTTAAGAAATCCTCTGAGTTATATGTGGCTCCTCTGGTAGCTTTAGTATACTGCAATGCGGCAGCTATAAATGAATATAGCAGTGCAAAATGTCTAGCGATCGTGCCCAGTCCCTGTTCATCACCGTGCGAGAAAGAACATAGCTGTAAGTAACATATTTTCCTATGCTAGTTGGGGTTAATGTATTGACATGTTTTTGCAATTTTTATGTCTATTTAGCCATTAGATTTAGGTTTAAATTCCTTTTTAATAAACATGTATCAACATATTTATTTATTACTTTATTTACATGCATCAAATTTAAATGTAACAGGTGGATCAACTGTAATACAAGTAGGTTTACCTTACCTACCCAAATGAAAATGCCTGTCATTTTCTACCAATTTGGGTAGGCTAATTTTGCTAATTCTTTTTTGTTGTGTTTTTTATTGTCAAGATTCAAGTTCTTATGAATGAAAAAATTAAGAAAGTTGAGCATAAAATTCTAGGAAAACCGCGGGTAAAACCGTGGGGCGCAGCTAGTTTTTATTTAAAAATTATTCTCCATTTTTTTTGTAATCTGACTTTAAGGACACTGCCTTTTTTTTATAGTTATAGTTTTGATAGCTTTCTGCATCTGAATGAAATAAGCCCAGCTTAGTACCATCTTATAAATCTGTTTTAATGAGGTATTACATAATGTACTACATACATAATATATGATTATATATTTTATACATTCTAGTGTTGGATATGATCCATGATCAAACATCTGCACCCGGTGAAATTTTTGTGACGAAAACATACAACATGACCTATTTACCTCTGCCACGGTCGATAACCTATGAAAATGCCCTTAAGAAGATTCAACATAACTCTATACCTTACTACTGTGGATTGTACATACCACGGATACCAGGAGTGCAGTACCGTGCGATAAGCACATCAGCAGCCCAGGAAATCTCAACGGATCTGGTTAAAGAACTTCAAGATATGGCAAATGATTGTGTTATCAAAGGAATCATCCTTAATGTAACAGATCATTACATGTTGTTCGTGGAGCAAGGGTTTGAGCACTTTTTATCTGGATTTTCTAGCATGTAAGTAATTTCATCTCTCTCTTCATGTCATATTATATTGACTGGCATAACTCATATCCAGATTTGCTTCTTGCTCTGCAATCCCTGAAAAACAGATGTTTGTCCTGTGTGAATATGTTTTATATTATTTACAAAAAAAAAAACTATTGTATATCAGTAATCTGGTAGTACATGGTGTATTTCCACATAATAAGATAGGACTAGTCTCATTAAATATTTATTTATTTATCTGTCTTTAACATTCCTCTGAAGAAACACCTGCTTACTCTGAACCAGTGGGCCTTGATCTACCACAAAAACCCAATTTGGATTGATATATATCACATAATTTCGAATTTTTGGTCCTATTTAAGCTCAAGAGTTTTACTTTCACCATTTTTTTTTTATGCGTTATAGATAGCATATAATTTTTATTCAATTTAGTAGTTTGAACCAACAACCATCAAATTTTAAAGTCGGTTTCTTTACTTCTGAGATGGGGTCTCAAACCTTTAAGAGCCTTATTAACTTTGGGGGTAAATGATTTCAGCCAATCCGACACACCGTACGCCCTTGGGGGCTGTCTCGTGGAAGACACATACTGCGAACAGGAGGACCTGGACGATATACTCCTGTCTGTCAATAATGACGTGCGTCGTTTCTCCTGCAAACAAGTTTCCCTTGGGGTGTTCATGGTGCCGAAAAATTTGGAAGTGAAACCGTGCTTTGAAATATACTCTTGTATAATCGAAAGCGGAGTGTGGTCTAAACCACAGATACAGAAGGAGATACGTGATGTACAAGACTTTTAATTACATAGTGATTTAATGAAAATAAATAGAAGGGTATTGGTTTAAGAACAAAAACAACGTTAACAACGTTAACACACTCATACCTCTGCACTAGGATTCCCTGTTTCGCAGATGGCTTGGACAAACACAGAAACACAAGACAAACACCCAAGACCCGAGAACAAACTTCATGCTCACCACACAAAGTGTGCCCCGGCCGGGAATCGAACCCGGGACCCCTTGCTTCGAAGGCAGGGCTACTACCAACTAAGCCACGGAGCCGTCTGGAGAACTAGTAAAACTCACTTAAAGAAAGTACTTTGTTTAGTTTTGATGTTTTGAAACACATACACCACCAGGTGTGGTGGCAGTACTTCTCCGGGCGAACTTGAACGAGCTCTACTGCTACATTAGGTTGCTCCTTTTCACCACCCGGGGGGCACATATAGGGACTGAGGGTACTACGAACCCGAGAAACATGGACCCCTGATAATGAGCATCACCGGTTTGAAACCGTGGTATTGTTATTACGCACATCAAACTAATATTATAAATGAGAAATTATTGTCGGTATGTATGTTTGGTACTCCTTCACGCCTCAACGGCTGAACGGATTTGGATGAAATTTGTAACGATAGTAACTCATACCCTGGATTAACATATAAGATATTTTTAATTCCGAAAAAGTGAAGTCATTTTTCACATGTTGACTTTTTAATATTCAGAAAAACAATCTTTTAACAGTTTTCCAAACGGATTTGTCACTTCGAGCACAGTGTGGCATTGAAGCTATCCTGCGCCGGCCGCATGAGTAAGCACGAGACGGAACAGAACTACTTCCGATCATTCTTCCCCGACACACCCATCGCGGGGGCATACGGGAACGGGGAGTTTGGAACAAACTGGCCACCCCGCCAAACCGCTGAACAACCGGAGAAAAAAATGAAAAGGTCGAGTTCGCTTGAATATTCGTATTCATACTCCACTGTCTTCATGTACTTCGGCTGGGGGAAGGTTGTGAAACCGGCTGAAGATAACACTATTATTTAGATGTAAGTTTCTTTGATCTCATAGTACCTATAAACCACCCAATTTGGAATTACACCGTTTTATTCAGAGGTTTGGCAAATTATGTATAATATTGGCAGGGGGGGATAGGCTAGAGACCTGTTTTTTATCATGTCTTATATCTGGCTTAAAAGTTCTATGTGATGCTATTTAAGACGTTACGCGTGTGGACATCATTTTATGTATGCAAAAGTAATATGTATAACATTTTCGTGGTATAGGCAAACGAGAAAAACATCCAACTTTAGCTGGCGACGCTTGGAGAACCCTCACACAAGCGATTTGGACTTTGGATTCCCCATGCACAGATAATTTTTTTGCCGGGTATACATGAATGAACAAAGCGCGGGGATGGCGCCTTTACACGATGAATGTTCATGGTGCGGAATACAAAATGTATCGGTGTATCGGCAAACTTAGACTCAACGATTCCTATGTACCTATCGGAAAACTTGATTTAATTGATTTTCTTTTTGAAGTTTGATATAAAATCACGGCGATGTGTGGATATGTGCCTGTTTCGTCATTGTATACGCTCCAAAATCGCTTGTGTGAATTGTGTGATACTCCAAGATCTATATAAATAAAAATGAAATGCTGTTCGTTGGTGAACGCATCACTTCAGAACGGCGGGACCGATTTATCTATTTTAATGTTTAAAAATGTTCGTTATAATATTAAGTTATGTTTCTAATGTAAGAGAAAGTTGAAAATATTGGGCAAACTGAAGGTATTTTTGAAATTCAAGTCAAATTGTCATCTATTGTCGGCTAGTTTGTAATTTTTTTCAATAGTGTTTATGAAATTATTACCTATGTGTGTGCTTCACGGCTCTGTTTTTGAATTTCCCCTTGATGCTATTATATGCTCGAACATTTTCAAAGTACGTTTGATATTGTATAAAACTTTGCTTTATGTATATTTAGATGTTGTCAAAGTTAATATACTCTATTTGAATGAATATATGATTGAGAAATAAAACAAAATACTAAAAATAAAGGTAAATAAAAAGGTTGTATAATAACTATTTAGAACTAGTAATACTCATTGTGATAAATCTACCTTTGTGGCATATCTCTTCTTACATTATGGATTTCGATTGGCCACACTCTAGAACAACTGAAATTATTTTATCTTCATAATTGACTGATTTAAAAATAGAATATGCCGACTTCAATACTTACATCACTTTTATTACGCCCTTATAGGTGAAAATCTTCGTACCGCTTCTATGGGATCACCTCAGAGGTACACGCTATCAAATGAAAAAAGGATCATCCAAATTGGTCCATAATTCGGTAAGAAGTCGTGTAAAAACATAAAATCAGCTGCCTTTTTTTTTATATCGGTTAAAAGCGTTAAATCCTAGTGCGTTAAATGTTAATTTTAGTATTGTTATAATATGATTATTTTTATCTAGGACATCATTTTGTTACATTTTTTATTGGTTTATTTACGAATTATGTAAACGAAAAAAGCTACTAGCCTTCCTCATACGTATCCGTTTATTTTAATATAAGTACAACATAAGTTACCTAAAAAAAAAGTTTTGTATTATGTAACCTTTTATAATCTGATTTTTCTAGGGGCCTTATTCATAAACGTATATTAGCGATGATTGCGAGTTTGTTTTGTATTTTTCGAACGGATTAAATACTGCTTGCCGAGGTATCGCAAACAGACAAATGAACAAATTCTCAGTATGACGGGTCCAACGCAGTGTGACTTGTGTCTTCTCATACTTAAGTAAGGGAAGTCCTGAGTCGTATTAAAACATCAGGTGGGCCATTCTGTCACTATAGTTGCTTAATAAAAGGTACGCCTATAAATATGGCCCGAACTTTAGTTTATAAGTTATTTAATCTTGCACTTTGACGTAGTCTTAATGTTATCGGATTATAGGGTATGTTGTGCCTATCATCATTATCATCATCCACACCCACTGTCGAGTATATGCCTCTCTTTGTTTGTGCCACTCTAACCAGTTTTGTGCTAGCTTCATCCAAGTTTGGCAAGATTTTTGCAATATCGTCCTTAACATGTTGCTGTTGAATGTCCAACGCTTCTGTGTCCATTTCTTGGATGCCATTAACTCCTGTCGTCTTTTCTTCTAGACAAATGCCCAGCCCAATCCCATTTCCGGTTCGTATTGTCCCAATGTCTTTGATCTTTTTTTGATATATGATCTCGATATTTGAACACGGTTTATAAGCTTGATGCTTAGCATGATAAACTTCTTATGGAGCCGATTTTGTGATGCTGATCGCAAGTTTATCTGATTTAACCATTTCATGGTCATAGTGCCAATTCTGCTGGTGTTAATAACTAAAAAATACTATCTATTTTATACAAATACTAGCGGATACACGACTTATGCTACTACGCTAAACTTATGCTAATACATTTAGTGTTTAATGGATTGTTTCAGAAGTCTAAAACCATCTTCGCATTATTGCCTTTCTAATGAAACTGGTTTGGGGCACATCGGTTGGATGGTTTCAAAGTCTATAACGAACATAGGTAGAAATAATTTTTGTATATTATGATTTTTAGAACTGTCAAAAGCGATTTATTTTGATATTTTCACATTTGCTAGTCCCATACTACCCTGAACCTTACGATTATCACAGAACGTCCATTTTAGTTTTATGCCAGGTATACCTGTTTCGCACTGTCTACCATTTAATCACTTTTCAATAAGCTTTGTAATTCATAAATCAGTAGCAATCAATTTTGGACTGAGTATAAACGATGTCCTATGTATCTTACAAGATAACTTAGTATTTAAGATTTTAATTACTAATTTAATCTCTTAAATTTTACGACCATACGAAATATATCGACTTTTAGAAATATTATGATGTTTTTATTTCATGGAATATTCATGTAGCAAAAAAGGCAATTCTATACTATATAGTATAGAAAAAATATAGATAGATAGATATAAAGTATACAATTTGCGATTAAAAGCAGTCAGAGAAACCTAATACAGATGCTAGTCTTGTCGGTGTAGCCGTATGTGTACAGACATGCAAAGTTAATCTTACGATCACAGCTATTCCAGCCAAACAACCTTACTTTCTATGGATTTCTATAAAGATACATTCTGAATCTGACCATACATTACAAGTACCTATTCTCTTCGATATATTGAGAAAGGCAATGAGAGTAATTTGATGTACCATTGATGTCGATAAAGCTGTAGCTGTTTTGGGGGGTCCAGTTGCTCGCGTCCGTAGGTGTATACCCTTTGATTCCCTACACGTACCCCCTGGGTGGTGCTAAAGGAGCAACCAAAAGTAGCAGTAGAACTTGTGCCAAGTTCGTCCGGAGAGGTACTGCCACCACATCTGGAATCTGCCGCCAAGCAGTAGTGGTTGCATTACTGTGTTCCGGTGGAAGGGTGTGGCTGCCGGTGGAATCGCATGCGCATGAGACGTATCATCCCCGTCTCGGGTGATGGACGCAGCAGGATGAATGCGACTCAGTAAAGATTTGGATCTCATACCGAGTCGCACGCATTACTGTTGTCATGGGCGAGGGTCACCACTTACCATCAGGTGGGCCCTCAGCTCGTTCCGTCACTCACTCACATAAAAAAAAAAAAAAAAAAAAAAATTGCTTGCCCATAATACATTTGAGTGCCTCATCGCTCAGTCGGCTCTCATTTCTGCGCTGTTAGTCGTGGGTTCGATTCCCTCCCAGGACAAATGTTATTTGTTTATTTTGTGTTTAGGTGTATTTATATATAATTTATAGTTTCTATCATAAACCTTATTTTTTTTGAATACGACATTTGAGTAATTATTAAATTATTCAAATGTCGGTTTATTTCGAATACTGGAGATAAATTTTTGGAATTTGTGGCCGGTATTGGAAATTTGTACCTATTAAATAATTATGATTGTATGTACCAATTATAAGTATGTAGTATTTACAAAAAGAAGAAACGATATAAGTATCAATTATCTAGTTCCCATTCTATAAGTTCATAAATATTTATTTCCTACTTATATTAGACATTTTTGAAAATTCACTTCGTCCATAAAATTTATATACGAAAAATCTTACTGGTTCGGTTGAAAATCCGTCGGTACAATATCGCAAGCCGCTTAAGTTTCTAAAATATAGGCATAGGTAATTATATCATTGTAGATATAAAAGCTCCACGCCATACATAAGGTTTCTACTACTCCACTAACCTCTGTGAGTAGAGTTGTGGGCAAAAGTTAGTGCCCACTCTAAAACCTACACTTATCGCGTATTCACGAAACGAGCTCAAACATTAAATAACAATTCAAACTGTTATCAGATTCGTATTAGAGATGTTTATTGTGCTGTAGGCGTAGTTTCGTCCGTAACGAGAGTTTAATAGGAAAATTGTCTTGTTAACTTGGAATTGGTCATTGTTTTATGTGGAGAAATTATTGAAGAAATCACTATAATGCATGCTGTTAAAAAGTTTCGTGTTGATAACAAAATAGCTACCTAACTACATTACATTGCAAGTAAATCTTCGACTTTGTATCTACGTGGTAAGATTGATGAATTCAGACCTCAGTTCTGCGGACTTCCATCTTTTATGTTTAAAGTAAACCTAACCTAAAAAATTGATAGAAGGCATAAAGTTTCTAAAAGTGTATGCGGTGAGTACTTGTATACCTTGATAGGTATAATAGTTAATTTTTAAACCTTATGCTGAGTGAAGGCCTCTTCCACATAGCTGACTTCCACCTTTACCCGCTGCAAGTCTATAAAAACTGTTTCAGCGTCCAACCGCCGCCAGGCCACCCTCATGATAATATGGCTGGTATGAGGGTTTCGGGTACGATTCTTTTTTTCCAATTATTTCATTCATATCCTTGCATATGTTTTTGGTTTGATTGTTGCGTGGGGATAACGTGCTCCGGCGAAAAATAATTGTCTGGTACTCACATATAAAACTACTGGCCTAATTTGTTGCTATTATGCTAGTAAAGTACTCCACTCTGGACTAAACTACTCGCCCATCCGAATTAATATGCTTTTGGCACAGATTATAATCTGTGCCATCTTTACTCATTCTGACACTTATTATAAAGGCATAAACGGTCGCTACATTACTAATCTAAATACAAACATGTAGTCACGTCCCTACTTACAATGAGTATAAACAACAGCAAATGTACAGCTAACAGTAGACCACATTAATATCACCAAGTTTTAACTGGTATCGGGATCAGTTTACCTACTTATACGTTGCGTGTCGGGGCACACGCCTCTCATGCGAGTATGTGCAAAAACTGCCCTGTTTCTCTATATAATTTGATCTAGCAGGCAATTAGTGACACATAACAGATTATTAAACACAACGTTATATAGGTTTTCATTATTGTCTATTTGAAAGTCAGAAAAGTGGGGCGAGATTTACTGTGGCATGACTATTTCAAAATATGAAGAAAGGTAGGTAAATAAATTTAAAATTTTCTTTGTACACCTGTTTAGCACCAACAACTATACCAAAATTATCTATTTCTTAACTCTGTATCGCAATGTTTTCTATGACATTATATGAATCCTTATCAAAAGTTTTAAATTGGTTTTCAACATTTATATAAAGATAAACAAAATGTATACGTAGTCAGTTCATAATTTTATTATAAGTGAACAGGATCATGCTCGCTCAACGAAAGTAATCCTTCCATTAGGGGTTTCTTGCTTGTTCTGCGACATGGAGGGTCGGATAGGTTTTGAACAGGCCCTTAACTTAGCAATAAAAAAATTCAAGCCACAAGGTTTATAAAAAAAGTGAAGTTTCTAACTCAAGAATAAGCTCTCATTTTTTAATTACTAAGTTTCGCGTTTCTTCATAACTTGTCGGATAAGTTATGAAGAAACGCGAAACTCCATAGGAAATACAAACAAGAGGCCAATAGAAGGATTACTTTCTTGTCGTGAGCACGATACTATTCACAAACATTATAATGTATTCATCTTGTAGTCTCTACTGAAATGGTGAATATATATTAAAAGTTATTTTGCGTGTCGTGGCGTACATACCATAGCGTTTTATTATTAATTTAATTATTTAAATAATACCAATAATAATACCTTGTGTGTCTGCATATCAATAATTTCCAACTTAAAACGTTTCACGAAAAAATGAAAACGCGAAAAATCTTGAAGCTTCCTCTAGAGTTTTATTAATATAATATTTTCAAATCACGAAACATTCTAAATTAGGAAAACGTCACAATTACAAGAAGTATATTTGAACGTAAACCCTCCAAATATAATAAGTATTTTTCCCGCTCGTATGTTTTTCAGGTATTTTCAGCAGTTTCATGCAGAGAGATCGTCGGAGCTCTCTCCTCGAAGAGTCTGGCAGTGAATGCGCTGCGTCCAGTTCTCCGTCATATGGCTTCGCGGCCGCACGCTTTCTCGAACGGAACTTGCGAGCGCGTACCGAACGCGCGAACTTTTCCTACCAATTACTGCTTTGTTTTTCATGAGAAAGGTAAACGTTAAAAGCTTGTTTGTAAAATAAAATCCGAAAATTAATGTGCCATTTAGTCGAATCAAGAAAATATTCTGAAGAGTTTCAGAAGTGAAATTAATTTTTAGTTTAACAATTTTTAATTAATTGTTGAATCCTTAGGAGTGATTTTATATAGTCATGATAATATAATGAACTATACACATATGAACAGGTATACTATAGTGTTATTTTAATATAGTTGACTAAAATACAATACTAATGAAAATATTAAATCAAAGATTAAGTGCTAATACAACGTATAGAATTTGTTTGGTAAATTAACTGAAAAAATGAGTTGTATTTAATTTCATTAAAATATATTCAGAAGAATATTCGAGAGATAAAATTAATTAATTATCATGGGAAAGTTATGCAATCTTTCGTATACATAATTATAATAACTTTATTTTTTTGGTCATAAAATATTATTTTTTTGTGATAAAGACAAAATTTTTAATAATCAACAGTGTAACAATTACCACAAAACAAACTATCATTAAAATTCACAAAAAATTCAGATACACCTTTTCTCCTAAGTACATAATAGTTTTCTATTTTACTGCTTAATTGAAAGTAATGAGTGTTAATTTATTTAATTACATCTGTTATTATCCATGGTAAATTAATTACAAAACGATGTCAGCGAACTTATATTTACCGCGAGCTCACGCATCGTGAACTTTTTAGTTAGCTTCAAAGTATTATCTAACATTTTTCTGAAGTGTGTAAAAAGTTAGAAAATGTGGCAATTTGCATGCAATGGTATTGTTTTTTCTTTTCTCATGACTACATTAGGAGCAAATAAACCTGTTTTCTCGTATCAGTGAAAGCTCCCATAAAGTGCTCAGTAAATTACAATTTCTCTAAAAACGTGAATGAGTTTGCGACTTGGAAAAAAAAGCATTGTTATTAAGCTCTGACAGCTGTAATGTTGAGGCGCGGACGCATCTTGCCTTCACTTTCTCCGAATATGTATATGTGACTGTTGCCAAATAATTGAACATAAAAGATACACGGCAATAAAATTATTAAGCCATATTTTATTGGGCTATTCTCATTGTTATGTAATGCTTAAGAAGGAGACAATTATAAGTAAATGATTGAACCAAATTTTGGAAGATGTGCTGTTTTTTCTCGCAATTTAAAACTTCTCTAAAACTCGTGCAGCTGATTGTGTGTTAACAAATGATATCGATAGTTAGGTAATTAGGTTACGATAGCTCCTACAAAAACTACTAACATCTTTACGGTGGCCTATGTTTTCCGTTGTTTTTATCAGGTTCGGTGAGCTGTGTAAAGTAACAAACATCGAAGAGTTTAACGTGAACGGTGAACAGTGATAAACCTGCAACTGATGCAAGCAAATCGAGATTAAGTGAAAGTTAATCTGTGAGATAGTCCGGCAGTGGAATACAAAGAAGAAGAACAATGGACCACCTGTTCCGGCAACGGAGGTTGAGTGTGCCCAAGCGGTGAGCATTTGTTTTTATATTGTTTGATTTGAATTTAAGTCTTTTTATGTGTAATTTCAATGTATCCCCTGAGTGGCGTGAAAGGAGCAACCCGAAGTAACAGTAGAACTTGTGCCAAGTTAGTCCAGAGACGTATAGCCGTGCTATGCTGAAATTACAGGCGCACGAATCATTGCATCTCCGTTTTAGTTATGGGTGCAACGCGACGCAATTTGTTTCTTCTCATACATCGGTAGGGGAGGATGGAGTCATTTTGCTGTTGTTTAAAAAACTGCTTTATGAAAAGTAACGTTGAAAACGAGAACATGAAAGGAATTGTCAATGCTTCCCTAGCATTTGTTTTGTAATCATTTCGTACTAACTAGTTTTTTGATATTTTAGTTATTTAGAACTATTGAGTATAGCAAAGTAAAGTAATAACAGAATGGTTCAATACATATGTACATTTTAAACCGTGGCGTAATAATTGCTCAAACTTTGCGCCTTGATTAAGTTTTTAAGGGTGTAATTAGGGTAGGTGTAATTTAATCCTTTTATTAAATATAGTACCTACTTGAATGGAAGTTAACGCCTTATAGGACTAAGTGTAAGTAGTTCTTAAAGGTAAGGCGACTGGATAAAATAGTATGTAGTTTTCTTAGTGACTAGAGTAACGCAACGACCTAGCCCACTTTGTGTTAAGTAGTTAATAAACAGAAATGAGATCGTATCGAATCAATTTTAACCCCGGGCCATAATAAGTCGTGTTAATAGGTACGAGTATTAACTTCTCTCATTGTCATCTCAATTTGTTCTATTTAGTGGTCTAGTTACCTATTTGTATTGTTATTATAATGTCTTCTTATTTCTAAATTCTCAATTGTACAACCTAATGCTGGAAATTTCGCTGATCTGTGTATTTTTATATGTACCACTAATAATTTAACTTTGTTCTGTTTCCTAAATAACGCATAATATATAAATCTTCTGGGTGAGCGTGCCTAACAAAACAAGATTCCATATTTGCGACCCAACGCAATAGGTGTGCATATTATAAAACAATTATTTGTTTGAGTGCTTTTTCTTCTTTCGTGTGAGTAAGTGGCAAACTCTAGTGTAGGAGTTTCCAAGCAACCCGAAGGCCTCCGACATGGCTTAACGGCTATACTAGTGCATAGCCGAGCCCGCCATCTTTATCTGCCCTCCAAAGCACGGAAGCACTCAGTTCAAATGCCATTAAATGGTCACCCATCCAACTTACGACTGGGCCGAAACTTAGATGATCTATAGAGAACAGCCAATAATTAATTAATTATAAGAATAAGGAGTGCTAGTGGAGTCTTCGACCCCTACCCGTAGGTACTTAACATAAAAAGAACTAATATTAATAATATCAAAACTCAATATTACTTTTAATATTTTTTCTCGCCCCACAGCTCAGTTGGTAGTAGCATAAATAAAAAAGGGCTATTTAATATTCTATCAGTTATTTAGTGCCATAGTACAAGCTATATTTAAATTAGGGCTAGATATATATAAATAGATATAATATTTATTTTTATTTTATTCAACCAAGTGAAGTAGTTCACCTCTATCATTCACTAAATGTTGAAATCAAATAAATATTTTCCACAGCTGCATTTCCTCAGAAACGGATCATTTTCCTACGTAACTAACACATTTTACTCAGTTTGTAGCAAATAGTAGCAATTAGCAGAACAAAGCTACGAATCAGGCACAAAACCAACTCCGCTGTTTTACTCTGGAGCATTTGCAAATAAACATCGATTTCCTCAGGTGAATGACTCGAAGATGCAGTTTTTGTCGTAGATATCTCGATTGTCAGATGACAATGGCGTATACTTCGATCCGATGTTAACCACCTGTCATGAGGCACATGATGTGAACCGAGGCTTTCCTCATCTGGCTCTCTGAATATTGCGTGATCTCCATTTTTTAACCAACTTCAAAAAAAGGAAGATGTTCTTTTTTCAGCTGTATGTTTTGTTTAATATTTGAATATGTGACGGAACGAGCTGAGGGCACACCTGGTGGTAAATAGCGACCCCCGCCCATGACAACAGTAATGCGACTCAGTATAAAATTTGGATCTTACACTGAGTCGCATTCACCCTGCTCATGTGCATGTGATTTCACCAGCACCCACATCCTTTCAACATAGTAATGCGAGCAGTATTGCTTGGCGACAGATTCCAGGTGTTGCCACCACACCTCTCCAGACGAACTTGTCACAAGTTCTACTGCTACTTTTGGTTGCTCCTTTAGCACCACCTAGGGGGTACGTGCAGGGAATCAAAGGGTACCTACGGACTATTGTATTAACTCAAGCATTCTTGCAACTTAAGAATTTAACATAAATTTAACATTGACTAAATCTACATTGGGAAAAAAGAGCCTGGGTGGTCTTTACAGATTGTTTGACCGGTTAATAGTTTTATGGGTGACCATTAAGTGACATTTGAACTAAGCGGTTTCGTGCTTCGGAAGGCACGTTAAGATGTCGGCTATTGTAGTCGATGTGCCCTGTCAAAGGAATCCGCGTGGCTTGAAAACTTTGACACCAAAGTTGGTGCCTAATTCATACAGAAAAAAAAGAAAATAAAGAAAACAATAATGTTTACATATGCCGATAATAACTATGACGTAATTAATATGAATCTACTAATATAACCCCGAAATTAAATACCTTTTAGGATAATATACGAAATTCTCAATCGACTAATATTAGAAATCGGAAAGTTATTACTGTTTGTGTTTATGCTTGTTAAGATTGACTAAAAGGAGTTGGTTGATAGATATACATATACATAATATGTATATAGATGATCTGAAATAATACAAAGACTATCCTGAAACCATGTGGGCAAGGCCTTGGGCATAAGCAAGTAATTAATAAATAGTCTATCATTTTCGTCTTTTTATGAATGAGCTCACATAACAATACATAACGCAGTGTGTCGGAGGCAGCGTGCACCTCACATTTGTTCCTTACCAATAATTACACTCATTACAGCTTCCGAAGAATGATTGCTTTTCACATTACGAGTTACGTTCCTCATTTCTTTCTAGAATGCCTTTTATTGTCTGCTAAACCGTCGTTATTAAAGAGAGATTACATTGCGTTAATTAAAATATGTTGAACCTAAAGGAAGTTGCATAGTTTTTACGCTGTAACCAGCCGGCGATGACAAGCGAGAATGAAATTACTACAGAACAAGCGATGTTATCTCTAAACTTCTCAACATTAAGATTTTTGAAGTGTTGGAAACGTTCTTACATTTTTTCTGCAACAAATAATAGTTTTATGGAAACTGTTATGCTCTAGATACATCCTGCCGACAGTTGATTCGATGCTGCATCTTTTACGACGTCCATCACGTGCACAAAGAGACGTCTTTATATCGTGCACCGTTCCGCTCTCTGATCCGAACACGTATGAATAGAGCCCGCCATGCCGTTCACACGTGGCTGTCCACGAAAATCCAACAAACAAACTTTCTCCGCAGATTATGTCATGTTGCGAGGAAAATTTTGGCCGCAAATTATAGACCGATGACTGTATTGGCATGATTATCATATCCATTAGTTACATAACTCAACAGCGGTGCAAAAATATTTTATCCAATGCAACACATTCTATGAAGTAATAGTTATTTTACTTCTGAATTATTCAAAGATGCCAATTGAAAATTGCATTTGAATTCCGATCGCCAGCCACAATCAGTGAATCAGTCTTTAGCGGGAGATACTCCGTGAAAAGAATTAATGTACGAATCGCAAATGTCGTGTTTCCACGAATTAGCAGTTATTGTGGCTGAATTCTTAAGTAACTTAACAAACAATGTCTAGGTCGACGGTCGATGACCAACAGTAACATTGAGCCAGCGGTCTGCTGGACAGTTATCGGTTCCACGCTTCACTTCCTACCCTCGGATGCAACGGCTTCTATCAATAATTACCCGGTATGCGGAATTATTCCGTTCAGCGGTTTAATGATCTTTGCATTCATAAGTTTTTATTATAAACTCGTTTTCATTTTATTCACATCAACATTGTTTACAGTGCTTATTAGGCCGTTCGCTGTGTCAGACAGGAATAATTCGACCATCGTTTATCTTATTTTTCGGATGCCCGGTGGCATTTGGTTTAGGTTGTTGTTACCTCCGATATTTAATTAATTATTCTTGATAAATACAATGCCGCATTACAATGTCTTGTTATTTACGTACCAGGATATTCCCGATTCTGTTTTCCATTAGATAGATGATGGACATGTGGACGGATAGACAGACGTCTCTCTGTATAGAAACGTTTTACATCGACGATGCAAACAGGAATTCAAACGTTTATATTGTTTCTGTTAGCGAATGTATTTTCCACGCTTAAGGTTCTCTTGCAATACATCATTTTGAAGTGATTTGTGAAAAGGCTATTGTGATTCTTTGTATTATGCCTTATCGAGGATAATTCCTTTGTATTAAGTTCACCAATGCGAGACCTTTAAATCTTTATTCATATTCGCTGTAACAGGGTTTCTTTTGTCTGCAACAAAGGGAAACTTGTAAAGTGTTGCTAGTGACACAAAATAAAAGGGGTAGTTGTGACCAGTAGATAAGTAGGCGACCTAGATAGCGACCGATCGAGGTTAATATTTTTTTGTTCAACAATTTAAATTTGAATTCAGCCAAGATAATAGGTGCTTTTGTTAGCAATACCTACGTGTGCTGCGTCCGAAAATTGAGTTACGGACAGTTAGATAATTTTGTTGTTCAGGTCAGCATACATGCTTTTTGGTACCACGAGCTATACCGTTCGTAAGTTTCTTTTGTGATCTGTTATGATGTCGGCTTGTCATCATATTTTCGTATATCTCGGCTAGCAGGTCGACGTCATTTGCCACTTCCGTTCATTGGATGAAGGTGTTAAAGTAAATGATTCTATAATACACTGTGACTGCGTGACAACTCATTTTGATCTTGATAGGCTCCATAAAACTCTCGAGAAGTCAACTCATGCGCGATAATGATGTAGACAGGTAAATAAAACTTGTACGTGAAAGAATTTAAAGAAATGATTTCGAGGGCTAGTATCAAGTGTGCAACGGGGGTACGGCTGTTGTTAATGTTTTTGACATGATTGCACTTGTGAGTTTAACTGTACTGATACTAAATTCAGCAATTATCTCCTTTCACCGACTCTTTCCAAAAATGTTTTAAATAGAACTTTCCGCAGACAAAGATATGAAGGTAAATGATACACACGGTCGGTTAACTAATCACCATGCATACCCCGTGCGCTTTAAAGCTAACAAGCTTCACGGCGATTCGCTTCTCAATTGTGAACAACAAATTCCTATCAATGCATAGAAAGTAGCACGTTACTTTTATTTTTTAGACAAGGCCACGATTTGCCTGAATACTTCCTGAGAAAGTACACAATTTTTGTTACAAGGTATTGTTTTATTTTGTTTTTTTTTTTAACTGTGGTAATTGTTAAGAATTTAAAACTAGATTGAGGTTACTATGTAGGTACTTATGAAGACAGTCGAAAGAAGAGTTATCGTTTGCTTGTATCACACAGACGGACTGTAGCCTTTATGATAACTGAAGAAACCTAACGAGATATCGCAGACAATTCTAGAAAAACTTCACCGATCATTAATCGAACTCTAGGAAATATCTATTATACGTTGTTATCTAAGAGTGAAAATAAAGCAGGGCGTGGCAAATCTAGTTAATGAACTGATTACAAAAATTAAAAATCCGGGTTAGACGTTTTTTTACACCCCTTTCCCCTACTTTAAAGTAGTTATATAGAAATATGAAAAAAAATTCAAACTTCTATATTACTACTTTAAAGGTATAAAATCATTATGGTGGTATAAAATTGGTAAAGATACCATGTAACCATTTAAACCAATTCCAACTGAATTAGATTTAACTGATCCAACTGAATTAGAAATTTAGAACATCCTCCATAATGAAAATGAGTTAAAAAGCGCACAACATTTTTAGGCAGCAAAAAATTGCTATTCTTTATAATTACTTAATTTATTTTAAATGTTCGATTTAAACCTACTTTAGTATCAGTACAGTTACAGTAGTAGAGCAAATACTAATTGTACCAAACTGCACTTTGAACTGTTACTATAATAGAAGTAAATGCAGAAGGTAAGTACGTAATGAAGTAATATATGCCTCAAAATACAATTTGGTGTCGTTTCGTTAGATCGCGGCCTACGTCATTCTTAATCTGTGAAACAATGTGGGCAAAAAGATTATGTACATAAAGAGGATGTTGATTGCAGGTGATTATAAATTAAACATCACCATTAGCTTAATTGCCGGCTACTTTTTCTTTAGACTCCTTGAAAGTCACATGAGTTCTGTGTAAGGAGAAATTAACTCCTTGCGCTAACAAAAAACATGTTGCAATTTTAATGTAATTAATAAATAACGTTTACACACTTACCACTGCACTAGGATTTCCTGTGTCGCAGCTTGCAAGAACATAGAAATAGAGAAAAACCCAAGATCTGAGAACAAACTTGACGCAAAGATTGCCACGGCTGGTAATCGAACCCAGGACCAAATGTAGTATTCGGTTGCGACATTATTATTTTTAACGAGAACATCCACTGGAAATGGACTTATAACAGTGACATATTTTATATCTAGATTATCAGTGCAATACAACGGAATTCCGCGGAAACCTCAGCGAACCGTCACGCTTGCCGTGATCACAAATACTTATCTTTATTGTACTAGCATAGAGTGCAATTTTGTAAATTAAAATTGTTGTGGTATTTTCTACAACTGCGAACTAGTAAGACCTAATTTCGCGTGACAACGTACTTAAAGCCCTACTTTTTAAGCATTGCTTAGCATTGTTTAGTAGCCAATTACTGCATTCATATGCATTGTCTTGGTGTTATAGTTTTGAACTTTATCTGGTAGGAAATAAGGGTGAAATCCGTGTATGAGAATTTATCAGAGCGTGCCGCGCGTGTTCTCAGTTCATCGGAAGACTGCCTTGGATATTTTAATTAAATAAATAGAGATTAGCCTGTAAATGGCAGACAAAAAGGTTTTTCTTTGTATTTTTTTTGTTTTGCCGTAATGAAGTTTAAAGAACAAAGCAAAGAGCTCCGCGTGATTTTTCAAAATTCAAATATATGATACGATACGTGCGTAAACCATTATACGGTTTGTAATTAAATTTGATCTATAATTATATTATATTAACGTAGGTTACTATGACTCAATGTTAATTGTATGACACTATATTAAAGATATTCTGAAATACGATGGAAGCTGAAAAAAATATTTCAAAAAAGATGTTTTTTTATTTTTGAATTATTTCAGCCTTTTTATATTTTTTTTAATACCTAAAGTGTAATTTGTTCTTATACATGTACAACATAGGCAAATATTAAGCTTAAGCGGTTGCAACCGCTTATAAAAGCAGCAAAACGTCTCTGGCCCTACCTTACCCAAGCATGAGAAAACCAAAGTGGCGTCGCTCTTAAGACGTCGTTTCATGCGCCTAAAAATTCAAATTCCTTATTAATAAGTTTTGAACCCTTTCGTAGTATACAAGAATACCGTAGCAGCGAGCGCGTTGAAGTCTTTTGTATAGCGCTATTTTGATAGCAGATTATTTTACTTTACCGTACAATGCACATACCAAGTACTATCGAATGCAGCCACAGATAAATAAGAGTTACTACGCCGAAGGTTCGCCGGGGCCGGGATCAGATTGCATTGAATTCAAATGACTTCCCGAGGGTCTGATGTTATGATAACCTGCGCTAACTGTATTGGCAGTTTTGTTAAATACAAAAGCTACGCCAATGGTTTTACTTCGATTAGCAAACTTGAAAGTTATCAATTGAGTTACCTAAAGAAGAGTTGAAACAAGCGTAAAATTTAACAAATCTAAGACTAGCTAAACACTGGAACTGTATCTCATGAACTGTATGATATATGCTCATGAACCAATACATTTAATACGAGTAAATATTGACAAGTCCAATTTCAAACTACGTTCTTCGATATAAAATTATTCAATCTTTGACTTATAAAACGATCAATAATTATCTAATTTACGACCTGATGTAATAACACTTTGTCATCATAACAGTAAATGTGCCACCATTGAAAACCAGTGCTGCAATAACTAAATCCGATAACTATTCATTAATTTAGATCATTGTTTTATTTTGTTTTTGACGTGACACATAAACATTTTCTTATTTTTTATAAAACTAGCTACCACTCCGCGGTATTACCCGCGGTTAGCCATCCTTTTTTTTTTTTTTTTTATGTGAATTCGTGACGGAACGAGCTGAGGGCCCACCTGATGGTAAGTGGCGACCCTCGCCCATGACAACAGTAATGCGCGCGACTCAGTATGAGATCCAAATCTTTACTGAGTCGCATTCATCCTGCTGCGTCCATCACCCGAGACAGGGATGATACGTCTCATGCGCATGTGACTTCATCGGCAGCCATACCCTTCCACTGGAACACAGTAATGCAACCACTACTGCTTGGCGGCAGATTCCAGATGTGGTGGCAGTACCTCTCCGGACGAACTTGGCACAAGTTCTACTGCTACTTTTGGTTGCTCCTTTAGCACCACCCAGGGGGTACTTGTAGGGAATCAAAGGGTATACACCTACAGACGCGAGCAACTGGACCCCCCATCCTAAGGGAACGCTGTGATTTTTTCGGGATCATGATATAAACCATCCTGGTAGCAAATTTCATCCAAACCCGTAAGCCAATAGAGCGTGAACGAGCAACAAACACACACACACACACACATAAACTTTCGCCTTTATAATATTAGTGTGATAGTTTATGAAAATAATAATTCGAGATGTTGTAAGGATATGGATTTTTAAATGAACTCTTACCAATACCACATAGAAATATAATACTAGAATTGTCTATCTCACAAAACTGTATCCATCTTTATCGAAGAGAATGATACTACTGAGTAGTGGATATGTGTGAGATGAGTAGTTAATTATTGGCTATAAGAAACAATGTTGGCGCAAAAACGGGAGGGTAAGGTGACGCGCGCGCAACTATCCACGACCGACTTGTGCACCCTACATCATCTTAACTGGTCTCATTACCGGGAAATCGATTGAAAATGCATCTCTATAAAGACACTTTAGTCTCTTAATTTACCAGAGGGCTACAAAGATACAAACTCTGGCGTTCTGACTTTTAACGGACTAGTTCTTACTTATTTAGTTAAAAAAGGTGACGCTTCCAAATTTTTTTATAATATTTGTCGGAATTAAAGTACTTTCACTTTGACTTGTATTTTGAGGAACCGTTATAACTAGAAGCGTACTATATTCTGTAAGTTTTTCACAGTATAATGTTGTGTTACTTGTCACGTCTACGTTTCCAAATAGTGTAAACCACTTAGTGAAAAGTGGCATAATGTAGTTCTACCTATCAATTTTTGGGGAAAGCCTTGAATTTATGTATGTATAATGGCAGATTGCCTGACAAATAATTAAACAATTTGTGGTACAGACGAGTGATGTTCGTGTCAGAGTAGGCCGATTATTTTAATTAATTAACAGACTCCAACTTTCTCCGGCTAGAAATCGAACCCGGGACCCTCCCGTCGCCTAACAGCCAGTGTTATTAACAACTTAGCTGCGGTGCGGTCCGTATTTTAGCAGTCAAGAATTTAACAGTTACTTTGGTATGTATTTACATAAAAAAATCATTTTCTACACTTTACAACAAAAGAGTCTCTTTAAGATTATTGCATCTCTTAGGGATCTTCCACACTTTATGCATTTATGCTTGAATTAATTAATGAATAGGTGAATAATTCGTCATGGACATTTCGCACAGCGCCATCTAGCCTCAAATTGACTAACTGAATATTTATAGCACTTTATTTTATGTAAATACATATGAACACCGAAACAGACTCAAATGACATAATCTTGAATTGAAATTTTTTGACAGAAATGTTCATCCTTGGTGGGAATCGAACTCATGACCTACAACGCAGATACTGCTACCAACTGAGTTGTGAGGTAGTCGATGTCAATGGATGCATTTGGCATAAACAGTACTTTGTAGCAGCCGACAAGATCTATAGCTATAAAATAGTCTAGTTTCACGTATGTTTTCTGTTTTAGTACATATCCAAAACCGTGATTTGGCAATGCAACTCATGTTGTAAAGCGATCAGCTATGAACTTGCACAGTGTAACACGCTTTAACAAAACGGCATCCAATGGCATTCATGTTAATGGAATCTTAGTTTACATACAGTGGCTTAAACTTATTTAATTACCATGTAAAGCACCAGAGTTGGCCGCGATAACTGACGTGCTAGTACCCACTGTCCATGCATTAAGTTTATCTCGTGGTTTACTTTCACCCGGATAATAACCTTGTTGGTAATTTTTCCTGATACATGTTATAACCTGGTTGTCGAATTGTTAAAGAATCTTTTATTTTGCTGGAGGAAAGTGTTAGCCGAGTTATTTTACAAAACAAGGTCTAATTGAATTTCTACCTAATCAAAACTAAATTTAATCTACACCATCAAACAGATTAACTCAAATATGAAATAGTATAAAACACGGGTGAACTTAACCTTAAAATGAGTACTTCTCATACTTTATTTCCCATAATAAAGTATGAGAAGACCCAAGTCTTATCGCGTTAGGCCCGTCACTCTGAGACGAGGATGTTACGCCTCAAGTAATTATGGCTTGCTGACGACTCGGACACAATATATTCGGAAACAGTCTAGTAATTTCACCCACACCCTCACACCGGAACACAATGCACCACTGCTTGGCGATGAATTATCAGATTTAGTGGCAGTTCTTCTCCGAACGAACTTAGCACAAGTTGTACTGCTAATTAAAGTTTAAAAAAAAGCTTAACCCTGAAATGATTTCTCTTCTAGCAAACCTGGGTGGGGTTATAAATGCAAAAATCTACGTAGAGCCTTACGTTTCTTGCTTATGGTTAATAATTACTATTAATTTAATGAATTTTAAGGAGGTATGCAGAACCATAAGATGTCTAGTTATAAACCTCTCCGATGTAATGTTGTGTTGCACGGCAACCACAATAGAAATTAAATTTCTAATATATACATAGGTATGAACAAACTGACAATACATAGGTATGACTCACCTCACAGGTCAGTTAGTAGTAAATCTGCCTTGTGCAAGCATTTGAGTGACGAACATAGAGGTTTGTTCTCTCTGGGTGTCAATGTTTAATATATGTATGTATTTAAAAAGAGTACTATATATATGTATTCTATCAGTTATCTGGACCATAGTACAAGGTTTGCTTAGTTTGGGGCTAGATGGGGTTGTGCGAAATATTCAGGACTTATACATTTATTAAATTTAAATAAATCACAATGATTGAGAACTATTCTTATTTGCAGTCAGTTTAAAATTATTAACTCAAATGAATCATTACGATTAATCATGGTTTCATTAAAGTAACAGAGACTCATCTCAACACACACTGTTCAGTTCAATATGAATTAGCTACTTCATATGAAAGAGCTGATTTTAACAGTGACAGATGATGTAGTTAACGGGACGGTAAAAACGTATTGTGGGCCTTGTTTTGTCTATTTAAATGTCAGATAATTTCACGCCAATAATATACAGATGTTTCAATGAAAAAACTTGTAAAGCCCGTACTCACGATGCGATTTTTATCGCATCAACGCAAATAATGTACTCGGCTTAGCTTATCTGCTTTTAACAACAAATATCACTACATTTTATAAAATAAATTCCTTCCGCCGCGTCTGTCTGTCTGTCTGAAAGTGATAAGCTCAAAAAATACCGAAAGGATTTTAGAACCGTTTTTACCACTGGAAAGATTCATGATTATGGTTTTATCGATTGACGGCTCCGTGGCTCAGTTGGTAGTAGCCCTGCCTTCGATATGAAGTTAGTGTTAGTTTATATTGAGTTAGTTCTGTGTCTTCATTATGTACTGTATGTATGCGCTCATATTTACAAAAAACTATTGTACAAGTACTATATTAGTTATTTAGTTCCCATTGTACAAGCTTTGCTTAGTTTGGGCAAGATGGTGTTGTGTGGAATATCCATGGATATTTATATTTCTTTATATATTTCATGGCAAGTAACCCAAAAATCGTCAGACCGTGGTGGCCCAGGGGCATAGACGCTGACTTTCAATCTGAAGGTGGCTGGTTCAAACCCACACGTGCACCAATGAGATTTTTCACTTGAAAAATGTATGTGCGCAATACCACGGTCTCGAAACGGAAACGGAAAAGATCGTGAGGAAACCGGCATGTCTTAGAACCATGAATTCGAAGACATGTGACATCTACCAATCCGGATTGGGCTCCCGTGGTGGATCAAAGCCCATTCACTCTCAACTATCGAGAGTAGGCCGGTGTCCCTGCAGTGGGAACATTAGAGGCTGGTACGGAATCCAAAAATCTATGAAAATTTTAAAATGAAAAATTTATCATATAAATTTTATTTTCAATCAAAAATATCAAGTGTATGGGGAGCCTACTAAGTCAAAATACCGAGTAATATTTTGAAAGCTCCAATGGAAGTCGGCGAAGCGTTTGGTTTCGCACATTAGTTGTTCGTAAGTGCGCGTGTGTCAGTGTCAATGTGATCGTAAAAAAGTTAATAGTCAATCTGTGGCGGGCTTCAATGTACCGCTGAATGCTGATAAAAACATATGATACCGATTATTAAGATGTTATTAACATTCATATCGAAGTCATTATGAATTGAATATTTTGACGGCTCCGTGGCTTAGTTGGTAGTAGCCCTGCCTTCAAAGCGAGGGGTCCCGGGTTCGATTCCTGGCCGGGGCACACTTTGTGTGGTGAGCATGAAGTTAGTTCTCGGGTCTTGGGTGTTAGTCTTGTGTTTCTGTGTTTGTCCATGCCATCTGCGACAGTTAAATTAATAATTCATTATGTTAAATCTTTTTTTGTTGTCTTGAAAATAGTTTGTAGAAACGCCAATATTAGATATTAAATGAGATTGACTGTGATCTCTGACAAGTCTAAATTATCTCTGATAAGTGTAAAATATCATATGATAACACTATTAAAGTTTAATATAATATTAAATTAATAAGGACTAAACTATTATGAAAAAGTATGTTAACGGATAATTGGATATTGTTAAATTAGGCGTTGCTTAGCAAAGTTTGTTTTGGAGGTATGGTTATGTGTTTTATTCCAATTGAGTTTATTTTTCTAACGGTTTTTGCTTCGCAAAACAGATTGCATTAAATTTTATGTTTTATTATATACACATCAAATTTACATATGTTTTCTGTATATTTTGCTCTACTTCTTGTGTTAGGAGCATTTCATAATTATAAATGTTAATTAGATTCAATTCAGATACTTTTATGTATTTGAATATTAATTTTTAGGTGACTCAATTGAAGGAATGGACAACGCACCGTTAAGTGGCTTCCATCATTTCTAGTTTATACCGAATCTTCACTTAATCTCCATGATTGATTGAATTGGCATAAAACTATTTATATAGAACGAAAATATGAAATCACTAACTGACTAGAAGAGTTACTGAATTTTTTTTAATGAATTGGTTTTTACAACCTGTTAGCTGGATTTAATAATTGCCTATTCATTAAAACTGAACAAAATTAAATTTTCAATATTTTTATAGAGGCTTTAAATGCTTAAAAAGAGGAATTTCAGTAAAACAGGTAATTAATATTATGTATTTAGTTATTTAAAAAACGAAACCTTATTTAAAACTATTAAACGACTTAGCTTATAAAACTATATTCAAGATATATTATATTTTTTAATCATCGCTAAAATAATTTGAATTGGCCTGCTTCATCTTCATGTTCTGGGGAGTCTATGAACAAAATAAGCAAATTAAAAGCGGTCGACCAAGTGAAGTCGGTAAAAACAGTCTGGAAAGAATGACGTTGATTAATTTGTGAAGAGTGTGTAATTGAGTTTGGAGATCGGGTGATATGAAGATATTAGATAGATTTAGATTGGGTATTGGTGTTGTAATAATCTTCAATGACGCGATTTCTGCCAGTGAAGTTCATCTTCTCTGCAGTTACTCAAGCGCTTTTACTATTCACATTTAAATTTTTTACTGGCCTTACGGCTCAATTGGCAGTAGCTCTGTCTTCTGCGCCGTAGGTTGTGGGTTTGATTCTCACCCAGAACAAGCGTTTGTGTGACGAACAAATAATATGTTTGTTCTGTGTCTGGGTGTAAATATGTTTTATGTGTATGTATTTACAAAAAAGTGCTTTATAATAATTGTATCAGTAATCTAGTTTCCATAGTACAAGCTTTGCTTAGTTTAGATTGTGTTGTATGAAATTTCCTTTTCTGATGTTGAACTAGCTGTAAGCAGCATTTACAACCGCGTTGAAGGTCCTCGGGATTCAAGCTTTTCAAGGTTTTGGTTTCATTTAAAATTGTCACACCTAAACTGAATTTGAAACATAGATGAAAAAAAGAACTGTTTCGTTTTCCTAATATAAAGGTATATTATTATTCATTTACTATTTACTAAACTGTTCAAAATAATATACGTAAGTTAATGCGTCTATGGCGTATAAGACGTCGCGCGCAATCACGACTAAAAGTCGCATCCATCTTGACTTCCAGGGCAACTTTTTATTTGTTTATATCGGACTCAAACAGGCCGCATCAAGTGGATAAAAAGGCGCCAAAATTAAATGTCAATTCGTCATGGTGTCTGTGACGAGTACCTCGACACATGTGTGAACCGTTACCTTAGAGGTGGTTTTTGGTCTCGCCTTTGTGTGTAAGTAATTAAAGATGCCTCTCATCATTAAATTTGGTACAAATGTTGATTTGTCTTGCAAACAACTTTTGTGTTTTGTTGTATTTGGAAAGGCAACGACCGAAATTGTTTTGCTGTGTTTATTATAGGCGGCAATAACTAAACATCAGGGGATGGCACCTCGGGCCGTCACTTAAAAAAATTACATAATATGAAAAATCATATTATTTAATATAATGTAAATGCAGTCTCGGGTGATGTACGCAACAGGATGAATGCGACTCAGTGTAAGATCCAAATCTTATACTGTGTCGCATTACTGTTGTCATAGGTGGGGGTGGTCGGTTAGGTGAGCCATCAGCTTGTTCTATCACATTTTAAAATAAAAAAAGTCTATTCTCCAGAATCAGAATCCAGAATCCAGTTCTTTATTGAAAATACTATCTAATAGTTCATTTCTAAATGATACTATATATTACATTCGCTATCCTGCGTCTCATAGAACAAGCGGTATCTTACACATAAATTTCAAGTCTCGAGAAGGATTGTGCACATTTGTGGAGGCCGCGGGCTAGAGTTATTTAAAATATACCTCCATTAGCTTGAAGATTATACCGTAACACTGCATTGTTATCATTCTAACCTGCGGTTTCTAATAATCTAAGGAATTGATCAATCAGCGTTTTCAGCGATGTTAGCCAATAGTTAAAGCAAAAGCTCAAATTTTAAGTCTTGAAATTTTTTGTGTCTTTTTCTCTTTCGTTTGAGTAAGTGGCCAACTTTGGTTTCAGGTTAATTACTATTACTGTATTTTTTCTATACTACGAATGATCAATTTAGTTTTTTTCAAGCGGAAATAAGCAATCGTTATATTGAAGAGCACAATAATATGTGGGTTTGTTCCACGGCGTGAATATAAGTCCATAATTGTGTTCAAATTATAGTTCAACGAGTATTCTTACAAGTACTTAACGATACTTAGTCAGGTCATGATTATACATGCTTCTGTTATTTCAGGATATTTGAATTGTTTTAAATAAGAACAAGAATACATATAAATTATGTAAAGCATACATACAAACGACAAATGCCTAATTCTGAAGTTAAGTAGGTTTTTATGACATTTAACGCTTATAGGTGCTTATAGGTGAATAAATTTTACAGAATAAAAATCAGAACATGGAAAGCTGTCAAATTCAAAGTTCAAAGCATTTAACAAATTCTTTCAATTTTCTGATATTAAATGTGGTGATTAAAGTAATGTTATGGTGAAAGAAAATTGTCTGAATAGTAAGTAGTCTAGTATGAACCTAGGCACATGACAGCATTGTTCGCTATAAATGACAGTGTTTTACTAGTCAACATATCTATCAGGTGAATTGCACAGCCACCTGGTCACATGATTTCACTGTCTGGAGATGACAATTAGTGCTCACTGAGTTCAGAGACATTGAAAACATAAGAGACACTAAAGTATGGTTTTCATTCAGCAGGTCAACATATTTTGCGTATCATTTATAATATATTCTCATCAGTTCTACTCATCTACCGCATCATGATTTGCAAGTTACGTAAATTAGGTAAACCTGTGTCAGTTATTTCATCATGACATGGCATATTTAGTTCGAAATATTCATCTTAGAAGTCAATATTACACAATCCGCTTTCTAAAGTTTTTTGCTCATCGATCAGAGTCAAAGTGACATCATTTCACCGCATCTCATGTAATGTTACCTATAGAGTGCTTACCTCTTCACTTGAGCTGTTATTGAAAGTAAAACTGGTTAGGTAGTTTGGACGTCCGATTCCAATTCTTTATACAGGATGTCTGGTAAACTCCACCGAGATTGCCTTCGATATGGCTCGAAGACTTTGAATGAAGCCCAGAACACTCATGAAACTGACAACTCTATAAGAGCAGAAATATTTTCTTTATGTTTAAATTTAAGGTCCTATTTTTCTTTAAACTATGCAAAAAATTGTAGCATTTATAGGTAAATATGTCCTCTTTCCTTCGAAATATTATTTTGTTCGTACCACCGTACAATAGACTCGCCCATTGAAAGTTTCGTACCAGGAATTATATGATATTTTTTAGATAACAAAATATAATCTGTGAAAATTTAAGCCCGCTACAGCGTATTGCTTAAAAGATAGGTCCTTTGATTGTAGAACAGACATACAATTAGATGATGTAGACGTAGCGTAGAAAGGACACTAACCCCTTAAGGTACGGTACCTTATAAAATAACAAACCCATACTTACAGACCATACAGACATGAGTTTATGTGTATGTTGAGGACTTTCTATCAACAGGTAGCATGGACACAGCAAAAACGTTTTACCAAAGATAAAAGAAGAAGGAACAGCTAAGCAGCTTAACCAGCGACCTATCATCACGGCACCGTTCATATAGTATTATTTGTTACAACCTGTAGAAGCTTTAAGACGATGTGAATGTTAGAAAGTGAGTGGACCAATAAAAGAACATAAAGTCAGTTAATGCGGCGATCCGGGCGAAATCGCTAAAGAATCTTGCCGGAATCAGGTTTGGAAAGCTGTTATTATGAAACTAAGGATATGTGGAACTAGACACATAGTACATTAGCATTTTTATGCGTCGATGTAAGTTATTTGCGTAGGATTATCCGTAACAAATGGTTATGCAAGGTTTTATAACTTATTATGCTTCTATTATGCGTATCAAATATGCAAAGGATGGTTTTCTGTACAGTCAGATTATCTTTTCTTTCTCTGATATCAATTGGATCTAGCGAGACAGTTCCTTAGATGTTGGTAACACTTAGAAGCGTAGGATCCTATTCAATCCGATACACAGAACATCACAGTGCAGGGGTATGTTAGCATTATTGTTAGCAAAGTACTTGCCTATTTGTGTTGTGTATACCGACCATAAATTGATCATCAATAAACGTAATTAGCGATATATTTACCATGATTTGTGAGTTGAACGTAATTGAAATTATATTATTAGAAATAATACGGTGTAAGTCGGTGAATGAATACCAATACTGAGGAGCCATTATAAGCCCGTTCTTAACAAATATTAATTATTACGCATTAACGCGTCTACCCATCCACAGCCGGATATACGATTCTGATTAATGAATAGCGGCTAATTATGTTGGCCGAGATGCGTTCTACAAAGACGTCACTGCACAATCTGCACATATGGTATAAAGACTCAGACCTAGACATCTGACATGCTGAAACGTCGACATAACTTTCTAAGTTCGATACGGAGAGTAGCTGTGCTCCGCGGTTGGCAATCCCACGGGAATCGTAAATTTTTCCTGGATAAAAAGTAGCCTATTTGCTATATCTATATCTACCTTATAATCTATCTCTGTGTTAAATTTCATCCAGATCCCTTCTAGCGTGATTGTGTTACAAACATCCATCTAGGTTTAATCCTAGCTAAGTATTTTGATGGTACCTTAAATGTTACTTACTAATATTATAAGTGTGACACATCTATAGGCCTACCTATTATCATATATTGTATACACTAATATAATGACCCATTTAAGGCCAATTGTTGTAAATTATATTAGTAACATACTGTTTAAAGTGTAATGATGTTCTTATCCACCCATCCACTTAGCATTTAGCATTACATTCATCCAACTTTACACAGATGACAACTCATAGTACAGAGAGGCGGTGCCAGGAGCGTTCCGGTTCATCTCTTGGTTATATTTGATAATTGCACTCGGGCCCATTGGCGGCGTCTGTCCCATGAGTGCACAACTACTATGTTTGAATAATTGTAACTAAGGGACTCCCAAGTTGTTGCTTAATTAATATTCACGCAGAAAGCAGAATTCACGCTGCGAAGAGATGAAGAAATTATCGCTGCAACGCCATCATTTTAATCATAAAGGTTGGGAACACTCCTATTCATTTTATAGTCATGCTATGAAATGCATGATGTCCAAGTATCCATGCTGCTTCACAAAGCCGCGAACTGCATACTTCAAGCGTGTGTACTAACTACGAGACACTAATAGCCACCTAATGGACAGTGAATGCTGATCACCGTTTCCTGGTCATTACATTACTCGGAAGCTTCTGCGATGATCATTTTAAATTATTTTATTAAATTATAACTTGCCTGCTTTTATTCTGACGTTAATTATTATTTATGAGTTGATGACTCAGTGGATAGAGTGCATTTTTAGTTTAAGATGCAGTTTGGAGTCAAAATATGCAAATGTATATCTTTCAATATTAATGTTAGTTCTGCCTCTGCGCTCCAGGGTTCTCTTTCAACTTTGGTCTGTCGAAAATAGACGTTTCTTCTATAATTGGATGTTAATATTATATGTATGTATTAAATTAACAAAACCATGATATAAAAACAAACTTTATAAATAGATCCAGTTAAACCAGGTATGAGAATATCCAAGTCGCACCGTTTTGCGCCCGTCGACAAGAGAAGTCTCATACGGCTGTCATTTAACCGGCACCCACATCAGGTATGGTGGCAGTACTTCCCCGAACATACTAGGCACATTTTTTACAGCTACTTTAAGTTGCCCCTTTTGTACCACCCGGGGTATACGTGGAGAGACTTGATTGTTACCCGCCGACCGACGCAAATAACATGGACCTAACCCCAAGAGGTTTAAATCGGTAAATCTTTATACTTGTATAAGAATCGCTCGATTAAAACGAGCAATTTTTGTATATATATTTATTTCGCGTATCTCGAAAACGGCTCAAACGGTTTAAATGAAATTCTTTGTTTAGATAGGGTTTTGCTGTTTAAGTATACCTGTATAAGTATTTTGAGTAAAAACGCAATATATATATACAATATATATATATATATATATATATATATATTGTCTATATATATAAAAGAAAGTCGTGTTAGTTACTTCACTTATAACTCAAGAACGGCTGAACCGATTTAGCTGAAAATTGGCAGGGAGGTAGTTTAGAGCCAGGAGAAGGACATAGGATACTTTTTATCCCGTTCGACATCATTCCCGTGTGACTTGACATGTAACGTCAGTCACTATAAAACGTGGTATAACAAAAAAGAATCAGACTTGGAATAACAAAATTGACGTATAATGACAGCTATGTAATGACGTATGGATGACTATTTGATATTGTCTATATATATAAAAGAAAGTCGTGTTTGTTACAACACTTATAACTCGAGAACGGCTGGACCGATTGCCATGGTTTTTGATTTGTTGGATTTGTTTCCGTCCCGAATAGCAGAATAACTATTAAAAACATTGGAAAATTAACGAAAAAATAAAATCAATATATCCCCGTATTCTCCACGGGAACGGGAACTATGCGGGTGAAACCGCGGGGCGCAGCTAGTATATATATAAAAAAAACGTTTTGCACAAAAGAAACCGAGCGACATACATTTTATATGTGACTAAGATATCCTAAGGTACTTAGACCTTTTTTATCTCTCACTGTGAATGCTTATCTTTTCATTGTGATCATCCCAGCTTACTCCAAATGACCAAATGCCTTTGATCCAAATGGATTTAGGTCATGAGCGGCTTTGACGTTGATACCCAAGTGTGTGAAAGCGTGATGCACCGCCACGATTTCTCGTGACAAATACAAGTATCTATCTTACATACAAATAGTAGTTGTTGCTATAAAAAAGCTACACTAGCACCAACTTATATTTGACTTAATATTTGCGTGTGAAAATTCGTTAGTTTCGACACCGCTATGCTGCTATAGTTTAAAGTGATCAGTGACATGATCTACAAAAGCTTGGTCTAAGGACATTTATAGACGCCGTAAAATCTATTGCATCATAGCTCACAAAATTGCTATGCATTAGATTTGAAAATTTATTGTAAGGGTGTAATTTTATCAAAATTAGGCGGTATTTCGGTAGTATACTACATATAAGACTAACTATGCTACAGCTAAGTAATTAATTTCAATAAAAGTATAAAATACTTTGTACCGAAAAGGAGCGATTAAAAGTAAATATTGAGCCTAGGTTAATTGTGTTACAGCAAATATGCATATTACCTTAGTCTATCGTGCAGAAATTAGACATGGTATCTGAGCGCATGCATCCCAGCAAGCCCGTAGATTCCCCAACCGCTATAGTGCTATCGAGCTATCGGTCCATTTGCATTCTGTACGATGTAGCCAAAGAGCATTCGAAGTAATACCTGATCTAGAGGTTCCAGTAATTACTCCTTCATACATTGACGAATTCCGGATCTTGATTTAATAAGAGGTTTTTGCACGCAAAATGCAAAGAGTACTTTATTATTAAGCCTTCTGTAAGTGATTGTGATGTTGTCCTATTAGCTTCCTATGGTAAAATTATACTAGACCAGTTATTAGCGGTTAAAATCATTGGTATTCTCAAAAACCGTGAACATAATTAGAACACGTTCGATTATATAGGAATTCGTCAAGGTGAGTCACAATTTGTCATTTAAACGGGGTGTAAACGAGAAAACTGACAATAGTTGTATTAGCAAATCTCGCAATATTCACCGATAAAACTATGGTCTAGCATACTAATAAATTGACGTGTTTAATATTGTTTATTTAGTTATTTTTCTGATCCACGTACGAGTATACGTAGGATCTACATCTGTCTATTATTCGCAAACTTAACAAATCCATTGCAGCATCTTGGAACGTCACATTACCGTCTCTATCAGAGCATATCGGCTGTGCGCGAATTATTGGCGCTCTGTGGAGCCTGTGATTACATTATAATGTTATTAGGGACAATGCGCGAGCGTATATAATGGGCGTACGATAACTGAAAGCGCAGATGCATAGAAAGCGCGACTTGCAGCTTGGAACCCGTCGTTGTGACTTTCCAATCGCATCTAGACCCATGGGTTTAGCCTGTCTCGATATATCAGAAGCTTTCACGTCTACGCCTAGAAGGAATAACGTTACATAAGTAGATTATCGTGTTTGTAATGCTTTTTATTATTTTTTGTATACAATGATCAAACCAAGAATGGAGAAGGTATATATAACAACTATTAACTGTCCTTTTAATCATTTTACATAAATCGTTATGTAAAATATAAAAATAAAGAATTAAAAGTTTGATAAGAAGAGATTCTAGAAGCAAACATTACGTACATGGTAAGTTTATATTTTTCAGAAATTATACAATAAGATACGTGAAGGAATCTCTTTTCGTAAAAATTCGTATTTTAATGGACGTGTATATATTAACACTAATATGTATAGTTAGGATTTTGCTTGCTTTCAATATGTTCTATTATATATACAGGATACAAATATATAAAGAGCATTAGACTCGTCGTTCCTAATAATGCTATTATGTATTTCTTACCCGCATTTTTAGAACGTAGCTTCTCAACAAATCTGTCATCAAAAAAAATCTTGCGAACCGTGTCTTCGTGATGAGATTTACTTTTTGCATCAGCGTGACAAGTCCGGAGCAAAAAATTTGCGATTATTTGAGGAATTGATGACTTCAGACACTGCGTCCCAGGTGATGGCACGAGTCTAGTTGCTGTTATGGTGAGGGAGTATAGTAGCAGTGATCTTTAAGCTTAAATATTGCTGTAATCAATGCTTGAATACCTCTTCCAGGAATTATAGGTTATGTGGAGAGATATGTATGTATCGTAGAAATTTATCTATGAATATTATTATAATATTGCTAAATGCTAAAAAGCGTGAGGTGTGTACTTGTACTTGTACTCATGTACTTGTTTTTCTTGTGTAATTTTTTTTTTATCTATTATTAGTGAGACTAAATACTCATATTATATTCACCGTAGTGTTTCCACTACGTTGAGCTTGCACTGGAGGGACACCGGGCTATTCTTGACAAGTGAGAGTGAATAGATTTTAATGTACAATGAGATCATCTTAGACAGGTCCTTAAAATTATTCTTTAGGTTTAATTTTTGTTGACATAATGAATTTTTGCTGTAAGATACCTCAAAATACATTGTTTTCTCTTCTGTGGCTTACACAAAGCTTGAAGCGATGTTCGCTTGAAACTTCCACGTAGAACGCATGACTTGGGCGCTATATCAAGCGAAATATAACGAGGCGACGAAGCGTGTCGGGTCCCAGGGGCCTGTAATTCGAGATGAGACGGCCTTTTCTCCGTAATACTCGATAAGTGAGCTTGGACGTAGGTTATGTTGACTGCTTTCGCTGAAACATTAATTTTGATTGCGGATAGGTTTGGCCGATCGTTTACATCGAAGAAGATAACATTACCGATCAAAAGTATGGGAACAAGTCATCAAGCTAATTATATATGCTACTGGTGAAAATTTGTTCGGACGCTTTGGACAAATATACAATTTATTACTTGATTTTTAATTATATTCACTAAGCATTATCAGAAATGTCTATTTGTAAAATAAAACAATGTGCAAGAGTAGTAATTTCCAATGTAGGGTTGCTTACGAGTATATATATTTCTCACGAATCTAGAGAAATAAGTCGAAAATAAATCACAAAAATAAAAAAAATTAACAATTTTCAGAAATATGTCCAAGTCATTTTTAATATTCAACTTACAGATGACTGGAGGTAGATTACTATAACAATAATATTGACTGGCCACAAATTTATTAAACTTTTGGTAGATAACAATGTTGCTTTGTTTATCTCTCCAGATAATGTTAGTTTACTATTTTAAAAATCGAAACTGGCAGTAGTTAAACAAAGTAAGACGCGGAAGCCCGCTTCACTAGTAATTCGTCGATTAAGAATGATTACGGGCATTAATAAATATTATTCCATGATTTATACATCCATTATAGTCGGCAAATGCGTTTCTTGAGATTGATGCGTGAGAGACGTGCGCTTGATTCATAGATGATTAGGCGGTTCCTATAATTCATTTTCTATGCACAATTTGACGTTACAAGATTTTTTATGTCCAGTTTAAATAATCTGTATTAGGGTACAAATTGATGTTCACTACGTGATACTGAACGTGAAAGTTGCATACCACAGAGCGCTACTGGATGTACTGATTTACGTACCTATTTAAGTAAATTATACCTGGGCGATGTCGGGCAGGTCGCTAGTTTATAATAAAAGCTTAGCGGCATACATAAAATATTGAATATTAAAATAGTCGACAATTATTATCAAATCTATTAGTAATCATTAACCACTAAAACAAGAGAAGTCCGTACCACCCTCTAATGTTCGTCCGTACCCTCGTTAATTGAGAGTGAATGGGCTTTAATCTACCACGGGAGCCCAATCCGGATTGGTATATGTCACATATCTTTTGGTTCGTCTTGGAATATCGGTTTCCTCTCGATGTTTTTCTTCACCGTTTCCAGAACGTGGTATTGCGCAAATAATTTTTTCAAGTGGAAAACTCAATGATGTACAATACTTAGGGTTGAACCCTCAACCCTCAGAGTGAAAGTCAGCGTCTGTGCCCCTGGGCCGCCACGGTCTGCAAAAAAGAGAAGTGTTGTTTGTTAACTAGAACGAGCTTCCATGACACGTGATGATTTGTGACTGTACCTTGTGACACTTTTACCTACTTAACGTGATATTGTATGTAGATGCTCGTGCTGAATATGAGATTAGAATGCTAAAAAAAAACTATGTTCGAGGTTATTTTTTCACACACTGTGAATACTTTAGACCTTAAATCTAGCTGTTTAAATTTACCTGTATAATTGTATTTCTTATAAAAATGCATATTTTTACAAAAATTACGTTTTTTGTATAATAATAAATTTGGTACTTAATTGGTAACCTACTGTTTCAGATAAAAAAATAACCGATCGAAGCTCGATCACCCAGGAACCTAGTAGAATCTGGATTCTACTAAAGGTAGCACAGTCAGACAGACTTAGTAATAGGCTTCCTTTTACCCTTTACGTACGGAACCCTAAAAAAGTGGTGTTCTCAAACATCTATAGTCTATAAAGAAAAATATCTGTTCATCTATAAAAGTTTTTAAGTTAACCACTTAAAGACTTTTAAAGATAGGTCATTATCATTGAATTTAATGATTTGTACGGTAACTGCGACCGCTATATTAACTACGTAATGCCCCAAATTCGAATGCAGTTCCCGAAAAGTACTATCTAGAGCAAGAACTATAATTGAATGCAATAAAAGAAGTAACGAGGAGCCTCACAAATAGGTAGCCAACCAAAGAAATAACAAAAACTAAAAAAAAAAATAGATTCTAAAAACTCATAAAATAGAAAATGTAGAAATATGTAGGTCAGTTTGAGAACGTTTTATTTGAATGAATTCAACTGAAGTCACGACGAATAGCTATATACGGAGACTTGTCCGTAAATAGTAATTTGCTGTTTGAATCACGCACTGTACGCGGACGCAAGCACTTTCTATTTTATTTAGATATCAAGGGAAATATTTTAAGTACCGGTCGCTACGTAGCATACATAAATATGTGAAGACCATTTTAAGTCATATATTTTCAAATTTATGCAGTAACTTAGACACTCTTCTCGGTTTTGGGTAAAGATTCAGACAAAATTTTATCAATCCTGTTTAACTTTTACTAGCTGCCATATTATATCTTTGGGATAAAAGTACTAAGTATAAGTACTAAATAAGTATTTAGTATCTAATTTTCTACAACTTTTATAAGGTTCCAATACTAAAAACAAAATATCATTAAAGAATAACTGATGATAATGTACTTACCTAGCAACAATTAAAGAAGAAAAATGTAAACTATTCGTAATCTGGCTCCCATAGGAAAAGCTACGCTTCCTTTGAGGTAAGATGACAATATGTATAATGTTTATTATTATCATTGTATTATTATATATTTGCGGATCAGTAATAGGATAAACAGTCAAAAGCTTTAACAACTATAATGCAATAATAGGCAGACGGCAAATATAAATTGTGAGAATTTAAATCATACAGATGTCGTATGACCAGATACGATTTATAGAGTGCTTCCCTGTTCAACCCCCTATTTTTTCACCCAATATTATTTTTACACATTCAACCCAAAACATATGCTCTGTTCTACTCAATCCAAAAAGTTAAGTCAAGTCGTAATCAGACACCGTACTATTAATAAAAAATCGAACTTGATGAAGTTATATTACTCACAGTAACTTCAAATTTTATACCTACAATATGGATGTAATATTATTTTACGCTAATGTTATGCGTAGCAAATTTTCTATCAATCCAGAAGTTGTTCGAGGGGACATAAATATGCAAATTATAGAAAGTTGCGATAATAGCATGTTTTAATTGCATATACTCCCTGGTATAATCCCCCCAATAAAGATCTTGGCATATCAAACTCCCCAAGATGTACCGACCACTTTCTATTTTATTCACTAGTCTCTACATATAGGGTTTGATATATTGAGCAAATAGGTACTAGATCTTACGTTAGGTACACCATGTAAAAAAGTTGTTATGTGGCCATTGCCTCGATTCACTGACTTGTGAGCTAACCTGTATGTAGTATTTCAAAATAATAAGCATTTCGCAAATATTGAGTGAGCCAGTGATATAATAAAAAATCAAATAAACCATTTTTAATACTTTCAAACCATATTTTTAACCATTAATATTATTTTTTAAAAGAATAACGTTTTAAACTGAGTAACTTTTCAACATTCTGTATAAGTCATGCCATCATTTTGGTTATTGTATAGGCAGAGGCATCTTAATATAGTAAGATCGAGAGATTGTGTTCTAAACTATTTTTTCGGTTTCTTATTAGACCGACAAAGTTGTTAATGATACAAATGTAGTTTTCTTATATTAGTTAGTTTTCTTATTATATTATTTTCACATATTGATTACAAAGCTAAATTTTTTAGACTCGTGACTATTTCCGCTGCAATTGCATCCATAACGCAGCACGGGAAGTTGAACTAGCAGGACAAATGGTTTATAATATCGCTATACACTTCCATGAATTATGTCTGTCGATCGCAAAAAAATATTAGTGTTATTTTTGTATCTTTTAAACATACAACAACCTCTGCGATCTTATACGAGTACCTATAATATCTACTGACGTACGAGTACCAATGTAAAAGTCTTTGCTCAAAATCATAAAGCAAACATTCCATAACTTCGTTAATCTTAAGCTTCCTTCCTACCTACCCACACAAATCCAAAAAGATTAAACACAAATAAGTATAAGCCATGTCTGCAATAATTTCAAACCTCCTTAGCCTAGGGCTGTATCAGAGAGGCATATATTAAGATCTGGTATGAACAAACACATGGATGATTGTATATTTCAAAAGTTACTAAATCACGCAAAGATGTGCTGAAACTCTGATTTTACTGATAGGAAATGAAACTTTTCATTACTTTTCATTCTAGTTTCGAAACCATGATAATAACTCTGTTTTCTGTCCAAATATCGATCTGCGTTATACAATGAGACGCAGCGCATTTGAAGTGAAGAAATAAGAAAATATCCAATTACTCATCAACCAAATTAACACTGAAATCTATTTGAGACATGTTTCCTGACCTAATAACACGAAAAATGCATAAACGCTACAGTGCGAACATCAACAATGCCAAATCCACAAACCAGATGTTTTTAATCGTCTCAAAAAAGGAGCTTATCAGTTTGTATGTATGTAATTTTATTGAAACTGCAGTATATTTTAGCAGTATATTATGATCTATTGGGGTTTCCAAACAAATATATAACATTTAATAAGTGCAATTATGTATCTATGTCAGTCCATAAATTTCTCGGAAAATATTAATCATACTGTAACCATTCTTTTTTATTGGCTTACATTTACTTCAACTTAGGGAACAGTACATCATCAAAATGGCTTCAGTAGTTTTCTAGATAAGGACTTGTGCCCTTATGTCTAAGTGTGACGGCTTGGTTTATTGCAGGTAGGCGTGTTACATTTGACAATAATCCAATGAGATTAAGATTAAAAAGATTAGATGTATCAAGATTGTATTTCGAGATTTGTCAGGATATAATCAGAATTGTGAAGCAGGAGCCAGCCAGCAAGACGTCCTTATAAAATCAAACGGAAAAATGTAAACTCGCCAGCTTCAATTATAATCATCTCCACAGTATCCCATCAAATGGTAAATTTGCGACTTACCTATTATAATAATATGCAACTTTGCGTTAAATAGCACGAGAAAATGTATGTTTAAGTGCAAAATTTTTCCTAATTTTCTAATTTCTATGTCTAAATTTTATGTATTTTGAAATATGAAAAGTTCAAACAAGCGTTACTTTCGATAACCATAGTCTCTTATTATTACTCCTGAACATTGTGCATAGAGACATAATGGAGTTATGAGCTTTGGAAACGGAACCCAAACCTATTCCATTTGTCAATTTTCAAACATAAATTGTAATTTAACCATAGATTTATGTTGGGGGAGACGTCTATTTTACATGGTATCGATTTCTTTGGCGACGAAGATCTTAATTTTCCATGGCAGTTGTTTAATGTTTATATATTTCATGCTCTTCATGTACTTTCTACGAAATACATAAAATAATTTATTCCAGTAGCCTATGAACCTAACTTAATCTCCATTCATAATGAATTCCCAGCCAGAACAAATATTTGTCTGCTGAACATGTTTGTATGGGTGTTAATAACTATTATATGTAGGTTTACAGAAAAAAAAAATACTAATATTCTATCAGGAATTCGGTTCCCACAGTACAAGGTATATTTGAGGCTAGATAAAGCGAGAAATGTCCATTTAAAATTGTTTAAATAGAATAAATACATCAGTCACACAGGCAGACCACGGCTTTTCGTTTTTTGAAAATAATATAATACGTTATTCACAGTAACTTTTAAACAATTTGAACCCATTAAAACAGTTGTAGTGGGTAGGTAGTAATCAATTTACGTTTTCAAAATGAATACGAGAGTAATATCTCCGCCCTACTTATTTTATTGCCTCGCATGCATAGTAAAGTCCATGTTTAATTCATATCGCGCATCACTCAACCACATATTAACATTTCTACATATTTATAAAACGATTATTCTATTTGTGTCTTTGGGAGAGTCTATAAGCAAAAACTTGACATTGCCATGGACAGCACAAATGGTGATTCTGAATAAATATATGGTTTTCAAAATTGACAATTGTAATCTTGTAAATCTATATACAGCCCTAACTAGCGGTTACCGCTTCCTTTTTCACTGCCCATAACAGTATATAAAACGGGCAGTTTCAAGGACTGTAGCCTCATTGTTTAACGGATTCGGTAGTTAAGTTGGTTTCTGGTCAGCAAGCTTTCTAAGCAAGGACCAGGGTCGCCAGCGATTGGCCAAAATCAACTTGGTGTAATGAGCATGAAGATTGTGCCTGGCGGTTTGTGTTACGTGTTGTACTCTGTCTATCTCTCAACCTACGAATTCTGACAGGAGTATGAATTTGTAATCGTTGGTTTTGTAAGTTATATATCTCGTTCTCAAAATTGTGAAGGAAGAAATAGTGGGCAAACCGGCATTAGATCGCTTAGAACCAAACATTTGAACACATTTGGCAGCTACCAATCCGACACATTTTTTCCAGTTATATTGATTTAACAACGAAACTAATTTTGATAAGAATTCTATGGGCCTAATCTGAAAGCATATCTTTAGGAACATAGAACTCCTCCTTTTTTGAAGATGGTTAATGATGGAGTTCTGAGGTAACAAACATAAAAAAACCGAATTGATAAGCTCCTCCATTGGAAGTCGTTTGAAAACTAAAGGCGTTTATAACATGCCACATAAAATTCCCCTCAATGCAGGTCCAGCTCTGTACTTACTGGCAAACATATGTAGGAAACGCAATATACGAGTAGTTTTAATGCCATTTTCATAACAAGAGATTTTATGATAGCAATAAAATTATAAGTGATCGAAAGTAAGTAGTCTGGTGAAAGGATCCTTTCAAAATTGTACAATTCTTAAGCTTTCAAAGAAAGGGAAAATCAATTCTTTAGAATTTTAACAACAGATTTTAATTGCTTAACGATGAGAACGTATTGCTTTCATGATAAGTTACGAAACGAGTTGAAGGCCCACCTGATGTTAAGTGGAAACATCCGTCAATAATTATTTATTGGCAATTATATAATTATATATTAACACTTATATAGGTCCTCTCCTTAGGAAGATCCCATTCATATTACGCACTTCACTCACTAAAAAAAAAACAAAAAATTTAGTGTTACAAGCACAGAAGACGTGCTGCGATCTCTTTCGTGCTTCGTAAGGCACTTTAGATGTCGATCCGGCTATACTAGTCGATAAGCCATGTCGAAGGCTTGAAAATTCTGACATCACAGCTGGCCACTTACCTCCATGAAAAATAAGATTCGTATGTCTAAAATTTACTTTCCCATTTTGCAGGACTAGTGAGCTGGTAGCTCTTGTGGCAGTATCATGCACGTTGTTCCTGTTCCTCCACACGAGAGAGCTCAGCACCAAGTTACGTCAGATGCAGCGGCTCAACGATGACGTCACGGCGTTCAACCATCTTACTGACAGTAAGTGTTAACAACTAATTGTATGATGATGCAGTGGAACGACTATTTAGTTGGCATGATTTTACCGTATTCATCCGAATTCAAGTTATTTACTGTTAAACCTGCGTATTCTAGCCGATTACAAAGGTTTCTGTTATTATATTATTTTTGGCATAATAGATTCGATAAGAACATTTACATTTTGTCACTAATAATCTCTGATATATATCATAATATGAATGCCCAACTACTACGCATGTGTACGCTACGTACCTATATGACTTTGTAGGCAGTAATTGACGCGGAAAAATTAATCATTATATTTAATTGGATTCATAAGAATAAATATTCCTAACGTGCAAGCTAAGCATAACGTGTACTAACTAGATTACCAAATACATTTAAATACTCAGAACGTATAATACATCTTCATCAAACAAATTTTTGTCCTGGGTGGGAATTGCACGACCTACAGCGGAGAAGGCAGAGCTACTACCAACATACTCGTAGCTGTGAGGCCACTTTATTTCGAATATACCTTAATCATTCTTTTAAATTTCGGATTTACGAGTCGATTTGTATCTTTTTAATCGTATTAGTGAACGATTTATCACGTGTTTTGATAAATAAGCCGCTTCCGCTCTGGTGGCATGTTCTAAACATTTCTATTAGTTCTAAACATCGGTAGTAGTTAACGAGCAACGCAGAGATGTTAACCTATTTTTTGGTTTATGGTGATAAGTAGCCAATCATAACTATTAAAGTTAATTACAGTTAAAACGTTATTTATAATATGATTACAGTATTACAATTACTACTATAAATAATATTGTAACCTGTATAATAATATAGGTTACAATATGATTTTTACTTTTCTTTGCAGAATTAGAAAAATCCACACATGTATTACAATTTGATCCAACTATTGTGAGAAAATGTCCGCAAAAGTAATTAAATTACAAGAAAAAAAAAACATCTCGAAATTAGTCTATAAAAAATTTGATAGTCAATCTATTTAATCGATACTCGGGACTTAGTTTTATTTATTTTTTTGCTTTTTAGTTCTTTTAGGTTGATTTGGTTTTTTGTAAACAAGGTTTTTTTATAAGTAAAGGCAAAACTAGGTATTTATTTTTATTTTTATTTAACACTATTTCGGGCAATAAGTAGTAAATTAAGTTTTCGTCGGTTCACTTTAAACACTTTATTATTTTTTTCATATATTTTGTATTTTGTCTTGACTTTTTATAGTTTGGTATCAAATTATTACTTTGGGTACTTCAAGTTGTATTCAGCAATTTCATTCTGGTAGGTACTAATAAATTTACCTGGTAAAAAGATGATGTATGTTTATTATATTACCAAAATAATGACATTCCATTCATCCGCCTCCAACTTTTTTACGCGAATTTGACCAAAAATGCTTTTATGTTATACCTGATGGAGAGCCCGTAAAAGCAAATTCACAAACCGAAAATTGTTTATACGTATTTGTTTATGGTTAAACGTTTTTTTGCGACATGTGAAGGATTTTTGTCTATTAGGCTTTCATAAACGTATATCAAAAGATTTGTGTTTTATTGTTGTCGACCGAATACAAAATTACATATCACAAGTAAGACATAACATAAATGAATCTCATGAATATGGCGCGTTTTCACAATACAATATGTGATGATCATTGCAAACGCATGTCTTGATGATAAAATTTAATTGGCATTTCGTAAAAAGATATCGTTGAAACTTAATATGCCTAAAAATTTTAATTGACCATCAGCAATTGCATTTTTCCACAAGCCACCACATTCCGCCCACCAATTTCTGTAATCTTTGCAATCTGGAGCATCAATAAGGAAGTGGCGACGTGATCTGCGCTTGCGTCCTACCGCAGCCTGCAGTGCACCACGTGGTACAATCACCATCAAATAACTCACAGAACCTTTACCCAGTATCTTTACTTCAGCATTGCGGTTTTCACATGATAATTTTGTATGTCATGGTGATTGTGAGTTATTTACTAACTGTAAGCAACCAGTAGCTCATTTGTACCAGTAACCAGTAAATATGTAGAATAAGAGTGTAGTGTTGTATATAATAGTTACTAAAGTTTTTTTGGTACCATGTTTCCTGCGTACTCCTCAGATTCCTACAAGATTTCGCCAGATAGATGTGGCTTAGGTCTTCTCGTATTCGTCCGCTCGTATCGTCACTTTAGTAGCATCCTTGATATAAAACGGGTGATTTGAAAGACGTGAATCGGCCAAGTGCCAGTTGCACTCGCGTACGAGTTCCATATAAGTAAATTATTTGTAATTTATTTTAAATCCCGCTGTAATATTTTCATTGAAAACAATTAATCAGCTACGGTGTTTCTACGGTTCATAAAATACAGCGCAATAAAAAAACGACAAACAGACACACGCTATTATATTTGCTTAGTAACAAGCTGGCACACATTAGTGGCCCGGTAACTTAAATAACTGTGACGTTAAGAAAACGCTTATATTCATAAAGTTATTAAACTTATTAAACATAAAAACAAAAATGGCGTTCTTGAATGTTATGCTGGTTATGCAGATCAGCAGTCCTAAGCGCGTGCGACTTTGTTAAAACAATTGAACCTCCAACTCCGTAAAACCAGTCCAGTTACATCTGCATCGCGTTAACGGGACCGTAAAATCAAGCGAGACATAATTCAGGATCAGAATACCCAATCTTCGAATCCAGTTACAAAACATTTCACGGTTCGATGAGTAAGAAAGTTAAAAGAATAAGAATTTACTTCATTATCGATTCATTCGTACCGAACGTAATCGAAGAAAATCGCCTACCATGCTATTAAATCGATTTGCTGGCACCAAAGAATAAGTAACGTTTACTTTCTATACAGGGTGTACCAAGATATTCCTAACAATTGGAACTCAAACAAAACTCATCGAGCTACTCAATCAATTACTCCAATTATAAAATAACCACAATTATTGATATTTCTGGAAATCTTAGTTTCAGGATAGGAATATAGTTCAGATGAATTAGTTTTTGGTTGAGATCACTATTCTTTTTCCGTAACTGGTAAATCTAGTGTGAGTTCTGTTCACTTTTGGTATCAAATTAAACTAAGATTTATTTTGAAATGAGCATCCCTCAATAAAAGCGATTATATCTTGATGTAGAGATATTTAGAGGAATTTTTACTAGGGTATGCCAATTTTTTTAGCAGTGCTTCTTATTTCACCCTGTATAAGCTTGGATGTGGAAGATCAAGACCCAGTGAACGGTATCCGACTGAATCACGGAACGTAGCCGCATTAAAAAAAGTATTTTCGAGGCAGTGAAAGTTGTAAGGCCATAGTAAAAATAAAAAGAGTTTCATCTGCATATACTCAGCTCAGCAACGGACTTTCGTAAATGAAGGCGATTTGTGTGCATCCACTTAATTTAAGTCGTCCACGGCCGAGAAGCTAACAACCAATCTACCTCTCTTTAATACATCAATGGTAACTATTTTGTACGTAATAATGTTCAGTGACATTACATTCTAAAGCAAGGAACTTACAATTTGTAAAATACTAGCTTTTGTTTGCGGTTTCGCTCAAGCTAAATAATTATGATGTTGTCAATCAATTTATTTCTGGACGAAAGACGACTATATACTTTTCTGTAACACTAACAACGTGTATGTAATTATAAAATTCATAACGATCGGTTGAGCGGTGTAAGCGTGAAAGCGTAACAAACAAACAAACAAAAAATTCACATTCGCATTTATAATATTAACAGTTAAGATATAACAATCAAGAAAGTTAGTTAAACCTACCACAGATTAGTTCACAAGCTCTTTATTTCAGAACAAAACAGCCCTTCTATAAGGTTTAATAAAGAAATCTTCTGATTATGAGGCCGTTTTTACCGCACCCAAGTTACGCTAAAAAAAAGTTGATTAAAATCTTATTAGGCCTATTTTATTTACGATCGCTGCAAAAAAGAATTAAGCTTTTTACACGTGCCGATGTTGATTAAAAATAAATTGTATCAAAAGTCTATTAAAAGCACAATCCATGAATGATAACGCGTGAAATAGAATAAAGTGTTGTTTATTTGTTTAAGCCGGTTTGATTAAGTAATTAAAATATCAGTCGGTTGATGGATCACTGCGTATGCCTTGTAATTTGTACTGTCATCTACTAAATTAGCACTATTGCCGCCAAAACAAAATAGACACCCGTTTACCCGACTGTTTCTCAAAACATTCGCGCTTCTTCATTTACTTTTAGACAATTATCGCAGAAGGATAGGTTAGTTTAGTGGAATATATGAAGTGCTAGTAGTTATTGGTATTATCTGTGCAATTCCCTAAAAAACGGTTTGAAGAAGTGCTAAAAGCGTGATCTTGTAGGTACAAATTTATTTTAAAGGAGTGATGTTTCTCATATTTTTTTTAGATAGATTAAACGGAAGTATCTTTACTTTTTTACCAACTCAGTTTTGGGAAGATCGGATAAACGGTGTGCGAGTTTTGGTCAGACATACCCACACAATACACATGCCAACGCGTCCAGTACACTTGTTTAACTTCGTTCGCCCGTTCAATAACCAGAGAGCGATATCTATCGAGCTTGCACAAGTAGATAATAACAGAGAAATTTTATTTTAGTAACCAACGCGTTATCAAATCTACCTTCATTTCATAATTGACTGATTTAAAAATCGAATGAGTCGATACTCAGGGGTTTTCTTAGGGGTTACGGGGAATAGAAATTTAATTTCTATGAGACTACCAAGAAAGAAGAATATCGCGTAACAAACATTAAAAAAAAATACAGGCGACTTAAAACCTCTTTTTTTAAAGTTAGTTGACCGAAATGACGAACACCGCGTCGCTTTCGCTCATGTTTAAACAAATACTTGAAAATATGTTAAATATAGCCTAAAATGTGATTCATCATGGCTTAGTACTAGCTTTACAGCTCAGTTGGCAATAGCTCTGCCTTCTGGGCGGTCGTGGGTTTGATTTCCACCCAAGACCAGTAATTGTATGATAAACGTAGATCTTTATTCAATGTCTGGTAATATTAGTATTCCAAGAGTAACCTGGTTCAACAATCTATGATTAGTTTAGGGCTATATGGCACAATATGAAATACCCATGAAGATTTATTTATTTACAGACAAACATAGTACAAAAACCATTAAACGTCTGCCGTGTTCTGTAATGGTCATCACATTACTTAAGAGCCGACAGTTATCGCATAAGTGCTACAATTATCGCGTATGATTGATAGACAGAGGCGTCAAATATTAAACAACTATTAAGAACATGTTAATAGTTGTATGTATTACACGCATCTGTAATAAATTATCACATTATCTTACATTGTTTTATGTCTGTACTTAAAGTCAGTTTGTGGTAACCCGCCTTCGACGCGAGGGCTCCCTGCTTCGTTCCCTGAGGCAAACGTGCGTGATGAGCGTAAATTGTTCTCTTGTCTTGGGTGTTGTTATTTAAATGTTTATCATTGGCAAATTTGATACACGGAACCTAAATGTGGGTATACGCGTTATTTTTAATATATTCAAGTCGAGGTAGTCAAGGTATGTATGAAAGAAAAAACATGCTTATTACAATTTCTTAACTAGTAAATTGCGCTAGTATCTATAATCTACATATATAAATAAGACACAATTACCAAATGTATGTAAGCGCATGACTTCAGTACGGCTGCACCTTTTTTAGCAATTTTTTTTAATTGTCAGGACAAGGTTCGTATGACAACCTATTGTCTTATTGTGAATCAAGACAGGAAAACGTCTGTCAGGTCAGCTAGTATTATAGTAAATATATAAATAAAGATAAAATGCTATTCGTTGGCAAGCGGTCACTTGAAAACGGATGAAAAGAATTAGCTATTTTTTATTTTAAAATTATATAAAGTTATGGCTTAGTTGTAGTAGCCTTCGAAGCGAGGGGTTCGATTTTCGGCCGGGGCACACTTTGTGTGGTGAGCATGAAGTTTGTTTTCGGCTCTTAGCTGCTTGTCTTGTGTTTCTGTGTTTGCCATGCCATCTGGGATACAGCGAATCCTAGTGCAGAGGTATGAGTGTGTAAACATTTATTATTATATCTAAAGATAAATGAATATTTTTTCTCAGTACCCTGAAAATATTGTAATAAAGACTTTTAGTAAGTACGACGTTTGCAGCTGATTGTCAAATTGCAAATCAACAGAACACAACAATATTTCTCGGGTCAGTTAGCCGTAGATAGATTCAACACAAGACATTAATTATTCTCAATAATACGAATTCCAGACACATACTTAGTAAGAAGTAGCTACGCTATCTGGTATTGAATCAACAGGGAGTCTATTTTTCATAAGATTACGCCCGCGCCTGTTCAATTTGACAAGCTGGTACAAGTACCGTTCAATGAGTTTAATTGAATACTTTTTCGGATTCACTGCCCCTTTGTATCCCATTGGTTTTATATTACTAAGAGTATATATGTTTTTCCTAAGAGTGAGTGTGAATGTATTATTGACATAAACGTTAATAATGGACATACTCATTACGTGTAGTGTACCAAAAGTATTAATTAGATTTTCATTATCTACTTAATGAAAAATCTGTTTGTGGCCAGAAGCTGGATAGTTATAAAAATCTTTGTGATATCTTTGTTGATATTAAAGTTTTAGGATGCAATTATTTATGTTTTTATTATACTTAGCAAATTTCTTATTTAGGTACATAGTCATATGTATAAAAGCCATATTGCAAAAAACATTGATTGGTCTTTAAATTTTTATCTGTGGCATTTAATGTTTACAACCTGTTTCAATATTTTACTATAACACCACTGAAATACAATGTTAATTGGTAAAAAAACTGTTTGATCTTTTGACAGACAACAATTTTGCGATGGTAATCTGTCTTGTCACATATTGAAACTGACTATTAGTCATCTTATTATGTTATTATTGTCAAATAATAATATTAATAGCATTGTAAACGTTGATTAATCTATCGTTTGGAGGCATTAATATCTGTATAATTAGGTTGGTTTATGTATCAAGATTGTGATGGTATCCAAGACACGCTCGTTCTAGATCTAATTAAATATTCTCGGTGGCATCATTAGTTGCCACTTGACAGTTTTCATTAATTACTACGGCATAATAATTTGACTTAATTTAAACGTAAGAGCAACTGACACACGCAAAAACTGCGGTATATATTCTTCAATTATTATTTTCTACTTGTACCCCTGCACTAAGATTCCCTATGTCGCAGGTGGCATGAAAAAACGCAGAAACACAAGATAAACACCCAAGACCCGAGAACAAAATATATGCTCATCTCATTACACAAAGTAGGCTGCGGCCGGGAATACAACCCTGGAACTCAGGCTTCGAAGGCAGAGCTACTACTTTCTAACCTACCTTTTCGCGTAAAAAAGATTAGAATGATAATGGTCCAATTCTTGTACATTTTCATACATTAATTCGTTTGAAATATCAAAATGTTGCCCCAATTAATATATTTTAAACAAAAATATCAGTAACTTTCAATACCTGAATTTTAAATTTTAAAACTACTTTAATAGACGGTAGCGTTCCATCACTTTACAAAATAAAACATACAATTGAAAACAAAACAGCACGTTATAACAAGAAGATAACAGTTATTACCAAACACACCGACAATAGACATTGCAGCAAGAGAAACAATGGACCGGTTATAATAACTCTACAAGGAAGATTGGTTTGCTCGAGGGTGGGCTGCGCGGGCGCATCGCCTGCCGTGATGACATTGAAATGCATGTCCTTAGCTTAGCATCAAATACTGTGTAGTTACAAACCGACAACACAAACATTTTACCTCTATTGTCGTGTTTATGCACAGAGAAGCAAAGAGTTAAATTGGCATTTTAAATTGACTGCCTTTATAACTCAGTTGGTAGTGGCTCCGCCTTTTGCGCTGCAGGTCGTGATAATTGCTCTCTATCTGGGTGTTAGTGTACACACTATCAGCCGGATCAGTAATGTGAGCGATAGAAAAGGGTATGACCTTATTTTCACTAATAAAAAAATGTTCACAGATGTGTACTTAAATGACGCAGAGTCACAATAAGAAATTATATATTAGTATAGTCAAATCCAACATTGCAGAAACGAAGGCAAAGAATACGTAAAGTTTATCTTAATGCCTAATATTATTTTCAGATTATACATTTTATGTACATTAGTTGCGATATTACGTGTGCCTACGTACGTGCCGTAAATGTACGTTCATTCACATAGAAGTGTAAAAAAAACCCTAAAGAAAAACGTCAAATTGTCCAATAAAAATGATATCTCGTTTGTATAATACATACAATATTTATGAAGACATTTGATCAATGGCTTGAAAACACCTTTATTTTATTACCGTCCATAAAAGTTTCTATGCATTTATGTAAATTATTATTGTGCTAATAAAATTCACCTTTTTAATATAATCGATAAGTAGGTTTATTCAATATAAACTGTCCCCATTGCTATTAGCCTACATAACTAAGTATGCATTTATAACGGTATCGTGTGTGGGTATCTAGCGTCTTCAATTATCTCACCACTAAACTTACCTACCTAGCCATTGTAAAGGGTTCACTGACCCGCTAAGCCTTGGGGTTTCCGCCCTAACCCGTCGGTCCAGGAAGGATCGTGACTAGAGGTGGAATCAACACTAGGAAGTCAGTCAAAAGCCTTTGTTTTTAACATTACTGCCTTTTATTTTTATTTTGTACGAGTATTAAACTTTTAATTTATTTATTAATGAGGCATTGTGAGTCACTTTTCAATTAAACATGCTTATTTAGGTAGGAACTTACTCGATTATTCCATATATTATACATATTAACAATGTGTGGAAGTAAATATAAGAATTCGACTTCAATGCGATGGCGCATCGCTCATCCAATTGAGTTTAATCTTTGTGCAGTTTGTGATTTAGTAAATTAGTAATCAACGCAGAATAAATATAACCTTGCTTTCGAGTCAGCTGGTTAATATTAAAAATCCTCTTAAAAATATTGGTTAGAAATCGTTTTAGTTAGAAAATAATACCGAAAGTTATTGAAACTCTTTGACTTTTCTAGCACTCAATTGTGTCAGAACATATAAGCTACATTAGAAAACACATTTGCTAGAGATCACTAACACCAATATATCAATGAAAATATAAACAGTATCCTATATCGAAACGAAATTTTAAAATGCAAACCATTTGCTATTTATATTTTACTTGAGCTTGATTTACTTGAGCGCGAGCAATATGGACTATATTGCTCGCGTCCGTAGGTGAGTACCTACCCAAAAAAGCCTACACGTATGCGGTTCGTGCAAAAGGCAGCTAAAGTAGCAATAAAACTTGTGCCAGGTTTCCATTTGGCATTTGACTACAAAGAAACATTATTTCCGGTACGCACTCCCACACATCTCTTTCATCGCGACAACCTTCTAGTTAAGTCAAGATAAAAATCATGATTACTTTGGAATTTAAAAGAAATTACTCGAAAGATCATTTTTAATATAAAAATGTACCTACTAGATCATGTAGTTTTATGTGCCTCTTAAACCTCTCAAGGAACTCTACCTCGCCGTCGGATAATTTCGGACTTTAGTTCATATATTTTTATAAGAACTAAAGTCACCCACCCGCTTATTCAATCTGATTTTATCCAACCCAGGAACCTTATCAGAGACTTCTATCTAAACTGCATATTTTATATAATAGTTTAGCACCTACATACATACATTGTATAAATTTTAAAAATAGTTTTGTTGCCTTCTGAGCGGTAGTTAGAAGCTTTTCTTGGAGGAAAAGAATATCCAAGTATTTGCAGGTAGACCTACAAATAATCTTTTGTCTGTGAAACGTCTCTAAATAGTTTATTGCAAAGTCGCTGTTTTCGTATGTCTGTTTCTCTGCTGCCTCCTACTTAACCACGCAACGAAGTTAGATACGGTTTTCACTTTCATTTAGAGATTTTTTCCGGATAGTTTATACGAGTAGGTCAACATTTTTTGATGCTTATATTGCTAAAACTTACGAAATAGATCAAAATTATGTACTACGGAATTTTACTACAAACACACACTGTACAACCTTACGAATCGGGGCGGCTTGTTACTATAAATATATACTTTATTCTTTACCGGATTCAAACTGTCGTTCAAAGCTTAATTCAAACTTTCCTCGATTAATCAGGCGATCCTGTCCTAGAAAGTGCTCTATATCTCTACTTTCTATAAACGACTAGTGAATGTACATTTCATTTGCATTCAAACGTCGATAAATCTACCAATAAACCTTGTTTTTAACCAACTTCAAAATAGGAGGTTATCTCTCCGGGTGTATTTTTTTTTTGTATGTTTGTTATCCGAAATATTCAATTAGTTGGAACCGATTCGGTTGATTCTAAATAATTCTGAATTTTCACCCCTAGGGCGGACAATAGCGAAAGAAAAAATTTAAACCGGTTTTTTAATCTTTTACATTTGTAATAAGATAAATCACCGAAACTTTGTGTGTTGGGTTTCCGCCCATGCACGTTCTGTTCTTGTCGTAACATCGCTTTCACCATGCTCAGATAAAATAATCCCTTTAAAATAATATAACTAAGTGATATATTTTGTTTTAAAGTGTTTTACTGTTCAGTTTGTATAACCTACTGCGAGTGTTATCGTTTTTAGGGTTCCGTACCCAAAGGTTCCGTTTTTCGTTAATCGTGTTCGGTTTATACTCGTCCCGTGATAATATTATTCTTTTTTTCCCAACGAGCCTGTAAAGTGCTCATATTTGTCTAAAGTGACGAAACAATTCAATCTTATTTTTTATCTGTGAGTTTCAGACATTGTTCTCGTCAGTGTTTGCATTATAATAGCGTAGATTTGTCCAAATATTGCTTTAACCTATTCTGAGTGAAAGCGTTCTATTTCATTTTGTTGTCAAATATGATCGTATGATTTAGACAAATGTTTGTTTAATCTTCATTGTACAAATATATCGTTCGTATATTATTCGCTACAAGCTACAAATGCTAACAATGATTTGATAGATATACAATATAATATTTATTTTGTATAGCTAATACATAAAACCGGCTACGTGCGATTTGGACTCGCAACTGAGAGTCCTGTGTTCCACCAGTTGTTATATTTATGACGGAACACTAACATTATATCCCTTGGAACGATCACTTCCAGGTCTTCGTAATATAGTTTCCGTGCTTTAAGAAGTTGTAGAACAGAACGTGCAGGTAAAATAGCGTTTTGAATGATATAAGTTCATTTTAAATCAGTACTTTCGTTAAGTCCCCGCAACAGATCAGTTAGGTTAAGCATCGTTCAGATAGTCATCATTTGGATGGGGACAATCGAGTTATGAGGGACTTTTATTCGAACTAAACCACTCCGTTGACTTACCTCTCATTCGAGGATCTCTGGTCCTACAACAATAGTTTTTTTGGCTGTATTACATTGTCAGACACAGATGACCTTAACAACTTTAAGTGGGCTTTATTCTCCAACGATCAATCCTGTAGCAAACTTATATATTTATCTGGCAACTTACGCTAGATGCTTTGACTATATTTGCAACGACAGCGCAGGCCCTTAATTCAAATTTTTCGAATAATCTCTTGTACAATCAACATTCTCAGCTCAATTTGATTTGTGCATCGATTGTATAACTTTATGATGGCAACTTTCCCCGTGTAAATTTAGATTTACGACGAGCATATCATTTATCTCGTAATGTAGGTGTTTCCTGTTATGATTGCATGTGTGATTTGAATAGTGCTGCAATATCAACAAGCCAGTATAGATCTTGGTAAATTCGTAGGTACGAGAGAATATAATCCAACAAACAAAATTATTGCTACACATCAGACACTTTCTTTCATTTTAGTTAGTTTTCGCAGTCTCTCAAAGTAGACAGAAAATGTGCTATCGAAATTTACTTAAAATCCATAAAATCCAAGTGTTACCTTATAGTTTTGTAGCCAGATATTATAGCGAGGGATATATACTATAGAGAATATATTATAGTCACATTACACTATAGTTTTGAACAGTGCCAAACTTAGTAATAGAAAGGCACGATCTTGTAGGAAAATATTTAATTAAAAAAGTAACGTTTCTATATGGTTTTCGTCGATTGGGACTACTAGGTATTTGGACCGCGGTCCCAGTCACCGGATTACATTTTTGAATACGTTGACTGGGACCGCAAACGACGTGACGTATATTGTACAGTCGTTGTCTTTAAGTAGTTCATATATAGAGTTCCTGTCAATTTAGAAACGGATGTGTTTGTATAAAAGTTATAATTATAATATTTATAAAACGTGCAATCTATAAATTTATTCAATGTTGGTGGAATAAATCCACATCTAGGATAGGTATCCTTACATGAGCTTAGTAAGAGACTTAGCCAGCCCTTTCAGTTAAATAGCAAGATAGTTGCTATTAAAGTAATATTAATTAAATACTATATTACTATTTATTTTCCCGCAGTCTATGGTAAAAAGTACAGTATTTAAATCTTGAAAAAAAAAAAACATCTCGGGGCTTGTATACCTATCTAAATAAAATTTAATCAATCTGGTTACTGGGACCGCGGTCCCAGTACATACTGGTGCCAGTCGGTGGAATCCTTGTTTCCATTTCTTTTTTAAGAATTCTATGTCGTCAAATATCAAGAGTCTGTAAAAATGTTGAGAGTATATGAAAGTCTTTTACCTTGTAGTAGTAAATTATTTGGTACCAAATTTCTTTTTCGTTAAGGTTTAATAAGTTCTAGAAAGATTTACGAACAAATAACAAGCTTCGTAACCGCAGAACGACAGACAAAATGAATTGGCTCAAAAACATGAATTCTGTTGAAAAGCCAGACGCGAGGCTTTATTAAGACTTCTCGCCCGGAGTTTGTTGTTAGTAAATAAAGGACAATGCACCCCAAAGGCAATAAATTGCGTTTGGTTCACGTTCTCTAGCGGCCATAAATTCCCAATGTCATGGCACATTCGCGGACTGCTATCGGGGCGGAGCAGTTCGTCCGTGACCTCCATCTATGGTATGGTTTACACCGGCTCTGAATACATACAACATCACATAATTATTTCATATGTATACCTTTTATGCACCCAACATCTTAGTCTTTTATGAATTCCAAATGCTCTCAGACTGTCATAAGTCGACACAAGCGCTATATTCAACAAACAATTCTAATTTGCAAAAGATTTTTGTAGGATCTATTGTTATACAGCTCTGCCTTTTGTAGAGTAGGTATTGGATTCGATTTCTACCCAGGACAAACAGTTCTATGTGGTCCATTGATGTCTTTTCTTTGCCTGAGTGTTAGTAAGTATATACCATAAACATTACGAAGTAAAAAGTATTGTGCAAGTATTCTATCAGTAATCTGGTTATAAACTACATACATTCAAGCATAGCTCGTTCATCTTGCAAGCTATGCTAGGTTCGGAAGTTTCCATGAATGTTTATTTACATATTATCCCAACATAGCCATACGGAGCCAATAACATTTTATTAAACATACAGAGAGATTAAAGCGATTAAAGCGAAAAGCAAGCAAGCAATTATACCTTTACAGGTTAAACATACCTTTGTTAGAATTATTCAGTTGACGGCCAATTATTAAGTTACTGCGTTGCCCTATTGCCACAGAAAAGAGTCATTTCCTTATAATAATAAAGACAATTTTAGTTGGTTAGTGCGGTTTTCTATAATGACACTGCACAGTTTTCCGTGATTTCCGTGGCATAATAACGTTGCGCAAAGAAAGTCACGCCTCTGAATGTCAATGCCGTGAAACCCCGTGATTATATACTATGTTACAACAACTTAGCGTTGGCACGTGTTTGTTCTGAGATTATCATTATGAATGGGTATGACGTAATTATGATATATCTGGTATGATACGTACACTAATGTAACTTATTAAGCTTTTCAAGACGTGTTTACTACTTTTTAAGAACAATCGTGTTGGTGTTTAGTGGTTCAAGGTCAGATATTAAGACCATTTTTTGTATTTTCATAATCTGTACTGCGACACATTTTTACTAAGTATTACTGTTTTATTTACTGTTCGTTCTTATATAGGGCGTAAAGACTACATAAACTATTTGGTCCAAGGTATTTTCCGGAACCTGGCAAATATTAATAATACTAGCTGGAAACTGTTAATAGCAGTTCGGATGTATTTAAAGTTTAATTTGACCTCGCAAACAGTAGAGAGCAATATTAGTGAGCTATATAGCTTATCTTCATGACAATTTATAAGGTACCTATTCTGTTCATAACCGTGATAGCTTTACGCTCCGCTATCTCTTTCTCTTTTCGTGTTAATAAGAGGCATACTCTGGTGTTTTCAAACCAACCGGAGATCCTCAGCATGACTGATCGACTACTGTATTTGGAACTGAGAACTAACGTAGCCTTCTACAAAACACGAAAGCGCTTAGTATCTCCGACCGTTTACCGTTGTACCTTTAATTATAATTGCATAGCTTATTTGTGACTGCAATTAACATTTCCTTTGTTTTAGTGCCTTTTGATGTTAAGACTGTGACAAAATTAGCAAGCTAGTTATATAGTCTCAGATTACGGTATGTCGTGGTTCGTTATATCCGTTAAAAAGTAGATTTGATTCTGATTGTTGAGTAGGCTTGTTGTACGCTAACTTTGTTGACTGTTTTACTCTACGTATTAGGAGACCTTAATGGTGTTTTATCATGAACCTATGATATTCTTTGTTTGTCAATTGTTGCATTTATGGCATGAGACCAGCGCACGTAACCCAGTTTGGTTTATAATGAACAAGACTACATTTGGTTCACTGAATCTATTACTTCGTCTTGTTTCTGTGTCGATACTCATAAGCACGATGCGACCTCCACACCTTTGTATATTTCTAAATAGATTTTGTTCTACAACCGCATAAATGCCTATCTACAAGTACCCGTAAAATAATTTCGGCTTAATGAATTCTAAACACAGTTTAATGTTCAATATTGTCTTAGATTTATGATTCTTAAATTGTGGGGCTACTACTCTGGACTTTAAAACCAGTGTAGAACTCCCGTGGCTCGTTAGTCGTGAACTTGTAGCGTTTAACCTATCTAACTCTAGATTTACAAGTGCCTATCTCGACATTACACTGGTCTCATTCGACCCTATCTGTTCATTATAAAATAACGGGCCGTGGTCTTGCCTGAAACCTTTTCAACAAAAGGCAAAGCTTAAAATCTACTTTAGGGTCTTCACTGTTTAACAAATTATTGACTAGAAATTTATCACTAAGTCCCTGGGGCGCATAAAAATATTGAGTTTATGGCAATGTAAGCTCGTTGTAAGTTTAAACAAGATTTTTTCAAGCCGTCAGGATTATTTAAGAGATAGCTTTTAAGGAGTTTTGCCAGCGCGGCTTTGTCCGCATATGTTGAAAGTTGAAGTTGAATAAGAAATGCATCCTATAGCTACTAGTATAAATAAACATAGAGCCCAAGTGTTCTAAATACTCTTACAGGTTACGTTACATTATTAGAACACAAAAAGGCAACATTCTATCACCCCACGCTGAAACTTAAATTACATTTCAGGCGAAAGATTTCCTTACTTTGAGCATCCCCAAATTCTACTTTGTATATCAGCATAACCTCACTTGATCTTCCAGTTTACAATGCCAATCAGAATATTAAGGAACCCACACTAGCACCCTAACAAAATTATATGTCCAAAATTTACAAAAAAATTGTCGATTATTTTGTAATGAAAAATACCTCGCTAAACCAAAGTTCAAAAAAAAAATAAGAAGTATTTATTTTGTAATCTTGACATAAAAATAAACTGGTTGGAAAGAGCGTGGCTTTTCGAAGTATAACTTTTTATTTCATTTGACTGGCTTCAAAAGTGATGCCTAATACAATATTAGACCCTTTATGGGTGGAATTTCTAAAATTCCTTAGTTAAAACTAAACTCTTTGACGAACATACCGTCTAAAGTTCAAAAATCTAGGTCCAGCAATTATCATCTAGTTCAGCAATCTAGTTTATGCTTAATATAAATATTGATGAGTTCATATTTTTTTAGGTTATTCATTGATTAACCTTAATTAGCATAATTATGAAAGTTATTGCTTCCGCATTGTCACTACGGATTTTAAGAGTAAGCGCATACTTTTAGTCGGCCCAACAAAAATCTATCCAGATATAATGTTCTAGACACAGACGTCTCACAAAAAGTCTGTCATTTCTGAATTTAGTCGGTGGCAGTGTTAGAGATATAGATATTATATATTATAAAACATACTTGTCAAGACGGACTTTCGTAGATTCCGGCGATTCTGCATAGAATCGTACATTCCACGCCAAAAAAACTGGCAGAACAAAAATCGGTTACCGATTTTAATTGGTCGTTTGCTATCTGTATACATACAATCTATCCAAAAACATAGGAAGTTATACATTAAGATGCTATCAGATTTTCGGATGAATAAAATTTGAATAGCGCTAAAATGGTTTTTGTTTACATTCCCATGTTATACTAGCTTAGGTAACGGTGATTATGGAAACTTTCATCAGAGATCAAGATCTTGCATTTCATTAATAAAACTATCGTCGATTTTGGAAAGGCCAAAAAGGCGGTGTTACTATACCGAGTTCGCATTTTTTTTGTCTTTACAACATATTATTGCGGCAAATTGCCTTGAGCTTTATTTAGGGCTTATGATGAGAGCGGAAAGGCTTTATAACTAATACACAAAATTACTACGACACCAAAGGAGCCACTATGGACGTTACTGAAGCGTCATTGTTTGTCTTTATAGGAAAGCGCTTGATAATTTTTTTTTATATGATATATTTTTTTTATATTTTCAATCTATATACATAGGTATATAAAAAATCAACTGTCCTACGTTGGTCTAGCAAAAAATATAAAATGGCTCGATTGACTGACTGACTGAAAATGCATTTTTCTATGTATTTTTTGCCACTACGTCATTTGACAGTTGATAGTCAAATTATGAAACAAGACAGGAAATCATCTACCGGGTCAGTTGGCGATTACATAAATTTTTATTGAAAGTAAAATTTGGATTTAATAAATTTATATGTCAAATGTAGAGTCAGCTTCAAGAAGGAACTCTCCTAGCTGTGGCGCTAGTCTCTACTAATATAATTTTTATTTTTTATATTTCTTTTCGTTAGTACCTTAAGTAATGAATCAACTATGGCTTTGACATTCATATGATAGAAATTGTATCACTCAAAAGTTATATAATGGGTTATTAATACATAGAAACGAAAAATGTTCTTAAGTATGATTTTATGACTTTATGGTATGACTTTTACCAAATAGGATCCTTACCAGATGAAGTATACGTACCCGTTAAATCTCTGCGCGAATTCTCAGCAGTTTTTATGTATGTAGATGAAACATGTTTTCTGGCACATGGTAGGTACAAAAAATTCATTAAAGTATTCAAAAAGACTTCTGCATAAGTGACAAGTAGAGGTACACCCAGACCACACCTTGAATAATATCTTATTTTGAAAGTTGTACTATTTACTACATATTCTAAGAAAAGTTCACAATACGGTAGATATTTTGAAACAAGCGCTCATGGCAAAGCTTGTTTCGTGGTTCTTTACAGATTTAAGTAAATCAACTTTCAGTCCGGTTATTACTTTGATGTGTGACCATTTATGCGTCGCATTTGCACTGAGCGCTTTCGTCCTTTGGAGGGCACGTTAAGAAGTAGGTTCCGGCTATAAGTCGATAACCTTTGTTGAAGGCTGTCTTGAATCTCCGACACCAGAGTTGGCAGCATACTCACACGAATAATAAAAAAATGCTTTTCTGATGTGCATGATATTGCACTCTCTTTTTGTAAACAAACCTTCGTTCGTACTTCGAGGTTCAAGTAATTTTTCTACCTACCGGACCGTTCATTCGTCAAACTCATAATATTTTAGGTCATTAAAAACTCGTTACATAAAATTGCACTTTTTACACGCCTGTTCGAAAAATGCTTCCTACTTTATATAATACTTAGTTGAGCTAAAGCCTATATAAGTGGGTACAGGCCTGTTCAAAATAATTGAATTAAATATCTACAGCTACAATAAAACTAAAATTGATAATTATTCAAAATAAATTAATAGTTACGTTATTAAAACCAATGAAAACAGAACAATAGATTCGCAACACAAAAACCAAATAGAAAATACAATAAGTATTTTAGTTTTTTCTTAACAGTAATTAAATAAATCGAATGTGAAGAGAATAAATTCTACGCACAGAATTTATATTGTTAAATGCAGTACGACAATTAAAGTAACATAATAAGTTATTTACAACTACAAGGCAGATGTAGGCTTTAATTTTATATCTGTCGTTATCATTTATTGCCTATTATTCTTATTCTCATAGATATGAAAAACTGGTAATGGTCATATCTGCTTGTTAAGGCGCGGTCCCATGATCCGTGCATCCACACTCCATCATTGCACCGACCCCGCCGGCGGGGTCGAAGAATCTCTTTGTCGGCTCGCCCTGGGCAAGTCTTAGTCCCGATCTGTAGCAGCGAGCCAAATCCACTTCCATACCTAAGTGGTGCCCTTGATTTGCTGTTACCATATTAAAATTTTAGCGTTTTAAGTCGGTAGAGCCATTTGCTCTCACCAAAAACCTAGGCCACGTACCGCAACGTAAAGTCCAATAAAAAAAAAACCGTGCATCCACAGATAAAAGAATGCCACGCACAGACGACATCCACGCATGTTCACGTATACAGTATGGGTTGTCAGCTCGTTACATCAAGATAGACAAATAATTAAAAAAATCTTGCAACTTCCCCTTAAGTCATTACGCCCCGGGCTTGAGAGGAAACTGACAGCTTTGAAAACGTTCTTTGATTTGTAATTGTAATAAAAACTGCCGTCTCGCCTAGAGTCCTGCATTCGCTACGACGTTGTTATTCAGAACATAAATAGATTTAAATAACATATTTGCGTACGAATAGGACTTAAACTAGGTACTAAAAAGATTTTTTTTTTTATGCAAGACTATCAACATGCTCTTGTTTTATACGGGTACTTTATGCTTACTTTTTTTCTGCCGTAGAGTCGTATCAGCCGTTTGCGTTAAGCATGTGAGTTTGATTAAAATGTTACAGATGTTTGTGCTACTTCACGTATTTGACTGTATTTAAATGTTACGATCTGGTGACGCGATTGTTCGGTCACGCGTGTCGTGTCGCCGTCGTTGAGCTACCGCTTGCTTGCTGAGCTGTTTACGAAAAATACGCTTACTACTAAGTTGTTTGGTAAAAAGACAGTTTAAATCTATATAAATATAGAAAACAATGATTTATTTTCATAAGGATACTTAAATAATTGTCCCAAAAACAGCCGAAAAGTGGATCTATTAATTAAAAAAATAAATATAGACTAAAATTACACCCGCCTATTGGTATGAAAATATGAATTCGTTAGTTTTTGAGTTTATCGCGTTCAGGCAAACTGAAGCAGCGGGGTCTGTTTTATGATAATATATACATATGTAGTGATGAAGTCGAAAATAAATTTCTATTAAATGCAGTAATGACTAATCAATACATTTAGAGTGCTGCCTTCGACGAAGCCTCATCTCGAGTCAATGCTCCTAAAGATGCCGCGTGGAGAGATAAAACACGAGTCGATTCTATTCTTGAGTATTTACTCATTTATTAGAAATTTAACGTAGGTGTACTAAATATTACCCCTTTTCAGATCCTCTGCCCACTATAACCTAATATCTATAGTAACTCGTTGATACAAGCTTACTTCTTGATAAAATACAGAAATGGTATGCCATGGTTCGAAACAGTGTCAGTGCCAGTGTGTTGAAATTACTAACGTAGATAAAAACAAATAACTAAAACGTCTGGTTTTGACTTATGTACACAATGATTACAGCGTACTGCAGGGTAGCATATTAGGGCTCCTTTTATTTTTCTTTATATCTATGCTCTTCCAGAGGTCACTGACAATCCATGGCTTGTAACTGGAAGGCATACGTCAATCATGTGTGTCAAAAGTTTAACAAGTTTGTGTATTGTATGTACTCTATAAACTTCGCAAAACATCTAATTAGAGCATAAATACTAACAGCTTATCATGGCTTCAGTGCTAAAATATGGTATCAGCCTCTGGAGAAACTCTACCGACGCAAAAATAGCTTTTGTAACTAGGACCTGGAAGTCGAGCAAACCAATATTTCGAAACCTATAATTATTAACATTGTTTTTACGAAAGCACGGGATATTTACCTAATATCATATTAAAATATTAAAGATTTTTTAAAACAGGTTTAATTAATTGTCTGCTGTTAATAAGTTACACAAAAACATGTGCCAAGATTAATAGTTAACCCAGCTATTTTCTTTTTACTTTATTTCCAACTAAAATTCTAAGACCTGTAGGTATACAAAACCATATTTCTGGCAAAAATAAATCATTTCATCGTTCCCAAGCCATCGGCATTCTCGAGTACCTTCTAACTGGAGCATGCTGAAAATAAACAAGATATAACAAGGTCTGATAAAATATTAACCGTGAAGTATCTGGAGCCAGGGCCCGTATTGGAACGTAATATAATACAGAGCCCTACTCACGAATAAGCTAGAGGCTAGTTTAGCCTTAGGCAGTAGGAGCTTTATGTGAAGCAGTTTGTATTTTCATATCGCAATGTTAAATTATAAATTTAAAGAGAGAGACCGGGAAATTGTTGTTTCCCACTTTCTAGATAATGGAGATAGAGCTATATTTGTTTAAATAAAACATTAGAATGTAATTAGAAACTTCATTGCTTTGTTTTTTGGGGTCGTAATTTTTATGAAATACTTATATGGCCAATTTATGACAAATTACCTGATGTTTACGCGAAGATGTAATACGCATAGTATCAACAATCCGTTACTAACCGACCATCATAACATCCTCTATCGCAGACATGTAAACACCGCAGCTATAACGGATTCACTGACCACATTACAAAATTATGAAGGAAGATATAACGACCGAGACTTAATAGGTATATGGGGTCTATTCTACACCCGATGTAAGAAGACACATTAAATGGAATTCAAGCCTACTCAGAACTTTAATAAGGACATTAAATCATGGAGAACCTTTTTTTATTTATGCCACGAAAGTGACGAAACGAACTGAACGAACGAACTGAGCTGTTATTCTGTTTAATTACATGGTATAATATAATTTCAAAGTTCGGCATTGTTCGGCAATAAAATACTGAAAATAAACAAATAAATAAACACTTACACACTCATACCCCTGTACTAGGATTCCCTGTGCTGCAGATGGCATGGACAAACATAGAAACACAAGACAAACCCCCAAGCACCGAAAACAAATTTCATGCTCACCTAACAGGGGGTCAGAGACTCATCAGGGAAGTTCGTCCTCTCCAAAAGTCATCAATCAACGCGTGTGGTCTAGTGATTTATCAATTACAACTATAAAACTACAATCAACTACATAAACACTATAATATAACGTTAGCTCGCATCAACCCAGTTATTATGAGCTCTAAAAGTAATAACATTTTATTTAGCTCCAATAGAATTTCATGCTCTAATTCCTTTACGTTAATTTTGATCCAGAAATGTAATTTAATTTTTGCATTTAATTAAACCTGTAAAATACTTTATAATTAATAAACGATTGCTTTAATATACCTAAAAATTGTTTTATATAGGGTGTCAAAAATTTAAATTATATAGTATAGTTTTTCTGTCGAACGGCTGTCCATTGATTGACTATACCTACTAGTCGATAAGCTATGTACGAGGCCTTCAGACGCCTTGACAACTACAACGTCGGAGTTATTATAAGTAGTTACACTCACACGAAAACTTAACTTACAAGATTAACATTTTATAATAGATTTTATCTTATTTTTGATCAACCAAAAGTATAGTAGTAGTAGTATATAAGTCCTATTATGGGAAATAGGGAGTATCTTATGAATACATTATTGGTATAATGTATGGACAACCAATCATTCAAGTGGTGCCAGAATTCTGCCATAAGTAGCTTCTTCGTAAATTTCGATATATAAAAAAAATGAAAATAAATCAGATGAGGCTGCTATTCTGCGTTCAAAATATAATGATTTTCTAGTTAATCATTGAACTTACAGAAGTCGTGAGACTGCACACTCTAATCAGACTATAGTGTGTAAAATTATATTTCCTCATATAGGGTGTAATTTTCAAGCATAAATTGCGATTTTATTATCACCTTCTATAAAAACTAATCATTAATCGTTAGACATGAAACGCTGCTCAATTGCAGTTATTTGTAGATCAAACCTTTTTGCGAACGATCGAGTTACATATAATTTTATAGACTAGCCAATTATGCGAAGTGAGTGCTATAGTATCCCAATTATTTTATTCGGGGTCATGCTCTAGGCTTGTAATTTCATGTACCTTAGCGTGCCCCGTATCAACAATTACTTTTTACAGAACAATATATACAATGTTAATATATATTATCGACTCTCTTTTGATTGAAAATCCCCCAGACTTAGATATATATAATATATTCATTAAATTCAAGTGATATAATTAAATTAAAGTCACGTTACCTCTTTGAGCTCCGTGTGATGTCAACTAAAATAAAACAACAAACATCCATCTACTATAAAAAAATAAACAAAATTAACAATTTTAGAAGAATATTTTGATCATAATTCTGTATATCATAATAAAATGGACTTGCCCACTTTAGTATACAGTATCAAATAATAATTTAGTTCATTATTAATAGGTGTGTGAATATGACTCCGCCCCTTTTTGTCAAAATAAAACACATTTGTTCGCTTACAAAATTAAAAAAAAAATTATTGAAAGTATGCTCCATCTGCAGCTACAACCTTCGCCCATCGTTCAGGTAGTTTTCGTATTCCTTGCTGGAAGAAGTCCTGGTCTTTTGAGCTTATCCAGTTGTCAATCCAAATTTTGATACTTTCACATGAAGTAAACTTTTCTCCAGTAAGGTCTGTCTGCATCGTCCGGAATAGGTGGTAATCCGAAGGAGCTATGTCTGGTGAATATGGCGGGTGGGGTAACACTTCCCAGTCCTGTCCCTCTAAATATCTTTTTACGACTTCTGCGGTATGCGGTTTGGCATTGTCATGCTGAAGAACTAATTTGTTATGTCTATTCACCCATTCTGGTCGTTTTTCTTCTATGGCTCGCTTCAAACGCATTAGTTGTCGTCGGTAAACTTCTCCATTAATAGTTTCAGAGGGTTTGAGCAACTCATAATATACAATACCTTTCTGATCCCACCAAATACAGAGCATGACCTTGGCACAGTGAATATTTATTTTTGGCTGTGATGGGCCTGGTTCGCCTGGTTTCACCCAAGCTTTTTTGCGTTTAGGATTTTCGTAGTGTATCCATTTTTCGTCTCCTGTGACTATCCGATGCAAAAATCCTTTTCTTTGCTGTCTTTGAAGCAGCATTTCACAAATGGTTTTCCGACGTTCCATGTCTCTTTCTTTTAAATCATGTGGAACCCAGTCACCGGCTTTTTGAATCATTCCCATCATTTGTAAACGCTTTGCAACAGTTGAACGATCAACATTTAATGCTGCAGCTAATTCTGATTGAGTTTGGCAAGAATCTTCCGCCAATAATGCTTCCAATTCAGCATCTTCAAATTTTTTTGGTGGTTTTCCATGTTCTTTATCCTCAGTACTAAAATCGTTATTTTGAAATCGTCGAAACCATTCCTTGCAAGTTGTATTAGACGGAGCATGCTCACCATAAATCTCCACAAGCAAACGATAAGTTTCCGCTGCAGTTTTCTTCGCAATAAAATAATGTAATAACACTTCCCGCAAATGACGTTTATTTGGAATAAAAACCGACATTTTCGAAAAGGTGAAAACAATTGTTGCTTACACTTCAACCAAATATCATAAAATGCGTTAGATAGCTGACATTCAGTACTATCGAATACAAGTATGGTCATTTATTAGTACACGTAAACAATACTAAAAACGACATCTGTTGAGAAAGGGCGGAGTCATATTCACACACCCATAGTTATCTACTACCTAACGGCTCAGTCTGAGAGAACCCAGATTAGGTAAAAATTTTGGGCTGGTGATCCGAGCGCATAAATAAATAATCTTTGCCCTGTACGAGCCTCTACTTTTCCCACTGCACGACGTGATATTGCGCACATATATTTTTGAAGTGAAAAACCCATTGGTTCACGTGTAGGTTTGAACCAGCGACCTTCAGATTGAGCTTCGGCGTCTGTGCCCCTAGGCCATCACGCTCTCATATATCGACGGATTCGCTAAATTCTTTTTTATTTGAAAGGATATGCTTTCAGGGTGCAATTCTCTTTGCCCTAATATCCATAAAAATATAATTACTACATATAATAGGTGTGTGAATATGACTCCGCCCCTTTTTGTCAAAATAAAACACATTTGTTCGCTTACAAAATTAAAAAAAAAATTATTGAAAGTATGCTCCATCTGCAGCTACAACCTTCGCCCATCGTTCAGGTAGTTTTCGTATTCCTTGCTGGAAGAAGTCCTGGTCTTTTGAGCTTATCCAGTTGTCAATCCAAATTTTGATACTTTCACATGAAGTAAACTTTTCTCCAGTAAGGTCTGTCTGCATCGTCCGGAATAGGTGGTAATCCGAAGGAGCTATGTCTGGTGAATATGGCGGGTGGGGTAACACTTCCCAGTCCTGTCCCTCTAAATATCTTTTTACGACTTCTGCGGTATGCGGTTTGGCATTGTCATGCTGAAGAACTAATTTGTTATGTCTATTCACCCATTCTGGTCGTTTTTCTTCTATGGCTCGCTTCAAACGCATTAGTTGTCGTCGGTAAACTTCTCCATTAATAGTTTCAGAGGGTTTGAGCAACTCATAATATACAATACCTTTCTGATCCCACCAAATACAGAGCATGACCTTGGCACAGTGAATATTTATTTTTGGCTGTGATGGGCCTGGTTCGCCTGGTTTCACCCAAGCTTTTTTGCGTTTAGGATTTTCGTAGTGTATCCATTTTTCGTCTCCTGTGACTATCCGATGCAAAAATCCTTTTCTTTGCTGTCTTTGAAGCAGCATTTCACAAATGGTTTTCCGACGTTCCATGTCTCTTTCTTTTAAATCATGTGGAACCCAGTCACCGGCTTTTTGAATCATTCCCATCATTTGTAAACGCTTTGCAACAGTTGAACGATCAACATTTAATGCTGCAGCTAATTCTGATTGAGTTTGGCAAGAATCTTCCGCCAATAATGCTTCCAATTCAGCATCTTCAAATTTTTTTGGTGGTTTTCCATGTTCTTTATCCTCAGTACTAAAATCGTTATTTTGAAATCGTCGAAACCATTCCTTGCAAGTTGTATTAGACGGAGCATGCTCACCATAAATCTCCACAAGCAAACGATAAGTTTCCGCTGCAGTTTTCTTCGCAATAAAATAATGTAATAACACTTCCCGCAAATGACGTTTATTTGGAATAAAAACCGACATTTTCGAAAAGGTGAAAACAATTGTTGCTTACACTTCAACCAAATATCATAAAATGCGTTAGATAGCTGACATTCAGTACTATCGAATACAAGTATGGTCATTTATTAGTACACGTAAACAATACTAAAAACTACATCTGTTGAGAAAGGGCGGAGTCATATTCACACACCCAATATATTATATGTGCGTCTTACCACCTATCAGCAGGTTTTAATAGTAAATAAATACATATAATTAATTTAACAGACGATAATATTATTATTGTTTTACATTTACACCAAAGGTTATTTGCAATCAGCATGAAACTGGAGCATTGTTTAATAAAAAAGCTCTCCCGTTAGTTACGTCTTGCTCTTCCATCGCCTCATTTCTTAGATTGTTTCTCGTTACAACGTGACCTCACGACATAGGAGTCTAACACCGGATGTACAGTCATCATTATGGCACATTTACTATATTTTACACGTGTACTGTCTAGATAAATTATTTTAAGAAAGAAAGAACTTACTGATTTAGAAAAATAGAAAAAAAAAACTATTTCAATACCTTCATACTTTATCCTCACCCTCACACATGCCTCATCATGAGTGTACATCTTTTAACAAAAGATACATCCAAATCCTGTACAATGGGCAAAGAAAAAAGCCACAGGAAAGCAAAATTTCGCAATTTTGTTTACTTGGATGTCATAATTTTATTCAACAACTAAACTACTGAACCGATTTTAATAAAAAAATTATGGGAAAAAGTATTTTTATATTAGTATTTTAAACCTTTCAAATAATTTTCCAAATCGGTTGATAAATGACAAAACAAACAACAAAAAAACACAACTAAATTCAGTTGTTTTTGAAAAAAAAAAAACGTTATTTTACTTTTAGTGAGCATGACTTGCCCTTTAAATGACTTTAAAACTCCAGCACCAGAGTTACACAGAGTTAATCACACGAAAAGATAGAAAGAGATACCTTTGCATGTCATTACGTACTTTTGTACGTATGCATGTGTGTCTGTGTGGGTGTATGTATGTTGTTACTCTTTCACGCTCAAACGGCTTATTGGATTGATTTGGATAAAATTTGGTACCACCAGGATAGCTTATACTGTGGATTAACACATACGCTAATTTTGATCCCGGAAATACAAATTCTCTTCTCTTGAGCGATAATCAAGCAGGCGCGATTTACGGAATTTTTATGACATTGTTGTCGGAGAAAAACGATGGCGTTCGTATTATGCTCACGGCATCCTCAACTATTATTTTAATTTATTAGTTACTGAATCAGAGAAGAATATTTTAATACTTCGCTATTTCTGACTGCGATGGTACATCAGCGAGTATAGTTGTAATTTTTACTTTTTACCTTGTCAATATCATTAAATCAAAGATGCCATCTTTATTTTAACATCGGTTGAAGTTTTCAGTCTATCATTATTTGGCATGAAGTGTGGTTTTTCTGCTGCGGTTCATGGTCTAATGGTAATCAAATAGCTTTTATTCGGTTTCTTATTGCTATTCGCCGTTAGATTATAGTTCCGAGTAATGCGAATAAAGTAAATAATGATGGGAAATAAATAATAATCTAATGATAAGATGTAAAAGCTTATCGGAATATTCCCGTTTCTTTTTTCTTCAAATTTAATGTCTGTATATATTTTTGCATTGCTTAGAGTGTATGGCTTATCTAAGTGACGTTTTACCATCAGTCAGTACATTTTTCTCCTAAATATTTCCCAAACAGATGCAATATAATCTGTAGTCGTTTTAGTTACACCACCTACATCAATACTATAATCTGTGCCATCATAGTTATCTATCGCGAATCTGAAACACTGCACTGAACATGCAATGTAATTATTGCCATCGTCGCGTGATGGTAAAATTACAGTTCGGCACGTGCATCATTAATTGTTATTATATCAGATGCGTCGCTCTAGAGATCATGTAAATTGATCAGAATCATCTAAACGTCATCAGTAAATTGCTATTTATACGAGCCGTAATTGGCGGCTCCGTGGCTTAGTTGATAGTAGCCCTGCCTTCGAAGCGAGGCGTCCCGGGTTCTATTCCCGGTCGAGGCACACTGTGTGTATACTAGGCGCTGATACGGATCTATTTTCTGAAGTAGATTTTAATAGTTGAATACAGTTCTGACGTATACAAACGCAGCGGTGCATTCATAAATTAAAACAGATAACGCACATTAGGTTAAAAATATTTTTTTCTCACCCATTTTACTTTAACAAAGGGTTTTTAATATAATCACGGTTCCTATCAAACGGGATCATCTTCGCTGGTGAAAGCGTTCACACAGATGGCACTACTTTCCATACGGATCATTTGCATTGCGTAGGCGTTCTATTTTCACAGCTTATCTATTTTAGGTAAACGATAGTAAGATATGAAACATATCTAGAAAAATATTAAAACTCAAACTTTAATTTGTTGTTATGCATTATTTTTTGCTGTAGACAATCGTAACGTTTGCGATGAATTGAGAACAAAGCTATATATCCATTAAGCCAGTGTGGTCTTCCCCCCTTTGTAGATTAGTTGATTAGTATACTTAACAACAGCTTAATAATGATACACAAGTCAAAGTCGAAAAAAATATAATATTTCTTTCTTTTTTCACTTTTTTTTCATGTATTTTTATGGCATTATCTTGGAGTACACCCCATTGATACCAAGACCGTTTTATAATTGGCATTTAAGATTATCGTGTACTATCAATAGAAAACTTATTTATTTACCTCTTTTTTAAGAATCCTACGAATAAAATTTATCATAGTTCATAAAGATTAATCTAAGCAAGCGAAACAAACATGGCAATTCAGCTAGACGAAAAGTTAATGGACTGGAGCGTAATTTGAAGCATAATCTAATGATTATGGGTTCTGCGTTGTCCAGACCAGACTAGACCAGATAATCCAGCCTGTTTCGCCAATGGTCTTCTAATGTAGATTACACTGCTGTAGGAACATACACCGTAAGGTATAGATGTTTCAACATAGTTGCATAACCCATTTCCGCATTCCACACAGCGCCAAAGTTCACATCATACTCACAAAATACATAATATAGAAACCATAAACGCTCTTCATAATGTGTTCCACACATTAAAATATTATCTCAGAACAGATAACCGTTTGATACGTTTCATATTGTTATCGACTGTGATTCTCGTGTCAAATTTGCGTGAGATCTGCAATAGCGGAGTAGTGAAGCGAGGAGCACAGTTATGTCATGTAAAGCACAATAGCTCACAATAGCTCGGTACATTATCGATTCGTGAAAGACAATTTCCAGTGTTTCCAGACAGGGTCGTGCGAAGAGAATCTGAGAATGAAGGTCGAATTCATTGTTGGTTCTGTATTATTGTATTGTCATTACAAATACTGTAGTCAGATTTCGTTTATTGTTCTACCTATTATATAGGACTTATTTTCTTGCAGAGAATTAGCAGTGATCATGGAATTGTTGCTATAAAGTTTTCGTCATGGCTTAGGACTACTAAAGAACATGAATGTTACTAAACGAAAGTGTTAGCAGAGTTATGCGTAGGAAAGCAATAGCATCGATGAGCTCACCACTTCTCACGTGTATGTTCCAAAATAGTGTAACGCATGAGGTGAAAAGTGGAAAAAGGCGCGAATTTATGAAATACTAGCTGCGACCCGCGGTGTTACCCACGATTTTCCGGAATCAAAGATAGCCTATGTGTTAATCTAAGACATAAGCTATCCTGGCAAAAAAATATATTAGTGTTTTATAATTACTCCAAGCATGTTTTGGTATAGGAAATGCTTAACTCTAAAAATTTTGACAGAGACTAATCGCTTATGGCTAATGACCGTCATATTCACGCTCAAGAACTACATATAGTATCGTATAATTGTGTAAATGAAAGCGCTGATTTACTCGTACAGTCTGATGACGTATCTTAGCTACTTTGAAGTTGACTGCAAAATCTTTTGTGGAAAGAGACAACAGTTCATTTATAACCTTAGCTTTAAATTTCAGTGCAGCCAATATCAGCCGAACTGTATGTTACCATCATAAAAAATATAGTAAAATATAATAGTAAAAATATAGAAAATATAAAACGTGGGATGCTATATAATACGATTATGTTGTTGTTTTTTTAACACCGTTTAATTTTGTGTATGTATAACATCCTTAAGTACTGTTAAATTATTTTTTTAATATTGGGTGTGTGAATATGACTCCGCCCTTTCTCAACAGATGTCGTTTTTAGTATTGTTTACGTGTACTAATAAATGACCATACTTGTATTCGATAGTACTGAATGTCAGCTATCTAACGCATTTTATGATATTTGGTTGAAGTGTAAGCAACAATTGTTTTCACCTTTTCGAAAATGTCGGTTTTTATTCCAAATAAACGTCATTTGCGGGAAGTGTTATTACATTATTTTATTGCGAAGAAAACTGCAGCGGAAACTTATCGTTTGCTTGTGGAGATTTATGGTGAGCATGCTCCGTCTAATACAACTTGCAAGGAATGGTTTCGACGATTTCAAAATAACGATTTTAGTACTGAGGATAAAGAACATGGAAAACCACCAAAAAAATTTGAAGATGCTGAATTGGAAGCATTATTGGCGGAAGATTCTTGCCAAACTCAATCAGAATTAGCTGCAGCATTAAATGTTGATCGTTCAACTGTTGCAAAGCGTTTACAAATGATGGGAATGATTCAAAAAGCCGGTTACTGGGTTCCACATGATTTAAAAGAAAGAGACATGGAACGTCGGAAAACCATTTGTGAAATGCTGCTTCAAAGACAGCAAAGAAAAGGATTTTTGCATCGGATAGTCACAGGAGACGAAAAATGGATACACTACGAAAATCCTAAACGCAAAAAAGCTTGGGTGAAACCAGGCGAACCAGGCCCATCACAGCCAAAAATAAATATTCACTGTGCCAAGGTCATGCTCTGTATTTGGTGGGATCAGAAAGGTATTGTATATTATGAGTTGCTCAAACCCTCTGAAACTATTAATGGAGAAGTTTACCGACGACAACTAATGCGTTTGAAGCGAGCCATAGAAGAAAAACGACCAGAATGGGTGAATAGACATAACAAATTAGTTCTTCAGCATGACAATGCCAAACCGCATACCGCAGAAGTCGTAAAAAGATATTTAGAGGGACAGGACTGGGAAGTGTTACCCCACCCGCCATATTCACCAGACATAGCTCCTTCGGATTACCACCTATTCCGGACGATGCAGACAGACCTTACTGGAGAAAAGTTTACTTCATGTGAAAGTATCAAAATTTGGATTGACAACTGGATAAGCTCAAAAGACCAGGACTTCTTCCAGCAAGGAATACGAAAACTACCTGAACGATGGGCGAAGGTTGTAGCTGCAGATGGAGCATACTTTCAATAATTTTTTTTTTAATTTTGTAAGCGAACAAATGTGTTTTATTTTGACAAAAAGGGGCGGAGTCATATTCACACACCTATTATTATGAAAAAAAACTATTCCAAATCGCTTGTCTTGTACAAAATGTGTATCGGGAGGTTTATTAGGTATCAGTTTTTTCACAGGCGCCAGACAGGCGCAGCGCGATTCGAATCGGGTATTCTCGGTGGCGGTAACCACTTAACATTATGTCTGGGGTCAAATCGTTCTGTCACATCGGTTACATACTAAAAAGTGAATTTCTAAGAGTCTGTCTGAGTGTTTATAAGTATTATACTCGTATGTATGTATTTCCAAAAAAGTACCTGGGTCTACAAGTATTTTATCAGTAGGAAACTAGTTCCTATAGTTATTGTTATGCCCATGAATATTTATATTAATGAAAGAAGAAAAGATTATATTTGCTGCCGATTTCACCATCATAGAATTTTAACATAGAATTTGAACATAGGATTTATCAGCTGACCCAAAAGATGTTTATATTTTCATTATTATACTTTCTTGTCTTGACTCAGAATTTGACAATCAGGTATCAATACAATTTAGTTGCAAAAATGCCATAGAAAAATAATTTTAGTTTTCCCCTAATTCCGAAAAAAATTAAAAAGATTTGTCCTAACCTTTTACTTACTGCGAAATATAAATTAGCTGTATCGATCAAGCCATTTTCTAGGTTTAGCGAGACCTATACACGGCAATTGACTTTTAAATATTTATTAATGATATATAGTAAATTGACTTCACGAACCACGTTACAATTATAGGTATAATATGGCGGGGCCAGCTTATACAAAAGCTCGCACTCTTGCCATTTTACGATTATATAATAACTGCAAGGTACGTTTATTCGCCCGATTAGTTCTAGAGTCGTTGGCCATGCCTGCTATTTTGTTATCCAGATAATTTTGTACTTCGCTTTTAGTAGTTTGTTGAGCAATTATGTTCTAGTCGGTTTATTTTATCCCACATTATTATACATACTATTTTGTAATCGTAAATATAATAAAAAATACATAAGCTATATAAAAAAATGTGTTTTCATAGAGAGTCTGGGACAAAATAGAATGTTTGTTTACAATTTTCTTGTTTGTTTCAGGAATACAAACAGATCGCACTGAACACGCGTTTGCATCAGCACAAGAGTATAAGGAGGCACTAGATGCTCTACGAAGAAATACTGGCGTGGTAAGTTCATCGTCTTCATGCTCTTACTATACCATCTCTGTAATTTCCCTACTGCTGGGACACAAACCTACGCTTAACAAGCGTTAATGGGCTTTTGGTAGTTACACAACACGAAACACAAGTTCACAATATATAGTTTTATTATTGTAGGAGGTTTACAGACACTTAATAAGGGATAAGGGATGTACATCCATAGCACTATATAACAATACATCTAGTTTGGCAATCTACCGCCTCGTATTATAAATCGTAGAAATCCTTCTTTGACAGCCCCGGGAAATTCCCTCTCGTTATTTTTAGCTGTCAAAACTATGGGCTCTCATTGGCGCCTTCTGACATCCAAAAATTACGTTCAAAAAATGTGACAGGCTTTAATTTAACGCGACTGCCCAATCCGTATCAATAAACCACATGTCTTCGAATTGTTGATTCTAGGACATGATGGTTTCCTCATAAGATGTATATTACGATTACTGTTATTTTGTTTATAAGCAAAAAAGAGTTATCTATAAACTAAATGTGAGAATCATAAGAAAATTAAACCAAAACTTCAATGGTGCATTATTTTTCTGCTCTTGAATTACTGAATCTTTGAATGGAAAATCGGCGTACAATATGGCGCCACTACGCTCATCATGATCTTATCCGAATTTATTGGCGGATGGCGAAGTATGCTTCCCCGTCAGTTGTTTGGGTATCTACAATACATCTCATTTTTAATTAGTGAATTTAATCATTGCGAAGCCGAGTATAAATAAATATTTATAGGCAAAGATTAATTAGAAAAGATGCAAGGGAAATTGCGTTTTTCTGTAAGGCTATTGCTACCCGCAAATGTTGTTTGTCAAAATAAAACGTCTTTCGTTTCAGGTAGTTTGAATCATATTAAAGATCGTTATGCATTTTTTTCATGGTGAATGATAGTACTTCTGCTTCACTTTATTTTTATTTCACTTAGGTATCTATTGATCGTATCTTAGAGTCATTGAACGCAGCTAATTGAAACTACTAAATAGCTCATAACGTCAACAATACATACATTACAGTTAGCGTACATTGGTCATACCTATACATGTTAATGAAATGCAATTTGCTTCGAGATAGCCCTGCATCAGCTGGTTGTGAAGTAATAGCTTATTACTCCTCCATTGTTGGGAGAATACCTTCAAGTAGGTAGGTTTGATAGCGGTCGTGATTGACTCGTAGTGTACTTGAACTTGTAACTTGGAACTTGGTGCTATAGGTTACATGTTGGTGTAATTTTATGATTTGTAAACAACATACTTTCTTAAGATCCGTACCGTACCAGCATTTACTATAGGCTAAAAAAAAGTCTAAAAAAGTCTAAAAAAGTATACTGGTACCAACCAGTAGATGATCACATAAGATGTTACATTTCCCTTAAGTAACGGAAGCAACACTTTGAGACTTGGGTCTTCTCTTACTTACCAAGTCATATCGCTGTTTCTATGGGTAGTTAAATGGTTTCTGCTATTTGACAACAGGTGGGCTTAAGTTTACTCTGTCATTTGAATCACATAAAAAAGCATTTGTTACCCTTTACTATACGTTTTGCGCTAGTATCTATTTAAATAGGAAATACAGACAGATTTTGAAAAATTCGAAACCTTTTACCACCCGTTCAGAAAAGCTTCGCTTTTCAAAAAATACAAAAAACAAATTACGTTCCCGTATATGACTCAATCACAAACATTAGCAGAATATGTGATTCTAAAAATAACCATAGAAACTATAAACCCATGAAGACGAGTAAATTGAAAAAAAAACAAATAGCATAGGATTTATGTCTGACAATCGATTTTGCTTCGGACACAATAAATAAACTGAGTATAATATGAGACGCAACTCAGCAGGATCCTACTACCACTATCGTCATTCCCGAACCTCTGGATACACTGGTGCATAAATTACATAGCCCTGTAAATTACGAACAGACATAGCGGAAATTATAAACTTAAATCAATAAAGTGATAAAATTGCTTTATACCTATACATTTCTAAGTAGCAATTATTATAAATGGATATTGTTCCACAACGCATAGAAATATCTTCTTATTGGTAAGTACATATCACATACTCGTATTGGTACATAGTCATATCAACACTTTTGGTAAAAGGATTCAAACTGCGCCCTTAGGCTTCATATGTGAAGCGTTCATGGCGTAGCTTGCTTAGCTAGTTTTTACAGATCATCAAGCTAAGCAACTTTCGGCCCGGTCAGAAGTTGGATGGGTAACCATTTAGTGGTATTTGAACTGAGCGCTTCCGTGCTTCGGAGGGCAAGTTAAAATATTGGGCCCGGCTATACTGGTCGTTAAGCCATGTCTCCGACACTAGAGTTGGCCACTTACACGAAAGAAGAATATTAGTATGTTTAATAATATAGAATATTATTAGATAATAGAAGGTATATTAATAGACTTTTCGTTCAAGAGATCCCGAAAAATTCACTAAAAAAATCTATGAAAATTTTGTTATTACCTTCAAAAACAGTAAATAAATATATATATAAATAAATTTAGTTCAATTCAGGCTTGCTAGCCGAGGATTGGAAAAGATATAAACTTAACAAATAAGACTAACTAAAACAGGAAAATTTTTGACATATATGCGTGTAAAACTTGACGTGTCATGTTCAAAAGATACTTGAAATCTAAAGGAACAATTGAGTTTGAGCACTAATTCTATACAGAAGTTCCATGGCCACCATACTAAAATATTCTGTTATAATTTCAGTCCGCTACAGGTAGGACAGGAGGACAAACGTAGTGTAGTTTTTATCGCCAAATTTTAATAAAAGCACCGGTATATTAATACCATACCATTAAAAATAAATGATTTAAGATCTATCTCCAGTTTTTTCGTCAGTCACGTCCAAGAATATGGAATTAATGTTGAAGTCGTTTAAAATTGAAATATTAATTAATGTAATCGTGTTAATTACCGAAAACCGAATTCAAAAATTGATTACAGTTTCTTGTTGTGTGTATATTAGGGATATCTTGGTCAATTGTGATCCAATTTGGATTATTCTTTTGTATTTGGTAAGATATCTCTCCGTGGTAGTCCAAGGTATCCAAGCCGTATTTGTTCAACAGGAGCGAAACAAACCACAGCGCACGTTGGAAGCTGAATCTGAGGAATCCAGAGAGGAGTCAGAACAGGCGTATCTCGACGAGCTCCTAATCCCGGAGCCTTGGGAGCTGAACAATACCGCGCGCGCTGGAATCGACATCCTCTTTTTCAATCGGGTACCGAAGGTCGGTAGTCAGACCTTCATGGAACTGCTGAGGAGGCTGGCCATCAAGAATCAGTTTGGTGAGTTTGAAACACAAATAAAAGTTATTAAACAATATTAAGTAATTTCTTATTATTATTATTTATCAAGTAATCATTATTATCAAGTAATTTCAGGACCACCAAGTTGTGCTTGTCGAACGTAGTGGATTACCCAGAAATTGTTATAATTAAGACCAATACTCATAATCACGTATTACTAACCGAGTTAGGATAGGAAAGCATTGATTTATTATGAGTTCTCGGTAAGCTTCGAGTATGCGCATGGATCGATCACTAAACTTACAATTATGACGATTTAAGCAACCAAATTTATCACTGTAAAACTTGTTAGTAGTAGTGTAGCAAAAGTAGTTAAAATATAACATATACCTTTACCTACCGCCGGCAAATTATATTTGTTATACTCGTTTAAATTACGTAAACTAAGAAATATTATTTTTTCCGAAGATGTTTTGACTATTTAGTCATGCTTTAATGTTTTTTTTGTGTAATCTTGTAGACTTGTTTACTTACTCGCGCCATAATTGACGTTTCTAAGTCGTGCCCAAAGCCGACGCTCCACCTGAAAGGTAATAGTTCTTTGTTGGTAGATTATGGTCGTACCTATGTTCGTATTCCAATGGTCGCCTTAAAATAGGCCCAGTGCCACTAATGAGTTCAACGACTCCATTATATGTGCGAATGTGCGCGATTTATAAATTCTATTATAAAATCGTGAGAAAAATGTGATTCTCCAAAAATATGACCATTCCAAAACAAAATCAGTTTTTGCTGGAAGGTATATTTTTTTATTATATGTTTAAACGTATTGCGAACTGCAGTTTACAACTGTAGTTAGGGGGAACTTTACGGGAAAAAGGCCTTTCCAATTAAAAAATATTTTTTTTTTGGGCTTCAATTATTTTCATGAGTTTTACCTTCGTTTATGTTCGCTCTATTAAAGCTCACCTTCCATGACATAATATCCTAGTAGATCCGAGAATCGTGCGTCCGTGATGTCTGTATCTAAGTGGTAAATGATATAGCAGGTCGTACTTTTACGAGCTTCGATACATTACACCCAAGGAGTGATGAAGTCTGGACCAGTTCATCTTACAACGTATTTTTTCTTTTTTAATTAAAGTGCATTTGAATCCCTTCTTTCCTCATTGCAAAATAATGAGTAAGCAACACTCCGTACAATCTGTAGATGTATGGAGTATGGAGGGCACGTTAAGATGTCGGTCCCGGCTATTCTAGTCGATAAGGCATGTCGGAGGTATTCAGGAGGTTGAAGTATAATGATATTTACGATAACGGCTCAATCATGTTATACGATATTACTAAGGTAACAGTTTAAAGTGCAAGACGTGTTTTTCGCGCAGAAAAATATATCACAATCGTACCAAAATACAATAAAGAACCAGGAAGCTATTAGTCACACTTTTGTAACATCAAAATATGTACGTATTTTGATACGTTACGTTGACGTACGTTAAAATTTGAAAGAAAATATTCCCAAATTGATCAGCCAGAAATGTCGTATTTTGAAGTAAACAAATTAGTTTTTATCATCAAGCTGAAAAAGTTGTACTGGCTTTTTGAACTAAAAAATTACATCAAAATCCAAAAAAAACTAGTGTAGTTAAAAAAAGCTGCCATTGTACTGTAAACCATTGTTTTAGAAAAAAATATAAAAACTTATTCAATCAACAATCAAATGAAAAAAAAAGCAATAAATGTTATAACCGAAATAATATAAATTCATAATCAGTTTTAATTCCATTAGAATTTTAATAATATGCTATTAAGACCCCTTCTAGCTCATAGACATTATGTTAGAAGGAACCTAAACGATGTCGTAAACATGAACTGATGGCATTACCTGCACTATACTATTTACACACGATTTTGTTTTTAAATGCAATTAAACAGTTAATTGCTGTATGACATTCCAAACTAGCATAATTCTCATAAAGCCATGCTAACCATTTATCTTGAAGTAGATTAAGAAAATAGTTGGTTGCAACGGTTTCGCATAGTTCCGAGTGTGTACCGCAATTTGGCGGGAAAATTCCACAACTTTTTATTAATGTCCATCCGGAGACGTACTTAACTTATGTAGGATTTGGTAACGACCTACAACGGTTAATTGCGGTTAACCAATGAACAGAATGAGTTTTAGCATAAAACACTGGGAAAGGCACAGGTTAATTTCTATCCACCGTTTCAACCTTTAATATTATCATCTTTGCAGTCATAGTCTACTTGTCCTTGAATTTTCTTCGTAGACTAATTAGTTAATTGCATTAATAAACGGTTTCTCTCTCATGCCATGTTGACCCATGGGACTGCAACAGATACATCGGTTGTTGCCCTGGGGGGGACAACCGAGTTATGTGGGACTTTTACCCTAATTAAACCTCTTCGGTGGCCGACCTCTGCGCACTCGAGGGTCTCTGGGCTCTCCAAAGTTAAAGTCAAATTCATTTATTCCTTTAGATCTCAAGTATCATTTGGACACGTCAAATTTTACACATGCATGTACACATATTCGTGAGCATATAACGTATAACTCCAAAAGGAACTTCACCAGTGACCCTCTCGCATTCTCTCATGCCCCTGCCCTGAAATGACCTGTGTATTGTCAATGTTAACTAAGGATTTTTCAAATTCGAATGTAATATTAAGAATATTTTTTCAGGATTCCACCGGGATGCAGTACAGCGGGTGGAGACGATTCGTCTGGCGCCGGCTGACCAGCAGGTATTGGTGAGCCTGGTCTCCCAGCACACTCCGCCAGCTTCGTACATCAAACATGTCTGCTACACAAATTTCACCAGGTATTACATTTGTTTTTAATCGTTTACACACTCATACTCTCCAATAGGTTTACCTTTAGAACAAACCTAGTAGAGGTTTGTTACCTGACCGCGGGGCTAATAATACATAGTCAATCAATCAATCAAATGCATTCTAAGTACTTTTTTATGTGATACAAGTTGCGAAACGTACTGAAGACGCACATGATGTTATGTGGTAAGCTTCGCCTGTAACAAACAGCAATACTACGCTCGTCAATGAGGGCACAGTATAAAAGTCGTTTTAGCTTGTAGTCGCAGATCGTCAGAAAACAATAGTAGCGATGAGTTAGTCACGTGACATGAACAATATAAACATAAAGTTGCCAATAGGCTTTTTACCCGACCCTTCGTGGACGGAGACGTAAATCTTTCCCCAAAGGCTTGGGTGGTGAAGTTTAGACAATTTATACTTATAATAAAACTGTAACAGGTCAAATTCTGTACATTGAATACATATATTTTGTTTTACTTGGCGCTCTATCCTACTCGAAACTGTACAATGTCGAACAATACTGTAAATGTTTTCGTTTTTGTCTTTATGTATCTTGGCCGCCCATCCCGCCAAAACTAGAAGTTGGTGATGTTAATTAATTATTTTCATAACTTACATTTAACTCATTAGAAGTTGGTGATGTTAATTAATTTCGTTTGCAGAGCTAATATACACTAAAAAACCGTTTTATTTTGGGAAATCATTATGTATCGTTAGTATTCGACAACAAATTAATTGGATCCGCTTTCTTCGGTTTAACTAATCGTGGTCATTAAAGCGTTGGATATGAGAAGCTGTTTCACAACAGGAGACCGACAAACTGTCTGTATCGAATACATTTTTAACAGACATCAAAAACCGTCTACTATTCGATTCTACTGGCGCACCGAGGGTTTCTTTAACACCAATTGTATTATATTATTGTGGCAAATAATTTTTGCAATAACAACACTGAACGTTCTTAGAATTAATTAACACGCTATTACGGTTCTAAAGTACTATGAAGGTAAAAGACCAGACCGATTTGGTGAGAGCCATCCGCTCTCACCAAAAGCCCGCGTAAAGTTTTAAAACTAAGAACTATTGAAATAAATGCGTAAAATGTTACACAAAGTCATAATTAGCGTCTCCACTGCGCAACGTTTTTAAATACATTAATCATCAACACTATTGATACCTTTCCGGTCCATATAAGTCTGCTCTAATTAATGTATCAGGCATTGATTGGATTACAATGGCTGTGTATAGGTACTCGTTAGTCATTAATAATCATAATTACTCAGCAATTGTAAAAAGCGTGTTACCTACGGTCCGGATAAAACGCCATTGTCTTACAAATCGAATGTAAAATCATTGTCATTATACAAATAGACACAAAATTACAAAAATGAACTTCTTAAATACTAAATTGAAATTATTATTCATGAATGGAAGAACGTGGTGGCCCAGGAATTTAGACGACGATCTTGAATTGTTTTTTTGTCATTTTGTTTATAAACCTTGAACTGTAATAATATAACTAGCTATTGCATCGATTTTAATAACATTTCTGTAAACTGAAAGTATATCATTTCAAATTAAAAAAGAAAACAAATTTGTTCATAGATGACGGATTTCTGAAGACAAGAAATACAAACGAATTGATAACCTTTGGAAGACGGTTGAAAAAAACCAGTAACCGTTTCAAACTATTATTTCCTGAATTTCTTACGGTTCCAGTTCTTAGAGTGTTAGTCGACAGTTCTGGTGCTTGCTGTTATTATCAAAAAGATTCAGTGCCGTCATTTCCCTCTGTAAAAATCGTACGGCGGTGAGATATGATACCATAGCCATTTCACTTCAGTTCAATAATTTGACATGAAATTTTAGTACGAGTTAGAAGTTAAATTTAATTACTTAATCAACAAGTTAAATCATATTATACTAATATTATAAATGCGACAGGATGGATGGATATTTGCCACTCAATCATGCCAAAACGTATGATTAAATTAAATTTTAAATTTCACTACACACACTGATGCTGACTGTATTAAGGCTGATAACTATGAGAGTGCAATTCGGCATTCATATAAATTCCTAGCCTACGTTCTATTGATTACAATAAACATAATACTACTGGTATTAAATTAGGCAAAAGAAAGGAAATTGTTTTTGTCTTCATTTCTTGTGTAAATTATAAAAGTTACAATGAGAATAAGAATCGCCTAGAAAATTGGACCAAACTGTGATGAGTAGATAAGAAAACATTGCGTTTCTTATCTACTATAGATTTACGGAAGTTCATTATGAAAAATTGTATTGCTTCGTAACAGCCTTACTTCAAACTAATTCAGTTTGCTGAATAAAAAATAAATAAAAAATATAATGGTTGTATTTACTTTCATACAAAAGACATCAACGCGTCCGCCCACTCATTAGTTTTATTGGTATCACCAATGGCTGGACAGAAAATGATTCTTTTAATTATTCATATTATATTCATATTATAGTATATTATTACTATTTTGGTAATAATGTACTACCAGCACAACTACTTACCTACATTTTTTTTCTTCTTACGAATCGTAACATGTCGAGTTCGGGGTAAACCTAATTTTTTAAGTGTCTAAACTTTCGGAATGATTCTGCTGCACATCTGATATTAAGAGCCTACCACCGCGTTGCGTATGTATCGGATATATTTTCCTTTTGTCGTGATATATCAAGAACCTAAAACTAATCTTCTGTCATCGTTTTCAGGTTCGGATATCCGAGTCCAGTCTACGTGAACGTGGTGAGAGACCCTGTGGAAAGAGTGATTTCGTGGTATTACTACGTGAGAGCCCCCTGGTACTATGTGGAGAGGAAGCGGGCGTTCCCTGATCTTCCACTGCCAGATCCAGCTTGGTTGAAGAAAGTGAGTCTTGATTACCGACGTTATTTATCACTAGTATCTTTTTTTATATTTCTCAACATGTGTCCAGAAGTGTCAATACTACTTTACTCTCCCCAAGTAGGTGAGAGGAATTAAGTTGTGTTTCTGTTGTTATGAGCGGGGTAGCGCAATATCAAGTGAGCCATCAGCTCAAACACAAACAAAGTACTAAAGTACTAAAACACAAACAAATAACAATTTACATTCAAATAGGGAAAAAACAAGAAGCAATCAAAATTATACACCGGGAATAAATAAATATAAATTACTATCTCAAATAAACGAATTAGATTGTATCTATTTTCCTCACAATGATTATTTACCCACCATTAAAAAGATTGATGATCATCTCGCGGGCAGGTCAGACCACGTCAATTTACCGATGAAACGGAGCTCTAAACAATCGGTCACGTGATTCTAGTTATCCCAAGAAATATAACTATCGCGTGACCTAACTACTATTGCATTTTATACTCACTTAGTATCCTTGCTGGTCGTGAAACCTTTTCATTGCCATTCTGTTGGGAAACAGATACAAAAAAATGTGACTTTCAATCTCAGATAAATCAATGTAACAAACGTTGCCGTAATCTGAAATTAAACTAACATTATAAATGCGAAAATTAGTCTCTATATTTGTTTGTTACTCCTTCACACCTCAACTTCTGAACGGTTTTTCCCCATTGTCTCATGTTGACTTTTAACCGCGGGAAACACTACAAGCTATTGTAGTAATTCCTATAATACTACAATTCTTCTATAATAGCTACAGCTTACTGCGGGACTGGATAAGTGCAATTTGGACAAACATTACATGTTAAAAAACCCAAAAGAAACATGTTTTGTTCATTAAAATATATTAAACATGGGCAGAATAATATATGAGTAGGCACAATGTGATTTGCCGAAATTAACAGCATCAGATAACATTCAAATAATTCCAACTGACCCCGCAATTGCAATAGATAAGCATATCAGCCATGGTTCGATTTCTGTTTGAGAAAAAAAAATCTCAAGAATTCCGGAACCGCAAGACCTCAATTCAGTGCGGAACGGATAGATTGCCAGATAAGTCTGAAATCTCGCCAATCGACCTTAAAAACCCAAATACTGCAATTACAGGCCCTGTGGTCACGGTCGATGAAAGTTTTATCTGCCGACCCATTCTCATCACCTCGGTGGGCAAAGGTGCATAAGTTAATTTTGGAAATATTTCGGGTGTGACGAGTCCGTTACTATTCAATGTTCCGCGTAAGTTATTATTTTCAATTCGGCTACGCGATAAAGCCCGTGGCCAAAGAGAATTTAAATTGTATTCGTTTAGCTAGTTAACGGCTTGTACCAGGAACTTTTCCATATATTAAACGTTTGTATAACATAACACACAATGTCTGTTTTGTATTAACGACAATATACAGAAATCCATTAATTTCTCGTGCATATCTTATTGTAAAGAATAGAATACTATTTATTTGACTCGCGCACACAGGAAGGACACTTAACATAACACACGAAAAAGATAAAGGTAGGTACAGATGTCGTGCGACTAAAACAGTCCCTGTCTGCTACCAAGCTGGGCAGCGCTGGTTTTCAGACGGAGCGTGGGAAATGGATGATATCTTGAATAGAACTTACCTTATACATAACATAAAATATTATTAATAGTAAGCAATTCTAATTTAGATACATATATAATACATACAAATAAAAAACACAATAAAAAAATATATGTCTGTCTGTTTATTCCGGTTAATCTCCGAAACGGCTGGAGCGTTGGTGACTGGACTCTCACTGGCACATAGCTGATGTTATAAGCTCCTCCTGCGCTGCTTTACCATAGATAAGTCAAACCAAGAGCGCAAAGACCGATGCGCCTAGCATTATTATTATTTATTTATTTAAATTTATATGACGACGACGATAAAACAAATCAATCAGAAAAAAATCTCGTATATACTAACGTTTATAAATTCTGATGAATTCAGAGCGATATGCAAATTACAATAATTTTCTCGTCTGTCACCTTAACGGAACCTATTAGGGTGTCATGAATACGTGGATCAAACAGTTACACCAGCAGCATTTAAATGTGTTTCATATTGCCCCCTAAAAAAACTCCTGTATAACTACATTATCAATTAATGCAGCAGTTATCATTCAAAGTTATAGAAATGCCAACGGTCATAGGTCCAGATCAGTCAGTCACGATCACGATTGTGATTCCCGAAGTGACTGACACGATCGAAACTCATTGATCACGATCTCGCGAAGCAGAATGATGGCAGATTAGATGCCCGATTGATGTGGTTAGCGAGCTTTTATGGAGCACATACAATGTCAGCCATTGTTGCTTTTTGTTCGTTTTGTTTGCTATCGATATTTGAGATTAAATGTGATGCAGTTTTTGTCAACGGGAGGTGTTGATCGATTTTGAAGATGCATAAGTAAAAGAGCTCGTTCGTCGTCGACTCTTTTTTATTACCTACATTTTTTATTTAAATTATTATGAATTTATCATTTCTTTGTAGTGGTATACTAAATATTACTACTTTATTCCAAAATAATGTTTTGTGCACATACTTTTGTGTATTTTTGGTGATACAAAAAAGGCATAGCAAGGCATGGCATGATAAGATGTACAACTAAACAAAGCAGAGAAGAAAAAAAAAAATAGTCGATCCAATCCCAATTTCTATTCCAATACCGTCTATATTGGATTGCTGAAGTATCCAAACATTTCACCCGTATAACAGAAAATCAACGAAAAGTATTGAAGTCAGTTTATTCGATTAATATTTAAATCAATCACTTTTGTAAAAATTACAAAAGTGATTAAAAATTAAAAATCATTTTGAGTCAGGGCTTATTCTGATTTCTCTCGATGAGTTCTCCCACCATAAATATGTATCGAATAAATGATGTATTGAACATACATGTGAAAAAATTACTTTTGCACTTGTACCTACGAACATTATTTAACTTAGAAGTCAAGTTGTACTCGTAATTCTTCGGTGTGTTGATGGTCCGATCCACAGGTTTCTCACCTCAAGCGGAAATTTACATTCAACTTCATTTAACCACACAGGAGCAAAATGACTGATGAATCGTAAAGATGGCAGAAGTACCGTCAGAAAAACAAGCATATGTATCTAACCATAACTTTTATCCAAACTTTACGATATATTCCTTATTCCCTGTTTCCTGTTTCCTTATTCCTGTTTCCTCCGTGGCTAAGTTGGTAGTAGACCTGCCTTCGAAGCGAGGGGTCCCGGGTCCGATTCGCGGCCGGGGCGCACTTTGTGTGGTGAGCATGAAGTTTGTTCTCGGGTCTTGGGTGTTTTTATTGTTTTTCTGTGTTTGTCCATGCCATCTGCGACACAGGGAATCCTTATGCAGAGGTATGAGTGTTTTGTTGTTGTTATTGTAAGATGTGTACTAATATTTTACTATTAAATTAATATGTACGTTCTTGGATCTACTAGCCTTCCTTAATAAAATATTAGGAAACATATCTGTGTTTTATTAGAAAACTGAAGATTAATTACTTAAAGAGAGACTACGAAGATTTTTGCGGTAATTAGAACAGAGACTTAATGTTGCAACTAATAGGTATACGAGTTATGCCCATCAGTACACGCATAGGTTATTAAACGATCTACTCAACGCAAAAAATAAATGAGATTTACTTATGGCAACAAAAAGTTGACGTTGTAATTAGTTTCGATAAAAACCATCCCTGTTTAACATCGTTTAGTGTTAACGTTTCCTGGCATTGTCACAGCCTTCTGAGAGCCGCTGCATCACAAATGATAAAATCTAATATTATAATTTTTCAATGTTAAATTTGCAAAGGCGTTGCAACTTCTTCAAATGCATCTATCTTATCTACCTAAATCTGCCAAAATATCTTAAAGCTACCACTCATACTTTTATAATAAAGGTACTTTACTTAATAGATATTGAAATTTCACGTTTACTAAAATGGGCTCAGTGGTGATTCCTGGGAAAGGCCTATGTCCAGCAGTGGGTGATGACGATGAGTGGGAAAATCACAGGTGTACGGATTTATCATCGGTATATAAATATAATGGAGGTTTTTATTTTACTATGGTGCCTTTTTAATTCCTAGATTGTATTTATAAACAGCCCTAACTCAAAAAACAGAAAGCAGAGCAGATTGACTCTTGTATTAGCATCATTTAACTCTGCAATCGTATATAGCTCCATAATTGTAAAAACTGGTCCTGATGACGGACTGACCTGACACTGTCTGGAAAAATCTTGATTTATAGGTAGCCATATATTTTAAACATTTTATTTAAACCTCCTAATTTCACGTAACGCAATGCGACGCAGGACAAATTCTGTCTCAAATATGTATTTAAACGCCTAGTTATCAAATACGAACTAAAGTTGATCGGATCCTGCTAGGTACAAACTAACAATAATATTAAAAGACGCAGTGCACCAGTTATTCTCTATAAGCTGTTATGCTTGTAGGAGGTTAATATATAAATTGCATGACTATTTGCTAAGTTTATTGAACTTAATTTATTTTAACATTAGGTACGTAGGTAATAGTTTTCATTGTTTTATGTGATTTGGTTTTGCTCCTATGGGTCTTTACTTATGTAATTGCTGTTTTGTTGAACTGGTATCTTTGAAGTGTAATAATTATGGTTTGACATGTAGGTGATTCTAATATTAAAATTTGTAATGTGGAGACTATGCTCCTTTAACGGTACCTACGCAATATCAATGACTTCTACGGGCTCATCACTGCTAAGGAACTAAAGTAATACTGGTTCAATCACTTTCGTTTGGGAAAATTTTGATGTCACTATTTAATCTGCTAATAGTGGCTACCCGGAAAAAAGGGTTGATAATGACGAACTAATATAGTGGGGATAGTGACCGATTAAGCTAAAAATGACTTTATTAATGGTAATTAATGGTAAAATTAACGTTATTATTTCCACGTTATGACATTAGCGAAACTTACTCGAATTTTCGCAGAAAATATCTACTATTTAACAAAATTAATACGGTGCTAGTGCATTAGTTCCTTGCAATTATACTGGGCTGTAAAACTTTGCCAGCGACTGAACTTATATAATATCGAGTAGATATGTAATATAATCTATCTAGTGTCTCAATATTATACTTCTATTTACAGCTACAATAAGTATATTAGCTTTTTATATCGTGTTTAAAAAAATCAGAAAAATTTAATCGCACAACTGATTTCAAAAATATAAACAGAAACTTGTTAACTTAAGGTTACGATAATTGATTAAAACGACGGCTGTAAATTTTGCAAGTAGGTTTTATATGAATAACATGTTGAGCAAGATTTTTTTAACGTTAATCCTACTTAGTACGATTTGAATCCAGCTCTGTTCTAAGTAATATGTTGACACAAAAAATATATACTAATCCGATTACTTAATAGTAAACAGGTTCGGTTATGAATTAATTATTGATGATGATAAATATATAATAGTTTGAGTAACTATGGCCTATGTTCTCAATAACAACACAATGGTCAAGAATCACCCAATATTACCAAAAAAAATCTAGAATCTCTAGCTTAACAAGTGACTGAATTTGTATTTAAAAATAGTAGTAAATTTGCGAAGTTTATATTTATTTTATTATCTGTGGCATCTGTAATAGCCACATTACTCAACCTCTCGAGTAAAATAGAAGGTTACTGCACTTTATGAAATAAAACAGTTTCGATGGTTGTATGATGGTTGTTTGACGACTCCGTGGCTTAGTTGGTAGTAAGGCAGAGCCTTCGAAGCGAGGGGTCCCGGGTTCGATTCCCGGCCGGGGCATACTTTGTGTGGTGAGCATAAAGTTTGTTCTCGGGTCTTGGGTGTTTGTCTTGTGTTTTTCCATGCCATCTGCGACACAGGGAATCCTAGTACAGAGGTATGAGTGTGTAAACGTTACTTACTTATGTTCCAGGATTTCGAGACGTGCGTATTGAGCGGTGACCGGGAGTGTCGCTACATCGAGGGCGAGACGCACGAAGGCATCGGCGACCATCGCCGTCAGACGCTCTTCTTCTGCGGACATGAACCTAACTGCACGTGAGTATTTATTTTGAGCATTTCTTCTGAAAACTCAGTCGCTTCCCGACAAAATCGCAATGATTATTTTTTAACTTTTTTATTTTTAACACTGCTCAGTTGGTAGTAGCCCTGTCTCGTTATAACTACATACATAACATATAATCCTGCTTTTTCCCCCGAACTGGCAAGAAAAGCCAAAAGCAAAAGCACAGCAAAAAATATGGGAGGATTTTTCGCTGTATGGGTTACTGTCCAGGCAGGCCAGGCAAGTGACAAAGTACCTTATCACCGCCAATGTTTTCCCACGAATATCATTGAATATCTCATCATAACTTTATCATCACAATTACGCATTATTTCGTATATGAGACATAACACATATTGCCTCATTTGTGTGACGAACATAGATGTTGGTTCTGGGTCTGGGTTACAAATATATATTTACAAAAAGTACTGTAGCATTAACCAGTGGGCTGGTTAAAATTTACAACTTTGATTTAACTTATCTTGAGGCCTGTGAGATGTAACTCTTACGTGTAATGTTGTAAGGTCACGTTTATTTTCACCAAAGGGATATGGCCTCATTGGTATCGGAGTCTTAAAACGATCACAGGAAGTTACCCATAATGTTGATAAATCGATGATACTAACATCTACAAAAAAACAACAATGAGGGTTGTAAACAGATCTAAACTGTAACGCTCATCAAAAGAAGTAACTTCTGTCACAAATAAATCCTAATATTCCGAAAAAGTACTTGTTGGAATAGTGCTGGTGAAATTAAAACCATTACAACACGTTGTATCGCCAAGTCTCAGGTAGAACGAGCGCAATATTTTTCAATGTAACTTAAATGTAAGTAAAATAAAACACTGTGGTTTCCAGGCCATTCAATAGCGTAGAAGCCTTGCAGCGAGCTAAGCGAGTGGTCGAAGAACAATATGCAGTGGTCGGCGTTCTCGAAGATATGAACTCCACACTCACGGCGCTGGAACGATACGTACCCAGGTTCTTCAATGGAGCCTCTAGTATTTACTGGGGTGAGTGCATCAATATTATTAATGTACAGTACAGTCTTGGATGAATAAAGGCCGAATGTGCCTGATAAAAAAAAATAGCAATGCAGGTGAATTATTCCACACGGTGCTAGAGCGATACGTACAGTAATCTATTTACTGGACTGAGTTTATTATAATACATTCTGAAATGCCTGTATGAATGAAGGTCGCCCGTACAAAAGGGTGTGCTGAAAGATTAGTATGTACCGCCAGCGACCTCCAAGACATGAACTCAACCTTCATGGCAATAGAAAGTTAGTTACAATTCGAGGTTTTTAGTAAAGCCTTTACCAAGTTATTGGTAACAGGCTAACAATCTCTTAAACGTAACAGGTATAGTTTTTTTTCTAAAAAAATATATCTTCTACATTATATAATCTTCTATAATTCTTCTATAATCTCATGGCTCCATGATAGAATATATACTAGTTTAAGATTCGGCTGCAAGGTCGAGTTTTTAATGGAAATATATTTTTTAATTACAATGAACGTAGTAATCTTGCGTCTGGATCTCGTACTATACCTACATTACGAACATTGTCGGTATATAATATATTATGCCTGATGATTGAGAAATAACTCTCAAGTGTGGTTGCTGAAACACAACGGCAGGGGATTCTTAAAACTGGTATCGAGTATTGGTCATAGTATCGTGCTATGGAATATTTATGTTTTCCATCATGTAAAGCTCAAATCCGTTGTATAATTCGAACTCAGACGCGAAAAATGACTTCAATCTCAACCTATAATACAACCCATCTTAAGTAGTACGTACCTACACCTTTACGCATAATAACAACAATGCGACTTTGGTCCTGTCCATAATATAGAAGGACACAAGATGTGTTGTCACAAGCCTACAACTTTGAGACAAAAATGAAAGCCTTAAGCTTGTAATTTCCCCGCAATTTTTCAATTAAGAACGCAGTTTTACAAGTAATACTAACAAATAATTTTATTCTACTGCAGACGAACTGAACAACTTCAACAAAATCAACCGCAATGCCTTCAAGCCGCCAGTTTCCGAAGCCGTCAAACAAATCGTCCGAGCAAACTTCACCAGAGAGATTGAATTCTACGAGTTTTGCAGGCAAAGGCTCCACATGCAACTCAGGGCACTTAGAGACCCAACTATCACCCTGCCTACCCCCAGGAGTGCTAGGAGACGAAGGGCGCAAAAGAGGTTCGGTAGGTTCTATACTTAAACAAACCCTAGACTGTGTAGAGACCTAGACTGTATAAGCTTGTAAATAGTATTTAACTTTACTTTTATGTACCTATAAGTCGTTGGCTAAAACCCGATAAATTGTTTGGAAGTTAAATTTATAATACCAATCGGTTTTTTGAGTGCTACGTTATTGTGTGATATTGATATGAATTTGATGTTAGTAGGTATGTAAGCGTGGTTTCTTCTGGATGTAATTTCTCTGTCTACCTAATCTACCCTCATTCCAATTGACTTTCTACACACAATAAGAAGAAAGTAAATTTTATGAAGATTTTAGACCGTTTGTTTGCCTTTTTAGGTAATTATACCTTAAATAGGTATTCAGAGCTGATGAAAGTTTTTGATATAAGCTTTAATAAAATCAAATCGCTTGGTCCGTTTTTTTTTTTCTTTCTTTCATTGCTACAAAGTGACAGGACGAGCCGAAGGCCGAAGGATCTGATGTTATGAGGTTAACTCCGCCCATAACAACAATAATACGACTTGGGTCTTTCCTAACTGAAGTTTGAGAAGACTCAAGTCGCATCGTGCAAGACAGGGATGTTAAGTCTCATTTGCATGTGATTTCACTGGCACCCACATCCTTCCAACGGACTCAACAATACAAGTGCACCACTGGCAGCAGATTACCAGGTGTGGAGGCAAAACTTCTCTGGGCGAACATTACAAGTTCTACTGCTACTTTTTGTTGCTCATTTAGCTCCATCTCTGTGTAGGGACTCTGTGTACGATTGAATTTAAATATAGATAGGCACCCAGCCATCAAGCTAATGAAATCTCTTTTACTCGTATGTCGTGAGATGGAGTTTAATGGAATGTAAGGAAATATCATTCATAAACGCCATATATTAAGTATCTTATTTTTTGCATCAAATATTGCTTTTTATTTATTTTCACCTGATTTTGGTTTTTGATAAAATATAAAATATTATTCCTCTCCATTCAATTCAATAATTTGTTATATTTTCTTTTCACCGACGGATCTCTAGATTAAGTGTATTTTCCTTATTTTCCCTATTGGTTATGTAAAACCATGACATACAGTATTTATTATCATACATCGTCGATGTCATTTATATATCGATGATGTATGATAATAAATATCATAAATAAAATCATATTCACGGATGTAAATCGCGTGTGGCTCAAAACACCCAGATAATAATAAAGATTTACTTATAGCGTTAACGCACTAAGAGGTAATTTTAATTTTGATCAAAAAAAATATGCGCGGATTGGTCCTGTACCCGCAGGTTCAGTTTCACAGCTATGCGCCACCGCCATCGAGCAAGCAGGGCAGGTAAAACCGAGGTTACGGTTTCATGATCCGTCCGTGCAGATTTTACTTTTAAAATTCTAGATAATAAATAGTTACTGTAGACGTAAAAGCTATATTCACAAAAGCTTATTAGGGACAGATTCATTAATTAGTTTTGATTGTTTTGACAGTTTTGTATTTGGTCAAAAAGACAAAACTTCATTAGGTAATCGTATTACTAATATACATTTGTGAATAAGGTCAGTAGACCTTAATTATCTACAAGTTAAAATTATTGTTGTGATAATGTGATGGCAGTTGATATGAATGTAATTATTATGTTTAAATCTATTTAGGTTTAGTAAATGTTAGTTAATGGCTTTGTAATTGTTCTGTGTTCATGATTTATATCTGTGGCATATAGCCTTGTAGTCAAATTCAGTTAATCTGAGACCCTACTCGATGCCTGAGGTGAAATTTTTTAATAAAGTTTTTGACAAATCAGATCGTTTTACATTAATATGCAGGCACAAAAACAGAAAATCATGCCCGATTTTTTCATTGTCCTTATTTTAAGATTTCATCTTGTCTCATCGGGCATAGAATAGGGCCTCTATTTCTGTTTTTTAGATAGTTATTAGTTATTTTTTTGGATGAATGAAATAAAATATAAATAATCATTCGCATATTAATTTATTAAATAGGTACAATAGTTATTCAATAAAAACAGAAGTCAAATAAGTGTAACAATATTAATTCTATAGGACAGAGGGCGCGGCGCGCAGCCGCTTCGACGCGTAACATTATTATGGCCACAGTTTAAGAATTCAGGTACATATACAAATGAAATCGGCCTAATAAATTACATAAGAGTTATTGCTTACAATTAAAATAATTTAATTTAGTAATTTCTAATAGTCTCATTGAATAAAATCTCAAAACCAAAACGATCAACTATTTATATCAGTTCTGTTGTATTATGTCATGACTTTGTGGTTATACAAAAATATAAAATGTACCTACTCTATAAAATACATAAATTCAATTCATAACACTTATTTAATTAAGTTATCAAATATTTAATTTTAATAATTGTTTAGATAGAAATACATTTTTTATTATTTATTATTGTATATCTACCTATTTCGATAACACTAAAGTTGTAGGCTTTCATTTTAGGAAGTTATCATATCATTCATTCAATAATGTAATTTTAATAGCCTACTTCAAAATAAATCCTATCGACAACCTAAAATTATGATGATAATATTATAATTGTGTCATCACGAATACTAAACAATTAAAAAACTATATACCATTGTTATCATTATATTATCTACAGTTCATTTAGATTGTAAATGTGATTATAATCTAACAAGGTGATATTTTTTCTCTTATTTCGAATATTACTTTTACATAATGGCTAATAGTTTCTGTAAAAGTTGTATTAAAATATTAATATCATTCAGAACTCATTTCTCTCATATACACGGAACAAACCGGCCCTGAGGCTGCCAGGGTCTCTGCCGCGGCCCCTACCGCCCACACGTACCATCACATTTGATTATTGTCCAGGTAGGACGCTACGCTACAGTTTAACAGTACTAAATAATTCGATAATATTCATTTACTCCGATACACGGTATTTCAAAATGGCACTCTGAAAAAACGAGCAGCTCCGCTCGCCTTAATCTACAGCTAGTCTATATCACAAAACTTCTGGACTTCTCTCGCCTCGGCCCTGCGGCGGCACCGGCTGCGGCCCAGGTCGCTGCGGGCGGGCGCGGGCCAGCGGGCGGACGCGCCGGTGCCGCCCGCGATCTCGATCCGAATCCTTCGCTCGTGTCTGTCGCTCGCTTCAGTAGAACGAGGGGTGCCAGTCGACAGTGGGGTGCAGTGGGCCCGCCGCCGGCGCCGCCGTGTTCGTCATCGCGCCTAGCGCCAGGCAGTCGAAGCAGTAGTTGACGCCGTTGTTATTGTCCCAGAACTGTTGGCCCTTGCACTGGAAGCGCACGGCGACCTCGAGCCGCTGGCCGGAGAGGATCGCCGGCACGTACAGCACGAACTGGAAACGGTCTGAGTAGCCGTCGCACGATCCCTGCACGTAGTTGGCCTGTAGATCCGTGTAGGTACGCCAATGGTTCATGGTGTAGCGCACGTGCACAGTCTTGTGGAAGTCCAGGTTCCGCACGCGCACTGACCCACACACGGTTACGTGCACGCCGTCACACACGCGTGCGCTTTCCATACAAACGTTGAGTGTCTCTAGCTTTGAGTTGATGTCGCGTGGAAGCTGGAATAGCGGCACCAGCGTCAGCGCTCCAAGCCGCACGGGCGCGCGGGCCGGTGGTGAGCTCGCTACATCACAACCTGTCAAGTCATCGTACGCAGACTTGGGAATGACGGGAATTTCATCCATGAAAGTTTTCACATCTGCCAGATCGAGTCCAAGAACGTCGGCGAAGCGCACGATCTTTTTACGACCGGGCGTCCCCGGAGGTGTTTTTCCGGTTTTTAATGAGGAGCATCGTCGTACTCGTTGTGGCCTGTCGTCTTCAGCTTCATTTTGTGCTTCGTTTTTGTCTTCAGCGCTCAAGAGAGAAGGTTCTATTTCGCAAGTGGGTGAAACTTCTGAAACTTCTACTTCTACCGAAACTTCACTGGTGATTATTTGTAAAGAAAGCGTACCGTTACCCTCCGTCGTATATGATGCTTGCTGTTCGGTTACTTCTTCTGCGACTTCTACCTCTAAGTCATCTTCGACCACTTCATCAAGGGTATCAGTTTCTGCTAATGAAAGATTTTCTACAGTTTCTGTGATATCGTTTTCTGAGCTAATTCCATTTTCATGTATGTCTTCCAGGCAATCGGAAGGATCGCTCTTAGCAGATTCAAAATCCGAATCACTATCTAGAGTCAAACTCGAATGAGGAGGAAGACGAAGACGTTCATTGTCCGTTACAGGAGAGGGTCTAGGAGCGCAGTCTATTTCATCTAAACTATTCTGACGAGCACAACCTTCGAAGGTCATCGCGGAATACAATGGTCTGTCTGTGTGACCATTTTCCCTCGGAGCCGGCTGTGACTTGACAGGGGAGTTTTCTGAAAAAAAGGCAGTCGAAAATCTGAACCCATTTTTCGCCTTGTCTGGTTGTTGTAGGTGGAGCTTTGCTTGCTCTTTCGGACTGGAGTCTGAGTCGACGTCATAGAAAGGCGGTTCTTTTTCTTCGGTAGGTGAACGGTCGGGGTGTTCGAATTCATCAACGGGGCTGGAGGGGCTTTCGCACTCTAATTCGAAATCGTAAAAGGTATCGAGGTCTCGTTGGTTGGTGGATGTTGTAGGGCGAGTTGGGGCGGGGGCGTCACGGGCGACGCCAGGCACTAGCCAGGTGCTTTCGCAATCGTCGTCGGCGGTGGCTCCGAGGTTTCGAAGACGTGAGTGCAGGTCTCGCGCGAACGCTGCCGCGCGGCCTCGGCACGACATGGGCAGCAGTGATGTTAGACCGCACTGCGAACCCGCACGGTCACCGCTCATCTGAGTCTGAAAAAAACAAAACAAAGATTATAGAAAAATAACGTTCATTTCACCACAATAGTGATATCGAGTAATAAAATAATAAATCTACATAAATATTTGAATAATGCACTTATATCCTCGACATTTCACGATACAGTGAAACATCATAAGAGGCTACAAATATCAAGAAGACTACTTTTCTACTACTTTTGCGGCTGCGGAATTAGCAAATTTCTTGTGCTAGGAACAGAAAATTTGCGAATATACCTTCTCATCATTAAATCCTATCTGATAAGAAATTAACCTTCAGAGATATACTCGTATTATTATTGTTTATTATATACGTATAGTCTAACTAATATCCTAACTAATAAGTGACTTTGGTTGTTACGCTTTCACGCCTACACGCCTTCACGCTTTAACGGAAACTACGCGGATGAAACCGCGGGGCGGCAGCTAGTAATATAATATATGAACATTTCACACAGCGCCATTAACCCTCAAACTTAGCGTAGCTTATAATATGGGTATTAGATAAGTGATACAATACTTATATAGTGCTTAAATACTCGCTTATAATACTATATTAACACCCAGACACGGAACAAACATTTATGTTCGTCACACAAATGCTTGTCCTGGATGGGAAACGAACCCACGACCTACAGCGCAGAAGGCAGAGCTACTACCAACTGAACTATGAGGGATGCTAATCAAAAAATATAAGTACTATATACATGTAGTTATCAGTATTCTCGCATTAAAACCAGTAGGTACATTTTCGCATGAAAACTGAATGACAAGTGTGAACGACCTCGATAAGATTAACATTTAGAATTTACACACGTACTCAAACAAATCGGTGAGTAAGTATAATTACAGGCGAGTTGTGCCGTTGTCTCTGATAAAGAAATACCGGTATTATCTTCGTATATAGTTTTTGATTAAAGTATTTATCAACCTGTTGTACCAACAACAATGTTCTCACAGCAGAGTCTACAGAAGTTTTGATCTACAGGAAGCCCAATGAACCAACATCATTCGGATTAAAAGTCAACGTCTGGTTCCTAAGCCGCTACGCTTTTCAAATAGATGAAACATAACAAATGTAATCTAAATGGTATGAGTGGAATGGCAGTCCTTGAAACAAAAACATTCAATGTTACAGTCAAACTGCTACAAAAAAGACTTCAGTATGTATCTGAAACGTCACACGACGGAAATGAGACTTGGCACAAAACGCAAGTACCTACGCACAGTTCAACCATGAATGCAATTTAAAAATATACAACATAGAGAACGGGTAACATTTTCAATATCTTCTGCCGGTGACTTTGTAGTGGCGCCATTTGATATAACCTGTGACGCGGATGAAGGTCAAACCATGACCCATTTTGGAGGCAGCTCCGACACTTCCACTAAGTAGGTCTGATGGAATTTAAACGTCTTATCTGTGGTGCAATCATTGAACAAGTGAATTAAAGGGAAGTATTTGAATATACTGAGTAGGTATAACGTATGCATCCATCTTTTATAGACCCGTTATATAATCGTTTATTTCATCAAATAAGGTTAGGTAATAATAAGGTCGCAAGGTTCTTGAGATCTATACTAGAACAGTAACAAACTTATAACTTATAGCGAGCTATGTATCGCTAAAAAAGATAAAGTCCTTCAAAGGGCACAAGTAACGTTAAAAGCTTATTAATATAGGTACCCTTGTACCGAACTCTAAAACAGCTGATTCTATAACAGTCTGTGATGGCCACTGACTGCTTTTTTTAAACCAAATGAACCGATTTCAATACTTCCATCCTTCATTTCTCGCCCTGATTTTTTTTCTTATTCCTATACGACCAAGTATCAAAGTTCCAATTCATGATTTTCTGTTTTGCTTGTAAGTAGGTAGCTGCAACTTTGTTACAACAAGTACTCAAAGAAGATTCACCCTACCATCCGAACTAAATAGATAAATTATAATCATGGATCCGAAAAAAATGAAAAAAAAATGATGAATATTATTATAACTTTTGTTGGTACCACATTATTGCTAGAAAATGCTCTAGCATTATGAACACCAAGCATAAAGTTATTTGTGCCTACGCATTAAAATATATTTAGTTTGTGCAAGATATTTCAGTACAAAAAGCGTTAGAATTCCAATAAAGGTCTAAATAAGTACATTTATTTCTAGCAATGTCGATGTTTGGATTTGCCTGCAATATGCCGTGTTATGACCACCGAAATTGATCTAAATTATGATGGACGTCACCACCACGGAATGAGAAACTTTAATTGAATTCACGTGATATCCCACAACCAATCCTTGTACACGATGCACTGTTTCAATAAACACACCCATAATCCTATTCACATCATAGCACGATGGTATTTAAGAGTTTATTTTCATCCATAGGTACGTACCTACCATTACGTAAAATGGTAGACTCGCGCCAAAACTAGATACGTCTGAAGCCAGAACGAAATGTTTACAAATAGAATACATATACAAATGAAACGTTATAGTTTAAAAGGCTAAGATGAAATTTAGGTGACAATTCTACGCGCCCACGATATTCTGATTAAAACGTTACAAAATTTATCTGGTTCGTGCGCGAGTTAAAGATCTTCGATATAAATAAAGGTCTCAACTACATCGGCACGCATTATTCAATCAGGAGCGGTCACCGCTCCGAGGCTACGGCACTACTTATTGTTCATAAATAATAATTATGAAACGATCATCCTGTTATTACGGCACGATTTGTGTGATACTGTCTCTAGTTCCAAGATAATGAGTACTAACCATACGTAACATAAACCTGCGGATATAAAATGTACAATTTCAATTTTACATGCATGAATATCGAACTTGAAAAATGATTTGTTCCAGTTGACAAATCAAGACAGTTTGACAAGAGAGTTAAGTAGTTTGACAAGAATACAAATTAACTAATAGGTGTGTGAATATGACTCCGCCCCTTTTTGTCAAAATAAAACACATTTGTTCGCTTACAAAATTAAAAAAAAAATTATTGAAAGTATGCTCCATCTGCAGCTACAACCTTCGCCCATCGTTCAGGTAGTTTTCGTATTCCTTGCTGGAAGAAGTCCTGGTCTTTTGAGCTTATCCAGTTGTCAATCCAAATTTTGATACTTTCACATGAAGTAAACTTTTCTCCAGTAAGGTCTGTCTGCATCGTCCGGAATAGGTGGTAATCCGAAGGAGCTATGTCTGGTGAATATGGCGGGTGGGGTAACACTTCCCAGTCCTGTCCCTCTAAATATCTTTTTACGACTTCTGCGGTATGCGGTTTGGCATTGTCATGCTGAAGAACTAATTTGTTATGTCTATTCACCCATTCTGGTCGTTTTTCTTCTATGGCTCGCTTCAAACGCATTAGTTGTCGTCGGTAAACTTCTCCATTAATAGTTTCAGAGGGTTTGAGCAACTCATAATATACAATACCTTTCTGATCCCACCAAATACAGAGCATGACCTTGGCACAGTGAATATTTATTTTTGGCTGTGATGGGCCTGGTTCGCCTGGTTTCACCCAAGCTTTTTTGCGTTTAGGATTTTCGTAGTGTATCCATTTTTCGTCTCCTGTGACTATCCGATGCAAAAATCCTTTTCTTTGCTGTCTTTGAAGCAGCATTTCACAAATGGTTTTCCGACGTTCCATGTCTCTTTCTTTTAAATCATGTGGAACCCAGTCACCGGCTTTTTGAATCATTCCCATCATTTGTAAACGCTTTGCAACAGTTGAACGATCAACATTTAATGCTGCAGCTAATTCTGATTGAGTTTGGCAAGAATCTTCCGCCAATAATGCTTCCAATTCAGCATCTTCAAATTTTTTTGGTGGTTTTCCATGTTCTTTATCCTCAGTACTAAAATCGTTATTTTGAAATCGTCGAAACCATTCCTTGCAAGTTGTATTAGACGGAGCATGCTCACCATAAATCTCCACAAGCAAACGATAAGTTTCCGCTGCAGTTTTCTTCGCAATAAAATAATGTAATAACACTTCCCGCAAATGACGTTTATTTGGAATAAAAACCGACATTTTCGAAAAGGTGAAAACAATTGTTGCTTACACTTCAACCAAATATCATAAAATGCGTTAGATAGCCGACATTCAGTACTATCGAATACAAGTATGGTCATTTATTAGTACACGTAAACAATACTAAAAACGACATCTGTTGAGAAAGGGCGGAGTCATATTCACACACCCAATAGAACTGACTGGAATTGTTATGGTGATATGTGTGTGTTTATTGAACTGTTCTGCGGTATTGTGGAGTAAAGTTTTGGCTAAATAATGGACTAGGAAAAGAATATCTAGTGTCCTTTATCTCAAATCATATAATAGTACTTGGGCGATAAAGCTAAGCTCGGTTTAAGAATTTGTCTTCAGAATTGTACCATTTGCCAGTGCCATTTTAAACAAATTCAAATGTCATTATGCTATTGCTATGGAACATAATTGTAGTATCTGACGCCAAATGAATGTTTGATTTACAATGAGGGGACAAATTTGTTCTTTATACACAGCACGCCAATCCATTGATAAAACGAAAAACATGATTGTTAACATAATGCATTATCAGCGAGTATTTTTATTACATCACGCCAGGGATGCAATTTATAAACAACAGATGCCTTTCATGCATGATTGACAACCAAGGTGACTGGGTGTAAACAGTGAAAGTAGCCATTCGTCTCTAGATAACCTCGCCCATAATGAAAACATCTAAGGTCCAATAATATCATAGGCAGTGAAAGAAGTATTTGTATAAGGCTAAGGTATTCGACATACCTATAGCTTTCATTTTTTTTTGCTTGATTGCGTCGCCTCAATGCATCTTTCCTTAGGCGACGTCATCTGTACATCATGTTATATGGGACAAGTATCTACAAACGATATTGTCCCTTTTGTTGAGATTTTATAGTCATTTAAATATCTTGGTGACCATCCACTTGTTTTGTGGCGTCTCACACAGTAGCGGATTCAATAAAATGTAACTAAGAAAGCATGCCAATTAAAATCTATTTCTAATAGGATTGTCACGGAAAAACAAGAATTATTATTTAACATTCATGTAAGAATGGGGAGGAGGAAAGCGAGATGAACAAGACAGTAAACCTGACAGTACCATCACGACTACAGACCGCAGCATCAGCCGCTATTCATAAAACTTGGTTTCTATAAATTCTTAGTAGAAAACCAATATTTTTTATGTGAATAAACTGACGGAACTAGCTGACGGTCTGATAATAAGTAATTACCGCCGCCCTTAAACATCTGCAATACGACTCAGGTCTTCGCTTACTAAAATATAAAGAAGACCCAAGTTTCATTATGCCGTCGTCTTCTATGTAATGCCATATACGCCTGAAATTTCACCGGTTCCCCAATTTCGGTGGAAGGATGGAACACAGCAACGCGTGAGCACCTCTTCCTAGCGGTGGATTACAAGGTATTCTAGCAGTAATATTTACAGCGAACCCGGCACCACAGTTATATTGTGTACCGAGCAACATGATTCCCCAGATTCAAAGTCAAACTCATTTATTCCTTTAGATCTCAAGTATCATTCAATAATTTTTGTTTGGTATCAACAAATGGCAGCAAGTTTTTCGACATTGGCAGCTTAATACTAGTTTCAACTACACGTACCTATATTGATACCAATCGAAGAGGCTATCAGCAGATCAGACGATATGACGTGAACGATGAGCAATGGTGACAAGTTATAATAATACGGGGATTAGATTAGGGCGGTTTCCATTCAAACTCATTCTTCCATTAACTCCAACTTTGTGTTTCCATTTAACACATTTATGCCTTAGATCTCAAGTATGTTGTTGTAAGTATGTTTGACACGAAAAAAAAACTGGATTAGCAACTATTTGTAAAATTAAAAGAAACAACAGGATTTTCTATTTTTTTATGTTTTATATTTTTTTATGTATTATGTTTTTTTACGTTCGAGCTGAAGGTCCACCTTATGTTAAACAGTTACATTTGACCATACAGCAATTCGACCAAGTATGTAGAGTACTTCCTGACCAAGTATGAGAAGACCCAAGTCGCATCCCACTGCACCCGTCACCCGAGATCCGTTACTTTTTATGCGCCTGTGATTTCACCGGCACCTACACTCTTCCACCGGGCAATACGTACGTGACTGTCATGTGTCACGGCTCCGGTACTTCTCGAGACAAACTTGGCGAGCTTGAGCCAAGTTTGTCTGGAGAAGTACATACTGCTACTTGTAGTTGTTATATGAAGGGTTCTCACCTACGGACGCGAGTAATTGGTCCCCCAAAGTTTTTCAGCAAGGATGCAGTATATTATCAGTTCCTAGAAGCCAGACCAGCTTAAAAACAATTAAGTGCTTAATAAAACTACCATCTCTAAAACAGCTGCATGAGACTTATAATAGGCATTAGACGTGGTAACATCATAAGAAGCTCATTCAAGAAGTTCGATAACAACGGTCAGTGAACCGTAGATAAAGCAGAATTGCCTGCCGATATTATTAAGTATCATATTGATATTGCTAAGAGCAATGAGACTCATTAATTGTATATTAACTGGATCGATATTCTTTTTAACAGATTTCAAAAAGGTGCCGGGGGTGTAATTTCTGTTTTATGATTGTTTCGCTTTTCTGTATAATTTCCTTATTCTATAACATTTTCTAGATTTGTTTCTGATAAATTATCATTCATTTTTTTGAAGTTGTTTAAAATTAGATGATGAAACCATTGTCGTTTAATTTGATTTTAAAATCAATTCAGAGCCTTAATTTTTACAACCCTTAAATAATTAAAATATAATGTGTTTGCCTTAAACTTTTAAAAAATATTCGTCCCACAAATGTTGGTTATACAATAGATGTCTTTTCTGTGTCTCCCCATGATGCCTAGTTTTGGAGCTATACAGCGCTGTATGAAAGGTCCATGAATAATTATTAATTACTAGCTGCGCCCCGCGGTTTCACCCGCATAGTTCCCGTTCCCGTGGAGAATACGGGGATAAATTGATTTTATTTTTTTCGTTAATTTTCCAATGTTTTAATAGTTATTCTGCTATTCGGGACCGAAACAAATCCAACAAATCAAAAACCATGGCAATCGGTCCAGCCGTTCTCGAGTTATAAGTGTTGTAACAAACACGACTTCTTTTATATATATAGATTTTATAGAAACCTCAAAAATTGTAGCCTATATGTTATTCTGATGTATAAGCTATATTGTGGTAAAGTTTCATTCAAATCCATGCAGTAGTTTTTACGTGAAAGAGTAACAAACATCCATACATCCATACTTACAAACTTTCGCCTTTATAATAGTAGTAGGATTTATATTGTAAATTCAGGCTTCAGTGAATATTTTTTTCACTTATACGGTGAGAAAACAATATAAGTAAATATACAATAGTTAAAAAGAATATCCAATCTGCATAGTCAAACGCAATGAAAGTTGAACAAACACAAATGAGAGACCTTGGTTTATCATTCATTGTAATTCCTTATTCATGAACTGAAAACAAAGACAGCGACCTGCATATTTTGGACATATCGAATACAATAATGACTTTTTTTAACTATAACAACAATGAATATAACCCTGTTTGGTGTGTCATTGTGGACATATCTATCTATATATAAAATCAACTGCTGTTCGTTAGTCTCACTAAAACTCGAAAACGGCTGAACTGATTTGGCTGATTTATACTTCGTAGTGTTCGTAATAGTCAGGAGAAGGTTTGTATAATTTAATTTCTATGAATAATATACGGGCAAAGTCGGATATCAGGAAAAACTAAAAGTACATTTTTCTATGGGATTTCGCCGCCATGTCGTTTGACAGATGTTTTTCTGTCTTAATTGTTGAACTACAAATCAAGACAAAAACATCTGTCAGGTTTGGTTAGCTGGTATTGGATAAATGTGGTCTGAAGAACACTGGTCAATTGGTTATCCTTTGCTAGGTGCTTTTAGAGGATGTATAGCGTTATTCCGTGTCGTAACAACAACGCGTAGGGATTACATATCCTATAAACCTACAGGCATTTCATTGTTGCAGCACGTTCTCAACGAAAGCAACAAATAACAACTGATTTATTGAATAAACTTATTATACTTCAACGCTTTCTCTTAACGGTATTATTTTTTTATTTAGTAGGAACTAACTTCGAGGTACTATCTTATAAATAATGTTTTTTTAAGTTTGACAAAAATTAAACTCCCGCACTATTATTGAAAATGAAATAAAATGATGACAATAAAATAACGTATCCTATTTACGTGACATATTATTTTGCAGGTTGTTTTTCACTGTGACCGTATACGCTACGGGTAGTTTTGATTAGGAAAATATCTCTTAGCTATTAGAGACCCGTTGTCGAAGAATTCTTCTTTGTCGCCAAAGATACCAATTCAGTAACACACACGTGTCAAGGCTGGCGATAAGCCAACAAAGCGGGTGATTTTCTAATATGAATCCACGGAATTTAAAACGTGCATTGCACTGAAGGAGATATCTATCGTCGTTCTAGCTTAAAATAAAGGCGAGAGAAGATACGTCCAAAATCGTGACTATTGTAAAGCTGACAAGACGAACGAAGTATTCACTAAAACAGTAAGTCTAATTAAATTACAATAATTCAATGTTTTCTTATGTGCGGCAGGCTGATTAAAGGCAACATTTCAAAGACAAATTGCAATGACTCAGAGAGATACCGATGTTAAACGTATGTATTCATTAGGGATATATGAGCTATTTAAGTCGTGACTTTCACTTTGTGTTCTAAAATAGTTCATAGACTCATCCAAACGTAGTTATGTATAAATAGCTAGAGATCACGCGCTTGGCACTTACTATGTTATACTCTACATTGAGCCTTCCCACTCGGAATACGAAATTATCTGTCTAAGTAATGATCATTACGTGTAAACACACAACCCGAACCAATCAATCACAATATTTTGTTTCAACCCTTACGTGTGTTACGTTCGAAAGAATATACATAGTTATATACATGTTCCATAGTTAGAATGCTCTATCACAGTAAGTAAGTAATTTCAGTTTATAAATTATCTTTTCTAATATTGTACAATATATTTGAAACTTAATATTAAAATATTTTATTTTTCCTAGTTATTTGTACCGCACTGCAGTGATTTGCAATTACAGTACCAGCAATAAAGGTTTATTTTAACAGGTTTCAAAAAGAAAGATTTTTTTGGTTTCGCTATTTTCGCCAATTGTAGACAAAATGGAAAAATTTGAATATTGTAATCAGTTTATAACTATTAAATGAGTCACTTGTATTCAGTATGCAGTGTCAGTTCAGTATTAATTGCATCAATAATGAGATCCACATTAAATAAATAAATGTATGTGTGTGAAAGTTATACATATAAAATGCCCAATTAACCACATTTTATTCCTGTAGTGGCAACATAGAGGAAATTGGTATACAAGTACGGTCAAAAAGAGCCAGAACACAGGATCTGGGTCTTTTAAACCGTACCTACTATCAGCAAAATCAATAATGTAGCTGTGAAACCTGGAACGGGTGCCGATTGTTGATCTCGACCGGTTTAGAAAAAAAGTCAGTGCGCTTTCAGCTTTCACATCGCGACATTTGGTACGTACCACTATAATTTCCCGCCAGGAATTTCAATGGAGTATATCATATACAACTAGACACATTACATAAATCCATAAATCTTTTAATAGCCACATTCCTAACTTTTCGATCAAAGCCCGTTTCGGAACTTTAGTGGAAGGTAAGTGAAGTTCGTGGAGCAATATAATATCCATAAATTTTATTTACGGTAGCTGATGGTACGGTTGTACCGTTGGGTATTTCAATATTTGGCCGCTCGAGTGGCACACGGACGAACATGCTTACATTCTGAACGAGTGGATGCGTGTCTCGTGTCTGGTGTATTTGTAAACAGTTATTGAAAGTCCTCCACTCGACCGACACTCAGCGAATCAAAAATAATATGCATTGTCAACGATTTACTGACAACTCTAATGAATATAGATCGCGAAGACATGCACCAATGCCTGCTACAGTCTAATTGGAATTTAAAATGATTGAACTAGGTTTATCGAATAATCAATAAGTAGGTAATTGTAACTCATAAGTATAGAAACCGGATGAGTAAAATTGTTAATGGATATCTATCCATTAACAATTTTACTTAACAGTCTCCGTTAAAAATAGTTATACTACGGAAACTATTATATAAATATTAATATAAGTTTTATAGTTGACTTCCGATGAGAAACGAATTTGCGTCAATACTAAATACTTGTTGTCGATGATCATCACCAAACATGTACAGAAACCAATTGAAGGCATCCTTATCAGGGAAGTGTATGCTTTACCTACAGATGTCAAAACCACGAACATTAATATATTCGTACTTTTGACTTAGTACACAAATGTGTATCAAAATTCATTAAAATGTGAAGTGGTTGCACCCGAGGTACCCGAAGATTTCAATATAATATATATATTGTATTTATAATAAGGGTTATAATTATTATTATATTTTTATGTATGTGATTTCATAGGTCCCAAGCGTATGAACCGATACCAATGCGGTATTTTAAATTGATAGTAGTCTAATAGGCATTGTTCCTGGCTGATGTCAGAGATGACATAAATGTCAACCGTTCTTCAAATTGATATATGTGGGTACGAGTATACCAAGGATTCTAATTATTGCAAAATCAGCTTGTATGACAGGTCAGTTCTACGACGAAGCCTCACTTTCTCACTTGATCGGCTAAAATACGATAAGCAAGATATTATGGAAAGGTAAGAAAACAAAGTAACCACTCAACAAGATAAGGGAGATTTTTATCGATAGAAAACACAAAAATTGTTTTAAATAGTGTTCTTAAACTTTCAGGATTGATGGACACATTAATCAATCAATCATGTATTTATCATAGAACACAGAAGTCACGCCCCGGGGCACAGACGCCGACTTTCAATCTGAAGGTCGCTGGTTCAAACCCGTGCGTTCAAAAATAGGTAATTGTGAGCAGACATTAATTTCTTTACTACATAAAAAGTTATTCACAAAAATTTATTAAGGTTCCGTTACTTATAAATTAATAGGGAAAAAGAGAGTACTTCATTAAAATTAAAATTATCAAGTGGCGTGATGTGTGCTACAACAGCTCTCAGCAAAATAACATCATTATGTTTTGATATTCTTACTTGTATACTTAATAGAAGGGAAAATATACTGCAATGGAATAATCATATCATCTTTAAATTTGTCCCTGGGAGACTCTGAGACGAATATTTTTTAAGATAATCGCTCGTAAATATTTGCTCGATGTGGACCGGAATCCTGTTTGATTTTGCTAATGGCTGGGATCAATGAACTGATCAATTATTTAATTAACTAAATACTATTATCGCCCGGACTTGTGAAGTTATGTTCAAAAAATACCTAATAAACTAATGTTAGGGTGATTTTCCGTGGACTTAATATTTTTGCCCTACTAGTAAGCGGCCATAATAATTAATAATAAATAATAAAGCATAACTTGTAATATGGAAACTAGAGCACCGAAAGAATACATATATAGCACTTTTTAGCAAATAAAATATATAAAACATATTATAATATATATTTGTTCTGTATCGGGCTCGGTGTAAGAACACAGAACAAACATCAATGTTCGTCACACATATCACACACCCAGAATAAGGGGGTGGGAACCCACCGAACCCACGACAAATATATTAAGGCCACTCAAATATATTAATTATCGTTGTCACTCAGTGGCGGATTTACCAGCTTTTTTTTTTTTTTTCCGTGGGGAAATGCACTCGCATACCGCCCTGCCACGGGGAGACAGAGCGGTTATGTGGGACTAGACCCACTAAAACCCCACGATGTCCTCCTCTGCCGCTTAGTGGCGGGAACACGGGAACGTTAAAACACACATCCGCGATCCCGCCGCGGCTGTCCGTTTCCGGACTCCCCTGTTTTGGCATCGGGTGCCACTCCTCTGTTTGCGACACGCCAGGACATATGGCGTGTCGCAACCACCTCGGGGACCAGGTCAGCGAAAGGGCGTCAGACGACCCCGTGTCTAGACGCCCTAGGTCCCCATGCGACGGGTCAGATATGTGGCCCCGTCGCCTGCCACTACGGCCGCAGAGGATAGGGAGAGCGGCGCCTCGCAATACCGACACTCCTCTTCCCCTGCGGCCCCACCGCGTCCGCCATCGAACGGTGGCGACCCCGTCGTGGCCGCGGTAGGTAGGGAGAGCGGCGCACCGTTATACCGGCACTCCTCTCCCACCGCGGCCCCTATCCCTCAGCTGCGATGCCTCCCATTCGACACCGCAGCCCGCCTCAGTTGCGGTGCCACCCATAAGGCACCGCCACCTACAATGCCGCTCCTAGTTGGCTTGAGAGGCAAAGCCTAAAGGAGCGGCCCTCCCGGGTTCCTCTTAGCTTCACCGTGGGTGACCAGGCCACGGTTACTAAGCCCCCCCGCCCCGACAAGGCGGGAACCCACGGGGGGGGCGGATTTACCAGCTGGCTGAGTAGGCTCGAGCCTAGGGCGGCAGATTTTGGGGGCGGCAAATTTGGGGAACGATTTTTTTTTTTTTTTTTTTTTTTTTTTTTTTTTTTTTTTTTTTTCTTTTTTTATTATACTAAATTATTTTACGTGCAATTTCAACGAAATTGTTGCATTGTAAAAATTATGTATGATATGACAATTGGCAATGATATGGCAAAAACTATGAAAATTTGTAAATCCGCCACTGTTGGCACTGCTTTCAATAAAAGAACATTTTCAATTTATGACCATCCCTATCTTTAATATATCTTTATAAAGGTACATAAAGATTAAATAATTTGGTATCTTAGTTGCTAGAAGCTAGAATCGATCTCAGAAACCTTAAGAAGAATCACAATACTAAACTACTGGATTATTAAAGAGCAACATTATGACTATACGTGAAATAAACTTTTTGTAAATTTATATTTTTTACATGCAATCAGGCCCATCTCGTATAGTACTACAAATTAAATGTATAACTATTTATACATACTCTAGTAAAAAGACAACGTTTCTACGCGAAAATCATTACCAAATCTTTGTTTACCAAGGAACCCAACATGAAATCGGGCCACTTTAGGCACCGCCCATCCCTCCGGGATAGTATCATAAATCAATGTTTATGTAAATAGTATTTGTTTACAAACTTCAGTGGAAAGATAACATTTCTCCACGAGTATCTTTACCACTATTTGTTTACTTGGACCAACCTTGTTTACAGATAATCCTATGCCATCCTCCTCTGAGGAATTTCGTAAGTATATTGCTAATTAGTTCTTTGTGGATTAGAGCACAATATTACCTACTTTGTTGATGTTTGTCATTTGCTTTTCATATCACCTAAGTCGAGATCAAGGGGCTCAGGTTTTGGGTTCATCAACAGTATCTCTTGTCTGCCCTCGGCTAGTGATAACATAAGGTAGGCACTAAATGTTGTTTGTGAACAATAATTAGTCTATGATAGTTTGATTTTCTGAAATAATAACAGTCTACTCAATTATAATCATTGCATATATTGGTGCAGTAGACGTAATATTTTAATACAAAATTCCAGTAAATACAAATATGAATCTTTATTACCTACTAAAAATTAATATCAACATTAATTAATCACTTTGTAAATAAGCGAAGCAGTAAATAAATATATCTCGTGAAAAAGGTATGATACGATGGTTTATTTATAGTCATAGTTAACCAGATAATTTTTTTCTTGTGATAACGCCTATTTTAGGCGCATGTCTTGTTATAAAATGAACGTAGATGTCTTTGAAATTATTTGTTTACCGATTTTTCTTTATTATATGATTCGGAGGACTTCACAGAAAAATACCAAACCAATTAATATTTCATTGCAAAGTTATCCTTTGCAATGAAATTTTTTGATATCAACACTATTATCTACAATAATAAAATATAATAACAAAATAATTTTCTTTTAGAAATGAAATGTCATGAAATCATTGCATAAAACATGGTAATACATTGATGTAAATAATGTTTACATCTATAGTCATTTATATATTCATAGACATTTCGATAGATATAGCCTAACATGCGAAATTGGTAGTACAGTAAAAAAATATCCTAACTCTTAGATGTTAGGACAATTAGGTTAGCCTTACCAGATATTTACATGTTTATATTTTTATTATATTATTATATATTATGTTGAATAAATTAATTATTCGAGACTAGTTATAATACTTTAACGTATAAAGTACAATCGTGTTTTTGGAATATCAAAATTTTGATATTGCGATGAACAAAAGCTACAAAAATAACATATGGAGCAATTTACAGGTAGAATGAAACGAAAAATAATATTTTAAAGGGAACAAACTGAAACGTGAACGCTCCTGTCACCGTAATTAGCTAATTTTATATGGGAAGCTGTCATTGACCGTTGACCTTAACATAATTAAATGGATGATAAACAAGTTATGAAATGATCACGATGTCTCTGTCACGTCTGATAAGGGCGCAGTGAGAGCAAACATGATCGATGTTGTGATCTAGGTGTAGCGTGTACTTAGAACATATTATTGAACTTGGCTTAACACGCTGATTTACTGCAACAGCCTACTCTGTGAAAAACATGGTATGTATTTACAGATGCGTAGCTGCACTAAAGTGAGACATAATACTCGCAATGCTGATTATACAGGTATCCATGAAGATATACCGCAAAGCATTGTTAATTTTCTAATGGATGTTCTAATATCCAAATTAGGAAAAGGTGCGGAATTCCAAAGTTATATTTACGTCGCATCGGCCTGTAATGGATAGAAAGCACCTACATACTCATATAACGCAAACAGAAGCAGACGGGTTAATCTCTAATTAACTTCAATATAATTTATCGCTGAAAGGCGCGTTCAACAGAAACATTTGGTAAAAGTGCCATTTTTACTGCTACCATAAAATATTCATAGTATTGAAAATTTCTTTCCATCTAATCGATTAGTATAGACAGAACTGTCACGTCTATATTCTAAAAATAATATTGTATCTCCAAATAAATTAAAGCATGTTTCAACCAAACGGAGACATAAGTGAATCTATCCAGTTAATAGAATTCTTTATCCGTTATATAGCACTATTTATTTAATTTAGGTAAAGCCTTACTAACATTACAAAGCTTCTTGCTAATTCAGTTTTGGACAGGACAAGTCTGTCACGAGGAATCGTACCAGCAAGACTTGGGGCAGCCACGGAAAGTATTATTGGTATTGGATGCTATTTCGAGCTAGGTGAACGACCGGTTGAGTTTCGTTGAATACACTGGATGCAACTCCTTTATCATTGATATAAAGTTCTTCTTCTCCTACATGGTGAAAATATTTGATTCTTAAATATGCACACATGTGGAACGCTTCTACACTTGTTATCAAAGTTCTTCTTATACGTGACCATGAGTCTATTGTGAAGTGACGCATTCAGGTTTTATTAGGGTGAATTTGTAATTTCCTTCGATATACTATTTAGTTTGTTATATTGTTGTTGTTGTAATATTTTATTATATTATTGTTATATTTGGAGATCCGTTAACCAAGACTAAAACTTATTGATGGACTGCATTTTGGTTTGAGAATTCAAGGAAATATACTGAAGGTCTTTAAGTTAAAAGTTTGGTAAACAGATCGCATATGGATAGCGTCATGTTGTGAAGGAACGTTGAAGATTGAATGCAAATATACCTCACAAAAGTAAAGAGTTTGCGCAGTAAATACTAAATTACACAACCAAGGAGAAAATAAAGCAAAACGCGACACAGTTAAGACCCGTACATATCGCTTGCATTTACCTGCAGTGCGTAACTGCACTGCACGATATGTAAATGGTGACAATGGAGTATCGAAATTTAAATATATCGATTATGAAGAATTCTAGAGTACAATTCAGAATTATATTAAAGATACAATTTACAAAAACTCTATTTGGTTCCTAGCTAATTATTTGTTATCAGTCATACACTTAGTCTAGTCAGTATATAAGACATATTTTTTTTCCAAATACTAGAAAGAAGTATAAATAATCTACAATCACCTATTTAATTTAAAATATGTTGCATTTTCTTCAGAAGGGCTTATTCTACGGTCGATGCGAGGTGAAACATAATTTAATTTCCGTCAAGTTAAAACGATTCGTGCGAAAATAATAATATAAGCATCTACACCGTAAAAGTGTTTTATTATCATTATATAATAATTCTTCTAATCTTGTATCGTTTTAATATAATATCACATCTTGGCACATACATTTTGTAGCGATTCTAAGTAGTAGAAGCAGGTGATCTCCACCAGCCTTTATGACAAAACGTTTCGCGGCAAAAAATACTTAATTATTATGCATGCCATCCTGCATAGCCAGTCTAGCCCACTGGGAGTCGTTCATCAATATGATTACAGTCTCCCGCAGCACCCCGTTCCACTTGTACTTGCCACATAATAACCGAACATAACTCAGAGACCATAATAATTTGCGGAGTAAACGCCGCCCACGATCTACAGTAAGGGACCTAGTCGAACTAAATGCACAACTGCTTCAGAACCGTCAAAATGCAGTTCGGGTGGACTTTGCTTCAGCGTTCATCAGCAAATACTAAATTCAGTGTAATTTATCGTATCTTGATCATGCAGCCGGTTTTTATAGATTCTAAATCGATTAGAAATCAGTAACTGAACTGTGCATCAGTGGAAAAGCCAGTATGGCTGTTATTGGCTGCTACCTTCAAACAATGGCCCCGTCATCCTTATGGATTATTATTATTTCGCGACGATCAGCAGAGACAATAAACTTTATCTTAAAATGACATTTTGTCTTGGTGAAAGCATAGCGAAAGCTAAACGGACAGAACTAAAAAAATATATTAACCTACCCTCCTACAAAGAGACTACGAATAAAAAATCAAGAAATGTGGTGTATTTATTCGCAAGCTGTTTACTTGTTTTTTTAAATTGTGATTGAAACTGCTGGCTAAATTGAAATCGCTCAAATTATCAGTCAGTTGTTGAAAAACTGAAATTTTAGACAGGAATCTTGCAGTTTGGTAATGCCTCAGAGATCTTCAAAGGAAGAGGAAAAAAACCGAGTTATAATAGTAAAAGGCGAGGTTTACAAAGTTGATAATCTTGCTCTTACCATCTTGGGAATCAATGGAGCAAGAAAATGCTGTGCTCTTTTGAGAGATAACGTATGTAACATAGTAAATATAATTAAAGAGATATTTTATACTTACAAGACATTAAAATAGTATAGTACAGGGTCCCTATTTTTCGCTCGATGTGAATTTATATAATCAATACTTTTATCGAAATAATGTGCCTATGAGGCGCAGTTGTCGTCCATCCTAATGGTGGTCAGACAAGGTGTTAAAAATGCAATGAAAAAGCTTAATAATTTCCGTGCATTCATAAAGGGTGAAACGTTGTTCAATGTTGTCAGGAAGTCTACGCATTAGGTAATGTAAAACGACCTGTATTTAGTTGCGTTGTGAGCTACGGCTCTGCGTCCTTATGCGCCGGCGCAACCGCGTCGTAACGAATAATCTACATTGCAAAACTTTACGTGTTTGGATGCGTAAACAAAAACTTAACAATCAATCAGTTAGATAAACTATTTTCACTTAAATGGTTGAGACAATTCAAAAAAATATACTACTTTAATTGTTATTGAATTTATTTTAAATTATTTAATGATTTAATGATTGTTAAGAAAATTTAAAAACAAAAGATCCAGTTTTATTTTGTGACTATTTTTTTTGTTAATTGTCAGAATTATCCTTTTTGAAAAACTAGATAAATATTGTAGCTAAAGCTATAAATAGTTGCATTATTTGTTGTTAATATATTTTATTTTCGTGATTGACAAACATCTTTCGTTAGTAATAAATACTACATTACCTTTTTTATCAAGACAGGAATCTGGTGTTCCAATGACATTTCAAACCCAGGAGAGCTCATGAGTCTTCTGTCACTTGCACACAAGTTTATCACCTCAGGGTCCGATGTGTTCCACTTAAAGAAACAATTTATTTTATCTTTATTACTATTTTAATAAAGACACTTTAGATAACTGTCACTCGGCGCGGTTACTGGTCTTATTATTCCTTTTATTTTATTTATGTCACAGTTTGTTTTTTTTTTGTTACGTTTGAGGGTGGGTTTTTACGGGACGCGATGCGCAGCCACACAGCGCTTGCGCTCGGAGCGAATGAGCGCCCACAAGCTATGCGCGTGCGCCTCGGACTAGGCGCCCGCGCACCCTGCACCGCTGATTTCAGACATTTAACCTATGTAACGCGTTCTTATCTCTTGTTTGTGTACTTAATAGTAACAGATAAATCGGCCGATCATATGATAATCTGTCACACGGATTTACAAAACTATTTAGAAGCAAATATAAATAAGGTGTCACGGAGACGCCGCGTGAAGATCACGCGCATGCGTAGTGCTTAGCGCCGCCGCGGGGCCGTCCATCGGTCGCCCAATCATCTGGACACTTAAAGTAATGATTTTATGAAATCGAGTTGCATCATAATTAAGGCAACGATGACAGAGGTTCGACAGGTTTGTGGTGATAATGCTGTTCCTACTGAGCGACGATGGTTAATGCTTCGGATGGAACTGCCCCATCACCAACAAGACTTTTTGCATACGTGTCTTGACAATTCAACTAAATCATTTTCTTACTTCTGAAAAGTACTTAATCAGTGCGTATCAATCGAGTTCGAGCCACTATACAAAATAATGCCTCTAAAATTATCACATTTTTTTTTAATAGTACTAAAATATATTTTTTTAATACTCCGTAGCCTAGGTAGTTTCTAGTAAAACTGCATTTGAACCGAGGGTTCCGGATTTTTATGATGTGCGTATAAATAAATGTGATAAAGTTTTCTATGATGTTTTGAACGTCAGTATTTTAGCGTTATAAATATTACACAACAAAAAATATCATCCATTTTTGTCAAGCTATTAATAATATTATTTAACCAAATCAAGGATAACCAGACAATATATTTTTTATGATAAAATTATAGCTGTTGCATATCATTTATCCAGGAGAATGTACTCGTAGACTTGCAAAAGATTGGAGTTTGTGTTGCTACCTCACAACCTTCAATTTACTGCCCAAGTTATACAAAAACAAATCAATAAACAATAATATTTATCTACATGTATTTTGTTTTAAAAGTGCTACGATAAATTTATTAATAACGACATCCGAAAAGTAAATAGTGTTATCCACTAAGTGTTCTAACAAAATATAAATACCAGATCGATAATATTAAAACTTACTCAGTTATAGACAATGTTTTAACTGTATAAAACCATTCGTTCTTTAACCCCAACTATAAAAAGGGGTTAAAGAACCCTTATAAAGGTTTGATGGCTGTTTGACTATGGTGATGAATTAAATTCCATTGACACAACACAGGCAAACTAAATCAGTTTCATCATCAGCTCTGCATGCTTTTTTAAACGGGTTACTTGCCTACTAAATTTTGGTTAGATGGTGCTGTTTGAAATGTCCATTAATATTTAATATTTATTTATTATACAATTACCACGTAAAAATCTTTTAAGAGTTTTTAAGAGATCTTTAAGAGAGACACGTCGGTAATTTCAAAATCGAAAAACCGACTTGGAAACCTAAAATTGCATACCCAATATTGAGCCTTAAAGGGTAGAACTTATATATCAAATTTCTATTGAACCACCGTTGCCGTACACTATAGGTATGATATAAAAAAAACAATCATCAAAATTAGTTCACAAATGGCAAAAATAACGTATTATACCAAGAAGTATGGTCAGCACATGGGAACATTCGCATTTTTTGGGCAAAAACCATTCATAACCATTCACTAAATAAACAGAAATTTCTACCTGGGTGTCAATGTGGTCCAGGGACTTATCAATATTATTAATGGTGACGGTCGCTCTCTCCTTTATTTTCATTCGAGTATGACGGGAGGACTTAATTGATTATAACTGAATAGTTTTGGGTAAAGGAGGAAGTCCCAGGAAGTTGCGATACTAAGAGCTATTTGATAATTTGTAGCTTCTGCGCTTCGTTCGCTTGTCACGACCATCTAGCGTGAACATGATAATTATATATTCATTTTTTGTAGGTATTTAATATAACATATTAATCCGAAAAGCGATTAGATAGAGAAAGTAGATGAAGTTCGTCTAATAATTTCAAATGCCTTGACCTGATAGTTTTTACATAATTTAAAATGTATCAGCAACGCTAGTCCACACAAGATGGTAATCACTCTTTGTGGTATTTAAAGCAGGGACATTTATTTTGTTACACGCTGTGATGGATGAATGCACCGGCGATGTTCGTACGCACCGGATATCATTCCATAATTATTATTCATAGAATTTTGGGCTACAGAGCACCGTGAGACTTAAATGCAACTAATCAATGGTCAATATATAAATAAAAATACCAATTGTCTGGCAGACAATCTCGAAGTTCATGTCAATAAGTGACCCATTTAAAAATAGAATAAACCGACTTACATTCTTTAATTAACAATTTTTTGTCTGCTGGGTTAAACTCCACCCCTAACGACAAAAAAATGTAGTATGTAATTTCTATGAGTCTACCACCGAGATACAGAAAAATCTCGAGGGCCTATCAAAATAAAAATGATACATCCAAATCGGTCCATAACTAGCGAAAATATAGCGTAACATAAACATATTCATTTTTAATTTGATACTATTCGATAGGACTAATAGCACATCCTGCCAGAACAAAATAAAAAGTATATTTCAACAAAACTGGATCCGAGTTATTCACTAGGGCAGCCTCAATTGCTGCGATCCAGTTTTCGAAACATTGATGAATTCAACAAATTTTCTATCAAGTAATTAACAAGAACGCTGGCTGGTCGATATGAAAATCCCCCTACTGATGATTGGATGACATTTGTACCGATGAAATATGAAACTCGGGCGAATGAAGTCGAGGGCGAATATGTCACAAGTTAACCATAATAAGAAAGGGACGCTCGTCATGCATCATCAGACATGCCAGAGATAAAAATTGATAGGCAATACTCGCTCTACTTAGGACTTCACAAACAAAAAGAGCAATACTGACACATTTTACAAGAATTCTTTTAAAAACGGGATCGGGAGTTTTTACATTTCTACACTTGTTATCGGATGACTTAATTAGCTTTACGATGACTACTTTTACACACTACAGGGTAATGTAAAAGTGCTAAATGACAAGTTTAGAAATTTAGAAACTAACCATCCTGAATTTTGTGGTGATCTCCATTCAATCTGTTTAAAATTGTATGATTAGATATTAGACCAATGTTTTAAACAGAAAAAAGTATTCTTTAGAGCTGAAAACGAAATAAGACGGAGGACGGCTCCGTGGCTCAGTTGGTAGTAGCCCTGCCTCCGAAGCTTGGGGTCCCGGGTTCGATTCCCGGCCGGGGCACACTTTGTGTGGTGAGCATGAAGTTTGTTCTCGGGTCTTGGTTGTTTATCTTGTGTTTCTGTGTTTGTCCATGCCATCTGCGACAGGGAATCCTAGTGCAGAGATATGATTTATTATTTATTCGTTTATTTATAATATTAGTTTACCCTACTACCACTGTGTATTCTGTGGTACCACTAACGCTACCTGGTCTCGATTACTTTCAAATCAAAGGTTCCCGAAATCCTTTCCCGAACCAACTGTACCATAATACATTATGGCCCAACTTACAATAGTCTGTTTATGACGAGATTAGGCTACCCAAACATTCCATAAAAGATTTATGAGCCCAATTACTTAAATCAAATTGGCCTTTGGACGTAAACAAGATGAGATAAAAGTACTTAGATAAGTAAAGTAGTTAACTTAATTAACTCAACCAGGTTACATGTTATGTAAAATCATAATAATGTAGTAGATATGATATAAATGTGTATATTTAGTTCCTTATACTTTAGTCATATATTTAGTTCCCTTATAGTTTCATCAGCGTGGAGAACGTGCTGGCCTAGGGGCCGCTGACTTTCAATCTGAAGGTCGCTGATTCAAACCCAAACGTGCACCGATGACTTTTTCTCCTGAAAAATGTATGTGCGCAATACCACGTTCTAGAAACCGGCATGTCTTAGAATTTAAAATTCGAACATCTACCAATCCCACACGTGACATCTACCAATCCGGATTGGGCTCCCGTGGTAGATCATAGCCCATTCCCTCTTAATTAACGAGAGTAGGCCGGTCTCTCTGCAATGGGATTATTAGAGGCTGACACAAATAAAATAAATAAAAAGAAACTCTTATGGCAAAGCTTCCCTAGCGGTTCTTTACCAAATCATCTATGTTAAGCAATTCTCTGCCCGGTCAGAAGTTAGATAGGTGACCGTTTAGTGAAATGAGCGCTTCCATCATTCAGAGGGCACGTCAAGATGTCGGTCCCGACTATACTAGTTATTAAACCATGGAAGGCTTCGAGCTAATTGAAAACTTCGACACCAGAATTAGCCACAAGAACTACCTAAAATGTAGTTCAAATGTAGTTTAAAATGACATTAGTGTGTAATTAATAATATCCGGTGCAGTGGACGATACACGATACACACACAGTACACGATATTTAAAAAATTTATGCATTTTCCAAATCGTCGGAACTGCGATTACATCAATGTAAACAGCACAGCACGTGCGTCATACGCTTTTAATACACGTTGTCTCAGAAAATATAATACTAATGCATGCATAAATTGATTTTCGTTAAACGCATCTGTGCGTCAAAAAGTTTTATTAGACAAAACAGCTCATTAAATGGTCTTTCAAGCTTTTTCTTTCACAATAATTAACTGTTTGCGAACGTTGCACCTTGCTTGTAGTGCTGTTACTGCGAGGTTTGATATTTGGCGCTTTGATACCGTGATCATAGGTTTTTTATTTCTGGTTTTTCGCTTTTATTGCAATAGATTATACAACAATACAATGTAAAAAAGGCGTTTATTATAATTGAAATGAAAGTTGATGAAAAGCAGCGCAAACTCTCTCACGTTCCTGCTTTATGTGCTTATCACTTCAGTTTTCAAAAATGAAAGGTAAATTTACAGTTTGTTTTTTGCATAGCTATAGTTCATTGTAATCAAAATAATGTTGTACCACCAAAGCCATCATAAACTCTGAGTAGCCAGATAACCTGGGGCAATATGAAGACAGCTAATACATGCTGCGGGGGTACCGAGCTCAATGAATTTAGTTGTCAGGGCGCCGACAAAGCAGGGTTTGCGGTAAAGCCAGGGGGACAGGGCCGAAGCCAGGAGGAGAAAGCAAGTACGATTTGGGTTAGCACACCGTGGAGTCCGTACCACCGATTATATGTTAAACTATTTGTTAGGATACCAGCCCTTAATACACATATTATGAGAAAAATGTTGCTGCTACGTCTTAGCTAGTCTAAATCCTTTTAAGACAGACATATAGACGTGTACATTTTTTAAATGGGTTATCAGTTGACGAAAAATATATAGCGGAACTAAATAACTCCTCGAAAGCCTGAAAGCGGTTCTGTTGAAGCCCCGTTCTAATGTCAGTGTCCATTCCCGCTGTACTAAAGCTAGAATTCTGAGAGCTAACAACGGAAAGCGATAAACATTGCAGGGCTGTGTTACATTATGCCTCGTGCCGCGCCTTATGTCCGATACGTACGACTGATGTCAGATATTTATTTTGTGCGCTGATTTATTCAATTTAGTACACGTCTGCATTTATAAATAGAAGACTGGGCTTTTAACCCACTGGTTCCTGGAACTTACAGTAATGTATAACTATTAAGATATTCGCCGACGGTTATGGTTACGAAAGCTTTTCGAAAGGAAAAACACACTGGCTTCGCTGTACGATGGATGTTTGGCGCATTTTTAAATTTAGGGGATTCAAATCTAATTATTTTTGTGACTTTCTAGTTGATAGTAATAAAAGTCTGAGAAAATATTACAAGATGTAATATTTTGTCAGACTTGTGCGTATGAAAATATTACAAGATGTAATATTTTCATACGCACAAATCGCTCTATAGATATTTTCGCTTATGGTATTTTAAACCCAATAATCAAATCTGCAACCTAAGCAGTATAGGGTACTTAATACATTAGGTAAATTATTGTATTGGAGAACAAGAAGCAGTTAGACCAACATCGAGGCGGGCGGTCGGCATGCGTCGGGAACCGGTCGAGAAACGCAACCGGAGCGAACACCTCCTGAATGTAGACTTAAGAGGCAGTTCCCGGCTAAAGGAATTTATTTTGTGTTACCAAGTACTAGTATATTTTAAATAAATATCACTTAGACGGACACATCAAATGTCTGCGTATAGGCATCAGATCAATACTAACCGTATAATGTAAGCGGCACACTAATTATTCGCATTTACAATTTTTGGACAATATTCTTCTTCTATCGTGAGTAAGTATGACGACTCCGTGGCTTAGTTGGTAGTAGCCCTGCCTTCGAAGCGAGGGGTCCCGGGTTCGATTCCCGGCCGGGGCATACTTTGTGTGGTGAGCATGAAGTTTGTTCTCGGGTCTTGGGTGTTTGTCTTGTGTTTCTGTGTTTGTCCATGCCATCTGCGACACAGGGAATCCTAGTGCAGAGGTATGAGTGTTTAAAACGTTACGTTAACGTTACGTTACGTTAATTGATTGAATTCTTGATCAAGTGGCGAACACTGATGTTGGAGTTTTCAAGCCGCAAGCAGCTGCAAGATGGTCCATCGACTAATATACCTAAGACCGACATCTTAACGTTTCCGCCGAAACATGGAAGTACTCACCTCGAATGTCATTTGTCACCCATCCAAGTACTGACCGACCAGAAAGGTGCTTAACTCAAATGATCTATAAACGTCTTAGCAAGCATCGCCACGCTTCAATATATATCTATTATAATAACAAGAACTACGATTTCTTGTTTCTTTACGTGCCTGTAAAAAGACAAAATGTCTCCTTAAATGATTTAGGTATGTACCTACAGGCGCTGCATTTCATAGCAACTTGTACAGACCGCTCTAGTGAATTGAACTGCTATGTTAGACCCAGGGACATTCTTGAACCTGTCGTCTTGCGATTGGTGCTTGTATAACTGTTACTTTTATATATCGACTTCCCTTGACGTGGCGTGATGATTAATCCATCCCATATAAACGTCCAAACTATAAAAAGTAAACTCTTCTCCACTCGAGATCTTGTTTTGCGAAATTGATAAATTTTTCATTGTAGATACTAGGCAAAAAATTTTGTAGCGAATTTTATCAAGAATTTACAAAAAAGTTGTAAAATAATAATCGCAAGACGCTATTTACAAACGGATGTGAAGCAGGATGATGGGTAATCGGGATGGAAATAAAACTGTATGAATTAACGTCATTCCAATGTTTGTGGCCAAATAAACTAGAGCGAATTAAACCCGTGATCAAATGCTTGCAAATTAATAGAATCACATGATATTTTCTAAAGATATAGATAATCTTACGAGTCCATTACAATTCCAAAAGAAACTCAATTAAGAAGCTTACAACGTCTCATGGACTGTCCGTCCTATCGTTAAATGTCCTGTATCTTTGGATCTATATATAATCCGCAGTGAGATGAAATCTTCACATGTACCTATATTTCAACAAGTAATAAAATACAATCGGTAGTAGGAACCCTCGGGGTGCGAGTCCAACGGCACCAACTTTTTTCGATTAAGGCAATATATAACGCAAAACGTCATGTCATGCTATATATTTAGTGTGTTCCCGACGAAATTTTCCTAATGATTTGTTTCGGGTACACAAGTTAACCTTGACTTCTTATCACAATACGGTTTTCCAAATGAGGAAAACGAATAAATGTGAATACTTTTGAGACCGAGATCAGAAACTATATAAGCAACAACAACTACAAAAACCTGCGCTAGGAATGGAATAATATTTTAGTACTGGCCAGCGTACACTTTCTGAGACACTAAAGTTTAATCTAGAAACCGCGACAGGTATTTCGCGTTCACGCACCTAGATAGAATAAACGAGATCCAAAAGTTAGTTGGTCAAAAAATCTTTCGAGAATTTTTATACCAATAAAAACAAAAATTTCAACACAGGGAAAAATTAGGAGGGTTTTACACAATAGCACAGTAAGGAAGAAAACTAACGCTTTAAATATGGAATCTAATATGCCACTGCTAGTTTTCAAAGTAGAGACCACACATTTATCTTAAATCACACGGTGTCCCGCGCAATAAATTAAACTGATGTAGTGTAATTTTGCATAAGATTTCATTATTAGAGGTTGGAGACCTAAACTCAAGCACAGTGTCACTTACTTCCGCAAATCCTCACTGCACTCAACGCTCTTCATTCTGAATTGTTTATTTTGACATCTCAAAGTTTCGACGAATCAATGGACCTAAGAATCTGACATTAGATTTTATACTTGGTACCTGAGATGTATAAGGTTAATTGAATTTCTTTATTTAATACGATTAGTAAAAAGCCGTTTTAATCTATGGAAAAATAAATGAAACACAAGTATTCTATAAGTTTTTTTTGCAACGATTGCGACTTATATATAATGTCACTCAACTTAACCAAATATTAAACAGCCAGTATCGCAATCAACAAGGTTTTAAGGGGACAAGGAAACATGGGAAAGTATACTAATAAATCCTATAATATAAAATTTCGCATATCAGGAATCCGACGAGAAATGCAGCTACATTGTATAAACTGATGCTGAAACCAGAGGCGGACTAGCAGCAATCGCCCCCTTCTCAGATAAATCATTTGTGTTACTTTTTTAATGAGCTGAAAAGTCATTAGTTACTGTTGTACCTCTTCTATCAGTGTTGAAAACCATTCAGTTATCTGATATAATAAAGGAACTGATAAAAAAATCCACCTCACGAATTGATAGTTTAAACTTTGCAATTTTACATTTCACATTATTAATAATAGGTTTATTTAGCCATCTTAGATCTCGTCGGCCTTATGGAAAATCTGCGTCTGGATCTAAAAGTATTCTAAATATGATCAGTCCAGTCCCTGGTGTATCTAGACACGTGTTCCCGGAGGCCGCACCGTAACTTATGGTCCACGACCAGTGTTGATAGCGGGTCCACGATCGAGCCTGAACCCTCTCACGGTACTGAAACTGTATACGGTATAGATACCGCATCAATCGCTTACAAGGTAGGTACTTTAAGATCGCTTGAGCCGACCCTACATACAGTATACAGATTAAGACATGATAAGTAACAATGTTGGTTGCAGTTAATTTTATGGTGGCATGAAAATTAAACACCAATTGGCTATAAAACACATTCTGTTTAACACTTAAAAAATATACGTTCAATATTCAATATAAATATTATATACACCATTTCTAGATTCCATTGAAGTTTTGATAGTTTTGTATTGTAGAAATAACTTGATGTTGATGTTTTTTCTAAACAATTTACAACCCATAAAATGTTATCAGTGGCCGTAATTGAAATAATAAATAATCGTAAAACTGTAAGAAATAGTAAATACCTATTCGTTTTATGAATTTCGTAGGTTATTCAGTCGATAAAAGTTCAATTTAGGTACATCTTTATCTCTCAATAAACATAAATAACTTTCAATTCTATCTCATTAAGTTAAAAATAAAACAATTAATGACATGTTTGAATCCAATTAAAGAACTGTTCTGATTTTTTACTTGGGTTTATAAAGCTATAAACAAACATATTATACAAAAACAAGTACATACTTAAAATACTAATGAGTACCTCCTCCTTTTTTAAAGTCGGTTAAAAAAAAGCGTATTTAATACTCGTAATCAATTAAAATATTTCTGTTTCAGCCATCCTACCACATAGGTTGGTACTAACCTGATACTGTTTGCATATTGTTCATTGCAATGGATAGGTACCTATTTGGGCGGGGTCATCGAACTGTTTACTGTCTTGTTTGTTCGTGGGCGGGCGGCGACTGCGCATCGTTTGACCTTCAACGACACGCGAAAAATAGATGATAGCGTCTCGCTATCTATTATTACCATTCAATAAATTTCACAACAGATGTACGGGAAAGTTTTAAGATTATATTAAGATGTCCCAGTTGAAGACGTCCAAAAACAACATTTATTTTTAAATTTGCCTGGATACTGTGACAAAATTTATCATACGTGTAAGAGAGAACATTATGGGCAAAAATACAAACATGCGGGTTGAATACAGTATCTCTTTTTGAGTCTTCACGTAGCATAATTACAGACAATTATATTTTTAATTTTCCACAAAGCCAAGATAGTGGCGACGTCACGCCGATAGGCAATACCAATTCGCTTTCCACAATGCAAAATAGCGAAGTGTACATATATAGATATCCAGTATTGAGAATGACGAAATGTGTGAGGCAGGATCTCTTTCATGTTACACGCGCAACGCGCATCCCGGCCGGTTTGTGACGCTGCGCCGGCGCACGCAGCGTGACGCGCAGCCACCGTGGCGACACATATGCATTGCCGAGCCCTGAATGCACCACATAACTAGCAAGTAAATTTACTACCTGCCTGTTAAGTAGTGAAAAATACTAATCAGCATTGAAGCCGTCTTAGTAGGTGAAAGGAAGTGATACGGCACAGTTTAATAAGGTTTCATAAGAATTGCGGACAATCTATTATTAATCTTGAATATTACTAAGAAGCTGCTGTATATCAAAGATAGGCAAGTTTATTTTGCTTGGCCTTCTTCCACAATTATTAGGATATGCGCTAATCCAAAAATGTTATGAATAAATGCAAATCTGTGAAGGTATCCAATTACATTTTGGTTTAGCGTATCGACATTTAAAGTCATTGTACGCGTTTCCATGTATGTGATTACTTACTGTCTGTAACGGATTCGGATGTTAAATAATATTGATTTCCGAGTAAGACATTCCCACGTGAATCCGCGTCGTGGGATGTCTGGAACGTGGCCATATCATCTGCCTATACGTGTCCTATTGTCATCAAAGCACTTCCTTGCAACCTTGATATTGCAATAATTAAATACTATCTCGATCATTTTCAAAATCATGAATGATAGCGTGGTGAACGTTGGACGAATATGGCAAAGCAAAACCCCGGGACCGTATTCTAAGCTCAAGTTATATTAATCTTCTATTATAATTAGATGCGAAGGGTTGGATGGATGCATGTTTGTTACTCAATCACGCTAGGGCATTGTTAGGGGATGTGACTTTGATAATATATTAATAGGATAATATTGATAGCCTAATGACAACTATTTGCGTATGTCCTTAATACGGTCCCACTGACCACTCCTAACTCGGGTCCCGCGTAGCTCTAGTCTTGCTAAACCGTATTTGGACTGCGACAAGAAGGAACCCTGCTGCGCAAGAGTAATGAAAACGACAGAATATGAATAACTTGTAATAAATGTCTAATAATTATTATTCTATTTTGGATTACTCGCAGACTTATACAACAAAATAGGCTAGTAATACAGCCGCATTGATAAGTCGATCTGAAAATCGATTTAAAATCACATTAAACTGAAATTCAGTTGCCTACTTAACAGCTAAATACGTGTAAAAAAGTTAATTTTACGAAAACGTAAAAACCGCCGAATTGGGGAAAATGGTATAATGCACTGATGAACAACAAACGCCTGAACAGATCTTCATTAATTATAGCTAAGAACCATCTCGACCACATCAGCTTTCATACACAAAAAATTGCATTAAAATCGGTCCATTCGTTTTTGAGCTACGACGACACAGCTATACGATATACACAGTTACATACACTCCTCTTTTTCGTTAGAGATTAATTATACGCTATTAGTAAAATGCAATTTCAGAGTACTTATATCTTTACACCCGATATTAGTATATGTCAGGCAGCAAAGCAAATTCTCTTTGGTAGGTACGCTAACTAGGTTTCTAAAAAACGTTGTCAGCGAATATTTTTAGGCCAGCACTACCGTTAGTGCTGTATGCAGGTCACCCGATATTTATTTGAAAGATCAACAATTACTTTGTAAGAGGTTATCTATCGATCTTTCGTGTTTTCTTATCCGGCATTAGCATTAACACGTCCAGGACCGAACGGTTGTTCGTGACTAATTAAATAGGTCTAGAATGTAACTAAAAGATAAACTTCGGTGGCGATAATATTAGCTTTCGCCGAGATAGAATAACAAGGCGTTTATCATCTTAAATTGTCGTCTTAACTAGCTATACCTAGCGCTACAGAAACTACAGAAAAAAGGGGTTCAGAAAGGTTCTTTACCAGAAAACACTCTTTGGCAAAACAGGAATAGACCTAATTAAATACGGATTAATCGCGGAGTCCGTTAGATACAATTAAAAAACTGCCTCCACGCCACAATACAAAAAAAAAAAATTATTTATACTATAGCCAATATATTAACTATTGGCTATACAAAGATTTACGCTTTCATCCCTAAGGGGACAGGTAGGGCCACGTTTCACCTCGTGGATTAAACTATCGTGGAAACTTTGACAAGTGTTGAGTTCAGCGCCGCCGTTGTTTACCCACAAAAAACTCCGTTAACATCTTCTTCCGGTAAATCATTCCTAAGAAATCCAACTGCCAGGACAAATCGTATGCCAACGCAATTACCAACTAAATCAATGGCTATCGTACACAATTTTTCCATTTACTTCACATCTTAAACAGCTAAGATGTGAAGTAAATGGAAAAACAATGCCACAGGGTCGTGTTTACGTTTTACTTCTCTTCCCACAGTCACTAGGTAAAAATTATTCAATAAAAAATACCTATTTCTCTACTGTGAGCGTAGTGGCCCAGGGATACAGACGACGATTTTCAATTCAAACGTCACTGGTTCATATCTGGATGATTTACCAATGACTTGAATGAAAATGTATGAGCCCAATAATAACTTCTCACGGTTAAAAAATTAGAATTACTCTTTCTTGTCGAGAGTAGACCGATTTCCTTGCAGTGGGAACGATAGAAGCCGATGCGGACATATTCTTCTGTACTGAGTAATATCAATCTCGGAATTAATAGACCTTGCCATTAAATATGGTCGCATTTGACCCTGGGTTCACCCGGGTCAGGAAGCTAGTTGCTAATGACTAGGAGACGATGATAACGTACATTGTAAGTAAACATTGTCCATAATGTTTAACTAGTGTTGTACACATGAGAACTTTCACCAAGAAACCCGTAATTTAAAGTGTAAGGGCAGCACAGCACGTGAATGCAAACTCTCCTGAAGAAACCCGCAATTTTTTTTATGTTATTGACGTGAATAAGTCTAACTAAGCGCCCACCTGATGTTGAGTTATTACCCCGCCCACAAAGCACAGTTATATGACTGCATACCGAAGTGTCAGAAGACCCAAGTCACATTGAGTCCCCGTCACTCTGAGACAGAGCTGTAATTTTATCGGCAACCACACTCTTTTAGCACAGCAATTTTTTACGACAGATTTATCTGGTAATAATACTTCTTCTGGAGAAGTTTTACTGGTATTTTAGGTTACTCCTTTCGCACCACCCAGGAAATAACTGTAGGGACTCAGAAGAGCACCTATAATAAAGATAAGTAATAATAAAAGCAAAAATAAGTAGTATTTTTATGAAACGTTTAACTAGGTACCAAAACCTGCTACCAAAAAAAATATCGATCAAACAATTTAAAGTCACTCGAAAATGTTGTCTTCTAATGGCATATAAGCGTAGGTGCCTTGATGTTCAACATTTATTTAAAAACGGAAATGAAAGCTATCCGCCAGGTTGTTAGCAATTACTTATGCATTTTGTATTGCACACAAATTAGACATAATATGACTATAGGCCCTTTTTATTACTAGCTTCATTTGAGATTAAAAACCTTTATCTGAAATTAAAATATATATATTTTATGCAGCCGTAGCCTTAGTCAATAAAGGTACTACGTATTCTACATTCGTACGAGACTATATTGACAAAAACATCCTAATGTGTTTAACCACGTGAATAGTTATCTTCGACTGTTTCACGAGGCCTATCATGTGTCTCTTATTTTGGAACGATCCATTATCTATAGTGCACTTAAAATAAGACCTGCTAAAAATATAATGATAACCTCACCCGTAAATCCATTTCATGGAAAAACACAAACGCATTTGTTTATACATTTATCATTACAATATTCAGCGGGTACACATATGAATACACGACCGACAGGACAACGTGCGAGTACACGGGAGTGTAGCGCGACAGGACTGCGCAGGCGCAGGACATCGGGTCTAGCGAGGAAACTCACGCGTCCCACCCCTCTCGTCCTCCTTTGATTTATCATTTGGATACGTAAGGAAGGCTCTGGAAAAATTGAGCCCCTTTTGCTGCATATCAAAGACAGTTTAAATAACATTCTGAAAAAGTGTGGTACAAATCTTACTTAAATCTATGTCCTAATAGTTACAGTTATAATTTTAGTAAAAAAGTTAATTTAGGTCGACTTGTCGTTGTATGTAGGATGTTGGATTGTCTTTATCACCAATAATAAAATCAATATACCAAAATACAATGTCGGTATACTGGCTCGTGGAACAGTTTCAGCTAAGAATTTAAATAAAGAACATCAGCGCTTTCTATACCTAATTTACAACCTATAGTTTATCAATACATAGCGACCAAATTTATATGCATTCAATCAATGATAATTAGAATCCAAATACAGTCTCGAAGGGTTTCAAAATTATTTACTTAGTGAGGAGTAAGTAGGTAATGTGATAACACTTGTTTAAGATTTTTTTATGTTTTGATAAACGATTGACCGAGATATCAAAGGGAACGAGACAAAATATCTGGGTCTATTCTGAGAAGGGCACGTAAGAATATTAAATTTAATTTCCATCGGAATAAAATTAATATATCTTAATATTCTTAATATACTTATCTTCAAAAAACAATACAGTAGTCTAATTAATGAGGAGAAACACAAAAAGCTTAAAGCGCCACACTGACACCGAGCTGCAAAGAAATCGTGAGTTAGAAAATATGTGTTTATTTTGGCTTGATAATCAAGGTTAGTGAAAGAAGAGTGAAATGATTACGTTTGTAATCTAGGTTATATCTCAAGAAACATTAGAATGAGAGAAAGAGACCAGTATGAATGAAGCAATAGAATCCACGAGTCACGTCACGCCAGTGACCGATATGTCAACTTATAAATACGTTCGACATATTGACATGACGTCGAGAATAGGGCTCAGTATGAGACGAGTCGGCAGCACTCTCCTCTTATCACGGGGTTAATGATTTTCGCATGGAAAAGTACCCAGCAAGTATGATTGCGCCTGTAAATAAAACAATGTCACATTTATCTATAAATAGGGCGTGCGGTGCAGGCATAGCGCGGCGCACGTCTCAAATGCGCCTGCGCGTAAAATTTGGCACAGCATTTTACTCAGCTATAATTGATTGACACAGGTTATCGATGAGTAATGAATGCTCTGTTTTGCTGTTCATAGGTTGCTATCAGTTCAGGTAATTAGTTATTGTTTACCGATTAAGTAGGCAGAGAAGATTATAATGTGTAAATTTCTCTGATTGGTGAATCAACTAAAGTTTTCAACTTCATACGCTCACTTGTTTTCAATAAAATTATATGAAATATATCTTATTTTTAATAATCTTAATCCGGTTCTACTCTGATCTTCAAACGAGCGTGTGCATGGGGACCGCGGTTCGTGAAATGATAGTTAGTTGATATCAGTTATCAGTTGATAGTCGCGGTAGTTTGCGCGATGTAAGTAGGATGCTTGCAGCTCCATCTCTTTCTTGTATCATTGTGTTTCGAAGTTATTGAGCGTGCTTCGTGGTTCTCTGTATGTCCGTCAGATGGAGCCGCTACACATTAGTTGGTCTTAAAAAGGACATTTGGTACCAGTCATTTATTTCTCTAATAGAAAATCCTTGGCACTCTCGAGTTCCTCGTTACGTTTGGGAATCTCTGATTCTATATAAAATAATAAATTATATCTCGATAAAAAAGTTGGTAGAGCTCGTTCACCACGTCCTACCATTATACTCTTATGCTTAAGTATTATTCCAAAAACAAAACCAATAATGCTAAACAGCTCTTTTAAATTGCTAATAGGTATGATACTGATGTATGTGTTTGTCAAGCAAAATCATGGGGTCATACAAGTTGCACCTTGACGGACATACGTGTTCCATTAGATTCTGAAGAGATGACAAGGAGTCTCTAATCCCGAGAATAAACCGAGCCATGTGTGCACAGACTGCAAATACTGGGCATCGCGCACAAATATTGACTACTCGCAAGAGGTGCCAAGAGCTGAAATGAAGTACCTAAGGAATTTATGCCTACGTAGGTTTTCATCACAATAATGACGCGCCTCTCAGCAGCTGCTCTTTTTTTCTTCTTTAACGATATACCTACACTTGACATCAATATCGCCTGATGTTGAGTGATGATAAGGTCGATAACGGAGAACAAAGGTCTGGAAGATGAACCTATTTAATCTTGACTAGAAGAGGTTGTAATTTTCAGGAAAAACAAACGCCGGCAAAGTGTTCCAGAGACAGAAGAGAGAGAGAGAGAGGAGAGAATTATCAGAGGACTCAAGTCGCTTCGTGTTGCGTCTGTCACTCGGATATAGGAATGTATATGTAATTTCACCAGCACCCACACACATCAACCGAAACAGAAACGCGAGTGCACCACTGCTTGGTGAAAATTGGTGCCCGTTATATTATAAACTCGGCAAATTTTTTAAACATAATATAAATAACAACAGAAAATTTAATTATGAAACTTGAATGAAATCTATTCTGGCTAACAATAGTAATTATGAATCACTTCTCAATGATTAGAAATAGGATGTAATGAAGACGTGTTTGGCCGAGATTCGAACCTGAGAAGTGTGGTTAACCGCACTCGCTGGAACACCGACCTTCCACTATACATGATATTATAACCACTGGGGTTCACCGACTTCGAAAACAGTAGAAAATCGCTGGAATTATGCGTAAAGTAAAAAAAAATCCAATACTTTTAGAAAAATAAAATGTTGTTTATTTTCTGCCAAAATCAATCATAAATCAGTATGATTGTGTGTAACAGTAATCCGGATAGATAAGTTCAGACGCCTACGAAACTACAGATATATGAGTCTTATTTTCACGACTCAAAAAGCAAAGTGATAAGCATACCCTTAGTCGTATTATTCTGAGAACATTCTGATGTTGCCTCTGGATAGACATCTGGGACCCTATTGTACGAATTATGTGACTTTGAAAAATAAATTTCTAACAACTTTTAATGTTAACGAAAAATAGTATCAAAAATGTATTTATACATACAATCTTTTTCCCCCGATCTGTCAATTTTCGCCGTATAGGTTTATTCTTTCTAGGAAAATAATAATTTGTACATTTACTATTTTACTCCATAGTACCTATGTATAAAATATTGTTCTAGTTTTATTAAATGTACAATATTTATTTAAAAGCAAAAACACAAATCCAAAAATGGTAACACAAACGATGACGACACTTCTAATAAAAAATAAAAACATGTGAATGATTTTAAAATTGATAAAAACAGACTTCAATACTTTCATCCTTTATTTCTTACAAATCGGTTGATAAATGGCAATGCACTAAGGTAGGTAACAAAAATAAACATTTTTAGAACCATCGAATTGATAACCAATTAACCAAAATCAAATTCAATCAACAGATTTCCACCAAAAATCTGTTAATAGAATTTGATTTTGCTATATGATATGCGTAACAACCAAACCTCAATAAAAATATATGCCTAATTATGAGTTAAACAAAAGGTACAATTTGTTAAACAATACATATAATCTAACAATTGAGTGTTAATTGACAGCACGACGATTTATATACCAAATCGATGAAAAGGACATTCGTTTCAATCAATTGTACAAGATTGATTCAAATTGCAACAATAAATACGCCTGATTTTTTAGAAGTCATAAATTGCAATAACTACTATGTTTTTTATGATTATGTCGATCGTGGAAACATCATAACCTGATTGACTCATTGTTGGTTCACAATGAATGTTATGGCACATTGAAGTCTATCGTCTAGACATTATTCTTACCTATTTTCAACCGACTTCTACAGGAGGTTATCATCAATTCGGCAATTTTTTTATGTTTATTACTTCGTGTCTTCGTCATTTATCGAATGATTTAGAAAATTCTTTAATCAATTTATTTCACATGTACAGTTATGACTGCGGATACAGACTAAAATACTTTTAAAGAAAAGAAAGAAAAGATGATTTATTTGGCTGAACTTAATACTAAAACTAAACAAAAAACAAAAATAATAACACAGTGAATATTCACTAACAGTCACATTTTAGTTGATAGAAGCGCTGCCTTCTGCATTGGTCGTGGGTTCAACTCCCACCAAGGACAAGCATTTGTGTGACCTACATAGTTGTTTCAATCACAGACATAGGGTTTAGGCAATTTTACTAATAATAAATTAAATAATTGGAAGTTATAAAATAATATTTAAAAACTAGAACAACACCAAAGAAATTTTGTTTTTCTGACGTGCCTCCCTGTAGCGTCGGTGAACAATCAGAAGTCTAGAGCCAGGACTTCGTCTTTATAATTTGCATCTACCCGGAGAACGTATGACCTGAATTTGGTTTGTTTCGCTTTGATACAAAGGATTTGCTGACAAAGTTCTACAATCGCTGCATTATTTTTATCCATCACCCCTGCTCCATTAACAAGATAACTGATATCAAACTCTTTGTTTATTGGTGATTGATACGTTAATTCACAGGAATGGGGATATTCCACTGCGTCGTTGAGTAAATTAATGTTTATCAGTGCACAGCGCAAATAGACTTAACTAGCTCGACAGCGCAATGGTCTCCCAAAAAGATAATAGCCGTGTATTGAGCTGATGAAGTAAATTAATAATTAAATTAAATTAGTAAATTACGTGGAAATTACTTCATTTTGTGAGCATAATGCAGCGAAACGTTGGGACTCGTTGAGCACACTCTTTGTCGGTTAGATCAGTTTTCGTTTGTAAATCCGGTAAGTATGGATTAGGCTTAGGTTGTTGATGTTTCTGTTCAGGGATCCACATTCTACGTCCAGTGACAGAAACTACAAATAAGTAAAAAGTGAGCATGCCTACCTAGACTGAATAGAATATTATAATTATAGCTCCACCGGCACCATTGTTCCACATTATTCTATGCAGACCATTAACTGTTGAAACGCTAATTTGGTTCTGATACTTTGTGTTCATGTTTCAATTTTATCAACAGGTCGTTAGTTAGTTTAACTTCATAAAAGCCTCGAGTTTCTTGATTAAGAGTTGTCTTACATTATCTACTTCTACACGTATATTATTAATCTTTAGGTAGAAGACAAACGCAACATTTTTGTCTGTCTAAAATTTCGTAAATAGATTAAAAAGTTATGTGTAACCCACAGTCATCTGTAAGTTGCACCAGGCAACAATGTTAAACGTAAGTAAATAAACCAATCATAAATAAAGTTATCTTTTCGATCAGATAAAAAGAAAAATGCGCTGAGTAAGCTCATCACTTGTAATCGGTTGAGAGATTACAACTGCTCCGACTTATTCAAGAAACCTGATGATAAACGCAGCTTTCCTACCTATCATCACTCACAACGCTAAGCCACGTGTGATCCTATGCATTAGAGATGCACCAATGGTAGGTAGGTATATGATCTGTATCAGTCAGGCGACATAGTTGGCAGGTCATGTGCATGGCACTGCCAAGGTAGGCACTTCCTATCGTCTCATCACCAGTAAACAGCATATACAGCACAGCTGTCCTAATTAACTTATATCTTTTATTTTAATTGATTTATCTGTAACATTTTAGTTCAAATGTATGGGTTTGATAAATTACTTTACTTACTTTTGATAAATCAGCACTTATTGTCAAAAAAAAAATTGTAACGAAATATATAATACCTCCATACGAGATTTGTTATGTTATTCCGATGGAGAACGAAAACGCCCGGACAGGCGATAGACTTAAAATGAAATAAAACTTGTTTACATTTAAATCTTGGTCATTTACAGCTAAACTAATCACTAAAATCAAACTTTATAAATCATTGATACGCTGAGTACTGACATGGATAATGTCAAATAATTCATCATCACAACGTAATGATCCTGTTTGCATGATATCTTATCCCCCACGATATTTTTCCGGGATAAGAGTTGATTATATTATAATATCCAGCACAGAAGACGTAAAATATTTATTGTAAAAGAGTACAAAATATTCTAAAAGTCACAACTATTTGCCCATTTCCGACTTGCCTACAATAATATGGGGCTGATAATATTCGTAGATTACACCGTACCTTCCAAGTATAAGGCTGTAAAATACATTTTGTATGAGCCATTTTTATGTGGTCTTAAAATGATGACCATTTAAGAACATCATAAACTTTAAACACCAGTTTAAAAAGTAATTTTATGGAAATGATACTATCTTGAGGGGTACCGACACTACATACGAATGGAAGGTATCAACAGGCCTATTTCTTACTTAACGTCAACTCAATACCTCAGTTGTGCCTGCTAGGTATTGAAGATACGAATGCAGCCGCAACGACTTAACGATAGTAGATAATGCTGTGGGCTTTGCTTGACGTATTACGATTTATTTGACGTGCATTAAACATAACGATACCTAACGAGATTTTTCTGAAAGCTTCTAGAACCTGCCTTTATTTAGAAGACAACGTGAATACAGCTCCAGATTTAACTCAGCCTCATAAACGCCTAAATTTTATGAATCGTTTATCGAGCTGTGACTCGCACAAATGCAAAAATCAGATCTTCCTTTGGAATCTTTCCAATAACAAATTACGCAGGACGCTGTAGGTATTTTTAATCATTACTGAAATATCTGAAGCAACAAAGTAGGCTAATAACTTATTAGCAATGCGGAGAGGAGGCGTTAGGTACTGTTAACTGTTAAATATTAAGTAGCAAGTAGTAGTAAGTAGTACTTCTGCCAAGTTGACATCGAGGATGGGTCTGGGAGGGAATTGACGGCCTCGGCGGGATCGCGGCCTCTAAATCCGGAACCATATCCGTTCTATCTCCTCATGGCAGGGCTGTAAATGCATTCCTCAGTGGAAAAAAATAAAATAAGGTAGGAGATAGGTAGCCATAGTATTTTGTTCTAATTAGGTAGTATATTCAATATATCCCATTGTTATTATAATTGTTTAATATAGGTTTAACGAATAAGATCTCCTTTCTCATCCTTTTGAATCTTGAAGCAGTAAATCAACTAATCCATTAAATGCAGTTGGTGGTAACGTAAGTCGGAAGATAGTAATTTCTCCACTTTTTCTATGGTCAAATCAGACAATCCATCCCCTAAATTTAGTTCAATTTATTTATTTCAAACTCATTTATCTACAGATTGATATGTTACATTTTTATTAAAAACATTCAGATGTAAAATTAAATATATTGTCAAAACTAATTTAAATGATAATCAAATATATTATTAGAATTAAGTTAAATATTATTTTACATTGCCTAAAATCATTCCCAACCAATGCCTTTGTATGGGACAATATGGCTGCTCATTGCGCGTTTTTGTTATTTTCATTAAATATCTATCCCATTGCTTCCCTACTTCCTACATCCCTACTTTACGATTCCCTGCAACGCAGATGGTATGAAAAATACAGAAACACAAGACAAACACCCAAAACGCGGGAGTAAACTTTACGCTCATCACACAGTCTGTCCTGGCTGGGAATCGCACCCTCTTACTTTGAAGGCAAGTTTACTACCACTAAACTACGGAGCCGACTAAAATACCATGGTACTGATATATCTTGTGGTTATAGCATAAAGGAATCTTCCGTGCCTTTATGTCACTAGGTGATTGAAGTGGAGAAAGTCGCATCCTTTAGAATTTTGATCAGTCAATTGAACCTTTTAAAAGCTCGACGAACAATCCAAAAGTTAATGTAGCTTTAAGTGGTTACATGATATTTATGTTATTCCCTGTTGATGTAGCATTTTACTACGTAAAACATTTACGATGCGACGACGTTCGCAGAAGAACACCAATTGCTGGGGGGAAATATTCCGAGCACAACACGACAGCCAAGTTATAGCTCAATAAATTCAGCTGCTTACGAGTCTGAATCCAATCTCACATTTTTAATCAATATAATGTTCTTCCAAATCATTTCGAACCATCATAATGGCGCTATCAAAATACCTGCGTCGGGTCTAGGTCTTACACGAAAAATACTAAGCTGTAAGGTATAGGTGTAAGTAGGGGTGTTAAAAAAATAGCCTTATTTGTGAGGTAGTGCTCAATTATGATTACTCTATTAGTAAGTTGTAGTTACCATTGTTTGCGCTTAATTAGTTGTAGGTTTGTAGTTTGTTTTATTTTTTTAGTAAACAAGTAACTGATTAAAAAATCGAAAAAACCGACTTCAATACTTTCAAAGCACCTATCAAACAAAATACGCAGTTTTCCAAATTGGTTGATAAATGGCGGAGAAATTGGTGAAAATTTATTAACTTTGTGTTTATTGTTAATTTTTATGTTCTGTCACGTATTTTGTCCACCGTACGTACCTATAACTTAACATGACGATTCAAAATAAATATTATTATTTATTCAATGATAAATTGAAGGAGCTTCACTTTCTGTCATGCTCTAATAATTAAATACTCTAATAAGTTCCCCGCGACTTGGTCCACTTGGATTTTAATTTTTTTTAGCGCGGGACCCTAATTATTTTTTTCTTTTACCTTTATAAAATCAGCTATCTGCCAGTGAAAATTCTGTCAATCAGTCCTGCCGTTGCGGAGATAAACAAAAAGACACAGAGACAAAACATAAAAAAAAAATTCAATAACATTTAACAAGAAGCTGTATATATTATAAACAGACAATTTTATTTTATTTGATTTGTACAAAAAAATGACTATTGTAGTAATTGCTAATTTAGTGCAGACGGGTATAAGAGACTTTTCCGTGAATAACTAAGGAAGACCTCGGTCGCACCTGACCTACAAATACATGTTGTCGGAACTCATTCAGATCAGCTTCGGTTTGTAGGGTCATGATAGGCGTGAAATTGAGCTCTTATCTTCGCCAGCGAAGCGCGATCGAATGCGGTAGACCACCTGCCGTAAGCTCTTCATTAAAACTTCCAGCCAATTTGAAAAAAGGATAGGTAGGTATTAACACTTTTATCTTACAAAGTGAGAATAAGACCGCAGGTCGCCCATAAGCTACAATTATGGCGCGAGAAGAATAATAGTAACGGAATAGGCAAACAAATTTAAACAATATTATTTATATTTATATATATATTATATTAGTATTATATATTATAACAATATTTACGCGTACCTTTATACACAGTCTGAAGGGTTTACATTTCTAATTTATGGTCTATCTAGCCAGAGCAAAGTAAGAATAATCAATATGAATTTATTTTCAGAAAATCATCCTGATTTTAAATGAAAGATTTTAATAAAAAAAAATGAAATGAAAGTAAGAATAATCAATATGAATTTATTTTCAGAAAATCATCCTGATTTTAATTTTTGAGACCTAGCTTTTATTAGTGGTCCATAAGTAATTACATCCTTGAAGCAAGCAAAAGACCTTTCCCAATCTTATCTCCATGAGGATGATCCAGTATCAAATAAAAACATTTTCTGCAGATCAATTTAAAAATAGATAAGATACAATCATACGTATAAGATAAGATTTATAACCAACCAGTAGGAAGATATATGTATGCATGCCGCACATACAATGAGTAGAAATAAATCACAACTCATGCTTATTAAGATTTTCAACTACAAGGCCAGGCCTCTTTTTACACCAAACACGTAATCACAATATCCGGGGACACAATATTTTTGGTACCTGTTTGTATGTTTTTGTTATAATTAAACTCAAATGCTAGGTAACCGATTTAAAAAACAACACCTTTAGACAGCTACATTATCAGCGATTAACACAGATAGTTAATTAATTATATTAAAAAAAATAGAGATTGTTTTGTAACCAACGATAATGTAATCTCAAGGTATCAAAAAAATTGCATACAGATCACTAATTGGCGTGCGCTGCGAAAACTATTGATGATACATAAAACAACGTAGGTACTATGTATTTAAAGTACTCACAATAATCGCTTTTACCACATAGGTCAATTAATATACGATTGATCGAATCGATGAAACTATATTTCAAGAAAAAAATACAACTCTATATATATATATTCAAGAAAAAAATACAACACGGGTGCACCCGTGCCAAGCCGTTCGTTAACCGGTAAATAAATTGATTGATATAATTTGCGAAGCCGCGGGCAAAAGCTAGTCTTGTTACAAAAAAGCAAAACAAAAAGAAATGCTCCTGAAAACGCACTCTCTGAAGATGGTGCCTATTGATTGCTTGATTACCTAATTCCTGATGTGCTTAGATATGTTTATAAGGTTCTAACTTCAGCTTGATTTTTGTATCTATAATACATCTATAACGCTTTCAGACATTTGAACCCCGCCTTGGTTTTTTATGAAGTGTGCTACCCAACACTTATAAAACATATTTATCCAAGATAATAGATAGGGAGAAATATAAAAATTAGTTAATTTTCATGAAATAATGGTGTACGTGATGGTTGTTTTGACGCTTACTCACTCATAACCCTGCACTTTATATACCAAATATTTTTCTTTCTTTCATCACACAGTCTAGCCCGGCCTGTGATCGAACCCGGGAACCCTCGCTTCGAAGGCAGTTGCCATGCCAGGTAATTGCCTTAGGCCCAGTGTGCGGCCTGACCAAGCCTTGCAAGCATCCCGCGTGCTGGCAACTGGCACAACTGGCCATGCACTTGAAATGCACATGTAATCAAGTCCGATAACCAAGCCATAAATAAACTTTATTGCAAAATGAACTAACGTACCTACACCTATTCTGAGAGCGCCTCGAAATAAGATATTGAGAAACGAATATAAAAATAAAAAACTATTGTACCTCGGAAACTAGAAATAGAAAATAGAGGAATCAAAAATTTTGCATACCTCCGCAATCTCTGCCTGTACGATAATCAACAAATTAAATTTTAAAAAAATCCCTTGTTTGGTTAATAATAAAATTGATCTTGAATTAATTAAATTAACGATTAATATCAATCCATAATAATTTTTTTTGTTTATATGAATGATGAGACACACAGGCTAACGGCCCACCTGATGGTAAGTGGCTACCGTCGCCTATAGACGCTTGCAACATTTGAGGTGTTGCCAACGCGGTAATCAGCAAAAAATAAACAAAAGTAATACATATTTTATATGGGTATTTGTAGGATTGGGATCAAAACAAAATTAGGGAGGTGAATCACTGAATCACACATTCGGTGAAACAAGAGGTTTATGTATAACTTTCAATGACGTAGATTCTAATCAAAACAGATCAAATCAATTCAGCAGGGCATAAGTCTCGTCTCGCCCATGCAATGAAATTTGAGAGATTTCATCTGGATAATATGCAGACAGACAGGTTCGATGAACCCAGAACATGCAGTCTAGCAGCAGCTAAATAAACCTTGTATTTACATTCGTTGAATTCCCTAGCGTCGAAGTGACTACAAAGTAGTCTTACATATTTCATAAATTCCCGCTTGGGTTAGTTGGGTTGGTAGTACCCGTTGGGTTAGGCAAATCCAGAATGGACCACTACACACCTTGTGGGTTGCATTATCATTGAAACTTGGACGTGACAAGAGTTAATACCACCGCCCGTTTTTTAGAAATTATATAGTTTACTTTTATTAGATTGCATCAACGAAGTGTAAGGCTTTAACTAGTAGTCCAAAAACACGGCGTTCGTTTGTTTATAAGTATTATATTTCAAGTAGGACCTATTTGTCTAATAATATATTGTAGTGTATGGTATCACGTAGAAATTTATAACTAGCCATACCATACTTTTTTGTACATGCATATAATTAACGCTGTTCATTTCCCAATAAAGATAAATGAATCAATATCTCTGCTTACACTTCCTCCCTAATCAGTACTAGAGGAGCAACGAAATTGCCAGTAATAATACAACGAAGTTTATCTTTTTTTATTTTAATGTAGGTACTCATGATAATGTCATTGGTGTTTCGTGTTTTTTTTGCGGAGAATGTTGTTCAACCCTGTAATTGGCACACTTTCTACACAATGTGATTTATTAATGTTTGTAGATCTCATATTAATTATGTGTAACTACTGTTAGCGTTGCATTAATAAAAAAAATGCAACCGGGAACGAATCTACACGAGAAATCTTATCTGAGAGAATCTTTTCTTATCTTATATGCTTAGCTTGTAAATTTGATGCTCTGCAGAACGCTGTTTGTAATAGCGTTTGCAGTATAGTGTAGTGACGGGATCAGACAGACAATTCTGAACAATTCGGGCAACTATCATAAATCCAGTTATGCCCACGCATACGTCATCCACCCCAAGCTACTGATTATGATTTACGTTGTATGCGTCTCGACCCCTTCCTATATTCACACACTGAATAAGGCAGCAATCATTACTGCTTGCTTGGAAGCAATTGGAAGCATATTGGTGATATCAGTTTATTGCTAAGTTATGATTCACAGCGGCAAGTAATTGACAATCAAGGGCAATGTCTTAAGACATTATCGTAATTTAAGGACTATTTTTGTTTTAGTACTAGGGCGAAAACATGATCTCATCACATATAAATTGCTATACAAATTATTGTTATTCTCTAACAATTTGATACAATTTATGTTTTATTTAAATTTATATGGAAGGTGTCATAACAAGTGATTTGTTATTGAGTCCCAAGAAAACGGTTTATTACTTTACTCTGGTATACATGGTAGGAGATTGGTATATTAATGCATAGATGATATAAAATATAACGCATAACAAGTGACAGACTTAAAAAAAATAAAAAAACCGTCTTCAATGCTTTCATACCTTACCTTTTAAAAAAAGAAAAGTCCAAATCGATATGCAACGGCAAAGGAAAGCAAAATACAAATTTTTGCTTACTTGGAAAATATATTTGTCACAGTTATTTTGATTTAACAACCAAAATATTGAACCGATTTTGATGAAATTTCTATTGAATCTATCTGAAAGCTTCTGAATCATTATATCCTTTCAAATTTTCCAAATGGTCGATAAACAAACATAAAAAAATACAGCCACTTTGACAACCTCCTCGTCAACCTCAAAGTCGGTTGACAAATTTGAACATAAAATTATTATTATTTTTACTTTAGGGCACCTTTTTGGGTTTGTTTAAATGTCTTCTACCCATATCATACAAAAGCAGCGCATTTTTTAAATTGGTTTCCTACCATTCGCTCTGATTAGCCTACCATTTCGCCATTTCAATTTGAGACTCGAATTATCAACACAAGTAGATCATCAGGTCTATTGAATTACAGATGATATACTATATATTTGGCTATTGAAGTAGTCTCCTTCAATGGCCACGAAAATTCAACCATTATCACATAAGTAATTGAGTTGCGTTTGCCCACTTGCCTTGAATTACACGTGTAGTAAAAATATTAGAGCCATCAAGGTTTTAATTAAACCAAGCAATTTTTTCCCAAAGGGATAAGCAGAGTTTCAATGGCCTTTACACTTCGTAGGCCAGACTATCGTTGAAACGTAGACATGAAAAATAGCGAGTTTATGGCTACCATTTTTTACCCCCAAATCCAATTATTCCCAGTAAAATGAACCATAATGATCCGAGTACAAATCGTATACCAACGACAATAACCAACTAGCTCGGGACCGACTAAACCTACATACATTTCTAAAAATAAAAACGTATTATGTAAGTGACATCCCTAGAAAGGTCAAAGTGAATGTGAATGTATGGCAAATGAAAACTAAATGAGGGACCTTTCAGGACATTGACCGGTTGGGGGTCAAGGTCACGGCGCCGACATAGAAGCGCGCCAATCGAGTTTCTTAATATCCTGATAACACGTTTTTATTTATGAACCAACATCAGACATGATTTCGTAATACACCTACCTACATTTTTGACAAAGTGGGAAATAAATGAATAATATATGTTTAGGAATTACGGCATTAAGAGTAGGTATGGTAAAAGATGAGGAATATGAGAATTTACACAGCAATAACAAACCTTTAATCTCGGGGGAGTATCAGCAATCCCGCTAGTTGACAACACACCGGTCACATCACAACACTGCACGATTTTCCCGAAATTGTCTGAGACGATGCGTACGAAAACGAAAGCGTCCAGTCTTGTTTTCTCGTGTATTTACATGTGCGGCTAAGCGGCGCAAGATGTTGACTGCCTGTAAGGACGCGAGAAGGTCGATGAGCGCGACGCATGCGCTCTCTTGATCACCACATAGTACGCCGCCAAATGCCGCTGTCATTCCGGTGCCAATCCCCTGACCTCTAGCACTTTCGACAATGTCCGTATCAGCTATCAGTCGGCTGGTCCATAAATGTCGCATTATCAGTAAAATCAACATACAAATGATGCTAGTACATACAAATTTTGTTGTAAGCGATAAGGTGTTGATATGATGTATCTCGGTTACTCTGAAGTTGGCTGCACGTTATCAACAGTTTTATTTTTACTTTGGCCTAGCCCTTCAAGCCGCGCCACCAAGGGTCAGGTACCTAAGTTAGGTACTCCTTAAGACAAGGGCTCTCTGACAGTGAAAGTAACGTCAAAAACGTTCCAGCCGTTTCGGAGATTAGCCGAAACAAACAAGCAGACAAAAATTTGAAATATTGTTTTTTTTTTTGTTATAAGTATCATATTACTATCAAATGCATTAAATTTTTTAAAAAACTGTTTTTGGAAAAGCAGGATTTTGACATTATAAACAGACACTTTTATAGATTTTATTATTTTTTATAGATGGCTAATATTTTTTATAAATTTAGTTTCGGATGTATCTAGGTTTTATCATCTCTGCCTTAGCCCGTAGTATGAAATTATAATTTTTCATCTTACCTAGTCTTACAAAATTACATAGGTACTGTTGTCTATAGCGTAATAATACTTAGTATATCTTAAGATAATAGACACAAATTATGGATGTCTAAATAATTTTATTTATGTTTCTACGAAAAATACCGTATAGGGTAGGGTAAACTCTACGTTATACTCGGGGATAATGTAAATTCCTATACGTGAAATATTACTTGAGAAACCCATCAAAAATTACCCCAAACATACAAATAAAAAGCGTTTACCCGACTGCGCCAGAAGGATGCTTATTTTTTTCGAGTGTATGTATGTATATTATTTCTCACTCAAACTTAAACTCAAGTATGCCTTTACATCTCAAGTATCGCCACCAGTGGTGGCAATCGAGACGTATTCCATTGGCAGATGCCGTTCACCGTTTTGAAAACTGTATTTTTGATTGATACACTCATTGAATTGATACACACTCGTATTTGATTGAACCAGTGCCCTTCGGATTTAAAATTGGCGTCGGGGGATTTAATATGGAAGTGTCCAGTCAGACACAAGTGGTCGTTAATGAAAAGAAATATTCTACCACTAGTTAGTACTAGCTATTAAAATTTGTTCCCTAAATCAAACACATAAGGTTTACAGTAGCGTACTGAGTAGTTACAAATGTAGCCGACTAACAGAAAAAGTGTTCTGCCATAAGTCAGTAGTCATTGGAACGTTTTACTTATTGCATTGCTTTAAAGCACACTTTCACTGTACTTTCTTATCGATATCGCAGTAAAGTATACAACAGCTATATATACAGTAGCTATCAACGAAAACAACCTTTGGAGCTGTACTCATGCAACATCTATCTTCTAAATGCCTTATATTTTATTTAAGTCATTCATTCAAAAATTAGTAGCTTATCAACAAAAGAGCAATCAATAATTTGAATTTAAATACATACCTACCATATTTATATATTTCAGACGTTACAATAATTCAATCAGAATTGGGCGAGCAATTGTGGGGTCCTGAGTATACACATATCCTCTAGGTGGTACTAAAGGAGCAAACAATGGTCTCATAGCTCTGTTGGTAGTAGCTCTGCCTTCTGCGCTGTCGTGGGTTCAATCTCCACTCAGGACGAGCATTTGTGTGCGAACAGAAATGTTTGTTCTGTGTCTGAATTAATATGTATGTATTTACAAAAAAAAAGTAATTTAAGTATTCTATCAGTTATCTAGTTCCCATATTACAAGCTATGCTTAGTTTTGGGCTAGATGGCGCTGTATGAAATATGTCAATGAATATAAACAATAGTAGCAGTAGAACTTGTGCCAAGTTCGTACAACAAAGTACTGCCTCCATACCTCATCTGCCGCCATTTAGTAGTGCACTCGCATTACTGTGTTGCTACCGATGAACTTACAGGCGCATGAGACGGTACATCCCCGTGTCGGGTGATGGGCGCAACGAGATGCGACTTGGATCTTCTTTTTTAGAATTTCCGTTGAGAAAATCAAAATAACTGGAAAAGCATATTTTTTCCCGTTATTTTGATTTAACAATCAAACTATTGAACCGATTTTGATAAAAATTCTATGGGACCACTCTGAAAGCTTTCAAATAAAAAAGAATTTTCCAAATCGATTGATAAAAATAGAAAAATATACAGTGCAAAATAGAACCTCCCCTTTTTGAAGTACGTTAAAAATATAAAGTTTTGCACTTGTCACGATGCTTGTCCTCAGCAAAAATAAATTACAATTGCGACATTCTACGAGTATAACATTTTTAGAGGCTCGTTATCAAATACTTCGGTAGGGGGAAGAGAATCATCAACACCACATAAGTAGTAGTAGAACTTGTGCAAAGTTGGCCCGGAGAAGTACTACCTCCACACCTGGTAATCTGCCGCCAAGCAGTGATGCACTGGTGCCAGGAAAATCACAAGCTCATGAGACGTTACATCCCCGTCTCGGATAAGGGGCGTAACAGGATGAGAGTACTGAGTACAGTCGTATTGAGTACGAACCTATTCAATTTTCTAAGGGTGTTAAGACTCAGGTTTTCTGTTTGGCTATGGAATCTGTTCTCTTTTGGTTGGACATTTTGCCAGAAAAATGTGGGCAGTTGAACCAATTCCCATTTAACATAAGTGGATTCGGGAATTACAAGCCTTAATTGCCTTAATTGTCCAAAACAATGAATACACCATGTGTATAAATCATGTGTATATCAAAATGTGTTTCACATAATACACAAGTAAGATTAATTTTAACTTTATATTCATTTGACAAGCTCAAAGTGTATTTTTTTTTAAACCGAGGGATGTACTCCTAGTTTAAAAATGGTGTCCCACAATTTAAGAACTAGATCAATCAAACTAACTTATGAATTAAAAGACGAAAGATCAATATACTGTGTAAATATTTGATTTATTTAACTATATTTTAAGGCCACTAAAAAGATTCTCATGTTCTAATAATTCAACAATTTTAAACCTAGGTGCTATTATTAAATTAAGTGCTTTTAGTTTAACAATGGCATATATTACAATGATACTAAATATTAGTATTCCATAGAGAATTATGCAATTGTTATTACAATACGTAAAATTGAAAAAATTTAAGATTTCATTTTCCATGTTTATGCTATTATAATCTCAACAACTAGTGACATCTATTGGTACAATCTGGCAACTCTCCTAAAAAGTACCCGTTTATAGGCGATTTTGTTGCTACCAGACTAAATCTAAACGGCCTATATCTGCCTATATTAAGATTAAAAATACATCAGTGAAATTCGAAAAAATACATCAGTGTTGTCAAATTGATTTTTATGCCAACAGACCAATCTATGATTTGGATAAAACTTATAAATCTATCTACGCTATTGTCTTTAAAAGACGTCTATTATGTTCCACAAAATTGACTAGGATTAATTTGATTGAATACCTATTATGAGCAAAATATCACAGATTAATTACTATATGAAATGTACTAGAAAACTGTAAAGCCTTTTTCTAACCTCTTTAGTAGCTTGTGCCCGTGGTGTGCCATTTTCATTAAAAGGGTTAGCACATTGCTCTAGTATCTCAACAAGGATCTCCGGAGTCCGGGGACCAATGAGAAGTCCTGACACCATCACACGTCCTGACATCATCCACCCAAGGAATATCTTTTCACAAACAATCTGCAAGTTATTGTTTACAACACCATGCTGGCATTTATAAGTGATCAGATTGCAGAAAGATCTGCAGTCGGACAAGTCACAGTCACTGTGGTGTGTGCAAGCAGACCCGTCTGCTATCATCCTATTAGCAACAGACAGAGGGTGGATAGAATCGAGATTTATATACTTCACTAGTTTGAAATCTCTTGTCACACCAAAGTTATTCATTTTAATGTCGCAAATGAGCATTGGTTCCGGCATTGTTTCCTCCAACTTTAAGAGAAAGTCTAATATCATAATTGATATCTTGACTCTTTTAACCCACTCTGTGTGACTGTCATACAAGGCCACAAGGTGCTTGTATCCAGATATAGAGTCTAACTTTTGCACTGCATACAATGAACCACAGATGCCGAGCAATTTTGGAAACACATTGTATTTCTCATACAAATATAGAGCCAGGTACTCATTATTGTGGAGAAAGAACCAAAGATTTTTCATTTCCACATTTCTGTCGCTTGCTTCACTGTGCTGATTGTATGACATCTTTCTAGCATCAACATCATTGATGACCAAATTGAACTTGATCTTGGCAACTCTTTTTACAACACTGACAATATCATTTTCTGCTGCTGTGTTATTTACTGAACTGAACTTCAGTTTGCTGCTATCTGGAGATATGGTTTTAAATACAATACTTTCATTCATCCACATTCCAGAGAAGACTGCTCCTCCATCCAAGTAAAAAGTAAGGCAAGAACTGGAAGACTTTGCCTGGCACAATGTTTCACATAAATTACCATTAGAGTGTCCATTATCATAGCTGTCACACTGGAAAGGAAACAAATAGATTTTTAAAAATTTTTTGAAAAGAATACCTATTTTTAAAAGATCCTAAGTTATTATTACTAATTTGTTGGGTCTTCTTCTTTATTATTTGAGGTATAACAAAGATATCCCAACAAATCTAAACATTTTTGAACCTAAACTTAGGAAAAAAAACATATTTTAGTCATTGGCCCTATCAAATGATATATATACATGTATATGTAAATATGAACCTTAAGAACAGAAGAAATCTTGTTTCAAATTAGTTCTGATTTTTTTTACACTTGACATAATTTTAGAATAGTAGAAAGCATATGATTTAGGGAAAGTTTTACATTCAAATGTAAAATATTTTATAATATATGTTTTAAGTATCAAAAGCCCATAGGCCTCATAGTTGTCAGTTAAATCTAAAGATTTCATTTTATTATATATTATATATTATTAACATTAAATAAGATCTCCATGGGTAACTATAAAAAATTTTATCTTCTTATATATAAAATTAAATTGCTGTTTGTAGTCTTGGTAAACCTCGAAAACTGCTAGACCGATTTTTACAATTTCATACATGGTTTAAATATTTTTTTTTTTGGAATATCTGGAATCAGGAAAAACTGATACTATATTTTTCTATGGGATTTTTGCCACTACGTCCTTTGGTAGCTTATTATCAAATTGTGAATCTAGACAAAAAACATGCCAGATTAGCTCGTATTGTAGATAAAACATTAACTCACGAGATTTCCAATGTGAAATTTCGGATGTATGTTGTTACACAGCAATCTCCAATTGATTATAAATGCAATAACAGATATCACAAGCAATAAAGCAGACGCTCTTCGCTTCCCAGATTTATATAACCTTCTGAAACTCCACACACAGCACCGGATGGTATTCATTGTTATGTAGAAGTATTTACCTAAAACCACAATTATGTTTCATCTTTAGACATTCATAAAGAGGAGCATAATTCGGAGCGTACTTACCGAATTAAAAGTACGTACTTGCTTCCGGTGTATTACATATGATAGGTGCAAACTATGGTCATACGTAATTTTACGATCCATTTTGTTCAAAACATTAGCATATTGGCTTGATGCCTACATAGTTTTTAAGTACCTAGGTACCACCACCTAACGTGATATTACGGTTTAAATATTTAATAACAACATTTTTTTACATTTTTGTTGGTTCTTCTATTCTTGTATGCACAGACTAAATACATACATACTATGATAATAAACAGACCACAGATAGCCAATATTTGTATTGTACATAGACTAATAATTAAACGCATTGTCACGCAAAAACAAAAATGAAATATTACGCCATGTGGCTTTTATGCTAAACTAATAATTGTACTACGTACAAAGTACAAAGGCAATCTCGTACTATGCGTAACTTCATTTGCTCCACAGATACCTATATAATAATAAATATTCATGGACATTCCACACAGCGTCATCTAGTCCCAAACTAAGCACAGCATGTAATATAGGAAATACTTAACTGATAGAATACATAATATAAAGTACTTTTTTTGTAAATATATTGTGGGATCGAACCTCAACGTTGGCGTGGCAGGAAGACATAAGGCACGGATGGCAACCAATTGGCACGCGACAAAATATTTTGGACACGCTAGTAGAAATCGAAACGCTTTGCATTTTAGTTCAAAATAACAAAGTTCACTACGAAGTTTTACTACCGAATGCGAGTGAGCTTACGCTGCGGAGTGAGAGGACGCGGTATTATTTTCCCAATAAAGAGTAAGTCAAAATTATTTGGCGGCACGTATTAAACATTTATTTAGAAAAAATGGCAAGTTGATTCGTAATAGTCGCCGTCGCCAATAGTGACCTAGGAGTATCTAGACACGAAATCGTCTAACGCCCTTTCGCTCAGTTGGTCGCCGAGGTGGTTGCGGCGCACCAGTGTTTCAGCGTGTCGCCAAAAGAGGAGTGGCACTTGACGCCTCAGCAAGGAGAGGGGTCCGGAAACGGACGAACGCGATGGTTCGTGGAAGTATGTGCAAAATTTGCCGTTTTCTCGCCACTAAGCAGCAGAAGAACACACCGTGTTGGTTTCAGTGGGTTTCCCCGTGGCAGAGCGCTATGGGAGTGCATTACTTCATGAGAAAGGAAAGGTGTGAGTGTGTATCATGATTCCTGTATGTATAAGAACCATGATACACACACACCCATTCTCATATTCGATTGAATTATGGGAAGAAATGACGGCACCAGCTTAAGCCTCACCTGGTGATAAGTGGTTACCTGGGCAACAGGTATACGACTTCGGTCCTCCTCGTCCGAAGTATAAAGACCCAAGTTGCACTTCGTTGCGCCCGTTACCCGAGAAGTGGATCTTACGTCTCTATTGCGTGGACGTTTTAGTTTGTATTGCTCCATCGCTGTACCAGACTAAGTAACCTTGTTATGGAATTAAATTGAAGGGACGAGCTCACAGCCAACCTGATCTTAAGTGGTTACTACCGCTCTTAGCGATACGACTCCGGCCCTCTCGTACAGAAGTATGAGAAAGCTCAAGTCGTATGCGCGTTGCGCCTATTACGTGATTACAACCACGTGTCGACCGTTTGTAATTTTATCAGCACCCACACCCTTCCATCCGAAAACAGCTATGCAAGTGCACCACTGCTTGGCGGTGGATTACCAGGTGTGGTGGCAGTTCTTCCCTGGACGAACTTGGCACAAGTTCTACTGCTACTTTGGGTTGTTCCTTTCGCACCACGCAGGGGACACGTGTAAGGACTCTGAGGGTACTCACCTACGGACGTGAGTAATATGGCGCCCAAATCTCCGTTATACTTGATTTAATTTTTTTTTGACAATATTGCACAACGTCAAACTAACTAACATACCTTCAATAGTACTTTTTTTTAAATACATTACACTAATATTATAAAAAATTGGGTGTTGTGTGTCTCTGTGTGTGTGTATGTTTGTTACTCCTTCACGCTCAAACGGCTCAACGGATTTGGATGAAATTTGATACCATGGCTTATATATATATATCCTATCGTCACACAAATCGAATCCACACAATTCGATATCAGAAGGCATAGCAGCCTACTGAGTAGTGTTGCTGCCTACCTAATCGTAGGCCGGAGGTGCAGAACCTCACCAAGTACTGTCAATTAAGTAAACCAAAAAAAACTTAAAAATATAATAATTTGAACATTTTCAAATTTAGTTTTTCGTTTTTATAGAATAGTAAACTTCCATAGTGGGAAGCAATTCAGAAACTGATAATAACAAAATCAGAGGTTACCGTTTGATGCTGTAGCTACATAATATTATCTATCATCTATACATTCAAAATTTAATTACACAACTCGATAGCTAAAGTATCAAAGAGTTCGTGACGTTGAGTGAGGACTGTGACGGATCGTTTGCTAGGTTTTTTTATTACTAGAAAAACACACGGCCGTGTCCACGACACAGCCACACCCCATTTTTTTAATTATATTTGTCTTACCGTCGTTGATATGTTGATCTGGAATGAAAACTCTCCTGTTGATCTTTAGCATTGTCTTACAATAACGTACCCATAACTTACCTACACTGAAATTCTCGGCTTTTCTCTACTATAATATGCATGTATTATACATATACCTAAGCCTTCCGGAAAAATATCTCTAAATGATAGTGCAAACCGTATTAAAATCCGTTGAGTGGTTTAAAAGAAGTTAGCTGAGAAACGGACAGACAAAAACAGCGACTTCGTTTTATGCTACTAAGAATGTATAATTTAATGTTTTGGTTCAGCCGATACAAGTGTGGTAGGTAATAGACCCTGCCCAGCTTTGTATTCTAATAACGTAGCGTAGGATCCAATTGTTGCTCATGTTATATGAGAAATAGCACGTCACGGTAACGTGAACTCATTCAGAGAGTATCTACTTGATAGCAGTTAACCACAGCACAGGCGTAGCCAGGGGGACGGTTTGAGGGGTTCAACCGCCTCAATATTTTATTGAAATATTAACGCTTATTGTTCCACATTACTTTACAAAAAAAATATACACTGTCGGACAGAAATATATGATATTTTTTCTCATTAATAATGATGATGGCAGTAATTTATAATTTTTTTATCCCCCCCCATACCGAAACCTGGCTACGCCCGTGAACAACAGTTTCATATTTTTATACGTACCTATTCCTTCTAAGTACATTTATATATTTATTTCCGTATTAGCCCTCGTGTTCAACATTCGTTCGCGTTAATGTTGATTTTGTCAACCAATTCCGGTTGTTTCATACAAAGTTTACCCCTTCCCTCATCCCACCCTCTATAAGTATGTAGCGATAAATAGTAGCCATTAACCGACTCCAGGGTTCCATCTATCCCATCATAATCGATGTAGCGGTTTAAGCGTGAAAGTGAGTGAACAAACCAACTCACTTTCTCATTTATAATATTAATTAAGATTTTCACCGATTTCTCTATCAGTTGTGGACCGTTATTATAAATTGTTATTGTTTGTAAGGTGTACTCTCGAGGTGGTCCCACAGAAATTTCATGAAGAATTTTGGTAATAAAAGTCGATTTATTCGATTTTTAATTTTCAGTCAATTAATATCAACCGATTTCCGGAGGAGATTATCAATTCGGTTCTATTTCTTTTTTGTTCGTACCTCGGAAATCCGTTGTTCCCAACCAATTGGGAACATTTTATAATTTTTTCAAAGGGTTTAGTCCCATTGGTTGCATACTCTCTAGGAGCAGTGAAAAACTTCGAAGTCAATGCAACCAAAAGATACGACCGTTTATGCTGATTATTTTGACTCGCATATAGGAATCAAAACCTATAGGGTAGGTACTTCCCGCTAACCTAAAACCATGAAATTTGGCAAGATACAATGTCAAGTAGCACATGCAACAAATCCGAGAGCCGTAATTGCAATTACATCACAAAAAAAATAATATTCATGGACATTTCACAAAGCATCATCTAGCCCCAAACTAAGCATAGCTTAGGAACAAAATAACTCATAGACTACGTAAAGATACTATTTTTGTAAATACATACATATTAACACCCATACAGTAGTACAAACATCTATGTTCATCACACAAATGCTTGTCCTGGGTGGGAATCGAACCAATGACCTACGGCGCTCAAGGCAGAGCTACTACTAACAGAGCCGTGAGGCCAGTCGAGTTACACGTTTACATACAAACATGCAAATTGGTATGATGTGTAAAAGATTGTTGTGGTGGCGATAACCACTTAACAAAAGTTCCCGAAAATTCACAAAAAAATTCATACTTTTTTAAATTTTACCGTCTACGGGTAATTTCTTTAGGAAATGGTTACACTACAATAAAAGAAACAATGTTAACAAGCTCGTTTCGACGTTTTATTCATGTAAATTTGCAGATATAATTAAATACAAATTATGGTCATGTAAATTGGGATCTAAGATAAATGATAGGTAGATCAGCTGGTTTAGAGGAGTGATGTAAACCGCCTCCGATCTCTCACGAGTTCCAGCATAATTTAAATTTGATGATTCACCATCATTTATAAAAGGCAGTCTCGGAGGTGTGGCATTACAAAATACTGTCTTAATTCTAAAAGTTACATTATGAGATTTTTAATGTGATCGTGATAAAACTCAAACTTAAATAAACTATGTGACCATTCTACGTCCTGGAGGCTACTTGTATGCATGCAATGACTAAGTTAGGTTCCTCACTCGTAAGTTATTATCATAGTGCAGAGCTATTTCATAGATATCTAAGTTCCTAAAAAGATAATGTGACAAACTTATATTGTCTACATGTCATACAATCACAATTTTTCCTAAAGCTATCTGTACAGGTTTAGGTTAATCAGGATGTCTAATATGCCAATAATTTTTATTAGGTACATGGTGTTCTGGATTACAATAATTAGGAGCTTGAGCCATGTATTAAATACTTCGCTACAATGGGAACAAAGTCCAGTTGCAATTCAGTAATAAGTAGAAAGTTACACACATCTTTTTTCTGAACATGACTTCTAATAAACAAAACTGTCTAGATACAAAATTAAGTTATTCACAAACATAATTATAAATAAACTTTTAATAAAATGTAAAAAGTTGACATACTCGGTTGACACTACTGATTTTATGAATGTTTAGCCATTCACAACAGAGAGCACTGCATCATTCCTCGGAATCATTTTCATTTTGTTCTGGTGTACTAGGTTTCAACCATGGGTGCTGAAGGCACTCATATGCTGTGGCGCGCCGGTTTGGGTCAAAATCTAACATGGGTTTTAGGAAATCTGCAAATTCCTCCGCATCTATTACACTCCACTCATACTTCTCAGTGAGCACAGATACTAACCCCCAAGGTTTCAGACCCGTTATATTCCTCAATTCACCCTTCTTGTTGAAAAAAACCTTGGAGTACTTCCCAGAAGCTGCAATTCTCTTAGGTATATCACCAAGAAGTTCAATGATGTGAGCCAGATGATCTTCATCTCTGCTGTACCCATCACCAGAGTGAGGCTCAAACAAGTAATCTCCCGTGGCTAATTCAAAGGCCATACATGCAGTACTCCAAATATCAGCAGAAGTCCCATAGCCAGCACTCAACAACACTTCCAGTGACCGGTATTGCCTAGTCTGGATGTCTTCTGTGAAGTGTTTGTGCACCCAGCATGCATTTCCCAAGTCAGCAATCTTTACTTCCATATCACACACTTCATAAGCTGGATCGGGTTCTTTTTCTAAAGCTTTACCAAGAGCAATGTTCATCTGAGAGTTGAAAGAAGGTGGAGTATCAGTCATTTCTCCTTCAGACATAGGGGTCCCTGCATCGTCTCCACAACCATACTGTTTATTGCGAACCTGCACAACTTCGGCATCTGTATCAAATGCCTCATCATCAGCTTGCAAATCATTATCATTGCAGCCATTGACATTAGTCTCATTGTCCGACCGCGTGGTATCTATCACGCTTGCTTCCTCTGGTGTCTGGGGAGAATCGTCCAGGTCTTGAGACATGGGAGCAGACTCACTGTTTACATCAGTTTTCTTTTGCTCTTCAATCTCCTCGATTTGTTCCATTTGTTTCTTTAACAACATGGATTGGCGCTTAGCTTTCTTTTTTAATTTTTTCTTTTTATTCCTACTCATTTTTCCAGTAACAACTTGTTCTTGAAATTCTTTTGGTGCTGTACTTATTAGAGAATGTGGTAATCTCAATCCGAGGGAATGTAACTCTGTGGCCTCTGCAGCTAGTTTACGAATGTATTGTTCATCAACACAAACTAAAACATTTTCAGGTTTAATATCAGTATGAATGATCTTACACTTTGTGTGAAGATAATCCAATCCCTCTAAGACTTGACGAATAATGGTTTTAACATTTTCTCGCGGAATACCTCTATAGTTGGACTTGAGTATCAGCTTCAAAAGATGGTGACCAAGTACTTCAAACACCATGCATACATGGGTTCCATTAACACCAGTGATTTTAAAGTCATTCAGGAGCTGGACTGTCTTATTTCTTTTAGGGTCGGTAGGGTCGCTGTCGCGTACAGCTCTCAAGATTTTTATTTCATCTAATGCAGTCTCGGTAAAATGAGGTGCAGACTTTACAACTTTTAACGCCGCAAACCTCTTATCCACGAGGTCCCAGCACAACCAAACGGTGGAGAAATGTCCCCATCCCAGTTTCCTAGTGACGTGGTAGCGATTCAGGAATAGGTCACCAATTTTGACAGGATGGTATCCACCCTTGCAGTAATCTGCGCTATCCTCCTGTTCCTCGTCATCGCTAGCGTACTGCTCGTCATCATCCTCCTCGATCGTCTCATTGGACGAGCTATGAGTCGGCTCCAAACGATTCTGATTCTGGTTGCGCAGGCCGTTCCCTTGTCCACCAGACCCGTGGTCCTCCTCGCGATTTTTCTTTTTTCCAAGTTTATGACGTTTCTTTTTCGCCTGAATGGCTAGGACCCTTCTATTTACATCTGATTTAGAACTCATTTAGTAAATTAAACACTTCAACAACAGCTAGTAATTAAAAAAAAATTAACTTTTCATCTCAAATCTTTTTGTTTGAGTATGGCGGCCGGTCGTAGAACAAAATGCGCTCGACTTGAACCACGACTTTTTGGAGTGTTGCCAAAATCAAAAGTAATGTTTTTTTTTAAGGTCGCATTTACACGGTGAATATCACGATGCTACGTAAGGAACTTAACCGACGTTGGTTACCCACGTTTGTTTAGGTTTGGTATTGAATTCAATGTAAATAACAATAAGTGAGTAACCATTAGTGAGTAAAGCCACTATGATACCAAGGAACCACAGTCAGGGCGCGTGCCAGCGTTTTATCGATAACGTGAAACATCCAGCGTTGTCGCGTTACATCGAGGCGCTTCACTTTGCCGAGTCATGTAAATACATTGATTTAATTTTTAGCAATGTAAGACAGCAATTTCTTTATTCATAATCAGCGGATTCAAAGTCAAATTCCCAAACTATCATCTAAATAAATCTAACTATCATCTAATAAATCTAGTGTCAATGTTCTTCATGGAGAATACTCTCTCTCCTATGTCAGTGATTACTTTCCCATGCTTAATTCTCAACCAACACGTTCAGTCCTTTCTGCAACTCCAATCCGTCGTCTCAAAAATATAAACTCTCTGGTGCTGGCTGGTTACCTTATTCTTCTACTTTAGGACATAAACTAGATTCTTCTGCATTTGCATTTTGTGATCTGGTTGACAAGGGAACGGCCTGCCTATGTGTTTGTAATAGCTGCCTACATAACAAATATCACCCAAATCCATTCAGCCGTTGAGGTGTGAAGGAATAACAAACATACATACCGACTAACTTTTGCATTTACAATAGTATTACGAGTTAAGATAGGATATAGATAGACAAGTGTGCACACTGATTAGGAAGAAGAATGAGGTGCGTCATCGTGGAAGACACTATCGACAAACTACCGTTAGTTAAGAAAGTAACGAAGTTTTTTCTCGTACATAAAAAATGGTATTTTAAATAGTGTTTTAAGCTATACAATGTTATGTACTACTAGGCGGGTCCGTGTATTAGTTAGTTGTAGCCCTGGAAGTGAAGGGCCCAAGTTCGATTCCCGGCCGGGACACATTTCGCGTGAGCATGAAGTTTGTTCTCAGGTCTTCGGTGTTTGTCTTTTGTTTAGCTATCTTCGCCACAGGAAATCCTAGTGCACGGGTATGACAGTGTAAACGTTTTTATTATGTAGTTATATAAACTACACAGACATTTTGATGAATATCGTCAATTTTCCAATTTTCATCAGGATTGATGAATATTGTTTATTTTGCAGAATTTTTTTCGTAATATAAATGTTAAATAATGCATGCCTTAAATCAGTAATAGTGAAACTGGCTCTGCGTGAACCGGAAAAGATTACAGGGTATGTATGCTAAAACAACAAAAACTGAATCTAAATTATGTCTGTGCTGTTTACTATACTAGAAAGTTTAAAGCTTTCTGTCGCTAGCTAATCAAAGTGCGTAGACTCCCTCTGGCTTGGAAGAGACTTTATTTTTTGTTTCAGTTATTATATCTAATTAGAAGCAAGACCTAATGCAAAATAGTTTAGTTTTCACAAATAATATGGTAAGAAAATATATGCCATTTTTTTTAAATTTGCAGTTTGCGTAAAAAAGGCACTGCCTTAAATAATATTTTTTACATAAACTTAACGCATAGATAATATATATACAGAGGGAATACACCCACGACGGTTAAATCATAGAATAATAAGTAGTAATACCTATCTAAACAATAGCGCGCATATGCGTTGCTGACAGTATGGAAGCGTGCCGCAAAGTATTATGAAGCGCACTATCGAAAAGAAAGTTTAAATAAACGCATATACGCGTCAGTGGCAGTGAAAGTAAATAAAAAATGCATACATTTAACAGTGGACATCGGGCTTAACATAAAGTTTACGCATACGAGCAAGAATCTTGTATTAATCTAAATAAATATTATTATTTGTACATATATTATTCAAAAATATTGTTACAGTAAAACATTTAGTCAACTTATTAAGAAGCTACCTGATCTGAAATCTACAACGTTTCAGTTAGGTATATAAATAATTAAGAATACCCTAAAATGACGCTGTTATGTTACGGTACTCTCTCTAACAAAAAACATTTTCATGGGAATCAAAAAAATCCCACCAAGACTAATAAAAAAACCTGCTACGTAAAATGTAAGAGCATATCCAAAATGTATTTTCAATATACTAGCTATTGGAGTACTAACAATACTAGCTAAACCTTGAAATACTAACAGTATTCCTGTAGCATTAGTTAATTTTTCCAAACCGTATAACTGTACCAACATTACACAACGAAGGCATGCTACGCAAGAAATAAAGAATCCAAAAATACTACAGTAAAGATATTGATAGTATACATTAAATGAAAGATTCGATAGCATGGTAGCTACCCCGGCAATTATACTCGAGAACAAGAACATTTTCATGGGATCAAATCTACAAGCTAATGCGCCTATAATTAACCGTCCTATTGCATTTGAAAACCCAATAGCACTAACATATAAGCTACAGTGTTTGGGATCAATACCAACACTAAGGTTACGGTCTTGTATAAATACATATGGTACCAAAAAGCCCAAAAATGTCATAAATCCACTAAGACATATAAACAAAAATGAACATCTCTTCAGAAGCTTAGGATCCATCATTGTAGCCAGTATCCTTCTAGCTGCGGTGGTGAAAACACCCCGCCTCTCTTGCAAGTCAACTGTTGTTACTGCACGCGATACTGCCATCTGGTATTCAAGTCCAGTTTTAGCTTCTCCTGCATCCATCATACTTTTTTGATACACAGGTAGATTTTTCAATTGACCATCATAGAATGCATCATCTCTATACATGGGTCGAGCTTGAGGGACATGTTGCTCCCAATGAAAAATACGACCCCAACGACTGCGTTTTTTGGGAGGATCTACATTCTTCATTTCAACATTTATTTTGGTTTTATCTTGCACACTGGCCCTGGACATAATAGACTGAACTTGCTTGATTTGTCGATGACTTAATCCACCCTGAGGGGTTTGGGCTGTTATTGTCAATTTGGATACGCCTGCTGCTGAAGGACCTGGCTGATTAGCTCCAGCAATGCTTTCATCTACCACATCAGCTGCAGTTGGAAAATTGGCATTAGAAACAGCGCTGAATAATTTTTCTGTGACTGTGGGTGTTAACCCTTCTGTTTTTATTTGTGATGGAGTAGTTTTAACCGCTGCTAAACTTGGCAGATAAGTTACAGTTCTAGTTGGGTCATCTGTTGAGGTATTCATGATAGTTAGAGAAAGTAATGGTCTGTATGTCATGCCCAAAAAGAATATAATTCCAAGTAATCCACAATGTAACAATGTCAGTACCCGCCAGCCAGCAATTCTCGAAATAATGGTGTTTGCAGGAAACATAATCATAACACCAATGCTTGACCCACTAGTAGCTAAAGACAATGCCAATGCACGAAGTTTTTCAAAATAAAAGCCTACAACCAAACTGGATGCCATATTAATCATACAATATCCTAAACCAGCAAAAAATCCGTAAAAAAGGCACAGTGATCCAAAACTAGTGGTAAAATAAGAAAATAGTAGGGAAAACGATGATATCACTGAACCTGTCATTACGCAAGCCCTGAATCCAAAACGATTTATAAAAGCAGAGGCGACAGGACCTCCAATAAAGTATAAGGCTATTGCTAAGGAATTTATGAGTGCAACTAATGATTCAGATACTCCAAGATCCTGGGTAATTTCACCAAATATACTTCCGAAAGTGAAAACCACACCATCTAATATGAATATATTCCAAAAAGTAGCAGCAACAACCACCCAACCCCAATTTCCTTCGTGTGGAACAGTTATTTGAGCAGCAATTTCAGTTTCTTCTCCGCCCTCAACATCACCGTAGTGAGACGCCCTGCTTGGAACCACAAAAATACTTCTTTTGCTTGGTGTATCAACTTTTTTATTTTTTGGTGGCATTTTCTTCAAACCAATTTTGCGCAATTATTCGCATGAATAATTAAATTTTACTAAATATTCTGTCACTGGTTCCTTTCCACAGACTATTTTACATGATGATACATCATACATCTACGAGTGAAATATGATATAGAAAGTAAATCTTAAGAGTATGTTTAAATAGATTTGCATCTTTTTTTCAAACAACTTCCAAAGTAATTTGTTCTATTAAAGATATAAATAAAATAAGTGACCGATTATCAGATGCATCTGTTTTATGATTTATTAAACAACATTTTTGGACTTACTATAATAGAACGATATTAGAACCTGCTCATTTTGGCAACATTTTGTCATGATCGTGACGTAAAGACTGACAGTTATAGAGTCCAATCCGCCACAGATAGTTCAGTCGGGTCAGTCAGGCAACTTCTGTTCTGACATGACATGACAGCCTAACCAGTTTGGTATTGGAGGGAAAAAGACGCGGCCGGTTAATAAAAACTTACAACACACAGGCACAGGACCAAGTGAGAGCTCAAGTAAATATAAAATCCGTATTACGGAATAATTCTAATTACATAAGTAAATCATGTCACAAACAACGCTTACGTCTTATTTCAACAGTAGAAAAAGAGTAGCACCTGATGATATCGTTTCATCCAAACATAAAATTCCTCATCTCGAACGGACTCAAGATAGAGTGCGAAAAGCAATATTTCTGAATAATTGTGAATCAGTTATTAAAGATGTAAAACCAAGTGTATCAAAAGAGATAAATGTTGGTGATGTGAAAAAGATTGATGTGGATTTAATACCCAATGGTCAAAAAGCTGATGCTGCAGAGCCTCAGGCTAATAAGCCAGTATTCGCGAAGAAATTAAATGTCTCTAATATCGTTAAATCTGGTGAGGCTTCCAAAGCTGCAGTGACTAATTCGGCTCGCAAAGATTTAAGTTTAGGAGACATCAGAAAGAGGTTAGCTGGCAGTTCTAGACTTGCCGAGTTAAAGAAGTCTGCCGAGCGCATCAGTAAAGGTATTCAAGAAGTTAAAGAAGCAACTGAAAAGCGGAATCTCAGGGAATTCAAATCTATTGATGTGGAAGTACCATTAAGGTATGTTATGAAACAATAGAATATATGATAAAAGTAACCTGATGGTGAGATTGGAATGATTGGTCTCACTTTTACTCCCCTTCTAGCATGGTATCTAACCAAATACCTAAAGCAAGGCAAAGGATGGTTAATCTGTTTTTGATTCCAATGTTTTCGTTAACTGGTTCCCACATGCATGTTTTTTATTCCAATGTTTTTGTTAACTAGTTCCCACATGCATATTTTTGTTGTTCCACATTTATTTTTCTTTTCAGTCCTAGTAAGAAATCAAGAGCGCAAAATGAGTTTCTGTCACCATCAAAACAGGCACCGACCCCCAACAGGCAGCTCATATCACCAAGAAAAGTATTTGTAAGCCCAGTGAAAAGCCCTAATAAGGTAAATTTTAATTATCGCATATTAATGTTTCATTAGGTCAAGGATATCACCTAATTGATGTCATGTGTAAAATATCTAATAAGCATTTAGTAAGCATGTGACCTCAATTGAGTGGTCAAAATTTGCTTACATTATCTTTCTGTAATTTCTTTGTCAGTATCTAGTTATTTGTGTGGCAGTGAAATTGTGAAATGGATTCAGATGAAGATCTGGATTCAGTACAGGAACTATTGTTGAGAATACTTTCCCTTGATTCTCAGATTCCGGCCTACATCAGACATGCTTCCCTTGCAACGTCTACAACCAGTCTGCCACTACCTCACCAATACAGATCCTTATCGGAAATTTTCCGTGGTATGGAAACTGTAGTAGCCCTGCTCTACAACAGAAATGAAAAAATCACTTTTACAAAACTGAAGCCTTCAATTCAGGAGATGTTGAAACGCACATTTAATGAGAAGCACCTCGCTCAAGTCAAGCATCTTGTACCTGATTTCTATAATTTTGAAGTGCAGAAGATAAAGAACTTCAGTGCATCATCTCACAAGGATGCTTATGAACTAATCATCACACCAAACTTCCCAAGTCATTTCAAAGACATGAATCCTACAGTGTTGCTTGAACGACGTAGATTCTTTTATGACACACTACTTCAGCTTGTGAAGAAGCACCATGCACAGTACCTGCTTACTTTGGATCCTCCCATGGTCATACCAGATGATAAATTGTCCCGTTGGCATCCAGAATTTGAGATTGAAAAATTACCAGAATTGGAAAGTGCTAAGTTACCAGAGATGCCAAATGCGGAGAAGTTTTCCACTGCACAGGATGTGTTGTCTAAAGCACGTGAATTATTTAAATGTAATACTAAAATGGAGAGAGCTTTAGAAAAATTGGCACAGGCTAAGGCCAGAGGATTGACAGAAGAAGAGAAGATTGTGACTGCATTAAATGAGCAAAAACCAGGTACTGTGAATTTTACTTCTACTCAACAACCTTCAACTAGTAGCGTGACCCTCTTGAACCCTGCACTGCGCAACCTACCCACTGCTCTCCTGGAAAAGGTAAAAGCAAAGCAAGCTGCTAAAGCCCTGGAAGCTATGACGAGACCAGCAGAACATGAACAAAGATATGCAATCTACAGTAGACTGCCTGACTTAGCTCGCACCCTTAGGAATATATTTGTTACCGAAAGAAAGAATGTCCTTGCCTTGAACATAATTCTTTCCAAGTTAGAAAGTAGCTTCAAAGCCAATATTCCTGCAAGTGACCTACAGAGAGATATTAAAGTGCTTGCTGACCAACTTCCTGAATGGCTAAAACTTCATGACATTAGGAATAATACCTACTTGAAATTAGATAAAAATACTGACCTAAAGCAAATTTCCTTGAAACTTGAAGCTTTGGCGGCCAAATACAAATATGACTAAGATAATTATTAATTATTTTAATTGACTGCTAAAGACTGAGTTAGTAAATTATTTCACTTAAATGCTAAACTTAAGTCACCCTCATTAGTAAGTATTAGTAAGTAAGTTATTATTTTCGATTGTTTGATTTTAGGAATAATTCGAAATAACAGGAATTTGAATGAAATCCATGTACTTGGTACATTTTATTTCTTTTGTTTCTTTAACTATTTAACAACTCGGATAAAGCTTATGGCATAGCAATGGACATTTTATCTTCTAGGATTATGCAGACATTTCAAATGGTAAAAATGTTGTATCTTTTTAATTTTAATGTTTTCTTTTTGGAATGAACCTTTTTTGTAAGGAATGTGAATATGTTAGTTATACTGATCTAGATCTAAACTTTATAATATTTGTGTGGTATTTTTATTTAATTAAAAACATTCATTACAAAATTGTTTATAAAATTTACCTGATTAAAAGCATTTCAATCCCCTTGTTTTTACAAGCTTTTTGATATCAAGGCTTTAGATCAGTTGCAATAAAGTTAACTATATTATATCGTACAAATATTGTATAATAAGTATTAAGCAACTTGACCAGAATTCTGGTAAAACTATATTTTCCTTTTTCACTGTAAGGTGCCAAGATTAAATATTATGTACAATACAATGCAAGGTATAATAAGGTTCATTATATATATATCTATAAATATAAAAGAAAGTCGTGTTTGTTACAACACTTATAACTCGAGAACGGCTGGACCGATTGCCATGGTTTTTGATTTGTTGGATTTGTTTCCGTCCCGAATAGCAGAATAACTATTAAAAACATTGGAAAATTAACGAAAAAATCATCAATCAATTTATCTCCACGGGAACGGGAACTATGCGGGCGAAACCGCGGGGCGCAGCTAGTATATATATATATATTAGTACCTAATAATATTTCTACACTTCCTGTAAAATTGCCAAAAAAGGGATTCACCTTTAATAAATGACTAGCTATTTATGTACTTATATAGGTATAGTTATTGGTTCAAAATCTCATAATCCGGTTTGTTTGCTGCATAAGATTCTCGAAACTTTTCAAAAATGTGTTTTGGTACTTCATAAACACTGACTGCTGGATCTTTTCGCATATTCTGGATGTAAGTAACCTGAAACACAGTATGCAAACAAAATAATTTACGCTAATAACTACTCTTAACTCCCCAGCTTCTACATTCAACTACAAAGCAACATTGTTAAATAGTTATAAAAGACAGGTAGGTAGTAGATGTCGTAAAAACAAATTTTTGCACGCTTACATTGCTAAAACTGGCTAAATTCTATGAGATACATCAAAATGATGTATTACACCCTACGTCACACACAATGTACAACCGTGCAAATCCGGGACGAGTCGCTAGTATATATGGGAACTAGCGGTTAGTATGTTACGGGTTTCACTCGTTAATGATTTCCCTTTCATTATCTTTTTTAGAGAAATTCATCCAGTCGCGGTAGTTTAATTAATTGCAATAGTAGTAAGTAACAACTTTTTGAATCAATTTGGAATTTGAATCAAATTTGGTATGACTTTAGACTAGTTCAGCTACGGGATAAATGTTACTTACTTCATATGGTCGTATTCTTACATAGGCGTTAGGTACTAAAAGCTACCTGTAAACCGGTGTATTTACGTTTATACGCACGTTAATACGTAAGTCTAGGTCTACATTTTTTTTTACATTTCACGAAGTCGACTAACCCATTCGACGCGGCTTGATTTTGTATGGAGCCAAGACTAGAGGTCATTGTCAGATGGGCGGCAACCCGACGCGTTTCTTGCGTTCAACTCACAGCCTTTAACTTACCAACAAAGCGTATTTTTGGCTAGTGATATTAGTCCTCTCATCATCGATGCAGGTCAGTCTTTCAAACCAGGGCCAGATCATGTAGTCCGCGTACCCTGGCTGCTCTCCGCCGAGGAAAGCGGTACCTCGGCTCTTGAGTTGCTTCTGAATGAATGACAGCCCCTTGTGGTACGCCGTCAAGTTATCTTCGGTGATCGCATCAGGTGTTTTCATCATTTTGAAGAAAAGTGGTTGGATCTAATTTAAAAGTAAAGAAATTATTGACACAAATAATAAAAGTTGTATTTATTCTAATTAAAAAAAATCTGTATATGATACACCAATTAATAGGGATCAAGGAAAAAAAATGTAAGGCAATATGGCGCGTAAAATCCGCTGTTATAACATTTTGCCATGAAACTGGTATATCTCTACCAAATAGAAAAGTAATCGTCCAAATAAATGGCGAAAATATGAAAATGACTGTAATAGAAGCCAATGTGAGTTTATTTGTTCGCAAAAATTTGCATACACTTTGTCAGGGGTACAGAAAAGGATATTTCTATATTTCTTTCACCCAGAAATAATTGTCAAAATATACATTAATGCAAGCAAAGCAAAACGGGTAAAAGGTATTAGAGCAATAAATAAAAACAAAACTACATAGAGCCGACTTGATAACCTTCTTTTTTTAAGTTAAAAAATGGACGGTATTAGAATCGAAATTGGGATTGACTCGACTCTTTAGCTCTTTCTTTTAGTTTGACATCTTGCAAGAAAAACATCGCTCAGTTCCAACATAACTACGTTTGAAAGTCACCCACCAGAGCTCCAATAGCCTCGACTATAGTCCTGTCAGAGGCTTTCCTCAGCGGATCTTTGGATAGCAATGGTCTCTGTGGGAATACTTCGTCTAAATACTCCGAAGTAATTGTACTCTCACAGATTGTTACGCCATCTTTAATTTCGATCGCAGGGACTTTTCCTGTAAGTTAAAATATTTTACTTTAATTATTTTGGATTCAGTTTTGCACTAGCTCTGCTGTGTTTTTGTGTGAAGCTTCAGGTTACATCCCTGTCAGAGTGACTTGGTTTTTCTGATACTTTACGGGAGGACCTGAGTCGTGTTTCCGTTGTTTATAGGTGGCGATAACCACGGCCATTAGTTTGTATCCTCATTTAGGTCATTTGACGGCTCCGTGGCTTAGATGGTAGTAGCCCTGCCTTCGAAGCGAGGGGTCCCGGGTTCGATTCCCGGCCGGGGCATACTTTGTGTGGTGAGCATGAAGTTTGTTCTCGGGTCTTGGGTGTTTGTCTTGTGTTTCTGTGTTTGTCCATACCATCTGCGACACAGGGAATCCTAGTGCAGAGGTATGAGTGTGTAAACGTTTATTATTTATTTATTTATTTAAAGATATATATTTAAATATCATCTACCTGTACAAATAAATAAAATTGTAATATCTGTTTGACAGTCAAAATAACAGTTTTACTAAATACATTTGAATATTAGCAGGAAGAAAAATAAAGACAAAAATTACATAAATAGTCTTTTGCTATATGTATCTACCATATATAATTTCAAATGCATTCATTATAAAGCTGTTATTTTAACATTACAAACAGACACTTCAATTATATTTATTTGTAATATCTTACCAAATGGGCTTTTGGCGGTCAACCACTCAGGCTTATTCATGAGATCTATGTTGACTACCTCATAGTCGATATTCTTTGCGTTCAGCACAAGGATGGTGCGCTGAGCATATGGACAATACCGCATATTGTAGATGCGGAGCTTCCCCGTGAACGGTGGGAGGGGGTCACCTAGAAAATACAAATACGAAGGTTATAAAAATAAATTGCCACAAGTACCTATGACGGAGCATCACTTGGGAACAGCACAATGGATCCAAATCTTACAAAAAAAAAATAAGCAGGGTGCAAGACGGTGCACTTGCACCCCCCAGTCGGGAAGAAAATACATAAGATTAAGACTTTTTGGTAGCAGGGATTACATATGGCAATCCCTAACTTACTTGCATGACCGCGCATATTTTGTTGCTTGTTTAAAATAGTAAGGATTTATTTCAGATTCCACTACTTAAATATATAAAAGCATATTTTTATTTATGACTACTGACCACTCCAGGATTGTTTAACCTTTAATAACTCCAGTGGTAAAAACATTTTTATTATTATCCTAATTCAACTGTAAGAAAAACATAGCATTAATTATTTTTTAACAAAAGAACATTTATTATTGAAAGCATTTTCATTTTCTATTATTACAATGTGTAATTATAGCAACAGTGATAATGTTTTATATGTCACGTTATCAAGAATTACTGCAAATAGATACCTTTTTTTAAATGTTTAGTGTTGAAGTCAATTTTCCCTTGAAGTGCCATACTGCTGTACGGTAGAACATGTGCGTATCCCAATACTCGAGCCACTGCGCGAACACCTTGATACGATGACAAAATTAAATGCATTGTCAAACTTAAAGCGGCTGTTATCATCCTACTAACACAATGTTGTTTGTTGATTAAAAGCGAACTATTGATAGAGAATGAGAGGTACGCAGTATGATGGCCAATGTACCTACCTACCGATATGGGAATGTGCTTTGTATTCGAGTTCGTGCTCGTTCGTCCCGCGCGTAACCTTGATTGCTAGGTACTAAACGTGTGTAGCGATGTCCATACATTAATATATTAAACAAGGAAGGATGAATCTTAGTTTCTCGGTCATAGAACGCTTAAATTAGATACATGCACAAGTAGGTGGAGCTTGTGAAGTACTTCAGGTGCATCATAATTTATTAACTGTTTCGCACTACAATATACATGTACAACTCTGTCTGGCTGTATCGGTATTGCAAATTCGATATTACATTTAAATATATCTATATTTTTCGTTTAGTCGTATGCAGAGGCGAATTTACATATTTGCCGTTAGTACGCTATTCAAATTCTATTCAACCCTTCATTCGATCCTAGTTCGCAATCATAATTAGTTTTGTCAATGCTTTTGATTGGGCACTATCGTCCTTAATAAATTACTTTTTCTCGTAATTAGTATGATTTTGAACTAAACAGATTACACATTGAGGAAGTAGTATGCTATAATACTAATTACTCAATTATTTAATTAAATTTACCGAATGCAATGTACATTAGGTAATTCATTGCGTTTAAAAACTATACCTATATGTATTCAATTATCTGGCAACAATCCGGATGACAACGAAACATAATTAACGAACTTATGATAGTCTTATGTGATATTTTTTGCGTGTTTGGCAGAACCGAATTAAATATTTTAGCACTCTTAAACTAAGTCAGTTAGTCTTGTCAAAATATTGGCCCCTTTTTGCATCCCTTGTTAACTGCCGCCCTGCTCCAGCCTACTCACACTGCTGGTAAATCCTCCACTGTTCTCATACGAATCTGGCCTTATCTTCTAATTTATTAAAGTCATTGTTGTACATAGATTAAAGTTGAATAACAAGTAAGTCGGGTTTATGCAAGTAGGTATTACGAGTCTGATAAGATAGTACTATTTTATTTTATTTTTGAATTATTTTTTTCTTATTTTCCGGGATCAAAATTAGCCCATGTGCTAATCCAGGATATACCAAATTTAATCCAAATCCGTTGAGCTGCTTCATAAACTTTCGCCTTTAATATATACTACGTATACCTACCCGTACGCAGCCGGGGTAATTTGCTAGTACACAAAGCGGTAGCTAGGGATGGACGATATACATCGATGTATTAAAAACAATGAAAGTATCGATACATCGAATCGATCCGATGTTTTGTCAATGCGTCAACATCGAAAACATCGATTTTTTTTGATGCATCCAAGAAGCAAACCTGTTAGGATACCATTGCTTTTATGGAAAACATCGATGTATTTTTTGATATATCGATATAACATTGATGCAACTGTACGATGAATTACATCGAAAAAAAAAAGGTTTATTTTATACTATTTAAGGAAATCTGTTAGGTGATTTCGCATAATTGTGAAATGGGAGCGAGTCAAGTCACATCCCCTGTAATGGCTATTACAATGGCCATTACTAGTTTTTTTTTTTGCTTTGGTACCACACTCATATGTATTGCCAGTGTTTTGGAGAGTTGGCAACCCTTTTCACGCGGTTAATTTTTTTATGAGTTCCTCCAACTGATATGCAGCTCTAAAGAACAGTAACAGATATAAGTCTAGCGACTCTATACTGGCAAATCGTAGATAACTACACCACGAAGGTCATAAATAAAAGAAAGAATGAGTTGGCAGCCCGATATTTGTGCCTGGCTGTCATTGTCATTGGTTAATTTTGCGATGTCATTTTAACGTGCCTTGTCACTAAATTCAAATCAAATCACTCGCCTTTCTTTCTTTTTTTTTTTACAATTGTCATTGTCATTAGTTAAACCGGCTGCTTGCGGGCGTGTTTTTGGTTGACTTCACGATTTTCTGTTTTTATATTCAGAAAGGAGCAACAGACTTAAACAATGTCGGAAAAACACTTAAAAACCGGTAAGGACTTTTTGTAAACGTTTCATCCATGTCATAACGTATTGTCAAATTTCCCTTCGGGTGTAGATAAAAATTACCGCATTAAAAGTTACGTGGCTTAACGATAAACGTCTTTGCTTTCTTGTAGGTGATGCGTTGCCGCCTTTTGGCGGAAAGCTGCGTCTTTTTGCTATGAGGTTCTGCCCGTATGCAGAGAGAAGTGTGCTGGTTCTAAACGCCAAAAACTTACAGTACGATTTGGTGTTCATCAACTTGGATCACAAGCCGGAGTGGATATTTAGCTACAGCCCTAAAGGTAAAGTTTAATTGCAGCCATTTTAGGGATAACTGCTGGTAGATTAATATTCACTTCAACCCCAAGGGTGGTCCATAGCTGGTGGGGATTATGCAGCCTAGAAAGCCGTAACGTCATTTAAAGTTTGGCTTAGCTGTCTGTGGCGAGAACTGATGTATGAGAAGATACTGCAGCAATGTACACTAAGTATTTAGCTTGTAGTGTCACCCGAGTTTGTTGTGACTGTGATGATTTTGTACTTGTATTTTGCACATACTGTATGTTTGCTACCTAATGTTCTGCAACTATCTATAAAATATGTGATTTCCTTCCTTGTTTTGTATTTGCATACCAATACCAACTATTGCAGAAATAGGGAATATTAATAAATATATTACAAATAAGTTATTAATGTGCCAATTTAGCAAGTTTTGAATATCTGGGAATGTAGATATTTTCACCTAATAAGAACAATTTTATTTATAGATTGCCAGGCCAAATCTATGGATAAATTGAATTGTAATTTAAAAAAATATTTTATGGTATGGATCCCTAAAAATGTACCATTTTAATGTCTCCATAGGTACTGTCCCGGCTCTAGAATTAGAGGAGGGCAAAGGCATTTTTGATAGCAACATTATCAATGTTTACCTGGACGAGAAGTACCCTGAAGTGCCACTGCAGTCCACAGACCCACTGCGCAGAGCTCAGGACAAGATTATTGCTGAGAACTTTGCTGGGGTAAGTTTTGTAATAAATTGATGGCTCATAGTTTGATGGAAAGTTTTACTTATTATCAGGCAATTGATAGCTGACCTACCTAATGATATTGATATACCATGATGTTCCATGACATACTATTCTATGTGCAAACCATTAACACACTGAAATATGACAATGTCAGAAAAAATGGGGTGGGTTTTCTTAAAACTAACAAAAAACAATTTTAGGCTAACTTTATCGAAAAAAAAAAATGTTAAATTATATCCAAACAAATTTGCAGAGAATTGCTAGTTTGTTAGAAGTGACAAAAAAAACATGATAATTTTTTCAATGATGTAAAGAATTCCATCACTTTTAGTGTGCTTATCACAATCTAATTAAAGTTTCAGTATAATGCATGTTTCTTAGTGTGGATGACACAAGTAAAGTGATAATAACTGGTAGAAAAATTTGTATGTAGAGGAATATAGCCTTATTTTTATAATAATACAAATAGTTCTACAGGCACAAAATATAAAAACAATTGACTACCATTTTAAAATGTTTTATTACCTTTCAGGCACAAGGTGCTTACTACACTGCAGCATTCAATTCTGCTGCTCTTAACTCTACCCATGTGGAGACATATCACAAGGGACTTGAGGTCCTACAGAAGGAGATTGAAGCAAGAGGCACTAAGTTCTTGCACGGCGACAATCCCGGCCTAGTGGATTACTCCATTTGGCCATTCCTAGAGCGCTTTGAAGCTTTACCTCTGCTTGGCAAAGCCGAATTTGCTATTGACAAGACTAAATATGCTGCATTGGTAAGTTTAAAAAAATTTTGTACTTTTTATATGAATCTCATCTCTAAATAAATATTCCGTTACAAATTTATCAATAAGTAGGTATTATGTACTTTTTTTTTTTTTTTTTTTTTTTTACGTTGGGGAATCATCGGATGATACCCTACCTCTTGCGGGGGCAATTGGCAGGGTTATGCCGGACTCCTACCGGCTAAACCCCAACGGAGATCCACCATCTCGCCTTTTGCCGAGGCTACGGGCACGTGAAACATTCTTCCGCGGCCCCGGCAGCGTTGACCTTTTACAAGATCCCGCCCAATGTTGCTGGAGTTGGAGCTGCTCCAAGCTATTCCCTCTTTAAAAGGCGCACGGAAATACCGCGCGCGCCCTCTCGAGGTCCCTTACGACGACAGCCACCCCCGTGACTGTAGTCTAGACCTCGGTAAATGTGACGGGTCGGATCTGTGGCCCCGTCACCAACCACTACGGCCGCAGAGGATAGGGAGAGCGGCGCCTCTCAATACCGTCACTCCTCTTCCTCTGCGGCCCCACCGCATCCGCCATCCAACGGTGGCGGCCCCGCCGTGACCGCGGAAGGTAGGAAGAGCGGCGCACCGCAATACCGGCACTCCTCTCCCGCCGCGGCCCCTAACCCTCAGCTGCGGTGCCTCCCATACGACACCGCAGCCCACCTCAGTTGCGGTGCCCCCCATAAGGCACCGCCACCTACAGTGCCGCTCCTATTCGGCTTGGAGACAAAGCCTAAAGGAGCGGCCCCTCGAGCGGGTTCCTCTTAGCTTCACCGTGGGTGGATCAAGCCCACGGTTACTAAGCCCCCCCGCCCCGACAAGGCGGGAACCCATGGGGGGGGTATTATGTACTTACTTAATACTTATAAATAATTTTATATTTATGGACTTTTATGTAGCGCTATCAAGCACCAAACTAAGCATAGTTTGTACTATCAGTTATCTACTGAAAGAATACTTATAACCTACATAGGTTATAATTTTTTATAACATACATTCATATACAAATACAAATACATTTGATTTGATATGATACATAATAACACTCAGACCATCAATTATTATAGGTAAGTAGTTATTGTTTAGTACTGTAAATTTCTTACAGAGATCAGTGTTTGACTAAAACACCAAGGAATAAACAAGTTCATTTTACAAAGGACCCTTGACTTTGTGTAATGGCAATGACTTGATGATCTTCAAAGCCCTGAACAAATCTTCATAATTTATGGCTAAGAACCAATCAAGTCAGCATTCAAATAGAGGAAAAGGCATCAAAATAGGTCCTTAAGTTTGGGTTCTATGATACCACAGCCAGAAACACAGATACTTATAACTCCTTTTTTTCGCGGGGGGTTAATTAAGTCATAGCTTATCATTACTGTTAAGTAGTCAGTCCATCATAACGGCAAATTCTTATTTCTGCTATTTAATGGAGTTATCACTAATAGGTACAGGTAATAGGTACTAATAGGTAGGTAATACTTAAAAAAATGCAAGCTTAGTTGGGATGATAGGATATCAAAAATCAAAACATAAAACTTCTAAACTAAGATGTGGTACATATAAATAAAATATTTGAAACCTAATTATGATACACAATTGTATGTATGAATGAGGATGCGGTTTTTGTAATCTTATCGTGGTCTAATATTGTTATCAGGTTTTTATACTTACTATAATGTAGGTATAGTGAAGAATGTGTAAACTGCTTTCAATCCGCACGTCACTGGTTGAAATCCAGACTATCAACCATGATACTTATTATTTTAAACAATATTCAAAGACATTGTCTATTGGATTCTTTTTTTGTCGATCAAGGCCAATTCAATCTCGCTGGTTCAGACTAGTCCTAATGTCCCAGCAGTGGGCACATTCAGAAGCTAGAACGGTGTGGCAAATGTAAGAAAATATATTGATTTCAGGTTAATTACATAGAAGCAATGAAGAGTTCCCCTGCTGTGAAAGCCTACTGCCTCTCTGCCGAGACCCATGCTAAGTTCACAGAGTCCCGCGCGAAGGGAGACCCTAACTACAACATGTTGGATACTAGTGAGGTCTGCTGCATGCGCCCGAGGAAGAAGCAGGCATAAGCCTTTCTTGCCATTCCTAAATTAGTCTGTGCTGAAAGTGAAAGTTTTCAGAGTGGCAGCACTGTTGTATTTGTTAGTGTTAGTTCCTTTATACGTAACCTGCCATTTGAGACGGCTTACTTTTGTAACAGATTTATTATCACAATGCATAATAAAGTACTTACTTTTATACAGTTTGGTTTTTCACTTATCATCTGTAGTAATAGGTACCTACTGTGAATATAAAGTGTAGTGGTTTGAAAAGGCGTTATCCTTAGCAAAAGTACAGCACGATCTTGTAGCTAAATATTTATTGATGAAATTGCTACTTCACTTGGCTTGCTTATTAATGTATCGGTTTCGCCAAAATTTGGCAATTATTTGGTGTATTCATAAATATCACAAAACTAGTATTTAAGCAAGTACCACAACACGCTACCCCTAAAGTGCCGCCATTATTCAGAGGAAAAAGGTAATTTTGACTTTGTTATTTTAATAAAAACGATTATTTTCATAAGACGACAGATTACATTTTACTTTAGGCTTATGATTATGTATGAGACATAACTATTCCGTAGTGTACCTATCTAAAGTTAATTCATGAAATGTGAAAATATCAGGTAAATCAAACCAAATTTTCGTTTAGATAAAATTGATGAATGAGTTAAGTTATTTAAATTTAAAGGAAATAAAGATTATTAACGTTGGCAGGAGACATTCTGCAGCACCTATAAGCATAAATACAAAAAATCAAGCAAAGGAATCCAACCATTTTACAGAAAATACAATTTCGTTTAAAATAAAATTTATTGATTCATAAACAGAGACACAATCTGATTGTATGCCGTGTCTGATAACATCTTATATACATTTAATTAAGTACATGCATTCAATAAAACGCTTTGCCGATATTAAATTACTATTACATAACTATACCTAAGCTAAATAAGACATTGCTTTTTGTATTATGTAGATTTAATTATAATTAAACATTTACTTACGGTCAGTACAATAATAACATGAGCAGATTTGTGGATAAAAAATATTTTACCTTTTTGGAAGCCGTAATATCAACTGGAGTATATGGGATGCAAATAAAAAAAAAAAATGTAAATGTTAACTTTTACTAAAAATCTTATTATGTATGGCATTTGGCTGATAGAGCTTGTAGAGTAAAACTCTACAATTTAATGTTTTTTTTAGGATGTCGGGTAAACAACCAACTTTAATGCATATGTTAAAATTATGTGAACTAATAATAATGGTTTAGAAATTCAGTCAATACAATTTACAATAATACAATGTTAGTAATGCAAATTGTATTACAAAAATTGGAACATGCGTCTTTTTTGTTTGTTATTTATATCATTATATTTTGACGTGTTTTTAGACCACTTTTATTATGAATGACATGAAAAAACGTCAAAACAAAACCACCCTTGGGATTTGAACCACTCGTAACTTTTACATAAAGAGCCAACGAAACTCAGGCCTGAGCTTCAGATTTTAAAAATTCAGTTTATGTTAAGCTTATTATTAAAAGATGCATAATCTTTAATAATAAATTGTTAAAACGCGCGTTCCTCATTAATTAATTTATATATGTCATAATATTATGAGTCGCACACAGAACATTAACTTATAAATTACGTACAAATTAATGAGATTCAAAAGTTAAGGTGCAGAGTAATTGACATAAATAATGTTAGGTAGGTAAGGTACATAGCGTCGTTTGGCGCACAATAATGTTCAAGTCGTTTGAGTGAACGTCTAGAATTAGGAGAAACTACGCTTTAAAAATGAAATTCAATTTAAACCAATTCAGAACGTTTCTATCACCTAAGCGTGAAATTTCTTCTAGTTATTTCTATAACTTTCTAGTTAGTTTTGTACTGAATCTGAATTTGAACTGAATCTGAAACAAAACCCAGTTTTCGATTTGAGTGACTGTTTGTTGGCGACGATAGACAATTTCAAGTTCTTTTTTGTTCGGTTACCAAAAAGATTATTTTAGTAAAATCTGTGTTAAAAGTGAAACAGTTAATAGGCACCTAATAAACAATAAAAGCTATAACTACTACCACGAAAAACACTGGAAAAACTGGAAGCTTTAGGTAAGTATAGAAAAAACCTGTAATTTGAACTACAAATACTCAGTAAAAAAAAATAACAATTTTTAACACTACAGTCTTTACTGACAATGAGTACTAACTCAATACTCGTATATGAACTAGTTTAGTTATTTCATGATAATAATTTATTTATTATCTGATGGTTAAGTTTATTTGTGTAAAAGGGACACGAATTCCTTATAAAAACGCATATATAAAAAAAAAATACCCTGAAAAACAAGTTCTGATTCTCTTACTCGACATGTTATGTTACATGTATTGCCCAAACCTACGCTCTTACAATCCCGTAAACATTTGGTGGCTTGAGCCACACGAATATTTATTCGTGTTTAAGTTAGGGGATTATACCGCGAGCTAAATGAACATACTCGTTGCTAACTTGGTTTTTTGTATTTACATATTCCTTTGTCAGTTTAGAAAAATAAATTAACTATGTTAGCACGCGGTGTGCGTGCGACTCGCAGGAGCACTCATTCACAATTTTTAGATGTCCACAATAAAAAATGGAAGGGAATTTTCACAAAAAATATGTCATGATAGCGGATATAATTATCTACAAATAATAAATAATAATTGGCGGTACGGATCATATGTATAGGTATGTAATCATATGATAATCATATGTATAGGTGGCTGACTCCAGGTTTTCCTATCATTCTCCACATCTTACCCTGACGTAACAATGATTAGTTACGTAAGGATGAAGGAAAGTAAGCTAACATTAACGGAATGCAAATTCGTCTAAAAAAGAAGCTATGTACAATTTAGTTACAATTTTTATTAATAGGTGTCTCATAAAAGTTGGCGGGCATAACAGATTGCTAGCAATAAGGCGCACCGCTCAGTCACTGTCGAGGTGGGTGGACGCATCTGAAATTAATCATAATGTAAAGTTTATGCCTTTTTGCAGATGATCTGAATCTTTTTGCAGTAGGCACACCGCTAAACTTTTAAACTGTTAAATGAGCGAATACTAAACATTACAATCGACACATGTTTCGCTTCCCCACGTGGCATCTTCAGGAGCGTTGACTCAAGATGAGGCCTTTTCGAAAGTGTCGAGATGTACTAAATATTAATTTTCAGATCATCTAAAATTGACCTCCAAGTAACGTCTGAATCAATCAATTGCCCTTTTTAAGTATAATCATTTGAACATTTACTATACCTTGACCTCCATTATAATATAACCGCGTCCATTTTCTAAGCACAAGAGACAATTTGTTAAAAGGTGGATTAGCTTGTTTTTTTTTGAAGGTAAATTATTACAGAGTTAACCTTTATTACCCTTTAATTAAAATAAATTCTTATTTACATTGCAAATACATAATATCATTTTTAAACAAAACTAAAATATTGTTTTACCTGATACACAGTATGAGGAAACAAAAAAGTGTTACGTAATTTTTATGGGACTCATATAGGATCTGGCTGGTATCGGGTAAAACAGTAAATGTTAATGCTATACAACCATACCCTAAGAGTTTCCTCCTACGCAAATAGGAGGCACCTACTATTATTTCATTATCATGGTAATATTTTTGTCTTTAAGTACGACGCGAGTACATAAATGTACTTGTAAGTTATCTCTACTAATATTTTTCTGAGTAGGAATCAACCAAAGAAATAAATACCTACATACTAAAACAAAACTAATTATAATTTTATACTGGATAAAGGAATTCGTAATATCACGTTAAAATTATAAAATAACATGCTTATTCTAAGTAAATAATTTGTTCAGGAATAACTTCATGATGAAAAAAAAATGGAAGCCATTAACAAATTTCATGGAATCATTTAATTCCTAGTTTTTTTTATACTAGAAAGGAGCAGTACTAAGATTATGGCTTTAATAAATCCATTATGTATAATTTATTGATTATAAAAAATGGATGTATTAAGGTTAACAGGTTGGAAAATAGATAGTGCAATTTCAACTATTCGCTAAAATTCTATTTAGGTTGGTGGCTCTCGTTGCCTGTAATAAAAATACTCATAATTAGATACCCACGTAATCGGACTAAAATTGTGTACATCCAAAGTTAACCGAAGCCAATACTAAATTTAATAAATAGTTCAATATTTAGTGCATCAATATAATCAATACTAAAAAAGAAAATACGATAAGACTGATAGGGGTTTACATTACGTTACATACCCATACACGTCCACGTCTATCTTCTAAAGCGTAATGCTTAACAAAAAGTATTCGTATATCTTTATAAAAAGGTTCGACAGCTGTGGGTTCGACTTTTTTCTCCTCTTTTACAATAGCTTGTTTAACAATATCCCGCTGTCAGATAGCTGTAACGAATTATTTGTTGTTCGAACCCTATTTCTAATAATTTCGGATTCAACTCACAATTCATTAGGCAGTGCAAAGTTAACAAGAGAGGACTGTCGATACTACTTTTTCCAAAAACGTGGGGCGACTACCCTCAGTAACAAGATGTGAACTTGCGCTTACAAGCGGCCGCCACATTCGACTCCTGCCTGTTGGGCCAGAATGCGGCGTAATTCATTTTAGAGTTAATTCATTCATTTTAAAGTGAGTTAATTATAATCGACCCACATAAAGTTTGAAAAAAACCTTTTGAAAATAACCAAGCTAACATAAACATAATGGTTTATATTAATGCACCAAATATTTCTAATAACTACAAATAGGATACTACAATGTTCACAGAAATCATCCTTGCCTTATTTTTTAACCTTTTATGCAATATTCAGGAGCTTTACAAGCCCTTTTCAAGCTGCTAAAAGCGTAAGGGGCACCGAACACTACTAGAGGTCGCAGAAATATCATTAACGCTAACAACATTCTTTAATAGTATTAACAAATTGTCTGAATTTTTTACACCGCATCTGTTGAAAGCAAGGTATGGTGCGCCGACCACACCATAAGTACGCGTCGATAAGTGTATGATTAACATCTTTCTCAAACAACCGTTTCTTTTTAACAGACTCTAGAAAAGGAGGAGGCTCTTAATTCGTTTGTTTGTTACGCGATTTGTGCACCAATATTTTTATTTGTCCGGATACATCCGAGGTGGCCCCGTAGAAATTTCACGAAGTAATTCCACTTTTATGGGAATAAAATAAGGGCTAAAAATATTGAAGTAGGTTTATCTGTAGCTTTTGACATATTAATTTTATAGCTGCTTAATTAATTAATAATCCATTGAAAATAAATAACGAGCTCATCTGTATACTTAAAACAGCGCCATCTGTTATCAGCAATTGTTATGTCTTCACTGACCTGTGCGCTACGTTTTCTTCTTGAATATATTTTGCAAGTGCATATTGGTCTTGGAGTGGTGGAATATCTGCGTGACGCGACGCCCGACTTCCTGTGCTGTTTGTAAGTTGGAAGTAGGCTTCGGTGGTTCCGGCGTGGGGCCAGCCAAATTGTGGAGAAGAGAATCTATTGCAGGTTTGTATTGGGAGTGGGTGGGCGCTTGGACTACTTCTTCTACTTTCCTGTGGATTGATCAACTTTGTTCCATATTCACAGAGATTTTATGTTAAGGTTATGTGTGTGTGAGATTATGATTTATTTACCTAAGGGCAGACAATAAGTCAGGATGATGCCGACAGTGATGAGCAGCCAACTGCAGACCAGGAGTCAGAGCTGCAAGACACTCCATTGTCAACGGACCTCGATGACACAGCGCACAAAGGAGGGATACAGCTAAAACAAACACAAGTCAAGACGATAAACTACAAAAACTAAAATACTTGGTAATAGAAACCGCCTGATCTCGTTCGTATGTACATAAGGATTTAACGTTTACTAGTACCTATAATTTTAAAGAAACATTTTTTTTTAATTCAATTTATGGTATTGTACTACCACTTGAGTTAATATTTACAAAATAATAATGTTATGTGATACTGAAAGCATTAGAAGAGTATATAATCCAGTCAATAAGATCTACATATCTTGAATAGAGATTGTGACTTCATGATTTGTCACAGCTGACTGTGCTGACTGTCAACTTCTATTCTGCAAGCCAAGGCGTTGGTTTATTGTCAGTTAGGTCACGAGAATTACCGGGTTACCAGCCCTCACTTATATTTCCTCTAAATTAATAATATAGTACCACTAAATTAAGGAGCTATCCTTTTGTGTTGTTTCCTAATTGATTGACGCCTTTGGCGAATAGAAACTAGTAATAAAAACTTGGTATTTATTCGAAAGCATGTCTAATTGATGGCCCTTTTAATTGCCTATCCATTTTAGTTCTTGTCAGTGCGTCCCCCCACCAAAACTAACAAACTTACCTTTCTCAGACACGGCTCGATTATCTGCAGTGGGTAGAACTAACAGTGTTAAAGCTTCAGCGGTGCGGGCGCCCTCCTTCCCTGTGAGCGGTTGGCTTCCCCCCACTAGGTCTTCCAGAGGCGGCCAACATGACTCCTCGCATGGAAGACCACGGATCAGGCAGGAACGGGCGATGCTGCCCCAGGCCGTTATTGCTACTTCCCGGACGGAGCTGGAAGATACTTACTTTTAAGGCCTTCACTAAAACACGCACGCGAAATTTTCGCTAGGTATTTTTATACAACAGAGATATATCAAATAATTCAATTATCTTGATGTTTACGAGTTTCTAAAAGTTCTATATTAGTTGCCGGTTTCTCTATAATCTAAAATATATATCATCAACAGTCTAGTTTCCCCAAAAAATATAAACTTAAAAAAAATATTCAGATAACACTAATAGCTGCGCCCGCAGATAACATCGCGGGGCGCAGCTAGTAAAAAATAACTCACATATCATCATCATGTAGAAGCGAAACTGCGGCTGGCAGTAATTGCCTCTCAATACATTTCTCCGATATTTCCGTCACGTTCAGTAGTTCGGTAATGAGATTTGCGATATAAACCCTTATTGAACTGCCGCTCGCGCTCTCACAACTGCTGGCTGCGACTGTCAAAATATCAGAACAATAATCCATACACACATTCGTCATGTGTTTTTCATAAGGCGAGTAAGTTGCCAACTGGTGATTTCTAAACCACCTGAATGCCTCCAACTTGGCTTATATAAATATTGTGGCTTGAATGTATTGTTATTTAATGCAAAGTATTGTAACAGTACTGTATGTACTGTTATTTAATGCAAAGTATAAAAGTACAAGCTATGAACTTTTAGTATCTAATTATTTAAATAAATTTAAAAACAAGTTTATTCAAAACTAAATAGGTACAGTATTTAGTTTTAAACACACTTGGATAGGTTGGGTTATTACTTACATTCTCTTAGATGTTGAAGATAGAAATCTAAAAATTCTGGTCGATTTTCCGACACCCATTTCAGAGGTACGGAAAACGTCTTTACTGGAAGCCCGCGAATACTGTTATACACAACCCATCTGTAAAAGAAAATAATAATGTAGGAATATTTATTATTAATATTTTATAAACCTTGCTCTAAGAAGAAATTACTCTAATCACTTCTATTTTTTTCTAAATCTCTGAAAAGCTAAAGGCTAACCTGGACTAAAAGCTAAAGGCTACTGTATCAGAAGATGGGAATGATGGTAGTAATTTTAAAGCTATCATGATTATGGACATTATTTTTGCCATTTAACGAGATTACCATGATTTATGAGACGGGAGTCAACCAAATTACTTGGAAACAAAATCTGTGGTCATTGATCATCTACAAATTAACCAACAAAAATAGTTTCCTGACCACACTTCTAGCAATGTCCTGAGCTCTGTGTTATTTAAACAAAGCAAGGTAATAAAATATATTATGTTCATTTCACATAGCGCCATCTAGCCCAAACTAAGCATAGCTAGTGGTATAGGAACCAGATTACAGATACAAAACTGTTTTTGTACACACACACGATATATATGGGTGTTAACATAAACATCTATTGCTCGTCACACAAATGTTAGTATTGAGCAATCGAATCAACGGACTTACTGTTACTTTGGTAAAGCTACTTTAATACCAATTGAGACACAAGTCAACTCACTTTTGTAAGAATTCGCCGTGTTGCGTCGAGTCATTCATCGCCGGCAATACACCAACTAGATAAACGCCCACCGTGACCGTGCTATCCGCATTCACACTGTGTAATTTCTCCATCTTCCCCTCCAATTCGTTTATAATCTCCATAAATATAGGATTGAGTATGTACTCCGTGAAGTTGACGCCAAAGTTTTCTACGTAACTTGTGAACAGTGATATTAGATATTCGTATATTGTCGTGTGGTGCAGAGCTTTGCTACTCGCCGCTATTTCTAGAATTTGTTTAACTCTGTAACAAGCAAAAATTAAATATTGCAATTGGAAGAGTAAGTCCTATTTATCAACATTGTTAACCAACATAAAAAAAGAAGATTGTTTGTGTTTTTGTATGTTGGCAACTCGATATCTTCGCCAATTGCAATTAAGATGGATCCTTTTTTTTATATGATAGGGTTTACCTGCGAGGTGGTCACATAGAACTCATAAGGAAATTCCAGCCTTAATGGCTTAAAATAAGTGATGAAATTATCGTCATGATAATAAGTGATGAAAAAAGTCGGATTATTCGATTTTTAAATCTGCCAATTATTTATGGATAAGTTTTGCAGGCATTGTTTTATAACACATTTGCAAATACTTGTCTTCGACTTCTTGCATGTTCTTTTTAAATATGAAGAATACTTTAGAATGCTTGTATTTATCTGCCTAGTCTACTGAATAAATGAGTTTTAACTAATCAAAACAAATTTTGTAAAAGAATAAGCTTATAAAATATTGTATATGACTATGATAACTTACAAATCAATAAACCAAGCCAACTCCGTCCATCTGACATCAGGATTCTCTTTGACTAAGGTGTTCATAGCGACCAACAACACTTTCCCATCATACCCATCACTCATATAACATTGCAGATCTATAAAACAATCTCGTTCCTCCAAGGGCACATCCTGTATAATGGGTTGTATATCACAGACATTGAAATCCTTAACTATTTGTACATTGATCACGTGCGCAAGCGTTGCTAAAACTAATGATTTTATAATATCTAGGTATAGTATGACTGTCTTCCATTCGTTATCACCGGTTGCTTTTTCGAGATTATTCAGTATTCGAGACATGAGAACTGTGGAGAATTTACCTGTAAATGAGAAACGCGAGTTAAGTCAGTCGGCAGTATAATGGTATAAGACCTCTGTTCACAAGGTAGGCCTTTAATTGAAATAAGGTTGCCTTTTCTATGAAAAATTTAACCAGATTGAGGAAGGGAAGCAACTAGCTGCTTGAGACATTTTAATTTCACTCACATGCCAGATAAAGAACTGCCACCATACTCTTTTCTGACAGTATATGAAAGATCCTTAAACCGACTTCTCCGGACCAACTTGGCACAACTTTTAATGTTACTTTTTTCTAATGTCTTTCTAATATTGTTCCTTACGCACAACCAGGGGACACTGAGGGTACTCAGTTACGGATGCCAGCAACATGGTCCCCCAAATAATTAAGTAGAGGAGGATCTTAACCATATTGGTATTTTAACGGGCATAGTTTAACTCTTAACATCAGATAAGATAATGCCAGTTTTTTTTTACATTAAAAATATATATTCCCCATTCTGGGATAGGAAGTAAATGCAAATGCAAATCTTACCAGTTATCAAAGCAGTCCTAGCCAATACAGGCGCAAAAATATTTACAGTATCCAAAACACACTTTTCAGCCGGGTCCTTCAAGAAATTGAACATGAGATTCTCCAATTGCCCATACTTATGTTCTGCTGCTGGGCAGATGAGACAAGCAGCTTTCAGCCCCAAACCCCTAATTTCAGGCTCGTTCGATTCACACATCATTATAACTAGGCTGAGTAAAAGGGACGTGCATAGTTCTATGGAAACGTATGGGGCGATTGCCACGCATATTTGGCTGGCTAATATCCGACGTTCGGTCGATCGGGATGCTAGCAGTTCCGCGATAGATGACAAGACTTCCCCGCTGCCACCCCATTTCACTATGAGGCAGGTTGCTGAAAGATAACACGAGATTGAGATGTGATAAGATATAGCAGTCGCTTCTAAATGATAAGGCGGTCGATGTTACAACACTCAAAAAAAGATACTTTGTATTTCTTTAGTTTCCTTGTAAATATTGTTCTTTAAACGGCGGTAAACCTTAGTGCGGTCTGTGTACCTTCACATATGGCTCTGGCGTCGCTCGGCTCAGGTTTCTTCACAAGAGTGAGTAGAGAGTGCAATATGGCGGCGCGACGCGCGTGACCCGCCGGTAAGAGAGCTGCGCAAGCGCATAACGCTGCCACCGCCTCACACCGTCTGGCCACCAGAGTGTGTGGGAGTATCTACAAACAATAAAACCTTTAAAATTATATCTATCTATACCTATGCTCCTGATGATATCCTAATCCTCAAAATATTGTAAGTGCCAATGTGAGTTTGTTTGTTACGTTTAAATACTCATGCAATCATGATGAAATTATGCACAAAAAAGGACATACATTGGTTTCATCTAGAAATATTTGACAAAATCTACATTAACGCGAGGGAAACCGCAGGTAAAAGCTAGTAATAAAACTGTGCCGCCGTTAATAATAAGACTGTAGCTATCACACTTATAAAGGCGAAAGTTTGTATGTGTGTCTGCGTGTTTTTTACTCCATGCTCAGGCGTCTCAACGGATTTGGATGAAATTTAGTACCAGGATAGCTTATATCTACAGGCTACTTTTGATCCCGGAAAACCGCGGGTAACACTGCAGGGTGCAGGCAGATATATACACTTACCCGAGGAAAAGTGTCGGCAACTAAAGTAAGCAACCCAGGAAGTGTGATTGGCTTGTCGCTGGCTACCAACTCTGCCAGCAGATCGTTCGATAGCGGCTCGTTTACATTGAAAGTTTCGCAACACCAGTTTAGTATTGACACTTTCAGACAGTTTGGTAATCCGCTGAAAACAACAAGGGTATTATAGCTAGGCATCTATAGACTTATATAGGCGGGTAGACGGTGGATGGAGGTGGCTCAGGACCGTCTAACATGGAAAGCTATGGGGGAGGCCTATGTCCAACAGTGGACGTCTGTCGGCTGAAATGATGATGAATGATGATGATCTATAGACTTCGCTGCAGCCAGATAAGATTATATCTTTATTGCATAAAGATATGGCCAAAGAATAAATCTTGAAGTCAATTTTTTTGAACACACTTTTAAACCGTAAAATTAGGGTCCTGTCAAGTAGCTGGTGTCCCTAGATGAGGTTCCGCAGGTTGGCGCAAAAGCAGCAGCTAAAAGTAGCAGTGGAAGTTGTGCTAAGTTCGACCAGAGAAGTAGCACTTGGTAAATTGCCGCGAGCACTAGCGTCACTGTGTTCCAGCGGGAGGGTGTGGGCGCCGGTGAAATCACAGGCGCATTAGACGTCACATCTGTTCGACTTGAGTCATCTGATGGCTGTGTCAGGGAGGAATTACGTATTGCTGTTTACCTGTTGTTATGGGCCACAGGAACCATAAATAATACTTTGGGGATCATGTTACCCGAGTCCGTAGGTATACTATAAGAGTCCCTACATGGGTCGCCTGTTGTTGCTAAAGGAACAACAAAAAGTACCAGCAGAACTTGTGCCAAGTTGGTCCGGAGAAGAACTGCCTCCACACCTCGTAATCCGCCGTCAAGTAGTGGTCTACTCACGTTGCTATGTTTCGGTGGAAGGGTGTGAGCACCGGTGAAATTTACAAGTCTTCTCATGCTTTAGTACGAGAAGGCCTGATTTATATTCTTGTTGTTTATAGGCGGAGGTAACCATAAGAACTATATAATAAAAGGAACCATACTTTCGACCACAAAGTTATGTCGTACCTATCAATCCACATTTCTTTACTGTTCGTCTCTATACTAGGATACTCGTATTGCACGCGGGTCCACTCGCCACCGTCATTTATACTCAGCGTTTCGTCCAATGTGGTGACGCTACCGCGATTCTGGGGCGACGCGGTTTCTGCGCCGCGGTCGAACGAGCTGATGGTGGAGCCTTCTTTTCTATTACTGAAATTATACCAAAGTCAAAGTATAACAAAGTGCCAACAACAGCCACAACTTCATCATGACAAATACATCCGTATGAGATATATTTCCTATTCCATTATTACATAATACCGTAGAATTTAACAAGTTTATATTTATTGAAATAAAAGTATTGAAGTGAAAGTCCCGTCAAAATTGGGCCAGTCGTTTTGGAGATTAGCCGTAACAAAAGTCTGAGAGACAGACATTTTTTTATATAAGTACCGTATATACTTTCAAATGCATTTAGTAAAGAGCTGTACTTTGACATTATAACACTTCAATCTTATTTATTCCTAGAGCCTACGCCAAGTACTAGACTTGTGTCGTAGACAAAGCATAATGAACTTGATATGGTTACAACTGAGGTTTGTGAACATTATAAGATGTAGAAGACCTAGCTAAGATGATGCTTATTTTATCGTTACATAGTGTAGCCAACTTTGAGAATTAGAATTCTACTCACATTACACTGTTCTTCTCACTATCAATCATTTCAAACTGTTCAGGCGTGGCACTGTGAGTGGAGTTCCCGCTCCCATAATGATTTTCCGTCGCCGTACAAGTCAACGGCCTTTCAATATTATCCCGCTGTATCGACAGTAATTTCTCATCGGGTATCTGAATGTCTAGTCCTTTAATCTCAGACGCTGGGCTCGTCAGCGAGTTCAGACTTACGATGGCGGCGTCATATAGCTTTTGGAAGTTCAATTTCTCAGTCTCCAGCGCTATTACTTTTTGCTTGAGGAGTTCTACCTCTTCCGCTTGGATTAGGAGCTGGAAAATTTTAACTCACACTTATTTATTGTTTTAAATGTCATAGTCAATGTGAATTCGCAAGTTAACTTATTCGTGAGCATGTAACGTGTCGCAGGAGTTTCTGACGCACATTATATGCACAGTTATGAACATTAACCGTTCAAATAATTGCTAAACTCACGATTTTACACGAAGCGCGACGTAGGCTATCTTATAAATAAAAATGCACGATCACTATGGAATAACTAAAGAATCACGCGAGCAAACCGGAGTAGATTTGCTAGCGGAGTAGATGTAGTGATATAAATAATACTATCATGTCATCTGCTGTTATTTTAAAGCGAGCACCTTTGTCAAAACATGTCAAAACCTGGCATTTTGAAATGTTAAACATTTTATCTAACGTACATAACATTATGTATTATATGATTTATGATTATCATTTATTTCAACAACATTACTATCGGATAATAAACAAAGGAGGACATTGATGTTTAGTTTTGTCAAAAGAGTTGAACTCCAGATAAATAACCTTTAAGAACCTTGAAGTACCCACATAATTGAGTATAACCTTGACTATATAAGTAAGTAAAGTAAAGTACTAATAAGTATTAATTAATAAGTAAAGTATCGTGTAGTTTCTAAACAATATTCTTATAAGAAGTTGCCTCCGCCCATAATAAAAGCAATACGACTTAGGTTCTCCCTGAAACAAAAAGGAAGAGGTTCTCAAGTAGACGCCTATGTTTATTTGTCATTATATTTTTTTATGACCACGCGTAAAATTTAGGTTTTTCAACTTGAAGGTGAATAGATGAAAAGAGAGATGGGAAGAGTGAAAAATAGAGGATTAAAGGATTGAAGTCGGTTTATTCGATCAGCCGCGAACAAGCGGCAAAATTTACTCAATTAAATCAATTTACTCATACAAAAGCAACAGAAAATCCTGCCCCTAAAAAAAATAAATGAAAAATAGGGAATGAAAGTATTGAAGACTGAATGTTTAAATCAGTCACCTGTTGGAATTTTTTAAAATCGACTGTTATTTGTGTATAATCTATTAACTGTTAAAAAGACACCCACCTCATGACTCCAATCAGTCTCGGTATCAATCGACGTTTGACAGCTAACACACACATTGGCAACTTCCAGGTCTGTTTGACAATCTACATCAACATACTCCCAATCCATTTCAGTGGATGCATCAGCTTTGGGCACACTGAGCGGGGTGTTTTTACCTCTGAACAGGGAGATCAGACCCGCCGGTCTTGGCATGTTAAGACCTACATCGTCCCAGTCTTCAAACTCCTGAAAAATACATTTAAATGGTCTTTTTGTCATTGGTTACCTATTAACTGGTACAACCTCGCCAGCTATTTCTTTCACTTCCTAACATAAATAAAAAAAAAACTGCCACACAAAAATGGGATAAGCGAAGATCTATCGGTGAAAGTGTAAAAGGATAGAATGATCTATTACAAGATGCTCTAAGCCGCATGACTGACTGCTAAGTAGCATTACTGTAACTTTAAATTTGGCAGAAAGAATTTTAAACTTAATCACATGTTCAACGACATCCTGATAAAAATAGTAGTATTTTTTAATATATGATAGACAGACGTTGCACACTTTCCATTACCCTTAGGTATGGAACTCCCAAAAATAGTATTTCTAATTTACCTGATCAGGATTCTCATCAGAGAATGTGATGGAGGTCAACTTGTAGTCCTGAAGCAATAGATACTCATTTACAAGGAAGTTCAATGCCCGTTTCTCATGGGGTTTAAGAGACAGCTCATTGGAAAGGTTCTTCGAAATTTTATCTAGAGTTGAATCTCCATCTGTGGATTAACACATAGGCTACTTTTTATATATAAGAATATTAATAATTCAGTTTTCCACAACATTAACATTGATTTGTCATAAATACAAGGAAAGTCTTGTATAATACAGTTGGTATTTAAAGATTTAAGTTAAGCAATAAGGCATAAATATGCCTGATTGGTAGATGGATGAGTGACTGCTTAGTAACATTGGAACTGGGCGGTTCTGTGAATTAGAGGGCTTGTTAAGATATTGGCCCCTTTACTAGTCAAAAAGCCATGTCCAAGGCTTTTCGGACACCAGTGATGGCCACTTACAACTAATCTTACATACCGGCAAACTGAGTAAGATTTGCTCTCAAAGAGTTTATAGTTTCTCTAGCTTTGCGTAACTCAAATTCTAAGACGGCCAAATCCCCTCCACTGCCTCCTCTGTCTCCGCCTCCATCCTCGGAGTAACGGGCAGTGTCCAGAGAGTCCAAAGTGGCTTGGCTCGGTGAACGGTCTGTAAACCATTTAATAATTATTAGAAACCACCGATGATCGAAACAATCTAAAAAATATGTTCAATATTAGTCCTTAGTCACTTTTACTAACTGACATAGATAATTATCTGTTTAATGTAATATGCGTATGTCACATTATTTAGAATAGTCCAAACAATAAAATTAAGTTTTTGAGTTTTGACTTTGTCAGGTCTTTGTGGAGTATGAATTTGGATTATTTTGATGAGTCAATTAGATTTATGTTTATTCTTATTATACATGTGGTTACCATAAAATTTAAGTATGTTAGCAAATAAACAATTAATGATACCTCAAAATAAAATAAGTTAACCACCTAGAAATACACCTTTATTATAATTAAAGATTCCTAAGGCCCATTTACTAATATTATGTTAAGTATTTATTTATAACAGCAGGAGCAACTTTGTTTTATACCATGTAAGGATAAGGAAATAGGTAAGAGAAAACATTATCTTAAACATATTTGTACACATTGTATAACAGCAATGATTGACATAAGTACCTATAGAAGATCAATGAAAATCAGCGCTGTACAGATTCTTTGAATTTGTCAGCATTTTTCCTAGATATAAAACTTCCTGAACTTGTTATTAAATGTATATAATTAATGAAACATCTTTAACATAACCAAGTACATACTGTTATGTGAGTGTTACTGAGTACTAAAACTATGTTATAATATATAGTTTTTGATTAGTTTAGTTTTTGTATGAAGATCGGGCAATAAATAAATTTTCTATTCTATTCTTTAAGTATGTGCATACATTATAGATATCCATTTATTGTGAAACACTTAATCATTACAAGTACAAGTCAACAACTTATGAAATATTTATTTTATACTTAGTGTCATGTGGACAATAGTTTAAACAGGAGCGAGACTCACGCATAGAAATAAAATCCGAAGCTCTAGATACATGTTGCTCAAAGTTTCCAGGATTTGAAAAAAACTCCCGCAGTTGTGGCAACTCCTTTCCGCTTTCAACTAGCTCGGTATGCAGCTCTAAAGCAGTGAGAAAGTAATGATCTTTGAGCAGCTTCGTGGCTATATCCTCGTAAGCCAAATGTGGAGGCGAAGTGAAGGAACCGTCTTCCATTTCCTTGTAAGGGTTCATGGTTATACACGTCAAAATTTAGATTCATTGAAACTATAGAGGATTATTTAAGTATGACGTAATCCAGCCCCCTGAAGGAGCTAACAATCTATAAATTAAAACACATTTAGTTTATTAGTTAGATAAATACAAACTCTTCGTCAATAAAAAGCAAACCAGTGTTGCTGATATGCTCGGAGGTGAATCCTACAAACGAGACATTGAAAACGTACAAAATGCTTTATAATTTATTAAACATACCTTGATGTATTCCGCGTGACGTGCGGGGATTTCCATTATTACTAGCTCTAAAAATGAATTTGTAAGTCTGTAATGGAACATAGGTGTAATTCATGTTAGTCCCTTTTCTGAAATCTAGTGTCCGTTCCAATGTGCCTGTACCAGTGATGAGTGGCAAACAAATTATTACTATCATAACCGCTATTGATATTCAACGGCTCCGTGGCTTAGTTGGTAGTAGTCCTGCCTTCAAAACGAGGATCCGATTCCCGGCCGGGGCGTATTTCGTGTGGTGAGCATGAACTTTGTTCTCGGATCTTGGGTGTTTGTCTTGTGTTTCTGTATTTGTCCATGCCATTTGCGACACAGGGAATCTTAGTTCAGAGGTATGAGTATGTTATCGTTGTTTTTTTTATTATATAATAGTTGAATTTTTAATCAATTATGGATAGTAAGAATTGCCATTACGATTTATTTATGTTACACCGTAACAATAACAAACCACAATAACAGTTATGTATCTCATTGAATTAAATGTTTTGGACATGACAAACAAAGTACGAGGTGCGCAGTTTTCTTACTTATCTGGCAATACTGAACCAAATCTTAACAACGATGACGTTAACCGTCTTTTAATTTCCACGATTTGCCAGTATCGAGTCGCAAGAATTATTTAGTCGGGTCCATATCAGTTGGGGAAACTATGATTAATAGATGGATTGTCTTGACAAGATTACAACTTTTATAAAGTCAGAACGCGCGACTAACATCTGCCATTTTTATAAATACTAACACATGTGGCTAACATCTATTTAACCGACTCATTCATTCAGGAGGCTCATTCAGTTGTATTATTATTTTATCTTACATATATCGATATTCAAGAATAAATATCAAATATCGATATATCGCTATTAAAAATATCGATGATATATATCGATAATTGTAAGGAATAATATCCATATTTTTTTCCCAAGCCTACCCGTGGCCGCGGATTGTAGATTATCTGTTGGAAAGTCTAACGTAGTGTTTGTTTACATTCTCTTTGGTGAAATGCGAATAGAAATGAAGTGATTATTTATTTCTTGAATTTCTCCTAATGTCAAGTGGAGAGCTGTGAGCTGTGAATAGGCCAATAGGCTGTGAGCGACAATGAGCGAAGCTTACTTTAACTTGAAGCGAAAGCTTGAAGAGCTTGGCTACAATAATCAGTTACCAGTCGATGCTGTACCACTGGTAGAATGTATACTTGCGGACTTGTTACAAACGACTCGAAGTCTGCAGCATTATATGGATCTGTCAAAGGAAGCATTGATGCAGCGAGATTCCCTGATGCTGGAGGCCGAACCATACAAATGCGACAACGCTAAACTCATACAAGAAAACAATAAGATCCACCGAGAGAACATAAAATTAAAAGAAGAAAATCTTAGAGTAACGAAAGAATACAGAAGGAAGATTAAAATTATCTCTGAAGAGTTGACAAAGAAAGATGCAACTATCAGCAAATTACAACATGATTTGCGTGACTTAGGTTTGAGAGGGCTGTGTGCGGAGACTCTTAGTACTCGCAACAAGAGTAAACGGACAGGCAGTGATGTCTTACCTAAGCCATGCAGCTGTCCGGATAGAAAAATTTCAGCTGATAATGAAATTGCAGATCTGAACAAACAGATTTTACTATTGGAGGACCAAAATCAACAATACAAAGATGAGACATTGCTTCTAAAGAATCAAGTTGAACATAGAGACAGTGAGATAATCAGACTTAATATGCTGCTTGAGGGTGGCAGACCTTTAACAGCTATCAACAGAGATTGCTGCAATCCTTCAGATGGTAAAATGCAAAATTTAGTAAAGGAATTACACATTTTAGAACAATCCAATGATACACTAAAAAATGAAGTTCAGATTGGTTTAGAAAAGCAACATGAAGCAATGCTTAGGGCTCTGAGCCTTGCTGAGAAAAATAAATTGTTGCAAGAAGAAATACAAAAAGTTGATAAATTAGCATTGAAAGTTGAGGAAGACTGTAATAACAAACTGGCTGTTATGATGAATGATCTTAATTTTTTGCAGACCAGAATAGAGGGATTGACAATGAAAAATTCGGAATTAGAAAGGCAACTGTTAGGTTACAATTCAAATAGAGAATCTGCATCAGTTTTAAATAAAGTTCAAGAATCATTGAACCTTTCTAGAAAAGAAAATGAAGCACTTCAAAGAGAAATCAAAGATTTAGTAGATCTAAACAAAAGCTTACAGGACAGAATTTTATTGATGTCTAACACATGCAGAGGTTATGAGATAAGTAATGAATATGCTCAAATTAGAGATAGACATAAATGTCCAACAAGAGATGAGTTGCAGGTACTTCTTGAACAGGAAAGGCTGAAATATGAAAAACACATTATGAATTTACAAGAGAAGATTGCAGAAACAATGACAATGTTTAATAAGTTAACTACTGAAAACCAACATGTGAGTCCATGTAAAGATGGAGATAACATCCAATTTAGGAAAGAAAATGAGAATATTTTGATCAGAGATTTACATGCTAAACTTTGTGAAAGTGAACAAAAAATTTTAATGCTTAAGAAAGAAAATAGTGAATTACATAGTAAAATGATGAATCACCAGGAAAACAACAAACAAAACTATAAAGATGTTATTAGTCAGTTAAATATTGAAAATTCAGAGCTATCTAAAGAAAACATCTCACTCAGTCAACAGTTAAGTCATTATAGAAACATAAATTCTGCCAAATCTAATAACAGAGATGAATACACAAGAAGAGAAAAAGAAAAACTCAAAGACACTATCAGTGAACTGAGTCAAGAAATTATTGTCCTGAAAAAGGACAAAAATGAATATAACATGCGTTATAAGGAATCCATGGAAATAATTGACAAATTAAAGCGAGATTTGATGCGAAAACAGAAAGATATTGAGCAGTTGGAGGAAGAAAATAACTCTTACAAGATGACAAATAGGAATGGTAAAGCTTCAGCTGATCACTTAAAAGATGAATGTAACTTCCTTAGAGAACAAATAAAAAAAATGCAGTCTGATGTAATCAGAGAAAAGAATATAGCAAGTCAGATTAAAAACATACAATTAGAGACAGAAAGAAGCAGCTCAGATGTACAAAATGAACTTGTTTCTGTTCAAAAAATGCTGAGTATATCAAGGGATACAATAGATTCACTAGAAAAGAAATGCAGAGAACTGCAATCTGAAATAGTGGCCCTTAGAAATGACAAGTCTAATTTGATAGACAACATAAGACAAATAGACCAAGAGAGAGATAAATTAGTGATAGAATTAGATAACAAAACAGAAACCATTAGTGTCTTAGAACAAAAAGTTAACTCTCAAAGTTATGAAATAAGTAGGCTTGATAATGAAGTTTCTGATCTCAAACGGAAACTGAACATTAGCAAAGTATCTGAACACAAATTATTGGACACTGAACAACAAATGGCATTCTTGAATGGGGAGATACTCAGGCTGAATCAACAACTTGATACTGCAACTATGGAAAACAAACACCTGCAGAATAGTCTGGCTGATGTCAATGGCAATATGAAACTAATTAAGATTGAGTATGATAAATCTAGGAAAGAAGTGGAAGGATTGAAACAACAATTACAGCACTATGTTGCAGAAATCAGGAGAATAGAAGAGATGCTATCCCAAAAAGAAGCTGATAGGTCAGAAATGTTAGAACAGTTTGCTAGCTTATCAGTTGAAGCCAACATACTGGAAAATACCAATCATTCATTAGAAAGTGAGTCTGCTTCCAAATCTCTTCAACTGCAGACTTATGTTAGCAAGATCGAAAATCTAGAGTCAAAGCTTATGGACAAGGAAAATATAATTGAGAGCCAGTCTTCACGAATATCTGCTATGACATGCAAGATAAACAGTTTGGAAAATGAAATTAAGTTGGTCACAGAAGAAAAATCAATACTAGAACAGAATGTGGCTTACTTAAAGCAGATGTGTAACAATTTGCAATCAGAAAGTACTAATACAGTAAAAGGTCTTGGAAATGTTGATTCTGAATTACAATTGTATGAGAATAGGATAAAAAGTTTGTCTGGTGCTAAAGCAAGTTTGGAAGTGGAGAAAGAGAATTTGAGAGATGGCTTACTGACCACTGAAAAGTTACTAGCCAATGCTAGGAAGGAAATTGTTGATCTAAAGCTAGCTTTACAAGATGCCACTTCAGAAACACAATCCTTGCGAGATAGATTAACCACTAGAAGAGAAACAGAAATCCATGAGGTACCTAAATTATCCTTTTCCATTACATTCCATTACATAGACCATGTATGCTTAGTTGCACCTTTATATTACCTAAAAATGTTATTATTATTCTTGTTAATGTTGTAATTTATTCTTACAGTCTACACTGACAAGAGAAGAATATGATCTGCCCTTGATGCTTGAAGAAATACATGAAGTAAGCCATGAAGAAGATGAAGATAGTTCTCGCTATAGGTCTATTCATAAAAGACTGTCCAAGTATTCACATAGTGGTACTCTGTAGTGGTGTACCTATATTGTGAAACCAATAAGTGTTCAATACATTTATAGTACGTAAATTGGATGTTAAAAATATGGTATGTATAGACTATATTATGTCCCTGTGATTAATTATGTTGTAGTTATAAATGAGACATGAAATTTTGTACAATGTTATTTTATGGCAAAATGCTAATAAAGTTTAAATTATTAAACTTTAATTAATATATTTAATATTGAAATAAAAAGTCATGTTTACAAAATCCAAATATTTATTATCTTTGGATAGATATTTCGGTATGGAAAAATGTATTACCTTGACCCTACAATACATGAATATGTACATCTAACATACACAATCACACTAGCTTTGCTTTAACACAGTTTGCACCTAAATGGTTTTTGTACATTATATTTAGCAAAATATACAAAATATATATTTCTTAATCTAAGATGTTGGGGGTTTGAGTTCAAATTGGGAATCATATATAGATTCACGCTTAAATGTTTAGGCAGTGATAAAGAGTCACTTTATCATATCAGTAACATTAAAGTGGGAATGAGGATGTCAAAAGTGGTGAGCGCCACTTACACTAATAACACTTTCAATTATTCTATAATAATCTGACAACCAGGACAAAACTTCAAAATATGGAAATCAAAATGTACAGTTAAGTCCTCTTATTATCCTGAAACCTACAAGTGTCATGTATCTATGCCCCACATTAAATAAATTTATTGCATACATATCACATTTATAAGGAAAAAAACATGTCGCCCACAACCAACTAATAAAAAATCTCAACTCAAAACAATAATTTAAATAACTTTATTGCATACATATTACATTTATAAGGAAACCATGTCACCCACAACCCAGTAATGAAAATTTTTGATAACTTGTGACAATAAATAATTGTAGCAACCAAGACATGATAATAGGAAAGCTTATTTGAATCCAACTAGTTTTTGGCCGTGGTTTCACTCACAAAGGTACCATAAGTCCTTTTCTGTACCCCTGTCAAATGTCATGATGATTGGCTGAGTAGTTAACACGTGAGAGTATAAAACTCACATTTGCAGCAATATTACAGTTAGGATACCTCAACCAATTGCAAACATTATAATTAGGTATAATGTTTGCCATCAACCAATTTTTTACATACATAAACTCTAGCCTTTCGCCCTCAAGGGGCAGCAACAGCAGGCCGTTTTAATGTACAACAGTATAGTACCATTGGAACAATTTTAACAAGTGACAAGTCATCACTGTCACTGCTTTCCTGCAAATAACATGACTAAAACTTTTACACTGACTTCAAAAAAGGAGGAGATCCTCAAATTGGCCTTTTCTTTGTTTTTTTCTAATAACATTTCTTCGCAAATGGTGGATTGATTTGGATGATTCTTTTTTATTTGTTAGTGTGTACCTCCAAGGTGGTCCCATAGAACTTTCATGAAGAAATTCCACCCCCAAAAGAGCGTAAAATAGGTGATGACAGTATTGAAGTTGGTTTATTTGATTTTTCAATCAGTCAATTATTCTAGTACCTAAATTATTCATTTGTGATGTGAATAGATAGCATTATAGGGTACATGGTGTGGGTGAAGCCCAGAAACAAAGCAAGTGTAACCACCATTACATGATATGGTGTGGTCATCATAATTCATTCTATAAGTACAAAATCCTCTTGGACTAGCTTCTAATTATGTATTCATATAAAAATGCTATGGTTACATTTATTTGAAAGTGGATAAATATATTTTATATACAAACTTATGGTCTAAGAAAGGGAAAGGCTAATTTATTGTGCATTGTTGCAACACTAAACAGATTAAATAGGTACAAAGCCTTGTTAAATTTTTCGGTGGGTCTAAAGTCTATGCTAACACAATTTATTAGTAGATGGTGATGTTTAGAACAAGGTGATGTCGTCATTCATAAATTTACAATAGATAAGAATTTCTGATTGTATGAAACTTATGATATATGGAATGATTTATTTGCTATCAAACTTGTTATTGTGGACATTACTTGACATAACTTTCATACAAATGCAAATATAATGCAAATATACAAAAGTTGCTTAATTTTTTTTTGGTAGACCATCAATTAATCATTTTGAATTAGTAATAATAAAAATAAATCACAATATGCATAATTAAATTTACATAATAAACAATTTTAGTTGTCATAACTTTACTTTTAACATCTATGAATATAGGCATTAATAATTAATATTTACACCAGCTGTATCATTATGTACCTACTAATGAGTATTAACTTAATGAAATACAGGCTAATTAGAAGTCAATACACATATGCTTTTAAAGTGTTAGATATAATGCTTAACTTGTCAGCACCTTCCCTAGTAATAATAATTACAATAACATTTATCATAATTGACTCAATTTATATGACCTATTTAAAATTATTCATGATTATATTGCAACAAATTATATTATATAAAATGATGTTATCTAATTACAAAGTAGCTAATATCCTAGTGAAACCCATCCCAGCTCCTAGTAGTGTTTGTCCAATACCCCATATCATGGCATGGACAGGAGGCATCGCCTGGTCGGCGGCTCGGTATATAAAAGCCACTGCAGCACTGCTAGCGACACCAGAAGTCACAGGTCCCACTACACCCATAACAATCAACAGAACAGGGAAGAACTTTCCATATTTGTGTTTCCTCAAAGTCCCGAATGAAACCAATGCTGCACAAGTGTGCACGAACACAGACGAGCACAACGACCACAAAAACACTGGGTACCACATCTCGCCGAATGTATCCAAAGGATCACCAGGGGTCAGTCTCAATATATCTACGAATGAATCGAATTCTGAGACCCGGAACTCCGACAACATGTCATACATGTTGTCGCACGGTTCCCGAAGCTCACAGGCATGGGGAAGGTTTTAATTGTGGGAAATCTTTCACGATACAAAGTGTTGAATGCTGAACAGCTGATTATAGGTTTTGTAGACGTTCCACCTGTATTGCGGTCACTAAACGCACTTTAAAACTAATAAACTAGAGAATAACGTAGCTGATATCATTATTATTGGAATAAAAATATTTTTTTTGGCTAATAAATAATTCCTCTTTCAGGTGACTAGCTTTATTCATTTCTAATCGACATTTTGTTTTGTTTGACATGACATACACAGTTATGACAATTTTCAAAAGTTTGAAGTTGACTTTGATTCACATTCTAATCACGCAAAAGGCCAAAAATAAGAAGAAGAAGAAGAAGATTCATATACAGTCGTCTGTTGTTAACCTACATTGAAAGTAAATAAATTAACTTTAAACATTCTACATAATTATCGTAAATGAGGCCGCGGGTACTACTAGTAAAATATATAACTACGAAAAAAATGTACTTTACCTGACCTGATTTTTGAAAATACACGCGAGTTTTACAAAAAAAATGTATTAAATAAATTACGAACTCAATGAAATATAAATCAGCCAAATCCAGCCGATTTTTAGTAATGAACAACATTTCATTTTCATATATAGTTAAAATTAAAAACCAAGTTAGGTAATATCGCAAATTCGATTTAGACCCGATATCATTATACTCTTTTAATTAATTAAATGTTCTATTATTTTTTTAAAACACTGCTAAGGCTAGTAATTGTTTCACGATGTGCTAACGGGTATTTAATTTGTGACTTTAAAACTAATCACTGTCTTTCTCTCGTTTCCTAGTTGAACTAATTTCTTCCCTCGAGAACCCAGTTTTCATAGCCCAGTTTCATAGTTTTATCTGCACTTTTGTTGGTGTTTAATTGTTTCTACTAGAGAATACTATTGTGACATTAAGTTTCAAAATGTAGACCTCGTCATGAGTTTCACTCAAAAAATTACGTTCAGTCGGAGGTGTGCGGGTTTGGGTCCGCGGGGCCCTCTTTTGCGTGAGGCCCGTAGCAATTGCTACCCTTGCTACATGCTTTGTTTGTATTTGTGTGCGTGACGGCGGGTAATTATTAGTTAGACATGGTTTTACGGCTATACTACATTGTTCGTAATGCTTCGTCTTTAATTTTTTTGGTAAAAGTTGAAAATATATACGGATCTTATCTAAAAAGAAAATCAATTTTCATGATTTTTGTCTGCCTGTCTGTTTGTTCCGGGTAATCTTCGAAACAGCTGGACCGATTTTGACAGAACTTTCACTGGCAGATTGCCGAGTAACATAAGCTACCTTTAATGTAAAAAAGAACTTAATGTAGGAAGAAAATCAAGATATTTTAGAAAATCTGGATAATTTGGACCATATCGTACGACTTAGAATTTATAATAGAGTTTTCATTTATCAGAAGTTGTACCATCGTGAGTTTATACCTGATAAGAGGGTTTCCTTGTTAGTGTTTTGTCTTTTTTTGTGTTGCTTTCTATAATATCCCTACACGTTTTGATTTTTATTAATTAGCCTGTGGCCGTCAGGTTATAATCTCCAGGGCGTAGAAATAGAAATTGAGAACCTACCTTTTTTGTAATCTGTGTATTCTTTGTCTTTGTAAATCTCTAATGTCCAGAAGTTAGTTACAAGGTGACGAGTATCTGGTTTGTTGAGTGTTTGTGAAATATTTTTAGAACTTTGTCTCAGTATTAGATGTAAAATCTAAAAAAAGTTTATTGTTAAGAAAGGAGATTTATAATTTGGTCTAAGTAAGTAATTTTTACTCTATTCCATCGTAATTATACTTTGTATTTTTACTGATGTGAAGTTAGCCTGATTATCTGTTTACTGATTTTTTGACATTGTTGACATTTTGCAATCGTTCTAACCTAGAACACATGTTATTCAGGGTTCACATGTTATTGCTCGGAAATCTATTATTTTGTTTGTGTAAGGCAATCCATTGGAATTAAAAATATGGGGAAGGTGCGATCTGCTTCGGGGGCTCCTCGCAAGGAGGGGTTCAACAAATCTGGCCATTCCATGAATCCGGACCGACCAACCGAAGGTTTGAAAGGTGTAGGGAACCCAAGAACGAAAGCAACTATCAAGCGGCTGCAGATGTACAGAAATTTCAAAGCAAAAAGGGATAAAACAGGAAAAATTTTGACTCCTGCTCCATTTCAAGGTTGGTTACCTTCAGGCAGTCGTGCTAGAGTGGAGCCCAATCAAAAGTGGTTTGGAAACTCTAGAGTCATTTCGCAGAACGCCTTGCAAAAGTTCCAGGATGAATTTGGAGCTGCTGTGAGAAACCCATACCAAGTTATCATGAAGCCTACTAACTTGCCGATCACTCTATTGAATGAGAAGGCAAAGAATGCTAGAGTACATTTGTTGGATACTGAGGGTTTTGATAAAACATTTGGTCCTAAAAAGCAACGGAAGCGTGTCAACCTGAAGTTCAGTGACATCCAATCACTTTCAAAGGCAGTTGAAGACAGTGTTGAAAAATATGATGAAACAAAAGACATTGACAGAATCAAAGAAGATACAGGTGTCAGGGAAGGTCAAAGAGAGTGGATATTTGGTGCAGGAATGAGTAGGAGGATTTGGAATGAATTATACAAAGTTATTGATTCATCTGATGTGCTACTGCAGGTCCTAGATGCCAGGGATCCTATGGGTACTAGGAGTCCATTTGTAGAAAAATTCCTTAGAGAGGAAAAGCCACATAAACATTTGATTTTCATTCTCAACAAAGTGGATCTAGTACCAAACTGGGTAACTCAAAGATGGGTAGCCATTCTTAGTGCTGAATACCCAACTATAGCTTTCCATGCATCAATCACCCATCCCTTTGGAAAAGGCTCTTTGATAAACTTGTTGCGTCAGTTTGGCAAGCTACACATTGATAAAAAGCAAATCAGTGTTGGGCTGATTGGATACCCTAATGTAGGAAAGTCTTCTGTGATCAACACCTTAAAATCCAAGAAAGTTTGTAAAGTTGCACCTATTGCTGGTGAAACCAAAGTCTGGCAGTACATTACATTGATGAAAAGAATATTTTTGATTGACTGTCCTGGAGTTGTGTACCCATCTGCTGAAACGGACACTGAGAAAGTTTTGAAAGGAGTAGTTAGAGTTGAATTGGTACAGAATCCTGAAGATTATATAGAAGAAGTAATTAAAAGAGTTAGAAAAGAATACATGGTTAAGACATACAAAGTGGATGGATGGGAGACGGCAACAGAATTCCTTGAGAAAATGGCTGCCAGAACTGGAAAGTTATTAAAGAAAGGTGAGCCTGACATAGACCAAGTAGCAAAGATGGTGCTGAATGACTGGCAAAGAGGTAAGCTACCTTTCTATGTTGCACCTGAAGGTTTCGAAACACCACTGTCAAAGCAACAAATGGCAGAATTGCCACAAGATACAAAGACAGCTGAAAAGGAGAAAGAAAATCCAGTCGAGGAAGCAACACAAAAACCTGATGAAATTGAAACTGAAAAGCCAATAGTCAATATAAACCAGCTGATGATAGCACAAGATTTTGCCAAAATTAGAGTGGGCCTGCAGTTTGATAATCAGGAAGATGTAAAACCCCTCGAATGCACTAATATCCCAGAAGAGTTCAAAGGAATTGATGATGACAAAGATGACAAATCAGTATCAAATGAAGTTCAAAACAATGATGAAGATGGAGATTCATCAGATATCAGTGACTTCTACAGCAATGATGAAAATGAATGCAGTGATCTTGAAGATCATTTGACAAATGACCCAGAAACAATCAAAGAATTGAAACGCAAAAGACTTGAGGCTGCTAGTGGTGCATTTACTGTGGAGGAAGTTCCACACAAAGGAAAGAAGGCTAAAACGAATGCTGGAGCTGCTGAGAAGAAGAAACTAACTGCTAGAAAGAGGAGAGCTATTGAGAGAGCCGAGCGTCGGTCTAAGACAGGAAGCAACTTCTATGAAGTTTCTAACGTTAAAAATAGAAATAGGGGCAAGAAAATTAAATAAATTCTGTCTAGTTTAAATTTATTTAAATAAACTATTATTAAGTAATACAAACATACTTTTTACTTAATATCTCTGATATTCCATATGTCACATTATAAAACAAAGTACTCCCCAAACTGCGTCTGCCTGTCTGAACGCGATAAACTTAAAAACTACCGAACCGGTTTTCATGCGGTTTTGACCAATGGAGGGAGTAAATTATGAGGAAGGTTTAAGTATATAATTTATTAAGGTTTTGTGTTTGGCTGAAATATGACAATGATTGTTAAATATGTCAATATGTTAAATATGTAAAACAGTTTTTTCTTCGGATAAAAAGCTTCTATCTATTTATAGATGTCGTCGGGCAGCGAAAGCGACGATGATTACGTCCCAGAAGATAATCCTCAAAAGCTTTCTGAGGAAGAATCTGCAGATGATGAGACAGATCAGCAGTATGACAATGAAGTAGAACAGAAGAAAAAGAAACGAAAATTCAACCAGGACAGCAAAAGCAAGAAGAAAATAAAGATCTGCAATCAACCCGAAGAAGAAGTCGAAAAGCCAGAAGAAGCAGAAGACCAGAAGAAAAAAGAAGATGACTTGTGGGCTATGTTCTTAGACGGGACAGACACCAAACCTAAGCCTAAGGAACCTAGTAAAAGTATTGAGCCACCGAAACCAGAAAACAATATGAAGAAATTAAATGATGCGAAAAAGGATGAAACGAGTGAAAGGGAAAAGCGAATTTTCGAATTTGCGGGCGAAACAATCGTTGTTGAAAACAATGTCATCAAAGAAAGAATTAAGAATGATGACATTCCTGGCTCAGGTAATTTACAGTTTCTTGTATTCTCCCTTCCCAACTTTTAGTTTTTCAAATCAGGGCCACTCCCTAAATAGCTCACCTGATAGCTTTCAAGGTCTGTGTTAATTTTCTAAACTGATGATGAAAAAAAACGTACAAACTGGTCCTGACAACAAATTCCTGAAACGTGATGGAATGAGCATATGGCACACTAGAACCTCTGACCACAATAACGGAAAACAATTAAACATATTGTAGTAACAGCTTAACAGCTGAGCTTTTCATGTGAGGGCAAGATCTGACATTCCACCTGACTTTAAATGGTTTCTGCCGATAACAGCGATGCGTCTCCGGTCCCCTATCGAAGTTTGGGAAGATCCACGTCGTATCACGTTGCGCTCGTCCCTTTGAGGTGGGGATGTGACGTCTCACGCCCTGTAATTACACCAGCACCCTTCCACCGGAACACAGCAATGCTAGTGCACAGCTGCTTGGCGGCGGGTTACCAAGTGTTGTGTCAGAACTTCTCCAGACAATCTTGGCAAGTTCTACTGTTTGGGCAGCAAGATGGGCCCCCAAGCATGTTCTAGCAATTTGTTATTGTGTGTTAATCTTAGATGTACGCACTGCAGGACCTTGGCACTTTGCCATGAGAGCTTCTTAAATAATAATAATATATTTATATTTTCTTTTAGCTCCAAAAGCAATTGCTCGCCCGTCGGCTGGCGGAATCTCCGGCCTATTGGGGCAGATAAACAAGAAGAATAAACTCTCCACATTGGAGAAATCCAAATTGGATTGGATGACGTACAAGAAAGTCGAGGGCCTCGAGGAAGAGATCCAGAGTCACAATAAGGGGAAGCAGGGGTATGTCTATTAATGGTCAAGCCATCATAATGTTTACCAATGGATAAAGCAAAGTCGCTGTTTTCGTCTGTCTGTTTCTACGCTAACTTCTAAACCACGCAACAGATTTTGATGAAAGTATTTATTCCGTAAGTTTTACAAGTATGATACATGCATATTATAGTATAGAAAAGCCGAGAATTATAACTAAGCCTTGGAGCCATATCATTAGGCATATCCTAGCGTACTTCCTACCTACAAATCCTTTATTATTCTAATCGGAGAGTATACCGTCATTGTTTACCTTCCATTTCAGATACCTGGAACGACGCGATTTCTTGGAACGTGCCGATTACCGCCAGTATGAGATCGAGCGGGACCTCAGGATGAGCAAACGCAGCAAACGATAGGATACATCTAGATACCGCCATGAACATTCTAAAAGCAAATAAGTATTCCAACGTTAAATAGACTGACCCTTTTGTTTAATTGTAACATGCTGTTTAGACCTAGCCAAGTATACCTGACCTTCAATAAAATATATGAACCACAAGACTTGACGTTTATGACCCATAGACAAATTATATATTCGAGTACTACGAATTTAGTATTGTACTTAGTATTAGTAACTATTCACCATTTGGATGAGTGCTTTCCCACACCTGACTGACGTATGAGAAGATCCACGTCACGCCTGTCACGCCAGATGATGTTATGTTACGTCTCATATGCATGTGATTTCACCGGCAATACAGCACTGCTTGGCGGCGGAATAGCAGGTGTGTCTATATAACATTTCTTCTTAATAAATAAAATTTGTTAAGAAATTATAACAAATTTTATTTGTAATGCGCCTAGTTCCTGCATATCTATGATATGAGATCGAACTTTTGATCTTAGACCTGACTCAGCTACCTGGATACCTACCGCATCGAAACGTACCTAGCTAACCTAGACCACATTTTTACATGAAAATTCTTGGAAATAGTATTGTGATGAGTCAATAAAATATTGATGTTGGTTAGTCGATAGATTCTGCCGTGATTCCGTTAGAATTTTATAAAAGTAGGGAATCTATTCTAGTATGCCTCCGGTAGACTACAAGAAAAGGCATTTATTAATTGTTTAACCCTAGATCTGTTTAACCTTTTTGACTTTGTCGAAAAAGTATTTAAGTGAAGTGGACATTTCCATAAAAAAATATATGCCTTTTATAACTTCTAATAAAACACCCTTCTTAAAAAAGGATGGTGCTTCTCAATCTTGACGTACGAAGGTCTTTTAGTGCATGTATGTACAATACATATCAAATGCATTATTGCGTACATCATTTTTTCAGGCGAAACCTCATTGGTTCGTCTAGATTTGAACTAGCGACCTTCGGATCAAAAATCGGCGCCTGTAAGGCTGTCTAAAAGAAAAACTGAAAAAAAAAATACGCACATGTGATGTTTGCGTTGCGATGCGTCCGATCCAACTAAGAGAACGCTGCATTATACGAATCTCAGTATGGAAATTTGCCCTGTAATGACATTCATATCACAAGGCGTTAAACGTGAAATGCGTCTTCCCACAGCAATACAACCTATATGTACCATATTCGTTGAATGCGGGTCAACAATGGCCAACTGCCTGGCAAGGACTATTCTCTCAATCACGCCAATGAGTGTGACTTTCAAAGCAATCAATTTCAATCTGTCGGTCAGTTTGCACACGTTTGTGCTAATCAGGCTAAATAGTTTGTTTGCGCTTTGCGGTGACATAGTACATGCATCAGTTATGAATTGACTTCAGCGGAGAACGTTGCTGTTATGAAAAGTAACATAATATCCCAGTTGCTATATCGAGTTGCATTTGTGCGTTTACTAACATATTTTTCTGGTAACACTTAATTTGTCTTTGTTATTTATGAGTGATGATAGTGATTCATTGGATGTGAAATTAAGAGTATAGTGACAGGTTATGGTGATTGAAAAACTATGACGACTTACGGCCGATGGACCCTGTACGATGGTGGATTGGAAGGTGTTCAGGTAAAGGTTTAAAATTATTATTTTAAAATCGTTCTATTCAGCTATATTTAAATATTATATTGATACATTTGTTCAATATATATTATTCTATGAATTTTATTAAATAATATTATATTATTGTGTACATTTTATGTTGTGTGCCATGTTTGCCTATAATATTGTATGTCCAAAACTGCCAAATAGGCTCATCAATCACCAATTTTTGACGTAGGTACCGTTATGTACAATAAAGAATATTTGTATTATTATTTCTTAAAAAAATCTCGTGTGATCATGTAAGATTATGCCCAGGTACTTTTAATTGATACAATTTCGTTTCTACGTTATAAAACAAGTTTTACCAGCTAATAACCAATGTAATTGCCAACCTCTCGAAATAATTCGCTATCCGTACCAGTTTCTAATATTTTCACTGCTGGGACACAGGCCTAATGTCAACAAGCAAGAATTGATGGGCTTTAATCTATCACGGGAGCCAAAACGGAAATGGCAGATGTCACATGTCTCGAATGTTTGGTTCTAGGTCATGCCGGTGGTATTGCGCATCTACATCTTTAGAGCGAATAACTCATTGTGCATTTTTATCGGGCGACCTTCGGATTGAAAGTTTGTGTCTGTACCACTGGGCCATCACGCTGTCATAATTCGCAATACTTCAATATATTTAAATGCCATGTAATTATTATACCAACTAAACTTCGTTTGTATTTCGAGTCCGTATGTAAATTCAAATAGGCTATTTCTACATTTCAATGTAAGCGTTTATCTAAATTTCATAATATTTGTTACAAACCATTCACTACACAATCTCGTATTACTACACCTTAGTTTTGCCCCATTCAGCTATTTCCTTGAATTTATTGTCACACGATCGACCGCCTACGACTATTCATTCATTAAAAGGACTGCTGTTACCAAAAGGTCAGTTACTGCTGCAGCGAAATGTTTGTCTCACAAAGATTGGTATGGTCTTCTAGATCAAGTAACTAATACCTATTGGTAGGGGTCCATGGTGGGAATAAATGAATGAAATTCAGACTGAATCTCGTTTCCTTGGAATATGGATTGGATCGAATTTGTATTTCTTGCATGATGGCCAAATGAAGAAAAAAATTGCAGTAGAACTTCACAGAAATTTCAGAGAAGTATTCTACACCTGGTAATCTGCCGTCAAGCAGTGGTGCACTCACATTACTGTGTTCTAATGGAAGTTGCCGATGAAATGACAAGCGCATGAGACGTAACATCCCCGTCTTAGGTGACGGGCGTAACGGGATGCGACTTGAGTATTCTCATACTTCGCTTAGGGAGGACCTAAATAGTATGTTGTTATGGGCAGAGGTAAGCACTTAGATTTTCAGCTTGTAACTATTCCTATATAAATAAAAAATATAATGTTAATAACTAAAACTTGACTACGCAAGAACTGTAAAACCAGAGTGTATTAAGCTGTCGGAGGCCGAATACATACATACAGGGACAATAGAGATCTCTACCATCAATTATCTAAAAATATAATTGGTAATAGAGAACCTTCAGTATGAAAATCAGCATCGCAAACAACATCTCACGCACACTCTTTCTCGAAATCCCACAACAATGGTTACAAATAGATCTTACAAAGCAAACTGTTGACAAAATATAATACTTAATTGGAAGTAGATTATTGCGCAAGAGTATACGTAAATTTTCCAACCCACAACAGGTACAAGGATCTATCGATCTAGAATCGGCCGTGACGTAATCTGGAACGCGGTAGAAAGGAAAAGTGGGCGAACAACCGATTCGGAGTAAACAGCTCAACCTCGCGGCCCACGCGCCCGCTCCTTTACACCCTTCCAAAACCACTGACACAGCGATGTATCATAACGATGTCTGCGATATTATGATGGATGGGTTTTAGCTCATATAATCGATTTTTGGTACGTTATTATTTGAAGCATCTAGTATCAGAGTACCCTTTGCTATATACTTCTTTGTAACTGTGCCAGACGCGGATCCCACCCTGTGGATAAGGTGGCCCTGCCCACAACTAAAATCGATAGTCACCTAAGCCTTAATAAAATAAGAAACACACATAGTGAGCAATATAATCTTACCAAATTAAGAGTATTCACATTATAATGAGTGATGCGGCGCGGCTGTAAGAATGAGGCGTCATTTTGTAAACGCGTCCTTTGTAGGAAGGACTCTTTATTTGAGATCTGGATTCGCACTTGATATGTGCCCAATAATTGCAATACGTTTTCAATACATTAATTACTTATACGTAAATTCACGTCTTGTCCCCCAAAGGCTTCGGCCACTTTCCACTCATTGGTATAATATTTAGGGTAAAGACAATATTCCGCAGCGACTGTTTTGCACCGAATATATCTTCAAACACTCCTCCGGTAAAATAAAACATTCCATAATAATTACAACAGACGGAACAAAACTTTAACGAACGAAAGCAAGCCCGTCATGTCAAAACATCAATAAAGTAAATTGATAATAGGTTGGTTCTCATCAGAGTTCTGGTTATGAGTAAAACTACGAAGAGTTTTGTAAAGAATCGTATTGTTGTTAGTAGCAAAACTCAATGGTTGACGGTCTTGGATACAGTCAATCTGTTTTTTTTTATCGTATTTTTGTTCGATCCACTTGACTAAGCACTTCAGGTATTTATTAACAAAATAACTGGATATGTATAATAATTACATACTATTTGTAGTTCAGCATGGTGAGTTGTCCCTGTTGGTTCTAATGTTCCAACTATTTTATAACAAGTAATCATATTTATTATTCAGAGGTAGGTACTATGAAAGTCAATCCGTTGTCTAGCCCAACTCAGAACATACAATCCGGTGCCATTGATACCTATTCAATAGCTTTTGAAAATGGCTATTCCAGTGTCACGAATCCTTTCAAAGAGAAAATTGAAAACGAATGTAACATTGTCTTTTCCAACAAAAGGTACAGTCATAAATGGATATATAAGCGCCTTCCAGCTATTGCGCTCGGACTAAAAACATCGAAATGGATTTTCAAAGTTGCCACCCGTGTTTAAACTTTACTCCTTTCCTCATTATTATTTGAGTTTCCTTTAAATTCCGCTATCCTTTTGAAACAAACATGTTCCGAGTTAATTAAGGGGAAAAACTTACTTTGAAAAGAGGATAGTACGGACTAAGGAAAACAAACTAGTTACAAAGTTGGAGGAGCTTTGGAGACGTAGCGAGCTTTGTTGATAGATAGGATAAAGGTTAAATGGGCATGCAAATAGGGTGACGATCCTCCCTTGATAATCCGGGGTAAAGTCTCTAGGTAGCGCCAAACAGCTGGATAACTTAATACCTACTATGATCTTCCTAAAGCTTCTCCAAGTTTGTAGTTACCCAACTAGTTGGTTTTCCATGCATGCCTCTATTTAAAGGTAACTTTTATCGTAGCGAGCTTTGTTCCTAGATAGGATAAGGGTTTTATGGGCATGCAAATAAGGCTATTATTTAGTAGGTAGCACAAAAGAAACTCAATGCTAGATGGGCTTAATGCTAGAACATTTTCTACCAGCTAACCAGGCGCTTAACTATAGCTGCAATGGTGCTACAAATTCAAAGATTTAAGACATTTCTTATGAATCTGTAGTTGAATTAAAACGTTTAATTCAGTGCATGGGGCACTATGATTCCCTGTGTTGCAGATGGCATGGACAGACACAGAAACAAAAGACAAACACCTAAGACCCGAGAAGAACCTTCATGCTTACCACACAAAATGTGTCTAGAAATGCGAATCTACCCGGGACCCCTCGCTTCGAAGCCAGGGCCTCTACCAAATATACACATCTATAAATAAACACAATAATAATTATAAATTAATATATAAATATACCTACTTACTCATACAGTTAATAGCTGGATATGTATTGAAATTAGTCGTAGTAAAACAAATATGATAATATTGTATTTTTTGTATATCGAGAATATAGTAAGAGTATACTTTAAGATAAGTACTAAGTATAGTTTAAGATAGTTAAGATAAGTGCTTGCGGCTACGATCATGACTTGATCCTGAGGCCATAGGTAGCGCCAAGAACCTAGATAACTTATTCTGCTACGCTCACAAAGATTCTCTAACTTTATAACTAGTTTGTTTTTGTAAGTCCTCTTCCAATGGTAAGTTTATTCACTTCATTAACTTGGATCGAATAAGTTTGTTCCTAGAGATTTCGGAGGAAATACATAAAATGTAGGAGATATTTGAAGATTTGGTTCCAGTATGGATTATCTTGAAAACCCACTAAGCTTAAATTGTGTATCATTATTTGTTATTACCCCTGACTAAAGCAGGTGGCATTAAGTCGACTGATGGCTGGCTAATGTAAAAAAAGAAAAAACCTTACACACTCTAGGATTACCGGCGTGCCGGGGGCAAAATATTATTACTAAAAAAACGTCCAAAGTTTAGCGCTTGTTCAAACCCTCTATGGGATTCAATTTAGTCGTAATGTGTATCTTATCATAGGAAAGAAGAGGTTTTGTTTTAATAATTAATATTATAATAAACCGGAATTTATTACTTTTTTGTAAAAATAATAAATGAAGCCCGTATTCAGTAATTATTATTGACCAGTGTGCATCAGCATGTCTGCGGTTGCACTAATTGTTCCGTTTGGAAACAACGGTGCCATTGTCGTCCCATAATATTTACTCAGGTGCACTATTCGTGGCGAGTATAATGAATGAGCCACGCTCGACGAAGGCGGTAGTAGAGAGAAGTGCGCATGTGTACTCTCGCTCGATATCCGCACTACGCCCGCGCCCGTGGCCCTCCACGTGTTCCCGTCGCTCCAGAGAGGAGTCTGAGCTTTGAGAGTTTTGAGAGGAAGGAGGCTACGACCCGCGCCCGAGGATCCCATGCGGGGTAAAGTGCGCGCGACGGACGACCGACCGCCGAGCACGCCAGTCGCACGCTCGCGCCTCGCGGGGTGGTTGTCATATCGCTGCGTCGATTATACCGCGCACACCACGCAATGATTACATTTTTATACCGTATTTCTAAGTGGATTTTGTTTTACTGACTGAGGATCAGCCGGTGCTGTGTGGATTGAAACGTGACAGAAATTGGAGCGGGTTCGGAGTCCAATAAAGGTTGTGAAAAGTCGCGTTTACGGAAAAGTGTTTTTCTTGTTTGTGGTCGCGGCACCGGCGTAGGGCGGGCGTGTGCCCGTGACGACGGGTCGGTGGATGGTGCGGCGCGATCGGGCGCCGGGGCGCGGCCGGCGGCGCCGCTAGCGAAATGTCGATACCCTTAGGCCGGGAGACGGTGCTACCCACACAGGTGAGTGATGTGCCTTCAAGCTTCTTAGCTTGTGCCTACATGCTCTACGCTACGTCATGTGAACCAAGGGCCCTATTCTCGGCACGAAGTGACATGTTACAATGATCATGTAGGTATGTTTACGAATTTTAAATATAAATTATAGAAATGTACTAATTTTATCGATAATCATACATAATGGCAGATAGTTTCAAAATCAAAATGATTATTTTCCTTGAATTCCTAGTATAATCTAAGGGGTGTTAAGATTCTATTAAAATTAGAAAAATGATAAAATACTAAGGGTTTTAAAAAATTTCGTGTTTTACCGCGCCATGTTCTGTTTTTTTTGGGAAACGTATTATATATGTTCGGTCCAAGAATTGGGCTCCTTTACACTCTTTTCAGCCGTTGTTGTTTTGAATTGTTTTGTTACCTACTTCCCACAGAGGAGTTACCAAGTGACCATTTATGGTGGGCACGTAAATCATTTTAGTTGCGTAAGTTGGTAATTTCTTGTTCTGAAGATCACGCCCTTGATATAAATTATTCGATTTTTATCTTATCATCCTAAATCCTTAAACGTACATATTAAAAACGATAAACGTCATATTTTAGGTAAGTGAAATGACTAGTCTGCAAAAATATACAATAACCTGTTATTTTATTCCCAGGTAGAGTCTACTGCGTAGGTATTTGCAAACATTTGTTATTTCAAATATTACCAAGAAATAAGAAACTCTATAGCAGTTAATCCGTGCAATAGCATGATCGAACACAATACCTACATGCATTCTACGACAAATGCTGAGTACCATTAAACTTTTCCTCGTCGAGGGAAGAAAATAAAAATTCTGAAAGAAAAGCTGATTATGTATAAATATTTATGAAGCGCGTTGTTCTGAGATTCAAATAAGCCGGAATGAGATCGATTGGGCTTCTTTTCATAAAACGAATACAGGTGAATTTTAAGCTACGACGAAGCCTTGTTAGATACGGGCAACAAAATAAAATTCGTTTCGGTTATACGAAGTGAATACTCTCTGTAAATGTAATCACCGCAAGACTCGCTTGGTTTGGTAGCGTTTTTATACGCTTTATGTACACTGTAGCTTCAGAGTGAAATAATCCGCTGCGAGTACTGCCTACGTGTAACCAAAGTTTAACCATTCTGTTATCGGTGTATACTTCAGGGAAGTAATTGTAATCGACTTATCGTTCAGTAGGTGTTCGTATCGTGTTGTAAATGTCTGACAAATACTTAAAAATAGATACGTATTATATTATTGTGGGTACTCGGTTTCAGGACCAATACAAAGTTTTATGATAAGTTGGTATCAGATGTGAAGAGAAGTGACGATAAGATAGAACATATCTCTTTGTTTAGTAAATAATACGATACTCCTTCAACAACCAACTTTCAACACAAATGACTGATTTAAATATAAAAACCGACTTTAATTCTTTTTTCTTCGACATTCATTCTTTATTTCTCGCCCTTGATTATCTTCTGGAAATTTCTTAGACTACCTCAGAGGTATACAAGTTCATCATCCAAAAGTATCATCAAAATCGGTCTGTCTACAATTGGCTAAGAAATCGCGTAACAAATATACAAAAAAACATACTGCTGAATTTTAAACCTCCTCTTTATTTGAAGATGTTTAAAATGTTATAGTTTGCGAAATATGAAATTTATCCATTACTTCATTAAAAACGCATTGTAGCGTAATCAAAGTATTCGGTATGTAATCTGGGGATCTTATTTCTTGTACCGAAAATGATTTTTGGACTTCATGTTTTGCAAAGCATGGAACACGAACATGTATAGGTATTTATTTGTTCAAATGTATGTGAAAAACAAACAATTCACCTCTCAGTCAGCTTGAAGCGAGTGCACTCAGAGTCGATTTTAAATATCACACAATTTCGGGTAATTTGGAGCGTGGTGGTCATTGAACCATTGGGTCGGACCCTGACCATCGATCTGGTCGTTGGTTCAAATCCAGACTTGCACATCGGGTTCTGCTTGATACGCAATTACAATTTCTCAAAACGGTGAAGGAAATTATCGTGAGGACAACCGAATTTTTGTTGCAGAGCAAATATTCTACAACAAATATTCGAAGACATGTGACATCTGTCCGTCATAGGGCTCCCTGTTCACTCTTGCTTGTTAAGAGTAGTCTTAAGAACATTAGAGAACCGAGTATTATATATTGGGTCGATTAAATAGTAATTACTTATAGAAACTACTGTTTAAGATCTAAATAGCTTTTCAAAATAATATTAGTGTAACCTTTTCGGTGATTGAAAGCATGAATATTTATGATTCAGGTAGCGTCTTAGAAATTATTCAAAGGGCGGTGTGTAGGAAGATATGAAAGCATTAGCGACGAGAAATAATTTGCCCTCGTAGTCCTACTGGTAGGACAAAAATAGGACCATGAGAAAATCCTGAGACAGTAGATACGTGCTTTTAAGGTAAAAATCATTGCCACTTCAATAGAAGTCGTTAAAATATCAAAAACAAATATAAAAATGGATTTCTCTTGATATAAATAAGTGTATAAGATAAATAATGAAAATAATGTTTCGATGCGCAATTTTTGGAACGATGCTTGTACAATAGTGAATGTGTAACTAGATTTCTAATAGCACCCATTATTCCAGGATGTAATATCACAGATTAAATAATGTTATTATCACAAACATGAGAATAGTTCGATCAATTTTAGGGTACCAAAACTATGTTTGTATGGATGTGAGCGCATCGACCTAAGCAAAGATATGTTATTGATTTGGGTCTCATTCACATTATATTTGCTTACATTCGAAACTGTTTTGATTGATAAGACTTCAAAGCAAGTCCACGGGATAAGGAACACTTAAATCGTGGTTAGTAATCCTCAGGTTAGTGGATTCGGCTGTGTTTGTGCTCGGCGGAAAGTTCAAGGCTCTATTGATCCATCGAGCAGGGTGCAAGGTTGGAGGCGGTTATATTAGTATAATTTTCACTTTTCCGACGACGCCATTTTGAAGATCTCGGAAGCAACCTCCTTTAATTTCAGCGGGTTCCTTGATTATTCGGTACCTGAAAGCAGGAAGGGATTATTTTAAATAGCCGCGCTAAAGCTCTCTGGTTCCGGCAAATGAGCTCTGAAGTACGGAACGGTAAATACGATAATATCAGGGATTCTTGAATTAAGCACTTAATCCAATGAAAAGTTTAAATCTTCAGAATGCGTGTCGATAAGCATTCCGTTGGTTTCGTAATGTATGGTTAAGTAAATTGTTATCTAAATGAGGTGTCCAAAGTAAATAAGGTCACACCTTGTCCACGTCGATTCAGTGTCCGTCTGTCTGCACTTCTTGCGCCGCAAGTCGCATAGTTGAGGTGTGACTCAGACGGTCTTCGGCGAAATGGCGCTAATCTATGATGCTTGTATGTGAATCAAGAGCACGAATGTATCCAGAGACCCGTGGTAAGATATTTCACAGAATACTTCGAAAAAATGCCCGTCTCAAAATTAACGCTACAATTGTGCGGTAGCTACAGTTATATATGCCATTTTCAAGTAAAATTTAGTGGTATGCCACGGTTTAGTAGTCTTGTACTAATTAGAATTTACTTTAACTGTGATTTTCATTTGGATCACGGATTGTTTGGTCAAATAAATTTGTTGATAGTGCAAACAGTAACTTGACGCGGATAAGACGACCTCCTTCCATTGCTCGGCCTTATGTAGCACGTTTAGTAGGTTACCATTCGTATTTTATCTATTTTACTCGTTCATTGCCACTCAACTACTTATTTCTTTTGTAGGTTTTTTAATATAATTTTAACAGAGATAATAATATATTCCGCTACGTTTATGACTGACTAGGCTATTATTATTATTTATTACCTAGATGCAGATTAACTTTCAAACCGGTATTATGAAGACACTTTGCAAATGCTCTATCTAGTTGACTACTATCATAAAAACTATAAAGATACGGCGATCGCAGACTTTGCACACTTGGCAACTGAGATTCTATCAACAATGAAAAATCTCAATCTCTTTGTATGTATTTCCAGGGTTCAAATTGTTTGATGGTGAAATGAGAATCCAAATGAGTTATATCGAAGTTAAGATGCAAGTTAATCTTCCTGTCAAATAAATAAATAGAGGATTGATGCGCAAAAGTATCTTTGTATGGCTCCATTAATATATAATAAACTGCCACTATCATTCAGAGAATTGTCGACTCCAATGTTTCAGAGGAAGCTGAGAACCACATTATCAGATAAATATTATTAGATAATAAATGAATTTATGAAGGATAATACTTTGACAATTCATTAATAGAATGGGTTGACTAATTTTAATATTTTTTATAGCCTTTATTAATTATTATTATTGTTTAGTCGCTTTTTTATTATTATCTCTTATTTATATTCCTTTTTTTGTATTATTATGTTATTAATATTAAATATAATTGACTCAATTTGTAATAAAAATATTGTATGCCCTTGGGGTAGAAATACAATGGAACTTATGAAACAGATAATTACTAAATCCTTTGTACATGTGTTTCAACAATAAATGAACTTTGACTTTGACTTTGAAGTCAAAATATAAATTTAATTTGAACATTGTTTAATTTCACAATAACTAAGAAAGGATTAATATCATTCCCGTAAAATATTATAGTAGAAATACTACAAGTTAGAATCTGTAGAAAAACTGTTTACAAAGCGCGTTGTTGTATCGGGCAGAAGAACTTTCTACAATCGACGTGTAATATAAGTAGGACAAACTAGTCATCCCATTCGCTCTAGCTACTAGTTTATATCCCAAAGTTCCATCGTCTTGAGTTCACTATATTGGCTATCTATAGTAATGGATTGAACAGTGTTCCGTAACGCTAGTGAGGCGAGCGGGTTGATGGCATTACTGGATTACTTTACTCCCATTAACGATAGAATACTGCTCTTTAACGAAGCGGTTATTTTCAGTTACAGTCAGATATTTTCAGTCCCATACAACATTTTATTAAAGTAAAAAAAATATCTACCTGAAAACCACCCCGATTAAAACAGCCATCTTATATAAAAGAACAAGTTTAGTAAAATGGGTTTATACCTATGATTTATAATGATAATAAAGAAATAAATGATGATGAGCTTACCATACCGAGTAACTGTTTTAAGAACTCATTAAAGTGGGCCTACCCGTTTGGAAGCTACGAAGTCACAGAAAGTATAAATAATATATTTAGTACATATATATTATACGATCCAGACAAGAGAATCACAGACTTATGCATCAAGCATACAAACCACAAAATTTTCTAGGTTGGTCAAAAAAAAGCGTTTTATTAATGTTGCGATCGCCAATAGTAGATAGAAATACGCGGTTCCAAAACCGTTTCTTGGTTTTTTATGCAATAAATCGTATGTACCTATGTACGTTATGCCAGCATTTTCAGTAACATCTAAGAATGATTTGCCTTTCATGGTTTAAAGCATTTGATATTCGGGAATAACTGCTCCCGTAGGAACAATAATTTTGGGAGTAGACCAGATATTGATAAAAAAAGCGTGTGCACAATCATAACTCTGCACTAGGATTTATTTTGTGGCATGGACACACACAATTACATTAACACTCTAGACCCTAAAATAACATCCTGCTCGCCACACTAAGTTAGCTCCGGCTGTGGATAGAACTCAGGACCCAATAGCTTTGGAGGCAGGATAACTACCAACTAAGTTACGGCGCCGTTGTTCCAGCTATCTATCGCAGGTCAACCATAGCGCACGGTCATAGTGAGAGTGCTTTCTCGAAGAAGACATAAGAACAGATCAAGGAGAAAAGCCTATTGGCAAGCTAGCATGTAACGGAAGCTTGTTCAGTATAAATAATGTTTTACAGGCTTTGCAGTTGCAACAACGCAATTCAAGTTTCACTTACTAAGTGCCCACTAATCTGTGTCTGTGCCACAGGCCGGTTATCATGTCCGATGCGATATCAGCCGCTTTATCGGCTCCGATAGTGTTCTGATAGAATCGGTATTGTTCTGTCGTGAAACTGATGTTTATTAATGCACAAAATTAAACAGAATTACATGAGTAATAGTATTTGTGGCCTGGTTGGCTTGGAGTACCTATGAACTAATATCCTTTTCCTTGCTGTTGTGGAACTTACGAAAATTGTTATGATGAAGAAGCTCGAACTGACATATGCAGGTTTAGTTGAGACATGGTTCAGGAACTTTATGAATCAAGAGATGGTTTTAGTAAGCTTGGTACTAAGATGTGTTCCTTCCTATATGTTCATCTACAGTCGTCTGTTATATATATGTTTTTTAAAAGACTATAATTATGGATTATAATGACAATCTATTTGTATTCAACTGGAGTTTTTATCCCTGATGCTACCAATGAAGTCCTGTCTCTTTGTTGTTTTATTTCGGACGAGCCCGGCCTTGACGCGCTATGTTCGAAAGTAGAATCCCAACAATGCAACTGTCGAGAAATTCGAGCGTCGTGTTCGATTCTACGAGGCAAAACATTAAACAATCAGAAGCATCCCAAATTACGCTACTATAAGGGCATCGCGTGCGTGGTTTCGGAGAACCATCTTTAAATAACCACGCTGGTGACGGCCGCTGATCGCTGCCGGCCTAGCGGCGTCCTTTGGACGACTCCTGAGAATGCACCCAACAACCTAATATGGCTACATAATAACCCATTGCTCCTTTATTCGGCTCCGTTCGATTGTTCGATCCAGTTTGGATAAGGTGGCAATTTTTAAATTTAAGCTTTTTTTGTAACTAAATTCCTAAACTTTAACTGGAAGGATTGATAAAAACAAAGCGCCCGTGCCGTTCCTTTTGAGCATCTTAGGCACAAAGAAATTTCGAGTTCTTCAGCAAATACGAGTAGTTTTGTAATAAGTTTTCCAGAAGTTCTCAAATAATTATCATTACCTTACTTAGATAATTTGAAAACTTATGAAAGTGTAGCACTTGTTATCTTTATTCAGACATTTAAATGTAACCTTACACAAGTGCTTGTAAATAAATTAGGGCTTGTGACTAAAATACTTGGACTGTCGCAAGGCGGGCTTGAATCCGCAAGCTGGTTGGCCGTCAGCGCCATATAAGGTGGTGGCACACGAGACCAGGTCCTCGCCTAGTGTCCACACGACCCGCTGCCCTCTCTGCACACAGTTCGACAACATCTCCGCACTCTCCAACCATGTTAACCTTTCGAATCAAAGCGTAACCCCGTAATTTGCCCATTGCAGCTTCAAACGATACCATCTCAAACTTGATTGCGGAACGCTGTCGAATTTTTGTTTGCCTTGTTGTAGCCAATTTTATTCTCGCCCGCAATGGCTATTTTTGTCGAAGAGAAACGCTATCGCCGATCGACACCGATTCATATCGGGCATCAATTACTCTCACGATGATAAAGGCGACAGACTCCTAGAGATAAGACACGTAGCGAAAACTGGTACTTGTTAGGAACTAATCAGAGCAACCTCAAGCGGTCTCTGGCTCTGGTATAATGTGGACTTAAAAGTTCCTTACACTTAGAACTGTAATAACTTTGAAAGCCGATACGGACATGTGTTTTTATCAATCTCAATGTCCTCGGTAAAAGATCGTATAAGTGATTCTTTACGCGTTCGAATTTTTGCTGAAAGCTGTCTGCAATAAAAGTTTATTTTGTTTGGGACAAACTGTATCTATTTCTTGCGGGTTCGGAACGCTGGAAAAATAGTTAGAGAAGTACTGTTTACTATTCACTTAATTTTTTTTATAAGCACACGAGAAGTCATATTGCGATCACATTATAAATATTACAGGATCTGAACTCATAAGTTTTGAAGTTTTTAAGAGAAATTGGCGACTATCATTTTCTTCGACGATAATTAAATTTTTTAGGTTTGCTTGTATTTTAAACAATTATGAAAGTCCGCATTTTGTTAGTGCCAAATTGTATTTGATTTTATATTCATTAAATATGCAAAACTATTCATGGGATGCTGTATCTCGGGCAAGGGGACCGGTATAATTAAACCTCTCATCTTCCGAAATTGTTTTGAGGTTATTAAATGGAGTGTGTTTATTACCCAATTCACAAATTAAAAAAGATTGCATAAAGTATGAGGCAATCTAATTGGCAGCACTTTTGCGAAACTTATAATGGGTGATGATGCCAAAATACAATAATAAGCATCGTGATTGAAAGCTAAGTGCTCCGATTTGTACATGATATTGTAAAATGTTCGGTGATTATGTAAAAGAAAGACAATTATATGGATACAAAAAGTTTGAGAGAGTGAGCGAATTTTTGTTAAGCAGAATATATCATACATCTTACATCTTCTTCATTCCGATCCACCGGGGATCCTTCACTGGCAGCTAATTGACAGTGGATCCGATTAGGGGATCAGACTTCCGAATAGACTAATTATACTCGAACTAATTAACCTTATACCTTATATACCTCAATTTGGGACGAGTCAAATATTGATCATTCACTGTAATATGTATCTATAGAAGACTAGAATTGGAATGAAGTACCTTGGAAGGTGACGTTTCATAACACTGAAGCACCTAGAGTATGTGAGATAACAATATCTAGATTGCAGTCGAAAGGAGGTTTATGGAATTCATAGAAACCACTGTCTCGTGCAGGATTAATAATTTACAAATTAAATTATGAAATGTTTCCTTTAGTATCTGTGGCTGCAAAAAATATCATGAGGCATGCCAAAAGTCAAGTTATGGTTCAGATTAGTTTCTGATTGCAACGGCGTCAACTTGTCGCAATTAGAGCTGCCATAACAAGAAGATAAATTGTAAGCAAGCCGCCGATGACAAGCTGTGCCAGCTTTCTGCCGATTCTCAATCATTCACTCAATGTCGCGTCCATGGATACTGCTAAAGTTATGATATAAATACCCTTTAGAGAAAACGTTGGAGACAGGCTAGTTTGCAGTACGAGCTAGTCTGTAGAATTTTGGGATGAAGTGTTTAAAAAATTTGTATAAAAATATTTCAAAACAAGGCTTTTATCGTCACACGAAGGTTGATGCTAATGTTTCCCGGAGCGTTGACACTTGCAATTTATGTTGTTTAGTCGAGTCAACGACCTCGTATGTTATAAAAAGCAACTTGAACCTGCTCGATCCATTACTTGCTGCAAATCGACTCCATATCTGCTGGTAGCAAGTTCTGACCAATCAAATGCACCTATTTATTTGTACATTATAATAAATACCGGAATATCGGGATTGAGACAAATGTGTGGCAATTATCCCGTCTGCTGTTGGGTCAATAAATGCTAAGAGATAAGTTATTGAAACGCGTTTAGAACTGAGGATGTAGACTTCAAAGCTTTCAATCGTTACTACGTAAACACTGAAAATCCTTAGTTACACCCATTTGAATCCAATTCGATACCTTTAAATTACTAATTGGCTCCTATCTTATCTAAACTAAAGCTTGGAAATTATAAGCTTTTTCGATAAAGTGAATTTTTATTATTTAATTAATTACCGTCTCAATAAGTTAAGTTAAAGCAAATGAGTTGCAAGTAGTTCACCATGGCCGTCGTGTCTTCATCAAGTGCAGTCAAATGGTATGAAGGAAGGAGCGATACATAAAAAGATGCATAGAAAAATGTCAATGGTAATGTAAATCAAACTATTACCTTTTCTTTTTTTGAACTGGTAATTAAAAAGGCCTGTGGCTGAAAAAATATGATTTTATTCCTTACTTTAATAAGAAATACGTTACCGACAGCATTTGGGAAAATATTTCTTTATCAACGTGTTTTACATTGTGCAAAGCGGTCACATCTTTGTGGTTTTTAAAGCTACAAAGTTCTTCAAAAGTCTTGTTCACCCATCTTAATGATCTCAGATTCCGTCATTCATAGTTTTGGGTCTCACTCATTCATTTATGAGTCATATTTGACCCGTCGACCGAAAGCAGTATCAGTATCAGCACTTCCGAAAGTAATCATTACGTAAAAACATTATTATTAGATTACATTATAAGACCAAAATTATATTATCTGTTTCAAAAATATTGTTTATTTTTTGGCACGCTCTTTAATAAAACGGTTCCCTGGATTTGAAATATTAATTAATAGTCCATCTTCACTGAGGATAATCTTTCTCAAGTTTCACCAAAGCATAGTGTAGAATGTAGATAGAAACCAAATGCACCCTTCAGCTTGTAGTTACTCCCGCCGTATCAGATCACTTTCACTGATCAAATTTTTGCAAAAAGCCGGTCCATGTTTCGCGAAAGTGGTTAGTCTGGTCAGTGGTGCATAGACTACGTAATTATTCGATTAATGCTTTTGTTATCAGTTGCTCATAATATTGTGCATTAATGTCCAAGTGAAATATGACTATTGGCATGGAAGTTTGTTTATGGGATAATCTGATTGCAGCCACTAGTTCCGAAGAGACTAATAGCCCTTGTAGAGCAATCAATTATATTTGTTGGCGATCGAAATGCTATTGCACTGATAATATGATTTACAAACGTTTCAAAGTTCTTTTTTCGTTTGACGGTCGTTGGATTTCCCTTTAAAGCTTTTGATGGTGGATTGAAGACTTTATAGCTTACGTATAGCTTTAAATTGATAAAAATATGTTGCAATGATCTTTCTAGATGATGGCGTCGATTCAAGGACTTTCGCGAGAAAATGAAATAAATATTAGTAAGCTTATTCTAAATAGCATTGTTTTCACGTGTGTACTGATGCGGGAAGTATTTCTTAACATTGTAAAAGACGCATTATTAATACTGCATATTTAATCTAAGATGAAATATGCATATATACGTGTGTATATTAATGATACGGAACGTATTATCAGTAACTTTACCCAAACCGTGAAACTTTTAACAAAAACAAGAATTAGTAAAAAGTACACCTAAAGATATATTCTGTCCGTATAAGTGCAAAATTATGGACAACCCAGTGGATGCGAGCAAAAAATGTACGCAAAGTTATGTAGAACACAAAAAGGGGTTTGCGAGCTTTGTAGGCAAGCAACCCAAATATATAGTACCATCCCAAACTTTTCGTTACCGCCGGACAGCTTGGATCCATGTTCCAGATAATTGAATATCCGTGCAGTTTTATGGTAGGTAAGTGAATTAAATTAAATTTATTGGACGGTTTTAGGGTTGTTATTGAGAGTAAACCTTAAGTAATTACAGAGTTTAAGTAAAATTTACAATTATGAGTGAAATGAAGTTCTATACTGAGTAACATACTGAGCACAGTAATACTAATAGTAACTACAAGAATAAGATACGTTTTCGTAAATTCGCAGTAAAGTTACAAAGTAACGAGAAAAAACAAATTGGGTGTAGAATGTAGTGGACCCATTCACTCTTACTCGTAAATAGTAGCCCAGTTTCTCTAGAGTAGGAACATCAGTACCTTCGGAAATGGCATAAACATTTACGGTATATTTGCGTAAATTTCCTAGAAATGACAAAAAGATAAAACATATTAGTGGTAGATAACTAATGTTAAGAGAACGTGAAGTATTTTTTGTGAAAGCAATAAAGTATGAACAACAATTCCATTAGCCTCCTATCCTATATTTATTTCATAAACCGGACTGCTAAACCCTATTCAAACTTAGAGAAAGTAACAGTTTTATCTTAGCTCAGTCGAACTGGCCTCACATTACTTTTCTCCTTTTTCTTTCTAGTCGATTTGTCCTCAAAATCATTTTAGTTACAGCTGCCTATAATATGACATCATGTTGTGAAGATGAGCTAGCTTCGATTGCATCCAGGAACACGCCGGATAGCTCTTGCTATCGGGCGTGTAGTTGCTTTGATACTTAAACGAGTTAAGAATTTTCGTATGTGTTATGTCTTATGATAAGAATCGAGTTCGACGCATCATTATTATTATATGTAAAGTGGTATGTTTTCGTGCTTTAGGTTAGCTGATCCAACAAACAACCAGTTGTCAAATTGTGGTGAGATAGAATATTGTTGCGAATACAGTTGCGCTAGCAGCAAAATCACATACATAAAAAGAGTTATCAGGTTTCCTCGAATTTACCTATTTAAAAAAAAAACGCAAATCAGTCTCGCCATTCTCAAGAACTGTGCTCACCAACAACCACAATTTAATGTTTATTTATAGGTATAATAATAATATAGGTTTAATTTTGAAACGTTCGAGATTGTAGACTCAAGGAGGGTCCCCTCAGAGCCAGCGGCAGCGATGCGAAAGACTACCCACACACGCGCCAGGATCATTAATTCGGTGCACGTAATCAAAAATTGATACCAAGCGCACGATTTTAAGAAATGACGTGCATAAAACACATTTTAGGAATTCTATTAACATTTGTGAGCACCCTAAAATGACAAAACGCTGATGCACACTGAATGTGTAATCAGTTTGAAGAGTTGAAGGCGATGACAAAAGGTTTGGCTTCTTTGGAATTCAACGTAGGCTAACAAGCTTATTAAAATGAATTTAAATGTCCTAAAAAAGTGAATGTGTGTATTACACGTTCAACCTGAGCATTTGAACAATAAATTAGTGCAAACCTATAGATTTAAAGCCAAACCCTATAACCAACTGATAGACGACCATACATACACACATTGTTATCTGTCAAAATTATATGATAGTTTTTGACTTATCATATTATAATTTTTAAATCAGTTATTATGTTTGGCTGCTATTGCACAAAGATAAACGATGGATGGATGGATTTACTTTGCAGAAGTTAATTTTAGATGAACTGGAAGAAGGGGGTAATATATGCACCTTCGCTAAATTTGTATTTATGCGTTTATTCCATCTCCAAAGATATTAAAACAGCTTGATTACACTGCCCTTCTCGGCTTAGTGCTAGCAGTAATCAAGGCTAGCCAGCCTTGTATTGTCCGACACGTATAACGATTATCGTTTTAGTGCCATTATAATGTTTCAAGTATTTCCTACATTGTTTCAATCATTGTAGCGACTAAATAGACGGTCGATGAGTTTCAATTTATGGTAGAAAGTAGCGAGGCGGCAGATTTAACGCCTCTTGGTGTGAAATATGAAGGTGTTTCCTGTCATAATTCTTGCCATAACCGACCTGTTTACGTTTTGTTGGTGACTTAACAAGAAGGGGCGTAGGTTTATCGTTATCAATAAACGTAGCAGGAGTCTATTTTGTTTGTCTTGACCGTCGGTAAGCTCGGATAAATCAAATGATTAAACATGAAACGTAAATTTATATATCTTTACTTTGGTTTTTTTCTTTTTGTTCTGCCTTTTATTCCTTCGACATGATTGGGGACATTTTTTATTTGCTTTTTATTTTCAATTGACGCACTTGAAACACCTATGGGCTGTTTTCTGCACTTTAATTTAGTCTGCCCTTATAGACCGAACGTATTTTGAGGTTGAGGGTCAGACCAATGCACAGCAACACGAGTGAACTACTGCCTGGCGGCAGAATTGAGAAATACTTCTATCTTAAACATCCATGATCTTGAGATCGGGCACCGTGGCCTAGCAACGAATCTAAGAATTTTGTACAGCAGCGGTAAGAGAATACCTAATGACTAATGTTTTAATTCGACTTAAATGGTTGTTATGAATGAGTTCGTGGTTCTATTATCAGATCGTCGTCGGTGAATGTCGTGATCGTGACATAACACGAGGGTCTGTCCGCTACCGGGTGGCTACTGCCTTCAATTTCACTGCATCTACTGTTGTAACTTTTAGAACACTTTAGAATACTTTATCTTATTTTTTCACATATATAGTCAGGTTTTTTCCTCTGAAGGGTTACTTTTCACCTCATAGGTTACTTTATCGTGGGAAGTACAATAGAAGTGTCAAGTGAGCTTGTCGTTGCCAGCGTTTTCCCATGAAAGACCCCACAAACACTTGTCTACAGTTAAATAAATGATTCTTAGATCTCCAACATCAACATCAACATCTCCAACAGAACTACAAATTTATATTTTGTGATACCATTTCTCAAATAGTTGTATCAAGAATTCAGTCAAAGTAATACCTAAGGTTATTTCAATAGAGCCCCAGTTTCTGAACGCACGGATGTTTATTATTTTGTTATGCAAGAGTGGTACAGACTTGCGTTGCGCACTTGTCTTGAAAATTGATGGACAAGCAACAATGAGAACAAATTGACAGCTCGCTAACATCAATATAATAGCCAATAATAGAGTCTGACATGCAAATAGAGCACGATACGATGTAGAGAACGAGATACGAACATTAATGCGATCTACTCTATAACCTATAAATTATTCATTACAGTATGACGGCGAACAAATTTTTAACATCATGCAAATTTAGAAACCGATAGAGTTAATGCAAGTTGATAAAAAATATTATATGTAGAGACACCTTATCGTATCAAAAATAAAATGGATTTTGGCATGTTAACATTATAAATTAAACTAGAGAAACCGATAGAGTTAATGCAAGTTGATATAAAATATGTAGAGACACCTTATCGTATCAAAAATAAAATGGATTTTGGCATGTTAACATTATAAATTAAACGCTAGTTTCTTATAATGTTTAAGTTAAGCAATGTGTCAAATTACTATATGCTAATACTAATGTATATTTATAACCATTTTGTTCTCTTCATTATATTAGAAATTGTAAATCTCCTCAGTAGGTATATATAATACATTGAATTTACTTTAGAATTAAGTGTGAAATAATGAAAATTCATTCTAAATACACTGGGCCGCCAAATTTGTGACACAAATGAGCAAAAACTCAAGCCCAATATCTTCAGAATCTGAAGTCCAATAATTTTAAGTAATTAACGCGGTTGAAACCTCGGCCAATGTGTGCATGAAGCTGTAAAATTCATGTTAATACTGTTAATGCACAGCGAAAATAACTAACCAGGTTAATAAGCAATTTAGAAAACGTGTAAAGTAAAACGCGCGATTCGGAGTAATTGCCGAAGTAAGAAATAACCTCAAAGTATGTCTGCCGAAGCACCTAGTGTTGCTCTGTGGTAATTCAGAGTACATTACGTCCAGTTTATTTATGCAAATGTGCACGATTCTCGTTTTAGTGGAATTGCTCATAAATAGCATGATGTTGAAATTCATTGTTTCTTTTCTAGATCAATTTATGACTGTTTTACATTGATTTAATTAAGATTGGCGTGGTGGCCCAGGGGCATAGTCACCGACTTTCAATCTGAAGGTTGCTGGATCAAACCCACACGTGCACCAATGAGTTTTTTCATGAAATCACTGGCACATGAGACTTTACATCTCCGTCTCGGGTGACAGGCGCCACGGGATGGGTATTTCAAATCCGGTCTGGGAGGACCTAAGTCGTATTACTGTAGTTATGGGCGGAGATGAGTCAGCGCGTCTCGTATGATATTTAGAGTATTGTTTTAGACGACTCTTATTTAACCGTCATTATAACGCAACGCAACATCAGTTCATCGGGTTTTGTTTCCAATTCAGACGCTATTGTTAATAATAATGGGTCTAGACGGTAGCAATGTACTTAAATCTAAGTAGATTCCTACTTCGTATCAACGTCATTATATTGTGTGCTGTGGCGCCATTGAGAGAACTTATCTTATTAATTGTGGGACATATTGACTAAGTATAGGCATTTTAATCGTAAATTTATTGATTCCAGGCCCATTCAATGACACTTATTTATAACTCAACCTACGTCATAAGAAACTTCTAGAAACGTACTTTTTGATCTTCTTTATTTTGTTTTATTTGCAAGCAATACTAACTACTAGTACTTTGCCAATGTGGGTATAGAGATATTCAAATCACTTTACTCTTTAATTCGGAATCATCTCATTCAGGCATGGACAAGAAGAACTGTGGTTCAATTGTTAATAAAATATCCACCATATAAATGTTTTGTTACTATTAAATTTCAAAGTTCTTTTGTAGAAAAACATAAAATTACCTATAGGCTTGTGTCTAAAATATCCATGGTTTTAACGTTATTTATTTATTATTCTGACAAAGTAAAATGCTATGTTTACGACCACCAGTAGTAGGCTTATGATGAACCTAGCAATTACCTAGAGCCACCGGAGCCCGCCCATGTAGACTGTACAGGAATAAGTGATATTTCACTACAAATTAGCCAAGTTTAAACGCTTCTCAAAGTACTCTTAATAATATAGGTGGCTCTTGTGAGTGACATGTGACTTACAAAGAATACTCTTACCACAGATAACATAATTCTCTCAAAGTAAGCTATTAGTGTCTTTGCTATTGGCCTACTAACACGCTTATTTTCTCTACAAACAGTACCGTCGCTCTAAGGATGGGTGTAAGTAAACGGAATTCGTGTTATTAGGATGTTCGTTCTTGAAATCCACCGTGGATTCGTCTATCATTTTAAATGACAACTGCGTTTAGGCAACATTCCTAATGAAATATTAATTTTCTTAGGGCCCTTTGCAACATGTAGGTACATCATTAATTTGCATACAAAACCGTTAAGAATAAAACCTGCCTAGGAAGGATTTCTATGAAGGAGTTACCCTTTTTATTATTAAATAGAGTATTTTTATTTCCTCTGTGAAGATGATGTTTTAATTTGAACAATCTCACAACGATAATCGATTACCCGCGTCTTAAGAGTTATTGCCGTATGCAAATTTAACGATACCATGTTTATTTAGAATAATTACAGGACACTGTTGAAAGCTCGAAACATATCTTTAACTCATGATTTATGCCGTAGGTTTATTTAACCGTTAAGATCATAAAAATATTTAATGTCCGCTGCATTGTTCTGTAGTCGGTAATTTTCATATCGTTACGCTCCGTATAAAGAGATTGATTAACCAAAACCAAAAAAGGTGATGATACGAATCAAGGGCAAGTTATCTGTCTCCTAAGGACCCAGTAGCGAGGTCAACGACCGGAAGTCACGATCTGTATAAAAAAACTTGAGTGTAATAAAGCATTGTAATTCCTCTCATCTGTCATCTGATCTAATATCCACCCTGACCAGTGGCACTTATGCTCCATAACTTAAGGTTTACTGTCAAATAAATGAAACTTGTTTTATTTAAGCATTTTCTTACGGCTGTGTTCACTCAACGCTGGTTAACTTTAACGGCGCAACGGTTATATAATACAGAAAATTTACATTGCCAAGTTTGCATGGGATTTAACTCCAGATTAACTAGAGCAAATAGCCCAAGGCGTACCAACCTTTGTGTGGCAAACATTTACCTTTTATTGTACATGGAAATCTTTCTTATTGTATTCTCCATCTTTGTGAATTATATTCTGACATTTTTAGTGATGTTTATTCGATTCGAAAAGCTTCCTTATTATTTTTAAGAGGACGTGATGCAGCTGTGACCTTTGCTGAGTTCAACGTAAAATTTGTTAATAAATTAATGGTACAATATAAGGTTTGTTGTTCTACCTACATTGAACACGAAAAGTAAACATCAAATAATTGTACAAAATTTTTATAAAACGCAATATCAATTGTAATTGTATGGGAAAATATATTTGTTTTGTAGAAATAGGCCAAAAGACCAACTAACTATACTCAAAATCTCACCCAAAAAATATTCAAAGCTGGAGATCATCGAAAACGTTCCACCAATTATCGCAACTTCGCTAAAATTAGTATACATAACATATATTTTCCATAGATGTATAAAAAAGGGTTAAGGGTTAAAAATCCAGTGCAAATGTTTCACGTGGTTTGAATTGTGAAATCTTCGAAGATTTCTTTATAAGATAATTATATTGAAATCAATTTGATGATAGAGTGTAGAAATAAAAAATTGGCTTCTTAAATTGTAGAACATGAGTTAATTATTAGCCTTACGTGTAAATATGTTGTTACCACGAAATGATTAAGCTGCATTATTTAAGTTAGATCAAAGGAGGCGCGTATTCCCATTGGCCATGTCTCTCAGATTTGTAAGGGAATGTCGTATGTCGCGTTCTTTTTGTGGCGCTCATACATTTACATTATGTATTAATGTACTTGTATGTATGTTACAGAGACGGGCGGTCGTTCTGTTCTCGCCGACAAAGTGCGCGGACAATCAAATCACTCGAGACAATTTCTCAGTCCACGGTCTTCGCAACACAGACACAACGAAGATCTTCGCTCAACTTACACAATTTATACGTTGTTTTAACTCGCCATTGTGTGTGGCGTTATGATGCATGTTTCCATTCGTTTTAAGGTCGACTCTGTTATTGAAACGTCTTTTGTGGAGCTTCGTGTGGCGCTTACTATATGGGCTGTTTCTGTATTCAAAGCGAAGTATTTCACGCCTAATAACGATGTTTACGAACAAAACAGTATGTTCATGCATAAAGCAAGTGGTTATCTAAATACACGAAAGAAAATTACGTAATGGCGCCATGTAAACCTCGTAATTTTCGCTCATTTAGATCTCGCTGGTATTCAGTTGATAGTAACATATGGCGGTGCATATGCATTTATAGAGGTCGTTAAGCCAGATACTGCAGCCGATATTGGGTCAGTGTATAACACGATCGATTTCGAAAGGTTGGTCAATCAGTTCATTCCCGGAGATGGGAGTCATTTCAATCGGCGATCTAAATTGGTCGGGGTGCGCATATTTTTGTAGCATTATCGGCTAGCGAGCAGGTAGTTGCATTCTCAGAATAAGGCCACTTGAGGATGAACGCTGCTTGTGAGAGATTTAAAGTGTAAAGCAGTGTTCTATTCCATGCGCAAAAAGATGACTTCTGCGCACGTTTTTTATGTATTAGGTTGCTTTTTTAGTCTTTGAAAAAGTTAGGCCCTTGGGAGACTGGTGCGTTTATGAGTCTCGCCCTAAGATTTTTTACAGAATTAGCGCATCCATTTAACCATTTGGCTATTTTTTGCTGTGACCTCCGATCCCGAAGATTAAACAAACTACATGCGGCTTCCATTGAAATAGGAGATCATATCGATTTTCTGGAATTCCTCGGTGGTCACACTTGTGGGTGTTTGGGAGCCATTAAAATTGTCGCCATATGGTGGTCCTACTGTTTTCGGTGAATGGAATTTAAATCGGTGTTTTCTAAAGGCTTATATTGTATTAGTTATCGAAAGTTCTCTAAAAGCTTGTAGATACTAACTCCTTCGAAATATTGATCGCAGAGTTCATTGTGACTCTTATGTCTAGACGTCTCCATAACCGCGCAAATTAAAAGTCGCAAAATGACGTCAGATGACGCCAGAAAGGACTGAAATTTCATAATCTAGTCTTACTTGATATAGTCATTATTTTGTTGGATTATTTCGAAATTTGAATTCTGAGCTGTAATCCAAAGATTATGAACTCCATGGAAAACGAATTGGGTCATATCACCTAGTGCGTTTTTTTGACTGAGAGTTAATTAAATTAGTTGATTGAAATTAGCACATTTTAGGACAGTAATGACAACTTATAACCTTTGGAGTCTGCCATTATCAATAAATTACTTAACTCCTTAGTCGGATAGAAAGCTCTGGATTTTACGAATGTAAAACGCGGATCAGCATTACGTCACACAAGGTGACCCAGCCATCAGCCCAATTGCAGGGCCATGAACCGCAGTGCCCCGCGGCGAGGCTACGTGGAAAGTGCCTACAAGCTATGACGTATACTGTAGCCGTAATCAGTCAGACCCTGGGGAAAGGTCAGTATAAAAACTCTCGATTTCGTTTTAAGGGAGAACATACCGCTTCTGTTTGTAGCATATCATTATTATTATGGCGTGCTTGTGTGCATAGATTTTTTACGCACTCACTACTCTGCACTAGGATTCTAGGATTCCCTGTGTCGCAGGGATCCATGACATGGATAAACACAGAATCGCAAGACAAACACCCGAAACCCTAGAACAAAATTCACCACACAAACTGTGACCAGACCGGGAATCGAACCCGGGGCCTCTCGTTCCGTAGGCGGGGGATACTACCAATTATGCTACGGAGCCGTCAAATTCAAACACATGTAAATGCATGTCCAAAGCATAGAAAATCGTACTTGAAACTCTTTATTGTTGGTGATAGGTTTCGAAGAAGATATTTTGATAGCATAGTGATCTTAATGTTCCATGCGATATATAATACAGAGTATGACGAGATGAATGTGTAATCACTACTCTATCTAAGTATAATCAAATTGTCGCAGTAAGTCAAGGACGACTCAGCTAATATGGTTTTGAGTACGACGATGGAAACATATAAATAAATAAAGATGTTGTTCAAAACATTCTTCTATTTCAAATATAAATAAGTAATTATTGGACAAGTTGCACTGCAAGATGTTCCTTAGACACACAAAATACTATTATAGCTTGCTGCAAAACAATATTTAAGGAAAGTTCATATTTAACTCTGGTTTTCGTCATAATATCAGTGTTGTATTTGTATGGTAATGACAGCTGAGCTGTCGATTAACGATCTTTGATGGTTTAAAGGTTTAAGATGGCTAGATTTTCGGAAACATTTGCATGTAAGGATGCCATCAAATGGTCATGCAACAATAATTATTTAGATTGGTTACATGCAATATGTAATAGAAGCCGATAAGCTGGCGAGATCTAAGAGCACTTTCTAAAAGTGGTAATACTTTTGAAAAGTTGGTGTAAGCTACATTCACAAACATCATATGACGATACACGCACCTCAGATAATTAAAATTCAAAAATAATTGTTAATTTTGGTTTATTCCCAATATTATATCGAAGAGTTATTTGAACCTATCCGATAACTATGACACGGAGTTGCTAACATCTCATTAGACGTCAGTCTAAACAGTATAATGAAGAAAGTACAGCAACAAACTTTATATGAAACTCTGGCAGGAAAAGGAGTCTCATTTACCAAATTGTTGAGACGTAAAATTATATTCACTGAACTTAGCAGAACTCATCAGGAAGAACCCTTTGCCCATGTTTGTAAGGAATTTACGTTTGAGATGATTGGCAAATAAGGTTCGAGACGACGATATCGATAAGTCGATATCAAAATGAAGCGGAATTGTGCAAAAATTGCATGATTATTATTGAGGTAATGTAGACAGAAACAGTCACTTTATTGTGTGATGATTTAGAAATATTTTTTTGGTAAAAATACATTTTTAATCTGTTCATTGAAATTTATATTTGAGTACCACACAGTACACTACCTACTTTTGGAGTGAGTTTATTATATTCGGAGGTATTTAATTGCGGTTATTTTGGAAATTAAACTAGAGAAAACATAACAGAAAAAGGTAATAATCTATCCTAATATATAATAAAAATTGTTTCTATATATGCCCGATATAAACTTTAGTACCATCCAACCGATGTGCCCCAAACCAGTTTCATTAGAAAGGCAATAATGCGAAGATGGTTTTAGACCACTAAAACAATACACACGCATACGCTAGTAGGTAAACAATAAACTCAAATTATTCAAGATGTCCAATCGTCTGGATGCAATTAATTAAGCGACATCAGAATGGGAACGAGACGAGACAGATTGCATACCAGTTTTAATTCTCTGACCCGCATGACAGCAAATAAGTATCTCCTCGATAATATGCGATCAATAACTGTAACCATAGCATGTATATGAAGTGATATGCAAGTGTAAGTAGGAACTACGAGGGCACTTGGTGGTCACACAATTAACAAATTCGTCTCATTACATAACTAGTATTTTGTGACCATAAGAAGAGCCTCATTAGTTTTGAAGCGAATTTAACGTCAATGTTGTGCTGCTAATAATGCTAACTTCTTCTACAGCCTGTTTTACATAAACAAATCAAGCACCTACCTCGGTAATATTACACACAGATAGAATAATAGCCTATGGAACAGTTTGTGCGTCTGTAACCGTAGACTATATAGATAGTTGGTCATTGGAGCATTCCTGGAACACGGAGCGGATCCCACATTGCTCTAGATGCCACGCGTTGTATCAGGTGTGCGATTAGATGTTTTGATTTGTCTTGCAGTTGTAGATTATTGCACACATTCTCGTTATAGATTTTGAAATTCTAACTTGTGTTTTCAGTGGCTTTATTCATACTGTATTCAAGTCTATTTTTAACTGTCACACAAAATTATACCACTTTTAATAGTAGCCACTTAACGTCAGGTGGGCCGACAGCTTGTTCCGTCACTTTCATCGCAAGTATATATATGTGTATAGTTAGTCATGTGAGTTTTCAAAGAACGATAACTTTTTTGATTGTATCTATCATCAAATCTACATCTATAATAATATAGAAATAGTAATCGATCGTTCTTTCTGAAAGTGTTGTTGATCATACAAAACGAATGTTCCCAATCATCCAGGAAGCACTAAGGGGACGGACCAGTAATAAATTAAGTCATCTTCTCAGACATCTTCGCTTTTTTCTCCTTATATTTCTGTGGTAACACAAGTCTCGATTCGCCATGCGTCTGCCTTTCGTTCCGGACACGGGGCTAAACGCTGACTCAAAGCTTATAGCTGTACAGACTGCACTAACTGTATTTGAATCTGTGGTACGGCGCTACTAACTACAAGAGTAATCTGTGTTAAATAATCTCGGGTAATCGGCCATATTGATAACTCAACTTCGCACGGATTTAACGGTACCTACAACTTGTGGGTTAAGTACTTCTGCCAGTCTAGATAGCTTGTCTTGATATAGGATTAAAGTTCAAGTATATGAGAACATCCTCGTAAATTGTCGGACGGGTACGCATTAATCGTGAAACATTAGATACCTGCCTTCTCGCGAATTTGTGCATAAGTGTGAGTTGCGTCTTAGAAGTCATTTTGCTGGTGTGCTTGTTGTATTTCTGCTGAATGCATCGTTCGCTTTAAACCACGAAACGTGGCATATATACCACCACGCATTTAATGGATTTAATTTTTCAGACAAAATTCGTTACTCACTACGTTCATAACTGACTGATTTCATCTCTTAATTCATGCATTTCTTCATGAAATTTATATGGAACTACTTCGGAGGTACACACTATCAAAGTACAAAAGAATCATCCAATTCGGTTCACCATTGACAAAGAAATCACGTAATAAACATACAAACATAAACTATACATCCAAATTGAAAACCTCCTCCTTTTTGAAGTCGGTTATAAATAGCGATTATTAAAAATATACCTGAGCTATAAATGACATCGTGAAGTTTTTGTGTTATAAAAGTTATTTAGTTGTGTAAAATATTATTTAAAATGTGTTTTCATTGAGGCCTAAATAAATAAATTTCTAATCATTATACGTTCCCATGCTTATACTTTAAGGATTAAAGATGCAAGTCTGATTCTTTCCACGAAACTAATATGTCATATGACCTCTGTTTATTATCTAACGCCTAGACCTAGACCTTTGATTTTGATAATATGATATAAAGTATATTATATTATCTAATCAGAGTTATTCGTAGCGTTTCAAATAACAAAGCAAATTGCATTAAACTATAAGTATATTACAGTCAATTGGACGCATTGCAATAAATAGAGCATTGGAATTGATGACTTTAATTCTTGCGCACATGATAATTTTATTGATAGTACAGCTGGAAAACAAACTAAAGTTTCTTAAACAAAGTTCCCCTGAATCACGCTTTATCAATTTAAGAACTAAACCCAGCATTTGGCATTATCTACTGCTATCTATGCTCTGCAGACATTTCCTCGGAAACTAACATAAATATAATACTCACAAAAAAAAACTTTTACACACTCATACCTCTGCACCAGGATTCCCTGTGTCGCAGATAGCATGGACAAACACAGAAACATAATACCAAACACTCAAGACTCGAGAACAAACTTTATCCGGGAGTTGAACCCGGGAAGGAAGTGCTACTACCAACTAAGCCACGGTGCTGTCTATATACAGAGCTAATAATATACAGGTCATCGCTCTTAGTAAATTGAAAACAAAATTCAGTACAGTTTCGTCATAACGTACTCAAAGTTTTACCGACTCATGAAAATGAATATTGCATGTGTGATTTCTTACTGCCAGACGACAGTCGATAATAAAGGTTTAGTGCATATTCGACGCGAAAAGCGGAACAAATCTCTCCTCCGGTTACGGTTATGCCCATCCACATGGTGGTTCTGTAACAATAAAACCATAAACTCACAGAGTGTTATTTAGTACGAAGATCCCATATTCTTGAGAGCTTATGACGTCTTCATGCATGTGTTTGGCGGATATGGCTATGCACATGGGAGATATTTGTTCTATCTCAAAAGCTTCCTTCTATTTTGATACAGAATTAGATTGTGAAAGCGAAACATTTGAAGTTTATGGACTTGCAACCGACTTATTTATCTTTGGCAGTTCTGCTTAGGATCGTTCACGATGGGATAACTTCAGACCACTGTTTGGTTTTGGTCAAAGGAACGTTGGTTTAAGAGCTTTGTAAGCATCATGTTGATTATATTATAACAGGTTGAATGGTTGTGTTTAACTTGAGCTGGAGTTTGTGCTGGTTGATAAATAAGCCTTAAAATTCCTTCAGTCAACAAATGCACAGTTTGTATGTTTGCACTAAACTTTATGCGATCCGATTTCATCATGCATATTATCAAATTCTTTAGAAAACTGGTAAAAACATTACATAATTATACTTGAGTTGTGCAGTCTGAATAAAAGGTATTGATGTATTTGTCAATTCCTGACAATTACATCTCGTAGCCTGGTTTGCTTGATCTGTCTAGATCTAAATAAACATTGTTGAACTCTATTCTTTATCTGGTCTTTAGCCATATCGATGTAATTGGGACACTAGACCGATCTCCACTACAACATCAACAAGAACAGATCACAAGCTCTAACGAAGGCACTCTTACATACAATTAGTTGAATGAAAGCGCCGGTTTCTGATTCCGTGTAGATAAACAGAGTAATATCCCCGGGGTTCTCCTGTCAATAGCAGTGATTGGGCCGGGCGCTCCCAGTGTTTTATTGCTTTTATTTATATTTATACGCAGGCGAGGCTTACGGGCATTACAACTCGGATACTACGCGAACATTGCGCTCTTCGAATATATATAGCCTGAGTGTTTCTACTTGCGGATTTACTACGAACGATACCGATCGATGGCGGTATCATTCATGTTTTGTTTAAGTGTTTTCTTTCTATTAACGTCTTTAGAATTATTCTAGTGAAAACAATATTTCAAGAATAACCTTTTATTTGTTCGTATTATTAGTTTAAAAATCCCTCGCTGTTGAAGGGAATACACAATTTCATCAAACTTTCCTGTTTTGAAAAAATCTCGCTTAATTTTGTTAGGCACTCAGATTGAGTGCCTTATTTAGTTGAAGGTGCTTTATAATATAAATATAATCTTTCGTTTCCTTTGTTGTTGAAAATGGAGTCGCTTATTTTTAAACCATATATTTTTGTTTTCTCAAAACTCCGTAATTTATGAACCAATTTAGAAAATAATTTTTTGTTTATAAGGATATACTTTCAGATTGGCCCCATAGATATTTCATCTAAAATGGTTCAATAATTTAATAGAATAGAATAGAAAAACTTTATTTTGTGTTACATAATTAGGGCTCACTTAAAAATTAAAAACAAAATTACAAATTGAAGAATATGTAACAACAAAAAAGGTATGCTGTGCTGCATGTGCTGCATCAGTGGACTGATACAGCGCTGGTATTCTGTGGCAATCAAAATTTAAAAATCAAATTATATTATAATATAATTTGATTTTTAAATCATAATAACTGAAAAAATTATGTCATTGAAGTAAAAAATAAGGGATAAAAGTAATAAAGTCAGATTTTTCGATATTTTTAAATCGGCCAATTAATGTTTACTGTTGGGTACCTACAAGGCAATAAACGAAGTCGCTTTTTCGATTTTTTTAATCAGCCTCTTGTTGTTTTCAATAATGTACATTGAAAGTCTGAACTCATGAATATTAGTTTATTCACCCGCTCGTATGTTTTGCCCTACCCTGAGGTTAGTTACCCTTCGGCATTATTTTATTAGCTTTTTCGCTTACGACACGACTTTGCACTTGTGGTATTACATTATCCGATATTGCGTTGTATTGGGTGTGTGAATATGACTCCGCCCTTTCTCAACAGATGTCGTTTTTAGTATTGTTTACGTGTACTAATAAATGACCATACTTGTATTCGATAGTACTGAATGTCAGCTATCTAACGCATTTTATGATATTTGGTTGAAGTGTAAGCAACAATTGTTTTCACCTTTTCGAAAATGTCGGTTTTTATTCCAAATAAACGTCATTTGCGGGAAGTGTTATTACATTATTTTATTGCGAAGAAAACTGCAGCGGAAACTTATCGTTTGCTTGTGGAGATTTATGGTGAGCATGCTCCGTCTAATACAACTTGCAAGGAATGGTTTCGACGATTTCAAAATAACGATTTTAGTACTGAGGATAAAGAACATGGAAAACCACCAAAAAAATTTGAAGATGCTGAATTGGAAGCATTATTGGCGGAAGATTCTTGCCAAACTCAATCAGAATTAGCTGCAGCATTAAATGTTGATCGTTCAACTGTTGCAAAGCGTTTACAAATGATGGGAATGATTCAAAAAGCCGGTTACTGGGTTCCACATGATTTAAAAGAAAGAGACATGGAACGTCGGAAAACCATTTGTGAAATGCTGCTTCAAAGACAGCAAAGAAAAGGATTTTTGCATCGGATAGTCACAGGAGACGAAAAATGGATACACTACGAAAATCCTAAACGCAAAAAAGCTTGGGTGAAACCAGGCGAACCAGGCCCATCACAGCCAAAAATAAATATTCACTGTGCCAAGGTCATGCTCTGTATTTGGTGGGATCAGAAAGGTATTGTATATTATGAGTTGCTCAAACCCTCTGAAACTATTAATGGAGAAGTTTACCGACGACAACTAATGCGTTTGAAGCGAGCCATAGAAGAAAAACGACCAGAATGGGTGAATAGACATAACAAATTAGTTCTTCAGCATGACAATGCCAAACCGCATACCGCAGAAGTCGTAAAAAGATATTTAGAGGGACAGGACTGGGAAGTGTTACCCCACCCGCCATATTCACCAGACATAGCTCCTTCGGATTACCACCTATTCCGGACGATGCAGACAGACCTTACTGGAGAAAAGTTTACTTCATGTGAAAGTATCAAAATTTGGATTGACAACTGGATAAGCTCAAAAGACCAGGACTTCTTCCAGCAAGGAATACGAAAACTACCTGAACGATGGGCGAAGGTTGTAGCTGCAGATGGAGCATACTTTCAATAATTTTTTTTTTTAATTTTGTAAGCGATCAAATGTGTTTTATTTTGACAAAAAGGGGCGGAGTCATATTCACACACCCAATATTTTTTGTTATGGCTTTCAAGAGCTAACTAGCTGCGCCCCACGGTGTTACCCGCGGATGGCCATCCAAAGGGAACACATTTTTCCGGGATGAAATTTCATCCTAATATGTTGATACGCTTGAGCGTGAAGCAGTAACAAACATACACACACAAACATACATAAAAACTTTCGCCTGTATAAAATTAGTGTGATTTTTACTCATGTGTAAAATATACAACCATTGTAAGATGATGATTTGATGATTTGATAGGTACAAATTATGACTTGCATACTTGTTTTTTTTTCTAAACATAATATGTTTGTCATATGATAATAATATATATATGTTTATCATATATAATAATCATATATACATATTATGTATATATGTATTTATATGTAAGGTAAATAAAATAAAATCATTTCTTTTGGTGGTTTTTTTTTTCAACTGTAACTGATGAAATTACTTGCACGCAAATTACTATTATCTTAGTTGTATAGAAATATATTGATCAATTTGTTAGGCCAGAAAAATAAAGAAAGCTAATCTGGTTGGCTTGGCTATAAGATAAATATCCTGACAATGTTGGTAAGATATATACATCCTAAATTCTTTTGTCCAGGAATTTCATTTCAAGAAAAAGAAAGATGAGTTGTCACGAAATGTAAAGCACACTGGACCAGCGACGAAAACAAAAGCTATCCATCTTATCCCTTTCACAGTTTTGGGGATCCCTGAAACTTATCTCTACATTTTATTACGATTCCTATGTTTTCCATTATTATACTGAATCGAAATATCTTTTTTATTCTTATCACATTTGGGATCTTTATGAAGTGTTATGATGTCGCGGGGATGGTAGGGTGCGCTATCTCTGGCAGGCAGAGGCGCGTGACCGCTCATCTTATTACCGCCCTAACCGCCCTAGGTGGCGCCTTACAGGGGCGGATTTGATCCTGGAGTAATTAAAAGGGGCTATGAAAATTGTATTTGTAATTAGATATAGATTTATAAGGAATGAGAAAATGTATTCCGAGTTCAACAATAACCTCAATTTTTTTTTACAGGTAAATTATTTTCATATGCCGTTTTAAATAAACATGCAGAGTTTCTGTAAGTACCTATAAATATACGTGTTGGGGTAACTATTATTTATATATATGTACATTTATGATACTTTCTGTAGTAGAGAAACTAATTACGTACTTTTTTAATTTAATTTTGTCAATTATATCTACGTATACATTTTGTCTGTCAAAATTGAAATGTTAGATACAAGTTATTTTGTATGTACAAGTATGCTTCTTTACCAAAATATTTTGACATGTGATCTCTGAAGGCTGAAATCTCTGGATTCGAAGGTTGGATTTTCCAATGATTAGTATGTTGTTTTATCTCAGGCATTTAACCCCCTTTCACCTTTACTGAATTACATCCGGGGTGTCCATTCTACGGGCACGCTATATAAATTTAACTAAATTATCCTCTTCCTGTTAACGGCATTGTGTAATGTTTGCTAGAGTTTTGCGCAATTGGAAAGGGGTGCGGACAAAGGATTTTTAGGGTCGAATTGATTTTGTGTTTTGGCATTTTGCACATGCTTGTATTCAGTACTCGTGTACTTGTGTTGGGCACAATAGCATGTAATATATTCAGTTGTAGTCAATATATTAAGTAATCAATTGTTCTAATGATCACTTTACTTGACGTGCTTTGGTATCTTCGAAAAGAAAGTGGGAGTAAATAAGCGCGTACTTTTACTAGTCGAAAGTTATCAATACAAAATATATAATATATATTTTGTATATATTATATTATATAAATAATAAATCAATATATAATTAAGTTATATACGATAACAACTGTTATCAAGAAATAAGCATTGTCGTTTTTGAAATTTTCCTATATCATGTTTGAAGGAAAGCTTTGTACCGCGGGTTCCCGCCTTGTCGGGGCGGGGGGGCTTAGTAACCGTGGTTGGGCTGCCCACGGTGAAGCCAAGAGGAACCCGGGAGGGGCTGCTCCTTTAGGCTTTGCCTCCAAGCCGACTAGGAGCGGCCACAGTAGGTGGCGGTGCCTTATGGGGGGCACCGCAACTGAGGCGGGCTGCGGTGTCGTATGGGCGGCACCGCAGCTGAGGGTTAGGGGCCGCGGCGGGAGAGGAGTGCCGGTATAGCGGTGCGCCGCTCTCCCTACCTTCCGCGGCCACGGCGGGGTCGCCACCGCTAGATGGCGGACGCGGTGGGGCCGCAGGGGAAGAGGAGTGTTGGTATTGAGAGGCGCCACTCTCCCTATCCTCTGCGGTCGTAGTGGCAGGCGACGGGGCCACATATCTGACCCGTCGCATGGGGACCTAGGGCGTTTAGATACGGGGTCATCTAACGCCCTTTCGCTGGTCAGGTCCCCGAGGTGGTTGCGACACGCTATGTGTTCTGGCGTGTCGCTAACTAAGGCGTGGCACTCGGTGCCAAAAAGAGAGGGGTCCGGAGACGGACAGCCGTGGCGGGTTCGCGGATGTGTGTGTTAACGTTCCCGTGTTCCCGCCACTAAGCGGCAGAGGAGGACACCGTGGGGTTTTAGTGGGTCTAGTCCCACATAACCGCTCTGTCTCCCCGTGGCAGGGCGGTATGCGAGTGCATTTCCCCACGAAAAAAAAAAAAAAAAAAAAAAGCTTAATGTACTTATATATATATATAATATATTTAACATACCTATTTTCAAATTGAACTCGGTATAACGAAATCCCCAATTTTCCAAGTTCATTTTCTGTGCGGCTAATTTCCGTAGGCACACGCTCCAATAGACTCCCTTCCCTTGTTTGGTGTTTGGTTTTTGAATCATCAAAAAAAGTTCGAAGTGGAATGAAAATATTAGAATGTTTGCAATCGATGTGGCTAAGTTCAAAGATTAACTACAAGAAAAGTTGTGTCAATGTCAAGAACTGTATATAATATTCTTTGTTTTATATGGTAGCTGAATACTGAAACATTTCTTTTTAAACTGTAAAAAGTTATATCTTCAATAATCAAATAACGCTTTCTAGACTTTACATTGCACAATACGTTGTACGAGTAAGTAAGTTAATTATACACTAGCATAAATGTTAGGAGAAATCTCGAGACGAACAAGTTAAGCACTTCCCGACATTAAGTTTTCAAGCTGCAGACACACGTGAGGGTCCTTGGTACGGCACCAGCTCATGAAAACATTAGCCAGACCATTGCATTGTCCTATTTATAATGTTCACTTTTCGTTCTTAAATTTTGGTTAATGTTATTTCTGACTGGCCTTACACCTCAGTTGTTTGTAGCTCTGCCTTCTGCGCAGTAGGTCGTGGGTTCAATTCCCACTTAGGACAAGTATTTGTTTGACGAACACAGATGTTTGTTCTGTTTCTGGGTGTCAAATTTAAAAAAAAAAAGGTTTAGGTATTCTATCAGTTATCTAGTATTCATCTATGCTTAGTTTGGGGCAAGATAGCGCTGTTTGAAATAACCATGAATATTTATTTATTTATATTTAGGCTCGCATTTCCACAGACAGGCAGTTTTTATTTCTTTGGCGACTTGAAGAGAAAAGAAGATTATGTTTGTTTATTTATTAAACTCATTTAATTTCGACGTTTGAAATGTAAATCGCCCGCGCCAACGGCAAACCTAGCCGCACTGTAAACAACAGAATTTCAAGCTTTGAATATCCATGAGGCATCCATGTCGGAGCGGATGACATTATTCGCAAATGAAATGCAGAATATACATTCTGATAACTTTTTGTGCTATATTTTCTTTGAGTTAGTGACCAGCGACGATTTTATCGGCATCCCATAGAAAGATCTTCCAATAATAAATTAAATCTACCTAAGTTTAAACTCTCAGGTAAAAAACCCGTTTTAAAGATTAATTGCTTAGTTCTAGCAATTATCTTCTTATTTGTTTTTGCTATTGCAACAACTTGTTTTGCAAAAATCGATTGGCGATTATTTTCGTGATGGCATGTCGTAATTTATACATTCTGCCAATCAATTAGTGTCACGAGGATTTATTCACGGTATGTCGTAAACTTTCTAAAATAAAGCGCTAGAAAGAGCAGAATAAGTTACGCTAGATCCATACTTAGATAGTATAATCTGTCCCCGACATCGCGTCAGCTGTGTACTAAGTATCTATAAGGCACAGATTAAATGATAGTTGGTAGGGTTAAAAATAACCCCCGTCTGGGGATTACTACGCCCGCAGGTGTCTCTTGTTTCAAGATTGCGATTTTTCCTTAAATACAAGTTTAACTTTATGTTTGAAGTTTTAAGGGTTTTTTTAGTTTGTAAAGCTTGCATGCGAGATCGATTAGCCTGTATTGTTTACAGCGCTGATTTGTATCGGAGGTGTAGATAATCTTAGTCACAGCAGCCTCGCGTGTTCCTTATCGGAATCGATTTTACTAAATGCTTACGTAATTTTTTTTACATTAGCCTATTGCCGATCTTAAAACTCGATTCAAATTACCGTTGCGTTACGGCATCTTTCTAATTGGATTCTTCATGACTCTATCATTAAACATAATAATTATAAATGCGAGATTTTTATTACTCAATTTCGCCTTTCAACTAAATCGGTTTAGTAGCATAACCTTTCCATGGTTAAGTTAAGTGGCAATAACAGCAAACTTAGGTCCTCCCCGAAGCCTAAGTCTTGCGCCCGTCACCTGAGATGGGGATATTACGTCTCATGTTCCTGTAATTTCACCGACAATCAATGCTGTTCGCATTGATCTACAGCTTGGCGGCAGATTACCAGGTGTGGATGCAGTACTTCTCCGGGCGAACTTTGCACAAGTTTTACTACTACGGGTCCATTTTCCAGAAAAGGACACACTAGGTAGATACTTTTTATCTCGTTCGACGGCAGGGGTGATGCACCCCAATGCATGCAGGGTAGAAGCAAGTAATAACATAATGTGATTTTTTATAGTTGGCAAATATCACATCAATTTAATCGATGTGTTAAAATTTTATAGATACCGTTTTTGGGTTTCTTATTGTACTTTAAAAGAAAGATTAATAAATGTATAGTATATTGTAAAATACTATTGTTGCAACGGAACCCTCGATGTGCAAGTTCGAATAATATTCCATCCATGCCTTAAATTCGTCAATAAAAATTATTCCAGTTTTTTCTAATTGCTTGGAATCAGCTCTTACAAACAGTCAGTACGCAGTCTTCGTGTGACGTATGAACAAAGGAGTAATTGAACATTAAAGCGTGTATTTGTGCGCGCGCGCTCCGCATACAATAGTGTGTTTAACATGTTGGAATGGGAACCGACCTATGGATCGGCGCCACCGATGGCGCCCGCTCCTTCCTCGCAATATTTAGTGCCTACTACATTTATCCGGCGACTTGTAGAATCTTCGCCATACTATAATTTTTTTATAAGAAAACAAGCTATGAAATTTAAGAGCAACATCTAAAATATTACAAGTTTTAAGCTGAATAAAGAAGGATCGTGGTTCAATGGTTTAGGTCAATGTCATTCTGATCGTTATACGGAAATGCCGTAGAGTGCATGTCTACTGGTCTTCGAAATCCAAGGGCATGGAGAGGCGTTGGCACAAAGGTCAGGTAGAGCAGCCCTCAACCGGCAAAACGCAATTTACCGTCCGCCCAGATAGTGTTCTCTTCGGAGGGTTTTCTAGGCTGGAGATAGTTTTAGGGTGTATAGGTTAAATATCGGCATTAATGATACGTGGTATTAATGCAATATTTAACCTGAAAGAATTAAGAGTCTCAGAGAAAATTCAGGAGACCGTACAGTACTGTGAAACTGTCTTTAACAAACGACGTTAAGAAACTCTAAAGTAAGTTCGATTAGTATCTATGAAAGAACTATACCTAATTTTTACAAGAAACGGAGCCTCTTATGTTCGTAAACAGAATATAATATATGCTCTTTATACTACGTAGTATGCAACTAGGAATTTGCTTAGCATCTTTTGTTCTCGTATTCTGTAATCTGGCGACGATCAGACGAGGACGCGCGTCGGACAAGGTCCTGGATGTGCTATCTTAGCCGGCGGCCTGGCGCCTTTCTTGTGCTTGGATACTAGGACAGAATACGCAGTGCTTGCTTGCCACGAAACGTTCTAACTTTCTAGTACTGTCTTGTTTTATCTCACAGTCTTGCTACTTCGCTACTATTTAGCGTTTAGCACATTTTTATTGAGAATTTACTCTAAGTGTGGCTGCTGGAATACATCGTTGATCTTGAGTGAATATTAATCTCACGATGTCAATTTAACTTTGTTTAGTAACGTGGGGTCCTCCAAGGTACGCCAGTAAAGCCAAGCTGTTCACAATTCGTTGTCGTCCAGATGTAACATAGCGGATGCTGTATTAAACTCAAGTAAAAAACTGTTAGTAAAATAAATCTCAAGTGTGGTATCTGACACTGTGGTTGGTGGGTATTAAAAAGGCCCCACCACCATGTCTCCCCTCATCTTATTTGAATTTTCTATTTCTTCCTTGACACGTTCGTGAACTTAAAAAGTAGCTCTTAGCTCTGAGCAAGGTTTCTCGGTTACTTCGTGAGTACTCGAATGGGCACTTAACTGCTGTCTACTACGTTTTAAGAATTACTAATCTTAGTAATTCATGAGACTAGAGTATAATCGAGTTCAATTTTCTTCATCAGTAAAAAAATCAGCACTGAAATACTCTAGTTACTTTAGTCACAAATACACTACTGGGCAAGCCACAGATTATACTACCTTTGGTCAAATACTACTTTTACTATGACGACAGTAGATCGAAACCAACATCCACTGAATCTCCTATTCCAATTTATCTGCAATCACCCAGTGTCAATAACTCAACATGTCCGCGCTATCATTCTATTTTAGGTCCTGTATGCATCAGTACTCTAGCTCATGCGTCATTAAGCAGTTTTGGTCGAGCTTTATAGCTAGGTACTATGATAGACCGTACTTGAACTTCATAGGGTTATGTCTTCACGATTATTGTATAGGAAGAGTGAAAGTTGTTTATCAGTTGCGGCACGTTTAAAGGTTAATCTTCGTAGGACATTTGTACCTCTTCACAATGGTAGAGTGTGACTGATTGGTTTTCTCTCTCAAAGCAGGAGCAATAAATTACTTCATTACAAGTATAATACTTATAAACAACTAGCTGCGCCCCGCGGTTTCACCCGCATAGTTCCCGTTCCCGTGGAGAATACGGGGATAAATTGATTTTATTTTTTCGTTAATTTTCCAATGTTATTCTGCTATTCGGGACGGAAACAAATCCAACAATTCAAAAACCATGGCAATCGGTCCAGCCGTTCTCGAGTTATAAGTGTTGTAACAAACACGACTTTCTTTTATATATATAGATTATTCATCTTGTATTTACGGGGTTTTACCGCGAAACTGTAAGAAATACAGAATATTATAAACAATTAGGTATTTTAATCACTATTTTGATGTTTTGCTCAAATCGAGAACTTATATTTTCCCCTTTTAATTATATTTTTGTTGAATAGTTTTTAATTTATTTTTCGATATGTTCGTACTTCTATCTTTTACATTCTATAGTGAAAACAATCGTTCATGCTAGAGAATCGTGCCTATCATTATCTGGCATTGAACACCAATCGATAGATTAAATTGTGTCGTATTACTGGGGCGTTTTGCGATCGCATTCCTGTGTCGTTATCGGGTAATTAATATAGCAAAGATACGAAATATACTAAATTAATTGATTTCAAGTATACTTGTATGTTATCCTACACAAAACTTAGAGGCACCAGATTGTCAACAGTGCTTTAAATTAATTTGTAGGGAAATAATAAGATTAATAAAATGTATGTACAACAGAAAAAATGGGAATATTATCTGTTCTTACGAAAAATATACATAGAATTATTTTCAGTTTTGGTATATTTTTCATGAATCCCGTTCATTAATAATTATTTATTTATCTAATTAACCTACTATCTACTAACTGTACCTACTTTGGGTATATTTATATCTTTCAAGAAGACCAGTATATTCATAGTGTCTTTGTACGTATATGTAGCTAGTTTGTAGGAGTCGACGTGGTCTCAAACATCAAACACGTGCCTATGCAGGTATAACAATCACAACAGTTTATTACGAAACATAAAAACCTAATAGAATGTCTTTTGGATTTTTGTATTATTTTTATTCCAAGTCTGATTAGTATCTCAAAAAAAGCTTTGCTGGAACATAAACCTTTTTAAACTATAAGTGTCTTGGGAGAGTTTATTTAGCGGGGTGTGTATCAACCCCACACAAACATCATTAAGCTCTCGTGTTTACGGTAGAATCCATTAAGCGATGTACGGACATGTTGTGTGGGTGTATGGGAATGGAATTATCTCATTAACGTTTTAGAAAGGAATACTTAAACAAAGGTTTCGACCACAATCCTCAGGTCAAAAGGTAGCATTATATGTAATAAGAAGCAATAATGTGAGGAATTTAAATGAAGGCAAAAGTTGTTGTGAGAGGGGAGGGGGAAATAGTAATTCAGGTATTTCAGGTGATAATATCAAAACTCGCAGAATGTATTTTCAGTTAAGGTTCTCGTCGTCTTATTTTGGAAATTGTGGGAAGGTATTGTTTAAAATATTTTTTTTCCATTATACAGTTCGCGAATGATTTGTTTTTAGCAGAAGCCCCTAAAATTTAAGTGATTACCACCGCCTATAGACAACAGCAATACTGGACAGTCCCTTCCGACGTATGATAATACTCAAGAGGCATAGGCATACGCCCATCACTTTGAGACCGGTATCTAATGCCTATAATTTTACCGGATTACCAGGCATCAGTACTTCTGCGGTCAAACTTGGCACACTTGGAAACACCCGGGAGATACATATACAGATAACAGATGCAAGCAAGACGGTCCCCCAAAAATGATACTACTCCAGTATGTTTTTTTATAAATATGATGGAATATATGTAGATTTACGAGTATGCAATCAAAAGAGCAGACATTTTTCGTGCACACCGTCAATCAACATCCATTCATGGGTCAGTAATTAGTACACCAAACTCTACACCTAACTCTATACCAGATGTTGTTTGCTGTATGCATAACTTACGACTGTGCAAACGATTATGCAAACCAGGATCGAGGCACGAACGACGCTCACGTGCACGATAAGATATTATTATTATAGAACAGTTTATACAAATGATACTCGTGATACAACAGAAGTGTGTACAGGTGAAGTTAGTACAATTAGTAGTGTCAGCGTTTTCATATTCTCTTATACATATGGAATGTGTGAATAACAAGTCCTTTCCAGACTTCTAATCTTAAGCACCTATTGAAACTGACAGAATATTCCTTTGTTCTTGTAGTATTTTATTATTATCTTAATACAATGACAACCATTCTGATTCTGACAATCGAGTGAAGGGTTGCTTAGCAAAAAAAATCTATAATAACCATTCAGGAGAGCTTTGCGAGCGCTTCGCTTCGTATATGTAGTATAACTCAATAAACCATGTCATATTACGTAAAAATTGATGACTTATATGAGTTTATAGATAAACTAGATAGACATTACGTCTACTTTTGTCGGTAATTTTTCTAGATAAAATAACTTACATACCCACTGTTCTGTAAATGTTCCAAGTTCCACCGTAACTAACTAGTTCGGTATTAATGAATTCCTCTCATTGTTATCCTCCCTTTCCTCCTCAATATTTCAAAACGCGATTGTAGGTACTCAGCCCGGAATAAATTTCATAGAGAAAGTTTCAGTTATTATGTAACGTCGACCTTTGAACTTACCCTACCTACCTTAGGACGTTGTGATTCGTATTTTTTCCACAGTGAATCGGGGAAAAATCTGTCATCAATTATGGCGAGCGTGCCTGGGTTGCCCCAAGTGAGATTACCGCGGCCCGCTGAATGGACCATATGCGACCGTATCACAGAGTAGATATTTTAGCAATACACTCTATTGGGATTTTATACATCCCCAAAGACCGGACACCATGGAGCAACGCAACAGCCCCGAAACGCTAGTCTCTTGCCATAGCTTGATGATATAAATATGAACTATATATATATATACTAGCTGCGCCCCGCGATGTTACCCGCGGTTGGACTTCCTACGGGAACCGTACATTTTTCCGGGATAAAAGTAGCCTATATGCTATTCCAGATTATAATTTATCTCTGTGCCAAATTTAATCCAGGTCCGTTCCACCGTTCTTACGTGATTGAGTAACAAACATCTATCCAAACAAAACTTTAGCGTTTATAATATTAGTATATATCCTATATTATATTGAAACTAATGAATAAGTTATGCCTTTTAAATCTTCTGATTTACAAATGACGTTCTTTTAGCGTAAAACAATAATATGAATTTATGTACTGTATCGAAGTGCAAAATTTTATTAACTTTATATTATAACATTTTGCATATATTTGTATAGTTCCAGTCTTGGTATTGCGTTTTCAAGATACTTCTGGTTTTGAACCTACCAATGAAAACTATCATTTAAGTTAATAAAGATTCTTATCTCTGATTCATATTACTTCTCTGAGGCTTTAAAATATTTTAAGCTCGCGACCCCACATACCCCAAACTGTTACAGAAACTGCGGACCGTGACGCAGGAAATTTTGTGATTACATTCCGTTTATTGCATTATTTTGTTCCATTAGGGATCGCGTTTTATGTTCCACGGTAGATCGATCGATGGCCGGCATTATGGCCCTGTCGGAGACAGCTCGCCAGATTATTTAATAAAAAAATAGAACGGCGGTGATTGGATTTTTGAGATGACAAGCAATCAGCTTCGAAATATGAGGTAGGAATTTGTGGTCGCACCTCGGGAAATAGAACGAATAAGTTTTATAACCTTAAAAAATGATAATTAGGTAATATCATTGGCTCTGTTTGTATGGTTTATTTTTAAACTGGAGGAATGGAGGAGGGGTATGAGTGTGTAAACGTTTATTTACACACTCATACTCATACTTTTTGACGGCTCCGTGGCTTAGTTGGTAGTAGCCCTGCCTTCGAAGCGAGGGGTCCTGGGTTCGATTCCCGGCCGGGGCACACTTTGTGTGGTGAGCATCAAGTTTGTTCTCGGGTCTTGGGTGTTTGTCTTTTGTTTCTGTGTTTATCCATGCCATCTGCGCCCCAGGGAATCCTAGTTCAGAGGTATGAGTGTGTAAATGTTTGTTTGCTTGTTTGTATTTATAAGTTAACCAATAGCATGAGTTGAAACTACTACACAGTATCTAAAATTTTCCTACTGCTGCACAACGCAGAAACCGTGTGTGACCAGCAGAAAGCGTGCTACATCTTCGACCACATAGAAACTTACCATCATTTAATATGACGGTCGAAAGCATGGCTATATTGGCTCGTATTTGACAATAAAATAAGCTTACTTATTTTAGTTATTCAACCATATGACCGCTCGCAGGTAATCGAAAACCAAACAATAGAATATACATTAATATTTATACCACATACGATTGCATAACATACCCATAACAAAGCAGCAATAGTAGATAATCGCGTGTTATTGCCGATTAAATAATACCAGTGCGTCGTTATGCGAATGTGTGAACAACAAGACCTAAGGGGGTCCAGGCTCCCGATTTAGTTTGAAGTATGAGTAACTGACTGCTAACACTATTAGACTAAAGCTTAGTATCTAGCTTAGTAGCTTACCATGAATTCGTGAGATCCTATTATAATTAATTTTATAGATATGAATGTGAATTTTGTTTGTTATCCATTCACGTAACTACATAACTGAAATTTTCGTACAGAAAAGGACATATGGTACCTTTTTTTAGAAAATCTATATCATCATCGTCATTCATAGTCCGTGTATCGAAATAGGTTGATGAAACAAATATCGTTAAAGCATAGATTCAACACCATTATATTTTATGAGACGGCACACATTGTGTTTATGTAATTTCTTATCGGGTTAACAATACAAAACTAATGAATTAATGTCCTTTTTATGTAATTGAATAAACTTTATAGTTATCGATTTGAGAACAGCTTGTTTGAGTTCAACTATTAAAATATTTACTTAATATCAGTAGCATTCCATTTGTATTACATTATTGTCAATCGAATATTGTTTCGCATATCTGGATAATTATGATCAAGACTGCGTGTGAGGTCTATTATCTCGCGCTGTATCGGAACGTAAAAGGAACTTTTTACAACGCTCACCAAGTATGGAAGGATGTGGCAAAACATGTTTATGAACATATTTTGAGTCCATAACAATACTCTATTTACATGAGGTGGGTACGGCATCGTAAATATTTCATTTTAGAATCGTTTCCATCGCGTTATTGAATATTCCCTGTTTATGATTCCGAGTCCCCTTCATATCAAAACGACTGTGAAAGGGGATTGAAGTGGAGTCAGCGAAGGGAATTTTGAGCTTTGCGTTGAAAAGATTACGATTAGCCCATTTGAATTTTTCGAAGCATTTTCTGAAATGTTCTTGATTAAGCTTTTTGTTCTTTTTTATGTCTGCGACTCTAATGTTATATAACCTAAATCCACACCTTAGAAAAAAATTAACAACGCTATCAATAACAACAGCAAACAACCGAAAAATCTGATCAACTTTTTCGCACGTAATAAAAGGTAAGCAAAGAGATTTTATATTCTCTTTTACTACGTTTTAGGTGAGCGTATAAACTGATAGGGGGTGACTAAACCTGTTGCTACGACCGTTTTACTACCGTGGTTTTAATTACTTGTCTTTTTATCCTGCATGTCCTACTTTTATAAAAAAATCTGTTATTTCCATTTTAATCCAACCGGGTGTCAGTGTCAGTTGCCAGTGGTGTGCCCAAGCGTGCATATCGAGTGAAGTATTTATTCGAGTAGCTGTCAAGTCTGACAACGAGAGCCCCCATACCCCTACGTCGATAATCCTGCGTCTGTCGAACACTAGACTATAAGCGTGGTGGATCCATGAGCTTGCAAAACCGCATGTCAAAAACCGATAAGGTCCTGTGGGGTAAGAGAAACATACTTTATTTAAAAAAATATATATTTTGTGATGACATGAAAAATAATCGTCTGAAGGTGTTTTAACTATTTTTAATATACTCTATAAACATTTACCTTAGCCAGCTTTTTATATTACTTAACCACGTGAAACCAATCTTATGTTATTAATGAAAATGCTTAGGTCCGCGGTGACTGTCCCTCTTACACCGAAAATGGGGTAAGAGAAACAGACTCCATAATTTGCCTTTTCTTACCTCCTACAAATTAAAGACAAAGTCGATCACTATAAGTAACGCTATAACACTGTAATTTGAATCGTATCCGATTGTTATATGGCCTAATTAAAAAAAAATAGAGAGTTTTAATGTTTATGGGGGAAGTGGAACATACACGTTCGAGCAGGGGTAAAAAACATTGAAAACTAAAATAATTAGATAAAGTATCGTGGTATTTTTTTTATTTCTTACTTAACAAAATTATAACATTCAGTAAATACAAAATTTACTGAATGTTTTAACAGCATGAACGGCTTCTTTTATTTTTTTCTGCGAATATGGCATTTTCCATTTACCTGTTACATAATATTATAAGTATTAGTAGGCGTCCCGACTATAGTTAGTAAAGCAAACGTGACAGGTTCACTGTTTTCTTTCACCGTTAAAAGCACGTGTTAAATTTATATAAATAAATAAAATTGAAGTGTCTGTTTTTAACTTCAAATTAACAACTTTTTTTAACTGTGGGCATATGTCAAAAATTTGGTTTGCCTCTGATTACCCCCTAGACATCTTCTTATAATATAAATGCATGGAGATTTGAGAGGATGCCCACAGTACAGTCGTGAGCCTGTTTTTTTTATAATTAACAAAGTGAAAAGTGCATCACATTCAAGTCGAGATGTAATAATGAGCAAATAGCAAATAATGATCTCATTTCCTTTTCGCCTTTTTCTAACAAAGTACAGTAAAAAAAGGTTTTCTACTTCTGATACCGGGAAAGAGGAACATATGTTTCACTTGACCCGGCCTGGGTAGTTCCACTTACCCCAGTCGGCATTTTGGACGTTAGGTTTTTGTTTGTATCAATAAAACACTTTTAAAGCATTATTTATACAGAATATTATGAAAACAATCAAGACTTGACTATTACGTCGCACTTACCAGCAAAAACACACTGTTTAAAAACTTTTTTATCGCTATAACACTCGCACACAAAATTCGACGCCAACTCGTGGTTTTAATGTTTAAGAATGATTATTTTTTGTTGTCTCATTTACTCTTACTATTTTGTAACAGTGCCACCTGTGTACAAATATTGAAATTACATCGTAATTTACTAAAAAGGGCACTAAGTTTCATAAACGTACGTCGTCCAGCGTCCGATTTATGGCAAATAGTTCCACTTCCCCCATAGATCCACTTACCCCACATGACCTTATATGAAATTCTACGGTGTAAAATTTAAAATTTACTGTGGTGGGTTCTGATGGCTCAGTCTACATCAAATTAAGGAAAAAAGTTGTTTTTTAGGATGACTAAAACATTGCTAACCTACAGCATACGTTTGTCCTATTTCCCATTGACTTACTTGGCTGTACTTATTAACCGTGGTGGGTGTAATTCAGAATTCAAACAAATTAGAAATATATAATCGGTGTTACGGAGCCTTCTGTGCGATAGTTTGAATCACATTAGCCGGCTTTTAACTGACTTAAAAAAGGAGGACTGTAAATTTGGTTAATTGTAGACCGTTAGGATGATTCTTTTTAACTTAAGAGTACCTAAGTGTAGATTGGTCCAATAGTAATTTCAGGGAAAAATGTCACCCCTAAGGTTTAAAAAGTATGACATCGGAATGATAGTCGGTTAAATGATTTATAAATCAGTCACTTATGTAAACATATCAAATCAACTTTTATTATTCACGGTATACCTTTGATAAAGTACCTTGTCTGTCAGTCTATCCATTAGAGTAATCAATCATTACCCATTATGGCACACATTTGTCTGCGAATCAGCACGCTTCCGGAAAATACTCGTATTTGCTTGGTTGTGTAATAAGACGTTGATAAACAGTGACAGAAAAATATATTCGATCTCAGTTACAGTGGATTAATAACACAAAAATGTTTCCATTGTCTCGAATCTGATATTTCAGTTACAAAACTGCGACAAACAAGTTTAATTTGCGATTTAGATTAGTGAATGTCATATTTAAAGTTTCTTTTATAGGTTTTGATAACGGGGTTTTTAACTACGTAACTAACTGGCTTCCCATCTAATTAATATATTATTAACTCCGTAAATACCTTTAAAGAGACAACCTTATTGGTTTACCTAAGGATCACAAACGAACGCTTGTTAAAAAAAACATTAGATACTTACACTTAGTAAGCATTTGTTCTTAGAAACAAAAAAGGGGGGGTTGCAATATAGCTGTTCGTCGCCATAAGTTGGTTCACGCCTAGATTTGAATCAACAGTCTTAAGACTTAAGCAGTGGTTTTCGCCCAGCACGGTTTTCTGTTCCCGAACCTGTCATTTTTAACCCCCGATAAAAAAGCTGTTTCTGTTTTTAAGTTTACGTCATTCTATAATTCTGATACTTCAATAATTTATAAAAACCTACCATCAAGTCAGGGGTTATCCATTTTGCATAAATTGAACAAGTATTATTAACGAATGCCGATATTGCTGACTTACTTACAGATGATAATAATATAGAAGAACTTAATAACATCAGGATAAATAGAAACTGTATCCAAGAAATACGAATTTATTTAGGTAAGTATTCGTATATGTACTGAATTGCCTATCTCTATTGAACCAGTCGATGGGAATATAGCCGGAAGATATTGTGACTAGACGCTATTAAGGGTATATTAAAAGTACAATATCCTGGTTGAAGTCTGAAGAGACCGTTTATTGTCAGCAGAGAAATATGTGAAGAATCTGATAGCAATATGTTTCTTACACGGAGAAAATAGTTACATTATCATTGGTCTGATATATTGCAGGACTACTATGTTGACTTAACTTGAAAGATTCACAATAAAGTATAAATTTCAAACTTGAATTCGTTTTTGGAATAAGAATACAAGTTTGAAATTTATGCTTAGAATTTTCAGAATATTATTTACTTTATGAGTGGGTCGGCAGCGTACAAAAGAACAAACTACAGACTTTTTAAAGAGAATCGAGCCTAACATAAATAACACTATATTTATTTTGGCGTTCACTTTAACAAAGTTAGCTGGGATGTGACGTTGTAACATTTGATTTTAGACTAAGAAAGTTATCCAGTAAAATATATAGTAAGCTTTGATCCCTGTGAAACATTTTGAAATACTTGTTATGTTTGAATCTCAAAGAATGATAAAAAAATGGTAATTTGAAACAGAAATTTGTTCACAAAGACCTCATAAAATGTTATGTCAACACTTCAATCTTGTTTTTAACATTTTACAACCCGGCCTGCTGTGAAATCAGTTTGCGGATCGTAAAATTATTTCCAAGTGCATTTGGAGCGAAACAAAACGCAGAGAAAAATAAATACTTATATAATAAATATTTATAGATTTATGGTCATTTCACATAGCGCCATCTACCCCCAAACCAAACATAGTTTGTATGCGAGTACTTACTTATAAGACCTACATATTAACACCCTGACGCAGAAACTACATCTATATCTCTAAAACAATTGTCCTGGGTGGGAGTCGAACCTACGACCAACAGCGCAGAAGGCTTAGCTACTACCAACTGAGCTGAGAAGAAGTAAAAAAAAAAAAAAATTAAACAACAATTTATTACTGACAATTATGCCAAAAACAGGTCTGCCGTTTACAAGGAAAAAGTTCCATTATGTTACATTTCGGGCTGACACGCAACCGACGCAAACTAACTACCCCTCATCAACATTCAGCCTGTGGGTAAAATAAGAACTGAAAGAATTACATAGCGAAAGAACGATTATACTTCGAAAGATTTATCAGTATGTTCATTATCTCAATACAACTTTTTTTAATTTATCAACGGATTTAGTTTTTTCTTTCCTTGAATGGATATGTTTTCACATTGGTTCCACAGAAATGTTATGTTGTTAAATCAAGATAACTGGAAAAATAAGTCATCCAAATTAACGTAATTGCGTATTTTCCTTTCCTAAGATTTTTTTCTTCGCCCATTGTTAACCATTTTGGATGTTGCTTTTTTTTTAATGCTCGACAAACAAACGATGTAAGTATAGAAGTCGTTTTTTTTTTAGTTTTTCATTTAGTCAACACATGCCCTCACACTTCCATTGGGACACAGCGTACGAATGCATCACTGCTTGGCGTCTTTATGTTTGCTAGATAAAGGCGGTTTTAAATGTCCTGGTAATCTAACTAAGGCTTAAGCTAGATCTAATGCTAATTTAGACTTAGAATCGGAGCCAAGAGCGCCTAGTCACTACTAAATAAGCATTATCTAATACAGGCTTTAAGCCTAAGGTATCTAGGCTAGAAAGAAGCTAGTGGAAAATTTTCACGTCACAATTATTTTATTACTTTTCCAAAAAATACCTCGGCATTTAGTAGGCAGGAAGGAACGGTAAGCAATTTTGCTAGAATCTCGACTGCAAATAGATAAAATTGGAAACTTACCAATCTGCGCGTCAAAATTTTACCTACATACAGCATATTTTACTTGAAATACGTAAGCAAAATTCAAATAAGGCTGAATATTTGCCGTACATATTACAGTAAATAAAACATTTGGATACCTTTTCTGGCGATTTTCGTTTCAACGTTGAGCACACTTTGTTGCTGATAAATAGGATCCATTAAAATGAAAGTACAGATAATTATTATTATCGTTGGTTATAAGATTAATTTTAAATTACCATGGTAATGCGGCATCACTGCATTTAATCCCTGTAAGGAGGTTGCAATCAATGAATAATACTTAGTTAAGAACATAATAGTATGGACTGTCGAGATAAAATGCCAAAATATGTACTTCCCGTGGCTACATCTCCATGCCACGAGTATATCTATGATACACAGATACTTTGATAGACGTACAGAAGCGCCAAACCGACAGGTAATTCATCAAAACGTCACGCATCTCGTTTTGCGTACGTTGAAAATACGAACTTACATTATCGTCTGATTGATCATTGAACGTAGCTGATTCATAACACGCACGCATGTACATTATGAGTATTATCAACCTTATCTGCAAAGCCAATACGCGGTAATAAATCGATAATTTGTACATAATATTTTCTCATTGCATAATATGGTCTTTATCAAATTTGCGCCACAGGCCACTGTTATGTAACTGTAATTGTACTTATTTTATTATAGTAACGTTACTGACATAGCCCTTATACAGCTGTAATTTTCATTCCATCAAGATATGAAAAGATAAGATTATTATATTAAGATAACTTAAAAAAAACATGCGTGTACTTCATATATATATTATACCTTACTTTTAGTGTACCCAATAGATGAAATAAATGAAAGATACGTTCGTTTACTATCAAATAACAAAAAAATGCTCTGCGCGCCTTGCTAACCACTCCCTTCCAATCGATATAGAAGGTCAATGAAAGCCTCTAAAAGAGTTCAGTGTCCTTTTGTCACGAAAGGAAAGTTTTTCTTAGACTCAATTATAGAAACTGCTTGCCTACGAGATCTTTTTCAGGCCATCTCAAATCGGTGTTGCAACTGTCATAATCTCATGGAATATTCATTCAAATATGGATGATTACAAAATAGCTGCAATTTAGTACTTTGACCCAAAAGAAAGCCTTTTCATTTCAACTCAAAACGGTTCCGTGGTGGTTACTCGTTTCAAATCGTACAGCTCTTGATGTTGACCCTACATCTTTTAAGTCTTTGTTACGTGTGGAGGGTGAAACATTCACAAGACCGCGAAGCTAATCCCACATATAGATGTATATCCTGTCTTTCCGAATGTACATTGTTTGGTACATTAGGGGAGCGAATGGAGCCGCAATGAGAACACTTCATATATTTACGTAGAGATGCTGATATTCGGTCTTAGCTCGATATCAAACATTCGGCCATTCTAAGCCGAAGACTCAATTCACTTTGTGTCTCCTATTCTACTCGTATAATATTATATAATATAATATTATTTAGCTCGTATAAGCATGAAAGTAGCTAAATGAGAGCATTTGACTTAATTTTAGGTTTGGTATCCTAATCATAAATTATAAAATTAATATTATAAATGCGAAAGTGAGTTTGGTTGTCTGTTTGTTACGCTTTCACACCTAAACTGCTGAATCGACTATGATGAATTTCGATATAGAGATAGATGGGACCCTGGAGACGGTTATAGGCTACTTTCTCTCGATACAAACTTGTAGGGGGTGGGTGTGGGGAGCGGTAAACTTTGTATGAAATAACCGGATTGGATGACAAAATCAACATTAACGCGAGCGCAGCCGCGGGCAGAAGCTGGTAAATAATATTTATGTTAATAAATCTGAGACTGGCTAACCACGATTTATTATTTCTCGGGTAGCATAAAAACTGAGCGTACAAAAACAATGGACGCCTCAGGACAGGAAAGGGGAGAACAGTCTTGTTGTTAGTTGGTTGAATAGCGGAATATTCATTAAGTATTCCAAAACCCATTTTAGTAACCCATCAAACCATAAAACCACATCTATCATAAAAACACATGTACATATGTAACAAACAATAACACAAATTAGTAGCCACTAGAGATTCTTATGACGTTTATGACTTTGAAAATATTAAAAGCCTAGTGGAAGCCGAAATAGCCAAATCGTTGCAACACTAATGTTTTTTCCGTTAGAAAAAAAACCCGGTGGTAGCAAGACTTATCCTCAAGCAAAATCCCGATGAGGTAGCGAGTGAAATTACTGGATTCGGAAATTCTTTTCCAATAATCTTGTGCGCGTGTTCAGAGATTGAAATTTAAATGTCCTTAACAAGATTAGAATGGAAAATGTTTGAAGTTTGTATTTATTTATTGGAGTTCGGAATACCTTTTTGGAGAATTAACGATTTTTCCCAATTAAAAGTTTTTTTCTCTTATTTGTAAATATAACAATGATGAAAACTGTCTATCTTAAACTAAGTAGGTATGGCGTGTTGTATGAAGAATAGTAGGTAACTCATATAACAGTTATAGTGTTTTTTGTAAATAACCTTCTGCGCAAAAGGTACATTAACTACCAACTGGGCTTTTAGGCCAATATAAATACATAATGCCAATCCAACGCAAGATCAATTAAATTATCGCTAATAACCCTCAGAGTATGTACTGAAATTACATTAAAAAAAATATACTTTTTTATGGTTGATTTTTGCCGATGTTCCTATCTTTTATTGTTATTTTCCTTGTGTGGTGTTAATATTTAGTAGCTATATTATTATATAATCAGGCATCTTGTAACAGTTAACAGATGCCAGGGCATCTGACTCCTTGTAAAAGGTCTTCCGCCCGCAATGTTATATATCAAAATAGATAGCGTAGGTACAAATAATAATATTTTTTTTTTATGGGAACAAACCGGTATATGGCATTACCTCATACTATCTCCCATGGGTTTCATGCAAGCTTTGCCTGTGGGTTGGTTGATAATATCCTGTATGGAAAAAGCTACCCCAAAATACTCATATAGAGACAAAATTATCTGTATTCACTCAACGTTTGAAAACGGCCCAAATCCCAATAGTAGGGATAACATACACTGATAACAAACATGTCTATGGTTTGGAAATAAATCATAATAAACGACTCCACCAAATCACCTGTGCTTGCGGCGCTTGTGAATTTGGATTAGCTCTGTTTTGCATATAGAATGAAACTTAATTAATTGCTAATCTAATTTATTGCTGCAAAATCCATAATAGAGCAGTCCAATTAGGTACGTAAGCGCTGGTCTGCATTTCTTCCAGGATCCTAGTTGTGCCCAAAGTGCCGTTAGCGGTCTACAAAACGAATAGAGGTGCTCAAACTTTTCAATTTCTACCCCCTTCGGCCATGGCCCCAGTGTTTGCCGACAACCTCTACTCTGTGAACTCAATTGCGAATGACGACCGTCAGACTTATTTGTTTAGGTGTTGATTGGGAAGCGCTCCGGCATGGGTAAATAGCTTTCGCTTTGTGTCGGAAGTTCAAATTATAGTTAATAAGGGGAGCTTTTATAACAATCAGCACATAGCCCAGTTAGAATGACTGATGGAAATCTCTTCATTTAAAAAGTTGAATTGGAAGTTGGAAGTTGAATTGAACAAATAATTATTTTTAACTTTTTAAAGTCCATGTAGAGTATACGATTGAATTAAATATTATAATTATTTTCTGTCTAGATTTTAGAAGATACAAGAACATACTGACTCAACTTTTGAGTCTAGTTGTTTAGTCGAACAAAACAAACTCAAACGTATCCCCGTGCACTAGAATTTGCTGTGCCACAACAGGTGACATGGATGGACAAAATCGAACACCACGAACACCTTGGGTTTATGCTTTTCGATCAGAGCTTCTGAACCCAGGATTCTTTGCTAGCAACTATAGTATAGTTGCTAGTGAGTAGTAGATAGACATGAATTTTGTGGCGCATGATCTAAGATTGACACACACTGCGTGGAATGGCAGCAGGCATAGGCATCTAATGCATAACCCAGTGCTAGAACGCCGCTACTACGCCAAATAAATGTTGCATTATCCGCTAATCAAGATTGAATAGTGTGTTGTACGTAAGTGATGCCATCATAGAAACTGGTTTGTGGCTTTAACAAGTGACTGATATATAAAAGGAAAAACGACCAAATTAAGAAGTTTATAAAATCGATCTTCGGATTACGAACCCTATTACGATTAATGAACTATTTGAATATGGACCATATTGCTCGCATCTCTAGGTAAGTACCCCCAGAGTCCCTACACGTGTCCCCCGGGTTGTGCAAGAAGAGCAACTTAAAGTAGCCAAGGCTCATGCCATGTTCCGGTGGAAAGGTTTGGGTGCCGGTGAAATTACAGGCGTATGAGACTATACATGCCCGTTTCAGAGTGAGGGGCGCAACCATGTCGTTTTGCTGTTGTTTATGGACGGTGGTAGCCACTTAACATCAGTTGGTCTTTCAGCTAGTCCCGTCACTACTGTAACACAAAAAAAGATAAATAAATCATAAGCATAAAAAAAATCCTCTTTTTTTATGCTTATTATTTACGAATACATCATTGGCAATGAACGTACATCCTACATACAAATAACTTTTTCTAAGATATTTTTTTTTTTCAAATATGAGAAGTAAAATACAATCAGGCGACAGAGACATCAAACGTGCCTGTTATAACACCCCTTCGTATTGGAGGCTGTAATTCGAATACATCGATCGATCGAAATCATCAACATCGCAAAGGAAGTATGTACTCCAACACTCTAATTTCAATACATATATTGAAATTACAATCTTGGAGTACATACTTTATATGTGTTGAAATTACAATATACTTATATATCATACAATATAAGTATGAACCTTTATTTGTAAGCTTATTATTATCATATAATTATTTGTGTTGTGCATTTTGTCTAACTACCGATTTATATCAAATTAGCGGCGTGTGACGCTAAAAAAAATACATTTTGTGCTTAAAGCATTGTTTTAGTGGTCTAAAACCATCTCCGCATTATTTCTAATGAAACCGGTTTGGGGCATATCGGTTGGATGGTTTCAAAGACATCGGTAGAAACAATTTTTGTGTTTTATATATTAGGATTATTTACGCGATTTCTAAAAGATCTGTGTGTATTGGATAAATCTCTTAATTTGAAAGGGTGCAACTTCATAGAAATTAAACAAAATATATGAAGAAATTCTACCACTGATCAATGTCGTATAAATTATTACGTCAAATAAATTATGAAAGTTATTAAAGTCAACTTATTCGATTTTTTAATCAGCCAATTATTTATTAAACAATGATGCAACGCTAACATACACAATTACAATAGGACACGAAACGGTACGATTTTCCTTGAAATAAATAGATAGGCGTACTCGTAATACCACAGAAATAATATTGGGACAGTGACCGCCGTCTTATTATATTTACTGTCTTCTAGGAATATGTGCTGGTAAAACGTTGTTCGTATATTTTTTTACGTTCAAATCATTGTTCCTTAAGAAAAGTTTGTGTAGAGAAGGAAGATATAATGAAAAATAAAGTTTAGAAATGTTATAGAGACATTAAAGTTACCTTACTTATTTATATTCAACCTAACTAAGTTTCAAGCTTATTTTCGAAGTTGGTGGTTGAATGGTTTCGTACCCAAAGGGTTTAGTAATCATATTGCTAGACCTATAACGTCTGTCTGTGTATCCTAACTTAAACAGCAGCTATTGAGGTGGCAATGTTTTATCGCGCCATCGTTTATCTGATATTTAATACTTTCATAATTTTTCAATATGTCATGCTCTGTTGAGTAAAAGGAAAGAATGTATGATCTGTGAATACGACATGTCTATTTTTTTTTTTACTATTTACCTTTCGCCTCGTTTAAAATTCAAATCTTATCTGCTAGAAAACACTGGATGAAACAACTGAACTTTCCTAGGCTTAAATGAGAGCGCTTGGTGGGCAAATAAAACAAAACAGCGCAGGGAGAGTTTAATCAACGGCGCACTGTGAGGATGTTCGCTTTGTGGCTTCGGATTCTCGATCGGAGTTTGTCCGATTATAATGGTGAACTGGTCTGGTATTGCGTGATTGCTATTCTTTAATATACCATTAAAATAAATGGTGACGGCATTAAAGATCATTAAGAACTAATAATTGATAAAATAAATTTTTGGCCGTTTTTGGGGTAGGCAATACTAGGTCATTAACGTCTTTCATACTTTTAATTTTCTCTATATTCTTATCATTCAAAATGTACAGAGAGCTTTGTTTCACAGAATATTTGGATAGCATAATATCATCTAACAAATATTAATTGGTGGTGGTGATACTTCTAATCGCAATTCAATGAAAAATCTAAAGTTCTCTAAATTTGTTTTAAAACGCATCCATAAACTTACAGATAATTATTGTCCGACTAAGGGCGCGGAAGGCGCTTGTTATGTCAAAATAAAATGTTGTGATAAGCAAACGCAGTCCTGCAACATGCAAAGCTATAAGGTATTCGAAACCTGAAACTCGTTCCATCCCTAATCTGAAGCATCTGAAGTGCAGTTGTGCATCAGGCGACATTGTTTGATGTCGCCTCTCCAGCACTCAACGAGTTGCAACGCTGCATTTAATTTATTAGAACAGTCTAGACTAGTGTGAATGTGCTATTTCGATTCGGCTGAATTCACTTGAATCGGGGCATTTAGTAATCAAGAATAATAAATTGTCCGGCCCAAATTAAAGATTCATTCTCTCATAGGTTTTCGAAATAACAAAATCGCCGACTACATTTTATTGTCTGCAACTAAACTTGTGCGTGATTTTACTCAGTAATACGAGTAATATTTTCTACGAATCGCCGTCAGAACACGATAAATTCTATGGCAGTTCATTGACTGGAATTATGTTTTATTATTTTCCTAATGCATTGCAAATACAACTATTATATCGGTATTTTGAATGTCATAGAAGCCTAATATCCATATGCTATGGCTTCATACAACTGATACATTATTTTATTAGTTGTTGTTCGGTTGGGTATACCTAAGGTAATATAATAAACACCAATATAGCGTATAACAAGTTTACGACTAGAAAATATAATTCTAACATTGGTTGCCGTGTAAATGTAGCGAGAGTTCTCGACAGAATACACCACTGATACGTTTGTTACGTTCCTTATCGCACCGCGAATTTATTCTAGCCACATAATATCGCCTATACGTTGTTCGGTGAACGCGAACTGAAGTTTTGGGTGTGTGCCAAATCTTCTACAAGTGTCACTGGCAGTTGCGCCCGGCGTCACTCCTCACGACAGGGCAGATGCATAATTGGGCACCAGCTAAATGAGGACACTATTGAAACTTTAATTATTTTCAACCGTTGCAATAGTCTAGAGAAGTACGTTAAAATATGTTTTTTTTATTTTTATTCGCATCTATAATGCAGTGGATTGCATCCCTTCGCCATTCGTTGTATTCGAGGGGTGCCTTTTATTCGGACCCCTTATCGCGCTGTTCTTACTGCGGTGATATTTTTCATTCAATTATCGGAATAAAGATGCGTAGCTATCTAACTTCAATCTACATTCTTAATTAACAATTTTGGGGAATATATCCTTTGGACGCATTAGAACTAGGACCATAAAACAATTATAAACATATATCATCCGACTCCGAATTTACGATTCCAATAAAAAACTCATTATCATATTAATATTGGTAACGTGCGCTGGCTTTGAATAGGCAATCATGATTATTAGATTCGATGGAAACTATTATTGATCCGTCACTTTACGTAGGCAGGCGTGAGTGGGTGTCGAAAGTGTAGATTATCCTTTTGTTGCTAAACAATGTTACAATGCATCAATCGCTAAAAGCGGAGATTTTATGTTTGACATTAACTTTTTCGTCGGTAGAGTTTGAACCTTTTTCGGACCACATGTTTGATTGGAATAGTGGAACGTTTTTATGAGCAAAGTAACTAAATGATCAGGTCAACCTATTAAGCGGTAATTATGCCATTAATACAGCTAGCTAGGGTATTGTTGCTACCTCCGTGGTATTACACTGACAGAATAACTTGTGAATAATAATTATAAGCGCATTTCACAACATTACGCTTGAATTGTATGCACGGAATGAATACTACTGACCTAACTGAATTATTAGTTTTTTTGTATTCGTCTTTAGCGCGATCGCCTGAATGAAACATTTCAACACGCCTGTCCTATTTCTACTGTAATTTATCAGTTGGCATACCATGCCAACGATAACAACTTTTACCCGTGTCTCTCCCCTGTCATATTTCATGAATGGCGTCCCGTTGGGAAATTGTTGGGAATCAACATCGACAACCCAGCGCTACCACCTACGCGCGTTCATGTTGTCACTCTCTCACGGCAGTTATAGAACTTTACTAATAAGATATTCCAATTAGTTCTGGATGTTTAGATCTCGAGTGGCTTGGCCCGGTTTTAGTTTTCAAACGTTGATGAACGTTGATGAGATGATAGGGAGTTGTTATGGAAATTTGTAATCTACGCTTAAAACAACATTAAAATAATCGTCGTTTTATTTTATTCCTCTATATGTCCCTACTTACATAAGGAAAGGGAAAATGAATAAGTAGAATGTTTTATATTTTTAAATACCTAGGTAGGTAAGAAAATATGGTAATAATGTTTCCGCAAAACGGTTTACTCAGGTTTCCTAAAAGCTCCCATCTCAAGTAACAAACAGGAGGCACCACAAGGATATTATCGTGGATTTACGCGGGGCCTTATCTATCGGGATGGGTCGTTGACTGCTTCGGTAGCCAGACGATTGAATATTGAATGACAACGCCATCCTGTTGCCTAACGTGGGAGATTATGTTTATAGGCGCATAGATAACATCTTGAACCGAAGCGCCCTTCGTATTTTAATATTAATAACTATAAGCTCAGTATGTAAATGTCTAGATCAAGAAGACTTATAAGAAAACATTGTAGCACACGCTGCACTTGTGTGCTCTTGTGTCAAAACCTTCTGTGACATTCTGATTTGGGACAATTAGCTCATGAAAAGGGAATAGCAGAAATAGTTATCATCATGCAATATTCAACGTCTTAAGCAAATAAAATCTGACTAAAAGCAACTTTTACTGACACAAAACAGCTCTTATCAAAGAGCTATTATAAAAAGTCTACCACCGCTACTGTCACATTTATTTGCAAGCTCATTCGCCGCTATCTTGCAAGCATCGCACATTACTCTAAGTGGTATGCAGAATGCAGATGCCAACACTTGAGCGTCGACTAAGTGTCGCCGGTGATTTCCCAACACTCATATCTCTTAAAATCCTCTATTTCGTCCCACTCACACGATAATGTAAACGAATAGGACTGCCGACTATTCTACTAATGACTGGCAATTCTGAATTGTTAACGCGAGCATAAAACGAAAAGGAACAAAGACTTTTAGTCTAACGCCGAGACTTCATTTTTAGACGTTGGTTGTAATATCCAGACTTGGAAGTCGAGCTTGCTAAACCAGACTTGCAGCCGTTTTATTTGACGCCGTCTTTCTTATTGATAGGTGTAGAGCAAGAAATAAATGTCAGGATTTACGACGAGTCATCGGTGGACGTGTTTTTTTTTGCGTAGAGCGTACATTAAACGTTCATGTCGGTACGTGAGCTACGCTGGGGATACAACTATTCATCATTTGCAACAAGTGCCCATTAAAGTACCCACATTTGTCGATGAAGAAAATGTTTAATTAAAATAAAATAAGAGGCCGTCTAGACGTGAGGCGCCAGCAGATCAGCAATAATGTTGCGATCAGAGGACCGACACGGTTAAGGCTATTTTAAGTGGCCCCATTGCTTCCTGAACCATTTATATTTACTGTGTCGCGAGCGCTCGCGCAATGGTGGACACGACAAATGGTTTACACTCGAGTTAACCTTACCCTGTTTTCGGTCACATAAACATACAATATTTGCGGGACTTTTTCTAATAAACGAGATGCAACTGTAGGTATATAGATACTTATTTGTACGTATTTTATTGAGGTTTTCGTTACCGCATTTATGACATTGTTAAGGCTTCATTATTCACTCTGGTATAATATTATTCTGTACGATGTTTTGTGATTATCCATAAATTGACTCCAATTCAGACTTAAAATGCGCCTTGCGGTTCCGTTCTATAAACGTATTGAATTAGTAAAAGTGCTAAGCTTAGTAAAGAGAACGAATGATCTTGTAAGCACTTATTAAAAGTGGCGTCTTCTAGTAATTTTAAAATAATTTTAATTTTAACTTTGATCATTGCAACTTCAAAAAGTTAACTTCAATTTGTCTCTTAGGTTTTTGAATTAATACAAAATGTAGGTCTAGAGCAACGGAATTTCGAATGCACTATTTTAGAGGCAACTCAGTCTTTTACGTGTCACCCTAAACAAATTGGCGTTAATTTGAACACGCAACTAGCATTGACATACCCGCTATTCCCACGAATATCGCGAGCTTCGTCTAAAAAGCGGAAGGCTAAAGCCTCCTTGTTTGTAGCGCATGCGTTCTACCCTTTCGCGTACTACGGGTTCACAGCGACCTACGAAGGTCGCCGCCCGCCATTCAGTGCCCTCATTGATTTTGGACTACATGCCAAGTGTAGCCGCGCGAAAACTGACAGATGCCTTACCGGTTAACTGGACACGTGCAGTGAATTGGTTATGGTTGCACCGGATCATCCACGTCAGTCCTGGTGTAGCTAAACTGAGGGTTAAGCCGATTACAGACTGTGGTTTCATCGTATCCGATAGGCTAAGCTTGATAAAGGTGAGTGACCGATTTTATGCATGCTTCAGCTGTTTTAATAGGAAAATACTTCTGCGTATTCATTCGTCTTACTTCTGCTGAGAATTTTTTGTAAAGACTGTTCCTTTTTGTATTCTGATAATTTTATATGTAGGTAGTCATAGGTTACATGTAGGTAGTACCATATTCTTACTAAAACGTTGGCATAACTTTTTTAAATAACTTGTTATCCAGTTTTAGTCCGCATGGAAAACAAATGGCATCATCCTTTGCGGTCTGTCTGCAAGTGGTTTCTGTGTTTTAGCCAGTATAAATACATTTATATTTTGTTTTTTTCTTTCCGTGTCTTGAGAACATTAAACAAGGATAAATATCTGCACACGTAGCAGATTTATTATCTTTTATAAACTTTTTTCATATAGAATGTATATGAAATCTGCTGTTTCTATATGCCGTACTAGTGACCCATTCAGCTTTGCCGGCTTATCCTATTGTATATTTAGTATGTGTGACGAAGGTCGTAATACAATTCCGTAGCACATCAAGTAGATCTATCTCGTAAGGTTAAGCCAGCATTAGCGCCTACTTTAATAAGCATGTCTTATAATAAACATACCGCGAAAAATGATCTAAATGATAGTGAAAAGCGGTTTTTACTATCATTTATAATAGATAATTTTTCACGTGTTTTAAGGGAGTTTGCGGATAATCAGACAGACAGACGCGGAAAGCGAGTTTGTTTTGTACTATGAGATATACCGGCAGCAGATTTCAGACCCTGTCTATGAATCGGCCATTTTCAGCAGTTATCTAAAATGAACCACAACCTTCAACATCATTTCGGATAGGTACCTAATGTTATATCAAACGCACGTGCTACTGAAACGAGCGAGGACCGTTACATGAATAAGTAATATCCTTTGCCACACGCGTCAAAAGGAAACTCAATTACGAAACTGTAATGAATAACTCTAGGGATTAGGATATCTATGAATTATGAAAAGGTCAGCCAATGACCTCACCGTGCGGCCAGTTCAGTACCTCATGCTCATAGTAGTTCTGCGAATGCAGGCGCCGCTGCGTGATTCACTCGTTGAATCCGGATTCGTATCGATGTCATCTCAAGAAGGCTAATGAAGGCTGTTCATTTGAAGGCTATGCTAATGCATCTTGTTTTTGTTGTAGCTTTAATGTTTTTTGCAGACGACTCTCAGACATGCACCCAAGGCGTAGTTAACACACAAGTTTATCAATATTTTTGATAAATCTACTTTTTTCATTCATTTCGTTTATTCAGAGAACGAGAGACAGAGACTGCCTTACAGAGACAGTCCTACATATTACCTTATTATAATTAAGACAACATGAATAAAATATTATTTACTTACCTAGTAATAATTACATGTCAAAGAAAACCTACCAAAATTAATGTGGAGAAATCATGTTTGTATAAACCAGGTATTTGCAAAAACTAGACTAATACAATATTATTGGAAAATTTATTTTGTTTAGTCAAAATATCACTTCACTTATTGGGTGCATGGAAGATGACGTAATAAATTAAAAATAAACAGGCACATAACTGTGTTAAGGATTCGATGATGAATCATGAAGAAGTCTCATTTTTCTCTACTACGTGTTATTCTGTACACCACATGTAAGCGATATTACTACTACGGACTGACTAATTATAGCTCAAATTCATTTGAAAAACTCATAAAATGCCTGTGCAAATTGAAGCTATTCTGAATCCACAGTCAACGCGTTAACGTGCATTATTGCATATCCTGGTGTGTGAGTGAAACAGGCATATAAGCCCGATCTAGTAATTACAATATGTTTTTATTTATATTTAACTTGCTCTTCATTGAACAATATTAAACTCAGTTTGTTGGGATTCATTCGACGGGTTACATGTGTAAACAATTACTAATGTTTAGGTTGAAAGTGTATGAAATGAAAAGCAATCGTAACACAGAGTTGATTCAAATCATTATGTGTAAAATAAAAGTGACTTATAAAAGCAGATTAAGAAAAGGAACACATCAATGGGTAGGTATTTTTTTTTAGTTTGCTACGGATCGCAAATTGGGTTCCCTGTTACTAATTCTAAGTACGACGTTTGCAAAAAGTCGGTATATTTTAATCGATAAGAATTATGGGCTATTTTGGCCGATACAAAAACAAATAATATATTAGAATACCATCAAATAAATATTATAATAATTCATAAAAAATGGTAATTAGAGTAATAGTGACCATTTATTAAATTTCAAAAATAATGTAATGTTAATAAAAATAATGGATTTGCTGAATTAAAGTACTTAGGTCGGTATATTTTAAACCCTTGGTACAAGGTATGCATAGATGGCGCTGAGTGAAATTATTTTCAGAAATTTATTTTACTTTTACGTGGATGGATTTAGCTTTTTTTGTTATGACTTGGTTGGAAACAAAATACACGCGTATCACAGAACATAAAATGCAAATATACTAGTAGGTACGTAACTCTAAATAGAATATGTCAGTGCTTCTCTCAGCGTTATCGGTTGCATAAACGATTGTGTCGGAAACAGACATGTCCTGCCCCAACGGGGTGCCGCCTACTTGCACAAAGCGATCCGTCATTATCAACTAGCGATACCACCTGGCTTTACACCCCCCATGCTCGCTTGTTCATGCTAACCGCGCTGCGTTTCCAGCGAAATCCTAACTAACATTATAAATCAGAAAGTGAATTTATTTGTTTGATTGTTACGCTTTCACTACTGAACTACTGAACCAATGATCATGAAATTTTGCATACACGTTGTCAGGGATACAGAAGAGGACATATGGTATCCCGGAAATATATGAGACTCTTACGGTCAAAACTATTGCGGGTAGTGTCTTCAAGCGTTGGTATAAGCTGGCGGCGTATTTGCGTATTGTTAAAAACTACGTGTCCATCTTACTCTTGAGATACTTCTATAAAGCTCTTATGGTCATATACGTTTCATTTTCGTTGTTCGTTACATAATTATCACAGATAGCTGATGCATGACGTAAACCTACATCATAATAATTATATAAGTATAAACTTAGACTATTTTTATTTTAGAGAACTAGGGATCGCGCAAAAAAAATGATATTCCACGCGGATGAAGTCGCCGAAACAGATAAAATAACATAAAATTGTCAAAATCTTAATTAGTGTATTCAGATCTTATCTAATAATATGAATGTTCATCATGCTGATGCAGAAGACATTGATATGTGTTTTTATTATATCGTTCTTTTTTGTTTCTCATTAATAACGTAACATAAGCCCTTTCTTTTTCTATGAATTTCATGAAACTCTCTGCAAGGTTAGTAATTGGATGGGGGACCGATTAGCAACATTTAAACTGAGCGCTTAGATGTCGGACCCAGCTATTCTACTCTATAAGGCATTCTATATCTCGCCCTGCGGTGTTACCCTCTGTTGGCCATCCTACGGGAATCGTAAATATTTTCTACCATCTAAGAATTTTGTTATGGTGTACAATAAAGTATTCATTCATTCATTCATTCATTCATCCAAACTTTCGCATTTATAATAGTAGTAAGATAATATGTGGATTTTAAGTCAGAGGAAGCTATTAACTAGGCTAAAAATAAAAACAAACAAACAGTCTTGTTGTAAAGCATTAGATGGAGTAAGGACCTTAGAGAGTTGATTTGGGTCGCTGCAGCTGCAGCCAACACATGCCGAATTAGTGTGTGGGTGCGACCCCTACATGCTAATTACACTGAGACACCCTTAAGATGAATGGCTCTGATGTTGGCAATGAACCGCCCGGTACCTACCACATAATACTAAGCACAGGCAGGCATGTTATTCTTATACATTTTATTTATAACGTTTGTACGTTTATTATTGTGCACAATATACGTACGAATGAACAGTTCCACGCTGCCTTACACTAAAAAGAAAAAAAAAAACAACTATTATTATAATGGTCAACTTATGTTTACCAGAGCTAGCAATAATATGATATATTGTAGATGTAAGAGAAGATGTACATGTAAGATAATATCATTAATCTAACCGCTAAAGCAGTGTTTATTAGATTATAGTTCGATTGATCAAATACTTAGTTTTAAGTTATGAATGTTACTTCACATTGTATTTAACCGTGTTGAATGCAAGCTGAGGTGAAATTCTTTATAAGTAACATCATTTGTGCACGTAGTATAGAAATTTCATAGAACTTACTCTACAAAAAGTTGGAAAAATATGAATATCCGAATTTTTTAAATTTTCAACCAATTATTGACTTAGCCCGTTTATTCCAGCCATTTTAAAGTGATGCGCTTACTAGCAATCATCATTTAATTTTGATTTATTGTACATGCACGCAGATTATTGCGTATTTTTTTAAATGATTATAGTTACCCTAAATATTAACCGAAGTTAGGAAAAAACAGAAATACGATCTTTGCTGGAAGCAAAGATCGTATTTCGGCTGTTAGCCCTTTTGAGGTTCCTTTCAATTCGTTGTTCTACTCCCTGCCAAATATGTATTAGCTAAAGAAGTTATTTTTTCTAATGTTAATGAATAGTATTAAAAAGAAACATGAGCTCTACGTGTCATATTTAAATTGAAGGTACCCTTTACCTTTTAAATAATTGGAGATGAGTAACGCGTGTCGAATGAATCCCCGGGGGTCGTGATTTCAACGAAAATATCGATTATTATTATCATCATTCTAATAGTTTTTTTTTATTGTTACAGTGCATGGCGCGAGCGTTATACGACAACATCGCAGAGTCACCGGACGAGTTGGCTTTCAGACGCGGCGACCTTCTCACCGTGCTGGAGCAGAATACGGGCGGTAGCGAGGGCTGGTGGCTCTGCTCACTCAGAGGGAGACAGGTAACTATCCTTTCGTAATTTTACAGTGCCTATAGTTTTAAGCGCATCTGATATTCGCTACGTATAACTAGGAACTAACAGACCCGCGTAAGACAGGTTTATTACCTAAATAATAATTATAAAGATGATGCTACTTTGCGTAGCAGTTGTGTGTCACCCCTACCCATAAAAAAAGCAATATTAGGGTCCTAGAATTAACCTAGTCCTCCTATACGGAAAGACTAAATCCCACGGCGATGCACCCGTCAATTTAATACATGAAACTGGGAAACTATGTAGCTAGAACTTTAAGGTTCGAAGGATACAAAGAAGTGGGCAGTGCTGAAAGAAGATGAAATAATTAATCAAATGATGCCGGAGCGCAATCCTAATTTGCTATGGGGATTTTGGCTCAGCGGTAGCCAAGTCATTAATTATACTCGTCTCTCAACTTTTTGTACAGCATAAAAGGATCTGAATATTGTTGGTAATTATTGTTGGCATCCGTTTTCCTCGTGGCTGTTGCTTTTTATTTTACTAGAGGAAAATGCCTAAGCCTTTGGGAAAAGGGGTAAATTTATCTATGTATTTAAATAGGATAAAACAATAAAGATGCTTCCAAAGCAATGACGATATAACCACCTTAACTATTCCACCTCAGTCCCTAGTGGATACTACACCAACTAAGCAAGTTACACTCACAGAATAGGTAATAAACACATTTTTATTTGAGCCAGAAAATCGCCATCGTTCATTTAATGTCCTCTGAACCGTACTTGTATGTAGCGATTCCATCTAACAAATTTAGCTTTGCACTGGCTTGTGACCATGCAGAATTTCGTAGTCAAGAGACGGATATACCTATGTCTCTTGACTAAGGAATTCTACAATCATCCATTGGACAATCCCTAATAAAACATTTGCCTCGCAAGCCCTTATGATTGCCGTATTACAGACAGTGGGTCGTTTAGATGGCTGGATCACGTAGGATCCAAAGACAAACACAATATACATCCCAAGTTTAGAATCCCAAAATAAGCCAATGACGTAGTTATAATTCGCAATAACGTTCAAATGTCTAGCATCGTCTCCTTATCTCAATAGTGACGCATCTCACGTACACCTTACCGTCACGTCCATGGCGTATAACCTACTATGGATCCTGATATTACTGCAATTAGTCATGGAAATGAGGAGAATTTTAAGAATTATTGTTGTTATAAACAATAGGTGGATGACCATTGTGACCATGACTTATCACGGTCAAAATTAACGGCAAACCCTGATTGATCGGTTATAAGCTACGATTGAGATGACTTTGGTGTTTTCTAAGAACTTCGGCCGCCAATAGGTTCTCCAAACTCAATTACTTCGGAATAATTGAATACTTTTCCTCAGAATAAAAACCTTATAGAACCTAAACCTGTCTTTTCTGGGAGCATGACTCAGGTAACATTTTTTTGTCCGTTGCTAACAGTAACTTGGTGTTTACAGGGAATATGCCCCGGCAATCGGCTAAGGATAGTAGCAGGAGTGTTCGATGCAAGCAACGCCATGCACCGAAGGCGCGCGAGGACGCCAGCACCCGTCGCCCACCAGCCCCTACCTACACAACAGTCTTTCACAAAAGTGAGTCATTCGTTTGCACGCTCCTAAATCATACTTTCCGTGAATCATCGATTGACATCAATATTATATCAACTATAATGACCAAAACTGTTACTACCGTCGAAAAAAATCTTTTCGATTATCATGCTTATGCATTGACAAAATGTACTTATGCCCCTTTAAGTCCAACAGCATTAGTGAAGACTGAAAAACTTGCTTCTGGTATCTGACATAGCTAAAGAAAAAAAAACTTTTGAACAGTGTGTACCTATTACAGTCTTACCTAGACTAGAAAACATATTATAAGTTGAGTTAGCTACTTAAAGTTTCATAAGAAAGAGGGTAGACAATTGTTAATAATTCATGTGAAAATTTATTTCAGATCGAAGAATGCTCTCACTACGATGTTCCACGAGCACCGATGCCAGTCCAAAGACTAGGCACATATGACTGCCCCCGACCTCTAGGCGACTGGTACGATGCTCCCCGTGCCCCCAGGCCTGCCAGCGCAGACAGCGCTTGCAGCGGTACTGGGTCCTTGGCCTCAGCGACGTCAAGCGCTTCAGCAAATTCTGGAAGCTCAGCACATTCAGCTGCATCGGGATCTAGCACATACGATGTGCCGAGATCCCGGGCGTTGCCACTGCCGTGTGACGCGGCTTTAGAAGCATTGGAAAGACTGCAGGTTTGTTTAAAAAAAATCCTCATTATGTGCGCTCTGCCATTTCATAAAAAAATAATCTCAATAATAACCAGCTGTTTAATTTTTTTAATATCAACCAGTCAGCCCTATTTATTATTATTATTAAATACCTTTTTATTTATATGAGAAATCACAAAGAAAGCTTATAAGATAAGCATGCAGGGCAAAGGCCCCCTACAATATCGACAGTGCTATGACGGACAAATCCTTCAAAAAAGATTCTATTTCGTCCCGCCATCTCCGCGTATGTTGTTTACCACTGTTGCTGGTCACGTCAGACAGGCGCCAAACATTTTCCTGACATTCCCAGTCCCAATTGTGTCTGACTGCTTTCGTAGTCACATCGATGATACTGGTTTTGGAGCCGAGCACGGTGATTCATATTTCGAGAATCTGCGGTTCATCGCTCACTGGCAGACCTTTGTTGAGCAGTCAAAGACAAAGACTGAGCGGCTTTCGTTATAGAATGAATTATTCCCTACTAACCAACTAATTGGAAATGAGGTCCTTATTCCATTATCCTTTATAGGAAGAAGCATCGGCGGCAGTATCACGGTTGCTCTCGTACGTCGCACCGGGATGGCGACGGCGCGGCGCCTTGCGGGCCAAGGTGTTAGACGTGCGTGTAGCGGGCGCGAGGTTACGAGCCGCCCTCCACGACCTTGCCGTGTTCGCGGACGCCACGTTAGCCAATGCTCACGACGCACAGGATAAAGGTCAGTAAACAAGTTCATTTTACAAAGAATTAATAACCACTATGACTGTCCTCAAACTCGGAAGCACACCTATTCTGAAAAGAACACATAATTTTGAAATAGCTAGCGTTCCCCTCATTGGGGCTTAAACAGGACATCGTTAGGAAGTTCGGAACTTAATTCATGGACGCTGGCTTCCTCTAGTCGACCGAAAGTGAATGGGAAGAGAATGAGAATGGAATCCCTAATAGAAACCTAAATCCAGATTGTTAGCTGTCACTTCCTTCGATTATAATGTTTGTTTTGGTTCTCTGACATGCCGGCTCCCACGTGACTTTTTCATATTTTTTTTTTCATTTTCATTGGCTTTCAGGCAATTATTGCAAAATTGAGTATAGAATTTCATAAATTTATATATTTTATTGACTCCGCCCCTTTTTGTCAAAATAAAACACATTTGTTCGCTTACAAAATTAAAAAAAAAATTATTGAAAGTATGCTCCATCTGCAGCTACAACCTTCGCCCATCGTTCAGGTAGTTTTCGTATTCCTTGCTGGAAGAAGTCCTGGTCTTTTGAGCTTATCCAGTTGTCAATCCAAATTTTGATACTTTCACATGAAGTAAACTTTTCTCCAGTAAGGTCTGTCTGCATCGTCCGGAATAGGTGGTAATCCGAAGGAGCTATGTCTGGTGAATATGGCGGGTGGGGTAACACTTCCCAGTCCTGTCCCTCTAAATATCTTTTTACGACTTCTGCGGTATGCGGTTTGGCATTGTCATGCTGAAGAACTAATTTGTTATGTCTATTCACCCATTCTGGTCGTTTTTCTTCTATGGCTCGCTTCAAACGCATTAGTTGTCGTCGGTAAACTTCTCCATTAATAGTTTCAGAGGGTTTGAGCAACTCATAATATACAATACCTTTCTGATCCCACCAAATACAGAGCATGACCTTGGCACAGTGAATATTTATTTTTGGCTGTGATGGGCCTGGTTCGCCTGGTTTCACCCAAGCTTTTTTGCGTTTAGGATTTTCGTAGTGTATCCATTTTTCGTCTCCTGTGACTATCCGATGCAAAAATCCTTTTCTTTGCTGTCTTTGAAGCAGCATTTCACAAATGGTTTTCCGACGTTCCATGTCTCTTTCTTTTAAATCATGTGGAACCCAGTAACCGGCTTTTTGAATCATTCCCATCATTTGTAAACGCTTTGCAACAGTTGAACGATCAACATTTAATGCTGCAGCTAATTCTGATTGAGTTTGGCAAGAATCATCCGCCAATAATGCTTCCAATTCAGCATCTTCAAATTTTTTTGGTGGTTTTCCATGTTCTTTATCCTCAGTACTAAAATCGTTATTTTGAAATCGTCGAAACCATTCCTTGCAAGTTGTATTACACGGAGCATGCTCACCATAAATCTCCACAAGCAAACGATAAGTTTCCGCTGCAGTTTTCTTCGCAATAAAATAATGTAATAACACTTCCCGCAAATGACGTTTATTTGGAATAAAAACCGACATTTTCGAAAAGGTGAAAACAATTGTTGCTTACACTTCAACCAAATATCATAAAATGCGTTAGATAGCTGACATTCAGTACTATCGAATACAAGTATGGTCATTTATTAGTACACGTAAACAATACTAAAAACGACATCTGTTGAGAAAGGGCGGAGTCATATTCACACACCCAATATATTTATACAATACATTTTCAAGCGAATAAATCCATGCTGCTCTAGATTTAAGCCTTTGTCTCGTTTTTCCTCTTACACCAGGAAATTCGGCTTACGCGACGATATTCATATCTTGCTGACATAATTCCCTTTACATATCTATAAGGGAATAGTTATTTACTATACTAAAAAATCTAATGATGTCCCCTAGGTATAGCGGTAAAGCTACGTCCGCTAGTTAAAGCGCTGAAAGACGCCGAGCGGTTGACCCACGAAGCGACCAGCGCTCTCGATGCGGGCGACTGGGCTCCAGAGCGGTTGGAAAGAGATCGAGAACCAACAGATGGAACCCTGGATGCACTGGATCAGCTGGTGTCATGTGCGAGGTCATTGACTGAGGATGTGAGGAGAGCAGCCTCTTTCATTAACGGAAATGCATCGCTTCTATTTAGGTGAGACTCTACGAGCATCCACTCTTATCTAGTAGCAGAATTTCGTCCGAAGAAGTACACCTGGTAATTTGCCGCTAAACAGTGATGCACACGTATGGCTGTGTTCTGTTGGGTGTGGGCGGCGGTGTAATCACAGGTACATGAGATGTAACATCTCCGTCTCGGATGTTGGGCGCAATGGGTCGGAGGATCTAAATCGTATTATTGTTTACTACAGGGCAAAGGTTTACCTTCTTTTCATCCACTCATCACGGTCCATTGGAATTGTTACCACTTGACAAATACGATTACCTTTTTAGATTTTGAATCATAGTATACTCCCTCTTGTTTGTAGTTTTCTATGAAATGGACGATAAAATGTTATAAATAAATAATTTTACTTCAGACGATCACCAGCAGTTCCGGAACACGAATGGACAGAAGAGTATGATTACGTGCGACTGGAATCGAGAACGGCGGTGGGCAGACGGAACGCGGAGATCCGGGCCGCATTGCCAGACAAACTGAGGGCTTCTTTCGACGCACTAGTCAGAGACGCCGACCATGCGGGAGAGGTAAACAGGTTTTTTTTAATATATTTTAGGTGTTTTCATTAAATATTAGTTTTATCAATTCTCTGGCGAACTGATCTTAGCGAGGTTGGTAAGTCGGTAGTATTTATAACTTCAGTATCTATTCAATATACAATTGTTCATTGTAAACTTTTCTCTCGAATAGCAGCCTATTTTTATATAACCATATTCTTCTTCTTTTTTGGCTTTTTATTACGAATATTTTAAATGTCAAGCAAACCGTGGTCCAATTGTCAGTTTTGTCATGCTGTGACGCCCTATAATTGAGGGACCACTATTATCCAAGACTACCTATTTGGTATTGTTTAGACCTACTGTGTATCCTGTGGCGGGAGTCCTTATTTAATCATTAAATAAATATTATGGATAAGAGGACGTCTTATTGTTAGTGAAATACTTATTTGTTCTATTATTAACTTATGAAGGTTTAGATTTGCCTACTAAGCGAGATGGCTTGGTCCTGCCAATAGTAATTCGGGAATACAATTTCCCGTTTAATTTTCCTAGGATGCACGAAATGATTACGATATCATATTGTAATACATCACGCGCTTTTATGTCTAACATTCGCCGAGCACTACATATAATATCGCCTCACCTACAAGCGTACATTATACGATTAAGAACAATAGTCTTATCTATATATATAAAAGAAAGTCGTGTTAGTTACTTCACTTATAACTCAAGAACGGCTGAACCGATTTAGCTGAAAATTGGCAGGGAGGTAGTTTAGAGCCAGGAGAAGGACATAGGATACTTTTTATCCCGTTCGACATCATTCCCGTGTGACTTGACATGTAACGTCAGTCACTATAAAACGTGGTATAACAAAAAAGAATCAGACTTGGAATAACAAAATTGACGTATAATGACAGCTATGTAATGACGTATGGATGACTATTTGATATTTGTAAGAAATCAATAATAAAACTATTTCTATTAAATATATATATAAAAGAAAGTCGTGTTTTTTACAACACTTATAACTCGAGAACGGCTGGACCGATTGCCATGGTTTTTGATTTGTTGGATTTGTTTCCGTCCCGAATAGCAGAATAACTATTAAAAACATTGGAAAATTAACGAAAAAATTAAATTAATTTATCCCCGTATTCTCCACGGGAACGGGAACTATGCGGGTGAAACCGCGGGGCGCAGCTAGTTGTAGATAAAGAAACATTATTTTCCAGTCTGTGTAAGAGACGAACAAAGCCACTTGTCTTTTATTCTCTTAACATACAATTTGTGAAACGCAACAAATCACAGCATTATTGACCGAGTATTCGTTGAAGTATTAATCTTAATTATTTTGCCCTAGGTCAGCGCAGTAGCAGCAGCGACCCGCCTGCCGCCAGACGACCGGCAACTAGCAGCGTTTTATGCAGCGCAGGCAGCAACCTACGGAGCGCATCTATCGACAGCGGTGGAGGCCTTTCTACGGACCATAGAGATGGGTCAGCCGCCAGACGTGTTCCTAGCGCACGGCAAGTTTGTCGTGCTGAGCGCGCATCGGATAGTCCACGTCGGCGACACAGTACATAGGTAATTTCTTGGGATGTTTGATTCATTTTGAGCTCTTTGAAGATTGGTGGTTTCTCTAAGGGCCATAGAAGTGGGCCAGTCGCGTTTACGTTGGCGACACTGACACCACACTTTCATTCACTCACAACCTTGTGAAGACCGTTTTCTCGTCTCTTAAGCGGGCACTAAGACCGACGCTGAATGGAACTTGAGCGAGGCTAGGCAAGGAAGCCCGAAAAGTTAACTTCGTGCTACTTTGGCTCGTAAAACTTAACTTTTAACTTGATGTAACTTTTTATAACTCTTGACTACTCGACTGCTGGGTATATGGATTCCGTGTCGTGTAACAATCGATGAGGAATGTCGTATAAAAAAAATAACGACTGTTTTTCCATGTTCCAGGAGCGCCCACCACGCAGGTTTGAAATCCCGAGCGTTACGATGCTCGGACGCGTTATCAGATGCGCTCGCGACGACCGTTGCGAAGACGAAAGCGGCGGCTCAACAATACCCTTGCGCGAGCGCCGTCGCCGAAATGGCCGAATCCGCTAGAACATTAGCAGCCAGAGCTCAGGAATTACGAAGGGTTTTAGTCAGAGCCGCTGATCCGCCTCCCGCACCCGAAAGTCCTCTGACACCCGCCACGGCCGTTCCACCTTCTTTACCAACCACGCCTCTCACCCCCCTAACACCACACAATAACTCAGGGTCACCCTCCCTCGCCACATTAATATAAACCCCTCGTCCGCGCCTTACGGACGAAGGCTAGACGCGCTAGATACTTCCTCGCGACAGCGACATAACCAAAGAAATCTTCCGTTAGATTAGACTGCCAAGAACGAAATTCAGAGTTTCTATTTAGAGTTAGCGTAAGTAATCGCGAAGGCTGCTAGGACGTTTTATTTGAAGGAATCGCCAGAGCGCTCTCAATGCTGGATGCTCATTTTGCCGTAGTTGAGTTGTCCGTCCAAGTTTTATACATTTTTGCATCGTTATCGTAGTACGTGTGAGTGAAATGTTCGGTATTTTGTGAAATAGCCGATTTTGTTTACGACGAAGAGACGTTTGCTCGCGAGCTCCATTAAACCGGATTCACTTTCTCAATGGTAGTTGCAAAATGCATTAATAAAGCTGGGTTAAACAAGTGACCGCTGATCAGGCGATCTGCATAATTTACCATTTCTTACACAATTGTATGCGTTAATACCGCTGGATGCAAGTAAATGGTTTAGTGTTATTATAGTCAATTTCTGGGTGAATGCTGATTACGTGGCGATACTACAATTACTTAATTCTGCATTTATGTGCCATTAACGAAGGCATTTAGAACGGAGACGGAAGCGACCATCATAGTACTTATTTGTCCTTTCGAAAAGGACTTAAATTAAGATTTCGTATAAGTCGTTGTGAATCATATCATTCGTCATGCTATTTATTTGGTCATTTAAGTCGTACCATGCTCAATTTTGATTTGAAGAATTTGGAGCTCAATATAATATTCCTATTCGGGCTTGTCAATGTTCAATAGCAGTTTAGCTTTTGAAAAAATGACGGCCTGATTTGGGGCTGATTGGTTAATGCAATAAGCCCCAATAAATAAATCAAATTCGTTGTAAAAGATGTGTCTTTGATGAAACACTTCACGTTGTGAAACAAACACTTAGACAAACACAAACAATTGATTGATTGGCGCAGATATTGTTAGCGTCAGACCAAAATAAAACTAGACAGAATCCATTTCGTGCTGTTGCATTTGGGTCAGCGATAATTTTAGTGCTGTCATTATCGAGTTTAGTTTGATGACCACATAATCAAACCTTATCCCGATATTTATAGCAATTGTCATCAGGAGATAATCCCTAGGGGCCGCGTTTGTGCAAGACGCTATAATTTCAAATTCCATGACTGCAAACAATATATTATATACATACATAAATTATTAATTTATACATAAATATTCAAATACGACGACAGTAGCGTAGAATTATCGGTGTATAAAGCATGTTGTATATTAGCATTGTGTATATTTAATAGATGTTGTAGTTTTAGCTAGGTATAGATGAAATTGTACAAATGCATATTATAAAGTAATTTTAATATTGAATTATAATTTAATCATCTTGTGAAACGCAATCAAATAAAATATACAAATTTTGGTATCTAAAATGTTAGTTTTATTTCAATACCTATTTAGAATCAGTCAACACAATTGCAATATAACTTATTTTAGTAACATATAAAATAACGAATATAACAATACTTACATCTTTATTTTATTTTTAATCACAAAGTGAAAAATCACAGTTTTTACCATCATTGACTATGGTTATTTCAAACTTAACATCAATTAATTCGTAGCTTTAAATGTTCCAACTCTTAACTTTTAATGTTCCATTGTTTTGTATCTGAAACAAGTAGAAACCAAATATTTTCATTAGTTCGTGAACATTTAAAAACTCTTATGATCTATTAGAACTATTAAACAGTTGAATACATTTCATTCAAGTAGGGCTAAGAATTCCATAAAAAAGTTAAATAAAAAAATGTTATTTTGACATTACAAACACTTCAATTTTATTTATCTGCATACATAGTATACAACTTTTAGGGGGGTCCAGTTGCTCGCGTCCGTAGGTGTGTACCCTTTGATTCCCTACACGTACCCCCTGGGTGGTGCTAAAGGAGCAACCAAAAGTAGCAGTAGAACCTGTGCCAAGTTCGTCCAAAGCGGTACTGCCACCACATCTGGAATCTGCCGCCAAGCAGTAGTGGCTGCATTACTGTGTTCAGGTGGAAGAGTGTGGCTGCCGGTGAAATCACATGCGCATGAGACGTATCATCCCCGTCTCGGGTGATGGACGCAGCAGGATGAATGCGACTTGGATCTCATACTGAATCGCACGCATTACTGTTGTCATGGGCGAGGGTCACCACTTACCGTCAGGTTGGGCCCTCAGATCGTTCCGTCATTAATTCACATAAAAAAACTACTTAAACTTACCTCATTTAACTCGTTCGATACATAGTGAGATACTGTTGCGCCCTGGTTTCCTCCGGCGTGTAGGCGAGCGCGGGGTGCGCAGATGGTACCTTGGATTCTGCGGCGATCACTTCTAGTCTCGCCGCTCGTAGACGGATAGTATTAATTAGACATCGCAGGTCCCTTTCTTCCTTGTCTGCTTGGACAGCGTCTTCTATCCTTTTTCTTTGCAGCTGTAAGACAATTTTCTTTCAGTAAAAATAAAAGCAAAAGTCTTTTAAATAAATTAATACTCATGGATTTTCCACACGGCAAACTTGGGAACCATAACTGATAGAATACTTATACAGTACATTTTTTTTTAGTAAATACATACATACATTAAAACAAACATTCGACAGTTAAAGGTTTGTTATATGGCAGACATCTACAAAAAATCTAAAGTGCTTCAAATTGTTTTTGAAATAAGTTTCAACTGTCAGAAATATAGAAGCCAACATACCTTTGCCGTTTCAAATTCGTAGTTTAACAATTTCAACCTGAGTTTATCGGGATCTGTATTCTCTGTATGATTATTCGAACCTAGAAATAATAAAATTAATTTTTATTATTAAGATTTATTATTATCAATCTTTTTTGTATTCCGAAGCTTGCTACAACCGACAGACTCGAATACCTTGACTTCGATTGCCACATTAGAACACATTTCTAAGAAAATTAATAATTGGTACTCCATTAAACTTCTATCCTATGAATCTGCGAAAGGAGCGACCCAAAGAAGCAGTAGAACTTATACAAAGTTCGTCAGGAGAAGTACTGCCTCCACACCTGGTACTCCATCGCCAAGCAAGGGTGCACTCGCATTGCTGTGTTCCGGGGGAAGGTGCTGGTGAAATTTCAGGCGCTTAAGATCATCCCCATCTGCACGTTATGGGCGCAACGCGATGCGACTTGGGTCTTCTCATCCTTTGGAAATAAACAGCAGCAAACGATTCCGGTCCTCCTCGGAATCGATTAGCTGCTGTTTATTGGCGGTAGTAACCACTTACCGGAGGTCAGTCAGTCTCGTCACAAAAAAATATTACACTGTAGTTGTCACTGTCAACTGTCAGATGTTACAAAGCGGTTCCCGCCATAACTTGTGGTCGAGTGAGGGGAATCATCTCTATGTATTATGGTGGTAGTTACCAGGAAGTTATATGTTTTGACGTGTCCAAATGATACTTGAGATCTAAAGGAATAAATGAGTTTGACTTTTGACTTTTTTCTTTTTCTTATTTGTTTTTGCTGGACAATTTCTGGTGTGAACAATAAAGAGTTTATCCATCTCTGTCAACGCGAACTCTGAGTTATTACTCTTCGGAATCCTCGAGCATCGAAGTTTTAAAATTCTCACCAAATTCAGAATTTCCATTGACTCCATTTGTGATTCGTTCCAAGTTGACATCTATTCGTGGGTCGGTAGTGGGGTCCAAATCATCATCCGCTGCGTCATCGTTGTCGCCATTGTTGAAGTCAAAATCGTCCGTGCCGTCGGATTTTGGTTCAGTTTTTATTTCCTAAAAATGAAAAAATACACTCTTAACCCAAAGTTGGTTTTCGTCATAGTTAAATTCAAACCAAATTTAGCAATAAGACCGAATGATTTTGTAGTCGTATATTTATTTCAATTGAGGACTATATTTCATTTTTTTAAGAACTCCAATGAAATAAATATATTTCACAGTAACTAACTATTTCACATTCCCAGATGGTTTAGACTCAATTATAATATTATTTCGAAATATAACGTCCAGAATTGGATATAATTTTTATCGTTTTCCTTCACTATGTTTGAAATTAAAAAAAATTGTGTAACATCACACCAACCCCGCGTTTGATTCAGAAGCGAGGCTGCTATGGCACAGGTTTTCAATGTGACATAAAAAAGAAAATATACGCACGTCATTTGAAAATATGACTGTAAGTACCTCTTATTGTTATAGGTGTAACAAATATATTATGACATATATATTATGTATGTATGGTACATATAGGTCATATGGTACATATAGGTAAATAAAGGTCAAGAAACACAAATTGTACTTATTTAGTTTACCTGTCCTGTTCCTTCACCGTCGTCACTCAATTCCTCGTATTTGTGCTTCTTGACAAAACATTTCTTATTGATCTTGCTCGCCATTGATTTTAAATTCTGGAATTTTCTTTTCAGGTCTTGCGGCGATCTGCTGGGTTGACTTTGCCGGTTAAATGCACGCGCTATCTAAGATAACAATGATAATGGAATAAAAAAAATATTAATAGTAATAAAAATTAATTAAAAATATTGATAGTAGCCAGATAAGTAATTAATTCAAACAAAAGACTATTAGTCGGAAGAGTAATTAAGTCAGACAACCACTTAGCTTAAACCACATAGTTTTACCTCAGTAGTACACAGGGCAAATTTACGGGCCAACATGTTAGTAACACTCTCTCTCAATTTCTTAATTGTAAGGTCGTCGGTGAGAAAGTGCCCAAGGTATTTGAACTTTCTAGTTGTGTTGATTGTTTTACCAATATTATAGGTTAGAAGGTTAAATAATGACTAGGACCGTGGAAAAATCTCATACCCTATCCCAAGCTTTCTGTTTCCTAAGGAAGGATGTGTTTCCAAACAGGGTATGTTTCTCTTGCCTCACGCAATGGAGCAACAGTCTACAATCACGGGCCGAAAACGTGGTTATGTATCTGTAACAAGTACATGATAAATGCTATCAATTTTATTGGCGCTTCTTCATATTTCGTTTATGTAAGAATTTTTAAGGCGCCCGAATGCTTCCGTCGTTGAGGCCGGAGCCGAAATCCTAACGAGCACTCTGAAGCACGGAAGCGCCGTGTTCAAGCCGCTAAACGGTCACCCATCCAACAGTTCAACGACAAGAAATCGCGAGTTTTGGCCCTCAAAGATTAAGTAACTTACTTTCTTTTCTCAGTATCGCCATCTGCAAAATAAAAACAAACTGTAATGTATCTGTAAGAAACCAGCCAAACACGATCTCGTTTTTAAACTTGTCACGTTTCAAGTAAAAATGCACTTTTTTCTCATAGACCACTTTCAAAATTTTGGTGATTCCTGTAGACCCCCTGCAGCTACATTCATATTCCCGAAACGTGACAAAAATGTGAAGATTAGATCTAACTATGTAAATTTGCTTTGCGGCTCAGTTAAAAATTGTAAACCCCCATTTTTTTGTCACTCCAGCTTAAACCCCCTTTGTGTCTCCCGTGGACCCTTGGGGGTCCACCTGAATCACCTTGAGAACTAAGGCTTTAGATAATAATAATAATCTCACCTGAAGCACCATCCTTCTCCCCATTGCAGTCCCAGCCTGTTTCTTCTTTGCCATTAAAACAGTTCTCATCTTTGTCATCTGGTAATCAAAAGGGATTATGGTTACATCTATTTTCCCGTAAGTGATGAGACATGACCGAGGGGCCATGTAGAAGTTCTATAATTTATAATTCAAGTTCTTATGTATATTGAAACAACTGCAACTACCTGGGCACCTGGAAACTGTACTGTCTCTACACAGGTATGTCGCCGATGCACTTGCATTGCTGTGTTCTGGTAAAAGGTTGTAGGTACCAGTGAAAACACATGCAAAAGAGACATAATATCCCCGTCTTGGGTGACAAGGGTAATGGGGTTGCGACTTGGTTTTCCCATACTTCGGTCAGGGAGAACCTATGTTGTTTTGATGTTGTTATGGTAACCACTAAGCATTAGGTGGGCCTTGAGCTCTCTAGCAAATGGGACTTGCAATCTTGCAATCATAGGGTATAAAATATCTTACTCACAGTCATAACAAAAAACAAAAAACAATGTTAACACACTCATACCTCTACACTAGGATTCCCTGTGTCGCAGATGGCATGGACAAACACAGAAACACAAGACAAACACCCAAGACCCGAGAACAAACTTCATGCTCACCACACAAAGTGTGCCCCGGCCGGAAATCGAATCCAGGACCCCTCGCTTCGAAGGCAGGGCTACTATCATAGTACTAGTCACTGGCAGAAGCAAGTAAAAGTTGTAACCGAACTTAACATACCAGCAGGCATGGACAACACCTTAGTTACACTAAGATTGAAATACTATAAACCTTTACTCCTTGATGGTTGAAGAAAATCATCATCTTCGTCATCATCACCATCATCAGGCACAGGAAGATCACAAATTGAGTCATTTGGACTTTTCATCATTACCGCAATGATCCTGTCATGTAAAGGGTTTATTGAATTTGGGTGTGCTCCACCTGAAAAAAACAAATAGTTTATTTTTTTAATTTGTTATTTTTTATAGTTCTAGTTATTCTTCAATTCAAGCAGTACAAAGTAACAAGACAAGCAATATAAAACTATCTGGTTCCTAACTTAATTTAGGATGCCAGATGCTTGAGCATAGAAGCATTTTTAGGCATTTTATTAAGGCAACAACTGACTAACGCAACAGAACATGATTCTACATCATTATTTATTATGTAAAACCTCTGATTCCTGACCTGTCTCTAGGTGGGCTTTCTCATCCCTCTTAGCAGCTTTTTTCAGAGCCTCCCATTGGTGGCGCAAATTAACTGCAGCTCTTTTAATATTTGTAATTTGTGTAACTTGCGCGTTGTATTTGCGAGCCATAAGTTCCCATTCAGCGATTTTTCGCCTGTTAGTGACACCGTCGATCTTTTTATTTTCGACCACTCTATAGTGCTTTTCTACTAAATCTAGCAGCAACACCCTTTCAGAAAGCTGCCAGTTTGGACTGCGCCGCCGTTTCTCGTCACTGAACATTTCTGGAAATATGTAAAGCGTACCAATATACCGTAATCGCCACAAAATAAATTAAACCCAAACAAACAAAAATGTTGTTGCAGGATGTGATGTTGACAACAAACACTTGAATTGACAATGACAACACAACACTTCTCACTTGTGTCGTTCAGGTGCGTTCAGTTTTGTATTATACGCCCGACAATCATGCGATACCACACTAACCCAAGTCGAGTGTCGGTGGGGTCCTGTGAAACTCGGCGTGAGTTGATATCACTCCCCTTCAACTTTGTCGTCAAGCACGCTGGATCATCCCATCTGTCACACTGTAAAATTTGTGGTACACTACGACATCATTGACATTAACATACATTAGAAAATAATGAAATTGAAATGGAATTAGGTTTGATCCAATGGATTTTTGTAAAATGTTTATTGATGAGTCAGTAGGCGAAGCCTATGTCCAGCAGTGAACTAGTATAGACTGAAGATGATGATGATGTATAATGATACTCTATTTTAAGGAAAATGTCTGACATAAGTTTTAATGCGTTTATTTTGGAACAATTGCAAAAATAGGTAAGAACCTCAGCCCAGGGCACCATCGATTCTAAAATTAATATTATGACGTTTTAATAGTAATGTTACTGTCTTGTCATGTCAGTCAATTGTTTATTTGTCTGTCATGTCAAAAAAGTGAGGTTAAGTTTAATCAAATTTGTTGCAGCAAGTCGATTTGTATGTAAAATTTTAAAAAATCGTCTCATTACTTACCAATTAATTTATCAATGACCCACACTAAGCATGCTTATTTGTTCTAATGTTGCTGATATATTTTATTTTATATCGAAAATTAAGAATCAAAATGGCGCTGTAAAGATCGTGAGCTTTTGATATCGCTCGCATTAGATTGATTATTGTTAAAGAGATCTTTGTTTCGGTAACGTGAATGTATTTACCTCGTGTTTGTTCATTAACAATAAGTTTATGAGATATGAAGGAAGTGATTTTAGCTATTCTAACTTTCGTATGTAGCGTATTTTTAGTTTTTGTCTTTGTGTTATTTTGTAAGTAGTCCAAAAACATTGTAGTTTTATTCTAAGTGAGTCATTCTAATTCTTAACTCATCAGATAACAAAATGAATGGTTTTCTTTGTTTAGGCTGGTACGTGGTTTGGAAGTGCTGCTTGTCCAAATTCCGTTTCGTTCGGGAGCTCCTTGGTGGAATGACAGATACCCCTCCGGCATCGGAGATTCGACAATCAAAACAAAGTAGGAAAGTTCGAAGAGAGTAGGAAATCAAAAACAAGGTATGAACCTATATCCTAAGAATTGTTTTGAAGATCCTAAAAACCACATAAGTCAATTTCTTGCAATAAAGTACAATAAGTTTAGGTTCAATATTTAGATGTAGTGTTTTCCATGCAGTGGAGTTTTGTAAAAATATGACCTATAAATATTTAATTTAAATATAAAAATTCTAAAAGTGTAGCTATAGAAGCATATATCTATTGAATCCACATCAGGTATGAAAATAACAATGTTGGAAAATTTCTAAATATAAACAAAGTAAAATGCAGACAGGCGTATACCCCTGCTACAGGATGTCAATTGCAGGTGCTGCTTGAATTGTAATCAAATCCCTTAATGTTTCAGATCAAAATGAATATTCGTTGTGCACGGCCCAGCGACCTGATGAACATGCAACACTGCAATCTGCTATGTTTGCCAGAAAACTATCAAATGAAATATTATTTCTATCATGGACTCTCTTGGCCGCAATTGAGCTATGTGGCTGAAGATGAAAAGGGCCACATTGTTGGTAAGATAAACCTGATAATTTTATATTTACTAGAATATCCACTATACAATTTTCAGTCTGTTACCAATTCAAAAACTCATATAAGTTAGAACAGCAAATAAGAGTAAAGTGATCTTATATCACTTTACTTTTGGCTAAAGTAATGATAAAATAAGTATATGGATAATTAATATCATGGTAATAGTTTTGTAGGTTATCATAGATAATCTAAAAAATTTAGATTGTTGATTATGGTGTTCATTCTATTATGAAATTCCTAACTAAAATTGATTTTGACAGAAAAGGTATTTCTTGTTATACCATTAAGTTACACACAAGTTACAGGTATTCACAATATTATGTCTATTCTTTCAGGCTATGTGCTTGCTAAAATGGAAGAAGATGGTGAAGACAACCGCCATGGACACATCACCTCCCTCGCTGTCAAACGCTCACACAGACGACTGGGACTTGCTCAGAAACTTATGAACCAAGCGTCACTAGCAATGGTTGAGTGCTTTCAAGTAAGTATCTATGTTTACAGCTATCATGGTCCAAAGTTCAAGGTCCATTTTTTTTTACTGCTCCATCTTGCCACAAACTAAGCATAGCTTATATTATGGGAATCAGACTGCTGATAGAATTGATACATATTAACACCAGACTCAGAGAAAATATCCATGTATAATACATGACACAAATGTTTGTGTCCCACGGAACAATTTACCTATTACCAACTGAGCTGTGTATCTGAGGTATGGAGATTGAAATCTCTATATAGTATATACTAAAGTTGCTTTCCGCATCTGTCTGTTTATCTGCTAAGTCCGCCTAATGTATTTTGATGCAGTTTTCACCATCATTTAGATTTTTCACTGAATGTTTATATGTATAGTATTATTATAGTAGAATACCTTACTGGTATAAGGTGCGGTCCCTTTAGGTAATTATAAGGTGTGTAAATTAAGTGTTTTTTTTTCTAGGCTAAATATGTATCACTGCATGTGAGAAAAAGCAATAGAGCTGCACTGAATCTTTATACCAACTCCCTCGGTTTCAAGATATTGGAAATTGAACCTAAATATTATGCTGACGGTGAAGATGCTTACTCAATGTCGCGAGACCTCAGCTCCTTTGGGGATGACAACAAGACTGAGAATGTTAACTTGGAAATCAAATCAGAATCTGCTATTATATCGCCTATGTAAATAAAGCATTTATTTTATAGTATTTGTTGTTTTGTCTTTTGTTGTAATATAAACCCCAATAAAAAAAGAAATTAGCACTTATACCCTTATGAAGGGGTATGAACCCCTTCTGTTGGAATCTGTGATGCAGGTGGCATTGACAGATACACAACACAAACATCCAAGACCTGAAAATAAACTATGCTTATCACTCAGGGTTGAATCTGGGATTCTCACTTGGAAGGCTAGTTACTACCAAGTAAGCCATGGAAACCTCTAGTAGGAGTAATGTGTTGTGTGTGCAGGCAGCACCTTAGTATAGATGCATGTATTCTATCCAGTGTCAATTTTGATAAGACATTCAGATCAGATTGCAACAAAATAATAGAGGTATCTATCATTTTCTGCACCAGAATGAAGACTGCTGAGCCTACAGAAATCTGCTTAGTGCTAACTCAGTCTATCCACCACCCATACTTTTTATTATTATATTCAGCCTAAGCAGTTTATTTATGTTTCAATAAAGTATCTGTATGTATGTCCTACACGACTTGTAGGATTTATTAAATCAGTAATAGGGTTTCCTTTACCTTTTGTGCCTAATCAGTTGACAACTTGTAAAGCTTTTTATAATTATGTTTGGGCTGAATAAACATTAACATGGATTCAATGATTATTGAATAGAATGCCTACACAAATCTAGCAAATTTGACAGTTATACAGGTATAACAATAAAGTTTTCATAGTAAAATAATACATAGCAAAAGTTTATAAGTAAGTTTATTTATATGTAATATAATCTAGATCTTATCTCTAAAATAATATGCTATTCCTCAGCATCATCATAAAGATGATTCAAAACCAGTGAAGCCTTCCTTACATCTTCAGAGTTTTTTACAGATGGTTTTCTGACTAGCTTTTCTTTTTTCTTTGTCATACCAACCACATATTCAGGCATAATAACTTTATTACTTTTGAACACAACCTTTTCATCTGGAACTGCTATAGTCTTTTTGACAGTGGAGGAAACTTGAAAAATAGGCTTTTTGAATACAAATTCGGTTGAGTCAACATCCATTTCAGTGTTTGCTGCTTCTTGTTCTTCCAATTTTTGCATTAAAGCTAAAGCAGTGGCAGTGTTTGTTTTCTCTGACATCTGTTCGGGTGTAACATCTTCGAGTGAATAGTACACCCATTTTTTAGGATTTTTGATATAATCGGGGACGCGTTTGGGACGTAAACATTCCCGCATTTTGGCTTCAGATCTTTTATATATGCTCTCCTTTCCCCTGAACTGCTTCATTTCGTGCTTCAATTTCTTGTATGTGCGTCTATCTACTTCACTATAGATCGGTGGGTCAACAATTTTATTAGATTTGGCAAAACTGTGTTGTTCTTCAGCGTCTTTCAGATGATTAAAGAGACTCTTCTGTCTTTCGGAGTACGACGACATCTTTGCTCTCTACGGCAAAATATAGTGTAATAATTTAGACATAAGTTACATAAACTACATTACAATCACTTACATTTTATTTTACTTTTCATAAATTTTAAAGATGTTACCTTTGTTTTTTAGCAATGTACCACAGACACTGTTGCCACCTTGCACCTTGCCACTTTTTATTTTAAGAACATGTTAAATTCTGGTGCAAATAATGATAAAAACGTGCTAAATTACTTTTAATATTTTATTTGTATTTTAGCCTAGTAATTTAATCTTAAGAGTTAAATCAAGGTCTGCATATCATCGTAATGTTCGACTTCCTCTTTTTCATTGGGCTTCAGTTTGTGATGTTCATGAGGCACCACAAGACTATAAACAAAACTGATAAAAGAAAAGAAGCAGAAAGCGCATCTTTTATCAGTCAAAACTCAAAAAAATCTAAAATATGAAAATACTAAACTCTAATTTTACAAATAAAAATGCTAAATTTAGCATTAAAAGTGCTAAAATGGCAACACTGAGCACAGATACCATATATGTACAGGAGCAGCAGTCAACTAATCGGGAAACAGTAATGTAAATGTACAACCAAAATAATGCACGACCTGATAAACCAAAGCACAGTATCGTCAGCCCTGAAATCCATGTCCTGACACGTGGCTGCGTAATTCTGGTCGTAAATTATCATCAACAGATGAATGTACTAAACTAATTATGATAAAATTTAAATTATTACCTAATAATGTAGGTAAACATTGGGGGATAAAAATACTTACAAACAATAATTGCGGTAGGCAAACGTATATTTTGATAAATAGTCAGTCATTGCCTACAAAAATTTATACCTATGAGCCATTTAAGGTTGTTAACCAATTGATCCATTTGAATCATACTTTCAAAAGTGGCTTGACTGGCCCCACTGCTCAGTAGGTAGTAACTCTGCCTTCTGCGTTGTAGGTTGTTCGGTTCAATTCCAACCTAGGACAAGCATTTGTGTGACATAGGTATTTGTTCTGTTCATAATTAATGGTGTTCACATCTTGCCAGACGCATTGAAAGTCCGCTGTAGATGCGAGCGCGAGGTAATAACTGTTCAATCGGGTACGAGTGAGATAATCAATGCAAGAGTGTAATGGATGATCCTGGGTTCTATTCCTACCCAGGGCATTGTGTGACAAACATAGATGTTTGTTCGTTGTCTGTTAATTAATATGTAATGTAATATTTGTATGTACCTACGTCTACGCTTTAGTAATCTGGTGCCCATAGTAGCTTTGCTTAGCTTGGGCTAGAAATAATTATAATACCAGTGACTGAATTAAAAAATCGAAAAAACCGTCTCTTCGTTCAATACGTTTATTTAGTCATAGGGAAGCAAAATAACAAAAAAACAGAGGCAACAAACATAAAAAAAACAGTAGAATTGATAAAATCCTCTGGAAATCGGTTGAAAGTCTTATTCAAAACAAATTAAAGTATTGGTGTTGTAACATTTTTTTAGTAAGTATATCGTAATCAATTAAATGGATCTAATAAAAATTAATGTGTTTTGAAAAAAAAATATCTATTTATTTTATAATATAATAAAGCTGAACAGTTTGTTTGTTTGAACGCGCTAATATTTGGAACTACCAGTTGTATTTGATTTTTTTTTGTATATGGTTACTATATTTAAATATTTAAGTTTTACGCGGGTAAACCGCGAGGCACAGCTAATATTAAATAAATTGCATTGTGCTGCACTGAACTTTTAAAACTTAATTTCTTGTCTGCCTGAGTCTAGTCTAGACGTCTGTCTCGGTTTCCTGTAATACAATCTCCCTAGGGTAAGCATAAATTGTATTTGGGGTATCTGTATCTGGCTGCAAAGTTTAGAATCTACGTTCTCCCTCAACGCCGAGCACCGATGCTGGTACTATTAGAATAAAATAAAGGGGTGGTAATAGGGGAAGGATGTGTTCAAGTGTTTTTAGGGTTCCGTAAGGTTAAAAGAAACCTATTATAAGAGCCTACAATATCTGTTTTATAACGCTAAACTTTTCCTAGTTTAAAAGGATTATTTTGTTAACACCCGTAGCGGACTGAAAATTTCACAGAATAGGTATGTATTACTAGTGCGAGTATTACAACAAATGCTCTAAATAACTCTGGCACAGAACCCTCAGTGAGAGATTTTGAATTACATTCAGGTGGTTTTAATATGATTCACTCGCTCTATCCAACTCGATCCACAAGGTGGGGGTGCAGTCGGGGGATATAGCCTACTAAAATTAATACTATAGTGGAATAGTGGATGCTGGTACCTAGATAAGGTTCTGCCATCGAAATTAGTATCCCAACTTGACCTTGACGTGATAAAGATCTTTAACGAATGTTAATATTTTCTAAAAATGCCATAATTTATTGCAAACGTATTCATAATGAATGGATAGATTCATAGATAATTTTTTTACATTCGTCACCTCATTGGTAGTCATTTAGACGACTTGGTAGTTTTGGAAGCTAGCGTGTGTCCTGGCACAAAATAATTCAGGGTTCGAACTCTGGATTATCACTGTGGTTAGAGTTTGTTTTCGGCTTTTGGATGTTGACACTGTTTTGTGCATCCATGACACCTGCGTCAAAGGAAATCCTGTTGCCGGAATATTGGTGTAGGTAAGTGTTTTAAGAAAAAACAAGTAGCTTGTTGGTAGTAACGGATTGACGAATTGATTTACGTTTATTGTTGTAGTGAATTCGATATCCTCTCGGATCTTTGATGACCAGCTAATATTTGTTTCATCATTGTTTGCATCATGAAAATCTAAAGCCTGCCTGTTTTTGATGTAATTTATGGAACCAGCCGAATTCCCATCTGATGTTAAGTGGTCACGTTAGAACAATAATGTTCATTAGGTCACTCCGAATTATGAGAAGATCCAAGTAGCATGTTGGTGCACTTGAGACGTTTCATGCGCCTGTGATTTCACCGACACCCAAACCTTTCCAACGGAACACGGTAGTACGACTCCACCTTTGGGCTGCAGCGTACTACATGGTGTGGTGGCAGTACCTCTCCGCACAAACTTTGAATAAGTTCTACTGCTGTGTTTAGGACCCTGATTTATGAATGGATCAGCTTATATATCCTAATTACTAAATATAATAATTACGAATGTGAGTTTGTTTGTAACCTATCATCATGAAATTTTGCATATACATCAAAAGTACAGAGAAGGAAATAGCGTAGGTTTATTACAGAAATAATTCACAAAACCTACATAAATGCGAGAGAATCCGCCGGCAAAAGCTAATGTTAAATAATTTTATTTGAGTGTCTTTTATGTGTACTACCTTGTCTTTGACTTTATTTCTCGACGAATAAGCATGATTTGGCTTTATTTTATCAATCCCACACGAAATGTCACATATTCTCGACATTTCGTATGGATATTATATCTACCAGTTTTCTTGTGATGTGGAAATAGGGAGCGCAAAATATTTTTTAAGCAAAAGTCAGAGTTTAGTATGGTCACAGATATAATAATATTATACGTATGGTTTTCAACCAGCTGTCTTTGGGACTACGCACAGCTGATAAAAAATGCCTGATTTTAAGATAAAACAGTTAATTACCGTTTGTTGGGCAACTTGTGTCTGATTAATAAAGATCGAAAAATATAAAAAAAATGTTTCTTTTTCCAACCGGAACAGCCTTAATGATGGAGAACGGAAGTAGGAAACATATCGTGGTCAACGCAATTGCATTGTAACATAATATCTTTCTAATACAATTCTGTAAATAACACAAGTTAATGAGTTTCTGGATTGAAAACTTGAGAAGTAACGCTAACTTTAAACAGCTGGTAGTAAATGACAAGTCTTGTTTCACGTGCAAGTAGGTTCTTTTAATTTTCAATGTTGCTAACACTGCAAAAGTATCTTTACCTATCTGTATACCTGCACTAGGTCCCTGTTTCGAAGATGTCATGGACAAACAAATAACCCCAAAAAGTGTTTCGCACCTGTGTTTGTATTTGGCCTGTAATCGAACCCGGGCGCTTTGCATCGAAGGCAGGGCCACCAACTACGCCACGGAGCCATCTAAAATGAGAAAATAAACCAGGATTTTGCAGTGACGTAATCTGTGTATTATTTTGGGATAACCATGAGTCTATCGATCGGATGTAGAATTCTCAGGAAAAATATTACCGAGGTTTTGACGTATGACGAATCACAAGGCATTATCAGAACCATACATTCTGGATCTGGAGCAGAGATAGGCAATTCCAGAAAGCATTTTAGTTTGTTAATGTCTTAATAATAATCGAGTGAAGAAGCGATATAAAACGTCAATCTCATTCCGATATAGATTCTAATACCATCCAGAGTTAGCTACTAGAATAATAATTATGTGCATATTTTGTATAAGAACTTAAACTGTTTAATGAATGATCTAGCTTGCTAGGCAGTAGCTGCGTAAGTCCGAGGTGAACAATGTTTCGAATGTTCGTGTTATTATTGCTGTTTAGAATGTCAGTGAGTCATTCTTACGCACGTGCCACAATTTCACGCCAGGCTTATGTGGACCTTTTATCAACGTTTCAGAGTACAAAATCGTACGTCAGAACCGACGAGGACTTGCATGAGTTAAAAGTTAACTAATTATTCTTACCTTAGCCCATTGAACCTTCATGCTTGGATTTAAAGTTGATAATTGATGGCTGTTTTGCATTAACTTATAGCTTCTAGCTAAATATAAAATGCTATATATTTTATGTCAAATCCCCTATGATACTTATTAAATAAATACGTTTATGTATATGGTACATTTGAGATTGTTATAAGAAGCGTTTGTTAGTGCTGCTGGCAATGAACTTTATTAATAACTTTGTACATGACTAATGCGTGACACTTCAGAAAACATTGTAGGTACCTATAACAAGGATACAACATAAACCAATAAGTACATCGGGACACAAATGAATCATTTTAAGTTAAACTTTAGCGTAAACTGAATAAGACTGAAATTTGTATTGTAATTAGTAGCAGCATTGAAAGTAAAAATTGTCGCAAAATCTTTTCAGTTTTCCCAATTTGAGTCGTATCGTATAGTTTGCATGGTAAAATTATTCAACATCTGCCTCACGATACATTAAATAAGTTTGTTTGTATGGTCCTTTAAAATGGTTATTATATTGATTTTGAACCCTCCCGTATTATAACCCTAAAAACACGCACCTACTGGTGATTTAACTGATAAGCTATGAAGCATATCTCAACCAAATAAATTTATATTTGATATTTTAGTGTTAACTTGTTATCCTAATATTACAATAATAAATATTCATGTACATTTCACACAGCTCGATATAGCCTCTAACTAAGCATAGCTTGCACTGTCGGAACCAAGTTACTGATTTAATAGTCATATACCTAGTACTCTTTGTAAATATACTTATTCGTATAATACTAATACACAGACGCAGTGCAAACATCTATGTTCGTCACACAATTGTTTGTACTGTGGGAATCGAACCCACGACCTGAATCGCAGAAGGCAAAGCTATTATCAACGGAGCAATGAAGAAGTCAGCAAATAATAAAATGTAAAAAAAAAAATAGAATTCACTTAATGGGGTTCGAAGGACCATTTAAAATGTACGAAGGACGAAGGTCATTGCTTGTTGGAATACTATGTTTTCCTTACATTTTGTATCTGTTGAGGTTTTGTGGTTTTAATTATAATATAACTCAAACGCACTAGATAAGTACTGATAATAATATGAATACCATAAAACTACTCATATTAATCGTAAGTAAATAACATCTGGGGCCCTATTTCAGACCCAAGGTTTTGATGTACCTACCACGGGAGACCAATCCTGGCACATACTTACAGGTATCCTCTTGATATTCTTTCATCGTTTTAGAGAACGTGATATTACCACATACATTTTTAAATCAAAAATCTTTTTCGTGCTCCCGTGTATTTGAACCAGTGAACTTTGGATTGAAAGTCAGTGCGTGTACCATGGGACACACTCTGACAACCACGCTGTCACATGTTTAATCAAAATATGTTGATGCCGAATCAGTTATTATTTGATTCACAGAATGACATTAGTATAAACATGATATTACAATTGGTCCAGTATTAAATTAACTTTGCAATTTGAATAGAAGTGATTATTAAGTATGTCAGATAGTCGAAATACCTATCGATTAAATAAAAACTTATTTACTTAATTACACCGTATAATACGCATAAATAAATTATAATATAAATATATTTATATAAATTCTATATCTATAAATCTATAAATTTTTTTTTATTAAAATCTATAAATTTTTCTACCTTTCAAAAGTAGAGCTTAGCATAAGTCACATTGGATAGTTCTTGTCAAATCAACGTAAGTACATTAAACTTAGATAAACGTAGACAATAGTTAGGGTTACGCCGAAGCACTGATGTGTAGTGCTCCGGGGTAACCCTTAACCATGGCTACATATCAGGTACAAACACAGACGAAGGTTTCATCAATACTGCCTTAGCTACCTACCCACCAAACGCAGTTGATACAGTTTGTTTGTTGTTGTCCGCCGCGCATGCGCGTGGTCGTCAAAGCCCGCACGAGGCAGATTTCAGAGCGCAATCATTTCGCGTTGGAGGCTCGGCGTTGCCGCGTCTCTGAAACAGCTAATATTAGCGCCTCTGTAGGGCGGGCGGCGGCGCGCGCCGATCGCTCCGACAATACAAAACCCGTACAGAATTTCACGTCATAGTTGCCAGTGAAAATTACAGTGGATTTGTGAAGTGGAATTCAAAATTGTGATGTGAGGGCAGGATCACTCAATAACAACAGGTAATATATATCTATCTAGGGTGCCTATATTTGATTAAGGTGATGCCTGCTGAAGTATACTTTTTGAACTATAGAGCGTTTAGGTAGCGCTGTCTGGCTAAGTCTTAGGTACCTGCGGTGCAGTAATTAGCTTTTCGTGACTGAGCTATAAATACACATTAATCTACAATACTTCACACCAACAGGTACTAAGTCAATGTAACAAAGGACTACAAAATATTACCTGATTGCAGTTAAGGCTTGACTCATGATTCAATTCAGAATGATTTTTATTTATAAATTATCTGACTGGGAAAAGTTCATGTAGATATGAAAAATAAGAATACAATACAAATTAATACAATATTATTTGAGCGGTTAGTGCAAAAACACCTAATTAAACATTACGTAGTTAACGTAACATAAGTGTAATTTATAATAACCATTTGACCTTCGTTAAAATTATGCAAAGTGCAACGAAACATTCTAGATTATGATCGCTTCGCTTATTTATTTATCTGCAATTTATTATAAGAAATTAGTACTCACTTACAACCAAGGTATTGATTGTAAATTTCCCCGTTGTGAAAAAAAACAACAATATTTTAATCGTATTGTTATCATGTAGAGCGAAATGTATGTAGTTATATTTTATTGAGAAGAATGAGTTGGGCGTTCAAAAACTTTATTATTTGGGGGACCCCACCACTGACGTAGGTGAGTACCCTCAGAGTCCCTACACGTGTATGTAAAGCAACCCAAAGTAGCAGTAGAAGGAAAGAAGGGTGTGGGTGCTGGGGAACAAGCGCATGAGATGTACATCCCCGACTCAATGTGATGGGCGCAACATGATACAACTTGGGTTTTCTCAGTACCAGAGGACTGGAGTTGTATCGCTGTTGTCTATGGGTAGTGACCACTTAATATCAGGTGGGACGACTGCTCGTCTCCTCAGTTGTATAAAAAAACCTTAAATACGCTATTAAACAAGTAAATGCCAATAATTATGGTTACTACAAAAAATTGCAGATATGGATTTGTCCTTTAGTCAAAAAACTATTTTATAGTGTGAAACGAATTTTAACTAACCACTTTTTGAATTTATTGAAGGATTTTTATGTAATATAGTTATGCATCGTATATTTTACCACATAAAATAATAATTGTCGTGATATAATGCAGTACGCGGTATCTTGACTCATTTTGTTAGGATTCCTGGTATTTTTTGGATATAACTTGCTAGCTTTAACGAACAAAGTTATATGTATTTTAACAAAAAGCGCGGTCTCGAAATTGTACATATAGAGTAGCGTAAGCATTTCCAGTTCTCTAAATAACGGTTTGCTACACTCCCGAGGAGCTATGCCTGCAATAGCTCCTCGGATACATTTTTTTTGAGCTAGTTATGCTTGGACCTCTATTGTGTTTCCCCACAATATCAGCCCATATGTTAGAACAGATGCAGCATAGCCATGGTTAGTCTGAAGCTCTCATCCCTTACTTTTCGGTTTCATAAGACCACATCCGAGGTACAACCCTGTACCTCCGATGTGGTCTTATGGAACCAATCAAATAACAAATAATCAACCAGATCGGTCCACATACAAAACAACAAAAAAATATTCAATCGAGTAGAGAAACTCATCTAAAAAGCAAAAGCAACCTCCGACAAGTCACGAGGACTGGTTGTTTTCTGCAGTTCTGTTCTAGGCAGAAACAGGAGAAAACATTTTTATAAACGGTAACTATTTCTAGATTTTCAACCTGTACAAGTATATTGTGGATGTTTACTGATTATTGGCAGACATCCAAAAACCTTCGATCACTCACTCACACCGTTCTTACGTCCACTTTCACAAAACTGGGAAAGAAAACATTGCAAGGAAACCAGCAAGGCATGTTCTATTATAGAACCATTTTTTTCAATTGTGGCCTAACTATATTCCATTTGTAATTCGGAACCATTGCCAAGAATACTGGATAATATTACTAACTGAAACATTGGCTTATCAGGTATAGAGATAACAGTTTTCTGCTATTTTAAAATTACCCGGCAAAAAACGTGATAGTCTCGCTGCATTAATATTCAAACTACTATTTACATAGAATATGAACCTAGAATTAAAATATTTTAACTCAATACGCTATATTATCTAAGAATTTAGCAAATAAAGTATATATAATTTAATTTGCATCCAGAGGGTTCCGTAGTAGTCAATAATATTGTAAAGCTTACCATAATCAGCCATATCAGCACATCACTTTTTAGACGGCTCTATAGCTTAGTTGGTTCGAAGCGAGGGGTTCGATTCCCGGCCGGGGCAATTTTTTTTGCGGTGAACATGAAATTTGTTGTCGTATCTTGGGAGTTTGACTTGTTTCTGTGTTTTTCCATGACACTATACAGCGAATCCAGGTGCAGGGATACGAGTGTGTAAGCGTTGTTTTTTTTTAATATAAATTAGACGGGATGAAGCTACGTCATCAATCATCAGTATTTCTAAGTTCATTCACCAATAGTAATTTTCTATAATGGCGGTTATTTAGATGACTAATATGCCGAAGCTGTTTGATCCGTTACGTCACTTGGTTAAAGGAAACTTATGCCTGCTACTGGGTACTTTGACGATCGGCAGGCCAATGGAATTTTACAATTAATTGGACGGAAAACTTTTATCCCAATATGCACTAATCATCTCATAAAAGTTTCCCTTGCGTGAAACTTTGAATGAATAAGCTGGCGGGTTAAATAGGAGGGGTACGGCTCACCAGGCTTCAGTTCTGAAGTGTATATCGATGGATTCGTGGAGCGTAGTTCCTAGCTGCCGATCTAATATAAAGCTAAGTAAGTTAAAAACATTTTCTTCTTGACTGTACTTCTGTTGTGCACTTTTATTGCGAATACATTTTATATATCGGGCTTTTAAAGCACATTTGTAAGTGAGAACCCTTGGAGTCCCACATTTCTACCTACAGGAGTAGTTGAACTTGTGCCAAGTTTGTTTGGGGATGTGCTTCCAGCATACTGTTTTCCGATGGAAAGGTGTGAATGTCCATGAAATTACAAGTCATTCCCACTTCTCAGAGTGACGACCATAATACAATGAGACTTAAGTCTTTCCATACCTAGGTAGAGGCGGAGGTAGCCAGGCCATTTAATATAAGGCTGTTTTATTATTTCAATGCTTTACTAAATACTTTCATTTTCATAATGTATTAAAGCAAGAAAAATAACTAAGTAATTGGAAGTGTATGAAACCTAAAAAGATCAAATAAGTTCATGAAACACGTGTACTCGTGGGTATCGAATGAATAGCCCTTTGAAAAACTTTGTTGGTAGCTAAAATAAGAGACCGGGTTTTTCGAAATTAGCAACAACACGAAAAATATTCCTCTTTGAAATTGGTACCTAATTTTTGTAAGGAGCGTCGGAAAATCACACTAAGTCGGAATAAATCTCATAGAAATTGATCTTGTATGGTTGTAATGGAAATTATCAATTTTGTTTGAGCGTAACATTATTTTTTTTGTTATTTTAAAATAAAAGTAGCCTATATGACTCTTTATAGCATTACTCTTTATATTTATAGCTATTTTGGAGACTAGCAGGAAAAAATAGACAGACACAAAAAAAAATGTTTGTATTATACGTATATGAAGTTTCAAATGCGTTTAGGGTAAAAGCTGGTATTTTAACATTACAAGCAGAAACTTCAATGTTATTTATTTGTACAGATAGATTAATATTATGCTGTACGGATTCTAAACATATGGATCTACATATTTCAGTGCGGTTTCTGAATTTGATAACAAAAAGGTGTTATTCAAAGTTCTTTCGTCTAAACTTCGTTCCTGTGTCTCATAGATTGTAATCTCGCAGTAGCGATGGTTGACCTTCCCATTTTATATTCCTTTTACGCCTGATTTGTTAAATACCTATACGGCAAATCGTAAAAACGTCGAAAAATCGTAAAATGTAACGATGCCTAAAATCAGATCAACATGATCTGAATAAGTTCAAACATAACCATTTGGTGGTGATGACTAACTTCTGACACATCGTGATAACCCGCAGGTTCATCGAGTTTTCAATTCGTTCCTCAGATTTTATTTTAAACCTTTGATTTGTTTGTTTATTTTCATGGATAGGTAACCTATTCAAAAATAATGTATTGATTTTACAAAATCGTTTGCTAATCATTTATCCTTTACGCTCAAACGGTTCAACGGATTTGGATGAAATTAGGTATGTATAGTTTATGTCCTGGATTAAAACATAGCCTATTTTTGATCCCGGGAAACCACAGGTAACATAGTGGTGCACTCACATTGCTGTGGTTTTTGTTCTTATTTGGGCTGATGAGTAATTGTAGTAATGAGTACTAGTAATGAGAAGACATTACCCCCGGTCTATTTTATTGACATCAAAAAACAGTGAGTGCTATTCGCGTGCAAATTGATAAATTATCCATTGTACAGTAGTGACGTAGCATTTTCAGTAGCCGTTGTTACTCTTGACCCAGTTTAGAAATGTAGGGCGGCTCACTGGGGCCGCCCAAAGTGATCCGCCCTAGCTACCGCACTCGTTGATATGCGGCCGAGATGAAAATACATCCAAATATCAATATTATCCGCGGAAATATGGGATACTGTAGTTGTTTGATTCATCAAAATCAAAATGGTAAACATTAAGCTGGATAAAATCAAAAAGGATTTGATGTTAACCATTCGTTGAAATCCGGCCGAGATAAAAATACATCCAAATATTAATTATCCGCGAAAATATGGAAAAATTTAGTTGTTTGAGTCATCAAAATTAAAACTGTAAATATTAAACTGGATAACAACAAAAAAAATGTTTTTAGATATGCGCAACGTATTTAAAAAAGTTTAACATTATAATATTGAGGTGCGTTTTGTGTCCACCTTTTTGTGTATTAGCATTGACATGCCTACTTTAAGATTATTCTAGTTCACAATAATCATAAACGTAAAAATCGTGATTCAAATAATAGTTTTAAAAATTACGAAACTAGCAGTCAATGTTGACACAGATTTGAAATATTGTTTGAGTTTGGCTGCGATGAGCCGCAGCGTGATAACCACTGAACAAACTGAATTATAGCTACCTTTGCTGCCTAATCTGGTCTTATTTAATATTTAACATGTTTTATCTGCAATGACCTACAGATAATCCTTCATAAACGTTTATTATTTTGTCCTTGGTTCTTAGCGCGTAGGGACTGCTAATATTTGCTGATATTTAGTGGGGGCAGCGGCCATTAATTATTACCGCCTTTTTTTATTTTGATGTGATGGTATAGATAATATTACTTCAATTCGGATACTGTGTTCAAATATATTGTGTTCGAGTCGTTATTGAGCCTTACTTATAGGACTTGAATTTCTATTAGGTCTTCCTCTAGGTACTTCACTTTACTGTATTTTGAAAGGATTCATCATAATTTAATTATACATTATCTCAGACTATTAATTTAGGCAAAATCAAACATGGCACGATTCCTGTGGCTGGTCGATTCATTGCACATCCATTTCCGCATGTCGTGGTCGCAGCTGCCACGTTCTATTCTGAGCATGTTGCAAAACACATTTTGATTGTATATTCCATACTATGTTTTTCAAACCCAATATATTTTCTGGATATAGTAAATCAACAGTTTCCAGCTCTTGCTTTCGTAGAAGAAAAATACTGTGGTGAATTAGAATAAAAGTAACATTTCAAAAATCCGGCAGATTCAGCAACAGCTAAAAATGGTTTAATTGGATTAGAAGTCACACTGAGGGTTCCACCTAGTGAGGTTAACACCAACGACTGATTATTTCGTTGAAAAGACGATTAAAAAAACATTCGATGGATTAAGAGAGTAATTAAAAGTGCCTTGATTGCAAGGTGACTACTCTACAGGTATCACAATTAGATCATAACTTGGGCAATAGGATTCATGCATGACGGCCTGAGGGCATTATCGAACCGTGTCTTGTTTGCTTTAGCTGATCATGTTTAGAATGATGGGAAGTATAATCCTGAATACCTTCTTCCCTGACTTCAGTGCCTAGTGGTATAAAAAAACCTTCTGTGACAATACTTGTGTGTGTTAAAAATATATAATATTAACTAAGTGCGAGGTAACACATATCTATCTATGTACATATATGTAGTTAAAAATTAATCTCTATTTCCCTTGGTCATCACGCGTGAGCGGCTGGACCAATTTTGCAATTTTTTTTTTTGTTTTGTTTATTATTGTCAGGAGAAGATTCTTTAGAAAGAAAAAATAATAAAGTTACGAATTCCCGGAAAACTGCGGGTAAAGCTAGCTACGAATTCCCGGAAAAGCTAGTCTTTTATAAATCTCAGACCGCTATGTCTTACGGTTCAAAAATACAGACCTATAAATGGAGAACAGACAGAGAAATACCTACATTGTAAACTTAGTTTCCTTTATCTTTTAGATATGGAACTATAAAAAAAATGGCTGTACCCAATAATTGAGTCACATTAAAAAGGTCAGTACCTATAATAATTATTTCAAAGAAGTGAGAATACAATCGGAGATAAAATAATCTTCTCGTAGTATTATTTTTAGTATAAAAATGTGCATACTAAAAAATGTAACGTCTCACTGGTTTCCATTGTATAGCGAGCACTTCAATAATATGGATTTGAATGCAATATCCATTTGGCTTCAGAAACGCATGCTTTCGTAATATTGCACCGGCCTGCCTCTAAATATAGGGCAATTCCAGTCGAGCTATGCGAATGTATGTGGGTCACTCCCAGCCATCCGAATTAATCCTCATGTCCCTGCAGTATCAACACTATAAAGAACTGGCAAGTGCGATTCGACTCGCACACAAAGGGTTCCGTACCACTGATTTTAATTAATATTATTTGCTAGCCTATACGCCATCATAACGCATGTTATAAAAAGTTCATCGTCCTATATCACGGTTCAAAAGGTACAGCCCTACTAAGTTAAAACAGACAGGCAGACGTTGTAGTCTTTATATTATGATCTGGCTAATGATGATGGCTTCAGAGATGACAATGACTTTCATGAGAAGTTGTTTCACCTGAGTAGGATCTCCACTGTGAGAATCATTTTCACCATTTATGAAAGATTTTTTACTTACTATTAGTACTTTATATTTGTTAGTTAGTTATATTGTTAGTTATTCAAGACAAATATATTCCGGGGGTCGTCCCGGAAGAGATTATCAAATCAATTGTATTTTTCGAAATTTTATATAAATTGGTTCAATAGTTTGGTTGTTGTGAAAAAATATGTCGCCCAAGTAAATGGAATTGCGTGTTTTGACTTTACCGTGACTTTTTTCTTCGCCCGTTGTTTACCGATTTGGATGCTTATGTTTACAAATAGTAGGTTGTACCCCCTACGGGCGATAAATAAGGGATGGAAGAACTAAAGTAGTTTTCATTTTTTTTAACCGTCTTTATCATCGTGGGTATATAATGGTGAGCTAACTTACCATACGAAAAGCGTGTATGTACCGCCGAAGTGGTCTCATATAGGTAAATTGAATGATGAAATTCTTACCCCAAGGGCTTGAAATAAGTAAATAAAAGTATTGGAGTCGGTTTATTTGATTTTATATGTCAGGTATTTTGGCGAACAACTGCTGGTGCGTGTTTTTTTGCTTGAATTTAAAACAATTTTTATTTTTACAAGACTATGGTTTTATATTTTATTAGCTGCGCCCGACCAAATTTTCTGCGCAACTTTCTTAATTTTTACTTTCATGAGAACCTTCTCCTGACAATTACAAAAACAAAAAAAATATAATTAACAAAATTGGTCCAGCAATTCACATAGCCGTGGTGTCGAACCAAGGGATTTATGGATTTTTTAAATTTATTTTTATTTAAATAAGTACTCGTAGATTATCGTAGCAGTTTTCATTATTTACATTTGTAGATGATACAAGTAAAAAATATATTTCTTTATTAAAAACATACTTACATTTGGTTGCATTCCGACAATTTTCATAGGAACTCGGCAAACTGTGTAGGTATTTATTTGATCGGGAATACAAAGTAACACGAAAGAGAAATAGTTACAGATCTTTCTTGATTTCGACTAGTTTTGACATCTCAGTTTCTCAGATCTATAAATATTTGTTATAAAGTTCATAACAAGTAATCTTGATCACATCAGTAGATATTTGATCACAATTTACATATGACTTATAATACATAACTGATACATATACGTATTTTTATCTTAGACTACCTGCGCCCCGCGGTGTTACCTACGGTTTTCCATGAATATTCCGCGCAACTTTATTACATTTTTAACCTATGAACCTTGCCCTAACATTAAAAAACCAACAAAAAAAGAATTAGCAAAATTGGTCCAGCCGTTCACGCGTAATACCGTGACCAAGGGAAATAGGATTTCATTTTTATTTTTATAGATTATTAATTATTCTACTACATTATTTGCTGAATTAATCTAAGTTTCACTTTACCCATTAAAATTATTCGGATATCACCTGAACGCCAGATATTTTATACATTTGAGACATGAGTTCTTTAGTAATTAGATTATTTGAGTCGCTTGTAAGCAAAAAATCTCTTGCTTTTAATCTTTTATGAACAAAGGATTCTTCAGGTTCTTGTTTCAAGTTACAGTTTATTTATACTCTGTGGAGAGAGGGCTACGTCAATTTCGCGCGATTATATTTGTTTGCGCTTCAGGAATGTGACGCATTTGATTGTTGATTCACATTTCGCACAACTCAATCTTCCCATCCTGCCATCTTTACCTTATGATATCACTTAAGTTTGTCAGCATCTTGTTCTGCATCTGTTTATTTTGAATAAAACTTGTATTTTAAATTAACTCATGAAGGCACAAAGTGAACTTAGCATAGTGATGGCAGCGAGCCGGCGATATCCTCATCATTTCCCATATCTATTCTAGATACTTTGTAGAGGTACTTTGAATACTTTGTACTTGTGAGTGCATTCTGTTATGGCATTTATCAGTAAATTATTTTCATACATAATCAGAATAATTGTCGTAAAACTAACGCAATTTATTGTAATGCAATGCATTTTAAGCAGCTTTAGCTTTGTTCTTGTTTGTTCTAGTTTTCTTAATAGGCCAAAATTTAATTTGGTAACATGACACATCCAGTTACCAATAGGCCATAAACCAATGCAGAATAAAATTGGCAGGATTTCTCGCTAGCGCCATCGTTTAGGTCTTGTTTCCAAGGGTTAAGAACGCTAATCTATAGAAAGGCACGTACATACTATAGATACCTACTGTAAGTCGTTATACGGCAGGGTACTCGGTACATTGTTAGACGTAAAAAAATCAATATGCGTACGCCTGGACATTGCAACAAGTGAAGCACGTACTGTCAGCTCACAAACATGAGCAGTCAAATGTTTAGATATCTCCGTATTCTTTCTTTTGGCACTAGACGTTAAAAATTAAGTGGTTCTATTCAATATATTCTACAAAGTAGTGAAAAATAACCGCACAATCAAATGCCCTTGGTGCGTTTAACACTTACGATGATTTGTAACACAAACAGTACTAATAATGATTCTTTATATGGTGCTGATATGCTCATACAGGATATAATAAGGGGTGCTAACACAATTTGTTAGCGTCTAGCCAATAAGAAACCTGAAGGAAATACCAAGGCGCTTGATGATGGCTTCAATATAATGTACTTATGCACTATTAGCCATAATCCTGGCAAGTCCACGCAGTTAAGATCTAGGTTATATCACATTTACCTACGAGATCCGTAAAATCACGAGATATTTCAAGTCAACGTCTCAAATAATGCTTTGGCCTTCATTTCAGGTCGCTCTACGGTTACAAGATGACGGTGGTTACGAATCCGGCATGTACACCTGACACACCCACTCCATCCGAGGAAGAGGAGGAATATGTTGAAGAGGAGGAGGAGCCCCAAAACATATGCCGCGACTATCTGTTTGACCCGCCGCCGCCAGACGGCACACTAAGCGGGCTCTTCAACAACGAATTACGGAGCGATATCGTATTTGTGGCCGGCCTCGGCGACGACCAGTGGCGATTTCCCGGGCACCGGCGCGTGCTCGCCGCCACAAGCCCCGTGTTTGCCGCGCTGCTAAACGCCAACAAAACCGACACGATCATCGTTGACCACGTGGATCGCAGAGGGTTTGAACAACTCCTCCGATACCAGTACTGCGAGCCAACTCAGCTTAATTCGGTGGTGACGGCGCGGTGTGCCCTCGACGCTGCCTACAAGTTCCTCTGTCCTCCGCTTGCGGAGCGCTGCGCTCGGCGTCTTGACGAGATGCTAGACGCGGGCGTGGCGCTCGAAGTTCTACGAGACCTGCGATACCTGTGCGCGCGGCTACCGGGCGCTGCATCTGCACCGCCGCTGCACATGTTCGAGGATGACCACGCATCGCGGCTGCTCGCCCAGTGCTCGCGGTGGTGTGATTCGCTTGCTCACAATGCTCTGCTTGTCGTCGATGAAAACGCCGACGCGGCGCTCACGGACGAGCGCTTCGAGGAGCTCGCCTACGAGGATGTTTCTCTCATTGTGAAACGGGAAACGTTACGGGTATCGAGCGAGATGGTGCTGGTGGAAGCACTATCACGGTGGGCCACTGCAATCTGTCAGCGCTACAAGAAAGAGCTGACCTCAGCAAACAAGCGCGCGGCGCTAGGCGAGCTTTCATACTGTCCACGGTATCTGTTATTATCCCCGGGCGCGGAGCTAGATCGCGCGCTGGCATTAGAGCTACTGGAGCCGATGGAGCGCGCGTTAGTGATCGCGCGAGCGCGCAAGTTGTCGGCGCCGGTACCGGTGGGCACGGCGCAGGAGAACCTGTTACGGCACTGGGCCAAGCCTCGCCCGTCTCAGCCGGCTGCGCTGCCGGTCAACCTGAGCGATCGCTCTGCGCCGCTCGACCCTGAGCCGGTGCCCAGCAAGCTATGCGGCCGCAAACCCAAACGACTCAAGGAACCGAGTTTTGGGCCAGAGGAGCCGCCAAAGGAAGGTTGCTGCACATGCTTCGGTGAGGGCCTCCTGAGGGCCTTTATTTGTTTATTCGACTAAGGGATGACGAATAATGCGTTGACTGAGGTTGGACATCTCACGGTGATGTTGAGTGAAAAGAAGGACGAATTGAAGTGATTTTTGAACGAAACAATACTTTGTGAATTATTGATACATATATGAACCATGTATAAAAATAATATCTTTCGATGTTTTTATGCGTGTCCAATTTAGCAGCTATTATTAACGTAAAAGTAGGTACTAGCCAAAGGAATAGATAAGCATTCATCTACTATAAATCATGCATTTTATACGATCTTTTTAAATGAATTGTTGTGAATATATTATTCTCGTATTTAATCATTTTAAGTACTTAATCTAATTATGTGATACACTTTTACCTTCATATTGTTTGAAGCCTTAGCTAAAATATATTATTATAACTAGCATTATAAGGCTAGGAGTAGCTTATGTATGATTGAGTTGTAGAAAATCGTTTTACATATCAAATTGTTTAACAATTTGCTTAACTACAATGAATTATTGTTTATTAACTTATATTGTTGCACAACATCCGCGAAATTTTCTTGATAGCTAGGATATTTTTGTTGCATTTACTAATGCAAAATGTGAATCTAGATAAATATATTATTTTAGACAAAACCCTTAAATAGTGTTATATTCAATATTTGTTAAATAATCTTGAATACCTACCTAGTCCTAATGTAAGTAAGTACTTAATAAATGTTAGATCATAATGTAGTTGTTGAACGCGAGTTCATAGAACGAATTTTGTATAAACTAGCATCTTCTTGACTCAAATTAAAATGGTGTTCAATGTATTCTTATCTCTTTTGTATGTGCCATATTGAATGTGGTTCGAGAAATGGAATGAATTGGCTAATAATGCTGACGAAACTCGGAAATGATCTTCGGAGGTGCTCTCATGATCTAATTAAATGTTTTTGTATATATATTAACATACCTTCATAGCAAATTGGTGTTTTCAAAGTAGCTTTGGATGAACATATATACATTGTCATACTGCAATTAAGCTATACCAAAATGAATGTGAGAGTTAAATCGATGTTTCAGCTGTAAGCTGCAAGAATAATGAATAAAAGAAGTTTAGAAAATACAGGCTACTAATTTTATGTTAAAGTACTTTTATTCCCTCAAAAAATATAAATTGTAAGTATTTAGATATGGGTAGTGTTTGAACTGAATACTTCTTTCTCTTCAAATATGGGTGCCGCACGAAAGGAGTTTTTTCTGGAGTTTAAGCTGGTGCCTGCAGTACCCAACGCACCTTCCATTTTATACACCTTCTCTAACATTTCAGCTAGCGAAGTTTCAGCCACTTGCAAGTCTTTTTGTAGGGCCGTCACCGTTTCTTTAAGCTCGAGCATTGAGTTTATTTTTGCATCTATCTTACCGAACTTTTCTTGGATTGAGTTACGCGCATTCTGCGTTAGTTCGAGTTGGTTGTCGATTCGAGAGATGATTTCTTGTTGGAGTTCCGCGAGTTTTCTGTCGAATGTATTGTCTTCGCCAGAGTGTCGGCGCTTTCGTTCACCTGTATTGGTGGAAAGAGTTCGATATTTGTAACCGGAGCTTCGCGAAGTGTAACAGCTTTTTTGGAAGATCTCAGACATTTTGAGTTTATTTTGGCTTAGTCATTTTCTACATACCTAATTCAAGTTTAAGTCGCGTAATATAGGTAAATACGCGAGCTATAATTTTATTACCGAATAGCTGAATATATCTTTTTTAACAATTATGCATGTTTATTGTTTACATTGGCGCCAAAATATTGGGCACCTTTGACATGTTTGATTTGACATAAGTTTGACACTCAGTTTCAGTTCCTCTCTGGTTCCTCAATTATCCTTCATGGAACTTATGTTTTAGACTTTTTATTAGATTCACGCGGAGAAAGCTCATGAGTTGCCATTTTTTCAAATAATTAGTGACGTGTTATTATTAATCAGTTCATGTAAAGGTGAGTGATTTATTGACATTTTGTCGATAAAAGTAGTACTTCAACAACATGATTCACGATTTCAAAACATTATGTGATCAATCAAATAATTTGAGTAAAAACTCAATAGCGAAATGAGCTAAATGAGTACTTATGTTTTATCAACTATGCAAAGTCTTTGTAAGCTCGATTAGTTTGTTACTGTGAACTGTTGTAAATATTATCGGTCAAATTCCCTATTGGAATGGCGGGAGTCGGGTACAGGTAAGAAGCTATAGGTACTCCCTACCCGAGTAGCATCACCGGGGACGGTAACGCGAAATGCCGCAGTTTGCGTTCCCGAGTGGCCAGTCTTCCTCTAATAAATAGCCGAACCAAGAGTGCTTGCCAGATAAATCACTTTATACCATTAAAAGTTTCGTCGCATGCAGACTAACGTGGCACCCACTCTTAGTTCTCTATATTCATATTTGTCATAGCACAGACTAATTAGATGTAGGTGCTACGTACAGACAACATTCGGCGAATAATGAAGTTTTATTTAACCTTACCCACTTTATGAATTTAGATTTCGTGCGACTTGGCTGGAATTTAGTTATATTACCACCAAGGCCTTTTATTTTGTTGGGGTCCATAATTAATTGACGCTATTTTAGCAGTATAACCCATCTGTAAATATTTTCAAAATAAATATAAACCTGGTCCTCTTAACTTGGTCTTCGCCAGCACTGTCTAAGTAAATTAAAAAAAAAAATGTTTGTTATTTTATAGGTGATTAGATATGAGTATGAAAACCAAAACAAGTTCGTTTATTGGCTTAGTTTAGGAAAACTACCTAAGATAACCTGTTTTTTAAAGATGGTAACCCCTATATTTGCAAAATGTATCGAATTAAAAACCAAAGTAAATAAAACTAACCATGTCAGTGACTTACAGAGCCACCTGTGGCAAACATACTTCGAAAGGACAATTTGCAGTAACGTAGCCTAGCATAATAGTTTGCTACTTAGACAAGAGATGGCAGCACAAACTTAAACAAAATGCGATCCATCTTAAGTCCACGTAAATTAATATTATGTTCGTCGCTACAACTGATTCGAAATGTTTCGTGGTTTTTGCGATAGAGGGAGGTAGTGGCCATGTTTAATATCCATTAATAATTTTAAGGTTTCTAATCACTAATCATTTTATAGAAGTACAAGTAACGTCAGTCTTGAAAAAAAATTAAGTACTTGTAATAAATTTTATTCAAAATGATATGCATGTCAGCGGCAGTTGGTTGCAGTGTTTAAATAAAAAAATAACTTACACACCACCTGCGGTAAGTTTCCTTGTGTCGTAATTGGCAAACTCAGATAACACAACACTAACAAAGATCCGGGAATATTTTTTATGCTCATCCGACACAAATTTTACCCGAGTGGGTTGAACCTGGAACCGCTTGAAGGCAAGATTAATGTAACCAAGTTGACTACGGATCCTTGGACTGTGCCCAAGTGTGAATGATTACACTTGGAAACAAGTAAAGAAACCTCCAATCTTCATTCAGATTGGAGGTATCAAACTATGGAACCCAGACTTGTATGAATATATTCTAGATTTTGCTTCAAATTGTGGAAGTTACTTCTTTTTTAAGTTATTCATGTAAAAAAATATTTCAAAATGCAATAAGAATTCAAGTGTAGATCGACTTGCAGTGTAAATTTCTGTAGTACATTACATTGACCAAATATTGCAATTTAATAACCTGATAAAAAATGGTTGGACAAGAGCAGTGTCGTATTTGAAACAAACAATAGAAATGGTAATTTGAAAAAGGATCCTTTCATATACCACTCGAGAACGCCATAAAAACACGGTTAAAAACAATAATTCAGTTTTGTATTGTATTCAAAATCAACAATGGTGTAGAAAAACCATGCTTGAATATTTCTTTGTATCGGTCCAACAAAAGAACAGCAGGTTGGGACCAGACAGGACTCTATTCGGGATAAATCTATTTTTGATGAAGTGCAAAAGTCGTGGTAGTCTTTTGACAGTTTTTCGGTACAATCTGTAATTTGGACACAATCGTCCGTGAAGGGTTTGGCACACATGGGCCCAACATGTCCATTGTGCTTTGTGGACGAGACTAATAGATGTTGCTGGGAAAGTGGATTTTAGAACGCGTTTGTTTTTTTTACAATTCTTTGAATTTTGATTTCTCACGGATAAGTGACTCGGCGGCTTTTATTACATACAATAAAAAAATATTTAAGGTACATGACAGCTCATTGACTTTTATTATGAATTGTCCTCGTACGCGTAGGTGTTGCTATGGTTTTGCCTAAATTAAGGTACTCATTGCCAGTTCAAATTTATTTAAAGGATAAAATAACTGTTATTATCTGGATTTATCATTGTGCAACTTACGATTGATCGAATTGTTCATATATAGTTAAGATAATAGGATATAGGTACAAATAATATACAAGGTAATATGTACGTATATTTAGTACATTATTATCTATGTAGTCACGGTAATAAATGTGGTGTGAAAAAGCGAAAGCGATAAGAACACATAGCGGTTTTGATCCTAACATCTATATCTTAGGAGCAGTAAATTTATCAAAGAACATATTTATCTTTCTACGAAAGCTCGAGATGTATTTTTAATGTTATTGCTAGGTACAGTGGCATGCGGCCCACCTGATGTTAAGTGGTCGCCGTAGCCTATAGACATCTGCAAAACCCGTAACATTGCTGAAACGTTGCTACCCTGAAGAATTTCTTTTACATTTATTTTGAAGCTGGACATATAGTTTTATCGGGAATACCTGGATTCAGTCCATTCTGCAGCCTACAAGAATGAGATGGGTAAGATCTTGTGAAATGAGTCTGTACTCGAAGACTGTTAGAAATCCTGATTGGGCTGATTTGTCAAAAGTACCAAGAACTATTTACTATTTATCAAAACAATGTTATGTGCTGATGCATATTGATTAATTTCCTAAATATATCTTTGAGTTGCCAATGAGGGCGTTCAAACAAAAGACAAAAAAACTTAAAAATCAAATTATACCATTAAATTTTTTTGAAATAGTCGTGATTATTTGTCTCTGTTTAATTAGTTATACAAAAATCATTTACCAAGATTAATTAAATACTATGCCATTATTATGTTCAATGTAACGTAATTTATGGGTATGTTTTTGCACACCGAGTAAAACGGTGAAGTGTGAGGAACTAATTATCATATTACTTTGAACAAGCATATATTGTATATTTATATCACGGCTCTAACGATTTGGATAAAATTTTGATGTTTAGATAGCTTTTTGCTACCCGTTTAATTGTATTTCTCGTGAAAACGTAAATTTTTATGAAAAATAAAAACAATAGCTTGATCGCCCAGATACTATGTATTAATTCATAGATTATTATGTTATCTATATTTATATAAAAATAGCAACATTTAAATTAATTAAGGTACATCCATCAACGAATATCTATTGCAATTGCAACATACAGCTATTTAAGTATTCATCATTGGGCAGTACCATTTAAGCTGCAGATAGCAATTATCCGTATCCATTTGTACTCGTACCGACACACCCACAATCTATTGTCGGTGACAGTTCAGTGGGTACTGGGAATGTCTCGCAGGTAGATAGATACTACATAATGAACCACTCGAGGTGGCATTCAACTTAAAGTACTGCATTATTCAAAGCGTTCAGAAATAAGCGCCACTTTTGACATATTTTTTTTGTTTATCACCCAAACGTAGACGTAGTATTTGTAACAGGTTCGGTTGACGCCAGCAGGTAACATTTTTTCAATCTTCGGGTGGAGGGTCTTCCCCAAATCGAATTCCGTAGCAGGTAGACACATATATCAGTTACGATTGGAGTTTTTTTTTTTGTTAATTGGTGGATTGTTATTTTAGATTTTGTCTAACTTTGACAGTTATTGGGGGGTCCAGTTGCTCGCGTCCGTAGGTGTGTACCCTTTGATTCCCTACACGTACCCCCTGGGTGGTGCTAAAGGAGCAACCAAAAGTAGCAGTAGAACTTGTGCCAAGTTCGTCCGGAGAGGTACTGCCACCACATCTGGAATCTGCCGCCAAGCAGTAGTGGTTGCATTACTGTGTTCCGGTGGAAGGGTGTGGCTGCCGGTGAAATCACATGCGCATGAGACGTATCATCCCCGTCTCGGGTGATAGTCGCAGCAGTATGAATGCGACTCAGTAAAGATTTGGATCTCATACCGAGTCGCACGCATTACTGTTGTCATGGGCGAGGGTCACCACTTACCATCAGGTGGGCCCTCAGCTCGTTCCGTCACTCATTCAAATAAAAAAAAAAAAGTTGTTAATATAAAATTTCAGCTGCGGGCTGCGAATTCATGATTGCTGACCTTACAGATCAAAGCTTATTATTTGGCTCTTTAGTCAGCTGAGGCCGCTCAAACTTATCCCGCGGGATGAGTTGACCTAATGAATGTTTTGAATCGGGCAACTGATCCCATTATTACATTTGATCTAATAATGGGATCTAATAATTGTATTGTGTGACAAAACATGTTTATACAAAATGTATCTGTTTGGATGTTTTTTCTTTAGAATCTTTATTAGGTACTGATTTATTTCATAACTACTACCGATTTAGCTTAATTTACAATAAAAAAGATGAGAACGGTAGAAATATTAGTCATTAGCCTATATTTTATTCTGTAACCATGTAAATAAATTGGCGGAAAGAAGTTAGATAACAGTCAGTATCGTAATCTATGATATTCCTTTATGGTTCCGTAAATAAACAAAAAGCCAAATCACCAGCATGGTTTGCAAACTAAATGACCTATATAAATCCAAAACACAATGCACGATTTCAGTTAAATACACAACTATTTGGTTCTACACAATCTGCTCAATTTTCTTATTTATCCAGCATTATCACAAACAAATACCAATATGGTCGTTACATAAGTTGCCTTAAATGTTTCAGAACAAAAACATCCAAAGTTAAAAAGTTCATTTGGAAATAAATTACGAGCCGGCTACTACTTAGTATTCCGTAGGACGGTTCAAAAGACACGTTCTTCAATCATGTCGTGCGTAGTCCTGCTACCTACTAAACATTCCGAGACAGTAATTCGACACCACTTTGCCGTGGAAGAAAAAAAATTAAATAATGTTGATGGTACGCTGCGAGTCAACTTTTTGTAGCGTAACATTCGTTTCGTAGAGGGGAAACGTGGGACAGCGAGTTCCGTGGCCCTATTTGTGATTTTTTTCGGACTACTAGAAGAGTCTTCCGTCTCCGTTTGTAGTGGAGAGGCGGATACGGGCTCCAAACATCCTCATTGCTCGGTGAATATCACGGGGGTACTACCGTCTTGGTAACTGGGTTGCCGCAAAAACTGCTGACCATTGAACTAGTCTTCGGCAGCAAAATAGTCTTTACACGTGTGGGCTTAACGTCCCAAGGAGGACAGAACCCTGCTCGATGTTGGAGCTCCTTTTGAAACCAGGGCTGGACGGCATGTTTCCTGGTGCGATCTTCGGATATTGCTCCATACATGCCGATGTTCCCAGTAGTGTACGTACAGGCAAAAGCTACTAGCACATCTCAGCAAAGAACAGTAGTGCCCTGTTTTACGTTCGATGCGGCATGTTACATTAAATTCAGTCTTGCATACTTAGAACTCCAATCAAGTTGGATCATGGAAAACATGAAATCTTGCTCCTGTATTTATTATTTTCATTCATTTTACGAGAAATGAGCTGTTTGTTTAAAATTGAATTAAATGCACCATGTCACAGCAGGCCGAGAATGAGGTTTATGGTGAACCATAAAATTCAATTCAAAATTCATTTCAACGCTGAATGTAACGAATTGAATTTCTACGCTAGGTGCCTGAAGTAAGACGCATCTACATGCAAGCAGGCTACAATACATCAAGTAAGCAAAAAGTTTGTAGTAATAATTGAAGTATTTAACCGTAGTTCACACCCATAGCTTACCGATACTTATACTGATCATACCAAACCATAGCGTTCTCATTTTTGCCTCCAACATTCGTTCCCTCTGATCAGTTTTATTGGCGTCAGAGTTCTGAGGCCACGTACACTCATAAAAACTTATCTTTTTATGTTTTCGATACATTGTCCGGCACTAGGCCTCGAGATTAAAACGCCTGACTAATAAAAGGGTCCCAAAATTAGAATGCCTTATTTATTACTGTCTGTGTTTACTGCTGTCCGTTGTTGCGTAATCGTAACGTGTGTTTGGGTTTTGTTTTTTTGTATAGCGATCATACATGAGCATTAAAATATGTTAATTATAAAATCCCTATAAAGTCCGACTTTTGGGGGTGCTATGTTGCTTGTGACCCCGGGTGGTGCAAAACGAGCAACTAGTAGCACTAGGACCTGTGCTAATTTCGTCCGGAGAAAAACTGCCACCAAAAATGGTAATCCACCGCTAAGCAGTGGCGCAATATGCAGTGCTGCGTTTCAGTGAGAGGGCGTGGGTGCCGATGAAATTACATGCACATAAACGTTACATTCCCGCCTCAGAGTGATGAGCGCAATGCAATGCGACTTAGGTCTTCTCATACTTTAGACCTGAGTAGTCGTTTTGCTGTTTATGGGCGGTTACAAAAAGTAACAAAATTAGTACATAAAAATCCAATACGCAATAAAAACAATCTAAAAATCTCAATATAATTTAGAGAACTCAATATAATCTTTTTATTTAATTTATTAGTTGATGATTACACACACTTTTACACACACTCCTACCCCTGCACTAGGGTTCCCTATGTTGGCATGGACAAACAGAAATACAAGACAAACACCCAACACTCGAGACCAAACTTAAGGCTCATCCCACAAAGACTACCCCGGTCGGGAATCGCAGCCGGAACCTCTCGCTTCAAAGGCAGGGCTACTATCTACAGAACTTTCAAACCTACCATCTCGGAAACTACTTAACCAACAAAGTTTAAAAACTACCATCCAAATTTCGCAACTAGTACCGATCCGTATGACAAGTTTCAAGAAGATTGGATAAACGGTGTAATTTATCGTTCTGCTCCCGTACTGTCCTTATATATATACGCTTTTTTCCCAAAAATTAAAGGGAATCTAATTAGTAAGCCTGCAACTTCTGTCGGTACTACTTTTGAGGGCCGTATCTTGTGAATATAAGTCTTAGGGCGCTTCTCAATGTTTTTCTCTCTAAGTTTTCGCAGTAGGTTTGTTCATTTCTTGTTATTTCTAACAAATATACTTAGGAATAGTCTATGTAAAACGATTGCAACAACCCATTCCTGAAATGCCAAAATGCTAATGCTAATAAATATATTTTTTGGAAATTCCCATGCTTCGTATCACAGCTGATGTGATAATGGGAAGAACCCAGTGAGCATTCCAGGAATGACCCCTCTATCGGAAGAATTAGTTTATATTTTTCATTATTAGTTCATCTTTCATATTTGATTATTATGATTTGATGATTCATTTAGGCTTTAAAAAAAAATGAATTGTTATTCTTTGTAGGGAACATTTGCCGAAATTATTTCCTGCCGTGGTTTCTTAAAACAATAATGAAATAAACGGCGCGTGTGAACTATAATTTTGTAAGAAGAAAAATTTTATGTACTGTGTACCAAATCATTTGCCACACCCTGTATAAGTAAGTTTTAAACAATAGCTTTGTCTGCGCGTGTTTCCGGCGCCAACGCATTACCGCACATCAATGGGAACTTCGAGATAAATGAACGCATTATTTATGATAGCTTTGTTCTAGTCGTAAGCTTCCAAGAATAAAAAAAAAATGCAATCTCAGCTTGACAGACCTTCTCACCTGTTGCATTGATCGTGACAAAGTTTATTGATGATTTTTCTTTGATTTTGAACGTTGATATATTTTTTGTACTAATCGATCGAGCGTGGGAATCGAAAGAACTTTTCATTAGATGGCTCCGTAGATTAGCTCTCTCTTCGAAGCGCCCCTATTGGGTTCGATTCCCGGATGGGGTAGATGATGAGCGTAACGTTTGTTCTCGGGTTGTGTCTACCCGAGACTAAACTTTACACCTTTTTGCCTTGTGTTTGTTCACGCCACCTGCGACAGAGAGGATCCTTGTGCAGGGATACGAGTGTGTCAAAGTATTCTTTTTACTTACGTCACGTCGATCATGTAGTTCAGTTTAGTTGTTATTTGTTATCATCTGTTATTTGATGATGCCAAAGATTATATGTCAGATAATCGCAAATGGGTTACCTTGAGAAACAACGGGCTCATATTGTTAAATAATAAATAATAACATGTTTTTTTATAAACTTGTATTTGTCGTAATATATTTTATCCATACGAAGACAATTAACAAACATTGAGATTGCTAAGCGTTCGTAGGTTTCATTTCGGTATTATAGGAACGCTGGTCTCAAGGCGGCAAGATGAAGAATGCAGGTTACTAGACTCTACAAAAACCCTGGCATTCGGTGAGGTGTTTGCGGCGGACAATGCTTGATGGTAATTCCACCTTAAAAGCTCTAATTGGTCGTTTTTCGTCGAGACAGGAGCAAAAAGTGGGTCCGTCTCGGAATGCACCCGGCCACGGAATAGAAAATAGTCTCTATCGTGGTTCTGGACTTGTGGCCATAGAATAAAGAAGAGTTCTTTTACAATATATATTAGGGGGTTCACGCAGTTATATCTTAGGATGGCGGTACATCCTAATTTGTTAAAAAAGGGGTTCCATGATTTAAGGGGTATTTTAGTACCCTCTTTAGGTTTGCCATCTGTGCTATATGTTGTTGGTTTGATTCCCACTCAAACAAGCATTGTTTGTTCTGTGTCTGGGTGTTAATATGTATATGAATAAAAAAAAATTTAGGTATTACATCATCTAGTTCCCTTAGTAATGTTTAGTTTGTTGGGGCAAGATGACGCTGTGTGAAATGACCATTAATATTTAGGTTAAAAATGATTGAGTTTAGTACGGCAAGCGTGATATTTTAATTTAGTTTCCATTACCTTTGCCAGACGTATTGCTTTTCACGTATTGGAGCGGGCATATTTTACGATGTATTTTTTCTCAAATGCCCGCAGTCGCGCCAAGAATGTCGAAATCATTCAGGCCAGTAAGTGGGCAGAGGAATTCGCCATTCATATCTCTCTCAGAATAACAAGCGGCTGGGAGACAGATATTTTGGGATAGGAAGTATTTACGATATAACGTTTGCCTACCTTCGCTGAGAATTATCGCCAGACTTTTACCGGATTGCCGTCTAACATAGTAAATATAGATTATTTTTTTTTATAAAATGTGGTATATTTGTAATAGTTGGCGAATCGGTATGGTCGGTTTATCGGACTAAAAGTCCCACACCATAGGAGGGTTCAGTTGCTCGCGTCCGTAGTGATTACTCTTCGAGTCCCCCTAGGTGGTGCTAAAGGAGCAAACAAAAGTAGCAGTAGAACTTGTGCAAAGTTCGCCTGAAGAAGTGCCTCCATACCTGATAATCTGCCGTCAAGCAGTAGAGCACTCTCGCATTGCTGTGTTCCGGTGGAAGGGTGTGGGTGCCGGTTAACAGGCAGTTCAGGCGTAATATCCCCGTCTCGGGTGCGGGTGCAATGGATTGCGACTTAGATATCTCATATTTCGGTCGGGAAGGACCTAAGTCATATCGTGTTGTAATGAGCGGAGGTAACCACTTTACATCAGGTGGGCCTTCAGTTAGTCCTGTCCCTTGTGTTACATAAAAAAAAACACTAATAGATCGTTTTTATCATTGGTTGATAGTTTAAAATATTGCAAACTTTCAAAATATTCAGAACATCTCAAAAGCAAATTTTCTTTTCACGTTCCTGTAATAAATTAACTACAAAGAAACGACAATCTAGAAAAATTAACTACTGACTTGCGATTTTGAAATACCTAAATTAATCTTCTTATTCTTAATTTCTTAAATTTATGCCTTCTAAATTTTATCACCAATGGTTGAGGCTGTGCGTGCGTTATCTCTGTCAGGATATACCCTCATAATCTCATTTTAATGATGTTTATTGATTATACATTGTAGTATAGACCATGCGTGTGGGTTCAATGTAAATCCACAGTTACTACGTGCTTACTGGTTGCATATTTATATATCTGCGGTAAAGCGTACGGTGAAGTACGCTCGCGCCGATGCTCATACAATACTCGCAGGGTCATTATCCTTGGTCCTGCGGCGCGAGGCAGCCATTATCCAATATTATCTGGAGTAAATCGGTTATTGTTGGTAACACTGCCGAGAAAAGGTCATTAAAATATATTTATAGAAGTCCCGTCTGCTACCAAAACCGTTATGGTACGGCCGGACAAGTCATTAAAATTAATATTTAAATTAATATAAATTCTGAGTAAAATGTGGCATATGTAGTATGGATTAGAATCGATTAGTCTTTAAAATTCCCATTGCTGAGTTACACCTTCCCTCTTCCACTCGCTCTTGCTTGTTGCACGAAAGCTCAACCTGGTTTAGTGTATTTTTTGGTTTTAAGTTTTGTTATCCTCACTATGTTTTATTTCACAGTTTTGACAACGAATAGCGGACAAATTTTGCAAGCGAAAACTTATTGTCATTCTTCTGGAATTTAATCAGCTACCTTCAGATCGAAAGTCGTCTGTCCATTTGGATTTAACAAGACACTATTTTAAACCGACTTACGGAGGAGATTATGAATTCGGTTTCTATGAATTGTGTTTTTTGTATGTTACGATTAGTTTTTTTTTCTTAATTTCAAAGGACTGGTTTCAGATCCGATTTGATAAAAATTCTATGAGACCACCCCTATAAATTTTATCAAAATCGGTTCGACAGTTTGGTTGCTAAAACAAAATAATTGGAAAAAATGTCATTCAAGTACCTAAACAAAATTGCATATTTTGCTTTCCCTTGATTTTTTTCTTAGCCCGTTGTACCAATTGGATGTTTATTTTGTAAAATGGTAGGGATACCTCCTAAGAATGATATAAGGGATGAAAGTATTGAAGTCGGTTCATTACACTTTTTTTAAATCAGTCATGTTGTTACGTCTGTACGTTAGAAGTCTGTGCGTTAACGTGGCACAAAGGAACTTAGTGTGTTGTATGAGTACCTACGTGAGCACATTCGGTGTGATGTTGCAGATTATGTAAATGAAGCCGCATTAATGGACGCTAACATTTCGTTGGCTGAATCACCGACATATCATGCTGTGTTTATGTGGCCAACAGTCATAATTATTGACTCAGATTTGTATGAGGTATCAGCGTAGATAGACATAAAATTATGAAGGAAATACGTTCATTTCTCTTACGTCCTGTGTTAAATGGGTACTAAAAAGTGTTTTAATTATAGTATACTATAATATAGTACTTTGAAAATATATATACAACATATTACCACCCAGATAGAAAATATTTATCATTTAAATGATGGATCCTGGGTGGAAATCAAACCTCAACAGCGCAGAAGGCTATAGGGCCAGTCAACATGCAAGTTCAGATGGTGATTCTACAGAACCCAATTCCAACTAAACTAGACTAGAGGGTCAACCAGAACCTAGTTCAAATTCCGAACGAAATACGCAAGGATATCTTAGTAATTAATACCTAAATACAATTTTTTTTTAAATTTAATTTCACTTGTTCGGGCTCGTTCAAACAAGGCGAGTAGCGAATTACCTATTTATTAAGTAAATTACACACGTCCTAAACTACTAAATTGTTGTTTTTTTTTTTTTGCACCTATATACAACAAAAGGTGGGCAGCATTTTCGACCAGCCAACCTTACCGAGATAAAAGTTGGCGTGCTGACAATTTCAGAACACTTTTATAAAGGGACAGAGTATCGAAAAGCTTCGAATATTATATATATATCTATCTTACCTACCAGCTTAATACAAATAAAACATAATATTTGTTTAATATGTTTTTAAACCACTAATCTCTATTCTCTGAAAAACTCTAATGATTATTTTTATTATGTAGTATCCACTCGGGAAAACGAATGTGAAAATAAGACTTCCTGTCCAGTAAAATTAGCCCGCAGATCGCAATCCACCAGCGGCCAATAAAAACTCTATAAAACCAGAGAAGCTTGAAATGTTTACAGCATTTCGACCGTTACATTACTGTTTTTAAATTCTGATATTTACGTCAATTTCGAAGTTAATATGCTGTTGAGATCTTAATTTCAGTTCTTCGAAATTCGTGACTCCTTCGCATAGATATAGTATCCTAAATATTATAAATGCCAAAGTGAGTTTGTATGTTAATTGATAAGCTCTTTTGATCGATTGAAAATTCTGCCAATTCGGTCGAGCAGTTCTCAAGTGATAATCTTTCATACCCACGGCCGTTGCTTTTTATTCATATATATAAATTTTACTTCAGTATGACATGAATAATGAGTCTGGGTTATCAGACAGCTACTGTGGTACGCTACGCGATGCGGGCGTAACGTACTATCTACTATAATTACGCCGAGTATAATAATAATAATAATAATTTATTGATTCTCTGATGGTCCTCCCCGAGCCAAGTATGAAAAGAGACATGTTGCTCCCATCCTAACATGATGTTACGTCTCTGCACCTGTGGTTTCACCGGCACCGGATCACAGCAATGTAAGTGTATCACTGCTTGGTGGCAGATTATCAAATGTGGAGGCAGTACTTCTTCGGACGAATTTGGCACAATTTTTACTGCTTCTTTTACTTGCTCCTTTGGCACCAGCCATGGGGTATGTGAAGGGTTCTAAACAACGGACGCAAGCAACTGGACCTACCAAAATATACCCCATGGAGTAGTTATCTACGCATTTTTGTTTATAGTGCCATAAATCGGCAATTTTCATGTTTTATGTTCACTTTTTTTCTGTTGAGTATTTTATAATTTTTACATAATAGGTATTTTGATATGAGCGAAAACTAGGCTTTAAGAAACAAGATAATAATGTTTAAATATAAATAAACAATATATAAATTATTAAAGAAAATAGAAAAAAAATATTATTTTAATAATTTAATGACTAAAAATTTGTCAAACAATCACAAAGTTATGATGCGATAACGGTACGATTGCGTCTCTACTGAGATTTTTAATTCAATTGCCTCCAGGGACAATTTTTCTTTATGATTCACGGTAATCATGTTGAAACGTTTGTTGATGCACCTCGTTGGCAGCACCTCGAGTGTTGCAGACGTATTTAGGCGACGGTATCCACTTATCAGGTAGGCCGTAAGCTTGAGTGCCAGATCATTTACATGAAAAATAAAACATGAATCGACCCAGTGGAACTTGCATGCTTTGTGCGAGTTACTGGCGACTCACTCGCGACAATTGTCAGCAATCATTGTTTATGGCGTACGATTCGCGCTACTATCATTACCGTGGCTATTTTAAGAAGCTCCCGGTCATTCGTCTGGCCCAGTTTAGACTTCCCAATGTTGCTGTACGTGTACAGTCGACGATATAAGTTTGTCGATTACGTGACTGATGCTTACTTTTGATAAAGAACTTTTTGCTTTAGCCGGTTTTATTTAAAAGCAGGTTAAATGCACTGACTCGCACACCAAAAGTATTCATACGCTATATGTTTTGGAAAATATTTAGCCCGCTAAGTCTTATGGTCAATAGATACGGATTTGAGATAGACATACAGACGTTGTAGGTTAGTACCTAATAGGATTTTCCTTACCCTTTGTTTACGGATCTATAAACTAGCTTCCTCGCTGGTTTAGACTAGAAATATCGGTATTCTTAGATATTAAACCATCTTAATCATGAAATATACAAATAAACATACTAAAATGAACATTTTAAGAGATGTTGGAATAATGTTCATTAAATAAAATATAGAGTGGTTTAGCTCACGTTCTTTAAGGTTAGCACCAGGATGCAGTCATTATTTTTCATCATCAGATTTATTTATACATAAACTACATTAAATCGAAGTTATTTTTACCTATAATCAAAACACATATTTTCTTTTTATATCGCAGACTGTAGCGCTATAGATATAAGTGACCGTAATTATTGTATTGGAAGCGCCGCGTCCATTTAGAGATAAACTCCAACCTCCGTCCATCCAAATAATAAATCAACATTTCAAACCTAAATCTAGAAGATAACATAATATATACACAATTTTACAAATGCCAGAATGTATTATCACTTACGGAAAAATCCAACGACAGTCTTAAAAAGAAATTTTGATAGTAAGCTGTCTGTTGATATTATTAAAGTGGCGAAGTTTGTTATGTTTTGGTTGTAGTTGTTTTTCAATGACTAAGTGAAATATTGTCTGCCCGGTCAGTAGTTGGATGGATGACATTTTAGCCGAACGGTTCCGTGTTTTGGAGTACTAGTTAAGATTCAAAATACCTACATTAACGTTGACCACTTACACGAAAGAAGTGGGGTACTGGGGCGGTATTCTACTAGATAAATATCATAAAAAATACATCCCACCTTCGGAAGTTTTATTCCAAGCGAGGTCGATGGTAGGATGACACTCAGGGAGGATTTTATAGTCAGTAGAAACATTCTCTTCTCTCTTTAGCAAATATGAAAATAGACGCAAATAATAGTGAATGGTTGAAGAGAAAATTGATGGATTATTGAAAAATTTATGACATCTAATAGTAGTGACGGCAGATATAAGATAATGGAAAAAAACATTTGCCATATTCCAATTAGTATGGGTTTTGAAGATGATCTAAGGAAAAAAGTATTTTTTTACAACCTCACCTTACAAAGAAGCCTTCGACGGTTTCAAATCAAAACTTCTAGGGATGCTTCGTGGTGAGGAGAAAAAAATTACCATTCTATTATTGAGTATTTCCATTTCAGTATTATATATCCATTTCCATTTATACACAAGTACTAAAGAGCTAAATAACACACTCATACCCCTTCAGTAGGATACCCTGTGAAGTAGGTGGCATGGACAAGAGTATGTCCCGGCCGCGAATCGAACCCAAGACCCCTCGTTTCGAAAGCAGGGTAAATTCCAACTCCCCCCCGTGGGTTCCCGCCTTGTCGGGGCGGGGGGGCTTAGTAACCGTGGCCTGGTCACCCACGGTGAAGCTAAGAGGAACCCGGGAGGGCCGCTCCTTTAGGCTTTGCCTCTCAAGCCAACTAGGAGCGGCATTGTAGGTGGCGGTGCCTTATGGGGGGCACCGCAACTGAGGCGGGCTGCGGTGTCGAATGGGAGGCATCGCAGCTGAGGGATAGGGGCCGCGGTGGGAGAGGAGTGCCGGTATAACGGTGCGCCGCTCTCCCTACCTACCGCGGCCACGACGGGGTCGCCACCGTTCGATGGCGGACGCGGTGGGGCCGCAGGGGAAGAGGAGTGTCGGTATTGCGAGGCGCCGCTCTCCCTATCCTCTGCGGCCGTAGTGGCAGGCGACGGGGCCACATATCTGACCCGTCGCATGGGGACCTAGGGCGTCTAGACACGGGGTCGTCTGACGCCCTTTCGCTGACCTGGTCCCCGAGGTGGTTGCGACACGCCATATGTCCTGGCGTGTCGCAAACAGAGGAGTGGCACCCGATGCCAAAACAGGGGGGTCCGGAAACGGACAGCCGCGGCGGGTTCGCGGATGTGTGTTTTAACGTTCCCGTGTTCCCGCCACTAAGCGGCAGAGGAGGACATCGTGGGGTTTTAGTGGGTCTAGTCCCACATAACCGCTCTGTCTCCCCGTGGCAGGGCGGTATGCGAGTGCATTTCCCCACGTAAAAAAAAAAAAAAAAAAAAAAAAGGGTAAATTCCAACTAAGCTACGGTGCCGTCCAATTATTACAAGTGGGTAAACTGCAAGGCACTGTTTTCGGAAAGTTAATTTGTGGGATGTGATGGTAGTGACTAAATATTACCCTTTTTACACACTTCAGTGTGTAAAAAGGGTAATATTGGTTCAGTGTGTAAAAAGGGTAAGACAATGGTTTCAACCATTGTCTGAGTTAATTAAAACAACGATGACAGCAGTTAATTTTTATCCATATCTTGTCACGAGTTAATTCAGATAATGCAGTTTTATGAGTACCTATTTCTTTCTCAGCAGAGTTAGCTGCAAACTTAATATTTTTAGCTTGATATATAGAAAATTACCAGAATATATATTCATATTGAGATCGTATGACCCATTATGCGAACATACAAAACCTGTTTTGGTATTCGCAAGTTTACCTCCATTACCCCTATCTCCACGGTAGCACTTTGCGTAAAGGATATTATCGTTGAAATATTGGTATGATGAATGAATTTTAATGTAAAGGTATAGCGCATTGAGGTGAGTTTAGGAGTTCAATTGACGTCAACACTCTCTTAATATTAGTGCGAGCCAGACGAAAATCGTACTGCTTGATAACTTTGCAGAAACTTTTGCGTTTACTTTACTTTACCAAAGTTTTACCGTAAATACCGCACACCTTTCTTACTTCATGGCCAATCTATAGCATCATATTCCCTCTTTCTCAGTATAGTACCAACTAGCTGGTATTAAAAGAGGAAGTTGGAAATAATGTTGGTGTATTGGATTAAAAACTGTAACTGTCGGGTTTAGCCTGTTTTTAAATTGGCTGACACAGTATTTTACTCAAGTTATGGAAATTACTAAAATAACAAGCAACATGTTTTGGTACTCACACTGCTATAAAAATTAAACATACGAGTTCCATTAAGTAGTCTTATCTGCACAGTAGCACTTTGAGTAATTAAAGAATCTTTATTGTAATGCCTCCTCAACCATCATCATGCTTTAATGAATGACCTGTAAAATCGAGTATTGGCATATTTAATTTTGTCTTGCCTCTACATATTATATATTTGAATCCAACTTTAACCGTGATTTGTTACAACTTGAACTTGAGAGAGGATACTATTCAAAGTCATAAAACTTTCGTTATTAAAAGTATTTTTTTAAGAATTCGTTGAATCCTTAAAAAAATACTTTGAAAAATAATAATATAATAGTATTCGGGGTAAAACTTCTTCTTACTTTCTTTGTTTACTTTCTACACGAATGAGATAATTACTTGTGTGTATATTGTGTTAAAGTTCGTTTTTTTATGTATGTAACACTTTTGGGGGATCCATGTCACTCGCGTCCGTAGGTCCGTAGTGCTAAAAGGGCCACGTAAACAAGCAGTAGAACTTGTGCCAAGTTCGCCCGGAGAAATACTGCCACCACACCTGGTAATCTATTCCTTAAAAAGTTCCTTTAAGTTCCTTATAAAAGGGAAAATAACTTTCAGTGGGAACATTAAAGGCTGATATGATATTGTATATACGGGGAGGAGGCGAAATTTTTCGTTCCTCGAGCAGCGCACACAGTCATCGCCAAGTAAATACATCTGACTGATTAAGAATGTTCATCCAGTAGCAAAAGATCCACGAGAACGGTCCTGTTAATACTGGACCTCTGTGTGAACGAACACTTACCTACTAACCAATTAGCGTAAAGAATCTTATCGTATTTACCTGCTTCAATAGACACGTTCTAATGAATGGCGCGTATGAAACGACTAATGATCCTATTCATCTAGTTCCATTGAAACCGAGCTATAACTTTACATGGTGACGATAGAACAATAACAGTCTCCTTTTTATAAATAAACAGTATCTTTAGACCTAGGGATTTTTTATTTGAAGTTAATTGACTGATTAAAACCTAAATCTAAAAACCATCTTCAATACCTTATTTCTCAATGTATCATTTATTTTTCATATCATATCGATTGTCAAATTACAGGAAAGCAAAGTACGCATTTTCGACTTAAATGGACAATATTTCTAACTAATATTATAACTGCGAAGGCGCTTTCACGCCTAAACCACTGAACCGATTTTCAAAATTATTTCACCAATGGCAAGCTAAATACATTATCAGGCAGGACTAAAACAGGCTATATTTTATCCCTTGTGAACGGGAACAACGTGGGTAAAACCGCGGGCTGCAGCTAGTTACAAATAAACAAAACAAAAGATACAACGGTATTGAGAACCGTTCTTGGTCGGTTGAAAATGACCACCATTATTGATAGTAGACAGTTCCTTTCCGTAGTCAAATGTCAAATTCTTAAGAGTGTCAAATAGCTCCCAAACCAGAATCGGGAGTAAATCCCCGTTGTCAGACTACATACTAATGTTGAAAGACGATCGGCGTGAAAGTACCTTACCGTTATTAATAGCGGAGGCATGCTCATCGCAAATTGTTCACCGATTGCACCTAAATCGGCACTGCAGTTCCCATGGGAAGAACGGGAAGCCTCGTAAGGTGCGCACGCGATTCGGCAAAGCGCAGTCGGCGTGAGAAACGGCATTGTAGAGCATTATCAGAATTCTTTTATTTTCCCATACAATTAGGTGCTATGTTTTTTTGTGTGATTGATGTGTTACTCGTTTATTTTTAAGTGATTAAAGCCATCACTTGGGTCCTATTCGATGTGCGAGATGATCTAAGCCATATCGTAATTTTTTTGAATTTAATTTGACTACTTTTTATAAAGTCGAAATTTACTAGTAGTTCCTGTTGTTTGCTACCACCGTGACTAAAACCGTGACAAAAAAACGAGAATGAAACAATTACCGACCATTATTTTTAAGTAGCCTTTAAATCAGAGCTTTTGATAATTTGCCTGCTCACAAAAATAGAAATTATTATTATATTATATTGTAGTTAACTTAGTTTTAAGAACGCATGCTCTCGTGGGTACATATTTATTTAAAAAAGAACTAGACGTTTCCAAGTAATTTTTATGAATTCAACGGATATAAAGATTTTTGACTTTGACTTTTAAAATCTATACAATTTGAGATTACCGAACAAACGCTATTATGTATTAACAGATTATTAGGGACATATTACCATTGAAACATTGTTAACAATGTTGCTCGGGTTGTGTTGCCATGGCTCTGATTTACTGGCACATCGACGACTAATGATCGCATTTGTTCTTCTGTTTTAGTCTCGGATCAATAGCAATACATTTATAATAATCTTATCTCAGAATTAATATTCCTGTACTGTACTATTTAACATGAATATGATATTAGCTGTAAGACACCTCAGCATTAAATCGCCAAGCGCGGCAGCAGCGCACAATGAGACAAAACGGGCGGTATTCGCATACGCCTTGAGCTAACCATAAATAGACGTTGTTTTGTCATCAAATAACACAAAACAAGTTGTGGATTGCAGACGGCTAAAAAAGAATGAGTCAAACGCCGCCGGGGCGTGCTCCGCGGTGCTTTAAGCGAGCTTACACGGACGATTGTTGAAACATTTAACGTGTTGCTGGCGACGGCAACTACGCAAGCGTAGCAACTCTCACTGATCCATTTAATACAATATTTCGGCTTAATGACATGTTTAGTACATTTACTGTGCATAGTGTGGTGTTTTGATTCTTCATATTTATTAGGTACTAATTATCAATTGAAAGCGGTTTCACTCGCTCGCTCGTCCCTATGATTCGTTGTGTATCTCTGACAAAGTGTATGTAAAGTATCACGTTGGTTGGTTGAGTAGTTAAGGCGCGAAAACTTAACAAACATTGTAGTGTTCAATTCTAGAACCCTGCTGAGGTTAAATACGCAGTGACTAATTTAACAATCGAATAAACTGACTTTAGAACTTCACTGATGACAATTATCAAATTGTAAAAAATGACATCATTTTGCAGTGAAAAATATAATTGGCGAGAGTTGACCAATTAAAATCGCCTGTGTAAAGTATAGCATCTACTTAAAATACGCGCAGTGCGTTTACTTTTGAAATTCAATGAAAAATCATACACACGCACGTTATTAAAAAAAACTGTAATTCCATCCTACCATTATGTGTTTCCAGAAAATGGATGCGCGGAATGCAGTCCAGCAAAGTTCTTCATTAGGGGACCGCGGGTTCCAAAGAGAAACACCTGTTTGAATTATTTTCTATAGAAATGGTTTAGATTAAAGTACAATTCCTTGAAATTATAAAAATGCACAAATTAAGTATATATTAAGTATAAATTAATATTTTTTTTTGGGAACGTGCGTTATCTAGCACGACTATAAATAATTATTAGGAAAATAATTCCTTTTCGAATGAGTCTCATCTGCATGCAATGCATGCTCATCTTCATGCAATTTGAAGTTTTCCATGAAAACTTCAAATTGCAATTGATCTCTATCTTTTTAAACACTTGGGCCATGGGGGCAGGCTACTCAGAATATTTAAAAACGTGTTTCAAAAGAGCTTGTCGAAGTAACAGGTACCCAAAGTGCTGGCTTAATTTTGCACGTTGGATGGCAATGCTTAATCGCTGTCGCAACAAGCATTTGGGGCACATTCCCATTTGGTAATATTTTAGTCTTATTTTAATCATTTAGTATTATTATGGATACATATATTATAAATTTATTACTTTAGTTAATTGGCGGGTAATAGATCTAGTTTTTGGCAAAAAAAAATTATCTACTTCTAATATGAACTAAGAGAGTTCATAAATATTTGCATTCAAATTTTTACATTATTATTGATGTGAAATCTATTTACCTTGGCAGTAAAACCGACCCGTATGACGTGATGACAAATGGCATGATGCTGGCATATGCTGTCTTCCACATCTGCCGGGCATTCCCCAATGGTCAACTGTTTTTTTACCGTTTGGCTCTAGAGCAGCATATTGGTCCTCATAATAAATTTCTAGAGACAGATAAAGCTAATTTACATGCGTTGTGTTGTCGTATCGTGTTTCGGAATGCGCCCCAAACGCAGCGTTGCGTTCCGTACGCTTCCCACGATAGTCTTCATTTTTTCCTCTTATCGAAACGAGATCGGCTGCAACCAGGCGCAAGTTCATAGGTTGAATGAAACCACAGGTTCTAGCAGGTTGTGTTTATTTGATTGACTCATGGTGTTATAAATTCTCGGAGTACGGTCGAAGATGATGCAATTCTAATAATAGTTCACTTGTGTGATGGGTGTAATCCAATATAATGCAAAGTGTTGTAGTTTTATTGCTGTGTTTATGAAGCGAGGGATATAATAATGATAGTTTATGTTAGAATACGTTATTTCCGCCCCTTATATAGTGAAATTTTTACAAGGCTAGTTATCGGTAATCGCTTGTTTTTCTTAGTCTTGTGGTCGATACACAAGGCACACACCACTTTTGTGTCCCATGGCTTTAATCATACAGAAAATTCAAAAAAACTCTTTAAAAGGTCATCGTGTGTGGAAAAATCAATTATTTTGCATAGGCGTAACTTGTCTATTTATAAAATGTCATTGGTATTTGAATTAATATAAGAATAGAAAGACATAGCCTACATAGTACTATGACTTATGAAGTTATATGTCTATGGTGACTTAGTCGAACGGGCTACTCCTGCTACATAGTCCAAAAGATAAAGTTTTGGTAACTGGCAACATAATTCATGTGGTCATAGTATATTTACAAGGAGCTCACGCAGAGATATGGTTATGGTTTGGTTACCATTATGCACAATTTTATTTGGCTTTCTCATTCCTAATTGGTTCTATGGTCATGGTATAAACGTATTATTTAAAATTAAGGGTATCCAAGACTTTGGCGTGCCAATTTACAAATAAAAAAAAGACTTGTGCACTTAGCACGCTTTATCTGTCAGGATGTTGAGTAAGCTTATAAAAACGATTGTTGTGTAACTGAATCAATTACAACATATAAGGAAGGTTGTTCCGAGAAAATGCAAATAAAAAAACAAACACAGCGAATAATTCATGCGTTGCGCGCGCAGCTTTACATTGAATGCTTTCAAATCGAACAATCGAGCGTACGCAGCGGTCGTTTTTCAAATATTTCTTTTTCTCAGTTCGCTGTTTCCTTTCCTGGCTAGCACATGTTTTATTGATAGCCAGTTCATTGATATGGCTGGCTCGTTCAGCGGTGGGTGAGTGCCCACTTATATGAGCCGTAAAAGGCCTAGCCTTGGCCATATGGGGAAGCCGTCAGGGCATGCATTCATGCGCGCCCGCCGCTATCAGATCGACTTACTAAACGAGTCCTTGTTATTTGCGATTATAAGGCGGACCATTGTGACTTATTCTGAAGAGAGACATGCCATCTCAAATGTTCATTTGAAAATGATCTGTGCAAATCATATTTTCACTTTACAATGAATTGTATTGTGGCTATGTAGTGTCTAAAGTCATTACACGATGCTTATTAGTACAGATTGTCAATCAAAGTCAAAAGATAGAGTTGTATTATATATAACCACGAGTTTTTGTAGAGCAGAAATAATGAAATAATTTATTATGGACATTTCACACTGCGCCATCCAGCCCCAAACTATGCAAAGCTTGTACCATGAGAAACAGAATACTGGTGCAATACTTGTACAGTATTTATTTGTAAATAAATACATTTTTTTAATATTATATTAATTCCCAGGCTCACACAAATGTTTGGTTTGGTTGGAAATCGAACCTACAATATGACACCTACAGCGCAGAAAGCTGACCTCCTACTCAGTTGTGAAGACAGTCAAAAAAGTACAATTACTCACTGCAAGGCCTCTTATTTTATTTATTTTGTTCTATGTTAAAATTAGACTTATTTTTTCGTTTTTCTAGCAGTAAATTTTGCCTTCTATAATACCTAAATCGAGTTAACTCATGTAACCATGATCTTTTGTAAGAGCATAAAATCGACAAGTGATTTTTACTTTGGAGAATAAGATCCCTTGCACGCAAAACCTGGCATCTTGCGCTTCGCAAAACCGAACACATACCGCGTCAGCATTTTAATGACCTGTAATAATTGTAATTAAGCTAAAAAGATTTAGGAGATGTTTTCGAGGTGGATTCCATGTCGCGATCTCGTTTATCATGGTCAAATATAAGATGGGTGAACTATTCTAACTTTTTTGAATGACATTTTCGGGTTATGGATTGGATGACTTTGCTTTAAAGGATCTTTACGGATCATTAACCATCTTTACGGGCCCGCTACATCGTTGACTTTTGTATGAAAATATTTAGGAGCAGGGTACCTAGATTATATTTCCGAACATTGGCATATCAATATTCTGTTCTTTTTTGGCTTTTTGTTGGTATGTCAAAAAGTTGAGATTGAATATAATTAATGACATAAATATACCTGTTTGCATTTAAGCTTAGGGAATTAAGTATGAAAAATAGGTTTTTTATTAATGTGATTATGTGATGGACAGTACAATATCCTGAAAATATTGTACTGAAAATCTGCAGGGCGCGGGTCGCCCACTGGTTGTAGATTATCCAGAGAATCCTCGAGTAGAACTACTAGTTCCAGTTTCCAGGTACTACTGTACTAGTTTCCAGGTGGAAATTTTTCATTAAATTATTATTTATAATATAATATAATTATTATTATATTTTTGAATCACACCATATTTTTGAAGTCATCAAATTGTGCCCGACTGAAAAGATGGAGCGTTTCGTAATGGATTAATCATTGCTAAACGCTCCATCTTCTCAATAATCGGATCTGGAATCGATAGCCTTCATATAATATCCAACCCTTGTCAAACCTTACTTTAAGGGTCGTAAATATACTTATGTTAAAAACCATAATTGTGTAATATACGAGTACCTTTCAATGGAGCTTATCTAAATGATAGTTGTGTACTTAGCCATAATAGGGCTATAACCTTTTTATAAGACATTCATTTATGAAACACCGTAGCGTAATTGTTAGTAGCCTTGCCTTCGAAGCGAGGGGTCCCGGGTTCGAACCCTGGCCGCGGCTTAGTTTGTGTGGTGAGCATGAAGTTTGTTCTCGGGTCTTGGGTGTTTTTTTGTGTTTCTTTATTTGTACATGCCACCTGCGATTCAGGGAATCCTAGTGTAGGGATTATGTAAGCCTACAACGTCTCTCGATGTGAGTGCACCGCTGCTTGGCGGCAGATTATCATCAGGAATTTTGTCTAGTCACTTTAGCATAAAATTTAGTCTTGGAATGAAAGATAATAAGCTGAATTTTCAAATATACCTTCATTTTGGCGTTCTAAAACTTGTCTCAAAAGTCTGATAAAATCTCGTGTCTGCGTCGTAAGTTATTCAATATGCACGGTTGAATGTATGTGAATACTTGCGTTACCTACATGTCTTGCATTACAGTACGTATACTGAGCGCTGTGCGCTTTATCGCAAAAACTGAAAAACACATGAAAAAATGTTTCAAGTGAAATTATGATCTTCAATTTTTGGAACAAATGTTACCATTGAAGCAATAAAAACCGAGATAATCGAGAAAAACTGTTTATTGTACTGTTTGACCTTGAATAACTTACCACGCAGACACGAGATTTTATGACTTTGAGACAACTTTTAGAACGCCAAAATTCAGCTTATTATCTCTCATTCCGAGGTTGATTGCTAACTTGACGGGACAATTTGATTACAAGTGTCAAACTATCAGAAGTTTCTATTTGAATACAAACACACAATCTTAAGCGATATTCGATGGGTAGCCAAATGCATAACTGCTTCTCGAACGCTCTGTCTATTCGTTTATAGTTAAAACATCAAGAGTTGTCTATGGTTTTGACGTACGTAAACGTCAGTTTGACAATCGCGAAAGCTGTGATGCGTTACTCATAACATACATGATATAGACTTCACAATGTTTTTAAGTTTCGAAGCGTAAAGGTTTCGCACCCAAAAAGTTAAAGGATGGATGGAACCCTTAGACATAGACGCTTAACGCTTCACAACGTATGTGAAGCGTTTTTGCTACTTGTCTAAGTCAGTCAGTAGTCAGTCAGTTGCCGGACTAGGCACAAATTTAACTGCAACTTTTGGTTGCCCTGTTAGCACCACCCACAGTATCAAAGGGGTCACCCGGGCTCTAGAACCCTTAAAAAGTTTTTTCTCAAGTTGATTAATGACGAATGCGCCACTCTATATGATTAAAGTAACAATAGAAAGCTTTTACGTGATTACCTTTATCTTTACCTTTGATATTTTCGAAGGCTTGGAAGATTACTTACGAAGATGAAAGCTAAGGTTTCAGAGTTTGTACGATACACCATATTAAGTATGTAATAAAATGAAAATATACAAATAAATACAATTGAAGAGTATGTTTCTAATGTGAAAACAGCGTTTTACTACAATAAATGCATTTAACAGTATATACGGAACTTAAGACAAAAAAGGTTTTTTTTATTGTATACATAAACAACTGAGCTTAACCCTGAAAAGAGTTTTCTTCCAGCAAACAAAAGTTATTCAAAATGTATACATTAAGATGGAGAGGAGAAACGCTTATAAATTGAATGGAAGATATTTTTATATCTTAGCATATTAATAGAAAAACAAACAAAATAAATAAAAATAGCACAACAAATCTATTATACCGAACCTATGTTATAATATACTCTATTAAATAAAAAAGAATCAAATAATTTATCGGCAGCTATATCGCTGCGAGAAATATTCCAAATTACATTTAAACACATAAGTTGTATATATATACATACGCTAAATATGCATACATACATACACTAGAAAAACAAAACCCTCCTTCTGGCGCAGTCGGGCAAAAACAACATATAGTCCAATATAGAACCTTCTCTATTTGAAGTAGATTTCTTCTTTACCATCTTTATTTACAACAAGCGCGTCTGTCAGTTTCGTGGAATAACTAATTTGTATAAATAGTAAACTTGAAGCTAAATGGCGGTACTATCTTCTGTGTACTCTGTGGCTTTGGGCTGCGGGAGGAACTGGAACGCTAGACGTAGTATAATAGCACGTGTCAGTCAGCTGATAGAGCGAGAGGGAAGAGGCAACCATCGTACCTCCACCCCACCCGACTAGAGTGGGAACGAGGGAGTATGAACATTGCTATCGGTGAATTCAGCTTTCAATATCGATGGTATATTGTTCAGCGCAGTATTGGAACTTAATGCAACAGATATATTCTGTGATTTACAGTTAACTGTAAATAAAAAATTTAATATTTAATATTTATATTTATTTTATACTAGAAGTAGTTGTAGTGTAATTTTTTTGTGTCATATTATCAAAATATAACTGATGATCATCTTATTTGGCGTATTTTGGCGCATACTAAGAACACACTTATAAACATTTAATTACTGATCCGAATTGCTTGAGATAAGGAAAGTTTTAATCTTGACGAATTTACAAAAAAACGATTATCTAATATAATTTCATGAGTATACCTATTTGGTTACCCTAAAAGTAACATATTTTAAAGATATTTTTAACGCTGAGTTTGTCCGCGCAAAGCAGCGTAATAAAAAATACTTTTATAAATTAAACTACTAGTCCGAATTGTTTGATATAAAGACCGATCTACGTATAAAGGCCGAAATAGATGGTAGTTCGGTAGTTTTTGAATTTATCGCGTTCAGTCAGACGACAGACATACATTGTTTTATAATTATCCACCTTCTTTCGTGTGAATAGGTAAGAAACTCTGGTATCGGTTTAATACGTAGTGGTATCGTAGTATCGATATCACTACGTGCACGGTAATTGCACCGCCCTAGACACACGTGTCTCGCGGCCAAGGCTGCGTCGTGAAAGCTCTGAGTATCACACCCACGCTAACAACACGGCTCAACTGCCTCCACACACACACGCACAGATACTACTCACGTAATCACTGCGCATGTATGCTGGTAAACAGCTTTACAAAAACACAGATCTCTGAATGCTGTAGAGCTTCTGGAATATGCTACGTGAGTGTCACACGTATAAGCTACTCCACACAGATGGAGTCTATCGCTAAGCAGTAATTCTCATATTACTGTGTTCCGGTGGAAGGGTGAGACTGCCAGTAAAATCACAGGCGCACGTGACGACACGCAGCAGGATGAATACAACTCAGTCTAACATCCAAGTCTTATTCGAAGTTGCATTGCTGTTGTCATAGAGGGTCAGTCACTTGGTTACATTCAATAAAACATTAATTTTTATCTGTACACTTGCTCTCAAAACAGACAGGCAGACGAATTTCTACACAGTTTATACCTTGATAATATCTGAACAACCTTCTGCCAGTTTTTATTCTGTCTTGGCCATTCCGAGCTCTATAACCGGTCACATACTGCATTTACACGTTCTCGTATAATACGAGTATAACATTACGTCTGTGTGCAGCTCATCAATACAAGTGTATGTCCATTTATAGTGGTCGCTCCCAACCCTAACTCGTTTAGTGAGCGAATTCTAAGAACACGCTAATGTCAGAATGCTTATAAGGATCGCATTTCGTTCACTCTTCCTTGTTGTTTTGGTTCAGAATTCAAACAAAGGTAAGGTTTTGGTGTATCACATTCCATACAAGTTTTATCCCTAAGCGATAGATACTTCTTATTTGAACTTCTTATTCTGACCTCACAGTTTAGTTGGAAGTAGCTATGTCTTCTGTGCTGTAGCTTTTTCCACACAGGAAACAATTCTGTGACGAACGTACATTTTTGTTCTGTCTAGGTGTTGCGAGTATATGTATCGGAAAGATTTTAAAGAAAATTTAGGTTTGTATTTTATCAATTAAGTTTACTTAGATGGTAAACTTTCATTAATAGTAAACAGTTCATAGTAATAGTAGTTCATTGTAGTTAAAAAAAAAAAACAATTCTTTCGAGCCATTTTAATTTTTTTGCGGGCAGCAATTGATTTAATTGATTTATTTGTTTGTTATTCCTTCTCGCGTCAACGGTTGAAGCAATTTGGATGCTCTTACACTGGACATAACACATGGTTACTTTTTATCCCGAAATGGTTTTGAATTTTTTTTTATGTCCTGCAAGAACAGCTTCTGACAGTTTTTGTCTGCGGTTTTCGGGGATCAAAAGTGTTAATCCAGGAAGATCTTTTGAATACCAATGTTTCTACATTCTCTAATATTTCCGTGTACTGGTAACACGATAGATATTCTATCAATCTGGCTTTGGATTCCGTGGTAGTCCATGATGCATGGATACACCATTGTCCAATTATCCTGGTACCATATTTCAACCAAATCCGTTGAGCCGTTTGAGACTAAAGGAGAGACACACATTTTTTTTTTGATGTATAGCCAAGTGTTTGGCCGCCATCTCACCTGATGGAAAATCAAGATACGGCCGACGATGGAGCCCGCTTGTCTAGAATAAACCTATTCTCTTACTCTTGAAGACTCCCTTCTCCCTACTCTGAAGGTTGTAATGGTCCAAAGCATTCCACTACCTTAGGTTACTTAACTAGTAGTTAGTAATAAAAGTACATACATGCAAATTTTCGCCTTAATAATATGTGTTTATACTCAACTTTCTTTGAATAAATACACATCTTACAGAAAATTGCTCAAGCGCTTGCTTCTCACTATACGGCCATCCATCCAACTTCAGTCCAGGCGCAATACGATTTAACTTAGAAAATGACCTACAATTCTACATGCCCTTACCCTTATACCCTTTCAAGCCCGTGGAATTTCATTACAAAATGCACCATGTCATGAGATTGGTAGCGTCCAACCCACGTAGACCCCTGACGATGTTTGAATTGCCTCCCTTTGGAGGGAGGGTGAGGGCCGAGCAGGCCCCAGGGGGTCTTACAGTGAGGTGATATTTTGGTCTTATTAGGGTTGCCATTTTCATGATATATTTAGTGACATGTTCATTCCACTGTAGACGTGAATAAATGTTTGTCTCATGTCTTCCTTTGATATGCTGGCTACATTCTATATACAGAATTAAATAGGTCAAGATGATATGATACTTAGTACGGGGTGCAATAATTAATTATCAGATCATCTTGACCTATTGCCCTAAACAAGTATCAAAAATAGTTTGTCAACAAAATAATTGACACTTAATAATATATAAATGTATAAATTAATAACCGCTAACACATTTATAACCCTATAGTAGGATTCCCTGTGTCGCAGGTGTCATGGACGAACACAAGACAAACACTCAAGACCCGAGAACCAACTTCATGCTCACCACATAATGTGTGCCTCGACCGCGAATCTAACCCGAGACCCTCGCATCGAAAGCAGGGCTATTACCAACTAAGCTATGGAGCCGAAAAGTCCCTTAAGGAATCTTCAGGAGCATTGGCAAGAGAGAGACCTTGTCGAAGGCTGCACCTAAACTACATTCATAAAGTATCATGAATTGCCACAAAGTAATGCCTGAATCCATAAATTATGTAAATACATACAATGTTTTATCAATATTTTTATAGCATCAGCACATGGTTGTAATAATAGCCCTCACAAACTAAACATTTGATATATTTTGGCTTACAAAGGTCAAACGAATAAGCTTTGTATCGAAGGAAATTAAAAATGATTTTATTGTGAACATATCAACATATTAACTAAGACTGAACATATCAACATGTTAACTAAGTTAACTCTTAAGATAAGATATCGTACTAGCATATATAACTTTTTCCATAGTTTATCCGAGATCACATAACGCCACAACCGCATTAAAATATTGGGAATTAACAAAGCTCACAAATCATGGCGAATATCTCGGTAACTTGAAAAATAATCGTACTTGTTTGTTATTGATATATACGTACTGTTTTTATTTAGGGTTCTGTGCCCAATACGAACCTTATTAATAAGCCTGTAACCTGTGTCTGCCTGTCAAATTACTGTATCTTGTAATCCATAAGCGGTAGCGGGCTGAACTTTGTAAGAAAAATTTTTTTTTAATGTCCTTACAGGTAACCTGAAATATAAAAAAAACTACTGTCTGTATCACGGGGCTGTCATCGTATTTACTGTCTTAAGGAAGCCATAGAAACGGTCAATTTGAGACAAGGATCTAACGTGTACCTATATACATTTTCCAAGTGAAAACTCGTTGATGCGCGTCTAGATTTGAAACAGCGACCTTCGGATTGGAAGTAGGCATCTGTTCTCTTACTTGACCACGCTTTCTCGTCTCATCTCTCGTCTCGTCGCCTGTAATTTCACTGGCACCCACGTCTTTCTCTTGGAACCCAGTAATGCGAGTGTTTTACTGATTGGTAGCGAATTACAAAGTATGTTGGCAGTTAACAAGCATATACATACAAGCAAATAAATGCTTTCACATGTAATATCCCCGTCTCGGGTGACGGGCGCGACTTAGGAAGTTGACCTAGGTCGAATATCTGTTGTTATGCGGTAACCACTTACCATCAGGTGGGCCTTCAGCTCGCCCTGTCACTACTATATATAGTAATAAAAAAAACACACTAAGGTAAAAAAAACTTAGTATCGTAGGCGGTCAACATACAAACAACTAAAACCCGAGGACATACTTTGTCCCCATCATACAAAGTTTGCATCAGCCGGGAATCAAACCCCGAAGGCATATCAACAAGACTACGGTGCCGTAAACATCCATTACCGTAAATAGGTTATTGCCAACCCTGGGGAGGGGGTGCCCTTGCTTTTATCTGGGTTACCGGGCCGCTTGCATCCCGAGACGTGACCTGACCCACATTCGGCAGGGGATGCAAATTGCCAACTGTTTACATAATAGTGGGAATAACTATTTTTCATATTATACTGCAGTGTTGCCATGTTATGTTATGATAGTCTAACTGCCTCATTCAGACGCTAGATGTTACTTAAGGCGCTCCTTATTATAGATTTTGAGAGGGATTTGACATTAAGGGATGCCGTAACCTTTAAGCGACTCTGAGTGCGGCTGTCAGGATGTTGCTCGCGTCCGTAGGTGAGTTCACTTTGAAAATCTACACGTACCCCCTGGGTGGTGGTTAAGGGGCCAACAGAAAGTAGCAGTAGAACTTGTGCAAAGTTCGCCTGGAGAAGTATTGCCTCCACACCTAGTAATCTGCCGGTAAGTAGTAATGCACTCGCGTTGCTGTGTTCCGGTGGAAGGGTGTGGGTGCCGGTGAAATCACATACACATGAGACATAACATCCCCGTATCGGGTGACGGGCACAATGGGGTGTGACTTGGGTCTTCTTATACTTTAGGTCGGGGAAGTCAGGGATCGTAATGCTGTTGTTATGGGCAGAGGTAACCATTTAACATCAGGTGTGCCGTCTGCTCACCCCATCATTTTAGTCGCATAAAAGAATTTTGGATTAATTCCAATATTGGATTGGGTTTCCGTGGTACATATTATCTTGGAACTAACTTAGAAGGCCTAATAATTTACTAAATTAAGCTAATAATGTATAACGTAAGTGTTTTTTTGTGCCAAAACCAATAATTCTTCCGTTAATGTCTCCATTTCCTCCCCAAATAATAAAGTCGGCAAATTGCTGCTGATTCGTAAAAGAATATCGTTTCTTGCCATTAGAAGTGTACTTAGCAAAGAAATATTGTTAAGTCTAACATCCACCAGAGTGCTGTGAGGGAAATGTGACGTGATGACGTAAGCCCATGCTTACGTCATCACGTCCATTTCCGTGGAAAAATGCGCCAGACCCAACTGCGCCAGGAGGAGTTTTTCGAGTGTATGTATGTACCTATATTTCTTTATCACACTCTGTAGCCTAAACGGTTTGATTGTTTTAATTCTGAGAGTGACACAGGTTATATCAAAATTACAAAATATTTTTTTTTTTTTGTTTTTTTTTTTAATTATATTATTAGTTTTGTTTTGTTATGCAAGCACGCCAAATTATTTTCTGTCAGTAAGGTTAACTGACAGAAAATGTTTTTACATTAAGTCCTTTTCGTACATTTGAATGTAACTTGTGCAATTACGAATTAAAAAAAAAAAAACTATTTTTTATATAAATACGGAATATAAAACATATTCCGTATTTATATTGGTGTTATGTAAAATATAGAGTTTATCTGTTAAGTGTATGATGACTACTACTGTGGATGTTAGAACTATTACAAATTATTTTGTATCGCAAAATTGTTGTCTTTTGTAAATAATACAGTATCACGGTTATTAACCGCCTGTAACGAATAATTTAGCTTCTGCCAAGAAAACTCCCACGCTGTAAATGTACCCAGGGTATTTATCTCACAACTTTAGGGTTTCATTACAATGGAAGCAAAGTAACAGAATAAGTTGAGTATGGTTATACTATAGGTACCTTTGTTATAGCCGTAATGAGTATTTGAAATATTTGCTGATATTTTTATGGTTTCTTTGTATTTATTTCGATTATTATTCTTTACGCGGGTTTTCACTGAAGAAACGTCTACAAAACAATTTTCATGATATGTTTTCTTGACAACCGCGTGACAGAGACAACAAACCTTGACAGACGTATTTTTTACAACAAACAAGTTGGTGGTAAAATTGTATACACGCCGACTTTAATTTGCCGGTTCCAACCCTCAGGTGCACCAATCAGTTTTTTTGTGTGTGTGCCATAAAACCTCGTTTACAAAACGATGAAGGAAACCGGCATGTTAACAACACCTCTCAAGCTAAAAACCATTAAGCCGTTTACATACCTACATGCACTCGAAAAACATAACCCTCCTTCTGGCACAGTTGGTTAATTAATAACAAATCAACACAGTTATAATCTGATGAGAATGTAGCTGTGCAGCATCATTCCCATTACCAAATGACGTAATTCGATCATGTTCATCGAGTATTGGCTACAGTAGCAGTTTACGAGTCATTAACACCCTGATAGATGTGGATCTGCCAAGCTAAGAGAAATAATATACAGTAGTTCCTTAAAGGCCCAAACGTGAGTTTAAAATAATAAGTATTCTCCCATATTTCTGCCCACTCAAACTAGAAATATAAATGGTAATTGTCATAAATGTCTTCAAATGTTTTTATTCCCATGGGATTAGGGCTCCAATAATCTGATTTTTACTTTTGTAAGTATACGCTACGCCATGAGAAAAACGTCTTAATAGATATTTTAAACCGGTGAAAAACTAAGGTGTAAGGCTGCCAAACCAGCGCTGTAATTTTATTAGTAAGTATAAGTTTTGCGTAAGTTTTTTATCCATCTAATTTCCTATCACCCTCTTTTAAATTTTGCCATTACACGCAAGCAGTCGCTAGGCTAATGTTCTAGTGATGTATTTTCGATTAATCGATTCTAGAGTTAATACTAGTCAGCAAACTTCGTTTCCGTTGCTATACCAAATATTTTACTTAAAATTCCCTCACTGCATTCGTGGTTCAATTCTAGAATCCTGTGAGTAATTTGCAAATTATGATATTTCATAGTTTTTCAAAATATTCCTAGGGTAAAAATATAATTAAAAATAAGGAATACTCCTTAAACAATCAACTATTGCATCTTAGTAAATAAGATAATTGTCATCTTTTACAGTCAACATCAGAGTAAGCATGGTTTATTGTAGCAAAATTTATTGTAGATTGATCTTGCGTTCGGTTCATACCGAACGCAAACTACCGGTTTATTAGTATTCCAAGATACTATAATCTATAACACAAATACATTAACGTGTCTGTTTGTAATGTAAAACAAAAGGTTTTTACTAAATGCATTTGAAAGTATATACGATACTTATAAATGTATGTTAAGTATCTATTTGTTAAGGCTAATCTCTGAAACTGAAAATTCTGATGGGACTTTCCTTGACATATAACAGATAATATAAGAAGTAACTTAGGCTATTTATATTTTAGAAAAAAAGAATTAGATTTCCGCTCAAAAAAAGTACAGCTCGTTCCGTAACTTTTGTAACATAAAGAAAAGTTCTGGGGGATCCAGTTGCTCGCTACCGTAGGTGTGTACCCTTTGATTCCCTGCACGTACTCCCTGGGTGGTGGTCGCCACTTAGCACCAGGTGGGCACTCAGCTCGCTCCGTCACTTATTCACAAAATATATTTAAATGGATGGATATTTGTAGAGATACATGCCAGAACGGCTGAAAAGATCTGGATACAATTTAGCACAGAGATAAATTATACTCTAGAAAAGCACATAGCCTTCTTATCCCGGAAAATTTACGGTTCCCGTAGGATGGCTAACCGCAAGTAATACCGCGGGGCGCAGCTAGTATACGGTATAATGTGAGATCGTTACGCACTATCTCGATTGACATTTCAGAGAATTATTGATAGACCACACGTGTACGATATATCTTATTTATTTCCCGTTCACTATCGCTATTTAAAACAAGATGGCTACAGGAAACAAATTCTAGTATTTGCAGTAACTGTTAGTAATTGGATGAACAATAATTGAATTAATGTGAAGTAGTATTGCCTAATTGAAATTATTATTATAAGTTCAAACCAGAACCAGGTGTTATGATTTGGGCGGTGGGTTGTCTGGTCAATTTCTTTGTGACTTTATAACTTCAGAAGAGATGCTCTGATTACAATTTTTTCCGTAGTATTTTATATCTAGTTATAATACTTACTATAAGTGTTCTGAAACTGTATTTGTCACAAATAAATATATTATTATTATTATAATATTATTATTAAATTTTACAAATCGCTTGATAAATGACGGGAAAATGTGGAAACAAATATCAAATTAAAAAAATACCACCTATTGGAAAGTCCTCTCCTCAGAAAGTTGGTTGAAAATAAAAATTGGGGATACGAAGGGGATTGTTCGCACTAAGTCGCTTTATTCCTAAGTCAGGTTAGTGATATGATATTATATAATTTTTTTATACTAATTTATTACCTCATAACGTATGACATCACCGCTACAATTTGTTGTTGACACATAATGAATCAATTACACTAAATTTTAATTGAAAGTAAGCTGCAGAAAGGTTTGCGGTTTTCCATCTAACGTTTTCATATTATAATTTGCCCAAAGCTATTATCCCGGCAAAATAAGCTTCAGACGTCACTCTAGAGCAAAATTAATAATTCAGTTCCTTTCAGGGGTGAATTATAACATTTCTGGAAAATAATAAGAAGCTTTCGAAGGCTACATCAGGCGTTTCAAGCCACTCGATATTTTAAATTAGACATTGATTCTTACTATTCATTATATCAGAAAAATTTCCTGTTCAGCAATAATACGCCACTATAATTATTTTCTGGGTCAAATTCTAAGAAAGTAAATAATAATAATATAATCTCAATGATACCTATCTAACAAACAGTGGTACCAGCATATTTTAGTAACATCAGTTTATGATATTAAATAAATGCTTGAATATTTCAATTGAAATATTCAAATATCTCACGTAATTTTGAAATGGTAGCATTGCTGTATAATTTCCATAAGCCGACAAATACTCGAAAGCCAGTACTCAAAAATATATTGCTCCTACTTGAATAAACAAATGAAAGTATTCTTTTGTAACTGAAGTGTACTTATCAAACAAAATAAATAAAATAAGTGTTAAAAATAAGCTTGAACTGGAGTTATTATTTTGCCATAAAGGTAAGTGAACTATCGTACAATTGTAGCTGCTAAATGCAGTTTGATGACTCCTGGATATCAGTATCGCAGACGTCTGGCGACCCACGCATCACATTATCACCCGTCAAACATGAAGATACGCCTTTTGACTTTGAAAATACTCTTCTATATGATATTATCTTAGAACTGACGGTTTGACGGGTCCTCGTGAAACATCGGTGGGTGACCGCGTATTACTCACCGATTCAGCATATTTTGTGAGCGCGAATTAACTTTTCGTTTGTCTTCTCAACGAGGGTTTTTGCCAGCAAGGTATTTTGCAAGCAAGCACAAAATTATCACGATATTTTGGAAGCGATGGTTAACCAGAAGTAATACACTATACGCCCGCAAAAACTAGGGTTTGTGGGATGGTGCAAAGTAAACAGGACTCCAAGGTTAAGTCTACCCAACGTTCACTTGAGACTTATTTGTCAGGCTTCATTTACAGCGAATATTGGCTGTAGTCTAGACCGGAGTTTCAAGTCTTGACTTATTGGATTTTAATTTCTTGGGGGTAACAGTTATATATTACCATCAAATAACAATCAGGAACATAAGTTACCATTAATGTATAACCAACACCGTTATCCAAAACTTAAATTATGGACTGAATTTAAGCTAGAGCGCCATATGCCAAAAATATTTGTCTTTAATTTTGTCACATCATATCCTATGAACAAACGAGGTACCAAGGCCACTTAAATACTCGTCAGCGATATTTTAATAATTCTGTAGCCGAATTTAAATATAAGCCGCGAAAGTGCGCTTTGTATTCGTACACATCATACACATTCATGGTGTATAAGAATACATAAAAGTGATGTGGCCTTATCGAAAGATACTAAGGACTACTAAAATGAAACAACGTTTTTTTTTTATTGACAATACGTTTTTGGCCGCTGATGGCTTTGAGAATTTTAGCCGCGCTTTTGATGACAAAAACCTGCAAAAACACGGAATCACGGCATCCACCCAAGTTACAAATAGGATGGAATGAGTGCCGTGGACATGGGATTTCCGCAAGGTATCCGTCAATTGAATCCATCAATTTTCTTATCGTATACCTATTATTTTAAAGTAAACCAAGTATGCTAAATGCTGCATTAGCATTACTACATTATTTTGTATTAATTTGGAGTGTGTATACCTTACGTGGCAGATTCAGTAGTTTTTGCCCGTGTGCACTTCACGTTTATTATTACGAAAGACACAACCTGGGTCGCGTTCAGTTGTGACAATCCCCGTGTGGTGATTGGTAAGTTGATTAGGGATAACCAATCACGACGCGCGTATTATCACCGGACGATTGTTGGGCGATACAGCCGAACGTGACTCTGGTCAAGAGCCCAAGCCCCAACGCTCAGTTTGCCTACTCGTGGTCTCCATGAAAAATGAGTAGGTTACCAAAAATAATCGACCAAAACTTCAAATAACTAGTTTCAATGTTGCCCATGAATGTTATCATAAACAGGCTAAAGGTTAAAGCCTTATTTTCCGTTTTTATTATCATCACAATGAAGGAAGACTTTAATTATTAGGTATGAGTAATGTGCCGATAAATAGCAAGTAGGTATTCGTTTATACTGTACCGATTTGTATAAATGAGTACCTCCACCTACTCAAGCAAATGGCCTCGGGAACATTACCTATTTATCGATTGGCGAACATTCGGGTTATTATGCCTACTCAAAGTGAATTGAATAAATTGGGTGTAGTGTGCACGTCCAATTCGTTTTGTTACACTTGCATTGAACTGACTGATTAGTTTTTCCGTGACCCCATTTCTTGCCATTCTGACTCCAAGTCTAACTGCTACAATGTATCAATGAAATATCACCTTTAGGTATTTGTACCGGCAGCCAAAGTATTCTAGTTTCCTGGCACGGGGCTGTCTGCGCTATTTCAGATGTGTGGCGGGCCTACGCAACGCGCTTTGCATATAAATTTACAATGTCTGCTATCTCGTTCCACGATTTTGTAAGTAGCTACCCACACGTTATTATTATATAATAATTTATATGTCCTTTTAATTAGTGTCCCGCTCTGGCATTTTTCGGTTTAATTAAACAAAATGAGAAGAGCGCGAAACTAGAAAAATATTAAACATGTTTTTTCTTTCACACAAACCCAGACATGACAAAACAAGTGACTGACTGATTTAAAAATAAAAAAAAAACAACTTCTATTCTTTCATCCCTTATCTCTCGTCTTCTCGTCTCGTCTCGTCGTTTCTTTCGTGTACGAAAAAGGAAAAAAGAGAAAGAAATAGTTTCCTCTTTCTTTCTCTTTTTCCAAATCGGTAAACATGCAATTTAGTGACATGACGTTCGTTAGGATACCAATTTTTATTTTCAGTTATTATTATTTAACTACCAAACTATTGAATAGATTTTGATAAAATTTATATGGAACCAACGTGAAAGCAAATCCTTAAAATAAAAAAAATATTTGGTCGAATAACCTCCTCTGGTTAAAAATATTCAAATTAGTAGAGCTGTTCTAAAATGGCGATCTAATTAAATACAGGTTTTTGGATTTACCATATATTATGTTGTTGACCGCAGATAGCCTTGCCAACTTTACTTGGGCTACTTTACTTACATGCGGCGATTAATTTTGTCTTTATATAGATCCAGATTTTTGCCGAGTATTCTTGGAAGATGTTTTTCCGCTAGGGGGAAACCAAGACTGAAGCCTGACTATTGTTGACAGGGTATCTTATCAAGGAACAGCAATGAGAATTTTGAGGCACCCGTTCTCACTCCTTAGTACGTAATTAACATCTCGCTAAAACTTTTCTATTGTCTATACTGAACTGTCTTCTATGTCGAAACTGGAGGGTTCAAATACATCAACTTCATTTTTCTTAAGTATTGAACTCGAATTTTCTATTCAATGTCCTTCAGGTTAGAATTTTTCCATCAAACTTCACAGTGATCGCACAGAAAACCTTGAAGGTAAATTAAAATAAAAAATATATCTTCAACACCGTTTCATAATAGGCAGAAAGCATAACAAACATAACCTATAGCCAAATTCAGACCCTCTTTTTTTAAAGTCTGTTAAAAATGAAGAAAAGTCATCTCAATAATTTTCTTATCACGTTTACATAACTGTAAACCCAGAACAGTGGCGTCAGCTAGAATATAACAATAGCACCACAGAATACAGTGCTAAGTAACACCTATGTTGTAGGAAGAAACCCGAGCCACGGGTTTTCATAGTAAACACGCCAATCGAAGCACATAAGTATGGTATATTCAGTAAGTCAACTGCTGAAGTAGTCTGAGCATTTTTCAGATTCGTGCCAACATTTTTTATGGCCGTGGCCCCTATTTTCGCCTAGCCTAGGTAAATTTTATAAGTAAATTTTGGGACATCTAATTATACTAATAGTATAAATGCGAAAGTTTGTCTGTATTTGTATTTTACTCCTTCACGCCTTAACAGATGAACGGATAAAGGTAGCTCATATAAAAAGGTACCTTGAATGATCCGTAAAAGAGTAACTTTTTTTTAGTAACTGGTAAAAAACAACTCTTGTCAGATTTTTTCCGTCGTCTTTGTTGATTTTTAACCGCGGGCATAGCTAGTCCATATATAAACTATACCTAGATACGAGTTGACAGCTATTTATCTAACTAGCATTTTACACTGGTATATTTTCAATGCTTACTACGGAGTTAGTTTTCTGTCTGCTTCTCTGCCACCAATATTCATGTGACGACGGCGTGTGAAGTCGTATTTTTCTCAGAACTACAAAGCAACATTGTTCGACTGAAATAGTTTGAGTTCAAAGCGAGGCATGCGCCGGCTCATTAGATAAAGAGTTGTTTACTGGCCGTTTCCTTTTTGTGGATCGAAAGGTCAGTTTGATGTTGGATCGGTGGGAATCAATGTTGATGAATGGAGAAGAACAAAAGAGAGTACCATAACTTATGGCAGTTGGCTAAATGTCTGACCGAAAATGTCCTACAGAAGCAGGGTTATACAATTCTGTGTAATTTGGAGAAAATCTGATATTTTTTACCATGTGAAATAACGGGTACAATCTTGAATTTGGTGAAAAATAACATGATTGTATGAAGTTTTCTACATAAAATATTTTAACGAAGTTGGTTCTGTTTTTGTAAGCTTTCAATTCGCAATCCGAAATAGAAGGGTAGATATCCCTGATGTTATATAAACAAGAACCAAGTAAACTTAATTCGGCTGAAATTATATTCGTTTTTTTTTTGGTTTCTAAATAGTACGCCTGAGCCGAAGAAAAGAAAAGAAGGGTAGAAAAGGACCTATTACATATTTTCGCATTTTATCTATTCTATGGCATTCTTTGGCTATTGGAGTGATAGTGACAAATTTCTCCTAAGCCATAGGTGAGTAACATCTTTCAGAAGAATGGATCAAATAAAGGGAAAAAAGTTACTTTACATACAAATGTTGAATTAGATTCACGGCCGGCAAACATTAGCGAGATGGGCTTAAAGTTTATTCCGGTGTCTTTGGTGTGTGTCCATGCCAACTGCGATCCCTGTGCAGGGGTATAGCTGTGAAACTGTTTGCTTTTAAAAGAGGTAAATAAATAGCTATTTACAACAAAGTGAGGGATCACTCACTTGTGTTTGCTTCTTTCGGACGCGGACAATTTAGTCACCCATAATAAACGTGCTTAATATATTGCCGTGTATGAGACCCTTTAACGTGGTCAATTTGCTTAGGTTGGCGACTGTACTCACTCATACATCAAAGTGTCGTGACCAACACTAAGAATGTGTCACTCATTACCAGTTATTTTAATTGCCCAAGGGACCATGATCCAGTGCATTAAGCCAAGTTGCATGAGAAGATTTCTATTTGACATTCATTGTCTTTTTCATCGCGGAAAGGGGTGTTCGTGGCATTATAATCATTTCAAATTCTGCTCGTTAAATAAAAAATATTCTTTTGTTTTATATAATGCTTGAATAAATAACTCAGGCGAAACTAAAACCTTAAAACTAAATGAAGATTTAAATAATAATTATTCTTTTTATTGAATTATCTGATATTTTGGCATACATTAGGACAATAATCTATCCTTCAAATTAAGGGCAAAGGGCATTGAGAAAGAAAGTATCGGCCCTTGAGAAAGACTGGACAATTCGACTGTCTTGTTTTAAAATGTTCGTAATTGTCCAAATTAGGTTTTATCGCAAGAAAACTCCGAAAGCTTGGAAAATTGCAAATATTATTATTACAGAGTATTTTTCCTGTGGGGTTTTGTTACTATTACTTTAACAAGATAAAATGTACAGAACAATGTTGGTTTGGTTTCGTTAATCAAAGAACTTTTCTCATCGATCGAAAGAATTTTCCCTAAAATATGACTAATTTACTACTCTCCAAATTCTTGTGTTATTTCGGAATTTGTATACAGCGGCAGTGGCATGTTATTGTTACTCATTATAACAACAATCCCAAAACGTGCACCAAGAGTAAATGTTGGAGCATGAGCTGAATTATTTGTTTTATCAAACATACGAAACTCCATTCAATTTACATGTTGTTCTGTGAATGTCGTAAATACTTGAATAACCTCGCTTCTCTTCGAGTACAACTATATATTTATATCTGTGGACACGTGGCTGAGAATACTTTTATATTTATTAAGAAAAAGATATGTTGAGAGCTTAAGTACTTTTTATAAATTATTTTATGGCGGTATTTATGCAGAGACACATGAGCTTACTCTCAATAAGTGAGAATATGCTATAGTCTACGCTACGGGAGCTCAATCCGGATTGGTAGATGTCAAATATCTTTAATATTTTGTTTCTAGAACATATCAGTTATGTTATTATTCAACGTTTTCAGAACGTGCCACATAAATATTTCAAGCGAAATGGTCATGCTTGATCTTTATTTAAAACAGTGATTTTGAGATTAAACGTAGGTGTACCCACTATTTTTGTGTTGAATAATCGTTAGATGGCCCTAACGTTGTGTGGGAAGGACTAAGCTGTGCTCCAACCGACGGAACCCGGCGGTGACCCTCACGTTCTGCCGAGGCTGCATCTGGTCCCTGCAGGCCATACCATCTTCGAATTCTTCTAAAAATCATGTGAAAAAGAAAGAAACAAAAGGTATCTTCGTGCGTCTTGTTCTTGAGAGGATACCGACCTTCTTTTTTAGAAGAAAGAAGGTCAGTATCCTTTAAAGTTTTTAGGCGAGATGTGCCAACATTCTATTATTTGTTCGTTTCTCTGAACTCCTATAAATTTGTAGTAAAAATATCAGATTCAACTCTTTCATTGCAAATCATTTGCAGTCAAAATTAGTTTATAGTTTAGCCTCGGCCAATATAGCTTTGTCTGGCGTTCAGCTTTTGTCAGGAGCAGATTTAATCTGAGTAGGTACTGGGTAGTAAATGTCATCGTATGCGCAAGCGCACGCGGCCGTCAATTAATCGTCCTATTGTCGCGCCGGGACCATTTGACATGCGCCAAATGTTTCTCCCTAATGCGACTGCCAAATGCGATTGTAGACACAGAATTAATTGCATAGAAATGCCCTTTTGCCGTTGTTATTTCTGAACCTCTTTGACTTGCACTATAGTTATGGAGACCATTCAACTATTTAGTGATAAAAATCGTCATAACATCATAACAGTCAAGGACTATTATATTTATAAGAATTCTTATTTTAAGTCCCTCGTCACTCAATAGGTGAGCATCACAAAAAAAATCTTCTGTATTAAGGTTGATTTCATTTATACTATTTGGACACTCATTTTTTTAGCGGCTATTGTGCTTGTCATCTTAGAAAGCTACTCTTTTAATTAGATAATTTCAAAACAAAATTGAAAATAACCGTTGGATTCTAAAATTTTTTAATGTCACAAAATATTTAAATATTAAATAATTTTGATGTCAATGGCCATTGTCAATTAATACATAAAAAAGCAGCTGTAGTGAGGCTTTGTAAAATTTATATGCCTCATAAAATTATATTTAATTATAATTTTATAAATTTTGCGGCTGTGAAGTGGCCCTGTCTAATAATTCATAATCAGAGTTCAGTAACAATCGCAACTCGTCTTTATCATTTAAATAGTCTTAATATATGTAAAAAGCGCATGTTGTCTTAAATTTTCTAAAATTTAAATCAAAAATTGACAATGAAATTTTATGGTTCCTCATATGATAAAATTATGAAAATCGTTTTACGATAGGCAAATATATCGTGTAGAAAACACAAAATACAGCTTCATACACAGAAGGCCCAAGGATTGTATTTTTATATATTTGTTAGGAGATGCCGTATAACAGCATTATATTCTGTGAAAGTTTTACCCTGCTTCGGCTTATGTTTCAGCATCTCTTTGAAGTTATGACAGACAGGCATAAAGACGTTGAAGGCTTAGAACACAGACAGCTTAGTTCTTAATACAGTCAAATTTAAAACCTACTCCTTTTTTGTAAGCCGGTTAAAAATACATTTCTCACAATCTCAAAAAGGATGACGCGTATCCGTTCGCTTTACTAGTGTTTTCAGCAAATACGCAATGATAAAATATCCTGCCTTTCCTTTTACTAAGCACTCTATATTTATATGCTCAAGTTTCAGCCATGAATTATTAACACTGGTATTTAATTCCTCGTCTATTTTCCAACCATGTTCTGGACCTTAAATTCAAACACTGGTACAAAATAAATACACTCCTTGCTCGGCGAACGAATGCATCTGCATACCTACTCGTAATTCCATGCTAATTTAAGTTGCTGAAATTCCTTCTCAAGTTATATTACGCTTACTCTATAGAGTTCAGCGCGAGTGCTAGCAAGACTTATTATTTTTTTCATACTCTAAATTGAGAGCGTGGTACGATTGTCTAACCTTAAACCTGAAGGTGGCTGGTATAATAATGCACCTGATTGAAAATAATACGCTAACAGAAAAACGTGGGAGGAATCTTGTATGTTAAAAGAACTATACAATTGTGAGCATGTAGCTACTGGCAATCCGGATTGGGATCCCGTAATAGGAAGTACATCTACTCAAGCTAGTCCAGAATCATTTTGGATGTTGCTTGCGACCAAAGGTGAGCACACTCTAGAATCCTCTAGAAGAAAGGTGGTGTGATAAAAGCAACCCAGACTAGCAGTAACTTGTGCCAGTTCGTATGGAAAACTACTGCTACCACACCTGGTAATCCGTGGCCATGCACTAGCGGCCGTGGATGCTGGTAGAATTACAGGCATATGAGTTACATCCACGTCTCAGAGAGATAGGCGCAACGTCTACTCATACTTCGACATCTTCTTCTTCTTATCGTGTCAATGTTTCTTACAAACTACAATAAATGATGTCGCGATAAAATTTTGCCACCTCAACAGCTCTTTTGGTGGCTTGGTACAGATCATCCAATGTGCAGGTCGCAGGGCACAGGGGGCATACAATACATACATACTGTACTTCGACATAAGAAGAAACATCATAATATAGCAGTAGAACTTGTGCCGGAAGGAATGAAGTTCGTCCGGAGAGGTAATGCCACCACACCTGCAAGTCCAATAGTGGTCAGATTATTTTGTTCGTGTGGAAGGGTGTGGGTACCGGTGAAATCACATGCGCATGAGACGTGTCATACCCGTCTCGGACAATGGACGCAGCAGGATGAATACGACTCAGTGTAAGATCCAAATCTTATAATGAGTCGCATTACTGTTGTCATGGGCGGGGGTCGCCACTTACTACCACGTGGGCCCTCAGCTCGTTCAATCACTCTTTCACAAAAATCAAGTCAGCCATCAGCTAGTTATGAGTTAGTTTTTATCGATACACATGAAAAAGGATAAACTGTTTTACCCATATTGGCAATAAGATGGCTGCAAAGAACCATGCGGCGAGGTGGTCCAGTGGTACATTTTAAAATTCGAAGACATGTAACATCTACAATTACAAACACAAAAAATAGAAAACAATCAAATCAGTTTTCGAGTTTAAGCGAGCAATTGATTTTTATCTGTATATAGATTTTATTAACTATTGACTATTCATGCTGCTTGCTACCACTCGGGCCACACCCAACACTATGAATCCCCAGGCGTTGACATACGCGCTTCGTGTGCGATGGCGAAGTATGCAGCAGTGACTTAATTGAATTATTTGTATGCCGCACACAAACAAACAACTTTCCATCTAAAGGAGTCTTTGCGATGTAATTTTAATACTTAATCTCAGTCTTAAATCATTCTTTATTCTTACAGCTTCTTATGTTCCCCCTGCAAGGAGAGAGAGTGAATGGGCTTTGATGACTATGATATCTGCCATTGGGCTGGCGAGTCATTTTTTTTGTCATTTTTATTTTCGGACGCTACCAACCCCTCAAAAATGATTTTCTAGGTTCTTGTGTCTCCGCGACATTTGTTTTCACCGTTTTGAGAGTCAGGTATTGTGTACATATATTTTTCAAACTATGGGCATTAGATTACACTATCTTTCCCCGAGGCCAAGTATATTGTATATGGTGACAAACCACAGATTACAACAAAACTCTGGGTTATATTTCATTCAATTGAATTAATATCATTAGAATTTAGACGTGACTTGCAATTCATCGCCAACTTCGCAAAGAAAAGCTTGTCACGACCTTCTAAAAACCTATCGTTACCGTCCAGTATAACATAATAATCATGAAATTCTAAAAATAAATACCTAAATGGTTATTTGCATGTCATCATAACTAAACCATATATTACACTGATCAATGTTGATACAGCCACAAGGGATAGGAGAAAAGCTGGCTAAGTCAATGATGTCAATGATGAGTAAAGCATGGTGGTAAGAGTTCAACCTCTGATTTGGATCCTAAGAATAGTAATTGGGCTCTGGAACAAGCGCTGCTGTTCTGGAAGTTTCGATCCTTTGAACTATTATAGATAGGCAATTGCAATTTTCATTAAACATTTGATCTTATGAGAGATATCCTATCAAAGATGTGCGTGGAATGTATATGCAGTAATTGATTACGCGTAAAAAAAACGCGAAATATTTTTGTACAATATTCAAAATAAAAGGGACTAGAAAAGCTATGCTATAGTTTCAGAAGAGCTTATAGACAACAAAATTAAAAAAAAAAACCAAACACAAGTTGGTTTAAAAAATAGTAAATAAAAATATAATAGTTAGGCTTTATTAATTTGCAGTATATTAATATTTTCTCTATAATAGTATTTGTAAAGGGATTTCAAATACATCAAAATTCCTGCAGGGAAAAAGTATTCACGAAAATAATTTTTAGATAGTTTTAAATACCTAGATATATTTTCAGCCAAAAAACCAGAATCCTAAAGACTCCACAAAAGACAAGACTGAATCTGACAAAAAAATAGCGCCAGGATCGGAAAAAGCTGAACGCTAGAAAAGCTGAGAATGTCATGAACCACCTATGTCCTCATGCTATGACATCACGCAGGTAACCTCACGACAAACACGCGGTGCTTATAGATACTTACTATCTCGTGAACGTCACGCACTGTGGCACCTCAAACATAAATAAACGTTTACACTCATAACCCTGCACACATTCCCGGTATACAGATGGCACGGACAAACACAGAAGACAAACACCCAATACCCGAGAACAAACTTCATGCTCACCACACAAAGTGTGTCCCGGCCCGGATCGAACTCGAAACCCATCGATTCAAAGGCAACTAAGCCACGGAGCCGTCTAAACATGAGCGCGCTAAACTACAGCTGATGTCATCCTTCGAAATAGAAAGAAACTTAAGGAAGGTTGGCTCAACAAATACTTCTTTACACAAACACCCGTGAGCTTTTAATTACTCATTATATAAGTGTTAGCCCCAGTGCTTGAACCTGAGACCTAGAAGGTTGGAATGGGTCAATTATTATACTAATATATGTTTAAACTTCACTACATAGTATAAAACAAAGTCGCTTTCTCTGTCCCTATATCCCTATGTACGCTTAAATCTTTAAAACTACGCAACGGATTTTGATGCGGTTTTTTTTAATAGATAAAGTGATTCAAGAGGAAGGTTTATATGTATAATACACTAGCAACTCACCCCGGCTTCGCACGGGTAGTTTCTGATACGACACTGATGCTTTACTAACCGTGCGAAGCCGGGGCGTGTCGCTAGTTATTATATATTATAAATGCGAAAGTTAATTTCATTTGTTTGTTACGCTTTCACGTCTAAACCACTACACCGATTTTAAAAACTTCACCACTGCAAAGCGACTTTATCAGCCAGTAACATAGACTATATATTTTATCCCCGTATTTCTAAGGGAACGGGAACTACGCGGGCAAAACCGCAGAGCGCAGCTAGTAAACAATATTTATATAGAAGAAGTTATTAGTAGTTATATACGGAGCTGACAGTATGTTCCAATTTTTCAATAGACTTCCAAAGGAGGTTAACAATTTGTTTTGTATTTATAAATATATTTTTTATTTGAATGTAGGTATTAACTTTGTACGCGGTACGGTTTTTCAGAAATAATTGTTATTCACGAAGTCCCAGTAGACTTTCCAAGAAAAAATATAAGCGGTATTTAGGGAACTCAAACGAGATTATTTCTTAATAATTGTTGAAGGTAGAAAGGAAATTTCCGATTTGGTCGTCGTTGGGATGAAACGAGCCTCCTTGATTGAAAATGTCAACGCCAAAAAGTGGCATTAATTACAAGTATAATTTCAATATATCGTTAAATTCATCATTTTATATCAAATATTAAAAACTCGTCACTGGGTAGTTGAGATGATAAAAATTCTAATCTATATCTTTACTATGTGGACCGATTTGGATGATCCTTATGATGGCGTATTTTTTTGAGGTGGTCCCGTAGAAAATCATGGCTTAACTTTACATTTAAATGCTACGGTATATGGCTATAGTAAAGCTAAGGTATCGGATAAGTCCTTCGCGTACATTATTTTTGTTGTTCATTTAAATGCAAAATACTGACTGAGATCTTAAAATAATATTACTGAATAGACAGGTGTTTTAATAAAACTTTTCTTTCCATATTCTCTAGATTTTACTAATCAATAGTACGAAATATAAAGTCAAAATGCAATAAACGAATTCAGACATATTTTTCAAATCTAAAATTCGTTATTTAACAAACAATAAAAAGTTGCAGTCTAAATTGTGATCGATGCCTTTCAGTATCTTGTTCCTAGTTCTATGGCATAAACAAACAACACACAACAATCGTTGAAAGTCAAGTCGCTTGGGTTAGAACTTGTTCTGGCTGCGCCTACTCAGCTCTTGAGCACCACGTAGTTTGTGGCTTGGGCACGCCGTGGCCAATCGATCGATGGCCCTACGGAAGAGTTCAACGCATTACTCACTACCAACTCTACAAAAACATAATTTCTAATATTTTTTATGGGTTACCTTTTTCTTCGTTTCTTATAGATATTTGGCTGTCATATTTACAAGCACTTTAGTTTCCGTTGCATCATTAGTACGCCTTTGTAGTTGTAGAATCTAATCCTAACTAATATTATAAATGCGAATATCAGCTTGTTTGTGACACTTTCACAACTAATTTTTTTGAAATTTTTCTTGAAATTTTCTATTCACGTTGTGGGGAAAACAAAAAAAAAAACCATAGGGAAAATTTCATTCAGAAATAAATTTTAGTTTAAAAATCTACATTAACACAAGCGAAGATGCGGGTTAAAGCTAGTTTTTCATAAAATGCAAAAATCTGATAGGTACCTAATATAAAACCTTACCAATAACACGGAAATTTTTTACTTATTATACAAGGGTGCCTCAAATGCATTCATACATTTTAAGTTACTTAAAACGTTTAGTTAGTTTATTTTATTTTACAATTTAATGTATATTTATATAAAATTGTATGACATTTTGTGTAAAATCACAGAAAATGCGGATAAATAAATGATTCAAAATACATGTCATAAAATGTCAATTATGTATATTATATCTATTGCCAATTTTTATATTTAGCTGTTTGTTATCCCTGAATATAAAATAAATGACGAAGCAGGAATAATTTTACTAAAACTAATGTAATGTAAATATTATTTAGAATAAGGTATCCAATAGATGGCTTTTCCAAACTAGATGAACAAACTAACATCAACCAGGATTGCTCTACTGCATCAGTTTGCGGTAGAGCAATCCTGTTAATATGTAAAAACCAATGTAAGAAAAATTTTAACACAAGCGTCGTTTAAGTTTTTTTTATCCCTACTTTATATAATACTATAATATATAATATAATTTCCATGAGTGAACAAAAAAACATGTTCCTAGGAATGGCAAACAAATGCCTATTGAACAACAATTATTTCGCATAACGCAAAACAAGCTAGTTCAAACTGGTTTTAATGAAAATAAATTTGTTTCCGTTGCATATAGGTACTGTTTTGTGGTTGGTTGTTGATGAGGTGGATCACCGTTCTCGTTTTTTTTTATTTTCCTATATTTATTTCTTGAATATCTAGACTGGTGTGAGGAAAGCTCAGTTGTTAGCGCTCTGCCTTCTACTCTGCAGGTCGTGGGTTCGTTTCTCACTCAGCATAAACATGTGGTGATTATTTGTTCTATCTCTGGGCGTTAATATGTATTACATGTATGCATTTACAAAAAAATACTACATAAGTATTGTATCAGTTAAATAGTTAAATGGCGCTGTGTGAAATATCCATGAACATTTATTCTTATTGTATTATTAAACATGCAAAATTACTTACTTTGTTGCGTTAGAGGTTAAGGAAATCATTTAGTAAAGATCTAAATTGAAAAAAATAATATTATTCAACTCAGCTCCAACTATAGTAAATACTAAAAATAACGTTCTACGAGGCAAAACAATTGTCTAGGGAAATTTCTTTAAGGCTTATCGTAGAAGCTGTTTCTGGAACAATGGACGGCATTAAGAGCGAGTACCTCCGCGGCTACTGATGATTTGTTTTCGCCAAAATCACTCCTTTGTTAACTCTCAAGTGAATTGTTCTTCAAAAGAGTCGACCACTGGAAATTTAAGCAGAAGGATTAAATGTGCCTTTTCAATGTTTCATTCACGCTTAAGCATATAAAGTAATCTGGGAATTAACAGAAGGCTAGCGACGATAGGTCAGACTGCTCTTATTCGGCTGAATGAAATTTATATATATAAAATTAATAGCTGTCTTTACACTCGTATCATTGGCACGAGGTATGCGAGATGACGTCAACACATAGACTCACACAACCGGTTTGAGAACTTTTCCACCAGAGAAGTCGTGGGAGTGGGAATACCTGTTGTAGAGAGTAGATGTAATTAAACTGTCTTTGGATGTTGTCGTGGAATGAACATAAAAGATTAGTTAACATAAACTCAGCTGAGCCTTGTAACCGATCGAATAAGGTGCGAATGGAAACTTTCCAGTAATTCAAGTCGATGGAACGAGTAATGTATGTATCTATATCTCACTCGGCCGCTCCAGGGATATGCGAAACAGAGAGCTCAATCGCATTAAAAGCGAACAGACTCAACATCGGGATTCTGATGATACTCATTGCATCACAGACGGTGCGCGGCTACTAGGCGCCGCATCGCCCGTCGAACGGTGGCAACGGCCAGCGCTCACACAAGAATTAATTTCTAAGTGTCCGGTTTCGGTCTGGCACGACGAGCGCTCGTGTTGCATTTGGTACTTATTTATGTATCGGTGGAGCGCAGGTTCTATAGGCGGTGGCGACGGCGCCCGCAGGCCCAGAGGGGCATACTTACTACGTGATTAATCCGCGTCCCCCCTGGCGGAGGGGCCGGGGCGCGGGATGCGAGGGGCGGGCGGCTCCCCCGCCGCCCCCAGCGTGGGCCGCGGCCGGGCGCGCTCCGTACTCGCCGGGTTTCCTCGTCCCCGCGCCTCATGGCCACTCACTACGCACGGGGCTCCGCGTAGTGCCACCGTCAGTCGCGCCGCGACCCGCGTCGACGTCGCACCTCCGCATTCGCCTCCGCGTCGACATCGACCTGTGATTGTCATTCATACTGATCTCCGCCCGTTGATTTTCCTGCCGATTGACCGCAGCGAAATCTCCGCGAGTGCCGAAAGTTATCGAACGTCACGCTCGTGTACTTTTCCGTCGGAATCCGAACGCATCAAACCAGTTCCCGGTGAGGGACGGCGCCCGCTCTCGGATGAGATCTCTGGCCGGCGAGAACCGCTGTGACCCGCGGCCTGCGATGCTGCACCCGTGACCGTCTCGCAACAGTGCCACGAAACGTAAGGATCCGTCGTTTCGGCGGTTCGCGTGCACGGACCGCGGGCCGCCTTCCTATTTGCATGGCGCATACGAGTAGATTTTATTTTCGTCTGGCGCGCTGTATGCCGGGAGCGCGTGTGTGCGGCGGGTGTCGGCGCCGCGCGGGTGTGTGCTGTAACCGCGTGTGTGCGCCGAGACGGCTGCTCCTTGCTGCTTTATTTAGGTTGTTTCTGAGCGTGTTGGCACTTCGACACCAGCGATCAGCACTCGTCGCCACCGCCCGCCGGCTCTCCCACTACCTGTATCCGACAGTCGGCCACAGGTAGGGTGAGGACCGTCAGATTTCAATAGACTACTACTACTCTATGTCCGCATTAACATCCCTTAAATCTCATCCAAGCACTGTCTAAACTACGTTGTTTGAATATCACATACACATAGTTGCTGATGGGGTGGATGGAATGATACGGTGAGTATTTAGTCAGCCGAGGGCATCATTTGCATCAGTTTCTCGGGGATATTGTAATGAAGTGGAAACACCTATGCGCTGGTGTATAATCTTGAGATCTTGCGTCGTGCACGGTCTGAGCGAGTCTGTTCTTGTTGTTACTGAGTCGGCAGCGAGCGTTTTATACAATTCATTGCGCGATGCATGTCAATGATCTCGGAACTATACAATACAGCACGAGGCAGACTGCTATTACACGTTAATGGTCCTCGTCTGTTGCTGCCCTCGGCGCGAGCGTCGTAAAAGTATCCAAACAATCTAACTATACAGTTAGACTAATGATATCACAATAAATACTTCATAACAACAAATTAATCTTGTTTAACAATAACATAGTATTTGTGATAGTGACAGGTCTTGACGGTGTAGCCGACGATAACAGAAATTGAGTATTATCAGTATTTCGTGATATGGATAAAATACTAAATGTACACACAAAAATGATCCAAATAAAGGATATTTTCAATTGTAGGTAATTGACATGGAACAAGTAAGCAGGAAAAGTACGTAATAGGTATGAACTCCATCATATTCTGTCGTAACGATACACTTTGACCCAGGAATAGTTCCATAATGCACTATATTATATATAGTACCTATTCAACAATACTATGTGATACTACAGCGTATCCAACTCGTATTTGCCGAGATAACGAAGTCAAACAAACAATTTAATAATTAGCTTAACATTACCTACTTTATTATACTGGTCCTGTAACCAGTGTAGAAAAACAAGTAGAATAATTCAACGAAAATATAGATCATTAATTATCCTGTTAATCCATTGATCTCCATTATAAATACAACATAAGAACTCTATATTTGCTCTACTTGAACTGTATTTACAAATTGAATTCCCGTAAATATAGGTATAACTGTAATCATTATCTTACCATACTTGATTTAAATATCGTAAATTTTAAAGTGTGACTCGCAAAATAGTTTGAAAGTACCCAAGTAATCTTATCATTTTAGTGCACGCATGAGTACCATGGGTCAGTTAATTACATTGACTTAGCTTTATCACCTACCTACCTACATGGACGGAAGATAGCTGTAATTACAGAACTAACATATTATTATAATTACTTTTTATGTAAACACAATATTTTGGCGTTACATATTCTATTTATTTATAAGATCACCAACATAGTGTACATTAATACAACAAATTAATAATCATTCATTTGCATTGTACAATTCGAATGCTACTATATTTACAGGTGACGACTACAAGTAATGGGACATATGCGAGTAACATAAAAAATAATTAATTATGTTACAAAAACAAGCAATACTATAATATAATAATTCTAGAATTTAAATTATTGTAATATAACAATATTTAAATGTAAAAGCATGTTTTTATTGATTTATCAATATTAAAAGAGTGAAGGTTCACATAAACTATTTTTAAAGTGACAAATATTTGATTGTTATTATAACAATTCTTATCGGTGTTGAGAAACTCAGTTTTCATAAGGAAAACTATTGTTTACTAGCGGCGCACCACTGTTACCCGCGGTTGACCATCCTCTATTTTCTGGTTACATTTTCGGGAATAAAAAGCATATATGTAGTCATACTATTATATAATATCTGTGCCGAATTTCATCCAGATCCGTTCAGCCGTTCTACGGTGATTGACTAACAAACATCCATTCATCCAATCAAACATTCGCATTTATAATAGTAGTAAGATGAATACTGGTGATAGAAGATGGTGTTTATATCAAACGGTATATTTTCCGTACAGCCAAACTAAACGGTCCTCATATTGACTTTAAAGCTTTATCATTACTGCCTTATCTGTCTTAAAATACTTAACAGATCATAAGGTTCAGGTGTATAATAATTACACCCATATTTAAGACTCAATTTGTGAGATAAAATGCAAAGAAAAACAATGATATCAGAATCTGATAGTGTTACATGCAGCTATTAAAAACAGCCTGAGCGGCACTCTATACATTTTTATATAAGTTAGCGTTATCAGAAAATGTTATACAATTAGATTCTTTATTTTGATGTAGTGTAGATAATGTAGATACTCGTAGACCTAAAATCGGGTCACGTGAATAAGGCATATATTGATCAACTTCAAAATATTTATTTAAGTACACACATACTCCTAAATTGAGTTTCTTTGTGTAGTAATTTTACACTGAAACAAATAGGATCAAAACTTATTTTTTGTTTATATTTTATGCACTGCCAAGATTATAGGCATAGTAAAATTATTAGCATTTAGTTTGTTCCACTGTTTTTATTTGCGGCTGCAAGTAGACTATGAAATATCCTTATAAAGTAAATAAAAATATGCTTTATTCAAATGAAATATTAAATGACATGATTGTAAACGTCGCATTGTACATAATTCAATTTATATATTCGCATGTGATTTAATAAGTTAATAGAATTACGAATAACATTAACAAAGAAGGTAAAGACTATAGAATGAGAAGTTTGATATTAATATTTTTTCATTTTACAGAGGAATATACAATATATGAACAATACGTAATATAGTTTTTATTTATATTCAAAGTTAGATAAGATAAACTTGTAATTTTAGTTTGAAAGGATGGTAAAAAGTGCAAAAATCTTAACGCTATACGAATATCACATTTATGTAATGTCTACTATCAATCTCAAAAACAAATTATGAAATTTTTTAGATAATTGTTTAGTTAATATAGACTCGACCAATGTCAGTATAACCGACACCAGTATTTAGTAGGTACCCATGAAGGAGACTAGATGGTGGAACTTATAGCCCATAGTATTGTCTTTTTAACTTGCTTATATTATTATAATAATGATGAATTCGTCAGTATCATAAGGAAACAGGCCAAGTACCTACTCTAATACTCTTTACAAAATACAATTAAAATACTAGTGATTTTTATAATAAACTAGCTGACCGGGCCACGCGTTGCTGTGGCTAACGTTTTTGTCATACGATATTATAATTAGCAATAAATTAAAATTGCGACTATAATTTGAGATTTAAACTATCTTATCTCTCAAGTTGGATCGAACTGCACATGGTGTGCGAATTTTATTATAATCGGTTAAGTGGTTTAGGAGTCCATTGAGGACAAACATTGTGACACGAGATTTATATATATTAATAAATAGAGTTTTTCAGCATAGTAATGTGATAATTACATCTTACTATAGAGAGAAACTTATTCCCTCCTAAATAATATTGAAATATTCAGAGACAGGTGGTCTAGAGTAAATTGTTTGAAGTTATGGCTGTTGATCTTTGTCAGTGTGTGCGAGCAGCTGTGGTGTCGTTAAACACGCTATTGCACATGTGTGCGTTATCAGACGAGCTACCGCCTACGTAGCTATCGAACACTATTAACATATACGATAACCACATACCTGCGATATACCTACCGCATATTAGATTCTAACATGAATGGGACCTTTGCGATAAATAATGAATACTGAGTAATAATGTTGCATGCACTTCAATGATTTTATTGTTACCTGCTAGGTTATTCATAATAATGGAATGAATATTTGTCAGAAATAGAAAAAAATCCTGCAAATCATGGCTCTTTTCGTGTGGAAACTACTGGAAAACTTTTGTTTATTTAATTTGACGTAGATTTCTCGTGGAATTGAATACCGTGAATTTGCCTGTGTCAAACATAGTGGATGAGCAAGAAGCATTTATACAAGAGAAATACAAATCTATTCCAGTTAAAACATTCAGAGACAATCGCTTATCAGCAACGGCCGTAACTTCTCACGATCAAACGTGGTGTTTTATTTCGATATGTCAACATTAAAAGCACCAGTTTGGGTTCACTACCGTTTCACATTACTACTCTTTGTTATCAAAACGATTGTAAACAAGAACTCGCTATATTCTGCTGACATGAGACATTGTAACTTGATCCAGCTATTAGATCCGTGGAAATATGAGAATATAGTAGTCATGCCACACAGCTGACTTTACAAACGCTAAGATATGTTGTTCATCAAGTGAGAAAAAATATACTTATAATAATATTTTCTACACAAAAACATACATTTATCCAAAAATCTTATAAGTTGTTCGCACTTTGCACTAATATGTTGTGCTTGAAACGAAAACAATAATCAAAATGCAGTCACAACATATTGGGTATTATGTAGATACCTAAAAATCAACTCTTTCCTTTCACATTTTCTAAAATATACATACCTAATTTAGTGATACGGAGAATATGTTCATCATGATAGTTATTGGTCGATGTATATATAATCGGTTTTAAAGAGAACCTTTTATTTTTTCAAAGACATACACTCTTGACCCCTTGCGAGAGCCCACTCATCTTATAAGGAAAATATTGTTCTGTTGGTTTGGGTGTTACCGCTGACCTTAAATTTGTGCATTTTAATACGAGTTCCAAGAACAGTGAAGTATAAACGTTGGGTATCTTGTATAATGATGACACATGTTAAAAGCCTACATTATTTCCAACTGGATAAACCTTGAATGAATAATCTTCTACATTTGTTTACATGTTCAGACAAGTTCCACTCTGTTAGAACCAAGATAAGCGTAGGAGTAGGTGTTTCATGAAGCTTGTTAATAATTTATATAATATTAATAAAGCTTTGTAACTTAAAGAACCATTTTGTGGTTTTATACATTTGAATTAAACCGCAAGACTTGACTTCAACTTTATTATCTACTACTACTAGCAGCGAAATATTTACCACATAAGCAAACTAATATTAATGAATTTATAATATAAAATACGGCAACATTACCCAGACAGGGTTCGAAGCGATGATTGTCATTTAAAAATCTTACCTGATCTTTGTTAAAATAATCGTAAATATTTAAATTGTATATCCTCGATTTGTCAAGACAATGCCCATTTAGTTAAAGAGGATGAGGAAGATTAATTAATCCACTCATCGATTTAATTCAAAAGTATGTAGTTTATTTTATATATTTTTTCATTTGTGTTTATGAGCTTCGTAACCTGTTACTTTAAATGTATATAATCAATTATTTAAGTACTTGCTTCTAACTTAAATATTAATAGGTAAATACCAGTTACATAAAGGGACTGAATCGTAAGAAAATTTTTACAATTCGAAATTTATGGGTGATTATTATCATATCATAACTTGCCATTCAGGTATAGCGACATTAATAGAAAGATAATGAAACAACAAAACATTATCCTGTACATGCACTGATTCAACTTTGCATGTCTTGACCTGCTAGCTATAACTCTAAAAATATGAGTCGGCCACAATGTAAATCTCTAAACAATTTACATTTAAATAATATGCAGCGCAAACAGACATTGTAGTAAGGTAAACAATGAATATAAAGGGTGTTGTTTGTCAACAAAGCCCTTGCAGTTGAATGTTTGTTGAACAACTAGTGGCTGCAAGACTTGCCTGAATATAACCCGGTATTCAGTACACATCCGCGATGTAATACAATTCTAGATGCTAATTCTTATCGTATAATATGTACTGTTAGTTTTATAACTGCGAACATTTCAATAATAGTGGGAACTAAATATTACAAAGAGTACAAAGAACTAGTATTACAAAGACTTAATGAATTTCAGGGTTCACACATTGAGGAAAACTACCTTTGCATTAACTTATACACTATGCAACCTAGTTGCTTAGAATGTCAACCTGTCTTATTTGTTTAAACCATTGTCAATAATGGACAGACATTAGGTTTACGCTGACATTTGGGATATATGCTAGAATTACTAAAATTGAGTAACCGGTTACGTTGAGACGGTCTAATCAATGGAGTGGTCTGCGCTCGCGCATTACATAACTGCTTTCGCGGCTCCGCTGCATTGCTTGCGAAATACACCATTATGCAAGACATGCGATACGCAAACACAAGAGAACGTACTGCATACAGACTAAATTTACTGCATATTGCAAACGGTAGCAGCTCCATTATTTCAGAGACACAGACTATTAAAACCTTTAATACATTACTAAACAGGGACTAAATACGCTAGAGTAACAAGTTATTTTCATTATATTCAACTGTATTGTTGCGCATGGTAATACTTTGTATTATATTTTTTATTACCGAATTCCAGTTTTTGTGTCTTTAAATAAATAGTTGACCTTGATGTAACATTTCAGTAAAGCTGTAAATTTCTAGATTGCCTTGAAATGCCTTATTCTCATGTATAGAACACAATTTTCTCTATCTGATATCGTGTTTACGCAAATTATTATGTGTCGAAATATATTTCGCCGAGAATAATACATTTTAATTCATTTGGTATGCCTTATCGTATAAACATGAAATGATAACATTTGAAATCGATAAGCTTGACTGATTGCAAACTGCTATCTTCTTTTGAATTGATTTTGTAAAATATCCTACGCACGGATATTTAATGTTTCATTAACAGGTGCAATAGATAATGTGTGTAATCTAAGTTTATCTATTCGAATATTATGCAAGATAAATGAGTTTCTAACGATACATTGCGCTTGCGACACGTAATGGATTCAACTACGACCTCAGAAAGGCTGTAGTTTGCGTAACATTTCGATGTGAAAGAAATATTTGACTAATGAATAGGTACATAATCTTATCAATAGTTTAGTATTGACGTATATCAGTCCCCTACATTTAATCAATACTGCAGTTTTATTGATTATACGGGGAGATACAGAAAATATTTATGAACTGATATCTAATAGTTTCAGCGTAGGACATGCCTTTCAATTCACGCTTTTTCCCTGAGGACTTCAATCAGCTATTTTACCTTTTCGAAAACAAAACGCCTTCGGTGACATAAAACATTTCTTAATATCTAACAAAACCAATATCAACGAAATTACCTACAGGCCTGACGAACAAGTTTTAAATGTTGATGAAATTAACTAGAACGAAATACCGATCTTAGATAACCCAAAAAGATGTATACAAAGTAAGATAATTTATCAATTCTCGGTATAAGTTGAACCGGAATATCAATTTTACTGTGTCACGATTAAACTGTGTTACGATTACTATGTAATCGTGACACAGTTCTGAAAATTTCCCGAAATAAACATAATATTAGGTATCAGATAGTTCTTATATCTATTATACTATCATCTATCAGATAGATACTTTATGGATTCAGTTAGTCAGATAGTTCCTTCACCGTGGAGGGTGGTATAGGATTCGAACTGGCGTCCGCGTGATTATACATATAGGGATACTTTTTTACGTTTTTATATATTTAAGACTACTAAGAAAACAAATATTTTTGCCTTTAAATTGGCTTATGTTCAATACAATAAAGTTTCATTTAATATTTTCATTAAATAATTACCTCCGTGAAGTTTTATATCTATCAGATATTTTTTTAAAGAAATTTCGTATGTCGTTTATATAGCCCTTAATAAATATTGAATCAAGATAAGGAATCAAGCTACCCTTCTTAGAAAGCGTGTTATATTATTAACGACTTGCAAAAATCCTTAGACCTGAGACGTCGTCCTCTAGGACTACGTCTCAGGTCCAAAAATAAAACATATACTAAAGAAGAGCCTCCGATTCGTCCGAAGTAGTATTGCCATACCTGATAATCCGCTGCCAAACTGTTCGCGTTGCTGTTTCGGTGGAAGGGTATGGGTGCCGGTAAAATTAAAGGCACTTGAGACGTAAAATACCCGTCTCAGAGTGATGATGCATTAAATGCGACTTGGATCTTTTCATACTTTAGTACGGGAAGACCTGAGTCATATTTTTTTGCATATGGATGGCGGTAACTCCTTATCATCAGGTTTGCCGTCTGCTCGTCCCGTAACCACAGTCACATAAAACATAAAAATAAACACTACAAATTTATCTACTAATATCAATTTTGATAAACAACTCTTAATCATCAAAGCAGACGCTAATAAAGCAGACGCTTTGGTTTGATGTCAACAATACAAATTGTTATACGTGAAGAAGTTATGCACGCATCAACGACCTCAAAGAATACAATCTTTATGGGTTTGGCATTTACAAAGGCTGTAGCTTCATGTAATGTTCGGAGTTATTGTAGAGATCAGAGTAATGTAGGGGTTGGATCAGGACTTTGTGCTTATTTAATGAGCCGTGGATAATTCCAACTTGCTGAACATTTTGTGAGAGGTTATGCTGGATTTTGCCCTCGTATACAACTGCTTTACGCGTAAAAAGCGTGATGCATGATGCAGTGGTGTCTTAATTAATCATGATATTATTTGGATGAGACTCGTGACTTCTTTATGTAGATTTTACTATTTTAATTTACGAGGTTTTATAACCATCGAAAATATCACGATGTTGATTTTAAACGGCTATTTTTTATATTTAAATTTGGGTAGAGAAATCCAGAGAAATGATTTTTCATTGACAGACATAATAAGCCACTTTTATTATATAAAGTTAATGAATTGGGTTTTTACCAATTTAATTGCCGTTTTGTTTAACTGTCTGAATTGCACGCAGTTACATCACAGTTTCAAGAGGCCCATTCCAACAAAACGGCAATTTCATAGGATAAACGTAATAGAGTCTCATAAAATAATCATCTTGAAGCTCGGTAACGAAAGACAGCCGATGCTGAGATGGAATTTTCCGCGAAAACGAAACGTTATATCTGGATGTGGCAATATGATATTATCAATATCATCAACGTTTCAACAGTTTTGTTGACAAAGTGCAAAACTATTAGATTGAAAGCGGCTGAACCTATTTATTGATCTTGGCAGACTTCATTTTAGATTACATGTAAGAATGCGAAAGTATAAATGCGAAAGTTTGTCTGTAAATATGTTTCTTACTTGAACGGATTTGGGTGAAATTTGTTATGATGTCATACCCTGGATTAACACATAGGCTACTTATTATCCCGAAAAAGTGAAGTTGTTTTCGGCACTTCTGTTTTATACATCGTCTCATATTGACTTTTTAACTGCGGGTAACACCGAAAGGCGTTAGTTAGATATGGTTGCTTGTCGAATTAATTTAATTTCTAGTTTGCCGATTCATGAATACCAGTTCTGCGAAAGAATGACAGGGTTTTGGTATAATAAGCAACGTGGCATGGCTACTAGGCTAGGCTGGCGCTCGGCGGCGATAGGCGGCGGCCTTGCCACGACCCCTCCCGCACCGCACTACGATACGCTGACGTCACGCTCACGCACCGCACGTTCAAGTTCAATGCTGCCTATTAATTTTACCACCAACTAAACGACAAGGACGTTTTGGTTTTAGCAAGTCTTGTCGCCTGTAAAAGGAAGGAAGTTATTGATATGCCCTCTGTTGCGCGTATGACGGCACATCGAAGGCTGTCTTAGAAAGTAAGATTGGGTGGCACTTCTATTTATTTTTCACTGATTGGTGGTCTTTCTGTGATTTACGTTGTAGGTGTTGTGAATTTCGAAAAAACTTAGACTTTAAGATTATGTATATTAACATTTTATCGGGTAAAATATTTATTTATGAAGGCCTTTGAGCATCAAGGTTAGGTTTTGTTTTGCAAATCCGGATCGGCTATGCTTATTGTTTCGCTCATTGATTTATTCGAGTTTTTACGAAATTAGCTCCCTTTTTGTTCTGGTTGGTGTTCGCAGTTGATTACATATACATAGACATAGTTTTTTGTGTTTGACACGCTAATTTTGTCGATCGGTTACTAGGGGCGTCGGCCCGTAGTTTTATTACGGTTGCTTGCCTATCTTGTAGCTTGTTCTACCGTACATAATTATACTAGCAATCTAATATTTCCGCAGAATTACTGATCAAAATCAAATGCAGTAGGTGTGCGAACTATAGTTCTACAGTTGGATCAGAATCCGGATTCACGTCATATACAACAATTCCAATTCGATTTTCTATTCCTAGGGTATGTCAGTTGAAGTCGTATGTTGCAAGCGTCTATACTATAATCAATAAAGTATTTCACTTGAATGAAAATACCATAAAATTTATACAGTCGTTTAAAACAACACAGTACATTGCAAAATGGCGAGAAAACAACGAGGCGAACCAAAACGAACAAGGAAAACGGCAAGACTGGTCTGCAATGACAACTGCCGATATTATCTCTCTGAAGTTTTCATTGAAACGTTTGGAAAACACGACGTCTTATCCCATTGATAGACGTTCTACAAACGCGTGCGCAACTGCCAATAATTTCAACAATCGGTCACGCATCGAGCGACGCGTGTCAATCTATTGTGACGAATGACGTCATACGCCATACCATATGCGCTGATCTCTCCGAAATGTTTGTTTGAACGCGCAAGTGAAAACACGCCTGGCTTCTGTGACTTCCTTTTGTGTTCTTTGCTGAATGAGGTAGAGCTCGTATCATATCATTTCGCAACAAAGAATGAATGAAGTGGCCTTTTAATCTGTAAAACTTTGTTGTGATCAGTATTCGTTAAAGTGACAATGACAAGTGTGGTTCTCCACGGACTGAGTGCTAAATTGGTTTATTTTGGGTCCGCAATAAAACGCAATTTTCGTTTACCCTCAATTTCGTTTATTACAATTTAGTGGAAGTGTTTTTCGCCAAAATAAACCACCTAGTGTGTACGTGACTATCGTATCAAGCGTCGGAGTGTATCGATAATTTAATGACAAATTATCAAGTATCGTAAAAGTACTCACATTGAAGTAAGAGTCGCATAACTACAGGTACCTGTGCGGTTATTTTGATTGTGAAAGTCATAACAGATTAAATAATAAGTTCGGCTTGTTCAAAACCTTTCAATTTAGGAATAATTTAAAACCATTATTATAATGATTCTATTAATGCTGTAAAGTGCACCGCATTGTTAATCAATAACAATTAAAAGATTCTGAAGAATGTTAATGTAGAGGTTAAACAAATTCTTGACACAAACCCTTGGAAGTGAAAATTGTGAATATTACGTTCATAATGACAGTTTTATAGCACAGTTAGTACCAGTGCTCCTGCCACGTCCGATACAGATGGAGTTTGTGATATTACATGGAAAGATACCCGTAAGTAAGTACGATCGCGTGAGCCTGGCTGGCTAGGGACCACTCACAATTTCAAAATCTGCCGCTATTAATATTTGGGGTTTACCTCTTGAGCTTTTCTTTAGACTCTGTTCCCAATCTAGGCGTATTGTGTCGCTACCATTGTATTCAATCGTAACCCTGTTACTATAGTATAACAAAGGGTCAGAATAAACATCGTCTTTTATTTTATTTTCATCTATTTTTATTTTATTTTCATCTATGACTCCAAGAATAAAGTACAGCATTTTTAACCAATAAAAACTTTCGTATCATATTTCCGGTGCAATGCTTTTTGGTTTAAAGGCCTCTGTTTTAGGTTTTTCTGTGTTTTAGAATCGCATTTTTTTAATTACCTTACATTTTGATCGGACACAAATAGCTTGGCCTGTGGCAAGTGGCACGTTATGGGTCACCAGATAGTTAAGCGCAGGTCAAGCGGCAACTGCTGTTTCTAATTTATCACAAATAGAGACGGCGAAGTCTACATAAACATTTATTTATATATAATATTCGATACAGAAATATAATTTAGAACAAGTGATATGTGGGTGTAGTAAGAAAAAACTAGTTGTTCGCAGTTAGATGGGTAATAATCGAATCAAAACTAAAAGAATTCAATCTTATTCTGCAACGAAGTTTCTCTTTGGCCCGATCATTATTAGGAAGTTCGAATAGCAAGCAAGCAAGCAATAGCAAGTTAACTAATATTGTATTTATTTATTAGATAATGTATAAAGAACCAACTTCAAAGACGGTCCCCCCCTGAAATAGCACGGGTCGCCTCCTAACGAACTCTAGGCAGATAACACTATTTGTTTGCATTAAGAAACCAAATTAGCGTGAGATAAAAGTGTTTTTAACGAAAATTATCAAAGAATGTCATGCCACTTGACTCCTTACATCACCTTGTTTATAATACTTGGAGATAAAAATGGATACGGAATTGGATAGAAATAGCCTTGGATCGTATCTAAAGTCAAAGTTTTGGTCAGTACGTTTAGACTACCACGTGTAACTTATTGGCATCTTTATTTTTATCGGTAACCTCGTACCCACTATGCAAATAAAATCAATATTATGCTGAATCTGTGATGTTTCGAAGGTTCGCTGAAGATAACTATCGTATCAAAACTATCGATATTACATTTGAATTAAGAAAAAACATGAAGCAGCTTTTCGATAAAAATTCAATCGTGTATACGATTTTTGTCGCCCGCACTTTTATGCGATCAACATCGATACAGACCGTGTAGGCGATGATACACGGCGTACCATGGAAATATCCAAGCAATGGGAATTCATAGCGAATTTTCTGTAAATTTAGTTTGAAAACTTATGTCGGGTGTTACAAAATAAATCAGCAAGAAGGAGGTTGATTCAATTCTTAGGTGGGCTGTTCTCGATTTCTATTGTCCGGCACAAGTACGAATTTATGAGAACGATAAACATTGGTTTTCTATTCGAGTATTGGCGTGTATCAATGGTCGGTGCTTACCGTACGTAAGGCTGTGCTGCTTAGCATACAATTGACGGTAATTCCTGCTGGCACGTTAGTCACGCGGCCGCTCTGAACCACACTTAGCATTCTACAGACATTGTTGCTTGCCTACGCGTGTAACGATCAGCGGCCGAATCGAACCTATTATGTATTCATCGTCTAAATCGAGAAGTGATAACTGTTCACACGAGGTCGCGGCATGTTTGCAAAATATTACTAAATAGGACACCTTCGTTTATTGTTGTTTGTAATATACTCTCTCCATTTAGCGATAACTTTCAGAATTCGTGCTATCTACTTTCCCACACGTTTGAAAGACAGATTCGAGTGAATTCAAATCAATATGTATGATGTATCGAGCTTATTGTAAATAGAATCGCAAATGGATCGGGGCGGTGTGGAACGGGACCGCCGCCATTGTTTATTTATCATTGTGTGGAATGTAAAGGCGCGGGGCGAGCGTGGCCGGGAGTGTCGGGAGTGTTGGGAGTGCCGGCAGCCGACAGGGAAACTTGGCGAGCTGGCAGCCCATTGTCTGCTGGCCGACCCGACTGATTGATCGCACATTATTCTTGGCCGAGAGAATTTAGTTGGATATGCCAAGCAAGTGGAACGCTTTCGTAATGCGAGGTAAACGCTATTGTAAACTCCTTTAGACTCTGTTGATCTTACACTACCATTCACGATTACATAGTAATGCTTGTGTCCAATTTGTAAAAAGACCATTGTAGGGTTTCATAGTTGACCTACTTGTACAAAGCTTTAGATGTCACATCATAGTTTATTACTGTTAAGATATTATTACTATTATCAACTACAATAAATAAATTAACGCAAATGGAAAAAAGTCGAAGATTGGTAAGAAGTGGGAAAACTGATTGTTGTGTTTTATGGAAGTCACTAAAAAAGTAATCTCAGTTTTAGGATACAGTAGCCTATGTTTGCCCTTTGATTAACACTTAGAAAGAGCCTACATAACAGGCAAGTAAAAATAGAATTTAGCCTCGCACTAAATTTTCGAGTAAATTTTTTACATTTACGCTACTAGCTAGTAGCGAAAATCTCATAAAAATAGTTTACATTTTCTGTTTCGCGTATTTTTAATTTCTCGCGCAGCTATTACTTTTAAATTTCTTAAAATAGTTTTTCTCATACGTCTGTGCAAGAAGCCAACTTTGGTGTTTTCAAACCATTCGATGAACTCCGTCATGGTTTATCAACCAGAACGTGGGTTTTAACGTGGTTTCAGACGGAATCGTTCGGTTCAAATGCCAATAAACGACAACCATCCACCCAATGGCCGGGCAGAGAGTTGCATGATTGTGTTGCTAATCATAATGATTAATCCATTACTGGTAGAAAGATGGTCTTTAAAGAACACATAGGTAGGTGCCGCCATAAATGTGAATAAAACTTATTTATTAATATTTATACAATTCGCATTACGGTACAATAGCGGCATGATCAGATTTTGTGCCAAAAGTAACATTTATATTTTTAGGCTTGGTAGAGCCATGTTTGTTGTCATATCAGTTGAACGATTTTGATACCAAAGCCGGTAGAGTACCTAGTTGGGGTATGTTGATTCCGTTATCATATGTTAAGAATTGTTCATTATCACTTTTATTATCACTGCAGGCCTATGTCACTGAAAAAAATACACACTGTTGTCTGAAATTAAATTATTGTTTCTGTACATAGTGTTTTAAAGTCAAGCTACGCCAGTATCATATGGGTACTATTCGTGTTTGGGCCACTGTTTAGTAATTTAAATACTGGTTGTTGATTTTATTGGTTACTGTGAGGAAAATCGGATTAGTTTACCAATCTCAACTTTGGATTGTGCGAGCGGCTACTTTCCTGTTTGTTTCGCTATCTTTTTTATCAATGTTTCCATACTCGAATTTAGGTTTAATAGAAATTTATATGGCAACTATTATAGTTATCACTATAAATTTCCATCAAAAACAAATTATTTTAATAATAAAATATGCATTGCAACAGGCAAGACTTCCCGACTCAAAAGGGGGACAGTTTTTATCAAGTCACGCGTAGTAACAAGAATTAATTTGATCCCTGCCGATATTGTTGTGGAAATCTCCAATACACGTCGAACCATGTTTCAAAGATCATTCATCTCTTGTTACCGACAATTTTACTATACCTTGGCAGGTATATTCGATTGCTAGCATCAATAGATAAGATAAACAAAGCACTTGTTTGTCGGGGCGTGACAGTACTGTAATATTTAGTATCATTCATAACAAACTTTGCCAATTACGCACACGACCGTCGATCATTCATGATAAGATATATAGCAACGAAACTTTCACGCATTTCAATATAGCTTCAAACAATATGTAGCAGTGATGTTAAATTACACCTTTCCTAAATAGCGCATTATTTCAATGTTTTATTTTCTCTTAGAGGCGCGTTTGATTCTAGTAGGTGTAATTAATACAGTTTTATATTTCGTATTAAGAATAATTTCCTTACACTGCAGACACCCGGTTTAAGCAAGAGCTAATTTAATCTGTATCGGTGAAAGCTAGTCCCGAAGCATCCGAGGCAGTAGTCTGTGAAGCGAGCGAGATTACACGCTCCACTCGCTTCGTTCGCTACGTTTTAATTTAACCGTTATTAGGGATCAATGAGAATTTTCAAAGCATGGCGTTAGAAGGCCCAATCAATCACGCTTCGGCGGCCTTATCTCTGGGATATTCCTAAAGGGCACCTGCTTTTAATGGCTTTGTCATTACGAGACAATAGATAATAAACACTGGGTAAATAGTTTTTGTCAATATCAATCTCGTTACTTAGTTTAATTAGTATTGCCGCAAATATCATTCTAAGGCGTCTAAAGTCCGGTTATTAAAAAAGGTCCAATATAAATGGCCTGGTGATTGAATATTTAGAATTGACCCGGTTTCCGGGAGCTACTGTGTACCGTCTAATGCAGGGGCTAAAATATCAGCCATTCGCAACGGCGCTGTAGGCGGACGCTGACATCCAAAGCAAATCCGCGGATTTTCACCAATTTAAATGTTTTGTTTACTTCTTCAACATATTCTCGAAACATTCGTTGTGCCTAGCCAAATATGCGAATCTATGCGGTTTGAGTTGAGTTGTCGTGCTGACTGTAGTTTTAGATTATCGCCAATAGGTATTCAATAATTGTGTGCTATACGATAATTTTTAGTTATAACTTTAGAAACTTCATATCACTCATAATACCAACTAAAAAATCAAGAGCAAATCGGCACATTCAATAAAGATATCCGTAGCATGCTTTAATAGATTGGTAAACAAAGTATTTTGTATGCAAATGAAACAAAGCTAAGCGTAGAACCATATATACGAGGTGTGCACAAGGCGTGCGTGGGAGTTCGTCAGACCAATAACAGTACATACGGCACACGTGACCGTTTACGAGCTGTTATTAAGGCTAAAGTGGCTTTACTGCTTAACATCGTTATAGAGCTCTTTGTGGAGATTTGCATGTTCTCACGATAGTGTAAACCAGGTGCAAGGAGCCCATTGGGGCTGTCCTCAATATTTCTGTAGCCAGAGAAGGACTCTACAGGGTAAAATTCTTGAATATATAAAATGTAAACTCAATTTCAAGGTATGTAACGTAACCAGTGCATCATTAGATCACATTATTCACATCACTTTATGATATCTGCCTATATGAGTTTTTCTACACGTGTACACTAATTAACCAATTAGAAAAGCGCCTACATCGCAAATAGAGTTGAATTAAGTAACCGGTCATCGGTCGTCGAACTCGCTAATTAATGTAAATTTTAGTAATAATGAATCGATTTTATCGCCTATAGTTTCTTTGAATTACAAATTAGGTGTGAAATTTTGATCAACTTTCTTCCGAATTACGTGAATTCGATCGTTCTTCGACATCTTCCCCTTTCCTAATAAATTTTAAAATTAAATAACTTAATATTACTGTGCTTGGCTATACTAAATCTCAGTGCCTTAAGTCGGCTCACGTGGGAGCAATTCGAATGGTTCCAGTTAATGATCGACTCGGAATATAAAGTACGACTTAAACAGCGTTTCTTTCCTTGTATTTATTAAATATTCGGTATTTTGGAATATTAAATTTTCAATATCGCGAATATCTGGAGCAAACAAAATGAGTCCATAAACTATGTCCCAGGGCCCAATTTTCCATTGATCAAAAACCAAAGTTTACTAGCAAACTGTCAAAGAAACTGGTTCACTTTTAAGTTTTCCCGAACTGTGTTTAGACAGAAACGAATTTTTTATTAAATGGCTACTGTGACGAACCTGAGCCTTCAACACCAGCACACTAATTATACACAGAGTACGATGATGAATTGAGATAAATGGGAATCATTGTAGTTTTATCGCCACGTTCATGGCGCCTAATAATACGAGTTGCTACTAGGTACCTATTCGCACTTAAACAACGATGTGTGGGTGTACGTGGCAATGATTGTACAACCTTTAAACTAACACCAATAGGCAGATAGGCATAACAAATTGATTCAGGGTCGCAAAGTCACAAACCTGTTATGTTATTAAACCTTTTTAATAATGTAAGATATTTTTGTCTTCCTTTATTCCGGCTTCACACTGTCTAATATTGCACAATGTTATCTGTAACACTGTTTGTAAGTATTAACAATTAATTTCAGGGGAATTTAATGCGCACTCCAGAGGGTCCAAAACTCAAAACATTGAGCGCAGCTTACCCAACACAGGCCACTGCTAGTCGTTATAAAAATGGTTCAGAGTTCCGTACCTTAGGGTAAAGGGAACCTATCTTTTTAAGGGTAATAGATATTCGGTGGTACGGTAGCCTCGGTTCGCGCGTCCGAATCCCTTCGACCGGTTTATTTTATAAATCATGATAGACCGCGTGTGTTTGCATAATATGTTGAACATTCGCATGATTTTACTTAATTTAACATGTTATCTAAATATTAAAATTAGTATGAACTATCTTAGTTATTTTTATTTGAAATGTGGGTTATTTTTACAACAGCCCTGGCATGTATGAGCATATAAAGATTCTGCGGCAACTGGGCGTGGGTGGGGTTGTTTGCCTCGTCTGTTCTATTGCGTGATACACTCGATGAAACTGTTGTTGCTCTCCACAATGTGTCACGAAAGTATTAAGCCTTTATTACTACTTGTTACCAACATAATTCCTCAACAAATGTTATTTTAAACCAGAACTTGAGAATCATCTACACGATGTACGGTTACTCAAACACAAATGCTAATATTTACACAAACATTTGCTTAAACGTGTCGAGTAAAGCTTTGAATCGCCAGCTAACCAAAAATCTTTATAATCATGACTTTTTGATTAACATTGTTCGTGGAAAATAGAATTTACTCCATCAGCTCAAAGCTTATTTCTAAAACAACTGTGTAGGGTTACGAAAGAAAAAGATATGCCTTCTTTACATAAATTATTATGCACCAATGATCATTTTCTTAGTCTTAAATCTTCTTTTGCTTTATTACCAGCCAAGTTATCACTTGGATTTATCAGCGTAGGTCCTTGGTAAAATAGTGGATAGGTTTAGGTAGCCTTCTATGGGCTCTTAGAACCTGGGAGTTAGTGGTTAATTTTGTCAGGGTACAAGAGGCCCAACTCGTCATCGATGAGACGACCTTGATATAGCAGTTCGACAAGCCGATTTAAACGCAATAGCCGCAGTAATCCAATTTTGTAATGTTCTGCTATTTCAGTATATTCTTCAAAAAACTACATAAATTATTATATTATTTTCTTGGCCATTTTTCTGCTGTATAGCCTAAAACTTATTAAAGAAATCTTAAAGCTTCATTGCAGGCACAAACTAATTTGCACCACATACCTACCAAATGCAAATACAGCGTCCTTATTAATGCCGGTTCCTCGATAACAATCAAATTACAATCTAATATTATAATTAGCAACACTGCAACGCAATTAACACGTCAGAGTTTTTACCGCAAACAAGTAAAGTGTTGGAAAATGCTTACGTAAACGTCGCGTGACTAGACGTTCATTCAGGCAACGGAGGACGATTATAAATCGTATCGTGTTGCCAGAAACTTTGGCTCAATGGCTCATGTGGACTAAAAACTTCATATTTTAGTATTTTATTCGGTATTGAAGACTGTTGGAATCACTTTCGATTGAATGACAAAAGTTCTGTTACGCTTACAGAGAGATAAAGATCTTTGAGATAATGAATGAGGTGTCTAACAAAAGAACGAAGTTCTTCTATTTCCATTTCCATTTCAACCAACTGATTCCGCACGGTTCATATCCACGTTGAGAAGCACTGCCAGCATCGGATACCGAAAATTAATTGCAGCAGATTATTTCAGGGCGGTCAGGTCGTTAGTAACATTCATACAAAGCTTGGATGAAGGCAATTATTCGGTTTAGCTGCGGTAAATCGTTTGAATGCGGATTGAGACCAACAAAACTATTTGCTCGTTAATTAATTCTTCTTAAACTAGCAAGTCAATTTCAATAATTATTTACAGTTAACAAAATACGTTAAAAAATTTTCACCCCAATACCTACCAATTAAATTATACTTCAGAAATAATATTTTTTCTTATTTTTGGCGAACAATGCTGAATTTTAATTTAATATATTTATCATTTGACGTCAGCTTCTGACATTAAATAAATATTCATGGACGTTTCACACCGCGCCATCTAGCCCCAAACTAAGCATAGCTTGTAATACGGGAACTATATAACTGATAGAATACTTAAAAAGTATTTTTTTTGTAAATACATACATTTAATACATATTAACACCCAGCCAAAGAACAAGCATTTAAGGCTGCCATACATACTATGCCTGAGTGGGAATGGAACCCACGACCTCCAGCGCAGAAGGCAGAGCTACTACCAACTGCGCTATGATGCCAGTCGATGTTACGATAGGAGATTTTCGTTACGTAAAAACGTGTTTAAATAAAATCGTACAGTGTACAAAATAAATCAACGTATGCTTCTATAACCATGATTATGGAGCATTATAATAATGGCCTGAAATCAACAGATTGGATCAAGCAGCTGTATTCGTTTCATTATAAACAAACATAATTTTGAATGTACGTTTGCTAGGAGGTGCTTTTCAATTTTCATTGAATAAATGCAGCATAATTTGTCTTTAACATTTAAATTAGCCCTTTTATAGTTCTATCATCTTTATAAATTTGGCTTTTAAGTCCTAACTAAACTTATACGACAAAATTTATGATTTTGATTTATTATGCGATCGGTCCCGGCTTCGCACGGGTGCAATGTAGATACTAATTTGGGGCAGTTTCTCCGTTATAATATGCATGTATACTACATATAAACCTTCCTCTTGAATCACTTTATCTATTGCTGAAAACTGCATTAACATGCGTTGCGTAGTTTAAAAGGTCTAAGCGTACAAAAAGCGGTAGCGACTTTGTTTTATACTATGCAAGGATTCTAATTAATCAGGCTTTCTCTTTTTTGGAAAAGTTTTTGCAGTGAGATGGTTTTTATTTAGGATTCTAGAACATGATTCTTTATTGAAAATATACACTAACAATAATAAAAGTACGACGATATAGGTCAGGCTGTGATGGAAGATTAATAAGCGGATAGCAGGCCAGTGTCAGCAATAGTACCTACTGAACATCAAAAGTCTTATCCGACGCAATAATACTCATACATACATACCATATTACTTATAATTTGCATTAAACTCGTTTGGCATCCGATACGTAATATTCATTAAGATAATCAGTCTAGCCACCCCATTGAACGACTGCGACAGGTGAGTGGAACAGGTGCAGCCAACGTATATCCAGCCAGCAGGTACATCCTTTATTAATAAATCCAACGTAAATATTATACGGTGCAGTCGAAAAGCATATCATAGCTTGCAGTGTAGTCTTTGAACTGTCGTGTATAATTCAACGAGAGAGATACTTAGTTCAGTTTCTGAAAGTAATAAATTTATATTATCCTATCTGTGATATTTAAGCTAAAGTAAGAGATATTTCTGAACGACCTACTAAAGCCTTTTGGATAAAAGTTTTGGGCTCCAAATCTGACAATCTATTATATTAATATACTGTGCTGGACGCTCTTGTTGGCCGCAAAATAAAGTAAAATCGCTCTCACCTCTTTTACTCCTCTTTAAATAAAGTTGGATGTTAGTTTTAGTTTGCAGTGGCATCGTTGAGTTTCTCTAGCATTCTAAACAGCATTAAACATCAACCGTTTTGCAACTTATTTTTTAATTAAACAGCTTGTGTAGCCGACTGTGGAATAGACCATAGCCTGTAATCATGGCAAGATGGATAGAACCAGGCAGATGCGTAAATATACTCATAACGAGTTAGACATACCAGTCACTTTGCATTAAGTCGCTGTGTTAACTTTAATGGAAATTTTAGTAGGTTGATAGGTACTTTTTACGCATCTTTGGAACATGTTTTAATTATTTGTACAGAACATTTCTTAAATAAAGTAATAAACTATATATTTAATTGAGTTCTTTCTCAGTGAAATGTCCGACAAGCAGTAGGCGAACCAGTAGATAGTTTATTTAATATTACGAAAACATCCTACTACATTTAATATATATAACCTTATTTGGGAGTTTTGATAGGTAGGTATACCTATCAAAACTCCCAAATAAGGAATGTTCGAAACTCGTGTTGCCGGTTCACATACAAAAATAACAGACTCAACGGGGAAAATTCCAAATAAACAGAACACTAGAATACAGATCCTCGAGAGCAAATCAAGCGTGGAGTCAAAATAATCCTACCATTTGTATATACATATGTTGGGTTTCCCTGGGCCCTGGGTGGGGATGGGGGTGACTGCGGGAAGGGGTGGCGGTAAGACGCGGCGTGAATGGCGGCGCAAGGTCAGGGGCGCCGGAAGTGGGTTACGGGCGGCGCCCTATCGACCGCCCGACGCCGCCCGCCTCGCATGCCAACATAATACACCATCCCGCATCGACTGATTACAACTTTTCATCAGATTAAAATGTTTACCCACTTACACGAAAAGGTAATAAAAATAAATACCTACTCATAGTTTGGATGAAAAATAGCAATTACCGTAATAAAAGATGTCCCCGAACATAATAAAGTAGCGTCAACACAACCCAATGCCACGAATGCCTGACTAATGAGGTCTATAATGCATTCGTATAGTCTAGTCCACTCTTTGGAATTGCACGTTTGAATAATTAATGTCTCTAATGTGCACGGAGCGCGACGGCGAGTTCTGGGATAATACTAATTTCGTTAATTAGAGGCGGTTTGGACACGGTTCAACAATACACGGCGGCCATGTTGTTTGGGCGATGCGCCGGAGTCGTGATGTAAGCTTCCGCGGATTTGGCGCGCCATTCATACGAGGTTTTTTACCCCGCGGCCTTGTTCAATGCGCCTACGCCGCCGCCGCGCCGGACGACGTTACGCTCAGACGGCGCTGAACGCCTAAAACGAAATTAGAGCGCTCTCAATATTATTCCAAAGATAATTGAAATAGAACTCAAATAACCTGTCAGGTGCGTTTCAGACTCGCATACCGAAGGTTCCGACCAGATTTTGATTATTTTTTTTATTACCAGTCAGGATACCCGTCATAATAACAAATATTCTGTGGAAACTTCATCCAGGTGAATCATTATGGTGCAAGATTCAAAGGTAGAACCGACAGAATGTCAAATAGATAGGCAGACAAACGTAGTAGGTTTATGGGTTGGGTACGGGACCTTCAACACCCCGCGCTCTCGTTCAAGTTACTTCAATTAGCAAACCACTTAGTGCACTGCCTACTGCCGATGTCGTGATTCCGAGAATGCAAAGGCAATGCAGTTGGCGATCCGAAAATAAAAGCGCTGACGTAACATTAGAACATGAGATTGCTTTTATTAAGTGAATTGTACAGGAGTTTGATAAAAATAAAACCCAAAATAGCCATCGCGCGAGCAACCCGGCGAGATCTAGCTAATTGGCTTGAATTTTTAAAGCCTTAGTCACGATTCCACCATCTCTCCTCTCATTGTTTTTTTGTGACTCACATCGGCAAACAATGTGTAACGATCTCTTGTTTCCTCATTCGTGTAAAATTACATTTGGATTGTTTTAGCAAATAATTATGCAGAGCTGTTCTACCATGACTGTAAATTTTATTTATGTTACAAACCTTCAATTTGTTGCTACGTGATTAAAGTCAAATGATGAAAATGGTTAAGTATTTTGGGTACATTTGTTTAGGGTTCCAATCTCAAAGGTTAAAAAGAATCCCTATTACTGGTAATGGACTACATGTTAGTAAGGTCAATATAATAAGAAATTTTTAAAATTACAATCGGTTCTTTTATTTACACTACAATATACTGATATATGAATATAATCCTCAGATTCAGATTTAATAATAAAAAAGTACGTGCAAGTGATACTTTTAAGAATAAATCGTTCGATTGATCCAACGTTGAAAAAATTCGTGACAAACTCTAGGTCTTGCATAATGTTCGGATACCTATCGAGTTTCACATCTTTAACGCCTATTATCTTAGATTTTGTAATGTTTTATGATACTTATAACAATGAAATACCAAGACTGTTACTAGGAATACAGTTTGCGACACCAGCTGAAATAAATATGAGTAATCGTTGATACTGTTTTGTTGGCGTTGTAAGCATTTAGCCTTGCGTTTAATAATAATTTAAAGATTCTTCATAAAAAAGTGCCGTCTGATCAGAAAAAAGGTCAGACGCGATGATGAGCTAGGCTGTAAAAAATAACTCTTAGGCATTGTTGTAAAAGCTTTTACGTGTACATCGTCTTGCTATTCGTAAGACGTTTCATGTTAGGAATGCGAAAGTGACATGTGCCTTTAGCAGGTATACTTAGGAGCTGGTATATTAAAGTATCTACATAGGAGTTTAGAATATTACATTTTTCGACCCTATGTTCGTAGGAAGAAGAAGAAGAAGGTGGCGGTCATATCATTTATTTATTTATTTCAGCATTTTCATGTAACATTGTGAAAGGTCCTAAAATATTTATTTAGTAAATAGTGTACCTACATGAAACCCTGTCAGGGTGTAGCACAGATAAGTAGATGGCGTCTTTGTTTATAACAATTTAAAATGAACATTAACTTATTATTACATTTTTAAGTAACATATCTACATACTAAGATTCTGAAAAGAAGAACACTTAAATCTATAAAGTTATTCACTAAATAAATTTAGATTCACAAACAATATTTGAGATCTTAAGAAATAAATGAGTTTGAGTTCACTACTTTAAAGTTTGGTTATCTATTCAAGATTTTCTGAAATAAATTCAATAAAATAGTAGAATTTCTTAAAAAATTGGTTGATTTTGTTTTTAACTATTATTATAATTCTACCTATTTTAATAAGTGCCAACACATTAAATAAAATCACTTGATTTCTATCGGAACAGGATTGGCCAGTTGTTAAACTAGCTTGTTCATATTATGGCTTTAATTGCGTGCTTAAGTACTGGTTGGTAGTCTTAAAGGCTTTTGGTCAATATACCATCACAATGTTATACAAAAACTGAGGCGTGTTGAGATCCCTTAGTATTTGAGGTGTGTGCTAACTCAGCGCGAGCATGTTTGCGCAGGTGCACAGACGCATACTTTGTTCTTCAAATTATCGCCCGAGGCACAAACACGCGAAGGAATGCTACATTACCTCTATTTCCTGAGTAATTGTATTTAACTAGCTCCTCTCTAAATATTACACATTAGGTAGATTGGATAAATAAAACTGTCAGGTCGAAGCCAGAAAAATGGGCCAGTATAATAGATGAGAAATATGTATCATACCTACAAACTTTTGGCAAGATCTTCTGTTGACGGAATATAAACTTGCAAAACACATCTAGCATGTTTCATTCATCCAGCATAATAAAGCTGTATATTTTAGCATAAAACTCAAATATTTTCTCTACTAGAAAGACTATGAAGTTTTTTTTTATCTCTGTAAAATTATAAGAAGCTTATGTCACGTGTCATGTGCAACTATATCAACATGCGCATATTCGTAGTTTAGATAATAATGTAAATTTATAATACCGTAGCACAAAAATCGAGTCGTAAAACGTTCGATTGAACTATGGAGCCCTGAAAATAGAACAAAGCTGTGTTTATATACGACAGACTGGCCCGCGTCATGTGGCGAACATGCTGTTTCACCAACTTTTATATTGTTTCACCAACAATACATACGTATCTACGCGAATAAAATCTATTTATAATGTTGACGTTGCGTTCCACATTCTTATCTCGTTGATACTGCAAAGAGTCCACAGATGTGAGGGCTATCTGGTTCACCACAAACTATCGCTAACGGTGAACCTAATTGCAAGTTGCAACCAGTCTTTTGATAAGAAAACGTGATAGCGGTCTTTAATAAGGAAATATCACTATTTCAATATAAGAGTACGCGCCTTTACTAAGTTCCATTACTGTTATGCAGTTATTAATTGAAGTACCGGAAATCATGACTTGTTTCTAGGATGCACAAGTTGCATATATTACAGGTGCATGGCATTAACTTCTGTGTAAATTATATGATTGTAACTTCCTTAGAAATATGTCGATAGAAAGATCAATTTTCGTTTTTAAATGTACTTTTGCTCCTCCTCCTTCACAAGGATCAGAAGAAGAAAACAAGGAGTCGATCCGTACTATCCGTAGTTAGTAAATTATAGAATACACACATAAAAGACGCAATATTTCGCTATTTATCTGCTTTATGTTTCCTATATAAAATGACATTTGGATGTATCCAAATCTAACGTTATTTTTCTTTGTCTCCAGCCCGTCCGATGATCTCAGCGAGCCTCCCCGGTGAGGCGCTCGGGCAGCTCAGCGGTCTTCCGCTCGGGCACCTCTACCCTCAGCCACCACCATCAGGCATGACGCCCGAGTTCCTGGCGCCCCCACCGAGGCCGTACGCACGGTACAACCCGCGCCGACGCGATGCGATGCCCACGGCTCCCGCGCCGGCGCCCTACCCCTCGGTCCCGGCGTACCAGTTTCTCCCACACCCGGCGTCTTACGCGTCGTATTTGTATCGGAGGCCGCAACAGCAGCCCTCGTATCCGATCCGCCCGAGGGTCTCGTCAGGGTTCGTGCCGCCGGCCCCGGCACCACACTCGCCACCGTCCGCGCCCGCTCCGATTCCACCTCCGAGAGAAGTGAGTTACAGTTTTATACATTTTTGTTGCTAATTGTATTAATTGGTAAGCAGAACTCTTGGTAGGATTAGCACCCCTCCCGGACAAACTTATGCCTGATGAGCATTGTTTGTTATCCTCTGTTGTGTATCTGTTTATCATTACCACCTTCTATGAATAGAATTCTAATATAGCGCAGTCGGTAACTTCAAACTTGTCGCTGGAAGACAAGTCGACCTCCACTAACACAGCAACAATAATTACACTACACTAATATAAGAAGAATAACACGTTCTCATTTTCAACTCCAGGAGCCACCCCGATCTCCAGAGCGAGCCGCGCCCGCTCCATACTTCTGCCGAGGAGCATTGATCCGGCTTGAAGATGGTTCGCTGCGCCGCGTCGAGGAGATGCGGACCGAAGACTTCGTGATGAGCGCAGATAGGAACGGCGAACTCGCTCTCACACAGTGCACGCTGCTGCGGCTAGACGAGCGGGGGGATAGACTCTCACTCACTCTTACTTATGGAAGGAATCGGACTCAGGTATATATACTACTTTTTGATAATTTTCTTTCTTTGGCTAATATCGCATTACCTGGTTGCACACCTCGTGAAAGTGGTAATGACAAAATATGTAAGAGTTAACTGTCAACCGTCACTTGTTAGAAAGGCACCTGAAGAAGATTCCATTATACCTATTCTTCAGTTTGTAAACAATTTGTTTTTATGATTCCAGGTGGAATTAGACTCAACGGTTGAACATCCGTTCTTCGTGTACGGCAGGGGCTGGGCGTCATGCAAGCCCGAACGCACGCTGGCTCAATACGGTCTCCGCGTGCAAAGGCTTCAAGTCGGCGACGTGTGCGTTTCGCTGGTGCCTCGAAAGCACGCAGCACCGTCCGCGCCTTCTGGCGCCACAGTACACGAGACGAGCCTCCAGCACAGGCCTCAGCCACAACATCCGACCTCGGCACCTCCACAAACACACCCCGAGAACCTCAGCGTGAAAGAAGACGCACGCAAGCGACGTTGGTCCGCCTCTGACGTCGCCGCGGAAGACGGCCCGCCTCTCAAGAAGCGTTGAGCGCTCCACTCCAGCTATCGTCGTTCGTGACTTACCATGTTGTGATGCCCTCGTTGCAAAGACATTTCGGACCGTTTGTGAGGTGGATGCGACTGACTGCAGTGCAGTGATAACCGGCCCCAGTGATTCCGTTTCGTACGCCGAGTACGGTATACTTTCCGCAGTTACTTACGGTCGGCAGTCCACAATAGTACGCTTATGAAATTCTATTCGGGAACTTTAGGTGCTTTTTCTGTCGGGTGCTTCTGTACTTCGTGTACGTTGTTGTAAATATGTAACATAGGTTGAGTGTTACACCGTGGATAGGTAATGTGTCACAAAAGTAGCGTAATTTTCTTAACACAGAACGTTGCTGGCAACGTGGGCCACAAGTCAATAATTTCCATAATATAACAATAATATTAAGTATCATTCGTGACATAAAGAAACCCGCAACGTCTGGGGAGATGATTCAATCATATGCCTCGGCCATGTGGTCAGTAATTCGTATGAGCACAAAATAACAATTTATTATTTTCTACCAGATCTTATAGTAGTTAGATATTGTGATAATGATGAGATTTTAAATCGCCAGTCCACATCACGTGGCATATTGGCAATGCATGTATGACAAAAGTAAATGGTACAATGAATGTTAAGTTTATAGATGTATCGGCTGACTTGCGTAAGCTTGTATGTAGACTGATGTTCTTCGCGAGTGTTCCGGCGGGATATTCGAAGCAGTCATCTCGGAGCTCATTCTTTCCAACGGTTGTGACTGCAGACATATCCATGATAATAGTCGCGATAATAGTCGCGATTCGGCGCGTTTCGGTGTCGAGTCGTTCGGCCAAACTATGTAGGAACGGTTCTCACCCACTGAGTGTAGACTTGGATTTCACTGCACGGTGATGGCAAACTCTTCTGGCAAACAATAAATGTTAGGGTATTTGTAAATTGAATGTATTGAATGGTTATTTAGATGTCATCTCTATCGCTTTTTACGTCCATGTGTAATACACATTATAACTTTTTCTATGAGAATATGTATACATAATAAACACACAGTCTGTGATATTTTGTAGTTATTGGTCAGAGTAGATATGAAGTATTGCTTGGATAAGGAGAAATGTATGTATTAGGATAATAAGCGCGTATTGGTAAGAAATTGTACAGTTGTTGTATACTCAAAAGTAACACGCTGAAAACTATAACGAAAAAACAAATATGTAGCGTCTGTGATTTAAATACATATAATATCGTTATGACATAACGACGCATTGCCATATCAAATCAAATAATTTGTAATTATTAAGTGTAGGCACAGCTGCTTGTTTCTATTTGAAAATTCATACCTAAATTTATATTTCACATACATAACAACATGTCAGATGATTATAAATTCGGTGAGTCAGCGCTCACTGTTTCTTTGTTGTACGAGTGTAAACGAAAACGTCAGATCAACGCCGGTGGTCCGTCGCGATCATTCTGCAATTTATAATTAAGTTTGCCATAATTTGCAATAATAGTTACAAACTTGCCAAACTATGCTACTGCTATATCAGTGGGCACAAGAATAGGTCAGTAGTCGAGTACGAGTTTGGATCATTGTACCGTTAATGCTGCATGCATTAATCTTAACGTCAGTAACCGACATCCATAGACAATGGACACCTCATCTAAGACGGATGGTGTTGTTGTAAAAAGTTTAATCATTTGTTGTATAATGTAATTCTAGTTTTATCGTCTTTATTAATATTTGTAATTGTAATGAAAGATCTCATTTTAATAATCGGTATTTTCTAACAAGGCGTTCATTAGATCATGACTAAGCCTACCTCACAAACTTATGACTAGTGTCTCACGGCGCGGCGGCGGCGCGGACGTCAGCGTGAGCAGGTCGCAAACAAGTCTAAACAAGATCTCAATTTGATGAAAATAAACATTTAAAAAGACTGGGACGCTTTACTGAATGTTGTGGGATAGTAGTTTCTTTGAAGATATTACTTAAATTAATGGTATAGGAGCATTTATATGGGCGAGAGCTCGTTCGGACATTAACATTTCTATGAAGCTCCGCTTCCTACTCTGTGGATTAGTACAAAATTCGTTACAAAAAGTATTATTTCCCAAAATCAAAATTCACAAAGTATTAATTTAATTTCAATGAAAGGTGCTATTATTGTTTTCGATAAAGTTACTCAGGTACAATTATGGTTGATTTTATATTAGAAAACTTTGTTATACGGACACTGTGTTGTCCAACTTGCCAGAGTTTGGCACAATCAACGTTCTTCCGCACCTCCTTAGAATAGGGAGTTAAAAATATAATCGTTGTCTTTCATAAACAACTTGTTGTTACATTGATGCCTATAAAATAGGTTATTTACTGTGTACATAATCTACGTCGCTGTTTTGACCTGTATAATAAACTGTAGCACAGTAAGTGCCATACCATAGTCTTTCAATGTGTTTTCAAAAGTCTTGTGATAGATATCTGTATGAATTAACATAATTTCAAGACCACGCAAAGCTGAGTGTTAATAAGGATAAAAAATGTTTACTCTTCGAGTATTTCATACAAGACCATGAAATGTGTATTTATTAATGACAGTCTTATTTGCACTTGGCATATATCCCATACTTTCTATAGGAGGTATGCGTTCACTAAGCGGTAACTGCCAGAATACATCTGACGTCATTTGTATCGACGATTTTCTACCCCTAAGGAAACGGAATATTGGCGACATATGTGTTTAGGACCTAAGGAGCCATCCAGTTATCACGTGAAAAATTAAATAATATCAAGATACATTAGGAAGTGAGAACCAAAAATACACGTAATAATCAGCTATAAATTATTTCGTGTATTTTTGGCGCGACTGCGAGGAATTAGAAAGGTCTAGCTGACAGTTTTTCAAATAACAGCTGTCCGAAATATCTACGTAAATCGTTTCACAAAGGTGAAAGAAAAAGTAAATCTTTTTCTTTTTTCTTTAAAAGGTACCTTTTAGAAACAAAGAAAGTAGCCACGTAAATTCATGTGAGGTATGGATGACTCCTAAATGCAGTGGAATGCAATTTTATTTTTGTTGCACCTACCGGTATCTAGTGGACGTATATACGAACTTAAGCTTTTCCATCGTCATTAAACCTAATGTATTAGTGCAAATCTAAAAGAAAAAAATCCTCATGTATTTCTTAGGAAAATTTGCATTTCTGCAGCATTCAGTAAGTGCAGTGTTAAAATCTTAATTCTTTGGAAAAGCTCTAGTTCGGATATATCTATTGTAACGTCCTATCAGTCGAGTTTTGCGTTACTTTGTAAACTGATCGAGCGAAAAACAATAACAGTAGACGCCAATAGCATTTTGATTTCTATATTTTCACAAGTGTTACGACTTCGAGATGTTTCTCTATAGTGTTAATATGTGATGAATGGTAGGTAATACACAGTTCAGTAGAGACAATAGCTATGTATGGAAATATTGTTATAGCAAACCCAATATAGACTATTTATATGATGAGATGGAATCCGAAAGACAAATGGGTAAAAGATCCAAATTCCAAAATATTGTAATGCAATGGTGAGACTCTTTAGGAAACAATCAAGTTCGAATTCACTCCGACGGCTCCGTGGCTTAGTTGGTAATAGCCCTGCCTTCGAAGCGAGGGGTCCCGGGTTCGATTCCCGGCCGGGGCACACTTTGTGCGGTGAGCATGAAGTTTGTTCTCGGGTCTTGGATGTTTGTCTTGTGTTTCTGTTTGTCCATGCCAGCTGCGGCACAGGGATCCTAGTGTAAACGTTTAACGTTTAACTTGGTTGAAGTTAGTAAGGAATGAATTTACCGAAATAGACGTCAATTTTGCTATTGCCCGTCGCCAGAGTAATCGGGAAACGGTTCCTGTGCCCAATATAATAGCCGTCTGCTAGATTACTTCTCATCATGTAGTACATTAGGCCAGTAATGTTTCCATAGTCCGTAGCACTAACGAGTTAATTCGAAACAATTCTGTGCCATTCTGCCTAGCTGATTTAGAAAAGATCGCTACATTCATAGTTCTATTTTCAGATGCATATTAATAATAAACAAAAATATTTAGTTATTATGAAAGATAACGAGATATCTATTTAAAAAGATATTAATTTTTTTGAGCTTTGTTGATTCCTGATCTTTTCTTCTCAGTAACATGTGCAAAGCGACCGAAGTCTTCAGTTTTATCGTAATCATCGCGCATGTAACTGCGTTGCAATATCGGGTCTCAACAAAACGCAAAAATCGTGGTAAACATCTCGTTAGCTCTCAAAACGTTCATAATCATGATAAATATTTTGTGCTGATCGCATCACGTCCATTTCAATATGAAAGAAACATGTAAAACATTGGTTTGTAAAACGATAAATAGTTAATGCGTAAAAGTAAACATATTTTTATAAACATTCATATTCAGTGAACAGCTATTAATAGAATGCACCGTAAAAATATTTGTCACAATTCCTGCCAATTTAGAAAAATACAAAGACAATATTGTGATATATTGGGAGCAGTATACAAAAAGGTGTATTGAGACTCAAAATTGACCATCAAAATATTTGTTTCCAATGTACGCAGTAACAAGAATGTTGTGTCATTATAATAGATAAATTTATGGTAAATTGTTATGTAATTATGACAAATATGACGAGAATATTATGTATATTTTATTGTATAGCGGAATGAGTAATTCAGATTTATTGTAAATGGAAAAAATGTTATAGAACGAGATGTTAAATAAGTTAACTGTTTGTAAAAAAGAGGAAATATGTAAAACTGAATCTTTGCTACCTAGTTGTTTCATTTCACGTTCCCACAATAGTTTATGGCTAGTCATTTAAATGGCAGTTCCGTAGCTTAGTAAGTAGTAGTCCTCCCTTCGAAGCGAGACTGTGATTGTGTGGCAATCGGCCACACAGGGAGTCCTAGTGCATAATGCATTTGAATCTTTTTTTAGTATTTTGTCTCACCGTCTTTCTTTCTGACTGTTTGTTTATTCCTATTAACACCGAAACTCCTAATTTCCGAATTTAAATTCCGAACTTTTTCAGATGAATTTTCATACAACACTCATATTGTCAAATGGAAATTTATTATTCAATATGCTGCGTATAAATTTATTAGACATTAGCTGTAACTTTTTCATATTACTTTTAATAAAATTAGCATAATTCTTTAAATAAATGCTCTGCTTATAACATCAGCTATCTGCCAGTGAAAGTCCCGTCGAAATTTGTCGAGCCGTTTCGGAGATTAGTCGGAACAAACACACACAAAGGCAATTTTTTTTTTTTTTGTTTAAGTATTCACTTTCAAATACATTAGTAAAAGGCTGATATTTTGCCATTAATTATTATTAATTGCTCCTTCGCTGGTTAGTACAAAATAATTTATATACAAACTAAACGTTTATTTGTGTAAAAGAAATACTAATAAATAATGCACTGGGTTATCCAATAAGCATGTGTTCATATATCAGACTTGAGGTCTAACAAGACTTTCTCTCCCGGCTTGAAGGCAGGCATTCCGAGGTACGGGCAGGTTGCGCAGCGAAACGCATCTCCTAGATAACACTGAAACAAAAAACGGATATATATTGGATATAATAAACCAGCCAAGTGCGAGTTGGACTCGCGCACGAAGGGTTCCGTAGCATTATCAGGAGCTAAAATACAAGTGGCGTCATCTAGTTTCTTCATACGGAACTATATCCTAAAAAAACGTTTTTGTATGGAAGCCCTATTAAATATTTATTTTATTCTTTTATTAGTATTTGTTGTTATAGCGGCAACAGAAATACATCATCTGTGAAAATTTCAACTCTGACTATCACGGTTCATGAGATACAGCCTGGTCACAGACGGACAGAAACCAATCTGACATATACATATACATATCTGACATATAAAAAAGGATTTTTAAAACAGGATTTATCGGTTTTTAAATGAACAGACATGGTAATTTCTCTTTTTTCAGATACTTTTTAGATTTGTCCCACAGATTTTTTAAGATTTAATCAATATTGGTTCTTAAATCAATATATCTAGAAAACATAAGCATTCAAGTAAATGATTATATCTTTTCTAAATAATATCAATAGTAATAATAATTTAGTGACATAAAATTATAAATACATACAGTTTTTTTCATAGACTAATTACACTAGGTGCCTGGAAGAGATCGCTTTTAGCGATAAGGCCGCCCATTGTGCCACCTATCTGTTTTATTAATTTTGTATGATTACTTTTGATGTTATATCTATATGTGGTGTTATATGATTACTTTTGATGATATATACTTTTGATGCTTTTGATTATAGACGTGACAAGCGGTGCTCACCAATATGGCAATAACGATCATGTGATAAAGTGCAATAAAAAAAAACTTTCGTACAGAGTATCACTCACACTCATCGTCATAGGATCACAGAACAAAAAATATGTAATGTGATGTGTCATCAAATACAATAAAGTAATATTTTATTCTAGGTATTACAATATTAACTAAGAAAAAGGACACATTACAATGATAATGATCTTTTCCATATGCTCATAATTATCTAGTGTGGGTCGGGGTCCAGTGGGAACATTAGAGGCTGGTACAGACAGACACATTGTATCGTACTTACACTTCCACAAGATGATTTTGGGGTCTCCTTAGTCTCCCCTCGTAGTTCCTCCGCTAACCCACATGAACAATCAGCGCACGCCTTCCGCTTACCGGTAGTCGCGCATACTGGAATCAAAAACAAACTTATATTTGACATAAATAAAAAAATAAATAAAATACATACAAAAACACTATAGTTATTATAAAATCAAAGATTCGTGAAGTCAGTCTTATTAATATAATAGGTGTGTGAATATGACTCCGCCCCTTTTTGTCAAAATAAAACACATTTGTTCGCTTACAAAATTAAAAAAAAAATTATTGAAAGTATGCTCCATCTGCAGCTACAACCTTCGCCCATCGTTCAGGTAGTTTTCGTATTCCTTGCTGGAAGAAGTCCTGGTCTTTTGAGCTTATCCAGTTGTCAATCCAAATTTTGATACTTTCACATGAAGTAAACTTTTCTCCAGTAAGGTCTGTCTGCATCGTCCGGAATAGGTGGTAATCCGAAGGAGCTATGTCTGGTGAATATGGCGGGTGGGGTAACACTTCCCAGTCCTGTCCCTCTAAATATCTTTTTACGACTTCTGCGGTATGCGGTTTGGCATTGTCATGCTGAAGAACTAATTTGTTATGTCTATTCACCCATTCTGGTCGTTTTTCTTCTATGGCTCGCTTCAAACGCATTAGTTGTCGTCGGTAAACTTCTCCATTAATAGTTTCAGAGGGTTTGAGCAACTCATAATATACAATACCTTTCTGATCCCACCAAATACAGAGCATGACCTTGGCACAGTGAATATTTATTTTTGGCTGTGATGGGCCTGGTTCGCCTGGTTTCACCCAAGCTTTTTTGCGTTTAGGATTTTCGTAGTGTATCCATTTTTCGTCTCCTGTGACTATCCGATGCAAAAATCCTTTTCTTTGCTGTCTTTGAAGCAGCATTTCACAAATGGTTTTCCGACGTTCCATGTCTCTTTCTTTTAAATCATGTGGAACCCAGTAACCGGCTTTTTGAATCATTCCCATCATTTGTAAACGCTTTGCAACAGTTGAACGATCAACATTTAATGCTGCAGCTAATTCTGATTGAGTTTGGCAAGAATCTTCCGCCAATAATGCTTCCAATTCAGCATCTTCAAATTTTTTTGGTGGTTTTCCATGTTCTTTATCCTCAGTACTAAAATCGTTATTTTGAAATCGTCGAAACCATTCCTTGCAAGTTGTATTAGACGGAGCATGCTCACCATAAATCTCCACAAGCAAACGATAAGTTTCCGCTGCAGTTTTCTTCGCAATAAAATAATGTAATAACACTTCCCGCAAATGACGTTCATTTGGAATAAAAACCGACATTTTCGAAAAGGTGAAAACAATTGTTGCTTACACTTCAACCAAATATCATAAAATGCGTTAGATAGCTGACATTCAGTACTATCGAATACAAGTATGGTCATTTATTAGTACACGTAAACAATACTAAAAACGACATCTGTTGAGAAAGGGCGGAGTCATATTCACACACCCAATATTTATAAGTTATTATTATAAATTATCATTGCTTCATGTATTTTACAATATTTTACAAACTCAAACTCATTTATTCGTTTAGATCTTAAGTATCATTTGGACACGTCAAATTTTACACACATAAGTAAACATATTCGTGAGCGTATAACGTGTAGTAAAGAGCCCCTTAGGATGTACCGACTGTAATTTGAAATACATGTATACAGATATGTCAAATTACAGTCGGTATTCATGTTTTAGCTAGTCTTATTTGTTAAGTTTACGTCTGTTCCAACCCTAACCGACCAACCCGAGGGGAAGAAACAAGACAAGAAATCCCTCGGAGAACGTATTACATAGTCGCGAATATGGTACAGTACAGATACTACCCCAAATGATGTCTCAGAAAAGGCAAGTTGCTTGGCTTTAATGCAACTTGCCTTAATGTTGCACCTGTTACTCTGAGAGGAGAATGCAATGTCCAATATATGCTTGCAATTTCACCGGCACCTTTACCCTTCCACCGGAACATAGCAGCGTTTCTCCACTGGTGCTTGGCGGTGGATTTCTAGGTATGGTGGCTACTATTAATATTCAAAAAATTCAGCTAGCTCTAATCTGAAGCAGTAACATAGGGAATTATAGAAAGTACAAAACGAAACTTATTTACTATCTATTAAGATCGATTATCATTCAATGCTGGAAATATGGACAGTTCATTGTACAATACAATCATTACAATATCAGCCAGACCAATACTATCTTTATGTATTACACAGTAAAGTAGATAATCACTCAGTGCTACGTCTTGGCATTATTACAATTGTGGCATTGACCACATGAATGACTACACAACACTACGTAATTCCGACGTAGGGCATTGAAACTTGGCACACAAAACCTCAACTGTACTGTACATTCAAGTGTGAACCTGTTTGCAACACAAAACCTCAAGGCAAGATCCAACGCTGATAATATTTTTTTATCTTTGTACAAGTAGATTTTTTATTGGCATTGTTAATTTTTTGGGAAATATGATGTTTTAAGTAGAAAAGACTTTTCAGTTTTCATTTAAAACATTTTTTTATTTTATTTTTGTTTTGGATGTCTAGGATTGGACCAACACCAACTCCAATGTGTTAATATAGAGAAGTGCATGGCCCCTTTAAAGAAAAGTAGGTCACTACCGACAATTTATATAGAAGTTACTGCACTGATCCCGCCATAGTCATAATATGTACATAGTTATGACTAAATCAACAATAGTGAAAGTGTATGGATACCTCAAATACCTCCAAAGAATAACATTAGTATTAACATTAACATTGCCTGGAAGAAATTGCTTTAAGCGTATGCATTGTGCGTTGCTTTTTTATATAAATTTGTCTATTTCACAATTTTGTTTTCAATTTAAGGTGTAATGTACAATAAAGATCTATTAATTAATCTTGCAATAAGCAGCATTGATCTTTTGTCATTAAATAAACATGTTTTTGTCTTGTGTTTCTGTTTGTCCATGACACCTGGGACAAATGGAATGAGTTTGAGTGTGTAAGTGTTATGTTGCAAGCAACCAACCTCTAAGTGAACTTTGATCTGGTTTTTTTAAATCATCTTCATCAAGTAACTGGTTATCATCTATTATCTCATCATCGTCGGCCCCCGTCCAAGCTGCTTCCACTGTGTCATCCAATTTCCAAACTGTGGGTTTGTTTGTTTTGCCATTAAGATTGAGCGATGCTTTAGAACCAACCTGAAAGATATGTAAGCTTAGGTAATTGAGAATATTTGGCATTTTGGAAAAAATAAATACAAAATTGTCAAATTGGGCAGATGATGTGACATTGGCAGTCATGTATTAGAATAGACAGTGTGTATTCTAGAGTTAAAAAGGTAGTAAGATGATCTAGATCAAATAAAGTATAGCTTAACTATAGACTGATATGCATGGGGGAACCCTTGCCTTGCAGTGAGATGTAAAAGATTTTTTTTCTTTTAATTCTGCCTTAGATTAATTCATGGGCCCTTATCAAGGCATATTTTTGTTCCACAGTTATAGTTGCAATAGAAGATTGACTATAGGTCATCTCCAAATATATCTAAAAAAACAACTTGAAATAATCTTGCATGCTTCAAAAATTTGCAAACATTTAGGTTTTTAATAAATGTTAGCAACATAACAAAAGAACCAGCTATTCCTAGAGTAACAGTTTTAATATTTTGATACATACCTCAAATTTCGGCTTCTCTACCACATAAACGTTATCAGAATCCTTAGTAATATTCACAAAACCATTCAACTTCAGAATAGTATTCAAATCAGCTTCGTCCTTCAAAATAAATTTGCCACTGGGTTTCAAAACTTGTATAATAATAGCTAGTAATTCCTCATTATGCTGTACTGAGTGTGGCGAAATAAAATTAGACAAAACTACATCAAACGAAGAATGAGTTCGAGAGGCTGAAAAAAAAAAGATTATAGTTACAGTAAATAATAATATTTAAGTAAAACTGTTTAAATTTCTAGAATAATATTTACAAGCTTGTCTTTAAGATAATTTTATTAACTTACAACCAGTAATCATTCCAGTGTTTTCCAAAACCACTGAACCATCTTTTGTGAGATTCTTTACTTCATCAACCAAGTTTTTCAGGCTACTTTGATCACCATTGTTCCAGATAATTAGCACACTGTCGCCTGTTTTAATGCTGTTCATTTTGTAATACGAAGTAAAAGCTGTGCGGTGCGCGTATTTAATGACTGAAAACTAAGCCAGCTTGTCTTGTGTTTGACTAATCACAAACAAATTCGAACCAATTCGGTATTCGTTATTGACAATGACTTGCCTGGACTACTGACTGTCCTGATTGACTTGACTTGAGGTGCTGACTGAAAAAATATTGCAATGCAATAAGACGCATGCAACCAAACCACAGATATTGTATATGTCAAAACTAAATTAGTTGCCAGATGATAATGTTTATGTCCCGACAAATATTTTTATGTTAATTATTTTAATTCATTTACCTTATCTTTTTAATGTGCTATACAAAGGTTAGTGAAATCGAGTTCACTATTTCAACATATATATTTCAGGTTATCTTATTTTCATTCCATTAAAATTAAAATTTAGAATATAACACTCGGGTAAATAAAACGTTTTATTTGTGAAATATTTTTTGTGATCATAATAGTCGATATTAGCGTATCCTTAGGTCCAAACTTTACATAATTAAAGTATTAGAGCAGACTCACCCAACGCACCAATAATGCATGAGATTATACAATTGGATAAGCAACGTACCACTTGTAAGGAAGTGTGAGGTCATGCGTCTCTTTCTTTATTTATTTATTAACTGAACAGCTGACCGTATAAGTAGTACATGAACATTTTTTTGCGAAATCTAATATTATTAACTATCTATAAATATTTTTTACTTAATCTTTCTAGAACTAACCTTGGCAAATTTTCTCCCTTAAACGGTTTACCCCGATTGAATAATAACAATTTTGACATATTTAACGGTAGCCTATAATGTTTTAATAAAGTTTATCAAAGAAGTATATCAATTAACTCATTCCTTAATTAATATTGTGTGTATCACACATAAATCAGAATTAATGATTCGACATTATGAATTGAAGTAAGTAGATACCTGTGTCCTACCCGTTCGAACATAAGGTGCAGCCATGGTGGTAGCTAACTCACAGAAGTCCCTCGACGGTTATGTTGTGGGTAAGTAATGCAATGCAGAAAACACTGAAACGTTCAACAATGTAGTGTATACTCAATTGACATTTGACATAAATGCCAGTGAATGCACGCTAATGTCATTTTGACATAACAGATAATAGAACCAGCAGGCGGCAAAGTGAGAGTTAACTTGCATACTAAGAGTTCCGTACCAGAATCTGACTCCACATCATACATCGTAATCCCACCCATTAATTATTAAATATTTGTTAGGTGAGATGGGGGGTATCTCACCTCACAAATATTGATTTTAAATTCTGAGTAAATCAGATAACACACGAATAATATAAGGGCGAAAGTTTGTACGTGTGTGTACATAGATGTTTGTTACTCCTTCACGCTCAAACGGCTCAACGGATTTTAATGAAATTTGGTACCAAATTAGCTTATCCTAGATGTACACAGGCTGTGTTACTGTACTAATCAAATTATGAAGCTTGTAAATGTGTATTAATCTGTGATTGGTTATTACTTTTACTTGCAACTTATTTCTATAGGCGTGGGCTGCTTAAAAATTAGAGAATGACCCTGCGATAAAATTATCATGCCAATGTCAAGGTAATCTACCGAACGACAAAGTACAGCCCAGTAAAAAAAAATACAATTGCACAATTTGTCCTTGCTATATGTGAAGTTTGTTCCCCAAGTATACAAGCTAGCTGTCAGATAAATAATGGCCGTAAATTATTATGGGCACGGTACCCTAAACAAACCACCTTAAAACTTGTTATCGTTTGCTTTTGTTGTGCTAATTAGTCTTTTGATGTAAACAAACTGTAAAATGTTTTACGAAGCTTTTCTAGCAGGAGTCTGGTCTTCTGTAGGAAGTACATTGGGCAAATTGTCTGGAACCGAAAGCATTGTGGTATGTTATCATTAATATGCTTCATTTTAGCCGGTATTACTTTCTCATCTGTGACTAGTTTGTTAACCACACGCTGTAATTTGTTAAAAGTGGGAGATCGGTAACAAATAAATAAAGGGAACTCTAAGCCTACAAATAAATAAAGGGAACTCTAAGCCTGCCTGTATAAGGGCGGTGGAAGAATGTGGGTACCGGTGAAATCACAGATGGTTCAGTGATACTTTACCAACCGATATATCCCCGTAGCGCAACGCGACTATTCTGAATATAGGAGCTTGTAATATTCATGGGAACTAGACAATTGATAGAATCAGTTGTATATCATTTGACGGGTGTAAACTTCAAAAACTCAAAAGTGGTTTGTGTACAAACCAACTTATCATTTTTATATCAGGGCAACAGCTACATCGCATGGGGTGTATTGCTGGGGTGCATGGTGGTAGCCAACACTTGGGGATGCCGGCACTACCTCCGCTCCCTAGATGCCGCCGCCAACTCCGCCGCTCCTACCGTCATATCTGCTGCCTCCAGTTATGTACTATCAGTAAGTAATAGACTACTTACTCATGTGGATCGGTGCAGGGATACTTTAAGAATGAATGGCCCCTGTCATTATTTTTAATTTTCGGTTGGTTCAGACATTATAATTGATTTGAAAAGTTTTTACATGAACAGTCATGTAAAAACTTTTCACATATCTGCCTTATGTGGAAATCATGTAATGGTTTTTTTTCATGTGTTATATAGCTATACGCGGCGACTTCATCCTCATGAAATCTAATATTTTATTTTTGTGCAGTACCCAATTTTCTTTTTCTAATATATAGTAACCTAATTTTTGCTCCTTATAACATCAGTTTTCTGCCAGTGAAAGACTTGTGAAACCTGGCCAACCATTTCGGAGATTACCCAAACAAACAGCCAGACAAAATTCTTTAAAATTATTTCTTTATTAAACATTCAGCTGTTTTTACTTTTGACATTACAAATAGACACTTCAATTTTATTTATTTGTATAGATTTATTTAATTACTATAATTATAATTATATATTATTATATTTATAAGGTATATTTAATTTGTCAGACTTGCGGGAATATAACTTTTAGATACATGTAACTTTAGAGACAGCAAAATAATTAATTTATTATATCTCTGTGGTTTTAAAATAACTAATGAAGATGATTAAAAATTTAACTTCTTAAATTTAGCCCTCTCATTCTTAATGTTGTAGAGAATTTAATTTCCAACAAAAAATGCTTTTATTAATTTTCTGTGCTACGAATATTTATAGGTACTTTATTATTTTAATATGTTTCTACACCGTAAAAATCATTCACACCCCTTTTTACAAGATGGCGGTCACGGGACAAGGGTTGCGGCCCTTACTTATATGACTATTACATATATATTCAGAAGATATTTTGAAATCCCGTAGTCAGTTCCAATTACTAGCATTACGCATATCGTCCTCATAAAGATACGAACGAGAGAACTTGGAGTTCGCGGTTTAACCATTAATCGTTACAATGCCGAAAAGTCCCATTATTTTTTAAGACACTTCAAAAAAGTTCGAAGTCTCTTAAAAAGTAATTTGTTACGCGATTTCTTTGTCAATTGTGTACCTATTTGGTTGTTTCTTTTTTAATTTGATACGAGTGTACCTCCGAGAGGGTACCATAGAATATATGGCAAAATTCCACCATTAAATATGTTAAGAAAGTATTGACGTCGGTGTATACGATATATATATCACGTTTCAGTGATATATATAATATGAATTTAGGGGGCCCAGTTGCTTGCGTCCGTAGGTGTGTATGATTTTGATTCCCTACACGTATTCCCTGGGTGGTGCTAAAGGAGCAACCAAAAATAGCAGTAGTACTTGTGCCAAGTTCGTCCGGAGAGGTACTGCCACCATACCTGGAATCTGCCGCCAAGCAGTAGTGCTCGCATCACTGTGTTCCGGTGGAACGGTGTGGGTTCCGGTGAAATCACATGCGCATGAGACGTATCATCCCTGTCTCGGGTGATGGACGCAGCAGGATGAATGCGACATTGTAAGATCCCAATCTTATACTGAATCGTGTTACTGATGTCATGGGCGGGGGTCGAGACTTACCACCAGGTGGGCCCTCAGCACGTTCCGTCATAAACTGACAAAAAAAAAAATATTTAAATGTTTAGGCACTGTAGACAAGGTTACAGGTAAACGTAACCTTGTCTGTAGTAACAAAGAGAACTTTATTGACAGCAGTGAAAAAGGCCCCAAAGAATGTACTGTACGGTCACCATTGTTCAGGTAAGTAATCAATATAACTCGTAGTATGAATATACCCTTTTCGTACGATTAATACACATCACGTTCTTGTAACGTCAAAGAAAAGTTGAGCAATTCCTTTCATCTACCTTTGGCGGAATTTATTCCGAGCTAAAAACTGCCAACAATGTCCAAAATGTCTGTTATTAAATGAAGAGAAGAGATACTTCCATTAATCTTTCGAAACAATGTGAGATTACAATGGGAGTTCTTTAAAAAGAAACGCCTAGGCTATAGCTAAAGAATTTTTGTATGGCATTTCCCAAATATTTCCGGATCCCACAAAAAATGTACGTTGTGGCTTCAAATGGGGGTTCCATTTGAATTGTAAACCCTCACTTTTTTGCCTCGCCATCGTAGACCCCCGGGATTACGGGGACACTTAGGGAACTAAGGTACTAAACTCATGCTTCGATACCTCAACCTTCATCTGGATATGACATGTCTTAAGGGTTTCGCTCTGGCTTGTCAAAAGTCTTTATCAAAGTCTTAAAACCTGTTAATTTATTATTAATGTTATCTGTTTCCTCAGGGCATTATCGGCATCATTCTGTTCGACGAGGGTTCTTCAATACGATGGTGGATTGGCACGGCGCTGATCACAGTAGGACTGGCTTTGGTGGCCAAGCCCAGGGCGAAGCATAAAGTGGAATAGCGGATCAGTGATAGTGGGAATTTAAATTTATGAACGGTGTGAACTACTAGCTGCGCCCCGCGGTGTTACCCGCTGTTAAAGAGTCAACATGAGAAGATGGAAAAAAACTGAGAAAGTTGTGTTTTATGCAAGTCACTTAAAAAAAAATACTTCACTTTTTTCAAGAATAAAATAGCCTATGTGTTATTTTTTAACCCAAATTTTTTACTTTACTGTACAATCTTGTTATAACAATTACAAACAACAAATAAAGAATTAGCCAAATAAATGTAGCCATTCTAAAGTGTTGCGCTTACATACATTCGTTAATACATTTTATATATCTAGATATATAAGGTAAATAATATAAATTATGGAACAAGAACTGACATGAAATGTCCTGTATTATAACTTTGAATCATTTTAACTGGGAACTTTATCCTATTGTAGTTGTTTTGACACGTTGGATGCCTTTATGATCATGAAGATCTACTACGTGAGCAATACTTGAGCTACGTGAGCTAGCTTCTTCTTTTCGTGTGAGTTTGTGTCCAACTCTGGTGTTGGAGATTTCAAGCCGCCCTAAGGCCTCCGATATGGTTTATTGACTAGTATAGCCAGGACCATTAAAAATAATATATTTATAGTAGATACATTTATTATTTTTAATCACGCTGTGAGACAATAGCAAAACATTAATTAAATAACTTAATTGGCATCCAACGTGTTAACGGGAATAAAGAAATATAATTTTTAGCTATAATCGAAAGGTATAACTGTAAATTACCATAGTTATGTCAACCATGTGATATATTTATGTTAAAATTATTATTATCTATCCTATTGGTATTAAAATCCAATATAAGTATAATACAAATTCTAATTATACGAGTTGTTAATGTACAAAGAATAATTCCCGCTTTTGATACCAAACTAGCAGGTAGGTACTACAAGAGTTGTAGGTAAGCGAATGTGATCTTCCAGTATTATTACGACCACATGATTATGTATAAATACAAAACAGTGCCCGTAGTTCTTTGAGCTAGTGGTCAACTCTGTTGAAGGAGTTTTCCAGCCGCCCGTAGGACTGACTAGTAGGTGTAGTCAAGATCGACATTTTAACGTGTCCGCCGAAACACGTGCGCTTACAAAAATGTCAATAATCACCCATTCAACTACTGACCTGGTCAGTACGTTAGCAATAACGTAGACGATCTGTAAATAATTAACGTCTAGGCCCTAGGCAAACTTCGCCGTAAGCATTCAATATAATTAAGTAGGTATATATTACTAGCTAAAAAGTCAATATGAGACGATGGAAAAAAAAATGTCAGAAATTGTTTTTTGCAAGTCACTAAACAAATTACTTAACTTTTTCGGGATAAAATGTAGCATGTGTTAATCTAGGTTATGAGCTACCTTCATAACAATCAATCCGTTCAACCGTTGAGGCATAAAGTTTAATTAACAAACTTATATACACATAAAATTTCGTATTTATAATACTAGTAAAGTACGATAATTACGGAAGTCGTTAACATTATAATTTTAGATACTCATGACGGTTTTAATATACGTTTGTTACTAAATATTGTCTTTCGCTTTGCCCTTAAGACTTATGTGAACATAATTATGTGTTTGAGGTCCAAAATCCTTTTCATTTATAAGGAAGAGTTACGAGGGAGGATTTATTCGACATATCCAAACTCCTTTGTACATGAATCAAATAAGGCTTTATTCACATTTCGGTGGTTACTGTGTAGGTAGTTAATAAATACGAAATCTTATGTCTTTTCCTTCAAAGACGCTGGAAGTTAAAGATACCTGTTTAAAGCGGTTCTGTATAGTACGAGAACCGGATGCAAGATTACTACGTACATCCAGTTTTCAATCGAAATCCATTTTTTATATATTATTTTGAATGGGGGAACATAGTTTTGCCTAAGTGCCTATCAAAAAATGACCGCTAGTATTCTTAATTAATATATTGGTATTGGTTGATTACTCCGAAATAAAAGTCGTTCAAATAAATTATACTCCACTTCACAGCAATACATGTAAAAATCTTGAAAAATTTGGGTGGTACACTTGTGCCAAGATTATCCGGAGTAGTAGATACTGCCACCACACTTGGTAATCCGCCACCAAGCAGTGGTGCACACGCGTTGCTGTGTTACAGTGGAAGGACGTGGGTGCCTATGAAATTACAGGTACTTTAGGTTATTGCCTACTGAAGCGGGGATGGTTACATCTCCTGGTTCTAAGGAGGATGCGACTAAGATCTCATACTTCGGTAGGGGGGGAGTACGTGAGTCATATTTCGGTTGTCTATATACAGCCAGTCCGGCTGTAGGTTAAAAATAGTTTTATGCATCTATCCCAGTACTTAGTCTTTAGATAAAAAAATTGCTCATAGAAACCAGGATTAGAAATTCGAGCAAAGTTAGGAAAGCCGTGTATTCGAACTCGGTGCTGGGAAATATAGCTCCATTTCTGTCATTAACTCTTAGTTTAGTGGTCCTCTCGACATATCGACCCGTCTTTCCTGAGGGCACCTACAGTAAAGATCCGTGGGATTGCGTAGACGAAGGGTATAAATCTATTTTCATTCTATTTCTATTATCATTACTTTTTTTACATTTTAGATACCTATAGGAAAATCTACTATAGACGAATATCTACCGGCCAATGTTTTAACCTAGGTTTTAACGGAGTACGTAGCTATATATAATGTTTAAAAAGAATTATATAGGTATGTATTATTATGATACTAGTTACACCCCGCGGTGTTACCCATGTTTGGTCATTCTACGGGAACAGTCCATATTTCCGGGATAAAATGTAGTTTGTGTGCTATTCCAGACTATAATTGAAGGAAAGTCTGTCACTAAGTTTATAATGCTTGTCTGCCTGTTCTACTTTTGCTTACGTATTAAACTATTATATTATAGCGGATATCTTATGAAATATTATATAATTAGTGGTACGGAATCTTCGTGGTCAGTGTGAGGCTGAAAGTTACTTAGCTGTTTTTTTTTAATTGATACGTTTTTGTTACCGGATCGTAAAGACGCGAAGAAGATATAAATACTCTCCCTTCTGCACCACGAGCTAATCTTTAAGACAGGGATGTCCTCCAAGTGATTATTTCATCGATAATAATTGATGTAAGTTTATAATTATATTATATTATTGAAGTGGGTCATTAGTTACCTACTTCATGGTAGCCAAGTAGTACGAATACCAAATTCTTATCTGAAAACCTTTGGTTCAAACTGACCTGATTTGACGTGACTTTAATATTACCTATATTTTATTATAATAATTTAAATATTTATATTTTACTTTAAATGTAAATATATTTATTTCGCGTATCTCTGAAACGGCTCTAACCAATTGGACGAAGTTTTGTGTTTCGATAGGGTTTTGCTCATTACGTTAACCCGTATAATTGTATTTCTTGTAAAAACCCATGACAAATTATTGTATGTACTAGAACCAAGTTGAATTTAATGTGTTTATACTTAATGTGATTATCTGGTTCGAATAATTATTATAAACAGCATATTTTGCTTGCAGCAGTAACCTAATTTAATTAAAAAGTTATTTTTTTTTAATTTAGGTGGTATCTGTATAAATAAATCTATGTATGGAACAAATAGCTCATTAGCTAACTAATTTGCCAATGATACGTAACCTTGCATACGATGGGCGACGATTGTCTGTGATCACATAAAAACTTACATGAATGAATTGTCACAGAAGCACAGCCCATTGAAACAAAAGCCGTTACCACTCAGTTCAACTGGAATCCGTAAATTCAATTATCGACAATTGTTGTCATCGACCAACTCCATCCCTATGGATTTTATAGACGCAATGACGCCGGCACGGCAGTGGCGCGCCGTCGGTCACCGGAGCCACACGTCCGTCCGCCCTTGCTCCTCACTCCGCTCAACTTACAACTAACGATCGATAACACAAAACCACTGTGAAAACAGACATCACTAATCGTTCACCAAATCGTAACAGTCATTACGCTAATGTAACTAATATTAGGGTGGTAGCTGGCAACATCGATATCGCGAGGCGCACCGGCGCGGCGTCAACAATGTAGTCATAGTGACGCGATGTTGACTTTTGACAGTTGAATGTTAATAAAAATACAATCGAATGGACGTGTTTGTGCATTTTCTATATTAAAGTTATGACAATAATTTTACTGGAGCGGTAGATTTATCTCAAGAAAAATGGGAAATGGAATGAACAAGGTACTTATTTTTTATTACAAATCAAATATCACTATCAGTAATTTGAATATTATTAAATATTGTAATATTATAAAATGTGCAAGCAAAGCATAGCATTGAATTACGTAACGTAGTGGCGTGTAGCGGATCGTAGCTCGTCCGTAGCGCCGTAGTATCCGATGTGACCTTAGGTCTTGCAATGAACTAAAAATATTGTAAGATTTTTTTACATTTTATTGCTTAAATTTTTATTATTTGTTTTACACTTTAATATAAAATATTAATTTTAGTGTACTTATCTTAAAAATTTTTGAAACTTCGCAATTAAACTTTATTGCTATACTTAACATTGTATTATTTTTATGATGGGAAATCATCTCGGCTACCCTCTTGTTGCATTGAGAGAGTTATACCTGCAACTGATTTAAAAGTTCTCTTATTTTTTCCATTTAGAGATGGAATGTTGTCTTCACTTCTAGAGGACTATCTTGTATGTCCCTTTCAAATAAAAAAAGAATTATGAATATTGCACACAACTGGCAAGGATGTCGTTATTTAAAAAAAAACAGACACATTTAGGATTTCCTCCTTTTTTGAAGTCTGTCCAAAATTCAAGTGTTCCTGTACGACGCCGTATTTCTCAAAATCGTCTAATTACTTACGTACGCAATATTTACGTTTAAGGTAAATATTGCTATTCTTATAAATTCAGAAAAGACTTATTTGGCTCTATTGCATCATGATTAACTATTAAAATAAAAACTATTCACGTCACATACCGTGCTGTCATTGAAATATTGTTTTAAACTGGATCTTTTCCCAAACTGCTTTGGCATAGATGCAAAGGTTTCGGTTTAAAATAAAGTTTACTTTCCTATTGAGCCTAATGACCTACCTATCTAACTATTGTGCAATTATCCTGTGTTGCTTGCTTGGATGTGTCATTACAGCGCAATATGACAGTGAGTGAAATAGTTTAATTACTCGCGCAACCAATCACATACGTAAACTGTATTGTGATTGTATAATGTAAGCTGGGAAAATTACAAGCAAAAGTGTATCTTCGTGTCTAGACTCTCATGTTTATTGATATTGATATTAATATCATAATATAATATTAATATTATATCATAATTATTACATAGTTCGTGTCAGGGATAATGCAATTTGGCTACAGCGTACTTTAATAAGCTATACTTTAATATAGCTTCAACAAACAAAAAATATAATGAGTAAATAATCTAAGTTCGATCTCTCCCAATTCCCAGATTACTTAGTCACTTCTTATCATAACATTCTTATCATAACATCATAACATTTTCTTTTGATTATAGTTTTCTTAATTATTCGATAAAGTGTTATTTATCAATTTAATTTTCAGTTTGATAGAAATACATACGAATAAATTTAATAATTTTTTGTTATCTAATTGAATCGCTCAGATTAGGGATAAAAAGTTGAAACCTCTCTTTTTTTTTCCTCTATCGTTATATTACAACAGTTTAGTACATACCCGATATCAGCTTAGTAAACCCACCTTATTAATATTTAATTTGATCACTTTCAATTTTATTTTTCAAAAAATATTATAATATGAATAATATTACTAAAAACTATTTTTTTGAATCCAAAAATATCCCTTGTAAAGGACACCAGTTTTTCCGCCTTTTCGACCCTGCAAACTCAATAACCGCTTGACCGATTTAACTCAACAACCACGTCCCGATTTGCGTCAGCATTGCCGATCTATGTTTCAAGTGTCAAGATGATAGAATGAACGGTGTGGGAGTTTTCGTCGAACAATCATATATGCATACAAAATGCCGCTTTGTCCTAGTCAGAAACACCGATTTTTGACGGATTTGAGTGAATTTTATTAACTCATACCTTGCACTAACAGATACGCAACGTATTTTAATGCAGTTTTCAGCAATAGATAGAGTAATTCAAGAGGAATGTTTTTATGTATTTAGTATACAGCATATTATAATAGAGAAAAATAGAGCACCCGCGCGAAGCCGGGGCCATTCGCAAGTGTTTTATAAGAATATAACTGACTGTTATGTAGCGTGTTATACATTCATACTACATGGATATCGCAGCGTTGCATTAACCTGAATACACTGCACTTTAGTAGTAATTTTAATTGTAATTCTTTTACTTAATAAATAATTTTTGTCTTTGAAAGTTGCATTTTTTTGCAACTCCTGGCCACGACTCTCATATTTAGCGAGTAGTTTCTAGAAACAAATCACAGACATTTTGCGGTCCACATATTTTGCAAACAAATAATCTTTTGGAACTTATACCATAAGAACTTCTAGGTATTCCATAACTCGCATTGATTGATTGTCCTCGACTTGATTGATAGCCGCAGTCGTTATGGAATGGAAATACCAACATTATATGGGCGGGCCATAAAATTGGTATTCGACCTGAAACCAATAAGTTGGACTATAAAACCAGTTTGTTACGTGGTAATACCAGTGCTGTAGCTTACTTTATTACAGCGATCAATAGGGCCATAGTATTTTCAAGATCTAGGTTAATATAGTCAAATTGTAGCCATGATGCGGTACGTAAAAATGGACATTTAGTTTTGTAAGGGCCTTTGGGATGTCAAGACTGAGGCAGAGTGGAAATATTGACTTTGTTGATATCCAGATTGTCTAGCTCATACGAAATTATTATGATCACTATACTTCGAAGCACATTTCATGTAGTAAAATTGTATCTACGACGTCTCATCGAATAGTTATTGATAATCCTTTTCTGAATTAAACTATCAAAAGAAATAAATTATATATTTACAATTTTTTACGCGTACCATGCACTTTCCTCACGTGGCACGGACACTAACACCCAAGACCCGAGAACCAAACCAATAGTCCAACCAAACCAACCAAACCAAACCAAAGTCCCGAGTCCCGCGAGCAATCGAACCCGGGATCCTTTGCTTCGAAAATAAGGTTTATAACCCTGTTTTCGAAGCAAAGGATCCACGGAAACGTCTAATTATGTAACATATCAACATTGTTTATTGATAAAAAATATGGAACTGTATACAGATAACTGTTAGTTGTAATGTTAACCATGTTAGCTATGCTTCATAATCATCTGCTGAAATTAGACAAATTATACATATTATGTGCTAAAATGCTGCTGAAATATTATCAATACTTAAAATAACCTTTTATACCGCGTTGAGTGCTTCCCATTGTTGGGTACGCCAGAATATCTATCGAATTTCTTTTACCGAGAAAAACAAGTCGAAGGTCGAATTGTTTTCGCAAACAGTGTCTAGGAAAATACTGGAGTTTATATAGACCAAACGAATGGAATACTGAACTCTGTTAAAATTAGTTTTAGCCACTGAATTAGTAATGGATGAGTCGGAATATTATTATGATACTATGGGTACTGCGTCCGCGGTGTTACCCGCAGTGTTCCGGGATTAAAAGTAAACCATGTGTTTGTCCAGGATATAAGCTATCCAGGTACCAAATTTCATCTAAATCTGTTGAGCCGTTTGAGGATGAAGGAGTAGCATTACTTTCGCCTTTCTATTATTAGTGTGATAACAATAATATTTTAATGAGAAATTATTTGAATTATTTGATTTTTTTGTTTGTTTGTAAAGAATAAACTCAAAAACTACTTTACCGATTTTTTTTTTTTGCCTTTACCTAGCTAATTATTTATTCTAATAATGTAACTACACGTTAAAAGTACTCATCATTATTATCATTATCATTATTATGTCTATTATAGTTAAATCACAAAAACTGCTTTTTGTTCAAATTAGTCAATCAAAACAACGGTGAAATCGAAAGATAATGACATTCGTATCATGATATTAATTATTATTCAATAAAATATTATAGTTTTATTATTAAGGTTGATAATGTACACGTAAATCTCTTATTAAATTATTCAATCGGATTTTGTTTAGAACTTATGACGAGTTTATAAATGCTTAAAGTAATAAAAGTGCCGCAGTGCGAACAAACAGTCCGCTTTGTCTATTAATTAACTACACATTTAATTTTTTAGACTATATCTATTTCCCGATGGAATTATAATTGTAAATTACATCCGTGCGAAGCAGGGGTGGGTCGCTAATTGTCTAAAATTTGATAGGTATCTTTAAAATAATTATTTATTATTTCTAAATACTTATAAATATAAATTAACATAACATATCACGATCTGGCAACTATCTATTGAAATTTCATAGGTATAAAAAGATATTATCTACCAATTTAAGCAAAAACCAAATTTAACTATGGAAAGACATGGAATGTACGTATATATAAATCTCAACGAGTCACATTTTGCTATTGTCACTGAGATATTTACCATTATATATGGGTCTGTTGTCTCTCGATATTTCGACACATTTTCACCCGTCATGCTCCCGGATAAATACTGTTTATATAATAGTTTATGGTAAATATCTGTTGCGATTACGTAGTATACTATTGATTTCCTAAATTAGTATGTTGAGAAGCGTAGCACGTTCGTAGATTGTCTACGTAAGCACATTAATATCTTTACCATTATATCATTCATCTGTTAAAATTCTTACCAGAATAAAAACCCATACAATTCTTTCACATGAATTGGGAGTTTTAAATTACTTTCACACTTTTGTGCGAACGATTTTTGGAAACGTAATTATTATTCAGTTCGGTGGCAGCAAGAAATGCTTTACTAATTTTTTTGATCGTGAGGAAAATTATAATCATGCTTTTGGCTATGACTTACTTCCTTTAAATCTATATCCATTAAAAATAAATGATCCAGTGTACAAGGACGTCAAACTTAAAACTTATAACATTTTTTTGCACCGTCTCTCTCAATTCAAATGTCTACTGAAATGATTCATTCAGATAAGCCATGTCGAAAATCTTTGCATGATTTAAGATCATTTGGACGAAATTAGAGTTGGTCAATTGCTTACATGCATAATAGCACTATTTTTTGTCTAAAAGTAGAGGTGTTCCAACCACAAATTTCTGGCAGGGTGAATATAGGTCACATCTAACACCATAAATCCTGGCAGTCACGCGAATGACACATTACCAGCCGTGTTGGGTGAGTTTCACTTTTCTTTCCACGAATTTGGTAAAAGGTATCGTAAAATCTCTAAGTAATATATTATTCGTAAGAACTTACATCACGTCATACTTTATATTCATATCGAACGTTTATTGTGGGTGTAAGCGACAACAGTTATTTACCTAATAACTGTTGTTGTAAGCTAAAGTTAATATTGTAATATGTAAGTTAATATTGTAAGCAAAATTATATTACTAAATGATTACATGTACATATATACAATATGCAATTATGTTATTAGACAAGACTGAGAAAATCCTCTGTTTCAGGTTTTTTCTTTTGTTTTATCATGACACATACAACATTTCAGCGTTGTAGTGCTATTGCACTTCCAATAATGACAATAGGGTAATTAACGATAAGGTATAATCTACACTATGACTAAAAAAAAATTGGTATGGGGTGAATGGCGTGGGATTTTTGTCGAATATACATGTAAAGTGCCGATTCCTTCAAGAATATTTGTAAAACTTCGTTCGCCCTTTCAATAAAACTTTATAAGCACCCATTTCAATATGAAAATCCATTGATTATGCGTTATTCACGCTGGTGAATGTCACGGTTGAAGCACTAGAGGTATAGAAGTGCGGGATTGGACCGTGCATGTGAATGGGAAGGTTTCTTTTTATATATTTAAAGGTCTCAGGGACACAAAACAGTTTACGGTCCGCATATTTTGCATACGAATAACCTAGAATCTACACTATTACAATAATTAACAAATGCTCAAATATTCGGTCGATAACGAAAAATATGCGAAAGTAAGTAACAATCCTATTAATGTTTGAAGCAATTGTCGGCTGTTCAACCAACTAATTAGAAAATATTTTACAGTTATTTTACAGTAACAATATACTATGACGAAATAAATGTTCTTGTTACTTAAATATTTTCTCCAAGAAAAACAAAGTTTGCTGGTAATTTTGGCGCTCATTTTTCATTCTTGGTATCGAGTTTTAGTACAAGACCCACCCAATTATTGTACAACTGGCTATGAAAACAACATGTTTCTTGTATTACCTATAGTTTATTCCGTATCAAACTTGAATATTGAAAAAGTTTGTACGATAAGTAGTTACATACTCGTAAAAGGTATATGCCCGTTCCTATACTTGAGTTTGAGATGTACTATCACAAACCTATTCAGCGGTTAAGGTTGTTTTCGTATTCTTTGATTTTAGCACCGTACACTCGGGTAGTAATATTCCGAACGATGCGAGCGATTTGCAATGCAGATCCATGTATTGGATATTGAATCCAGGATATATTTATGAAAGTCGTAAACTTATGGTAGAAAAGTTGGGTGAAACCTTTTTAGGTCTCCTGATAATTTTAGTAGCTAGAAAAGTATCTCACATAGACTTGATACTTTTTATCAGTTATCGCTATTTCAGTTCGATACTCTTAGGTAAAGAAGCAAAAACGATGCCTAAATAAAAAAAATATCTTTAATTTCTCTTATTTTAAACCGTGCATAAACTATTGAGCTGCCAATCAATGCGCAATACATACATACTTCAAGAATTATCCCTCAAAGCAACCTTATAATGTTAACATTTTTAATGATGTAGACGCTAGACTGATGCTCGTCTATCGTTATATTTCATTCTGTTGGAATCAATATTTTGTTGTGTCATTTCGAAGGACTTGGAGGGATCATAAATTTTACAGCTTTTTAGGTTATTAAGTTGAAAGACAAGTTGTGTTTTACCTATTGCAGCCTGAATACATTATCAAAGTGTGTACTCATTTGTATTAATTCAATTAATCTTTTAATCTGGATTTGACTCGGTAGTACCTACCAGAAACTTCTAATACCGTTCTAAATTACACACTCTAAATTACACACAGTTTAGTTTCCGTGAAACTTGGGACTCCAGAAACTCCACTCCAGAATGCACACGTAGTATAGAACTGTAGAGTTGATTTAATGCGAATATAATCTAATATTGAAGATTTGAATCTCATCTGAGTCGCACGTATTACTGTTGTCATGGGCGAGGGTCACCACTTACCATCAGATGGGCCCTCAGCTCGTTCCGTCACTTATTCACATAAAAAAAAAAAAAATTAAAAAAAATATATTGTCGATAAATGGTAGGTAGTAGGTAGTATATTGATTGCTAAATGTATAAATAATAAATGTGTTCAGCAATATATGGAGGGTTTAAGATGTTAAAATTCTATATTCTGAATTCAGAGAATACGGAACGAAACTTATTTCGTGAAAAATGTGGAATGTTTATTTAGTTTTCATATTAGTTATAAGTAGGGTTATTCATAGGGTTATCCATTTACTCATATGAAAAGAAAGGTACCTATGTATTTATGAGTACATCCGGTCTTCGCCATATATAATAGATATTTTCCTAAAGTATTATTCCCTACGTTGGACACAGTCCAAGAAAAAAATCCTTATCCTATTCTCTACGAAGATAAATTACCCTCATAGGAAAATAGTTCTGCTGAAATAAATACTACTGAAAATACGATAGATTCACCCTCATAGGTTCTTTTTTTGCTAAAAACATCTTCTGTAATTCCGTATGTACCATCAAAATGTTTTGGAATATAAAATTTTACAACGCGTGTAGCGAATTCTCAAATAATAATAGGTTAGTTAAAACGTACAGAATTGAAAACAAAAACAGTATTATTCTTACTTCTTAAGGTACTATTCAACTCTACATCAAAATTTGTGTTAGATTTTCCTGAAAAGTATACATTTATTTCTCCTGCAACTCAATTAAACTAGAGAAAACATAAGACAATGCCAATGGGGATCACCACGCAATGCCTTATGAATATTTAAAATTGCAGCTGCTATGATAAGGTCACCGCTTGAAGCAGGTGTGATATATACACCAGCCTATCCTCAGAACTGTATCGTTTAATTTATATAATTAGTAGTCGTCATGCCTGGGAAATACAGCGGAATCATAATTAGTTGAGTAATCTCACCTTTAAATAATTAGAGGGAAACTTAACTTACTTTTTGTTGCACCTCCAGAGTTTTGTGTTGTAATTTCATTCCACCCAAAATTATGCCTGGAAGAGATCGCTATTTTATCGTTAATGACCGCCCATTGTAACCACTCTCTCTTTAATTTTTTATTATTTTTATAATTGATGTCTTTATATCGAGGTGTACAATAAAGAGTATTCATTCATTAACCTCAAAACGGTGTATTATTGTAAATGACCAAAATTTTCACGTATGCTGTCGTTCTTGCATTGAAAAGCTCAAATTTAGGTGAAAACTAATATAAGAAATTCTCTATAACCGTGCTCAATTGGCCGCAAGCTCCTCGCGGCCTTAGACCTGGCTGCAGAGTGCGGCCAACTGCACAATAGCAACCCATACTTTTCAAGTACTTTACATATATTGCTGGAAAGTAAATAGATTATAACTTATTAGAAAAACAAGTGAATGATTTTATTCGGTTCAATCAACTATTATTTTGTAACGTTGTAAAATAAGCACCGTACATTCTTATACCTGTTCTGAAGTTGATTTAATATATGTACATATATTAAAATAGGACTCGTTATTTTAATAGTTATCTAGTTCCCATAGTACACGCAATGGTTAGTTTGGGGCTAAATGGTGCTATGTGAAATGTTCATGAATAGGTTTAATTCACGTTATTATACGTTTATAAAGCACAAGTTGGAGTTACATTCTAGTGTAGTCATTTTCCGTGCCGGAAATAAGCAATAAGTCATATCACGATAAATATGAATTATAGTGGGTTTCTACTACTTACTGTATTCCATCTCTTTTGTCGGCAGGTGCTCTCGGGGCTCTATGTGGGCAACTACCGGGACTCAAAGGACACGGTACAACTCGAAAAGTATAAGATAACTCACATTCTGTCCATACACGACGCGGCTAGGCGGTTACATTCCGTAAGTATCTTTTGTTAAACATATTTAAAATGATGCTCTGCCACACTAATACAGTGGAATTATATATCTACAGGTGTACGCATTCGGTTTTGCGACAAAACTAAATTTTGATACTGTTAATAGTGTCAGTACCTGGGCGATCGAGCTTCGCTCCGTTTTTTGTTTTTGTAAAATCGTCTTTTATCTGAAACAGTACCACAAAAATTGACTAGATGGCGCTGTTATAAATTTTCAGCGTTTGCAGAGCCGTTTCCGAGGTACGCGATATAAATATACAAGAACACCACGTGGACCTTCAAGTTATTCCATCACTAATGTTACATAAAAAATATTAATATTATATTGTACATCTTGTACGGGTTGAACATTTGATCTGATTCCTAGCAAATTAGAATATCAAAAGCATATTCGTCGATTATTTTTCAGTATTTCACACCATTTCACACAGTTTCGATTGCTTTGGTTTTTACGTATGCATGTAGCGTGTTTAATAAACTTGACATACCAGTTATGCACTTTTAATTGTAAACATGAATCTTTGCCATGTAAGCTTATGCGAGCATTGAATATAATTGCATCACAACTAATTTCCACGCCACTGACAAAAAATTAACTTATATTGTATTCATTGCGTACCTTGCGGGTCGTAATGTACCACAAAATGATTCTCATAAATTTCAAGAGAATTTCGTATAAACAGACAAATGTGAAAAATTACAGATGTGTGGGTTCAGAAAAGTGCTTTAGGCTACCATTTCAGTCTGTTTGAATACATCAGATTAGGAAAAAGTTAAGATTATGGTGGACAAATCAAAGTGACGCATTGTTTTTGATCCCTTCTCTGGTTCCTAAAACCCTGAACTCCACCCTCCACCCCCGTAGTGCCCACCCTTTATCTTCCCACCCTGCTAGCTGGATATAAGTAAATGTAGGAATAAATTCTAAAGCAATTTATTCCTTGGGGTGGTTTCGCTATTAAAATAGGAAAGAAGGAGTTTGTAACACGTGGGGTTTACGTAAAACAACAGTGTCACTTATAAATCAACCAAACGACACTAAAATGGTACTATGGGAATAGGAATTTTTTTAATACAATTATTATTTACTTGGGTAGGCACTTATCGCTATTGTTTATGGGCGGTGGTAACCACTCAACATCATTTGGGACGTCAGCAAGCCCAATCAATAACAACGCATAAAAAAAATTGGGTACGTATATTGCCACCTGATAAGTACTACATCTATACAAATAAATAAAATTGAAGCATCAGTTTGCAATGTCAGTAAAACATCTTTTAGTAAATACATTTAAAATACATTTATATATATGAAACTTATTATAAAATTTTTGCCTACCTGTCTGTTGGTTTGGCTAATCTCCAAAACGGCTCGACCGATTTGATGGGAATTTCACTGGTAGATAGCTATTATTATAGGGAGTAACATAAGTTACTTTTACTTTGCAAAAAAAAAAATGTATAATATTTGGGTTCCGCGCAAAAAATTCTTGACCACGCGGGAAAAGTAAATAAATACTAAAGGTTATTAAATTTCAGGTTCGTAAGCAACGTTGTTTATGTTTACGCTAGCTTAGTGATGGCAGCGGTCAAATCCAGCCGACACCAACCGACACGTATAAATCATAACACCCGCGTTGGAAGTAAACAACTAAATTGAACAAGTAAAGTAATTTATCTTGTTTATTTGCTCCCCCGAGCGCAATAAAAACTTTAGGTGTACCTAGAACCTAAATCGAAATGATATTATATCAGTATCAATTAATGTTACGAAGGCTATGTCGCTATGTAAGCTATGTCGTTGAACGAAGTCGTTACAATAACAATGAGAACTTTTTTTTTTGTCGACTATGATGCAATTGGCTACGTTCAATCGAATCCAGCCGACACGTAAAAATCATATAATAACACCCTCGTCGGAAGTAAACAACTAAATTGTACAAGTAAAGTAAATTATCACGCTTATTTGTTCCGCCGAGCGCGATAAAAACGTTTTACTACCTAAATCTGAATAATGTTATGTGAGTAACAATTAATGTGACGATAACATTATATGTTAAGTCACTGAACGAAGGCGTTAGAAAAACAATGAGAATGCTTTTTTTTTTGTCGACTATGTTGTTTCTTTTGTCACCTAATTGGAACTTTATAAATAACGCCTAAAGGTTATTCATTTTTAGGTTTGTAAGCAACGTTGTTTACGTTTACCCTAAATTATCGATGGCGGCGGTCAAATCCAGCAGACACGTAAAAATTATAACACCCTCGTTAGAAGTAAACAACTAAATTGAACAAGTAAAGTAATTTATCTCGTTTATTCGCACCCCCACACGCGATAAAAAACTTTATACTACCTAAATCTGAATAATGCTGTGTGTGTTGTGCTCGGTGACATGATATTGTTTGTGTGTCCCACAAAGTCGTAAACACTGATTACAGAAACATGTTTTTTCTCAAGCATTTTTTAGGCATATAGTATTCACACGCGTGTAGTACTTATATTTCAAAAATTGTTATTGTTCTGCGAAGCATAAGACGCATACGTTTTCTCCCGAATATTCAAGTACCATTTAAATAATCAATTCAGCTGAAGGCTATTTATTTTTGAAAGACTGTTAAGATCAAATGGTATTCTCAAACGTTTTTTAATGATTTTGGGACTGTCATTACTAAGGACTATGACAATCATCACAAAAAATGTTCGTTTCCTTACTTCAATTCGGAATGTTCGGTCTCGGCCACCATTTGTCATTGGTATTGGATGATATGGAAATAGCGAAATTGATTGATTTGAATTTGATTGAATTTTGCAGCCAGCATCTTGCCTCAGAGGTACACCCTATCAAATTAAAAAAGAGTCATCCAAATCAGCCCATTATTGACGTAGAAATTCCGTAACATACACAAAAAACATACAGCCGAATGTCTCATAAACAGAGCGTTTACTCATCGCCAAATATTGTTTGACTGCAGTGGGAGCATTCTCAGATTTAAAGGCTACTCTACAGTTTTGAAACCATATAAATTATAGTATTTAGTGTTTATGGAATCATTTTACATCATTAATGCAAATTCAAATGTGAAGAACATTCTTCTTCTTTCGTATCAAACTTCAGTTTTTATTGGAGTAATTCCTACATCAGCAAGGCCAGTTGTCAGAATTTCCTCAGCCTGTCCAAAACTAGATGTTTGAGATCCAAGAGCTAGATCGTCTGCGTACAGGAAACGTTCCGAGTATGGGGTGGAGGGTTGGTCGTTCACGTAGATATTCAAAAGGGTGGGTGCCAGGACACTTCCTTGTGAATGGCCGTTTTTGAGAGTCCGCTATCTACTCTTATTCGTACCCAAGTGTACCGAGAAGCATCTCACTCCAATGTTAAACATTGCTTAATTAGAGTTAGGATTTACTTTTTATAAATATTACTGAGCATTATATGTTTGAAACAGTCATAAAACTTTGAGTGGCGTGTCATTATTCGGCACAAGTCTCGTATTCTTGCATGAAAACGATAAACTTTTCACGAAAGGTTTATGAATACAACACAGATTAGAGGCGCTCTTAGGCTTATTTTTACTGAGAAACTTGATAGTGTGATTAGTTTATCTAATCCAAATTTTTACACACAGAAACCTATTGATGCTTTTTGTATCAAACCACTACCTTTATTAGGACCCAATAAGTGGAAGTAGGACGATATGGCGCTGTTAAGAACTTTACGATTCATTTGCAAATGGATTCATTATTCAAAGCCCGCTTCGATTAATGCCAACATTCGAAATACTTTTTTGATTTGAAGATCACCCTCAAAAATAACCAAAGAATAAAAAAAAGTGCTGTTTCTAAATTGGTTTAATAAATCCTTGCATATGTAAGCATTTATTACATTGCTAACAAAGATATTGTATATCCTAATAGTTCTTACAGATTTACTTAGTAAAAAATCGTTATCGATGTTATTGTCATGGAACAATCAAAATTATAATAACCAACTAAACTTGTCTGTCTGTCTGTGGTATTGAAGCTGGTTTAAGAAAAATAGTTCTTAGCGATCTTTGATGGAAATCACGGGTGCCGTTTCTAGGGTCATCATGAATAGGTACTACTTATTAGGTTGGCAGCTATGAATAGGTGTTTATATTCTTTAGTTGTAATAATGCAATTTAATATCTCAGATCGGGGTATTTAAATGTTTGGCAGAGACTTACGAGTACATTATGGTCTGTAGATGCCTCGGAAAAATACACGTTAGAATGTGGGCTGTTATAATGTAGCAAAAATTTGAGGAAACAAAGCCGCGGGAAAACTAGTGAAAGTAATGATATACGTACTGCAGTAAATTAATACATTTTTGAATATCTTCTGTGATGGAGTTTTTCTTTTAGATACATGTTTTGCTTTTAATTAAGTAAAGCTGATGTTCGTAGCATTCGGCAACATCGCTACGCTTTATCTACGAGATGCTACGAATATATTTAATAATAACAAACAAACGCTTACAAACTCACTCTTCTGCACTAGGGTTCACTTTGTCACAGTGTGAATCCTAGTGCAGGAGCACATACTATATTTAAAAACCAAGAGCCGTGAACGAACTTTAGACTTTCATCACTTCTTGATGACGTCAGTTGCGTAGTAGTTGCATAAACGATTAAAACGTTTTTGATTTTGGGACCAATTCCCACGCGATGAAAATGTTTATAAGCATCTGGGGCTACGCTTTGTCAACGAGAAGCTACGAAGTCCAATTACTCATAATCGTTCCATTACAGTTCAAGATCACTTGTTGGCTTACGTAATGGTTCTAACTACCAATTTTAATTAGATGTCGTGATTGCAAGCGCATTATTTATTTGTGTCTCGGTATTAATCTACGCAGTTGAGTTCTATTGCTACTTTGGGTTGCTGAGAAGACTCTGAGGTACCTATGGACGTAAGTAACATGGTCCCCCAAAACCTCATTAATATCGTATTATTATAGTGCCTGCAAGTAAAGCACAAATAAAGCATTCATTAAAATAAGCATCAGAACTACACTTACATTCCCATGAATATTTTTTGGCCATGAAATATTTCATATTATCGAAAAACATTAATCATTATCAAACCTTCGTCTTCATAATCCTTAGTTGGAAGTTCAGGGTGAATATGCAAAAAATTGTGGATTTCCATATTCATAACATCAATATCCAGAACATAGATGATATTTATGCTTAAGGGTAAAAAACTAGCGCTCAAAATTAAATGTACGGCTTTGTGTATGTATGGGCAAGGACTCAGATCTAAGAATTAATAGAACAAGTCCTCCAAACTGACAAGGTTTTTAGTTTCAAGGTGAAGTATATGCCATTGGAAAACGTAGCAGCACAGCAAGGATAAAACTGAGTTTTATGAACAATTTATGTACCTATGTTATGTATTATTTCATAGAAGACGTTATGGAGCGGATGCTACGTTCTTCAGAATTCTCGCGGCAGAATGACGCAATCATCAGAACAAGAACTATTAACGTTGGCATTTTTAATTAAAGAAACGCTATTATTTACGATCTTCAAATTCCCTAAAATTTTTACCATTCTTCCGTTACCCTCTGTTAGACGCCATCTCAGTACTCGTTCTTTACTTACTCAAATTCTTCACAAAATCCATCTGCAGTCTGTATTCTCTGTAATCAAAATACAATGATAGAATAATCATTTGTTACTTGGAACAAGCCCAAGATACTACAACGTCCCGCACTCACGTTCGTAGATTTACTCGCTTGTGTCAGATTGTAATTTCCGCTTTATGCAAAAACAGTATGAAAAAATACTGCTTATATAGGTCGATTTTTATGGCGTTCCCGTAAGGAAAAACAGACGATCCATATCAAATTTACATAGTTACGTACAAAAGCAGATTACGTTGTGACCGAGTGAGAGCGGGGTGTCCGAGTAGAAAAAAGAAATTGAATTCGAAGGTGAGTCATCCAATTGAGGTAAACATGTTTTTTTAATTAAAAACTAGCTCACTCAGCAGAATTTTTCCTATCTTAATTCACTTTTTGTCAATCGGTTGTCAAACGAATAGACGTAGTGGCAAATATTACCGTACAAAAATTTGGTTCCAGTTAAAACTGGAACCAAATTTTTGGAACCCCATTTTCGACTTTTCACGTGAGTTTTACTGTTTAAAAACCTTGTCGTTAAACACAGCAAAAAAATAATTAGGCAATTATGTGCAGCGGTTCTAAAGTGATAGGATTAAATTCGGCAATCTATTTTTATTTATATAGATTTACTACAACTTCGTGTTTAATCGTTAAGAAAACGGTTATTGCAATGGCCACACTGCGCTTTACGTATGTTGCAACAGCATTAATTACGGCCGATAGATCAATTGTGACATACTGGCGTATCCGTCTCATAACGAGCTTCTTTGGTAATAATCCAACCTGTCCAGTGATATATCTGCAACATTCTAGTACTGCGTAGCGTATGAGAGTGTGATCGTTTGTTTATTTTATTAATTTAAAGTTTGTATTTCGTGTTGTGCGAAGAAATAATTAATTAGTGACTATTCGTATGAATAACCTATACTCGTATATAAAATGCCAACGCTGGGGCCACTATTATTATTGTATAAGGCTCCATATATACGCACTCATAACCTTTACTAAGATTCCCTGTCTCGCAGATGGTATAGATAAACACAGAAACAGAAAACAAACACCCAAGAACAAACTTAATGCTAATCACACTAACTAACTGCTAACTTAACAAATAAGACTAGCTGAAACATGGAAACTGACTGTAATGTGACATATCTGTGTGCATGGAATATGCCTAAGGAGTTTCTTTGGCACATGATATGCTTACGAGTATGTTTACTTGTGTGTGTAAAATCTACCAAAATAAATGATAAGTTTTAAGTTTGAAATAGATGTTTATTTTATGTATCAATTTGACTTAATCGAGTTTCTGAATGTTCATTTCGCATTCACGCGTCACGGGATCGTACCAGATCACGATTTGGAAGCCGATTTACAGATTTTCAATGGAGTCGCGTCGTGGAATTCTATGGGCGAATAAACACAATGGAATTTGGTCCAGACATTCCTATTAAATGTTTGGTCGGTATCAACATGTTATTTGATCGACTTACAGCCAAACCCAGATCAACTCGCATATTACTGGAGATAAATTTCCACAGGAACATTGTTATCTTTCCAATAATCTTTGGATATTTTCGACAGATAAAAATGTTGCAATGCCAATAATCTGACAGTTGGTTGGATGTTTGGCTGATATAGGATAGGCATCATAAAATCAAAAATAACTTATTAAGTTAGAGATATTGATTTACGTTAACATTTAATAAGCATGGTAGCCTAGTTATACGGACTTCTTTTTTTTACTAATCCGAAGTTCATCAGTTCTCATGCACCAATATCATGCTGACAAAACATTATAGAAATAAATCGTTAGGTAACATATCCACGAACCAAATAGGTATTTGAAGAGGGATATTAATTGAAGTGCACATAGCAAAGCTTGGCTAGATGTTCTTTACAGATCATCTAAGTTAAGCAACTCTCTGTCCGGTGATTTTTTTGGATGGGTGACCGTTTAGTGCCATTTGAATAATGCTATTCTGGCCTTTTCTAAAGAGTAAGAGTACCTGGCTAAAGAGTGTACTGGCTTATGTGTTTATGTATTTTCGATTACATACTCATTTTGATACGTAGATCAGATGATCTACGTATCATCCAAATATTGTATATTCATCAATTTCATCCAAATATACATTAAGATTAAGAAAACACATTAAGATGAATGGGACTCAGTAAAGATTTGGATCTCATACTGAGTTGCGCGCATTACTGTTGTCATGGGCGAGGGTCACCACTTACCATCAGATCACAATGTTTGTGGTCGTGGCGTAGCTTGCTTAGCTGTTCTTTAAAATCATCTAAGTCATCTCATCAGTCAACTCACCAGCGTTGGCTAGTAACTCATACAAAAGAAGAAGAAGAAGAAAGAGTAAAACGATCTCTTACAGACAACTTTTGGATAATCAAGAACTACTGGAAATGAGCGTCAGAGTGTTTATTATAGACTAATTATTTTAACTTAATTAGTTTAACTTAATTTAAACTAATTTCGATTAACTCAATTATTATCTAAAGTATGCTTAGATATGGATTAACTGTGGTTTTGGCTTAAGAAAAGTTATGTGACGTAGTTTGCTCTAGAGGGCATGAAGATGAAGGGTGAATGCTTCCATTATTCAGAGAGGTCGCTCTCCAGGAAAATTACGTGACTCTCCAGGAAAAAGGGTTGTAATTTTTTCATGTTGCTGTATATTAGTGACGAAATCGTCAAGCCCGATGACGATTTCGACCACCTTAACTAAGTACAGTCCCACCAGGACACAGCAACGAGTGCACCGCTGCTTGGCGGTCGATTTTCAAGCATGGCCGCAGTACTATAGTAATTGCGGTTGGAACAGACGAAAAATTAACAAATAAGGCCAGCTAAAACATGAAAATGATGTCTAATTTGATATATCTTTGTGCATGTAATGTGCGTAAAGAGCTCTTGTGACACGTTATATGGCCACGAGTACGTTTACTTGTTTGTGTAAAATTTGACGTGTTCAAACGATACTTGATAATATAAAGAAAAAATAGTTTGAGTTTAATGAACCTGGATGAAATTGGCACAAGATCAACTGCTACTTTGGTTTGCTTTTTTTGCACCACTCGTGCAGGGAATGAAGGGTACTCAATTACGGATGCAAGCAACATGGACCCCCAAAATTTTACCAGACAAAGGACAATGTTATTTTTACACATACGATTGATATTATCATGGATTATATGCTTGAATAAAATAGTGAATAAAATAAGGATCTCCACCTCGTAAAAGCCCGGTTTATTGGCGATCACGTACCTCGCACCCATTTGTATGACTCGCTTTTCTAAAGTCGCTTTCACAGCCATCTTAAATTGCTGAGTAGTCCTTGCTCTATTTTGAAAAGAGATGTAGATTTACCTTGTTCTAGATAATATTGCACGCTATTGTAAAGTAAAATAATCTGACTTGGCGGCTCTGTAGCTTAGTTGGTGGTAACCCTGCCTTCCAAGGTCCCAAGTTCAAACTTTGTGCGATGAGCGAAGGTTTATTTTACGTCTTGGGTGTCTTATGTTTCCGTTTTGGTCCATCCCTGTGTAAACGTTATTATTTCGGTATAGTAAATATCAAACATGTTTTTGATAACTTAGTGGCTATTCCCGACAGAATTGTGAAATTGTTTGTGTATAAATGAAATTAAATGAAATAGTTTCAGATACAGCGGAACTTGTCCATATCTCCCGGTTACAGAAGTAAGATAATTAAAACTAACAGTTAGTTTTAATTAAATTACTTCTGTACGCAAAGTATGGAGTGGGCAATGCTAGGAATTTCCGCGATCACATTAGAACTAGCAAAATTCGGAGACGTACAAAACTGGTATATATCGCCCTCATAATACCCCTTAGAAGATAGTCACATCGCGTTGCTCCTGACGGTAGATGTAGCAAAAAGGTCCTAGAGACACCGTATAAAACGCTGAAATGCCAGCCGACAACGAATGAGGTGGACAGATAACCAGATTAGGGTAGGAGGGATTGGATGAGAAAGCTTAAGATCGATTCGGGTGGCGATGCATGGAGGAGATCTTCGCTCAGCAGTGGGTGGTTTGTGTGCGCGTTTTTGAACGCATGGTAACAGGTTAAATGATATAAAATACATTTTCATTTATATAATAATATATGATTCATACTAAAATCCATCTTAATCGTTTAAAGTAACTTTTGCGTGATTGCGGGATTTACACCGAGTCTTTGGACTTTCCATGGTTTGGAGGGCACTGTACCAATGTACCACTGCGCGCGCTCATTGGTCAAATCAAATAGCGCTCGCTTCCCCGGCTTCCTGTTACACACTTCCGTCCCTTTTCACCAAATCACTCCCACAAATAGCAAGAAAGTGAAAGGAAAGATGTTACACATCAAAAAACACTGTATTGTATCAGTTATATTATAGTTCGCATTGTACAAGCTATGTTTAGTTTGGGACAAAATTACGCTTTGCGAAATGTCCATGAATATTTATTTATTTTATTATTTATTAAATTTAGTGACACACTTTCAGCACCAAACACGAATCGTGTGATGTGACTAATTAAAAGACCCAATTACATCATATTTCGGTCGGATTACATCGCCGTTGTTCCGCGCGATGTGATTTGAATATTCAATTCCAATCATCGGCACATGGATGTGGCAAAATACGTTTATTGTTTGAGTAGCAAATCCATTTCCAGTGATTTGAATCTTCGAAAAAAGTGGCGTAACGAGCTGACGACCGTCCTGATGTTGAACACCGCCACCTGTAATAACTCAGGTAGGTAGGACTTACCCTACCGAAGATCCCAAAAAACCAGAAGACCTAAGTCACATCGCGTTGCGCCTGTCAGTTTGAGAAGGGATTGTTATTTCTCATTAGCCGTAATTTCACTGGCATCCACGTCCTCCCACCGCAACACAGTAGTGGATTACGATGTGTGGTGGCAATTCTTCTTCGAATTAATTGAAGGTCAAAGACAATTTTTTTTTTAAATACTTATTATCGTCACACATTTTCATTAAAAATATATACGCGTTTTTATTATCAAGTTTAGCGCTTTACTTTAAGTATTATAGTTTACCAATGTGCCTGCTAACTACCTACTAGTGGGACAGCGTTAAATGTTTATAATATTGAAGTATTGTATTTTTTGCCCTTTCTTAATCGAGTGTGGGAAATTAATAATTAAATAAACTCTTGACTGACTCTTCCGCACAGGGTTTTTATTATAATGATAACAGTAAATTTTAACGCAATTATCAATATGCATAATTATAGAGATAATAATGGTAATAAGATACCTATGCTAATTAACCTTTCACTTGGTTCATTCTTTTTCAGTACGCTATTAGGATACTAATACTCTATAAGATAAGTTAAAGCTCAATTTAATTATGTTTTTTTTTTACCATAAAGTATTAATTGACTATTTAATTATTTCTAGAAAGTCATTTGGAGGTTCTTGATGGGTTGTATTGTATTATAATACCAAACACAGTTCAATCCATTCGCAATCTACACAGCAGTCCGTGACTGTAAATACAGTGAAATAATAATTGGTCGACTCTTTTAGAAAAATCTAATCTCCACTAAACATTATTTAACAAAACCTAACGTCTTCTGAAAATTATCATGACATGTGTCGTCCATTTTTGGAGGCAAAAGTCCATTTGTATATTCTTCGGAAGCCTTCGATTGACATATGTATTACAAAGCTTCGTTTAAACAATAAATTTAGCAAAATTATTCTTGTTTACTCTTCCTGTCATTAGCACTTGTGTAATTTGAGTACCTATACATATCTAGCGGGTAACTAGGTATGTATAGGTACTCAAATTGATGTAGTAATGCTGAATTTTGAATAGTTAGTTATCCCTTGGAACATGACGTTATTATACAACATGAAAATGCTTGCCTAAACTTTGGATATAATCTGGCGTCGCGTGCATTAGTGATGAGGAACTGTCGGGTCACGACTACACGGGGGAACGAAAATCTCCTCACACTGTAATGCTGTCGCATAAAGTATCAAGCTTTTGTAGTGGGGAATTGCAGAGTGACTGGGAACGTATCAAAAGTTATGATGACATTAGCTTCTGTCCGTGGCTTTGTGGCCAGCGTGGTAGCGATATGAAAAGTTGTATTGTCTTATGCCAGATAAGCTGAAAACAGCGAAATCATGAACCAATTACCTAACATTTCTTACTTATTTCACATAAGGTAATAACAGTATTTTTCTAATAAAGGTCTATATTTTGAAGGTCTATTTATAATTAAGGTCTCTTTTTTTTTTGTCGTAGAATTAACTCTGTACCTATGTCTAAATTTTATTTAGAGAAGAATAGCAACCGTATTTCTATGTATGTACAGTTGGGCTGACGTTATTATCTTTTTTCAAGAATTCAATTAAAATTTAAAATTATTTTATTAAATCGGATTAGATTTAATAAAATAATTTTATCAAACCGCATTTGAAGTGTATGAGAACCAGTGAAATTACAGGCACATGACACGTCTTTCATGTCTAAGGCCTTGTCACAGAAACGATTTATGTATTGTGAGGAATTTATTGAATTTTGTTTTTCTCGGAAAGGTTCACTTTCGTATTTCTATGTGACTACTACGCGACACCGAACATTACAAAAACGGTTCGCCTCGCGTCCATTTCGCAGTGTATTTGACAAGGCCGTAGAGCGAAAATACGGTTCTGCTACCTATTTTTTCCTGTTATTTTCTTAGCAATGTCTACAAATAAGATTACAATTCCTTAGAAGAGTAAGCCCGAAAATATCCAAGTACCTAGTTACGTGTCTATTACTACCACAACATATTCTATTATCTCCGACACGCAAAAAATTCGCTAAAAGGTCTCTTGATCCCTAAGGTCACGTACATGGTTCGAATCTCTCATACCTAGGTCATTACATCGATTTTCCCAGCCTTACCCAAAATTTGTTTTCAACGGGGCGGGGCGGCTCTTATTTGTCATGTTGAAAGCAACGCAAACAATGTTAGGTGATTTATATTTTTTTATTTGGGTAAACAACTGGGTAGCTTTTTACATCAAAGGGCCTTGGGAACTATTATTTTTGTCTCTACGTTTGCTTTCTTATTTCGTTAAGTAAAACGCTAAAGTTAGAAACGGTAATAACAACGAAGGATAATATGACGCAATACCTAATATAATAACTTGTGTTGCAGCATTATGTTCATATAGAACTTTGTTCTCTACCGCAACGAAACCGAGGTCAAACGAGACATTTTATTCCTCACTTAATTTAACGTTTATACACTCTTACCCCTGCACGATAATTGTTTTTTTTTTTTTTTTTTTTTTTCTTTATGTGTGTCAGTAACGGAACGAGCTGAGGGCCCACCTGATGGTAAGTGGTGACCCTCGCCCATGACAACAATAATGCGTGCGACTCAGTATGAGATCCAAATCTTTACTGAGTCGCATTCATCCTACTGCGTCCATCACTCGAGACGGGGATGATATGTCTCATTGCGCCTGTGATTTCACCGGCAGCCACACCCTTCCACCGGAACACAGTAATGCAACCACTACTGCTTGGCGGCAGATTCCAGATGTGGTGGCAGTACCTCTCCGGACGAACTTGGCACAAGTTCTACTGCTACTTTTGGTTGCTCCTTTAGCACCACCCAGGGGGTACGTGTAGGGAATCAAAGGGTACACACCTACGGATGCGAGCAACTGGAATATTGGAAGATTAAATGGCCCAACTTATGTAAGCCCGAATTATTAATTACAGCAATACTCTCTGGCCTGAGATGAAATGTGTCGTGTCATAAGTCAAGTGCGTACGGCCGTGTCGTAATTATTTAAACCCGAATATAGCAATAAACGATGGGAATTCTTCACCAGATGATCACTCCACATGCAATTGATAATGATCTATAAAAATTAAATGGTGTTCGTTGGTGCGCGCATCCCTTGAGAGAGGCTGAACTGAACCGATATAACATTTATTTTTAATTTTCGATATACTCCGAATAAGGGAAGAGAAATTGGAAAACTTGTTCGTAAAGTTCAGGAGCTGGTTTTCGCTTAAGGCGCAATGTCTTTTAACAGCTTAGTGTCAACTTTCGAAACGAGACATTAACTCTGTTGCGGCAGTTCTATAAACAAATATAATTATTGAAATTAATCAACGCTCCAGTTTATCTGTTATGGCAACCCACTGATATTATATCTACCTACCTACTGGTCTACGGAATTGGGGACTGATTTTCACTGAAAACGCCGGTTGCCGCTCCATTTCCATTAGGAGTGATCTAATTTTCACGTGGTGAGCGATTCAATATACACGCCGCGCTAGCGCTGCTTGGTGGCAATGACATGAGAAATGCGCAATATGGCACAAAACTTTACCTAAAAATCTATCGAAGTCAAAGTTTTGGAAACCAGTTCATATAATTTTAAATTAAATATTCTCAGGTAACCTACTTAAGAAATCTTCATCATTCCTTCAATTTAATAAGTGAGAAACGGGATATAATTATATATTATGATTGCCATCATCCGTCGATAAACGGAAAAGTCGATAACTCTTCAAGATATCTTTGATTGGTCTTACGGCTCATTTGGTAAAAGGTCTGCCATCTGTGCAGATTCGCTTGGATTTCCATCCAGGACAGTTCAATGTGTGACGAATTAAGATGTTTGTTCTGAGTCTGAGTGTTAATATGTTAACAAACATGAAATTATTGAGAAAAACAAAAAAACCCGTCTGCGTGAAAAATCTAAATTACATTTATACATATAAGTTAGATGCATTTTTGTAAGCCCTGTAATATATAAACCCTGTATTTTGATACCGCACTCGATAGGTTTTGAGGAAAAATAATTTTTGAAGACATATTGTGGCGCCACAATTCAGCCATTTTATAATTTTGATATACCCAGTCATTCTCACAATTAATATAATATTAATCTAACGACAACTTTGAAGCTAAAATTTATCAAGCCGTTTAGGCTAAAGAGCGTGCCAAAGAAATATACATACATTATATATATATATATATATATATATAATATATTGTATATATATAATGTTTGTATATATATATATACTCCTTCTGGCGCAGTCGGGTATAAAGGTCCCATATAAGTATAGTATCAGTAATCTGGTTCTCAAAGTAAAAGATATGCTTTGTTTGGGGCTGTGTGAAATGTCCATGAATATTAATATTTATTTTGAGTCAATAATAATCCTATAAAATAGTCTCATTGCTTCCGTCCCTGTGGCTAACAAAGGGTTATTTAACTGGAGGTAACAAACCATTAACGAGATCCGTAGCCAACCACGGTCAAACCGCAATCCGAGAGTTAAACTACCAAACCCCCACTTTCAATGTTTTAGAGGGTTTGCATAGAATTGTGGATTTGTAAAAGTTGAACAAGCTCGCTTACTCAACTTATCGCGTAGTGTTTGGGATAAATATAGCCTACTACCTGCGCCCCGCTGTGTTACCCGCGGTTGGACATCCTACGGAATAAAAAGCCTATGTGCTATTCCAGACTATAATGTAGCTCTGTGCCAAATTTCATCCAGGTCCGTTCATCCAGGTCTTGAGAATTTAAGTTATATCGGTTCTGTAGTTGATGAAGAAAGAGTATAATACACACATCCAATTAAACAAAATTTCGGATTTTTAATTTTACTGAGATATGTAAAAGTCCGAAAGTATATGTGATAAACTTCTCTTAACAATTTCAATATATATTTAACAAGACGTCACTCTTATCATAAAAATAAGAAAATCTTGAAATTTCAGGATTCCTGAAAATGTAAGGTCTGTACTAAAAAAAAATGCATTTTACTGGCAAACCCCTACAATTTTGAAATTATTTTTTTATTACCAATTACAAAATCTTAGCTCAGGAGAGTTCAAAACAAGTAAGAAAGGTGTTAAAAAAATGTTTTTTTTTTTTTTTAACAAAACTATTTACGTTTACTTTAGCAGTACTTATTATTGATCTAAATTACGGTTATTATTTATTCTATCCAATCTAGTTATTTTATGCATTTCAACAAATGGGCTAACACAAGAGTACCTATTACGACATAAAGCGAAAAGGAAAATAAAGAAAAAAAAAATGTTTCAAAAAGACAGTTCAAAACTGTAAAACTGTTTGGATTAAAAATAGGAAGGGTCCAAGCATAGCTCCTTGAGGAACGCCCAAAGAATCTATCCGATCTATGTTTACGGGATTTTAATATTATAATAGGAAAAATAACAAGGTAATTTCGGGTCAAAACATAAGAAGTAAAGGACAATTTTCGTATTTACGGGTAAATACAAAAATTTATCCTTAAGTGGCTGAGGTACATATATCTTGTTCTGAGATTAATGCATTCTTACTTTTCAGTATTCCAAAACGTGGAAGTGGACCACTCCCACGATTTAGCAGTTCTCATCTCTACCCTTCTCAACGATGTGCTAAGTTATCCCTCATCAACCCGTGACCTTGCGATTTCTCTAGCTAACCCTGAAAAGACGATAAATCGCATCCACTGCGGTGAGGGTGCTGGCAATATCCATTAATAAGAAGCCGTCATCATCTGCATTTCCCTTTTACTGGTATCTAGAATATTTATCTAGAAATGTAAGGCCATTTGGCGGGAAAATTCATATTTAATTTTCATCTGTTTCCACGCGTATTTTTATTCGTTGCGTGGTGTCAAAAGCAGTTCAGATTACCTTCGTGAGTGGTGTAGAGGGGGTATTCATTTTGGGTCGGCAACCTGCAAATGATACCTCTAATACCATCTGGAGGGCTGTAGGTGTGCTTGACGTCACTATGGCAATAAAGATAAGTTATATAATAATAATATTTTTATTGCATTTCCCAAAGTAATCTTAACTATAATAAAATCTCCTTTTAAGTATTGTATAAAATATACTTGTCATAGGAGATTTCGCTCTTGCTTAGGATTATTTAACAATTTTCTGCATGGGTAATAAATAAATAAATAATTAATTTAGTTGTCTATTAGGTATATATATTTAGAATATTATATATTAAATAATATTAAAATCAATTGCAGTGCGTCATTCTCGCAAAAACTCGAAAATGGCTCGATTGATTGGGCTGATTTTTAACTTTTTATTATTATTTTTAATGTGAATACGTGACGGAACGAGCTGAGGGCTCACCTGGTGGTAAACGATGGCCCACGCCCATGACAACAGTAAAGCGACTTGTCTGTTACTATATCCCGTATTGATTACATTTTAATCACCTGGTTTTATAAAAGCGCTTAGATAAAAGTCCGCTGAAAAACACAGGCCTCTTATATATTCGACTTTATGTGACAGGATAAGCTGTTGTCCGTACCAGCCTCTAATGTTCCCACTGCAGGGACACCGGCCTACTCTCGATAATTGAGAGTGAAGCTGTTGTGTGACGACAAAATTAATAGAGTTAATTAACGTGAGATTACATGTTAATTAATCTTTATCAATTTTGTTATTCTTGTGACACATTATTATCTTTTGCACGCCTTATTCACGAGGCAAAATGTACAGGATCACTTTTATTTTTAATTACCTTTTAACAACTAAATTAAGTAAACGTTTGTGGAAATAAATAAATAAATATATTATTTCACTTTATTTATTAGGAAATAAATAAAATGTATATATATCTATTATACTTTCCAATTTTACAGAACATTGTCGGCCGTGAGTATACTTGAATTATTTAGTGTTTGTTCCAGTCCAATAGAACTCTTATTCGATTCAATTCGATTAGGATAGGGGTTTTAGTTGCACCCCTGAGACGATTCTAGACTGAACCGACTGAGATAATACTTTTATTCTATTTTCTGCTTAGAACCGTTTATATTGGTCAGGCTTACATTTATAACGTTTATACACTCATACCTCTGCACTAGGATTCCCTGTGTTGCAGATGGCATGGACTAACACCCAAGACCCGAGAACAAAGTTCATGCTTACCACACAAAATGTGCCCCGGCCGGGAATCGAACCCGGGACCCCTCGCTTCGAAGGCAGGGCTACTACCAACTAAGCTACGGAGCCGTCAATTTTACAATCTTACTTCTTTTTGGTACAAAGCTCTTTGATAAATGATATAAGTGGTGACATATGTGAAGCATCTCTCGCCATTTATAGTGTAACGATGTATCATCAACACACCACATACTCCCGTGAACTTTATATTTATCATACAAATGTCTACCCGACAGTCCTTCGCTTTGAACGGAATCCAACTAAAATTTTACAATGCAGTCTTTATGTTCCCATTTAAAAATATCGTAACCCATTTTAGAAACAAATGTAGGTATCTAAAAGTTTGAGTATCAATTGATTATTCACTCTTACGAACGGCATGAAAATGTATAAAAAGCAATTTATTACGGTCGAACCGTTAAAATTGATTGGATCGTCTCGTTCGCATAAGTGGGTCGCCCTTAAATACCTATTTGTCAAGTCACATCCAACAATGTATGCTTGAATATTTTATATCAGTCGTTATAGATATATTTAGTTTTACTAACTATAGTCGTACCTTTTAGTTTAATATGTTTAACTTTTATAGGTATAAAGAACTTAAGCTTCGACATAGCTAAATTACAAAGGTAAATGTGAATTGGTAACATTAATTGGATTCTTGCAACCTTCACTCGTTGCTGGAAATTTCGTGTTGGACTGCGGTCTCATACATACATTTATAGGCTGAAGTTACACAAGGCTACACATAAAAACTGATTGATAAATTACTTAATTTATTTATGATCAAGATATACAGATATACAGTATTAATTAATTGATTTATGATCAAGATCACAGTATCAATTAATAGCGTGTAACATTAAAAATGGTCTTAAGGTCAAACGGCACAAGGTTTTTTGCCATCTTCATTAGTTAGGTATTTGAGGTTGGCATCATAATTTTTAAGGCTTTGTTTGACTTTTAATTAGTCTAGTTTCTACAAAAAAGTACAGCGTACAGTTGCTACGCTGTCACAAAATCTACCTACGAATATTTTCGTAGGTAGATTTTGTGACTTAAAAAGAAATATTTTTGAATCTACATTTTTTTAAATTCGTACAACAGATGAGTTATTAAAAAACTAACAAAAATTGCTGAAAAAAAATACAGTGGACAATGAGCTAGCAAAAGTTTTTATTATTTTCGATCTAAAAGTAGTTAATGAGTAAAGATTGGCCAGAGAAGACATGTCAAAACTCAGAACTCTATTAAACCTCTTTAAGGTTTACTTGCGAAAGTTCGCATTCCCTGCTGACTCATCTTTTCAGATTCCTAGTTTTCTGGTTAAATTATATTGTAGTACTGGGAACTGACTTTATTTTTTGAATCAAAGTTCGCGGCCTCTTGGGAAAACACGAAACTGTAAATAATTTCGATAAAGCTATCTAAAGCGATAGAACTTATTGGTCACATACAAGTGGAATTTATTTTATAAGCCTTGCACGTGTTAATTCAAATCTACATTTGTACTAAAAGTGATAAAAATTTTCGTTGAAACGGTTTGTAAATTACAATATAAGCAAAAAAAATACATAGGAAAGACGTAGTGACACGGTTCTTGAGCGAATAATACCATGTATTTTGAACATATATAAATAAATGCATTATTCATCAAAATAAATACAAATGTCACAGTTAAACTAAGTGGATTACAATAATCGTCTGTATTTCACAATTGTTTGGTTCGCGGCACACACTAAGACGCTGTTGTGGACGCTAATCTTTCACATTATGAACAAAACGTCATATTTCATCACGCTTACAACTATTGTCATGTAGGTGTTCATGTAAGGTATACTAATTGCCTTCTTTTCTTTGTCTCGCAGGACAAGCACTACCTCTGCATAATGGCGTCCGACTCCCCGGAACAAAATCTGACGCAGTACTTCAGTCTATGCAACGATTTCATACACGCCGCGAGATTGAGGGACGGCAACGTTCTCATACACTGGTGAGAATACTGTTTCTTAAATATTTGCTAACTACGGGTTGCATTAACGTGTTTTTACCTTGTCATTTTTGCGTTATAGCCAGATGACCGATAATTCTGTATAAACTGGAAATGTTTTTATTCCATGGGATTTTTATAACTACGTGCGCAAATGATATTATATTATAGTTCGAGAACTTCGAGAACGAAGCCAAGAGAAGAATTCTGCTATGCTTGGCTGCGTTCAGGAAGTTGCGTCGAGTCTTCCAATTTCACAAAGCCTGAAAACGAAATTTTTTACCTGGCATAACCTAATGTGCCGAAACACTGCCGATGCGGCTAGTCCACCAAATTAAAGTGACTCAGCGAGCAATGGGTGGGCTATACTTGGAGTCTCACTGAAAGATAGAGGTAAACCGATAGAGATCCAGAGTCATTGACATAGCCCAGCGGATTAGAAAATTGAAGTGGCAGTGGGCTGGCCAAATATGCCGAAGAACCGATAACCGTTGTCGGAAATGAGTTCTCGAGTGGAGACTGCGTGTAGGAAAATGTACCGTGGAGCGCCCCCCAGCCTGGTAAAGTGGCTGGAAGAAAGGTAATGAGAAGAGCCTGAGATCAGGCTCAGTGACGCTTACTAGAAGATTATATGTCCAGCAGCGGACCAATAAAAGCTGATGGATGATGTGCGCAAATGTTGTCTGAAAACTAATAGTAAAATTGTGAATACAGGGCAACAGGGTAGGTAGTCAAAAAATAAAAGGTAATCCATAAAAACCTTCTACTAAAAGTTAAATATATTGTATTCCTGGAAAGATAGATAAAGACTAAGATAAAGAAAGGAGCCTTTTATACTTATTAAATTATTCACGGAACCCACACGTAAAGTAAGCTTTGAGATTATGACATCCAACCTTAATATGAAGAAGATTTTGGCTTATGGACGGTAACGTCCTCAAACACAAATTTCGTTTTCGGAGGAGGTTCTTCGTGTGGCAATGAAGATATAATGAAGGTATGTATGGCTTTATGTTTCGTTCATGGATCAGAACAACAGAAGACAGCCGATTCTCAATCAAATTGATAAAGTATATATTTCTTTCCCGAGAACGTAGAGGGGTAGGTAAACACGCATGCTTTGATTCCGATGATCGTTGGTTCAAATCCAGAGTAATATGTTTTTCTCTTGAAGAATGTACGTGCTCAATGCATTCTCAAATCGGTGAGGGAAGAACATCTTGTGAAATTCAACATGTCCTTGAACAAAAATATTTAAGACGCCTCTGGGAAATCTGCCAATCTGGGTTGGCTGTGGTAGATCAAAGCCCAACTCTCATTAATCACTCAATTAACTCTCATTTCCGTGAGTAGACCGGTGTTCAAGCAGTTGGATACGGATTTATTTCTCCCTTTGCATTGCAACTTAGTCCCCAAAACTTTGAGCGCAACTTGGAATATGATATGTAGGTAGGTACCTACTGGATAGTTTTTATGACCTCAATGTATCTAGATCGTAAAAAGTACAATCGATGCCATCGGCGCCAATTTTGGCAGCGTAATGGACGAGGTAGATCTTTGGGTAAATTGGTCATTAACCTTTTAGGCTTGTTTATTTTATCTGAAGCTTTGGTCGAAGATAAAACAGGTACTTACTATTCGTAGATAAAATAGGTACATACGATTCGTTCTCCAAGAATTCTATTGAAAAATACTCCGATATTTTTTTATAGCCCTGAAGCTATAATCATACGCCCCAAGTTTTATTGAATGATTTTTTTTACTACATCATAACGACGATCGTTATATAAGACTAGCTGTGCCCGCGACTTCGTCCGCGTGGACTTAGATCTATCCCAGCCTAGAAGATAGAAATATAATGAGATGCTTATTATGTCTGGTCGTTACTATTGTATTAAAATTATGTTATGATTAAATCTCAAAATACTTTATTTCCGTTGGATTCTTACCATATTACTTAGGTTTTGTTAACTGGGAAGATTAAAGACTTGATTGGATGATGAACTACGTAAGTGAAACTGCAACCATTGCAAATGTATATTTTACAATAATGCTTCTCTGTAAACTATACTATAGAAGTCGTTTTTTCAGGATATTTCAGGAACGTGCGCATAAAAAATATTTGAATTGCTAAGGCGGACTGTGCAAAAAGCAACTCAATATAAGGACTACGTCTGATCACTGCGGAACATAGGCTCACCAGAGACTGAATGCGTTTAAAACTAAATGGACAGTTGATAGGAATGAGAAGAATTCTCTAAACTCTTGACTTTCAATTTGGTGCTGTAACATAATTTAGGAAGACATAAATTTATAAAAGAGCAATGGGCACTCCGACATTTAGTTTAATATATTGTGTGATGAGAGTCCAGATGCACTCTAGAAATTTAAACATTCGATGGGATAGATGGTAGGGTCTTATTGTTCCCGCCTGACCGCAGCTATAGGCAGAAACTTTTTGCTGTCAACTATGGTCTTATCCATGATTGACAGCGGGAGATCTTGGGTGGCAGCTCAGTCTTTCTGCAAGGAAGTAACCTCGCAGAAAGAAGCAGCCGCGAGGGTGAGGGAGGAAGAATCTCCTCACCCTGGTAGACGCAGGAGAGTGGGTCGGCGAAGGCAGGCGCATGAGCGCCGCCTGTCACCCTAACGGGAACCTCCTGGTGGTAGATCCGGGGAATCTGCCGTCCGACGGATGAGGTCCCCACAGGAGGATGGCGTGCTTCGTGTTTCGGGCACGCCACCACAGGGAGTTAGACATCATGTTGGGGTCCCGATACGCGTAGACCAACGCTGCTGGGGCCGCTACCGTACCCGTACCCCAAGCGTGAAGGCGTAGTGCAGGAACACCAAGGGGGTTTAATGTGTATTTCCCCAGTACTGCTATTTCTGAGTAGTGTTGGGGGTGAGTCACACATAACCTCACGCCTCCCCAAGGTATACGCAAAGTATTTACCCATTGACAAAAAAAATCGTCTTATTGTTCCACTACTCTGTTAATGATGCTGAATGGTGTTCAATGTCATTCCCTGGGACACTGCTCAATGTTGTATCAGTGTTGTTAGATCATCATACACAAAATACATAGGAGGTGTGTGGCCGCATGTTTAGTGTTCAATGCATTGGTATAACGTTGTCCCACAGACTCGAACATTAAGACATGCGGTAATTTCATCAACCTTAGTATCTCCATTTATAAACACCACATAAGAGCATGGTGATATCTATAGGCGGATCTAATATATCGCAGTGAGTTCGGTCCATCGCTTTAACTATTTTACGGGTTGCCATTGTGCACTGATCCCATACTACTAAGCACAATCACGTAGAACCTTTGCTTTGTCGCTATTTCTAGAAATGTTGCAAACAGGTCTTCAAGTTCCAAGTTCCAGATTCAAAGACTTCCAAGTTTTTGGGATTTTAAACATTTTGTTGGCGGTTTTAGTTTCATGTAACTATGTGTATAGCTGTTTTACCCAATTAGGAAACAGAGGGAGCAATTTTATTTCGGTTGCGTATTTGGGTCAAGACGGCTTTGGTGAGAAATAAGTCTCCCGTATTAATTTATTGGATCTAGTTGCTCGCGTCCGCAGGTGTGTATCCTTTGATTCCCTACACGTACCCTCTGGGTGGTGCTAGAGCAGCAACCAAAAAGTAACAGTAGAACTTGTGTCAAGTTCGTCCTGCGAGGTACTGCCACCACACCTGGAATCACACAAGCAGAAGTGCTTGCATTATATTTGCATGAGACGTATCATCCCCGTCTCGGGTGATGGTCGCAGCAGGGTGAGTGCGACTCAGTCTAAGATCCAAATCTTATACTGAGTCGCATAACTGTTGTCATGGGTGTGGGTCGCCACTTACCGCCAGGTGGGCCCTCAGCTCGATACGTAACTAACTCAGAAAAAAAAAAAGATAGCTAGCAAGCATCGATTTATGTTTCGTTATCATTGTTGAGCTGCATATTCTTTGACAGACTTCCGCTAACTTATAATGATACTTTTTCAATAAATGTGCTGCATCTGAATATCCAGATAATATCAGCAAAATTGATAACAAATGTCGCAAGGGTTATGTACTTTCGCCCCTGATGATGATGATGATGATGTACCCTGAAGAAGATTTACCTATGCGGCCATTTTCGGCCGGATATAAGGCCATCGCGTTACTCCAGTGTAATGTAGGTCTCCATCAAGTAAATGACTCGTTTGACAGGCAGCTTAACTCGTAATCAAACTTAATCAACTTTTCGCAGTTCAAAGTACAAAAAAAAACTGCCTTTAAACTAATTGCCTAATTAACTAACCCAAACTACGACTAAACGTGTCATCTGCCTTCAAGCGCCTGCTCGTATTCATGCTGCAATACACCAGCTCGCTACACCGAGTCAAGCATGCAGGATTCGGCAGGCGCGTTAAAATTTTGAATAAAACATTGAATAACTTTTGATTTTGCGAGTCGATTTTGATAAAATAAACGGTATTCATTAGTCGAGACTCAGCTTAATATATGTTAGTAATTAGATTTTGATAACTATCTATGGTTTTTGCGTAAAGTGCGCACAAACATTTTTGAATAAAACATTGAATAACTTTTTATTTTATAAGTCGATTTTGATAAAATAAACCCTATTCATTATTCGAGACTCAGCTTAACATTTGTTAGTACCTAGATTTTGATAACTATCTATGGTTTTTGCGTAAAGTGCGCACAAACATACAGACAAACAGACAAACAGACAAATATTACAAAAAATTCTTTTTTACGTTCTATTACTTATTCCTAACGTCTCCCAGTTATTATTTTGCAAAAATCTTTAATGTACAGACACGGCAAGTCTACAGTTTTATTATATGTATAGATAGATAATAATAAAATACTTTAAGATTATTCTTGTTGTGTAAGTATTTATTGTATAACTATCCGAGTTGGTGATGTTTTGAATCTTATTACTTTAAACGAGCATTGCATATAAGTATATTTCGCGTCTCGGAAACGGCTTTAACGATTTGGATGAAATTTTGTATTTAGATTTTGTAGTAGAAGTTTTGCTGTATAAATTTACCTGTATAATTGTATTTCTAATAAAAGGCGCATATTTTTACAAAGCAAAATGTATTTCATAATAATAATATACTATGCTGAAAATATAATACAGCGCTATCTCATCAATTTTTGTGGCACTTGATTGGTAAAATGCGATATTTTGCTGAGGCGACGCCACCTGCCGCACATCTATTACAACACCCGCTCTGTGGAAGATCTTCACTCTTTGAGAACTCGGGGTGTTCTCAAAAATCCAAATGATACTTGAGATCTGTAGGAATAAATGAGTTTGAAGTTTGAAAACGCGTAGAATAGGGTCCCTCCTATATTTGGTATATCGTGTGGCAAGGAGTAAAATGGGGTCAATTTACACGATAAAGCAATCTTTATTTAAATTCATTGAAATGAAAGTGAGGTTAGGTGCAAGGTCGGCCATACGGTGAGGTGTGGTTTTTCTTTCCTTGAATAGCCACTCTCTATTCATATCGCTCTCCTTATCTTGAATATAAAATGCCCGACGCGCCATTTAAAATCTTCTAAACGCATGTACCTAGAGATCTAATATTCACTATTAGTACCTACATAGAAATTCGCGCTTATTTCTCCGAAGCTTTAGGTGGAGCTTCCGAGCTTTCCGAACTTCCAAGCTTCAATTGACTGGCCTCACAGCTGTTTTGGTAGCATCTCTGCCTTCTGCGCTGTAGGTAATGGGTTCGACTCCCACTTAGGACAATCATTTCGTTCATTCATTCATACATTCGTTATTTAGTCTTTTAATAATACAAGTAGTTGAAGAGTAATTTAGTTAGAATGCTATAATATCCTTATTTTAATACGGTACCTCACAATTGCTTTAAGCTACTTTGACATCAGATTAACATAAAGCAAGATTAATATTAGCATCAACTCAGAATCCAATTAGTACTAAGTAGGTGCTTAAGAGGTCGAGTAAAGTAGTATTATTGATTTAAGATTAGTCGCAGAGTAACAACGGGTACATTTGAAACAAGTCAAATTGCTCCATAAACTGACTTTGCCATGTAAATTCGACTTTAATTGAATTGTTAATTCCTATTACGTCTCAAATTAATGAGTTCCTGGAGTTGATGAATACTTCGAAGTTTTACTCCCAACGAGAACTGATTTGATTTATAAATTTTTGGAAGAACTTGCAAATCAGTTGAGGTTATACTTTGTTTGGAGTAAGTGCGGCTACAAACAGACCAACAAACAATCGCTTACATGGTATACGTTTACACATCTGCCTTTAATTATCTTACTGCAGGGACACCGGCCTACTTTCGATAAGGCAATTCAAGGCAATTTGGTTCTAAGACACGCCGTATTCGTGTCTTTTTTCAAACGTGAATTGTAATAAAAATAAATTACTTGGACTTGAAAGACTAATCGAGACAAATAAAAAGTGTATTGATATATTTTTTCTACAGCCTTTTTATAGACGTCGCATTATTCACGCCTTTAGAAATTTCTATGGGAACACTTCAAATTACATCCTATCAAATTAATTAAAAGAATCATCCAAACCGGTCTAAAATTGGCGAAGAAATCACGTAACAAAGAAATAAAAAAAACGCAATGCCACCAACTACCCTCCTGTGTCTGGAGTCAGTTAAGACATTCTTTTTAAAATGGTCCTTTCATAAACTTTGCTCGCTGCTCGCTAATCTCGCTCGTTCAATAACCTCTATATGTATTGTATTTTATAGAAACCTCAGACATTCTGATCTGTGTCAAAGATACACGCCATCCACTTAATTTCCAAAGCGGTCAAGTGGCAATTAAACCCGACTTGGTCACGTACACAAAGAGGCCTGTAGATTTTTAAAATGCTTCGCGTTTTTTACCTTAGAACTAAAAATGTAAGTGGAGTAAGTTCGAAGGAATTCTGCCGTATCACGGAACCATTACGTTTCAATGATCTCAAGAGGCCAACTCTGAAATGCGTGATTGTCGTAGCACCGTGATAGATTTGAGATTTTCGCAGACGAAGTCAATTGTTTCATTAGATTGACTAAGTTATTCGTATAACCGATCTTAAAGTCGCGTTTCTATTGGGCGCTTTCATAAGTTCTCCGTACAATATTCAAGAAAGACTGCGTGCACAGCGTGACGTTTTCGTCGACAGAAATATAAAAGCTTCTCCATACAGTCCCATACATTTTACCTCCCAAAAATATCGTGATGAGTCTTGCTGTAGAAAAATTGTTAAATGGCCTATTCTTCTCCCAATGTTTCATGCAAACATTATATTTGCCTGGGCGTAATATTTGCCTCGGTGTTGTGGGCAAGCTTAGGGGTGTAGTATCGTTTTTGAAACGCAAAGATATTTTAACCGCCACAATGATAAAAGCATTTTATTGCTAAACATTTATTTTTAAGGTTATTTCTCGAACCTTCGAAGCTTAATTCTGAAAAAAGGCATGAAAAAAATACCTATAAAATGTAATAAATGTAATACTACCTTACATTCCGAAGAAATTTTCTTATGCTTCTGATATTTCAAGGTATTTTTTAAGAGAAAAATATTCTTAATATGCCTGGCCTGAAATGACGAATTAGCATATTTTAGCTACACGGCCAAAACTTGAAAATAACATTTTTAGAATAACCTACCTGTGTAGTGACGTCAATGGCAGGCCAAGTATTATAATATAAACAAGGTACCTACTAACAAAAGCAATTTTTGCGCATTAATAAATCATAGTTTACATAGTTTTACGCATTTTATCCCCGGAGGGGTAAAGGCGTAAAGTAGGACATTTTACCTTCCACTATCGAGGGAACTTAGTCAAGAAGAAGAAGAATAAAGAAATAATAAAGAAGAAGTTTTATTCATATCCAACACAACATTATCTAACATAAATCATTTATCTACTCTCTTTAGAACATTTATAGAGCTAAAAAGCCTAACTATTAAATCTCAATCCAAGCCATACTACAACAAGACAACAAAGAGTTAAAAAGCTTGTTTCATCTTTGTTTTCTTTTCTGAAATCAAAGATGCAAATGAAAGCCTGGGCATTATATTGAACTTCTTCCAAAACCCCGGCAAACAACAATTTCCATTCCAAATCCAAGAATCGACAATATTATAACAGCATAATTTTAGAATGTTCTTTTTAATAAGTTGCTATGGTTATCACTTGACTTACGGGTAGATGCATTCATAAGGCCGGCTGCCTATCGAATAGAATAGAATAAAATAGGTGATGCACGCAATATTCCGTTGATACCGTTGATTCGGAGGGCCCAGGTCGTATTGGTGTTGTTATGGGCGGGAGGTACCGTAACCGCTTAATATAAAAATAAAAACTAAATTTTGGAAGAAATGTGTAAAACTGGACCATAAACAACAACTTCCTTTCAATACTCATAAGAATGTTTTTTTTTTTGTCACCAGCCTAGCAGGGATGTCTCGCAGCGTGACAGTGGCGGTGGCGTACATAATGTCAGTGACACCCCTAACGTGGCGCGAAGCTCTGAAAGTGGTGCGCGCGGGGCGGGCAGTCGCCAACCCTAACCTCGGCTTCCAGAGGCAGCTCCAAGACTTCGAGACTTACAAGCTTGTTGAGGTACCTATGAACGTTCGTAGTATTAAGGCGTGAGATTTGCAATGGCCAAAAATAATACAACAGTAGATCAAAGACGCGTGCCTGTTAACATAGCGCACTGTATTTTTATATTTTTTCTTGGATGATTTTCTGGCACGGCGATACAGAGCAAATACGTGTATGTACGATGTGGATGTATATTAATTATGCACTAAAACTCCACGGTTTTCTCCTCTACTGTTTTGTGGCGGAAACACGGGAACGTTAGGACATACTTCCCCAAACCTGCCGTGGATGTCTGTTTCCGGACCCCTCTCCTTGTTGAGACATTGGGTGCTACTCTTCTATTTGCGGCACACAAGGACACATTTGTGTCGCAAACATCTTGGAGACCAGGCCAGCGAGTCAACATGCCCTGCGGCAAAGCGATTTTGCAAAACTTAGATGTCCCCAATGAACTTCTATGTGCTAGGGTACAGACTCAACAAGCAAGAGTGATTAAACAATAAATTTATGAGCTCGATTCTAAATAGTAGAGTTCATATATTTTGGATCGTTTTCAGCCAAGTTCAAGACAAGCCTTGAGGCTTAGCTTGAAACAAAACGTTTCAAAAACGTTGTGGTTGGTTTCTTTATCATGTAATATTTCAAAGAACGAGACTAGCATCCTCAAACATTAATCCTTAGTGGGTCATGGACACAGTTGAAACTTTTCTGCAAGTTGCTTACTTTGTTTTTTGTTGAGATATGAACACTTAGGTACCTACTACAAAATGTTATTCTACCCCTGCCTTATCTAGTAAGCACTAGCTCTAGCAGAGTGAAGACTCCTAGAACGCCTCACGTAGAATAATTAATATTGATTGGCTAGAATGCCAAACCAAACTTCGCCAGATAATGCGAATTATTTACTGTTCTTATACAACTTTTCAGTTTTACTTAGATCACATTAATTGCTGTTAGTACATAAAGACTAACAGCAATTAAATGTTGATCGCATTAGCTTCCTTATCAAACGCCGAAGCATCCCAATTGCGCTAATTTAGTTACGTACCAACCAATATATCTGGAACAACTTTCTTCGAATTAGTTGGTATTTCTCACGCGGTGATAAAGTTAGTGGTTCCATTAAAAGTAACGAGCATCCATCATTTACTAAAATTTACTTATTTCGCCACAGCTAATGTAATTAAATCCTGTTTTTCTCGGAAGGTTGAAATACTAGCACATAGTTCGACCTTCCGAGAAAAAAGGACGCTCATTTTTTATCCGATTTCATCGTCGACTTTCTTCGTATGGACTAAGAAAGACTCGTTCTGAATTAATAAAAAGCTTGAGCAAAGGGCATACAGTAGTACATCTAATTGGTCTTTGGGGGTAGCTACTAACATTAAAAATATATATTTTCTGAAATTTTCCAACTCAAGTGACTTAATAATTGACGGTCCACCTGAGTTTAAGTAGTTATTGCTAACACAGTAACAACAATATGACTTAGTTCTTCCCCTACTAAAGTACTTACCTACTAGAAGCACAACGTTGCGACCATCTCTCTGGGACGCTCTCTCCTTTATAATTTCACTGGCACATACACTCTTCTACCGAAATACAGAAACGCGAGTACACCACTGTTTGGCAACGGATTACCAGGTGTGGAGGAAGTACTATTCCGGACGACCTTGGCACAAGCTCTACTGCTCCTTTCGGTTGCTCCTTTGGCACTTGCCAGGGGACACGTGCAGGGTTTATGAGGGTATCGACCCGAGGAACAGAGACCCCAATTATTCAGGGAAATGAGTTTTTGAAAGGTTTTTAATTTTCATTTATATTCACTGGGTGTGCTGATTGTAGCGATGCTGTTTTTGTGACAAATTTAATTTATTACCCAATGGGATGCTAAGGAAAGCTACTTACACTCATGATGTGATATATCGGTATAAGATATCAAATACAACTAAACTAAATCTTATAAGTACAATTTGTTAAGTTGTCCTCCATTTAACGTGCAAAATTCAGCACGCTTCGATGACTGTACAAGAGCCCTTTGAGGTAGGACATCCCGACCCACGTTGTAGGTTTGGTAATAAAATCTCTAAATATCTTTAATCACATACGGAACCCCAATAATATTTGCCAGCCTAGATGTGGCAAGTATCAATTTATCGTATTATTGTTTGTTTAGGAGCGACGACGACTCAAGGAGCGGTATCCTTCCCTAGCACTAGCCGATAAGGACCTCTCTGAGTGCCGGATCATGCTAGACTCGTACCAAATGATGCTGAACCAGCGAACTATTTGTGAAGGAAAATGCGCGATGGGACAGCAATGCCCAACCGGTAAGCTTTTATATCCATGTTTACAAAATCGGCAAACTTGCAAAAACTTATGATTGTATTCACACATGTGGCGTGCGTTCAACTTTTTGTTCATTATTGAAAAACATTGTACGGGTAGCGGTTTCGTATTCGAAACATATGAAAGTCATTTGAAGTGAGTTCAGAAATTGCAAATATTTCCTGCGTCCCTAGGGTTCCACAGAAGATACATTTTCACAGAAACCACGAGTAGGAATACAAAGATCATTTATTTAGTCATTATTAGCAGCGCAAATGGAAACATAGGCTGATGAAGGTAACACACATAATTAACCTATAATATTTTAATGCATGGTACAAAAAGATTCGCACGGGTCCGGGGATTTGAACCAGCAGTGTCGGCGTGATCACCGTCCTTCCAACAGGACCAACTAGAATAAGAGTAACGAGTAAGAAAATTCACCGTGGCCTTCTTAATTATAGGTAGGTATGATTATGTTAATACTGTTCCTGCACCAAGAAGATTACACAGCGCGGTTATGACACATAGTACCAATAATCAATACCCACAAGCACATTCGAAATGGCCTAGGCTTAAGAATTCCTTAGATGTATTACGAGAGAAGCCTCTTTTGCTTGTTCATTATATTGTTAAGTGCCCGTAGACGTTCAATTCTGTGTTAGTCATTCATTATATATCTATTTAGTTTTTCCGTCCTATTACTGTGGCTACACTAACATTTAATATCGGCTTACATTAACATTTGACGCCGTTCAAAGTCAAAGTCAAAATACTTCATTTCCATTGAATTCTTTAAAATTATATACTTGTTTACTGGTGTAGTATAGTAATAAAATAGCACATTACCGATGCTCCTTTAAATCTATTTTAATGATTAAATTATTAATGGCATTAAGCGTTAGTGCAGCATAGAGAGTTACATCAATTTTGCAAAGAAACTAGCATAGTCAAACATTGAACGTCTACGAGCCACTTTCAAACCCAGAATTTCAATGTAAATAGATACGCATAATCGTATTTTCTAGAAGCACATAATTATGACGCTTTCGCCAGGTGTTTGCAGAACAGGCTCGAAGCGTCAACCCCGTCAGCGGAAGCCTTCCACGGCGTCTGCAGCGGGCGAACTGAGCCCGCTGGGCGGCATGGGCGGCATGAGGCGGTCTCCTTCTACATTTTCTACTGCGTCGGCTTCAGGCTACCGGCCTCGGTCTTCGCCGGCCGGCCTTTACAGTTATACTGGAGGTGAGTATCCTATAACCCCACTTATTCTATAAATCCGTATCTGTAAAGAATGTGTCTCTTGGAATAAGCAAACTGAAGTGGCAATGGGCAAACTCAAACTCATTTATTCCTTTAGATCTCAAGTACCATTTAGACACGTTTTACATCGCCAAATCAGGCAATGCATAGCTCGAACAACCGACTGGGGAATAAAGGTTCTTGAATAGTAACCACGAATCGGCAGACGCAGCGTAGGACGACCCCCCACCCGGTGGACCAATTACATTGGTCGCGAGTGGACGGTGGGTGGAGGTGGCTCAAGACCGCTTGATATGGAAATCTATGGGGAGGCCTACGTCCAATAGTGGACGTCTATCACCTGATATGATGATGATGATGTAACAGAATTAAATTACAAAACCACAGAGATGTGTGTCTGCTATTTCATGCCACAGCCAATTAATCCATTTGGCTGCAATTTTGAACTCGAGTAGATGACCCAGAATTATTTTAAGATTTATGCAGTCAAATTTTTATCACACGATGTCATCAATACAAACTTACAACGTAAAATTTGTATTATAACTGCAAACGTAGAAAGCGATTCATAATAAAATACTACTGCAACTGTCGTGAGCAGTTGGATATGAATAGGTATTCTAAAGTGGGATTTGTGGCAGCTGAAATTCCAGACGAAATTGTATTTCCTTCAGAATGTGCTTGCACATTCGTTTTGTATACGTGATATAAGTTAGGAAACTTGGTTAGCACGATGTGGACATTCATTTTTGTTGATCTTAGTTCCGAGACATTTTGGGAGAAGGCACATAATTAACCTCATTAATAATTACTAACTAACTACTAGATATTATATAAATGTATGATCTTGCAAAACTTTTCTTTTACCTTGTTTGTATGACTGTAAAAGTAGGTTTTGGCTTTTATAAACACGTATTTGAAAAAAGTTATGTGACAGTTTAATATTAACCAATTTCAAAGTTATATTTTAATTTACCTGTATTCTACCTGTAACTAGATTGCTTTGATGTTCTAGCACCCTCGCGGCCCACTCGGTCAGCATCAGGGATCAGCTTCACCCGGGTGACGGACCCGATTGGAGGCGGCACAGCGGTAGCCGTCGGCGGCTCAGAATATTCTAGAAGAAGGGCTGCGTCAGCACCCGCCACCCCTGCGCTGTCGCCCGCCGCCACGCCTCCAGCATCACCGCAACGAGCTTTGCACAGGTATAGTAACGGCTCATTGATAAATGCTACTCCTAGAATTCCATTAGTGGCACAGACGCTGCAACTCAGTGCAAGTCAGTGACTCTAGAATATCTTAATAATAGAATAGAAGAAGAGTATTATAGAAATAAGGGTGGTGTCAGCAACCGGTACTGCTGCACTGTCGCCACCGCAACGGGCTATGCAAAGGTGAAGCAATGCACAGAAAAACGATCCTTATAGGATTCCATAGTTATTGATACAGAGATAGTCTTCCGTAGCTCGGAGTATTCTAGAAGAACTGCGTCAGCACCCTAACCCCAGCAATAGCCTTGCACTGTGGCCTACCACTGGACATTAGAAATATTCAGGCCAGTGACTAAGCATGGACAATAAAAGGGAATTTGATACACAATTTTTTTTTATTCTTCGTCAATCTGCTATTGCAATTTCTAGTTCGGTGGTTTTAGCATTAAAAACAAATGAAAACTGAGTCAACAGTTTTCATTTTGTTTGGCTTGCATCATTTAACGAGGAATGTTGAACTCATTTGTGTACGCCATGTAGCTTGACCATTCGTTGTATCCATAACCACAGATTGATTTTCATTTGTTTGTTCCCATAGGGGTGGGTGCGCATGGGTCATCCCCTCCGTGAAATGGGACCCCGACACAATGTGACGCCGTCACAACGTCACAGCCATAATCACTCCGCACCTCATTGTAAGGTTACTTCATTCTTTTGTTTTCATTCACTACCAGTGTCGGATTAATCTTTAAGCAAATTATGTAAAATTGCTTGGTGATTGAGCATGGTGTCAAAAATTTCACTGCAATCCTCCGTTCCCCGCTGCTTACGCGTCAGCCGGTTTCAAAATTATATTATCGACTTCATTTTTTAGTGAGACATTTGACACGAGTGACACCTTAACTATTGACACGTCACCTTAATTAGTGGAACGTCATATAAACTAATGACACGTCACGTTAACTAGTGCCTACGTTTAAATTAGATGATCTGCGCGTTATTTATATAATACTACTACGTTCTTTATGTGGTATCTATCGAAACGCACAATCTCTTTCGTACTTAAAGATTAAGAAAAAAATGTACGTAATATCTCTGAAATACTGGTCAATTGTTTGATACGAGGCCCATTGCCGTCAGTCAAGCCAAGTCAAGTCATGCTTAAGGCACCAGGTAGTCTTAATCCGGCACTGTGTACAACGCCTTTGTTTAATCATGGAGCATTCACGGTTGAGCGTGTCGGGTCGAGCTCTTTACGATCGCCGTATAAATAAAAACTTTTCTTTGTTGTGGTAAACTTTTTTGACTCTGTGGAAAATACCACTGCTTTTCCAACCCTGCACGGTTAACCGTTTGCCTTGTGTATGCAATAGGTAAGTAAAATATAAATTACGCGTTGAAACATGTTTTATCGATAGAAAATTTGATGATAAAATGGTTGTCATCTCGCCCCTAATGGCTTCGACAAATTTCACCGCTGGGGCTTATTTACCTTTCATTACCTACGTAATAGGGATGTATGGAGCGATATGAGGATTCGGATCCGGATATGATTACGGATATATGAATAACCGGTTTCTGATACAGTTACGTATATTACATTTTAATAGAAAAAGGAAGTACAAGAAGCTAAGCTAGAGAAATAATAAAAATTATCTGAATAATTCAAGGGACAGGCGCGCGGCTTGTGTGTCGGCTTAGCCTTGCGAAAACCTGTCATAACGTGTCTCATTATATCTCCACCCGTATCCAAAATTATTGGAAAAATTTATATCAGATTTGTTTCCGGTTTCGGATAGATTTTTATTTCGGATATCTGATACGATTACGGAGCTCCATAACATCCCTACCGCTGCTAACAATACCAACTTCAAATAATTAACTTTGTCTAGTCAAATTACCATCGAATCGCAGTTTGACACCTGTACTAACTGTCCATTTAATGATTCTGTGAAATGACGGGCCTTCAAGGTTATGTCCCTTATGTACCTACATAATAAGAAGATGAGATATCATAAAAGCTATCGTTTTACACTTTTGAAATACATATTTTTGTCTATTTAATAAATAATAATAAGACCGGTTAAGTGCGATTTGGACTTCCATATTCAGGGTTGCGTATTTTATATTATTTATTGAAGTATCTGCGTAGTAATACAGGTTCTGTGAACATTTCGGTCCGATTTTAGGACGCGTAGACCGACGTAGCTTAGTAGTAAATTTCCCCTTACCCTTTGGATACGAACAAGCCACATAAATCTGTCATAAAACTACAGCTGTCTTGCCGTTGGTAGTAAAAAAGCAAGCAAAACTTTATCTTGACATAATGTAAAATAAATTAAATAGGACAGAATGTAAAAAATCAGCATAATTTAGTCGTAACAAGAAAATTTAGTCGTAAGAAGAAGAAAATATTCTTATACGGGCGTATTTAGCATTCTTAATTACATTTTGAAAAGTTGGGGCTTTACGAAACACTGAACCAAGTTAGCTTGTGCATAGACGATAGATGTAGTACAAAGAAAAACGTGTTTTTGACGCATCGTTCGACAATTTGAATTTTTCGTTCGACAATTTGAATTTGAATTTTGACAATTTGACCTTTTAATCTGCAAAAAAGTATTTTTTTACAAGAAATACAAATAGCTATACAGTTATCAGTGAAAACCTGTATAAAATTTCATCCAAATCGTTAGAGCCGTTTGCGAGATACGTGAAATAATATATTATACAATAATTGCTCGTTTAAAGTAATAAGATACGTACATTTTGTACTTGTAGAAATAGTAGTAGGTATCCAGTGTGGGAATCCGCGTCCGGAAAGAGGATATTTTGTCCGTAGGTACTGCCTTCATACCAGTTTTGTCGCTAATCATATGCACGTGCTTTGTTCCGTTTTGGGCTCCAAGAACTGATTGATTATCTACAGGCACGCAGAAGTGTGGGGAAATCAAGTGTGTTAGTACACTTATGTTGCATATATCTTTAGGCAAAGGATTATCAAGAGGGCTCTTTCTTCACTTACATTAAGTACACTCCTGAACTAGTAATCCTCTTAAACAAGAATTATTATACCACAACACCAAGACTCAGATATGATCCCATCTTTAATCTATAGAGCAGTGGATAACCTTGAGGAATAGGAAGCAAGATTAATGAGCACAGTTTGTTTACCGACGATATGAATGGAACTTTCTGTTTGTCTGTTCAGTCTGTTCTGAGCAGTTCCATCTTCAATGCTGTAAATGGGACGTGGCGTAGGTTTCTGGGAACCGCTGATTCAGTGGTTGAGAATTTAAAGTGTTTGAGTGGTTGAGGTTTTCAAAACTGGTCCAACTACTTATATGATCGTTTCTACCGCAATGTTTTTTGACACAATAAGCATCTCGTTCAATCATAAGATGCCCTCATAACAACCGCTAAATATTTATTTTATATAAAGCGGCGTTACTTTACTAAGACAATTAATAACTAACACAACACGCAGACTAATTACCTACGATTAGTCCACGTCAGTCGCAAAGTTGAAGGAGACAAACATACCACCTTACACCTATAAACTTAGGTGTCATTAAAAAAAATACCCCTAGACTTGCACTGTTTGATAGTATACTTTGTTATTGGTACGTAACTCCTAATGATGTCTTTTTTATGTTTTTTATAATACAATGTCAAGTAGAGTAGAATTTGGCGATTTAACAATTGTTTATTTTGTATTTATTATCGTCTATACGGTAGAGCAATCAAGACTCATCTTATTTCTATTGGCATCCATAACAATATATAGAAATATTACTTACAGACACGCATGTCTGTAAGTAACATTTCTAGTTGATATAAACTTCTGAAACTGTTTTATATTTATACGTAGCTTTTTCACCGTACATTTTCCATTTCACCGTACACACTCAGGTTTGTATAAGACACTACCACAAACGGACATTAGCAGAATTGTGGTGACACTTAAAATAGCCATCAGTGAAACTTTTGAAAGTGGCTAAACTTACCTTAAGCTGTGACAGATTCAGCGATCCATTGTGAAGATAAGAGAAACACATTTTCACTGCCTCCACAACTCGTTCAAACCAGCAAAATACAAGTCAAGGCTTTTACAAGTTGTTTTTTTGCAAACTCATCGGCCTCGCGATGTTTCCAGCTGTAAACTAAAGCCTATTGTCAGTAAGTTTTGTCGTTCGGGCCTCTCCACGGCAGCGTACTCGTATTTTTGCTACTTGGTTTTGTTTGAAAAGAAACTGCAAACTCCATCCTGACGGCCATTTAATTACTAAATACAAAAATCTCTCCATAACATAATAATTATGAAAATTGCTACAAAATTTGTTTAACCTCTAACAAAAAATAAATTAAATATAATTTTTAATCGAAATTTTCAAACCTTCTCAATTAAATTATATATTTATTTATAAAGTAGATAAATAAACGAACGAAATATTTAAATATTTTGATGAGTAACCCGGCAGAGAAGTATTTTTATTAGTTTTCTTTTCTTCATATAAAAAAATAGGTATATTTTGTTTAAAAAACAGATAGATGGACGTAGTTATCATGGTATTATAATAGCAGGACCTTATTACACAAGTATTCTACTAATATTATAAACGCGAAAGTTTGTAAGTATGGATGGATGTTTGTTACTCATCACGCCAGAACGGCTGAACGGACTTGAATGAAATTTCGCACAGAGATAGATTAGAGTATGGAATAGCACATAGGTTTTTTATCCCGGATAAATGTACGGTTCCCGTAGGAAATCCAACCGCGGGTAACACCGCGGGGCGCAGCTAGTAAATAATAATTATTTCATACGGAAGCCCCACTTATTTCTTAAGTATTTGTTTATTAATGTATTAAGGCACTGCCAGCCGTACACATAATAAACACAACAAATATTACTCACAACTTCAAATCAGTTCAGTTTCTATGTAAGCTTTCTATGCCTTGAGAATGAATAGCATAACACGGATTACAAACAACAGATGCAAATTCAAGGTGACCAGAAAAAGCAGCACTACTTTTGTTCGTTTATATTTTAATTTTATAGTTGAAATATTTTCGACTTAACTCACGTGTAAGGACGTATGTGTAAGCGTTTATGTTATATTTAAATCTTAATATTTTTCAGGTCTCGAGCAGTGCAAAGGTGTTCGTAGCAAACGCCCGGCGTCGTCCGGTATCCGCCCAATTACCGCACAAAACCCACATTGGCACCCAATAACATGTATAACTATAAGTGAACGATTTGTTACGTGACGCTACGCTGTAAGCAGAAGCTTTAGAAACTCTATGGCTTTTGAAATTGAGTGTAGATTTTAGAAAGCTGAGATTTGCGAGTATTTTTTTTTCTTTCAATAATTTCAGCGCATATATTGTGAGCTTTAGAGCGAAAGATGCCGAGGGCCGGCAATCAATTGTCAATATTGTTGACGAAAGAGATGAACACATTAAAACAGGGAGATCAGTTTAATTCTCTCATTAGTACGGCTAGATATGATTAAATATTGGCAGTTGCGATTGGTCGTTTACGGGGCGCTTACTGAGACCCTTAATGTTTCGAGAAGCAAGACTTATTAAACTAAGCTCTGAGCGCAGCGTGAATTTTTTTGACTTTGTGTTGAAAATTTACGCTGCCCTAATATCGTTTGCGCATGATCAACGGAATTGCGCGGCATTACCTACCTAGCGAGACCTACAGGCAATTACAGGTTATTTGGTGCATACGCCCGATAAACGTACTTACATCTTATTGTAACTTTTCATTTCATTAATACCGAATCCCGAATGCCTCCTTTACATTTTTATTCTGGTCGACTTAAATGCGAATGATCGCTTTGAAAAGATAAATCACGGGCATATTATTGAGATATAAATTTGAAAACAATAACAAGGAGTTTTCACTGGAAAGGGTTATTAATTACGTTACATGTTTATATCGTGCCTATTATACTAGGCACGATATACTAAACATGTCAAGCCGACGAAACACTTAAGTGTATAATCCGTAACAGAAGATTCGTTTTTTCCCTAAAAGCGAAAGGTAACAATTGGATAGATAAATGAGTTAAGTAACGTGACCTCTATTTCCACTGCTGGGACTACTCTCGACAGGCAAGACCGTATGGGCCCAAATCGTCCACGAAGACTGTGATTGTGATAAACTCATTGAGTTTATCACAGAAGTCACAGTTTTCGATGTTAAGATTTTAAGATGTGCTGATTTCATCACGAGGTTTTCCTTTAGCGATCTGAGAACGTATTTTTTGATTCAGCAATCAGAGTGAACACAATTTTTTCACTTGAAAAAATTTTGCTTCATATTTGGATTTTAAGTTAGCGGTGGTCATATTAAGAGACTTTGCCTGTACCACTGAACCACCATGAGTCCACGCACTCCCATGAGTATTTCAGATACGTGAGTAAATACCTTAAATGGTGCTAATGAGATAAATTGGAAATACCTAACTTAAAATATATCCGTTATGATGCGGATCATTAATATTATTATCGTCACGTTTTCGAAGGTATGAGAGAATTTTGAGATGTTATTGCGCTACTTACGAACATAAAATTATACGTCATAATTAAATATATATAAAAAATGCTTGGAATTTGAATGTTACGGTATTTGAGGGCATCAAAAGATGAAGTTTGGCAGTGATAATGTGCTGCTTCAACGCGCCATAATATGCAATAGGGCTGAAAGCTACGTGATACCTTATTATATCTTATGGTGAATTATATTATTATAGAAACAGGATCAACGAACTACGCTAGTATAGTCCTCGTCGTCTCATGCCCTTTAGTCTAACTTGTCTTTTAAGTTATTCTAAAAGTTGAGATTGTGATTAAGAAACGCGGTATAATAGACATTTTCGAAAGAAGTGATATTATTGTAAACTACGAATATTTATGGTGAATTATGAAAGCAGGAGTCTACGCGATCTACGCGAAAATACTAGTTGGGTACGGTGAATAAATATACATATATTGTATTAATCTTAAGTGCGATCTGGCTGGGACAGATTATATAAGAATATTTTTAAGTAGCTCAGATTTTCACTTCTCCTATCTTTAAGTATTTTCTCATGATCTTATATTCTTAGAATAATCTCGTAGTTAATCAAAGACGCATAATAAATGCTATTTGATATTTTTCAATTGGTCGTTAGCATTTCCTTATAAGCGATCTTCTTGTAATTCGAAATGGACTAATATAATAGATATTAGCAATTAAATACTGATCACGATGGAGAATGATACGATTGGTTTCTCACATCGGCTTTTATTTGAAGGTGCTTAAGCTAGGTTCCAATAGTACCTATACCAACGGTTGGATAAATCTGATATTGTTATGTTTACTAACAATCATTTTAAATAACGTTTTTAATAATAATAATAAATAAACAGCCGTTATTATATAATAGGAACCTAGCATTAGCTATCCAAATATCTATTCTTTTGTAGTGAAGCACAAATCTTGTAGTATATTTCGACTTGCGTTCTCTTTGATTCAAGTAATTACTAAAATATTGGAGAAAATTAAAGTTTTGTTAGTTTTGCGCGTCTTCGCTAGCCTGTTTTAACGGATACGTATTATAGTGAGGTTTGCTCAAATCAGTAAACGAAATCCGTTCCTGTGACAGCACAAATTTTTAATAAAGATCTCATTGTAAATGTCATTCTACCCTTTGAAATTTATATCTTTGTCAGCGATAACACCATGTCAACCACTGCAACATTTCTGATCGAATCTACCAAAAATTAAAACAACTTCGGTCAATAATATTGTAAATACCAAGGAAATATGTGCTGTATACAACAGATTGCTTTGAGTACAACTTGGCAAAAACTTCATGAAATTGAACTGATCCGCCGAGCCGAAAAGAGCGCCACTTGCCAATGTCATTTGCGTACATAAAAATGTGAAGATATTCCTCTAGTCTTTATAACTTTATTTATTTTACGATAATAAACATGCAAAATCGGGCTGAGAATAGGTTCCCGCCGATAATTCAATTAATTCTCAGACTCGGAACGATTTACGAAAAAAAATACAACACGATTAATTTTTTAGTTTCCGCTAATATTTTATTATTATCTTCATATACCAGTCATTCTGATTAAATATAAAATCATTTAATAATCGAGCGCATCGGGCGTTGAATCCCCTAGGCTCGAAAATAATCAAGGTTTGTAATTATGACCTTTAAAAAGTGTAGATGTAGCTATTCGGTTCTACAAGAGATCTTCTAGGGAATTCACATTTGATAATTTTGGGGTCAGTACTGTAGTCGGTTGACCTGGTGCGTCGCTACTTTAAAACTTAATAGTCGAAGTTGTGAACTTTTGCATATCTTTCCCATTCTTCTTACGAGGCTTAGCCTGTTTAGGAAATTGTGATTTAGATGCCTTTAGTGCGGTAGCATTAGTAGTGTAGATCGTTTTTTTACGATAAATTTTTGAAATGCTGCCTGTAGCTTTGTTACTATATTTTTAAATAAGAAATTGCGTTAATATTTCTCGTAGGTCTTCGAATGAAAGATAGATAACTATGTAAAAACACTGAGAAAAGGAACATGAGGAAAGAGCAAAAAAAGCGTTATGAAAATGCAGCAATCAATTTATTTCTAGCTATTGTCCTAAGATTGCACCTATTTGTAATTAAGATGCACGTCCACCATATATAGGACAAGACAGACTTTGTCTTCTCCCGCTGAGTTGGCGTGAAATTAATATCTATTTAATAAAAAATATACCAACTTATATTACACTTCATTAAATTTACCCATAAAATTTGTTTCTGCTCATTTTAACAAATTAAAATACTTAGGAAAAAATATCGTGAAAATAAAGTACAAAATTATCGTATTTAATGATTTAGTGATGATGAATATTTTTGTGTATTTACTTTATTAAAAGTTAATATTCTAATTACCTCAATTTCTCTTCCTTAATTGAAATGTCCTATTTTTATCTACTGTAGAATTGAAGATCTAAAATATACTACTTACTAAAATGTGGTTTAATGAAATACTCTAAAACGAGTAGCAAATTTCAAGCAAAGCTTATTCGCATTAATACAGTATATTGTAAGTAAACGTACTGAAGATCTAAATCGTAAAATGTTATCCATCACAACGGACAATATTTTAATTAAAAAAATGAGAGCACTATTTTTGTCACGTTTTGAAAATATTTTGTTTAATATTTCGTAATGTTTATAGTCCATTTTTAGATAACTATCGTGTTGGACCTTGTGGAACCTTAAGTGAATGGTTTTTTAAAATCAAGAAACACCACAAAATGGTTATGGGTAAAAAATTTTTTTTTACCATTAACCATTTTGTACCTAAATTACTGAAGTGTTGCAAAAACTTAGTGATTGTTCGACGATGGTCCATCTTTGTTGATTCAATAGTTATAGATATACTCATGTTATAAAATATTTTGTTGTTTTATGCACCCATGTACGGCTTTGTTGAACGATGGTATGACAGCAATAATGAATTTGTAAAATAAATGGAGTTATTTTAACTGTGTGTATATTTTACAATAAAAATTACTGATTGAGATGGTAGTTTCTTTTAATGTGTAATTTGTTTTGTGTTCTGATGCAAAGGGATTTAGACATCTCAAATAACAACTCAAATACTAATCATATTATCATTTATTACATTTACATGCTTAAAACTTGGAGCTAAAACATTTTAGTTAAAATATCTAACGTCATTTCTTATCTTTAACAATGGAAATCTGTCCCAATTTGATACTTCGATTACAAAAATAATTTTATTTTGTTACATTGAGGATAAAAAAGCCGTCCCTAGACTACATAGAATAGCGCCTTGCAAATGGTACAAACATTTTGTTAGGATTCATGATAATGATTCATATGCCTTAAATTTAACTTATTAACAAGACATCTAGGTTGACAAGTATAAAATTCTGTTCGGGTCTACTATCATGACATTGGTTCACAAATGGTTTTTTCACGAATTGCTTAAAGCTGCAGTCGTGTTTTCAATCTGATGTGATGTCACAGGGTACATTGTGTTATCATGTTTTTATTTTTAAGTGACACAATCCGAGTTGGAGAAATAAATTATTTCATATCACTAAATGTATTAAAAAGTCATCGTGAGACGATTGCAAAAAACTGCCTTCACTATTTCAGGATAAAGAGTAGCCTGTGTTAATCCAGGTCATGAGCTACCTTTTAATTTCATCCAAATCCGATCAGCCGTTCAGGCGCGAAGGATTAACAAGCATACATACCGACAAACTATTGCATTTATATGCATGTCACATATGGCCTGAAAGTAGGCAACAGCGTATTTTCCTAAAAACCTTTGCCAGTCGATCAATAGACTTTAATAATATTAAGCCGATGACTTTAGTGTATATTCGATCTCGCAAGCGGTGCACATAAATAGATCTACCTAGGTCCCATCGTGTATTTCAGCATAGAAACATTCACATATAAATTAATAAATAGTGCTAAAAATCCAGGCAGATCTATTCAATATTTTTAATTGACAATTCGTGCGAGACAATTATATAAAAAAGGTATGTCGATGTTAAAACTGAACGTTTATGAATATTAGTTTGGCTTTATACAACTTGAGGCTAGTGGTGGAATTTTTTTATTAGTGAATAAATACAATTATTATACAAAACTAGGTTAAATAAATAATAGATACCCATATTCACAATACAACAATACGTTTGCATATAAACCCATTTAATTTATAACTAATTTAACAAAGTAAGCCATCCATGTTATTTTTTACCAAATATCGGTTTTGGTAAAAACGTAACATGCAACACCATCTCATACAACCAAATAAAAATAAATGTATACATAAATGCTTATCTTGGTATATCGTATTGTATTATAATGCAAATGCATTGAAAACTTTATTTTAACAGAAATCACAGATTATTCTTTGGCGTGGATGTTCACAAAGTTTCCTTCACCTTTTCTTCCAAGTTTATTGATGCGATAGAAAATACACAATAAGTACGTAAACTATTAAATAACTCATACATAACTTCCACAGTTCATAATAATTATAATAATGACATATATTCTCTGCGTGCACCGGCATATGCACAATAGATATTGACGGCTTTGCGAACTCACGAATCTGTGGTCCTAGGATCGATTCCCGGCCGCGTCAAACGTTATGTTGAGCATTAAATTCTCGAGTCGATGTTTGTTTGGTAAATCGACCGCCACATTTAAATGGCGTTAAGATGTGGTTATTATCTATCTCATTACCTATCTATAGAGCTTCAAGAACCCTAATTACCGTACAGAATAAAACGTTGCATGTAATGCGATAGATTTGCAAAATAACTGATTACGTTGCAGCGACGATACCAAAAATGTATGGTATAGTTTGTTCAAATACTGCTGACCTGACAGACGTTGTAATATCTTAATCCAAAACTTGACAATCTGCTGGCAAACATTTGCGCAAGAAGCAACAAAAGCCTCACAAAATTTCCTGAATTTTCAAATTCTTCTTTCCCTAAAAATCTTACTCAGTATATTTTTAGCAATTAATCGATTTGGGTCAAATGTTCTGAAGTGAGGCGCTTTCCAACGAACAACATTTAACTTTTCTGAATATAGATATATAAAATTAATAAGCTCACCTTCAAACCGGCTAAATGTTTATACAATCAATTTATTGTTTTCCACAAAGTCTGTCTTAATTTCATGAATGGGAAGATAATGGACGGCGAAGCAGAGGTAAGCTCAAATATGACATGACTTATTTTGTATCATGAGAATTATTTATACAGTGCGGTCATTATTTTAATATCAAGTTATCTTTTTTCACTTTCCGTTATTCTAAACGGAATTCCTTTTTGACCAACGTATACAAATCTACTTGTGTTTATTGTTTTTTATTTTACAAATGTTTAAACGTATAATTATCATTTTATTAAAAACACGTAGGTTTATATTTGGTTTTACTGTAGAATATGTACAGGATATATAAATATATATATTTGCATAAGCATAACTATTTTACAAAAAATTTTAGGCTGCTTTATGGAGTAGAATTTTGCTTTTTGACCAAATATTCCTCTTAACACATAAGTATAGACAATTCTAACTAACTTAAGTTATCTGACAGCTGATAGTGATCACAACTGTCAACATGGTCATGGCACACTGAAAATATTGTTGGCGGCAAAAAATGACAAAAAATTACTGTTGTCTTTTACCATTGTGCAGATGAAGAAAGGGACAACATTCTGATGCTAACTTCAGAGCTGCCAAGTTGAGATTGAGGCATCATAGAAAAAGGCGAAAATATTTTGCAGCTAACTTCAGTACTTCAACTTAGCGGAGGTTGTAATTGTAGCGCCTGAACGCTTAAATACACAGAATTTAAGGGTTCCGAGGTTATATAATTATAATCATCGAGGTATCATATCTTCATACTGGTATTCCAGAGCAATCTAGGCATGCGCTGTTTAAGTATTTTTTTGGAACACACTTTTTTGAAACAGGTTGTATATATATTTGAGAACAATATAATTACTTTTCAAATAACTAGAATTTAAGTAAATCTGACGGCAGTGATTTTAAGATCTTGTATTATAAATTTTCGCACAATTACACGTATTAAGAACCGTTTCATTAAATTTACTAAACTAAATATAAATAGGGTAAAACTACATTGCACTATCAATGATGTGTTGTGGTCTCTAAAATTGAAGATAAATTAATTAGGGGGCATTCTACTTTTCATATAAAACAATCTTTGGTTTCATTTTTCATATCCCAATATAACTAATGGTCTTAATTACTACTTAAATTATTTTAATTTACAACTATACATTATATCCTAAGTTACATAGCCATGGTCGCCGTAAGAAATGCCATTCCGAAAGTTAGTATTTATTTTAGGGAGAAATAGGCTTATTAGTTTTAAAAAGCTAAATTTAAGACAATGATTTTGGATCCTGTCTCTTGTGATAGATAAAGAAGAAAAGTGTTTTTATTACATTGGCAATTGCATTATTGGTTTTGGAATTAGCGGATACCATTTAGGTATAAATTTAATGCTCGGAGACGAAATGGTCGCCAAGACCTATCCATCGAAGAATCAAGAATTTGGAGTGGCGACCAAAGGTATCGCCACGCCAAATTCTTGGTCCTTGGTCTTGAATCTTGGTTACAACAAAATTGTCGCCACGCCAATTGGCCAATGTCTTGGCCAAACTCGCATTTTTGCCATACGTTCCCAAATGTATTATATTTGTTCAGCGACAATCCTGAACAATCCTGAACATCGAGACTAAATTTTCTTTGGAAATTTTAAACAAGACAAAGAAGAAACAAACGAATTCATCTTTTTAACAATAGTGTTTTGTATTAAATAACTAAAAAAAGTTGTGTCCGAAACGATCCGCCGATCCGAGCTAGCGATGCTGAAAAGTAAATTTCCCACTTGTGGAATATAACGAGCACGAGCTCCAGTGCTCGCAATTCCAGTGGCTAACGATCGAACCAAGTTCTGTTGTAATTGGAATCGAATAAACGTTTGATATTTTCGCAAAACTTCAAAAAGTAGAGATAAAAGTTCCGATCGCAAATCCGATTCCAATCTCGCCCAGCGTTAGCCTTATGATGAAGACGCGTTATCAGATCAGCGGCACGTATCGTACGAAGAAAGGTATAGCAGGGGTGAAAACAGCTGTCACTGAACAATCATCCAACCAACCCTGCTGTAAGGCTTATAATTGATCAATTTACTTAAGGGTACTTAGCAGTCCACCTCACTGAAACTCGTCGTCTGAACTGAGCAGCGTGGTCTTCTCGTGGTAGTTTGTGGCTTGGCTGATGGTGGCCACTCGCTGCGGCGGCGGCCTTGGTGCCAATGCTGCGCCGTCGTCGCGTTTCGCACCGGCTCCGCGCATAACTGTCACATACCATACCGTTAAACGTCTTAATACACACTGGCCCAGTCATTGGCCCAGCAATAATCGATCTGATGAAGCCAGTAATTAAAAGTCGAATGAACTTTAGGTACTTCAGTTCATTATCGATTGTGTCATTGCTTGCTGGGTCCATCAAATCGTCATGCGTAAGGTAATTTAGGATGGTTTCAGTTATAAGATTTCATGAAAAAATGTTACTCATAATAGAGGCACCTTGGGTACAAGATACTCTGAAACCAGCCTATTTTTGAAAACCTAAATTCAAGCACTTGGTTTATGTTATAGTGCTGTTTGGATTATTCAGCCCGCCACCTGGTTTGATATGCATAATCTGTATGTGTAGTAAGCGTTCTTTGTTTTAGAGTGTGAGCCCTGAAGGTATTTGCGTCCAGAATGCAGTTTACTTTACCGTGTGCAAATTGGATGTCTATTTTGTGCAGTGTGTATTATAATTGTGTTCATTGTCAAATACGGGTACGTTACTACGGGTACGTTACTTCTACAGGGATCAGCGGAACATAGGACCTCTTTAAACAACTGACAAGTCGCAGTTTGAATGCATTTAATATTCCAGTCAGCGCAACGACATGCGGAGCATAATTGGACCGTATTGCAACTGCACATAGTACGTATCCGTACATTTACAATCCAATGACAAGGAGGTCTCAAGTTATATACAAAATTAAGGGTCTTATTAATGGCATTCGGATTTTTACACGCACAGTTATGCCTTATACTTCAAAAAACACGTTTTAACACGCATCTGAAAAATCTATTTAATTTTTCAGGGGCCGAGCCGATCACGCGCGTTAGCAAGAACAAATCCGAATGTCAATAAAAACACCCGAATAGAAGAATTAGAACCTTATTTTAGAAATATTATATGTAATACCGCAATCAATTCAACATTATGCAGTTATGAATTAGCAAACATAACGGCGTTTCTGCATGCTATGAGAAATATAACTACAAATAGTCAAACCATGATCATGCACGCAAATTATAATTAAAAAGCAAAAAATAATTCTTACCTTTTCGTCGCATACATCCTTAGCTTTTAATGCCTTGTTTTTGATTGAATAAAAAAATAATTTAGAATGAAAGTAAATCATTTATTAGTGAAAGACAAAAACAGGATTTTCCAATTAAACAGACCGGTGTTTGTAAATCTGATAAATAAAAACTTAAATCTAACTAATAATCGCTAGAGTACCTACTCCTAGACGTGTTTTTTCGTATAATTATTAGAAAGAAATTTTGATTATCCTATAAATTACTTAGATTATAATATTATGAACAATGTTCAGAGATAACTCCGCGGGTTGTTTAACTCACAATATTGTGTTATTTATAACAAATTTTACACAAGGCATATTTATTACAAAGCATTATTTATGTTTAGTTAGGTCACATTGTGGAAAATGCCGCTCTTTGGTTTCGCAGAAGTGCTATTTTCCTGTCTACTTGGTACAAACGGGTACTTGGTTGTTACCATTAGATTTTTTTAAACAAGCTTACTAATTAAAAATTCGTTACGTTAATTATATTTATAATTGCGCCAATTTATTGATGAGGTAATTTGCGTTAGTAGGTACCACTTAATAGTATATAAAGTGGAACTTTTCACCATCGGGATTACCCAATGGGGAAAATATATAGAAAGTACTTGAAAATTTACCATACCATAAAAGTTTAGAATGACCTCTAAGATTGGCTATCTTCATCAAAAATATAAATTTATTTTACAAAAGTATATTTTTGTTTGATGTTTACAGAGAAGTAGTAATTATACCTGTCAAGTACCCTGTCTTAAAACAACAAGGACAAATAAAAAAGAAACTAAAAAGAAACCTTCCTGGCTGGGACAAGATGAAATATAATCTTAGATACTGATAGATTGTATGGAGTTCCTTAAAAACATACTTCCCATGAGACTTTCATGAGTTTTTCACTTAGAAGCATATTTTGCGCAAGTATCAAAACTTATTCGTGTGTTAGTGTACAGCTATTACGAAATAGCTTGATCGCAAAACTTGTCCCAAACATATATTCATCTTTTAGTTTGAAAATCTAGCAAATAACTAAAGGATTTTATCCTGTAACCGCGCAGTAACAAAAAATACAAACAAAAAGAAATAAAATCACAGAAATTAAACATTTACACACTTAAGACACTAAAGGCTTCAAGTACAAAAAATACTATGGCAATGAATAGTCCGAATTTTTAATTTAAGAGTAACACTACCCTGTCCAATGATTTCACAGTCGGTTAAACTATGCCCGGTGACCACAAAACCACACAAGAAAGTTCTTAATACTACATTTTTTAATATACCATACCGTTCAGTATGGTGTAAATCATTTTAGAGACGCATTGCTTTATTTCAATCGACGTCGTCTTTGTCATAAATTTTGTGTATTCAGGTTTAGATTTTAAATATCTAATTAATAAAACAGATTCCTATTGACGGATGTATTCATCTCGGGTTATCATACTCACATCCTGTTACCAACATAGATGTAATATACATATAAATAACGCCCTTAGTTCGATCCTGTAGATATAGCTATATCTAGAGGACCGAACTAGAAAATACATCAAAAGAAGCAATGTTTCATAACACTATAATGATGTATTTAATTGTTACACAGATCAAAGTCAAATACTTAATTCGTTTGAAAAAAAGGTTATCTTAATTTTTGCATACAAGATGCCCCGTGGACTTATTGACAAGTTTGGAGCCTATTTAGATCCTTCGATTAGGTCCTTTTTATACCGATTGTGTAATCAGTAGTTAGTTTATTTTATCAAAAATACTGTATCTTCTGTCTAACGTAGTCAAGAAATATAAGCATAGTCATTCAATTATTTCTATGCAACCAAATAATATAAAACGCAATACTGAAACCTTATAAAAAGTAATAAAATAAACGAACATGCGTAGTGTCACACTTAAAACCATTGTACATTATGGGAGAAGCTAAGATTTTGATGGCAACATTTGAAAAAAGCCTCTAAAAACTGGCAAATACAAAAATTCGTTAGTTTCGGACTAGCCAAATACCTCGATAAAATATTAAATACTAAATTAATAACTAAAATATTATTATGGTGTCGGGTCGAGCACCAGAAATGATGAACCAAAAAGATTATACTAACGTTTTAAAGGCACAAGGTATTTTTTGACTGAAATTTAAAAAAAAAACTTTTTTATAATGATTTTTTTTGTAATTAAACGGTAAATTGGTATTTTTGTCGTTAGGTTAGTAAATCATGCTCGATGATTTGAATGTTTATTTCGAATACACGGACAGTATGCAGTCATGCAGAGCACAGCTATGGCAGAGCTTATAGTTTCTCATAGGGCAGTTGGGATGTAACATCTGAAATGAAATACAAACCAAAAAAAATAAGACAAACCTACGAGTTTATGACATAATGATTTTCGTTGCCAGGATATGACTTGATATAAAATGTTTAAAAAAAACAAGCACAGAAAATATAGCTTCAGAATGAATCTCGAAAACAAATATAGTATTAAATCGAGCGAATGAATAAGCAGAGTTTATCTTCATAAATCATTTATCAACTTCGCACGATCATCATTTGGATCTATCTCGTAAGGTTTAGCCAGCATTAGCAATGTAAGTACTTTTTACGAAATCAATACAAATCATTGAAGTTCTCGACTTTTCTCGACTAGCATGTATTATACATATAAATCTTCCGCATAAAATCTCCAAATGCTAGTGAAAACCGTATCAAAGTCCGTTGCGTTGTTTAGAAGAAGTTAGCGGATATCAGACAGACGAAAATAGCGACTTTTATTTATACTATTAAATTTTTTGATTAGTTTCTGAATCGTGCAATGGCTGCAAGACAGGCCATGAAATAAACCAATTAAAATACTTAATTTTACGCCAACACAGAAATAAAAATCAAAACCACTTAAACATGTACAATGGTCTTATCGCTAAGAAGCTATCTCTTCCAAGCAACCGTGCAAACAACAATAAATGAGTGGTTATTTAAAATACGACAGAATTTAAGTGTGTCACGATTATATCTAGCTAAAAGTTATAAAAAATTGTGACACATACACATGACTCATATAAAACATGATGTGTTAACACAAAGTGGTCTTCGAATTGTCCTATAATTCATCATAGTTTATTATTTTTGGTCTGATATGTTTCTCATTCGCTCGAAAATGAAATGCATCACACATACAACAGCTATATCTATTAGACAAATACTCGACTAGACAAATACATTGAAACTTACAGAAAACAGAACCGGCAAATCGAATGCGATGAGGCTACAGAGATGGCGTCATGCAATATTAAAGGGAAAGAAGAAAAAAGTGTCTTTCTTTCTTTCTTACTACAAAAAAATATAACGGGCCACTTACCGGAGCTGTATTGAGTGTATTGCTGGTACTGCGGATGGAAATTGTGGAAAGCGTCCGTCATAATGTCCTTGGGGTTCATCGTTTCCTGAAAATCAAACATTGTATTTTGTTGTTCATTCAAATGTTTGAGGGTGGGTCCATGTTGTGTGAACATGTGGTTTGAACAAGCACCAAATATAGATTTGTATAAAATAAAAATGTACATCGCGCGTTTTTATTACGTAATAAAAATGTGGATGTGTTTATTTGAAAAAAGCGACATTTCCAACGACCAAATATAGATTCGTAAATATAGATCGGATAGGGATTTGGTGCTTATTCAAACTCAATCCGACGCTTCATGGGGAACAAGCATCATCATGTCATATATATGTAAATATAAGTATAGATACATATCTATACATATAGATACATATATATACTTCTAATAAAACTGTAACAGGTCCGATTCTGTACATTGAAGAAATTTCGAAAAAAATGTTTGTGGTCGCCTGATGATCTATACTGAAGCCAAAACTGAAATTGTTTTCATTTTTGTCTGTCTGTTGTATCTTGGTCACGTATCTGTAACTATTAAAATGATGTCTAATATCAATTTCATATTAAGAAAAGTACTCTCTCACCTTGAGGCTGCTAGAAATTGACTGCATGGTAACGGAGCGGTGCGGGTCACGGTGCGCGTGCGCATACACAGCGGCGGGGAATGCGTAGCGCAGCGCAATGGCCGCCGCCAACATCTCGATGCAAATGAGGAAGTTCTGGTAGCCGGCGGACACTGTACCCGCGGTCGTGGGGATCCCATTCGCATCGGATATCGGTGATATTACTTCCGCTTTCTCCAAAATGGCTAGGGCTACGCCTGTAGACAGATAATTGTTCATGTATAGGCAGAAAAGGGAGAAACCTAGGCAGGAGTGGCGAAGAACTGATGGGTCTAGGAAAATAAAAGCTTACATCCAACAGTAGTTGATTTCGGGCACATATGATGATGAAGATTGGGAGCATTGAACCAGTAGAAAAACATTTAAAACCATTTTCATTAAGCCGATTTTTGAATGGGTCACTTTTTTTATTTACGTTACTAAACTAAAGTAACATAACCCGAAACGGGGATGTTATTTCATCTCTTGGCCAAGGTACTTGTAAGCAAAGTGTACTCACCTACAGACGCGAGCAACTGAAACTCTACTGACCTTGCCAGAACGAGAGAAAAATGACAGATTTAACGGTGAAGAACTTGAGCACCGGGTCGAACGGCTTGAGCATCTCCCGAGTGGCGCCCAGGAACAAGAACAGCCCGTACAGAGCCAAGCTGACGGAGAAATTGTACACGATGGTTATGTACAGATAGCCGCCGTTGGGACTCCAGTCGCCGTCGTGGTAGTGGCCCGCCGACTGTGAACGAAAGAAAACATAATTAAGGGCAGTGCACGCACTTAATCACTCACGAGATGAATGGTTCTTAACAAGACCAAAAAAAGCTCCAAAGTACTTATGTGGGATAGTGATTTGATTGATTTTCGGATTGTCTATTTGTATCTGTCTGTTTCGGCTGATCTCCGAAACGGCTGGACCGATTTTGACAGGACTTTCACTAGCAGATAGCTGATATTATTGGGTAATTTTATTTCTCGATGTCACGGGAAACAGCTAGTGTATACTAAAATTCCACTAATTCACGACATACCTGCAGGAATATGATGATGAAAGCGCACAGCGGCTTGATGAGGCAGAACTGCAGCGTTGCCTGTTTGCAGAAACGAAGAAAGCCGATGGTGTAGGTGGCGCCGGCGAGGCAGCACGTGCCGTTGACGCAGGAGGCGCGAACCGGCCTGCCGCGCAGCTCCGACATTATGTTACCCTCGCCCCCCAAGTACTCGTAGCACAGCGACAGGAAACTGTAGATCACGAAAGCTGGAACAAAGCGGGTTCAACAATCAAGCTTTTTTTAAAAACTAATGATGTTATGTGGTCACCTCCGCCTGTAGCTACAGAAACATGTCTGAGGTGCTCCGTTACACAAGTATAAGAAGACCCATGTGATTTCACCGGCGCCTTCGCCCTACCATCGGAACACAGGAATGCGAGTGCACCACTGCTCGGCGACAGATTACTAGATGTGGAGGCAGTACTTCTCCTGGCGAACTCTGCACAAGTTCTACTGCTGTTTGTTGCTTATTTAGAAACACCCGAGGGGTACGTGTATTCAAAGGGTACTCACGTACGGACGCGAACAACTCGATTTTATTTGCATTGCTAAGTGTTACAATGGACGAATACGTAATTCGATGGGCCTCACAGCTCAGTTGGCCTGCCCTCTGCGGTCGTGGGTTTGATCCCCACGCAGGACAAACATTTATGTGACAGACATAAATGTTTATGATGTGAGGTTTAATATGTACTTATTTACAAAAAAAAAATATTGTTTATGTATTCTATTAGTTATCTTGTTCCCATAGTAACAGCTATGCTTACTAGATTATGGTTTTTCTACGTTTATAATTGATTAATAAATGTCAATTAACTAATGACTTATTCGAAAAAGAGAAAACCAGACACCCTTGTCACATAATTCTATCGCAGTATTAGAGTCATGCTTTAAATATAATATTCGATATGAATAACGAAAATGATATCGAATTTCAAGAAACCAGCGTCCATTTTATTAGGCATTGCAACATTCGAGTCACCGAAGGTTGAACGAGCCTTTGGTTACAAAGATTATTCGAGTTGACACGATCACGGTTCTTTTTACGTAATCGATTTTGTAAAATTCAAGCTAGGCGTAATCGATTAAAAATTTCGGACCAAATTATGTCAACGATTATAATTGATTATCTACAAATAATTTGTGTGTTTTAACATAGCGATGAATTTGTTATTAGATGGAAGGGAGGAACCAAAGAAAATAAGGATGGATTGTGTGGGAACGATATGAAAGAATAATTGACTCATTTAAAAATCGAATAACTCGACTTCAATACATATTTTACAAACTCGGGTTTTGAATTTCTTTATAAAAAAATATGTGACTATACTAGGTGGTCCCATAATTTTTACGATACGGCAGCCGACACGGAAAGATCGTAACGAAATACTAAATAAAAACAGAACTTATCCCGATAAACATCGAATATACAAACAGGTACTATATACTCTATTAAAACTTAAACATATATCTTCAATGCGTCGTTGAAGGCTTTGATACGCACATACACACAGCTAGAGCAAAGACCTGTGAGCAAACTTCTTGATCATCACAGAAACGTTTGTCCCGGCCGGATGTCGAACCCAGGACCCCACAAAGGCAAGGACCAACTTAGCTACGGTGCTCATCAAAAAATATTGGACAAAGCGCTAAATTTATCACATTTTAAAAATTGCTCAATGTAAATGCAAAAAACTTGTTTCAAATAAAGCCTTTGTTAAATGTGATTCACGAAGATATGTGCAGTATTTGATAATATTTATTTTTATCCTCTTTACTGACGCCCGGATGGATCGAAGATTCGAGTCACTCAATTCACATTATTTTACATGTATAATTTGATAAATATACCATTAATGATTATAAATGACTTGAATACGTTTTTATTTGGAACTACAAATATGGCAATAAACCTTGACCGTGTACAAAGTTATTTACATTAACATCCAAGACCCGAAAATAAATTGTACACTATCACACTAAATGTTTTCCAACGTGGATTGTACCCCTTTAATAAGTTACAACTTTGCCACGCATTCGATGACTCCGCAACAAAGTTGTAAGTTACACGTTCTATATGTAGATATAGAAACGTAATGAATTTTGTTGCTTCATTGGTCCAGAAATTTCTGCCACCTATGTATAACCCAATGACAAAAAGATGGTAGTAATGGATAAACCCCTAAATATCATAGAAGTATGAATAAAATATTGATAACGTCCATTCCAAGGGTAGATTACAAAGCTACGAGTTATACTCTTCGACATGACAGCATTGATTAGCTAGCAGATTTGATTAGCTGTGATTTAATCAAATCGAAATTATGTTCTGATCTTCATCACTTTAAGAAAGCCACTTTTAGTTAGGCTACAAGGAAAACCATGCTGACAATTTTCAACCTAGTCTCTACATTAGGAAGGCGCTGAGAGTCGAAAAACAGAATTTCTTCATTCCGACATTCAGTTGACCAATAATGTCTACATTTAAAAATATTATAAATTTTGGTTTGTATTAGGAGTACAAATAAGTTACCGCCGTTTTTTAACACAAATTAAATATTTATTGTATTATAGAAGAACGGTAATATAAATTTATTCAAAATATTGCCCATCACTTTTTCCCATCTCTCAGGCAGCATTCGAATCCCACGTCTGAAGAACTCCTTGTCTTTTGAGGTTATCCACGAATCAACCCAATTTTTGGTATCCTCATAAGATGTGAACCGCTGCGCCGTCAGAGCATGTGCTACGGACCGGAACAGGTGATAATCGGACGGTGCAATGTCTGGTGAATACGGCGGGTGGGGTAACACTTCCCAATCAAGTGTTTCCAAGTACTTTTTCACGGGAGCCGCAACATGTGGACGAGCATTGTCATGCAGAAGAATAATTTTTTCGTGTCTAGAATAGTATTGAGGGCGTTTTTCCTTCAGAGCTCGGCTCAATCTCATCAATTGTGTTCGATAGAGGGCTCCAGTAATTGTTTCGCTCGGATTAAGCAACTCATAATACACTACACCTAGCTGATCCCACCAAATACACAGCATAAGTTTTTTTCCGTGAATATTCGGTTTTGCTGTTGATGTTGACGCGTGGCCAGGTAATCCCCATGATTTTCTTCTTTTTGGATTGTCATAATGTATCCACTTCTCATCACCAGTTATGATACGATGTAAAACACCCTTTTTTTATGTCTAGCTAGCAGCATTTCACTTAAGCATAATCGGCGTTCAATATCTCTCGGCTTTAATTCGTACGGAACCCAATTTCCTTGTTTATGAATCATTCCTAATGATTTTAAACGATGTGAGACTGCTTGCTGAGTGACTTCTAATGTTAGAGCAAGTTCTTTTTGTGTTTGAGATGAATCTTCCTCCAATTCTGCATCCTCGTAAATTTTTGGCCTTCCACTGCGATCTTTGTCTTCTACGTCGAAATCACCGTTTTTAAACTTTTGAAACCACTCTCGACACGTTCTCTCACTCAAAGCAACCTCACCATATGCTTCTACGAGCAATCGATGCGCCTCAGCAGCAGATTTCTTTAAATTAAAGAAGTAAACTAATATTTCCCGCAAATGACGCTTACTTGGCTCAAATTTTGACATTTTCAACTTATAAAAATTATATTTTACCAATATAAAATCAATGATATTAATAGGTTATGTTGTTCTTGAATGTCCAAACTATTTTTTAAGCCGGTTATCATCTGCGAAAGCTAACCGAAACTCCGTGCCGCGCCATCTACAATAAAACGACGGAATCTTATTTGTACTCCTAATAAAATTTAGATATTATACATTATTATTAAACAATGTGTTTAGCCAGGGTAGTATGAGCTACCTTCATAAAAAATCATCCAAATTCATTCAGTGTGAAGGAGTAACAAACACACAAACCGACAAATTTTAGCATTTGTAATATTGTGTCAATGTACTTATGTTTCGAAAACGCCCACACGCAACGGAACTTCGCATTAACAACACAAGTACCAAAATTCCCAGCAGAAAACTAATTCCATAAGACTAGCACGCAATAATAAACCACAGAATATGTTGAAACATGAGACCATTACCGCTACAATTTTACTATTCTCTGCTCGCTGGCCACATATTAATCGGACTACATGTTTACCAGAGTAAGAAGAAATGAGTAACTAATTTTCTAATTCGGATGCTTCGGACGTTAAAACGCCACAATCATGGACGACACAATTCCAAAGCTTGCTCTCATTTGGTTCAAACCATTACATTTGAACGCATATTTATAAAAATAACTTAATAGCTAAATATTAGATTCCGCGGCTAAGTGGTAGTAGTGGGTGTTTAGGGACGCGGGGATTCTTAGTGTAGGGATGTTAGAGTTTAAACGGTTTTTTATATGTCAAAACTACAGCCACAACAATCCTCCTTTTCGAAGCTGGTAAAAAATAAAGTAACATTCGCAGCAACTTTATATGGGTCGTCTATAACCGTCTATCAAACGCACATTCAACATTTTTGTAAAGATGACCTACTGTGTTAGTTACACCCTGACTCTACTATGCTGATTAACTACTACATAAGAAAATCAATTACTAATTGGAACCGCTGCGCCTAAATAAAAATGAATCTCTACCTAAAAGTGACCTACTAAAATCAAACACGACCTGAATTGGCGAATCTTTCGAGTTATTTTTTTAATAAACAGCATGGATGGCCGCGAGGGTTTGATAAAAAATTCATTACGAAAGCTAAGGTGCCTTTCTTTGAGGTGTTTACATTGGTTTACATTGGAAATTTCTCGCCTCTAATACGTACAAACTGCTACTGCGGATTTTTTCGAGATAAAAAGTAGTCTATGTGTTAATTCAGGGTATAAGCTACCTTCGTAACAAATTTCTTTTAAAACCGTTGAGCCGTTTGAGCGTCAAGGAGTAACAAACATACATACAACTTATTAGTATGATAAAGTATATCTATCATTTGGCTTAAACCTCCAGCTGCAAAGAGTAAGATTTCGTGCCATACCATTCCCAATGGACACAACAAATTATGCATCAACATGTTTTTCATACCCGTATTATTTATCCCCATTAACAGTAATGAGGAAAAGGATGACTCCAGCGAACGAGCGGGATAGTTCCATCCACCCACTCAATATATTGAGCGACCAACTATGACGCAGGTATCACGGTAAAAAGACTTATAGTTTCACAGCCGTTTCTATTAATAATCATCCATAGTTATGGGTTATAACTACGATCTTCGCATGAGGTGACGCGTTTGGCTTGAGACTTTCAAAGAGGACCTAAGTCGCTCGCGAACTTCTTATTTGCGAACGTCACCCGAGACGGGGATGTTGCGATTCATACGCCTGTGGTTTCACCGGCACCCACACCCTTCCACCGGAGCACAACAATGCAAGTGCACCACTGCATGGCGCCACATTACCAGATGTGGAGGCAGTACTTCTTTGGACGAGTTCAACTGCTACTTTTGTTGTTTCTTTAGTAGAGACTATGAAGGTAGATATTCACCAACGGACGCGAGCAACTGGAGCCTCCCAAAAAATATTCCTTCTTTAATTTTACCTTCATAACAATCCCGGACTGTGAAGAAGTATACATAGTAGGAGTCCCCGTTGAAGAACAACAACGATATCCAGCTGTAGCAGCCGTAGATCGGCACGATGAACAGGATGCGCACTATCCAACGCTGCTCCGATGGGTTGGTGTACCAGCGGAGGTGTTGATAGATCTGCAATGGATTTGAAACGTTTAGTTAGTTTTCTTTCTTTCTTTCTTCTTTCATAACTGTCCATGTTACCTGCGACTCAGGAAATCCAAACGTTTATTAAAACTAAACTTTATTAGAATCTAACAGTTTATTGTTACCAAGATATGTTAATAGCGATACAAAAGTGGTACATACATATTGCAAAATCGATTAGCGTGAGAAACTGTAGCATAATCAAATGTTAGATACTTTACTCGGCTTGCTTGAGTTGGCTAATGACTTACCAGGAAGGAAAACCAGAGAGAAAAATTACAATGAAATTAATGACAAATAGTAACTTAAGAGTACTGAGAACCAAAATATTTGGACACAGAATATAAATAGGTAATTTGATGCATAGGGTATGAAGAAGCGCCTAACTTAGTAATATGAACGCGTGATCTCGTACGTTCATATTTATTTTAAAAAGGTTACTTATCCAAGTAGCTTTTAAGAATTCAACGAAAATAACGACGTTTGTCTTTGACATTGACAAGCTAACAATACAACCAATGTCCCTCATTTTTATTTACATACAAACACAAGTCTCAGATGTTTGTAATTTCACAGGCCTTCTAAATTAGGACACCGCAATAAAAGTGTACCAGTGGCAGTGGTTTTTAGACGAACCTGACCCAAGTTCTACCTCTAGTTATGTTTACCCATTCCTACCAGGGGACAAGTGTAAGGAATCAATACTGTTGTCGACCTACGGACGTGAATAAAATTTACCAACCAGAGACTGTTTTTAAAAACTTTATTCTATCAAAATGTAACTATACAATTCTTCCGCTGATGCTAATTATCAATTTCAACATACTTTAAGTACTATAGAATTGTTGCATCACTAATCTAGTTCCCATAGTTCAAGCTAGGTTGAGGCTAGAGGCGCTGCGACGCCCATACATGTCAAGCGATTAAGGATAATATGATTAAAGAAGGAAATTAAAGTAATATGCTCCACTTTTGTGTTGCATTCACGTTTAACTTAACCGCTTCATTGTAAATTGCTTCAACTAATAGCAAAAGACACGTAGAAATCCCCAATAATTGCCGTAGAAAATGATAACGGTCTATTTAGACATGCATGCTCTTATACGCGAAGTAGTTTACGTACTTTATGAAAAAACGTACATTTACATAAATGCTCACGATGTTTTGAACACCTGTCAGAACTTGATGTTGGCCCAGTTTGTTATCTTGGTTGTTTGTTGCATTATTCATCAGTTATGGGCATCCCTCGCACTTATTTAGGTTCTCATACTCATTTGTTGCTCCGTAGGAACCTTCGGGTATGCTTGTTTTAGTTAAATCTACACACAGGTAGATTATTATGTGATTTGTTATGATTAAAAATGCAACAATATCACGTAGGAACGTCAAAAAATATACGAAAAATTTCAAATCTATACAAATAAAAATCAACTGCCACATGGCTATGCCACATATGCTGGCTGATATGACTGTTTTTTTTGTTTTTGTATTATTCAGAACAAGGTTTAAATTTTTTTTATTCATGTATGTAGATCTTGATTTGAATGTTATTTTTGAATGGGACCAGAATGAAATGAAATGAAACCATTAGTGTTATTATTATTTACAAATATCTCCATGATAACTTTGTAAAGATAACATTTATAATATATATGGTGATTTTGATAATAAAAAAAACATTAGACAACCTTCATCTCACTTTGTAGTATTTGTATTTTTGCGATAAGATTCGCTCAATTGTTTAATTGGTGTTCACTGAGTCAATGGAGAATGATAACATTCCAATGTACAGGTCACAGACTTGAGTATAACAAGAAACAATTGTTTCATTGAAATGCGTCTAATATTGGCCTTAAAATGTAACAACTCAGAACATAGAACGAAAAAAACCAGAGCTAAACACCACAGGTGTCTAGCAACGCTTTTGGCATGGTGTTCGGTGGTACTTGTCTACAGTAGACATGTGTGCATACACATGAATGAAGTTTTGAACACCCTTCTTGATGTCGGCAATTTGTTATCTTGTTTATAGTTGCATCTAGATTTATACGCCTAACAAAGCTCGTTAATCAATCTCGTTAATTCTCAAAACTACTAACAATGTAATTCCGATACTTCGTCTGTGGATGTCTTTGACTCTTTCGGGCCACTGGATTGTTGTGGGTGGAATTTTCAACATAAGCAGAGGAGGACAGGGACAGGGTTTGTATCCCAATACAGTAGCTAGAAACGTTTAGTTAGATATGATGACATGAGAACTCTTTTTCCAACCGCATCGCCGAGTCGAGTCGCCTTGGGGAGGCATGGGGTATACGCTAAGTATTTCCCCTTTGAAAAAAAAAGGGACGTAGGCCGCCAAATATTCACAATGAAATAACATTTTTAGATATTTTTATCCCTATAGCCAGTTAAAACTCTACAGCCAATGTAGTCTGATCTGACAGAAATAAACATTCAGGCCAGAAACCGGATTCCACTTGGTGATAAAATATTTTTGCCTGTTCTCTATGTTCTAGTCACTACTGGTTCGTCCCCATCTGAGAATTCTGTGTATACATACACTATAATATAGTTTTGGGAACCATTGATATTTTAATAGGACGTGACTTTAACAGGTTTTGTTAATCAATTATGCCCGTTTAGGTCTGCGTAGAGTAGAGACCGTGGGCAACTCTGCAAGCAAGAGTGGTTGGGCTTTAATCTACCACGGCAGCCCAACACGAACTAAGAGATGTTTATCATTTTTTTTATAAAAATCGATTGAATTGTTTGGTTTTTAAATCAAAATACAAAATTATTTTTAAAATGGTAGGGTGTACCCCGATTGCTGGGGCCGCGGAAGAGTGCAAGCCGTTCCCGTAGCCCCAGCAATGGGCGTCTAGAAGGGACCGTGGGGTTTTTAGCCGGTAAGAATCCGGCATAACCCGTCCAACGTCCCCAAGGGGGGGGCGGGTACCGATGAAGGTTTTCCCCACGAAAAAAAAAAAAAAAAAGTTGTACCCCGATTGGTGAGACATAAGGGAGTCAGTAGGTATTTTTCGAGTTTCTAAATCAGTCACTTGTTAGAAGTAAATTTAAGGAATTCCAAACATATCTTAAGGTATGTCTCAGAATAATTTCTTGGGGATTATAATCAACGTGCTTTGCATTTATAGTCGGGAAATGTATACAACTATCACGTTTAAGGTTTATTTGCAACAGGGTTAATTTACCAGTAAACATTTTCCGTAGCCAATGGAGCTCCAATTTAGAAGCTAAAGCTATCCAGCAAGTTTGACCTAAATTGCCTTACAAACAATAGCTCAACGTGACTACAGCTGAAGCTTAAGCTGGCAGTTTGTATTGCCTAGAAACTATACGTTCGAGGGCGCAATTCACTGAGCTACTAGATAGTACTTGGATGAGAAAGAGCCTTTGACACTTTCTATCATTATTGTCTTTAGAACATAGAAAAATGCGTCAAAAAGTGTGTACAGTTGTTTACTAGGAATTGCTATTGTCTGTTGACGAAGTAAACACCAACGCTTCCTTTTTCTTAATGCGATTAGAGACGAGATGATCTGACACCCCACATGATGTTATGTGGTTACTATCGCCCAAACACAACACCAAAACGACTACGGTCCTCCCGAAGTATGAGAAGAAGTCGTATCGCGATGCGCCCGTCGCCCTGTCTCATGAATCTGTAATATCACCAGCGTCCGCACCCTTCCATCGGATCTCAGCAATGCAACTGCACCACAGCTTAGTGGCAGATTACCAGGGGTGGTGGCAGTAGTTCTCCGAACGAATTCGGTATAAGTTCTACTACTACGATACTCTTTTCGCACCACCCAGGGGACACGTTTAGGGACGTTGGGATTAGTCGGCTCAAGACTGAATATGAAACGTCCTACTAACTATTAGGCTATTCTGCGATCAGCTATTCGTTCAGGAACATGAAATAGTAGTGTGCGTAATTAGCTTTGGACGATGTGTTCTGTGGCAAGGACAAACGGTATGCGCTGTCTGCCTTTTTTTTTGTATAGGTATATAGTTATTGCCCCTATGCAACCGAAGTTGTACAGATCTCTTGATAGTTGCCAGACATTACAGCTTAATTTAGTATTTAAAACGTGCACGTTATTATTCATCGCTGATACATTAACGTTATCATGATTGCGACCCACAAACGACGATAAAGGCGATAATACGACAACTGAATTGCAAGCATAATGTTCACCTAAGTATTTAACCAACTGCTGAAATTAATGATATTTGTTGTCCCGGGAATTGTTTCGATAACGTAAAGTAAGGTGCCTATTACGTCATTTCTCGATCTAAGCGACAAAAATATGAGGGTCGTGAGAATAATTATATTCTTTCGCAAGCGAAAACAGTCACTATGAAAAAGCAGCGTAGAGATTACGTGTTTCTCAGTATAACAGCCAGCTCACGATTTCACCTACTAACACAAATCAGGAAATACGTTGCGGAACAAGACGATACCATCAAAGATCATAAGAGAAAAGTCTTTTCTGTTTTATGCTAACTTTACGAGTAGCCATAGCCGATGTGGCAGTCGTCGACTCGCGATAAATAAACAGAGAACACGTCAGCGAGCGAAGAGCCCTAAAATTGCCATATTTAAATTTGAAACATCCGCAGAAGGATAGACTAGACTAGACTACACTAGATTAGCCTAACTAAACTAGGGCTAGAACAGTAATAGCCGAGAGACTATCAGTGCGATCGATTCCAAAATTATCAAAAGGAACGATGTATTGTAACACCAATAACCATAAAATATATTATTTTTAATGTTTACTTCATAATTTTGAAACAGAAAAAGCATGATTACAGATATAGAATAGAAAGCTATAGAAATGCCTCACCCGTTAAGGTCAAATTGTAGTGGTCGTACGGTAATTGAGGCCCAGACGAACATTTCGCTAAAATTACGTACAATGCTATGCAACTAACGGAATAAAACCATAGGCCATTGTAGTGGTCGAATACACAAAGGCACTATTAAAATAACTATTTTGATTCGTTATCTGACATTTTAAAGGTTGCCTTACAAAGTAATAAAGGTCACACTATAATAATATCTACCGTGAGTTTTTGAACGCATCAAATCTCTTCAGAATACTCAAATTTGATTTGAGTCCAGCTTTCAAACGTTAATTAGACATGTGTATGTAAATCAAAAATATGTTTTTCAGTATATTCCTCAAGCTATAATCTCAGTACAATTGGATAAATACAAATATGTATAAAAGAAAGATCATATTATTGAATTTTACAAATAACTCGTCCAACAGCTCAAAAAAGTATTAAACAAGCATATGTCCGTGGAACTTGCCACCTTCGAGACGAATCCAATCTTAATGATACTAGTTTTCAACAAAACAAGGTTGCAAAGACGGATACGTGTCCATTCTGAACTTGACATTTTATATCCATTAGCATATAACACACAGGCTGTGTAGTCTATATAAATTGAGCTAAAGCTCACAGCCAAAACGCATAAAATGCCCCGATGACTGTGTTGAGGATGAATAAGTTACATACATAATTTCACGTCTATATACCTGAAGGGGTAGGCAGAGTACTGGCAAAACACACAATTTCTGTCACCATCGTCTCATGTTAACTTTTTAACCGTGGGTAACCACTTTTTGACCATAAATCTCGGGGCGAACGGTATACTTAAATTATTCGCAAGCTGTCACCGACCTGTCTTATCCAGTACCAGTGGATCGGCAACCAACAATTAGTGACAGCCCAATTAGTAATTTCACGAATTAGAATACTAGACGGCTCTCAGAAGGCTGGGTACACCGTGGCAGGGCGTAAGGCGTGATGTAGTAAATGTCTCATCAAGTGTGACCTTCGCTCGTTTACAACACATCAACTGCTAATTAAGTAATGCTCTCACAATAATTAAAGGTCGCGCGTAGCGACTCGTCCAATCTAACATTACCAGGTGAATACGAGTGTAACATTGCTATTTTATACACCATCGTTTGACCCGACAGAGAAGATTTATATAGACGTAGCACGCTTGCAAATTGATGATCTGAAAAGGGGTAATATTTATTACACCTGAGATTGATCATCTTAACATGTACTTGCGTAAAGTAACGACTGGTTACATCATTTATTAACCCATTAATTTCTCTTTATAAATTCGCATTGTATCCGGATTGGGCTCCTGTGATCAACAATACCCTCACTCTCGCTTGTTAAGAGTTGTCCTGTGTCCCTGTATTTGGAACCAGCAGAGGCTTGTACGGTACCTACATACCTGTTGGCAAGTGATAAAAAGCGCCGTCCACACGAACAGGCCGGCGATGACTTGAGCGGTGCGCGTTTGCAGGAACATCGGCTCCTGCAGCGGCTTCAGAATACCGTGGACTATGTCCGAAATGGGCTGCTTTGTCACCTCGATTACCTCCGTCGAACTCATCCTGAAACAACACGAAATTATTAGCTTCTCTATGGTATCTCTCCGTGCCATATATACCAGGTTCATAGGATTACGATGATATTTTTTTCGAGTAACCGATGTGGAAACATTTTTAAATTTTGAGGTGTTCCACGAACAACAAACAAAAAAATTGGTGCTCTGCGTACATAGGTATTATGCTATAGCTATTTAAGAGGTATGTACTGCTTATCATCATACTAATATTATAAATGTGAATGTTTGTTGGTATATATGATTGTTACGCCTTCACGCCTCAACGGCTGAACGGGTTTGAATGATATTTATTCTGAAGGTAAAGTCATACCCTGGATAACATTTATTTTTACTATTTATTCCGAAAAAGTGAAGTACTGTGAGTTGAATATAAAACGTCCTAAGTAATTATACAAGCAAATAACCCATTAGTAGTTTAGCGGTATAGCTTTAAATTTTCCCTCATAAGTCATAACAGCACCTCGGCGGTCAATACATACATATAATACAATACATATATTCAAATTGAAAGGTACTTGACCGCCAATGAGTAAAAAAAAAACATGAGTAATTACGACCAGAGGTTTTTACTGAACGCATTGATTCAATGCCATGATAACAATTTAAAAGGTGTCATCATAACAAAATAGTGTTTATAATAACAATGTTAACTATGCAGATTAAAGATAATCGTTGAATGCAAGGCCCATAACAATGAAGTATCAACACAATAGCAATTGAATCTCAGGTATTCTACGTACCGGCGTTTACCTGTTCTAACCTTCAAAAAAGCAATACATCATAGGACTATTAAAAATATTGACGGATCATAGAAAGTAAAGTAAGGAAATAAACATTGGGGGTGGCAGAGACCAAAGCTTTCCATTTGATAAAATCCTGCCTGACATCTATCGCTTTTACTGGTACATTTCGTGTATGCTCTTCAATTTCGTTACTTGGTAACTCAACGCTCCTGAAGATGACTATTGGAGAAGCGAAAAACTATTATTGAGTATTTATTCATTTATACAATAAGAAGTTATTCCTATACCCTTTCAGTTCATCTTAAACTACTTTCGCCGAGGTCAGCCCATTCGCCAGGTACTCTTTTCGTCAATCTCCATTGACGAAAAGAGTCCATCTCTACGTAAACGCCATCTCAACATACCCTTTTCCCTTCTCCAATTTTGTTACTGTATAACTTCAGAACACAACGTTCTCTTGGTACAAAAGCTCGCGAAAAGTTGTCAAGGCCATTTGCGACCAACAACATGTAACCAGTCCAAAAATATATGTCTAAGGTAATAATATACCTAACTTTACACACAGATACATATCTATTCAGAGTAAGACTGATCGAAGCTTAAATCAAAAAAATCTGTCAATCTTATAAGCAATGACAGATTTTTTTGGTTTGTTTCTCATGGCACTGTATCCATTATTATACAGTGCCATGAGAAACAAACTTCCTAGAATAGTCACATACTGAATGAAACATGATCCGATATTTATTCTAGATACTGCACATTCCAGATCATAACAGGGATTACAGTTAGAACTCTGTAACAGTTACTTACAAACAATAGATAAGGCGAAATGGTTCATGGTTGATTGTGATTATTGGCGAGTCGGAAAGTTTATAGATTATTTTAATGTTGCCAAAAGATAATAATACAGATAATGCGCACTTTCTTGGAAGACACTTTTTTTTTCAGCGTAACAATCGGATTTATGGCTGGATGTTTTCCTCCAAACCTATTTATTTGATGCCAATTAGCGGTGCACTCATTTTCCTGTGTTCCGGAAGGGTGTGGAAGCCGGTGAAATTACAGGCGCATGAGACTAAATCCCCGTATTGGGTGACGGGCGCAATGGGATGTAACTTAGATCATGTCAGGGTAGGGCAGGACCTAGGTCGTATTGCTGTTGTTATGAGCGGAGGTAATTACTTAACATCAGGTGGACCTTCAAGTCGTACCGTCATGTCGTAGTTAAAATTTAAAAACATGCAGATATGCAAGTATGTGATACTTTGGATGAATGGAATATACAGCAACAAGTTAATATTGTGAATTAAAATAAATGTTTCTTTTTTAACAAAAGTTATGGGACAAGATCAAGGCTTACATGTTAAGTGGTTAAGACGATGACAACAATAATACTACTCAAGTGCTCATGAGATAAGTATTAAATGACCCAGGTTGCATCATATTGTGACCGTCACCAGATATCATGAGCCTGTGATTTTACAGGCACCCACAACCTACAACCACAACACATTAATGTGTGTGCATCACTGCTTAGCAGCAGATCCCCAGGTGTGGCAGCTGTGTTCTCCAGAAAGACATGGCACAAGTTCTATTGCTACTTTAAGTTGCTTCTTTAGCACCACACAGGGAGGATGTGTAGGGACTCAAAGGGTATACAGAATATTCCTTTTCAGACAGACCCAAGCATCATGAACCCGTAAAAAATACTTTATTGTTACTAAAAGTAGATTATAAAGTAGGTAACTACATTTTCAAAATGTACTCTAGCTCCTACCAATATGTCATCAAATATAATGTAGAAAATAGGTATTTACATAGGTTTTATCAGACAAAACATAAACTTTGTGTTATATTTATTGTTGCCAGAATACTCCAATTGTTTATCATAATAATTATTGTTGTTAAAGATAAGATAATTTTGTCTTTTACTAACTGATGTTTAATATGTGATAGTCATTTTTATTTAAGTGATTGTAGTGGCCCAGTGGTAATGCAGGCTTTCAATCCAAATATTGCTGATTCAATACCAGACATCCAATGATTACTTTGCTTGAAAAATGTATGCATGAAACACCACATTCTTGCAACAATGAAGGAATACATAGTTAAGAAACAAGCTTGATTCTTGTATCTAAAAAATTTAAGGCATTTGTGATATATCAATCTGGTTTGGGGTCACTCTTACTTGTTGAGATTACACTTGAGTCCAGTGGGAACCCAACAAGCAACAACTAGAGATTGATGGTTATAATATTTAGTTAGGTAAATTAAATACAAACTAGTGATTCCCTTTGAGCATTGTAGTAGAGATTTTTAACTGTAATCCTTGCTGTGTTTACCAAGAATATAAAATAGATTTTATTATTATGGTTGTATACCTATTTAACTCTGCTTAATCCTATATCCTATTGTATAAAACACAAAAATTGTTTCTACCTATGTCCATTAGAGACTTTGAAACCATCTGACCCCAAACTGGCAATGATGTGAAGATGGTTTTAGACCACAAAAACAATGCAATAGGCACAAAATGTATTGTATTAGCACATGCCAGGTATCTGCTAATATAATTATAAAGACAAATTATTATAATATTGTGCAACAATTAGAGACAAATTTTATACTAGGAAAGTACCAGAAAAATCTAGGATAACATTGGGTAATATAGCCTATTCTTATTCTTGATGGGGGTGACTAGGCCTGCACTGACATCCCGCATTTGGATGCTTATGTATAGGCATATAAACAAATGAATGAGTGAAGAGTGAATATAGCCTATGTATAGGCATATAAACAAATGAGTTCTCTGTAAATATTAAGTCAAGGCTAAACATTATTCTGAAGTTGTCACACTGACGTCACTGCACAACTCACAGCTGTTTAAATAATCATGGTAGAAGTCTGGAGGAACTACCACTTGTATGATCCTCAAATCGGTAATAAATGTCAAACAGTTTTACACTGTGGGTAACATTCATATCTCCAATAGCATATTTTTACTGTTCGTAGAATTAGTACCACCACCAATTTCCACAAGCAGTAATGTAAGGAGTGCTGGAACCTCATCCGTGTTCCGGTTAGAAAGGTAGAGTTGCAGCTGAAATTACTGGCACATGAGTTGGCCATCTACATCTTGACTGAAGGCTGCACTGACCTGTGATTAGGGTGTATTCATAGGTACATTGTCTAAGAAGAATAATACCTTTTTACTCTTAACTGGGATTGAGGATGAACTGATGTATAACTGTCTATTATGATGTATGACTTATTCTAATGAGCTAATTTTTAAGCCATCACAAATTTGACTTGTGGGGGCCGAGATTAGGTGGAACTCATAAATTGGAGGTCACACGTCTTGACGTTTTACTGCTTGCCGTAAGAGTGAAGGGGCGCAGTGACGCAAAAACAATACTATTTTCGTGGAAATGTAGAGTGCTACCTATACCTACGCCACATCATACATTGATATAAGCTCGTACAGATAAGCCAGTACAATTACCTGGTTATGTTTAGGGTCTGCGCGTCTCTATTATTCTGTTTTACTAATGTTAGCAGATGTCATCCGTACTCAACACTCTGCGCATATTGTACACAAAATCTAATGGTTTCACTATGTCCACACAATCACAAATAATCACACAGTTACAACAAAACACAATATAAAACACAGTTTCACATTTAATAATTTCTACAGCAACTGCTTTCTCGTAATCTTTGTTCGTCTCGATAATTTGATTTCTTTTGCTTTGCTTTTGTGACGAAACCAGAACTCGCGCACAGAGAAAATATAATCACTCACTATCACATATGTATGACTATAACAGACAGAACAGAACAGACCACAGACTAATTAGATGTACTGTACAGACTTCGTTACAGGGAGACCGAATTTCCATAGAGTAATGATCAACAATACGTCAAAACATGGCTCTCGCCGCGGTGCCAACATACTTGCAAGTGGTGGAAACAAAAACAAAAGGCATTAGTGCTGATCAGCACAAATAAGGCTAGCTAAAACATGAAAACTCATTGTAATTTGACATATTATCTGTGCGCATGTAATATGCATGGAGAGCTTTGTGAAACGTTGTATGCTCACGAATGTGTTTGCTTGTGTTACATACCCAAGTGAACATATTCGTGAGCAAATATGACGTGTTAAACCGATACTTGAGATATAAAAAAATAAATGAGTTTATAAAAATAATAAATAATTTTGGTTCTCCGCAAAAAAATGCTAAATTCCACGAGAACTAAGTCGCGGCACACAGCTAGTTTTTCATATAACAAACGTTCACATCACTGAAGATCTGTTAATCACATTGTACGTGACCAAATTCTACACACTCAATGAGGGCTTTTCACTTTCGGTTTAATAAGTTACCTAAAAAAAATAGTTCCAACAGGCTCGATAGATGACTTTGTTTTGTCGTTAGTTGACACAAAGTTGATAGTATAGTCAAAGTTACGATAATATAACCAAATTTTTCGAAAAGGCGCATGTTCTATAAGAATATAACGCACTTCGTAGTTGTTTCGTCTTGTGTGGAGCCATTTCGTAGTGTTCTTAAATGATTTTCATTTCTTTGACTTTTGCTTGCTTACCGGCTAAATATTAATGCTAATTATTTCTAATCTTTTACTTTGATTTGATTTAAATAAAAAAAAAAACAATCAAATGTTGATTTTGACAACAAATTCGAAACTATATTATATATATAAAGTATATAACTTTATATATATAGTTTATATATATATATATAAACTATATATATAAAGTTATATTTCTTTTCGTAAATGGCATAGATGTACTTTATTGAGATTTCACTCTGTACACCCGAAGGTTAGGATTTAACGTCCATCGAAAATTTCTCCTAATATGACATTTTGTGACGTTTCAAGCGGTTGAATGACGATGCGCTGCGGTTGCATTTTTATGGAATTCAAACGTAGGCGGGTTCAGACAACGACCACCACTGCTTTACAACACGGTTAGAACGTCAAAAAACTCAGATAGACTGGAGGTATGTACTGGCAACCCAATACAACAAACCATAGACAATCAACAAAATAGAATGAAAATAAAATGTCCGTCGTAATCGTTGAGGATGATCCAATTTATTTAGTGACTGCTGTGTTATTCGTAGCTTGCAATGTAAATTAGCTTTAATATTTATTATTTTATTCGTAGAAGTGTATAACTTACAGAAAACATGATTGTCCAGGAGCCAACACAGGTAAGAATCGCTTTGATTCCCGACATGTAAATGTATTCATCAAGGGCCGTTTCATCAAAATCTTTCAAATTCCCACAGGTTATCATTTGGGATTGTCTCAACAATTATGAATACGACAACGCTATATTTTTGGCCGAGAGATTACACGCCGAAGGTAAATAATCCACATCGTACTCGCTTGCAAAATCCATATGAAAGATGGTTTCGCACCTGCATTCCTGCAAATATTGATTTTTACGCAGCTATTTACGTCGATAAATATGTCCGTGCATATCTATCGTATGCAATTAAGTTTGTCTTAGTTCTTGATCGTGACTTTAATATTTGTTTTCCAGTTTCATCAGAGGAGACAGCATTTCTTTTGGGTACTTGTTACTACAGAGCAGGAAGGGTGAATGAGGCTCATCATTTACTACACAATTTGTCATTATCATTGCCTCAGGCTAGATTTCTCCTAGCTAAATGTTCTACCGAATTAAAATCGTGAGTTACTTCTTGTGATTACTAATGGATGCAATAGCTTGAGAAATATATTATTCATACAATGTACTCTCTTTTTTAGATACCAAGATGCAGAAGTGGCCCTAGGAACAAATTTAGACATTGTGGCATCAGAGTTTGGAGAACAAGCACCATATGCATTACAGCTACTTGCCAAAATATACAATATTACAGAACGGCGGAGCAAAGCAGCTGAAGCACATAGAAAAGCATTGTCATTGAATCCATTCATGTGGAAATCATTCACACAACTGTGTAATATGGGCGAGAAAGTTGATCCCCATCAAGTATTCCAAATGAACAATTCAGAATTTCCATTTGGTGTTACTTTAGTGAATATAGTCAACAACTCTGAGAATATATCATTTGTCCACACTAACATTACAAATAATACCAATAATTCAAGTATTATTGCTAATGTCACACCAAACAATGTTGTGACACGAACACCTATGACAATGTCTACGAGTATAACACCTGAGACACAAGCTCCTATAAAAAGAATGCATAGTGTATTTAGTGGTATGGCACCAATTCCATTTTCTCCATCTTTTGGAATGTTACCCATGGAAGAATCTCCTGTATTATATTCTCCCACTCTAACAGACTCAAATGAACAGAAGGCTATACCTAAAATAGTTAATTCTATAAGAACTCAAATGGGTCAGCTTAAAGATGCTGTATTTAGCCCTGCTCCAAGATGCACACTGGGACCTGCCCCTAGGAGATCATCAAGACTCTTTAGCAACAACAATAGTAGTTACTCTGTCAAAGAAAATAACAAATCACCTAGCAGAAAGTTTGTAGCCCCCAAAAGCCCTTCAAGAAAAAACAAGCAGCGTACCGCTAAGAACATAAAGTCAAACAACACAATCGAAACAAATGAAAGAAATAAAAGCATGGAATCCCATACGCCAACTCTTCCGCCTAAGACATCAAATGGTGTAGCTCTTCTGAATTTGATGCGAGACTTGGGTGAGGCTTACAAATCACTGGCTTTCTTAGATTGTAAAAATGCTATCAAATTTTTTCAAGACTTACCACCCAAACAATTAAATTCTCCATGGGTGCAGACTCTTATTGCCAAAGCACATTATGAGTTGGCACAATATGAGGCTGCTGCAAAGATATTTGCAGAAATTAGAAAACATTACCCAAGCCGCACAGAGGGAATGGATATTTATAGTACATGCTTATGGCACCTGCAGCGTGAGGCGCAGCTGTCAGCGTTATCTCAAGACTTAGTCGAACTGAACAGAACTGACCCAATAGCTTGGCTTGCGGCCGGAAACTGCTTTTCCTTGCATAAAGAACGGGAAACTGCTTTGAAGTTTTTCAAACGAGCCGTACAAATCGACCCAGAGGCGGCGTACGCACATGCACTTCTGGGCCACGAATATGCCGTAGCCGAGGAGACAGACAAAGCATTAACTAGTTTCAGAACTGCAGTGAGCATTGATCCACGAAACTACGTTGCATGGTTTGGTATTGCGACGGTTTACGCGCGGCAAGAGCGATGGAAACTATCCGAGATGAATATCCGTCGCGCACTCACCATTCACCCCCATTCTGGAGTTCTGAGGTGCCAACTGGGACTAGCGCAAGCCGCCTTGGGCAAGATGGACAGAGCCCTCTCCACATTAGAAAGGGCTGTAGCTTTAGATACAGAGAATCCCTTGTGCCGCTTCCACCGAGCGTCGGTGCTATTGCGCGCCGGGCGGCCACAAGACGCGCTAGCAGATCTTCTACATCTGAAAGATATTGCTCCCAGAGAGTCATTGGTCTACTACCTACTTGGTAAGGTTCATAATAAACTAGGAAATTCACATCTTGCTCTTATGCACTTCAGCTGGGCCACAGACTTAGATCCCAAAGGCACAGGAGGTCATATAAAGGAAGGATTTGACCATTCAAAACAGGAAGATCCGCCAGAGAGATCAACATAAACTAATATTATAATAGAATATGATTGTATAGTTGCCTGCCTCTGTTGTTGGCATTACAGTCATAATTTGACTGATCTATGTAAATATAGCTCTGGCCTATCAAGCTCCAATTCACCAAAATCTTCCAAATAATAGCTTTATGGAGCTTGGTCGGTGCATGGTGGCATTTAGTCGCTACAGTAATGTATTAAGAGCGTTTTGCAGATGTGTTTATATAGAGTAAGATGTGGATATTTCTAAATATTATCCTAGATAAATGTAATATTAACTTGTATAGATAGTCACTTTTAGAAATGAACGAGAGTAATTTTTAAAATGATGACGCTTTTAAAATTTGAAACATTAATGGCTCTGATCTCAGTGGATGTCTTATTGTTATCGCATTAAATTAAATTGAGTATGACATATAAAATCATTGATGAATATATTTACAAATTCTTGATGTTTATTACATGCATGTACCTATCTAGTTTTCATACAGATCTTTTCTAAAGTATGGCAGATTAGTATATTCGAGGACCGCTGGCGGTAATTAAGTTGACATCTAATCATGTATATTATATTTTCTACTGAACCTTACCAAAATCCCCTTTGTATGTAGAATTTTATTATTGACAAATTCCGAGCTTTGTATGTTAGAAAGTTATTACAAATACTTAACTGATTGTAACCATAATGTTTTCACCATTAGTCATTAGTTATGGAAATCGCCTACTGTGTATGTACATAATAAATTACTGTAATATAGCACTGTTTGTCACTTCCGATCACCAATGAAATGCTAGCAAGTGGACCTAGTTGAGACCACCTAATTATGTATGAACTTATAAAATAAAACTGATTAATGTTAGCATAATGTTTTATTTGACATTAATTAGACATTACAGCTTTCTTAAGACTATTTTTATTTTTATTTTTGTTACGTAAACTTTTGCAGAATTGCATCGAGGGCTTTTTTAACAGTTGGATCATTTAGGAGTTTGTTTTGTCTTGGGGGGGCGGTCTGTGCGGGGGCGGCGACTGGGGTGGGTTCTGGTACTTTCTTGTCGTTCAAAATGCTTAATATTCTCTGCTGAAGTTCTGCCTGAGCCTTATTTGTAGTCACATTGGGCAATGGCTCCCCAAGTTCAATTTTCACTTGTTGCTCTCTGCGTTCCTGTGAAAAAGAAACAAGCCTTTTCTTAGCCTAAACAATAAAGGTTGTCTGGAAGAGATCGCTTACGGGATAAGAACGCCCGCTACGTGTATTTACTATTAAAATATTTTTATTTCTCTGTATTTTTTGATATTCATTTACACAGAATGTCATTTTTTTTCTAGTTATTTTTGATTTAAAAACCATTCTATTAAAAGGATTGCGATGAAATTTCTATGGGAGATAGTATATCCTTTCAAATAAAAAATACTTTTCCAAATCGGTTGATAAATGACGAAGAATCTCCTTTGGTAGTCTGTGGAAAAGTCCGCGGGGACGGAGGTGATTATGACCTTGTAACGTTCCATACCTGCAGGTACTGTATGACCTTGTCGTACTGCAACACGGTGAGGGAGCGGCCGTCTGCAAGCTGCCCGAGCAGCGCCGTGAGCGCCTCGCGGCCGGAAGAGCCCCCGCGTTGGACTTCTTGGAAGTTACGGGAGATCAGCTGCAAAGCGTCTTCTAGAGGCATATTTCTGTGCTCTGCAATGTATTTTTTTTTGCGGTAAAATTTATGGAACTCCTCGGGTTGTCGGCCCACTTGATGTTGGTAGGTCTCCCCTGCCCATAGACAATAACACGACGTATCTTACCGAAATAGCGTAAAATGGGACCCTATTACTAAGACTCCGCTGTCCGTCTGTCTGTCTGTCTGTCCGTCTGTCACCAGACTGTATCTGACCGTAACCGTGATAGAAAGTTGAAATTTTCACAGATGATGTATTTCTGTTGTCGCAATAACAACAAATACTAAAAAACAGAATAAAATAATAAGAATAAAAGAAACGTAAAAGGCTCAATCACATGCCAGGGCAATATTTGTGCTGATCTTGATTTGTGTCTTGGATGTTGTTTTATACCATGTCCATACCTCATCAGAAAGGGAGTCCTAGTGGAAGGATATAAGACTTGTGTAAGCGTTTGTTGAAATTACAGGCACTTCGGCGTCCCATCTCCGTCTGAGTGACAAGCGTCACGCGTTGGGTCTTTTCATGCTTTAGTGGGGGGAAGACCTGAGTCGTATTTGCTGGTTACGGACGGCTGTAACCACTTATCATCAGGTGGGCCCTCTGGCGGTCCAGTCATTATTGCCATAAAAAAAAATTACCTTGCGGCAGTCCATGCAGTATGGTCAACGTAAGAGATCTATGCTCCTGGTTCTGGGGCATGACGAGTATGGCGTAAAGGCAACCTCTGGATGCGATGTTGCCAAGAACTTTCCCGATTGGGACATCCTCCATCGGGAATAGTAGGTCGACGACTATGCCCAAACGTTTCAGACGACCTTCAATAAATTCAGCGTATTCTCTGAAAAAAGGATAAATTTTTCAACGTTCAAATTCTGCCACTAACGTAATTCAATCACAGTGCTGTATTCTGGTGAAGGGTCTGGTAGAATTAGACGATGCAACTTGGGTCTCCAATACGAAAGGACCCAACTTTTATTTCAAGACAGACAGACGGACAGCGGAGTAATAAGGTCCCGTTTTGCGGTACCCTAAAAACCCTTTAGTTACGGTACCCTAAAAACCGAGCGAGGCTCGGTCGCCCTGGCACTACGTATAATATGTATATACATAGTCCGTACCTACTCTCGATAATTGAGAATGAATGGGCTTTGATCTACCACGGGAGCCCAATCCGAATTAGTAGATGTCACATGTCTTCGAATTTATGGTTCTAAGACTGCCGGTTTCCTCACGATGTTTTCCGTCACGTGGCATAGCAGACATAACTTTTTTTCAAGTGAAAAAACTCATAGGTGCGCGTCTAGATTTGAACCAGCGACCATCAACACGCTCTCATATATAAATGTTCCACATCAACAACTTACGTAAGTCCTTTAGACACGACAATTATTTCACAATCATTTCTCTCCGGGACGGGTAGAGCGCGTGGATACTCTGGCTGTGTGAAGCGGTCATAATTGCCTCTTTCCGGCCAATCACCTGAATTTCATACAAAAATCAATTCCAAATCAGCTCAATTTTTTACCAATCACGGCGTAGCTTGTTTATCTGTTAATATATTATCTAAGTTAGGCAACTTTCGGCCCTGTCTGAAGTTGGATGGGTGACTATTAGATGTCGGCCCCGGCTATACTAGTCGTTAAGCTTTGTCAGAGACCTTTGGGCGGCTTGAAAACTTCGGCGAACTTTTACACACGTTCTATTGCTACCTTTTGGCACTCCTTTATCACCACCCAGGGAGTATGTGTAGGGACTCTAGAGGACGCGATCTCCCATAGATATATTGTGAAATTCGTTTTAATCTGTCCTAAGGGCCACCACGTAAACCCTCATTATTTAAAAGTTGCGATATAGCTCTTTCATTGCTCCGTATCAGCCTCCAATGTTCCCACTGCATGGACATTGGCCTACTTATACGACTACAAATTGCAAGTCCTATACACTCAAAGTTCCAGCAAAGCACAAGACGTTCCTCGCTCCCGACTTCTGGCCCATCGGGGTCGTGTATCGTCGTTTTCGGGACGCGTTGAAGAAGAAAGTTCGTATCAGAAACTACCCGTGCGAAGCCGCGGTGAGTTGCTAGTGTATTATACATATAAACATTTCACTTGAATCACTATCTATTAAAAAACCGCATTAAAATCCGTTGCGTAGTTTTAAAGATCTAAGCATACATAGGGACAGAGGGAAGCGATTTTGTTTTATACTATGTAGTGATTAATATATTTCTTAAATGTATGATAGAATAACTGCGCCCCGCGGTGTTAACCATAGTTGGATTATCTACGGGAACCGTACATTTTTCCGGGATAAAAAGTAGCCTATGTGCTATTCCAGAGTATAATCTATCTCTGTGCCAAATTTCACTCAGGTCAGTTCAGCCGTTCTGGCGTAATTGAGTAACAAACATCCATCCACACTTACAAACTTTCGCGTTGATAATATTAGTAGGATTTATCTATGGAGTTATTTTTTTGTTCTCGTTGCATTAAATAAAGATATATTATAATTATTATAATGAAACCGTAATAGGACATACCTCTTGCGCCGACGGGCGATCTTTCCCGGAACCCACCCCGGCCCCTCCCGCGCCCGCGGCCTCTCATGCGGCCGCCGCGGGAGCCTCCGCGTACCTCTCTCTCCCGCCCTTCATTCCAAACATAACCGTCGTCATAGTCTTCTTCACCATAGTCTGTAAATTGTTGATTGTTTTTATGTGATCAGTACTCCAATTTTCAAATTTTTTGTTATCTAGTAAGCCGGCAATAGCCAAGCTTTTGTGTGTCTAAGAATAAAAGTGTTTGTAGTTTTTATTCCATTGATTGTGGTTATTTAGTATATCTATATATTATATATAAAAATGAATCTCTATTTCCTTGGTCACTGCATCACACGTGAACGGCTGAACCAATTTTGCTAATTCTTTTTTGTTGTGTTTGTTATGGTATAGAGAAAGTTCTAACAAAAGAAAAAAATTTAAAAGTTGTGCGGAACATTAGAAAATTTAAGAAAACTAAACAACCATATTAGCTTTTCTAATGTAATGTAACTTTCTTATTGTTTTTGACTTTTGTAATGTAACCATATAGCGTTTGACATAACTGGCAGTTGTTTGATATAATTGTGAGCAATTGACAGAATGGTCACTGCAAATATTGTTAACACAGATACATTGGTCAAAATTATTAAGACACAACATTTGTCAGGTCAGCTAATTGCTTGATAAATAGGATATAGCAAATTGTACATATGTATTGTATCTGTTGTATTTGTGTCAATGTGTTTCACAGAGTAATAGGTAAACTTAGGCAAATCAACATGCACTGCTTCTTAGTACTTAAGCAAACTGCCTTTAAAGAGGGGTCTCAGATTTGAGTCCAAGCTGGGGATATTTTTATGTGATGAGTATAAAGCTTGTTTTTTGTTTGGGTGTTTACCCAAGATCCCAAAAACAAGCTATTCCTTGTGTTACAGATGGCACAGGTGTTTGCCTTTTCCATCTGCAACATGGGGAATCCTAGTGAAGAGAATAAAGCAAGAAACATTAAAAAAAAATTATGTGTAGTTCTTACTTTTATCACCAATATAATTGCCGAAATTGTCATATTCATCACTGTCATCAATGGTAATCGGCAGATTATCACTCAGGGCAACTGCAGGGGGAATGTCAGATTGTACTGGCACCACCTCTGTTTCCCGCCTGTAATTTGTATCAGAATATATGACCACACAATACAGAAAGTCAACAATTCAGTTTCAGAGCTATATGACATGATAGTTTGTATGCACAGCTAAGAAAAACTTACTTTGTTGTTTGGGCTGTTTTTACAGATATAGTCTTTCCCAAAAGAGAACTGCCAGCAGCCTCCCTTATAGCCAACTGAGCGCTAGCCTCTTCTTCAAACTGAACGAAACCGAATAATCGGTTCACTGCTATGCCCATGATCTTTCCATAAGCTTTGAAATGTTCGTAAAGATCTTCGGCACTCGTCTTTTCAGGTATCCCTCCTACATATATGCGCAGATATGATGTAGCCGGGTCTTTCATCGCATTTCTATCCAATGGCAAATTATCTAGACAAAATAAAGTATTTTTAAAGCATAGAAACAAAACCAAAACAAATAACCCAAACTAAAAAATTAGTCTTTACCGGCCATAATCGGATATTGCTTGGTCTGGTATGAAACTATACTATATTAAACTAGTCTTGATAATAATTTATTCCACTTTGTATTTCTTTTATTGCATACAAATCCTATTTTATTATGATATTTTGTACATTAGTCTTTCACACAAACATTTGGATAACACGACTCAACAGACTATAACATGCATAGAGTAGAGATGTGTCAACTCGACTTACTAACTCGAGTCAACTCGAGTTGTGCTCAGGTCGAGTTAACTCGAGTTGAATTCTCCCTAACTTGAGTTTGGGCTGGCGGTAAAAAAACGAATCAAGCGAAAGAGCGAGACCGCGATTCACTCGTTGGGGGTGCGCGCAGCTCGCTTTAATACTCCCGCCCGAACGACACCGACGACGACAAGAAGTTTTCTCATCATATCAACTGTATTCACTGGTCACAAATGTCAAAATGTTGCAGATTTGACGTTTGAGGTTAGGTTTATTTTGTGTTATGAATGTTAACTTACAAGAAAATATTTTTAGTTTTTTGACTTCAGCATTGTATAACTTTTATTTATTCAAAAAATACTTTTTATTTTCTTTCACTTTAGTTGTTTGTTTGTTGCACAAACAAACATCTTAATAAGATAAATATTATTCTAATTCGAGTAGTATTATAATTGAATGAATGTTCTTATTGCAACAATTGATTGACAACAAACAAACAAAGTCAGCAAAAGTATCAAAGTAGAGTTGGGTGGAAGAACAAATAAGTAAAAAAGTCAATACTTAGTTTCTTCCTGATAACTCGAGTTGAACTCGAGTTAATTCGAGTTACCTGTATTTCAACTCGAGTTAACTCGAGTCGTGTTTATTCCGAGTTGGCACATCTCTAGCATAGAGTAGACTGTTAATGGTTATTTAATTTAATATATACTCTATGCATAGCGATTAGCCCAGATGGGCATGGACTACTATGAGTCCCTACTATCATTCTGTGGACTAGGGTGGGGTCGATAGGATGATAGTATAGAATTGCATAGTACGTACGTCCTACGTCGGTAGGATCTAGATCGGTAGATTTACTTTAGGATAGGATGTAATGTACAAGTTACATACGATAAAATTTAATGCATTATGAAGAATAAAATGGAATAGTGAACGAATCTAGTACCCGGCAAATAAATAATGTTCTACACAGAGATATGTAAATTAACATTGGTTCTAAAACGGTATGGTGTTCAAGTTGTTACGTACAATTGTTGTTTTAGTATATAAAAATAGCCATTAGTATCGAAAGACTAGCCAATTAATTTTGCACTCTAAACAGAGGCTCTAGGTTCTACTTGAAAAGAGTGAATAGGTATTTTCTGGGCCAGCGTGCTACATCTTCAACCGCATCATCACTTCCCATCAGGTGAGATAGCGGTCAAGCGATGGCCTATAATGGATAAAAAAAAGATTTCCAGCTTGGACAAACCTTTACGGTTCATTGGATATTTGTTTTAGAATAATCGTAAACGTCGTACAAATTTGTTATCTGCTGATTAATTAGCCACTATGGAGTAATAACTTTCTATTCACTATTATTTGAGTTGAAATTACATAAATCAAATAATTATTTAACGCGCGGATGTCGTGTTATAACTATAATTATTTCTGAATAGGATGTCTATTTGTCTAAAGTTGTTTAATAAAATGTAAAATTATTATTTATTTACTCTCGACTAATTTACTCAGCTTTTCCAAAATAAAAGTAGCTAAGTTACTTCTTATAACAACACCTAACTGCCAGTGAAAGTCCTTTCAAAATTTGTCGTTTCGAAGATTAACCGGTACAAAGATTAACCGGTTTAAGAAGATTCAAGTCACATCGCATTGCACCCGTGATCCGACACGGGGGTATCGTCTCATGCACCTGTATCTTCACCGGCACCCACACTCTTCTACCAGAACACAGCAATGTGTTTTGCTGCAGATTACCAGGTGCGTTGGCAGTACTTTTCCGGACGAATCGGGTAAGTTTTTCAGCTGCTTTGGATTGCTCCTTTCTTACAATCCGGTATTCTGTAGGTACTCTACGGACGCAAAATTTAGAAACAGACAGTTCAATTTTATTTACTTGTACCGGATATGGTCAGGCTTATGATAAAACTGACCATATTTTTGGCTGAGAGCTTTCGGCTCTAGCCAAAATTACGCTTATATTGACTAGTAGATAAAATAACACTGGTTAAATTGAATAACCGGTCGTTGCATGATCTCACCTCTATAAAAGTAATTCACCCAAGTTGGTTATCCATCGACCACCGCAACAATAAATTATCGATACTACACTATGAATCGATACTTCTTCCATCACTATTAATTTTTGCCTTAATTTTAATTTTGAGGTTATGAGCAAACGCCTTTGTTTTTGGTTATATTTAAAAAAATTAAAAACGATATACTTTTCAGTATAAGCTGTGTTTTTCTAGTCGACGACTCGTCGTGCTGGATTTTTCTGAATCAATAAACGTAGGTAAGAAAAATAAGATTTTTACGAGCTAAACATATTTATACTGAATTAGAATAGAGGCTAGATAAAATAAGGTAAAAAAATTAATAAATATGTATGCTAGGAAGTTGGTTATTTGTCTTTATGAAGTATCAGACATAATAAATTATTAAGTTGTAAGGCTCTTCCTAATAAATCATATCATTTTGTTTTAGGTGAGTACCATCTGAAAATGATATGACCGTAAGGAGGTTCTTTTCAAAAGCATATAAAACTTACAAGCAAGGCATTGACGATGCATTCCATCGCAAGAATCTGTTTTACACCAATGTTTTGCTCTCAACTTGTATATCAACACTTGGGGATACAATTGAACAAAGATATGAATTGCATAAAGGAGAGATTGATGAAGTAGACTTACCCCGAACTGCGCACATGTCACTTTCGGGATTTACCACTGGAATTTTATGTCACCACTGGTACAATGTCCTTGACAAAGTTATCATCGGTAGATCCTTGGATATGGTCATCAAGAAACTCCTACTGGATCAATTTATATGCTCACCAATAATCATTCTAGCCTTTTTTGGTACAGTTGCAATATTTGAAGAGCATCCTATAGAGAATTTTACTGATGAAGTAAGAGACAAGTTTTGGACGCTTTATAAAGCAGAGTGGGTAGTGTGGCCTCCTGCTCAGATTATCAATTTCTACTTTCTGCCTACTAAGTATAGAGTTGTTTATGATAACACAATTTCTTTGGGCTATGATATTTACACATCTCAAGTGAAACATTCTAAGAGTGGTAAAGGTGACAAAGAAGATGGATCTGGTACATCTTAAGAGCCAAATAACTTTAATAATATATTTTGTTTGATACTTTTAGTATGTTAATGTTATTACATATATCTAAATAAACTAGCTTTTTTACTTTTTGTGTTTATTTTAATATATGAATATGTAAATATAGATAAGTGCGATATAATCTTTTTTATAGTTTGATGGCAATGTATGAAATGTAAAATCTCTTTCTCAGATAAAGGATGGCAGATGGATGAGCCTCATAATTTGAATACAACCTGAGTTGTATTATTGTTGTTATACAACTCATCTGGTTAATTGTGTAGCATAAAAAAAGTGTGATGAACAATGCATGCTGAACAATGCAGTTGCATACAACTGAGGGGCAGTTGGTGCAGCATGCATTGTTTATCACACTGCTGCATTACTAAGGAAAGGATTAGTTTTTAATTCTGACTGTGACCTCGACAAATTGACTTGCAGATGATATGCACCTGTCACTTGTATGATGATGTAGAAATATAGTTTTATGACTGCTTTATTTGACTATTAATTGCAAAAGTTTTTTAGGTCAATAAAGTTTATTGAATCTTATTATTTCAGAATCTGGAATCTGGAACCTAATAAACTGGAATGCAATTTCTGTCAATAACATGGAGAAAACTAGCAACAAACGTACGAGGGTCCAATTCTGTGTCACAACTGAAACGATTTGTGAATGTGGCATTCAGTGACAAGTACCTACTCTACACCAATGTGACTATATCCATCAGCTTGTCATCATTGGGAGACAGTTTAGAACAGAACTATGAGATATATACTGGAGATGAAGAGAAATTTGATTATAAACGAAACATGCACATGGCATTCTCTGGAGCAGCTGTTGGAGTTCTCTGTCACAACTGGTACAAAGTTTTAGATACATTTATTATAGGAAAAACATTTGACATGGTAGTTAAGAAGCTACTGCTGGACCAATTCATATTTTCACCAATTATGATAATCACCTTTTTTGGCAGTGTAGCACTGTTTGAAGATAACCCCATGGAGAATTTCAAGGAGGAGGTTAGAGATAAATTTATTACTCTTTATCGAGCTGAATGGATGGTGTGGCCTCCAGCACAGATTATAAACTTTTACTTTTTACCCACAAAATTTAGAGTGCTTTATGATAACACCATATCATTGGGTTATGATATTTATACATCTCAAGTCAAGCATAATAAAATTTCGAAAAGTTCAGATAGTGGCATAAAAAGCGAAACTATGGGGTCTTGACAAAGGTATACCTCCAAGTGCCTTAATGATATTAGTGTAGGTTTATTATAGCAACATTATCTAAATGAGTCTTATGTTCAAACTACTTACAATTACAGATTTAATCTGTATTACAATTCCTCAAAAAGCTTGCTGTGATAAAATGAATTAGTGGTAACCATCATAACTCTTAGTGAAACTATTCAATGATATATTTATATCTGTTGTGTTGATATTATGTACAAATCATTTTACAAGGATAATAAATACATTAATTTATTATTATTATAGTTCTGTTTTACCATATTACCTGAATTTTGGCGCAGTCTGATAGGTTTATTAATATACCGGCTGCGCCAAACCAAATTTAGCATAATATATAATTATAATGACGAAAGATACTTTATTGGTAAGTAATCTAATCTATACAATTAGGTCAATTATTTAGGAGTCAAAAACGGATCTTCCGCTTGCGAGTTCCTCTTGCTAGCTCTCAGATTATTGATGACACCGCGAACAACAGAATTTTCATATATCCTATCCGGCCACGAGTCGGACTTTCTGCTCGATCTCAGTTCAGTGATGACCGGCAGATTGCTTGACCTTGGTGTCCCTCTGTGTGATGTGAATGATCTACGCTTGTTTTCTTTCATCCCGAGGAGAGAAGACAAGAGTTTGTCCAACATCGCAATGTCGTCCGTATTTGGTTTCGCCGGAATCGGTGAAGATGCGCCAGAATCTATTACGCTGGATCGCTTTGTTGGAGATTTTGGCTTCAGTCCAATCGTTCTCATCACCTGCAAAATTTTGTTAGATATATTTAGTACAGGCACAGATATAATATAATAATACTAGTATCTAAGACAACCCTATCGTCAGAGCCTGTTTACGAAACAAGGTGACTTCTAGTCTGGTAGGTATTTTAAAAATACCCTGTTTGATAAATTGCAAGGCGAAATGTAATTATCGGACACAGGGTGAGGTGTGAAGGTCAATTTGCGCCACGATCGAGCTCGAACGACACGTTACCTAATCAAGTTGCATGGAGGGAATTGAAATCTGGGGCGCAAATTGAAGATTAATCTAGGCCTAGGTGATTTTGAAGCGCTTAGAGGCTGGCATACAGCGCCATGTATATATATGTTATTTTGAAAGCTGCCAATAATATACCGTCTTTCTACATAACTTTGTTACGAAATTCCTTTTTCCAGCATAGCATTACGGCAAAATGGTATGCTGTTTAATAATGACCTAACGGAAAACAAAAACCGCATGAAAAAAAAAGAAAGTAAAATAGATCGTACATGAAATATTAAAATCAGATTTATATAGATTTGGTAGTTTGGGCGTTACAATAGCACAAATTATTGATTACTAGGTTAGCCCCGCGGTGTCACCCGCGGTTTTTCGGGATCAAAAGCAGCCCAGTACTTAGGTTAGTGCTTACCAAATTCACCAAATTTAACCATTTGATTTTGAAGGAGTAACAAACTTACATACACACGAACATACAAACTTTCGCCTTTACAATATAAGTGTGATTACCCGACTACAGGCCAAAAGAGAGTATATATTTGCCATTGTTTAATTATCAATTAGTGTACCTATAACATATACAAACAATACCTAGCATTTCTTCTTATAACCATTTTTTTTTCTAAGATCTATGTATATACCTCATCAGCAGTATGACTTTGGTAGCTCATTCTCTTAACTTTTCTGTACGTTTCGTCATCCAGTGCTTCTTCAATTGCAGACTCAAGCTTATCCTTTATCTCTTCATCTGTTTCTTGATTGAGCTCATCCATAACTAATCTGCAAGATTAACTCGTTTATCTTAACAAATACTACAGATGATAATCATGTGTCCATGCTTTTTTTCATACACACTACACAAATACACCTACATGAAACATTAGGTATATGTAGTGTAGTGTGTAGGGTAAACAGCCGCAAATGACCCTGCTTAAATAGTAGTTAAATAAATATAAGTAAATTTGACTATGTATGCATTCTTATTTTAAATTTCCATTTCCAGGGGGGGGCAGCTGCCTCCCCCTGCCCCCCTGGGTACGCCCATGCATGTGTCACTATGATTTCAGTCATATTTATTAGTATTTTATTGTGTGACTTACTCGTGTCTCTCATCTTCTTCTGCCTTATGAAGATTTGCCTTATTGCTCTCCCTCACCAACTTGATATCCTGCTCCCAAAATCTTCTCAAATCTGGAGTGGAAGTATATGGAGCGGCTACCTCCTTTATCTTCAGGAATATGATGGCAGTAATAAATATGCAGATTACGTTTACTATCGTCAGGCAACAGCTTACTATTCCTGGAAATAATGTTACTTTTGTGGTCCCGATCAAACAATAGGTAGGTATTAATTAACTATTATGAAAACTGTCTTTCAATATTACATATTTTGAAAATAAATATTGTTAGTAACGTCCTCATTCTTGGAAGAAATTATAAAAGTTTCAGTAACATTTTTAGGTCATGTCATTATTTCATTTCGAGTATCGAAATGACGACCCCAAATACGACGATTGGTTCATATTTGAATCAGTAATGATAGAAGTTCAACCAGATTCAATCAGTACTGATAGAAAGAACTAATTGCACCTCACATCATTAAACAACAAGTTTTTCAGACTTTTATCATGCTACAGTATGAAACAGTGTTAGTCCCCGGCATTCTAAATGAAAACCGGCCGAGTATCACCTGTTACTCAATAAATAAGCACATCGCAATTATTGAGTTAATTAAAAAACGTTTTTAGAAACCTTTTTATATTTCCAAATACTTTCCCGTATTACTTCCGGTATATGTGCGCTTAAAAATTTGTCATTCATCTGTTTATTTTCATTAGCTTTAACCTGCGGCGCTCGCGTTAATGTTGATTTTGTTACCCCTCCCCTCTTATAGGGAATAAGTTTTTAGCGAGAAAATGTAGCCTAAAACCGACTCCAGGGTTCCAGCTATGACTATATCAAAGTTCATCATAATCGCTTCAGCTGTTTAGGCGTGCAAGCGTAGCAAACAAATAAACTCACTATCGCATTTATATTATAATATATTTTTTTACTTCGTTTTATAGCAGTTCATTCAATAACCTACTAATTTGAATTTAGAGCGAATCGGAGTAAAAGGCATAGAGGTATGCCACAATCATTATACATCATACTGGTAGAAAACAGGACGAAACTATATGGTATTAGGACACAGCGATATGTGTTTTCTGTTTGGTTTCTGAACACTAAACTAGTGCTCCATAAACATAAACTATCCATCCATAAACTAGTGCTTATAAAACCGATAAAACAATTTATATAATCTTATATCTATTAGCTAAAAGGTTATCGCAGGACTCTTCTACTTAGAGATATCATATTTCATATCTTATCATACCATAGTGCGTGATGTTATTTTATCTCTAATCGTTCCAACTATAAAGAACGAGGTTAGTTATTTTTATAAAACTCACCATTGATCGCAAACTCGATAGGCAAATAGTCATGGTATAATGGTTGGTACGATGAATTGCCGAAGTAGGGCTCGCCCTTGATGTGAGGTATTTTTACTCCCGGATACAGAAGCCATATGCAAGCCAACGCCCAAAATAAACCCTGAATGAACACATCAAATGCGCAATTATTTCCCTATGTGCACATGATACATACGTGAGCGTATGTACACGTGCAAGTAACTATAGATTTGTCAATAAGAAGCTGTTTAGTCGCGCAGTAGGTAAAGAAACTTAACTTACGCAATTTACGACTGGCGGTAGAAGGGACGCCGATATTGCTATGCCAATAAGGGGACCAGCACTTCCTTGAAGCAGAGCTAGTGCGACTCCCGTGCCCGAAGTTAGAGCCCACAACACACCCATCCAAAGAGACCTTACGTTTCCACTAAAGAAGAAAGTGCGATTAGTTTAGAACCAGGTAGAACTTAATATAATGCAATTTTCGTTTGTAATTTTCAGCCTTTAAATTTTTTTTTAATTTTCGCAATATTAAACTGTTATTACGACTTTCAAACAGCTAAGTTTCAGGAAATATCAAAATTATAAGTATTTAATAAATATAAAAGTGGGGATAATCGTGAATCTCCAATAGTAATTAAACAGATAGATATAAAGTTATATAGACCAGTAGTTATTTATTATTTACAGAATTAGTTAATTAATAACTAAATATTTTAATTGGACTATATATTCGTGTGAAATTAATACAAATGTGAATTGTATCTGATTTTTTTATATTTATTTGGTTGAAATTTCAATAACGATGATATATATTATATTGGGTGTGTGAATATGACTCCGCCCTTTCTCAACAGATGTCGTTTTTAGTATTGTTTACGTGTACTAATAAATGACCATACTTGTATTCGATAGTACTGAATGTCAGCTATCTAACGCATTTTATGATATTTGGTTGAAGTGTAAGCAACAATTGTTTTCACCTTTTCGAAAATGTCGGTTTTTATTCCAAATAAACGTCATTTGCGGGAAGTGTTATTACATTATTTTATTGCGAAGAAAACTGCAGCGGAAACTTATCGTTTGCTTGTGGAGATTTATGGTGAGCATGCTCCGTCTAATACAACTTGCAAGGAATGGTTTCGACGATTTCAAAATAACGATTTTAGTACTGAGGATAAAGAACATGGAAAACCACCAAAAAAATTTGAAGATGCTGAATTGGAAGCATTATTGGCGGAAGATTCTTGCCAAACTCAATCAGAATTAGCTGCAGCATTAAATGTTGATCGTTCAACTGTTGCAAAGCGTTTACAAATGATGGGAATGATTCAAAAAGCCGGTTACTGGGTTCCACATGATTTAAAAGAAAGAGACATGGAACGTCGGAAAACCATTTGTGAAATGCTGCTTCAAAGACAGCAAAGAAAAGGATTTTTGCATCGGATAGTCACAGGAGACGAAAAATGGATACACTACGAAAATCCTAAACGCAAAAAAGCTTGGGTGAAACCAGGCGAACCAGGCCCATCACAGCCAAAAATAAATATTCACTGTGCCAAGGTCATGCTCTGTATTTGGTGGGATCAGAAAGGTATTGTATATTATGAGTTGCTCAAACCCTCTGAAACTATTAATGGAGAAGTTTACCGACGACAACTAATGCGTTTGAAGCGAGCCATAGAAGAAAAACGACCAGAATAGGTGAATAGACATAACAAATTAGTTCTTCAGCATGACAATGCCAAACCGCATACCGCAGAAGTCGTAAAAAGATATTTAGAGGGACAGGACTGGGAAGTGTTACCCCACCCGCCATATTCACCAGACATAGCTCCTTCGGATTACCACCTATTCCGGACGATGCAGACAGACCTTACTGGAGAAAAGTTTACTTCATGTGAAAGTATCAAAATTTGGATTGACAACTGGATAAGCTCAAAAGACCAGGACTTCTTCCAGCAAGGAATACGAAAACTACCTGAACGATGGGCGAAGGTTGTAGCTGCAGATGGAGCATACTTTCAATAATTTTTTTTTTTAATTTTGTAAGCGAACAAATGTGTTTTATTTTGACAAAAAGGGGCGGAGTCATATTCACACACTCACACCAATACATACTCAAGTTTTCAAGTAAAAACCAATCAATGGGTTAATTTCATCAATGGTTTTGGTTTTTTAACAAGCAAATTACAAATTTCGGTTTTTTCAAATTTGCGGTATTTTTTTCACTTTAGTATATTATTTTATACAATTTTTAGGAAGTAGATGTAACAACGAATAAGTATGACAAAAATGAACTACTGGTCTAATAAAAAAATGACCGCTCATAACTAATGACAATGCAAAAAATTACAGGTTCCGTGAGAAAATAACTTTACCGCGATTTCATTTCTTCTGTAGGCCAATCTCCAAAACCCCAAGGCATGTCTGTAGACCCCAAAATAAGCCCGAAAATAAATCCGAAGAGCAAAGAAAAGAACATGCCAGCTATCAGGCTTTCAAAACCTCCTTTGACGAGACTTCTATCAGATATTATCGTTCCAAATGTGATAGACATCACTGGCCCCATCAGGGGCGATACCAGCATAGCTGCTACAATGTTAGATGCATTATTTTCTACTAATCCCAGTGCTGCCAGGGAACTGGAACAAATACAGATGATATAGAAACCGTATAAGTAAATTCTTGGAATCCATCAACAATTTACTTACTCGGCAGTTATTATGAGTGTCAGATAGTCGAAATTCAATTCGCCACCACCCCTCACTCCATCGACAACTTGTTTCACAGTCAGTTTCGATCTGATAGATTCCACAAAGCTACGCCATTTTCTTGCGTCCTCATTCTTTTTCCTAGGAAAGAAACAGCCATTAATGATGAACCAATGATAAGTATATTTTATGCAATACTTACAAGAAATTTTCGTCATCAGAATCTTCATCGTCAATAGCCGAGTGCACGACGTTACAGGGAAGTACGCTGAAAGAAGTCAACATGGAAGTAAAATGTTTATTTTGCTGGTGTATATTAAACACAGTTCTAAAATATCATGTGTGCCTAATTTAGAAAATGATAGAATATGTCGCCAGATGTCGGCAGTGTCGTAAAGACATGGAATAAGCGTTAATTACCTGACTATAGACTTGCATTTTACTCCAATGCCAAGTTGCGTAAGGCAATGCAGCATAGTTTCACACTGGTCTCCAGTGGGCAAGGGAAAGATAACTTGAGTGTAATTCCCAGCTTTGTCTGGCACCCAGACGACGTGCTCTACGTGAAGTTTGCTTAACAATTCCTGGAGAATCTGCAAAAGCAAGCTTTTTTAACTCGAACAAAATCCAATTTACACTACATAGGTACAGAGTAGGTAGTTACGTTAGACAAATCAAGAAACTCACAGTAGTGTAAGTATCTTAAAACTGTAAGTATCTTAAACGTAATCGTCGAGAAAATCATGAACTAGAAACGAATTTAACTTAGTTATCCCAACCCAATCAGTACTTACGCTTTCCATTGTGAAAAAATCATTATCTTCCGATACATTCTCCTGCTTGAGGTTGAAAGCGACGTTGTAATACTCCTCAGTCAAATGGATGGGAATACTCTTCGCCTTCTTGCTTCTCAACTCCACCGCTAATTGCATCGGCTTGTAATCAGGACCTTGTAAAATGAGGTCTTTTGGTTTTCCGAACTTGAGGATATGTTCATGATTGCTGGACGGAATGCAGATTATGAAAATCACCCCGGAAGGCATCTCGTGCTCGGTTGGATAACGAATGGTGGCTTTGAAAGCCTATGAATGTCACAACGATTAGCATTATGGTACAATTTAATTAGTGTTAATGATGTTCAATAACATCCCGTTAGCATGAATTTCCCTTGCGTGACGTGACTTGTTATCGTATCTCGCTTGTTGATTTTATTCCTCGGGGATGTTTCCATCAAGTTAATTTAGAAATGTTTCATCAAACTTTGGGGAGACTCCTACTACTTACAGGATAATCGTATAAACTTTTCCTCAGCGTCGCGTGTAATCTTCCAAACTTTCTCTCGCTTTATCAGAAGAAATACTAGCTAAAGAGATGGTACCTAGTAATACCATCATACCTATGACGATCAGGTAGTTACTATGAATATAAATGAGTACATAGGTGTGTAATTTTCTATATAGGGATCATGTAGAAATTGAGTAAAAATTGCTTTGTAAAATCTGTCTTAATAATAAATGCAGCCGTAAACTTGAATGATTTGTGAATAAACTAGCTGAATTTGCGCAGTTTCATTCGCTTCGCGTCCATAACGGTAAAGTTTGCCGTTCAAACATCAAACATCGAAGTTTTTAGGCCACTGAATAATTTCAGAAGTGAAACAGAGACGTTTTAAAAATTACTTGTCATAGTATAAAACTGCAGAAGATCTGATTAGGTTTATGAAATATAGGTATGTAGGAGTTTGATTTTCCAATTTCAAAATGTTTCGCTATGAGTATCACTCAGGCAAACTCAAACTAATTTATTCCTTAAGATCTCAAGTATTATTTGGATACGACAAAACAACGACAAAAACGACAAATTCGTGAGTATATCACGTGTCATAGAAACTCCTTAGGTACATTACATGCACACAGATATGTCAAATTAAAGTCAGTTTTCAGGTTTTAGATAGCCTTATTTGTTAAGTTTGCGTCTGTACCTACAAAATACCTACAAGTTACACATTTACCTACAAGTCGTGCGGAACCTTTTGGTGCGCGAGTCCGAATCGCACTTGGCCGGATGTTTATTTTTTGAGAAAAATGTGTTCCTACTTAATTTTTCTTGAATCAGCTGACACAAAGTAAAAGATAGACAAAGTTTTGTAATTGCCATTTTTAGTGAACTTTTTTATGAACTTGTCTTTGCTAAAAATAACATAGGCACAGATATTGTTCTATTCTTTTATTATTTGTTAAGATTAGGGTAGGGCTCATTGGCTTACAGAATGAGCCCCCCACACACTAGACTAGGCTAATGATGATAAATTACTTAAACTTAAAAAATTACCACTTAAGTACGCTAAAGTATTCCATTTCTTTTTGACTCTACGGTGGAATTCTGCGACGGCTCCAAAGTGGGATGTTTTTCACCTGATTCTTTTGTCTCGTATCCCAAATTGTTGAAACAATATTCTAGGGTATCAGTTATATTTATTTCACTGCTTGTTTCCTTCGATGAGTTTTCACTGTTCTGTGATGCGCTTGTGGATCCTGATGAGGTGTCTAATGGTTGATAACTTTCACTGAATCTGCAAATAAATTCAAAATGCAATATTTCATTAGACTCAACTAACGTTTGGACTAGTCAAGTTTTACACCAACTAGGCAGATCCGGGACTTCAATTATTAAAACTGGGAATTAAATTATTAATCGACGTTTAGTTATATCCTAAGTCCACTCAACGGTAAGATTGCCATTACTCTCAGACTTGTCGCAAATATTCACGTGATGTCGATTTTTTACCCGATTTAAAAAAAAGGAGGAGTATTCTTGATGTTGAGTGAGGACTGTGGCACATCGCTTGCGGTAGATGGGGAAGCATCGCCATTTTGAAGATCGTTTATTTACGTATTCACGTAAAACACGGCCGTTTAGGATCGAACTCTGGACTCCTCGCTTACAAGGGTACATACATACAGTTACGGTGCCGACAAATAAAACGGGTGATCTAAAGATCTTTTCTCTGGACCTTGCTGATACTGCTCTGGCCTCTACGACCGGAGAGCTCCGATCAATACTAGCAAGCACTTATCTAACCTTGCGAAAAAACTTACCTAACATGCCTAAGACGATCCTCGATGATCTGGGCTTTAGTTTTCTGCAGATCATGCGGCCGTCTGAAAGTCACAGTATCACTCTGTATGTCCTTGCTGATAGAAGTCTTGGCTTCGGGAGAATCGTTCGACCATTTACTGCAACAAGTTATTTTTACGAAAATGTAACTCCCGGTTTGGGATAATGTTAATGTATTGATGAACATCATGCGCCTGTACGGATCTTCATGAATTATACCTAAAAACCATCTCGACCACGTCAGCTTTCCAAAACGGCATCAAAATCGGTCCATTTGTTTGGGAGCTACAGAAAGATACATACACAGATGCACACTACAAACTTATAACGCCCCACTATTTCGTCGGGGGTAATAATAAAATTTATTAGGTACCGTAAAACTTGGCGCCGAATTAATTGCAACCAGAACGTCTGTTTGAATAAATAGCTAGCTAGCTTGAAACTACTAGAACCTCTATATATTTTGATATTGCCATAAGTATCTGTGAGATACTGTGAACATGGAAGGAGTAGATTGTGCGCCAAACCCAAATAAATTGGGATAAAGTTATATCGATGCGGTCACGTTCACGATAAAACATATACGAAGATCATATTATTTTTATAACGTTTACACACTCTGTACTAGGATTCCCTGTGTCGCGTGGCGTGGCCAAACACAGAAACAAAAGACACCCAAGACCCGAGAATAAACTTCATGCTCACCACACGAGTGTGCCCCGGCCGGGAATCAAACCCAGGACCCTTTGCTTCGAAGGCAGGGTTACTAACTACCAACAAAGTCGTTTAGTCGTGAGTCGTACACAAACAAGTGACTGAATTAAAAAAAAACGAAAAGAAATTACTTCAATAATTTCGTCCCTTACCTATTTCTTGTCCTCGGGTACACACTAAAATTTAAAAATATATCTACATCCAAATCGGTATACAACGGGCGAACAAAAAAGTCACAGGAAGGCAAAATACCCAATTTTGTTTGCTTGGAGACATATTTTTCCAGTAATTTTAATTTAACAACCAATAATTGAACTGATGTTGATATTTTTTTATGAAACCAATCTGATAGCATATTCTTTCAAATATAAAAAGATTTTTCCTAATCGTTTGTCAAATGACGTAAAAAATAAAATAAGAATACAAACGATTCATAATCTCCTCCTTCGGAGGTCGTTTGAAAATATTATCTTGTCTCGTCAAATGGTAGTCATATCAAAGATTCATGAGAAAATAAACTGTCGAAGAGCTCACCTATAAATGTCCCAAGCGGTTCCGGTTTGCCCTTTTGACGTCTGCAATCGATTCTTATTCGCTCGCCACCATGTTATATCTTTTCGTTCTAGGGGGCACACCTTTTTTACCTGGGGCCACCAAAGTTTTCTTTTTAATTAATGAACACTCGCTGCGCTGTGTTACCCGCGGTTTTTCGGTATCAAAACTAGCCTGTATGTTAATCCATGAATTAAGCTATCCAGGTACCAAATATTATCCAAATCCGTTGAGCCGTTTGAGCGTGAAGGAGTAACAAACATTCGCCTTTATAATATAACCTTTATTATTTCTGATATTTAATCTGATAACGCTAAATGATTCCAAAAGTTGTTAAGTTTGAATGTAGGAGACAATCTCCGAAACTGAAGGGTATACAAAAACGGGAACCGAAACAGAAACGGGAATTGTAATGTGTGAAATAAACCCGCATTAGCGAGATCGCGAGCCTCAAACATCTCAACGGATTTGGATGAAATTTGGTACCAGGATAGCGTATAACCTGGATTAACACATAGGAAAGGCGCAGTTACCTTATAAACAGTGACTCCAGCCACAAATATGCAGATGATGTTGATAAGAGTGAGGCATAAGGATCTCGTTCCCAGTACGGCTAGTTCATACGGCTGTTCCACTCGCCAGGTCATGTCGCCCGGTGATATCAACCGGTACAGAGACATAGCCCACAGCAGACCCTACGAAATCAGGTACCTTTTAGACTAGACTTTGAAAAAAAAAAAAAAATTGAAAATTTGCTCGAAACATTTAATTGCTCGGAAGAATTTTTTTCACTTGAGTTACCGTAGAGTTACCAAAGAATAGGCGAGACTTCGATAAAAAAATTAAAAGAAGAATTGCTTTGTAGTAATCAGAATTTTCGTAAGTTTCGTAGAAATTTCGTTTGTATTTTAGAAAATACGACTATTTGAAACCAATTTCTAAAATGATCAACGACACCAATTTCCACGGTATGTATAAAAAAATACAAGATAGATACTAACGGCATTAACAGCGGGTGGCAGTAGGGATGCAGATATGGCGACGCCAACATGCGAGGCTGTGTAATCTCCCAGCACAGCCAGGGCCACGCCGGCACCGCTCGGGATTGCAATTAGCACGCCGGTCCACAGCGATCGATACTCACACCTGTCAACCAAGTTTGGGTTTAAGGAATATATCCTTCACGGTATATCCGGTATACCACGGGAGTAATAAATTGACTGAATTAAAAATCAAATAAACTGGCTTCAATACTCTCATTTACTTATTTTACACTCTTAAAATCTTCATCAAATTTCTATCTAATCTAGGAGGTATCAAATAAAAATATCGGGTGTGGCTGTGTCTGTAAAACACGCTGTGTTTACATATGTAAACAGACATTATTGTGACGCAGCGAAACTACCTCAAAATGGCGGCGCTTACCCCTCCACCGCAAGCGATGCGTCAGTCCTCATTAACGTCACAAATTCTTTGATACTTTCGCTATTGAGAGGTGTGAATAAATTTTGCATGTAGATGATATATACTCGTATGTAGCTGCAGCATCAAACTGTATCCCCCGATTTTGTTATCACCAGTTTTCTGAATTGCTTTTACACTCGGATCGCTGTTGACATTTTATATATGAATATTGGTGGGTATAGGTGTTTGTAGTATTGTGTCTTAAAAGAACGTGACACATGAAACCGAGAACAGAGAACAGGGTAAACAAATTACCTTGTATGGGTTATCGTTTGATAGGTCTTTAAAATACCAATAGTTGGATATGCGTTTCTAAATTTATAAAATATGTCCATCTATACTATTGCAAAATTGGGGTATATTCTGAATAAAAAACAAAAAGTTTTTTTTAAGAAGATAAACGTTTTACCATAACCAAGATCTCAATGTATTCAGATTATCACTTTACCTTGACATCATCTCGGTAGAAGGCCAGTCGTTCATCATGGCGTACCGCCCGTCTACAGCACAGATGGCAAGGCCCGAGACGAAGCCGATGACAACACATAGGAACAAACCGAGCAGTTCGTGTGTCACTCCGATTATCTGAAGATATCTGTCTCGGACAGCTGTGCCCAATGTACCAGCTGTTATAGGGCCCTGTATAAGAATACCAGATTACATTCAACATTACATTGATTACATTTTTTATCATGAAGCGGTTGTATATATAGGTAATATAATGTTGAAGGTATATTAATGTTGAATTCTAACAATAAAACCGGTTTGTTTGGGAATCACTAAATCATCTAAGGGCCAAAGTGGTTGTTGAGTATATATGGTTAAATGGACTGCGGAGCTACGGAGATGTTACACCTGCTTTCATGTCCTTTGTATCCAACAACCCGCGCATAGGAGGACCTGAACCAAGCTACATATAAGGGGGAAAAATCTTAAATACTGGAGTAAGCTATTATAATATGATATATTATTATAGTTGTTAAACTATGATAAAAGACCATTTTAAATTAGGTAATTAGAGTTTTATACAAAATATAGGTAATTTTGTTTGGTAAAAGTTTTACCCTGGCTGTTGAATTACAATTACAAGTACAAGTAACCCGTTGGGGCAAAAATATGAGTCAGTATTACGGTCACGTTTTATAAAAAAAAATGTATAAAACATTTTTTTTCCTCAATTATTTGACAACTCGTGATTCAAAGAGAGGAGTTCAGTGAAGCCTTAAGACATCGTACAGTGCCGGATTAAGATACGATGCTGTAAGGAATTCCACAGGAGATCCACCATGTACGGTAGATGGTTTTACTACCTAACCTAACGTTTCCACAGCAGAGACATAGGCATGCTTTACATGAGCAAGAGTTAAATATCACGTGAACGATATTTTCTTAGTATTGTTAGTGGGGATAAATAAGTAGGTAATTATAAAATAAATAAATATTCCTGGATATTTCACACAGCACCATCCTACCCCTAACTAAGCTTAGCTGTACTATGGGAAGTAGATAACTGGAATTATAGTAATTTTTTATACATATATTTATAGGACACAACAAACATCTATTTTCGTCACACAAATGCTTATCCGGTGCGGTATCGATTCTCACAATCCAACTGAGTTTGATCCACTCGACTTAGCTAATGGTACCCCTTAGCAATTGCTTAGTTTGCTTATAAGCTAATCCATCCCTGCCCATATACCTAACCATAGGGTACGTATTTACGTAACCACCAATCCTTTGTGATTTTGGAACAAACGATGAAAATAATGAATTCAACATATAAACTTTCAGGCGCATGCTGGGAGTACATCGTTGCCACGGACACGTGATTGGAGTTTGACCGTTTATTGTTCATGTTACGTAACAAAATACGTATTATGGAATAATGGTGGGCTAGTAGAAGAGTTTTTGAGACTCGTTACAGATAAGACTGAGGAAATCCTATTACTAAACTAACAAGAACTTCGTCTCGTAAGACAGATTTTTTTATATTATATATAACCATGTAATTATTTATTCGTTTATTTACTAAGCTTTTGACCACTTAACGGCCAAAGTTGGAGCACGCTTATTTAGAAAAAATCGGTTTGCTCTTTTTTGAAATCTCCAGGTTTGAAATGGTCCGGAAAAACCGATGCCGGTAAGGCGTTCCGTTCCTTGGACGTCCTTATGATGAAGGTTGACGTAAACCGTTTGGCACGAATTGGCGGGATGTCAACCAAGTACGGATGATACTTTCCGGTTCGTCTGCTCGTTCGATGATGGGATTGGTTTGTGTATATAAACTTTGGTTTAACTATGGATTCACACTTAGTGCAATCGTCATTTATTTGTAGCGTCATACCTTAGCGATTTTAAACACAACACACATTTTAAGCAGGCAGAAAGTATTATGCCAATTGGACCTGGCATTTAGTTTAGTTGTGTGTAGTAACCTTATAGTTTCGGTCTGTTTATTTGGTATCTTTTGGACAGTTATTACTTAGGTATTATTATTATTAGGATAATATGTAGCTGGTGGAAATTTTCACAGAACATGTTATTATGGCGGATAGCATAACAAATAGTTAATTAAGAAAATGTTTAAACACCCGACACGGTGTAATGGTAATTTTCAAATGCCTGAAAACTTCATAAATAAGCTAAGAACCGTCTCGATCACGTTGACTTTCAAACTGCTTTCAAATATACCGCATCAAAATCGGCACACACACTAACTCAGGTGCAACTTTTAACACCTTCGTTGGGTTAATAAAAGCCAGTGATTTTATCTAAATTAAAGCTTTGGTCAATAGAAGCTTTTTACTAAAATTGTGTTTAAACTTAGACAATCTAGCCAAGACTTAAGGCATCTTGAGGAATTTTGGCGTCGTTCGTAAATCACGAGTATTGTTAAGTTATGGAGAGTAATTTCCGATGACCACATCAACTTGTCTCTAGCTCTACTGGTGGACAGTGACAACGATGTATGAGAATCTATAATATCTCTTTTGTTGTTTTGTTCAAACTGTCAGTACCAGGTTCTTATTAAAGTAATTTTTTTGAAAAATCCTCGTGAGATATCGGTTATTTGGATGATACTTTAGTAAGGAAAGGACCTATTGTAACTTTACCAACCATAAGGGGAGAAATCAGCATGCTAGCAACAAGAACGATAGTTGAGTTCTCCACCAAGCCGACGCCTGCCACCAGAGCTGCCACCAGCAGCAGGAACAGCCAGTCGAAGGTTATGGCCGCATCAGCTTTCACCGCGTGGAGCACTTGAGCTAGGTTGGTCCGAGCTTGTACTGATGTGGATAAGCGAGACCAGGCGGTTTTAAAAGCTCTGCGGAGAGAAATAAAGAGTAATTTAGAAGGATTTTGGCTAAGGTAGAAATCCTATGTGATATTGTGATTAAGTTACCTATATACCATGTCAGAGGATTGCGATTTGAGTAGATTTTGTTGTAAAATTTAATTATCATAATTATCATTTTGTTGTAAAATTTAATTATATTATTATCTACAATTATTGATAATTGAAACTCTAAAGAAAAGTGGTTCTTATTTGGCGTAGTATATCTGAAGATACAAGATTTCCACATTGTGTTTTCAACAAACGATATTAGTACAATATTAGCTTCAGGAAGTGATATAAGTAACTTAATTACAAATTTATCTACTAATAAAACTTCCACGGCTTTTTGAAGAGTGTCTCAAACTGCTGGAAACCCGTTTTGACATTATAGGGTGCAAGAACTAAGTACTCAAGTACCTACTTAGAGATTTTGTAATGTGTAAATAATTTATGTTATCGAGTTTTCCACGCAGAAGTACGAGTAGGTACGTAATTTTGTGGAAAATAATGAACACTTGCATGGTCTGCCGGTAATATCACGCAATATCTGGTTATTACTAGTATTTACTTGATGGTAATTTATATGCGACAACTACCTACTACAATAAGTAAATTTATAACTACAATACAAGTCTAGATTGCTATAATCTGCGAAAAATCTGAAATAATTTTGCGGAAGTGACGGAACGAGCTGAAGGCCCACCTCGTGGTAAGTGGTTACCCCCGCCATTGACAACAGCAATCCAACTCAGAATAAGACTTAGATCTTAGACTGAGTTGTATTCATCCTAAGTTCATCACTCAAGACGGGGATGTAACGTCTCATGCGACTGTAAATTGATCAGCATCCACACCCTACCACTGGAACACAGTAATACGAGCGCTACTGCTTGGGGCTAGCGTCCAGTTGTGTTAGTACTACGTGGATGAATGTGGCACAAGTTCTACTGGTCCTTTTAGTTGTTTTCACCACCCTGGGACACGTGTAGGGACTCTATAGGTCGTCCTACGGATGCAAGCAAGTTTTCATACGAATTTCTATCCTCTAAATTTTACAAAAATAACAAAAACATATGGCCATCAGGTGTGACATTAGATGCTCTAGCGTTCCCGTGTCCCTTGCAGAAAGGCACCCGGAAGGAACACTGCGGAGTTTTAGTGTGTAGGCCTCCAGCGTTGCATTTATTAACGCTGGAGGAGAGTCGCACATAACCCCACGCCTCCCCAAGGCGCGGGGTATACGGAACGTATTTCTACGAGTTAAAAAAAAAAAGTGTGACATTAGAGAAGTGTAAAAAAAAATGTACCCACTTATCGTATTTTTCATTTTCCTCTGGCGACAGTTGGTCGCTGTTTCCGTAAAAGAGAGTGCAAGGAACCACGCTTAACGATGATTGGTGACGCTTCCCAATGCCACATGTCCTCAGGACTTGCAGTAGTTCTTCACACGTGCTTCCTGATTCCAGTGAGAAGGTTATCTGGAAAACATTAGTAAAAGATTTAAATCCCGATAGATTATAACTGCTGTCATGCATTCGAATTATGCTTACAGAATTGCCCAGAAACCTTCCAGGAAACTACCTTCATCTATATATCTTCCAAGATTACTAGGAAAGTTTTACGACTAAAAGTTCTTGATGTGATTGTTCTTTGATGGCAATGATGATTTTTATCGCAAGCCATATTTCTGAATTATGTCTCTACCTCCGAGCACTGCTGAGATCCCTCCAAATACCAAATACCTGCTGAAATACCTATTGTCTTTCGACGCAAGACCATTTTATACAAAATGTCCAAATTTCTTTTGATCACTCGTATTTATCAAGAGTGTATTACTGCGATAGTTTATTGAAATAACGTGATACATTAGCACCAAATAGGAATGTTTAATATGGTCTTAAAACAATAAGGCTCCTCTATTGTGTGCCATAATTCATAGCTGATTATACCTAAGTCTTATTTGAATGGGTGACACAACAAATAATGCAGTACAGTAATGGGTTTAGCTTTAGATTACTGTCTGCGATAACTAGAGTTTAATGTAATGGTCACTGAAGATTAAAGTAATTTTAGCTATGTAATGTAAACAAAACAATTTATGAAGCGTTATTAAAGTTACGTTGCTTTTGGTACGCTCTTGAAAAGATTAGCTGAAGTACTTTGTAAAACTTCACTGAATAGCATCAGATAAACTTACTTAAAAACGATTAAAGTTATATGTAGCTACTATTCTGTCTATGCGTAAATATAAATATGTTTCTTCTAATCTCTTCTATGTCTGGATGCGGGGAGCCGAAGACCAGGCTCAATGGTGCTTTCTGGGAGAGGCCAACAGTGTACTATTAATAGACTGAAGATACACAATGTTTACCTGCCAAAACAAGTTATTTCTCGTAGCGCACCAGGTGGCATCTTTCACATCCAATCGAGAAATGACCTCTGATAGTATCTGGAACGAATTATCAGGAATTGAAATACATAATTGTTCAATGAACCGCGGTGGTAGCGCGGCACTGGCGCAAAGGTCACGAGTTAATGTGAACGAGGGTTTCCTGATTTGAGGAGAATGAATCCGCTAAACTCCGGGATTGTACCCTGTGGTCTTGTTTTATTTATTTTGGGAATAGACAGTCCTGAGGATTTTATTAAGTGGAGTTAAAAGTTTGGCGCCTGAATGTGTCTGTTTGAGATGTGTTTGCCATAGACGCACACACCCATCATAATATAGGCTTGATAAAAGGGTTCCTTTTACGACGAGTTCGGGAGAGTTCAACCTCAATGAGATTTTCAATTCGGCTCTATATTATTACAAGAGAGATGATTCTCTTTCATTTGTTAGACTGTACCTCCGAGGTAGGTAGTACTAATCAAATTACATAAAACAAAATCGATTTATTCGATTATTAAATCAGTACCTAATGTGTGAATGGAAAAGGTGGAATGATTAGGCTTTGTTAAAGTTCTGTGCCTAATTACATAGAAATAACTTACAATTTCAAGCGGAGTATCCCAATGGAATGTGCCAAGAACGTCGTCGCCTCGGACAGGACGAGTTATCTTCAGTTTATGCCTTTTGGCCTTGAGCACTTGTTTTAACTCGTCCCAAGACAATTTCAAGTAACTTTTCCCGCTCTCATTTAAGTTAATTTCACTATTTGATTTGTATAAGCCGCCTGTATCGAAACCGTCTTTACGAGTTATTGTTATGTGGGACTCGTCTTTTGTTTTCGTATATTTTCGTAAAAAGGCTTCGTGGTCCTTTTGTGGCACACTAATTATAAATAATACGCCTGTCATTTTTGCAAATAGTAAATGAATCGAAAATGTTGGCGCTGCGCACGCGACGCCTATCTGTCTAGGACTAGTGGTTCGCCGAACTCATAAAGGAACCTAACCAGTCAAGTCACGCTACTAGTATAAGTATCTATTGTTTGGCAATGTGACAGTGAGACTCGTGCAATGAGGGTTCCATTGAAAATAAATTCTAAGTAGGTACTAATAAAGGTGCTTAATATGTATAACACTAATGTATTATTATTTTTGGAAAAATAACTTTGATATGAATTTAATAGTATACTTTTTAAAGTGAGCTTTAAGTTTCAAGAAGCCAAATTTTAGTGGGCAGTAGCTCTACCCGGATTCGATTCCTACCCAGGACAAGCACTGGTACGTAGTGGTTTGCTATGTGCCTGGGTGTAAATACATAACAAATGTGTTCCTTAAAAAAAGAACGAAGTATTAGTATCAATAATCTCGTTCCCATAGTACAAGCTATGCTTAGTTTGTGGCTATATGACTCTGTGTGAAATGTCCATGAATATTTATATCTTGATTTAAACAGTTTTGTTTCATTTCATTATAAAATAATAGTTTATTAATCCTAAATAGTTCTTCAGCTAGGAAAAGTCGTAGATCAACGAAATAATAACATCAAAATATAAGTAAGATTATTTCACAATTCTTGGCGAAAATGTCGACGCAGTTTCAAAAAAACGCAAACAATCGACTTCCGTTATTATTTTGCAACCATCTTGAAAGTTAATTGTCCGTTTTGTTTTGCAGAATGTTGTAATCACTTTTTGTTTGAGTAAATGGTGCTGGGTCACTGCATTATCCACCTTTTGTATATCGACGCCCTTGGCAGTGGTTTGGGCAACCGACTGAAACGTTAAAGTTTCGGGTTCAATTCCACTCGTGAAATAATTTTGTAGGTATCCAGATTTTAGTCTGGTTACCGTTTATCTTTCACCCTGGACGTGTGAACCACCTAGTGAGGCTAGTAAATATTAATTTATTTATATAATACACTATATATCATAAAAACTTGATATACCATTTTCAAACAATCCCTACAGCTTGTGAAAACATGTTTTTTTGTATTATATTTATATTACTAAGTGAAATTATGAGCTTAAGGCTGTTAAGTGTGTACCACCGCACATATACAACAGAATAACGACTCGGGTCCTCCACTACCAAAATATAAGAAGAGCACAGAATAGTTGCACAGCCACTCTGAGATGCGGATGACGTCTTCATCCTCATCCTTTCATCGGATCATAGATATGCGAGTACGCTACTATTTGGTGGCGGATTACCAGGTGTAAAGCAATACTTCTTCAGAAGACGCAAGTTCTACTGCCAAATGGACACAATAATGTTTTGGTAGCAGACTCAATTTTTTTTTATCAAATTAAAGTTATTTTTATTAAAGTGGTTTTTTTTAATTACCAGTAGTCACGTGAGTCACGTGTTCATCTGTCCCCTCGGTAACCGTTGCGGGATAAAATGAAGCGGACAGCGCGCAGCCGTGGCACCGGGCGGCGAGCGGCGGGCGGCGGGGTGACGCAGGCCGGCGGAGCCCGGCGCCCGCCCTACAGTCGCGGCGCTGCCTGCCGCTCGCGCGATCCACGCGCCTCCCTACGCGACGCGATCAATACCAACACAAACCCTTCCAAAAAACCAATCGAAACCACCGCATTTTACTTCAACGTGCGTAATTTCACCATTCGTTTAGCAGATTATCGCACCACGAAATCAGTTTTTGTTTTGATTACCGTGTATCTAATATATTCACATATGCGATTTCGCAAACATTTGTTTTTTTTTATTGGCGCGTTACGTAAATTTGACCTACACCTTTGAGGTCGACAAGATATAGAAAATTGGATTGAAATTTCATGCAATCACCAAAACACCCTCGCGATATAGATAAAAGATCATTATAATTTATTTAATATCAAAATAAACCCAAATTGTGGTCCCCTCGAAGCGATCATAAATGATACTCAAAATATTTGTCAATGGGTAGCGCAGGACAAAATTTACATTACATAACGCTGTCCTTGTCGTGACGTAAGTACCATTCATTAAGATTTTAACAAGATTTAAAAAATGATTGCGTATCAAGTTTTGCTCTACCATTTTTTGTCCTTTTCTGCCGTGAAGTAAACTAGCCCTGACCTTAGGCTTCATACGTAATCTTGGCGTTCGACATTGGATAAAATACGCCAATTTTTTGTATGAGTAAGCTTAATCTATAGTTTCCCTTGAAACCTATGCGTATTCAGTTGAAAATACTATTTGTTTACGTATTCCGTACAAATGTATGATCAGCTGTTGGGTCAGAAAGTGGAGTTCTATTGGATTATGATTTATCTGATACACGACTTGCACATATTGTAAGTTTTGTCTTTGTGAAATATATTTGTAGAAAGACTGACTAGAATTATAGATCAGCTGTTCGCTCCCAAGAGAAAGTGCGAGGTGATATTCATATCGCTCTATCTCTTTCCATCCCGATACCATATAATTGGGGTCCTGCTAGTTAAGATCTTAGAGGGCAGTAAAGTTATTTGTTTGTGTTATCATCGTTAATTGTCCGACTTGTGGCACGGAATATAAAATTCTACTTTCTACAATGTTGCGAGTGACCGTTTAATTAAACCTAAATAACATACCCTAGTCGTGAGATGATGAAGTATTCGTTTTAAGTTATATCATACTACATCTGTTAAAACGTAAGATGTTTATTGATATGGACCTAAAATGCATTATCATTGAAGAACTGGTTGAAATTATATAAAAACTTTCTAAAACCATTAGGAAAAAAATACATTAGCTTCCAGTCATAATAATGTCCAATAAGATGAATGCTTAAAAGCTTAATCCCCATAGTCACCATTTGTGCGTTCAAGCGACGCCGACGACGGCTTGGAAGGTAATTGCCAATTAGTTTTACCTCATGGCTTTCCATTTTTTCCTGTAGCTTGTACAATTATTTATTCTCCGGTGTAGGTAATACGAAATAATAAAAATCGAGTTTAAAATTGAATATGACCAGGGAAGGACATAAAATCGAGCTATTTATATAAAAACATTAATTATAATTTAGGTTCAAATTCAGTGAGGGATTTATGTGGATCTAAGGGTATCAACACACCAAGCTGCCAGGGCCGCCAGTTGACAGCCCGGCGATCCAGCCTGGCGCGAAGGGTTGCGTCTGGACTGCGCTGACTATTTTTTTTGCTAGATTATACTCCAAAATTATTAGCGGTTTATTTCAGCAGTTTTCACGAATAAGGTATCATTTTTTCAAGCGGCATGCTGACTTTTACGTAGCTTCTTTAGCGAGGAATTGTATAAGAGTTGTGTAGATATGCCGTGTTAATTCGCCTGGCGCGGTGTTTAATAAATAAAATTTACGTTTCTGTGTCAAAATAACGGAATTTTACTTAATGCATTTAAAAAATAAAATGTTTTATTTGTGTTATTAGTTTATATGATTATTTTTACTATTTTGACGGGACTTTCTCTGTAATGTTATGCTAATGTTATGGAGCAACATAGGCTACTTTTAAAAAAATAATTAATGTTCCGCGTAATATTGTTAAATTCCGCGCGGACGTAGTCGCGGGGCACAGCCAGTTTGACATAATATTGTCTGAATAGCTGATAAAGATGATAGAATAGGATGATACCTGGTGTCATCGAAACGCACAGCACCTATATTTATAGGCGAGAGTGTCACTTTTATACGCTGCCAGGTCGGACAGGAACCGGCTTCAGGGTTTCCTCTCGCACCCCAGCCTGGCACCGGATGAATTCGTACAGTACGTGTGCACCAAACCTTACAAACACTGTTCGGAACCTACGAAAGAACTACTGCTTTTATTCAATGTTACATTCGCCATACATACGTCTACAAGCGACGCCATAAGCTGGTCTATTATTAGTAGTGTACGGACTTTATTACCTAAACATTTGGGTTAATGACAGTTGTCGGACAAAACAGGCAATCAAAGTAAGGGTATTTGCCATGCAGTAATACTAGGGAGATTTGTAATTGTAATATTGTACGTCCCCAACAATACGCCGCGCCGTCAAAAACTTTGGGTAGTGATTTTCTTTGAAGTGTATAAGAATATATGGGTACAATAAGTTTTCCTAAGAAGCTATGATTGCAGTACCTAGTTTAAGAGACGGGAAAAAATATGACCTCGTATGTGTAAGGGGAAACCATCCAACCGAAGTGCCTCAAGCTGGTTTAATTCGAAAGGCAATAATGCGCTGATAGTTTTAGACCACTAAAGCATAGCGTTAGGCACAAAATGTATTTTTTTTTTAGCGTGTTAGCACACGCCGGCTCTCCGCTAGTGTAGGTATAATTGCCGCTAATGACAATTGATCGAAAATGGGAGATCGGTTTGGCTGATATCTATTTTATTGTTTGTTATTATCAGGGCAAGATTTAAATATATGATTTTTTTTTTTAAATTCACGGGATAGATCGGAAATTGTCGAAAAACTAAAAGTGCATTTTTCTATTGGATTTTTGTCACTTCGGAAATCAAAGTAGGAAAACATCAATTAGGTCGGAAATCATATTTCCAACCTAATTGTTTTAAATTTCAGAAAAATACGTATAGTATATCATAAATTTTCTTCAACTATACTTATTATAACAAATATGTGAGGTTCGGATTCTTAAATCGATAGTTCCTTAATTACAATTATATTTTTATTGTTTGATAGCTATCCGATTCAAAAACGCAGGTTTTAAAAACAAAATTAAAATATCTATTAATTTATAAGGACATTTATCCCTTTAATTATAGGACATACTGACAGACACACGTAGCAGGCTTAAAAGAGTGCCGTTTATCTTTCGGGTACGCAAAGCAGAAAAAAGAGCACCCATCAGTTCTTATAGGAAGTTGGTACTAGCGTTATACATATAGGTACATAAATATAGTACAATAGACGTCGATTCTTCGAAACTTGATTTATTGGATCGATAGAATGTGGGCCACGGGAAACGAAGCGAGCGAAAGATTTAGGACAGTAGATACAATTTACCAAGTACCTATCTACCCGGTACCGGTGTGGGAATTTAATTATTCAATGAACGCCTACTCAGCTATTATTTACGACAATAAATTTGTGTGGTTTCCAGTGCCACACATAACGAACGAACTAAAGATTATTATGTCTTTTCAGACATAGTAAAGCATAGTTTTTGATCCACTTTTTGATGACTAATCCGTTTATTTCATGACCATCATGGTAACCAGTTATGATTATCAAACTGTCTACGGTATACCGTAGATTATAAGATACGGTATAAGTAGAGTTTTAATGCAAGAAATATTTGTAAAAGGTTTACACTTACTCTATACGTTTTAACTTACTGACTGATTCAAAATCCAATTTTCTTTGCAATTTTCTTTGCTTAGTTCAAGCAAAGAAAATTGCAGTTGAACAGGTAGTTAGTACAGGTAGGTAGGTCTTTTCACGTTATGCTGGGTGCACCATTTGATGTCAATGCATAAACTCGCAAAAAAGCAGGGTTTCCGTCACAAGACATCGTAAGGCGCTTCGCCACATTTATTATAATGTATGTGCCCCAGTTCTCAACGCCAAAGGCATCGAATAAGATGACGTCCTATATGACGTAACTACACTCCAAGATGACGAGAGTGGCTAGACAGTCCCTGCAGAGTGGGATGTCCAGTGAAGCCTATGTCTTAGAGGTGTTTGTTTAGTATGATGGCATATTCCCTCTACTACGGTCCGAAAGTATGGTGTATTGAGGTTGAATAGGTGACCTGTCATGGTGTAGCACTTAGCAAAAAGTCGATTTTGATTGTTTGCAGTCTATTGTCCGTGCTCAGCGTTTGTTGTGTTGGTTTAGGGTACGATTTGAGGAGAGAGAGAATGGTAGAGAAAGTAAGGGTACTTTCGATTATCGACGATTTCTGTTTCGTTCTATTCTGGTTAAATCGTCTGCGGCATCATTATCCAGCGAATTACTGTCCTTTCTATTGGTTCAGTGTTTTAAGTGGCATAATAAGACGAGTTTCTAATTACACCTCTCCTATGTTCAAATTACATGTCTCCTATGTTTCATGTCTAATTATAAGTCTGGAAAAAAGTTGTTTTATGAATTCTATCCGTAGCTCTAGCCTTGTCTCAGACAGCCTAATCCCTCAAAGTATTGTGAATGGTCTCTGGGCTGTTAGCAGAACTATGTTAACAGTTGCCATGGAGGCGATTTTTGTAGAAAGCCGGGCCCCAACAGCTGCCGACGACCTAAACAAACAAAACAAAAGCAAAAATATCTATTCACTAAGTTTGAAGTATTGTAAGGCGCGTATTGACGCAATTGGTATCCCATAAAATTAAATAAGACACCGCCCTAACTAACAGCGCTTTCAAGTTTTGGTTGCCACTTTCTTTTTTTTGGGTTCCGTACCTCAAAAGTATCTAAATAACAGAGCCCTATAGAATCACTTCCATGTCCGTCTGTCTGTCTCTCAAGACGCCTTTTCTTGAACGTGTATTATCAGGGTGTATCAAGTTAAAATTAATATAAAATACTCAGGTCTGCAATCCCTAGGAGCAGTGAAAAACATCATTACTTCTTATTTATCGTAATCAAAAGATACGGCCGTTTATGCTTCATTTATGCCGCATATTTTGTCTCTCGCAAGGGAATCAAAACCCACAGGGTAACCTAGAACCGTGAAATTTGGCAAGAGGCAATGTCGTATAGGACAAGTTAAGGAATAAATCCGAAAACCATAAATTTGTAGTTATATCACAAAAACTAATACATGTTAAATGATGCACGAGTCCGTTTCGCCAGGATTTCAAACCAGCCAAGTGTGTTTTTGAAATGGTCTCGTGTTTTTGACTATAGCACAAACATGATTATGTATTGAATAAAAATGGTGGTACATGTATCATACTTGTGACTTGAACCCACCGTTCAGCACATCGACCCCCAGACAGCAGTAAATTGCATATTCGGTGCGCATTGGACATAAAACGTCTTTAAAGTTTGAAAGTTGAATGGACTTATATAGCAATAGATAAGATTTACCAACTACACAAGTGAAGGCAGCGCTTTTGAATAATATCAAAAAGAACTCCTTACTTACTTTTTTAATATGTTTATTACCCAAGTACTCCGACATTTATCTTTTGGGAAATGCTTTCAGATTGGTCTTATTGAATTTTTATCAAAATAGGTAAATAATACGTGTGATCACTGAATTGAAGTACATTTTTTTCGATTAATAAATCAGCCACGTGTACACAGGTACTCTGAGGGTACTCGTCTACGGACGCGAGCAACATGGTCCCCCTCGAGATCACCCAAGGTGTAAGGGTTACAAGAATATAATGTATAGAGAAATTGTTATTGATGGATCACTTAAGGTTTAAAGTAATATCTACACGGACGAAGTCGCGGGCAAAAGCTAGTATTAGATACAATTATGTCACTGCATCAACTACGGGAATCCCCGCATGAGTTTGACATACATGAGTTTTCATTGCTCGATAACTCGATCGATACAATTATCCAATCATTAATATTTTCATCCCCTTTTGTTCTAGAAGTTGTTCTTAATTTGTAACTGTTTATGAAAACGATTTGGAAGAAACTACCACAGGCAATGAGACTATGCGTATGGTAGTTCTTTTTTATTATCTCCTGACATGATATATTGCATGTCTATTGTACCTGATACCTGCTCGCCGATGTGTCCCAGAAACGTAACGTGTGTGACACATTTACCAAGGCCTATGAGTTTAGTTCTGTAAATATTGTGGATATAAAAACTTGCTATGTGCAAGTCGTCTCTCGTATCGCGGTTCCGTACTCATTCCCCGAAGTAAACTTTGTCAAGTCAGATCATGAATCATGAATCAATTTAACGAATGCATGTGTGAGGTTTATGGTGTATATAAAAATAAAATAAAAGGCAGTATAAAAATACAATTACAAGTACTTTGTGTTCGTTGTAAGCGCACTTATTTAAATCGATTCGCTACTTTAATGCGAGCGCCGTGTGTCCTTTATCCGTATGAATTGTTATAGGGCCCCGATATGACCCTTTATATGCGGAGTTCTAAAAATGATGTCCATAGTAAATAATCATTTTCAAGTAATACATTCACAGCGATCCGCGATATATCCGAATCAAATGGTTATGAGCATTTAGACGGATCCGTAGCTTAGTTCGTCTTATCATTCGATGTGTGGGGTCCCAAATTCGATTCTCGGACGGAACAAACTTTGAGTGATGTGCGTAAAGTTTATTCTCGAGCGTTTAGTCCTAAGGATATGAGTGTATAAACGATATTATTATTACGTTATTATTCCGACACGAATTTGCAAAACACATCCTAGGGCCCAAATATTTATTATTGAACCTGACTAGTTTTGCCGTGCTAATAGTCCTCTACGCCAATTTTCTATAGTAATTTTTTATATGTGACAGCGCGTAGATAAAAAACCGATAGTTTGGTTCTTCAAATCCTTGCATAAAGTGAAAACGAGGCTTTAAAAAACACACAGCTCACAAACATTTCACATTGCTGAAACTGGATGGATTTGTATCGAGAAGCCATCGATATCTGATACGGAGTTATAACCACTGTATAGAAACAGAAAAACCAATGTGATAAAGAAACAAAATTACTTTCTTTAGACGAGGGAAATTGTCTCCCTTCGTCTTTTATCGTTCTGAATAATGAATAACAATGTGGAGAACTCATGTTTTGTTCGCGATAAGATAAACATTTTTCTCTTGGTCCTGATCTCAATTTTAATGTATAGATGGATTTTTTTCATTATATGTACTTATTAAATATAAAATATGTACTAACTAGTTGCGCCCCGTGGTGTTACCCGCGGTTTTCTGGGACCAATTATGTGTTAATCCGGGAAATAAGCTATACTGGTACCAAATTTCATTCAAATCCGTTTGAGTGTGAAGGAGTAACAAACAAACATACACACGCATGCATATATACAAACTTTGACCTTTATAATAAAAGTGTTATATATTTTAATATATCACACTTTTATATTATTATATAGCTAAAATTAATTTACTTGTAGTATAACCGATCCTAAACCACTCTTGGCTACCAGACTACAGTCGTAGCGTGACTACGAATCGTAGCCCCTCTACGAAGCGTAGAGGCCTCGTCACGAAATTGTATTCCTAAAATATTTAACAATACTATAAACTGTCACTTCGACCATTACTTTCCGGTAGATCGTGGAAGGGACTGCTTACTTGTTTTAGACGAAAAACCAACTAAAACTACATACGAATAAGAACCAACCAATCTCAAGTATTTTGGGAACTTTTTCAAGATTGTAGCTAATTCGTCTCACACAGAATACTAGTACAAATTGAAAGAATGTAAATAAACTACATGGATCATAATAAGAAGAACTTTGAGTTGTAATGCTAAGCAAAAACCAGCTAGACGGTTAATTACATTCAGCTAGAACTCATTAAAATGAATACAGAGGTTTCATAAAGAGAGGAAAATTTGAGTTAAATAGGTATTTATAGGTATACTAAACTTCTTATAATGTAGCAACTATGTATAATGTAGCAATCTTAATCATTATGTAGCTATAATGTAGCAATCTTAATCATTATGTTGTAATAAAAATAAGATAAATAAAATAAATCTGAAACCTTTCACCGTTTTCATTCATTTTAATTTCCCTGCGTAGGTCGTAACTGATTACGTAATGAATTTTAATTCAAACACTAATGCATTCATTTGTTTACGTGATTTGTTTGGATTCGCGTAATGGTTGCGTAATGGCTACTGTGATTGACAGATACGAACATTACGTGGGTAGACAAGCTGATGCAGTTGGACTTTTAATTGAAAGAGAAAACTGAACTGGCCTCACAGCTCAGTAGGTAAATCTGTATTCTGCGCTGTAGGTCGTCAGTTCATTTCCTACCCAAGACAAACATCTGTATGGCAAATATATATATTTGTTCCTCTGGCTGTAAATATGTATGTATATAAAAAATAGAAGTATATAAGTATTGTAATAGTAATTTGGTTCCCACAGTACAAGTAAAACATAGTTTGGAGCTAGATATAATATTTATTCATTATATACCATGAATGTTTCTTATTAAAATAATTAAAACAAAAGGTTGGCATACCGTGAAATGTTTGAGATAAATGAGTTAAATCCTTGACGAATTCGGAAAAACACTTTCTACTATGTTTACTATCAACTTTTTAGATCATCAAATTTTCATCCCGGTTAACCTCTTAAATAATGCTAAGAAATATCTAATTATACTTCCTCTTAAATAACTATAAAGCCGCGTTGAAATTAGTCCTGGATCCGTTTGGGAGCTACGGAGTCACAGGAGACAAACAGGCAGACAAAGTGTCAGGTTATTTTACCATAAAATACAATAACAGTGCAATCGCAATTACGTTATGTCATTTCTTCTCTCCGAATAGGAAATGATGTATTGAATTACCGATACGATTTCGTATTAAGAAAATCTGAACGGGAAAATGAGTAATTTCCAGATTTTCCGCAGAATCCGGTCCAGCTAAAGATTTTCCTGTTTCCACGAGCCGTCGGTCACATGGCTCTTACTGCAGTGGCCGTGAACTACACATACTTACTAATACCTAGTATCTAACTACAGTATTAACTAACAACAATTACGTAAACTGTTATGTCGATTAGTATTATGATGTAGTAGTTTCCATTCGCGCTTATTAAATCTAGTTGATTTTTCTTACGACATAACTATATTTTTCTGCATGCTGTGAGATTGTTGTCAATTCTTTTTATAGCAACATTATTGTAAAAGAGATGGTCATACTTCAAAGTGAGTTTATAGTGTTAGAGAATCATCCATGTTAATAACATGGATGATTCTTAGCTATTTGGTGTAGATCTGTGGGGCCGTTTTCGTGCTCAAACGGCTTTCAATAGCTCTTTAAAGGGATTTTGATCATGTTTGCCGCGAAGATGCATGTTGTATGTTATGAGGATTTCAGTCCTCATAACATACAACATGCACCTTCAATAACATTAAAATAGTGTACGTAATGAAAATTGTCGCCGGTTTATTTGTATATTTTTGTTTTAATTCGTTGAAATTAAAGGTAGACATTTTAACTACCCACGTGTCAGTCGGTTGTGCAAACCACTAAACCATCAAGGTGTTCTTTGTAGCTGATAATCACAATAAAATAACGCGTAATAGAGTAAACAAATAAATATTTAGTTAATCTCTAGGGTTATTTCGAGCCCATTGTTAGTGGAACGAGCAAGGCACGCCAACTCGGTCAAGGGAACACAATATTTCACTGCAACTTTCCACTTCCACATGATTCCATGATACACAATTTGATGCTGGAATTGTTGTAAAATCCTAGGGCTTCTACGCGCAGGTTCTAATTCCGCAAATTAAAAACGTTCCGATGATCTCTTGATCTCAAAAAATCGCAAATTATATTTTGGTACACTATTCAAGCGTCAACTTGGGTGCTCATACTTTAGTAGGGGATGCCTTGAGTCGTATTTTTGTTGTTTAGGGATAGTGGTAATCACTTAACACAAACAAAAACTCCGTAGTTTAGGTGGTAATACAATAACTCAATAATTAATGATTTATTAATTTATTGCATAATATAATGTAATAATGTGTTATATGATATCTTATTACTTTGAGCAATTCTTGTACATTTATGTATTAATTTTGCGTATCTCTAAAACGGCTGTAACGATTAGGATGTAATTTTGTGTTAAGATAGAGTTTTGCTATTTAACTTTACCTGTATAATTGTATTTATTTTATACGCAATATCCTACGAAATAAACGTGATATACAAAAAAGAACTTACATCATGTCGCTCAGGTACATATTTAATTAAATGAGTTCGTTATGGACCCTGTTGGGTACAACAATAGAGATCAGAGAGGAAATCGTCGTGTGTATTTAGTTTAATATTCATTATGTTATTATGTAATTAGAGCAAAGAGGATTTGTTTTAGGCGCTGGGATTACCGGCGCGCGATATTACCTTCGGTGGCCCGGGCGGTTAGATAATAGAATGATGATAATTTCATTATTATTTGAGATTTCATACCCAAGTGAGTGAGTTTAGCTAATTTATACTTGAGAGAATTACGTTTAAAATATTCCTTAATTGTCTAAAATTTTTCAGTTAAAGTTTAGTTAACACAGGCGTTTTACAAAAATTAAGTCTTTTATTACAATTTTTGATAGATGATGTGCGGTTGTTTTTTTTAATTAGCATCCAGTAGTTTAACTTGAAATGGGAAGTAGGAAGAGTTAGTTTTCTGTTTGTAAACACATTTCTTGGCGAATTGTGTCGACGAAGTAATATGGTCGAACTAACACATTTCAAGAAGCTATATAAATAAGTGTCGGTTTGTAATGTCAAAATACTTTCAGATTAATATGAAAGCATATAAGGTACCAATAACAAAAAATCTATTTGTAAAATTTTTGTTTCACCCACTTAGTTTCCGTTCCCATGGAAATATGGAGATAAAATATAGTCTATGTTACTCACTGATAATGTAGCTTTCCATTAGTGAAAGAATTTTTAAATTCGGTAATATGGTTTAGGCGTGAAAACGTAACAATATAACAAATAAATTCACTCATTTTGCATTTATAATATGAATATTTATATAGTTAGGATTTTACTAACCCAGATTTCAAAGCGCGGGGTTCCGAGTTCATTATCGGTCGGAACAAACGATAGTATCTCTGTTTCACAATAAACACTATTTATTCTATCTGTTCGAGATGACCTGGGAATCGAATCCGACCTACAGCAAAGGAGGTATAACCAACTGAGCTTTGTATCAAGTAGCATACATATAGTTAACTTGTAAACACAATATGGATATTACCCATTACATACTACTTGCGTAATATCTCAAAATGTTGGCAAGGGCGATACTATTTTCGTATATTCGACCGGCGACGTGTTAGCTTTAGGACCAATGCCAACGTCTATGTAGCTACTAGTCCTTCGGATTCACCCTTGTAGGGTGACGAGCGCCACCCTATCCTACCCAATGGACATATCTTTTTTGCTATACATTGCTATACTATTATAGGTCAATGAGCCAATAAGCCTCTTAAAGTAAAGTGAATTATATCTTTCCTTTTGTGATAAGTTCCTCATAAAATGCATTTGCTAATTAATTAATTCATAAGTATTGTTACAGCTCACAAGAGCTTGAAATTCGATATTCATTGGCTCGTTTTGGACTTCATATTACTCATTTTTAGGTTTTGCTTTTGTGTTAATAATATAAGGTGTTTTTGTGTTAATAATATAGTTTATATAGGCGCTATTATAGGCGCTAATTAGAATTATCGTAACCGAAAGATCCTAATCGCAGTTTACTTGATAACATAATTGCACAAGTTCACCTTTTAAAAACAGTTGAGCAAATACTGGAGTATCTTGATCTCTTGGATCAGTGGATCTTGAACTTCAATTTACTTTATCTAGGAGTACATAACTTATACATTAGATGCCCAACGGGGAAACAGGCACGGCGCGCGTCTGTCTGTCGCCACATCTACTTATAGACCCTTCATTTCAAGATGTCGCAATATAAGGATACAGAATAGGTATGGAAAACGGCCCCGTATGAAAATTATCTTCCTTTATGAATTTATTCATAATATTGCAAAAATACAAATAGAGTGACATAAACTTACAATGTAATTTTACAGCAAATTTTTAGCGAGCATCAAATATCTATACTAGACTAAATATCTATGCTCCCCCTGTCAAATAGACACGTTACAAAATAAATGCATCATTTACTTAGGGGTTATAAAGGGGGGAATCCAAATCCAAATCTTATACTGAGTTGCATTACTGTTGTCATGGGCGGGGGTCGCCACTTACCACCAGGTGGGCCCTCAGCTCGTCCCGTCGCTTAGTCACATAAAAAAAATAGCTTTGATTTTTTTTTGGCAAAAATACAAAAATGCGTTTTGTGCGTCTCTGAGTGGTTTTCGCCTGATAACATCAGAGTAACATAAGAGTTAGTAAAAGCTAAAACCGGCATACAACACAGTGCACGTAAATAGATAGATAACTCTTTACTGTGCAAAACAAATGCAAAACAGAAACAAAAGCAAAATTGTAGCACAATAGACGGTCTTATCGCTGTGAGAGATCTCTTCCAAACAACTTGTGTAAGGAGAGAATCTGGTAAGGGTAAGGGTGTCATAACATCAATATAGTTACTCTCGATTAAAAGGCTACATGAGACGATGGGTAAAAACTGACAGAAGTAGTTTTATGTAATTCAGTTAAATAACGACTTCACTTTTTCGGGACAAAAAGTAGTAACAAATTTTATTCAAATCTGCTCAGCCGTTGAAGCGAGAAGGAGTAAAAAACATTCTTACCAGCACACATGCGCATTTATAATTAGTATGATTAAAAGCCATGTAATATTCCAGAAATTTTCGCATCTTCTAAGCGCGTATTCTACCTTTTCATCTGTGTAATGAAAATTAGGGCTTAAAATGAGATTCAACGAGATTTTTGGTATGCTTTTGGTTTGAATTTCATGTTTCCGAAAACATCTCATATCCCAAGTAGGATTGGTTTCGGAAACATTAAATTTCATACCGCCAACGTAACTCTTCATATTATATGATTCACACACTCAGTCAGTATTTCCAATAGTAAGCAAAAGCGATTGAAACTGTTGTCAAAAAAGTCAAAAATATTTCCATTTTTAAAGTATCATCATGTACTCTTAATACTCTTAATTCAATAATTTCTTGCTACACTGTTTATGTTTTACCGTGTTATGGAACATTTATGTTTATCAGTATTGCGAATGGTGAAATTTCGTACGGTCAGTATATCACGTGTTACGTGCATTCTTGGATTTGAAGACTGAAGCAGTGAAGAAATTCGAATGGGCTGGTGAAATTGTGAAATTATAGTTTAGCTGTTCCGGAGCCAGTGTGTGTAAATATAGTGTGATATAGATGTGTGTGAGGTGACAGTGGCAGTGATAATGACGTCACTGAAGCACGGAGTCAATTTGAGCAGAAGGGCGTGTAGGCGGTCGCTCATGCTGGCTGTCATCCTGTCCGTTGCACATTCCAGTCCTATTGAGGTGAGTCGAACGACATTTACATTTCCTCCATTGTTCACGTCAGTAGTCAGAAGAAAAACGATTTCCTTCTGCAACTTAGTACATAACAATCTCAAACGTTCTAAACTAACTATAGCTATTTATTTATTTTCAACAGCTGGACCCTTGTTATGACATCAACATATCATCACTTTGTTATGATATCGAATATTGTTACGTATTGTCCATTTTACATGAACTTGATTAATATGAATTCGCTCAGGGTTTTGCCCCAATTTAATGAATATAGTTTTTAATACTCATAATTAATCTTAATTTATCTTATCCAATAACTATTAATCTTAAATAATCTGAAACAAATATTATTGATAGTGAAAAGTATGGTACAATTTATCACTTAATGACTACATATTATGTATAGTCATTATTATTAGATATCATAGAATTTCGCCATCAATATAGGTATACCACCAAGGTAGGCAGTTATTTTTAATAGGTCGAGTTTATATCCCAAAACCATAACCTACATTATATATATTTGTATGTTTCTAATTGGAAAATAATAATAACAGTAAACGTCATAGGTAAAATAGTAAACCATGAACATTATAATGAGGTAGTAATTATCGTAATATTGAGACTTTACGTAACAGATTACTTATCAATCGTGTTGGAAGCAAATTAAACTAAAATGAAAATTAGCTTTGAGTTTATTTGAATTGGAGACAGACAAGGGCATAGGAGAGGATAAAGGAAATAGAAGGTTAAAGGAGAGATAGATATGTGAGATGTATTCGATTGAAATCTATAGATGCCGCCTATGTTCAATAGTGGACGAGTGACGGCTGATTTAATGATCATGATATACAAGTTCATTTAACGATAATGTAAAAACCCCCGACTCACCGTAATGGTAATAAGCTGATGGGCTTAAAACAGCTGAACTAATTTTGATAAAACATGTCTATGATTCACCGTTAGAAACCTGCTTTAAAAAAATAAAAAAACCGCACCCAAATCGGTTCATCCGTTTAAGATCCGCGCCACAATAATAATTACAGACAGATTAAAATACAGACAAAATAAATAAAGGCAGACGTTTTAGGCTTAAAATACGGTCAGAACCAGTTGGAAATAAATACTATTGAAAAACAAATTAAATTATTCATAACATCTGCACGGCAACAGCCGTCGCGCCGTACAAGGTTATTGCGTGATATAAATCTTGACCTTATGATAAGGGTATTACCATGGAACGAGATAGGGATTATGAAGTACTGAATAATTTCTAATAATTTGTTAACAAACCAATATAAAAAAAATTGAAAAAATTAAGTAAATCAGTTTTAAGTATCATTATTAACTCAAATTTTACAGTTAAATCTTTTGTCGTATAATAGTTTTGCGTATTCGAATAAAACGCAAATCTTTATTTAGAGAGCTGTACTATGTTGTTTTATGCCATGGCCAATCTGTTTGCTTATTTTATCTGCCTCCTCATGGCCCGGATAGCTCAGTCGGTAGAGCATTGGACTTTTAATCCAAGGGTCCAGGGTTCAAGTCCCTGTTCGGGCGTCTACTTTTTGGCATTCCATTTTTTTTAGTTTATAATCATGTGATTTATTCCTATTTTATATTTGCATTTATTCCATCATGATAATAAATTTTACTGCTCCAAATCTGTCCTGTCATACAGTCACAGTGACTCACCCTCGCTCGATAAGATGACGTCAGATAACATTGCTTAACTAAAAATCACAGATCATTAAAATAAATAGGGCAAGTCCTAGATTCCTGTCGATCCTTGGATATGAGAGGAATTTGATAAATCGTTATTCAATGGTGAATAAATTAAATAACTCTGGTATTGTTAAGAAAGTTATTAGTCAAAAAAATATATATAAGGATTATTTTATTGAAGATTTTAATGCCTGAACCAAACAATTAACCAACAAAAACATTTATTATTATAATTAAATAAGGGCATGGTTCTTAAATCTCTATTAAAAAAATACGAAAAATATATCCACCTTTCAGGCATACAAATTATAAACTTGTGTAGTTAATTAAATAAATATCTAACAAATATTAAAAATATCAAAACTAAAAAATAATATGCATTTTGAATGTGTTTATTTTCATCTCATTAAATTTATATAACACTTTCTACAATACTTATTTAAAATATTTGAATTTGAATTTAGGTATTTGTTATTGGGGTTGGATTTTAGAAAAAAATACATTGTGTAAGTTTGCGTTGATGTCTTTTGGTTGATTATCTTAGCGTTGACCCGCAGTACTATCGTAGACCTTAGCCCTAGACGTTGGTAGCTTATAACCTATTACTGTTTCATGTATTTTAATAGAAAAAAATAGTTCCGTTTTCACAACTAGATGGCGTTGTCAGTAAAGGTATAAGTCTTTTCAAAGTATTATATTTTCTACTAGCTGCGCCCGCGGTATTATTCGCGATTAGCCATCCTACGGGACCCATAAAATTTTCCGGGATAACAAATAGCGTATGCTATTCCAAACTATAACCTATCTTTGTATCAAATTGTATCCAGATCCATGCAGTCATTCTGGCGTGATATAGTAACAAACATCCGTCCATCCAAACATTCACATTTATATTATGATATTAGTAACATTGATTAAGTGGCATTATCTCAAAAAGTTATATAACATATGATACATAGCAGCTTCCACGAGGCTAAGGAGCGAGCTACTTGTATTCTTAATAAAAATAACCTTATAATAATAATAATAATAATTTTTATTGCACCTTTAAAATATTAATGTATTCGAATCAAATCCGCCTTATAAATATTTTGCTCCAAATTCAAAATCAGTTTATAGTTTTCTAAAGAAAGGTTCTCAATGTCCTTTGCATAATAGGTAAAAAACATTATTAATAATGAACGGTCAATTATAAATAGATATTGTCAGATAGCACTCTCATAATAGGCAATTGTTTTAAATGACCAGGCATTACGCATAATCTAATTACCTTTAAACGAGCAATTCTAGTATATATATTTCGTGTATCTCGGAAAAAGCTCCAACGATTTGGATAAAATTTTGTTTTTAGATAGGGTTTTGCTATATAAGTTTATCTCTTTAATTGTATTTCTTGTAATATTTTATAAAAAACATATTTACTGAAAATTTAATACAGCGCCATGTTGTAAATTTTTGTGGTACTTGATTGTTAATTTACTGTTCCTTGAAAAATTTATAATTTCAGTTAAAACGAGCGAAGCTCGGTCGCCTAGGTGCCCTATCAATAATATGTTCCATGACATTTATACATGTCACCACTGCTATTACCAACTAAGCTGCTACTACCATCTTAGTTGGTAGGAGCCCGGGACCTCTCGCTTTGAAGGCAGGGAAACCAACTAAGCTCCAGAGCCGTCTAAATAGAAATAATTTTCCGCTTTTGATCATTTCCGCAGAGACCGTGACCACGTGACTTGTGACAAAACAAAGGCCGGCCAAGGCCAAGTCGCCCTCAAACTTGTAGCCCCTTCAGACTATTTAGTTTGGTCGCATTGTCTTCACAAAACTGTCTCACATAACAGCTTGTTACAAGATTGTTAAACATTTTGAAATCTACGGCCTAACGAATACTGTAAACTACCCGTGGTTGGCCATCTTAAGGGAACATTGCACTTTTACGGGATCAAAAGTCCGTTAAATTCCGATGAACCGTTTGAGCGTAAAGGAGTTACAAACATACACACACACATACTTACAAACTTTCGCCTTTAATATATTAGTGTGATGCGAATGTGAGTTTCTTTGTTTGTTACCCTTTCACACCTTAAATACTCAACCAATCATCAAGAAATTTAGCAAACACGTTGTCAGGAGTCCAGAAAACGACAAAAGATACCTTTCATCCAGAAATAATCGACCAAATCTACATATACGATACGGGTGAAGCCGCGAGCAAATTCTACTTGAAAATATTATACAACTATTATAGAAACCTTTATGTTTAACTTACCAGTGTTTTAGTTTTGTTTTAAAGTTAAGTAAGTCCGTTGGAATCACAGACATGATCTCTCAATCCGTCTCGAGTAACAAGCGCAATGATATGCTATTTTGTTCCTTTCATATTTGGGTCGGAGATGACCCAAGTGGTATTGTTGTTATTTTCGGAGGTAAGCACATACAGGCTTTTAAGTCTTAAAAGGCTTACGGCTTAACAGTGATTTTGACAGCATCAGAGAAAAAACCGATTACGTGCGAGTTGGACTCGCGCACGAAGGGTTCCGTACCATAATCTATAATAAATACGGCATAAAAATCATGTCTGTTGTATGGGAACCCCACTTAATTATTGATACCGAAACACAACGATAGAGCGACCTAAAATACAAATGGGCGCCATCTAGTGCCTTCATATGGAACTTTATCCTAAAAAATCATGTTTTTGTATGAGAGCCCCCTTAAATATTTATTTTATTCTATTTTTTAGTATTTGTTGTTATACAGAATACAGAAATACATCATCTGTGAAAATTTCAACTCTCTTACTATCATGAAATACAGCCTTGTGACAGACGGACAGACAGACAGACAGATAGACGGACAGCAGAGTCTTAGTAATAGGGTCCCGTTTTACCCTTTGGGACCCTAAAAAATGAAACTATTATATATCGACCATATACGATGAATTTGTTCGAAGTAACCGCGTTATTCAAGTTTCCAAATTTTTTTTTTTTTAACCAGGCAACCATTTTTATTTATTTTTTTATGTGACAATATGACAGAACGAGTTGAGGGCCCACCTGGTGGTAAGTGGCGACCCCCGCCCATGACAACAGTAATGCGACTCAATAAAAGATTTGGGTCATACACTGAGTCGCACTCATTCTGCTGCGTCCATCACATGTTTAGCTAAGGCTAAAACACTTTTCCTTTCCAGAGCACCACGAAAACGAGTCCGTCCATAACAGTCGATGGCATTTCCACGTACCCTGGCATGGACTTCGGTCCCATGGGCCCAGCGCGGTCCACCGCCGCCGAACCCAGGACACAGCTCCAGCAGGCCACGGATATACCGACCGCCGTGAAACACAACTCAGAGAGGAAGCTGGTGATAGCCGCCTTCGAGTTCCATAGAGTGGAAACGCCGTTCCTTATTGGCTTGTGGATATTCTTCGCCAGTTTGGCAAAGATAGGTGAGTTTCTTACTTTTCGTTCGTCCGTAGCACAGGTGTCCAAACTTTTTGTCTCGTAGACCACTTTCGGTACCACCTGCTTAGCTAATATTGATTTTATGTAAATTTGTATAGAGAAATATATGGGTGTGTAATATTGTAACAAAGTTCTGTACAAGTAAAATTGTATTATCTGTGTTTCCATTAAAGGAAAGCCAAAATAAAATTACCCGCCAAAATGAGATCTACTTTCGTTAACCAAAAATGACAATGCGGGTCTTATTTATGTTTCGCTGACACGGACCCCTTACAAGGTGGTTGACCCCTGGGGGTCGATATAGACCACTTTGGGTATCAATGTTCCAGAGTGTAGATTGCTCCTTAACGTATCCTGGGACGGATTTTGGCCCCATGGGCCTCTCGAGGTCCACATTCACCGTATCTAAAACCGAGCAGACGAGCTACCGGTTGGAAACAAATCTGGTAGAGAAAGCTGGTGATAACCACCTTCACTTCATAGAGTAGCAAATATTTGTCCATTTTCATATGGCTTTTAGTATCAACGCGTATCGTGGTAGGACCTTCGTCCCGTCATCGATCCGAAACAACTTTTGCTATTAACTTGTTATTCCATTTTCTGCAGCAGAAGCATAAATGCACTCTGATTTTATTGCATCGGCACGTGGCTTCGAAAATAGCTTCGAAGGTGAACCATTAAAACTGTAGAATAACAACATCATACTCTAGAGCACTCAATTACTTATGAATAGTACTTAGTTCCGTGGCTTAGTTGGCAGTAGCCCTGCCTTCGAAGCGAGGGGTCTCGGGTTCGATTCCCGGCCGGGGCACACTTTGTGTGGTGAGCATGAAGTTAGTACACTTTTCAATCTCGGGTCTTGGGTGTTTATCTAGTGTTTCTGTTTGTCCATGCCATCTGCGGCACAGGGAATCTTAGTACAGAGTTATGAGTTTGTAAAAGTTTAATAGTTCAACTGGATTTCAGTAAATGTGGATTAAATATCTATTCTATTTATTCCCTGGGGGTGTAAGGAGAGCCTAATTAGCCGCTTACTGGATTACACTGTTGTGCGATGATGGATCTGTCAAGCGTTGAACTAACCGTAACAATATATTTCCCACATATAACGAGTTTCAACGCTTCCATGATGTAATACTTTAGCAAGGAAAATATTTTCCCAGCGAAGTTATCTCTCCAAAGGTTAGGAAAATGAATTATCAATATAGTTCAATTTATTCTGGAAATATTGTTTTCAATATAGCTCCGTTGCTTAGTAGTAATCTAGATTGGGGCATTTGAAAAGAGTTTATAAGTTTTAGTCAATTTGTAGGTACTCCGTGCTACAGTTTTGAGTAATGATGAATTCAAATGTAGTTTCAAATTCTTTAAACTACTAATTTCAAAGCTAATCTTAACGAATACTTTTCCATTCTTAGTTCCAGGATACCACATCTAGGAATATGCAGGTACCTAACCACAGGTCTCGAAAATAGAATTATAATATATTATAATACCTTTGTTTTTATTATTTATTATTGAAACAAAAATCATCTCGATTTTGAGCCACTGTAGACCAGGACAACTTCTATTGAAGACCTCTAATACGTCAAAGGTCTCATGAACATATGCATCTTTCCCTCCGTCGCTGTTAGCTTACAGACTTGGTCATTGCCACATCACTTAAGAAACCAAAAATTCTTAAAAATTGAGCTGGGACCCAAAATTTACCAGCGGGCGATAAACACAGCACCCGCGGTGTTGAATTGTCAGATCGCGATCATATTGCGCTTTAAGACTGAAATTGTTGATGCAGAAAAACCCGATGTGCTTTAGTGAGAATAGGCCGGCCATATCTGCCGTACGCCTGACACTCTTTAGGTCAAAAATATAACAAACTGGAACCTTGCAACAGCAAGATGGCGTCATGGTAAATCACGAAAAAGATGGCAGGACGAACTAGATGCCTACAATTGTCTACAATACATATTTTAATTACCTGTATTTTAAGATCCTGCATTCGATTCACTTTAGACGCTTTCGCGGCAGTAAACATACCAACCACTAACTGAGATTATCACCGTCCATTAAATTAAGTGAGTGTTACCATAAACAGATTTTATGGCGTAAACACCTTCTCAATTCACACCCACACATCTAACCGAACAAAACTGTTTAAGGGCCGCTCGACAAAATGAAGATTCCGGCCCTCGTCCAACTTTTATTGTTTAGGACAGGTAGGAACAGGTACCATGAAGTAATAATGCCAGGAAATAAGGCATATGGCATACACAGGTCTAGATTGCCGTGAATACCTGAATACCAGAGTACAGGGTCAAATTCTCATATTTTGTATCTGTGGATTTTATATTTGATCCTTACATATGAAATTGCATGTTCGGTTCTACCTTGGCAATGCCTCCCACGGTAGAACGGTGTTTCGGCGAAAACAACACGCCGAAACACACGGAGTTGAAATCCTAGCGCGCCCCAGGCGAAAAGTCGAAGGCGGTGGTGAGTTCACTCGCTACCACCACCAAGTTGGAGCTCGACAATGTCCGTAAAGCGCCGACGACGAAGGAGTAGATAGGGACATTTCCCACCACCTTCTCTACCAACCTTACGGCTATACGGGCCGAATCGGCAGGGACAGACTTTTCTGCCTACCCACTTACAAATTGATTGTGGTAACAGCAGTTTGTCCTATCGGACATACTATAAAATTGGCACTACCTACGCTTCAAAGGTACTTAACATTATAACATTAGTATTTACTCCTTAATAAGATTGAAAAGTGTACTAACTCCCACCCTAGGATCACCTGCGTTGTGCGTAGTTATTCGTTTGAGTGTGTGTGACTGGATTGCGAGCACATTGCACATTCTCACGGTTGTTTGTTTGCTGAGCTTAACTAGGTACGCTATAAAAGGGTGCAACATAATTATAAAACACAAAAATTATATTAAAAAAGGCGAAAAAGGTTTGCCCAACGTTGGTATTAGAAGAGTTCGCCAAAGTTGGCCGCACTGCTCCAGAGGTCAGTATAACACACCGGCCCCTTTTTCGCGCCTGGGCACACCAGGCCAATGTCATATGTACCGCACCGTCCCACATTCTAATGTTCCCACTGCAGGGACACCGGCCTGCTCTCTATAATTGAGACTGAATGAGCTTTGATCTACCAAATTATTATATATTCAAATTACAAAACAGAACTAACATTTTATAAGTTAAACACATTTTAAGCGCCGTTAGCAAGGAAATGGTTGTTAGTCATGGATTTCCTTCTACGCTTTGCAGCTAACACCTTTCGGTATTTTCCTTTCAAAAAGCTCCTTCGGGACTTCACAGGGAACGTGCTTTCTCGATATCGTACCATGTCGGATTTGCTCAAGTTATTGTGCCTCTCAGACACAATGGGCTTATCCGACCTAACGAAAGCTGCCACATATCGCTGAGTCGGATAGAAACCGGATCGATTTTTGAAGCGACGCCCGTGAGAAGGGCAATTTGAATCAACCCCCATCGACATAAACGAATCGTTTGACGAAGAGTCGATTCCCGATCTAGGGTTAGTAAACTTATCCTCGCATCTCAATGTATGTAATGTAGAATAGTAGTTTCCTGGTTTCATGTTTATATCCAACGATGCACTCGACGTTTTAAATTGTATGGAATCTTTCGGCGAATAGGTTTTACTCTGGAATTGGCAGCCAACGTCTCTTATGAATACAATTGCATCGCTGCTAGCGCTTTCTTTGGCCATGTTCGAATCGAGGCACTTACATTCTGAACCTTCGTACTGGCAGGACTTGTTGGATTTGCAGGAACAACATGGAGAGGGTGATTTTTGACAAGGGGAGATACTCGACATCATTGTTATCTTCGGGTTCATCTTAAACGCCGAAGGTCCATAACCATTTACAAAGTCACACGGATTTTGGATATTTGTGACCAGATTATAGTGTTGATCTACATTTTTCTTTAAGGAGTCATGTTGACATACGGGGATGTAATTACACCTTGGAGTATGAAGATAATCCGCTTCCTCACGGTCCTCAACTTCCTCAGGTTTACATTCTTCATAATGAATAATACTCTTTGAAAACGGGACACATAGAGGCAAATTAACGCAACGTGGTCGATGTAAGCATGGAGGGATGAATTCGCAGTTATTTTTTAAGACGTTTGCCCTTTGACACGAGGGTACTACAGTACACGGTGGGTGATGCCGACATGCTTTAGTAATTCGTATAACTCTTGCATTTGATTTAGAAGGTATACGTTTCTTACTGAATTTGGGGCTGAAAACGTCTTCTGTCGGTAAGATCTGGCATACGGGAACCATCTCGCATCTAGGTTCATGGGTGCAGGAATCCCCATCATCCACAGCTTTATATCTATTACCTTTCGAGGACGCCTTGCAGCTATACGACGCCGTAATTTCCTTGCTGCCATAAACAGATGAATTACCAAATTTTAAGCTTTCTTCTTCTTCAGTAGTACTAAAAACTTCAACTTTTTCTTTGCAGTTTGGGCAAATAACTTTTCGGGCTTTCTTGTGTGATCTAATTTTCTTTTTGATACTTTGCTTGCTTGAATAATTGACATCAATAAGTACTGGAATATCTTTATTTTCAGCCACATGAACGATTTGTTCATTTTGAGTGTTTATAATCTCATTCCTTTCAATGACATTCGTATTAGTTAGTTTATCTTCTCTTTGTACTTCTTTTTGTTTCTTTTTTCTTATGTCGTTAGGTAGTTTTATAGTGCTAGTGACTTGATCGGCTACTGTCAAACATTTGCTATTCTTTGCCAGTTCAGTCAGAGACTTTTCATCAGTGCAAGGACAAGCATAAGAGAATAATTGACAAGGGCATGGATCTTCAGTACGCTTTCCTTGGTCTTTCTTTTTCTTTTTCTTTTCTTCAGGTATGGGTTTTGTATACTCTGTGCGGTACTTTGCATATGACCAAAACTTCTGATTATTATTTATTACATCAATGTTGTAGTATTGGTTCTTACGAATTTGATTTCCATAATTACTGTCCCTGAGATATATTTCTGAAGAAAGTACATCATTTTGTTGAAACTTCTTTACTTTCATGGTGTTGATTTGCATGCTATCTTTAGCTCGTAATTTTGGTTGTATTTGTGTTGCACACTCCTGTATTATTGGGTTTGATCTCCCTTTGAACCCATGGTTGTTACTTGGTAGCTTCATGATTTTCATAACACTATTAGATATATTAATTTCATTAAGACAGTGAAATGAATGCCTCTTGGCAATATCATCCAAGTCGCAAAATATTGTACTTGTTGAGCGCACAATAGACTTGTAGCTTAAGTTTTTATTCAAACCGTGAAACTTTTCGCTTGTCACGTATGGAGTTTCATTCACAAGTATGGAGTTCTTCAGTATTGATTTCTTATCAGATTCTGTATTTGTTTCTCCGGCAACAGATTGTTCTCCATTATCCATTTTGCGATGTTTTCGGTACAGGACATTATTGAAAGGTGTAGAACCAAATATATCGGAAATCCCAGTGTACGATTTAGTTTGCGGTAACAATTCATTTTTATTACGCATGTTTACAAATCATGCAAACGTCTGATTTTGTTTTGTGAGGAACATTTGTATTTTCTAACACCACTTGTAAATTTTGTATGCAATTTTTAACATGTTATTTTTTTGTTGTTTACATCAAATTACATCCCGCACAAACTACTCTACCAATAATAATCGATGACAGCATGTCAAAAATAATTTATAATCAACCCAAAAAGTTTTGCAATTAATGTATACGATAAGCTTAACAAAGGTTTTGTTGCAGGTTTCCATATGACGCCAAAGTTGTCGAAAATGTTCCCAGAGTCCTGTCTGCTAATCTTCGTAGGTGTTCTGATTGGAGCGCTGCTTTTGAGCACACACAGCGTCCATGTCCAACCACTGACTCCCGACACTTTTTTCCTGTATATGCTGCCACCTATCATATTGGATGCCGGGTATTTCATGCCAAACAGATTGTTCTTCGATCATCTTGGGACGATACTTCTTTTCGCTGTTGTGGGCACAGTTTTCAATACTCTAACCATAGGTAAGTCAGTGTGTGTACGTTATACGTTGTTTATATAAGCTTATCGCTAGTAAATATAATGCTCTTTCCGCCTTCCACTGACACATTTTTTTGTTTAGTAGCTAATGCTATTAAGCAAAAAAAATGTGAGTGATCTTTTGAATTAATTGCTGATTATTAAATCAGCATTTATTCAAAAGATCACTCAAGATTAATTCAAAAGTATTAGCCACTTAGTACTAAAATCGTCTTTACTATTAATTAACTACTCTTAAACGTAAGCAATATTCAATTACAAATCACGAGTAACATTATTGTTTTTTCGTTCCCGGGAAAATAAACGTTTCCGTTTTTTTTTTTTTTTTCAATTTCTGGATTGGTAGTTCAGCCTATATAAATAAAACAATATAAATCATGTCATGTCAAAAAATTAAATTTTCGTTGAGTTCTTAAAAAAGTACTTAGTAACGTTACTTTTATTAGAAAAACTAGCGACCCGCCCCGGTTTCGCACGGTTCGTAAAGCATCAGTGTCGTCTCAGAAACTACCCGTGCGAAGCCGGGGTGACTTGCTAGTGTATTATACATATAAACCTTCCTCTTGAATCACTCTATCTATTAAAAAAAACCTCATCAAAATCCGTTGCGTAGTTTTAAAGATTTAAGCATACATATGGATATAGGGACAGATAAAGCGACTTTGTTTTATACTATGTAGTGATAAGTATACTTCGCGTTCTTATTACTAAATTTTGCGCTTGTTCAAACTCTATACATATTTTACACATAACAGAAAACTTGGGAGCAAGTTTGTCCGTAAATTGTATACCTAAAATGTTTATCTCGCCCTTTCGCATCTTCTGATTACTGCCTATTTCAAACAAGGGAAAGGTCCGAGCAACCTTCGCTAGTAATCACCTAAATGAGGGCTGGGAAATTGACGGTGTTACTTACCCTAGTCAGATTATCTTAAAGTGATAACGTCCGATAATTAAACTAGCAGGTATAGGTTGACCTATACGTGGACATGAACTAGATAGGTACTTTAAAAGCGCTCGTAACGTGTGTTGTCTGGTTGTTCTGAAATAAAACCATAGAAATTTGTTCAAATGTATATGTTTATAAAAAATACTGTATAACATTCTATCATTAATATGATTTATATGTGATTCCCATACATGTTATCCTTAGTTGGGGTCAGACAACGCTCTGTGTGAAGTGTCCATGAATTTTTAATTATCAACTGTCCGGTAACTTCTTAGAACGTAGAATTCTAATAGATCTGTGTTTTTTTTAGGAGCGTCTTTGTGGGCCTGTGGACAGACCGGCATGTTTGGTTGCACCACTCCTCTGCTGGATATGCTTCTGTTCAGCGCTCTCATCTCAGCGGTAGACCCGGTCGCAGTGCTGGCGGTTTTCGAAGAGATCCACGTGGATGAGATTCTGTATATCGTGGTGTTCGGGGAATCCCTGCTTAATGATGCAGTCACTGTGGTTTTATACCACATGTTTGAAGCGTATACGTAAGTACACGTGTCAAAACTCTTCTAATGATAATTCTACAACATCTCTTGTTGTATTAGAAACCCAAAAATGCCTACTGCATGAAAAATTCCAAGTTACATTAAAACATATAAGTTGTAATATGACTCCGCCCCTTTTTGTCAAAATAAAACACATTTGTTCGCTTACAAAATTAAAAAAAAAATTATTGAAAGTATGCTCCATCTGCAGCTACAACCTTCGCCCATCGTTCAGGTAGTTTTCGTATTCCTTGCTGGAAGAAGTCCTGGTCTTTTGAGCTTATCCAGTTGTCAATCCAAATTTTGATACTTTCACATGAAGTAAACTTTTCTCCAGTAAGGTCTGTCTGCATCGTCCGGAATAGGTGGTAATCCGAAGGAGCTATGTCTGGTGAATATGGCGGGTGGGGTAACACTTCCCAGTCCTGTCCCTCTAAATATCTTTTTACGACTTCTGCGGTATGCGGTTTGGCATTGTCATGCTGAAGAACTAATTTGTTATGTCTATTCACCCATTCTGGTCGTTTTTCTTCTATGGCTCGCTTCAAACGCATTAGTTGTCGTCGGTAAACTTCTCCATTAATAGTTTCAGAGGGTTTGAGCAACTCATAATATACAATACCTTTCTGATCCCACCAAATACAGAGCATGACCTTGGCACAGTGAATATTTATTTTTGGCTGTGATGGGCCTGGTTCGCCTGGTTTCACCCAAGCTTTTTTGCGTTTAGGATTTTCGTAGTGTATCCATTTTTCGTCTCCTGTGACTATCCGATGCAAAAATCCTTTTCTTTGCTGTCTTTGAAGCAGCATTTCACAAATGGTTTTCCGACGTTCCATGTCTCTTTCTTTTAAATCATGTGGAACCCAGTCACCGGCTTTTTGAATCATTCCCATCATTTGTAAACGCTTTGCAACAGTTGAACGATCAACATTTAATGCTGCAGCTAATTCTGATTGAGTTTGGCAAGAATCTTCCGCCAATAATGCTTCCAATTCAGCATCTTCAAATTTTTTTGGTGGTTTTCCATGTTCTTTATCCTCAGTACTAAAATCGTTATTTTGAAATCGTCGAAACCATTCCTTGCAAGTTGTAGACGATTAGACGGAGCATGCTCACCATAAATCTCCACAAGCAAACGATAAGTTTCCGCTGCAGTTTTCTTCGCAATAAAATAATGTAATAACACTTCCCGCAAATGACGTTTATTTGGAATAAAAACCGACATTTTCGAAAAGGTGAAAACAATTGTTGCTTACACTTCAACCAAATATCATAAAATGCGTTAGATAGCTGACATTCAGTACTATCGAATACAAGTATGGTCATTTATTAGTACACGTAAACAATACTAAAAACGACATCTGTTGAGAAAGGGCGGAGTCATATTCACACACCACATATATTTTTGTAAGCTATTTATAAAACTGTGTATTTTCATACTAGGTTTCAAGGAAGTCAATTTTTGAAGGCATAATATGGCGCCAAAATTGGCCATTTAAATTTTTTATAATGTCAGTGTCAATATAAAAATTAATACGAATGTAACTAGCTTTCTCCTGTCAAGCTAAAATCCATCAAGTAGACGGTTTGATGGATTTTAGCTTAGGATACAGAGCGTGCCAAAGAAATATACATACATACTCTCGAAAAACATAATCCTCCTTTTGGCGCAGTCGAGTAATATGGCTAAGGTTTAGGTCAAGCAAAATATCCTAAGGACAACATAACAATGGTCTTAAATCTTGTCCTCATAAATAATAATATATTTGACTGGTTTTCTATGGCTTTTGGGCAGTACATTTTTGTAGTCTACTGTTCCCTTTTCACATATCTCAGGGGGTTACGTCCAGACGCGGATCCAGCCTTCAAAGGTTGTCGAGGTGTAGAAAATCGGCAAAACGCGAGTCGCTCACGATAAGTCAAGTGAATTCCAAATATTTCCGTTTCCGTTCTATATTTCCGTTGAATTCTTTAAAAAATAAATCGTAATTTTTTTTAAATACTCGTAAATATTTTCCTACAAGATCATGAGTTTTTATCAATAAGTTAAACGCTTGTTCAAAGCTTGCTTAATTAAAAGATATTTCATTCCTTCAAAGAATACGTTTGTAAAATGTTAGATGCCCCTTTCTTACTTATCAGCCGCGTAATACCGCATCACTCAATAAAATCGAGGAATCGAAATTTAATCTAATAAGTTTAGATGGATGGTTCTTACTCAATCATGCCAGAACGACTGAACGGATCTGGATGAAATTTGCCAAAGGAACAGATTATAGTCTGGATTACCACTTGGATAGAATATTTTTACTAGTAAGGCAACTAGTAAGGCATAAGCTTACCTTGCTGAGATGCTTTAATTATCATAAACACATTAGGGTTGTGGGCATACTCGCCGTGCCCACAGTGAGTGGTCTGCGCCTGGTTATGTCATAGTTATTTTCTTTGTTTTTTTCATACAAATATTTGCAATACTTCTTTAATTATTGGTCATCACAGAAATGTTCGCCGCGGCCCGGTATCGGACCAGAGATGGTTCGTTTTGATAGCTCTATTCACTTCCTATGTTTCATTTTCTCTATTTAATTTGCCAATGCTACTAAGTATAGATAATTTCTACATCTATCCACGAATACAAGTCAGCCTGCAGGCCCAAATGAGGTCATCTATTTTTGTTTGTTTATATTGTCACTTCATAATTGAAATCCCGCTCTCATTTCATTGGTTAAACATTTATCATAGTTCTACATAATGAAAATCTAGCTGATGTTATTACTTCTTGTTAGGAATCCCGGTCGCGATGGATATCCGGCCGACACAAATTTAGATGTCGAGTACAAAGTTTGTTCTTGGGTCGTAGATGTGTGTTGTGTATGTGTATTTGTTTATGGCATCTGCGGTACAGAGATTCTTCTTTTACAGGGAGATGGGTGCATCCAACCTCGTGTACACCGATTTCCTGGCCGGCCTCGCTTCTTTCCTAGTCGTCGCGTTTGGAGGCACGTGCATCGGCGTCGTGTGGGGCTTCGCCACCGGCCTGGTGACCAGGTTTACGAACGGAGTCCGGGTCATCGAGCCTATCTTTATCTTCGTGATGGCTTACCTTGCTTATCTGAACGCTGAGATGTTTCATATGAGCGGGATTCTTGCGTAAGTTTTATAATCGTTGGGCTGCACTCGCGATCACCTGCTCAAATTGGCGATGCTTGCCTACATGTTCTTTACAAATGAGTTAAGAAATTCTTTTTGAAAAGTTTTAAGAAAATCTTTATCCGTCCTCTTTTAAAACGCTTTTGTTGTTCCCGGTCGGTCCCAGCTAAAATAGTTGATAAGCCATATCGGAGGCCTTCAAACAGCTTGAAAGCTTTGACCCCAGAACTGTCCATTAGCTCACACAAAAAGATAAGTAAGTAAGGAGCCAACAAACTTACATGTCCTTTTATTAGGTTTCTATGACTCATTCTACGTCGTAGATGGTGCTACAATGCAAAATTCATGCGCTTATAATTTTGCTGTTTCAGCCTTCGCTAAAAATCGTATGATAAAATGTTAAAAGCGCTCAATTGAGTTAGTATAAAAATAAATGTGGTTGCCAATTTGTAGATAGATAAACACTTAATTGCAGGCCATAAGTAAAATAAAACCATGTGACAAATAATAACAATAATAATGGGGGGCATTATAACTAAAAGTGATCTTCCACGCAACCTTTTAAGTCATTCAATCATAACCGTTTTGTTTATTTATTTTTCATTTTTTTTCCTCGCAATTTGTATTTAAAATCCCCCCACGAGTTCATCGGTCATAGCGAAAACGTTTCCAAAATTTTCCTAATATTCTGCCAGATTACTTACAGATGCCTACAGTAATTAAATTAATGGACAGATCGGAGGATCGATCTGTGCAATTAAGCAGATTAACGTAAAATACTTTCCAGTCAGATAACAGGAAATATTTACTTTCATGGCTTCGAATTAACGGCTTCCTAAACTGACATGAATCTTCGGAGGCCTCGAAATTGGATTAACTCACTGTTGCCTTCGGTGCTGTTCTTAATAACCGAATAGGAAACAGCGTGATGTAGTGCTGTACCCTATTTCTACTACATTGGAGCTCTTTAGCGCTATACGGTTAACTTTATGCTTATCAAACGGAAACGTTCTAAGACTTTAGTAGCAGTAAAACTAACCGCATCGGAGATTTCGTCCGGGGAATTACAGTCAGTATTATTGTTTCCAATAAATGCAAAGTCTGTTCACAATATCCTGTACACCAGCATTTATTGTGTTCAGACTTTAACGGTGTGGGTGGTGACATTAGAGCCTCTAATGTCACCACCCACACCACTACATAAAATGAATCTTTGAATCAAATACACGTACAGTCGTTTTAAATCTTTAAAAAGATATTTGAGGTTCCGTTGAGAGAAAACGTCGTGAATGTGGTAGGGTTTATTTCTGCTAGCCTTCCTCGAGTAAAATGGCTAAATTATGGTTAATGGTTAAATGTTTTCCGTCAGCGTCACTTGAGTTCCCTGGCATTGCACAACGTCACCTCCGGCTACCTATATACCTGGTCGCTTAACACTAGGTCACACTGTACGAAGAATAGTATCCAGACAATAATAAACATTAAAAAAAAACTTCCGTTGGTTATAACTTTTTTTATAATTGTACCACATCTGCCCGCTGTGATTCGGAGATCTGAGCCCGCTTTTGAGCTGCCTACACATAATATTGCATGTATGTATATGAGCCTATGCTTCGATCTCGTTGAATCCAGTCAAGCGGCGTGAGCTTCCACTATGAATAAATCATGCAAACGTAGCAGGAGAAGTTTTCATGAAAGTCTGCGAGTTCAATAAAAACATCATAGTGAGCTTAAAACAGTAATTAACTATGTTAACAATATAAGCTTCCTTTGAAACTATTCAGATCGACCAAAAGCTGTATATATGAATGCAAATACTTTGATGTACATCATAAATATACATATACAATATATACATACAATATATACATTTTATGGTATGGTGAATTTATTTATGCAACCAAATGACGCTATGAGCCGACGGCCCAACCAATTTTGGATTACCGCCGCTTATATACAACAAAAATACAACTCGGGTCCAAAGAACCAAATCTGACACCCAGACGGGGATGTTACGTTTCAAGTGCTTGTAATTTCACCGGCACCCACATCGGAACATAGCAACGCGACTGAACCACCGCTTGATGCGAGTGCGATACCTACAAGCAACATGGTCCCTTAAAAATTATGTGTAAATGTGTAAATATATATATAATTTACATTTCTTTTACGATATAATGTTTTATTATAGAATGAAAAAAATATGTACTGTATTACATTAATCTTTGATAGAGCGTCAAAGCGAGTAATAAAGTCTATTTCTGAGAAATAACTTTCCGACGTGACGGGAATGCTACAGACTTTTACAAGACAATATTGTATAAATACCTCCGAACGATCTGTTTCCGTTGCTCTATTTTTCTCTTTGGATTCTCATAGGTTTAATATAAAAATTCCCATATTGATGCTTTGAAAACCGTAGGTGGAAGTACACTCCACAACCAACTCGTACGCGGAAGGGAGGATCGTGAGAAGCGAGTGATTGTGGAAAACTAACCATCCGGGTGGTGCGGATGGAATCTGATTCTTTGGTGGAAATTAGTTTGATACACAATACTGTTACCGTCAGTTTAGAATTATTTAAATTTAAAATTATTTAAGTACGTTCGTTTCTGCTCGACAGGATAACTTTCTGCGGCATAACAATGAAGAACTACGTGGAAGCGAATATATCCCATAAGTCGCATACGACCATCAAGTACACGATGAAGATGCTCTCCTCGTCCTCGGAGACAATCATCTTCATGTTCCTCGGTGTGGCGACGGTAAACAACAACCACGACTGGAACACGTGGTTTGTGCTGCTGACTATACTCTTCTGTTCCGTGTTCCGCATTATTGGTGAGACCTGTTTTCTTATGAATTCCTGTGTAAATGAGACACGCGAGACTACACCTTACTGAGTGTAATTGTAGAGGTCCAATTCAGTCCATGTTTCATTCACTTGTGTCCCCTGTTCAACGACGTGCACATTGAATGATTTGCACAAAGCCAGTAACGCTATTAAGGTGGCAAATTTTTATCACGACATCGTTTGATTTGATTTTACTGAAATATTGACACTTTAAGCAGAAGACTTTGATGTATTAAAAACTTAGAACCGCTTTCATTTTAACCGTCTTCAATAAAATAGCAGGTACCGCAATTCCGATGTATGTTTTTTTGTATGTTTGTTACGCGATAACTAAACCAATTGTGAACCGATTTTGACAGATTTGAGTAATTTATTATTTCTAAGGTTCCATAAAATAAATATTTTATACCTTACACAAAAACAGGGAAAAAAAGTAGTTTTTCATTTCTATATAAGTCAGAGTATGTGAGTAGTTTTTTTTTTTTTTTCATTTTTTATGGCTCCTTTCATCAAAATGTGGTAATGAAATAAAAGTATTTGTCTATGTACCTTTAATTGGTATTGGTATTGGTATTGGGCTAGTGGGTTCGGTCCCCGGCCGGGGTAAAGTTTATGAGATGAGTATTGATATTGTTTTTGGCCTAACCCCAGTTTTTATATCTATATTGCCACTAAATTTCCAATCAGTATTTCGAACGACCTTTTTTTACAATCTGCTAATCGAACTACTAATCCGATAGATCTCATACCACAGAAAAACCCCAAATGTCAATCCTAGTGCAGAGGTATAAGTGTATAAGCGTTTGTTTGTATCTAAGTAAGTAATTTAGATTACATACGCGTGGAAAACGGAATTTTAACAAATTTATATTCCGACATATCCATAATTTCGAAAGAATGGCTCGTATTGTTTCAGTACGTCCGGAACGGGTAAAATTATGCGGAGTTATAAGGGTTTGTCTCATGATTCACGATGGACCTCGTCCGGTGCACCTTCTATTGTGCCAGAGAATTAACAAGCAAACACTAAAGAGTTTCTATGCGTATATTTTTCGTGTTTTGTTACAGGAGTGTATATATTAAGTGCCGTAGCGAATAAGTTCCGCCTGCACAAACTAAATACAGTCGAGAAATTCGTCATGTCTTATGGAGGTAAGTTAAATATTTTGATTAGCCTCCAATGAGAATCATTTCGAAAACCATGTCCCGAATATAACGGTGAATAAAATGTGTGTTTATTACTGTAAGCTACTCTGGGGCAACAGAGAAACTCCACACACTTCATGCACAAATTTGCGCGTGTACAAACATCTCGCTATGTACGTAATCATTTTTACTACTTTAAATTTGGTACCAGGATAGCTTATATCCTGGATTAACACATTAGCTTCCTTTGATCCCGGAAAACCACGGACAACATCGTGGGGCGGAGCTAGTAGTTGCATAAAAGTTACTTAGTACGGTTCTATGGAGTGGGTATGTGCTATAAGTTTGCAGCCCAGCAATGAACCCTTTTGATGATACAAATATGCGAGCAGTCAAGCGTGGATTGAACCCGCGCGAAACGGTTTGATCTCAATATTGAAATAGTAATCGCTCGAGGTCGGAGTTCCCTTTGTTTTGATATTAAACTGTAATCCTGCTTTCTGTTCACAGTTCTATCTTATTTTCTATCTTTTAAGACTGCGTACTTACAAACTATTCTTGGCTCATTCATTCGCTTGCTAGTATGAGTAACATAGCTTAGATCATTTGTAAACTGGGTACTTATGACCCCCTTAAACCAATGGTATTATACGTAATGGAAACTTAAAATGAAAACATCTCTTATTTTATTTTTATTTTATTTTACCCAGACTTCAATGAGTCGACAGTTTAGTTTTCCGGGATCAAAAGTAGCCTAAAGTAGGTTATAAGCTATCCTGGCGTGAAGGAGTAACAAACATACACACATACGAACAAACTTTCGCCTTATAATATAAGTATAATATGTATAATACTTACTTAAGATATGTATAATACTTACATGTATAATACTTACTTAAGATGAAAATACTCATGTAATTGTCATTAGGATCAATCATTTAAATTATCCAATTTAGAGACGGCCGGTAGCTGTCTCTAAATTGACTAATTTATATCTCTACCCTACATTCAACCCTTTCATTAAACCTCATTAAAATTTTCGAGATTCGGCTTTTCTATGCAGTGGGAATTAAGAGGCTTATAGTGATAATATCCTATATGTTGATTATATTTTTTATTTCTTTATTTTAGGCTTGCGAGGCGCAGTAGCATTCGCACTGGTGCTGCTTATAGACCCGGAGATTGTGAAACTACAGCCGATGTTTGTGACGACCACCATAGCTGTGATATATTTCACGGTGTTCATCCAGGGTATTACTATCAAGCCGCTTGTCAAAATGCTCAACGTCAAGACGGCGGAGAAGAGGAAACCGACTATGAATGAGAGGATTCATGAGAGGGTATTTTATTCGATACATTCGCATGCACACATTCATTTGATAGAGTATTTTTTTATACCTGTAGTGTACTTTTTTTATTTCCGAGTCAGCACACATTTATTCCTAAGTTTAGAGGGTGATCCATGGCAATGGCAATAGGTGCAACTTGATCAAAGATTTATTAAATTTAGTTACAGTTACAGTCTGACTACCAACCTAGTTGCTACAGATATTAATATAGTTGGATAAACAAAAACACACCATCCTACGATATGACAATGTATAATGAGCTATTTATCCAACTGTTTAATTGAATCGTGAATATATCATAGAATTGATCTAAACTAACACGACACTGTCTATATTGGCGGTGATATACTCGTAATTTCATATTAATGTTATTGCGTGTAATTTGAAACGTGTCCAATTATTTCAGTGTATGGACCACTTAATGGCAGGAATAGAAGACATTTTAGGAAAACATGGAAATCACCACATACGAGACAAATTTAAGAGGTTTGACAATCGGTTTATAAGACCGTTTTTACTAAGGAATTATCAAGTAAGTCTTACCACAATACGGAAATTATTGTAATAACATAAAAAACTATTGGTGCGGCGTAGGACAGATATAATTACATTTTATTTTCAGGGTGCTGAACCGAAAATTTTGGAGACTTATTCAAAACTAGCGATGAAAGATGCTATAGAATACATGCAAAGAAATGCCTCTACCATCGGTAATATTTCAGGCGCCGAATCAATGTCTGCTATTTTTAAAAACTATACAAGCACCAACTTTAATGGAAGGTAAGATCTTTCAATGTCGGTTTTTCGCCAATTTGTGATATCTTTTGTGATCTTAGCTTGATGTGACAGTTCCAGCCAACTAGATTCTTCGTGGAATATTGATATGCAAGAGTTGGAATATAATCCTTCGAAAAAGGACCTTACTGACGCAAAAATACATCACCTGCTTGCAGAGGAACTGTGCAAACCGTTTAGACGAGTAAGTTACTGTTACAATAAAAATGTAGCTTAAGCAAGCTGTAATAATCTTTGATATATTCCAATTATTTATATTATGATCTATCATTTAATCATTACATTGTTACACACACAGTTAAATAACAAAAATCATAAAAACAATATACTTTACAAAATAATAGTACATTAAAACTAATATACATATAACAACATGACCGCCTCAACTTATATGCAACTCCATAATGAACTTATCTGCTATAGACGATGAGAGATGAGACGATGTTATGCTTATAGACGAATGAGAGTCAAGACAAACCAGTCAAGGTTTGCCTTGGTAAAAACTCGATTATGGTATGAAATTGTATCAATCTACAGTAATTTGTTGAATTGCAAGGCGTATTCGTTGCAGCATCGTCGACTTAGCTACAGTCGGCACGCTGTGAATGACCGAGATTTGGGAATACAAGTCAACTACAAAACTCACATGAACATTCGACGGAGGGTAGGTGACAGAAAACACCATCATAAACGCAGTAAACGAGGGAAGCAGGTAATAACAAGTACAATGATAGCACAAGGTAAATAGTTTCAGTTCTACAGGAGAACTAACTGGCAATTTTTTCTCTCTTTAGGATGGCAAAAATCATGTCACCTTCCCCGAATTCCAGCAAAATGGTTCGGCCAAACAGTTCACGCACGGTAAAATAAAGTATTCTAGATTAGGTACTTATTTATTTCTTTATTACAATCACGAGTGTTGATCACATGCACGTGTGGATTCAAATGTTTATTTATTTTCAGTTAGGTAAATACTTTCTACCATTTTTACTATTAATTTGCAGGCACAACGGCTTTATCTCCACTAGGACATGAGACGTATTCGCAACATAAAAAAAATTGCACATTCATTTTGTTTTCCTTGCTTAAACATTCTATGTAGGTACCACACGATAAAGCAGCGTAAATATAAATACACGGGCTAAAATAAGTGTTGATGCATATTAGATATCATGCACACATGGAATTGAGTTTTATTACGTAAATGTGAGATGTGTGATTGATTTCGCAGACTACATAGACGAGGTGTTGTTAGAAGATGGGGACGACCGGGAGCCACGCCGCGATGGCGAAGATGGCGGTATAACTTTTACTGCCAAATCCCTACGTAGGTATTCTGCATGTTGTACACCCTGAGTGACGCTCTCGTTTGGATTTGGATGGAATAACTTATGACTAACTAATAAATATGATATACGTAACAGCATTGAGAATTGGACTAAAATAAAGCAATTCATTTAAGAAAAAGACATCCCCTTTATGGAACTCAAGGAGGATTTAATCTCGTAAAGGTTTTACCATTCGTCCTTCAATTATTTAATGATCAGCATCTTATTTGGCTAAAGAATAAGAACTTTAATTTTAAAATTTATTTAGAACTTCAACTTTCAACTTGCAATTAGAACAAAAAATTTAATATACGTTTATGATGTTATCATTGTTCTTACTATTGTTGGTAGTGATTGTTATTATGACGACTGAAAGATTTATGTAACCATTGTTAATATTTATTCCAATACAGATTAAAAGTATTATTTGATATTCAAATCCAAACTGCACCTACCTATTCGATGTTGTTGACTAATGTATTCTTTCACTATACGCACTAACTTGTTACTCAAAATTAACCGGAAACAACCGTGGATTTATTTGGAAATTGGACCATTACAATATTATTTGCTGGATCCAGAAGCATTCCTACTGATATGGCTACATACTGTGAGAATGTGCTGAAACGTATTTGTGGTGGCATGTTAACAGTTTCTATATATAACGTATACTTGTGTACCTTGACTTTCTCTTCTTTTTTATTTCTAGTAATCTATTATTTTGCACACAAGTATTCTGGCTTTGGGCCTAAATGCTGGATTCCATGAACGTGATTGACTATGATCAACGTTCGCCTTATAGGCAATACCTGTTTCTTACCTACGGATACCAAATTTATTTTGCGTACTCTAAGTAACATACCTACCAAATCCTCTGTAACCCCAGGCTCCTCATCTATGCTTGTTGACTTATCATTTGTGTTTGAACGTCGTTTTCTTCCCTTCTGGCTATCTCCATGTGGCATCAACTAACCGTTCTCGACAACTGGCGATGCTTTATCAGCCGGATACAAAGAAGTCAGTCCTACATCCTCGCATAAAGAAAATAGTAGTTCACTTTTAAACCAACTGGCTAATCTGCCTGGATTCAATCCGTTGAAAGCGAGGATCGTAAAGCAATACGCCAAAACGCCAGAAGAAATACTTCCAACGGCTGTTGAGAAATCTTTACCGTGGAGAAGGGACAGATCCACGTATAATTTTGGTATGTGTTTACTGGAATCAGCGTCTGAACCAATATTAAGATATCCGATTAACAATATGATCAACATGACGTAAATTACACACAAGCACAAGCCTTGGTAGGTAATCGAAAGCTTACCAAATACCACTCGTAAAGCTTATAGATTTATACAATGCAATATAGTTAGAATTAATTAATAGATATTAATAATATTGATAATCGGATGTGCCAAAGCATGTGGAAAATATATGACGCCGTTGTTTTGTGTAGTAGGTAGATTCGCTTATCCACTTCGCTTATCCCAAAGAGTATCTATATATTTTATTCAGTAACCTTACTTATGAAATCCGTAGAATAGAAATTAATGACGAATTACAAAATTTATTTCCATTTAATTATTAATTTCTTAAATTACATATTTATTATGTATTGCTTGCATGTTAGTATGTAAACGACATTGCCGGATAAACGTAAGTATCTTTATGTACCATTTTATTCCCTGTCAATAGCTTTTCATTCCTTTTCATTCAAAGTTACTTCAGGGTTGAGAGACCTTCATTGTTAAAATGTGCTTATGATGCAATGAAATGTAGGTAACTTTAGATTTCTCAGAATCTAAATAATCATAAAAGTTACCCGTCATATCTTTAGAAGCATGGATCAATTATTGCTCAATATTATTTAATTTGACCATTTGTAATTAAAGTTAATTTTATGTTTTAGTTCCCAATGAGGATATTCTGGAGGAGGATGAAAGGAGAATGTCTGATGACAATGGTAAGTTTGAAAAGGTAACATTTAATAGATTAAGGAAAATCGAAACGGAGCTTACTTATATTAATAATTCCACGTTTATGTAGCACTAGTTGCGCTCCGCGGTGTTTTCCGCGGTTTTCCGAGATCAAAAGTAGCCTTTGTATTAATCCAGGACATAGCTATCCTAGTACCAAATTTCATCCACATCCGTTGAGCCGTTTGAGCGTGAAGGAGTAACAAACATACTCACACACACACACACACAGACCAACGAATACATGCATACAATCTTTCGCCTTTATAATATAAGTGTGCGTAGTCTTCGTCCTGTTTATTTTAAAACTATTTTTCCCTGAATTTGAAATAGACTTTTCTATACCTACTTTCCTTTCCAGATACATACATGACGGTGGCAGAGCAGGCCCGCGTGGCCACCCCTACGGCGACGGAAACGATGTTGCCATGGAAACGGGAGGAAGCAGAGGGTTCAGGCGCCCTCAAACAATCCGAGTTCCCCGCCTGGGCCTCAAATAAGGAGTATTTGGCTTACAACTCGCCGTCAGCCACTTTCTTAGGTAAGATGGCGGAAATTGAAGATAGGTAGGTAATTAATTTGTTGTCAGACATCGCTAAGAGAATTTGATATAGCCGTAATGGGATTGAGTATTTTGAGAGCGGAAGTTGAGGAAATCTGACAGGACCTGTCCCGGTTCCCGGTTTATATGGCCTTGTTAACAAAATTTTAGGATTCTGTAACCAAAAGTTAAAGGAAACAAGGCCGACAGAGGCGATGTACCACATCGCCTGTCCTAAGCCTAGCTGGCTGAAATTCACATATTGCAATTGGCATAATTACATTGGTGTACAAATCCTAATAATAAAAAATACAATTGATGGTGCGGAGGCCTCGAGTCCAAATCGTGCTTAACCGGTTTTTACTTAACTTAAGAAATATTATATAATAAAATTTTAGTTTTTAAACCACTAAGTATGAGAAATACTTTCTAATTATCTCTCGGTTTATAACTAATAGGTATTGGGTGTGTGAATATGACTCCGCCCTTTCTCAACAGATGTCGTTTTTAGTATTGTTTACGTGTACTAATAAATGACCATACTTGTATTCGATAGTACTGAATGTCAGCTATCTAACGCATTTTATGATATTTGGTTGAAGTGTAAGCAACAATTGTTTTCACCTTTTCGAAAATGTCGGTTTTTATTCCAAATAAACGTCATTTGCGGGAAGTGTTATTACATTATTTTATTGCGAAGAAAACTGCAGCGGAAACTTATCGTTTGCTTGTGGAGATTTATGGTGAGCATGCTCCGTCTAATACAACTTGCAAGGAATGGTTTCGACGATTTCAAAATAACGATTTTAGTACTGAGGATAAAGAACATGGAAAACCACCAAAAAATTTGAAGATGCTGAATTGGAAGCATTATTGGCGGAAGATTCTTGCCAAACTCAATCAGAATTAGCTGCAGCATTAAATGTTGATCGTTCAACTGTTGCAAAGCGTTTACAAATGATGGGAATGATTCAAAAAGCCGGTGACTGGGTTCCACATGATTTAAAAGAAAAAGACATGGAACGTCGGAAAACCATTTGTGAAATGCTGCTTCAAAGACAGCAAAGAAAAGGATTTTTGCATCGGATAGTCACAGGAGACGAAAAATGGATACACTACGAAAATCCTAAACGCAAAAAAGCTTGGGTGAAACCAGGCGAACCAGGCCCATCACAGCCAAAAATAAATATTCACTGTGCCAAGGTCATGCTCTGTATTTGGTGGGATCAGAAAGGTATTGTATATTATGAGTTGCTCAAACCCTCTGAAACTATTAATGGAGAAGTTTACCGACGACAACTAATGCGTTTGAAGCGAGCCATAGAAGAAAAACGACCAGAATGGGTGAATAGACATAACAAATTAGTTCTTCAGCATGACAATGCCAAACCGCATACCGCAGAAGTCGTAAAAAGATATTTAGAGGGACAGGACTGGGAAGTGTTACCCCACCCGCCATATTCACCAGACATAGCTCCTTCGGATTACCACCTATTCCGGACGATGCAGACAGACCTTACTGGAGAAAAGTTTACTTCATGTGAAAGTATCAAAATTTGGATTGACAACTGGATAAGCTCAAAAGACCAGGACTTCTTCCAGCAAGGAATACGAAAACTACCTGAACGATGGGCGAAGGTTGTAGCTGCAGATGGAGCATACTTTCAATAATTTTTTTTTTAATTTTGTAAGCGAACAAATGTGTTTTATTTTGACAAAAAGGGGCGGAGTCATATTCACACACCTATTAGATAATACAAATAAAATAAAGTAATTTTTCGTAAATGTAGAGATTGTAGAAAATGCACAGAGCACGAATTTTTAAATTTGAGGTACACCGCAGCACAATTGCTGAACCTGAATTATAAAACACAATTAACCAAAACAGATATCATTTGCTTTACAATGGTTTCGGTGATAGAAGATATATATAGAGGAAAAACAGTTTAAATAATATTAACTGGGAGGAGAGAAAAGTTTGATGAAATTAATAAATCTTCAATAGATGATTTCCCTGGCCCGTATCCTGCCTAACCCTAGCTTTTGTCAATTTGTCTTAACTGTGGCGTCTAAACCCAATCTTCCGTGTAACATGTACCTAAATCCTGCATGCATTACGAACTAATCATATCTCAAAAGTTTTTTTCTCTTCCTCTCCCCGCTTCACGCTTCTCCGCTCAGGTGGTATAGAGAAGCCAAAACATCCGAAATCTATCATAGGTCTCTTCCGAAGAGAAAGTTCTGGGTCAGGACAAGGCGGCGAGGTGGGGTCTGACTCTGAGGGGACTAGAGATCCTAAAGCGGAGATTTCGAAGGAGCCCCCAGTTCTGAGACATGCCAATATGCTGTCAAAGAGGAGTACGAGCCTGGGCGGTCCATCGGTGCTGTTGATGGAGGATGTGTCGCATTCGGACCCGCTGGGGGCGTCTTCCCGCCCGGCCAGCATTATGCAGGGACCGCATCGGGGGCAGTGCCGGAGGGGATCCATGTTGGAGCTTACTGGGTAAGCACCATTCTACAACAATCAATCAAACAATACACCTATTTCACATACTTTATTTTAGTAATATTCCAAAAATACAAGATTTGAGACAGCATATAGCCAGTATCTGCGGTACGATTTCGGAATAACAAGACCCAACCTCTGTCCTACCTGCCCATAACAACTGAAAATATATACTGCTTGTCTTGTACTCAAAAAAGAAATATGGATTAAATATGAAAACAGACTATAGCTACCACTATATAAGAAATCACTTAAATATAATGCAAAATTTTATGGCAATTCCTGAAGACATTGAAGGATAGTCAATAAACTTATTAAAAATAGGGATATAAATGTCCTCTCCGGCAATAAATAGGACCTGAACTGTCAATATAAATATACATTGCAAGTTAAATAAAAGCTTGCAAAAAACAGTAATATCTAAATTGAGATCACCAAACAAACAGAACAAACAAACCATTCCCAATTCACTGACCACTCTCACCAGAACACTCCCACTAAAAACGACATATCATTTTCAGTTCATTGTCCCGAGATGCGATTACGGAAGAGAAATATAGCCAGTCCCTACCAGAAAGCGAGAGAATGGGCGTAAGGCGGTTACCCCTAGGGCAGCAGAGCCTTCCACGGGAGCCGTTCATCCGCCAGCTCACCTTGGCCTCCACACTCCTCACCAGCTCATCTTCAGAAGATTCGTCCGACGAAAATACCTGAGAACCCCCAAGTGGCAACCACGATCGGTTGCCACTCCTTAAGTATAGAACACTGAAATAATGTGATGGTGATATGTAAATATTGAAGTGATAACCCAAAGTATTTTCAGTAGACATTTCAAGTCTTGTATTAGTTTATAAATAAGCTTTATTATTTTTGTTATTAGGCACCTTTTTTCTGAAACTGCCGCCGAACTTCTTGCGTAAAAACTATCAAAACTTAGGGCAGGTGGAGCGATTTCGGCCATTAACGGATAACAAAGAAAAAATGGTGTGCCCCGTATTCTAAATGCCGAAGGATAATTCACATAATCCGTCAATCCACCGCAATGTAAGCATCATCGTTGTGAGTTTCGTCGGTCGTAAATTTTGAAACATATGAAACACATTTGAGTGTGATGTTTTCAAAGAGCTGTGAAAATTGTGGTTTAATAAGTAAGTTAGATGCTACGCGATAGATGTAGCAAATGAATATTCTGTCAATACGCACAGGGCAATTTAAAGGGAGGCATGTAAGTATATGATGCAAGAATAGTTTATAGTGTGTAGGCAGACTACAATTACTCCTTTTCGTAAAGTAACCTTTCAGACGAATAACACTTTGACTGCAATACGCCGGCAAAATTCCAATTTATATAATATATCAACAGAAACTAAATAACTCATAATTATTAAAGCGTTGATACTTCATACATACTATTTCATGAAATCCGAAGGTGAACACCGACAATGTATAAAAAACTAGAAAGTACCTATAAATATTATGACTTCTAGATAAAACCTCGGATTTTATACAACGCTCGGATAATCTCCGTTTGACAGGAACCTTGTATGTCGTATGTAGGTACCTACTAGCTACTAGCCTATGTAAGTATTTGATAATTAACAGTTGCATTTCTTTGTAGACTGGTGCTAAAGTATAATGGTAGCATTCATTCACCCAGGCGTGATTCTAAATAGATCTTTTAGTTATATTAAAAAAATTCTTTAGCGAATTATACAATAAATAGCCAAACAAAACTAGACCATTCAAAGTTAGAATATTGAGTGTATTTTTGTATGTTGTTTGTAAATTAACCGTGTAAATGTGTGTAAGGACTGATGTTTGTATGATAGTTAGAAGATTGTAACATACGTTAAAATAGATTTAGAATTTCTGTATATTACGAAGTGAAAATTAACGCGAAAAATGGAGGGCCAAAAATAGAATGCTGTTATTTCAGAGACACAATTTATTTTTGGACTTGGTAGACACTTCGCGGTTAACATTTTGATTGTATAAATACAATTAGAAAACCTAAGGAAAAAGGCCCCCAATTTCGTATCCATTATATTTATTATTTATTGTGGCACTCCTTGCCAATGACAATACCAATTTTTAGAGTAACGAAAATACAATAATAGAAACTTAGGGTTATTTTTAGTGTTAATGGTATTGATAACACATCGCCTGATTTGAATCTCAATTTAGGTGCGAGTGTCCTCAAAATTGTCTTCTTTATATTGTGTCATTGGCAATTTGACGCCATAATATATTTATTTAATTTTGACACCAGTTTTCATAGTAATTTTGTCTTCGAGATAAAAGATTGTAGACAGATAGACCTTCTTCGATCTCAAAATTCCGAAGTCACTCAAGCTTTCCTCTATATAATTGAAATTGAAGTTTATCATGTTTGTTTTATTATTTATTACACACGAAACCTATATACCTAATGTACAAAAGGATTGAATGCTTATGCACTTTCTACCAGTCAACCTTATAGGTAGGAAAAAAATGGCGTGCTAACATAACCTAAACTTATAATGAACAGCGTGTTTTGAGAATGGAAGTAGGTCTCTAAATTTGAGACTCGGCCAGTCATCTTTTCTGAGGCACGCCGCGCCCATAACAGCGGTTCGCTATTCCATATTTTTTATATTAATTTTAAACTTCACCTCAATTTATATAATTCGTCCTCGAACGTACTACAAATACCGGAAATTACCTGACCTAAAATCAGGCGATATTTATTTGTTTTTGGGGATTGACTTTGATACGTCGTACAGTACATTTATAAAAAAAAACAGTGTACTTTTATTACTTTGTAATGTAAGATTGATCCTACAGTTGACTAAGAGAATTGTTATTAGGAAAAAAAATGTTAAAAGTGTAGGAATCATTCGAGCATAGGAATTATACGAAATTAAACTGTTTATCTAGTACAATAATAATATAGAATAATTATAGGGCAGAGTACATAAGCTACTTTAAGCACCGGCGATTGGCGTTTGTGCGACTGCAGCTATGCTGGATCGCATTTTGGTGGCACTTGATCGCTCTCAACGTCCACCACTGCGTCGAAATCGCGCGCTTCTGTGATCGTAGTATCCATACTGTGTTGCTTAAAGTCGTTTGTGTGCTTGGCCGTTAGACCATAGTTATGATTGAGCGCTCTACCACCGAAAGAAGTAGCTATCCTAACCTAAACCACACCCACGGGCTGTAGAATTATTTAGAAGTAGGTAAGGCGCGCAATTTTAGCTATTTGAACTTAAATTTAATAGAAATTGTGACTTACTTTCTTAGATAGAAAAACTATTTTAATAAAAACAAAAGAAGCTTTTTTTGCTTCCTATAGGTACTGATATCAGGAATTCATAAAGAGCAAGTTCTCCTAGATTCTAAAATTAAATTATATGTCATGTAACTATCAACATTTATAGCAGGATCCTTATTTAGAGATTTATTTAAGTTTATTTATTTATTTAAGAATTAGAGATTATCTCAAGCTTGAGACTCAAATTAGCTATATATTTTGTTATTGAATGACGTCATTGAACAGAAAATAGCGTTGAGCTCAGTTTACTAACAGAAACAACCAAAATAAATCGCATTGTTTTCTACCAGTTGAGAGAAATAATAAATACAATCCAAGTGTAAACAAAAAATGATCAGAAGGGCATATTCAACGATGTGACATGTTTTATCAAATTATTTCAATCCGTAATCAGAATGAATATCTTTATAAGACGATAATAATGAAATACTTGAGGTAACTGAGTAAAACTTTTGATGAGCATTGATGTTGATGTAAAATGGCACACTAGGCGTGAAACAGGGCCCCATTTCCTATTCTCGCATGTTACAATAAATTCATATCTCTTGATAAAGTAGGTACTATTATCGTAAAATTATGAATGATATACATTACTAGAAAAAGTAAAGCTTTGTATATTTTCATGTACTGCAACGCTAAATAGAATTGATTATATTATATCTTCTCACATCGGGGATAAAATAGGCGATCTTGCATGTTCAAATAATTTCAATTTATTTCTAATTGATATACATACATACAAGGGAGTGGAATGTTTTGCCTGAGTCTGTGTTCCCTGACCATTACAACTCGGGAATCTTCAAGAGTAGAGTGAATAGGTTTCTCCTAGACAAGCGTGCTCCATCGTCTGCCGCATCTTCACTTTCCTTCAGGTGAGATGGCGGCCAAACGCTTAGCTATAGAACAATAAAAAACAAAAACATGAGACATTCTGAGTTGGCTTATATTTAATTGAATGTGTCATCTCACATTGGTTCAAGAATAGGGTCCGAGGTACGATTGATACCTCATCATCTGACATTTAGATTTACAAACTAATTTTGAGTAGGTACCTAAGCCACCTTATTTTTTTTTTTATTTGTTAAACTTGGTACTCTCCTTACACTGGGTATATTATTATGTCCTTCCTGCCCCGTTCTGATTATTTTACCTTAATAAAGTTATATATGACATAATTATTTGGTTTATAACGAAGGAGGCTTTGTATAATCTAAAGTGTGTCAATTGAATTATAAAAATAAATAGTGCCTAGACTAGGATACCTAGCTATATTGTAATATGTACTTATATCTAAAATGTAACATGCTCATTCATTTATTGATTGATAAAAATTACATTGTTTTGTTTCTACGGACATGACATTCATAAAAATTTAAAATAATAAATTATTTGCAAGTTATGACGACTTTAATTTGCATTTATTTATTAATCATTTTTGACACTGACTAAATAATATTCGCGATGAAGTTCTTATTATTTTCATACCTGACATGGTGATGAAAACAAATTCTTCCCAAATATTAAGTAGCTACACGGAAAATAAATTTATTTTCTGAATACAATTTGTAACGATCCGATGATTAAGTGTTACCGCCGCCCATAAATAACAGCAATACGACTCAGGTCCTCTACGTAAGGATAAGAAGTCGACCCAAGTCGCTTCATGTTACGTCCGTAACTCTAAGAAGGGGATGCATTGCGCCTCATAAAAGGATAAAAGGCTTTTTAAATTTCACCTACCTAATGGTGTTATTAGCAGTCAGGTACAAACAGTACTACCAAAGAGTATGTATGTGCTACATTTTAGAGTATGTAGGTACTATATTTTAACTTTATAAAAACAATATTATGAAAAGACTTTTTCCGACCTATATTTATAAAAATACTGATAATTATCCGGACCAACTTGGCACAAGTTTCACTGCTACTTTATGTTTCTCCTTTCACGCCACCCAAAATAGATACACGTGTACGGATCACCTGGATGCAAGCAACATGGGCAAAATATAAAACCTACTCTGCAATATAGGTGAGTGGCTCAATAGAATGCCTAACGCGAAAAGGTGTGAATGTATATACGTATCTATCTATGTAAAATACATTACCTACTAGTGACATCTCTTACAACAGTAATGTAACAGTTGTATACAGGCCTTAAAATAAAAGCCTACCCGCTAGAAACGAGCGTACGCAAATGATTCTATCTAATACCTTTAAACGAGCAATTCTTGTATATATATATTTAGGTATTTCTAATAATTATCATTATCGATTTGAAATACCTAATGTGTGAGAAAGGCAAAACCACCTAGCTTATGGTTCTAACGATCAAAGATCCTGTCTTCACGTGATTTATCTGAAAGGTTAGTTCTGAATATATATTTATATACAAAAAAGTACTGTAACAGTATTTTATCAATAATCTGGTTCCCATAGTACAAGCTATGTTTAGTTTCGAGCTAGATGGCGTTGTGTAATATATCCATGAGTATATTATTTTTTATATATATAATCCTATATCAATAACCATTGTCTGACTGACTAGACGACTGGACTGGACGAGTTGAGAGTCATTATTGGCGTAGTTGTCATATATGTCAATGTCAAATATTTGACAACTAAAAACATAAAAGATTGCCATCAATATAAATACTCCCTACAAATGAGAGCTTTTCTGTAAATCATATTTCTAGTACTAGCATTATCATTGATTTTGTTTTCTTTAATTACATCCCACTGCTAGGAAAAGGCCTTCACTTTCCAAATGGCAGTGGCGCTTATGATGCGTGGTAGACGTGTCCAATCCAGTTTCTTATTAAATAACACGGTACATCATGATACTTTTGATAAAACTAGCAACATGATTTCAAAACTTCTAATTGCGAGTGCTTTACTCAGTATTACTTCTTTAATTTTCGAATTTTGTATAATAGTAATTGTTTGCTGATCATGAAAACGTGCAGCACTTCATACGGCCATTTCTCGGTAAATTTGATCTCAAACATACAAATATGTTCACTTATTCCGCGTTCTTTCAATCAATACTTGGTCACACACTCATTATGCAAAAACTTTCCAGAACCAAAAACTCACAAATCATGGTAAGAAATTTTAAGAACAAAATATTTACATGGTTGTGGCAATACTAAGGAACACGGGCTAATAAAAAAAAAACTTGTTCGCTTGATCGCTTGTTGGAGCTCGTTTCGTGATTTTTCTTCTAATTTTCATGAAAAATAACGGAAAATGAAAGAGAACTGTATGGTTTACAACTTGAGAAAACTGTAATCAAACGTGATGGATTAAGCTAGTGGGATTCTCCAGAAATTGTATTGTTTATAAGTTTTTCGGATGTGTTTATCATGTGTGGCATGTGTATCACGAGAATGAAACATACTTTTGTCTTGTAAACTGGAACAGCGGTAAGTGACATGAAAAACTATTTGACAACAAATCTTGCAGTTCGCTCTTGATGAATGTGTTACGATTTCTAGTCGACCCGCAAAGTTGATTTAGTTTCTGCATGCCTTTCTAAACCGCCAGTTTGTTAATAAAATTATCTCCGCTTTTACCATACAGAATTGATCAGGTGAATTATCTTCGTATCTTTTCCACCACAAATCTGCGTGGAGCAGTTTCTAGTTAATAAATAAATTCGCTAATTATCTTATCAACTTCTTATCTATTATACTACTGCTGCTTTATACTGTAGGTAGTAGATGTTCTTTTGATTAGTAATTTATCAACATTAGAGAAACTTATGGTGGAATATTGGTATTAAATTCTTTTCGAACTTATCATTTATGTCTCTGTTTACTTACAATGAAACAATTTAATTCAACATTCAGCCATAAGGTGATTTTCATTGAAAGGCATGAAGAAGCTATTTTATAGTCCAAGATGAGATAAACTAGAATTTGATTTTCATAGTTACATTGGTGAGGGTAGTAGTTAAATGTTAGTAGTTATTAGCTCACAATGAACTATTTTGCAGTTCACTAATGTGACAGTGCCCATACATACATTAAAAAAATACTGATCATTAATAATATCATATTATATTTTTAGAAATAGTCAATTTTAGAGTCAGTTTATTATGTATAGATGAAGCTTTGAATAGGTATCTTATTGGGTGAACAATATGTAAGTCACAAGTTAGAAATCTTTATCTATTTAATTATGGAAAATACTTTTTTTTAATAAATATGTTTCTACGTTGACCACATAGGAACATATTTATAAAAAAAATCTAAGTTAAAACGATGTTAAGCGCTTATTCAAACCTTATCTGAAACAACAAGTGACTTCAAAAATATTGTGGTTTCGTTGGTAGTAGCCCTGCCTTCGAAGTGAGGGGTCCTGGGGTCGTTCCCTGCCATGGCACACTTTGTGTGGCATGAAATTTAATCTCAGGTCTTGGGTGTTTGTCTGTGTTTCTCCATGCCATCTGCGACACAGGGAATCCTAGTGCATAGATATGAGTGTGTAAATTTTAAAAATTTGCTATATCATAGCTATTATAAAGCCCAATCTAAAATTACTAGGTACATAATTAAAAACCCATGCACTATGATTCCATGTCACAGGTGGCATGGACAGACACACAAACACAACATTAACAACCAATTAAAAGACTGTAAAGTAACTGTTCACTTCTCTGGATTGTTACTAAACCATTAATTTTAATTGACGGTTACACCAACAACATTGGAATTGGCTTTAAATAACTATATAGCACAAAAGTTCATACTTGTGTTAAAAATTTGATGTTTATAAATAAGTATAAGTACACTGTAATATTTTTGCTATGATTCTGTAATTGTTATAATAACACAATAAGTGAAATAAGGCTACATAAATAAAATAAGGAAAAATAGTGGATTAAAAAAATATGTTCTGGACCTCGGGATACATGTGGAATTTCAAGATTATTTTTATTTTGTTTGTAGGTAATAACTGTTTATGTTACCATAATATATTTGTTTAGATGATTATGTAGTTATATTGAAAATAACAAAATTATTTGATTTTGATGTTGGTTAATACTTTATTCACTAGCATGTCTTAACTCTTTGTGCTGTTATATGGGCGCACTCTTAATAATATGTAGTTATATTATTTTCACACCCAACATCACATAGTTTGAATGGCATGGGGTCACAGGGCAGCATTTTTTTATATCGAAGATTACCAGTCGTATAACAATCTCTCATGGTGGTAGGTAATTACAATAATAATGTGTTGATCTAGATTACATAAGTGCGGCAGTAGCATGTGTTCTTCTCCCTCTCTGTGTGATATCTAACATCACATTTTTTTTAAAGGTCTTATTCTCTCATAAAAATATTTCAGTCCTGTCACTCTTATAATCACCATCTTGAACCAGCTTTAATGTAGACATATTAAGCATGAGAGTTGCATCGGAAGAATATGATGCTGGAATATATACCGAAATTAATACCAACACCCAAAGAATTATGACCCAAATTAGATCTTTACAATGTTTTCTTACAGGTCACAGCAAAAATGGAGCATTCAGATCTAGTCGCAGAAATGGCTCAGGTGGAACACCTCACTACACAGGAGAGGCTCCATTTGGCCAGAAGGTATAGTCTTGAATTTACCATACATAAATGATGTTACACTGCACTACATACACTGCACTGATGTCCCATATAGGGGTGATTAGGACATTTTCCCTGCAGCAAACCCTGCCTCGGGCACACTAACAAAACCATTCGCCTCAATAGGCTTACTCTTCTAATCCTCTTTTTTCTGGTAATCTGGATATGAGGCAGCGTGTCAAGCAAAGTTCAAGCAAAAGAACTGGTGATGCAGCAGCAGTGTGTTATATTAAACGAACCTTTTAAAGGCACTTTTGTCACCTTACTAACTAAAAATGTACAGTCTGCCTCTCGGGCATTGAGCCAGAATTTTGATATTCTCCTGTCCTCAAAATCTGGTTTGAAAACCTAGCGTACCCATATTATACTTATGCTTGTATGAGGTCTTGGGGGTCATTTAAAATAACATCAGGTCACCGCAAGTCCCTTGATTATTATTATGTTCTAATCAAATAAATATTGATAAGCTACTTTAAATTGGTTCCACCTGTAAGGGTTAAGACAATTCAATTAGACTTTAGGGTTTGTAGAGTTTCGAACTTAAGGAGTAAAGGGTCTCTTTACTCTTTAAGTTCGGAACTCTAAACTAAGCCTACAATGGTTTGTCTTTATTTTAAAGAGCTGTAGGGTTTATTTTTGGAACCATAAGCCGCAGCAGGCTGGAATTTTCATGTAATACGTGTTTCTACGGCGGATATCTTAAATTAACAATAAAAAGTACAAACGGGTTACGAAACGGTGTGTTATTGTATATTTTATATGGTTTGGGTATATTTTTTGTTATGATTTGACTCAGTTGGTTATAGCTCTAGCTTCTGCGCTGTAGGTTGTGGGTTCGATTCCCTCTTAGGACAAGCATTTGTGACGAACATCGATGTTTTTTCTGTGCCTGGGTATTAATGAGTAATATGTACATTTATAAAAAAAAGTACTTATAAGTATTCTATCAGTTATCTAGTTCCAATAGTATAAGTTATACTTAGTGTCGGGCTAGACGCTGTGATAATATCCATGAACATTTATTTATTTACGATCAAAGTAATGGAGCAATCTGTCGTGAAGAACGTATTGGAATCACTCGCGATCACTCGTGTTCGCTTAGTAGAAAACGGAAAAATAGCTTGTGATATTATTATGACCATGGGGTGTTATTGTCATTGCCAATAAATGATATTTATGATTGATTATATAATGAAATGGACATGAGAATATGAAGTAAACATGTTGCCCTTCCTCATATTTGTACACAATATAATGGTGTGTATTATGTACTAATATGTTTCTATTACATTTATCCGTCTATTATGATTCCGTATAGATAGATCAGTTGGTTAAAATATAAAGGTTAACTTTATTACTCAAAATTAGTAAGTAACAACTAACAACCTACTTGATCAATTATAAGATTTGGAAGTTTACCTAAGTAAACAAAGATTAACGCCTCTTTCCCCGAAGGGATAGTCATAGGTCCACATTTCACCTTATAGGTTACACTATCATGGATTTGTATGGACGTTTAATTTGAGCCCTATGCTTTGTTCTAAGGTACTAATAGGCGTTAATCTATGTTTAATTAGTTAAACTTTCTAACCTGTTATTGATTAAAACGACTTGTAGTTTTGGGGTCTTACATATTAAACATACAATACAATACAAAAATACTTTATTGTACTCCACACTTATAATTATGAACAAAGATACAGAGTAATCTTACTTAAAGAAAGTTAATGTACAATGGGCGGCCTTATTGCTAAGAAGCGATTTCTTCCAGACAACCTTTGGATGGAGAGGAATTTAATTGTAATCTAGATTGGTCGGCGGTGTAAATATAATAACTATGGGTATAGGTACACGCATTATCACCTGCTTAAGTGGCGTCAGTATTAGATTATTGTGAATAGCATAGAATAATTCCTACGTACGTTATCGGTACAGATGCCAGTCAGTGATAATGTTTGATGTATTGAAGGAGTTCGCCTGATACTCGTGTTTTTGTGCAGATTATATTGATACGATTTATTGTTATAAGACGTGTTCTATCGTGAAGATACATTTTTATGGCATATACAGTATATATTTAGCTGTAATATTGAACTAATTTTCTTTAAATACGTTGTCTGTCTGTATCCCAACATCGGATAAAGCATACGGGTCCAACATCCGCTACTAAGAATAAACTGCTAGGTTTGGTGTCTTGTAACTGTCGATTGGATACGAACTTTCATTAAACAGAAATGCACTCTTCAATAGAATACTCTGTTACTACAACCTCTAATTAATTTTACACAACTAATCCAAACTTTTATCCCGATTTGAATTGTGGGGTCCGGTTGCTCGCGCCCGTATTCCAAGAGCAACAGGAATTTGTGCTAAGTTTGCCTGGAGAAGTACTGTCTTTAAACCTGGCAATTCGCTGTCGTATTGCTGTGTTCCAGTAGAAGGGTGTGGGTGCCGGTGAAATCACATGCGCATGGGACGTGTCATCCCCGTCTTGGGTGACGGGCGCAACGACTTGGGTCGGGAAGGTACAGCATAACAACAACCTAAGTCGTAGTTGTTATGGACGGAGGTAACCACTTAACATCAGGTGGGCCTTCAGCTTCAGATTATTATATTGATAACAGCTTAAATAAAATAAATTAATACTCGAAGTTACTATATAATTACACATACGATAGAGCGGCATATATTAACGAAAATCTAAACATCTACGTTCTACTGAGAATAAGTTTTTTGGAACTCGTTCTGCTTGGTGTCGCAAACTGGATACTAAAAACACCGAAGTTTTATCGGACCTCGGCTTTTAAAGAATGTCGTTTTGAATTCAATTTTAATTGTTTCTTTATCCTATCTTATTGATTCGTGTATTCATTGATAAGGGCACTGTAATCAAAAACGTGTTTGATTTAAATTACTTTGTTTTCTATATAGGCCGTTATAAAATAAAACTAGAGAAGCGACTGTGACTTGCACATTGACGATACCAGCAATTCTATTTAATTTTATCCTAACGAATAAAATGAAATGCAATCAGTCCACCCTAATTACATAATATATCGTCTGACCCTTTTAAGATGTATGTTTTTTTAATGTTTGGTAAGTACCTGTAAGTATTTTGTTCGATTCGATTTGTTCGATTTTTCAACAGACTTCCTCCGATATGAAGCCCTGAATCAAATTTTCAAACCAAATCTTATGGTCTAGGCTTTACCTTTGTGGTTTCGTATAGCATGCAAGAAAAATCGCATGGCATGAGATTAAGTTTTGATGAACAATCTGGTATCTTTATTATCAGTGTGTTTGCTTTAATAATAGGTAATAAGCGTTATTAAAAGTGTAAACGTTATTTATCAATAGGTTGCTATACGAGTTTTTCTTGACCAAATGTCTCGTAGTCACAACCTTTGGGTCTCAGCACTCGACCGCCTCGCAGCTGGAGGTCGTCAAGAAACGAATGTCATGGAATATAACAGATTTTTGAACAAATCATTATTATATATGAAGCGTAGTAATTGCACGCTTAGTCAATAGTGACTTAGATGAACGAGTGATTTTACTATGCAAAGCCATGTATTTGAATCTATAGCTATGGTGTTAAATTCTCACTAATTTTGGCACAAATATTTTTGGCTGCTTACATAATTCGTACACTTGTGTGCGTGGTAAATTGAAGGGACTCACTCAATCGTTATGTTTTGACTTCACCATTGGTGATCTTCTGTTTGATTTTCGCCTTAATTTTCTTAAGTTTTAATTCTATGCCTTCAAGCTGTTGCTTTTTGCTACAGTGTGTTCTGAAGATACAAGTATATATTTGTGTCTCATATATCATTAAGATGTTAAATTATATTGGAAACAAAATGACAATTTGAATCGATTCAGATACCGATCTATTTTTATATACTTAGTTCGTGATATCTCTGTTTAGCATACTGGCGTGGTTATTAGCACATCCCGCTGTAAGCTGATAATAATGTCAACAAGATTATGGGTAAGGTACTTAGTATTGTTTGATCTTCCTAATATAGGAAATGTTGACTGCGAAAAACCGCTATTATAATGGTAAGTAAACGCTTACACACTCATACCCTCATGCACTAGGCTTCCCTGTGTCGCAGCGAAATCAAGTTTTTTTTATTTAAAATTAAACATTAATTAAACAACATTTTTAAATGTTGGTTTGGTAATAGTTACACAGTAGAGGTGAATGTTAAAAAGTAATAACAAACGGCTTATATAACATAACATAAGGTATCTGTTACGATGATGTTGTTTTTAATAATTGTGTATTTATTGAATAATGTAAACTAATTAAGTATTTTTAACACACTTGAGCACTTTCCTTCGTTGAGTACACTCCCACGCCATATCACCATTTTGGAGTGTTTTTTTTTTTGCAATGCTGGCAATAATAATGAACCAACTTTTTACTGATAAATGTGAAACGAGGCAGTTCCGACACTCCCACTGGGAACGTTTACCGCCATGACGGAGGGTGCAATACTGATATATCTGACCGAAACCGTTTTACGTTTGTTGTTAAGTTTGATAATCGTTTTAAATTTATTTATTGACAGTAATCGTATTTCGCTCGAGACTTTGTTAAAAAAAGCGTACACACTATTAAAGAATTGGAGAAGATTGTAGTGGGCACAGCGAGTTTATTTTGATGCCTAATGATTGTCGCTTTTTTTTTTAAATAATTTAATCCAAAAACTAGAGCACCTGGGAGGACAGTTGTTATCAATCACTAGTTGGTTGTAGCTTTATAATATTATAATAAATGTTATTATAGCAGTGGGGACCAACGTTAAGTTTACTTTCCATTCGTCCATTAAGTTTGTATGTGTGTGTTTATTCCTCCTTTGCAGTCAAACGGTTTATTAGATTTCAATGGATCCTGGATCCTGGATTAACACAGGTAGTTTTGATCTCGAAAAATCGCAGGTAAAACCACGGGGTGCAGCTAGTATGTTAAAATTTATGGTAGGAAGAACGATTGCATTTTTTTCGTTGCAATTTTTTCCCTTTCACATTACTTTTAGTTAGGAATCATACCTACACCTCTGATATCTCTGCAAGGTTCTTTCTTTCAAAAGTTCAAGAACCCATTATTTTTACGAGTACAACTTACGTTATTATGAAATCGTACCCGCGAAACCTTGTTTTCACTTTTTATGATTGCATGACAGTTTATACTAAAATTTGAGACACACGCGGAATCAAGTCTTTTATAGTAAAATTGCTTAATTTTTCAATCCTTTCAATGAGCGTTCACGGCCATATTCGTTGAACCCGAGAGTTTTGTTTATTTGTTGTGTTGAATTTGTAATTAGTTGGTCGTCTTAACTTGAGTCATCTTCGAGAAATATATATATAACTAGCTTTTCATCGCGGCTTCGTTGCCATGCGGGACTAAAAGTTAGTCTCCGGTAAATAAACTAAATCACTTCATACTTAACAATCGTTTCATGAAAGATGCACACAGCAACAGACGCACTTTCACATTTATAAGTTAAGCAAGGATTTACTGTCGCGATAGGTAGGTCATAAAAAATAACACATAACACATCAAAAATAATATATGTTATATATCGATGTTTGTTATCATATCAAATAACAAAGTGGACATAGGGAGACATATGATTGGCCTCAACTCAGTTGCTTCTGCCTTCAGCAATGTAGCTCGTCGGTTCGATTCCTACCTAGGATACGCATTTTCGTGACGAACGCAAATGTTTCGTCGTGTAGGTGTTATTTTTCTAAAGTATTTTTGCCACTACGTGCGCTACTTTGTGTTTCTTCCTCTTTTTGGCCTTTTGTGTCTTTAGCCACGCAAGCTTTAGCTTGTGTCTTCTGCCAATGTCCGAGTTAATGAATTTTGGCAACTTTTATCTGCATTTGGGTTAATTAAAACAAAATATGACTAGTTTACTTCGCAGATTCGTGTTTAACAGCTGATTGTCAAAGTAGGAATCAAGACAAGACGTCTGTCGAACCAGAATACAAATACAAAGATACTATGACTAAAATATCGACAAAAATACCTGTAGAAAATCATAATTTAAGACTGTTTGTTTTATGCTTTCTTGCCAAGCGTACATGCGTCGTATGACGACGAAACCTATTAGTACTTAAAATGAAATTTTACCTGAACTTGAGCTGTTGACTCGCACTCGATCGTACAAAATGTGTGTAGCCTAAATTGCAGTTGGCGGTAACTGCACGCCTCATTAAATGCACACACAGGTGTCACTTGTTACGTTCAATAATAAACCAGCGAGGAATACTATAGAACATGACTGACAGCTTAGTTGCTTTAGAAAGCCAAGATCTTTCTTTCCCCGATTACAAGCGACAATATTTGCTCGGCATATGTATTTTGATATGTTATGGTATGATTTTGTAATCCATTTTTTGCGAAATGGTCGAATTCAAACTCATTTATTCCATTAGATCTCAAGTATCGTTTGGAGACGTCTTATTTTATATCCATATTCGTTAGCGTGCCACGGAAGCGCAATATATACACACATACTTGTCAGTTTTTATGTTTTAGTTAGTCTTATTTGTAAATTTTACGTCTGCTCCAACCCTCAAAGTCCATTGAGCGGTCTATTCTGGCCAGTTGGTAGTAGTTCAGCCTTCTTCGCTGTGTAGGTCGTCGGTTCGAAACATTTGTGTGATGGATATACATGTTTGATCTGTATCTGGGTTTGAATATTAGTATTGATTGTATTATATGTATGTATTTACCTACAAATAACAGTACTATTAAGCAATCTGGTTCCCCTTGTACAAGTTATGCTTAGTTTGGAACTAACTAGCGCTGTGTGAATTGGCCATGAATATTTATTTATTTTTGAAAGAAAAACCCGTCATTTCAATTATCAAGTATCTATCTGCCTACGTATAGGCGTGTGGAATATGAGCGCCACTGGTTCGTGAAATATTTTTTAGTATCAAAAGAATATCAAAATAGAAGCAAAGTGCTATAAACGAATTCATACATCTAAGCAGAAAAGTCTATAAAATCTGCTTATTTTATTTACATGATATCACGCTCGCGTGCTATTAACCGTTTCAATTTAAACATTCTATCAAAATCGTGTTTGTTTAGATAAATTATTTCTATTTATATCTGAATCAAACTGTTTATCCTTGTAGTAGATTTATGTTGTGAAGGCTTGATCCTTACTGTGAAATCGTGACAGAGCAAAAATTGTAGTAACACAAGGTTTTCTCCAGTGTAACAACTCCAGTGGTTCAACGTCTGTCACCTTCCGAATGATCTTCTGTGATAGTTTTTGTAAAGTACTGTAGATGTCACTTTCATTATTTACATGCTTTTTCCCTAAAAGGTTAGGCAGAGACCCAATGAGCCCCCTTTTCATCATGAGGGTTACACTTTCGTGGGAACGTAGTGAAGATAAGGTACAAATACAATAACTTGTAGTAATAAGTAGTTATTTGGGCGTTCCGTTCTATTCTTGTTGATGATGAATACATTCTACTTAGACGTTCGTGGCGGAGCTTGCTTAGATGTTTTTTATAAATCTTCTAAGTTAAGCAACTCTCCGTTCGGCCTGTTTTTGGATGAGTGACCGCTTAGTGGCAATGGAACTGAGCGATTCAGTGCTTTGACACCAGAGTTAGACCACTTGCTCCCACGCAAGTTTAAGAATACTTAGGACAGGCCTTTGTGGCTGATGGTGGTGCTACACAAAGCGTACATTAGGGACAGGATTAAAGTCCTATTTCAGTTTGAATAAGGCCTCCCCGATAGGGTTCAAGCCAGTATTAGCTTTCGTCCGCCCTGCAGCCAATTTGTTAGACTGTGATATTATGAGTGGTGTGACGTAAAGGCATGATCTCACCGACGATAATGCCACAGAATAAACAACATATGTATATACTCTCGCTTACCTTTTTACAATGTCGCGTATTGTGCCGTTATACACGATGTCCGATCACATCTGTTATCATTTGTGGTATCCAGTTTTATGTTGCTCATAATTAATACATTTAATCTGAGGTCAAGCGACTATGTAGCTGATGTAGGCGCTACACAAAGACTAGGTTTTTTAGGTCTATTTCAGATTGCATACAGCATATACACTGATAAGGCACAAGTCAGCATTCTCTTCCAATCGGCCCAACGGCTAATTGTTACTGTGATGTTATTATGAGTGGTGTGACGTAAAGGCATGATCTCACCGACGGTTATGCCACAGAAGATTTAACAGTTAATCCACGCTTACACTTTTACAATGTCGCGTATTGCACCGTTACACACTTCTGATAAACAACTCTCTTACATCAGGCGTTACATCCCCGCCTCCGAGTGATGGGCAGAACACAATGCCACTTGGGTCTTAACACACTTCGGTTGAGGGGGACCTTAGTCGTATTGCTGTTGTCTATGCGCGGTAACCACTGAAAATCAGGTGGGACGCAAGAATTCGAATCATTACTGCAACGGCATAAAAAAAACATCTGTAATGTTATCATATAGTATAATGGTAATCTAAATTAAGGCCACGACGTTGAAGGTTTTTACAAGATTAATTTTATTTATTGTGTTTTTATTTATTTCAATGATCACATGATCGAAAAGTATTTGCAGTATAGATATGGGATATGGCTATAAATCCTTTAATACATCAAATGGCTCCGTGGCTGAGTAGTAGCCCTGCCTTCGAAGCAAGGGGTTTGATTCCCGGTCGGGGCACATTTTGCGTGTTGAGGATAAGCTTGTTCTCGGGTCTTGGGTGTTTGTCTTGTGTTTCTGTGTTTGCCCATGCCATCTGCAACACAGGGAATCCTAGTGCAGAGGTATGAGTGTGTAAACGTTTATTTAATTTAAAATGTAATAAACCAACTTCAATATATTCACCTCCAATTTTCGTCCCTAGAAGTGAAATTATTGATGTGGTATGTGGACTCCATACTCTCATGAAAGTATGCAAACTATCCTCGTTGATGAGACCTAGACAAAATACAACTTCATTGCCAATTAGGACGCAACGTGTCGCCTGCATAAGTGGTTTGAATTTGCCTTCAACGTATTATTGGTCTCACGTGCTTTTAGTTAGACTGAATCGTGCATAGTAATGACACGTTATTGAAATTTTTATTTCTATTCGGACTGTACCGCCGATCGTACACTATAAAATTAAAGTATCATCCAATTTACGGCTACAAATTCTTAACTTAAGAAGAAGACAGTATCAACTGAGGCCAAATTTTAAAGCCTGTTTTGTCAAATTATCCTTTTTCTTTACTCCAGGCGGCGAATGCAGCAACTGAAACTATGGCAGCAAAGAGAGAAGGAATGGGCGCGGTCTCGGGCGAAACGAGAGAAGAGCAACAAACGGAACATATTTTTCAACGATAGCGTCATGTTGCTCGAGGCCGCAGCAAGAAACGATATCGATGAAGGTATATTCTTAACTTAAGTAAAAAACGTTTTGATGGTCCTCAACGACAATGGCCTATGCACATCACAACGACTATATACGACTAAGACGGCTCCGTGGCTCTCATGTGGAAGTTTAAGACTAGACGTGACAAGTGGTGAGCTCACCACCGACATTGTTTTTCCACGAAGAACTCTGCTAACACTTGCCTTCAATAAAATAAACATTTTTTAATAATCCGACGGTTGAAAACGTTTACCTTCGACAATTACCAGCAAAGTCCAGGCAAATAATAAAGTTTATGAAATGAATACTTATCTCTTTTGTGTTACCACTGGCGATTACTCCACGTATCAATCTACATTCTTCTTAGGAAAATTATAAATTCTAAGACAGTATTAGGATTTATAATTTTACTCATTAACAAGTTGAAAGCCGGTCAAGTTGAACTTCCTAGACCAGAATAATCATTGCCGACATGCTTCAACGATCCTAATACTTTTTGTCTGTTGTAAATACAGTCATTGAATGGAAAATTAATCAGGTTTTTCATTCACTAATAATTCTAATATTATGCTGATTATATTTTTAACCCAAACAGAATGGTTAATTTGTTGTGTCGAATTGATAAAATGCCCACACCGGTTTCGTGTCATATTTCTAGACGTTCACTAATTCTAGACCAGATAAACACATCCGAATTGTATATATAATGTCATAGTGCTGTTGATTACTTCTAACTTTGGTCTGATTTATGCAACTACTAGCTGCGCCCGTGTTAACCGCGCTTGACCATTCTACGGGAACTGTACATTTTCCCGGGATAAAAAGTAGCCTATGTGCTATTCCAGGCTATAATCTATCTCTGTGCCAAATTCCACTCAGATCCGTTCAGCCGTTCTGGCATGATTGAGTAACAATCATCTATCCAAACTTTCGCATTTATAATAGTAGAAAGATAGTGACAGAACTAGCAGATGGTTCACAGTATGTTAAGTGGTTATGGCCGCACGTAAGAAACAGCAATACGACTCAGGCTGTCCCCTAACGAAGTATATCAGATGTCAAAGTTTCTGAATTACATTTAATTTAACCATCTGGTTCGGCCTTTCTCCAGTGATGCAGTTACCAACGAACAGCATTTTATTTTTATTTGTATCACGCAGCTAAATAAACAATTAGCAAGCGCAAATTACTCAGCATCTTTCATTTATCTGGACAATGAAGATGACCACACGCAGGTGCAAAAGATACTGTAAGATTGCATTTGCCCAAATAAACTATTAGTATTATATTCATGTAATTTAATCGCGAACAATTCATATTTCAGTGCGGCGTCTCCTAGCCCGAGGGGTCACTCCGGACGCGACAAATGAAGACGGGCTCACAGCATTGCACCAATGTTGTATCGACAACAATGAGGCCATGATGCGACTGCTTCTAGACCACGGCGCTAATGTCAACGCCGAGGATAGCGAGAAGTGGACACCACTCCACGCGGCGGCGACATGCGGAAACCTCAACCTAGTGAGGATACTGATACAAAGAGGTAAGGCTTTATTCCAGCTCCTGTCATTGGTTAGACGAGGTCTGCCAGTTGCTCGCGTCCGTAGGTGTGTACACTTAGATTCCCTACATGTACCCCCTGGGTGGTGCTAAAGGAGCAACCAAAAGTAGCAGTAGAACTTGTGCCAAGTTCGTCCGGAGAGGTACTGCCACCACATCTGGAATCTGCCGCCAAGCAGTAGTGGTTGCATTACTGTGTTCCGGTGGAAGGGTGTGGTTGCCGGTGAAGTCACATGCGCATGAGACATATCATCCCCGTCTCGAGTGATGGACGCAGCAGAGTGAATGCGACTCAGTAAAGACTTGGATCTCATACTGAGTCGCGTTACTGTTGTCATGGGCGAGGGTCACCACTTACCATCAGGTGGGCTCTAAGCTCGTTCCGTCACTTAATCAAATAAAAAAAAAGTACGGCGCTAACGTGACATATAATCTCGTAGGTACATATTTATTTAATAAAAGGTGAACAAGGCTTTTTTAAGAATTTAAAGGATATAAAGATTGTTGCCCTTGACTTTGTAAAAATGTTACTGTAATTATAATGTATCAGCATTATGCAATCTCAACTGTAGGCATCAAAAAGCAATTTACTTATGGATTTTTAAGTAGTCAATGATAGTTTTGATCAAATGGCTATATAGATTTAAAGTTTTGCGGTCAAGACATTTTCGACGAGAGTTTAGTGGACAAATGCTATTTTTTTTGTCCCTACTTATTATTGTTTCGTTTTTTCAGGCGCCAATTTGCTGGCTGTGAACGGAGATGGTAACATGCCGTACGATATATGCGAAGAGGAACGAACGTTAGACGCGATCGAAAGCGAGATGGCGGCCAGGGGGGTCACGCAGCGGCTCATCGACGAAACGCGAGCCGCCACCGAAATGAAAATGCTACGAGATATAGCCGATATGGTCCAAAACGGGATGGATTTGGACGAGCCGAGGGATTCACAGGGAGCCACTTTGGTGAGTTATTCGGCATACTACTGTCAACTAGATACATGAGTGATAGTACAACTAGAGAGTGAACGTTAATTATGTTCTTGAACATTTTTCACAGCGCCGTCTAAGCACAGCCAGATACTGATACGATATTGTATGTATCGTAAAAATGAAATTAAAATATATAATTTTATACATATGTACAATATACTAGTAATATATATTGACCATAGTACATTTTTATAAATACGTAAGAGTATAATTCATATTAACGCGTAGAACAAATTATGTTCGTTACACAAATGTTTATAGGTATTGGATGGGAATCGAAACTAGTTAAAAAACCAGTCAAACCAATAAGTTGATATTTCAGATTTCAGTTTTCTTTGAAAACTTCTCTTTCTGAAGGCTCACCTTAGTTTATCATTTAGCTCACAGTGCTTTTATCCGCCTACAATAACAAGAACGCGACAGGTACCTAAGTATGAGAAGACCCAGACGGTCTCGTGCACCTGTCATTAATTTATTGTGCTACCCATATTGTATAGGTGTATTGGTAATTATAGGAAATGTATATGAACCCTGATAGGTTACTGCAAGTCATTAGATACTCAATTGAAAACATTTAACTTGAAAAGTCTATTATATTTTTACTTACTACCATTAATCCACATACCATAGTTACGTAAAAATTTTAGTGTATATTTATGTTAATATGTATGTTTTAAAAAAATGATTATTATTATATGAATGTCAGAAATGATCATATCTTTGAATCATGTGAGTGGAAAGCTTGACATAGTATTATTAGTTTTTCTATTCTAACCTCTGACATTTGTATTTCAGTTGCACATAGCATCAGCGAATGGCTACAGCAAAGTAGTGGAGTACCTGCTAGAGCACAGGGCCTCTACCGACGTGGTCGATCACGACATGTGGCAACCGGTCCACGCGGCCGCTTGTTGGGGACACGTAAGTCATATAAAATAATAAATATAATAAATATTCATGACCTTTCACACAGCGCCACCTAGCCCCAAACTAAGCGTAGCTACTGTGAGAACTAGATAACTAATAGAATACTTATAAGGTACTTTTTTTTTAAATTTATATCTCTTCTTCTCAAAATACCCTCTCATTTAGTAAGTTGCTCTTCTGAGTCCTTCACTATATACGCAGCAAGATTGAAATCGCTATTAGCGATAAGGCCATTTGTAACCTATTTTTTGTGTGTTTTGATAACTATATTTATTTTGTATGTTTTATTCGAGGAGAAATCATACCATTTTCTTAAAAAAAATGGGCACCAATGCACTTTCTTATTCTTAGTGGGGTAGATATGGTTAACCCCAATCAGCCTAACTCCTGAATTTACTAACGACGTCTGGGTTGTTGGCAGCACTGTTGCAGAGTCTGCTGTGGCGACTCAAAAACTACTAGTTTATGAAGGCCGGTCTCAATTCTCGCTTCCTTTGTTGACAAATTGGATTCCAATCTCATTTTATTATTGTTTCAGTTGGAGGTATTAGAGTTATTAGTACAATACGGAGCTGATCTCAACGTGCGGAATAAACACGACGAAACGCCCGCAGGTATGTAATAATCAAATTATTTATATTGTATTTCCTGTTTTATATATAGGGTTATACGAATACGGTTTGAAAGAATATATATTTCAAGATATATTTTATATTGTTCCAAGATATATTTTAAGCAATTTAATAAAGATTTAATTTACCATGATTTTGACTCATTAAAAGTTAGTTAATTTTACCAATGGCAATAGAGTATTCTTCTTGTGCCATTGGTAAATGCAGTTTTATATAATTGAAGGCATTTTCAGTGTCTAATCATTATTGACTTTGCTGGCGTTCATGTAATGTCAAAAATAAGACGTATGCTATGCTGAGACGCAGACGATGCAGTTCGGAGCGCAGGGCAGGTCATCATATATTGTAACGTACGGAAACGCCCAAAGCTGCGAACGCTGCGACACAGGCACGTGAAACGCAGATCTTTATCTATCTCGCTCTGTGCCGGCTCAGATTTATAAATCCGTGAAGACCTGTTTTCAAAAATAATAAATATTTATGGATAATATTCACATTCACACAGCGCCATCTATCCCCAAAGTATATAGAGCTTGTACGTTCGGAATGAGATTACTGATTCAATACTTATATAGTACTTTTTTAGCAGATATATTATGTGTATTAAAGTTTTGTAGCTACCGTTTATCAAACATCTGTTACGTCATACAAAAATTTGTTCTTGGTGGTTATCGAGTTTATAATTTACAGCGCAGAAGGAAGGCTACTGCCAACTGAGATGAGGACAGAAAAATTTGTTCTTAATGAACAATGTTTTTTGTTCATTAAGAACAATTTTATGTGTTTACAAAAAAAGGTATTAATTATATTCTATCAATAATCTGGTTCCCATAGAACAAGCTATGATCAGTTTGGGGTTCGATGGCGCTGTGTGAAATATCCTTGTATATTTTTCATGGTTTGTACAGATATCTGTGAGGAAGGCGAAATGCGCGCGCGCATTGGCCGCTTAGCCGCCGAACAAGAGGAGCACAGAAGACGAGCCGCCTTGTCCGCCGGCGAGAGGCTACGGACTGCGCGAAGGTCATCTTCCACCGCCAGCACCAGCAGGTAACTCAACAGTACCAGTTTTTAGGATCCCGTACCCAAAATTACCCCTACTGCTAACGCTACAACATTATTTAAGTGATTATTTCGACAGGACGAGCATTTAAATGATTACCGCCGCCCATAAACAACACAAACGAGCCGTGTTTTGTTGTCAACAAAGCATGAAAAGACTCTAGACGCATCGCGTTGCGCTCGTCACTGAGACGGGGATGGTACATCTCAAGTGCCTGTAATTTCACTGGCACCCACACCCTTCCACCGGATCACAACAGCTAGAGCCCACCATTGCTTGGCGGTGGATTCACAAATGATCAATAACAAAACTGTATTGTTAGCAGAGTGCGGTCTGTGCGAAGAACGTCGCTCAGAGAAAAGCAGCTCACGGCGAAGGCTGACGTCAGGGGCGAGGCGAGACTGCGTGAAACCTTCGATTCAGCAGTCGACGATGAAATGCAGGTTAGTACCTTGCAATAATTACTACTTTAGACCAAATACTGCTTTAAGTAGGCTATGATTGGGATAATAACCCATGACAAGTCAAAACTGAGAGTAAAAATATATATATACGTCGAAAAGTTACTAAGCGGTTCAAGTAAGCTAGATGATAGATATAGGTCGCCAGGCCGATTATTGCATCTAGAATAAGGATTTTAAGATCTTATGCGATTATTTGTATAGTGCCATCAGAATCATTGCGGTTGATTCTGTTTCGGCAACTTAATTAAAATCAACTTTGACAGCTCTAAAATTATTGCCCTCTTTTATTACATTTAAATACAGAATAAGATAGATGCTGTTTAGTTTACGTTTGGTTTGACGCGGTATCGTTATGATACCGCTATTAAGCGGTATCATAACGATACCGCTTAATATCAAACCAGCCAAAAACAATAGTAACAAGACTGGGTTATCTCTTACTAAAGGAGACTCGGGAGACGGAAAATTAAATGTCTCTTGTACCTTTTAAATAAATAATAAATATTCATGGTAATTTAATCAGCGCGAGCGCCATCTACTCGTACATTATATTTTATAATGTGATATGTCACAATATGTGAAAATAAAATGTTGATTTTTTGGCTGGTTTGATATTAAGCGGTATCATAACGATACCGCTTAATATCAAACCAGCCAAAAAATCAACATTTTATTTTCACATATTGTGACATATCACATTATAAAATATAAACTAGATGAATGTCGGTGGTGATTGTTCAGAAACAATATTAACACTGATAGCGTTATCGCATTTAATTTGCGAAATGCGTGTTGTTAAAGTCTTAAAATAAAATTAGTAAGCAATTATAAAAAAAATCGATAAACGAAATGAGGTGGAATAAAATCTACGAATATCAGTGCTAAATCTGTTAGCGTCAAACCAAACGTAAACTAAACAGCATCTATCTTATTCTGTATTTAAATGTAATAAAAGAGGGCAATAATTTTAGAGCTGTCAAAGTTGATTTTAATTAAGTTGCCGAAACAGAATCAACCGCAATGATTCTGATGGCACTATACAAATAATCGCATAAGATCTTAAAATCCTTATTGTTATTCCTGTTTTTGGCTGGTTTGATATTAAGCGGTATCATAACGATACCGCTTAATATCAAACCAGCCAAAAACAATAGTAACAAGACTGGGTTATCTCTTACTAAAGGAGACTCGGGAGACGGAAAATTAAATGTCTCTTGTACCTTTTAAATAAATAATAAATATTCATGGTAATTTAATCAGCGCGAGCGCCATCTACTCGTTATCTATGCAAACCTTGTAAGTAATTATAATATAATTAATTGGGAGCCATTTTACTGGTATAATACTTATAAAGTACTTTTTTATCACGCTTATATTGCGATATATAAGCGTGATATGTATATTATAGGCGAAAGTTTGTTTGTATGTGAGTTTGTCTTTATGTTTTTTACTCCTTCACGCTCAAACGGCTCAGCGGATTTGGATGAAATTTGGTACCAGGATAGCTTATATGCTGGATTTATAGGCTACTTTTGATCCCGGAAAACTATAAGTAACACCGCGGGGCGCAGCTAGTAAACACCAAGATGCAGAACAAATATCTATATGCGACACAGAAATGTTTGTCCCGGGTGTGATAACTCAAACTCACGACTTAAATTATTACTACTCAGCAGTGAAGCCAGTTTAACTGTTAAAAAAAGTGTTCCTTAAAGAGATAATCACTCAAAATTAGATGCTACTTGACTGAAATGACAATGAATAGAATACAGTTGATGTTGATTTGGAAAGAATGTGTAAAATTGTTGTACTGCCAATTAAAAATCAAATGCCTCTTAATGAATGCATACGCTGCACATCGCACTAACTGAGGAATTGTTTATAATTATTATCATAATGATAGTAAGCATCGTGCGCGCAATAGTTAAAACATACGTCGTTTTACGATAAAATTTCTGCTTTTGCGATATAGCTATAAGACTATTATTAGAATAACGACGCGTTGTCTTGTAAAAAAATATTACGGATGCTTACTGTGAAAGGGAAATTTGTCATTGCCTGTGACATGCGACAGCGGCGTTGAAAGTTTGATATATGCAATTTTATTTTCGCATTATTAATTAGTAGACAAGGATCGCCATAATATCGAGCCCTGAATTAAATTTACAATATAAAACGTATAGACAAATTCACGCCTTTTTTTAAGGGTTAGACAGAACCACGAAAAGAAAAAGAAAATTTATTTATTACCAGTTAGAGTTGTCGGTATGTATCCTTCATTCATTAACGGGAGAGCGGCTTTAGATTAATTATGAATTAATTTGTTATGAAAGTAGCTCATATTGCTGTGTCGAAGTCGCTAAAATCACAGTCGCTGACACAACGGTCGGGGAGGACCTAATTCGTAATGCTGTTGTTATGGGCGGATGTAACCACTTCATCAGGTGGGCTATTATTAACTCGTTCTATCACTTGTAGTATAAAAAAATAACACTTAGTAAAATTACTATGCTAGAAACTTCCACAGTATTAAAATTAAATCAGATCTGCTATACGATATAGGAAGCATCGTGTTTGTAAATTAACCTACATCTTGCGTGATCTTGTTGCCGTAACGAGAATACACATTAAATTTCAAAACATTATCTTCAACACATCTACACACCTAATGGTTATTGGATAATAAATATAAATAAAACTCTTTACCACATGTGCGTAACGAAAATGTTAATAGTAGTATGTATTACAATTTAGATTTGGTGGTAAGTTGAGCGTAGTCAGTTTTCATGCCAATTAGACTCTCTGTGTCGTAGGTGGTATGGACACAACCACTTAAAACATGCATCCTAGGACAGAGAACCAACTTTATGCATCACACATGCTCGTCCCGATTGGGAATCGCACCTAGGATCTTTCTCATCGAAATTGGTTACTATTATAGTACTGCTAAACTACAAAGCTGTCTGTAATTTTTCTATGAAAATAAAAATAAAGAATTCTGTATCTTAGAAAATCCTCCGGTTAACGATAATTCATATTTCAAATTTCGTGGCTACATCGGCTATAATTTTTTATCTTTTGTAGAAACGTTGCGGTAAATAATATGTATCACGGAAAACCAAACACCGTCCCAAGCACTTGGGTCTGCTTATTATTACTAGTACTTAGACGACCGAGCTTTGCTCGTTTTTGTTAGTAAGAAAATGCGTTTTACAAGAAATACAGGTAAACATAAACAGAAAAACTCTATCTAAACACAAAATTTCATCCAAAAATGTATATACAAGAATTGCTCGTTTAATGTAATAAGATAATTATACAATCAGAAAACAAACAGAAAGTTAAACAACGGTTTTGTGGTAAGCCGAAATACGTTTTGTTATGATATGTGGATGGATTTTGAGGTTATCTCGTCAATCTGCGATAGGAATTACTTAACAATGCATGCATGCTCTCGAATGTTGCAACCGGCGACGCACTGTAGGTACTTATGTTTTAATCTTAACTGCGTTTGTAAGACCCCGAATATTCTTGGATATTAAATTGTTTTGTTTACAACTCACTGGTTTTCCATGCCTCCTAGCTCAATAAACCCAAGATAAAAATTGGCCGTAAATCCTTCATTTGATTAGGTGATATGCAGTAAAAAGACCCTTACTTCCGCTGTAACGGTACGAGACGAATGTATTATATTCTCGTAGCAACCTGGCTATATTATATAAAATGATATTTATCCTGCTGAAACCACATATGAACCGCTAAGGTCGATGCATGCCCTTGCTTTATTATAACAAGTTATATATAATGTCGCCGGCGGTTACAAAGAAAAGAATAATCTACAATCTTTATTGGATTGCTATTTTTTGTTACATTATATAAAATGTTAATATATGATTGTACATATAATCATATATTAACAATGTTATGATTGGGGTTCAGGATAATCATTGGCACACTTATGTCAAACTTCGTAATAAATTCCCTTGTTCTTGTAATTTTAATAAGCACCCATTGACCTCACGAATTCAATGGAAATCAATTTTTGACTATTGATTACACTAACTTTTTATATAATATTTCAATGTTGTAAATTTTCAAGCTGAGAGCCGCTCTCGCCAAAAGCCAGCGTAAAGTTGTCGAAAGTTATCTGTGGCAAAAATAAATTGTCCAGCCATCAAAAATCAAAACCATGTAAAATAGAACATACGAAAGAATTGAAACCAAGTTTAATCTCACGCGTTATCTGCAGCTTTCATCTGTGTTTTTTATTGAAAATCAGTGATAAAGATAACCGTATGGTATGCAGTCCAGTTCTTGCTGGTAGGTGCGTAATTGGCCTCCAATTAGACGGGAGGCAATAATGAGCAGCTTTACGTTCGTATTAACAGGTGGTATGTGGCGCAACTGTCTGACCCACAGGTATGGCCTGGGAAGTAGCGATGCTATTCTTACCTCAATACCTACGCCTCTCATAATTCGCGCGATTTTTAAGGTCTATGCGTCCGTGAAGGAAACCCTGTTACTAAGTCTACAACGTGTTAGTCCTACATATAAAGGTAATTTTTGGACCCCGTATTTTCTTTTGAACCGTAGCTGGCTGAAATTTTTATCAAATATGTTAGACTAATTTAAAGCGGTAAGTTATACCAATGATCATATCACAATTTTGTATCCCATAAAATTGTGGGATTTTCCCTTTACGACTGCTGAATAAATGTGCTGAAAAAAGGGTCATACGCTTATCGAAATACCTGATTAAAAGCTATTTTGGCTTGCTAATATTAAGTGTGCAAAATTTCACCAATAATTTCTGGAACTCGAAATAGATTTCGCGTCATGTTAATTTATAAGGTAAAAAAGTGAACGTAGCTTACGAGCCTTGTATTTTGTACGTTGTTCCCGTTTTGAAATAATTTCCAATCATGTTGTAGGTTCCTGCATATATTAAAAACACAGGTTTGTTATAGGTATCTATTACTGGTAGAAATACTACGTTTCTACGTTTTAATAAATATGTAGTGACTCAGAATTGAAACGGCTTTGATTCTACCCTATTTAATGATTACATTAAATCAATTTTTCGACAAATTTTAACGTTTGACGTAATATAAATACATTGTAAAAAGAAAAGTATCTTATCTTATTTTCAGTCTTCATTTAACAAGAGTTCTTCTGGATTCAAAATAATCTATACTAATATTATAAAGCTGCAGTGTTTGTTAGTTTGTTTGAACGCGCTAATCTCTGGAACTATTAGTCCGATTTGAATGATTCTTTCAGTGTTGGGTAGTCCATTTATCGAGGAAGGCTATGTTTTTTTTTCAAAATTAGAGATCTGTAATAAAATTGCTATTTCGTAACACAAGGTGTAAAATCGAAAACCTCCAAAAACTATTGACAATAGAACAAAATGATGTACTACGGGTTTGTAGATCCCATTAAGACCTACAAAAAAAGTCCGCCAGAACATATATCTAGCTATCATGGTTTAATCACAATAACCGATTTTGTGCTCAAAATAATTATTAAATCATCTGAAGAAAAAAAAAAAACTAGAAAAACGCGGGTGAAACCGCGGAGCACAGCTAGTGTAATATAACATGTCACTTGTAGCATAGAAAACACTGAAATTATCTCTATTTTTTCTACCTGTATATTTACTTTGTTCAAATGACAAACATTTGTTCAGAGTCTGCCAATAGAGATATCTACTACATGCGACGTTCCATCTACACTTTTGCCCAGTACCTATATTTTTTGCCAAAACATGTATGAAACTTTTTGGCAGTTAACGTTACAATAGTCATATGCCTATGGACCGTTAATCGACTATAATAACTTGACACAATATATCGCATAACAAAATGTACCTTTGGTTTACACTCCACAAAAACTCGGGAGTTTTATTTATGATTGACGACTCCGTAGCTTAGATAGTTACAAGCGAGGGGTCCTGGGTTCGATTTCCGGTCGGGGCAGACTGTGATGAGCGGTGTGTCTTAGGTGTTTGTCCATGTCACCTGCAACACAGTGAATCGTACTGCAGGGGTATGAGTATGTAAACGTGACTAATTGTAATTCCATTGAATTTTTGCTTATTCTTCGCTACTTTCTCTGCTTTCGACTAGACGACTTAGTGTTAATTAGCTGGACTTGGATAATTTATTACGTACAGTAATTACCTACACTTGTGTCTATCTGTGACTTGGCGCATGCAATTTTCGCATTGTGATGTAGTTGTTTTGTCATAACTTGTTATGATGATTATATCGTGTAAGTGTAAGGAAAGTCACGCCTAATTTCCGTAGTTGTATAGACCGAATCTTCATTATGAGGCTATGCCTTGTTTGTCACATTAATTATAGTTGAATCCTGAATTATTTAAAGGCACGGATTTTTTTTTAAAGATAAAAAAGTAATATAATAAAAATTAATAATACATTTACGCCTTAATAGATAAATATGATTTATTAAAGAGTATGAACGAATAGCGACATTATGCAAAAAGCAATTTGTTACCTTTTGTAAGTTGTTTAGATTGTGTAAATTTATTATTAATTGCGGCAAAAGTAGCGAATTTTTCATACATAATTACTTGTATAATAATACCCTTGCTGTCTTCTTACTTAATTAATGGTTTACTATATCCTACTTGGTAATGAACACATGCGATGGCGTGTTGCCTTGTGGTGCAAGTAAGCGCCCAGTTCTAGAGCAATTTCGCATTGAAAATTATTCAATAGCGATGTTATACTAACTATTTATTATTCTGTAGCTTTTCCATAGTAACTCTTTTTCTTCTGTGGTCTGTGCACCGAAGCGGTTGCACTCTCTTCGTAATTGCACGTTTCTAAACGTTTTATTGTTTTATTCTTTGAATTCATTGACGCAAATATCTTGATGTGTTTCATGTCACCTGTCTGTCGTCCTTTTCTTGTGCTTCATTGGTGCATAAAATATTCAAATGAGTTTATTATGTACTCGACTACTGCCTGTGTCAGGCTGCGTACTAAAACATAAAAAAAGACTAAAAACTCATATAATTACGGATTTCAGAATCAAGAGCTCGCGCCCATTCTATTTTATGATAATTAAAAAGTATGTACGTAAAAATGGGCTATTTTTAATTACTGTGTAAATGATGGGATAATATTCCTCTTTTACTATTTCATAAGTAATCAGTTTCTTAACAATGATATTATGATTTATATTGATCTGTATGCCCTTGAAAATAATCCCTATGTTGGTAGACGAATATTTTTTGTGATAAAAAGTTTAACAAAAGAAGTAGGTCGTGCGCCTATTATTTTCCTCAATGGTCACCATGTAACACTTGACTGATCAAAAACCTTCAGTTGCTCAATTTCAATAATTTGTATACAATAGAACCTTCCAACCGCCACACTGTAATAGGATTTAAGTTTATATTAGTGTTGGTTCCTCATTTCTCTGAGTTTTCGTCAATTACAAAATGTGTTTCGCAATGATCTGAAAACGGTAATTAGTGCACCTCCGCTAAACTTCTAACAAACGAGCTTCCCAAAAACAGGAAGACGGTGTAAAAACAGTATTGCAAACAGTAACAGAGATAAACTTGTAATAAATTCTAATAATTTATTACAAGTTTAGCGAAAGTGTACTAAATATTACACTTTTCAGATCATCTTAAGATGGACTTCCACAAAGTAGCGGCCATCTTTGTTAAGGAAAACTTTTGGGAGATTCTCTGTACTCCAAACGTTGTGGCTGTGTCTACCTTACCTTAGATCTCAATAGCGCTGACAAGAGCTATGTAGTTTAGTCTTCCCATTTATCATTAAAATGTAAGTTAGAGACTAGTGCTGAATTATCATTGAAGGTAAAACCCACAGCTAATGTGGCTGTACCAACAGACTGTTGCATCCGTTACGGTGATCGCATCGATTCGCTATATTTTCCCGCGATTTCCCTCGCGATCGTCTTACGCGCAGACCGTGTGGTCAGCGCGCGGACACTGCGCAAACGCTAACTTTTTAATATTTCCTGATAATGCATTTTGATATATTCCTCTGATTCGCCCTATAAAGTGACTACAAGTAGTGACGTGGAGTGACTGCCTATTTTTAAGCCAATTTTGCATTACCTCTGTTGATGAATTTTCCTATGTATTGACAAAAACGGACGGACTTTTTCTTGTGCTGAACGAATTAAGGACAATCCCATTTTAAATTCTACTTGTAAAGTGCATCGTGCTGATATCGGTTCTGTGCGGATGTAGTGATCTGTGTTGGATTTTCAGTGCTCAAGTGATGTGACGTTGTGACAATGTCTTTGGATATCATGTTTTTGACTCATGATAATTTGCGTCGGATGCGCAAGGAGCCTCAGGTCCTAGGACTTAGATATAGGGTACGTAATTTATGTCGGAATCGCAAATCGGCAAACAAGACAGCAGGCGCAAGATTCAATTTTTTTTAGAAAAATAAATTTTATGTTTCTGTGACTGTTAGGTGCACAGGTTAGTGTCACTCATTTGAGGTGTTCGCAAATGGCATAGCGTTTATTTAATTTTCGCGATCTATAATTAATTTTTGTATTTACATAGTTTTAAAGGTAGTACGCGAAAATATATAATATTATATTGTAGTACTTTTCCTATCTATTCCATTGTGAAAACAAACCTCACGCGAGATAAGCTGTGTCAGTCGCTAATAATGTACATAAATGTCACAAAAATGTTTACTTTACTACTGGCATCGTCTTAATGGAATAGATTCATGATTACCATCCTAAAAAAAATTGCGTAACTTTAAAGGACATTCACTTCAGGGAGTGCAAAATGATGTTATGTGTAGTTGCAAGTGATGCTTTAACGAATCTATTTTTTTAACTCAGACTTAGGGATACGAACTTGAGATCGTTGCGTAGATATTTTTATACGGAGCTAAAACCACACGAAATGAAATAGACAATATTACGGAAATTACTAACTTGAAAACTCGCAAGGTTTGGGTAGTTTATTGTTAGTGTAACCATTTTCAATTATCGCTACAGCTCTTGGGTCTTGAGCTACGCCGAGATTCGGCATTATCCCTTAATTCAGTCAAATGATGCGTACTTCACAACATATTTTCGAAAAAAAAATAAACACTGAAATTTGTTTAAACTGCGCCAATGGAGAATAATAAACTGCAATAAAAAGTCAAAAAATGACACTCGTAAACAAAAAAGCCTGTTAAAAACGATTGAAATAATTCTTTTCATTATTTTTTCAAATAACACACAGTAAATATAGTTTTAAGTAAATTTGTGGCACTTTTGGTTGCGTTCCCCTAAATATGTCCGTGAGTTTAAGAAGTTAGATACCCGTTTATCCACTGCTAACGTGATAATAAATATAAGATCTTTTCTCGACTATGGTATAAAAGTCTATGCCGCTATGGCATAAGGGTTGTCAGATATATACGTTGTCACAACTTTTATAGGCATAAACCTTTTTTCCTACACGGGAAAATACTTTTGTTCCTATAGCTGACGTCCCGGGGGCCTGAAAGATTTTTTTAACATTGTGCCACGGAGGTAATATACATCCTAATGACTTAAACACGCGGTGATTTATCTCTACCAATTACCATCTCTCCCCGACAGTATGGTCCATCTTACTGTATATCATATGGAGGGATCCCCTCAAGAACTGTAATATTATATAGAAGAACATAATATTCTAAATATAGTTTTTAATATAATCTGTTCTTCTTTTCAGGGCCTATCGAACGGTGTGGAAAATGATCAGAACAGCGCAAACCTTCACGCTCCAGAGCTTCCTCACAAGAGACTATCGACAAGCTCGACCACCTCCAATCAAAGCTACGATTCAAACGTCGAGTACGCAGTACCAAAAAACACCTACAACCAGCGCAACTCACACCGAATGAACGACGTCATCGAGACAGAAAACACGAACTACAATCCAAAGATAACGAATCCTTTGTTCGGTGTGAATGCGGCGACGCACTATGCGCCGGGAATTCCCTCCCAACACGACGCTGTGAACGAACAAAAGCACTACGAGAGGAGTTTACCAAACGGCGTCCGGAAAGCCCCGGAAGGGCAAGACAATGACGCGTACAAAACAGAAGACGCAATAGACGGTAGGAAAGATATTGTTGTGAGCCCCAACCAAATCGCGATCGCGGAAGGAGGTACCGCGACCTACACAACGGACAATAATGGTAAAATCAATGTACATGTCACCGTCATGATTAATGCAGGTAATTATATGCATCCTTACGAATTTCGCACAATATACCAAGCACGTATATAACATACATGTAAATTTAATCTAACAGTTTTGCACAGTGATGGTTTACATTGAAGGGTGTCCGGTTTGCGGAATTGAATCTCGAGGATGCATATGAGGCAAGCAGTCTCTGGTTGTAGTTAGGTATTTGCATGCGGCGTCTTATATCTTATGTTTGTGTTCCTTCAATTCATTTATCGAGGCCTATTTTACTTTTATTCGCTTATTGAATTAATGATTTATCTCTGACCTAACTTGTACAAGGTATATATATCCTACTCAATAGCTAAGGGCTGTCTTTCAAGTCAATAAAATTTATCCGGTCTATGTTGAGGAAGTAATCGTTGCGACATTTATCGTGCTAGTGGTATTATCCTAATTACAGAAAGATTTATATATACTTTAGTGATATAATTTTCTGCAAAAAAAACATGCATTAAACTTTTTTATTTTAATAAAAATATTACGCTTATTAATATTAAAATGAGTAGTAATTACAATAGTTTAGTTTTCCAAAATTCAGACTTTCATAGTCCGTTTATCCGTTCCGTTACCGTTTCCAAGGTCCATCAGTTATGGATTAAATTTATTAGTTGTGTTTTGCTTCTTAAAAAATTTAGTCTGAAACTTAAGTCTCTACAGACAATTTTTGTAGGAAACTAGACTACGAAACAAAAAATATGGAACGATTATAAAATAATTTTGACATTATTAATAACATTAGTGGTTGACAATAACCTATTTTTCTCTGTTGTTTCGTTTCGCCAGCGATGGGATGTTTACGTCTAGATTTTGGTTTATTTTTGTGGGTTCTGTACTATTTATTTGCGTATCTCTGTTTCTTCTATGCACACACCACATTCTTATTCCTATACTTTTCTTTTCCGTCATGGTATTGTCTGTCGTTATATTTATGCATGTTAATTTAAGTTGTATTCAATATTTTTTTCTAAAATATACGAGCGGTTGATTTCATTCGCTAGTATGTGATAAACATTAGTATTTTTTTATCAATAACAATTTCACTATTGCAAGCCACAGACGGATGAAACCACTCATATGCTGTAGGAAACCACTATTATTCTTCAGTAGCAATTAGTGTACATCATTCATCTCACTAGTAGTGAGATAGTGAGAGCACTGTAGTAATTGAACCACTGTCATTTGTGACAAAATCGACACAGATTATAAACGCATTAACTCAATAATTATGGCACAAATATGCTTCATATTGTTCTCTTTGGATATTTAACCACTTTGCAATAATGAGCAACGCATGTAAACTAGGCCCGATCTAAGTAAAGTCTAATTTCATTTACTATTCCATTCAAACGTCACTTGAGGAATGAATAATATCCATTTCCTATATTGAGAAACGGACGTCCGTAGGTTGGTAATCATAGAAAAAATCCTATCTGTCAAAAAGTTTCGTACATTTTTTGACATAGATGTAATATTGTACCTGCGGATTTCCGTTTAAATTATTTCACTATGTCGGATGAAGTATGAAATAAGCCTAAACCACCTTTATGTTTATTTCATGCTCGCAGCAGTTGCAGTTACTATGACTGTCAGAAAAGGCAAATCCATTTATCCTTTCCATTTGTGAAATATTATTTGAACGGAATCGTAATAGAAATTGAAGGCTAGGGGCGATAAGTGGGAAAGTGCGCAATATTGTCACATTACGACAGCGTTAATAATAATCTAATGTTCGAATCGCTTACAAGCAGTGAACAAGCACTTATTCTGTAGACACATCTGACGTACAAAATTACACACTACATATACTCAAACATACAATTCATCAATTTCCAGGCACACTGGCGGATCTCAAGAAACAACGCTCACAAACCCGAACAAACGGCAGTCCCGTGGAAAACAGTTTGGCATCAACAAACAACCACAGCCTCAACTCGTTGCCTGAGGCGAAGGACATGCCGGTACAACTGAACCCACTCTCGCTGTCCCCCAGTACGGGCACGGTACCCCGATTTTCGGGGAACACGAGTGACGTCATCGGAGACACGAGATCCCACAGGTGTTGTATAATCATGTAGACTAAGTTTTGTGATGAAGCGTACAAGTCTGAATGTCATTCCAAAAGAATTTATTGGCAGTGTCGATGTGCGTTGGTCGATATTATGGAGCCATGTCTGAATTCCTGTAGATTTTTAATACGTCGGCTCTTAATAAGCTGTTGATCGATCCATTACCCGGCCATGGGTTGTTGTACTTAATATATTAAGCTATATGGGTATGTCTTATAATGTCACATTATGCCGATTTGAATTGCCATTATTGCTCACAAATACCAGAGCTTGCCGATGGATGATCAGTGATAGTTTTAAGAGCTCAACGGTTATTGTTTTAGGTAAATAATGGTCGCTATTTTATTAAGTGTTAGTTGTGAATCCTATATCTTGAAATTATTGTCGTAAGTATTGTAGACCTTGCCTTATATTATCTTAAACATTCCATTGATTGTATTTTTCAAAAAGTATTTAATATATTTTAATGTGATTGTGTATACAAAAATCTTACGTATTTAGTTAAATATTAGTTTTAAAATTGCATAATATGAATAACTTACAAATTGTGAACAAATGCAATCATTAATTCGTAGGTATCAAACAGCTTAAAAAGTGCCTCGACAAATCCTTATAATATCTATGTGAGACATAGCATAATTTATAAAATTACCATTAATTTCATTTAATATATTGTTATATACATACATTAATAATATTAATCATATTGTATGAATGTATGTAAGTACAAGAAATTCCTGTATTAATAATTTTATGAATATAATCAATTTTAAATAGCGTGTTTCCTAACTCGAACATCTCAAACTATCCTAATTCTCTGGACTAATAATGTTTTATTAAAATTAGACATAGAAAAATTATATATCAGAAGTATAACATAAATAGTATGTCACCCACAAATATTTGTCCGACTACAATTATAATACTACTAAAATTATGGTAAAAATATTATATATTGTAGATTTTGACATTTATTAAAATACTGGGTATATCATTGTGAAATATTTTAGTACTTTCATTAAATTGGTAGTGAATTCTAATGTAACTTCTAAAATTTTGTAAAATTTGATCAATTATATCTATAAAGCAACGGTGTTTTTACAAAAACCGCTATGGGAACCTAAATAATAGATTATTAAATTTTAATAGAATTATTGCTTGTACAAGTTAATATTGCTTATTACCGACAATTTTATGGAATAGCACTGAAGATAGATGGCGTTAGTTCGGTAATTAACAATAGCTTCGAAGAATATGATACCAGTCGTCCGCATTGAAATGAATAGACATAAAGTGTTTTTGTAACGGGAAATTTGCGATGGTTTATTCATTAAATTTCTACCTATTTGCGTCAGAGCTTTGAGCACCATATGTACCTCCACACATTTGTCCCATTATATAAATATACTAAATAATTTAAAAGAAAAACTTGACTGTACATTTTGATCCCTTTAGCTATGGTCAGTGTCAGTCAAATTTGATCAACCCCATCTATCAAATCAGTATATTGTGCTAACTTGTTTAAAAACTTCTGTTTGAAAATATGCATCGAATGTGATCTAAAGTAGACAAGTTGAGTGCCCTTCTTGCTAGCTAGTACTTAATACTCAATTTGTGCCAATTATTATTTAAATATGTTACATTATTATTACGAAGCACAACACTTTTAGAATTTATGAAAGCCGTTAAAAGTACTTAAAAATTGTGATTTAATAAGCATTTATGTACTGTAAATTACTCTAACAAATTTTCCCACTTTCCCATTAATTGGGGTAAATTGATCCCTGAACTAGTAGACTAAAATTGCATGGAAACTTAATAATAAATTGTATAATGTTTGTTTGTTCGGAATCCAGTGTTCGTCGTCTGTGGTATTCTTGTTTAAAACGTTGGTTTTAAGACATTCCAATCATTGTATTTCTTGTTACATTTGATATATATACTTATAATAAGAGCTTTTTGGAATTGTATTTAACATTTAGACCTCAGTAGTTCCCATCCACTAGTAATTCATTCGTCCATATTGTAGTCACTAGAGTAGCTATTTAGATGTATATTTTAGTGCTTGAAAAGTACTTAAAATTGTTGTACATTATTTCAAAACATTTAATTTAGAGTTCAAAGAAATGTATAAAATATCACGAAGCAATAATCTGACGGCCTTATAGAGAAATTATATCAATTTTATATATTTATCTAACAGTATTAAGTTTGAGAAAAGAATTTTTTTGCAAAAATCATTTTGTGATACAAATATAATTCGATATTTTTCAGAACAACTTATTATTTCTATAAAATAATATGATTGTGTAATGTTACATCATCTATGTTTAATTTATATGATTTATAGCCTAGATTGACAAACGATACAACTTTTTGGTCGAGTCTGTACACAATGGGTCAAACAAAGTTTATTGCAAGCTAAAACCCCGGATCGTCGCAGGTTTTGTATTGTATGACAATAGTGTCGATTCTGTTGGCATCAAACTAGACACATTTTGATAGCATTCAAAATATGGTTGTCTCTTTTACTCCGTAAGAAACAGAACAAGATAAATGTAGTTTTGTTTAGTTTTAGTTTGATTCAACAACTACAGAATCTGCGCCAGTATAAATCTAAAGTAATGAGGTTGATATCGAATATTCTAAAAAAATCTTGTACGATATCGAACCCAACTATCAACGGCCTAAAAGATCTACATAAAACAAAAAACTGGCCTGATGAGGTTTAATGTGCCTGCTCGAAATCCTAAGTATGAATAGATGATCCAATAATACTTTTGGCGCATCATCTAGGCCCTAATATCACGCGTCATAGAGTGCGTTTCACGAATGAAGTCGCATGATTGGGGCGCTACTTTCTATGTAGTAGCAAACATTTGTTTCTAAGATTACGTTAGTTATTGTAACTGCCGCGGGACTTCTTGGAACGGACTCTTGAGTTTTGTCAATCTTTACCTGTAGGTTGTGACGGCATCTTGCCAGCTTTGCGGACATCATAATCTGTCCTGTAATATTGTATGCCCCTTAAATATATCGCACCCACGTAAACGTGTCTGATCGTTTTAACCACTCAACCACTTTTTATCATGTAACGATTACCAATAATAGGTTATTACGTAATAATTAGCTGCTGATTAAAAAAAAATCTTTATGTACGTCGTTAAAGTCACTACACTTGACTGAATTATATAACGCGTGTAGTTGATAATAGTCATTAATTTATATTAATAAAAAGGTCCTTATTCGTTTGTTGCCTAATCAGGACCATAGAATCGACCATACATAGGTAGTGTTTGTCCGTGAAATTGACTACGGAACTAATTTAAAGTCAGTAAGCTTAATTAACAAACCTGTTCCTGATAAATTATCCAAAAGTATCTAATCTTGGATAATTGTACAATATAAATAATTGTATAACTTTAATATACTTCGAAATCAAATTTAAAATAAAACTGATAAAAATCTTGGTTGAATTGTCACGCAAAAATTCGGAGGCTTGCATAGACCGCTCTTTTACTTCGTCTCAAAGATGCACGGTACTATCAATTATAAACTTTATTATGCCGACCTCCAAGATACGTTTAGTCTGTGGTAGCTCTTGCCTTGATAATATTTATTGTTATGTAAATCTTTGTAGATAAATCGTATAGGTTACGAAAGAATGTGTAAATTAGAAGGTTGTATACATATAGGCTGACGGTTGTTCTATGAATGATTCTCGTCAAATAACTACGCAAACATTGATGGACAACTAATTAATTTGGCTGTTCATCCAATTCCAATCATGTGATTAAGTATTGGCTTCCCAAAGAGCCTGTACGAACCTATTATAAAAAGGCGTCTTAGGCGACCTTGATTGGACATATTCTCGGTTCGAATTATTCGGCCTATATATAACGGTGAAATGATCGTAATTTGACAATTTGTTGACATAGAGCCAGACTCTATAATCTATTAACAAAACTGGAAATAGAGTAACTGTAAATATAAAACAATAAAAAAAAAATTAAGGGTATGGCTGTAGAAAGTCACCTTACTCCTTAATCAAATATTGTTTCTATTGAATATTAATAGTTGTTCCTGTATCAAGTTTGTGCAGTTATTATTCATTATAACGTACATCATCCCATACGCTAAGTTACTTGTAATACGTAATAATCGTTACTGAAGAAATTATGTCACATTTCCTACGTTAGTGTCAAAATTGATGTGTTCGTATCGTATCAAAAGTTACAGTTTTTGTAGTGATTTTGAAAAATATATTAATTAATATCTCGTAGTAATTTTTTCTACTTGAATAAGAGAACCATATCTTCAATAACACTGCTTGATTGCAGTTAGATGTGGTTGTAAATCAGAATCTTGTATATTTTTTATATTCATACAATGCTTCAAATGTTCTCAAAAAGTCAATTGGAAAACGAAAAATAAAAATTACAGTATTGTAATATATTACCGTATTTTTACCGTATGATTTCGTTACTACTTCTGTAAGCAGAGAATAGTATGAGTTCGAAAATTCTAGATATTAGTGCTGATTCTGTTGGCATCGGCTTAACTGAAATAAATTTTGTTTTCTTCCCAGAAAACTTACAAAATCGGCACTAATATTTTTTAAAATATCTAACTATCGTAACTACAATCGGGCAGTTGTTGTTGTAATCTGTTTCAGGTGTATTAAATGGATTCCAGTAGATATAGTATTGTTGAACGTTAAATTGTAGATGCAAAATTAGAATTGAACATAATCAAAATATCTTGCCTTGTCTTGGACCACTGTCTTGTAGAAACCTAATGTTTAAACTAGATCTCAGTAAATTTGTGTTTCAGAAGCATAATATGATCATGCTGTAGGCGTTGAAATTTGTGGGCTCTGATACCACCAAAAAGGAATTAAATTTTCCCCTACGTACCCTTATGATTCTGATACATAATCTGTCTACAAACATATCTAATTAAAAATAATCTGTATGTTGTAAATTTTTTTATGATAATAATAACATATTTTGTAATATAAACTGAATGAAAATTACTTACCGTTTAATTGCTTTGCCATTCATCAAGGTTCTAATAAAAAGAGGCAACAATCGTGACACTGATAACACTAAACCTATTGCTTTTTCTTTTTGTCCGTATAAAACAAAAAGTACGATGCCGGATGATTTTGATCAATGCATAACAGAATATACGGATGCCAATTCTGTTGGCGGCTACAGATTTATTAAAGTGGCTACCTTAATTCAGACTTTACTGGCTAGCTGTGTAATCTGAATTAAATATTATGATATTATATCTGAATTTAATATTATGATATTGCATTGAACAAAAAATTATCAAGTCAACTTAATGTGGCCACCAAGAATACTGTTAATGATTCACATAGATGTTCGAAAAATAGGGGAAAATGTGTGTAGCAGGAAACATGAATTCGGAATACTGTGATAGATTCTTTTACTGTTTCATACGGGCGAAGAGAAGGCGAGCGCTTTGGTTCTTGCCATGGTTAACTTCCTCGTGGCTTGCCTCGTTACACGACTTAGTATTTGGGTTTACGATTGGGTATTTTAAAACAGCGACGATTCAAAATAGGAGAAGAGATTGCCAGTTACAGAAATAAAATATTTCGTAGTATATTTAATTTCCATTGTTTAAATTCCAAGTTTTATTAGTACTTGCAACATTAACCGCCGTAGCTCAATAGATCATTAATAGGGCACAAAACCAATTTTATTTATTTCTATTTCTCTTGGGAAGGATAGGCGTCTCAGCCTGTTTTAATGTTCCCACAAAAAGGAAACTCTCGTCAAGCGAGAGTAAAGGATTGTCACAAGAAGTAACGAGGAAAGTATGAGGATTGGTCAAAGCCATTTGACTCTTGATAAATATTAATAAAGGTGATAATAACTGTCCTGTTGATTGTTAAAACGTCCTTTCCCGTGACCTTTATTAGAAGAAAATTTAACAAAAATGTTACTACTGTTTCTTTCCAAATGTGTACAATTTATATTATAATAAGTAATTCAATGCAAGTTTTTATTTAGTTTGTCCTACAATCAGAATTAAGTTATGTCCTTGAAATGGTAGTGTTTTTCTTAATTGTTGAAAGTATAATAAATCGTTTGTTTCAAGCAGTGATATGTTTTATTTTACCCTCTTTGTCTTTTGTCATTCATCATTTCAGCCGACAGACGTCCACTGTTGGACATAGGCCTCCCCCATAGCTTTCCAGGTTAGACGGTCCTGAGCCACCTCCATCCACCGTCTACCCGCGACCTTGGTGATGTCATTACACATGTTAAACTTTCACAGGCTATGTTTTCGACTATTCGAATCATAAACATTCGCCGGCACTTTAAAACATCATCGGGAAGAATGATACGCAGAATTTGTGTTTCAAAAGTAAAGACGCAAAAAGTAAAAAAAAAGAAATCAGCATCAGAATAATGCGGGTGCTACTTTGCATAGAAATGGTACTTGTTTTAGACCCTTTTTGTTTATTTCAGTTTATTTTCTTCAGTAGTATATTATTATTTGAACCAATCTTATTTAATTTCCTACATTGGAAAAGAAAAATACCTAAAAACACAAAAAACCAAAAATAAACCACCGACTAGCAGATAAATAAACGAGAAATCCTGTCGGATTAGGTACTACTACTACAGATATGTAGATGCGATTTTAGAGACTATTCCATAATATAATATAATCTCTAAAATTCTTTCAAAACTGATACTTAATCTAAATTTATATTGCTCGTAATCCGGAACACCGCATTTTAACCTTCGAGCCTCTAGCTTGAAATATGGCACAGGATCGGGTGGCGGTATTAAAAAAAGTATTCAGAAAATGGCAAGTGGGTTAATTCGACGCGTTTTGTGTCTTATTACCCGACTACGAAGCAAAAAGGAGGGTTATGGTTTGACCGGTATGTATTTCCAATCTTATCGATCGCGCGCCGGCAATCCTTCAGACTGTATGACACGCTCGGCCGTCGTAGCGGGCAAGGTTACATATTTACGTCACTCAATCTGTGTCACGAAACCCATGTCAGAAAACTGCTATTTCTCTGCACGTGGACGTTATTTAAGTATTTAATACTTACAATATTTACTATTAGCGTTTACTGATAAATCTTTTACGTATTAAGTTGAATGTGTGAAGTTCAGACGCAGCATGACATGGTTGTCGGTAGAGTTTAAGAGGCGATACCGTGCAATTTGGTATCGTCGCGCTGATGCGTCAGTGTTCGTCGGAGCGCCGCATTGAGTAGACGCGTTGCGACCTCACTCCTTAGGTCTACGATCTCAAACACGCGAATTTCAAGACTCAACATCAAAACACAGCGATTCAAGATCTTGCATGCTGCAAATAGTAAGACAACTCTTCAATATGAAGCCGCCAGTTAACGTAAGTTTTTTAACCTTACACTAATGCGTAATAGTGATTTGTTTGAATACACTTTTGGGACCGTTTTCGTACCTGGTATTGTCTTCGGAACTATAGAAGCTAATACAATTTGACGATGATAAAAGCATTGCCATCTCGTTTTAACATACGTTCAATCGAAAATACTGTTTTAATATGTTACCGGTATTCAGGTTTCACCGACCTCAACAAATTAAAAGATTGTTACCAAAAATTGCTTAAAAAATCCGGCCCAATCTTGAAACATTGTAGTGAGCTTATTGACCACTTTCGGCATAATTTTTTTGCGGCATCCTACATTTTTTGTTATTGAAACTGGAACAATAAACGTTCCATCGTCAGTCACTCACCTTTCCTCAGGTATTTTTAATCATGTTAGAGATATTAGCGATGGTAAACTACGATTTATTTTGTGTTTTTAGACTATTTATTACTCGTATACCAAATATTCTCTACATTTTTTGCGATTACTTAGGTGTGGACAGACATCAGACACACGCATCAGATAAAATAGTAAAAAAAAGGATTAAAATATAAAATTTGTTATTGTGTAAAAAAATTAAATTGAAAAAAATAAATATATTTCAAAATAAAATTTTATATAACCTGGACCCCTATTTTGCCTGAACTGATGCAAAAAAAAATGAAAACTCGCAATAAGTATCAAAGTTTTATTGTGTTTAATTAAGCGCTGGTATTTTATAATCAAATTAAAAATAGGTATTCGAATATCTCCTTAACCACTTCTGGTTAAGTGGTTAAGGAGAGCCGAAGATCGGGCTCAGTGGCGCTTACTAGGAGAGGCCTATTTCCAGCAGTGGACATGTATAGGCTGATGATGATGATGATTCGAATATCTATAATAAACATTCGTAAAGCCATCGTTGGATTAGCCTTTTGTTTGATTGATGATTGACTGATGGTGGCGATTGTAGCCCTTTTTCTAACCTGTGCGTCTTGCCAGGATTACGAATATTAATTGTATTAAAAATATTACAAAATACCGAAATGTTTTGTTGGCAGCTCTAGTTTAATTTTATTGAATGTAGGTTAGAAGTTAGACTTTGGTTTTTGAACACTTTAGGTTTTAATCTGGAAAAAATTGTAAAACTAAAAAAAAAAATTTTTAAGGAAATATTTTTTTTGATGGCTTACGTAGGACAGAACTCTTTGATATTGCTACACTTACCCTCTAACTCTAAAAGGAGCATCTAAAAGTAGCAGTAAAACTTGTGACAAGTAGGTTGAGAGAATTACCGCTTGTTAATTGCTAATCCACAGAAACACATATTGCTGTGTTCCGGTGGAAGGGTTTGGGCGCCGGTGAAATCACAGGTGTATGAGACGTAACGTTCCCATCTCGGGTGGGCGCAACGGGATGCAACTTGGGTCCTATTGCTATTGCTATTGGAGATAACCACTTAACATCAAGAAAGCCTTGTGGTATAAAAAAAAAAGTTAAGAAGTAAGATAATCGCTTTGTACTCTGAACATATGTTTCCTCAATTGAAGAATTGACCATAACACCACAGAAGGATAAAAACAACCAACAAAATACCTCTATCTATTAATCTACATGTAACATAACAAAATTTTGTTAAGTTTCAACATGTGGAAATAATATTATAATGTCAAAATAACGCTTTTACTAAAACTCTCTCGGTCTGCCTGTCAGTAATCCCGCCTTTTTCCTCGTAGGGAGGTGACGGTGCGAGTACGTAGAGATGCGACATCTCACAGATAATAAATCGCCACAAATGCATTTGAAAGTTTAGACGGTACCTAAAGAAATACGGCAGATAGCTGATGTTATCAGGAGTAACCTAGGCTTATTTTAGAAAAAGGAAATTAGGTTTACGCGCAAAATAAATTGTTTAATTCCACATGGAAACAGAATTAAAAGTAGATAATATGACAGAGGTATAAATCGTACCAACCGCTTCTAATCTCACCAAACTTTAAGACCCATTTGAATTCTTGAGTTGAGCTTTTTGAGGCAGGTGAGGAATTTTAATTTGGTTCGTAAGTTGATATTATTGTATCTTTCATAAACCTATGCAAACCGTGGCCACTAGTCATGATGCCTCTAGGGCCTTCAAAGGCTTATACTTAGAATGCTCACCTCACTCACTCGTCAATTTACTTTGTACACTTGGAGAATCATTTTCCACGTGACCTAGGAGACCGTCGTTGACTATGTAATCACCATCTTCAATAGGGATGTGGTCGATTGAACTGGAATAACTTGAAGGTTATTTCAGTTGAAATTGAATTCAAAGTCATTGTCGTGACTTTTGCATTGCATAGAGTAGCGAGAACACGTCTAAAAGATTGATTAATTTAAATAATCTAAAAAACCAGCTATACAGTATAGAGCTATATTCCTTATTTCTATACCAGCTATACCTATATGGGCAAACCAAAAAGTCACAGGAAAGCAAAATACTTAATTTCGTTTACTTTCCATAAAAAAATGCAACCGAATTGATAATTCTAAACTTTGGCAGTTGGTTGAAAAGCCTAATGAACGATGTTTTTTCAAATATTATTAACCGAATTAAAAAAAAGAGGAGGTTGTATAATATCTATATTTTTACGTATGTACGCCGATTTCTCCAACATTTATCAACCAATTTGGAAAATTATATATTTATTTGAAAAGATATCCTTTCAGATTGGACCCATAGAATTTGTATCAAAATCAATAGTTAGGTTGTTAAATCAAAATAACTGGAAAGTATATGTCATCCAAGTAAACGTAATGGCGTATTTTCCTACTTTTAAAGTATAACAGTCTGTATTTTTTTTCGAATTTTAAATCAGTTACTTGTTAATAATATTTTTTTACATTTGTAGTACCTAGCAGTTTATTTGTAGTACCACAGATATGATAATACTATACTAGTACTTATAATCTTACTATAATTAGTACTTAGAATCGGTCTATTAGTAGTATTATGAATCATATTTTTGTTTTATTTAATTTAAATGTATGTTCATGAATAATGAACTATTATGTTAATGACATTGTCTTATCAATCTCATAATTTTAATAGTTCTTATTATAAAATTTATTCATTATATCCCTTCCTTCCTAGCCTTTGTATGTAAGGTTACGTAAAAATTATATCTGCAGTAAATAATCACAGACAAATTGCGTGGATAAAACTGAAAATAAAAGTAAGTTTCTAATATTTTTTCCGTGTACATTCCTATATCGTATAAACTATTTCAATCATAAGTAGGAAATCATATTCATATTTTATTCATTTGTCACTGGTTATACAAATAAGAACATATAGTATCTAATCACTTTCTTTAACCATTGACAATGTTATGGTTTAACTACAATACATGAAAGTTTATCTGACTTAATTAATAATTCGTTTAGGTACTCATTAATGAGGATCATACATGTCTCGTGTGTTAATATTTATACACGTTATAGTCTAAGAGACAGTCACTGCTCCTGACCTACTAATTAACAAGAAAGTTGGTACCCAATTGGATTTAATTATGATTATAATATCCCGAGCATTTATAGGATATACTGAGACAGTCAGTTATTTTTTTTACGGTTATATCAGTGGTTTTTGTTGGAAATAGCGAAGTCCCGTGAGCTGTGTGCCTAGTTATATGAAGTTAGTCGCAAGCCTGTACCGGCGCCGTCACCTACTTTGATTATTGCTCATCATTATAAAACTAAATAAATACTGTATAAAGTTATTAAAACCAGGCTTATTATTCACGACCCTACAGGTTATGGGCCCAGGGCGTGAATTACAGACAATTTCGTGAATTTTGGACTGGATTAATAGTGAAAAACAGTGATTTAAAACTTTTTTGTAAACAACCATACAAACTATGTGTTGAACTGTGACTCAGTGGCATCTTGTTTACTGCATTGGAACATCGTAATATTTTGTAGTTTTTTCGATGTTTTCGTACATTTGGAGTTGAAAAAACTTCGATATGGCTGCTTCTATCAAGATTGATCAACTTACTGGCGATAATTATGATACGTGGAAGATTCACATGCGAGCTATTTTGAAGAAAAATGACTTGTGGGAATTTGTATCGGGATTGGTACCGCAACCGGCACGGCATGATCCAAAGTATGCAGAATGGATTAAAATGGATGGGAAGGCCGAATCGGATATATTGTTGGCCGTCAGTCCAAGTGAGTTGGTTGCATTGGATGGCTTGGAAACTTCCAAAGCTATATGGGATAAGTTGAAGTCTATGTACCAGTCGAGCGGGCCTGCCAGGAAAGCCTCGTTATTAAAGAAGCTTGTGTTGACACGTATGCGGGAAGAAGACGACCTGCGGAAGCACATCGCGGATTTTTTTGATGCCGTAAAGAAGCTCAAAGAAATCGGTTTGGTCGTTATTGATGAACTATTGGCTATTTTACTATTATACAGTTTGCCGGATTCCTTCACTATGTTTCGCACGGCAATGGAATCGCGAGATGATTTACCATCAACCGACATGTTAAAAGTGAAGATTTTCGAGGACTATGAAGGAAGAAAGTCGAAAGTAATTGACCATGGAGCTATGTTCGTCCGACGTACCAACACAAATGCCAACCAGAAGAAAACCTTAAGTGGGAACCAGAGCCATAATAGCAATTTTGAATGTTATCGTTGTGGCCGTCGTGGGCATTTGGCGAGACAGTGCAAAGCTAAACACATTTATAAGCAGAAGCAGAGTGCACAACAATTAGAGCGCAGTAGTGATAAAGAGCAAAAGACGACGATGTTAATGAGCACCACCGAAGAGGTGATGTTGGGTGAACAGAGAAACCCTATTTGGTGTATCGACAGTGGATGCACGGGTCATATGTGTAATGCAAAACAGATGATTGAGGGTTTCACGCGGCTGGACTCTGAGCTTAATTTAGCTAATAATGAGAGAACACAAATTACTGGAACGGGCAAGGTCAGCATTTCGGTAGACACGGGTCGCGAAGAGCGCCAGATAGATATCGAGAAAGTGTTCTACGTATCGGACTTACGAACCAATTTATTATCAGTGGCGAAAATGACAGATCGCGGGTTCGAGGTTCGCTTCAGGAAAGATGATGCAGTTGTGACCGATAAATATGATAAAGTTCACATGCGTGCCGACCGAGTTGGTAATTTGTATCATGTTCGTATGAGTAAGAATAGTGCAAATAATGTTGAAGTGGTGAAGAACCCTATAGATATGTGGCACGAGCGCCTCGGACATCTCAACGAGCGCGATTTGAAGTCGATGGCTAAGAGTGGCCTAGTACATGGCCTAACTCTCAAAGATAGTGAAAAATTGTCAGAATGTGAGATCTGTTTGAGTGAGAAACAGACTTGTCAGCCATTTCCTAAGGGCAGAGATGACCGCACGAGTGAGCTATTAGAAATTGTACATACGGATGTATGTGGCCCAATGAGAACTCAGTCTTTTGGCGGGAAAAAGTATTTTGTTACATTCATCGACGATAAATCAAGATGGTGTGAAGTATATTTTATAGCTAACAAAAGCGATGTCCTAGGAGTATTTAAGACGTATAAAGCCTACGTGGAGAAGTTCACAGGAAAGAAAATAAAGAGTTTACAGTCTGATAATGGTCGAGAGTACGTTAATAATGAGTTTGATGACTTTTTGAAGAAAGAAGGTATCAAGAGAAGGCTTACAGCGCCCTATACGCCCCAACAGAACGGGATCGCTGAAAGAAAGAACCGAACACTGGTTGAAATGGCACGATGTATGATGCGTCAGGCAGGAAGTCCTCCTGCGTTTTGGGCAGAAGCAGTTAATACTGCGAACTATATAAGAAATCGCTGTCCAACTACAGCCTTGAATGGTGAAATACCGTTTACATTATGGAATAAGAAGAAACCTACCATAATATACATGCAAGTGTTTGGAGCGAAAGCCTATTACAAAGATAAAGGATCACAGAAAGGAAAGTTTGATTCAACCGCAGAATTGGGTATTTTTATGGGCTATGATGTACAATCTAAAGCGTACAGAATACATGATCCTAAAACAAAGAAAATAGTTGTGACACGTGATGTTAAGTTCATGAATGAGACAGCGTTCAGGCAAGAATATAGAGAGATACTTGATGAAGAAGATAGTATTGATAATAATGAAATATTGGTAGAAATGAATATGCCTAACGTGAATAATGATGATGATGATGATGAACCGAAGGAAGAAGTTCGAAGAATGCCTTTAAGAGCAAGAAGAGATGGTGGTAGAACGAGAAGATCACTTGAAAACGTACATGAACCGATCGAAGACAGAGATAGAGAAGTACGACTTAGAAAAAGAAGCGCAACAGTTTCGTGGGAAAGGTTAATAGAACCTCCAAAAAGAGGAAGAGGAAGACCAAGAATAGTTCGAACTGGTTTAGTGGGAAGACCGCGAAAAGAGTACAGACCAGCGAATGATACATCGGAAAGTGAGTCGGAAGACGAACAGATAACAGCTGGGATAGCAATAATTGAACCGATGACATGGAATGAAATAGAGAAGACTAGCGACGTAAATGAATGGAGAAGTGCCTTAGAAGATGAATATTTGGCACAAATAAAGAATGGCACGTGGGACATAGTAACCCGACCGAAGAAACGAAAGGTTATTGGAAGCCGTTTTGTATTTAGTACTAAAACTACTGGGAAGAAAGTACGGCTCGTTGCGAAGGGATGTTCCCAACGACCAGGGGAGGATTTTCATGAAACCTCGTCTCCAGTCGTGAGATCTTCATCTATAAGGCTCATAGCTGCCATAGCAGCTGAATTGGGACTAGAAATACATCAAATGGACGTAGTTACAGCGTACCTGAACGGTTCGTTAGAAGAAGAGGTATTTATGGAAGTACCAGATCAACTACGCGATGTTTTAGATAGAATACTCGCAAACCAAAAGATTGGTTCACAAAGGAAGATAATCAAGGATAAGAAGATACTTCAGACGGCTAAACGCTGGGACAATAAATTAAGTGAATGTGATAATAGTGTGTGTTTGTTAAAGAAATCTTTGTATGGTTTGCGACAGTCTGGATTGCAGTGGCATAAAGAGTTGGTGAGAAAGCTAATGAGTATTGGATTTGAAGCGTTGCCGCAGGACCCATGTATGTTTGTAGCCCGAAAAGGTGAGCGAATGATGTTACTTGCTATTTACGTTGATGATATTATTCTAGCTACTGATGATAGTGATTGGATGTGTGATGTAAAGAAGCAATTGTCTAGCGCATTCGAGATGAAAGATATGGGTGAAGTCAGTCATTGTTTAGGCATTGAATTTAGTCGTGATGAACATGATAGAGTGTTTCTGAATCAAAGTATGTATCTAGATAAAGTCCTAGAACGATTTGGTATGTGTGAGTGTAAGCCTACAATGACCCCCATGGATGTAAATGTAAAGTTGCAAAAACCTGAATGCGTGAAGAATGATGTGATGAGTCAGTATCCTTATCAGAGTTTGATAGGTGCCTTAATGTATCTGGCTGTATCTACAAGGCCGGATATAGCGTATGCCGTAAACTACCTAAGTCAATTTAATACTAATTATGATGTGGAGCACTGGAAGGCGGCGAAACGCGTGTTGAGATATTTGAAAGGTACGTCAGACTATGGTTTAGTGTATGAGAGAACAGGCCTACCGTTGTTTGGTGTGGTCGATGCAGACTGGGGTTCGAATGCGATAGATCGTAAGTCTTATTCCGGTTTTGCATTTATTTTAGCAGGCGCTCCAATCAGTTGGGAAGCGCGGAAACAACGTACCATCGCGTTATCGAGCACGGAAGCCGAATATATGGCGCTTTCCGAAGCTACTAAAGAAGCGTTATATTTGCGCGATGTATTATGTAATGTGGGAATAGAATGTGACTGTGTTACGTTGTTCAATGATAATCAGGGAGCAATAAAACTTGCACAAAGCAGGAATTATCGCTCACGAACAAAACATATTGATGTGAGGCACCATTTTGTTCGAGATATGTGCGAGCAAAGTGTGATAAATCTAAAATACCTATGTACAGACAGAATGCCTGCAGATGTTTTGACCAAGGGTTTGAGTGGTTTAAAGCATCATGAATGTATACGTAATCTTGGTATAATGGATGTATGTAGTGTGTAAATGTGATTCGCTCACGACTTCGAGGGGAGGTGTTGGAAATAGCGAAGTCCCGTGAGCTGTGTGCCTAGTTATATGAAGTTAGTCGCAAGCCTGTACCGGCGCCGTCACCTACTTTGATTATTGCTCATCATTATAAAACTAAATAAATACTGTATAAAGTTATTAAAACCAGGCTTATTATTCACGACCCTACAGTTTTAACAAATTATTTACTGACATTGTACTACATATGTAGATACCTAAGTGTAAAATACGGTGCTATGTTTTATTATGTGTAGCAGAATCATTCGTTGAAAATTTATTTCTTGACGTATCCTATTGTGTTAATTTTTTTTGGGTAGTGGTTCATCATAATAAACATTGACGATGTTTATCGTTTATTATTATTAGTCAGTAATATTATTGGATATGATTTAAGATACCTTTCGGAAATAGTTTGTTGGAAACTTACTTCGTAATTATATCGTATCGTCTCCTTGACTATCTAGTGATAATACTTACAAACGCGCAGTTTATTAGGGGTCCTGATAAGAGCACAGCCCAGTATATCTCAAAGGATCAAAGTTATTACCATTGACCTTTGAGTGCCGATAACGCTAAACAGGCCTTCGCTATTGTAGAGACCATGTACTCTTTGTTTTCACTGCTAATAGCATACCATAGCTTCATTGTTTCAAAAATAAGATATGTCGACACACTCGTATAGTGAATCATTTTTTTAAAATAAATATTATCAAATATTCGTAGAATTTTACACTTTTTTCAACCGAATTTCAGAAGATTCAATTCATTTTTCTTTTAGCTTGTTACCTCTGTACTCCTGTTCTTTTATACTTTTACTACAATAACACATATTTTTGACTAATAATAGGTATCTATGTATATTGGCAGTACTCCGAACGAAGTTGACTCTAAATTCACTGCTTCTTTATAGTATCATCATTCATCATGCAGCAGTTTATTCTGAAAATGCTTAATTGCTGTTTACAGAATGCGCTACTCCACAATGTCGACATCCCGACCAAGAAGGCCACATTCGGCATGGGCTGCTTCTGGTCCAACGACTCACTTTTCGGAGCCACTCTTGGGGTGGTGAGGACACGGGTCGGCTACTCCGGCGGGACCACCAAGAACCCACATTACAGAAGCCTGTAAGTGACCCTCTGTTCAAAACCTTCAAATATTCAATTTGTGACAGTACATTTGGTAATAATAATATGTACATATTTAATAGCAGTATGACCTGTACCTAGTTCTTCAGAAGTACTGCCTACCTGGTCATCTACTGCCCAAAGGCTGCCGAAGGGTGTGGATGCCGGTGAGATCACAGGTGCAAGAGACGTGCTGGTAACATCCCCATCTCGGGTGATGGGCACAATGGAGTGGCATTGGCAATGGCATACTTCGGTCGGGCAGACCTAAATCGTTTTGCTGTTGTTATACACGGAAGTAACCATAACTTCAGGAGGGCCTTTAGCGCGTCCCAACATTTCAATAGCATAAAGTGCCATAGAGGCACAAACTAAGCATAGCGTGCCTCCCATACTACCTGATTACCGATAGAAAACTAATATAGTGTTTTTTTTTCGCAAATACACACATACGGTTCATATTAACACCCAGACACAGAACAAACATTCATATTCGTCATCCAAATGTTTGTCCTGGGTGGAAGTCGAACTCACGACCAATTGCGCAGAAGGCAGCAATTGAGCAACCAACTGAGCTGTGAGGCCAGTCATGCAAGTCCAGTTTGATGGCATTATTAATAATCCGCCTATAGTTATTCGCAATTTGCCCACGACATCCTGATAGCAATCAGCCCGATAATATGATAATGCATGACTTGCCATTGAACTTTCTTACCTAAATTGATAATAGCACGTTATCACATTTTGTCAGCTTATCGAAAAATATAATGCTAAATCTGTAGCGGAAACACGTATTGGTAAAATGTTAGCTAGGTGCCCCGTCAAGGGAATTGCGAAATTTCAAGGTCTGGTTGACATATCTATAATATGCTTACAGTAACCCTGCTGGTACAGGAATCGCTCAGTAAGCTTGGAACCGACTCTACATTAGCTACACCCAGCCAGCTCTGGTACTCAAATGGTACCAGAGATGGTGATACGATTGCATCGTGGTTAGATTACTCAAAAGGGATAGAAATAAGCAGATCGCTCAACTAAGCTCTTCCGTATTTTGGAGGAAACAACATCAACCTCTTTTCATATACCGGCTACCTACTAGTTTTTCTATCCTCTCTGTCAAGTTTCTTGTCCCATCCTTTAGGTATAGTCTTAAAACTTGTTAGCTTTGTTTCGGAGTTATATTACATTGCAAATTCCAATATTATTTTCACAATTTCGCCATTGTAATCGTGAAATCAGTAAAATTTTAGTATCTCAAAAACTCGGGATAATATTATAAAAGATCGTTATGAAATACTAAAACAAAGCTCTTTCATGCGGCATTTCTCATGAGCTGATTGAACCGATGTAATCTCTTTACCACCTCTTTGGCCCCCTTAAAAACTAACGTATCAATTTAGGTCTAAAAATACAACACACATTTCGCATTTCAATGTGAAATGTGTGTTGTACACTTTTCTACAATACACTTTCTACACTTTTTCACTTTTACATCTGCCAAGTTTCAGGAAAACTATCCATATATATTATTTATATTATATATATATATAATAAGGTTCTTCAGAACGAAAAAAATAAGAGAGTTGCTCAGAAATGTCCCGGTAAAACACGGGTAACACCGCGGGGCGCAGCTAGTATATATATATATTAAAGGCGTGGGATTTTAACCGATTTCAAAAATGAAAAAGTTATCCATTCCAATGTCTATATTTTTTTTATGTTTTTCACCGATTTTCCGCTTTTTATCAACCGATTACAACAAAGATTTTTAAATCACTTGTTGGTCAGACAAATCCGTATGTTTGTGGGTTGGTCTGACCTTGGATAGGTCCTTGGACCTTGGATGATTAATTAGTCCAAGAAGAATTAGCGAACGTTGCTCGCTTCTCTCGCTCGTCAATAAATATGAATCACAAGAATCTCCAAGTCATCGTGAAGTCATGGATTATATAATGATCATTATTAACGGGTTTACAAAATATTGCGCAAAACACGACACGTGTTCTTAACGATTGCATAACATGAACCTATTTTTGCATATAATGTTCGCACATAATAAAACATCATTAGTTTTTTCCATAGATAAATTATTGTCATTTATACCTAAGCGTTTCTTCGGACTCTACGTACTCTACGTTGGATTAACGATGCAGGCTATGGAAGTCTACAATTCTCAAAGAGAAACATTTTGATTCCAGATGCCTTTTGGGCAACGCATTATAGTTTTTTACTAGACGGGGTATTATATCTTGCGCAATGAGCACTAGTATTGGATCATTCCACATTAGCACGGCAGGGTCCAATTTGTTTTGGTTTGTTTCAAGTAGGTTTTGCCATTAATATTAAGTGTAAAAAGCATATTCTTCTTTTCTGCATTATTGTTTGTTTTTTATTATTTTTTTAAAGATCAATCTTAAAAAATGCTACAAAAATTTTTACTAAGTAAATAAGTAAATCGTTCTCTTTTACTTTCTTACATTGATTAAAATTTACCTTAGGTTTTGTTGAAGTTACTAATGTATGTCAAAACAACATAAGAAGTTTATACAACGCACTAGGATTACTTGTCTCGCTAGTTGCATGACAAACACAATCACACAACACGTTTGCCCGGTCCGGTCAAACCCGAAGGCCAAATTGCCACCAACTTTGCTATGGATTCCTCAAACACCAACTCTATCACCGGTGCTTTTATGTTTCGCTAACATGGACAACCTGTTCGTAATCCTAACATACAAATTAGCTATTGTTTATTTTCATGACATCAATGTATACCCGCTTAGTTTAAATTTAACACCGCGTCGAACACGAGACAAGGTTGACCACGTTTTGCCAAGGCCAAGGTGCGTCGGCACGCCTGTATCACACGACCAAAACAAACGTTAATATCGTTTCTAATTGTGTGCTGTCTACATATAACTATCGGGCCCGACCCTGGCCATGACCAAACGCATCTAACAGAATTATCCTTGAATATTATTGGAGTTGTTTAAAACAGGTGATTTATACAAACCATTATTATTCACATTATTCACATATTTGCTAATTAAATTCTAATTAAATATAAATACTTCCAGCGGTGACCACACAGAAGTAATTGAGCTAGATTTCGACCCCAAAACGGTGACATATGAAGACCTTCTGGATATGTTCTGGGCCAACCACGAATACGGACTAACTACCAAGCTAAAAAAACAGGTGAGGTACCTGCTCTCAGAAACGTTAAACGTTTTGGGGAACTATGTTGCTACTATGTTCCTACATAGTCCATACACGTGTTCCCCGGCGAACACAAAGCAGAAGTTGAACTTGTGCCAAGATCGTCCGGAGTACTGCCAAGACACCTGGAAATCCGTTACGAGTTCCGTTGCTGCAAGTACCGGTGAATTACAGGCACCCACGTAACATTAGTCATAGAGTGACGGGCGCAACGCGATGAAATTTGGGTTAATTTTTATGAATTAATACCTTTTTGGAGACCCTTACCAAAAGTGTAATGGAAATTCTATTGCTAAGCCTTTAACATCTATCTCCATCTGAGCTGACACTAAATAGGTCACTAATTTTGGCAGAGTAATAGGGTTACTACTGTCACTAGGGTGGAAATCCTAAAACAATTACAAATATTACAAATAGTGGTACGGAACCCTTAGTGTGTAAGTCCGATTCGCACTTGGCCTGTTAGCTACCATATTTTTGATGTTTATTTTTTCTCTAAAACATGTTTCATAGAAAGTGACATTGACTTTGGTGAATTACAAACAAAGAATATTAATTATAAAGTTTAGTTCGAAAGGACACTGACGATGAAATCTTAGAATAAGTAATGAAAATCCGGGATTGATAGAGATGAACAATATGAGAAACATATTGTTCTTTGGAAGAAGTAAATACTTTTAAATTAACTTAACGCCAATGTCACCTGTTAATTTATCACAATTATCATTCGATATCTTTAGTCATCGTAGATATATTTATCATCTATCTTGTTTTCATAAGTTTTAGATAGTCTTAATGCAATCAAAAGAATATGATTAAGTTCATACTTATTTATTCACAAGTAATCATTCGTGCGCATATATTCTGGCAACAAAGTCACATTACGTACAGTTTCATAGTTATTTGTTGAGCCCAACCCTAAACATTATCAGGAGGCTGATGTTTTCATATTTCCCATTCCAGTACCAATCGCTGATCCTATACCACGACGAAGAACAACGAGCGATAGCGGAGGCTTCACACAAAGCAATGCAGATCCGTTGCAACGACAACCTACGCACAGAAATCGCACCGGCCGGCACTTTCTATCCTGCCGAGGAGTAAGTGTTGTCTGAACCAAGGCACCAAGTACTTTATTAAGATACCTAGTATGTGACGATGCGGTCGTAGATGTGATAGAAGCTTGTTCTAAGTATAAAAAGTGTTAGAACATAGCCTGAACTGCACTTTTTGTGGCAACACTGAACACAATACCAAATCGCGATAAATATTTTGGTGACACGACCGAAGCCTACAAAGGGCTACACGTGTAGGAATTCAAAGGTAATCTACGGATATGAACAACGTGGATGAACTTCCTAAAACCTACACAACATTCTTTAAGTTGTAATATACTTAAAGATTCCACTAAAAGAGTGCAGTTAGTTTTATTAGATTTGACATTCGAATCTCGTGCATACATCCATTTTTTTTACTACGTGCGCCGTTTTGAGGGCACGACAAACTTCCTGAACTCGTTTTAGAGTATCGTTCGCGTCTATTCGCGAATGTATTCATAAAATGTGCAATAATCAGGTCAATGTCACGTTCGGTTGTCGCTAGGCACTTATACATTAGAGTTTCAACTCTGCGCGCGCGCAGCATTCCGTAACCGATTGAGTTTATATTTCCTCAATAGTTGTTTCAAGGATTGCATCTGCCATATTTATAACTGATAGGGTTGCATACATGTCACGTAGTATGAGACTACGTAGCCGATTGTGGCCACGCATTGGGCGCTGGTTCTTAAGTGAGACTACCGAACACATAAGGTGGTATATTCTTACCTTAATGGTAGCTACTTTTCTAAAAGTAGAGGAGTATGGTTACTATTCTAAACTTCATACTTATAGCCACGCCGTTTTTTAACGAGAGTTGAACCTTCTTTGAGGGCAGGGTTACCACCTACTCAGCTACGGAACCGCCAAAAAAAAAGAATAATAACGATCGAGAAACAAATGCGCTTTGTCCCTGAATCATTATGTGTCAGAAAGGTCATCCTCGAGCTTCAAGTGCTATTCATTTTGATTTGACAGCTAAATTGATCAATTGAACTGGAACCTGACTTGATTGGTATCAGCCGCCGGACACTCAATTGCTTCTATGTGATGAATCAGTTGATCAATTTGTATCACGACTTATATCCTTGATATCTTTTTTCGAAGAGCCTCGGATGCGAACTTGCCACTGAAATGCATTTTACAGAATGAACAGGCATACAGCACACAATTGACGGGTTCAATTTGTCAATTTGACAAATGAACTTATACAGCCTAGGGACCGTAGGTGAATACGCTCAGAGTACCTCAATGGGTGTTGTGAGTACTCTGGGTGGTCCGAAAGGAGCAACGAAAAGTAGCAGTAGAACTTGTGCTATGTTTGTCTGAAGAAGTACTGCCACCACACCTGGTAATCCATCGCCAAGTGGCGCGCGTTGCTGTGTTCCGGTGTAAGTGTTGTAAGTGCCGGTGAAATTACAGGCACTAGAAGAGTAACAACCCGTCTCGGAGTGAAGGGCGCAACGCGATACAACTTGAGTCTTCTCATACTTTAGTAGGGGAAAACCTGAGTTGTAATTTTTTTAGGGGCAGAGTAAAAAAAAGTCTATAACATACTTTTGCGTCCTTAATTTGTCTTCGAGAAGTCTTCTTTTGAAGAGCTCATTGTCTATCAAGTCAGCATTGTTTAGTATGTAGGTCATACGCGTTGGAATTTTTGTTTCTAATTAAAGCTAATTTCCTCTGCTAATTTCCTTCCTGTTCCAAGAACGTCGAGGTTCATAAATAGATCGACTGACTTTTATTTTGCTTCATATTTCTTACCTGCGTGCTTCGGAAAGGTTAGACTTTTATTACCCTTGTTAAACAGGGAGACTCAATTCTACTTTGTTTTATTTTGTTACCCTATATCTGTTGTAGACCGATTTGTAAGTTCCAAGTTTGTGTAATTGAAACTTTATGGCTTTAATCTGCCCCAAGTAGCTTTTTATTTTTTTTTATTAGGAACATAACCTACCGTAACACCAGCTTTAGGATTTTCTCTGCCCCTATTTAAGTTTGGGAAAACTAAATTCTAACAATAAATTTGCACTAGAATTCCCTGTGCAGGTGGCAAGGAAAAACACAGAGACAAAAGACACAACCAAGAGCCGGCAACAAAGTTTACGCTCGTCACACAAATTCTGCCGCGGCCAAAAATCGAAACCGGGTTCAAAGGAACTCGCTTCAAAGGAAGGGCTACTTCCTACTAAGCTACGAAGCCGTCAAACAATAAATTCGTTTCATTTCACATATTACAACTCCGAGACGTGAAACTGGAGTAAAATGTCACAAAATCATATCCTGCTGAGATTTTAACTCAACAAAATGTTTTTTTCCCATCCAGCTACCACCAGAAATACCGTCTCCAAGGCCACAAGGACCTCTGCCGATCCCTCGGCCTATCACCCTCCATGCTACAAAGCTCTCACCTCGCCGCCAGACTCAACGGCTACTTGGTCGGCGTCGGTGGCAAGAGCCAGTTTGAGCAGGAGGTCGCAAAACTCGGCCTTAGCGAGAAACAGGCAGATTATGTTAGGAAAGAGTTGGAACGCAACGAGGGCGGCGGACTAGCTTGCTAAGAACCGAAATACAAGATCGTAGAGGGCAGATGCTGGATATCATCTGCCGTCTTTGACCGTAGTTATATGCGCACTATTTGGCGAGAATCATTTTTTGTCACATTTTCAATTTTTATTTCGGAGAACTCAATAGTTTTGAAATCCGAGCTATAAGACCTTGCGAATTAATCATAAAATGATCTACTATGGTTTCAGTCATTGGTAATCAAACACAGATGCGCGTTTTATATGCTTGTGTGTTCGCACAAAGAAAACAAATGTTCTGATAATGCGAACAAATAATGATAGTTAAGTAGCATTTTTATTCTAGCAACATTTCCGTCAGTTTTAGATCATTCGGATCTAAAACTTTAGAATTGATTTAATACGGCGTTTATTAGTACAATTTAAGATTATAGGTAGCTTCATTTAATAACTTGTGCATTGCGTAGGGAATTGCAATGTTTTAGTTTTTTTTTTTTAATAGAGGACCCAGATTTCCATTCTTAATACAAACAAGTGAGTATCTGCTATCTAGTAATTATCTGTATTTATTAAGTTATCTTGATACGTTGTATCGATTGAAAATAAATGATATTGAGTACCTAGGTATGGTTAAGTTGAAGTATTGTTCACAAAGGCGCATACAAACCCCGTAAGTTAAAGCTTCTACGAAGTAGAAAAACGTCTGTGATGGGTGTTAAATATTTTTATAGTTAAGTATATTCAACGACCGCTGAGCATTTTAAATGTAAAATTATTTTTGTATAAGTAAATGTCTTTATGTCCAGTTTCAATTAGAACTTTTCGATAATTATTATTCAAAGTATTTTAGCATTATTAAATATCCTATTTCCTAAGTACCATACAACAATTATGTATTTCGCTCATACTTGACAAATTCATAAATTATTTTAAATAATTGTGTAATTTTATTTCGATATCCTATGCCCCGGAAAAACTACGTAAATACGTAGGTACCTGTGTATATGTAGGTAGATATAATTAAGTAGTAGTGTATACATAGATGAATTTTCCAATATTCTCCATAAAATATACGAAAATGCTGTATTTCGTATTCTAATCTATAAAATTAAGTCCCTAGTAGGTACCTATTACGTTGATTATTTGAAAAGATTTTAGGCATTTATTATCGGAAAGTAAATGCCCAAACCAATCATTAATTGTCCTTAATTTCCTAACTGACAGGGTATAGAATGTAAGCAATTTTCTACAAGCAAAATATGAACCGAACTTACTTTCTACAAGCAAAAATGAACCCCGTATCGTGTTCGATAATAAAATTGGTAGATGTCTTTGTGTTGAAACATTTAAGTATTTCTAGAACATGCTAGTTTTCCCACAACACAATGGGTGACAAACTAAAATACACGCCTGGTTCAAATTGTTTTGTTGTCATTGGAATTCACATAACAATTGTATGATATATACAGGGATTGATAGACAATGAGCGTACCACTCAAAACCGTCATCTAGCGTCAAATTACAAACTAGTCTTGTTACCATAAATTAGTTTTACTATTACCCAAAAGATGGCACTGTTTTCTTTTAATAACAATGAAATTCTCTGTTAATAAAACAACACCTTTAATATCTACCTAGCTACTATAGAAGTCGTGCGGCAGTAACAGGAGTTTATGTAATGACAAAAACCTGAAACTGTCCTTGTGTAGAAAATTGCGTCAAAGAGGACTCGCTGACGACACGGTCTCAGTACATTCGGACACTGTGTACAATTCCGTGAATTTATAGAGTCTAACTCTATAACTATGAGAGTTATACCGAAAAAATATACCACGACTACATGAATGGCGTATCGTAATTTGAATTCTATCGCTAAGATATTTGAATTTAAGTTATTGCTAACCCCATGGGTCATGATTTTATAGTCCCCAATGTACTATGGCGGCGCGTGATGTCAAGACTCAACACATTTATTGCGTCTCATAATACTAATGGTAGCTACAAGGTAGGCAATAATGTTGGTTTACACTCGGAGTTTCAAATAATCGATATCTTAATGGGGTATTGCAGTATCAATGGAGGCAGTCCGAGGTTTCCTAGATAGCGTGTATAAGTCTAAACTACCTACACGCTATAGTCAATTTTATACCTTTTAATGTCTCAATAAATTTCAAACTAATTCATTTAAGTTTAAATTTTTTTAAGTTTTATTTATATTCTATTTTCTCGTCATTTTGTTTATTTATTATCAAGCCTCGCTTATTATCTATTAAGTACCTATTCGTTATGTCGTAACTAGCTGCGCTCCGCGGTTTCTTCCGCGTAGTTCCAGTTCCCGTGGAAATACTATCCATTGGTGAAAGATTTTTTTAAATCGGTTTATGCGTGTAAGCGTGACAAAAAACAAACGAAAGTCACTGTCGCACTTGTAATTCAGACGGCTCCGTGGCTTAGTTGGTAGTAGCCCTGCCTTAGAAGCAAGGGGTCCCGGGTTCGATGCCGGAACAAACTTTGTGTGGTGAGCATGAAGTTTGTTCTCGGGCCTTGTTTGTTTGTCTTCTGTTTCTGTGTTTGTTCATGCCATCTGCGACATAAGGAATCCTAGTGCAGAGGTATGAGTGTGTAAACGTTTATTTTATAAAACAGGATAGCATTTCTCCACGAGAATAGATTTTAATTTATGTTTAGGTGTGATGGTAGGTACCTTTACAGAAGCCGCGCGCCTAGTCCTAGGAAGGAACCTAGGTAGATGCTAATTAATTATTCTACTCCAGCCAAGTAAACAAACACCTAACGAGTAGAAGACCATCGTTAGTAGGTTATGCACGTGCCCGCTTATCGAACTAATGGAACAATGAGTTCGTGAGTGATTGCATGGGAATTCCTTCATTGATTGCTTCGGTATGCACGCCATATTGCGCCGTTTATATTAGAAACTGTCTTTGTACTAAGAATATCTTGTAAGTTTTTTCTCTAAAGAATTTCGGTCTTCGGATTTATTCATTCACCTGTCATGTGCTACATGCATGAAATTGCTTCTTGCCAAATTAATTAAATTGAATTCTAGGTAACCGTACCAGCCTCTAATGTTCCCACTGCAGGGACACTGGCCTACTCTCGATAATTGAGAGTGAATGGGCTCTGATCTACCACGGGAGCCCAATCCGGATTGGTAGATGTCACATGTTGTCGAATTTTTGGTTCTAAGACATGCCGGTTTCCTCACGATGTTTTCCGTCACCGTTTTGAGAACTAGATATTGCGCACATAATTTTTTTCAAGTGAAGAAACTCATTGGTGCACGTGTAGGTTTGAACCAGCAACCTTCAGATAGAAAGTCGGCGTATATGCCCCTGGGCCACCACTCTCTCAATTCGAATTCTAGGTAAAGTACTTATTGTAGGTATATATATTGCATCCTTTGCGGGAGTCAAGATATGCTACCTAAATGGAGCATAAACGGTCGATCTCTTGATTGCGTTGACTTTTTTTTCACATAAGTCTGTTTTCTTCACTGCTCCTAGGGATTAATGACCTGAGTACTTGATATTAATTTCAATTTAATACCTCCACGGGTTCCTGAGAAAAGGAACCTATAACGGTTCCGTTTTTTACTATTGAGGTACGAAACCCTAAAAAAAGACGGCTTACTTAATGCTAAATGGTTACCGCCGCCCATTAACAATAGCAATACGTTCTCCCCTACCGGAGTATTGGAGTACTTCAATTGGAGATGCACCTGTAATTTCACCGGCATCCACACCCTTCAACCGGAACACAGCACTACTCCTCGGCGGCAGATTACCAGATGTGGAGGCAGTTCTTTTCCGAACAAACTTGGCACGAGTTCTACTGCTACTTTAGGTTGCTCCATTCTCACCACCCAGGGGACTCAGAGGGTCCTTAGCTACTGACGCGAGCAACTAGACCCCCTATCGAACTGCATATAAGCCGCCAAAGATCATAAGAATGTTTTGATGATGCCTATCTTCCAAGGTATGTAGTACGTGTGGCTGCTAATTCGCTGTTTTGTCATAGCACTTAGTGCACTCAGTGCGAGGGGCAAGTGAGACCTTGGTGAGTTCAAATCGATTGAGCTGCCGCCAGTGCCGGATTAAGAACGCGCGGGGCCCGTAGCAAATTCTGTCCAGGGGCCCTTGATCTGCTATTTATTTTTATTTACTTTACAATTTGACAAGGACTATGTACAGCCGCTACCTTATATGTTTTATTGACTATACCAAGTGTTCCGAAGAGTCCCTACGGTTAATAAAGAATATGAATATGATTTGCTTAAGTGCTAACAAATTGGAACAATACGAAAAATTCAATACGAAAATGTATTTATAAACCTGCTACTAGGTGTAATGGTAATGAGCTGATGATATTCCAAAGACTGAACCCTTATAAATTATAGACTAGAATTATGTGAGCTTTCTAAAAAAAAAACCGCACCAAAATTGGTCCATTCATTCGGGAGCTACGATGCCACAGACAGACACACAACTGCGCAAATACATACATTAAACACCCCTGTTTTTCGTCGGTTGTTAAAAAATTCTATTGTCGATACAGTTATTTGCCATTTATAGGTTCCAATTTTGTTGGAATTTACTTGTATTATACCAAAAGTAGGAAAAATTAAATATTTTTTTTTTTAAGATTTCTATTGTAACATCAAGTTAATTAGTTTCACACAAAAAAATACACTCAGGTGGAGGGGGGCGCGTGCAGGGGCGGGAGTAGCAATTCCTACGGGCCCTCTTTTGCGCGGGGCTCGTAAGAATTGCTACTCTTGCTACTGCTCTTACTCTTGCTAATCCGGCACTGGCTGTCGCCAACTGGCGATAACCTATCGTCGTACTCCAAATGATTTCAACAACACTATTTTCATCTCCCCGCATGATTTGGGGAAAAAACATATTTATGGAATAAATAACAGTAGTTATAATAATTGTCCGTAGATATCAACCTTCTTGACCGATTAAATTATTTATTAAAAAACGATTGACAAATGGATAGATTTAAAAAAAAAACCGAATTCAATACTTTCATCCCATATTTATCGCTCTTAGGGTGTTTTAAATATATTTTAATTACCACCCTATTTTAAAAATGAAACATCTAAATCGGTCTACAACGGACGAAGAAAAAAGCCACATGAAAGCAAAACACGAAATTTCGTTCATAATTCTTTATTGTACACAAAAAAAGATAAAACAAAGATGAGGAAGAAAGGTATGTACACAGGCGAACTTAACCCTAAAAAGAGTTTCCTTCCAGTAAACCTGGGGTGCTAGAGAGATGTGATAGAAAAGGTAGGAAAGTGTACATGAAGAGGAGAAACGCTAAAAGATTAAATGACAGACAAGCGAAGTAATAAAACAAAATAATTTCAAATATTAAAATACACTAATAAATAAGAATTTAAATATTTTGTAATATAAACCTACATGAAATATATACCTACCTATATACATACATATTTAAATATACATAAACTACTAAAAATAAATAACTTATAATATAATGAGAGGTAATGCTCTTTGACTTTGGCTTTAAATATAAAATTAATATTTGTTATTTATAATTTCGTTTTATATTTTTTCCTCTTATTTTGATTTAAAACCAAACTATTGAACCGATTTTGATGAAATTTCTATGGGACCGTTCTTAAAGTAAATCCTATCAATTAAAATATAAGGGTGAAAAACAAAAAAAATAATTGACCCATTATTAACTTTCAAATTAATCTTGTATTTGTGTGTGAGTGTAAACTGCAATTTGCTAAAAAACGCTATAATACCTCTGACATGAGTAGATAATAATTTTATTCATACTTTAATTCCCACGTAGGTAATGTAAACCTACGCTGAGAGTTACCGACTGGTTTCCTGAGAACAACCATGTTTTCATTCATCGATTTAAAACACGCATAACTTGAGAACATCAATGCAAATGTAGTTGTAGTGTCAACTTTCGATACCGTACCCACCGGATAGTGCAAATTCTGTTGATGTCGTTAGTATCGCAAAAACTGGAAAATGCCTCGACCGATTTTAATATCTTATTATTTTTGTGTGCTCAACACTGATTATGGGAATAAAATTAGGAGAAACCCAAACGAACGGCCGAAAAACCGAAAACAACGATAAGTTTTTAATTGCAATAATAAATCAAATCCCGGTGACGGATTCTGATCGTGATCCTGAGACGGTGAAATCTCATGCGCATGTGATTTCACCGGCACCCACAACCTTCCAGCGGAACACAGCAATGCGGGTGCACCATTGCTTTGTGGATAAGATGCGGGACAATACTTCTCCGGGCGAACTTTGCACAAGTTCTACTGCTACTTGTTGTTGCTCCTTTAGCACCCAGGAGGTGAAAAAAATGAAATGCTGCTCGTTGGTAACCGCGTCTCTTGAGATCGGCTAGAACGATTATTCCAAAGGTATTTGTGGAAAGAAAAATTGGATAAGCAGCTCGGACAATTGAAAATATTAGAATACGAAAACAAAAAGTACATTTTTCTATGCGATTTGTGTTTGATTTCTGATTTCTTCGACGCTCTACAAAGGTGGGTCTAAACTAGAACATGAATTGTTGTTACCTATTTAGGTAAATGAACAAAATACGACCATTAAACTATTGGACGACCAGACCTACGGCTCAGCGCCATTCCTTTTCAGTCGACATACCATTAAAACGCACCAAGCGAACATATATTTTTCAAGTGAAAAAAACTCATTGATGCACGTATGGGTTTGAAACAGCAACCTTCAGATTGAAAGTCGACCTATCGTACCAATAATTACCAACAAGTCTGGGTGATAACTGAGCATTTTTCCTTAGATTTCATTCTCAAGAGATTGTGCTTTGATAGGTAGGTATATTTCATGTTTCAAGCGAGCAGATGGAATCGTAGAACACGTCAACAATGAACTGGTCACGTTTTTGGAAGGTTGTGAAGCTGACGTCACTTTTGCGATGTTCTGACTCAAACTGATATGATTAATCCTGTATTTGAATACCTTTAGCTGGTTTGCAAATATTGAAGGATCCGTCCGTAGGTATTTGGTATTGTGTATGCATAGAGACCAGTAGTTACCCGCGACTTCGCCCGCGTAGGTTATAACAGTTTTATTGCGTGGAACCCAATTTTTTTTCTATAGTAAGAGTAGCCTAGGTACTTCTTATAAAATCCTATCTGCCTGTGAAAGTATCGTCAAAATCGGCCCAGCCGTTTCGGAGATTAGACAGACAATAATTAAAAAATGATTATTTGTTATAAGTACAGTATATATTTTAGAACACATTTATAAAAAAATTGTTATTTTGATACTACAAACAGACACTTTAAATATATTTATTAGTAGATAAAGATGATTCGATGATCTTGGGAATGGTTTTATGAGATAAGATTTCATGTTTTGATCGGAATCAACAATAATCACATTTCGAATGCCATTTTGGAGATACGCACATGTTTATTTTATTAGATCTTAAACATATTATAATAACAAATATATTGAATAAAATACTTCTGTTATGATAAATACGAGTACAGTAAACAAGGGGTTATTCCCCTCTTCCTCTCTCTTTCTCATTTCATTTTTGATTAGTCCAAAATATTAGTTTTTTTTTTTTTTTATAATTTCTGTATATATTTTCAAATACATTTAGTAAAAAGCTGTTATTTTGAGATTACAAACAGATTCAAATCCGTCCATAGTCAGCAATAATATCGTGTAAGAAATATACAAAACAAAACACGCAACCGAATTGAGAACCACACCTTTTTCTGTTGGTTAAAATCTCAACTCATTCAAATCTCTAGGTAGGTATTGTTAATGTGATTAAGGAACTGATGAACTTTAAAAGATAATCTAGCAATTTTTTATTGGATGTAAATCTACACCACGTTATTAAAATTAAAATATAATAATATCCTTCGAATGCTTTTATTACTTTTACATATTTGCTTCACGCAATCTGTTGTTTGTTGTAAATTGATTATTGCAATCCAATCGAATTTGTAATGAATGTCGCAATCAGCAGGTAAATTGTTTGTGTGTAGAAAACTGATTCCTGGTTTATCATATTTTAAGACTGTTTACACAATTTGATATGTTTTATATCAGTAAAATTACGATTATTAAACGTAATCGCCTAGCAGTTGCTTGACCACTGAGCAACCAAGTATTAACTTTATTACCTAGATGATATTCGGACCTAGGACTATTTTGTATGTAGGTATTAAGGTATCTATGGGTAGGTACTTATTTTTAAGTTCTTGTTGCCTGAAATAAAGATGTATTATTATTTACCTGTTAGGAAATATAATGCTTACTTTAATCTGCAAAATTACCAACGGAAGCAAATAAGTCAGACCTCAATTCTGATTAAGGACTTAATTATAAGTTAAACGGGTTTTAGTTTAGCAGTCAAATTTAATGATAAACTGACGCATAGTCTATAAAGTATTTCCATATTTTAAATTAATTATGCATTGATTTTGCTTACACAAGAAGCAAATGCCCTAATTATTTGAAAACAGCCAGTTGCATGTTGCCAGTTTTTATATTAATTCTTATCGAAAATGGGATTATTACCATGTTTTGCTACCAAAAAAATTGGTCGGAATTGAAATCAGAACTAGCCTAAAATTTTAATAATTTAGGCACCGCCGTAATCGGTTAATTAAACCTCAACTAACTCTCTATCGCGGCTTTACCAAAAAGTACCTTTCTTGATCTGAACATGTTACTTTTAAATGGTAATGCATGGTAAACTAGAAGGTAAATTACCTATTAAAACAGTATGCAATAATATCCAAAATTGAAACTAATTATGACACTTTCAATTAATTAATTTAAAGTTTTTTTTATGAATAATTTTGTTTTTGTAGAACCATTCCATTCTTAGTTCGGGCGAACCACAAGTTATCAGCTTGACTAATTTCGCCACTACCAAGCCAATCGAAGTCATGGTCAAATGCAATGATGTGGATGAAATAGCAGTCTACCAACGTCTCGTCGTCATACAATAAATATAATGTAATAAGTTGTTTTTTGGTTAATAAATAAGATTAATAAATATCCCTGCATGTTTCTCACAGCGCCATTTAAGAAAACTTAATTTTCTTGTACTATGGGAATTCATTTATTATTAATAATTTATAATACAATAATAAAGATGAATAGTTTGTTTGTTAGTTTGAACGCTCATCTCTGGAACTACCAGTTGGATTAGAAAAAATATTTTTGAATGTTCTTGGTTAGCCTTCAATATTGATATATGTAAAGTAAGTCGGAAAAAAAACGCTATTGAATATTATTAATCCACGAGCGCTGAGGTAATGGCTATTTATACGTAAGTAAATGCACTACAAACATATTAAGTCTGCTCCAACTGATTTCTAAGTTATATGCGGGTGAAACCGCGGGCACGGCTAGTTACTGATGTAATACTTAGCACTTTTGTTTGTAAATACATACGTAAAACACTCAGATAAAGACTTCTATATTCGTCATTGTATCCACGACCTACAACGCAGAAGACATAGTTACTACCAACTGAATTATGATGTCAGCCGATCTACAACTACATTACTTATGAAATATATTAATTGTGTGGTATATTATATATATCTATAATACTTTTTGATTATGGGCGCCGGCAGCAGAGTGCAAGACGGTGCACTTGCATCCCCCTGTCGGAAAAGAAAATACAAAAAATTAAGATTTTATGTTAGCAGGTATTCAACGAGCCATCGTCCAAAGATATATATTTTCATTTTTTTATGAAACGCACGATTTTAATTTCAAATTAAACTAATGACATAACATATATAGCTATGCCAAATTAATATTTTTAATAGTAGATACTAGGTTAAGTTAAGTTTCAGATGCACTGAATAGATTCTTGACGGCGCCATGTTTTAGTAGTAAGCATAATGTACTGGTCGTACTGATGCTTGTGCGCTATGGCGTTTAAGTACACGCGCACTAACCGCACTCAACCGACGAAGATCACCCTTGGATTCCTATAATCGGCGCGCAGCACGTTCCGACCAATCGACAAAATGACGTCACCTTTTAGTTTTTTTAATTTATTTGGAACATGTAGCACAGAAAAACGTCTACGCTAGATGTTTTTGACTTGATTCTACCTATTATTAAATGTTTCCGAGGTCATATTTACTTAGAAGTTAGGTACTTGTAATTAAAATTGTTTTAGTCATTGATAATTATAGATTATTTATTAATAGCTCAACGAACTATTTGAATAGTATCTACAATTTGACATGATTGAAGCTTGCAGTTTGTTTTAATGTACCGTTTTACTATACTTTCGTAGCTATCTTTACTAGGTAATCGTATTGCTACTGCGTACATATTATTTGCAAATAAAAGGTCGCAACAAACACTTCCGGATGAACGAACGCCTTGAGTCATTTTCGATAAGTCCTAATTGACTGACTCGTTGTTGTGACTATGACGAGTAGTAGATAAAATAAGTGTTTATTTTAATAGTAATGTAAAGGAAGTTATCGAAAGAATTACATCACTTCGTTAGTTACAACTACCATAGACTTTAACTGTATCACACGAGCTGTCACATTGAAAGTACGCTGGTAATCAACTTTTTTTTCACTCAATTTGTTCATGGCTCACTAAATGAATGAGTTTAGACTCTGTGTAGAAACTATTAGTGCTGATTCGAACATGTTCATTCTTATTAAATTTATCGAAGTAAATTCGAAAAAAAAATATTTCCGGATTAAAATGTTGATGATGTGGATGAGTTAAATCAAAATACTAACCGCTCATGTGAGGCAATTCAACAAAATGAAATCTCCACGAAGATATGAATAGGCAAAGAGGTTTCCAACATCTTTTTCTATCAATTGACAACTGTTGTTATAAATATTATGCATTACCACAAATTACTCTTACTGAAGAGGATTATCAAATAAGAACTAAACCGTGAAAACTGACTGTAATTTGAAATATCTGAGTGCATTTTATATGCCAAGGAGCTTCTTTAATATTGTACATCATGATATATGTAACTTATACTTGTCTAAATAATACCTGAGATCTAAACCAAGTAAGTTCGAGTATGAGTAAGTAATTTTCCTCCCACTGTTTTGGGTTGACTCGATGCAGTCATCGTAGTCATGCGATAAGACCTACAATTAACATTGTGTTAAATATGGATGTTAACGTTTAAAACAACGCAGATTTAATTCACACTGCGTTAATTTTTGAGTCAGTATGTTGTTTCAAGATCGGCTCGAGTCGTGTACTCCTTGTGTATTTTTATGTGTTTAATTTTGGGTCTTGTACATTTTTTAAATAAAGAACATCAATGTGACAGTCATCGCGCGTGAAGGAATTTTGTTCACAATATTTTTTTTTTTCATTCGTCGTCGTAAAAAGATTCATAATTTTGTTTTTATCAGGTTATGCTTGCCATTTGCCTGTAAAATAAACCCATGCTGAAATTGAATAACGCACAGGCTACCAAAAATGTTTTCAAACTACGTATGATATTTAACTTTGTATTCAGTATTCCAACATTACTTGTATATTTTTAGCATACCTATTGAAAATAAACATTGTGTGGGGTGTGTGGGTGTGTGAATATAAATTCAAAATAGTAGCTCAGTTAAGGATGCCAGCCAATAAAATACGCATCATTATTACCCACGCTAATTCAAATATCAATAATACTTCAATATATAAGTGGATATTTGTTATTAACGCGCATATGTACCTACTAACAACGGTAAAATATTTTATTAGATTAATATGCTAATGAAATAGTTAATTGGAATTTATAGACATAAAAATAATTAGGGTAATGTGTACAAAGTAGGACTCAGTTCCTACTGTATCGTGAAACCAATTTGTAGTCTAGACGTTACACTCCCACAATACTCGTATTTGAGTGGTTTCATAGTTCTAAAATAAGGTAAATAGCCTTAGAAAAAGGATTTTAACATCTTGGTGGGTAGTTGCATAGCTGCAGTCTTCTGTCATGACGATAACTGCTTCGAGTACAATGCCGAAACTTTTGAATTCTATTGTAAAAGATTAGTAAAATAAGGTAAATAGCCTTAGAAAAAGGATTTTAATATCTTGGTTGGTAGTTGCATAGCTGTAGTCTTCTTTCATGGCGATAACTGCAAGCTTATGTAAAACTATTTTGATAGATATTGGTGTCTCAATTTTATATTCTGGCAATAAAGTAATATCCGTCTTGGTCTATTTTGTACCAAATGCAATAGTCAGAGCGGTGACAAATCACAATCGATTGTGGCTCGATTCGATGCTACTAAGCATTGTTATCTAGTGCGGGTGTATAATAGACAATATGTCTGGCGCCTTACCTTCGATCGATTAGCGGGAAAGGATATAACTACTTATGAATTATGGAGTCACTCGGAAATTGATTAAAAGTACAAACCTGCTCCATTACTGATCAAAACGGAAGAGCACTGACCGGCCCTTGAAGCTAACCTTCCTGATAATGTGTGAAAGTGGTTGTTCGACACACACAATGTTGATCAGGTTTGATTCTCTTACTAAAAAGATTGGTATGAATTTTTTTTGGTGTGTAACCATAATACTTTTTTCTTTTTATTATATAAAAGTATTCTAAGTTACTCCATAAAACATCAGCTAGCGAGTCCCGTCAAAATAGGTCCAGAAGTTTCGAAGATTAGCCGGAAAATGTTAAAAATTGTTTTTTGTTAAATGTTCTATATATATTTACAAATGTATTTAGTAAAAGTAGTAGTTATTTTGACATTACAGACAAATACTTCAATTCTATTTATTTGTATAGATTATTGTGTCTATGAAAGCATACTGTGAGGTAGATGGTAAATTCTGCCTTTAATAATCCATTGGTAAGATAAGTGATAGATAAGGCAGTTAATAAAGTAATAATAAATTTCTAAGTTATGTTTTAATTATTTTCTTGAAAATAATGATATCTGAATACATCCGCGGGTTGACTGTATAACGCTTTATTCATGGTATCGTATTGGGGTTGAGGTTTTATGAGTTATTGATGGAATACCTGATTCGAATGAACCTGAGTGAGTTTTACTCAAACCTCGTAAATACGAAATGTCTGAGTCATGGGCCAAGGTCCTGGAAATCTGAAATAGATCATACATTATTTTACAAAACGTTAGGCTTATAAATGCAAAAACAGGTCAGTAGTTTTCATAAGCTCGATAATCGATTATCATACCAATTAAATATAAACACCAGTAAACGATGAATAATCAATGAATGAAAAGTAATAAGAAAGAACAAATAGCTTTTGGCAGGTTTTATAATCGCAAAAGATTCCATTTATATTTAGAAATAAAAAAAAACCTATGGTATTGTATTGATATCGCGTGTGAAATTGTTATTTTATTGAGCACGATTCTGAATGTACCTAGGTGTACCCACGTTTATTTCTAAATTACCGACAGCGAAGGCTGACATGACATGGCACACATTAAAAATGTATGTAGTAAGATATAATGGGGTTTCCTTCATTAATTCCATAGGTAGTCCATTTATATCCTGTCTGGTAAAAATGGTTTATCTACAATACTTCAACATACTTTATAAAAAGGAGGTTGTCAATACAGCTGTGTTTTTTTGTATGATTGTGGACGGGATTACGAATCATATTATAGACTTCGCAAGTTCTAAAACTGTAATTTCATATTTTATTCTTCCGAACATAGTGCTTTTCCATGGGTGTTAGTAGGAACTTAATAAAAATTCGTGTATCAAAACTAGCCAAGTCAGACTTTAGACTTAATATATTATCCTAAGTTTTAAGAAGAAATGATATTAGTGATAAAAAATATTTTATGTTGTTATAAATACATTTCAGAACTGGACTTGGCACCCATTTAAATCTCACTTCTCTTGTCGTTGAGGTGAACAACCAAGGCATTTAAATCATAATATTGAACCTGGCTATCATTACATCATGTTTATGTTTCTGATGGGATAAATTATATCAAATATGTAATATAAAATACTATTATATCAATACTATAAATGTATATTCACTGTTGCTAGATAACTCGATTTAGAAACAAAAACATTTGACGTCATCATACTAATATTTCTTTAATATCTTTAATCATTATCATTCCAAGGGCTTAATGACGCAATAACTACTATGGCCCGACTTGAATGATTTTAGAATTCTACATATAATATATTATAGTTATTGTAGATTAGGCCACAAATAGGATATTATATCCGAGTGCCAGGCATGAACAGATGATAGTACCTACAATAAATTTAATTTATGCGTCTACTAAACTCATAAAATTGAAAGTTAAAATAAATTCTATTTTGAAAATTATTACTTGTTCTATGCGACTAAAACCATAGCATCGTCTAAATAATACGTGAAAGCAAAGATAAAAGTTTTAAAGATGGCACAACCGCAGCTCAAGACAGGTAATGCATCCTTTGTCAGCTGTGGAATTCAAAAAAACATCCCCTGCTATGCCATGTTTAGATAACTGATGTCGGTTTACGGGTATCGCATTCATACAGCTAAGAAACAAATAAGTTCGATAGCGATACGACTGAGTCATCTTTCGTCATTCGTCGAGCATTTGTACACTGTGGCCATAGTGTAATTCTCATGGCCATCAGTTTGCGTGCAACAACGAACGAGAGCGGAGTGTGGCCGAACCACCGTCGAATATATCCGAGCTATTTTCGCTCCTAGCGATTATATTCACCACTTTCGGGTGTTACCTGCAGTGTTTCGCGTCAATTGAATTTGAAAAGTGACGGATGAGTGAAGTATCTGTTTCCAAGTTGTGGGAACACGACGCCGGCGCAATGGAGAGCTGCCTAAAGCTTTACACGTGGATCAACCACACAGTGCTGATGCTGCTGTTCCAAATATTCTGGAAAGTGAGCCAGGTGTCGGACTATTTCATGGGAAAGTGAGTATTTTTACATCATTATATACATAACTCGCATTAAGTAACCTTATAGCATACGTTAAGTGATGCAGCACAATAGGTTCTGATGTCGATTGAGTAACCGCTTACGATGATCTGTTTGGCATTTTGCCTATCTTATCTAATCAAACAGCCACGAATAAATGTGTTTCGACTTCAACACTATCAAGATTTCCATTTAACTTTTAGTACAAGTGCACTGAACGTGCTTACCGGTCCAAATGTGTTTGCCTTTTGTTTTATTGCTTCGTTTGAATAGCGTTCCCCCAATTTTCGAAAATGAGAACAACATTCTTACAAGTTGATTTCGGGTAGGTTTAGCAGTTTTAGGTCAGAATATTTTTAAATATTCATTCGGTAAAAGAGATCCTTATGTTATGAAATCCTTAGAAGTTATACACTTACATAATAATCCATTCCACCCAACCCTGTTTCTCTCACTGCCAAATAATTAGGTAATAAATAATACATAATTAAATTCATCAGTGAAACTTTTATTAACTTCTGTTGAGTGGTTTGGATTTAGTTTAGTTCTGTGTTACTGTCTTTAACGAACATAGATCTATGTTCTATGTGATGTGTCTGGATGTTAGTATAAATTATACAGGGTGCCCAAAAGTTTACGTCAATACTAAATATGAAGTTATCAAAAAAAATATAAAAATAAATCTAATTCTAAGAAGAAGATAAGAGAAACTATATTCACCCTGTGATTGTCTTTTCACTCTTGTTGCTACAAACAATTCATTTCCTTATATTTTTTGTTATTTAAATTTTGTAATCCTGCGTAATGCTTCTGTAAACTGTTGTCTAAAATTTAAACCCAACTACTCCAGCTTAAAAGAAAATTACACTTTTTGCCCAGCCAAGTGTTCAAAATGAATACTTCGCCCAATTTTAACTGACTGAACTGGAATAAAATGTACTTGTACGTGTAATGGCTAGTAACTTTAAAAGTTTGCATTCAATATGGATTCAAAAATTAAAGTTTTTAATTATTTTTTTTACTGTTAACTATGACCATGACTACGACTTGGCCTATCCCGATTCCGGCTTGACATCAACTTCCGGACAACCTGTATATATGTATTTAAAAAAAATTATGTAAGCATAAGTGTTATCAGTAATTTGGCTCCCATAATACAAACTATGCTTTGTTTGGGGCTAGATGGCGCAGTGTGAAATGTCCATGAATAATTTTATTAATTACGCAGGATTGGAATTAATCATTAATCATTACTTAGTGATTAATGACGATCCACATACGACTGTCGGTATTAATGATTTTGCTGTTGTTTATATTCAATTAGGCACCAGAAGCCCTTTAATTAATTAACTACTAGCTTGTTTTGTTCTAACCTTAATAGTTACTTATGAAAATGATATTACCTAAAAGGTAGGTAACAACATACCAATTAACAAGTTACATAATATGCATTCCAGTTTCAGCTTTAGTTTATATACTAGCGACCCACCCCGGATTTGCACGTTTATGCAGTGTTTGTGTGACGTAGGTCATAATACAAATCCGTTGTACCCACATCATTTTGATCTATTACGTAAGGTTTAACCAGCATTATCGCCCAAAAATATTTTTTTACGAAATCATTTAAATTCTCACCTTCTGGCTACTATAATATGCATGTGTTACTATAAATCTTCAATACCTAAATGATAGTGGGCACCGTATCAAAATCCGGTCTGTGGTCAAGAACTAGTTAGCGGAGAAACAGACAGACGAAAGCAGCGACATTGCTTTATAATATTTAGAGATAAATCATCTTATTTAGATTGATTGATTGTTGAAACGCCAATAAACCATTTGATTGGTATCACGATAACTTTCCCTGTATTTCATAAATATCTTCATAAATATCATATTTCATTATGATTTTTGGTAAATAAAGATAACACAAAGATGTTCACTCACTCGAGAGATAATTTAATAAATTATTGTAACATAGGCACACTTCGAATCGGAACGAACAAACAAATGCAAAAGACAGTCACCAACTCTTTATTGGATTCTATAGCTGAGGCATCCGACCAAAGTTCATTCACACCAACACACCCCAATCGGCATGCTATCATAGATAGAAGTACATAATTTTACCAAACAATTGATGACTGTTTTTTTAATTCATAAATCGTCACAATCAGTCATGGTTGTGATTCGTGACCTAAAAACTATGTAGGTAATTGTTCAACCGATCGAACAATGGATTGGATTAAATGAAGCAACAGTCAATGACATTAGGTGTGCTAGCGTTATTCTAATGAATTGTTTCCAAAATATCCATTCATAGTTTTACGCTGAAGTGGTAGGCAGGTTATTAAAATGTCCTCTTTTCACCTTGTGTTACACCATCATGGGAACGTAGACATAACAAGTGGCGAGCTCATCGTCGTAATTGTTTCCACGCGGACGATGTCGTATCGATAAAGTATCATCTTGCTACTTTATCATCGATGTTCATGATAAAGTAGCAAAATAAAATATCTCTACTTTAGACTCAAACTACATATCCCCTGCAACTACATACTGAAACTACTACATATGTATTACTAGTAAAATTAAAGAATTTTACTATTTGACCACACAAGAAATTAAAATACCAAAGAAGAATAAAAATTTCAATGCAATACTTTATTATATGCGTGTTTTTGATTGAAAATTATAGACTATTTCCGATTGTCTAAAAAAGAAATACCTCTGCAACCTAACGATGATTGAGGTCGATTTATTTCAATTTGCAATTGACATTCACAATAGTACATTATATTCTTATTAATTTTCATCTATATTTTTACAGCGCCATCTAACCCCAAACTAAGCATACTATGGGAACAAGATTATGGATACAAATATTTTTTGGAAATACATACATTTATTACACATCAACACAGATCACGTCACATGAATATCCGGGGTGATAATCGAACCCACAACCTACAGAGCAGAAGGCAGAGCTACTACTACTCCCAACCGAGCTAGGACGTAACGCCACTCAAATATACATTTATTTTAGAGATGGTGAAAGTTGTTTGTTTGTAAATATTGAGGATAAACTACAACTCAATAATTCTGTTCATAATATTTTCCTCAAATTGAACTGTTGTCACGGCTCAGTTATTAGTAGCTCTGCCTTCTGCGCCGTTGGTCGTGGGTTGGATTCCCACCCAGGGCAAGCATTTGTGTGACGAACATAGATGTTTGTTCTGTGTCTAGGTGTTAATATGTATTTATTTACAAAGAAAAGTAGTATAAGTATTAGGGCTAGATGAGGCCCCCCCACGGGTTCCCGCCTTGACGGGGCGGGAGGGCTTAGTAACCGTGGCCTGGTCACCCACGGTGAAGCTAAGAGGAACCCGGGAGGGGCTGCTCCTTTAGGCTTTGGCTCCAAGCCGAATAGGAGCGGCACAGTAGGTGGCGGTGCCTTATGGGGGGCACCGCAACTGAGGCGGGCTGCGGTGCTGTATGGGCAGCACCGCAGCTGAAGGTTAGGGGCCGCGGCGGGAGAGGAGTGCCGGTATTACGGTGCGCCGCTCTCCCTACCTTCCGCGGCCACGGCGGGGTCGCCACTGCTGGATGGCGGACGCGGTGGGGCCGCAGGGGAAGAGGAGTGTCGGTATTGCGAGGCGCCGCTCTCCCTATCCTCTGCGGCCGTAGTGGCAGGCGACGGGGCCACAGATCTGACCCGTCGCAGGGGGACCTAGGGCGTCTAGACACGGGGTCGTCTGACGCTCTTTCGCTGACCTGGTCCCCGAGGAGGTTGCGACACGCCACGTGTCCTGGCGTATCGCAAACAGAGAAGTGGCACTATGCCAAAGGTGACGGGTCCGGAAACGGACAGCCGCGGCGGGTTCGCGGATGTGTGTGCTACGTTCCCGTGTTCCCGCCACTAAGCGGCAGAGGAGGACACCGTGGGGTTTTAGTGGGTCTAGTCCCACATAACCGCTCTGTCTCCCCGTGGCAGGGCGGTATGCGAGTGCATTTCCCCACGAGAAAAAAAAAAAAAAAAAAAAAGGGCTAGATGAGGCATGAAGTGTCCATAATAAATATTTATTTTTATTTATCTTAATCGGTAATTAATAGCCAAGATATCGTATAACAAACATACAAAAAAAACATGCAGGCGAATTGTAGTTTCCTCCTTTTCTTAAAGTCGCTTAAAAACTCAAACACTCTTTAACAGCGTTTCGACTGTCACACAACTACTGGTTATTAAGTTATGTAAATATAAGTTAGGATTAGGTCTGTTCTTGGATGGGTGACCATTTAGTGGCATTTGAACTGAGCGTTTCAGTGCTATATATACCTATTTTTCGACAAGCCATGTTGGAGGCCCTACGGGTGGCTTTAAAACCCACAAAAAGAAGAAGTAAGGTTTAGAGAAAGCTATATGCTCCTAAAGTCGAAATTTTTTGGAATCGAAACAACAAGTCTAGACTGGACTGGCCATTCATCATGCCCGATGAAGTCGAATCCATGGTTGATCAACCAGTTTTGCATATCTGATGAGCTCACGCTAAATCTTGTTCGAATACCCAGTGTTGGTTTTTGAATATTGACAGAGGTTCTATTACATAAATCAAGACACGTTTACGAATGCAAATATTCTTTATTGTACAAGAAGATATACAAAGATATCTGTTTCTACACAAATTCTTAAACATTTGACACTTGCTATCCGCTATTAGGATAAAACGAAACATACCTACGATTTATATTTACGACTAGCTGTGCCCCGCGGTTTCACCCGCGTTTTTCTAGTTTTTTTTTTTAAAAAAAAACAGCCTGTTGCCTTCCTCGTTAAATGAAACACTGAAAGAATCATTCAAATCGGACCAGTAGTTCCAGAGATTAGCGCGTTCAAACAAACAAATACTGCAGCTTTATAATATTAGTATACATACATTTATTTTAAACGTCAATCAAATCAACTGCATAGATAAAAAGTTGATGTTTTTAGCGTAAACGCGAGTCATGTACTGTCAAAAATATTATGATATTTCGCGTTTGAACGTTTTGTCCAACAAAACAAATGGCGTGATTTAATTCGATGGACAAGTTGTGTAACATATTGTTGAATGTTTTTGGTGTAAACCCACAGTTGTACCTACAAGCGGCCCTGACACGGATCCGACTAGAGTCTCTCAAGAATCACTTTACTACAATTTACTACTTCTTATCATTTTTACACGGAGCCGAGTCATGAGTTCTGTCAAACAAATTGATAAAATACAATTGTACGACTATTGATATTTGTGTTATTATGGGATCATTTTCATATATTATGAAATATTACCTACGCACTAGTAGTCTTTATAATTACCCTATCTAAAATTTTCCATATGACATTAATTTTGTTGATGGAAAACATAAAAAGTTCCATTTACGCACGAGGCAAGGTCTGAATTATATCTTCTATACATCCAATACTACAATTGTTTGTATTGTCATAAATATCAGCTTTTTACTAAATGCATTTGAAATTATTTAAGGAACTTAAAACAAAAAACAATTTTTAAATGTTTTGTCTGTCTGCTTTAATGATTTTGACGATATCCACAGACAGCTGATGTTATTAGGAGTAACTTAGATTTTATTTCAGAAAAAAAATAACGATTGTTCTTCGCAAAATAAAAACTGTTAAATTCCACTCGAATGAAATTCCGTGGAACAGCTAGTCCCATCATAAAAAATATATTATATCTGAGGCAAACACGTTTTATTCTCCATTTTACTACTTTACTCACATTTCTGAGGCATGTATTTTCAGAAACAGTATTGGTAAAATTATACCAAACATATTCATATTGTGACAATCTAGTCCATTTCTATCAATTAAGTTATATCACTTGATTTGACATGTATGGACATGCCATTCAAAGTCCAATCACACCTGAAATATGGCCAAGACATAGGAGAGCACGAACATAATACCGTGATTGAATTTTGACGGATCTATTTACATAGCCAGTCTAAAATTAAATTAAAAAACTTCCACCATGTTTCCATACCTAGCAATCGAAGATCGAATCAATCAATCAATCACTTTATTTGCATAAAATGAGGCTAATATGTGTTTGAAAAATAGCGGTACGAACAACATGTTTTATGCAAAATTTCTTATTTAAAACTTAATAATTAAATTTGATGTTAATTGCAGGAATCATAGCAATACTCTAAGTAAAATGTAATTCATGTGTCAAAATTTTATTAAAATGAGTAATATTAAATGTCAATAATTTTCTATGATTTGTCCGATAAGTATTCATGAATATTATGATATGATTTCAAACAGAAAAAAAACAAAGACCAGTACTACAGGTTTTATTAACCTATCTCTGGCACCAGTCTCTCAAAAATGTGGTTAAAAAAATAAATAAATAATAAACATGTATACTTTAGTATTAAGTTGTTAACCTTGTAAGAGAAATAAATCGTATTATTATAATATTATTGAAGAGATTCTTTTTAAAAACATGGAGTGTTTCTATTTCTGCTACCGAAGCGATACGTGACTTATTTCATATCAAATAATTCACAATGGCTTCGATATTGTCATGTTTCTGAAAATACATGCCCCAGAAATGTGAGTAGGTCAGTAGATTAGTAACGTTAGTTAACGATCCTTAGAAACTAGGTAGGTGTTTGAAGCCTACAATGAGCGATAGTTTCCTGGAGAATTAACTAACTGTTTAGGGATAATGGTTTGTAGAACTGTCCATCACATATTATAAAGACATTTATATGTATGTGTATACTTCTCCACCCTCAAACGGCTCAATGGATTTGAATTAAATTTGTTACCAGGATAGCTTATATCCTAGATTAACACAGGCTCATTTTGATCTCGGAACTGCGAACTGTTCCCTTAGGATGGCCAATCGCCTCCTTATATCTGAGGGGGATCCCATGATTGTGGTACCAGGGATCCCCCACATAGGTGAATCACCATCTTCGATTTTACTGTTGGAGCGGGATAGTGAATGCTATTATAGATCGATCCTATCCTGTCCCACCATAGCAGTTGACATACCCCTCAGGTTCACCCCGGACCTGAAGGACAGGCGTAAATGCTTTTCCCGCGGTAAAAAAAGAATGGCTAATCGACGCTAACACCGCAGGGCTTAGTTAGTATCTTAAAATATTAAAAACCTTTCTTAGGAACATCTGATTAGAAATCCCGCATCAAAATAGACAAACAACAAAGCAGATAATAAACTAAGTACTAGAATTATTAGGAAACCGATATCGGAACGGCTCAAAACAGAACTATTAAGACTAAGATAAACACCAGACAAAGGTTCTAATTAAGCATAAATTGATGATTTAACAAGCATTCCGATCAGGCAGTAATCGACAAACACGCAGTATGACTCATGCTCTGTAAGTCTGCGTTTGTTCGATGTTAACCCTTTACCCTCTCCGATAACAGATGAGGCAATTGAGAAAAATATATTATAGTAAAGCAAAAAAACAGGCAAATCATTTGAATGGTTTCAGGAATAATAAAAACGCAAGAGAAACTGATGTAAAGGAACTCTGATTGTCAATGTAGACTTAGCCACACGATACGAAAGTAAAATAATTTGAGTTCATACATTACTCATCGTTTTTACTCTGAAAAGCAAAATATTGGCTGAAATATCAAACTCAGGTATAGATTTGATTGCGCATAATAATTACGTACCTACGTCATTTACTTATGTAGGTACAAATGTACACGCAAATGATTAGTCTAAGATAAGGTTTTGAATGTTTTGTCTGTATTCGTAAGCGTTAGTGCACTGCAACTTATGTTTCATTTCATGTACCTATACTATGTTTACAACTTACAGCTACATTATTACAGCATATTCTAAGATCATTTAATATACCAATTCTATTCAATAAACTATCAACATTAAACATACTGAGTTACACTAATAATATTACTACTTACTCCTTCATGCTCAACGGGTTTGGATAAAATTTGGTACCAGGTAAATTTAGAAGGTACCCTATACGAGTATTCTGCTGCTATCCTGGTACCTTAGTTTCTTTTGATCTCGGAAACGTTCAATGTTTAGCAGCTAACACTTAATAATGTATTGCTTTCGCATGGTAATAGGCTGTTGCAATATAATGTTTCACATGGACCCTATAAGGGTACTAAAATATGGAGGAGACCGAGGTTTCTAATAGAAACTTATAAGGTTTCTAGTAGGTACTTACTTATAAACAATACGACTGAGTATGTCGTATAGGCGTACAATGAACTATTGTTTGGTATAAATTTAAAAATAACGAATAGCTTAAATACGAGATAATGCTAAATAATTTTCGGTCCATCAACCTTTTTATTTTTCGAGACTGTCATAGGTATGTTTCAGGAAATTATTTGGTTTCGAAATGGACTCCATTTGGATCAGAGCTCGTTTCCTACGGTCCTCTACATATTCATTATCAGTACTCGCCCGGATACAACACAAAATGTTTGTTTTGGCACAGCTTGGTTCATTTACAGCAATAGGTACATGTATTTATACGCAAGACTCGTGGCTGGCATCACCGCGCAAATCTATCCCGTCCTAAGAGGACAATTAATACAACATATTTAACTTCAGTGTAGCACTAAATACAAGCAGAATAAATGAAGCCAATTAGCGATTTGTAATCATATAGCATAGTTGGTAGTAGCTCTGCCTTCTGCTCTGTCGGTCGTTGGATTCCTACCCAAGACAAACATTTATAAGACGAACATAGCCGTATGTTTATGTCTAGGTGTTAAGTACCTCGATTCTATCAGTTATGGAGTTCCCACAGTACTACTTATGCTTGGTTTGGGGCTAGAAAACGCTGTATTCCAGATCATTTAAGTAAAACAACTTTGAACTGAGCGTTTCCGGGCTTTAAAGGGTACGTAAAGATGTCGGTCCCGGCTATTCTAGTCGATAAGCCATGACGACGGTCTTTGTGCGACTTGAAAACTCAGACGAAAGAAGAAAAAATGCTGACTGTTTATTCTCGGGCCTAGGGTGTTTGTCTTGTGTTTGTCCATGCCACCTGCGCCAGCGAGTTTTAGTGCAGAGATATGAGTGTGTATACGTTATATTTTTGTAAACTTTACAATTAAACCTGTCTGGCTGTTGGCCGTGTTATCATCGTTATCATTTGCCAGTGTTATTTAATGATGAATGAAATTGAGGAATTTTCCTCTCACAGCATGCAGGTAAAAATAACTTCAGATGAACCGGGCGCACGTTGTCTGATAGAATATTTCACAAATACTTACTATCGCGTAGCATCTTTGTCAATTTTTTAAACTACTTTGAAAAAAAGCAGTTACATGTTTTTATGTGTTTTTTTGTTAGCATTTGATAGGAAGTACCTCCGCGGCGGTCTCATACAAATTACATGAAAAAAAAACCACCCCTAAAGGCGTAAATTAAGGGTTCATAACATAATAATATATTATTAAAATATATTATATATTGGAACATAATAAACCTGACTGCGTAAAAATATCCAAATTATATTTAAGTATAGATAATAATAATTAAGTATAGATAAAAAGTTGTACCTAAGTAATACCTAGAGGTACCTACTATAAAAGTAATGGGTAGTAACATGTTCTATGGCAAAGAAACTGCACAATCAAGTTTCATCTGACAAGACACGACCTTACTATTTATCTGCAGACTTCCTTATTTACGATTCACAAGGTTCTAGAGATCGACGAATTGTATTATGGCAACTTTGACCGTGGGCCGTGGAGTCATTGCAATAAAGATATAATATTAATTTGTACAACATAGGGCTTGACTCTGGCAAATGCACAAGCCGTGCGAAGACAAAAGAAGAAAAAAAACATAGACACTTTTAAACGATAGCCTATAGGTATCGGACCTTCTTGGACTCAAGGATCTACCTCATAAAGTTTTAGGCACATTATCAATTAATATCAAACAAAAAACTTCAAAAAGTCGAAAAACGATTAACATAACGTCAAAGAACCAGCTAGGATGTTTTAGAAATAATAGCTAAATGATGCCAGCGTATTACTATTCGCAATAAATTAATTTGTCTTACTCAAGGAGGTTACAATGTTGTTTATTAATAAGTCAATTGTTTTATATTCACCAGCTACGCTTATTTGTATTCTGTAACGCAATATATAAAAATAAATTGAATTTGGCTGCAAAAAATCTACCGTTTTATACTTACTCGTCTTGCTCAACCGACCCGGAGTGGATTTTGGCCACCAACACAAGAATGAGCCAAGTTTCTTTATCACGAATGATTTTAAATTGCAAAGTCTTATCCTACTTATTATAAACGTGAAAGTTCGTGAGGATGTATGGACATTTGTTGCTCATTACGCAAAAATTACCGTATGGATTTAAATGAAACTTTACAAAAATATAGTTCATACATCGGAATAACACATAGGCTATATAAAGATAAATAACATCAAGTGACGGCTTAGTTATATATTAAGAAATTTTCATGTATTTTTTTAATGAAATTTTGTTGTATCTCTAACTTAAAGATAGATAGATAAATTGACCAAAATATAACGATAAGTGTTAAGTAAGTCTGAAAAAAAATCGGTTATCTGCGAACTATAATAGTTTGTTGTGCCCCGCAATAACTGTAAGAGTTACACGAATATAATGTATGGTGGAATTGTTATTGATGGTTTAAACGTATGGTTTAAAGGATAGTATCAACCCGGACGAAGTCGCAAGCAAAAACTTATGTTGTCATAATTAAGAGCTGCTGCGCCCCGCGATGTAACAACGCTTGACCATCCTGCGGGATCCGTAGATTTTTCCGGGATAAAAAGTTGTCTATGTGCTATTCCAGACTATAATCTATCTCTACGGCTTAGTTGGTAGTAGCCCTACCAACTGGTAGGAGCGAGGGGTCCCAGGTTCGATTCCCGGCCGGGGCACACTTTTTGTGGTGAGAATGAAGTTTGATCTCGGGTCTTGGATGTTTGTCTCGTGTTTCTGTGTTTGTCCATGCCATCTGCGATACAAGGAATCCTAGTGCAGAGGCATCAGTGTGTTAACGTTGTTGTTGTTGTGGTTTTTCTATGCCAATTTCATCCAGATCCGTTAATCGTTCTGGCGTGATTGAGTAACAAACATCCAACTTTCGCATTTTAGTGGTAGAAAGATTATTTTTTGAAGATTTGCATATAAAAGTTCAACGATCTAGCTTTTCTGGTTATAAAATATAGTTCTTAATTTAGTTAAGCTCGTAAACTACATTAATTATTGGGTGTGTGAATATGACTCCGCCCCTTTTTGTCAAAATAAAACACATTTGTTCGCTTACAAAATTAAAAAAAAAAATATTGAAAGTATGCTCCATCTGCAGCTACAACCTTCGCCCATCGTTCAGGTAGTTTTCGTATTCCTTGCTGGAAGAAGTCCTGGTCTTTTGAGCTTATCCAGTTGTCAATCCAAATTTTGATACTTTCACATGAAGTAAACTTTTCTCCAGTAAGGTCTGTCTGCATCGTCCGGAATAGGTGGTAATCCGAAGGAGCTATGTCTGGTGAATATGGCGGGTGGGGTAACACTTCCCAGTCCTGTCCCTCTAAATATCTTTTTACGACTTCTGCGGTATGCGGTTTGGCATTGTCATGCTGAAGAACTAATTTGTTATGTCTATTCACCCATTCTGGTCGTTTTTCTTCTATGGCTCGCTTCAAACGCATTAGTTGTCGTCGGTAAACTTCTCCATTAATAGTTTCAGAGGGTTTGAGCAACTCATAATATACAATACCTTTCTGATCCCACCAAATACAGAGCATGACCTTGGCACAGTGAATATTTATTTTTGGCTGTGATGGGCCTGGTTCGCCTGGTTTCACCCAAGCTTTTTTGCGTTTAGGATTTTCGTAGTGTATCCATTTTTCGTCTCCTGTGACTATCCGATGCAAAAATCCTTTTCTTTGCTGTCTTTGAAGCAGCATTTCACAAATGGTTTTCCGACGTTCCATGTCTCTTTCTTTTAAATCATGTGGAACCCAGTAACCGGCTTTTTGAATCATTCCCATCATTTGTAAACGCTTTGCAACAGTTGAACGATCAACATTTAATGCTGCAGCTAATTCTGATTGAGTTTGGCAAGAATCTTCCGCCAATAATGCTTCCAATTCAGCATCTTCAAATTTTTTTGGTGGTTTTCCATGTTCTTTATCCTCAGTACTAAAATCGTTATTTTGAAATCGTCGAAACCATTCCTTGCAAGTTGTATTAGACGGAGCATGCTCACCATAAATCTCCACAAGCAAACGATAAGTTTCCGCTGCAGTTTTCTTCGCAATAAAATAATGTAATAACACTTCCCGCAAATGACGTTTATTTGGAATAAAAACCGACATTCTCGAAAAGGTGAAAACAATTGTTGCTTACACTTCAACCAAATATCATAAAATGCGTTAGATAGCTGACATTCAGTACTATCGAATACAAGTATGGTCATTTATTAGTACACGTAAACAATACTAAAAACGACATCTGTTGAGAAAGGGCGGAGTCATATTCACACACCCAATAAATCAAAAGAAAAATAGTTTTGATCGCTTTTAGCGGTAAAGTCGCTCATTGTGCCACCAGTAATTACTTTTTCTTTATTTCTGTACTGATATTTCAAGTATTAACAATGAAGAGCTTATCTATCTTATCTTATCTTTTTCTTTTCTTAGTATCGTTTAAATGTTATTTTTTAGAAATAATTAGATGCATACTTTACTATTTTGCGTTTATATCAAAACACCACGAACAAATCATTCTTTCAATTTTTCGCTAATTGTATTTCCATTTGAGCGTTACTAAAAATACTGGCATAACTAATTAATGCTATTAAATTGATTTGTTAAAAATATACTACGCAACATTAACTACTTAAAGTGAACTATTACGCGATAACGAAACAAAATAGCAAATCAATATATCTCTGAAATATTATACTCACTTAGCAGTGACACTGATTTTTAGGGCAATACCGTTTACTTCCCATACTTGTCAGTGGCGTTGACTTATGCAAATTATGGTTAATAACATTTTTTTTGTATTTTTTTCCAGGTCCATCGATGAATCCAAAACCAACATGCCGTTCACTACCCTAACAAAAGCGTCGAAGAACCGAAGACACATCAGATCCATGTCCGACGTGCAATGCAGTACTCCTTACCGGCTCCCGTTCAGGTCGAAGATCAATCATACCCTAACATACGACTCGGACACCAGAGCAAGGCGCATCAGGGCGTACAATCTGCAGAGACAATCAGACTCTTCAGACTCAGATTGCTCGTATTACGAAGCGAGAAAACAAAGAAGCATTGAAACTCATATCCTAAAACACACTGACTCAATGAGAGTGTTATGAATAAAATGATCTGATTAGTTACTGAGGCTGTTATTCTTGATAGGATAGGGTTCGACGCTCTGAAGAAAGTGTTTTGATAATATTTCTTACTTTGAGGAATATGTCATGGATAAACAAAGACTGCTTGACATAGCAAGATATTGGTATATTGACGCACGTTTTTGATAAATATCTAGCAAATCTGGTTACATTCTGTGGCAAGATTGAAACTGACGGCGTGGACTATAGAAAATAGTGGTGACGTAGTTTTATAAGTATCGATCGATTATAATTATAAGTATCGATTTTCGTAGCCATAAGCATCCAAAGTCTACCAATTTTATAGCGCAACAAAACAATCTCGTACCAATTTTATTAGATATTTGTTTTTCTAAAAAATACTGATCTTATGACCATATTTAACTTTATAATTATGGCGCACAAAATGAGCTGTTTTGAATAGGTAATTACTTGTTCGTAAAGGTCGGGCAATTAGTTGTTATTCGGAAATTCTAATGCGACTTTTTTTGTTGAAGGCTACAGTAAAATAAAAATATATTGAAATCCATCCATTTATGATGCAAGTATAAGTTTGAACACTTTCGAAATATCTAGTGGAAAGTGGAACGAGAATGTGATTATAGGTTGTTGTACCATAGCTTACCAGGTAGGTCTAAAGTAATTAATTAAATCTAAGAGTAAGTATATAAATCATGTTGGGTTGCATCTTGGATGACGTCATTTACTACGGGAATCATCGAATTATTACTTCTTACTAGGATATTACTTATTTACGTTCTTGGAAGGATAAAATTGTGCAATAATTTCATTGATGACGCATCATAATTGTTTAAAGAATATAAGTGTGAAGCTCAATTTATTAAACAATTATGCAGTTTTTATTGGAAGCAATATTCATTCTAGTCCGACATAATCATAAAAATGATAACAAAAATGTCAAGTAGTCAAAACCATAATAGTAATGCCTAGGTTTTATCCTTCTAGTGATAGAGACATTTATATTATTGCATATAAATGTATAAATAACATAAATTACACGATAAAACTGCCCTTTCGATGGAAAGGCTTGTTCTTATTGTTATTATTTAAATATGTAGGTATAAAAATCTACTTAAAATATACCTACAATAAATTTACTAATAAGAGGTACCCATAGTTACGGCCAAACCCAATAATCTATTCGCATATACTGGTGATGAAGTACCATGGCAACATTGTTATTTGTCAAAAAGGTCCATACATTTTTTACAGATAACAATGTTGTAATGGCAATCTTTCCCCAGTTATCTGTTAGTCGATTACAAGGTTTGACTCTTACTATCAATAAGGAACTTTTGAAAATAAGTTGTATCTACTCAGTAATGAGATCTTGCCGAATCTGAACCTAAGTAAAATGAAACTCGTCCTTCTCAATAGGCTATTTTACCCAACATGATTAATTACTTACGTATCTTAAGTGATTTCCTCGAGACTGTGATGACATAAATATTAATTTATGTAGGTACCTAGTTGTAAAATTTGATTGTATTAGATATATATGATCGATATAAGTTTTTCTCGAAACGACGAAAATATGAAACTATTGGGACTAGTTAGATATGAATGAGATATTTTTGTAATGCGGAAGTCCCTAAATGATTATTGACATGTGTTTTATGTTCATCTTGACACTTTGATCTTCTTGCGAAAGACAGAGCTGGTGAAATAGGTTAGTAATGTAACGTGTAAACTTTACTAACCTATTTCACCAGCTTGTAGATGTACGAAGTATGTTTTCTATACGAGCCGATTTGTTAATATATATTACATATAACATAATTATTATTGGTTCTTTAGACGGGGCGATTGCAATGACGTTATATTGTAACTGCTATGTTTTTATTTAGGTGTTTGTGTCAGACGCACTTTGTTTAAGATTTCTTTTCTCATGTAAACATAACTTTATAACACTTCCGTTATTTAAAATATAAGATGAGACAATATGAAGTGGATATTACAACTATAAAGAAGAAATCTAATAATATCTTAAGCTTCCACTTAACATTTTTTTTTTGTTTCCAAAATACATAAAGCATATTTTGATAATTCCAATATCTGTGGATTTTTGAGGTGCTTCAAGCGAAAAACTTATCAAGTTGCAGATTTAATGAGGCGGGAAGGAACATAATATAACTTTTCTCCTTATGTTGATGACAGCATTTCATGTTTGAATTTTTAAAAGCGGCTACATATGTACAGTACCTAACCGAATCATGCTTGAAAATAACTAAATATCTATTTCATATTGATTGACGTCGTACATATATACGTACGTAACAGGAAAAATCACAACTAATCAAGCTGTACCTACCCATGGAAAGGAGGGTTGAGTAAAATAATTTGCCCATGTTAATAGGTACTTTACCATGTTCATCATCATAATGTATCGTTTCTGTTGTTATAAAATTAGTCAATACGTGCTTGAAGGAAACTGATTGCGTTGTGTGGCCTGATAGAGTAGGTAGGTAAGTCACTTAAACATTTAAAATCAAAATTTTACAATCGCATTTGCGGATGACCGACCGATGACGTTGCAAACGCATTCTGGGATATGTGAGTTGTCCATAACCTCTTATTACCTACATGAGTATTTCTTGCATTGTTTGCAACACAATCAGTCTATAGCGGCCATACATATTAGCTTAGATATTATCTACAGGCTGCACACTTTTATAGATTGTCTAAAATTAAATTGAGAAAACCTTTGGATAAGCCAAAGCAGAAGCGAGTCGAATATTGTTTTACCTATACCTAGATATGTTTATGTTACTAGCTAAGTAAAATACCTTCTTTGTATATTTTTGTGCCTTTGATTTATTTTTATTCTTCAATAGACTAAATTATCTATAATCTATGAAGTTTTTTTTGTCTATTACATGCCTTTAAGATTAAACCTATTGTTTTAGTCTGTCTTATGTAGTTACATTAGTCATAGCTGCTGCGCTGGACTCATGAGTCAGCAGGAATACTGGTATTAAAGTAATCTATTGCTCCATCAATCCACATACCTACTCAAAAACTGATTATTAATGTTTCAAAGACGATGATGTGTATTTCGTTCTGTAGTATCTTGAGACTTATGGGCCTCACAAGGGTATGATGATCGCAGGTCGCAGGATTCATCCTGCGATCCACTATTTTAATAGGAACTAGATAACCCGGTGAACTTCTAAGCACCTAAAATTCCAAAGTAGCAATTCCAATACAAACTAATAGATTTTATCGATTATATGGTCAAAGTTTATCCATTTTTGTGTTTTTGTGAAACTAATGCACAAGGTATAAGGTATGTATGATTTAGATATTTTATAATAGTGAGGCTCCAATTTAAATAATCCTAACTACGATCTTCAACAAAAAGTTTAAAATTTGCTCCTCTTTAAATTTTCGGCAAAATGTTCACCATGTTGACCAGTCGTATTAGATAGCATATCATAAGCCTTCCCATCTTCCACGGAGACAGTGTCATTCTGTCTTCCGCTTGCTGTCGTATCACATCACCGACCGATGACCGACTATTTTAAGGCCGTCGGTGCACCAACAAGACATCGTTGGGGAGCGCAGCACAATGCACCCATCCAACCGTAGACATGCTACAAAACGCAATGAAACTGAGTCTAAAATAGAACTAGTATTATGAGAGGGTAAGAGGCTAGAAATAATCCCGACTCCCATTGAGTAACTAGGAAGCGAGCACAATCCTTGATCAAATTAATCAATGACTAAATTCCGTATTAGCTCATACCTACAGAAACCCGTTGCCGTTGAGACGAAAGAGATTTAGGGAGAGTGCCATTTCTGGCCTCGTCTCTTATTATTAGTAGTTAAGTTGTGTATATTTTGTATTCTTCGAGTTTCTGTTTCTATGTTATCACAGATTTTATCTACTGACAGAGCCATCTATCGCAGAGTAGCGAATTTTTTATGCATATTCATATACGAGTATAACCAAGCACTGCCACCTATATTATGTTTTACTTCAAGAATAACAACAAAAATGTCCAATTTGTGATTAGAGATGGCGGTATTTACAGTAAATGCCACAGTAATTAATGCTGAATATTGAAAAATGGTTGCCTCATGGTTTGACTGCTCTGCAGAGAGATCTCTCTCATTGCCGCATGCCAGCAGCTCGTTCCGCCACTGCCATCGCATAAAAAAACGTCATACTGCTCAAACTGCACCATCCAACCATTTGATTTCCATTTGATCTCAACCAACAACCATTTATTTTACGAGTTATCTTTTTTTTTAAATAATTGTTAATTATTTCAAAATGTATTTGCGTGAATTTTAGGCCATGGAAATTATGTATAATGACTATCTTAATCTTTTTCCTAGTAGTAATTTAGTAAAATAAAACAAGTCTTAAATTAATTAAATACTAATTATTCATTTTAGACTAATTCAATGAATAAGACAAATCTGTTGTAGTAAATCACCAACTGACAACTACCACACCGTGCATGCAGAAGTTGATTTTCGTTGGATGAACGTCGCCTCGGTTTAAAATAACTGAACGCGATCCATCAGCGTCTGACAGCGATGCCAGACGAGTATGAAAAGTGCGAACTTTGTACTTTTCGGGTCATCTTCATCCCATTAGCGTTGGTCAGGCACACATTCGCAATGTCGTGAGTTATTGTTCAGGCTCTGTACGTCGTATTATTTCAAAGACGTACAAAGTAACATGAAAAATTGGCGCTACTCAGTCATCACCTCACTTTATTAGAGATGTATTATATGAAGGTAAACTAATTATATTTAGCTATAAATTTGAAAAATACACTTATTGCCATTTGCACCGATGCCCAATGATATTACCATTCCATCAGAGAGATGCATCTTACATAGCTAATTGTTCGATGCGTTTAGATTTCAAAGACTCAGCACACGAAATTTGGGTTATTGTTTTGTTGTATTTTAGTACCTACATAAAATGTGATAGTTCATGTATAAGACAAAGTGACGTGAAAATAATGGCATTTTTATTGTAAACGCCTTTTGCACAATGACACGCCCCAACGTTACATGTAGAGGGTTTTAGATTTATCCATGTAGTAGCATTCCAGCATGCCATTGTAGATGCGAAAGTGTTGTGGCATTAGTTTTTATTAATGGAAACTGTTTATAACTATATTAAAAATAATTAATATTATTTAAAAGTTCATTTAATTTTTTGTACCTTTTTCAGGGTACCTATTTTACCTCATATCTGGCAGCCTTGGTCGACAGTGATATAAAAAAAAAAATTTGTTATGTTTGATTGTTTTCTTTTCCTGCTCTGATTCTGATAGTACCTATTAGTGTTTGTCTATTATTTTCGTATTGTTGTTGTTTGATGTGTGTGGTATGGTGAGATAAAACAAAACAAAAGAATTAAGACTATTAGTGCAAGAACTTAGACGGTATAAATAATTTAGAGAGGTCCAAAATAGCACAATGAAGCTATTGATATTTTTGTTTAGTATCCCAGCAATAATTATTGCTAGTCCCACTACTCCCACCCCAATAGTTATGTGGCATGGAATGGGTAAGTAAAATATTTTGAATAATAGGAAAAAGGTTTTGCCCTCAAATTTTATTTTTATGAATCTTTGCTGGTAATTTGATTTAATTTCAAATAATACTTTTTGTGTGTCTTACGTTCTGTTCAAATCATTGTATTTACAGGAGATACATGCTGTAATGGATGGAGTCTTGGAGCATTTAAACTCTACCTGGAGAGGGCGATCCCGGGAGTATATGTGTTATCCTTGAAGATTGGCAACGCAACAATTGAGGACTTGGAAAGTGGATATTTCATGGCTCCGAATAAACAAGTTGCCTATGTCTGTAAAAAGCTGAGTGCAAACCCAGTTCTAAAACAAGGTTTTAATGTGATGGGGTTTTCTCAAGGAGCCCAGTTTATGTAAGTAAAATTAAATTAAATTAAAACACTTTTGGGGGGCATTCCTTATAAGTTTAAAAAAAGAACTGTTATTCAGTATTAATGACATAATTTATTTTTAATGTCAATAGTACTGAATTTACTTTTAAGTTTGTACATATTATTATTATACAGTGATAGATAATTGTAAAAAAAATATTTCCTGACCTCTCCTGTTCCATGTTCTGTTTCAAATTCTTATATAAATTCTGCAAAAAGTTTCTCAAATTCTTTAACACTAGTAAAAATATCCTCCAAAATGTGAACTTTTTGCTACATTGTAATTGACTTCGTAATATTGTTACAGGCGAGCAGTTGTCCAAAGATGTGGCCACATCCTGCCGAGGATAAAGAACATGGTTTCGCTCGGTGGCCAGCACCAAGGAATATACGGACTGCCCCATTGTGGTGTCTTACAGCATTCCACCTGCGAATATGTGAGGAAACTGCTCAACCATGTTGCATATAGCAAGTGAGATACATTTCCTTCTATTACCCCTTTGCACAATGTCTCCTGGCAAATTAAAAACAACAAAGATAAGTGTATTATTACTAGTTGTGCCTCGCGGTTTCACCCGTGTATAACTACTAAATAGCCTATAGTCTTACTCATATTCTGAAATTATATTGCACATGAACTGATATACTGAATTCATGTGCAATATATGAATTATACAAACATGAATTCAGTACTGAATGAAGTCAATTACAATGTAGAAAGTAGCAGTAGAAGCTGTGGCATGTTTTGACCAAAGAAGTACTTCCTCCACACCTGGTAATCCACCAAGCAATGACGCATAGCGGTGTTCCAGTGAAAGGGTGGGGGCACCGGTGCAATTACAGGCACTTGACGCGTATCATCCCCCTCTCAGAGTGACGGGCGAAACGCGATGCGACTTGAGTCTTCTCATAATTTAGTGGAGGAAAGCCTCAGTCTTATTTTTGTTGTTTATGGACGGTGGTAACCACTTAACATCAGGTCTTCAGGTCGTCCAATCAATGTAGTCGCATAGAGATATATCTTTTGGGCTCGTCTAAACCGTTTAACTCAGCTAACGATTTTATTAATTCTATTTTGTTTTTTTTACCGACCTGTTTGGTACTATGTCATCAGTTTATGATATGTGTGTCTAGAGTTGCAGAGAGACACTCATTTCTACTGAGGTCTTGAACTGTTGATAACTCTTTCATCGTTGCTGATAATACAATGAGAATATAAACTCAGAATATTTATTAAGTAGGTAAATTCCATATAATATTGGAGCATGCCAACTTCTTATTTGTTATCAGTGGTTTTGGCGTGGTGGTTCGGATATATATTGGAAGATTCCTAGAATACAAATTATAGTTAGGAATCGTCCATTAATCACGTGAGACTCAAAAGGGGAGCGAGGGTTCCGAAAAAAAATCACGAAATATCACAATTGGGATAGAATGAGATATCATGTGTATTTATTTTTCTTTGAACGCACGAATTCAAAGACACGATGCCGTGAACCATATAATACACATGATTTTAGGGTAGTTTAAATGTAGGGTTAGCCTCACCACATATCACCACGGCGGGAAGGGCTTAAAAAGTTGCTAAAAACATCGCGTAATTAATGGACTCCTTTTTCTAAGTCGGTTAAAATATGTACAAAGGCAAATGTAATCCTAAAAAGAGTATTGTTCCAGCAAACCTTTTAGATAGTTTAATTGTTGAAAATTTTATGTGCTCAATGGCACGCTCACAACAGCCAAGAAAAACGTTGTTCTAAACCAGTATCTCATATAACAATAAAATCATTCAAAACCATTACATATACCAAATATACAATACTTGGGATTAAAGGTCAAGCATCTGATCGTTGATTAAAGTAAAATGGAGGGAGAGGGGTGTTTATTAATATAATATAAGAATTACTGATAAGTCGACTTACGTCGAGTTACCAAATTGAATAGCAACATTCGATAACTTCACAATAAAATTCAAGTGCTTGTAATGTCGAAATAACAGTTTAACTAAATGCATTTAAAAATATATTGGCACATAACAAAAAAACAATTTTAGAACTTTTGTCTTTGTCTGTTTGTTCTGGCTAATCGAATTGGATGATACTTATTTAGGATATATCTCTTAGTTAGGATATATAAATTAACAGAAAAAAAACAACTTTAAATGATAAAAGTAAATTTATATTTATTTTTTTCCAAAGTTTGTCTGTCTCTTCATAAATATATATATTTTAATTGTTAGCACGCCAACGTTTATCTCGACCTGTGAGGTTGGCTGGTAGAAAATGCTTTTAGCGTTAAGCCCACCTTTTGTTATATATTTTGATTATGTAGGTATGTGCAATAAAGTGTCAAATAAATAAATAAAATAAAGTAGAGTAGTTTATTTTTTATTTTAAAACATGTTACACAGTTTGGTCTCTGTTCCCAGATCGTTGCAAAATACCCTAGTCCAAGCTACTTACTGGCACGATCCGCTCGACGAAGAAACTTACAGGAACAGCAGCCAATTCCTCTCGGACATAAACAACGAAGTTCATATCAACCAAACATACATAGACAATCTAAACCGGCTGGACAAGTTTATTCTAGTCAAGTTCAATAATGATACGATGGTGGTGCCGAGGGAGACGGAGTGGTTCGGATTCTATGAGCCCGGGCAGAGCAAGAAGCTGATTACTTTGCAGGAATCTCGACTCTATAGTGAGGTAAGCAAACCCTCATTTAGTTATGACGAACTTGACAGTAGAATATAAACCGACTGGAAAAAATATATTTTAGTCAATTTTTATTACAATTCAATTGTGCGAGTGAGGGAGACGGAATGTTTCGCTATGAGCCCGGGCTGAGTAAGAATCTGGTTCCTTTGCAGGTTTCTCGTCTCTATATTGAGATCCGCAAAGCTGCAGTTATCAGTATCTTGATAGTAGACAATCTAAACCGACTGGAAAAGTTTATTCTAGTCAATTTTTGTATCGATTCGATTGTGCAAACGATTTGGATTCTAAGCCCGGGCAGAGCAAGAAAGTGATTCCTTTGCATGTTGAGATACGCAAAGCTTAATTTAGTTATCAATAACTTGACAGACTACAATCTAAACCGGCTGGAAATGTTTATTCTAGTGAACTTTATATCGATTTGATTGTGCAACCGATGGAGACGGTGTGGTTCGGATTCTAAGAGCGCGGGCAGAGCCAGAAGCTGGTTGCTGATTGTTGCTTTCTTATTTCAGACTGACAGACAATTTACGGAAAAGGGACAAATTACGTTTTTTTAATAATTCATTTAAATACTTTTCAGGACCGCCTCGGCTTAAAGAAAATGGACAATGATGGCAAACTGGTCTTCCTATCGATCGAAGGTGATCACCTACGGTTTTCTGATATGTGGTTTTTAGACAACGTGATCAAACCGTATTTTAATTAGCGAGATTAAGAGCTGACATCAATTCCGCTCTTTACCATGCTAATGAGATTGAATCTCGGGTTTTAATTAGTTCTGAAATTAACTTCCAAGTCGATACTTTTTAATTGTCACTTGATTTGAAATTATGCCATTATGTTGGTTCTTCCGTTCGTTGCTGGGTCATCATATCATATCAACGGTGTTCTTCAAGTACGTTCAGTCATACATTAGTATGTATGACAAATAAATGTGTGAACGTGCCTTAGTAGGTGATATAGCAACCTTGGATAGATGAATATTATTATAATCATATAACAAAAAACATATTCAAGGTACTTAGTGTTAAAATATTTATGTACAGGATATTTACACTTTGATTTTTAATACCTAAAAGAAAAAGTTCAGATTTTTCATAGTGACTGCTAAATTTTCTGTCTCTTTTTTCCATCGTCTCATGTTGAGTTTTTAACTGCTGGTAACACCGCGGGTGCAGCTACTAGATCAATGAATTTAAACATAATATTTTTATATGACATAAACATGATGAAGAAATTTAAAATGCACGTTTTCTGTGCCATGCTTTCCGCAACTTCCAAAAATTCTAGCAAATTTCAATGACTGCTCCATAATTGTCCTTAGTTACGGATTACGTCGATAAGAATAAGATTATGATAACTATAAAGAGACAAATTGTACTTACCAAAGACAAAACCATTGAATCAATTAATAAGCGATTGAATAATTGACATAAAAAAAACTAAATGTATGTACACATTTTTTTATAATGGCAAGACTGTACGATTAACTTTGGTGAAGCAATACTAGAGTTTAAATTGTACCTACCTAATGAATTTCAGCCTATGTGTCTTATATACTCATTTAATTATTCTAGCAATTATTTGTGATACCAAAAGTTATGATAATCAATAAACTATATGATTTTGTTTAAGTATAAATTGATGTTTTAATGATTACCTCGTGTATTGTGATTGTCGAAAATGAGTAGATAATCTAATCTACTCATTTTCGACCAACATGATATTATGCTGTTAAACTACAAAGGTAACGATTTCACTGAACAGGAGAGTTCAAGCGGACTCAAAATCTGCTGCCAAGTGTACAGAAACCAGCAGTCTCAATTATATAATCTGTGGCCGAAGCGCTGTGTAGCTTGTATATAGCACATTTAAACTCCTAGCTCTCATAAATTACATCATGAATTATTTGACGGCTCCGTGGCTTAGTTAGTAATAGTCCTGCCTTCGAGGTGAGGTGTCCCTGGTTCGATTCCCGGCCGAGACACACTGGTAAACATGAAGTTTATCTGCGACATGGGGAATTCTAGTGCAGGGGTATGTAATGTGAGTGTGTAAACGTCAAAAGTTGATCTACTAATGTTTTTTTCAAACACCTCTATTGCAAAAGTAGGTACAGATGTTCCAATAATAGATAAAAAATTATTACACATATTTTTATTATGTAAAAAATAAATATATTAAACAACAAAATCAATGCAACACAAGACGGTTTGCACACCACTTTAGTCTGCCTTTATTCAATGAGATTCTCAAAATCGCCATTTATTGGTTTGTCTCGTATTATGTCGTAATCACGCGTCGCGATATACACCCGAACGCACCGATTGTGTTCAGAGTTACGCTTGATGAATGGTGATGTAGCGCTGCGTAACTTGTGTAAGGGGAACTTCACTAAACACTGAAGCATGCAGCGTTCGGCGATTTTATAACTGCGAAACAAGTAAATTATTAACGTACTACTACTCGAGCCATATACAGGAGCCTAGCTTGCTATGCCTGGCGCGGAGCGCAGCTTGAAACGTGAGGTTTAGCTTTCTAACCGAGACGCTGCTTAAAAGCGTAAATCCATGTAATGTATATTATCTAGCACGCCTTGCTATAAATAGCAAGCAAGTCCACTGTCTAGCTTGATCTTAATCATACCAAAGATAAAAGGATATGTTTTTTGCAGAATTCACGAATCAGCAGAAACGAATTCCAGGCAAATTAAGAACATCTAATTCGTTTCTGCTCGGGTTTCAATCACCTGTTACGAATTATTTATCTTCTAATTTCCTACAATATCGAAACTTACTCGTAAGGGTTGATGCAGTCCATGCGAATGATCTTGTATCCTTGGTCATAGGCTTGTGCTATGCTTTTTTCTGCCATCAACACAGCTAGCCCCTGCCTTCTGAATTCTGGCAATACCGTAATCATTTGGATCTGAAATTGAAATGAAACTAATTATTGAAATATGCAGTAACTCACCCAGATTACCGACTGTAATATAAATATATTGGAGTTGGAACAAACGCCTTATTTATCTCAGAAGATCGTATAATATAAGATAATAGAAGAGCGAAGATCGTACATTTGTGTGAATTGGCGTTGTGGATAGGGTTCGTGTTAGTCCCACACCGTTTACCTAATCTCCTAACTCCAAATAAAAAGAAAATTATTGATCGGTTGGTGTTTCAGATACGAGGGTTCAAAAAGTAGAACAAAAATCAAAGATATCCCATTAGCATAAGATAGCATTTTCATATAGGTACCTAGACTTTGACTTTGAGTCAAAGTCAAAGTCAATCTCTATATCAAATACTTGTCCTGAGTGGGAATCGACCCCAAGACGTACAGCGCAGAAGGCAGAGCTACTGCCTTCTGCGCTGTACGTCATACCAACTGAGCTATGAGGTAATGAGTTTAGAAATGGATCCAAACTTTTTTTTTTTATGTGAATAAATGACGGAATGAGCTGAGGGCCCACCTGATGGTAAGTGGTGACCCTCGCCCATGACAACAATAAGGCGTGCGACTCAGTATGAGATCCAAATCTTTACTGAGTCGCATTCATCGTGCTGCGTCCATCACTCGAGACGGGGATGATACGTCTCATGCGCATATGATTTCACCTGCAGTCACACCCTTCCACCGGAATACAGTAATGCAACAACTACTGCTTGGCGGCAGATTCCAGATGTGGTGGCAGTACCTCTCCGGACGAACTCGGCACAAGTTCTACTGCTACTTTTGGTTGCTCCTTTAGCACCACCCAGGGGATACGTGTAGGGAATCAAAGGGTACACACCTACGGACGCGAGCAACTGGACCCCCCAAAAATCTATCAATCAATTAATGTAAGGTGATTTCGGAATCGTGAGTTCGGAACACATATCTACTATATAAAAATAAGTCGGGTTTTCCTTCCTGACGCTATAACTTCATAACGCACGAACCGATTTCCACGGTTTTGCATTCGTTGGAAAGGTCTCGGGCTCCGTGTGGTTTATAGCAAAGAAAATTCAGGAAAAATTTCAACAGAAAAGCGTGAAAATCTTTTTTCATAAATGTTACATAAAACGAAGCCATCTGGTGGCGAAACGGAGTTCGCCGGGTTTGCTAGTTACTAATATTTATTACTTAATACCTCAAACACTTTAAGCTGTTTGTAAATATCCCAAAGATTTGGTGTCTCTTGCAGTTTCGCAGTGAAATACAAGAAGTCCTTTGTATTTGGATCCTGAAACATTTATTTTTATTACATAAACTTCCGGAGAGAGACCGGGGGCAAATGCGACATGTTTTATCTCATATTTGACACTTTTACACTTAACCATAATGATTATCGTAAAATGTAGAGTGAAATATTTGAAATCTTCTGAGTAGGCGAAAATAACATTTAATGTAAATTGCCATTAGGCGTAGGCAAAGTCCGTGAAAAATGCATTTCATTGTCACCTGTCGGTAAAATGCGTAGTTTCTGAGGTTCCTCGGATCGACAGGACAACTTGCATAATTGACGCATAGTCCAGCAATCGCTCCATGGTCAGTCATTGTAAATATAGAGTTCCCTGGAAAAACAATCATACATTAGACTTTATTTATTTTTATTAATGTGTAGCCAAGCGTTTGGCCGCCATCTCACCTGATGGGAAGTGAAGATGCGGCCGACAATGGAGCACGCTTGTCTAGGAGAAATCTATTAACTCTACTCTTGAAGACTCCCAAGACCAGACTATATAGGTACATAAACAATTATTACCAGCCTGTTGGTAATTTGAATTTAACTGGCATAGGTCAGTTGGTAGTTCTGCTTTCCGCGCTGTTGGTCATAAGTTCGATTCCCACTAATGACAAGCATTTGTGTGACGAACATAAATGTCTGTTCTGTGTCTGAATGTTGATGATATCTATTATAAGTAAGTATTTACAAAAAAAATTATTCCATTAGTTATCTAGATCCCATATAACAAGCTACGCTTAGTTTGGAGTTAGGTGGCGCTGTGTGAAATTTCCATATTTATTTATTTAATTAAAACATGACAATGACAATATAAGAAAAAGTATTTATGCATATGGTCTCTCATAAACAAAAGAATAAACTACTAACGATCGGAATAAATCTCAGATAAGGCATACAATTTTTCCATGCGGGAATTGCAAACGTAAACTCTTTATTCAACTTTTTTTTTTCTATAGATATTTAGTACCTACTTGTAGTTGGTAGTGGGTACTAAGGTACAGAATTATAAAGTAGAGAAAAAGCGTTAGTAAGTTGATACAGATCGAGAACACACTTATTACGAACAGTATCATTACAGTAGATTTTATGTAGAAATGGAAGTACCTTGTTTCAGTATGTTGATGAGGTATTCGTCAAGAGCGCAATCATTGTTGATGTTCATTTGGCGAGATTTCACCAAGACATGCTCCGTCAGGTAGTGGTTCTTGATGATGTCCACGGCAAGGCTGTGGTCTTCACTATTCACTTGTTTTAATGTAAATTTATTGAGCTGAAAAATACATTCAAATAGCAAGATCGCTATATTATTATATCGCTTCTGAGATATTCTCTCATTCTCTCATCAGACATTCTCTCATGCTTGGCGGCAGTACTTCTCCGGACAAAATTGGCACAAGTTCGCTACTTTGGGGTGCTCCTTTCGCACCACCCGGGGAACACGTGTAGAGAGTCTGACGGTATTCACCTGCGGACGCGAGCAACTGAAAATAACCTATTCTTAATGATTAAATAACCTACTCTATTTTGTAAATTTTTTGAGGAGTTGACTCATTATCATGCTGTGACACCTAATAATTGCGTGACCACTATTATCTAAGACCTTTGCCTATTTTAAGTTGTATGTACAGTGTATCTTGTGTTGAGAGTCATGATTAAATAAATATAAAAATGTTTGATGATTTTAACTAATACTTCACATACAACACATAGATTATGTTTTTTCTAACTAAAATTACACAAGGTACCTGTTTTTGGAGAATTAAATCTTTTAACCCAAACACACTGTGACATTTTTTAAATTGCATCGAAATACATGGCTTTGGAAAACCAAGTGAAATTAATTTATTTAACGGTCTAAACATCTTACAGAAATTTTGCTTTATAAAACACAAAATAAATTTCTTTGACTTTATGATATTTTTTTGACAGAATTATTTGAAAATAATATGTCAAATAAACTTGAGACCAAACGACACTTGAGATCTAAAGGAATAATGAGTTTGAGTTTCAAATTCGGTCAAGTGAGACTTGCTTTAAACCTAGTCTTCTGCAGCATTGAACATTCTTTATTTTTAAACCACCGATTAAGAACGTAAAAAAATTGTCCGTTAAACTTAAAACAGCCCTCGTTTTCTACGTTTGACGGCTGTTTCTGGCAAATTTCACGTTACCTCGAAGGAATTTTCTACAGATAGCGAAAGGTGATTTTTAGCAATGGTGGAAATCGTTGGAGCCGTTCCGAAAATCATTAGCGTAGAATACTTTTTAGAAGAGATTTTGATGACTGAATGAAATTAAATTATTTTAAACACTAGATGATGATGTTCTATGTATGGAAGATTAAGATAGAGTTCGCTAAATAAATCCTGGTTCAAATAAAGTTTTGATATTGTATGTAAATTTACTTATGATGATTATTACAGCTTTCAGTCTGACGTCAAAACATACAATTCTAATAAGATTAAACAAGAGTAATAATTTAGTAAAATAAAATTTTGGAATTTATCATAATAGGATATAATCACTTTTCAGTTATTTCAGTGAATCGGAATTGCTGGAGGTCTAAAAAAATATAGAACTTTTTTTTTTGAAGAAATTTGAACTATAGAACTTTCAAAAATCTTTTTACTAACATTTGACCAAAACCAAGTATTATGACATATTATAGTACGTAGGTGTTGATACCTATTTCATCATAATTTGGCACGGGGTACTTAAAAACTGAATTAAGGAACGTGATAACATTTTATTGATTAATTAGAAACGCGTAGTTTGCTTGAAAATACCATGAGTAACACCAGAAAACATGAGAGATGTGGATAACAATAATAGCCACGGGTAAGTAAGAATATAATTAATCAAACAAATTCATTTTTTCGTCATTAACCAAACAATTCATTCGTAATCCGTTTCTTTGGTCCATATCTAACGATGATTTGCTCACTCGTGCTACCAAGATCGCAGATTAACAAATCAACTTTACATTACTACAACGTCTATTACAACGTTTACTTTTCACGTAGATTACGAAAAACGTTAAAAAAAATGGAGCAGGCTTATTATTCTATGCCCAATGTGACCTGCTGTATAAATTATTTTAATACATATTAGAATGATTTTCTTAAAATAACTACAATGACAACATATTATTAATGAATTAATTGGTATTTAATTTTATCTTAACTTATACAACAGGGTGTATCTTATATCTTATATTTGGCGTAGAATAATGACCCTACCCAATTTTTGTTAGCGATTACAATACTGTCTAATTTGCTAATATCCGCAGCGTTTATGTATTGTTCGCGAGGCGTGGACACTGCATTAAATTAACCAAATTCTACTTTGGCAGCGTATCTATTCTCTCAAAACTGTCTGAGTATCAACTCAATCGATCTACCAGACACAGACTCGGAAATAAGCCCGAAAGAACTAATCATGCGTCGAGACATGAACGCCCCTCGAGCCCAAACAGCAGCCACAAAACATTGGCTATTCAGACAAAACGACATGAGTACAAAGGAATCAGAGCATTACGACGATGAAAAAGACTCAAACATAAAGACTAAAATCACGACATTGCTCCAACAAACATTGCACGACACTGAACGGAAAATCCAATCCATTCAGCACTTGAAAGAGGCCAATAGACAGGAACCTCCTTACAGAGTTGGATTCGTTCTTAGCATGGTGAAAAAAGCAAGGGACATTCTCAACGAGCTGTTTAATGTGGCTGTCAAGCATAGAGATGAGTGGAAGGCTCTGGAACAGCTAAAGATCTTCGAGCTGATCGTGCATACGAATGTGGATACGACGAATTTGGTGAGGCAGCTGGTGGAGATACATATTTCTTATTTGAATGCGACCTCGTCCGGGTCGAGTAAGAGGAGAGTTGTTTTGTTATAATTTTATTATTTAGAAAATAATTTAAAAGATTTGGAATTATTGCTTTGTCTTTTTCGATGGCGCTCACATTTTGTAAATCCCAAAATCATTTTGAGATTTACAAATTTGAACGAATAATAACTTGTAAGTACTTAATTAATTCACTAATTTCTTGAAAATTCCTACAGTGTCTCAGGTTCACAAAAGGTCAAACGATAGACTATAATAAAAACAAGTTACTGATTTAAAAATCGAAAAAAATCGCCTACAGTACTTTCATCCTATATATCTCAACCTACCAATTTAAAAAAGAAACATCAAAATCGGTAAACAACGGACGAAAAAATGTCACAGGAAAGCAAAATACTCAATTACGTTTTATTGTATGACATATTTTTCCACTTATTCCAACTCGATGGTAACAAAAATAAAAATAAAAATACAGCGGAATTGATAACCTCCTCCGGAGACGATTGAAAAATAATAACAATTTAAAAGTAAAGCTAATTTTAATTATGAACCAGGTCCATAATATTATGATTAAAAAGAAAACGGCTTTGCATCTGCATTCTAAAACTACGGGGGAAACTAGCAAAGCGAAAATATTTCAAATCAGAACATTACGCAACCTCTATAGGTGTACCACCTGCCATTCTTTCATCACGTAAAAAATGCGCATCCACAGTCACATTCGTAACAACACATTGTCTACTATCTTAAATAATGAGGAGGCTTCCATCTTTTCTATCCTAGGAGCATAAACCACCCGGAGACCTGGTAGAGTAACAATTTACTTTGGAATCTAAGAAATGAGTGCGAACTATGAGAGCAAAATTCATCTTCTTGATAGCAAATAATAATTTTGATTTCTAAAGCTTTAAAAAAGTATTTTTCTCTGGACCAGCAATTATTTTTAAATGGAATATTTAAAAAGCTTTCTAAAATGAAGGAACCACAAACTAAATAACCTAAAGTCAATAATATATTTATTTTGATCGCGGATGTCATTTGCATGTGGCAAAATTATGGACACTTGCGCTGACAAGTACATGGCGAGTACGTTAAAAGACATGCTATACCTCTATACCTTCATGAGGGTGATGAGTGACGCTCACATGTGCTACGCTGTCTTGTTAGGTGTTAAATTTGCTACGCTTTTTGCTACGTGCGTAGACACTCGACATTCAATCAGGTTGTTTCTTTAAATTTTTGTATTACCTCTTTATCCCACAACATTCTAACTTGACTGGCTTATTTCACTATAGTTGTACAATATATTTTTACACACAACAGTCGGATAGCAAAAATTACGCTCCACGAAATATAATATGTATAATGACCTATACGTGTAGGTATATATTCGGGTCTGGAGTGTGTATAGTTCAATAACAGTCAGTAATTATTTCGTGGTAGGCACACCTGCCTGATGAGTTCGCGTGGTAGTGCATTAGTTGATGACGTCACGCCTCGGAGATGACACGTGACATCTGACATATACACATACGATACATATTCAGATTTTTATGCACTCTTGTTGTCGGCTAAAACTTAGATAAAAAGAAATTATATTTGCATTTGTTCGTAGATCAATATTTGATATTATATCAATCTAATTTTTTTACTGAAATATACAAAATAACGCGTACAACAAAACTATACGCAAAATTTTGTGTTGTAAAAAATAACATAAAAGTTTCAATCTGTCCAAATGTGGCACACAAAAATCACCAAACCGGACTTCGCCAATTCGCAAAACAACCACATCGTATCGCATAAAACAAAGGCGGACAATGGAAAAATGGGAAAACTTTTTTGGCGTAATAAACAATAGAGTGTAGGTAAATGTGAAACACGTATTATTTTGGATGCAGGGTTGAGCGAAAACTAGATATCATTGTTATTTTGCACTGTGTGATAATATAATTTCAATATTATTATTTAAATTTTATCCCTGTTCCAAAGCTTGTTACCCAATTTATTAATTGCAGAATATTAATGCTATTTTTGTCTTGTTATTTTTTTATATGTAAAAGTGAATTGATAACAATGAAACGACGTAGTTAACACACTGACACGTAGTTATATTTCTCAAGTTATAGTGATACATACAGACCGTAAAAGTTTCGATACAAATTCAATAAAAACGCCAATTCCTCAACATACATGGAGAACATTGTATACAAAAATTCAAAAAGTTCGAAAGTAGATTTCTATTGATTTACATTCGTATAATTCTATGATCCCGTAATATTACTGTCTATGATTACACAACATCTAAAGTATAAAAATCAATTGCCGTGGTCTATTTTGGTGACAAGGTACCAAAGAATTTTTTTGAAAAATTCGCTGAAGATGGGCAAAAGCTTAAAGCATATTTTTGTATGAAATGTTTGCCACTACGTAGTTTGACAGTCACTTTAGATTGTCAAAAAACCAGAAAAGTCAGTTACGATAAAAGAAATAAAGTGAAATTTTATTTTATTTGTCTATAAACCTAGGTAGGTTCATAGACAAATAAAATAAAATAATAGTTTTTTTTTTCATATCCTAATCAGTTGATTAAGAGATCACCGACACATTTAATTAAAAACTTTTTGTCATCCATACTCCTTGAAGCTTGTCAGCCCTGAGGTCCGGCGCGGCGAAGAGAAGAAGCATCCAGCGTGATTGCTAAATTGAACATTGTTTCGGCAGTTGCCTTAAAATATGAACAGTACCTGCTGTCCGGTCTTCTAGAGGTGGGGCCTGGACGGTCCTCAAACTCAAAGTTCATGTATTGCCGAAACACGTGTATGTACAAAGGTTTTGGTACCATAATTTGGTATTATATTTATATTAATAATAAATCAAACAAAAAAAGAAGAATATAAATAAAAGATGATAATAATAAATAAGGATGATTATAAAAAAAATTAAACAAAGAAGAAAAATAATAAAAACTAAAATTAGTCTATTAAATTAATTAGTTGTCAAAGTTAGTAGTTAGTAGTGTAATAACATTTATCTCCTAATGTGGTCCTCAGTTTCGTCTGGAACTATATTACAATAGCTTGGTTCCCCAATGGTTCGGGGGTCAATAGCCGTATGGTCTTTCTGGTAAGAAAGATACAGAAAAAGATTGCATACAAACAGGTATAATAAAGAGATCTGAGACCTAGCCTATCCCAAGCCTAGTGTCGTCCAGAGGCTATGCAAGCTCTACAGGAGCAACATTCATGCGGAGTAGGACGTTTGCCTAAATTTTACCTACGTACGTTCATTCGTCTTGATACTTGAGACTGAGTGTTCATTAAAAAAAAAAACTTTGGCACTCCGGGAGTGCCGACAGAAGTAAAAGCTTATTTAATTACATAATGGCGATAAAAAAAAATAGAATGCACCCGTACAACGCGACCAAATTTATGATTGTGGAAACCTCAGCATCGACCGCGTCTCGCGTCAATGCGAAGGAGTCATAAAAAAAAAAAACTCCTATCCAGTAAAAATCCAAAAGCCAACTATTTTCATATTCTTTACAATGGTCAAGTGTATGAAAAAAATATTCTGCATAAAGGAAAAAATAATTCGTCATTTGAACCAGGCTCCTAGGTACTCATTGTTAGGACAACGGCCTATTCTGGACAAGGGAGAGTAAATGGGTGGAGCGCAGGAGCCTAATCCAGTACCAAATGTTAGATGTCACGCAGTCCTAAGACATCGAATTCCTCACGATGATTTTCTTCACCGTTCTAAGAACGTTATGTTTCTGGCCTGCATAGATTTTTCGAGCGAAAGCTGATTTGGATTCGCCTGTATCTGATCCAGCAATCGTCAGATTGAAAGTCGGCATCTGATCCACCTAGACCATCACGGTTTCTATCAATAATAAATTAATTTTTAAGTATCAAATCTCTCCAGTTGCGTTTCAACGTCCAAGCGACTTGGTCAGTTTCTTTTATCCGGCGAATTCGCAACTAATTGTGGCATTAAACAATAGAACCTCTTAGCAACAAGTAACATCAGCGCTTATAAGTATGAACGGCTATTGTTCGTACTCAAAATATTGCTTTTTGCCGGACCAGACTTCGGACAATGGATTCAAAATAGTAGGTTTGGGAGAATGAGGTATGAAATGCACATTGTGTTTTGTTTAAGTTTAAAAAAATGCAAATCGCTGTCTTTCTTTTTAAATTAATGAATGCCCCCCTGAAAAAATTATTCGGTTACCGGTACCGACTCGAGAAGACGTATTGCTCACGTCTCAAGGTCAGGTCAAGTACCCTCAGTCCCTACACGTGTCCTCCGGTGGTGCGAAAGAAGCAACCCAGAGTAGCAGTAGAACTTGTACCAAGTTGGTCTAGAGAAGTCATCTGCTAATCCGCCGCCAAGCAGTGGTGTACTTGCGTTACTGTGTTCCAGTGGAAGGGTGTGGGTGCCAGTGAAATTACAGCCACCTGACTCGTATCATCCCCGTCTCAGAGTGACGGGCGCAATGCGACGCGACTTGGTTCTTATACCTTGGTCGAATAAGACCCGAGTTGTATTTTTGTTGTTTATTGACAGTGACTACTTAACATCAGGTGGGCCGCTAGACTGCTGATCTCCAGTTGTAAAGACATGTCACGCAGTTTCAAAAATACTCTAAGATATACCACTATTTGAAAATTTGAGAAAACTTTATTTTTATATTATAGTTTTTCAGGTAATTTTTCCAAAACTTTCTTATATTCTTATATTTCAATATTTGTGACATTTTGACACAAAAAAGCAGCCAACTTGATTCAGCCGTTATCAAGTGATTACTTAGCAACGAACGGAGTTTCATTTTAATTTATTATTCAGAAGATAATTCAATTCAATTCTTTATTTTAATACAAACATAACATTACAGAATAAAAATGCTTATATTTCTAAATACTAACAAAATATGAGACTATTTATTAATCTAATATAGATAGGTTATCTTACTGTTTTTGGAACTATGCTACTTGTTAGGTTACCGCCCTTTTATCCCAACAACATTAAACTATAATAGATAATTGAGCTGGTTACCTGTGTGGTTACAAGACCGTGAACACGGGCCGCCCGCAATTCATTAATAGCTGATCAAAAGCGAGCCCAGTTTCCACCGGCTTAGATTTGGTTAGCTTTTAACATTAATCGTTTAGGCTTACGTTGATGAATTAAGGTTTGGTGATGCAAACTATCACTATGTTATTGAAATTTGCATTTTTTTTTTTCAAAAGTTATTGTAGATATTTTCTCCAGCGTATTTTCTTTCACGTCACTTATGTAATGTAAGAAATACTAGCTGCGTCCTGCGACGTTTCCTGCGATTGGCCATCCTAGGAGAATTTTTCACTTTTTCGAGATTAAACTAAATCTTAAATCCAGGGTATGAGGTACAAGATATAAAAGTGATGCACAAAATTTAAAAATGTGTATTTATTTTTATATTTTCTTAACGTCCCATGAGAATACTCAATAATCATTCTTAATATGGGCAAAGTCTTCAGTTCGTTCCGTCACTCTAAAGAACCCTTGTTCAGGCTTCTGAAAGGCCGATCATCTCAAAAACTAACCTATCAATGGTCAAATCTAATGTCATTCAATCAGCACAAAGAAATATTTCAATGTTGTTCACATTATGTTATGTGCGTTTTAACAGATGGTCAGCAAGTTTTTGATACTCGTAATTATTTCGAAAAACTGGCTATAAAGATATTGGATACAGAAGAGATGATAGTCATTTTATTGCGTTATAATAACAACCAAACAAATCTAAATACCTACCCGTCGTTGATATTGAAATCTCAAACAACAAAACGAGATTAAAAACATTTCAATCGTCGAAAAGCAGATTTTAATTAATTAAATTCATTGAATGCTAAAACATCACTTGCCTTTCAATGTTTCGCAGACAAAGCCCAAAGTGTATTATTTTATAGACAAATCGAAACTGAACGACATTTTGTGCTTTGCAAACAAAATGCAGCCATTTAATTTTCCTCTCAGTGACGAGGAGATAAAGCAGGTAACGGTTTGGTGAATTATTTGAGATGTATCATTGTGGTATGGACACAGAGTATAATAGGGGATGGAAGGGGCGTGGTCGCGGCTCGTCGCAAATATAATCAAGAACTGAGGGTACAATAGAGAGGTGGGTTCATTATCTTTTTATTTGCATTACATTAAAATATAATAACCTCTGTCTGAAAGATGATGAAAAGCTGCAGAAATTTTAATAAGGTAAAACTTAAATTCGTCTTTTTTAAATAAGAAAATCAACAATGTTCATCGATAAACAAAACAACACAATGATAAAAGATTTCGTTAGATTATGAATTAAGTAAAATTTTCAAGTTTTTATATCGTTTTAATATTAAGATCTCAAACTATGAAAAGAAATATTATTGCAAACCAAAATACTGCAAGCTAATTAACATGTGGGATTGTTTGTCTACCCAACCAACTAACGGAAGTTCAAATTTAGCTCAACGGATTTGCATATCCTGGATGATATCACACAACATATGCTATTTTCGATGCCGGAAAAGTGCAGAGTTTGCTATAAGTTTATATTTCCAAAATGTGTACAACAATATTATAAACTGTTTTTGATGTTAATATATTTGATATATATTATTCGACTTAGCAAAAAACTTACCATGTTTGTGAGTTTTGTTGACTCCCGATATTTCGACGCAGTTTCATGCATCATGATCCCGGGAATTCAAACTCACAAATCATTGTAAATATCTCAGTTATTGTTACATTTTTTTTAACGGATTAAACATACACAGCACAAACATCCTTATTTGTCACATACGAGTGTGAAACCCACAAGGTACAACTAAGCTGTGAGATCAGTCAAATTCAGGTGACTCAAAAATGAAAAATATTTGAGCTGAGTCCTACTCCTGTGAACAACTGTTCACTAATCAACACTGTGCGGAACACAGCGGCACAATGCCGCTATTACATTTGCTCAATAATTGCCGCCACCCGCCGCCGCCCTCGTATTCAGATCACATCATTGGTACCTACGTTTTGTATTGATCAGAATGACCAACTTCTGAGTTCAGCAAGACACGCGATTATTTTTTCATTGTTATTATAACAATTTCTTTGAAACATTGTTTTAATTGTAAAACAAATGCTTAAAGGCGTAGTACTGGACTCATTCGTTGCCACTTGTGATTTTTAGTCTCATGTATTGTATTATAATTAATGTACAATTAATACATATGTAAATCAATTGATGCTCGTAAGTCTCGCTTTTGCTGATTTATATTTCGTTGTATTCGTAATAGTCGGGACTAGGTTTGTATGATATGATTTCTTTGGAAAATTAACGGGAAATGTCGGAAATAGGGGAAAACTGATGGTACATTTTTGACAGCCGCTTGTCAAATAATGAAGTCAGGAAAACATCTGTCGGGTCAGGTAAAAATTATGCAATTCATTTTTAGTACCTGGGCGATCTAGATTAGCTCGGTTTTTCTAAACACAAAATTTCATCCAAATCGTTAGAGCCGTTTCCGAGATTCGCGAAATAAATAAATATACAATAATTTCTTAAATACAATTATTTTAAATAAATATTACAATTACATTTATAATTGTTGGTATATTGAACCATGAATTTAATCGTTAGTTTAAAGAATACAGTATAGTATTATTATATCTGTGATATTAGGTTTATGAAAAGTTGATAGACTTGTGAGAAAGTTGACTTTTATGAAAGGAGTTAGTTACTATTAAACACTTTGATAGATTTAAACCTATAGAATTTGTAAAAAACAAGCGTTGAACATAAATATTAGTGTCTAGAAAACTTATTACTTACGAATTTTTCCATTTTACATGAAACAAATTATGATAATCGTTCTGATTCTATGTTGCCAAATTTCAAGTTTTAGCTGTACGTGTCATCTAGTAATAGCATTGTTTTTAAAATCTTGCAAAATTCGGTCAAGCCACTGAATGGCTATTGCTCCTTTGTGGGCTCACTTCTGACATGTTTGGAGTTGTTAAAATAACCTTGATAAGATGTAAGAAAAAGCATATAGTTTAATATCGTTAACTAAGTATTCTGCATAATACCGTTTGGAATTTACCAACATGATATCTTTTACTCTTTTCAGTAGCCTTTCAACACACCAGTAAAATTAATTATACATAATGAGATCCACTTTAGCCTATCTGTGATCACAAGTGGTTTTGCGTCCGGCCCGAGAGAGAGTAATTACCTACTGATAATAAACCCCTTTTCAATTATATCATTCGGTTAATTTTCACTAACTATATTGAGATAATAACTAGACTTACAAATTGTCGGCACTGAGCTTATGTACGTATGTACGTAAGCTAAAATGTACGTATTTCGATAGTAACTTATTTGGATTTAATTTCATACTATTGCTATCAACATTTAATTACCAAAGAATAGAAAAAAGTTCAATCGTAGGTAATCGTATTTATTACATCTAATTAGACAAATATTATATCAAAAATATAGATCTAGGACAGATTTTAAACAAAAATACAAAATGATAAAGCAAATTATGCGTTATGCAAAAAAATCATCAACCAAAGATGTTGCAAATTCTGCAAATATTACTAAAGATCTATAAAAGCAAAACTAAGGAGAAGTCCAATCGATATCAAAATCATCGTTCAATTCATCTCGCTTTTGCACTTCTTTCAACGTGGCCAGACCACTATCTGGTTTGGCTTTAATTAAAAGGATTGCCCGTTCACATACATGTAGGTATCTTCTCATCCATCCACGAATGTATGTACACGGATCACATGGTATTCGTGTACGAAATTACCCGGATCAAACGAGCTACGGTTAGCCTGAGGCCCGCCATTTGTAGTTTTTTTCAGACGTTTTCGTTTTAGCTCTTCCTAAAACTAGATGAAATGGAATTCCGGTGAATCGTGATTTTTACGGTATTACGAGTGTTAGATAGCACTATATTTTCTACGTGTCCACACTCTGCCATTTACTCGTAATAGTGGTATACTGGATTGTTATAACTTGAAAAAAAAAGACGAGAAAATAAAAATGATAATTTCCTTCTACGGGAAAACGTTGAACTTATCTATAATTTAAAAGTGATTTGGTAAAAATAAAAAAAAATAAAAACGTGTCAAAAAAATATGGCATTTAAATTTTACGGCCAATTGTATAAAACGCAAATCGATAAAAGATTTAATTTAACGATAGATATAAATCCGGTAATCTTTTTATTTCGACGAAACACTAATATGGTAAGTTAGGTATATATATGTTAATAAAAATAAATGCGTACAATTTTCCAACCCCTAATACCCCATTCCATTTATCACATAACGAGTCACGGCACACAAAGAAGCTGCTGAAACAAGTAATTAATATAAACACAAAAAACTGAACCCCTTTTGTGTCCCGCGAATATCCCCCGTATTGTGCGCTCTTTAACAAACTGCATTCAAAATTAAAATTTTTCATTTGCCGTCCTCCCCCGAGCCTTAGTCCTCGAAACTCTAGCAATAAGAACAGCTTACTCACTCCGTCATTTATAAACTAACTAGCTGAGACAGACGTTGTTCGTCTTAATAGTTTAAACCGATGCTGTATTAAACGATATTTGCAGCTCTCATTCTGTCAATCGCTGACAGTTATGTCAAACGGTACGAGGTTTATATTGTCAAAAACACTAAGAAAGTTACATTACATTAGAAAAGTTTATTTGGTCGTTAAGTTTTCTTAAATTTTGTAATGTTATGCGCAACTATCTTAATTTTTTTACCGTTGTAAGAACCTTCTCCCGACCATAGCAAATGCAACAAAAAAAGAATTAGCAAAATTGGTGATGCCGTGACCAAGGGAAATAGGAATACATTTATATTTATATATAGACGAGCCGCGCCTCGCGGTGTTACCAGCGGTGGGTCAACCTACGGGAGCCGTACATTTTCCAGTAGCCTATAATCTATATCTGTGCTAAATTTCATCCCGATCCTTTCAGGCGTTCTGCCGTAATTGAGTAACAAACATCCATCCATCCATCTAAACTTTTACATTTATATTAGTAGATTGTGATTCCCGCGCCGAATCTACAATGAGAAGGCAAATAAAATACAATCACTACCTTTTTTCTATAGCATCAGCAAAATCTGTCAGGACATATCAACATTGATTACAAATATGTGAGAGGTTTGTGAAGAGGTTACCTATTCTTATTGTTATCATGTTTTAATCTTCTATTCGTTTTTCTATTACATTTTGGTAGTGACCCAACTGTTCCTTTGCAGTTATGCCAGGATCACTTTTGATGATATTCCCTCCACCGCAATGTAATTGGTATATTTCGTTGAGCAACAATAACTGCACGTTCATTCGTTTTAGCAGAAGGTAAAATTCTCATAATTTTTTTTTCAATGTTTTTTTCCAATTTGCAGGAGTAATTGTTGAGTGCCTTGTTTGACTCAAGTACAATTACTTACATTGCGAAACCAAATCAAACGTCTTCCTTTCTAATATTCCTTGTGGTAAACCAGCAATGATAATATGAAATTAAATGATAGTAATTTAAGAAGAAAATGCGTTATGACATGAACCATTAATAACAGCTATTGGACTCAGGTCCACCTCTACCGATGTATGAGAAGACCCAAGTCGCATCGCGTTGTTCCCGTCACTCTGATTCGGAGATGTAACGTCTTATGTGCCTACAGTACCGTTGAAGGCGTATGTTCATTGAATTATTGAAATGTTCCATGCTTGGGTATACATGTATTCATTACGTCATTTGCATTGGTACTTTTAAAACAATATTAACATAATACTTATATAATTATTTAGGTACCGTGTTGTTATTATATATGAATTTAATCATTTTCTTTCCGATTTAAATATATCATTAAAAAAAATTACGAATTATATACCTACTAAAATTTAAGTGAAGATGTATGACACTTCATTTTACGAAAATGTAAAACTTAGGGTAATGGTAATGTATTAATGAACATCAACGCATCAAACGCTTAAGTACTTGATACCGATCAGTACCGTAATGTCTTACAAACTTACGATATTAGTGCTTTATTTAAGCTATCACGAAAAATAAACATTAGTATAATATATGTCTGCGAAGTTTAAAAAGATGTCTATTGGCATTGCACAACTTAAATATCCACCTTTCCGATTACACAGCAATTTAACTTTCAATGCTGCCTCGTGATTATAAGTGCTGAAACAAACACTGCGTAAGAATCCCTTTCAGTAAACAATAGGTGATGGTACATTTATGCAGTTCCACACCCACCAAATGGTACTTCAATCTTTTAGGGGAATTACCTGAACGTGTCATTATGTGGTGGGGAAACAGCCCGTGACATCATCAACTAATGCACTACGTAGCAGGTAGGCTCAAGAAAAGCCTACCACTGCCTTAGAACCACTAGAAATGGTTGAGTCTACATTGTTATTCTTCTATTTCGATTAAAACCGTCGAAAGACGTCGTTTTTCTCTTATTTCGGCCACGATCACGTTCTAAGCACTGATGCTTTAGCTTTTCTGAAATTAAACAGTTGCTAGAATGCTAAATTAAACCTCCTTCAATGTTTATAGCACGCGTATTGGTAGCTCCATCTGTCTTATTAGTAATCTATATTTTTTTGGATTTTTGTGTTTTGAGGCACATTCTGCCAGTGTCAGACTCATATCTATTTTCATATGTATCCCACAATTAAAAAAGTGTCAGTATAATATGGTTGGTTTAATTACAAAATATTTCATTTAATTGGCTGTCCAACATTCGATAGTGATGACGTGACAGTGATGATCAATAGAGTTCGGTCAAGTTGGCGGAAAATAAAAGTGGTGGCGGCCAAACTACTACTGTCTATTATCTGACTATCACGTCACGTCATTATTTACATTGTGCTTTGAGAATTAAGAAATTAAAGAATATAACTAAGAATATAACTATAAAACAACAATAATGTTCTTCAGAAATGGTTTTTTTTACTACTATATAATGCGAATACGACAGGTGCACTCACATTACCAATATAATTACAGGAACATGAGATTTCTGTCTTAATTATTCTGTCTTAGGCCTCTACATGGTCACTTTACGAAGACTAGAATGAATGAATATAAACACACATAACAAAATTACATGTCTGTTCCGAAAATGTTACTTCCAAGCACAGGTGCAACACTGATTACTTATCTGCGTCGTCACGCACCTCATTACTAACGGTGTCACAGCCAGCTCCTTACCAGGTACTAGATGACTTACTCATTTTCAACCAAATTCCGGAAGATGTTATCAATTCGGCTGTATTTTATTTTCCTCGTTTTTTTTTATATTTTTCCCTCTGATTTCCATTAATTATGAATCGATTTTGAAAATTCTAGGATATGCTTTCAGATTGGACTCATATACTTATATCAAAATCGATTAAATGTATTTAGTTGTAAAATCAAAATAATTGGAAAAAAATATGTCGTGCAAGTAAACGAAATTGCATATTTTGCTTTCCTGTAACTTTTTCTTCGCCCGTTGTATACCGATTTGGAAGCAAATCGAGCAGTCGGTTTTTTTTCGATTTTTAAATCAGTCACTTGTCATTCATTGAAAACGTAATATTGAAAAGTACTAACAATCTCTACAACGCGCTAAATATATGGACTTTTTAGGGGATTAAAATCGGCGAAACCCGACTGAGCCAGTCCTATAACATAATTGGTTTAGGATATTATGAGTTCCTGCGCTAAATAAGTTTGCTAGAACTCGTAAAAAAAAGCGCCTAACTCTTCTGTAATTGGATTTATCCTATTAGAATGGAATAAGACTGGTAGTCGAACATAAAAATGCGAGGAAAAAGGTTATAGGTTAATGAAAAGCCCCTGAATAAACATAAGTAAGTAACGTGAAGGAACAATACAGCTGAATCCAAGAAATGAATGGAATAAGATAAGTAAATGGGTATCTTTTGTGCGAGATAATATTTTAACTGTTTGTTCCGTTCGGCATTCATTTGCCTCATACCGAGGGCTATGAGATTATATGGAGCAAACAATCTACATGCCGCGGGCAGAGGCTCTCAAACTCATATTTGTGTTTTAATAAACGTCTCTTTCATGCGACTAATGAGACGTGACAAACATACCTGATACATAAAATCAGGTATGTTTGTCACGTCTCATTAGTCGCATAAAAAATAAAAGTACGACTCAGGTTTTGCACTACTAAAGTATGAGCAGACCAAGGTTGCATTAAGTTATGCCCATCGCTCTGAGATTGAGATGTTACGCCTCAATTGCCTGTAATTTCACCGGCGCCCACGCCCTTCCACCGAAACACAGTAGCACGAGTACCTACACCACTGATTGGCGACAGATTACCAGTTGTGTAGGCAGTTCTTTTCCTGACGAACTTGGTGCAAGTTCTGCTGCAACAAAAACTCCTTACGCTTATCGAGGGTAGGTCAGTATCTCTGAAGTGGGAAAAAAGAGTCTGATTCAGATACAAGTCGTTTCGCCGTGAAAACTACTATCAATTCTTAGTAACTACTTTTTGAACGTGTGTCTTCTTCTTCTTTTATATGGATTTCATATGACTATGCTACAATTGATATATATAAAGAAATCATATGAAGGTAATAAAAAATTGGCAAATGTTTGAGCACCAGTGGCCCCCCGAACGCGCACTCTGTAAAAATTACAAAATGAAAATTGCGGGCCGGCGCCGCTGAATACATTAATATCGAATATTGAATATTATATAAAAATCTGGAATTGAATGAAACATTATATAAGAATATTGAATTGATACACAGATAAAACGTCGGATGGAAATCATTGAGATTCCCGAGAGCTTTGCGAAATGAGATATTTATTTTGTGCATACTGGTTTTTAAAACGGCTCCGTGTCTTAGTTGGTTACTTAGTTAGCCCAAAGGTCCCGGGTTCGAACCCGGGGCATAGATTGTGCTGTGAGCATGAAGTTTCTTCTCGGGTCTTCGGTGTTTGTCTTTTCTACCTGTGTTTGTACATGCCATTGGCGACACAGGGAATCCTAGTGCAGAGGTATGAGTGTGTAACCGTTTTTTTTAAACGATTTTTTTTAAATTCTATATCAGCTGTTGAGAGACTATCTTAAGGTAAGATAGGATTAATCATCCGCAACTGGGAAGCAAATCAAACTCGGTTTAAGAAAACATTTTTAAACCAAGTTTACTTTAGCAACTCTGTGAAAAATCTCTCTTAAAATCCACATATTAAATGTTCATATAAGCTAATCTTATATGAACATCATTTGAACTACTCAAAATTTACACGCACATGTATACAAATCAATTGCCAATAATACTTTTACACCCTAAATTAATAAATAAATCTTAGATATTTCAGAAAAAAAAAATTATGATATTCTTCTCATCGAGCCCGGCATGATTGCTATCATTGTAGCTCGCTCCAAACTTGATTAAAAGCGCTCCCACTCTCCGCGTAGTATGATTGGATGCTGATTATGACTGATTTATCTCACTGGTTCATCTGTGAGGAGTGATCGATAGATTGATTAAAGTATGGTAGTGATGCTGGTCTACAAGGTTAAAGCAACTATTGTAAAAGAATTGAAATGTTATTGACATTGTAGACTTCTTTATAACCGTGAGCCATAAGCTGGATCCATTTTCGCTAAAGTCCTAAAAAAATTACCTCCCTGTCTTTAGCACTACTTGTGGTCGGCACAATATATGTTTTTCTTCCTCTCCTTTCTTTCCAGATGCCATCTTTGTAGTCACTGCTTTCTTTCTCATATTATGATCTTTCTTACTTATATCTTTGCATTGATAAACATACGACCGGTGGCAGATGCGAAACAATATTTATTTAAATATTTCACAACACACAATTCGGTATTGTGTGATTATCAATGCATCAAATCATTGAAATTCAGTCGTTGTTAGTAGATACCATATTATTAAACCAGCAATCAAGTTATTCAAATTCTAATCCATAAAAGTCACCCTAGACTAATCACGAAATCAAATCGGCAAGTTGATTAAAATAACACACCGCCCCTATAATAGCCGGTAACGGATGGGTCCGTACGAAAGAGTGCAATCACATTACCGAGTGAACCCTAAATTTTAATCTGCGGTACAATAGTGCAATCGTTGATTGCTGCGCGTATGCACAGTCTTTGGGGATCGCTTAGTGTACACTGCGGGCCAAAATAACGTATATCAACTTAATAGAGTTGTAAATATCTTTACTTCATAATATAATATTTTAAACGTCCTTTGTTCTTTATTTTTAAAAAGTCATGTAGGTTTGTAAATTTTTAGGGTTCTGTATCCTTCTTCCGGGATTTAATGTCTCAGTTGATATCACTGGCGTCCACACCCTGCCACTGGAAGGCAGTAAACCTGGTCCACTACTTCTAGGCGGCAGATTATGGAGATAGTGGAGGCAGTACTTCTCCGGGCGAACTTGGTACAAGTTCCACTGCTACTTTTAGTTGCTAAAAATGGTTTTCACCAACGGACGCGAGCAACTGGACTGCCTAAAAGCAACTAATTCTATCAAGTAGGTTTAAGAGAATCCTAATTTTGTGTCTTGCGGTGTATGCGCGAGGCAGCAGCTAGGGATGAATTGTTTTCACATTAATAGCATGTCGAGCGGTGCACACAAAGGGAACCCTTCACTTGTAAACATCATGTTTAGGGCCATTTAATCATCTTGAATCGGAGACAGGAACGCGTAGATTTAGCTATAACTTATATTTGGAATTGAAAGAAAAAATAAATAAAAAAAATAATCTACATGGTTGTTCCAGCATTATCTAGCCTCTAACCTTGAAGGTTTCAGGACTAGGAGAGAAAAATAGGCCTCGAAAAATACCCAGAACCCATTGTTATCGATTGGTAAGCAAAAGCTACGTCATCCAATGACAAAAAAGCTTTGCCGTTTTGTTGATATCAACCTTTGTATCAGCTATCAAATCCAGCGTTAACTCATCTAACATCTTTTCATTACAACAAGGAAAATAAAATTGAAAAAAGTTTCATTAAGTTGGCTCAAAAATAAAAGCAAAATCCGTTCGCGGTCCGCATCGAAAATTGGCCACAAACGCTTTTCAACGGTCTCCTGAAAACTGATTTACGCTGCCGTTATTACGTTCAGGTGCTGCAGTCGGTGTAGTTTTGTTTCATCAGGAATTGCAGGGCTGGATTCGAAGATGAAGGACTCACAACTAAAGATCTCTTTAGATACAACTCATTATTGAATATTATTGATTTATTTATTTAAGTAGCAGTAGAACTTGTGTTAAAGTTGTCCGGAGGGGTACTGCCACCGCATCTGGAATGAGTGACGGAACGAGCTGATGGCTCACCTGATCGTAAGTGGTGACCCTCGCCCATGACAACAGCAATGCGTGCGACTCAGTAAGAGATCCAAATCTTTACTGAGTCGCATTCTTTCTGCTGCGTCCATCACCCGAGACGGGAATGATACGTCTCATGCGCATATGATTTCACCGGCACCCACACCCTTCCACCGGAACACAGTAATGCAACCACTACTACTTGGCCGCAGATTCCAGATGTGGTGGCAGTTCCTCTCCGGACGAACTTGGCACAAGTTCTACTGCTACTTTTGGTTGCTCCTTTAGCACCACCCGGGGGGTACGTGTAGGGAATCAAAGGGTACGCACCTACGGACGCGAGCAACTAGACCCCCAAAACAACAACAACTTTTTCATTAGAAATCACATTTCGAATTATTCGATGTTTACTAATAAGTTTATTCATAAAATAATGTATTTAAAGCTGAATGCACACCTGAGACGTATCTCCCCACTCCCACCCCCCTGCACTACAGTACAGTTTCGTCGCGTCTGAAAATTAATTCCTCTACATAATCAGAACTTCCGTGCGCTCCACGCCGCGCCGCGTAGCTTCACTTCGAAAGATATTTATTTTCAATTTGAATGAAGTTAGTTTTTGTACCTCTTTTTGCGCTGTCTGTATTTTCCAGTTCTGTATCTTAGTAAAAGTTATGCTGCTAGAACTTGAAGCCGTCCAACGTAATCGTAAATCAAATTTAGCATAAAAATACTATATTATTCCCAATATTATAAATTATAAATGCGAAGGTTTGTCGATATTAATTATGTTTGTTACTTCTTTAATTAAGGTAGCTCATACCTTGGATTAACACATAAGCTTCTTTTTATTCCAAAAAGGTGATTTCTTTTATTCCCTGCATCTTATGTTGACTTTTTAACCAAGGGCAACAATACTGGAGGGCTCAGTTAGTTCGTAATAATTCACAGTGATTAAAAAATTATTGGAAAAATATGCAATAAAATTTTTGAGAAAAGCGTACATATTTGTCTTTTGATTTGACTAGTCAACATTTTTATGTTTTTATGCGATATGTGTAATAGAAACCTGATTCAAACTTTACCGAGTAATTCAATGTTAACTCACTTTTATTAAAAATATTTACAGTTCATAGATAATTTTCGTCTGTGCTCGCTATTTGGGTGGGAATCAAACTGACACTTCTGAAAATCTCCGCCTAAGAACTCAAAGCCGTATTTACAAGACAAAAAGGCCCAACATCATAATTAAAAAAAATCTCGTGCCTGCAAAGAAGGGGGAAGTGGCGTGAAAGCAAGACGGATGGGCGCCACAGAGGGCTCGCAAAGACAATGCCTCGCTTTGGGCTCGCTGCTTAATCATAAATATATCAGCTGGAGACTATTAAGCAGAGGATTCACTCCCATACTTTAACCGCGAATTTTAACTTAAGGTTAAAAAGTAATTTTAAAAGGTAAATGTCATTTTGATTCCGTTTGTTGGTTTTCGGCAAATTATTTTAAGAAGATGCGCGGTGGTCAATATCCTTCGCGTTATTCAATAAATTCCTAATCATATTATAATTGCGAAAGCTTGTTATGTTTGTGTGTTAGTTCTCCACGCCTCAACTCCTGAACGGATTTGGATTAAATTTGTTATGAAGGTAATTTATACCCTGGATTAATACATAGGCTTTTAATCCCTAAAAAGTGAAGTAACTTTTTGCCTATTGACTCAAATTGACGTTTTAACCGCGGGTAAAGCAGCGGTGCACTCAAACTGCTGTTCCGTTGGAAGGGTTCGGGTAAAATCACAGGCGCACGAGACTCGGGTCGACTCATACTCGGGTCGTGGCCGCAACACGATGCGACTTGGATTTTCTCATCAGGTTGGGAGAGGATCAGGTGCCATCAGCTCGTTCTGTCGCATACGTTAAAAAATCAAAAATATAATGCATGAGTGTTTCAGTTATTTATGTGGCATCTTTAGGAGTTTTGACTCGAGATCCTTACCTAAAGCTTTAGGTGCAGCTTTAGAGATTATCATCTAGGCCATATAATTTCATTTGCTATTGTTATATGTCACTTATATGTCAATTTCCTATTGTAGTTCTGTTTATAACCCCCGACGCAAAAGGAGAGGTGTTATACGAGTAAGTTACATCGATTTGGGGGCGGTTTTTTTTAACTTAAAAGCAGATTTTTTATCGGTGGTTCTTAGACATGTTTTATCGCAACAGGTCAGCCATTTCAAGGTCATCAGGCCATTACAATTACAACGAGTCGGGTGTTTTTACATTTTTGTAAAATGAACTCGTAGTTCCATTCCATGTGCACCGCCCGAGGAGACGGAAGGAGCCGTGTGAGTATGAAAGTAAAAAGGGGTGTTAAAACAAAACGGATGAGTTCGGACAAAGGAAGGAAGCGACGCGTTCTCGTATTACGTCTTTTGATATCGCGAATTGTATGCAATGAGAATATCTAACATATTTTGATTAATATGGAAAGCTATGTGGAAGGATTGTATGGGGCTTTGTCTTGGGGACGCGACAGATGTGTCATTACAAAGACGTTAAACATGTTTTTGTTTTACAAGGCTTATTTGTATTTGATCTATTATTATTTATACATTATTATATATCCAGTTGCTCGCGTCCGTAGGTGTGTACCCTTTGATTCCCTACACGTACCCCCTGGGTGGTGCTAAAGGAGCAAACAAAAGTAGCAGTAGAACTTGTGTTAAGTTCGTCCGGATAGGTATTGCCACCACATCTGAAATCTACCGCCAAGCAGAAGTCGTTGCATTACTGTGTTCCGGTGGAAGGTATGGCTGCCGGTGAAATCACATGCGCGTGAGACGTATCATACCCGTCTCGGGTGATGGACGCAGCAGAGTGAATGTGACTCAGTAGACTTGGATCTCATACTGAGTCGCGTTACTCATGGGCGAGGGTCACCACTTACCATCAGGTGGGCCCTCAGCTCGTTCCGTCACTCATTCACATAAAAAAAAACTTATCTAAATATCTATAGTACCTGGACGACCGAGCGCCGCTCGGTTCTTATGGTGATTTTTTGTAAATAATTGTTTTTTTTACAAGAAAAATAAATATACAGGTAGCCTTAAACAGCTAAACCTAAACACAAAATTTAATCCAAATCGTTAGAGCCGTTTCCGAAATACGCGAACAATTATACAAGAATTACGTTTTTAGTAATAAGATAAATATAAATCAATTGCTAAATGTAAGCGCACCACTTCAGAATGACCTGCACCTATTCGGTTTTTTTTTTAGTTGCTTGTAATTGTCAGAACAAAGTTTGTATGAATGAAATTATATGGGAAAGTCATGTGACATCGGAAATTGAAAAAAACTGGAACCAATCTTTTCTATGGGTATGGATTCTATGAGATGACTTTGTTTGACAGCCGATTGTCAAATTGTTAATCAAGACGGATCAATTTGAATTTCGGCTAGAAACATCTGTCGGTTCAGCTAGTATACTTATATCTCGAATAAAATTAATTTAGTTTAAAATTATATTAATAGATGGCATTATAGGTATCGACTCGTTTGAAATCCAGAAAATAAGAAAATTTTGTTTTGTATATTTTTCGTAGTATTATATAATATTATACTCCTAATATTTGTGCTTATAACTACACATTGATGTAATTTCAAAACTCAAGGATGCATTTCAGTTTCGCATAACAGACGACAGTTAGTTATTAGTTGAAATTTTAAAGTCGTAGTAATTCTCCAAATCTACACAAAAATATCAATAGTAAATAATATAATTTTATGCAATATAGCATTCAAAGTATCTTAAAACCGCTTTAAACGACCTAAAGACAACATCTAGATACTAATCTGGATCTGGTTGCCATTGTAGAATCACTCTCGCTTCCCAAGAGTGTAGTGCGAATAAATGAAACATAGCGGATATAACATATTTAATAAATAATAAATCACTTTATTGTAGTAACAACATAGAAATAGTAACATATTTTTTTGACTTATAAAAATATTTATTTTCTACAATTGGCGGTCTTATCTCTAAGACATCCGGTTAGGTAGGCATCCGGTGCTGGACCGCTTAGAAATCTACTGCCCTCGAACTAGTATCAACCGTATCTCAGGAGCAACAAACACCTTCGACAGTCCAGCATCTATCATTACAGTATAACAACAATATTCCATTAACAAAAATAATATCACAGTGACAAAACTATTCCCCTAGCTCTAATAATGATACAACCTCTCAGTGGAATGTGTCTTTACAAAGCTTATTCCAATAAACCTGCCATGTTCCCCCATCAGGCCTATTGGCAAATAGCTAATCAGACCTAATCATTTCAATGCCATAGCAATGAATGACGTACATCTCCTGATTAAATCCCAGCGTCATCATTAGATGACTAATTGATGCGTTGCGTTGATTACTATTAAGTAATCAACGCACAGTCATCTAATCAACGCAACGGTTACACACAGTTAGCGCTAATTAGTCCGACGTGCGGACACTATTGTCCCGACGTTGTAAACACTGTTAGCTTGAGTCTAGGGGTGTCACGATATTTCTTGCATGCGCATATCATTAACCTTGTTTTAGTACAATAGCTAAAAACAATGCTTTTTTATATCATTTTATTATCATTAGATTGGCCTTATTCAATATTCTAAGCGGTCCCATATTTGAAATTACAAAAAGTGGTTGGTATCAAATTTGGTATATCAATTTAAATGAATGAAAATTTATATATTTTGTATGTGTATTTCTATTATAGGAAATGGTAGCTCTGATTTCTACGCTGTAGGTTGTTGGTTTGATCCCACTCAACACAAACATTTTTGTGGCTATGATTATTTTGCTTAGATAAATCACAGGTGCACGAGACGTACTATCCCCTACTAATAATATCTCGGGACCTAGGTCGTATTGCGTAGACTTATCATGGCGGGCCTTCAACTTGTCTCATCATTAAAAAAATATTAAAATGGCGCTGTTTGGAATATCTATAAATGTTTATTACCAAACAAATCGCATAAACTCGATTGATGTAAACAATCGCATAACGCCCGATTTGATGTATAAAGTTGGACCTGTCAATCGACGATCTCAATGTCAACTTCTTCTTTTTGTCTTTTGTGTAATAAACCATACAATTCTGCCAGTGTCTGTCAAAAAACTAATTCTAATATCGATTAATAATTTTCAGATACTCGTGGAAATACAAGTGGGAAACAATATAATGTGATGTGGAAGACACAAATTTAGACATAAGGCGCGTTGATGTCTTTTGTTCTTAGGAACTTTCGCGAAAAATTAAGTACTTATTATCCAGTTAAAGTTTTACGTTTGCCTCTTGTTATCAAATGATTCTAGTTGATTTTTATGTGAATGTTTGTGTGGCTCACTTTATGTTCTCTCTGCTCTTATGACAAGATCTGCATGACGTCCTGACTGTAGTATTTAGCGTCCTCTACTCAGAAAAATGATCTTGTTATGAACTAATGTTTCATGTTCCTGATATTTCACAAGCTGTCAATGGCTGTGTTCTGACTGTACGGTCACCCACATATTTGAAACACAGCCATTTCGCACACTATCATCTATTAGTGTCGTGATGTATATTATTTTTATTATGGATAGACTGTGTCGAATTTTAGCCAAATAAGTAGTCAATTATTTTGGCGAGAAATATCGATCAGTCCATCCAAATGGTATATATCCAAATAGTATATTTTATTAATACTATTTAAACATAAAAAAGTAGGACAAGATTGAATACTGGAATTAAAAAATTACATGCAGGTGACAACCCTATAGGCAGCGTAGGGGAGGCAGATCCCATTGGTTTGCGCCTCGTTTATAAATGCTATTTTAACGCGGAAAAAAAGATTAATTAACTAATTGAGCTGTTGGACCGAGTGCAGTTTTTAAGCTTTTTCAGACGACTAATTATGGAGATTGCTGAACATGACATCAAGGTGAACGTAGAGGGGCCTTTTTAGTATGAGATAGTTAAAGTACAAGTACCTACACAATGTACAACTTGTTTCATATCACTACATAGTATAAAACAAAGTCGCTTTCTCTGTCCCTATATCCCTATGTATGCTTAAATCTTTAAAACTACGCAACGGATTTTGATGCGGTTTTTTTTTAATAGATAGAGTGATTCAAGAGGAAGGTTTATATGTATAATACACTAGCAAGTAACCCCGGCTTCGCACGGGTAATTTCTGATACGACACTGATGCTTTACTAACCGTGCGAAGCCGGGGCGGGTCGCTATTAACGTATATATAGATAGTCATACTCCTTCTATTAGGATTGCACGTGGGCAGGGATGGGGACGCTTACCTACTTGTAAACAATACGAGCGTCAAGACCTGATAGTTAACTTTAAGCTCATCTATCACCAAGTCACTTCACGCAATTATTTTAACCGACCGGGGTTCGAACCCAGGTCTTAATAATAAATAATATCAAGAGTTTTATGCGCCATCGTGATGACTCCGCATCATAAATATTGTAGTAGTAACCTGCAGAGAGGGGAAAAATTGGGGAAATAAATTCCTAACAGTACAAGTTGCAACAACTTCGTTTCATTCATCGGAGAAAAAGTTTCTTCGTACTTTCAAAACAATCTTATTTAAATTTAAATACATTGAGTTTTAATTTGTACGTGATACTCAATAACTTATGGCCATTTTAAGTTGTGCTATGATTCCGTTGCTATAGAATTTGCGGCAGTTTTGAAGACCCTGTCTTCATTTTTACCTTACACTGCCTAAATAATTCTGAAAGTACCAAAATAATTGAATATGCGAGGATGCAAGGCCAAGATTATATGCATCCGGCATTAATACTTCCCAGCCTCTCATTTACCACCTGATCTTAACTGGGTACTGTCCATAGACAACAGCGATACGATTCCGTTCCTCTCGTATGAAAAAACCCAAGTCCTATCGCGTTGCACCTATCACGTTGGGACCGGGATGTAGCGTCTCACGCGCTTTTAAATTCACCAGTACCCATACCCTTCCACCGGAACACGGCAATGCGAGTGCACCACTGCTAGGCGGTGGATTACCAGGTGGATAGCAGTAATTCTCTACACGAACTTGGCACAAGTTCTACTGCTACAATGCGTTGCGCCTCTCGCACCATCCAGAAAAGGATCCATCCTTTCGTACACACTTTGGCACACACGTACCCCGTGTGTGTCAGTATCTCACCTACGGACGCGAGCAACTGGACCCCCCAAATGATGATAAGTAGGTATTTCCACCGACGTTGTTGCAGTGTAAATCAATGATTTTTTAGGTACAGCTTTCGTTCAGCTTCTTTTCAATGCCGCATTTAAGTATAAAAAATACATCCTATAATTAAAAAATAAACTAAACTCTCTGAAGCGTAATTAATTCCCAGCGAAACTACCAGCAACTCCGCAACATCGTAACTTAAACAATATGCCTCGAATGTTTAATTAGCGCATTGCAGGCGCGAGGGGAGGCTGGTAGGGGGTGAGTCGAGGAGTGGGGGAGGTGTTATTCATTAAAATGTTTGCGGAAACTCGTTTAGCGCGTTGCGGTGGGCGGCATTACATCGGCCCGCCTCAGAACTCACAGGGCTGATAAAGGTTTAATTAGTTGCTAGCTATCTCTTTGAAATACACTATTTGGTGTAAATTATCATGCAATTTTTATATACTACAGAATTGATGGGATGAACTGAAGGCCATGAAGGTATGTTAAGTGGTTACTTCTGCTCATAACAACGGAATTATGACTCGGGTTCTCCCCACCGGAATTATGAGAATACTCAAGTCGCATCTCGCCCTGAAACTGGGATGTAAAGTCTCATGAGCCTGTGATTTCACCGGTACCCACACCATTCCATCTTAACACAGCAATGCGAGTACACTACTGCTTGGCGGCAGATTACTAGATGTGGAGGCAGTAGGTACTTCTCCGGACGAACTGAGCACAAATTCTGCTGATGTTTTTTGTGGCTCCTTCTTCTTTACCACCCTGGGGGTAGGTATAGGGACTCTAAGGACACTCGCCTACGGACGCGAGCAACTGAACCCCCCAAATATTATTAATATTATAAATGCGAAAGTTTGTTTGTCTGTTACTCCTTCACAACTCAATAGCTGAAAGGATTTCGATGAAATTTGTTTTAAAGGTAGCTCATAGCCTAGATTAACACATACGCTACTTTGACACGAGTTTGGGTAGTCCAATTCAGTATACCGCATTGTAGAGCAACCTAAAACATGAAAGTGGAACATCCCAAACGCCTGGAATTTCATTGGCACCCACACCGTTAAAATCTCTTTATATCTCTCTTTTTATATTTCATATTTTATAAAGAACTCTTTATATTACAACAACGCAATTGCGATACTGCTTATCGGACTCAAGTAAGTTTAGTAAAGTACTGCTAACATACCCTATGTTAACAATACTTTATCAAACCTAGGCTAGTTTTTTCACACACTTTCAAGTGTCAACCCTGGCCACGGGGAGGGAAGGGTGGATCGTTCATTTACTCATCGAGATCGCAGCTTCCGCTATCTCAACCCACTTAGAGGCTTTATTTGGGACCATACATACGCATTTGTGTGTCTAGATTTTATTTTAAATAGGTAAAGGGTAAATAATTGATACATTATCAGTAAGAATAGATTGATCTTATGTTAACAGTGGCAGACTTACATGCTTGCAGTGGCAGGCTGGTATAATACGGCCCTTTTACACGCTGGCTGGCCCAGTTTTTGAGCCAATGTACTTGGGATCCCCTTTAGCTTCCCTTTCAGCCACTAAACGTATCCTCTTGGTGGTGTGAAAAGATCACAGAACGAAAGAAATTTGATAACTGAAAGAACAAGTAGAATTTGTTCTTTCGTACTGCTACTAGCAGTTTCGTAGAGGAAGTATCGCCACCTTTTTTACGGATTGCTGCACTGACGGAATAGTTTTTTGAATGAAATTATAGTTGTATGAGATAGGACATTTTCATGTTACAGAGATGCAACGCGACGTAGGTTGCAAAGCCTATTGCTTTTTTTTATACGAAGGTGTAGAAAAAAAATATAGGTATTATGCCCCTAACGTCACTTATGTCAAAGCTATACCATTTCGTTTACTTGGATGGCATTTTTTCTAGTTACTTTGATTTAACAATTAATATCTTTTACCGATATCGATAATAATTTTTTGGATTGGTCCCATGAAATAATAAAATCATTATCAATTCAAATAAAAAAAGAATTAAAAAAATACAGCCGAATCGAACCACCTTCGGAAGACGTTTGAAAATATGCTCTTCTTTGGTACGCATCACTCAAAAACAGCTGGAATGATTTGACAATTATTGAAAGGTATTTTCCCATGTGAAACTATCATTAAAATAGGCAGAGTTTTGACATTTCGACCGGAGTTCCTTACAACTTTACTAAAAGTGTTTTTTTTTTCTCTTAAGTTTACTCCTTGAAGTTAACTGTGAGATTACCAATACTTCATTAGCAGCGTTCACAGCTTCACAGTCCCTTTAACCACATTTATACAAAATTTATATTTATGAGAACGCCATAACTTAATCTACATCGAGTACCCCGCATCCAGAGCCGTGATTGGCCAAATTTCGCAACCCCTGGCGCATCTGTCCAATAGGAAAGCATTATGGGAACTTCGATGGGTGGAGCTAGGGGGTTATCATGACGGCATTCTCTCAAATTCAAACAGTCTTGGTCCGATCATCTCAGATTCAACACTCCTACGAAATCTAAGTTCGAGCACGCGTGAAGTTTGAAATAAGTTTCGTTTAGTGTTTGCAATGATATTTACAGTAATAACTATTTAAATTAATACGCTTGGATAAAAAATCGAAGAAAATGGTGGGAAACCGGAGAGAATAAAAACTATAAATATATAGAAGATCGAGGGTAGAGTCATCATGGCAGGACCATACCTTTCACCTCTGCCTGGTGATCTTCTCACGGAATACATGTTCGGGCGCCGTCGACAGCGACGGAACAGGACCACTTTCACACCACAGCAACTCAGCGAGTTGGAATCACTGTTCCAGAAGACTCATTACCCTGACGTGTTCTTGAGAGAAGAAGTCGCTCTCAGGATCAGCCTTTCCGAAGCGAGAGTGCAGGTTAGTCTTTGAACAAAATCTTCGATGTGCATCGACATTAATCAGCTTGCTCCCATAATGCTTTTAACCGACTGCACCAGAAGAAGTTATGTTTTTCGAGTATGTGTATTTCTTTGGCACGCTCTGCTTTATCGGCTTGGTGGATTAGCTTCGTTAGATTCGTCTTAATTGTGATACTGGCTATATCAAAATTGAAATGGCTGATTTGGGCGCTATTTAATTATTTTCTTGAAAACCTGAACTGGAGTATTAAAATACAGGTTTTCATAAACGGCTTACAAAAATATATACAAGTTATATGTTTAAATGTAATTTTGATTTGTTTTCACGCGGTCGGGTTTCTTGTTTTTAAAATGTTTCCTAAATGTTTTTAAAACATTTTTATTCATTCTTAGGATTTGACAAAAAAATGCTGATAAATTCAACCATTTTTTTAATATTTTCCTTTATGGGTTCCGTTATTTTTAAACCTAATGAGAATTTTTTTTTTTTGGGAAACGTACGTAGATAAAGATATAATCTATAAGTACACGCTGCCTGCCCCAACTTTTTATTCTAACATATCAAGTCAAGTCAAGTCAAAAACTTTATTTCCGATGAATACTTAAAAATTACTTGGAAACGTCCATTTCTTTTTTTAAATAAATAAATAAGTACGAGAACGAGAACATGCGTTCTTAAAACTATGTTTAGCGCGTTTTCAAACCCTATTCAACCTTCCTGAAACCCCTATCAGATAAGACGTGATAAGATTTACAGAATTTGACATCACAAGTACACTTTTCAATATGTGTTTCCTCTTACAGATGGAAATAATCATATACCTATCATCAGATCGTCTCTACCTGTACGCATATAAATATCAAGAAAATTTGCACGACACCTAATAAGTGCAATTTAAACAAACATACAAGCATTAACAATAATTGAATTTTAAATATTATTGCATGATACTTCAAATTCTATTATTTTAAATTATGTACTTATATTACATAATACTGGTACTTATATTCCCAAAAAAAAATATTTTTGTATATTAATATTTTTCGTTAGTTGTTTTTTATGCTTACCTTATGAGGAAGTGATGACAATGATATGTTTGGCTATTCAAACCATATCTGTCTTCTTCTATTTCCAAAGGAATTCATTTATTTAACAGAAACAATAAAAAATTTACCAGTGGCAATTTGAGTTATACTTGAAACATACTTAGAAGGAAGGAACTGAAAACTCTTTTATCCATTACGGATAGAAATATCTTTAGGAAAAAATATATTTTTGAGATCCGTTGTTCGAACAACCAAAGCATTTAAAAACTCTAAATGATAATACGGTTGGGCCATGTTGCTCGCGTGTATTAAGCCTTAGGCTTTAGAGACCTTACTCATATCCTCCGAATGGTGATAAAGGTGAACCTAAAGCAGCAGTGACAGTTCTGTAAAAATTAAAAGAAAAAATTTAAGATTAAACCACGTATAAAGATAAATCATGTGCCATAGTTCGTCCAGAACAGTACTGAAAACTTACCTAGCAGGACCTACTGTTTACGTAATTCGCTGTCAAGCAGTGTTGCACTTGCATTACTTTATTATGGAGGAAGGGTGTGGGTGCCAGTAAAATTACAGGCGCATGAGATGTTATATCCTCGTCTGTGAGTAACGTGCGCGACGCGTTGCGACTTGGATTTTCTCTTGGGGTTTTTTTTTTGATTTACCAAACACTTCAGGTTTGCTGGAGTAAACTATTTGCAGGGTTAAGTTCGCATGCGTGTACGTCTAAGTATCTACTCCATGTTGGTGTTAATCTATTTCTATGGTGTACCTACAATAAAGAATTTTATTGTGAGCTAGTTTCGTGACTTTAATCACAAGACAAATGTAGCAACCTACCCTAATCGAAGAATCTGCAACCCTGATATTAAATAAATTTGGACAGGTCTGGTTCCAAAACCGCAGAGCAAAATGGCGCAAGCAAGCGCGATTGCAGCTTCTACAAGACGCCTGGAGAATGAGGTGCCTCGGTCTTGGATCTCCGCCGCTACCAATGCCAGGTTTGTATTACTATTTTGTGCAAAAACATTTTGCACAAAATAGTAATTCCTTGATAACTTTCTTCTTTTGCTTGAGTCATAAGTTGCCTACAGACATTTAAGAGCAGCTTTTCAATATTTTATTTTATTCAGGTCATGGTAAGCCCGACTCTTCACCAGAAGCTCCAGATTCTCCAGGAAGAGACTCGCCAGAGCCACCCAGTTCTATGGAAAATCGAGAATTGAAATCTCCCCGCCAAGATCCGTATCTCCACAATCCCAATTCAAACTTAACCGACAACATGCCAAATATGCCACCGCAACCTCACGATATGCCACCTCCTATACATTACAACGACGACGGAAGAATGATGCAGCAGCCGTTCGCATTTTCTTCAATGCTCATGCCACCACAGCAGATTGATGAACAGATTCCGACAGATTTGAGAGTTATAGGTCCTAAGAACCCTTGCCCTTGTGCGACAAAATTGGACGAGCCACAGAACTTAGCCTGCCGACCTCAAACTCGGGATGCTAAAGAAAACTCGGACAGCGATAGTGACACCGAAATTGATCTCACATCGCATTCGTCGAAAGACGATGATCTACGTGAGTCAGAAAGACTAGCTAATAGAATAGCTACAAGCATTTTCAGAAGTGACACTGTACTTCACGATTTGGTGCCAAATGATCTCAGCCTAGGGGCAATCAAGAATGGTGATAGAAATGTCAATAGGGGTAATAACGTGTCGATGTAAATTAAAAATTTATACGTAGTTGATAATCATCTAGTCAATGAATGTATACTTAAGTAATTAGTACCGTAGAATGTGTAGCTATCAGTGTAAATTTGTTTATAGATTAAATAGTGTTGTATCTAGTTGATTCAGTTGTAGTACCCTTTTCACAAGTTCATTTAATCATGTTCTATTCTAAGCTTTGACTTGGCCAACAGTTAAAAATTGTGTGACTACTTGATTAGAAAATTAAAACGATTTAACTACAAATAGCACCTTTATTATAAATGTATTATGTTTCTTTACTAGGTAGAAGAATAGGCACAATATCTCTATAGAAATCTAGAGGATATCACTAAATATTTACAATTTAAACTAATCATAGGGAGGCTATACATTTATTTACAATTTTATAAATCAGTCATAAGGGACTCATAAAATCCTTTACTTTTCCTTATACACTCATTATAAGTACATATTAAGGGCTGGCCTTATGTACCTACCTAAAGCTTTTGACAAAGAACTACTACTATCCCGATCACAGACAGTGCTTACTGGTTGTAGCTTAAAATAATTGGTTCATAATTTAAATAACTACTAATGACATTGAGTCACGCCACACAAATTCTCATAACATAATTCTCATAATAGAAAAGATATTCTATAATAGGACTTACATTAATAATTATTATTAATAATATTTATTGTGATGATGTCTAAACTAACTCAAACTTATATATGCCTTTAAATGTCATGTATCGTTCGAACACCTCAAATTTACACACACAAGTAAACATATTCGTGCGCATACAGTCACAACTCCTTAGGGACAATACATGCACACAGATATGTCAAATTACAGTCATTTTTTTATAGTTATTAAAAAAGTGTTTCAAATCTTAATTAAATTAAAATTAAGCATGAATGTCTTTCGAAAATTCATTCACTGATCATCTTCTATTCATTCACATGGCATCTGGTAGCCTTCGTTTGACCAGACGCTCCCTCGATCTTAATTATTCCGTGTACACTTTACCAATGGATCCTAGGTCACTCAAGGTCAAATGTTCTATCATCGTCCGTCGTGTTGAGAGCACCAAGACGGGGACATGGTATATACTATAGGCATCTGCCGTCGTGTTGACAGCACCAAGACGGGGACATGGTATATACTATAGGCATCTGCCGTCGTGTTGACAGCACCAAGACGGGGACATGGTATATACTATAGGCATCTGCCGTCATGTTGACAGCACCAAGACGGGGACATGGTATATACTATAGGCATCTGCCGTCATGTTGAGAGCACCAAGCCGGGGACATGGCGTCTGGACGAAGTCCTCGTTTGATCAGACGGTCCCTCAATTTCTGTAGTCTCGGCTCAGCTGTGTAGGCGCTTGTGAGGGGATTTGACCAGAGGCGCTCGGCGACTGCGGCAGTACGAGGCCATACTCTCGTGTCTGTTAGATAAAACAAATTCATTATTACGATTTATGTACTGCAACAAGCATGTCATAAGAAGTATCTTAAAGACAAAAATAGCTCAAGATAGATAGGAAAACGGCATGGCCGTGCCTAGTAATAATTTGTCGAGAGTCTTGGACCCTTTTCTAAGCTTTTAAGCTGATGCGTTTAGAAAGCATCGTCTTCTAGACCTTTGTGCTCCATCATTGACCTCATCACTACTAAAAATTAAGTGAACTTAAGTACAAGCGAGGGTCTATCGACAGAAAAAAGATTAACGTAAACTATATTACCTTTGTTCTTAATCAACAACTTGGGCCGATTAATGCAAATGTAAAATAGTAAGCTGTGAGAAACTGAATGCTTTCTATTCTGTTATATAATTTTTTTTTCTATTTGCACCAAGGACCGTAGATTTTCTTGGACTTTCAACTGGTTGTATACAAGTAAACTTACCCAAAACTTGCTCATCTACATATTCGCTCCACATAGCTACTTCTCCACCCAGCATTCCGCTTTCCCTCGGCAACACATGGGCATACATCTTCCTCCAGTTAGAGTAGACGGTATTTCCCCAGAAGCCATGATCCAAGTACCAAATGTCCTTGGGAACTGACACGGTCTGGTAGCCAAGACGCAAGAGCTGGGTAAGAAGAGGACTACTTATTGGCTCCCATACTTCGATGACGTATCTGTAAAATAAATCAAGATGTTGTTTTGTGTTAATTTTCGGAAGTTCTGAAGATAATGATGGAATTTTTGGAGTATTTATTTATCTCGGGGACAGTTTAATTATTTTTTTAAATTGTAAAATTTAAAAAAATAATTAAACTAATTATTTTTTTAAATTTAAAAAAAAAATAATTAAAAATAAATAAATAATTTGTAAAAGTTACGGATTGAGGTGGTCAGAGGTGGTGGTAAGTGGCGCCCATGACAACAGTAATGCGACTCAGCATAAGATTTGGATCTAACACTGAGTCGCAATCATCCGAGACGGGGATGATACGTCTCATGCGCATGTGATTTCACACTAGCAGTGTTCTAGAAGTCTAGAAGTGATGGAACGAGATGACATCCCATCTGATATTAAGTGGTTACCGCTGTCCATAACAATAGCAATACGAATGTGAAAAAATATTTGATGTACTCTGTAGATCATTAAGGGATCTTTGTGCATTGGTGTATTTTTTATGTGACTGAATTAATGTGACTATTTGATGGCCCACGTGATGTTAAGTGGTTACCGCCGCCTGTAAACAGCATAACGACTCAACAATCAAAACATCGTGTTACGCTTGCTACTCTTGCCAGGGGACTCAGGGGATCGTGTCATGTACCTGTAACCTGATCTTTCTGCCAGAAGACAGCAATGCAATTGCAACACAGCTTAGTGGCAAAATATTTCTGTACCCTGGCAGTCTTCGAAGCCCTAAATAAACTGAACTGAAAAGTCTCGTCAAAGTCACACACAAATGGATGACCCAGGCCCATTCACTCTCACTTATCGAGAGTAGGCCAGTGAAACCAAGTATTTACAAATGATCCTACGGTGAAAATAAATGAGTATGAGTATGACTTCCTGCAGTGAAAACATAGAGGCTGATTTTAATACAACTAACAAACCTTTCTTTACTCAAATGATTCTGAACTCTGTGCGCCTGTGTGAGCTCCGAAGACCAGATCATAACAGGCTGTGGCTCCCCCCCGAGTTCGATGACCTCTCCGTCCCAAAGCTGAAGCGCTTTCTTGTGGAACTCTCCCCACAGTTTGATGAAGCCGTCGATTGTTGAGGAATCGAATCCTTTTTCTTCCATGTAGTTTGTGATCTCCTCGCTGGAGTTCCAGCACGCGAAGAACACCTAGAAATAACATGTCTGATTATTCTGTTTCTTTACAAGAAGAACTTGGCCATAACCATAAAAATACGATCCCTGGGGCGTCAATTAGTTACGTGTGGCGTTTTTGTCTATTTTCTGACCCGCCCCCACCCCACCTCTCCTCTAACCCTGGTGATATGTAGTGAGATTGGGCTCGGCCCCCTCCCCCGCCATAAACCAACGTGAGATAATTTAATATTTGTTTTGTGTAAATACGTCGGATTTATTAAAAAAAAAAACATTATTCGATTCATTTTTTTTAGGTAAGAATAAGAATTTTAAGATTGCTTATAACATTATCTAAAATCACAGTGATAAAATTGAACAATAACCCAATTATCACGCAAATTTAACACTGTTTCTTGCGAGGGGGAAATTACGTGATATTTACCGTGATAAATTGCTGATAGCTAGTTTTACTTCTACTTGCTATATAATCCATACTGCTTCCTACTATATCCATACCTCATCTCCACCGACATGCAGCAAGGCAGGTTTTGGCAGTAGTTCGGCTATGTCTCTATAGAGGTCCTTGAGAACTCTGTACATGGCAGGGTTGGCAGGGTTCAGCTGTCCACACGGAGGCTGTATGCAATTTTTTCTCCACGTTTTGTCGTTCACGCAAACTGCTAAGTCTCCGAATCCGTAGTCCTGAATTGGTAAGAAGGAGTCCAATCAGTCACAGTAAAGCACAAAGCGTTCTAAATGCTAACATAATAATATAGTGCAGGTTCATATTCCGTGTCGCAGATGGCATAGACACACGCAATTACTACAACACGAACTTCCGAGTCCGTTTACTTGAAAAGGCAAGTCTTTACTTTTGGCTTTTCAAGAGGTCCAATACAGAATATCATTGACATCCTATCAAGAATATGCGCATCTTTGATGATATTTTGATCTTTCTATCATACTTTAATTTTAGATCATCATTTTTTTCATTAATTTCTTGGATCTTTGGTAAAAAGTTTTAAATGAAACCTAGATATATTATTTGTTTATTTTACACACCTTGCCCCATTGCCATCCATTTCCGGCGTGCGCTGGTGAATCGATCTCAATCACCATGCGAACCCCTCGAGCTTGGGCATACTTCACCAGCTCTCTCACTTCTTCCGTTGAGTAGATTTCATTTGGAGAGTATGCACCGTATCTGAATCACAATAAAACAAATCTTGATTTATGAATGGACTTTGAAATACTGTTTGAGCTCCCGTGGTATGCATCTCGCTCAGCGAGAGGTGTCTTGCATTGGAAACATTGGACATACCTCGTAAATTGAGGTACTCGCGTGGACTCCAGCGGAAAACTATGAGAATCCGTCACGTGCCAATGAAAAACGTTCATCTTGGTTGCAGCCATTCCGTCTATGGTCCTCTGTATGTCCTTCAGAGGTATAAAGTGTCTGGATGTATCTAAGACGAGCCCTCTATGTCTGTACATGGGTTGATCTCGGATCTTGGCTCCTGAGACGAGGCGTAAGCTACATCGTGTCTGGTCTGAGAAATCTGGTCGATCGGCTGCGACCAACTGTGAAAATGTCTCTAAGCCGTGTCTTGCTCCGTAAACAGTTTCAGCTGCTATACGAACTGATATCTCTCCTTCTGTAAATAATAAAAACTTTTTTTAAGAAATATGCAGCCTCGGCGTCTTCTTAGATTTTGTTTCGCTCGAAACAAAATTCGCTGTCATGTCATGTCGCTGAAGATAAGTCCATATAATAATAATAATAATAATTTCTTTATTGCAGACGTTGTTAGCTTAGTAATCGAGTTCCATATAGGAACCAAACTTTTAAATTATGTGCGCACGTTATAACTACGAGTATTATTGTATAAAAACTTTATTTCGTGTCTACATAGATAACTAATTATTTTATCTACATTGTAGCTCCAAAGGTAAAATTAAAAATGTACTTTATATTTAAATTGTAAGATCGCATTTTAAATGAACTTTAAGTTTTATGAGAATAAATGTCTTTAAACCCAACTCAAGGATTGAACCCTATTGAAATCGAATAGAAAGCAATGGTGCAAATGAGGATATATTTCTGACTCAGAACATATAGAGCCGTAGAGCCTTGTCATCTAAAAAAGTAACAACGAACTTTTAGCTTGAATACCACGTTCTCAGAGCGGCGAAGGATAAACTCGTGAGGAAACCCGCATGTACTTACCAAATGAAATACATTACATATCTTCTTATACGAGTAAGGCACTCTTTCTTATGAAGAGTAACTGTGACATGCAGTAGGAACATCAGAGAATGGTACACCAATTCTTACCTTTAGTTTGTACATCAAGCATGTACTGTTCATCAGTATTCCAGTCCAGTGTCAATAGCGCCGATTTCACGGTCATGTACACAACTATTGGAGTCCCCACGATTTCGGTGACGTTACCGTCGCACTCCGCGTGGAGATTGGGTCCGACCAGCTTCGACATTTCAACGAGGAGCTCTCTGGCTTCTGCTGGGACATCGATCAGGTCGAATCTGGAAGGAAAGGATATTATTTAAACCAACAGATTCTTTTCTTTGGGTCAATCAAGGGCGGAACAAGCGTAATTTTATCAATACCACGTTCTGAAAATACTGCTGGAAAACGTGAAGAAACTGTCATGTACTAGGACAAAAAAAAAAATGTACGATATAATGTCATATTGCTTTAAACGAACAATTCTTGTATATATATTTTACGTGTCTCTTAATACTTTAAATATTCACTAAAATCTTGTATTTAGGTAGGGTTTTGCTGTTTAAGTTTACCTGTATAATTTGATTTCTTGTAAAAACGCATAAAACGTTTTACACAAAAACTTAGCGGGCGAAGCTGGGTCGCCCAAGTACGGTATTGAAACTATGTATGTATGTAGACGGCTCCGTGGCTGAGTTGGTTGTAGCCCTGCCTTCGAAGCGACCGGTCCCGGGTTCGATTCCCGACCGGGGCACACTTTGTTTGGTGTGGGTCTTAGGTGTTTGTTTTGAGTTTCTGTGTTTGTCCATGCCATCTGTGAAACAGGTAAAGGTAATGTTTACACAGTTTGTAAACGTTTCCTTTACCTGTACGTATTAACAAAAACAAGTGAAGGATGCTTTAGGGCTAAATGGTACTGTGTAATAATAGGCTTTTTGCCTATATTTTATTTAAATTTATTTTGTTTATTAATAATATACCTAGCGATTATGAGATACCATGGATTGTATAGCGTGATACTAAACAGTCAAATCAATCATATTTTATAGTGTGTTAGTTCGAGTTATGATCACGTCGGTCATAAACAATAATCCAGCGACGTGCCATTCGAATACACGAGGGTTCAGTAACACTGATTTAACTGACTTCAAATAATGGAGGTTTATTTGGATTATTTTTAATATGATAGTGTGTACCTCCTAAGTATTTAAGTAAATAAGTAATTAAGTAAAATATTGAAGTAGGCTTTTCGACTTTTAAATCAATCTATTGTTATATTTATATCATTCTCCCTCTAAATAGCTTATTTAATTCACTTAATTAATAAACAGATATGCCCTGTAAAAACAATTTTGGTGTTTGAATTTAGAATACACACGTATATATTCGACCTCCATCTCCATGCTATACAACAAATAGCATTGAGATCCTTGACCAAAATATACTCATTACAAACTCCTTGTCAATTTTCTCGTAGGTCCTCGCTTTAAATCCATCCTTTATTCACTAATAGCATATTATAATATTTTACTGGGGCCATATTAACAGTGCCTAACAGTGCCTTACAGTAATGTCGCCTGCCCAGCAGTGAGAGTAAAAAAAGTAGCGGTTAAATAAAAATTAAAACAGCTAACACATAAAAATCAATACTGTGTTAAATACCTACAGATACAAAAATACCTATAGAATTGTTATCAATTAAGTAATTTTTCATATTTGTTTTCACATAGGCATCTTACGTCAGCTGACTGTTCATTGTAAAACAACCATAACAAAAGTCTTGGTTACAGACTGGCGCCTGCGCATAGAAATGAAAGTTCTAACTCCGCTATTTGTAGTTCGTAAATTGGGTTTATTTTAACGACAGACGTAAACGTTTTTATGACTGTTATACTCGTAAATCCCTAGCAAACGTTTTGTAGTACGATCTAATTCTGTGACGACATGTTGATGATCAAGGTAGGAAAGGTAAAAATCATCCGTACCTTTGAAGATTATCTGACAGTTTATTTGTCAATTAAGAAAAACAAACACTAATCGCTAACTCATACCCTTGCACTAGCATTAGGTATCTGTGTCATGGACACAATCACATCCTCACTAATATTATAACTAATACTAGCTACGACCTGCGGTTTCACCATCGCAGTGGGAATACGGGGATAAAATATAGCCTATGTTAATCACTATACAAATGTTTGCACCGGCCAGAGATCGAAACCGAGACCCTTCGCTTCGAACGCAAGGTCACTACAACTAAGCATTGGAGTCGATTAAATGTGTTTGTCCATTCCACCTGGGTCAAAGGGAACCCTAGCGCAGGGGGAGATGAGATGAGATGAGATGAGTACTGAGTTCCCTCGATAATAATATCCCATACACTCCTGGCACGCAAGAGTGTATACAGTGCCGTAGTGTACAGTAGCTGCCGGTACGGCACGCCACGGATTGTTTAACTAGAATGTTGAATGAACAGCAGTGAGAGATCACGAATGTCAAATCGAGGATCGCGGGTTAAGGCCCCGTTAGCATCGGTCGTTCACCTCCGTTATTCAATAAATGGCAAATATTGGCTCATTTTGTACCATTATGAAGACCGGTCGGTGACCTGTATCTCACTGTTCAATATGTCGTTGTTCGCATATCGTTCGATATTATTTATTTTATCCTCGCTGACAAGAGGATGATAAAATTTAAAATATTAGACAATAGTTTCCAAAAATTGTGGAGGATCCTTTTAATATTGTATTGGCGTTCTTTTTCAGGCTTCTACTGTACCTAACTACCAAGTAAGTACCAAAAATCTATAGATAAACAAACGCTTACACACCCATACTCCTGTAACGAGGACCTACCTTGTAAAGCAGTTGACAAGAACGCACAATCGAACAGCATACACATAATACACTCGAGAATAAACTTCATGTCCTAACACAAAGTTATGAGATAATAGTTAGGTATACAATACAATCTAGGTATCAAACACGGGACCCCTCTTAGAAAAGAACGGTTACCAGGAACTTAGCTTCGGTGCCGTCCAATAAGAACAGTAGATTAAACCAGAGGCTCGTAAAAATAACAGAAATATCAAGAGTCAACAAAACTCTAGAATCATAATCTCGTTAATTTTCATGAACATGACGGATAATGTTATTTATGGTGCAACTATTGTTTTGTAGCAAGAGCATTTAATAATAGCCGACTGTGTCAAACTATTGGATGTCGTCCAGAACTAAGTATTATGTTAGAAAGGGCTCCCTATAAATAACTCAGGAAAAAAAAGGATTTTTCATCTTTGAAGCTTGCGAGTCCACGCACTGACTACGAAATTTTACTAATCAGCATCCGTCACGTTCTGGTTCATGTGGAGTGAAAGGGATAGCAATAAAGTTAGATCTGCCAAAGTCGATTTTAGTTTAGTTTGATGGCAAGCAGCTACAAAAATAAAATTGCATCACCTCGGTACCAATTCATCAAGCCCTACAGACCATGCTATTCATAGTTCATAGTACAGGCAGGTGTCTCCCGTCCGTCTATCTATTCTCGGCCCCCATGTGATATTTGCGTCAGCGCAAGCGCAAGTATACGTAAACAACTGTCCGGGACGAGTGGAACTTTGCTGATTGCAGCCAGTGCTATTGATCGAGAGCAATACGAAGACAGCGAGTCTTGGTCAATATTGTATAATCTCTTCAGTCTGAAGATCGCTTGTTCACATCCGGACATGCACTCGCGGTAAAAAAGTTAATATGAGACCATGGGAATAAACTGACAGAAGTTGTTTTTTGCACTTGTAGGTCACTTATGTGACTTGCAAAAAACAATTTCTGCGTGTGTTGATCCAGGCTTAATACAACAAAATTCATCCAAATCCGTTCAGGCGTAAAGAAGTAGCAAACCTACACACAGACAAACCTTCGCGTTTGTCTGTGTGTAGGTTTGTATAATATGTGTATGATTCGTACAAGGTATGCATTAATTTGGGGCTAATATCATAAATGTATATGCGCAATGAAGCTCTCAAAACGGTGGTATAAAACAATCGGCTGGAGAAGGGTGGATCCTAGGCGTTGTGGTTTGGTCGTTGCCAGAATCAAGAGCGGGGTGGGAGCGTGATCGACTACGACATCAATTTAAATTCTGTTATCGTGAAGCTCTTTCATCGACGAATTGTTCCAAGTACAAGTGCTAGTATTGTATTGTATTATTTAAGCTAATCACACTTACAATAAACGCGAAATTTTGCATGTATGTGTGTATGTTTATGACTCCTTCACGTTCAAACGGCTCAACGCATACCTTTAGCTTACATTACCACGAGGGGTAACACCGCGGGCGGTTATATCTTATTACTTTAAACGAGCAATTCTTGTATATTTACTTATTTCGCGTATCTTGGAAACGGCTGTAGCGATTTGGATGAAGTTTTGTATTTAGATACGGTTTTGCTGTTTATTTTACCTGTTTTGTATTTATTTTTTTTGTGTTTAAAAAAAACATTTTTTTATTATTATGAAACCTTGTTATTTTTATAAACTATGCCTAAAATTTAATACAGTGCTATCTCGTCAACTTTTGTAGTACTTGCTTGGTAATCTACTGTTTCAGATAAAACACGATTTTACAAAAAAAAAACCTGAGGGAAACTCGGACTTATAATATAATGTGAAGTAGCAAATACTATTATAAATCATTCTTACTGGATAACGACACGTCAATTATTGTCAAGTCTAATCTATGCCAATTACCTCACAATGGAGTTTTATACGAGTTTTATATCTATAGGTATTTTTTTAACGATCGTGTATAATGACTCTAGCTATTATTGACCGGTTGTCACGGTTGTACACCTTTCAAGTCCAATTGTGTTTCAAGATTTACAATGTGCAAAAATTTAATTTTATACTTGAACTCATGCTTATTTACATTGACTGTAAAAAATGTCTAAATAATGTGGGAAAACCATATAAATCAGTTATTTCTAGTGCGTGTGTGGAACTACTCCGGCATTCCGTCTCGTGCCCTTAATAGATCACGGATAGCGCTGAATCACTTGGATCGCCTTCTAATAATAATAAGGTTTGATTCCTTATTAATTAGATGATTATTGGGTTGTATTTCAGAGTAGCTTAGAATACAAGACATGGTAGAAAAAACAAGATTTATCACCAACAAAATTATTTTTTACACTTTCCCTGTTCCTCAAGTAGTATCTGTGCACTATAAACCAGATACGAGTATTATATATATTACTACAGCGAGTATAATTAATTCATCAAAAAATAATTACCCATTTCAAAACTGAGTAGAACAATGTTCCATTATCTGCGGATAGTCATAGCGCTGCTTCCACTTATTAACACTGTTATGTTTATAAATAATGTTTATTATTTTAAAATGTTCTTTTTATTTATTATGAACAAATTCAACATTGATGAAACACAGAAATATCTAAATAGTCTGTACTTTGTGTTTGAAACGATCACAATACCAATGTCGGTGCCGTTCATGGTCATATTTATTATCCGCCATTTATATTACAATATTTGATGCGGAACTTAATATTCTTTATTATACCTAAACACTGGCAATAAAAAATACGAACAGTTCGACAAATACAAATTTACAGTTTGGAGTTCGCCGATTTAAGTTACTTTATTAGGGAGTTAAATAACTTCACTCTCAATCATCGAGAGTAGGCCGGTGTCCCTGCAGTGGAAACATTAGAGGCTGGTACGGTAAATAACACCATAACTCCACAAACAGGGCAAAATGATTCCTGCAATTACTAACTTCAGGTTCGCCAGAGGCTGTCCGCCTCTGACCTCTGACCTATGTCAGTCGGAATAAATGGTTTTAGGCCGAAGTGGAAAGGGTGGTGTAAAAGCGGCAGAGGTGTGATGTCCGTACGGGCGGTAGTAACAGTAGATGTGGTGGATGTTGGTCAGTTGGGATGACAGTGACATCAGGGATCACAAAAGGGGCGGTAGTGAGGGTAGTCATTAAAGTAAAGAATACTGTGGAGCAAGAAATCGGTCATCCTGGCAAGCTACGCTCCACACTCCTCTGTTTTTAGGGTACCGCACATCAAAGAGCCAGTATAATTACCTTAGGAAGTTAGGATGTATCGGCACAGTCTGCGTGCTCAGCGCAACAGTCACCGGCTTCGGCCATAGTCCGCCGAAACGGCCACAAACAGTCCGGCAGACATCTAGGCTCGAGAATACCATCTGACTGGTCACGTTGTAGGTGTCTACCGGTTGAGGGTGCTCCGTTCGTTGGCACCCTTCATTTGGGTTGCATCTGTACATCCATGAAGGTCTGAAAGTAATAAGATTATCAGTCATCGTCGCCAGGACTGGTGAGTTTCCTCGGGTAGATGAGGCTACAGCTCGGGTTGCCTAGATTAGCGGTGCTGCAACTTGGTTGGTTGGTGCAAAATACTAACCTTGAATTTTTTTTAAATAGGTGGTAGTGTTCCCTTGTAATTATTTCAGTTACCGTTTGTTTGTATGAACTTACAGAGTCTAAAATGTATGTGTTTTCACGTCCGTCAGCTCGTAGCTTTGTGGAACATGTTGAGAATGTTGTTTGTTTTAGTGTGTTTGTGTTATGTATCGTATTTGCTTACGATACAAGGAATCCTAGAGTAGGAGAACGAGTGCTCATTTAAAAAAAAAACGCGGATTTTGTTAAATCGAACTTAATTAGGCAATCATTATAGAGTTAATCATTTTTGGGACGGACAAAGATTGTTGTTTTTGGCCTAATGGATAGCCTTCAGTACACCTACGCTACAATAAATTACCTATATAAACTTTGCTTTGTTAGATTAGAAAATTACGAAAATAAATTAATTCAGCAAATAGTTTATAGACGTGTATAGTTTATTAAATTATTCTAAATCTGAACATGTAAATAAATTGGTCTTAGAAATTATAATTTATAAAATTTTATAATTTATTTTTATATTGTTAACATATATGAGCAATCAAAGAGGCTTATTCAAACCATGAATGACCTAATGCCAAAAAACTTTCACTTTTTCAAACCGCCGCGTCAGGTGGTTAAAATCATTCGCACAGTGATTTATATTTCTTTATTATGATACAATAGGCGGATGTCTCGCTGAGTCTTTTATAAATAAATTTGAATACCAACCATTCAAAACAAATGCAATACATTGACCACGGTACCTAATTGGTCACATGTATTATTACATATTGGCATATGTAAATGACTGAACAACAAAGCTTGAAAGAGAATTTACATTACGATGTCCACTTTAAGTGGCCTAGATATGTATGTCGGTGTGTAATATTGTACATAAATAAAATAAAAGATATTCATGTACTACTTATTTTATATTGACACTTAGACATAGAACAAAGCATGTCCGTCACATAAATGTATGTCCTGGGTGGTAATCGAACCATCAAAAAGCAGATGTGAAACTTCTTCTGAGCTGTGAAGCCAGTGAAAATAAATAAATAAAAATATAACAGTGAGATAGGTACCTTAAGGTCGTGGCATTGGACACACAATAAAATGCGTCGGGTATCATAATAGTAGGTGTCCTCTTAATTCAAAGGTAATGAACTAGAATTTTTAACTGTATACAACTCATTAGAAGTTGCTAGTTATATATTATCACAAGTGTACGAAATACGACGGGATTGGAAGGCATTGTCAATAATAGGCATAAGCAAAATAAAAATAAATAAATATGCCAAACTTCCTAACTAGATTTAATAGCTGCATTTGTATTTGTATTCAAGCAATTAATTAACAAAGTAACAGGGTCAGGAATGATCGATAACTTACTGATACACGTTGGAAATGACGTCATTGATGGAGTTATCTTCATTGCAGTGGACCAGATGGGGCGTTATCACCAGCAGGAGAACCCACCAGCTCGCCATATCGGCCTAGAATGTTGAATAGCAACTATTAGTCGGTATCAGTGAACTTATAATACAACTTTTGGAGCTAATAATAATAGGATTTATTAATTTTATATTCGTTTTTACATTATATGATATGTAAGAGTTACACGACTCTTACAGTTCTTGCACCGCACGCCAAAATATTATAGCTTGCAGATAACAGATCTTTTTTTCTGTCTTACTTAACACTTCTCGTTTTTAGCTCGTTTATTTTAGCCAATTTACACATGATGAATTATGAATTATAGCCTGTGTGTTATTCTGATGTAGGAGCTATATTATTGTATAGTTTCATTAAAAACAATACAGTGAGAGAGTAACAAATATCCTCACAAACTTTCACGTTTATAATATTAAGTAGGATAGGATGAAGCGTTCAACTATGGTATTGGAGTTTTCAAGTCCCTCGAAAGCCTCCTATGGTTTATTACAGGCCGGGACCTAAGACTTAACATGCACGTTTAAAGAACTCAAAAACCACTAAAACCCAAACCTAAAAATCTACTAACAGATTACTGGAGAAATTTACCATGGCAACAAAAAAGTTCAATGTTTTTCTTTATCAGTCATCTATTACAATAGTTGATTATAGAGTTTGGATGTTAGCCGTCACCCATTCGACTACACTCGAGCGGGATAACTTTGCGCTCGGTTCCATGGACTGTAAAGAACAACTAGACAAACTTCACTGCGAGAGTTTCAGTATTAGGACGGATTTAATCGTCTTAGTACTGAATTAATAAGATTATGCGAATCCATTCACTTTAAATTAAGGTCAAACGGAACCGGTAATTTTTTGCCATTTTCATTACTTATTTGCAGTCTATCTAGGTGATATGTTAGATATACTCAGTCTTATAGCCGCAAATAGCCAATTTACTGATAATTGAATAAATATTCAATTTAACTATCTATACATGCGACTGAAAACAGGTTGTTGTTTCTTTAAGGATGGTGAGTAACATCTTCTTTCGTGTAAGTGGCAAACTCTCGAGTCAGAAATCCCCAAGCTATGCGAAGGCTTGAACATGGCTTATCAACTAGTAAACCCGGGATCGACATCATAACGTGGTGTCCTAAGCACGGAAGCGCCCGATTCTAATTAAGAGTCACCTACCCAACTACTGACCGAGCGGAAATATGCTTTACTTAGCGGATTTGTGTAGAACATTAGGCAAGCCTCGTTGCGAGCGATTCAATGAATGGCAAGTGAAAGCAATAGAAAAGGACCTTCACTTTTGCATTCACCTCCATTGGCGCGTGATAGAATTGGGTTCTATCTCAAACCGGTCTTTGGAAAAAGAAACCAGTAATGTTTTAATCAGTTTTACTTGCATTAAAATGCAGCGGATTCATGTCAACATACATGCATACTGATTGACTTCCATCCGTTGTGTTGCGTAAATGCGTTGCGTGCAAATGCGCTGCAATGTGATAGTAACCTATATGTGGTACTGACGAGTAAAAAGTGACTGATTTCGCTTTTAATATTTTACCTGTAATTTTAAGCACCTATGTTATCTGTAGCGTAACCCATTAGCGATTAGTATGTATGGGTACTTATTATTGTGTGTTAGGAATGCTGTATGCATTTGATAAAAATATTACTATATACCTAACCATTCCGTAAAAGAAAACTTGGTGATAAAATTACGTGCAAATATCCAATTGCTATAGGAGATTATTAATTATATTTTATTTTTTAATTAAAGCTCTTTTAGTGAGTTCTGTTTAGTTAATATTAATTACGTTTTTAATTATCATAAATTTCATACTTTTTAACATTATTTAAATACTAATAACAATTTAAGTTACGCGATTTAATAATTTGCTCTTCCACCACGCTATGGCGCCCTTTCACCTTTTTTCTTGAACGGAACTTCAAGCATTGTAGGATATAAACCTAACGAAGCCAACACGGATATAAGCCTATGTCATTGTAAGCTGAACCATCAACTCTTCAAAATGGTTCAAATTTTTTAAAAGCAAATAATCAAAATTTATTACATTGCTCTTCAAATGAGTATTTCGATTAAAAAAATCCTTTGTTTATAAGATCCGAATCGAATCCTGAACCGGCCATTCGGGCTTGACATAGCGGGATTGAAAATGAGTCTGATTGCAATCCCTAGATCCCTAAATTCATGTACATTTTCAACGTTGAACAAAATAAGGAGGTAAATGTTTTGCCTATTTGGGAACCGTTTTATTTGTTTTGCAGCAAAATGAGATAAATCCAGAATAAAAACAACATACTCTTTAATGCCATTTAGGTATAAACAACTTCCTCAACTGTGCCCGTCTAATTAAGTTGCCATGTACACCACAATTATAACTGTTAATTAGCGAGTCGCATAAATATGCACCGGGGAAGACAGGACTTCCGAATCACGCGATGTTAATTTTACAAGTACCTATGTCCACCGGAACTGTTTGGAAACATGTCGGCGAAATGGAACCATTCACTTTCACATTTCACGTTGCTATGAATAAAATGCAAAATTGAAAATTTTTTCGCCATTTTTGCTCTTAAAATGTACAACGTAACAGTAAAATAACTTATGTAAATAAGGTATTTTATTCACTCTGCTATTTATTTCCATTAATATTTTTTTGTTGGCAATTTTGTTGCTGACTGTTTTAGAGATTCCGAGACAACTAACAAATAACTGTTATTGGTAAACCAAGTGAACACTTTAAAAGCATCTATTCCTTAGAATTCCGTCTACGTTATGGTAGATAAATAATATTTTTTTTATGTTTGAGGACTATTCCTTTCGTTCCGCCATTACCTCATAAAAAAGTAATAAGTATCTAATAGTTGGCAACGGGATAAAGGATGACACCCGAACCAATCCGGTAGCCAAGGATAAACCTTATTGCCAACCCAACACGCATCTCAGTCTGTCCTTTTACAGTTCTGGACTATATTTTAAAACAGTAATACGTAACCTTTTTTAAAAAATTAATATTCTTCCATAATTTTATCTTTGAGACGAGAAACTCCCCGTGTTAAAACTCTTTACTGTCCTAAATTTAAGCTAGGTCCGATTTTCAATAAGTTCTTCAATTAGAATAATTAATCCGAACATATTAATAAAAAAAATATTTTCTTATTGAATAGATACATAACTATTCGACAAAACAAGTAAAGATAGGATACGACGCGAAACTCAAAAGATATCAACATAAATTGTTACGTATTAAGAGTTGTTTTCAGCCGGCTTAACTAAGCGTATGTTCATCAAATATGGTCACTCATCGCTCTACGAGTTTTATCAGCAAGTAGATAAAAAGGCGTGGGTTTTCCAAGAAGGAAACAACCTATTCATTGCTTTACCAATCTGTGCTATGTGACTCTCGCAGCTTGACCGGTCATTTGACTGGGTAAGCCAACGATCATGGCAGTCATCACATGGATTGGTGACCACTTGTAATACTCTCTAATAAGCTGAGCGCGTCCGTGCTTGTTAATTTGTATATCACTCGACTAAATTTACGATAATTCCTTATTATGATTGAGAAACAACTAGAAGACGGCTCCGTGGCTTAGTTCCTAGTAGCTCTGCCTTCGAATCAAGAGATTCCGGGTTCGATTCCCGGCCGGGCACACTTTGTGTGGTAAGCATGGTGTTTGTTCTAGGCTCTTTGGTGTTTTTCTTGTGTTTCTGTTTTTGTCTATGCCATCTTCAACACAGGGAATCCTAGTGCAGGGGTATGTGTGTAAGCGTTATATAGATTACATATCTACAAATGAACAAAAATAAAACTAATACTGTTTATACCAAATCAACGATGACCTTATATATCTATACTCTTGAACTGTATGTTGTGGCATCGTCACACACAGATAAGGTGCACAAAACGTCCAAGATCCGACAAAAAGATTTATGCTCATACACAAATGTGAATACCGGGGATAAAATCTGGTACTTAGAGTTTCTTGAAGATTGTAATTTATTTATTTCTGGATCATTATAATGTTATAATTATAGGCTCGCAAATTGTACAAACTATTTCGAGAAAAAACGTAAATCTAATTGAAATCGATCTTAAATCTAATCAATAAACAATTTCCATTGATCTAATGAAACAAAACAAACGTTCAACTTCGTCAGTAGGTTGGAATCTCAACACAGTGGTACCGGCTTCAAATCCCGACCAAGGCAAACATTTGAGTTGTTTGACAACAACAGACATTCTTTTTAGACTTTTCTTTTTCATTCGTATGCTCAGCCCGATCTCATGTTACTAGAAACTTAATTTCTTTCAAATAAGTATTCTTATCGTAAGTAAAATATTAAGTAGAAGTTTTGCAGTATAATAATGTCTCTATTACATGAAACATTCCGAGTTGGATTAAATTAAATTCGTTATAGATATCTGCTCATATCGGTGAGACCTAGTTCTGACTATTTTGTGTTGTATATGTTGTTACCATGCTACGCAATAAAGACAATTTGACAAGAACATTGTCCCATTGAGATAAAGTTTTTATTTCGACGAGGTAAAAATGAGCACTTGAATTACTCGGCTCAAGGCCAGATATGAAATGTTGTTTTGTGACAGATGTATTGTCGCAAAAACTTATGTTTTTTTTTATTGCGTAGCTTTCGTGCTGTTTCGTACTGACGTGTTGAACACATTTTACTCGTATTTATTAAATTTGGCTGTAGTTACTGCCTAGTTCTATTAAGTAGGACAGAGATTAATGAATAATGGCAAATAATGTGTTTTTAATGTACTTAATGATGTTCCGTACAGCGCTACAATTACTTCGGAATAATTTCTTGAGGCAGTTGAACGAGCAAATCAACTAGAAGAATCGGTATTTGTGGATAGTTTTTTTTACGTTTCCACACTTATACCTGCACAATAATTTCTTATGTTGCAGGTGTCATGAATAAACAGAAACACAAGACAAACACCCAAAACCCGAGAACAAACTTTACGCGTATCACTCAAAGTCTGCCCCGGCCGGGAATCCGGGACCGTTCGCTTCGAAGGCAGGGCAACTACCACCTAAGCTACGAAACCGTTTCAAATATCGCTTCAGCGATCAAATATCTCTCTGTAGATAGGTAATGCTGACAGATGAGGTTATTGAGATAGAGTTCCCAAAGAGGAAGAATCAAAATCAAAATGGATCAAAGATCAAAATTGAAGACTAAAATGCTCGTTGTGAAGCTTGCTTGGATGTACTGACAGAACATCAAAGTCAAGCAACTTTCCCCCCGGTTGGCGACTCCAGCGAAGATGCATTCGGGGACGCCGGCGGCTTGTAAACTTTAAGAGTTCGATACTTACAGGAAATATGAGAGGTATATACTGAGATGCCTCTTGAACTAACAACCTCTAGGGAAAAAAATCTCCAAGCTAATTTGAAGTATAAGGTAAAGGCTACTCCTCCAATAATCGTCATCATCGTCTACTGACAGCGTCTACTGAACAATCCATAAGAAACAACCTGAAACTGCACATTTTATAAGGATCTCAGACTATTGAAATAATAATATTGAATATTTGGATGCCAAACATAGCAATCCCAATTATAATTCGGATGTGGGTGCCTAATATTTATAATTCTTCTTTCGTATGGTCAACTCTAGTGTCAGAGTTTTCAAGCCGCCTGAAGGCCTCCGACTTGGTTTAACGACTAGTATAGCCGGGACCGACATCTTAACGAGCACGGAAACGCTCAGCTCAAATGCCACTAAGTGGTAACCCATCCAACTTCTGATCAGGTCGAAAATTGCTTAACTTAGATGATATGTAATGAACAGCTAAAAAGCTACAGCACGAGCGCTTTTATTATCACATTTATTATAGAAAATATAGTTTCAAATTCAGATATTACATCAATGTCAGCAATAATGTAAATTAATCGTTATAAAATTATATAAGCCTATAATGGGTTGAGGCCAATAATGGTGTAGGCGTCAATGGATACTAAAAATAACTATGATTTAATACTAGGCTTATAAAATAAACGGCAATCAAAGAATCGTTATCGTTAATAGCTATGCAAACTCAATTTACTTACTTGAATGAAAGTGTTGATTTGAATAAGTAACCACTTCCGAAAATATTTTATTTACATTTAATTTGTGCGAAAGCTAAAACGTTTTGCACTAACTTTTTATTTAGACATTAAAAGAAATATAATTTTCAGTTATACTAAAATGAATCCGAACGTTCAATTTACAAAGTTTCAATATGTCGAAGTTCTTTTTTCACAGACTCAAAACAAGGCAAAAACCGGATTGCCGGCGTCGTTTTTTAAATTTTTTGCACTGTGGATGTGCTCGCGGTGGTGGCAGTGTGTTCTTTGTGTTTCGAATTCAACAGCGATCGGTTTTATTCAAGCAAATTATATTGTTATAACCGAGCATCGGTATCGTACACATTATCGCGTATTGATAACCGCGCGCGGACGCACGTAAGGCGTGAACCGTTCTGATTGGACGACTGAGCAGCAATGCATGTCGCGGTAGGTAACCATGTTTTTGGCGGGATCCAGTTTATCCGATTGTGGGAAATGTGAATCAAAACGGAACCATTTATTTTCGACGGTTGTACCATTGTTGTGTACAAATAATGTAACATATTAATATAGTACTTTGTAAACGGGGTTTATGATAGAATAATGCATGGATTGTGAAAGTAGGATGTGTTGAGGAAAGTACTACTTATGTTTTACCACAAAAGAGAATACTTGTCTGTGGTATTTACTCAGTTAAAATACTTAAACGCAAGAATTTTCGTAATTCGAAATTTTGCTTCAGTATATCTCTCTCCTCCGTATAAATAAATGGCTTGCCCTGTTGTCGGAGTATTCAAGCCGCCCTAAGGCCTCCGACATGGCATCTTGTTGGCATAGCCCGAACCGAAACCTTTACATACCCTTCAAAGCACGGGAGCGCTCAGTTCAAATGTTGTTCAAAATGCCCAACAATCCAACAAGTGACCGGGCGGACCGCTTAATTTAAATAAAATAATTTAAAAAAATATGTACATAAAATGTACATATTCAGTTTAAATTAGAATTATCCTGTTTGACTTTTGTTTGTTATTAAATTGGTTAATTTAAGCCAGATGTTCTTCGGCAAAATTTTGTAGTTATTGTTACCAATTTTCAGCCTACAGATATACAATTTATAATAATATTTTGTTTCAGCTTCATTATAAAGAAATTGATAAGAATCTTAAAATGTTCCAAAGTGGTTTGTGTGAAAAATTTAATAATTTATATTAAAAATATTGGGAACTATTACTACGTGTGCTAATACCATTTGACAGCCGAGTGTCAAATTGGAATCAAGACAGGACAACGACTGTCGGGTCGGATAATATTGAGACAAAACTGCATGCTCCTAGCGAGATTTCATGTTAGATTCCAAGTATGAAAATAAAATGGTAAATTTCATTGACAAAATAAATATTCCTCAAACCAAAATTATACTTTAACTCAATTCTATTACCTCTGTTACTCGTGCACAAACAGACCAGGATGTTTTAAATGGATAGGTACCAAACACTTGCTGATTTAATCTATACAAATAAACTAGGACACACGGAATGTTCACTGCGACCGTCACGCGATACGTTGAAATCAATAATGCAGACAATAGTAAGGAAATGTGTACTTCTTATCGCTAGTTGAATAACTCCATCTAACTTGATAAGAGCGGAACTTTTATAATAATTCGTACTACCATTTGTCGCCTAGATAGCCTAGTGGTATGGACCCCAATTAGCGCAAGGGCGCTGGTTCAAATCTAAAGAGGTCCTATTTAACTAGAAAATAAAAATGCACCGTAATTGGTTCTAAAACTCACCGTTTAGTTTTTAGTTTAATGATAAACTAATTGCGCTCCGATGAGCGCAGAGAAGATGGGAAAAACTAATAAATGTAGTTTTTTGCTAATCACTATAAATATTAAAATTATATATTACTTAAAATAGCCTATAAGTTATTATAATCCAGGGTATGAATTACCTTCATAACAAATTTCATCGAAATCCGTTCAGCGATTGAGGCGTAAAGGAATAACAAACATACATACAATCTTTCGCAATCTTATGTATGATCGCAAAGAAAGCATCCAATGGCTTTTATAGTATCACAAAATTATTAGTTGAAGATAAAAATATAATATTATAGTAAGGTTTATGATTTTTCGTATTTCTATTTTAAGAGTTCAAAAAATAAACAGTTTTTCTGAATTCGGTAGTATGTTTGTTCCTTTTTTTTTATGTTTGTTACGCCATTTGTATACGGATTTGGATGATTCTGTTTTCCCTTCAAGATCATCTGATCTGATCTCATCAATATTTCATGTTTTATAGGATATGAGACGATAGTATTGAAGTCGGTTATTTTTAATCAGTTAATTGTTTCATGAAACGTTCCGTATTGGAGCAAATTGCAAAGTAGTGCCCTTTAAAAAAACTTTAGACATATTGTAACGAAAAAATACAATATATGGATAGTTATGATTAATAAACAGTCATGAACATTGCATACAGCGCCCCTTATAAGCATACCTAGCTTGTACCATGGCAACCAAATTACTGATAGTTCTTTTTAATAATACGTTCTTAGAACTTGATACATCCAGACATAGAAAAAAAAATCTATATTCTTCACACAAATGTGTCACTCCAAAATGACTTACATCGCAGAAGGCATTACTCCTATTGAGCTTTGAGACTAGCTAAGAATATTTTTGACTGAATCAAAAAAACAATCGCGTAAGTTGGCTTCGATTTAATAATAGGCTGAATCGGGAATAGCCCTTCCATTGACGTCAATGGCAATAGCCGATGGTGGACGCAGCCAAATCCACTCGAAAACGAACCACTTTAAAATGGGGTCACAATCACAATAGCATACTTACAAAAATGAATGTATGTTGTGAATTGGAATCAAAATAGGGCGACCTACCTAGAAGTTCTTAACATAAGGGCTGAGGATTCTTTATTAACGATTGGGTACCATTTTTTTATTTGTATATATTATATAGTGTGTGACTATAGTGTCGGGATGGCCTGATGTTAAGTGGTTTTTTTTTTTTTTTTTTTTTTTTTTTTATGTGATTGAGTGACGGAACGAGCTTAGGGCCCACCTGATGGTAAGTGGCGACCCTCGCCCATAACAACAGTAATGCGCGCGACTCAGTATGAGATCCAAATCTTTACTGAGTCGCATTCATCCTGCTGCGTCCATCACCCGAGACGGGGATGATACGTCTCATGCGCATGTGATTTCACCGGCAGCCACACCCTTCCACCGGAACACAGTAATGCAAATACTACTGCTTGGCGGCAGATTCCAGATGTGGTGGCAGTACCTCTCCGGACGAACTTGGCACAAGTTCTACTGCTACTTTTGGTTGCTCCTTTAGCACCACCCAGGGGGCACGTGTAGGGAATCAAAGGGTACACACCTACGGACGCGAGCAACTGGACCCCCCAAAATGGTTACCGATACTCAACGATAAACAACACCAGCGAATTCTTGGAGCTAGATAACTAGGTGTGGAGGCAGTGCTTCTCCGAACGAACTTGACACAAGTTTTCTGATACTTTGGGTTGCTCGTTTCGCACCACCTGGACAGGTGTAGGAGATTCTGAACAACAGAGCAACACTCAAAACAAAAACTGTCGGTAACTCCTTAACATCACTTAAAGATTTTTATAACAAAATGAGCTACTCGTTTCAATTACAATTACGGACAAAGAAAAAATGTATTATGTTATTTATTGAAGTTCTGCTCAGCTACCATGTCATCTAGTCAGTTTCCGTCACTGACATGATAATAAAATTATTATCATGTCAGTAACGGAAACTAGATAGATAAACATTATCTCGAGTATACATTATGTATAGGTATATACATAAGTTAATTAATCGTACCCTACCCGCGCAGCTGTGTTCGCGTCGCGTGAAATCTACATAACCTAATAACCATGGATGGTCGAGACGAGCCACCCTACTGTCTAGAACTTCTTTGAATATTTTGACAATGTTAGAAATTATCTAAACTGCATCTATTGGGTGCAGGTAAAACTATAATAAGTTTATTTTCTTTGTAAAAAACGCGTCATCGATTTCAGTTTTTTTTCACACACAAGGTCCTATTGCTATCTTTCATCCATTATTAGGGTACCATACCTCAAAAGTAAGAAACAGAACCCATACAGGATCACTTCGTCGTCCGTCTGCCTGTCTGTCAAGACCCTGTATCTCAGGAACGCGTGGAGGTATCAAATTGAAATTTATATCAAATACTCAGGTCTGCAATCTCTGGGAGCAGTGAAAAAATTAAACTTCTAAGTCAACCTAATCAAAAGATACGGCCGTTTATGCTCGTTTTATAGGGTACTTCCCGTTGACCTAGAACCATGAAATTTGTTAAGAAGCTATGTCATGTAGCACAAGTAAAAGAATCAATCCGAAAACCTTGAATACTGCACTGGACTTGTAGGTAAACGTGAAAAGCTACACGTTTACCTACAAGTCCGTGGGGAACCCTCGGTGCGCGATTCCGACTCGCACTTGGCCGTTTTTTTTAGCCCGTGATACTCAAACTTTTGATACAACGCCTGTCTCTCTCCCTAAAGAAATAAATACTAATGGTTATTTCACATCGCGCCATCTAGCCCCAAATTAAAGATACCTCGCACCATTGGAACCAAAATACTGATAGAATACTTAAACCCAGACTAACAAACGTCTATGTTCGTCACACAAATGAATGTCTGGTGAGAATCGAACCCACGACTTACATCGCAGAAGGCAGAGCTACCAACTGAAAGACCAGTCCAGCTATAAAACAAAAGAGTTTCCCCTTACCTCTCATCTCACGCGTGGTCGCCAAGACCCTCGGACATAGCGAAAAAATATGCTCTTCGTTTACGAAACTAAGCTGACGACGACCTTTCTGACGTTCATCTGGATCTAAACTAAATCCACGGCTGCCAAACACAACCTGTGCATCACAATGGTACCCCACTGGCTTGATCTAAGCCCATTATCTCGGGTCCCGTTAGATATAGCGTGGGAGCACGACGTGAACTCCATTGTTCTGCGCGCTTGGGTAAATGAGCTGCAGCGCTACTTTCTACGTAAAATCATGTCGCTTGAATTTAACTAAATATTTAATTTAATATAATATTCATGCACGTTTCACATAGCGTCATCTAGCCCCAAACTAAACATAACTTGTACTATGGGAACTAAATAACTAATACAATACTACAAAGCCATTTTTTTGTAAATACAATTAACACCCAGACACAACAATCATTCTATGATCGTCACACAAATGTTTATCCTGAGTGGGAATCGAACCAGTGGCCAAGCGCAGAAGGCCTTTACCTAAGAAGAAAAATACCTAGGTAATACACGACAGTAGCACTTAAAATAACTTTAAAAAATAATGTAACCACATTGCACCTTTTCCCCGTAGGTTGTTGACAGTCGTGGCCCAGGAATACTAGCAAAGACAACTATATACATCATCTGTGAAAATTCCAACTCTCTAACTATCACGGTTCATGAAATATAGCCTGGTGACAGACGAACAGACAGACAGACAATGGAGTATTAGTAATCGGGTCCCGTTTTACCCTTTGTGTACGGAACCCTAAAAAATGGTCTGTTTGTCTGTCTGTGGTGTTGTGGTCAATTCGTTTGAGCCAAAGCCAACGTATCTCTAAAAGGAGAGATCTGATTTCATCATAGGCGACTCTATAGCTTAGTAGGTAGTAGCCCTACCTTCGAAGAGTGGGGTCCCGGGTCCGATTCCCGGCCGGGCAGACTGTGAGAAGCGTAAAGTTTGTTCCCTTGGGTGTTTCGAGTCTGAGATTTCTAATACAGGAGTATGAGTGTATAAACGTTACTTACTAACTTACCTAGTGTAATTTCTTAGCCATGTCTGGTATAACTCGGTAAAACCTTTTCGAGGGGCATTATTTATTAGCTTAACACATATTTGTACGGATTTTTTTGCTGCTTAAATCTTTGCTATACTTGTTTGTTAAGACACATTTCCATTAGGATTGCACTAAAGTGGATAAACATTTTTTTTGGAATTTTTTGGAATAATACATGTTAAACTGTTGAACGAGTAAGCGAAATGAAATGCTGTCAAATAACTATTTGACAGCATATATTTTCAAACAAAATATTGAGAGCGTGGTGGCCCAGGGACTTAGACGCCGACTTTCAATCTGAAGGTTGCTGGTTCAAACCCACACGTGCACCAATGAGTTTTTTCACTTGAAAAAATTTATGTGCGCAATACCACGTTCTCAAAACGGTGATGGAAAACATCGTGAGGAAACCGGCATGTCTTAGAACCAAAAATTCGGCGACATGTGACATATACCAATCCGGATTGGGCTCCCGTGGTAGATCAGAGCCCATTCACTCTCAATTATCGAGAGTAGGCTGGTGTCCCTGCAGTGGGAACATTAGAAGCTGGTAAGGATATACTACGGACTAATAACAAAAAAAATTATTAAATTTTTTTTTTCTGTTTATCTATTTGTCAACTTGTTGAATAGCTAGTATATAATATTAAAAAGATAAAAGATTTGACGTTTGGATTTTAGTTTCTAATGGATAAATTAAAAAAAAAATTCAATCAGTTTTAAAAAAATATTTATCAGCGATCAATCGATCGCTGATAAATATTTTTTTCGATATAATATCTGTGCCCGTTCGAAACCGGGGTAATAACAAATTAAACAAAGATTGTTATTTTCCAATTTTTTATAAACAATAGTGCCCTCTATGTGTGATGCGACACCCTTATTATGAGAACATCATGACAGTTTCACAATGGTAACTTGAATAGTCTAAAAATATAAAAATACGGTTTGGAATATCATTACAACACCAATTCTGATGACATCACCAGATTTCGTTCGGTATTTGGCTGCTTTCCGAATTCTTCCGGCAATTTGTGCGTTCGGTTGGATAGTTTAGGTCACTCATACGATTTCTTAAACAGAATATATATTATAATAAATCAATAATTCGACGATTACCTTCGTGTTAGGCACGTGATGTCATGTCAGTAATGTACGACTAAGTATAATATTAAGGTTAACCCGTATCTAAGGTGATTTTATTGGTAGAAATCTGGGTAAGTGTCCTACTGACACGCAGGTACTCGTAATTGATACCTTCATTAGAATGTAACTACTGGTTCAGATCTGTAACCTAGGTAATTAACCTACCTAATTACTAAAAAACGTGCATGTGACACTCATTTGCCCCGGTTTAGGATATTCAGAGAAAATTATGAATTTATAAATATGAAACACCAATCTTCGCAATATGACCGCACGATGTTTTAGGTACATATACAATATTAAAAATTACGTTTCCGAATGTTATTAGGATTCCGTACCTCAAAAGGCAAAAGAAAGTCATATAAAATAACGTCTTTCAAAGACACGGCCATTTAATCCGCATATTTTGACAGTCGCAAGAGAATTAAACCCGTGTTGACCAATAATCATGAAATTGGGCAAGAAGCAATGTCATTTATAAAATGGAAAAATCTGAAAATGTATGTTTGTGGATAAATCACAGAAAAAATATAGTACGTGAAAAAACACGAGTTACACGTTTATCTACAAGTTAGTACGAAACCCGCGGTGCGCAAATCCGACACGCACTTGCAAGAGGATTTATAGGAAGTAAAGATTTTCCTTTGCGTATAAATTCAAACGCATGAACAAACCAAAGTAAGCTAACCTATTATTTTAGTCTCGTAGCGAAGCTGTGGGCTTTTATACCCGCATCACATCGAAATTGGCTCGGGTATAAATTTATGGCTCGATTTTAATAAGTATATACATACCTAGATAAATATAGAAAATAATAAGTAGATAGATACCTACCCCGAGTTGCATCCGACGACGTTGTTTACCTAAAAACCTTGTATCGCGGAATTTTCTACTGACCTACAAATCTTTAAAGTCATAAACAGTTAGCAGAGATAGATATGAAATAAGTTTGTGTAAGGTTGCACTTACCTAAATAAGTTACGAATGTCAAGAAACTCCTCCAAAGCACATTTCGAAACATTGGGGAAAACATCAGGTACCTATTACTTGATTGATGTAATTACAAAATACCATAAATAAATTACTTATCTGGAATACAATATGCAAAATACTTTTAAATTGAGTATTTCAGATACCAGATGCAAATACCTTTCTGGAATTTTATCTGAAATACTATTATAGATATAAAATACAATACGTATCGTTCGAATAATTTTTAGAGATAAAATACTTTTGTAAAAAGACATAGACTATTACGCGGAATAATTAAAAAACCGGCCAAGAGCGAGTAGGATTCGCGCACGAAGGGTTCCGTACCATTAACTAGAATATCGAGCAAAAACGGAAAAAAGAAACACATTTTTGTATGAGAACCCCCTTATATATTAATTTTATTCTGTTTTTTAGTATTTGTTGTTATAGCTTCAAAAGAAATACATCATCTGAGAAAATTTCAACTCTTACTCTCATGATAGTTAATCACGGTACATTAGATACAGACTGGTGACAGACAGACAGACAGACAGACAGACAGACGGACAGCGGAGTCTTAGTAATAGGGTCCCGTTTTGCCCTTTGGGTACGGAACCCTATAAATGACACGAGTCACGGGTTATAGGCGATAACATTTTGTAGAAAGAAAGAATTGCCACGCCACCTATCAAATTGGCCCCAAAAGACTAAAGATTCAATAGTCAAATACTTATCCAAGATGAATTCCCGCCGAATTAATTAAAACGATGGAAAGGACAGTTTTGACATAAGACAGTTCTCACCAGTCTAATTTGTCTAAAAGCTGTTTATTTATATATTTTTTTGGGATTCCATCTTGATGTACGTAAAAATTAACATTTAACTACTTCACGAAAGTTGTCGTCGCCATATTTTGAGCTATGCTACCGCTCTTTAGATATAGAAACTATTTATTTGTAGACTGTATTTTTTTTTAAAAAGATATATATATATATATATTAATTTTATACAGTACAATAAATCAATGTTATTGCTAAATATCAATATACATACAATGACAAATACAATTTAAAGTACAAAGGTATTGAGATTATTTTTAATCGATTCAATTTAAATCAATTTCAACTATTAACGTGCATACTTCTAAAACAAAAATAAAATAAAACATTCCTGTAATGTGTAAGTAATGTAAATTTCTTAAATTTATTATTTTTGTCTTTTTTTTCATTTTAGCATCAAACCTTCAAACTGTATGGAATTTCATTATTAGGTCCAGTTATTTTAAATGACAGAAAAATTATTAATAAATAATGTAATTTTTAAAATTTTTTACCGTTTTTGGTGTCAGCACCAAGGTAGAAACGGTATACGCAAAAGGATTGGATTATAACTTCATTCACCTATACAAAATACGAATAGATTTTGACCATAAACACATGACATCATAAAGAGTCAGTAACTCTCTCGAAATAAGCTTCAAATTTTAACAGTTAGTGATTTCTTGGCAAATATTCTACCAAAGTAGTATAAATCAGAAACGTTCTTAAACTATTTATAAATATCTGACATTTATGACACTGACTTAATTGACAGTGACAATAGAAGTTTGTGGAAGGTTTTAGGTTGGTTTGGTTTGGTTGGTCTCGCTCGTTCGTTAGTCTCGTAACGTAATCCGCTGTGTGAAATTGCGTTATTTTTTTAGTTTTTTGAGATATACTAAAAAATGTATACTGTCTCCAAAGGGCCCAGTAAGATCGTTGCTAAAACTCGACGAGGTACATAATTGTTAACAGACGTTGCATTTATAAATTAAGTAGTGTGCTAACTTGCCTGGATCATGTGAGCTGATCTTATTGAACTCTTACTTTTAATTGCAGGGCTCTCACAGAACTTGGAAAGGTTAGACAGTCGTAAGGATCATAACAGAAAATCGTCTGAATCTGATAATGGAGAAATTGTCAAGTAAGATTCCATACTATTTTGTTAATCATGAGAAATGCAACTATTTCATCATTATTTTACATAACCTCTGCATGATCACTTCGCTGTGTATTGTTCACAGTTTATGGCAGGCAAAGCTTGCCTAAAATGTTTTATTTTTGATATAACAAATAGCAGAAGAACTGAATTTAATTGGAAATTTTGTTTCAGCATGCCTAAGCCAATTTTTCATTCCAATGGTAAAAAGACAGTCCATCAAAGAATACAGCACAATGTTATAACGCCAGAGCATGAAGAAATAATTAGATTTATAAGTGAAAGTAAGTAAATCCCACTAATATTATAAATGTATAAGTTTGTTTTGATGATTGTATATTTAGTACTCTTGCATCTCAAATCAACTTGACCTTTGGCTTAACATATTTGGTTTTTTATTTTTAATGTAAGTATGTAGTTAGAGAGAGAGAATTCTGGATCAAGGCTTAAGTTTGTTAGTCATGTTGTACTATAGGACCAGATAATGGACAGTATACTTTTTTCATAATTACATACATTTATAATACATATTAGCAGTTATAACATAATAATTAAGGACTAAGTATTTACACAACTATGGTTGCTATTTTCAAATTCAATTTTTAACTTCCCACTACCAATGTGTGGTATCAAGTTGATATTAATTAAAATACCCAAGACTGCAATCCCTAACTGCATAGTCAAAAAATCAAACTTCTAAGTCAACACAATCAAAAGATATGGCTGATTATGCAGATCTTACTTCTTGCTAACTTTATTGTTCATCGCACTAACATTTCAAAGTAAAAGCACACATTCCATCTTCAAATTTGAGAGTAACAGGAGACTGCAGTATAATCGCATACCTATAATCACACCAGGTAATCTGCGACAAGCTATGGTGCATTTGCTGTGTTCCGGTGGGATGGTGTGAGCACCGGTCTAATCTTAGGAGCATGAGTTGTGTTATGGGATGAAACTTGAGTCTTCTTATACTTGGGTTGAGAACCCCCCACCCAAGAACTAAAAAATGTGTAAAAATTATATCTTACTTGTATTTTTTTTGTAGCTTGGACACAAACTGCTTACGGTGAAAGCGAGCCTTCTACACCGACAAGTACAATTGGTAAGTTAATATTTTTTTTATATTTAACTTTATAATTTCATCTTTCACTATACCCACCACTTTCGAAGGCACCAGCTAGATCAAAAAAAACAATTTCAATACTTTCATCCGTTGTTTCTCGTCCCTAGGGATGAAGTTTATATATGACATTCATTTGTGTCGGTTCACTCGCAAAGAAAACGCGTAATAAATATACCAAAATTTTAATTTTTATTATAGTTACATTTTCATTTTCTCCTTTTTTTGAACACCGATAATAAAAATATATTGTGAAAAATGTATGTTGATCTTGTTATCAATGTTGCATAATTCTTATGTATATAAAACAAATGATAGTATTATGACAGATATACCTGTGTACTAAGCATGCATGAATCATTGTTAACATAACCTTATCATTTCAATTATTCTATAGCATTCATAACGAGTTCGCCATAAAAGACCTGCAACCTTACTGATTAGCTGATTACTATCGCCAAGTAGTTGTTGCTCCCATTTTTAAACACAAACTTAACCCTGCACTAGTACTCCCAGGTGGCATACACCAGTGGCACAAACAACCAAGATCTGAGAACATATTATTATTGTAATGATATTGGCATAAAAACGGGCGTGTAAAAACAAAATAGAATGATCGTTTCTTTTTGTACACTGCTGTGAGATACTGATGGAATCCTCCTATTTAATTAGTAAGCAGTTCGATTATGGGCCGGGACAAAAGTAAGGGGGTCCAGTTGCTCGCGTCCGTTGGTGAGATCCCTCTAGTATCTACATGTAACATCTGGGTGGTGAACCAACAGAACAACTAAAAATAGCAGTAGGAGTTGTGCCAAGTTCGTCTGGAGAAGTACTGCCTCCACGCCTGATATTCTGCTGATAAGCAGTGATTCACTCGTATTGCTGTGTTCCGGTGGAAAGGTGTGGGTGCCGGTGAAATCACAGGGACGTAACATCCCCGTCTCGGGTGACGGGCGCAACGGGGTGCGACTTGCGTCTTGTCATGCTTCGGTGGGGGAGGACCTAAGTCGTATTGCTATTGTTATGGGCGGAGGTAACCACTTCGCCCGTCACTTTTGTTACATAAAAAACGTACGTGATGAGTATAAAGTTTGGGAATCTACATGCTAGGAGAAAATATCAAATCATATTCATATCATGGATATATTCACCATTCCAGGGTCAGGCAGCTCATCCCCGGCACCTCCAACCAACCTGTACTATCAAGATGACGCCCCCAGCCCAGTCCTCAACGATTTCAAGCCGTTCGACCTGGAGACATGGTGGGGCAAGCGACTCTTCCAAAACATCACTAACTCCCTCTAAGCATCTGAGCGGTAGTGCATTGAAACATAAAACTAGACGGTAGCGTAAGTCACAATCATCTGTAGTTTACTAAATTTTATACACTTTTTATTAGGGGATTATTGTGTTCTAATGACCTGTAATATTAGGTATTGGTCCTTATACTTGTTTAGATGATCTTCCTCTACACTCTCCAGTATTCCACCGCGGTTCGTCAGTTAGGGTTGGAGCTGACATAAATATCTTAAGAATAAGAATATCTAAATAATTAAATCAAACTGTTATTTGACATATCTATGTGTATATAGTGTGTCTAAGGAGCTTATGTGACACTATATGCGCACGAATATGTTAACTTGTGCATTTAAATATTCGCGTCCAAACAATACTTGAAATATGAAGGAATATATAAGTTTTAGTTTCATTGCGACACAAATTTTAACAGTATATAAAATTGTTGTTTAATACGCAAATTCAACAAGACATAAATTTTATGTTTATGTTTTCAAACATCAAGACCCATCCAGCTACAAAACACTGTTTATCTCGTTAAATTTCAAAGCGGTAGGATTAATTATCGCCTCGAAACTTCTATAGGCCAGAATATACGTCAATTTAAATAACTTTTAATAAAGCAGCCTATGAAATGCGTTCCTCCATATGCCCTAAGCTCATTCTGCATGAAATTATAAAATGGAACCTTTTTCATATATAATACAAGTTCAAATTTCACTATAAAGTTTCCTAATATGTGTTTGATTCTATAACTAATGATGTTTTCAATTAACCATAGAAATCATAAGTAACAAGCAGCAATCGATCATACAAACAAGTACTGAGTTGATACAGATTTCTGTATCACTTAATCACCATCGGCGAAGAACCATGCCAGCTACAATGGCAGCTGTAATATCTACTATTTATAAAATGTAAATTAAGTAATCTACAGTTGATTGTGGATCTCAGTAGTTATTTCATATTGTAAGTAAAAAATTTCCAAAGCTCAAATTGCTATCTTCAACATCACAGCGAACCAATATTCACCTAGATCGTTATTTTGAGTATATATTATTTTATATTTTGTTAAGATCACCCTGTGAAAATTCTATTGGTGTCCAAATTGCATTACACCCACCTTTGTGTTAGGGTAACGGAACAGCCATGATTTTAGAACTGTCAAAGACCTTTTTTTAGTTTTTTGTTATGCACAGAATCGACGCCATATAAAAATCATTAACATAATTAGTATGCCAAAGAAAATGTTCCATATACCTCACCAGAACAAGGGAGCCAAATTTTGAAATGCAATGATTTTAAACCTTCACTTGTCGAAATAACACGCTGTTTTCGAAAATACCAAAAAATGCAATATATATTTTCTGAAAAAGACATAGTCAATAAGAATTAATAATAATAAGTGCCTCAATATCATAAGAAAGCAATAATATGAAGGCATAGTTGCAAATCTATGTTTCAGAAGCTTATAAATTCAATTTATTCTCGATACTTTTGAAATTTTGTTCCTATATTTTAGAAAGTTTCTCGAAAATCATGTTACTTGTTATATTTTATTTTACTGTTGAGTATAAGTTGCCATATATGATGTTTTATATCATAAATATATTTATCAGTGTTACTAAATCAGTATTGATGTTATGCATGAAAGCTTTTGAAAATGTATAATGAAACATTTTCATGTAAAACCTCGAATAGTGAAAAATATAAAATATTTTGAAATGTTTAAAAATAATCTCCTCTTCGTAACGAGTAGAGATCATAAAAGCCGATTTCTAATTTTAATTCAGCACTGCATTCCAGTGATTCTAAGTTAATGACTAATTTCAACTAGCCGATCATTGAGAATTCAGCGCTGGATTGAATTAATTAATGAGAATACTTCATTATATGCCTTAAAATATAGAATTCGACAGAAGATAAATTTATCTTCTGTCGATATAATATTCTTCTGTCAATATTGAATACCGCGCGGTATAGAAATACTGGATCTAGACAAATAATTTTTATCGACCCATGAAACTTCGTAGTCAATATAATGTGAATATATAATATCACGCAATACTAGATATCAGATGTTTTAACATTAATAATTGTTTCCAAAAAATTACACAAGACACGCATAATTCGTAATAGCAAAGTTTATTATTACTGCTTATGTCTTCCACTGCAATCGAATCATTGAATCATGTTATGAATCTTTGGTATTTTGTTTTTATTGCAGATATTACTTATTTTGTACACAGTGCGTTTTTACACAAGACGACCAAATAAATATGCGGCATGTGTAATCTCTACAGGGTACTTTTTTCGTAATCGAATTCTTCTATTTTTTTTAATCAACTCCTCATTTTCTACTGAAGTCAATCAATCAATCGAGAAGTCGTTTGTGTGACTACGCCCTAGATTGCTTCCAACAGAAATGGTTTTGTTACTTATTTGTATGCTATTTTATTAACTGACAGTTGCCTAAGGTTGTAGCCACATTATATAGGGGTTTTGTTCATCAGCATATTCACGCCTCGCAGCAAAAATGTTCTCAAAACGCGTTATCCGCGTTGATTATTATGCGTCTATTAACTTTGTTGCTTGATAGGCCATTTGAAACCATCCATAAATTACGTCACCCGTAAAGGGAGAGGTTAACAAAGTGTGACAGGGGACGAGTCAGCTTCGTGACGTCACACGTGTACTAAAATTCTAAACTTTCAAGGAAATCTTTGAAATTTTATCAACTGTTTCAATATCATTGTAATTAAGTGTTTGTATCAGTTTTTCGGTGGAGACTTTTTACCCAAGGATCAGAAAAGACCATGTGACAAAGACTCAAGGGCAGAGTCCTAATCAGACATGGTTTTGTCTCTAAAAATCGTGAAATTCTTATGATGTAATTTATGGGTGGCCTTTTTTATTAGCCAAGTAGAGCGTAAGTAGTCCATTTGCAATCTAGCTACTTCGTTTAACTACTATAGATCGGCCTCAGCCCAAAAACGAAACAGTGTGAACAATGATACTAAATGCAATAAGCACTAATTAGAATAGATTTTATCCTTTTAGATGGTATATTTGAGTCAAGTTAGTAGTTTTAAAGCAGGAGAATATTTTTAGACTGATTTAGTTATAAAAAGTTATGCTTTTTGTTGTAGTTGAATAAACCATCTGACAATGTTTGACGTTTTTTTATTTAAACTACAAGGTGCCTGTTTATATTATTTATAACCTACTTAAGAATACTGGGAATGGATTACCGTAGCAATATTGTTTATGCAGATGATTTTAGGGTTAGACTGTGAGAAGTAAATGATTATTTCTGTAATGTTGCATTTATTTGAATTAATAAGTGCAACATTATTAACTAATTGTATCGAACTAGGTAAAAGAAACTCCCATTTTTAATTATTAGACAATTTATACGAAATACCGCTTCATAACGGTATCTTCCAAAAACCTTAAAAAATGCTGTGTTTGTAACAAACAGAAAGCGCGTTGTGACAACATTTCGTTCATATCATTTGAGAAACTACCAAAGGTTGGCCTTTTATGAACAACGGCTGCACGTAAACCCGCCATTTTCAATACCATTTCAACTCTAGACCAGCGTTATTACATCTACTTACTATCAGGTGGAGATAGCGATCAAACGCTGGCCATTAATGTAAAAAAAAGTACGCAACGTTGATACGCGACGCAAGCTGCGTTTGTAGAATAAATGTCTTTGGTTACATTGTTAACAAAGATAATACATTCACTACGTTAGAACTGACATTTGACTTGACATTGTCACAACAAGTGAATATTCTATTTACATAACGTAACTACAAAATAATATTATAATCAATTTACTGCAAATTACATACATACTATAGTTTTCAGAGGAAGATTCCTCTGAACTCTCACTTCAAATGCAGAGCATCAACATTCCTAATAACCTGATAGCTCCTGAAAACCTGAAATGCACTGAAATTAACAGCTACGTTAGTCAAGTACATTTTGCTTTCTTACAAGTTTTTCGTATAAGGGGAGATAACATAAATAAGGTAGAACTTCTATAATAGATTATTCTTTATATAATAAAATCATATTGTAAAGCTAGCTAGCTCTCCGCTACTCACAACTACTCTCAATGCAATCGCAATTTCGTCTGGGTGTTTCTTTTTAAAAAATACATTTAAAAAAGAAACACCCAGACACAGACCAGAAAGTTATTTCGTGCCAAAAAGGCTTGTCTTGGTTGGAAATCGAATCCACAAGCTACAGCGCAGAAGGCAGAGCTACTACCAACTGAACTGCGAGGCCAATCAAAGGGACATCAGACTTTAAATTACGCGACTTTTCTAAATACTCAACTACGGAGTGTACTTCGTGCTAACGTTAGTAACTTTCAATATCTTACTATGAGTAAAAAAATATTACAGCTAGATGAAATTCGTCAGAAGAATTTTCTAAACGGCCTCCAGAACGCTCGTAACATTCTCACCAGTCTCCAGAACAGTCTAGATAAATCTAGTGCTTATGAGAAGAAACTACTCCGGTGCAAGGCAAGCCACTATCACTTACATGATGCTGAAGAGGATATTAACGGAGAGTGGTGGGATGACGGATTTGATAAGGACGATGGTCTCGAAAATAAACTGGCTAAATCCCATGAAGGTATGATTTGTAAGTGATGATCGTGTAAGTGATTAATTCTGGTGTCGGAGTTTTCAACCTGCCCGGAGGCCTCCGATATGGAGGACGTAACGACTAGACTATAGCCGGGATCGACATCTTATCGTATCCTCCGAAGCACGCAAGCGGTCAGTTCAAATGCCAAGCCATTTGAGCCTTTTACCAATTGGGCCCCATCGATCTATTGATCTGATTTGGGAATCATTGCTAGAACAGACATATTTTGAGTGTTCCGTTCTACGTCGTTAAAACCTGCTCTACGGCGTAGAAGTTTAAATAAAAATGAGTTTGTAATTTCGATTAGCTATATTAATATGTACGAATTTATTGAGCATGAAATTCCCTGTACATTCAAACAAACAAAGTTTACCTCAAGAAGTTTATCGCAGAAGGATATTATTTATTGCTTAAACACATATTTAACTTACCAAACCATGTAGGCAATTAGACGCCGTGCTCGCTTCATAGGAAAACAACATTGATTTCCGTTACAATATCATTGATATATATCAATTGAATGAATTGATATAACCTCCTCAATTTCAGCAATAAAGAAGACCACAAGCTATCATGTTGATCTCGTGGAGTCATGGTCCACAATGAGTATCGTGTGTCTACAATATCAGTGAGTTCACAATATTATTTCTTCTAATACGTAACATACAAAGTTCAATATTGTTTCTTCTAATACACAACATACATTCGTTTGTTCTACTTTACTATTATTAAATTTATTGCCGAATGTTGGCTCATTCGTTTTTGTTGTGACAAGGTTTGTATGACAGAAAATGTTTGAAAATATTTAAGGAAAAGTGAAAAACTTGGGTTAAAAAATTTCTCCATATATAAAAGTGAGTGCATCGAAGACAGTAGGTAAATCTCCAAAAATATTGTCAGAATTGACAGTTGGACATTCAGTTTCATACATTCATACATACAGTTTCATCAGGGATTTGCAAAAAAACACAATTTTTGACAGTTATTTCCCTTCGTCTCATGTTGACTTTTCAACCGCGCTTGTCAAGAACAATTATTACTTATCTTCTGGATTAATGGCTGTGGTTTAGGGTAACAGCAGTGCCTACCTGTATCGATCGAATTCTATTTTTGTAATGACAACAGTTGCTTGCGTACTTCCATGATACAGGTATGAAGAGCTATCTAAACGCTACGAGTCCCTCCTGCAAGCCTACAACGACAAATGCGAGGTAGTCACCGATCGTGAAAAGGCTCTGAGCAGTCTGAAGCAGCGCGCAGGCAACTTGCACGCTCAGCTGGCACACGCCCACAAGACGTTGATCTCTGTTGGGGAGAAATACTTGGATCTAAGGAGGAGAAGAAATATGCAGGTGGCATTTCAAACGACTTCATTTGAAAATACATGGTTTCAGATTGGTACCATCAATTTTTTATCAAAATCGGTTCAATAGTTTGGTTGTTAAATCAAAATAACTGGAAAAATATGTCATCCAAGCAATCGAAGTTGCGTATTTTGCTTTACTGTAGATTTTTTCTTCGAAATTGACCTAAATACTTATCCCTTATTTCTCGCCCTTAAGAGGTACGCCATGTAAAAAAAAAACCTAATTGGTATACAACGGGCGAAGAAAAAAGTCACAGGAAAGCAAAATACTCAATTTCGATTACTTGGATAACTTATAATTTCCAGTTATTTCGATTTAACAATCATTGAACCGATTTTGATAAAACTACTATAGGACCTTATGAATATTTTATATCAGTCAATTATTAAAGCGTTTAACTCGATCGACGCATCCAGTTGTTCCTACTTATTCCGTTATTTTAACAGATATAAAAGTGTTATTCTAAGGGATGGTTCCATCGTATTCCAGCTGAGTGTATACGAGAAGAAAATAGATTTCCTGAAGGGTCGTATCCGGGAAGTAGTATCAGCGGTGGACCGAGCTCGTCTGCACCTGGACAACCAGATCGCTATAAACATGGCGTCCGAGTTGGATTCAGAGTATGCCTTGCTTCTGGGTGAGGTCAGTCATCCATATATAGGAGTACAAATAAGATTCCGCCGTTTTATTGTAGATGGCGCGGCACGGAGTTTCGGTTAGCTTTCGCAGATGATAACCGGCTTAAAAAATAGTTTGGACATTCAAGAACAACATAACCTATTAATATCATTGATTTTATATTGGTAAAATATAATTTTTATAAGTTGAAAATGTCAAAATTTGAGCCAAGTAAGCGTCATTTGCGGGGAATATTAGTTTACTTCTTTAATTTAAAGAAATCTGCTGCTGAGGCGCATCGATTGCTCGTAGAAGCATATGGTGAGGTTGCTTTGAGTGAGAGAACGTGTCGAGAGTGGTTTCAAAAGTTTAAAAATGGTGATTTCGACGTAGAAGACAAAGATCGCAGTGGAAGGCCAAAAATTTACGAGGATGCAGAATTGGAGGAATTATTGGAGGAAAATTCATCTCAAACACAAAAAGAACTTGCTCTAACATTAGAAGTCACTCAGCAAGCAGTCTCACATCGTTTAAAATCATTAGGAATGATTCATAAACAAGGAAATTGGGTTCCGTACGAATTAAAGCCGAGAGATATTGAACGCCGATTATGCTTAAGTGAAATGCTGCTAGCTAGACATAAAAAAAGGGTTTTTTACATCGTATCATAACTGGTGATGAGAAGTGGATACATTATGACAATCCAAAAAGAAGAAAATCATGGGGATTACCTGGCCACGCGTCAACATCAACAGCAAAACCGAATATTCACGGAAAAAAACTTATGCTGTGTATTTGGTGGGATCAGCTAGGTGTAGTGTATTATGAGTTGCTTAATCCGAGCGAAACAATTACTGGAGCCCTCTATCGAACACAATTGATGAGATTGAGCCGAGCTCTGAAGGAAAAACGCCCTCAATACTATTCTAGACACGAAAAAATTATTCTTCTGCATGACAATGCTCGTCCACATGTTGCGGCTCCCGTGAAAAAGTACTTGGAAACACTTGATTGGGAAGTGTTACCCCACCCGCCGTATTCACCAGACATTGCACCGTCCGATTATCACCTGTTCCGGTCCGTAGCACATGCTCTGACGGCGCAGCGGTTCACATCTTATGAGGATACCAAAAATTGGGTTGATTCGTGGATAACCTCAAAAGACAAGGAGTTCTTCAGACGTGGGATTCGAATGCTGCCTGAGAGATGGGAAAAAGTGGTTGCAAGTGATGGGCAATATTTTGATTAAATTTATATTACCGTTCTTCTACAATAAATATTTAATTTGTGTAAAAAAACGGCGGAAACTTATTTGTACTCCAATACCTTTTTTTTTTTACTTTATGATACTTATACCTCTCCACTAGACTTTCCTATGTCACAAATGGCATAGATAAACACATACAGAACATCTAAGACTCGAGAGCAAAATTCATGGTCACCACACGAAGTGTGTCCCGGATGCGAACCCTATTAAGCTTAGGAGCCGGAAAACCATAAGAGGTAGGCGGCGCAAAATAAACCCAGAAGGTGAAAATTTGGCAATTGAGTGCCAAATTTTCGTTCACGGAACGTAGACGTGACAAGGAATGAGAATAGCCGAGTAGTCGAATATGTTAAAATAACACCTTCCTTTTTAACAATATAAACCAAAGATAACTTCTAACAAGACTAGTATGTAACTTATTAGTAGTTTAATCCTTCATGGCTTAATGTCATCTAATCACAGAAATGTATCGTCTTTAAAATATTGTAAAACCCGTAATGTCTAAGACCAACATTATTTTCTATTGGAAGGATTGATATTATTATTACTTAAAGTAAAAAATAACGCCATGATAATAATATGAAAGAGGATTAGGATTTAAATTTGGATTAAAAAAGATGATCTTTTTTTCCTGGCAAATTTGGGACCGCAGTATCCCTTTATTTTATTATCATAGATAGAGTATCATTTCCTTAATCCCCACAGGTTATTTGCAAGAAAAAAGCTAACAAGTTTTTGTCGCTAACAACAACTCAGTTTTAAAGAAGACTGTTGTTCTACTGGGGATGCGGTGATTAGTGATAGCGGGTTTCCTTGCGTCCGCATTTCTTGCTTTTAGTGCATTTATCATTTATTTCTTGCTTGTAGTACAACATCAATCATGAATATAATTTTTAAAACTATCATCAAACTGTCGTTCTGAACATTATTTTTTGAATTACCGAGATAATTACCATCCGTAACACGAAATATCGGGAGTCAACAAAACTCGCAAATATTTCTGTTGCTCGAACAATTATTAATGATGTATTTTGATTTTTTAGATGAGGAAATGCAATAGACTCCTTGTTGAGAACTTGCAGCTCAAAGCTCAACTGGAAGAGTTGATGCCAGGTAGTATCCATTGGAATCAATAAGTTTCCCTTTGTTTATTAGCGTCCACGTGGCACATTTATGGAGCTAAATAAATGTTATGTACTCAAAAATTGTGCTATTTTTTCAACAACCTTCCGGGGGAGTTTATCAGTTTGATTTTTTTAAATGGTGTGTGTACCCGACCTTTTTAAAAAATAGCGGCAAAGGAGGAAAGCGTAGCTTATACTATGGGATCTAGATAGCTGATTAAATACTTATATAGAACCTAATTTTTGTACACAGAACGAAGATCTATGTAGGTACACAAATGCTTGTCCTGAGTGAGTATCGAAACCTACAACGGAGAAGGCAGAGCTAAAACCAACTGAGGCCTCTATTTTTTCAATTTATAAATACTTTGCGTGTATGATGCCTAAATGTAATATTTTAGTATGGAACGGGGAGGTTGATAAGTAACATGTCTGTAAAATGAGGGCTTTTCGCGGCCATGATTCCAACGTAGATAACAGATGGCGCTGCTTTGTAGTTGGTGCGATGACAAACACAAATTGAATAATATTCGAGACAAATAGAAGATTAGAGTTAATTTGTAACAAGATTTGTCAGCGACTGTTATGAGAGTAAAGGTCAAAGAAATAACACAAAGTGAAAATTATTTAAGAACACCACGAATTTATCGCATAGGTACAAGACGAAAAAAACAAAGTGAGTTTTTTCCAACAATCAAACATTTTTGCTATTGTCACTATAGCACTGACTTGACTTGACATATTGGTTATGGCCTAAGTGATTTTGATTTTACTACCAACTTTGTGTCAACTGACGATGATAAAACAGTCATCGAGCCAATTGGAACTATTTTTTCTTTTTAAATCGAAAATTAAAAACCCTTATTTTTGCGAAAATAAATCAAAAACTCCTTTGAGAAAAAAAGGTTTTATTGTAAAGTTATCCTTCACAAATTTCATTATCACACATTCTAAACTTACTCTACCTTCTCCGTAGAAGGATTGGGTTTTTTATCTTAAATTAATACTTTTTCTTTTTTTCATTTTCATACGACCTCCTTGGTCTTCTGACGTTTTATAAAACAGAGCACATTGATCCATATGAAAGAGGTTGACGCCACATAGACGACCCTGAGATGAGGAGGCATGAATAAGAAGTTAACTGTCTGTCCCGGGATCCAGAAGACTTGGTTGGCTACGAATGTTTTCCAATATTTCTCTTTTAGTTCTCCAAATATATCCGGTTTTCTTTCTAGAACTCCTAATACTGAAAAACAAACGACTTTATTTACTGCCTGTTAATCTTAATGTCACAACTTAATATTTTGATTGTTTACTTTGATTATTTGAATAACTCTTGGTAATAAATCAATTTATTTGTTATACTAATAATATTGTATTGTAGGTATAGATCACCTTTTCAAGACTAATTAATACATTTTTGAAGAAGTCGGAACGTCGCATCTATTTGAAATAATATTAATTTTGAACTGTACTTCTCCGGGCACCCTTTGCACAAGTTCTACTACTACCTTTTGTTGCTCCTTTAGCAGCACGCAGAGGGCGCGTGTAGGAATTCAAAGGTTACTTACCTACGAACGCAAGTAACTGAACTACCGAGATCTATTTTATTGAATTATCGGAGTTGATTGAAGTCCCGTCCCGTACCAGCCTCTAATGTTCCCACTGCATGGACACCGGTCTACTCTCGATAATTGAGAGTGAATGCGTACTGATCTACCACGGGAGCCCAATCCGGATTGGTCCGGATGTCACATGTCTTCGAATTTATGGTTCTAAGACATGCCGGTTTCCTCACGATGTTTTTCCTTCACCGTTTCGAGAACGTAGTATTGCGCACATAAATTTTCCAAGTGAAAAAACTTATTGATGCACGTGTGCGTTTGAACCTTCAAATTGAGTCGGCGTTTATGCCCCTGGGCCACCACGCGCTTGATTGAAAGATTACAATGAATTATTATTAGCCAGAACAAAACAATGCAATTAACAGCAACTCCGACAACGTCACCTAATTACTAATAGGTACGACACACTTACACGTGTAAAACGTAGCTAGTAGAATTGGTGTCATTATAAACTGATCCGCAGCTACTTTCGTTGCTACGAATTTCAATGCTGTGCCTGCAAATTTTTTGTCTAGGAATCTGTACCTGAAATGTAAACATAGTTATTTTGTTAATACATAATATATAGTTGGACTTATCACATAGCGCCATCTAGCTCCAAACTACGCTTAGCTTGTAGTATGGTAACCATAATACAGACAGAACAAACATATATGTTAGTCACAAAAAGATTGGTTCTGGGTGAGGATCGAAGCCACGACTTCAAGCACAAAAGGCTGTCATCTTGACTAGATGTAGATGAACAATAGAGAGTGCATCAGTTGGACTCAGACCTTTCATTGTTATCATAGATTGTTAGTGTTAATATATACGACCATATATTAACACTATTGTACAGGCAGTAACTGGCAGGAAATCAGGGCTAAACTTATAACTGTACAATAAGATTGAAATCATAATAAATATTATAGAATAGGTATTATATTATCTTCTATACACGACTAAAATATGTTGTTATTCTTAGCACTTGGATATTTTATTTGGCTACGTACAAGATTGTATTTGGACTTCATATCAAAAGGTAATGGTGGCGCCTACCAATAGATGGAACTAGCTTTCATGAGAGGCAACTGAAACACACCGCAGATTTTCAACATGAGAATAGCTAACTAGCCTGGCTAAACAATTTCCTCACGGATCACGATTTCTTCATTGAACATAAGCTCAAGCTGACGGGCGCAACGAGATACGACTTGGGTCTTTTCATTGTTAGGCCGCGGAAAACCTTAGTCGTATTTATGTTATTATAGGTGAAGATAACTACATCAAGTGGGCTTTCAGCTCGTCCCGTCATTTTAGAAGTATATGAAAGTTACAATATTATCGGCAGATTCAAAAATTACCAGAAATAAAGTGTCGGTGCGTATACCGTGCTTCCCACGCCCACTATCCTTGCAGCTCCTGCTAAATCAATCTCTGGATTTTCAGGCTGAAAATATTTTTCGTATTACAGTGTCATAATTACTGTAGTCGTGTCAAGGGTAGCGTGGCCGAGCGGTCTAAGGCGCTGGTTTAAGGCACCAGTCTCTTCGGAGGCGTGGGTTCGAATCCCACCGCTGCCAATGTTTTGCATTTGCATTTTGTTATGCTAATGAATTGATTGATAAGTGCTGATCATTACTTTTTAAATAATAACATTATGGTTCTCTTATTACGTTGAAAAGCTAGGAAATTAAATTCAAGATGGAACTATCCAGTAAATTTTTAATGTATTCCAAGACATATTTACATTCACTCCGTACCAGCCTCTAATGTTCCCACTGCAGGAACACCGGCCTACTTTCGATAATTGAGAGTGAATGGGCTTTGATCTACTACGGGAGCCCAATCCGGATTGGTAGATGTCACATACCGTCGAATTTTTGGTTCTAAGACATGCCGGTTTCCTCACGATGTTTTCCGTCACCGTTTCGAGAACGTGGTATTGCGCACATAAACTTTTGGTGCACGTGTAGGTTTGAACCAGCGACCTTCAAATTGAAAGTCGGCGTCTATGCCCCTGGGCCACCACGCTCTCATTCACTCAGGTATGTCAAATTACAGTCAGATTTATTATTTATTTTTTTGGTAATGTAATTAGCATACCTATATGACCTTTTCGAATCAGGCAGGCATTTTGGACATAAATAAATAGCCCCAAACTAAGCATGGCCTGTACTATGAGAACTAGAATATTTACATAGTTTTTTTTTGTAAATACAACATGTATGCTTGTCCTGAGTGAGAATCGCACCCCCGACCTAGCGCAAAAGACAGCTAATACCAACTGAGCCGTGAGGCCAGTCAACATATACTCCACATTCAACAGCTAAAAAAATAGAGTATCCCCAAGCCTTGGTAATACTAATAACTTACCGAATATACTTTGTTGAAAGTTTGCTGCGATAGCTCGGCGGCGGTGTAAAAAGATGCGTAGACAACTGTGTTGGTGATAACCGGATGTTTCTGAAGCGATCTGCGCCAGAAGCCCAGCAGTTTGGACGCCATTTCTGAATACAAATAACAATATGATTGTTATCAAAAATAGCCACGCTTTCCTCACATTTGACTGCGATCTAACCTAGTACGTAGGAAGATATTGAAGACGTAGCACGCTTGGTCAAAATAAGGTAAGCATACAGAAACACACTCAACAAACTTAAACTTCTTTCACGTGAGTAAGAGGCCAACTCTGCTGTCAGAGTTTTCAAGCCCGATCGCCTCCGACATGGCTTATGATTTATTATAGACTTACATCTTAACATGCTCTTCTAGGCACGGAAGCGCTCAGTTCTAATGCCACTAAAGGGTCACCTATTGAGATACTAACCGGGATGAGAGCTGCTTAACTTAGATGATCTAAAGGACATCTAAGCTTCGTCATTAGCGCTTCCAATAACAAATTAAGAGTGGCACCAATACGAATTTTGTCTTTGTCACTCCACGTGAAAATACGCGCCGTGAGAGGGACGGAATTACGACCAAATTAAAAAAAAAATATTCGGGTTAAAAGTCGGCGTCTGTACCAATTGGCCACACACTCTCAATAGACATAATATGAATACAGATATACACTATATAAACATTCCGAGATCCGAGACTAAACATAATGTTATTTTATCACCCTTTGTAGTCAGAGTTAACTAATGCCAAATAAATTTTATCATCTAGAACCTAAGTTTAGAAGCCTATAGTAAGTAGCACTATTTTCCATTCTGTGATTTAGAAACCAACTATTTATAGATACCTACATGGGCATACCCAGCTTCTGGCCTAGGGGGAGGGGGAGTTAGATTTTTTAGGTCGAATCGTTCGCGGCTTTTTTTCATACACACTACACAAACACCCTACATGCAACATTAGGTATATGTAGTGTAGTGTGTAGGGCAAACAGCCGTAAATGATCCTGCTTTATAGGTAGTTAAATAAATATAAGTAAATTTGACTATGCATGCATCTTTATTTTAAATTTCCATTTCCAGGGGGGCAGCTGCCCTGCCTCATTCTGGGTACGCCCATGGATACCTACATGATAGCAAACGTCTTTGCTTATCATAACCACCTGTGAGTAGTGACTAAGGTGACCTTTCGGTTTTATCATCAAGATCTACTCATATCACTGTACTTATATCATACCTAAGATTAGTGATTTCTGTTTTCATGGTACTTTAGATGCTATTAATTGTCTTCATAGGTATATCAATTCCATTTGCTTTTAAAAAATAATCAAAAGGTTTCATATATGTATTTGTTTTATATTTCTTCCCCATGGTGATTCCCGTGTCGGTTAGGGTTTGAACTAGTGCAAAACTTTGTAATAAGAACGCATGATCTCGTAGGTACATATTTATTTAAAAAAGTGACGCTTTTCGTAAGTATTTTTTTTGAGAATCTACAGAAGTATAGTATTTTTACTTTATTGAAAAATAAATTGACTTTAATGAAGCAAAATCAAGTTCCTAGTCTAATTAAAAAATAATAATGTTACTCATACCCAAAGGTTAACGAAACCCTATTACAAAGCTCACAATATCTCTGTCTGTCTGTCATACATTCAAACGGTGTAAAAAGTTTAAGCCGTAGTATTATGTTCTTTTTTACACAGAATCCACATCAGCTTTATTTAAAAAATAATAGTTTACGTACGCAGTAGAGTAGGTAATTGAGATCTTTGACTTTACAATACAAATACATAAAAATATATATTATATAAAGAACACATACAGCCTTATTTTGAAGTCCGTTAAAAATGACTTCACGAAATATCGTCAAACTTCTTCAAGTATTTTATTTTTATCTTCATTTAACGTTAACCTGTTGACTACAATAATCCTTACATAGTATAACAAAGTCTCTACCGCGTACCTTTAGATCTTTGAAACTGCGCAACGTATTTTAATGCAGCAATAGAGTTATTCACGAGGAAGGTTTTATACAGTACTAGCAACTAACCTGGCTTCGCACGGTAGTTTCTGATACGACACTGATGCTCTAGTAACCGTGCGAAGCCGGGGCGGGTCGCTAGTATTTTATAAAACTTGTCACATCGCCTGAAAGTAGGTCCTTGATGGATAACTCTGTACACACATTTTGTTTATAGGTATTGGGCATGGTCCATTTCAGCTGTGAATAATAAGGGGTCTTGTCGGCCACCAGCAAAGGTGTCGTTCGGTTCCCCGGGGGATCCCACAGGTGGGACTCGGCCACCTTAGCCCCACGTTTCAACAATAATTTAACTAATTCCACCTAATTACTGAATATGTCAACGTTATCCAAAATACAATACTTTGTGCAAATGTTACGCTAATTGACCTAATAAGTACACAACTGTTTTGTAGGTGCAGTTAAATACTAGAAAAAAATCCATAAGATGGTACTTACCAATAAATATTTGTAAATACTTTTAATTGTATTTTTTAGTCTTTTTCCAATATTTTATGCACTCTTCTATTTTTTAACCTTTCACAGATAATAAACACAATGCAAATGACAAACACACGCGACTTGTATCTGTAAATAATAGAATGACACTACACTCCCTGCAGGCGTTGTACCAATTGCCTTCAATGGAATAAATTGAATAATTATTTACATATACTTGCGAGCGCCCGCGACTTGGTTCGGTGCCGGCATCGTTGAACTGAGTACATCTGCTTCGGTAATTTCGCCAAACCTGTTTTTTCGTCTTTTGTGATCGCACTTAACCCTTGCTTAATCCGTCCCAAGACCCTTACTTACTTAAGTTACTACGCAAAATGAAGGAGAATTAAAAAAAATCTCCTTCATTTTGCGTAGTAACTATTTAAAGGGGACCTTATCGTTAAGTATTTCATATACTTAACGATAAACGCTTAAAATTAAAAAAAATAATAGAATATCTCCAACATCTTAGCTCAATGATGTTAGGTCGTGAATTCTCAGTTCAAACGTCTTGAAATTCTTAAATTATGACTACATGATACTAAATACATAAATTTAATATCTGTATTAGCTTTCTAGAAAATACAATTTTATGCGTAGCTGAGCCTGATTTATTGAAACTGTGAGAACAATTACGACTCGGTAACTTTGCTATTATAAAAAAAGAAGGCGTATGTTACATTTCTAGCCAGATGATAGTGAAAAATTCTTTAAAATCATGTTACAATAGAGCACATGTTTCTACTTATGAAGTAGATATACCATGTGCCTATTTATTTATTTTGTTATGGAGCAGTTTTTGCTGATGTGACCAGATCTCGCAGTAATGGAATGAAATTCATATTTTTTTCTGTACGGCAAAAACAAACTTGACGACAGGCAAGGATCTACCAAAAGGTAGATCCTTGCCTGTCGTCAAGTTTGTTTTTAAAAGCATTTACAATATCTTCCTTAGCGGAGATAATATCTTCCTGTTCTTCTTCTCTCGCGTAAGTGGCCAACTGTGGCGTCGGAGTTTTCAAGCAACCCGAAAGCCTCCGACATGCCTTATCAACTAGTATAGCCGGGGCTGACATGCTAACTTGCCCTCAAAAGAGCTTGTTTAAATGCCACTAAACGGTCACCCATCCAAATTCAGACCGGGCCGAGAGTTGCTTAACTTAAATGTTCTGTAACAGCTAAGCAAGCTTCGCGCTACGACCTTCCCGTAACAGGAAGTTCGAAGCGCTCGTTAATAAGTTATGGGAGGTGATTGTTTGCAGGTTCAGGCTCTTATCTCAGATGTTGGCCATGAGATGAGGAGACGGTCTTACATGTTATTTCCGTATTATTCCTTATAAGTATTGTGTAGTTGCGAGTTACAAATTTATCTTATCTATACTTATATCATCTTATAAGTTTCAATGGGTTACGTATTAGATACGTACTAATATATTATATGTGCATCCAAAGGCGCTCCGCTCTGACAACCATTTTCAACAATAGTTTCTTAAGACACTTAAAATCATATTTCCAATTTGACCATGACCACCCATGACCATAAAGTTATATTTTGCAATTTCTCGACGGTAATGTCGCGGTGCGCGGGGGCCGATCGCGCCGTGCCAGGTAAGAGGAGGTACCGTCACAGAATACATAGTTACTACACCGCATCACACAGAATATACAATACTATATAGAAAACCACAGCTTAGGCAATTGTTAGTATTATTTACACACAGTTTAAGCCATAGTTTCTATGGTAGTGCACGTACAATGCGGTGAAACGCCAACGGCGCATAAAAATAATAACATTCGTAAATACCGGTTTTACTGTAATTGCATGTGAATAGTTGATTGAATTTCTGAATGAATTTCGCTTGATACCTAGAGTTTGGTACTTTTCTTCCTATATTTTAGCCAAAGGTTTTGAATGTGTAAATTGAAAAATAAAATTCATAGAATATGTAGTTCATACATAGTTAGCTTAAAAATAATTACGTTTGTTGTATTATGTGTTTTTTTTTACTGAAACTGACTAGATATTAACTCTTGTTTTCACTCCATACTTTACAAGACTAAAATCAAAACTCATATTTTTGAAAAAATAGGTTACTTAGAAAGTAGACCACTATGCGTTCTTGTTCTTAGTCTTAGTCAGTCGTCCTCCCTCCCACATCAGCGTATCTCTGTCACACCTCATCTCGCCATCTCTGTCTTGCGCCATACTCAGTCACCGCGTAACTGTAGCGTATTTCAGGTGTGTCGCTACACCGCTCACCAATACGTAAATAACTAATATAAAAGTAAACAAAATTGTGTATAGAAACTTTCAGAGTGTTTTTTTGAATTGTGTGCATTTACAAATCGTTCTCAGTGCCCTGTGTCGTGTGGAATCAGTGATTTTGTGTGTCGCTCCTTGAGTTTGAGGCTTTTGCGGAGGTTGTCCTGTATCTTTCGTTTGCCGGAGTCGTGGTCAAGGTATGCTAGTTTGCTTTTTGTTTTTTAAACTTGGAACATTTCGGTTTTTAGCCTTTTTGTTTGACCGTTAATTTCTTGCTTTCTGTGCTCACCTTTAAGTTCAATTTTAGTATTACAATATCTTTATACTGGCAAAGTGGTTAGTGTACGCAACTAATACGAGATACATGGTATGGTATAAGTTTCGATTCCCAGAGTGATCAAGATCAAATATTCGCATTGCATTACCCATAACAATACAGTTAGTAAATATTGTAGAGTATGTTATTGGTGATGTCAATTCACTATGACTCTACCTGCTACCGATATAAGGGTATCAATTAGAGTGGTTAGTCGAGGCCATTTTATATTTATAAGTAAAGTAACTTAGCAAGTTTACTGTAAATATGGTAGAGTATTGTAAACTCAAACAAAACTTATAATATTTCAAAGGAAGATTTCTTGGTAGAAGGTAACATAATACATGTATCTAGGTACTTTGACGTCACGTGGATTAAAGATTCGATAACATTGTATTAAAATGTCATAAACTATAAAAAAAAACTAGTTAATACCTATTAGTCTAAAAGAAAGTCTTATTATTCGTGATAAGAGTAATTAGGCGTCAGATAATCAAATTTGATAACAGAAAAGCAGATAGTAACAGTAGAACCAGGCTAAGTACGCCCGGAAAAGTAATGCCTTTACACCTGGAAAGGGTGTGGGTGCCGGTTAAACCACAGGTCCAGAACACGTTACAATCGCGTCTTGGGAAACGGGAAGCGACCTAAGCATACTCTGAAGTCAATTTGCTATTTTCATGTATGGGCGGTAGTAATCACTTAACATCAGGTGGGCTGTCATCTCAACCCGTCACTATAGCCAAACTCATTATTCCCATTGAATTCTTAATAAAAATACTTGAATGAAACCTAGCTACAGGATCACGCGTTCTTATTAGGTACGTACTAAATTTAGCAATTGTTGAAACACTACTCATCCACGAGGAAGAACAATCTAGAAACTCCTAATGGAGGGATTCCATTCTTTCTGTATATTAATAAAAAAAACCTAATCACTCTACAATTTAGATTTAGATTTAGATATCTATTCTATCAAAATACTATAATCAACATTAAGATACCAATAAACTCTGTCATTATGACTCAACCGCCTTTACTTTTTACTTTTAATCCTAATTAGATATAAAACTAGCTGTTACCGCGACTTCGTTCGCGAGCACGTTCGTAGTGGCGTCGTAGAATTTATTTATTACCTCTCTAAGGCTGTGTTTTTCAATCTCTTTGAATACGCGACCCCTTTGCGAAAATTATCAAACCCCTTGGACCATGACAGACATTAAGTTAGTAACTGAAAAGACTAATTATGATTTTCTCTATTCTGATACCTATATTCATTATGTAAAGACCTACACACTGCGATATAATATGTACTAAGTATTTACTGTATTGTGCCGATTAAGGCAGAGACAGATTACAATAACACTGAATTGAAAAACATCTAAGTCTAAGATATCCCCCTAGGTCACCCCGTTCTACGCTAACAACAACAACGATTAACACGCTCATACCTCTGCACTAGGATTCCCTGTGTCGCAGATGGCATGGACAAACACAGAAGCACAAGGCAAACACCCAAGACCCGAGAACAAACTTCATGCTCACCACACAAAGTGTGCCCCGGCCGGGAATCGAACCCGGGACCCCTCGCTTCGAAGGCAGGGCTACTACAAACTAAGCCACGGAGTCGTCAAACTATGCTAACATTAAATTAATATCAGACTTTACTTTGTCCGCAACACCCATTGATGTACCAAAGTATATCTCTCTACTAGCGACCCGCCCCAGCTTCGCACGGTTAGTAAAACATCAGTATCAGAAACTACCCGTGCGAAGCCGGGGCGAGTTGCTAGTGTATTATACATATAAACCTTCCTCTTGAATCACTCTATCTATTAAAAAAAACCGCATCAAAATCCTTTGCGTATTTTTAAAGATTTAAGCATACATAGGGATATAGGGACAGAGAAAGCAACTTTGTTTTATACTATGTAGTGATTAACAGCATTAGACGTGACTGTAGCAGCTGGCTTATTGATATATTCACTTGTTACCCTACTATGTCCCAGCACAAGTGGTTATGGGCACAGAATAAATAATGTAAAGGAGACCGTATCTAATGGTTTGCGTTTCTACCTGCCAGCCCGTATCGCTCGACCCACTTTTGTGGTTTTAGCACATTCTATGAGAACCTTTCAAGTGTGAGATGGGATTATCGATAACCATGCTAAGGAATGTATTATTTAAACGTGTCGCGGATAAGCGTGGTGGCCCAGGGGCATAAACGCCGACTTTCAATCTGAAGGTTGCTGGTTCAAACCCTCACGTGCACCAATGAGTTTTTTCACTTGAAAAAAATGATGTGCGCAATACCGCGTTCTCAAAACGGTGACGGAAAACATCGTGAGAAAACCGGCATGTCTTAGAACCAAAAATTCGACGACATGTGACATCTACCAATCCGTATTGGGCTCCCGTGGTAGATCAGAGCCCATTCACTCTCAATTATGGAGAGTAGGCCGGTGGCCCTGCTTTGGGAACATTAGAGGCTGGTACGGAATCGCGGCATGCAATCCAGGCGATTGGCTCGAACAGTCAAACTTGTAGTGTCTATTAGACCCGTTTTGTCTGTCTAATGTTGAAGTCACAAATTCTACCAATGTCCGTATAATGTACCTACTTCGTTGTTTGGCCCTGCCTTCAAAGCGAGGGTCCCGGGTTCGATTCCCGGCTGGACACAGGTTGTGTGGTTAGCATGAAGTTTGTTCTCAGGTCTTGGGTATTTGTCTTGTATTTCTCTGTTTGTCCTTGCCATCTGCGACACGGAATCCTAATGGAGAGGTATGAATGTGTAAAAAAAATACAAATAAAGTATTTCAGTATCATAAAATCGAAAAAAAAAACGATTTCAATACTTTCATCCCATTATTTCTCGCCATTAACCATATTATAATTTAAAACAAGATACATCCAAATCGGTAGGTATACAACGGGCGAAGAAAAAAGTCGCAAGCAAGCAAAATACGCAATATCGTTTACTTGGATGACATATTTTTGACATATTGATGAAAACTTTATATAAGCAATATATTGTAATAGCATATATTATTATATACGATGAAAAATAAGAATTTTCCAAATCTTTTAATAAATGATAGAGTTCTAAAATTGGCTGTCATTCAGATATAACACTAGCTAAGCTGTGTTTATCGGGAAAGTAGGTAAAGGTAATATCAGTAAACTAATAAAAAAATATAGCACAATATCCTAACGACATTTTAATACAAAAAAATACTGATAATTGAAATTTATTGATATTAAGTAATATCCGGGCTTAAATATATAGATTGGTATTAATGTCCTGTTATTACATTGATGTATAATAAAACTGAGATGGCGGGTGACGATCACACATAGGTATATTATATATATAGGTATTTAAATATAGATGTAGTACGTGACAACCTACTAAAGGAAAAGTATTGAAAACCGCATTTTATAGGCCTTATTACTTCATCATAAAGTTCATTATGTTTGAATGAATGTACTTTTCATATTGGATGTATGATAAAAGTCATGAATTCGAATGTCACTCAAAATAAAATCGATTTGGTACATGTAGAAAAAATATTGAATCAAAAGTAAACCTCAAATGTAAAAAAGGTTGCGAATGTTTGTTGAATATCAAAAACTTCGTAGGAACCTATGAAGTTCTAGATGTTTGGTATTTTTTGACTTGACACTTAGAACTGTAGGTATGGAAATACTAGGAGTAGTAGAGCGAGATAATGATATTAGCTTGCAACAATATTTTGCCTCAATTTTGTGGGAAATGCTAAAGTTCATTCTTTTGTTGACAAAATCTATTGTTTTATAACCAATTATCAAATTCCACCATCTTCATTCCAGGCTCTAAAATTCCATCCAAATTTGAAGTTTCGTATCCAAATGTATACCAGCTTTATAATCACTGGTGGAATCATAAAAAATAAGTGACCTTTATACTCAATCTTAAACAATATGTTTTCCTTTGCGCAAGTTATTTATTTAGCTATTCAAACCCGACACGAACTGTAAAATCATCAACAACTATCTAATTACATAGCTGCAGTTGGTGCGAATGACTAAAATATAACAGCCAAAATGGTCTATTGTCTCTGTCAAGCCGCTTGTCCGTGACCGGGCGGTGCAGCCACGAGCTGACTCACGCTGGAGGAACGTCATCGTGATGTCATTACCACCAGGTAGGCTAAAATTAGAAAGGTTCGATGAAGGTGTACTTATCAATGGACAGTTCAGAGCTTGGAATGTGGTATGAAAGCGATATGGAAGCATATGGAATGTGGGTTGGAACAGACGTAAACTTAACAAATAAAATATGAAAAGTGACTGTAATTTGACATATCTGTGTGCATATCTTCCTGTGACATGTTATATACACTAATATGTGAACATGTATGTGTAAAATTTGACGTGTCCAAATGATACTTGAGATCTAAAGGAATAAATGAGTTTGACCCTACGTTCCCAACCTCTCCGTTCCTAAATTATTCCTAGTAGGATAAATGGGATAATTTTTCAGCATTCATAGCCATCAGCCCCTTTTAACCACTAATGAAAGAACGATTGCTTTGAAATCCGCCATCCAAGTTTCAGAAAGATCACCAACATTAATCTACGAAATTTAAAAGCTGCTCTTTGTCTCGCTTTGTCTTCATCAAATCAACGAACTACAAAGTGTGTAACTTTTATACTATGAGATGTTCAATACCGTCTATATCTGAGTAAATTGAGTAATTATTATTCAACACGAGCAATGTTGATGGAACAACGTAGATCATTAAAAGTCACGCAACATCTCGTTACGAAACTGGTTTGAATAGTAACAAAATGCTAATCTTGATAGTTTAACTTTACTATGATTAAATGAAACAACAGATGCAGTCCATGCAGATATCGATCGCCAAACTTAGAAATAAGAACGCTCGATCGCAGTGTTTATTTACTTAAATAAGATACTATTTTTATTTAAATTCAAAGGAGGTTTTTTGACTTAAATGTTGTCGTCACGATTTTTGTCGAAATGATGTACCTTAAAGCTCGTATTATTTTTCGCGGAGTTTTGAAGTTTGGTTTTTGCAAAATATTAAAAAGAAATAATCATAGAAAATAATATTTCAATCGACTTCAAATGAAAAACATTCTAAAGTCACCCGTTTTTTTACGCGGGTTTTGATGATTATTTTTATCAATTCTCGACCTTCTCCAATTAAAATATATTTAGGATAAATTACTGGTAGAAAGAGCTGTAAGCCGTTGCCCTTGTGTATAATTAAGTTAGTTAAGTTTGGTGTAGAATATTTAATAGAATAAAATCCAATAGTTTAATCAATAATGTGTATTATTATATGCTTACCTTGCCACTAAAATTAAAACAATCACATCGTGAGTAATTTCTTTTACGTCCTATTTCTTAACAGCTTATGTCGAAGTTGTTTTTAATCAAACAAATGGTCTTCTGAGCGAATGATTCGAAGGTGTTTCCAACGCCTTGTACAAACAATAACAGCCATTGTTATCCTCAGATACTATCAACCGTACTAGTGGTACTTACGCTAGTGGTTCTTATACTAGTGGTTCACCCCGAACTGCAAACCCGCTACCTCCCTTTCAACTTCAAGGTATGAAGTCATTATAGTTAACTATACACACGTCTATTTCTGTGGGTCTATGAATTATATTGTGTTTGGTATCACTAAAATTTTATTCTCGTTTTCTCAAAACATTTAAAAAAATATTTTTTATAAAATTATTTGATTTTCCGTTTCAGTACTCCACTAAGGGATAACTAGCAGATGCTGTGTTAATCTCCTGACTGCATTATTCATATAGAAATTATTTGGGAGATACCTACGCGAATACTAGAAAAATATTCTATTAGTAATGTAATTAAAAAAATAATCGCGATACGTGAGCATTTTCAAACATTCTTTTTGTAAGGCTACTTTTCAGAAATGTATTAGGAGTACAAATAAGTTTCCGCCGTTTTATTGTAGATGGCGCGGCACGGAGTTTCGGTTAGCTTTCGCAGATGATAACCGGCTTAAAAAATAGTTTGGACATTCAAGAACAACATAACCTATTAATATCATTGATTTTATATTGGTAAAATATAATTTTTATAAGTTGAAAATGTCAAAATTTGAGCCAAGTAAGCGTCATTTGCGGGAAATATTAGTTTACTTCTTTAATTTAAAGAAATCTGCTGCTGAGGCGCATCGATTGCTCGTAGAAGCATATGGTGAGGTTGCTTTGAGTGAGAGAACGTGTCGAGAGTGGTTTCAAAAGTTTAAAAACGGTGATTTCGACGTAGAAGACAAAGATCGCAGTGGAAGGCCAAAAATTTACGATATGCTGTGTATTTGGTGGGATCAGCTAGGTGTAGTGTATTATGAGTTGCTTAATCCGAGCGAAACAATTACTGGAGCCCTCTATCGAACACAATTGATGAGATTGAGCCGAGCTCTGAAGGAAAAACGCCCTCAATACTATTCTAGACACGAAAAAATTATTCTTCTGCATGACAATGCTCGTCCACATGTTGCGGCTCCCGTGAAAAAGTACTTGGAAACACTTGATTGGGAAGTGTTACCCCACCCGCCGTATTCACCAGACATTGCACCGTCCGATTATCACCTGTTCCGGTCCGTAGCACATGCTCTGACGGCGCAGCGGTTCACATCTTATGAGGATACCAAAAATTGGGTTGATTCGTGGATAACCTCAAAAGACAAGGAGTTCTTCAGACGTGGGATTCGAATGCTGCCTGAGAGATGGGAAAAAGTGGTTGCAAGTGATGGGCATGATTTTGATTAAATTTATATTACCGTTCTTCTACAATAAATATTTAATTTGTGTTAAAAAACGGCGGAAACTTATTTGTACTCCTAATACTATCGGTCGTGACTAGTAAACCACAAAGTAAAAAGTGGCCAATTGAGGCTCTGCTCTGGGAAAAGGTGTGAATATATATCTGTGCTTATATAGACTAGTTTACTAGTGCACTTATGTAGAACAGAGAGCAGTACACACTTATGCGGTAAACTATGTATGCGCATAGACTAACTATGAACTAAAATACTAGATGCGCAATTCGATATAGAAATTTTCTACACATATTACAAGTGTACAATAGATCGTGATGTACAAGTCGTTCATATAGTGGTAAGCCATCCTCGAAAGAGATGACAGCTTTTTCTGCTTTTAAATTCAAAACGCGAAGTTTAACTCAATTTTCATATTGTGACGCATTACTTTCAACGTGTGAGAGTTTGTTCTTAACTGCGTGTCTGTGGTATATAATATAAGTCTAAGTAAACTACCATTGTCTTCTCATCTCTATTTTTTTGCTACGATAATGCCACTTATTTTCTCATGTCAATTATTTAGAAATAATGTGTGTGCTAGTGCAAAAAATCATTAAAAATGGATCACTAATATTGCAATGAAATTATGTTTCCGAACCAACGATGCACAATTCAAGACAAGATAAATCTATATTTATCAAGATCTCATGTCTATATTTATCAAGATCTCATGTAATCAAGAGAGACCTATAATTGGCTGTAATAAGTTTATTGTTTATTTTTTTTCTATGATATTAACATCTGTAGCTGTTGGTCTTTTCAATAAATAAAAAATAAAATATATATACTCGTCTCACTGGCTTTCTTCTAAAGATTGTATTAAATGTAAAAACATCAGGCATAGTACCCCTGTTTTTACAACTCATGACAATTGTATTGTAAAACAATAACACATCTTGTACAATGTTTACAAAACACGCACAGTTTACAAACACCGACCCGTTGACACTCTACCACGGCTCTGTGCCCATTTCTATTTAATTGGTTATTTTGACAAATTACTCTGCCACATACACAACCCATTCCTTTCTAATTATTTCTTTGTTAAGATGATTTATTTTCCATTTTAATCAAGTCTGTAATTGATGAATATTGAATTGTTTTCATTTTAAAACATTTTCAAAATCAGGTACGTTTATAGATAATTTAATAGGTTAGTTAGTATATTTTTCAGCTGTCGCCGAAGTAGCGGGACGAGCTGTAGGACCACCTGATGTTAAGTGGTTACAACAGAAACAGCAAAACGACTCAGGCCCTTCCCGACCGCAGAATGAGAAGACCCAAGTCGCATCACGTTGCGCCCGTCACCCGAGACGCGGATATAAAGTCTCCTACGCCTATTAATTCACCGGCACCCTACCCTTCCTTCGGGACAACTTAATTTAGTTTCATGCGTCATAAACAGATTAATTACTATTTATTTGGTAACCATATAAAAGAATAATCATAATAAATATAACCGTCCTGGCGCAGTCTGGTAAAAAACATGGCGCTTTGTTGCTACGGATTGATTAAATTGTTTTTATGTCTAATTGCACAAAGTGTATCGCGATGAAACAGTTACCCAATCAACTCGGATTCGGGCTTGCCAAATTAATGTTGTTCTGGTGAAAGTTATCCAACGGTGAGAAGTAATTCTAGATACTATTTTACGATTATTCGATTCAAAAAAACAAGAGATTGGGTCGAGGAAAAATGTATTTTAAAATTAATCCCTCCCTGTTTGGGGTTTTCTGGTTATTCTTGTTCATGGAGGGTCGGATAGAGTTTGATATGATTGAGATAAGATACAGGCACAAAGTTTTTATTAATAACCATCTGAGCCCCGCGGTGTTACCCTAGATTTTCAAAAACACAAAAAACAACAGCTAGTTTTATTAATAAAGTTAATTAATATTTTTGTGTTTCTGTTACAGATAAATGGTTGAAATTTATTGTCAAAATTAATTAAATAAAAGAATTAAATGTCAATTTATTATATTTTATCTCTCAAAGTTAATTTTATTCATAAAATGTTGACCACTTTTCTGACATAAAAACTCTTTGCTAAGATTTAAAAAAGTACCGTTCGTTTTAGACGGACCTTCTTGATAAACCGTGCATTTTACATTACAATAACGCACAAGTGCGTAATGAGCTACATTACGATATTGGAATTAGTGAAATAAGAGACGCTTTACGAGCAAATGTGTAATAAAGATTTTTACGTACCTTTTTACTTAGAATAAACAGTATGTTGTATGATTGGATTGGATATATATTTGTTTATTGTTGACATCTACTCGTATTGTCGTGACTTGGCAGTAAAACCGACTCGTGTGGCGTGACAACGAACGACATGACTCTCTATTATGCCGTCATGCCCCATCTACGCCATCTGAGGCCCAATTCTTTTATTCATCTGACAGGTAGATTGACATTAAACTGTATTCGAATTGATTGTTGATCCAATTAAATTTCAATATAGATACTTTGAACTCTAAGAATGAGTTGCACCAAGTTACTATTATATAACGATAACAGAAGCCAAATCTCCGGCTAAGCAGATTGAGGGTTGCACCATTTAAACAATGGTTAAAGTTACGTCACAAATTCCGTTAACTTTAACTGTAACGTTTATTAATAACAAACAATGTTATGGTTATGGATATAGTTACAGTTAAAGTAATTTTAATCAAAACAATAACGTAGCACTCACTCTAAATTTCAACAATATTTAAAATGTATTTCCATTGGAACTATTATATTTTATCCACCAATGTTTGACATGTTATATGGTTTAGCAGAATGCAACTTGTGACGCTAATGAGACTGACAGGACATCGCAACTTTAACTTGAACTGTTATTAAAAGTTCACTTTACGAAAATGTAAAAACCCCAGGCTGGCGTAATGGTAAGGACCTGATGACCTTGAAACTTATGAACTGATTTTGGTAAAATATGTCTAAGAACTACCGCTAAAAAACCTGCTTTTGAATAAAAATAACCGCACCCAAATCGGTTCACCCGTTGAGAGCTATGGTGCTACAGACAGACACACATAGCGGTCAAATTTATAACATCCCTCTTTTAGTTGGAGTTAAAATAGCATAATTCGGGGACAGGTGCAATAGAGACCTCATTCGGCACTACTCTGGAACGGGTCAAGGAATCATTTCATCATTGTAGGTAGGGTTGCCACCCGTACTTTATTATAAAGTATAGTTATTTCGGGCAATTGTACTCTATACTTTAAGAGAACAATTAAAATACGCGAAATACTATTTTCAAAAACTATCAAAAACGAATTACTTAATTATTTTAGCCTTAATAGAGACTAAAAACGCCGTGCAGCTGTTTAGAAGCTGTGTAGATAAATATGTTTTAAAGCAAAATAACAAAGTAAAATTAATCGTACTTTATTTTGACACAATGTACTTTTTTCTGTCTGTAATAACCAATATACTTTATTGACACAGAAAAGGTGGCAACCCTGATTGTGGACCAGTAAGTTCTATTAGAGGTCTCCAAAACAAAGTAGTATATCAATCCAAATGACGTTCATAGACGTCGTAAACGGCAGGGAAAGGTCAGGGAAGGTCGCCGTCAATTCTCACGAATAGTCGGAAGCCGTACAAAAACTGGTGCGATCTATAACTATAACTCTTAACTGGTACAGTTGCGTTCGAAATAGACTCATCAATCTTGTTGACGTCTTCTTTTCAGATTCAAGTTCTAATTTAGTTTGTTTTATTGATAACAGTGAGTTGCAGGACATATACATCAAATAATAATAGCAACAATTTTAATTAATTTAAACAATAATGGCAACAATAAAATAAAGTTGTATGTTGTTTTTTTTAATTCTTTTTTTAATTTAATTAAACCTACCGAAAGTACCATAACTCATATGTTGTATGACATCTTCCATGTAATTTACCTAATATTAGGTAGGTATTCAGATTTTAGACTACTATGGTTTATGAATTATTATTTTATTTTATGAAATTATTATTATGAATTTAAATAAGGTTTAATCAATTATGGTCTCAACATTAAGTATTTGAAAGTTTGAATACTTATTATACTTACTAATTACGCATTATATTTAGAATATGCAATGTTGTTTGTTTTGAAACTTATTATCTTATTATTATAGCAAGCTATAATAATAAACGCTTTTCTGTCAGCCTGTACGTACGTCTCACTTATTACGTATTAGATTTAGAATCTGCAATGTTGTTTGTTTTGAAACTTATTATTTTATTATTATAGCAAGCTATAATAATAAACGCTTTTCTGTCAGCCTGTACGTACGTCTCACTTATTACGCATTAGATTTAGAATCTGCAATGTTGTTTGTTTTGAAACTTATTATTTTATTATTATAGCAAGCTATAATAATAAACGCTTTTCTGTCAGCCTGTACGTACGTCTCACTTATTACGTATTAGATTTAGAATCTGCAATGTTGTTTGTTTTGAAACTTATTATTTTATTATTATAGCTAGCCACAATAATGAAACGCTTTTCTGTCGGTCTGTACGTACGTTGTGTATAGCCGCACCTCAGCACTTCACACAGGACGGACGTAACGTCTCGGAACGGTGCACTTGTGTGTGGGGTGCATTAAACTAGTTCAAACTGTTGTATTACGTTATTTTAGATGATCAGATTGGAGTTTGTATTCGCTTTTCTCGTTTTAATAATAACTAATGTTGGCTCCGTGGCTTAGTTGTTGTGTCCTGGCCGGGAATCGTGCCCGGGATCCTTCGCTTCGAAGGCACGACTACGAAGACACGGAGCCGTCAACTAAGCCACATTCAAAATCCCTAGTCACATTCAATATAGTGCTTAAACGCTGTGTTTGCCTTACTGGTTCCACATGTAGCTTTAAGATTTATCCAGTAAGACTATTTTCTAAATTGTATACGTATACTAACAAAATACACACACAAACACACCTAAACAATCTTAATGCTAACTATCGTAACTAATATTACAAATTAGAATGTGAATTTGTTTGTTTGTCACATTTTCACACCTTAACAACACAACCGATTATATCAACCGAAGACGAAACGGAATTGAACCTACAGCCATAACTGACATTGCCATAAAAAATGAATGATATTTAGTGCGTGCGATACCGATTGTTAGAATATACACGATTCGATAGCGAAGCTTTCTCTAGCTATGGAAATGTCATCGGAATTGTATTCTCAACATTCATGAATAATTATGATAGGGTTGACTCACAAAAGATACTTAGTACCTACCTATTAGAAATAAATGCCTCGTGGAGAGGCGAAATATAATATAAAATTTATTGTTGAAATAAGACATATCATTCTATTATATCTAGATACATTACAGATAGAAAGACGCTGCACGGAGATGTGTTTGCAAAAGCTTACTATAAAATATCAGATTACCTAGATGACAAAAAGGCTTGGGAATGAATTTGCTCCACTCTAGACGCAGGACCATATTCGCGAATATGTAGTTCTGTCTCCGAGGGGTTTCTTGTCTGTTTCTTCCCCTCGGGTTGGTCGGTTAGAGTTGGAACAGACGTAAACTTAACAAATAAGATAAGCTTAAACATGAAAACTGACTGTAATTTGACATATCTGTGTGCATGTAATGTGCCTGGGAGTTCCTGTGACATGTTATATGCTCACGAATATGTGTACATGCATGTGTAAAATTTGACGTGTCCAAATGATACTTGAGATCTAAAGGAATAAATGAATTTGACTTTGACTTTGACTTCGGAAACTCATTTATAAATTAGAAGTTTAGCGGAGGTGTACTAAATGTTACCCCTATTCCGATCATATTATTACCGTGTTTGCGTCCGCAAATTCTCGATGCTTTATATAGCTTCATACTCCATGCGAGTATGTCATATAAAACTATCAAAGTCAAAGTCAGAATTCCCAATTTCCGATGAATGCTTCACCGGTGAACTTGGAAACGTCACAATTTTTTTAATAATAACCTACCTCCAAGAACATTCTTTCTTAATGCCTTTTCTTCCCAATGGCCACCTTTCTGTCAATTCCACCTATAAAACAACAACGATAAAATAAATGATAAATCCTTTGATGAGACAACCCTAGCCTGCTTTCTCGAGTTGAATCAGTATTCTCACCCATTGTGTTCCGTTGGGTATTTTGTCGCCATTTCTTAAAGTTTCCATTACCTAACTTATTTTTGTGTTAAGTTTACTTATAACTGTGATTAAGTAAGGGTCATAGAAACTTGGATACACGGTCTAATAAAACTAACCGCCGAAAAATGACTCGGATCACGAAACGGTAATATTTTATTACTGTAACAAAATCTAAAAACTCATCATATTTCATTAATATTCGAGTCCCAGGCTTCGAAATGATTAGTTTTTTTCTATTGGATTTCTGTTGGTCTTTCTATCTTTACGGTCCATGGTACAATACAATTGTAATACGATATTTCTGGCTGATCATTTAGCTGAATATAATGTGGGTTCAGTCATAACTATACCATTTTTTGTACGTTTGACTAACAAGAGCCGTGAAAAGAACGCCCGCGGGTGTAAGGGCATTTAGTACTGTATAGTCTGGGCTGAAAACTATGTGTATGTGGTATGGTAGCTGGTTTCGAAATGTAAGAATCGAATTGTTGCGTCCCTATCAGAGTTAAATAACTTTATCTCAACTTTCTATGGACCGTTTTATTTCTATGGAAAATATTAACGCTATATTCGTATTAACGTTCTTCGCACGCGATATTCGTGCTATACTTCGAATCGATAAGGACAGGATTATGCAGACTGCATTAGAAAAAACGAGAAACCATTTCGCTAACTCATGCGAAAGCGCCTATTGGTATGAAAACGGCGTACCTTTTACGGGCTCGTGTAGAAAGTTTGGCTTTTATCTGAACTGAGAGTTAGGTAAAGTTCATCAAGTTCTACAAATGAAAATTCGTAAGTATCTGCCATCACCACCCACCGCACCACCCACCATTAGCATCTGTTACTTATCAACGGATAAACAAATTAAAAACCAATACACGGCCGAATCGGATATTGAAGTACGCCCACATCCTCTATAATCTCCTTGATTTTTAATTAGTTCTTTATTTTTACTCCGTAATCGTTTAGAATCGTCAAATAATATTTTCAGTACTTAAGTTAATAAAGTCAATTTTCTTGTTTAACTTAAAAGTATTATAGTAGTACTTTTTATTTCTTTAAGGGGAGAGACTTCTTTCTACTCAGTTTAAAACTATCATGGTCACATTATTATTCGTGTTACCGAGATATTTACCACGATTTGTGAGTTTTGTTGACTCGCGATATTTCGATGCATTTGCGTTCTACTCAACCTATTATTGTAACAATGGTTTTTTGTATCTACTACTCAATCTATTTTTGTAACAATGATTTTGTACTCGATGGATGGGTGAATTATTCAAGTAATATATATAACTCTGTATTTAGATCTATTGATAGAATGCGTTTATCACATCTTGTTAAACCTCATTATACTTGACAACGGATAAAGTAATTATTGAAGGGCGATGATGCCTCATCTACGCCCACATCCGCTGTAGCTACGCCGGTCTGTCCACGTGTAATGACAGTACTGGTTTTAGATTACCTGCTATAATATGGATTGATACGATAAAAACTGATTGTGCCAATTAATGTTTATTTTCTGCTTTTCTGAAAGAGAAAATCGTAAAACGAGAGTTCTATCTATTATCCACTTATAAGTCTTGTTGTTATATAGTCAAATATATATGAGAAATTAGCTGCGTCCCGCGGTGTTACCCGCGTTTTCCGGGATCAAAAGAATCTAATATATGCTAATCCCAAATATGAGCTATCCAGGTACTAAGGTTTTAGCGTGAAGGAGTAACAAACATACACACACATACACATACAAACTTTCGCCATTTATAAGTGTGTCAATAAATGTGGAAACGTCCAGTTCCCTGTCCAGTCAGTCCAGTCCAGTTAAACATTTATTTTACTCCGATAATTACATTCCAAAGCCAAACCCGAGTAGGAAAACTACCCCAATAGACAAAGTAAGCTTAGCCACCTTGTTACAAAAAGCTTCACGTTACTTAGGTTTAAGTGGTCGGAAAACTTTGGGAATAAGTCGGTCCTACAAGCTTGTGTAGACAGAATTTTCCATGAAGAATCCACGTGGCTTTGTACCTAAGCACAGATAAAACAACGAGTCAGTTGAAAAACCACCGAAAAGGTCAGATCCTTTATAAAGCCGCGGAGTATGATAATTGTCTTTTGAGGCAAAAAATAAATATGAAAAAGGAATTATTTAAATTGTGTGGTATAATTGTTGTTTTCTTTTTTATTTCTTTATTATATAGTTTTGGTTTGTAGTAGTGGTTTTTTGAATGAATTGTACCTCTTTGGTTGAAGCTTGTCAAATCAACCTTTGATTCTTTTATTCTGACATAACAGTGGAAACAGTCCGTAGATGAGTAGCCTCATTTATGTGTACATATGGTCGAGATATAAACGTCCTGGTTACGCGCATAATGTTTAATGCTGTAGGTTCAACAAGCAAAAGGTTCAATTCACTTACGACATGTTGTACCCTAACTATATATTATATATCCAGCGATATAGTCACAATGATAGTCACGCGATGTTCATCAGTTACGCAATACCGTTGGTTGGTACACCACAAGTACCTAGTAACTTAACCGTAACTCCGTAAATAATGTACCATCGATTTTCTTTCAGTTTTTTAGAACGATAACATATTACGATCAGCCTTAGAAGGGTTTCATCGGAAAAACTTGCGATCAATTTTATTGAATTGGCTTCAGTCATGAATTTACATGGAAAATTTACTGGCGTATAATCGTTTTCAGATCGCTTCAGTCTGTGTAGGTAGTATGCAGTCTGTGTAGGTAGTCTACAAAGAACAATATTGACGATGTTTTTATACAAATCGTCTTCGCTGTTAGAGAAACTGACGGTGAATGATGACGTTTTGACGAACAAAGGGTGTATCGTCTGCTCAGTTTGTCATGCTAAGATTTAGTCACAATTTCACATCTTCACACTCTTCCTATCGTGACAGTGGCAAAATCTGGTATCGGACCGTTCAAGCCACCCAAACTCCTATGGAATAGCTTATGGTCCTAGCTTATGGACTCCTATGGATTCTCTAATAGCTTGATAGCTATAAGAGTAGCTATGACCAACTACTAAATGTGCCCTCCGAAGCTCGGTCATCATCATCATTCAATTATTCACTTTAGGACACAATGGACACTTAATTTCGTTAATATAACAATTTTTGTAGCAGCTGTGCAAATGCCTTGTCAAATAAGAGAAAATATCTCTTCATGTATCCAAATAAGTAATTGTTTACTTAATACAATAAAATAATTTGTGTAAGTGTATAGATTATGCGGCTGTAGAAACGGCCTTGTCAGATGGCTCATTTCATATACAACTAAATGGTCACCCATCCAACTGACCAGGCAATCATTCTGTCACACCTTAACTGTACCGCTCGCTTTGCATTGCATTATTCGACTGTATGGAAAGGTCGATGAAATGTATGCTATCTTCCGACCATCGAACTCTTTTATTGAGCTGTAAAACTACGGTTCTGTAAAAACATCGTCTAAAGTCGACAGAACAATATATTGAACGCTATATTAAAATTCCTCCGCGTTTTGTTTACTGGCACCTGATCAAACACCATTGTCTTTTTATCAAACAACTGGCAACATTGTTTCTTGCTTCACTCATTCATCATCACTTGAAGTGAAGTTCTATTTAAAATTCTTCATTATTCACTGTGGAATATAGATAGATAAATTATTTATCTGTACTTTGTTATACCAGGTGATAAGCTTAAAATATTCTTACATAAAATAGTAGGTACAAAGGGTGGTCTCTCAGACAACCAGATTGATGAGATGATATGTAAATATATTATAGAGTATTCAGATGTACCTACTGAAAATTATGAAATGTGTTAATTTAGATATTATAATAATAAAACATAGGTATTTACTGTACTCATAAAATAACATAAATGTATGCTATATTACATGCAAGGTTTCACTACTTACCTACTACTGATCTGTACATCTATACACAAATAAACAAAATTGAAGTGTCTGTTTGTAATTTAAAATAATAACTTTTTACTACTCTGTCTGTTTGTTTGTTCCGGCTAATCTCCGAAACGGCTGGAATTTGACTGGCAGATAGCTGATGTTATAAGGAGTAACTTAGTCAACCTTATTTAAAAATAATAATTTAAGGTTAAAAGCTAGTAATAACTAACATAATATTATATATAATAATATCATACTCAAAACATATAATAAATATATTTAGCTGGCTTGTCTGTGTCATTAAATTGGCCTCGGTTGATACAAATAATATCTATTTGGCCGCTTAGGGCGTTAGTAATAACTGTAACAAAAACATTGCATTACAACTCAACCGGGCAGGTAAAAATAATATCAGTTGGCACTAATTAGAAGCACGTACACGCGACATGCCAACTGCGCAGTAATTATTTCCTCATCAGCCCCGATAGACATACTGTCACTTTTCGATACTCCACCACCTTTATATCCATTATACTAACTGCGCCCCGTGGTGTTACCCGCAATTAAAAAGTCAACTTGAGACGATGCGAAAGAACTGAAAGAAGTTTGGTTTCTTGTAGATCACTTGAGGCGTGAAGGAGTAACCAATATACATACCGAAATCTGTCGGATTTATTTAATTAGTCTGAATATAGTTCTACATAATATGACATGATTGCAAACCTTAGGGTACGAATTTTGTACCGTTCTCAAAACGAAAAAAAATCTCTGAGACCGGCTTGTTCCATAACCAAAAATTTGAAGTCATTTTCATACCTACCTCTCGTGGTAGTGAACACTACAGGTATTCACTTTTCGAGAGTAAACCGTCGTGAGTGGGAATTTTTGAGGCTGACGCAAAGCTAATTGCGTTGTGATGCGACTGGAGTCTCTCATTTCCATGGTAGATAAGGACCTAGATTGATTTATAATGGGCAAAGGATAACAGATATACCAAAAAACAGTTTTCTATTTATTATAAAAGACTAAAAGTAAACTCAGTCTTGTTTATCATGTTTCAACCTAGTTTCTTACCGCAAACGCTCCACTTATATTTTCGAGAGTGTATTTCTTGCGAAATGTTATATCTAGATTGTTATTTACAGTAAACTCCACTTTAGTGAAAGTCTTAATCTCATTTCTTCGGAAAAAATATCTTACTTATAAAGAAGGCTAAAGGCGGTGTTTGAATATACTCTCGGAATTGTCAGTATAATAGGATTAGTGTTTCGTGCTCCGTGTTATCTCAACTCGCCTTAGGATTTTATTAGACTACAGAAAGCTACAGGTGATATTTTTCGTGTATTCTATGATAATAAATTTAATTATTCTCCATTTTATTACTGTGAATTTGGTCGACGGCCGCTAATTACTATGAGCTTGTTTACCATTCTTGCGTAGTCAGATTTTACTAAGTAGAGACAAATTTAAAACAATATCCAATATCTTTCTCTTTTCGTATGAATAATGTTTATTTTTTTCCATCAAATAGAAATGAGCTAGATTTTCCAGACGTACACATAATTCTAAGTTTCAGAGTGACATGGGTTATTTTTGCTTTACTGGATGGTGCTAAATAAAACAATTTATAGTCCTCGAACTGAGTGATGCTTAGTTATGTGAGGCTATTTTAACATTCCTTTTGGTTACGACCACCAACTTATAAATAATTCTATTGGGAAACAAGAGACAGAATTAACTTGTTATGAGCAAACGATAAAATCACAGACAGATTAAATTTTCGAAATAGGGCATCTATTAAATATTTATTCAAGATTATTTTGCAATTCAAGATTTATTTTCATGCTATGCGGATTTATACATTCGGCAATTTCAGAAACCGCACCTTCATTTTATCTTATTTTATCAAAAACCGCTGTCACCAAGATCACTTGGTTAAATATCTTAGATTTAATCTAATCTGATGGCTTATTGTGTGAAAGTTCATTCGTTTATCGTATGTGTGCCAAATAAGTAAAATAGGCATCTGCAAACTTATGTTGTTGATGAACCTAGTTAACACACTGTCTTCTGTAGATAATGGCCAAGATATTTTGGTTCTGTTCTCAATGCGTCCACTTGCGTTGTGGCTTAAATTACCGATAACATTACTGATAACCAAACCACCTACAGCTACTACGTCGGGGTTTTGACATGCTCAACATTTTCTCTTACGAGTACCTTTGTCAACAAAATTGGGTGCCTCGAAAGTGCGCATTACAGCAAAGTCCATACTAAAATTTATATCTCCCAAGTTTAAGTCCAATGTGCTTGTTACTATGCCAAGTGGCTATAGCCTAAATGGATCAATAAAATAGTTATTCACTATCGCACACTCACTGTTTACAGTGTATTATTTGTGGTCGTAGATGATTGTAAATATAATCCTACCAGACACAAAAGTACCTCTTTACTGGCTAAAAAGGGAAAGAAATGTCTACCTCGTAAGAGTTAGTAGTCCTAATACCTTCCAAATTGTAGTCGAAGAAACTTCAGAAGCAATTTACACAGCCTATATCATTCAGTCATCTTGACTGGTACGAAAGCAAAAGTAAAATAGGTATGACTTTACTATACATAGTGATTTAAATAATAAAAGAGGGTATTGTTTGGTTTGAGAATGACTTGTAAATAACTTAAAAAGTCATGAAGAATATCGATCTCGTATCTCGATTGTAATACTGTAAATATGGTGGCAGTATTCGGAAGAACTCTACACAAAGAGCAATACTGCTAACAAGCAGAAACACGCCCGTCGCCATTTATTTGTAAAATAGTTAACGAGTGCTAGTGGTTCTGACATGATGCAAACAGTCACAATTGGTACTCGACCTTCACTTTGCACAAACATTAGTTCTTACCCGACTGCGCCAGAAGGAGGCTTATGTTTTTCGAGTATATATGTGTTTGTATATTTCTTTGGCACGCTCTGTAACTTAAACGGCTTGATAGATTTTAGCCTAAGAGGTGTCATTAGATTAGTCTTAATTGTGAGTGACACCAGCTATATTTACATCATAAAAAATAAAATGGCTGATTTTATTTTTTAAAAAATATTTTTCCTCGTACCTTATCGAGAATGGTATCAAGATACAGTTTTTACAAAAAGGCTTACCGAAATAACTCAACAACTTTATATCTTTAAATGTAATTTGCCATTATTCACGCATTCGGATTTTTGTTTTTCTCTATAATTTCTTGTAAGATACGGCTCTGTAGCCTAGTTGAGAGTGACCCTACCTTAGGAACGAGGGGTCCACGTTCGATCCCTTTCAGGGCAAACTTTGAGTGATGAGCATAAAGTGTCTTGATTGTGTGATGTGATTTGACCATGCCCCTTTACCTATGTGGCAGTTTCTAGAATAAGTAGGTAGGTATTTAGATTTGGCACGTTTTACTAGGTGCAACAACATTGTAAAGATCAAGGTTTTTATTCATTCAATGCTAGTTCCAAGTTTACGAGTATCGTAGGTAAAACGTATTTTTTGCAATGTGAATTGCTACATTGAATATTTTTCAATATATAGGTATGTGTAAATAGCTGTTATATAGAAATAGAAATACTTGTGGTCGATAACAATAACACAAACAAAACAAATGCTTACACGACTCATAGTCACTAGGTTTCGCTGCATCGCAAGTGGCATCATCACACATTCACGACATCCTAACTTAGTATTAAAACAAAGTCGCACCCGCTGTTTGTACCCTTGGACCTTTTAAACTACGCAACGTATTTTAATGCAGTTTTCAGTAATAGATAGATTGATTCATGAGGAAGGTTTATATGTAGCACTAGCAACTCATCCCGGCTTCACACGGGTAGTTTCTGATACGACACTAATGCTCTACTAACCGTGCGAAGCCGGGGCGGGTCGCTAGTTTACTATAATTGAGTTACCTACCTGAATACCAGTTCACACCACAATCCAAATGGTGCATTCGAGATTCGGCACCCTACACTTTCTTAACCTAAACTTTTGTGATAAGAAAGATTCAGAGTCTAAAATCTAACAAATGAGTGTCGATTTATGTATCAGTAATTTATGCTTTAGTTACATTCAACTCAATGATCAAAAAAAACTAAAAAAAAAAAATGACACAAATTTCAACAAAAACCGATTAGTTTGTTTTATTTTACTAAACAATACAAGCGTGGGTGACCTACAACCGAATGAACAAACTCAAGTTTGTTGTCCTAAAAACGGGTGGGGTGGTAAATATCACCCCCAAGTAAACTCCGAGCTCCTGTAATTTGGTATTGTGATCGAGTCTTAAATCTGCTTTCTTTTAATTTGATTATGTAGCTATTAAAGGCAGGATGAGATGCTTAGATACCAAGCATACATCCTAACTAATGTTATAAATTCGAAAGTGTTTGTTTGTTACGCTTTGACGCCTCAACCACCGAACCAATTTTAAAAATTCTTTCGCCAATAGTAAGCTACATTATCAGTCTGTACCATAGGCTATATTTTATCCCCGTATTCCCACGGGAACAGGAACTACGCGGATGAAACCGTGGGGCGAAACTAGTATATTAGCAATATTACATTATGTGAAATTATATTTTTAAGAGAACTGCGTGATTAAATGTTAGTGAGGCATAAAAACTTAATATTCTGGGTATAATCCCTAGTTGAAATATTTTGTGCAATAATTTGTGTTTTTACCGTTTAATCTCGGGTCTTGGATGTTTGTGTCGTGTTACCTGGGATACCTAGAACAGTAACAAATGTTACAGCATTAAGTACGAGTTGATTGATATGACATTGTATTTTAGTACGGGCGGTGTCATTAAATCAATTATTAAAACGGACAATAATTAATAGGTGTATTTGTTTGATGTGTTGTAGTGTGCTAGAATAACCTATGTATGTTTTTATTTAAGTAAATTCGATCCTGTTATTGAAAATTCTTTCTTGAATATTTGGCTAAGCAACCGAAGCCATTTGTACAAAATATTTCTATACCTTATTATAATCGTATTTCTCATGTACGTCATCCAAGATTTAACTTTTATCCAATTATGCTTTTCCGAGGAGTGAAATTTAACACAAGAAATGTAGGAACATATGAAAACTACTCGTATTTTTATGGCCGGGTGTAACAACACGAATTTTAACAGTCGGTTTTGTTTTTGTTGGTAGGTTATATTAACAAAACACTATTCATAAGTAGGTTATAGGTAGATATAAAAATATAAAAATAGAATAAATAAATATTTATGGACATTTCATAGTAAGAATAGCTTGGACTATGAGAACTAGATAACTGATAGAATACATAGTTTTTTTCTCACACAAATGCTTGTCCTGAGTTGGAATGGAACCCACGACCTACAGCGCAGAAGGTTACTATTATACCAACTGAGCTATGTGTGATAATAGTGTACGGAAAACTTTCAATCAAAGGTAGCTGGATCATACATGCACCAATTTTAACGTTATGTGTCCAGTGTTTCATGACATATAACCATTGTAGGGATTCAAAAATTTAAGGCATGTGTTTTTTTTTTTAATTCACCATTTTCACTGACGAGGGACGAGGGGACGAAGCAAAAAGGAGGACTTGCTATTAGACAGATATAGCCCGAGATCGGGCTGTAAGATCGATATGTTTATATTAAGATATGTTTATCGGGTTTTTAAACGAAATCTATTTTTGTATATAATTATGAATGGGGTAACATATTAGTAAGTTAATTATCCCTAAAATAATTATTTCACTTATTTAAATAAATTATAATCCACTTTACAGCAGTATATGTGTAAAGATTCAGAAAAAAAATCAAACATCGAATACACAGTGCGAGGATCTGATCTTTTTACCCCTGATGAAAAAGAGGGGTGCTATAAATTTGTAGTGTGTATCTGTTTATGTGTGAATCTTTGTGAATTATTGTAGCTCCCAAACGAATGGAGCAATTTTGATGCGGGTTTTTCTCTTTAAAAGCTGACGTGGTAGAGATACTTCTTTGCTATAATTTATGAAGATCTGTTCAGGCGTTTGATGTTCAACAGTATATTACCATTACCCCAAGTCGGGATTTTACATTTCCGCAAAATGAACTTGTTCTTTCTTATAACTCTCGTGTCAGAGTTTCAAACCCTTCAACATGGCTAATTGACAAGTATAACTCATAATCACGGAAGCGCTTAGTTTAAATGCCCCACAACGGTCACCCATCCAAATATTGAACAGGCAGAGTTGCTTAACTATCACCTTAAGCTTTTCATGTGATTTTTTTTCATACATAAGTTAAATACGTAAGGTTAAGTTCTAATGTGTCGATGAACTTGGGCTTACAACCTTAACTGGAGCAAATCAATTAACGAAACGAGAATTGGATTGAATTTATGAACACTCGATAATTGGAATTGTAGTGTAGTGGCATGAAATTGAATCGATATGAATCAAATCACGTTTGAAACTAAATTCTTATGAAATTTTTAGGGTTCCTTACCCAAAAGTACCTATTACTTAGACTGCAATGTCTTGTATATTGTGAACCAAAAGCCACAAATCTTTGTAAGCGGAAATTTATACAGAAAACAATTTATTCTTATTTATATCTTAATTTTGTAATCGCTCGAAATCACGGAATCACGAATCACATCACTAATATCTAAGGATTATCTATCCTTATAGATCCTTATCCATATATATATGGAGATATAAAAAACAGTTTTATTTGTATTTAATTATTGGTGTAAAACCATTTTGAAAAGATGGCAGATGTGAAAAATGAAGGTTGAAGACAGCGTTATACTGTTTACCATCACGTTATAACGTATATATTATCTCACGTTATAACGTTATACCAGTCGGTTTACTACCAAGGTGCACCGATTTCACACCATATAAATTCGATATCAAATCAATAGTATAATTTATCTCTTTTGTGCCAAAGTTGCAATACATTTATGTTTTTTTCCTCATTTAATATGATGATGCTTGTAATATTGTCATACATGTGCATGTTGGAGCAATTCTCGGTATCGCAGGAATAAACCGGTTGGTACCTAAATTAATATATCTAGTAACACTCGTACATCGCTTCGTAGAAAGTTACACGAGTGTTTTATCTAGATTGAGAATTTATTAAATTGGTTAGCATATTTTTTTTATGAAATCAAATACTTTATTGTTATATTCTTTGTTTATTCGCCAAATACAAGTTGATTGATAGTGCCTTCCACTATTTGAAACTTGGTATTTCGCCAAACGATCATACGTTTTGTATTGCGTTGAAATGAAATACAAATGGAACTACAAAATATGTCAAAATGGAAATCAATTTTATTGTTAAAAATGTAACCATCCATGTTTTACTCTTAGAAATTATATGCAAACATACTTTCTTTAATAAATATATATATCTACGAGAGCACACGTTTTTATCACGTTATATCAAGTATATCCGACCCTCTATGGGGATGACAATCAAAAAACGTATTTGAAACGTAGTCCTTTTAAAATCATCATATTCAATCACAAATCATCCATAAAAATCTACTTCATATTAAAATTCCTAAACAATCGTTGTGGCGAGTCTCACTGTGGAATATTAGAAGCATTTAAAATAACCAAAACGATATTATTGTATTGTATTGTATTGTATATATTGTCTTCCCAACAAATAGCGCAGACACTACGTCGCCGACCGATATAGCGTATGTTCCTATACTCATACCGTTATAAGATTAGATAGAACGTATTCGCATTGAGTGAAATCAACTTCTATCCCTGGACCAGTGCCAGGAATCGATATACTTAGGCTAGATGCCTTTAAAAGGTATCAGAATATATTACAGAATAAGAATAATTACATTAATCCAGCGATTACGAGTCTATTGGATAACCATACCAAATATCTAGTTTAAACCATTATGCATAATTATGTAAGAATGATTACTGTACTAAAAATGTAGGTTCATAATTACATTAAACCCCTAATTAATTGCTCATTTCCTTAAATACTAGCAACATTTTTGTGAACCTACATTTAGAATACATTTTAAAAATAACTCCAAACATCGCTACAGACGAATATAATAAAACGTATTTATATCTGTGACATGAAACTTATTTTTATCCCTACGCCTCTTCCTATACCTCTGGACTAATCTGATATAACGGAGATTTATGTATCAATTAAATTTTCTCCTAATTTTGTGAGGAATAGTAGATGCGTCAAGTAAACGAGCTAAAAGCTAAAACGAGGAACTGACACGTGAAAAGGATTTATTAAAGCTTCTAGTGAATAGATTTGATGTTATGACTCTTGAGGATTGGACGTATTTTGCAATTGACGTGGTCTTCTAATGTTTCCATTAGGTTTTTTTTGAGTGAGATTAAAAAGATTTTGAGTTTACCTACGTGAAATTGATTTATTCTTGTTTATTTAATCTACCACGTATTATAAAACTTTGACGTATTAATCAATAGAATCGTATGCATCCTTTCACAAAGGATGTTCGAAACCATAAAAGGAGGCTGGCTTTTGATAATGTCCTTACATCCGCCCACGATTTTTCAATCATGACTAATCACCTTCGAAGTCTGCCCATTATGCCTTAGAAGGCAGTTGATCGTAGGCGCCATTCAAAAACATATCTCGATTTTTATCGTGTAAATTAAAATATGACATGTTTAATTGATTGAAAATACTTGACTGATTTTGAATGCGTTTCGGTTCAGTTTAAACCAGAGACGATGGGACTTGTTCCTATCGTCTCTGTTATCTTAGCGATATGGCTTTGCAAGGGTTTTGTACCTTGTACCTTGTGGTACCTTCGAAGCGAGGGTTCTAGGTTCGATCTCGGTTTGGGCAAATATATGATGAGGATGAAGTGTGTTCTCGGATCTTCGATATTTGTGTTTTATGAGGGAATCGTGTACACAGGGAATCCTAGTGAGTAATATGAGAGTTAAAGCTTAGCAATAGCTTTTTGTATCTGCGGTGTTTATCGCATAGTTTTCATATTATATTATACTTAATATGTGCATCAATCGTAAAAGTTTAAGAAATGGACGCTAAAGGTAACCCTGCTAAAAAAATATTTATAAGTACTAGCTGCGCCCCGCAGTGTTACCCGCGATTTTCCGGGATCAAAAATATCCTATGTTAATCCAGGATATATATTATCCTGGTACCAAATTTCGTCCAAATACGTTGAGCCGTTTAACGGTGAAGGAGTAATAAACACACAAACACACACACACATATAAAACCTATCGCCTTTATAATTATAATTTAAGTGTGATTAGTATAGTTTTCAAGAAGTTTCCGATGAGAACAAAACTGTTTTATAAAACAGTTTTGTTCTCTATCTTGAGTTGTTATAAATAACAACTCAAGATAGAGCTTTGGCACAGGCTTTAGCTGTACACAAGAATATTCACGGCCATCTTAATTATCTTCATGTTAACCTTTAACCCACGCACAATAATCAGAAAAGTCAACTTCTTTGAGTCACGCTGATTTTCCGTCAAAGGAATCACATACAGTTTACTGTATATTATGAACCACACACACACACACACACACTTTCGCACGCATGCACGCACGTACACACATACATACAAACTTTCGCCTTTATTAAATATATAAGTGTGATACGTCAGTTTTCATGGATTAGTTAGTCTTATTTCTCAAGACTTTTTAATATTATATTCACATTTTTAAAATATGTATCAGTGGATGACGCATTTATGCCTATTCTACGAATTGTAGAATAAATTACTTAGTTAATGTTTATGCACGGTATGCAGGTCTCTCAATTCATTAACACACATGCAATCAGAGCAGAACTATGTAAATATAGCAAACAAAAACTCGGTCTGATATGGAACTGTTTATACGCAGAATAAATGTGGCTACGCTTTTGGTGATGGACTGAAGTAGAAGCGGGAGCAGGATTAGTAACTATGCAATAATCTTAAATAACTTTATTCTGAATCCAATAGAGCGCAAATATAATACATGAATATATTATTATTATATTATACTCGCTCTGCCCACGACTAGGTTCCATAAGTATAGTAGGTTAGCAGTTCGGTTAAAGTTATGTGTAAACTTTTTAACGAAATGTAAAGCGGTTTTTTTTTAAATAAAATACTCTTTATGACACAAGAGTATTTAACTAGATGAAAACAAAAATTGGGTATTAATTTACTCCAACCTTGACGCAGGACCATCTCTACGAATATAACACTAACTGAAAACTAACAGTAATATGATAGACCTGTGTGCATGTAATGTGCTTAAATATCTCCTTTGACATATTACAATAAATCGCTGTCGCTTCTTTTACTCAGCAAAGACAAAGCCGAACACGCTGTGAATCAGAGCGATCCCCGGGCAATAGACTACGTAAAAACTATCACCTAATCTGTGGTGGATCTAGTACCAAGACTGAACAAGTTTCAATTGACTGATGAAGCGTGAACGAAAAAAGTAAACTAGCGGAAGGAAAAAGATGATAATTAGAAACTAAATGAATAAATACACCTTACAAGTCCTACTGTACATACATATGAAACAGAGCAATCATGTATGTCCGTTTTTTTTATTCTGGGTGGGAATGAAGGCAGAACTGCCACGAACCAAGTTGAGGCCAGAGTGTATTATAAAAAAAAATTCAGGTACGGGTACGGTACTTATGGTTTTAGTAAGTGCATGCACCGAGACTGTATAAGCTATGCGTAATTTTGGTGCTGTGTAAAATGTCTGTAAATATTTATTTATCATCTTGGATTTGGTAACATTTTGAGTCACAAGTGGCCAATTTAGAAATGTAATAAACCGACTTCAATATTTTCTTCACTTATATTCGTTCTCCGGGGTAGAAATTCTTCATGAAATGGGACCACACCGGAAGCCAAAACCCATCCAAACCGGTTCACAATTTGTGCAGAAAACGCGATAAAAAAAAAAACATACAGTTAATGTATAACCTCCTTAACCCCAAGTCTGTAAAAAAATGTTTTTAGGTTTATATCCTATTTTGAGTTCCGAAACCAACAAACCTAATATACAGCTATTATTCTGAAAACGAGATCGGCTTCGGTCTCATTCGCTCAACCGCTACGCTTCGATGCAGTCTGGAAATTGCAGACAACCGATGCTAAGTATTACCTGATACCGAAAATACATTTCATAATCAATATCGTTAACATTTCAGGTACGAAATCAGCTGTTAGTTGCGACATGCCACAAAACACCGAACGCTACCCGATACCCAATGACATCGATCGCAAGTGCAGCGAAACAGATACTGTTTCTGCATCGTTATAAAAATTATTCCTACTATATCTTGGCAATTAAAAATACACATTTAACTGGGAAATACTGAACCAAAAATTTGGCGCAATGAAAAAAAATGACGTTCGAATAAACTTACTATTATAACTTATTCAACACTTATTTTAAGTACGCTCTGTCGTACTTAAATCATTTCTCGATGGTCGATGGTAGAGATAGCTGTATGGGCATATTACTTACCGACACTAACACATATTTAGTGTTAGACTTCATCATAATTTATTTCATAATGCAAAATTTGGCATCGAATTTAGAGAGAGAGAGCCAAAACTAAAATTCAATCGATATTTATTAAAAGCACGACCCAGGCACGCCTTGCTTCGTTCAAAACCACATAATTTCGCAATAAACTCGTTTTCCTACACCCATTGTGATAAAAAGTCCAAAAGAAAGGCTTCTTTACGCACGACTGCTGCGGTTCGAACAACTAAAACGTGACTAAAATCGAATCTTGTTTCGATGCCAATGATATTGATAAAACGCGTGATAAATTATGATTTGATTTCACTATAATCACACCAAAACATCATGATATCAGCGTTAAGCGATAGATATGTATCTTTGACTTATTGTTAAAACTCTTCTTAGGTCAGAAAATATTGCACAGAACAATGAAATCTCCAAATGTGAAATGCATTTAGGCATCCTAATTTTAATTTATAAAGAACTCCGTAGGACATATCGAAAAAAAAACAGCTCAAAAAGAATATTTCGAAAAAAAAACGCAACCTGGATAATTTTTACCGATAAAAATGTCAATGAGCCTTCGAACTTAGAAGTCAATAATGTCTGTATATATTTGTAAGGTTGAAATATATCCGGTATTACTCCAATGGTACTCGCAGTTAAAAAGTCAATAAGAGTCGATCGGAAAAATCTGACACAAGCAGTTATTTATTAAGTCACAAAAAACAACTTCACTTTATCGGGATATAAAGTAGCCTATGCGTTAATCCAAGGTATGAGGTACATTCTTAACAAATTTCACTCAAATCCGTTCAGCCGATGAGGCGTGAAGGAGTAACAAACATAAAGACAAACTTTCGCATTTATAATATTAGTATGATTTGAAGACATTTTGGACGAGAAAACGTCCAAAGAGACAGTTTACGCAACGTAACCTGCGTTGACCTTTCACTGTTGACGTCACGTAGAAAACGATGTTTGTGTTAGCATTCCACAAATAATTTGGCACGTAACTTGAATAATTTTGGTCAACATCGTTGTTAACGCTTATTAGCGTGAGACACGTATATATGATCCATGAAAAACAAAATATATATAATACATATAAAAAATAATAATATTCATGGACATTTAACTCAGTGTCATCTAAATGAAAACTAAGCATAGCTTGTCCTATGAGAACTACATAATTAACACTATACTTGCTTAATAAGTACTTTTTTGTAAATATATGCATATAAAACACATTAACAGCCAGACACAGAACAAACATGTATGTTTGTCACACAAATGCTTGTCTGAGTCAGCAGGTGCGGCCATAGATATTGCGAGGCCTTTAGCCTGAATTAGAAGTATAAAGGGCTACTGGTAATCAGTCAGCATCTTTTTTAGCTTAATGCTAAAGACAGCTTTAGTATATCAAAACAAGTAACGGGTTGTTATGCGAGGGTTGGAACAGACGTAAACTTAACAAATAAGATTAGCTTAAACATGAAATCTGACTGTAATTTTACATATCTGTGTGCATGTGATGTGCCTGGGGAGTTCCTGTGACACGTTATATGCTCACGAATATTTGTTCATGCCTGTGTAAAATTTGACGTGTCCAAATGATACTTGAGATCTAAAGGAATGAATGAGTTTGACTTTGACTTTGACTTTGGGTGCAAGGCCCCGGGTGGTTGCTCTGCTTGCCACCCCTAAGGCCGCCACTGCCTGGGAATCGAAGCCACGAACTACAGCGCAGAAGGCAAACTACCAACCGCGCTGAGAGGCCAGAAAAACGTGTGAATTATATTAACAACCGGTTCACGTCTTCACTATTAGAACGTGATCTGATTAGCTACCAAAAATACGTCGGTGGCATAACGTTTTCTTTGGTAAAAAGTACTGCGTATGATGTACTTTCCAAAACGGCTTCCAAGAACTGTTTTGCCAAAATTCCACAATGAATTCTTTACTTTTTGTTTCAGATTGCGTGTCTCGTGCTGATTCATTACGAAACTTCGGTAAGCATTCTTGTTCTAATGTCATGTTTCTTATAATTATAATATGGAATCCAAATCACGTCTTGGCGACATCCGTCCGGCCGTCTCAAAATTATCGTGTACCCTTCTAAACTACTTAAAAAAAGAGGAGGTTTTCAATTCTGTTGTGTTGTTTTCTTTGTATGTTTGTTACGCGATTTCTACGCCAATTGTGGTCCGATTTAGATGATTCTTTCTTATTTAATAGGTGGACCTCCAAGGTATTGGATCCATAAAAGGTCAATAGAAATTTCAAGAAGTTCTACCCCCAATGGCTTAAAATAAGTGGTGAAAGTATAAAAGTTGGTTTATTCGGTTTTCGGTTTATCATGACTTCCTTTATTTTATTATAATAATATTAGTTTGGAAAGAAATGTAATATATTGAATATTACATTTCTTACATTACAACACGTGAGATCGGGCCGAGAAAACGGCCCCTGGAATTTAATAATAATTGACTGATTTAAAAAAGCGAAACAATCGATATCATATAATATAATATTTTCTTTTCATATTTCTCTGAAAAATTCACTGTGTATGAGTGAATTGTACCCCTAATTATAATCAATTCATATCATTATCTATCAAATTAAAAAAGAAACACCCGAATCTGTCCACAATTGGTGAATTGATAACCTCCTCCTTTTTAAGGCCGGTTGGAAAGAAAAAAGCTGTATCGTTGAATGCACCGAATGCCGATGTTGCGCAATTCGAGGTCGATGCCACCGAGGGATCGGATCGATTCGGACTTATTGTTACGAGAAACCTTCTCAACCAACTAACTTCCTAAGGAGGAATTCGGTCGTATTTCTGTTTATGTTTGTTTGTTCACAATTCCGTCATATAACGATAAAACGATTTGAAAAATATATTTTTATTTGAAAGGATATACTTTCAGATTAGTCCCATTAATTTGATCATAACTGGTACAATAGTTCGGTTTTTAAATGATCCCATTGTAATTTCATCAAAACCTTATCAATAGTTTGGTTTTAAAACAAAATAACTGGAAAAAATATGTCATTCAAGGAAATAGCGTATTTTCTTTCTTGTGATTTTTTCTTCGCCCATTGTAGATCGATTTGGATATTCCTTTTTTAAAATGGTAGGGTGTACCTGCAATCGGCTTAGTTTTTTTTATTATGAATTTATTTATTGTCTGATTCAGCGTGCCATCGGCATTCTAATTGTTCTGCTTGTGAGCAGTGGAGGATTGAATCGAACCGACTAGATATTATCGATCCTGCCTTCGAAGCGATGTGTCCGCGGTGTGAGGAGCGTTAAGTTTGTGCTCGCGTCTTGGGTGTTTTGTGTTTCTGTATTTGTCCATGCTATCTGCGATACAGGGAATCCTCGTGAGTTCTCCTTGTGAGTGAGATTAGTTTAATTTCTAAAATTGAATCAAAAAATTCTGTCACATGAAAAACGAAAACCATTATTTATGTCACTAAAAATAGTTATAGGACTCAAAATTTTTCTTGAATAGAACTAGATGTCGCTACAGGAAAAGTTAGCACGCGCTATCATTGCGTTTTGAGAATTTATTGGCACCATACAAATGCTAATTCTAGGTAATGCGACTTGGCTGAAATGCACGAAGGTCGCTGGTTCAAATCTAATATTTTTTGAGGGTTTTAAGTACTTAGTACTAAAGACCTATGTTTGTATTGTATATTTGTGTTTGTTCTGTATGTATCGTTCCGGGGTCAAGCTGCACTTGATGTTGGATAAGCTAATAGGGTCAGAACAATCAGCAATTTTTATTACTAATATCGCGTAGTCTTGCAGGTAAATATTTATTTAAAAACAAGTGACGCGGGTTGTATGTGTGAGTTTTCATGCGATTTTGATTCCAAAGTTATCTGATGCTTCTAAAACTGACGTGATCGACATGATGAAGCTATAATTTAGGAAGTTTATTCGTTTGAAGATCATCAGCTCATTACGTTACGTGTCATGCACCTGTGATTTCACCGGCACCCATACCCTTGCACACAGCTATGTGAGTGCACCACGGCTTAGCGGCAGATTACCAGGTGTGAAGGCAGTTCTCCGGACGAACTTGGCACAAGTTCTACTGCTACTTTTTGTTCCTCCGCCGCCCCTACCACCCAGGGGGTACGTGTAGAATTAGCAAAATTGGTCCAGCCGTTCACGCGTGATGCCGTGATCAAGGAAGATATGGAATCATTTTTATATTATATATAGATAATTAGTTATTATATATAAATAAATATTCATGGACATGGGAGCTAGAATACAATAGAATACATATAAAATATATATATTTTTGTAAATAAATACATACATATAAAATACATATTAACACTTAGGCACAGAACAAACATCTGAGTTCACAAATGCTTTTCCTGAGTGGGAATCGAACCCATAGCGCAGAAGGCAGAGCTACAACCATCTGAGCTGTGAGGCCGGTCAAATGAATTATTAAATTACATAACATCTATATTTGGTCAATATTACGTAGTCATGTTGTCTACTATGTCTACCCCGTTACAAACCAGAATCTATCAAGAACTTCCTCAATTGCCAGAGGAAATCGGAGTTTCCGCGCCACACCGGTTTGTTGAGGTCTAACATAATCTCGAGTTTCCAGACTTGGCAAGTTAGTTTCGTCTTCGTATGTTTTGCTTCCAAAGTTCCAACCCTACGGGGTGTATCTCAGTTTATTAAGTTATTGTTCCTAAATTTCATCAGATAAGGGATCTCCTGGGATCTTGAGAACCCTTTCTCAATAAACGGTACCTTGTGGTAAGTGGTTACCTCCGCCCATAACAACAGCAACACGACACAGGTCCACCCCGATCGAAGTATGAGAAGACCCAAATCGCACCCCGATGCGCCCGTCACCCGAGACGGGTGACAGGCGGCCTTTAGCACCACCCAGGGGGTACGTGTAGGGATTCAAACGGACGCAAGCCACTGGACCCATCAAAATCTCTCCAAATTTCTTCCGAAGTCTTGTAGAAACTTGATATTGCAATTTAATTTATAATATAACCGAAATTCACTCACCCACAAGTTTCTCCATAAGTCCACAGCAGCACGAGTCTAATATAAATATGAATTTATTATTGCTTTTTACTATAACTGCAATAATAATTTATTATTATTAATTCAAATAGCCATCGATAGCGTTAACTACTAACTTGAAAAGTCTACCGTATGTAGTTGCTAAATGAATGTAGGTACGGTTTGAATGGCTCGTGCGCAGTTTGCGTCTGCGGGTGGACCTAGCCGGTTAGGTCCAAGGGAACTTACCCTGTTCCTACACGGCCTGCGATACTGTGGTTAAAGTAAAAAGTGACGAAATAAGTGTACTTTAATAAACGTGGCAAATTACACGAAAATAAATAGGATAAAGTGAATTAAACCATCGTTATGAATATGTTTAATAATGTGCAAACTTGCAAATTAGCCATTAAGCGTTGGCCGTTTTCAAAATCGAGTCAGATTTATATAGCTTTATGAATAAGTTAGTTTTGTACTTTTACAACAAATTGGTGAAATCACTTTGAACGCCTCATATCTTCGATAATGAGAGTAATTGATTGTAGAAATATACAAAGGATCAAAAGGTGCCCGAAGTAATTTCGAGAAATGACCTACCCACCCACCGCGACTTATTTCGGCATATTAAAAAATAATACGGTTTAAGGAACATACTTAGTGTCAAAATACTATCGAAAAGCCTACCACTCCTACTATTGATAAATATTGACCTATACCTTTGGTAATAAGATTATTTCCTTCATAAAACTTCTAATTACTAGTTTTTGAGGAAATAAGAACTAGAAACTTAACAAATGGACCGCAAATACTGTTTTCCAACATCAGTTGGTCAATATTTAGAAGGACGACGGTTTCACTTGCGTGTCTACTACCTACCTATAAGAATTATTGCAGTTTTGTTTGTTGAAACATGCAGATATATATTGTTTAGGGTATTGACCCATTCATAAGCCGAAGCCATACTAACGTTTAGTAAGTTTAATTGTGAAATTAAAAAACACCGGAAAGTGCCAAACGGAAACTTTAGTAATAAAACTAGTCGTTACAGCTTCTAATGTCCACACATAAATTGAATTTGGATTATGTAAATTTAATTGAAGATATTACTTATATAAAAGTAGCTTAAGTTACTAGTTAACATCACCTATATGCCCGTCAAAATCGGTCCAGCCGTTTCGGAGATTAGGCGGAACAAACAGACAAAAATATTAAAATATGTTGTATGTACCGTTATATTCTTTCAAGTGCATTTTTTTTAATTGTTATTTTCTTATTACAAACAGACACTTCAATTTTATTTATTTACACAGATGTATAGATTAAAAATAATAATAAACAACTAAGTAAAAAAAAAATTTCTAAACATGATTGAATTTGTAATTGACGGCATCAGACCTTAGTGACGCCTCAGAATTGTATTTTAATCAATTGTTCAATTAAACCAATATTAATTTACTTACCGTTACTTTCTAACCCTTAACCCTTACACTTGACTCCGTGTATTTTAACTTTTATCTAGCTGTATCGTTCGATAAGGCCATACGATATCACTAATCCAATCGATAAGCTAAAAATTTGCAGTTATAATGCTAATTATGACACATCAAGCTGTCAAACACCACATGCAATGTCTCCACGATTATCATTATCAGATACTTGCTCAGAAAGCGTTAAGACATTTATACTCTGATGACGCGTTTCATTACCCAGATAACGTTTCGTTTTCCATTGCCAACTGTTGCCCACGAATACGAGAAGTTGTTGATCCAAGACGTCCAAGAGACATCTTAAACTTTCAATATTAAACACCTTTTACCCGCGGCCTTCTCGCGATAATTTTGATTTTGTCAATCAATTCCGTTTCATACAAAGTGTAACCCTCGCCCCACCCCCTATAGGTTTTTAGATGGAAAAACTAGCCTATAACCATTAGGGTAACATTTATCTCTATATCAAAATTCATCATAATCTGCGAAGGCGTGAAATCATTAATATAAATATAAAATTCAAAACAACCAGTTCAACGTTGAAACACTTTTTCGAAGACAAGTAAAGAGTTTTAAGCGTTTCTTTAATAAACTTGTAATTCTAAATAGTTAATACATGGTTTCTTGCCATCTCTTCTCATTGACACTATTAACAAGTTGGCTGCATTGACACCACCATCAATTGCTTAGGCCATTTTTTGTTCTTCCAATATACTCATTACTCTCATGGATTATATGGATTATAAGGAAATTGCTTTTTTGTTTAGGTAAATAGGTAATTTGTGCTTGATTCGAAGACGAAGATCGATCACTTTCGTCTTGAAATTGTCATGTTTCTTGCTTATAACAGAATTACGTATCGCCACTTAGGTAATTTCCTATTGAGTGAATATTGCAAGATAGTTTATTACACTATCGACTTTAAGTCGATCATGTGGAAAAAAAAACTAGCAGATAGCCGATGTTATAAGGAGTAACTTAGAATACTATTATTTTAGAACAAGAAATAATTATTGGGGTACAGGCATAAAAAACCATTGTTCAATTAAAAGTTAATTATAGACACTACCATCACGCAATCTCATGCGAAAAAGAAAGATGATCTGGTTATCCGCAGTGCACACGAACGCTGTGTTCCGGTGGAAGGTTGTGCGTGCCGGTGAAATTACAGACGCATGAGATTGACATCCCAGTCTAAGCCTGATGGGCGCAACTTGTATCTTTATAACTTGGGTAGAGGAGGGCCGAAGTCGATTTGCATTTGTCTATGGGCGACAGTAACCACTTTACATCATGTATTATCAGTTCGTCTATCAGTTCGTCCCATTAAATATATTGTAGATTTTGTATAATAAATTCATACCGCACCTGCATCTGGTTCTAAAACGCAAAATAACAGTAAAGTTTTCAATATTCATTACCTCTTATCAGTTGCCTGGATTTGCCTGCATTGTTTAAGTGGAACTTTCTAATGATAAAACTACAGTTAAATTGGCAAAACAACTCTTATCATTTCACTTGAGTACTCAGCCTGTTTTTTTTTTGGCTTCATGCTATTTCGAATGTTCATTTATACTTGCCAACTGATTTGAATTTAGATTCTGAATGTAATGTAGAACATGTTATACCAAGACAGTTTTAGGCTGTTTAAATTACGATTTGTAAATTTAAACGGCCTAAATTGTAAGATTTATATTTATTATAATTTAAAAATTTTCAAGTAGTTAACATAATTCAGGCTGTGCAGTATTTTCTTGCACATAACAAAATTTTAAAATAATAAAAATATGTAACATGTATACGACATCCAAATCAACAAATTACCTTTTACCTAGTTCGTACTAAAAAAAGAATATTTCCAAAAATATCAGAACAAATCTCAAACGGTCTCCAAAGCTTGCACAGTATAAATTTCGGAATCAGAGCCACTTACACAGAAGACGAAGAAGCGAAGAAACCCCATATTGGACCACTGGACTGAAGCCGCACGAACAAAGACATTCATGACTCAAAGATTCCCAAGAGATTAGATGAGGAACTATAAATGCCGACGTCGGTGTCAGGGGTGGCTCCGGTTCTGAAGAGCGACGTCATCGAGTTCGTCCGCCTGTTGGAAGCGTGGTGGCAGGAGCTCCTGGCTCTAGCCAAACTGCTGGTCTGGTACTGCCGAATCATACACCAGGCTTTGTATGGTACGGATTATGCATACCTTTTTATTACATTCTATTTTTTAATGAGGTTCATTTATTTCTTGAAAGTTCATATCCAATATTGAAGTGTAATAAATGGTCTAAGTTGGAGCATATTAGAGTAGTTGGTAGGTAGTAGTGGGATGGCAACCGATTAAGGCGGTCCGTCTCCTCGCCTGATGATGAAAGGAGGATTATAATTGAGACCACGCTTCTATTTAATGAATAGTTTTTGCTAACACTACAAAAGCTCTGCCTTCCTTCAGAGTAAATGTATAAAACGCTGGTAAGGTAAACAACTAAGTTATTTCATGAATTAAGCTTTAAGTTTTTAGAAAAATATGGTTCGAAAATCTTATATCGTTTTTATAAATATCAACTTTTACATACATCGATAAAATTCTTATGTGACAAAATACAGAGTGCTGAAACACGATTTCAATAAATAAATGACATACATTATAACTAAACATGGCTTCTTCAGCATAATACAGCCATCCTCACAAGTACGTATTTAATTTATTTCAAGTAGCAAGAAGTCCATTACCTTCCGCATTACCATCATTTGGTCTCGTAAAAAGATACTTACGACTAAGCACTACTGAGATCGTGCCTGCTGGAATGTTTGTACCGTTAGCCCTGATTAGGGCTAGCCGCTTTCTGAACGTATCGCCTATCGTAGAAAAGGGAATTTCAATATGTTCGTAAGTGACTGAAATATATATTTTACAAAGTATTGTATAGTTCTGGTGGGAATGCGAGGAAAGGGAATCTAGTCGTCAAACTAGGGGTTTTGTTTGAGGACGCGGCCTAAAAGTATTTTGTTGTTCTTATGAGTTCTAAAGTATTTTTTAAAGCATGCTCACGAATTTCTACGAATATATGAAATTAGATTAGTTATAAAACATATTGGATTTTATGTACGTGTTAGTAGTTTTGTGATTGGTGGCCTCGTGATGTATAAATATTGATGGACATTTCCCACAGCGCCTTCTAGCACCAAATTCAGCTTATATAGCTTCGTATATGGGAATTAGATAATCGATAGAATATTTATATATTAGCGCAGAAGACAGCCACCAACTGAGCTATGAGGCTAGTGGTGACGTTTACTTTCAATGCGAAGGTCGCAGATGGCATGTACAAACACAGAAACACAAGACAAACACCCAAGACCCGAGAACAAACGTCATGCTCACCACACAAAGTGCGCCCCGGCCGGGAATGAACACGGGATCCTTCGCTTCGAAGGCAGGGCTACTATCAACTAAGCTAATCAGCCATATCGGTCCACAATAGGCGAAAAAATCGCGAACAAATAAAGAAAATCACTACAACATTGAGAACGTCCTCTTGTTTGAAGTCTATTATTTACATAGAAAATTCCTTAAAATTCTTTTACTAACAACATAATCAAACTTGATAAGATTATGGTATCGTTAATTAAGCTGCTTCTGTTTTCTTAGCAGATAACACACTTACTCCTTACATGGAATATTTATTACTTGAATATAAACTTATTACCTTTATAAAAGGCCGCCCATTGTGAATTGCTTCTTTATATAAATTTTCTCTAGTTCGTAATTTTATGTTTTTAATTTAAGGTGTACAGCAAAGATATTGATATTATTCGGTGGCAGTGTGACTAAATCGTATGATACGGAGATCCTTTACAGAAGTCATTTAACTAAATGGTGTCCATTTTGTTCGCGTCTATTAGTGAAAATATCACTCAAGACCTGAGAACAAACTCGAACTAGACCGGAATTAGAAGCGCTCGCTTAGAAGGTGGCCTTTATTGTTTACCAAACTTTCATATACTTGATGAAAATCGATCTAGAAGTATTTTTGAAAACTACATACTTTACATTTTTAATAATTTTAATTTTAATAGTGTCTAATTCCCTAACCCGGTTTTATTTGCTTTGAAATCGGATCGACTAATAAACGTGATTAAAATCAAAGAATTATAATTAAAATTGGAACTAGATTAATTATTTCCCCATTTATAAATAGTCAATCTATTTCCATAGCATGATCGTAATATAAATATCGTTAGATTGAGTACCATATTAATTTGATTACTAAAACAATACGAAATGTTACTTAACCTTTCAAAGTAGTTAATCCTGTAATACAATTTTTGACCTATAAACTTTTCTATAGCGATTCTGCAACGTACGGACTGCAAATGGTTTTAGTGAATGATATAAAAGACAAAAAGCGGACATGAAGGTTGATTATTTTGCCGCTTTTTGAATGGATTTCTCGCGTGACTGGCACATGTCGCCCGTTGACCAACGAATACAATTTTTACCTACCTACAATAGCTTACGAATAAGGTAAGTTTTGTAAGTCAAAATTACACACGTCCAGGACTTTGATTCTCATTTTGATGTACAAGGTATGAGTGTAGCATTTTTGCGAATCTTCGAAATAATTGCCTGAGTTAAAAAAAATAAAAAGAAACTACATTCATCCCTTAGTTCTCGTCACTAGGTGTTCAAATCGGTCTACAATGGGCGAAGAAAAAAACCACAGGAAAGCAAAATACGCGTTTTCGTTTACTTGGATCTTGGATGTCATTATTTATGCAGAGTAATTTTCAATAGGGTATAGTTTTCTGATACTCTATGCATATAATGACTGGGAATTACACACATGTCGGTACATAAATAATGCACACGGATAGAAGGATATTGTATTAAGCAAAATTAGAATTAAGAACATAGTTGGTCTATAATTTTCCATTATTATGGCAACAGATACAAAATTTCAACTGTATTTTATTTTTATTGCTGACTAGCTATTCCCCGCAACTTCGTCCGCATGGAATTTAACATTATTTAGGACGGAACCCAATTTATTGTTCTTTTTCTTAAATTAAAATTACCACGTGACGTAAATTATACAATCATCGCCAGATGCAGATCCTAAGACCATATTAAAACTAATCTTAATTACGATGTCTATTTTATTTATCGTTATATATTACATTTTTAGTTTTTTTCCAGCCGTTGTATCTAGTTATGTAAGTTAAACTTTCTATACTATAACAAAGCGCAGTTTTTGCGATGCATGAAAATAGCAACAAAGTTTGAGTACAAATTAATAAAATGCATTTAAGACCATTGAAACACTTAACAAATAAACATGTTGAAACTTAGAACAAATGTTGACAGTTGTAATAAAACTAAACAAGGCAGTTGTGTGCCAACGCTACCTCTAAATTCGGGTCAAACCACTGTATAATTTAGTGTTAATAGAATATTCTGGTTACTTCCAGAGCTGACCTTCCCGACGGCAATGATGGCACCCAGCGTGTTCCAGAGAAAATCTCCACGCTCCTCGCCTGGAAACCTGCCTAGGAAGTTACAGGTAAATAACAAAGTCTTTTATTTTCATTATTGAGTTTTCATAAAATATAATCCTTTTAAACACGTGTTCTAAGATAGAATGAAAAAAAGGGTATGTCAATCAAATTAAAACACACTCGATCGCACGGAAGGTTTCCTACCAACCTACACTGGTCATAACATATATTTAACACCAGCATGCTCAAAATTCGCTCTCCTAGTATCAAACCGATAGGTCATTTCAAATTCTTTCGCCTCTACACTGGGCAACTGTTCATATCAACGAATCCTCAGCAAACCAAGATGATGAACCAACCATGTGAAAGAAATTTAACAATGCATATCGCAATTGGAAAATATATTTGTCGCCACAATACTAAGCATATGTGTCATTTAATTTCAGAACGGTGCAGACCCGTCCAGCCAGTCAGAACCCACTGCTGACTCCAGCCCAGGGAACTCCATCTCGGACGTCGAGAACTTTGAGTGCTTCGGCGAAGCGGATGCCGAAGCACCACCCAACGCGTTAGTATTTTACTTCGCACGTCCCTAAGGCATAACCCACTTCATAGATCAGTAAACGCAATTCCAGCTGCAATAGAAAACATCCACTGTGAAGATAGTTGCTCCTCGTGACAGGTAGTTTCTTAATTATCAGCAGAAGCATAGAACTGCTACGACTGGTACTATTTTTTATGTATTCTGCTACGATTTGGACAATGTTTCTGCTCACACGGTACCTATCCTAGTTCATACTTTCCAGCCAGCCAGTCACACTGCACTGCACCCTAAGAATTTTCAACTGCGATAGGAAACACGGACTGAGAACAGAGATAAAGAACAGAGCTTCTATCTACGCGATAGTATCCCACTTTACACCATCACACCACAGCCACTGCAAAAGCCTTGGAAATTCCAACGCAGCCAGAAAACCGACTGCTAAGTTGAGGACAATGCTATCCACGCGTCATTAGTCAACATACTGTATATTACATATTCTCAGCGAATGTCCTATCGGTAATAGGAAACATTGGTTGCTACAATGACGAAAATAAAAGCAAGTGAAAAGTAAGATAACACCATTCCACGCATTATTATCTTACTTCAAATTTTTCAGTCAGGCTTTACATACAACTGGGCCACCACGCTCATATTATGGTTAATCAAACATTATCAGATTAGGGGAGGCAGAACATTGTCAGTATATTAATATAACCTCTGAGGCAGACGCAGATTATCTAGTAAAAAAGTCGTAAGCTTTCAGACGATCAGTTGGGTCTGCAAATTCACGAGCTTATGCGTGAGAAATTTGAGTGCGTACCACTTCAATTTCTTTAATACAATACTTAATGATTTCTGGATTGGGAATGTCAAGTGCTAATGAGTCAGCCTGGGGCGCCCTGCCTCATCATAACTCATTTACAGACTTAAGGTCAAACGACACCTGATATTTTTTGCCATTATATTTATTTGAATAAACCTTTTCATGCCTGTTTGGCCTCATAGCTCATTTGATAGCTCTGCTCGTGAGCGCTGTACATCGTGAGTTCGACTTCCACTCAGGATAAGTATTTGTGTGACGAACATAAATTTTTGTTCTGTGAGCGTTTATAAGCATTTTTTTTAATTTGAATAAGTGACGGAACGAGCTGAGGGCCGACCTGGTGGTAAGCACTAGTACTTGGCAGCTGATTCCAGGATTCCAGTACCTTTACAGACGAACTCGCCACAAGTTCTGCTGCTACATTTGGTTGCTCCTTTAGCATCCAGGGGTTACGTTCCCTACGCGAACAAGGGCACACACCTACGGATGCGAGTATGTATTTACAAAAAAAAAAGTACTACGAGTATACGAGCGAAAATGTTATTTTTGTTTGTTTGTTACAGACCGATTAAATTTTTTTTTAATTGATAGCATGTATTCCTCCTCCCATAGAAATTGAAACGAAAAATTTCACCCTGAAGGTTCAAAAATAGGGGATGAAGTGTAGTGGTCTAGGCTACTTTCCTATAAACGTATTGAAGTGGGTTTATCCGATTTATAAATCAGTCGCTTATTTCTGTAATATTTAAACTGTTACACCAACATGACGACTATTAGTTAAATAGCCGTTGTATAAACTATTTCAATACTGCACATCAAAGAGAAAGTTTCAAAATATGTTTATATGATAAGCAACATTTTATTAAGCTCCATTTGATGTGTTTTATGTCACAAGTTTACCGTTTAGTATTGCTATAAAATTATGATACACACGTACGGGGCATCATACATTATCTTGTAAACAAATTCAACATGTAAATTTGAATTTATTAGCTTTTATGTTTATTCGAGTGGTGTAACGAGGTGACAGCACATTTAATGTTAACTGGCTCCCACCGCCAATAAAATACACCATAAGACTACCCTTGAATATTGAAGAATGAGTTGCATCACGTTGCGCCTGTCTGAGACTGCCAATCTCAGGAACGTACGTCTCATATACCTGTAATTTCACTGACGCACCACTGCTAAGGGGTAGATTATTAGTAGGTATAGTAACCTCTCCAGACAAACTAAGCAGATAAGATTGGTCCTTTCACAGCACCAAAAAAAAAAAGCTTTGTAAAGATAAAGCGTGCCAGTTTTCGTCAACTTTATGTTTTATGTGTAGAAAGTTAAAAATAATATTTATTGTAACTAAAATCTGGGCCAAAGAATACGCTTTATAGCATATGCCATAAAATGTTTAAGACGGTAAATAAAAACAAGCCACATTTATTAATTTAATGGATATTGTATAAGTATTTCATGCCGTGCCGTATCAGCCTCTAATAGGGAACATTAAAGGTTGGTACAGCACGATAGGACACTTGACTACTCCAGATAAGCGAGAGGAAAGGGACTTCAATTTACCGAGGGGCCTTATCTGCATTTTTAAATGTCAAGTCTTCGATTTTCGTTCCAGGATATGCCTTTTTTATTCACAATGATTTCCTTCACCGTTTTGAGAACGAGATGCATCAATATTTTAAACGTGAAACTGATTGTTGCTCTGAAAAGGGGGTAATATTTAGTACACTTCCGCTAGAATGTTTCCTTGTGGAATCAACGCTCCAGAAGATGTCTCGTGGAGAGGTGAAACACGTGTCGATTTTATTTTTGTGTATAATTATTAGAAGTTTAGCGGAGGTGTACTATATTATCGCTTTTCATCATTTCTGCAAAACATGAACTTCTGCAAAATAACGCCCAAATCCACCAATTATCTTTATTGGCCATCTGGATGTGAACCAAAGCTTTGAGAATTGAAAGTCAGTACATGTAGCACAGGGCCACCACGTGAACACAATCAGAAATCTGAGTTATGTTAAAATATTAAAGTCTTCATATGTTTACAGGGCAGAAAATGGCACAAGGAGTCCTGGAAATCAGCTGAACAGACATTCCTGGACCCGTACCAGTCTTAGGCGAACTCCACCTAGGTAAATATTTGGTTGTAATGTGTCCATTTGCTGGGAGTGTATTTGGATTTTATTATGGGTATGTGAATTAGATATAATACATAAAACTATCGAATGGGAATACTATGATTAAACGTTTGGGATATTTCGCACTTTTTCGTTTTTTCTCGTTGTTTCTGGCCTTAATTACCTATTTTATTAATTGATTTGAATATAGAAGATCAGTTTCCGAAGAGCATCGTTATTAGTGTCATTAATTCTAAAGGAACAAGTTTTAATGATGATACCATTTCGATATACGGGATCTTTTCTGGGGCCAATTTTTAAAGTAGTCAAAGTTTTTGATTTATTTACGAATATTTCAGTTACTCTTCTAACCATCCAGTAAAATTACCAGTATTTTTCCAGTTTTGGTCTTTTAAACACTGCAAGCTAATCACACTGTTTGTTTGTATTACTTGGCTTTATTTTTTGTTTGCTTTTTTTTTTCATGTTTTGTGTTGTCTCTTTCGTAGCCACCAGGAGAATCTGCCACACCGCCGTTGGGGCTCCATGAGACAGTAAGGTTTATTTTATTTACAACTTGGCAACACTACTTACTAACCTTGATAACTAACTAATATAATCTGAATGGGGTAGCATAACCTAGCATAACTATTTTAATATTTTGTATTAAAAACTCGTCGTATAAAAAGATCGTCATAATAATTGCCTTAGAAAATACTGCTAGGAATGAAATTAAAACGTTTTGCGTACGTTTAATGTATTCGAACTGTTAATTAGAAGCTTTTTGAGTATTTTGTGATAGAACTAACTGTATGTAGATACGGAATTCGTCCGGAGATGAACTGCGACCAAACCCACTTCTGCAGCCAAATAGCCGTGCACTCGCATTGTTGGTGTGACTGCCATCGTCTTACGAGTATATACCATAAACACGTAGCTTAGAACTAAATCTCCATTACAGCAAGGTTGTGCGGCACGGTGGAAGTAAACTGGTATCAGACCGCTTATTTTAAAAGTATAGTAATAGGTGTGTGAATATGACTCCGCCCCTTTTTGTCAAAATAAAACACATTTGTTCGCTTACAAAATTAAAAAAAAAATTATTGAAAGTATGCTCCATCTGCAGCTACAACCTTCGCCCATCGTTCAGGTAGTTTTCGTATTCCTTGCTGGAAGAAGTCCTGGTCTTTTGAGCTTATCCAGTTGTCAATCCAAATTTTGATACTTTCACATGAAGTAAACTTTTCTCCAGTAAGGTCTGTCTGCATCGTCCGGAATAGGTGGTAATCCGAAGGAGCTATGTCTGGTGAATATGGCGGGTGGGGTAACACTTCCCAGTCCTGTCCCTCTAAATATCTTTTTACGACTTCTGCGGTATGCGGTTTGGCATTGTCATGCTGAAGAACTAATTTGTTATGTCTATTCACCCATTCTGGTCGTTTTTCTTCTATGGCTCGCTTCAAACGCATTAGTTGTCGTCGGTAAACTTCTCCATTAATAGTTTCAGAGGGTTTGAGCAACTCATAATATACAATACCTTTCTGATCCCACCAAATACAGAGCATGACCTTGGCACAGTGAATATTTATTTTTGGCTGTGATGGGCCTGGTTCGCCTGGTTTCACCCAAGCTTTTTTGCGTTTAGGATTTTCGTAGTGTATCCATTTTTCGTCTCCTGTGACTATCCGATGCAAAAATCCTTTTCTTTGCTGTCTTTGAAGCAGCATTTCACAAATGGTTTTCCGACGTTCCATGTCTCTTTCTTTTAAATCATGTGGAACCCAGTCACCGGCTTTTTGAATCATTCCCATCATTTGTAAACGCTTTGCAACAGTTGAACGATCAACATTTAATGCTGCAGCTAATTCTGATTGAGTTTGGCAAGAATCTTCCGCCAATAATGCTTCCAATTCAGCATCTTCAAATTTTTTTGGTGGTTTTCCATGTTCTTTATCCTCAGTACTAAAATCGTTATTTTGAAATCGTCGAAACCATTCCTTGCAAGTTGTATTAGACGGAGCATGCTCACCATAAATCTCCACAAGCAAACGATAAGTTTCCGCTGCAGTTTTCTTCGCAATAAAATAATGTAATAACACTTCCCGCAAATGACGTTTATTTGGAATAAAAACCGACATTTTCGAAAAGGTGAAAACAATTGTTGCTTACACTTCAACCAAATATCATAAAATGCGTTAGATAGCTGACATTCAGTACTATCGAATACAAGTATGGTCATTTATTAGTACACGTAAACAATACTAAAAACGACATCTGTTGAGAAAGGGCGGAGTCATATTCACACACCCAATACTATACCAATCTATGACAGTAACGAATCCGATTTAAAATATCCGTTCTGAATTTAAAGACAAAGTAACCTATCCTCGTATTCGACGATCACGCCATTGATTGAATGAATAGCACCTCATGAGATATCTGTGCAGAAATTCTTGGTAATTTGCACTGAACTGAACTGCGCATCTAGTACTTTAGTACATCAGTTAGTTTATGAGAGTTTCTTCTAAGGTCACGGAATACAAAACAGTACCAGATACGGGCTAGGTGGTCCTGCTGTTATATGGGCTGAAGACACGAAAAAACCATTTATATTCGTCGTACGAATGTTTGTCCCGGGTGGAAATCGAACCAGAACTCGCAGTAGGCAAAGCTACAACCAACTGAACTGTGAGGCCGGTCAAATTCATTATTAATTAGTGGTAAGCCAATGGATGTTACTAATTTAATGGATGTTATTATTAGATCTAAAGACGATAAAATATAGGCACCAATCGATAGGTAAGAAGACAGAACTTTGAGCCAACTATCTCTATTCGTACCAGTCTAATGTGTATCTTATTTCATAAACTCAAAGTATAGAATGGTATGCACCACTAAGCGATTATTGTTTTGGTGCATTCCATTGTACTGGAAACAATACGAGTGTCGCTATTTTCAGTATGACAATGAGTCACCGCTTCAGACAACTGTTTATTAACCGACTTCAATAAAAGGAAAATAATAGTTAACTCAATTGTATAATGCAATGCGCAACTCCGCCATTTTGGACATTTTGACTCTAATTATGAAATTCCAGTTTGTGAACGAGAGCATTCAAGTTTTTCATCTCGTTTTTTTGTGTTAATAGTGACAGAACGAGCTGAGGGCCCATCTGGTGGTAAGTGGCGACCTTCGCCCATGACAACAGTAATGCAACTCAGTATAAGATTTGAATATTACACTGAGTCGCATTCATTCTGCTGCGTCCATCACCCGAGACGGGGATGATACGTCTCATGCGCATGTGATTTCACCGACACCCACGCCCTTCTACCGGAACAAAGTAATGCGAGCACTACTGCTTGGCGGCAGATTCCAGGTGTGGTGCTCCGGACAAACTTGGCACAAGTTCTACTGCTACTAAAACTCTTATTATTATAATAAAAAACCACCACGATGTATTGCTTTGCGGGATGTGAAGAAAGTGAATGTGTTCCGTACGACTGGCGACAAGATCCACCCCACTGGAAATTTTCACTAACGACTAACAATAAAATTTCTATTTTACTACTGTGTGGTGCAACTCCTGCTATTAAAGCGTTGCTAAATCTATATCGATCTAATATACAGGGTGCCCCAAATCAACGTCAAGCCGGAACCAGGCAATAGGCCAAGTCGTGACAGTTATTAGAGAAATATGAAAAAACGGTCATGTACTTTTCAAGTTAATCAAGAAAAAAAAATTAACTGACACCCTGATCTTTCAAATCCTGTGACTACAAATGTTAACTTTTCGTCAGTTTTTTTCTGTGATGTAACCATGTAACCCTTCTGTAAATTACAGTTAAAAGTTGAAACATAACTGCCTCAGTTTTTAAAATGTTGGATTTTTGCCCGGCATTGAATTCAAAATCACCGAACATTAACCGACTGTAAAATAATGTCCGAATCGAGTGGTTGGTGTAGTTGAAGTGGAATCATTCATTTATTTCTATTTTTGCCGTCCTTCAGAAAAGATGATTCTTAGCCATTTGTGAAGTACGCACCAGGCCTATATCGTAAGGACCGAATAAAACATGCTACGAATAATGTGACAAAATAGTGGTAGTGGTAAATATGTACTGATCAAGAAATAATTTCGTGTCCATTAATACTTACAATTTTAGTTTCATTCACAAACGCCGATTTTTCTTTAGCACATCCTTACCGGCAGCATGTAATGTGTCATCGTACCCATCCTATGAGATTTTTTTTATAATTACTACATACTTAGTTCAACAGACAAATTAGGTAATTATGGTAATGAGATTAGCATGACAGTTGGACATTCCCTCATTAGATTCTAGAAATTAAAATATGAAAATCAAACAGCGGTATAAATAATACATTTTAAGTTGAAAAACCGAGCTCAATAATACATCTATTTTTACCATATTAAGGAATGAACATGTTTCATTTTTTTTTTTGACGGAAGTAAAAGTTTGATGAAAAACAATAATAGGTCATACAACTAAATAATAATAGGTCAAAACACGTAAATCAAAGGACTTGGGCCCAGTATTAGGTCTCTTGAGAACATTAATTATATTTAAAAAAGGAACGACAAGATATTTTTTTAAATTCTATTTGTCTTAGAAGATTCTTATCAGAAGAGAAATGTGTACCAAATCACCTTCACACCTTCCTGAAACTATATACACAATATGGAATTTAACTCAACCTAAAAAATCCTAATTGCGTGTTGTTAATTAAAATCGTTCATGAATCTTGAAAGTAAATAAAGGAAAAAACTAGTAAACTACTAAATGCCCGTTAATTTCTTCGTTAGTACCCAACGTGTTTATTCCCCAAAACATGCCATCTCGAACATTCCATTAGGCACAGACAAAGAATTAAGGGTATAATAGGGAGTAGTTGGTAGCCAGTTCTATTGAAAAAAAAAAAAAAAAACTATATACTGCTTTTTTAAAGATCATGAATAATCTTATCAAACTTCAAAGTCCCATTTATAGAAATTCAAGTATTATGATGATGTTGTAGTAACGCAGTAAATGTTGTATCTTAAAACTAACAAAAACTACGAACTTGTCTGATTGAACAAACCATTATGTTTGGCCGATAACGCTTCGGAAAAATGGTTACACCTACTATAACAAAACTATAATATAACGTACTATGTGAACAGGGAAAAATAACAGTACCTGAGCATGATAAGTAGCGGAACATTTATAGTTATGTGAGAACCAAAACTGGTAGACTAATTTCCTGTCAAGCAGTCACGCATCAAACTATTTAAGTTTTTGTGCAGGCACCTTGAGAACGCTCAGTTTGTGTGGGACTCTTACAATTTTGTTGAATGAATAGACACAGAAACCTTGCTTTTAAATTGAGCGCTAAGTAATTTGGCCCTTGGAATTGACATTACTGCGAGCAAAAATGTTGGTTGTATGTTAACTTATCGAGGACGGCAAAAAACGAAAAAAAAAGAAAACAGAAAGATATCTTAAAATACCTTAATCTATTCTAAATTTGGACATTTAGTGTAGTATAAAAATAATATCCATTTTATTTTAAGTTTCATTAAGAACTTCCACAAATTTGTTTTAAAATGAACTAAAGTTTAAGATAAGTTTCAAAACAAAATCCACTTTTAAAGATGTATGTTGCTGTAGCGATGAGCTGGATAATGCCAGTAATGTAATAACATTGCTACCACAAACCAAAAACAAAATATAAATAAATACTTTGTTTATACATCGTGCTCTTTATATATTAGCTATCACATTAATATTATAAAGGCGAAAGTTTGTATGTATGTGTGATGTTTGTTACTTCTTCACGCTCAAACGGCTCAACCGATTTGGATGAAATTTTGTACCAGGATAGCTTATATCATAGATTAACACATGCTTTTGATCCTGGAAAACCGGCGGTGAACCGCGTGGCGCTAGACAAATATTTCTTGTCAGAAATGCTTATAACTTATAGCTAGTTTCAATATTAACAGATGACTACAGATAAACAATCACAGCAACCAAAAGTTCGAAACAAATGTTTCGAACTTTTGGTTGCTGTGATTGACAAATAAAAATATTGAAAATGGTATCCTATCTCAAGTCACCTGTTATATTAAATCTGATTATTAGTAACTAGAAACTATTTGGTGAATGTCATTATGAACCGCAAATAATTTATCATTATCGTCTGTGCCTGACTCATAACCTATTCAGCAAGTCCATCGCTTCCATCCATCGCAGCGCATCTGTGCTAAATAATTTAGCAGCAGTATTGTTACCTGACGTTCCATTGTGGATAATTCCTAGTTTTATACTGACCGGTCTACCGTCCGATGCGTTAGTACGAGCGCGGCAACTACGCACGCACAACAACTCGGCCGGCACGCTACGTTCCAATTTTAAATACCAAACATTTTTATTGTTTTTTTTTTTTTTTGTAGTTTTGTGCATGGAATGTTATCATAATCATTGTGCAAATGAAGTGATGCCCCAAATCGTGTGATTTGTTCCGGTTGTGATTTTAACCGGTGGAATAGTTTTTTAAAGCTGGAGCGGAACGGTGTTTACATGCATTACAGAAAGCGGCCCTACAGGTTAGCGACATATTATTGGTCTGCAATTGTGCCTTCTATTATATTGACTAACTTCCAAACTTTTCAGGTCATATTGAACATAACATTTCAATTCAATTCGGCAAAAAAATCTAATTAAATAAAAACATCAATAACTACATAGAGACGTTTTAGCATTTTAACATTTATTGTTTTTTGCGTAAATATATTTTACTAAACAGACATTAAATTAGAACAACTTTCGAAATGAACTGAAATTCAGTAGTCGTTTATGTCACCATTACGACTTAGTTTTACTATGCCAATTTTTTGCATTAATCAATAACACAAGGAATTACACTAAAACTTATTATACTATGAAATTTTTAAACACAAATTCAGGAATGTCTATGAATATAATTACATGTCAAAGAAAAGGATTGTACTTCTATAGATCAACTATTTGAATTGCAAGAATGAGGATTCCAATATGGTAATTTTAATATATTCATGCAAATAATAAAATGCAGTGATTTCAAAAAGTGTTTAATAAAGTACCAGATTTTCTTTTATGTTATTACTTAGCTATTTATTATTGTATATTGACAGTTTTTATACATTCATTTTTTATTTTCGCTAGTTTTGCTACTTACCTATTGGTTTATTTAATTTTTATTGTTTCTAAAGTTCAAATTGTGTTTGTTCACATTTTTACAATTATTTCTTTATTTAGTGGAATTTCTATAAGGCTTCTATAGTATCATTATCATAATTTTATTCTGAACAAAGTATTTATTTACTAGTAGATGTTCGTTTCTTAACAAATTACTAATACCAGAACTATTTCGTAGGAAGAATAACCAAATTTCCTATACCTTCGTGATTTTTTTTAAGTATCTCAAGTTAAGGTTTTGTTGCCTACCTTGATAACATTGGAATGATTCACGAATCACGACCAATTCACACAAGCAATCTAAATAAAAAATGGCGGCAGAATTAATTTGCCACGGCCAGATTTTTATGGTGCTGTAATGACGTAATGAATCATGGTTTAATGTGATATGGCAATCATTATTTTTATACGTGCTTTGGTGGTTCTTGACATATTCGAATACATTGTTCTCTGAGTACAAAAAATACCTACGAGTGTGTAGACAATATTTATTTTTATGTAAATGCGTGACGAAACGAGCTGAGGGCCCATCTGATGGTAAGTGGTGACCCTCGCCCATGACAACAGTGATGCGCGCGACTCAGTATGAGATCCAAATCTTTGCCGAGTCGCATTCATCATGCTGCGTCCATCATCCGAGACGGGGATGATATGTCTCATGCGCATGTGACTTCACCGGCAGCCACACCCTTCCACCGGAACACAGTAATGCAGCCACTACTGCTTGGCGGCAGATTCGTGATGTGTTGATCATAATAATAAAAAACGTTATAGCAGTCAGGTATTATTATTAACTATTGAAGGCTCCGTGGCTTAGTTGGTAGTAGCCCTGCCTTCGAAGGGAGGGGTCCCGGGTTCGATTCCGGGTGGTGAGCATGAAGTTTGTTCTCGGGTCTTGGGTGTTTGTCTTGTGTTCCTATGTTTGTTCATGCCATCTGCGACCCAGGGATTCCTAGTGCAGAGGTATGAGTGTGTAAAACGTTATTTATTTATTATTTAACTGATGAATTCCTGAAATCTGCTTTGATAACGATGTACGTTGTAAAACAATCTCAGTTATACTTTAGAAACTGTTAATATTCCACGTGAGTAGGTTAGACCACCTCACATTGTATTGTGTTTGATAGCAATGACTTCTTTATGCGGTCATCATCATTGATTCAAGTGACAATATCACATGAAGTAACAGTGACAATACTATAGCTAACAAAATTTTGATGTGTTACAGCATTCTACAGATCATATTTTTATGCTTTTATATACCTACTAGTTACCCGCTGTAGGACTTCCTTCCTAAAAAGCCTATGTGCTATTCCAGACTATAATCTATCTCTGTGCCAAATTTCATCCAGGTCCGTTCAGCCGTTCTGGCGTGATTGAGTAACAAACATCCATCCATACTTACAAACTTTCGCGTTTATAATATTAGTAGGATATTATATTATATATTACAAACTACGCTCCGCGGTGGTACCCGCGAACTTTCGAGATCAAAAGTAGCTTATGTGTAAATCCAGAATATAAACTATCCTGATACCAGATTTCATCCAATCCAAGTTTATGCAAACAAAGTATTATATTAAATTTTTTATTACTTGTTAATGAATTCATTAACTGCCCTCGTTTATAAATATATGGTCATGTATTAAACCTTAGTCCAAAGTTGTTGACATCAACACAGGAAACACTCATTTCTTATTTGGCGAACGAGGCCTCTTTAATGCAAATTCCATTATCGTGTAATATAGAAGTATCAATAGATGCCACATTTATTAAAATAAAACTAGCAATTTGGCGCTAAGCTAGACAAAAATATAGGCAACGCAAAACTTAAACTCATTTGTTCTTAAAGGAATACACGAGTCCTTTCCTAATTATTAATTCCTAAACATCTCATGTATCATTTGGACAAGTCTTTTTTTACATAAGTAAACATATTCGTAAGCATATTACGTATCACAAGAGTTATGTACATGTATACAAATATGTCAAATTGCAGTCAGTTTTCATATGATGTCAACAACATCAAAATAGGTCATAGAATTCTATATTACTGTTAGGCTCATTATTTTTCGTATGCCTATCGTAGCCCTGACAGATTATCTGCTGGGCACATTTTGTGTTGTGAGCATGAAGTTTGTGCTCAGGTCTCGCGACACATGGAATCCTACTGCCCCGCATACGAATGCATAAGCGTAAAACAGTACAAAAATAATAATAAAAACACACGTCGGTTGCATCTTTCGTCGACGGATATTGTGTAACAAAATATCTTATTTCGCGCAAATTACCGACTCTTATGAAACAAAAGCACTTTTAGGAACGAATTTAATGTGATGTTACGTTACACGCATTAAGGACTCGGGCAATTCGTGAGCATCGGTTTAGCATCACCTATAAAATAGACAATATAAATACAAAATATAGACATGTGAAATAATACATTTAATTCAATTTAAACCAATCAGAAAGTTTCATGTTACAGTGAATGCGTGGAGTAAAGGTTCCTCTAGTAAATTGTTACTTTCATTATTTTACGATAATAATACTAAGTAAAAAGAAATTGAATTTATTTTATTATGCGAGATCGAAACCGAGAATAGCCGATGTCACATGAACTAATACCTAAGGTGTTTTAATTCCAAAATTCGTCTTATTACTAAAATGGCTTTGGTTTATCAATCAGTAAATATGTAAAATATGTAATAATAAAGTATATGATGTTATAATATTAACTCCATTGATAGATCCGTGGCTTAGTTGGTTTAGCCCTGCCTTCGAAGCGAGGGATCCCGGGTTCAATTTCCGGCCTGGGCTCACTTTGTGTGGTGAGCATGAAGTTTGTTCTCGGGTCTTGGGTGTTTGTCTTGTGTTTCTGTTTGTCCATGACACAGGGAATCCTAGTGCAGAGGTATGAGTGTGTAAACGTTTATTTGTTTATTTATAGATAGGGCTCCCGATAGACTTATGTTAATAATCAGTTTTTTAACGGCCCCTACAGTATTACCGCTTGACTTGTAACACGAAATTTAAAAAGCTAGACTTTCCATCAGCAGTCCAAGCTACACTGATTGGCAACTAACTACATGGTAGTTGCTTTCTTGCGCAATTTCACGGCGCGTGCGCACCCATGTTTCATTTGCCACTGATTTCTCCGACACTCCCTGCGGACGTCCCGTTCACAGAGGATTGTGTGGAACGAACGAATAGGACTATCTAAATTGGTCAAGGGCCCTTTCTATAAAGGATTAAAAATATATTATTGTGTTTATATCCTAGTAGCAAATGTTATCGAAATCCGTTGAGCCGTTTGAGCCTTGAATGAATAACAAACACACACACATAAACAAACTTTCAAAGTAATTGAAACTATTACTGTCATTGTTGATCGTAAACGACCTCTTTGTCATGTTGCATTAAATTCTGTAATTTTTTTACGAACCGCGTAATAATAAGACAATAACAAAAAACGTCATGCTTTTTTTAATTTCATTAGTTTAAAATGTATCATAACAACACGTCACTAGTTGACGCATCTTGTGTTGAATGGTTCGTGTTACATTATATCTCTCTTTCTCTCTCTCTCTCTCTCTCTCATCATCTGACGTTGTTTTCGGTTGATCGGACAGTGGTCACATAAATGTGATGTCAATTTTTGGTAAACCTAAAATTGACAGATTTCAATTTAAATCTAAATAATATGCTAAATAGCTCAATTTAAAAGGTATTTCAAATTGCTATTTAGCATAATTATAATTATGACTAATTGACAAAGCGTAGGTACAAGCGTAACAATTAAAAATATGTTAATAAATATGAATTAAGCAATTACAGGAAATCTTATAATACATTTGTGTAGAAATTTAGCATAATATAATCGACCTCAGATAATAAAAAATGATATTGTTAATAATCCTTAAACTCATTAATTTTTATTTTCATATAACTTAGTTACTAGATTAGTTGTTAAGATTAATAGTGTTCAATAGGTAACTCAAAAATTATTATTTTTATTTACATACAATGTATGTCCGAGGAAAAGCGTAAACGGTTACACGCACAAAATCTAATGTAATAAAAACAAGATACGACACACTATCAAAAACAAGACTGGACACAACCACAGGTTCACTCATCTATATTTCCGATGTACTACATTGTGAATCTCTATTCCGATGGACACTGATGGGAAATTTAACTTCTCATCCGCCTGTGATTTCACCGGCACTCACACCCTTCCACCGGAACACAGCAACGAGTGCACCACTGTTTGGCGGCGGATTACCAGGTGTGGAGATATTACTTCCGGACGAACTTGGCACAAGTTCTACTGCTACTTTACCACAACCTGGGAGACAGGTGTTGCTCGCGTCAGCGTTTAGCCAACGAACAACTTTTGGTGTAGTTATTTAAGCAGGATTGGGTAAACCATTACTAAGTCTGCTTGGACGAAGTCGCAGCCGAGTACACTAGATAATTATACTTATTATCCATTTCAAAACCAGCTGTGTGACCATTGACTCGCGGTTACTTCGACCGCTAACGGATGACCCAAATTATGCAAGGTCTGCCGCGGAGGTCAGGTCTGCTTATTTGTTACATTCTAACCCCGTTCCGGTGCTGAAAAGCGTGTTTTGTTATGTCCTATTGATTGATAATAATTATGTTCCTACGCGATTTTTGTTCGATTGATTTTATTCTGCGCACTATAACTAATTTACACAAGGGAACCATTTTAAAATGAAAAGAAAACCCACTTCAGTACTTTCATCCCTTATTTTCGCTCTCAGGGGGCCTTATTTCTCGCCCTAAAATAAAATAAAAACATTCAAATAGACAATGAAGTCACAGAAAAGCAAAATATGCAATTTCGTTTAATCAGATGATATATTTTTTCCAGTTATTTTGATTTAACAACCAAACTTTTTGAACAAATAAGACAAAATAACGAAATAAAAAAATTTAATACAGTAATATTTTTTTAGACGATCTGTCTTACGTATATATAACCTAAACTATGTAACTCAAAACTAAACTATATTACTAAAAAGAAATCAAAAGCTACAAGTTTCTCACAATTAATTTAATACTAGAAAAAGGGGTACATAGTGATACGAGTGACAAATTAGAAGAAACGCATATAAACAAAACTCATCTAGACTAGGAATAACAGATAAATTTTGACTGGCCTCACACCTCAGTACAGCTGGCAATAGCTCTGTCTTCTGCGCTGATGTAGTTAGTTAATTCACAGTATAAACATTTCTGTCGAACATAAATGAATGTTATGATTCTGAGTGTTAATATGTATTAATAAGTCTGTACATGTTACCAAACAAAAGTACTTTAAGTATTCAATCAGTTATCTGGTTCCCATAACACAAGCTATGCTTAATTTCGGGCTAGATGGCGCTGTTTTAATTTTCATGATTATTTTATGGTCAGCAACCTGTAACATGAAACTTATGCTGCTTGCAGGTTTTCTAACCATTAGCCTCGGAGACATCAGTTTTAAAATTCTAGGTGCAAAAATTAGAAGTTCCATCTTTATGTCTACAAGTGACGATCGTTACGTGCGCTTCGGTCTTTCATTCTACAAAATACAAATAACATTGTATACAAATAACTAACTGCGCCCCGCGGTTTTCCGCGTAGTTCCCGTGCCCATGGGAATACGGGGATAAAATATAGCCTATGTTACTCTCTGATAATGTAGCTTTCCGTTGGTGAAAGAATTTTTAAAATCGTTTTATTGGTTTAGGCGTGAAAGCAAACAAACTAATAAACTCACTTTCGTATTTATAATATTTGTTAGGATTACATAACAGAGGCAGTGGAATCTTAACTATGGTAATATCAAAAAATCCGCTGAGTTACACCATATGATTGATGGTTTACAATAATGAGGTACCGGAGAACCCATGTCCAACTTTCTGTTGTCATGTAGTTAGGTCACAGTTTTATATTAGGTCTGTAATCAGTGTTCACTCCTCTTCCGTTGGGCAACACCAAAATTATGTTCTTAGATTTCCTATGTTCTATTGTTTCACTCTTAAATCGCCACCGACAATCAAATAAACTCTTATCTACAATAAAACCCACTAGATTGTTATATTTTAATAACCGTTCTGTTCCGTGTACCAGATAGCATTGTTAGTACCACGTGTATACGTAACATTCTACGTGTACGTGTATTACATACTTAATATGATTTAATTGCAATATTGCTCTCATACCAACATGCCAAAATGTTACATGCTTCCTGCTTACGTTACAAAACAATAATTAACCGGAAATCAAACCCTGGATGCCTAAGATCGTATCTAAGTGGTCAGTACCAATGTTTACCTAGTATTGGGGTCATTCGTTGATTTGTTACTATTGATTTATCAGTTAATATGATTGCATAGTAATTAAGCTTTCAAATACAATAAAAGAATGTTCGGAGCTATGAAAATGAATCGAATCCTTATGATTTTTTCCCAAAGTAAATAATTACCCTTTTTAACGTTGTTAGAGGTGATCTGAGAAGGGGGTAATAATTAATACACTACTTTTATGTTAATTTTAACATGGAATTCCAAAAAGTACCGCCTGAATCCATCAATTACGTTATTTTTTATGCGGTAATAGTGCCGGAACGTTCTGACGCAGTGCATTGCGCCTGTCACTCGGAGACGGGGCTGTAACTCGTCAAATGCCTGTTATTTCACCGGCATCCACACCCTTCCGTCAGAACGATTCCTTAACGAATACATAGCTTATTTTCCTTTGGACAAAAAACGGTTAATTAAATTAATTTTAAGATAATTTGTAAGATATTAATCACTAAATCACAGTTAGTACCTCTATTATAATACTTATAAATTAACCTGTCATTCTAAACGCTCAATCTGATAGGTGGTATTTATGGTGATGGCAAATTCCTTTTCAAACAATCAATGATTTTTCTTTGAATGAAATGGTTATGGTGTTGAAAATAATTTACTAACCGTCTACTCAATACCTTGTTGTTAATTATTTTTCATTATGTCTTCTTTGACTGTAGTAATTTTATTCTATTTCTTGTTTCAGCTCTGGAAAAAGGCCACAAAACCTGGGATCAAATGTCTTAGCAAGGTAAGTTTGTGAAATAACCAACGCCATCTCGCGGCATTTTCATAAACTTCAAACGCCATTTCCCCACTTAAATTCAAAACGCTACGAACTCTACGAAACTAGCTCCGTCTCTAGTACTTCGTAGCCTTGCTAAGTAGTTGAGGACTGACAACATAGATGGCGCTATGTGGTTTACTGAGCTTATCAAAAGATGGCACTAGGTGTCACTATCAACAATTGCGGATGATCGCTTTAACATGACCGGTGATTTTTCACCTTGAATTACTCCTAATAAAGTGAATTAAATGCCACAATGGTTGTTTCAGCCAATTGTACCGTTCGTCGTCTTTCAACTCGTCCGGGTGCGGTTCGGGCGGGGAGCCGGCGGACGACATGTATTCCGACGTTTCTCTGGAGGAAGACGTCCAAGGTCTCAATTATAAGGTCAGTGGAACATTTGTTACTGATATTGGAAGCAGTATCGAACTCCCAGCCAATCATAAGCCATGAAAAGTGATATTAAAGCACCATATTCACAAAGCGACATTCGTCCCGCTACACGAGAAGTCAGGCGACATCGCGCGACTTATTTAATGTCCCCACAGACCCCATGAGGTAAAAGACCCAAGTGCCAAGTGTAAAAAGTGCTGCAACTTAGGAACTCGACTCGTGGACGAAAGAAGCCGTAAAACAATATTACTCACAACGTCACCCGACATCGCGAAAATCGTGTCACGAGATAATTGTCGCCTAATGAATAGGAGGCTTTAGGTATCTTACAACTTTGGGCATTTAATACATCCTTCCTGTAACATTTTAATGCAGTTTATAACATAAACGTTAAGCCAAGGATACGTAACCTTGTTGTTTACAGAGGCGAAACTTTATCGGATTTTAAACTGTCTAGAAGGTAATTATATTTCCCAAATACAATATAGATTTTCGTTTCGTCAATGCAGATTAAATTAATTTGGCGCAGCGTTCAATCTTATATTACAATGACTTCCGGCAGCAAGAATAGACCGTGATGAATTGATGATTTGATTTGATCCAACAGTAGATGGAGAGCAGTGATGGATGACTGGATGTGATACCTAATGTTTGCGTTCCCGCTATTAGCGATACTTCTCTACCATATATAAAAACATACAGCTGAATTGAGAACCTATTATTTTTAATCCGCTTAAAAAGAAACGGATGACTGAGAAATTGATTTCCATAGTACATAGTGCTTAGTTTGGGATGAGATGGCGCTGTGAAATAACCATCAAAATTTGTTTTAAAACAGATTCTAGTTATATAAAACCTACCAGAAGCTTCTATTAGGTAACCTATGACGGCCGCGAAGTATGTGGTAATTTGATGGTGGATATTAAACCATTAGTGGAAGCAATGTCTATCAGTACAATGAGTACCTATGCGGCGAGTACGCAGGCCGCATGAGGTAGGTACTATAAAATATCCTGTTCAATGATGTAATGTTAGCGTTATTATGTGCCCCCCATTCACATATCAGGTACTCCAGGTTTTCATGCACATGAAGTGTGGAAATTATACTGAAAGTATAGGCCTTAGTTTACTTAGGACGCTGACGGCATAGTATAGAGTAGCCTTGCCATCTTGCGTCTGTGATAAAACTGTCAACACCATTACAATTTCATCCCTTATATCTCGGCCTTATTTTACCCCCTACCGTTTTAAAAAACAAACCTACGTATTGCTCAAAATATGTATTTTCGTTTAATTGGATGACATACAAAATTTTTCCAGTTATTTTGATTAAAAACAATACAACATTCAATATGACAATTGTTGTCATATTGAATGTTGTATTGTTTTAGTATAGGTCCGCCGAAGTTGAGGTAAACCTTACATTTATATGTAAATTGGTTCGTTACCTGATGACACAATTTTAATAAAGTATAAACAACGTTTTTCTAGTAACGTACATGAGTTTTCCCAGAAATTATATAGATGAATAAGAAAACACACTACACTTCTGAATGAAGGGATATGAGTCACACATGATTTTGTCATCGTAGATGTCTCGTTATCCACTAAGGCTTATTATCATTCACTACTAGCAATAAAAATCAACACAAATTGATGTAGATATCACTTTTTTTTAAGTAAATATAACTCTCCCTAAATACAAAAATAAATATTAGTAGGCTGGTTTTATTTCAGTAAATAAATGTTTTTGCGGAGCTTGCTTCAAGGATACTCAAAAGAATGATGATCTGGATTTGCGAAAATAGCCTATGTTTCATCTGATCATGTATAGAAATAGCTTTCGAACCTTGCTGTTCATGTTTCACTGTTATAGGTTAGATTGAATGAGGTATATTTTTGCAATATCTTGCAGATTTGGCCTCTGATGTTGCCGGGAATTTTATAGTTTATGAGCCTAACATACGTTTTGTTTAGAGTATAATAAAGTAGGATATTTTAATCTAAGGCATTGCTTATTTAAGTTAGAAGGTACCTAGTATGTAAATATGTACACAACATTTTTGATATTATATTATTATAATGAAATAATGGTTCCGCATTTTAATTAACAGGGTCATACAGTAAGCAAATGTGTCGAAAAATCATAAATATTTTTTACGGCCATTTTCAGTAAATAATGAATAATTCTGAGATCGATGACAATCTTAGGAAGTTAAACATTATTACACACATACCTACAGACCTATTGACGTAGCTTAGTCTTAGTTGCTAATAATCCGGGTTCGGTCCGTTCTCACCGAACCCGGATTATTAGCAACCCGATTTGGTTTAGATACGATCAATCCAGCCTGCAAAACCAGAAGCCAATTTTGTGTGGGGAGCATGAAGTATGATTGTGCTCTGTTGTGTAATTTTGTGTCTATGCCCCAGAACTAAGACTATCTGTGTCTCAGACATAGATAGTCTTAGTTCAGGGGTATAAGCTTGTATCACGACAGTGCGGCCAGGGCAGTTGTTAGCGGACATTCACATACTGTTTGTAAGAATTTTGATAACTAGCTCTATAATACCCTTGCGTTTACGAATCCTGCTGACCTTGATAGTAGTAATGCTTGTAAACATCATTATTACACGTGATGGTAGTTTTCTCCAAGTGCAAGAGTTATTTTCATCGGTTTACGATTGCAAGGTCACGCTGGCTTGGCGCCAGGACTAATTATACCTGATGCGTAATGGTGAATCGTATTTTTAAATCTATCAATTTTGATATAACTCTATCATTTTGATATAACTCTATCATCTGTTCATCAAAAGATTGTTTTTATGTAACGAAAATGACGAGACGAGCTGAAGCCATCAGCCCATAAAAAAAGCAATACGACCTAAGTCCTATCCGACCGAAGTATGAGAAGACCCAAGTCACACCCCGTCGCGCCCTTTACCTGAGACGGGGATGTTACGTTTCATACGCCTGTTTAATTTTTCCGGCAACCACACCCTTCCACCGGAACACAATAATTCGAGCACCACTGTTTGGACGAACTTGGCACAAATTCTACTGCTACTTTTCGTTGCCCCTTTCGCACCACCCAGGGTACACGTGTAAGGATTCTAAGGGTACTCTTCTATGGACGCGGGCACTTTTTACATTATATTTGGATATTCACTATGATTCTAAGGCATCAGTCATCAAAATCTTCATGTTTCACCAGAGCTATTTGAGGTTTACAGTGATCTCATCTTCTTAGTCACTTTCTTGGCATGGTGTCTGCTAAATTTCTTACGCACCAGTCTATTTAATATTGTACCACGGCCGTAATGAGCGTAAGATAATTGTCTCAAAGCAAAGAAACATGACTTTTTTTACCTATATTTTTCCACTCGTTCATCAATCTTTATTTTGAATTTTTATCATTGATGTTATCATTTATTTATTAGTTTATTAAATTATTCTTAATTCATAACTAAAATTTTCGGGAAGGGTAAGGTATTATCAGGGAAGCATGGTTCATTGTCGGCCGTATCTTCACTTCAATAAGGTGAGGGGGATGTATATAATAACATTAAACAAATGTCTTCGGCTAAACTCCATACATGTGTTATCGGAACAATGAAACCCACGTGATCATCATATAAACTATGTTCAATGACCTTATTAGTTTAAATTACCAAAGGAAAGACATAGACAATGGATTGCCGGTTCATTTGTCGCTGGTACGCCTGGACGCCGGAAACGGCCCCTCAGTCGGTCTCCACTTCCGGTCAGATGCGTGCGCATGATAAGTCATACGGAATTAGATATTGTAAATATTGGTGTTGGGTATGGGGAGCGTTTACTTATTTGAATAATTAATAAATAATAAATAAAAATACATCTGAGATTGTGATGACAGCGTCTTGCAATAAAGAGGATTTATATCAAGAAAAGCGCGTATCCAAGAAAGTACAAGAACTTGAATATTTTCTTAGGTGAAGTACCTACATAATTTTTATATGCACTCCTCTCTTAAATACCCGACACCGAAGATCACAACATCTTCATGTACTCGAACATAAAACTCATAAATCGAATATGTACATTTATTGGATTCCATACGTCTCTTCTTTGAGTGGCTCAGTTTTCTTTTTTCATTTATTCAAAATCATCATTTAATCACGTGTCTCATTTAATATTTTCTTACTTCTGATTTTGACAAATTAAAAAAGAACAAACAGAACTTTCGTAATATGTCACAGATTTATCTTCAGCTTGCCCATAATCTATGTACCTGTTTCCTTTCTATTGCATAGCGAAACCCGATCGAACATTTCAAGTTGACCAGGAAAAGGAATTCAGCTCCAATGTGGGTGGATACCGGCACCACGAATACACAAACTGGGCCCTAAGCACATACATTTCTTTTGCAGCAGCGATTATCAGCATTTTAAACGCTACTAGCGACCCACCACGGCTTCGCACGGGTGCTAGACTTTTCTTTACTATAATATGCATGTATACTACATATAAACCTATATCTTGAATCACTATCTATTGCTGAAAACTGAATTAAAATACATTGCGTAGTTTAATAGATCTAAGTATACAAACTGCGGGAGCGAATTTGTTTTATACTATGTAAGGATTAATGGTATATAATAGTAAAAACTAATTTTCTGTCATGTCTACCTTGACGTAACTAACGAGTTGATTTGCTCATAATACTCGTATAACTAAGTGCATGGAAACTGATTTTAAATATCCGTACAAACAATTGATCCGTTGACCAAAATTTTACAAATCGTCAGTTCAATTTAAATTTTACCTTTATTACCAATCTCATCGATCGAATTCCACTCATGTAAATGGAATTATAGAGATATAAATTTTTCGAATCTTTCCTAACCGCGCAAACAGTCGACCTGTTTTTTAAAGACACTGTTAATTAGAAAGCAATTTATCAAAATTCTGGTCTTGATTCGTCGAACTCGATTAATTGTCCACTAATTTCGCTATAATCGTTAATAAACATAGTATGTGCACCTAGCCCAAACAATAACCTAAACTAGTACCTATATTATTGTATCCATCCACATACATTCGAAAATTGCGTAGTCCTTATGTCATTGAAATAAGGATACACAGAGCATAGTCCGCATTGTTAACAGCTCTGGTTATATTCCAAGAGACAGTATATAAGAACCTGCACAAGGTAGCTATCCTTGAGACAATGCTTGTAGAAGCTGATATTTGTATTGCATAACCTGCCTAAATAATCGTTATGGTTACAATACGGTCGCGGTATTGTTTGTCAAAGATTCAATACGCACCTTATTACACTTATTCCGGCTCGGTTATCATGTTTAAAGAATTAATCGTAGCAAACCCTGAAGGCACATTTAGTTAGCCAGATCCACGTAACATAAACTCCAGAAACCGTGTTATTAAAATAACTTTATACATTGACACGGTTGATATTGTAGAAGTGTTTGTAACAATATTTACGGATCTTGTTTAATGAAGCTTGAAATTACACGAAGATTGTACTAAATCAATCTGTCATCGGTTTCTAGGCAAGAGCCCACCTTGATAGCAAATGCGTATAACAATGTTTTTAAGATTCCAGGCTCATTTAAAATTGATGGAAGTCTAGAAGATAATCCTACGATTAGGCATAAAATTGGCGTTCAATTCTTGTGGCCATATCTTCAAACAATTTTGTTCGCTCTGCAATTGAGCGCAAACAATAGGGCCAGGCTTGCAGTGGGTGGTCGCGTGGGTGGCCATAATTCATATCCATGTCAAGGATCTGTCTAATAATCTAATCTGTAGGGAACTTCGCAAAATTGTATCACATAAACATGAATTATTTAACATAGGCGTAGCTAAACTGGTTATTGATTAACCCCCGACGAAAAAGGAGGCTGTTATAAATTTGTAGTGTCTATCTATGATTTTTCATTCTAATAATCTGCGAGGGCTAAGCAATAAAGCAATAAAGCTAAAGCTATCATATGTGTATCTTTCAACAAATGAAATTCATCAAAATCTTAGACATGTTAGACAATATTATCAGTCGCGAACAATATTTCGGATGTATTAAGTTATCAAGAACAACTGTATAAATAAAAAAACTTCATCGACAAGATTGCTCAATTCATTAACTTGTAATCTCATGGTATGCTGACAATAAACGTCACAATTATCTAACTAGTTATGACTCCTGTATTATGGCAAGTCGGTTGTAAAACAACGAAATTGAAAGTGGTGCGAACGTGCTCGTGTGAAAATCTATCACATTGTTTGCTGATGATGGCAACATTGGTAACACTTGAGTGTTTCCTGGCTGTACTCAGAGTCGTACCCGAGAGTATAACGTCGTAGAAATTTGCAAGTACTATTTCTGTACAGCCAGCCTGGCAAGTGCTCGGGCTAAAAGAATTGCAAATGATCTATCGGAAATCGATCTATCAAAGTTATGTAGTTTTATTCCATGGCATGCTTAGAATAAAATTATTTCCAGAGTAGTGATTATATCTTATTCAAATTCATCTTGTCTTTCCGCATCCGCTACTAACAGACGATGCTCAAAGACTCAGGACCGATTTTTTTGACGTCAGACTAAACTAAAATTGACTCTGACAGCTCTTAAAATGATTGCTCTCCCATAAACTATACATGAAACGGAAAGAAAAACGAGACGTCTTAGTTTAGTTTTTCTGACAATTACAAAATTACCAACAAATTCGACACTTTCATGGAACCTGCTGGGTCGCCAGATCCGGCCATTATCTGAGAAAACCAGTGCATGGTTCAATACCATTATTTTTTTTTTATTTTACGAGTAGAGCCCTTTTATAAAGCAAATATGTCAAAGCAGAGCTTATCTTATTATACTCTCCTTGTCAATATAAGTCGAATAAGTATCTAGACTTAGATACAGCAGATTTTATGACGTGAATTCTCTCGCATCGCATTGAGGATTTTTCTCCGGGTTAAACGATATTAAACGATATTACTCCGACCGGATAATTAGCATTGCACTATGTGTAACATTTAATTAATTTAATTCTGTTGCTATCATCGACATTATCATTACATGAGCCAGTTTAGTAATTGTGCTTTCCGTTGTCATGTTATCCTTCGCTCTCGTTTCTTGGAATGGAATATAATTATTTTCTTAGAATTTCGTAATTTTTCATCGAATTATCTGATGTCATTTTCTGAACTTCACTATCTGTGTTACTCCTCATTCTGCATGGTTGATTATGTGCCTTGCAGATTATCGGCTTAGTGTTTTTTTCTACCGTTTGAGACAGTAAGTCATACCGATGAAAAAAACACAGTCATGTCGTTCTTAAAATTCAAACAAATTTTGCTCAGTATTCCTAGTACTTCATAATCTACCAAGCGATGTAAATAAAAAAATATTAAATAAAACAACAAAAATCAAAATAGTATTAAGTAAAAATTATAATATATTTTCTAGAAAGACGTGGTACGTGGGCAGGAAACCTAAATAAAACCAAGCTGGGGGGGCAACGTCATTAATCGAGGGCACTAAGTGAGAAGACGATCATCTAGTTTTTAGGGCGCGAAGATCCAGATGTTGCAAACATGTATAATTCTAGATCTAGATCACAGAAACTTATACTTGCGCGATAATTACTGTGCGAGACAACGACGTTCTGGGAGAGTTTAAGCTCAGATGATAATTAAAAACATTACGATATTACATTGAACAAATACAAAACGAATTACACACTTGACAAAATGAAATGGCTAAATTATACCTTTATATCTAATTTGTTTCCTACTAATAAAATAGTTCTTTCAGTTTAGATGACTCATATTCACGATCCGGCAATTTTGTTTTGAAAATGATATTATGTGTAACACTTTTCCTTATTACTTACTATTAATACGTATTAATTAATAAAATTGTAATTAATTCTTAATAATCTCGGTACCTACTGAAAGTAAGTGTACCTTATTCGATAAATTGATTAGTGTATCATAGAAATGATACACTCTAATCAATTTCTGAATTCACAGTCTATAAAATACTCTTAACTTCGTCATTAAATAGCACGTCTTTCACAATAAAGACAATTGAAGCCCATTGTAGTAACGTTTTTCACGGATCTTAATTTTTATGACCATGGACTGAAAATACCCAATGGTAACACGTGTTATATCTGAATCGGTTCGTTAGAAACTGATCACCCACAATAATGTGCTAGTTTGACGTGTTGATAGATTTATAACCGTGATTTTAACTAGAGCATCATGCTTAGCGAGATAAATGGGTATTGCGACATCATTTGGACTTCAGGTTTCAGGTGCTTGCTATGCTTGGCTAAGACTTTATAAGTAACTGTTTTTTGATGGAATAAACTTTCAAAATGGGACACAATGGCATGCCTTGGGGAAGTCCTATGAGTAGAGCGATTATTTTTTATTATTGAACCGATTGGCTTCTCTCTTGATGATAATTGACGTGGTTGATGATGGTGCACGAAGATCTAGAAAAAACCTATCACAACATAGTATAAAACAAAGTCGCTTTTTCTATCCCTATATCCCTATGTATGCTTAAATCTTTAAAACTACGCAACGTATTTTGATGCGGTTTTTTTTTTAATAGATAGAGTGATTCAAGAAGAAGGTTTATATGTATAATACACTAGCAAGTCACCCCGGCTTCGCGCGGGTAGTTTCTAATATGACACTGATGCTTTACTAACCGTGCGAAGCCGGGGCGGGTCGCTAGTATAGTATATGTTTCAAAATATTTTTAAGTTTGTGCTCCGATTGGCGACCTAGTTACACCAGATGTATAGTATTATCATTCCGAGATACGCGAAATAAATTTAAACAAGAATTGCTCGTTTAAAGTAATAAAATAAAGTTTGCGTTTGATGGACAACCGAATCCATCACTACGCGGCACTATGATATAGTACTTAGAAGTATATTTAAGTTAATTATGCACCCCACTTTTACAAATTTCCCCTTCAAATCCTCATTTTCAGCTTTAAATGGATTACTAACGGGGAATACCGAATGAGGGAGCATAGCGTGTGTAAACTCTATAATGAATACATTTTGGATAAGATATCTTCGTTTAACTTTAACAAAATTGGTGCAACGCAATACTGACATTTCCTAATTAGTAATAAAATACTCCATGGTAAATGAAGAAAGGAAAATAAAAAATAATATAAGTTCAGAAACTAACATTTCTACGCTACTATTTGTAAACCATTAGGATCTGCTAAATTTTTTATGACTTGTATATCACCCTCTACCAGTATACGATCTAAAATACTAGCAACGTAAGAAATTGTTTTAAGTAGCGTAGTTAAATAAAATGCAACTGATGTTAGTATACCATTAGCACACTCGTCGTGCCATCGACATTTTCTCAAATTCCACAGTTAATTCCACTAGCGAGTGTTTGTAATTTGCAAGTAATTCACTGCTCACTTCGGTCACAAGAAGTCTATTAAAAATGTATGAGATTGCATTGTCTCCGCGCAATTGTTCGCGCGTATCGTTGTATAAGACGAATTGGCTTTTATTCACGTCCTATTCTTTCTAGACCACCGTGAATGTTGACCTATAATTTGAAGTTTCAAAGCTCTTATTTGATAATAGATTTAATTTTGTTATATAAAATTATTTCAAATCCCGCTATAACTAATTCGCGTTATTCAATGAGCTTTATGTGAAATCTATTGTTCTATATACATAGGTAAGAGACAAAGATGTAATCGGTTAAGTAGACTAAAGTGGTCAAACTGATTATTTTATTGTGACTACAGTAAACTCAGGCAAACAGGCTTCCAAAAATAAACAATTTCAAAGATAAACCTTGTGGTAATCTTGCTCGAGCTCATGACCTCATTATCTATCTAAGTTAAATATCACGCAGATGAAACTGGTATCCCCAGAAGGAATTAAATAATTTGAATTGATGCCTATTTTAATTTAAGTAATTAAGTCAGCAATTTTTAATAAATTATTACTATCACAATCAGAAGGCATAGTTCTCACAGTCGACAATACGCATTTCATTACAATGTTAATTCTCCCATCTGGAAGCACTTTATAAGAGATGAACAAGCTCAGACATTTTATTGAAGGAAGCATTTATAAGTACACGTCCATAAGTGGTCAAACAAACTCAGAAAAATCGAATGTTGTCAGTAATATACGATTGTTTGCCCATTAAAGATTTTTCTAGCGCTGTTTGTACGCAATGTGCCTCATGTCACTTTTAATATCCAGCTTAATCAGTTTCACTTCACCTTCGGAATATAGTCTATTTTAAAATGTTCCTTTTAATAAGTTTCTTGAACATTCTGATATTTGGCGTAGCACAAAATATTTTTACCAGTTAATTTCACTTTTTTCAATTTCTTCCATGAATGAGCCTGAATCAGAAAAAGTGCGCAAAACAATTTAGCAGTGAAATAGTCATCAAAAGAGCTTCTGTCGGCTCGTTCCTCCATCTGGCAGTCAAAAGCAATCATGAGAGCCCCTCACCCATAAAATTACGAGATGTAGCCAGACTGGGGGAGCTTATGAAAGGGGTTATTGCCTCGTACATATCTATCGGCCGCGTTGCATGCATATGCAGGCAGCGAATAAAGTTTATTTGTACGGCGCAGTGCCGGCTCGGCCGACTGCGACGACTGATAATCATGTCGTGTCAATGGGTGGGGCGGCGGCAAGCGCCCGTTGCCGGTTAGTGTCGATCGCGAGACTGTGCCAATACCACGCTGCTGCTCTTTAAACAAGTTTCAGTTTCGATACTATACCGAGAGCCAGTCGCTTGAATTCCCCAGCAATCTGCTCGCCATCAATTCGCGTACAAAAGGATGCCACACCGAACGTCTAAAATTTCAAATCGAATGCGTCGGAGCCTTTTCCTACCGGACGTTTTAATTCTCGTTTACGACGATAACTAATAAGAACTTGCGTTATTGCTCGTGAATGTGAATTGTTCGTATTGACGAAGCCGTGGATGTGAAAAATGTGACTACCAGTGATCACTTGTGTTAAGAAGTTCTGTGTCATAAGTCATAATCGTATTAGAACTGGAGTGAAGTGCTGGATCAACTGTGCCATTACGATAATAGCTTTATCTTGTAAGAAATTCTAATCGTGTTCAAAGTCAAATTCATGGTTTAGGTTTAATTTATTTAAATAAGATATTTGTGCAATATTGGAAATATTCCAAAAATCGACTGGTCGAAGGCGGGTGTTTAAATGTTTAAATCGGGTATATTCACTCGGTCCAAGGGAACCATGGGTGAACAAATCGAAGTTGAGGATAGCTTGGAGCTGGAGTATGATATGTGGGATGGGCAGTTTGACTTCGTGGGGCCTCAGGGTCCTCCGCCGGAGGTTCGTGAGAGGATCACCTCAGACTCGAGTCTCACTGAAGACCTGTTTACCGGAGGGCCCTTGACTCCACACCTGTCAAACGGTGTGAATGGAGGGAAAAAGACAGCTGCTCATCAATGGTGTGACAACTTATCCGATCAAGTGAGACCATTTCCATACCACATACTTATTAAGAGTAACTTACCACTTGAGTCTAAATTAAATCACAATTTGGTATAATTATCATTTTGTTTAAAGCAGATGACCAGTAACTTAGACAATCATCTGTTATATAATCTACTAATTATAGTTTTACATAGTATTTTGGTACTTTTAACGCGGTTACCAAGTTTCTATTTATTCTTGCAGGCAATTCACTTGATACTTTATTTATTTGAAAACCGTTTTGTAAACTTCCCTGGACTTAGCTTATCCTGATGACGTCAGTTTGTTAGGGACAAAAGTACGATTTATTTTCCTTGACGCATAGGCCAAGTGCGAGTCCGACTCGTACGCTTAGGGTTCCGCATGAACTTGTACGTAAACTTGTAACTTGTAGGTTTTTTCATGTATTTTTTTTATGTAACTACAAATTTGCGGTTTCCGGATTTATTCCTCCTAGGGATTGCAAAGTTTTTGATATTAATTTCAACTTGATATCTCCACGCGTAAGTACGTCCAAGAAAATGGGTCTTGACAAACAGACAGACGGACAACGAAGTGATCCTACAAGGGATCCGTTTTTACTTTCGAGGTACGGAACCCTAAATATGACTGACGAATTATTCAACATATAATATAAAATTTATTAAACATATAATATTATACTTTGCTAAGAAATGAAGTATCCTTTAAGACAGTTGGTACCTACAGATTCAGCAAACAACTGATAAACTAAAAAACGTGCAGTCTTGATTGATAATGGTAGTTTATCTTATATTTTTCCAAGATTATAATATATTTCATACACAACATGAACTGCGTATATGTTGAGAACACGCTAAAACAAAGTTCAAAGCATTTTTGTTGTAACAATCGAAGCGAAACGCGTTGTCGCTGCTACCATTCCGTACCGTCTCTGGGAATTGTATAATTTTGTCACGCGATTCTTTGCTCGATCTTTATAACATGCCGTGTTTTCATCGATCAAACCATACTCTAAACCTGAAATTATGAAATCGACCGGTGTTCCTAATGTAGTTTTATTTATACCGTACACCATTTGAGTACATCTTATTATTTTATATTATTACTAACGTCTTTATCCTTAAAGAGTTAGGTATAGTATCATTGGGCGCAAACACCAATAAGATAAAATTTATGCTCATCGAATTATTGAACTAGAAACTATTTATTGCTAAATCGAAATATTAATATAGATAAACTTTATCGTAATACAGAATTAGCAGCTTTTTACCTAAGTAAATGGGGTATGATTGACCCCACTAACACGGAATGCAAATGCGGCACTCCTTTGCAGACAATGCTGCACTTGTTGGAATGCCGATCCTGCCCAAATTCCTGCACTATGGGTGACTTAATGCGAGCTACCAGAGGGGCCACTGACGTAGCGAATTTTTGGGCAAATGCTATATAAACGTTTATTTTATCGACACGAAAGAAGAAGCAGCTTTTTCATACTTTCCTTTTATTAATTTATCTAGGTCTCTGTAAAGTACAATATAAATATTAATCTTATATTAAATCATCACGATTATAATCTGTTACAGCTCGAGATTATATGACCAATTTCGTAGTTTTTGCACAAAAATTTATGTAACGTTGCCATCAATCTATATCGAAGTTTAAACCCACTGTTACGTATTTTGATTACTACCTTTCCTGCCTTAATTTCATATCTTTACTGAAGAAAATTTAGGACACATATGATTTGTTATAATGACCTTACTCAATTCGTTTGATGCCTAGGAAATATTCAGCATTTACTTGAATACTTGAGCATTGAGAACGTGTACGTGTGTATACTTGTCCTAGTTTTCATAAATATGTGGGTACCTAGTAAACAGGAATTTGCGGTGTAGTAGATCTTGTATTGTGGCTATGCCACCGTTTTATTGTGTCAGAAACACGTAGGTCAGTAGCGTGCCAGCTGTAAAATTCCATTGTAATCATTAACAGGTTAAACATAACATTTTCGTCCATTTGTCTTGACTTTAAACGTAAAAACATCTGTGGTATTTGTCTGTATCCAATACATAATGAGCTTTGTACTTGTACCTTATCAACAGTGACCGTATTGTTATTGGATCTTGTTTCCCACCATGAATCCACACTAAATCTATCCACATATTTTATTTAGAACTTGGTGGCCCAGGGGCACAGACACCGACTTCCAATCTGAAGGTCGCTGGTTCAAACCAAAACATTTGAAAAAATTATGTGGGCAATACGCAGTTCTCCAAACGGTGAAGGAAAACATCGTGAAGAAACCGGCATTCGATTATATGTGACATCTGCCAATCCGGATTGGGCTCCCGTGGTAGATCAAAGCCACGATTTCTAGAGTAGGCCGGTGTCCTTACATTAGAGGCTGATACGGATTTCATCAGAATAATTACGTAATTTTTACACGCTCATCACCCTGCGCTAAGAGCCCCTGTGTCGCAGCTGGCGACACAGTGGACAAATACTAACACTAAATATCCGGCCGGGTATAGAACCCGGGACGCTTCACTTCGAAAGCAGAGTTACTAAGACAAAATAACAAGAGCTTTGGAACAAGCAGAATTCTTACAATTATTTAGGTATATTTTTATATAATCTTGGACTTTAATCCCCCTGTGTCACATATGCTACCAACTATTATTTTCTTTATCTAGAGCATATTCTCATCTATCTGCTATCTGATATTATATCCCGCGTAATTTCGTATATTTCTATCTAAACAATAAAAATGCCTACTCGTGAATTTTATCTAAGGTGGAGATACCTAACTGGGATCAGTGGAACAATGAATCTGTAGATATATTGACGAAAATTAATGAGACACTATTTATACATTTAGGAGCATAGATTATCGTATACTTAATCGATAATCTTTGCTTCTAATTGTATATATTTTTCATATTTTTCCCGCTGTTACTACTTGAAAGTTTATCTTGTGCTTTCGTGTCAATATTCCAAACCTAAACTATGTTTTTGTAAAAGTTGGCTACCTCAATAGCATTTATGGTAGCCTTATTGAGATCTTCATTAGTGTAGGTATTAGGGCGCAAGGGACACACGAGTAAATAAGGCATAGTTTGGATTGGGATTCCACAGTCACAATCAGCATTATAGAATCCATAGAAGCAGATAGGTATATTGAAAGAAAAGCGTTAAAAACTAAACATTATATCCACAAATGTATTAACCGCATAAAAAACGTACGGTCGCATAGACAGTTACGAATAATCATCGTGACTAGAAATTATATCATATCGTAACCGTATCGACTGGTATGTATATACATATATGGCCGAGTGCGTAGTGACTGTTCAGTCATCTATGACGTCGATATAAGTGATCGTAATTAATCAAGCGAGTCGTTTGGGAATAAAGCCAGTAGGAGTCATTGACCCTTATTGCATTACATTTGTCAAACTATACTGTTATTATACAGCTTTTGCAAGCCGCCTAGAAGCATAGAAACAGCTTTCACTGGCATCCCAAGTACCAGAGTATTTATCTACAGTGGTTCCAATATATCGATAACATTCATCGTTATAGTATTTTCGTAACTATAAATGATAAGTGGGCAACATTATGCTAATATAACATCATGCTAATATTGCAACCGGATCTTGGACCAGACGTTCTCGTATCTTAATTTTCAATGGGACAATCAGGTACCAAACAATATTTGCAGCAAAGATTTCGTACAAATGATTACATTTCAAGGAAAATTATCCAATTTATCTTTAAAAAAAGTAGTCAAAATTGGTACAGCCTTTCTCAAGTGATGCGCTTACCATCTGATTATTGGATAAGTTTCTTTTTGATGATTGGAAGAGAAAGCTATTCGTGAAGACGACCCATTTACTAAAACTTCACTTATGTCTTCTTCAGTATTCAGTCGACATTCAGTGTATTCAGCAATCCATCCACCCTTCCTGAGTTTATATATCTGTTTCCTCCAATTTCTCACCTTGAAAAAGGCACTCACATCTTCCATTATCTTCCAGACTACAGTTTTTACTGCTACAATAAATTTGTCATAGAATTATCAAGCAATGTAGCATATTAAATTAATATGACCATACTCTTACTTTTCTTTATTTTATACTAGCTTTGCCCGCAGCTTCGCATGTAAAATTGTAGAATTATAAACAATAATTTATTTTTGGATATATGATACCCTCTGTCCTTTTGACAGACCTCTGACAACGTGTATGCAAAATTTAATGATCGGTTGAGTAGTTAAGTCGTGAAAGCGTAACAAACAAACTAACATTTGCAATTATAATATTAGTTTGAATAGGAAGAATTTTACTTCAAAACGGACTATATATTACACTTTGTCGTAGCTAAATTAAAATTCCATATTCGATATAGTTACCTCTTCACTTAAGTTACTTTCTTCAAAGCAATAACTGTTTATCAGATTGTTTAAACAAAACCATTTTCTCTCCCTCACGCCCTTCAAATCACGCAAACAATCTTGACCTTTAAGGGCAACGATTGGCTCTACCAGTTTCTAAATCTCAAGATCTACACGTTTACACCTGCTCGCTTGTCACAGCTTTAGAGCTGTTAGGGAAATCTCTATTCGACGCTAGGTACACGCTCGAAGCCATTATCTCGAACGAAAACTACTAAAATTCATCTGAGCTAAACGATGTTGGAAAGTTGCGAGACAAGTTGACGGCCCAAGAAATGTAAGGAAGTCACGATCGCACTTGCCGGCTATTCAACTAAAGTGCCTATTGATTGCCACTTGTCTATAATGATGGTGTAATCGACTGTTACTTCGGACTTCTCATATTGTTTCAATTGTCTTCAAATTATCAAATGATGAAGGAAATCATAGTGTTGCAAAACGTAGGCAGACTTTATATCCAACATCATTAACAATTTACTGATGGGGATATACTTTTGACTATTTCTGTGACGTTATGGATTAATTGTTAAGGGAAAATAGAACGACTCTAATCTGCATCTTACAAAGATACAGATTGGAGTTATGATATTTTGGGCACTATTTATTGATCTATATTATTTCTACTTTGTACGCTGCCACTTGAGACGATTTATACTGGTCTGGCATTCAGTTATTGCGGTTCAAGTGTCATTCGGTTACGAAATTGACCACTTGATCCAATAGCATATACATCTAACTTAAACTAAATCTGTGACTATATTTTGTATTTTTTTTTTTTTGTATATCAACGAATACTTAAGTAATCACCTTTGCATAGTATATACGCGTTTCGATGATCTCAGAGTAGTCAGTCAACAGTTTTTAGCTATCTGTTTACACTGAACTCTTAATTAAAGGTTATCGCTTGACTCAGCGGTATTTAAAGATTATATTCAGGTTATCCTATCCTATTTTAAATTAAATTGTACGATCAATCATTAACGACGCCTATCCTAAACTTCTGCAAAGTAATAACCATCGTAGAATAACTAGCTGCATTAAAATTTTTCATTACTATTATAAACATGGTTGGAGATATTAGTTCCTATTTGAACTCCAAGAAAAGTAAAGGCGAACGGTCTTTTGCCCTTTCAAACAGATCGAAAGTTCGATATGTTTCGTATACTGTACGGACAGTTTACGTTTTTTCCCACGAGACATACTGCATAGATTTATATCTTTAATTCTTGTGTAAGAAAGCCATGCATGCCTTTGTAATCTAAGCAATCATTCCTTTTCATATCAGTTAAATCTAATTTATTTATTTTGTGTTGCGATTTCTGTAACTCCAGTAACAAAGACAAACTTTTCTTTTATTATAATGATTTTTATTACGGACTATTGAATTAAAAATTTAGAGCATATGGAATCAGAGCCGATCTCAAATCTTCTTTGTCGTGGCTTATTTCAGTGATTTCGATGAAACAGATGATGACAGATCAAGATGATGATGACGTTTTCTTTTAATTCTTTCAAAGTCGATATCTGAATTCTTTCAAAGTGGATTGTTTGGGTATTAATGTTGTTGTAATGTTGATTGACGGCACCGGAGCTTACTTGGTCGTAACCCTGCTTTAGAACCCGGGTTCAATCTCCGACTGAGATAAGCATTTATGGGACGAGCACATGGTTATCAGTATTGAATATGTACCCATGACAAAACACCTCCGAGACAGGGAAGCGTGAGCATTTGTTATTTGGGTCTTCCTATAGCATATAGTAATTCGCCTATATAAACAAGTGTTGTAAATTTTATTAGTCTCACGTTTTCAACCTATTTTTATAAAATCTCTGCGGATCTTTGCTTTGTAGTATTACTACAAAAGGATCATTCAACTGAGTCGACCTTGCACGAATGCCTACAAAACCTAGTCAGCAGCGTTCAACAACACGAGAATTCCTACAAAGATGAGTCTGCTCAATAAACCGGAAAGTTTCAATGCATCAATGGCCTCAATAATTCTATCATTTGAGTTTTTCCATTCATTGACTTCCGATCGAACGTGTGTAGCGTGAAAGTGAAAAATATTTACGATTATGATTACTTACTCTACTTTCAGTTTTCACGAGATACCAGTTTTTAAGACTTGCTTACCCACGCGTCCTAACGTGTCTTGTTTAGTTTCGTGCTACGCAATTTACATGTGCCACATGTTGGCGCATGGTCAATGAATTGAGCTCTTTGTACAATGACTCGATCACTGTTAACTGGTTCATCTTGAAGTTCAAGAACTAGTCGCTTCCCAAAAAATACATTCTAGCTTTGGTACTAATCCACCTTTATAAAAAAAGTTTTTCTTCGTCTCTTTATTTATTAAGATAAAACTATTTTTATGAGAAGTCTTTAAACTCCAACTGTCAAACTGACAATGAATGAACATGGATTAGATTAACAACATACCTACGTTAAAAATTTGAAGAATACATTCACTGATTTCTTCAAATTTTTCAGTTCGTGATCTTTAAACTTCAACAACAATAAAAAAAATATTTATCTGTCGTATATACGTAACATCTTATTACAAAACTGTTCAATTTTATAGCTACATTTCTGTTGGACAAATCCTAGGCTTTACGTCATGTCTTACGTGAAATGGAATCGTGCAGTAGGTCTGCACCTACCAATATCTACCTGTTTGTCATTATAACGACAATGAAGGGGTACAATACTGATTACATATTGTAGTTACTTTAAAAAAGCCCTTTTAACAGAACCTGAAAAACTTACGACAGACAGAAAGAGAGATTAAGCAATAGAATTTATTAACCTTTAAAAATTTACCTTACCTTTAAACCTTAAAAAGCTTTAGTTGGTAGATACTGTTAAGTACCAAAATTCCTAATTTTTTTTTATTTGATTAAGCGGAACATCTACTTCCGATGACGAAATCTAATCGAGAGTTTCCAACTCTTTAATATGGAACTGATATCGTAATGTTGTATATAATCAGTAATTAGCAATGGCCTGGTTTTGACTCGTTTCTTAGGACCCAAGGACGGCTAGGTCTGATAGTGAACACGTTATTTATGCGAGGGACCGACAACCCACAATTTGCAGTGTGGGTAGGCCAATAATTTTAGAGAGGAAAGTAAAGTAGAACTTAATTAAGCTAAACATGAAATATTCATGGTGCGAAATTTCCATGAATATGTAATTTTTAGCTCCAAATTCATTAATTGTTCAAGATGTTGTTTTATAGATAGCAGGGCAACCCTATTATGTTATGTTACAATAATTTCAATATCTTTCTAATAAGAATTATTATCGTAAAATATAGAAAGTTATAAATTACAAGAGAAAGCCCTCCATAGTTTTATGTCCTTACTGTTACCTGAAATGTTCTGAGTTGGCTTTATTTTAATTCAATTCAATTTAATTTAATTACTGACAGACTAATTCTAGTTACATATTAACGTTCAGACACATTTATGTTTGACAACAACAGACAAACATAAATATCTGTAAAATGTAAAAAAATTACGCTATGGAGCATGAAAATGTTTTTGTTTTGAGGTCCATGAGAACATTGTGAGGAACTGGGAAGTCAAAGGACAAAAAACACCAGAACATGTGACATTTACCAATCCGGATTGAGGTCCCGAGCTAGATTAAAACCTATTCACTCTGAAGCGTTTGTCTTACTAGCCTATATTCCTGTATTGGAAATAGTAGGGATAGTACAAATGAAATATTTAGGTATACTTGTAGTGGACTACGCATTTACTCTAGGAGATTTTCAACGAAATTCTTGTCAACAGGTGCAATTGTTGCAGCAACAAGTAACGTCATTGGCCGACACGCAGAGCACGGCAGACGACCGGTACGCGAGGGCGAAGGCCGACAACGCCGTGCTGCAGGCGCGAGTACATATGCTGGAGGAACATCTGCGAGAGGTGAGAACAACATATCCTATCAGCTGGTTACACCCACTGCTAAGTATAGGAATCTTCTCGAACACACCACTGTTGGCGATCTTGTGCAAGTCGAATCCACTGCTTTCAAAATTCCGTCAGACCAACAGCCAACTCGAATGTATAACATTTTTCATAACATTTTTCAGCTTTTAAGTCGACCCGTCTTGAGAACAACTAGCAACACTGAACTACTAAGTTTTTCTTCTTTTATGTAACTAAATTAATGGAACGAAGCAACTTAGGTTCTCCCCTAACATATGTAAAGAGCCAGATAGCATCGTGTTGCGCCCGTTAATCTGAAACGGGGATATATCTTCTCATGCACCTGTAATTTCACCAGCACTTTCACCGGAACACTCTAACGCAAGCGCAAGTGGTGCACTCGATGGCGGATACCACCCAGGGAATACGTGTCATGTACTCTAGAGAGTATTCATCAACGTACGCGATCATTATGTCTTAGGGAACAGTAGGAACATTAAAGGCTAGGACGGGACGATTTCATAATGAATAACGATAAGGTACTACGAAAGGATGAAAAGGATCATTCAGGTACTTTCTAGAGGAAGACCATGCATATTTTCAGTATAAGGATAACATAAAAACTAAACTTTTGTCAACAGATCGAGTGCAGATGTGAGGAAAGCATAGCGGAAGAAAAGCGGCGGAGTAGAGAGGCCATTTCGCGAGTAGAAAGGGACCGCGACACGCAGCTAGCTACCATCACAGATAGACTGGCTGTGGCTGAGCAGGAGGCGTCAAGTCTCAAGCAAGAAGTAATGCATATCACTTCTATCACAATTAACGAGCTAAAATTAATTATGTATAATCTCTAGTCTAGAAAGTTGTATTGGGTATTATCCTCAGTACTAAAATCGTTATTTTGAAATCGTCGAAACCATTCCTTGCAAGTTGTATTAGACGGAGCATGCTCACCATAAATCTCCACAAGCAAACGATAAGTTTCCGCTGCAGTTTTCTTCGCAATAAAATAATGTAATAACACTTCCCGCAAATGACGTTTATTTGGAATAAAAACCGACATTTTCGAAAAGGTGAAAACAATTGTTGCTTACACTTCAACCAAATATCATAAAATGCGTTAGATAGCTGACATTCAGTACTATCGAATACAAGTATGGTCATTTATTAGTACACGTAAACAATACTAAAAACGACATCTGTTGAGAAAGGGCGGAGTCATATTCACACACCCTATAGCTCAGAAAAACTTGAATATTATTTAACATATAATCACGTATGATAAACGAAACGTTGATAAATTCCTCACCACCTTTTACGGTTTTCAAGTTTTATTTTTACTATTTAGACTTTTAATTTTGACTTGACTTTGAGCATGCGTAGAGAAGAGTTGAGTGCATATTTCGCAGTGAATAATTCGGAATTAAACTAACTTTACAGGTCGGAAGGCTTCGTGGCGTAGCAGAGACACTTCGAGCCAATGCTGAAGCGGCTTCCAGAGCACATCGCGAAGCCCAAGAGCAAGTGAGCGAGTTAGCAGCACAGCTCAGCACCGCCAGAGAGGCCGAGAGAAGGGAACGAGAGGCAGCGGCTGCTACGGCAACGATGCTAGCCGCGACCAAACTAGAACTGCAAAGACTGAGGGAAGTGCCACCACCCCCACCGGACCCGAGACTGGACGAACTGAGGAACGAACTGACTTTACTCAGGACTCAAAATAAAAGTAAGCACCTTCAATCAAACACGCTCACACTCATAGAGATGCTAGTAAACTATAACTGGGGACTAGCATTCCTTTCCCATAGGGGTTATACACATAATGTCCTTAATATATACTATATACAAATTTCAATAATTCATTCTGTGGTTTTCGGTTTTATGTTTCTATTTCAATGTATATACTCGAAACTTCAGACTCACCACAACACCGTAGATATATTTTGTTTATTAGGTGATATAATGTTACGGAACCTAGACTAAATCGAAGGGGGACTTTAACGGTTCTTAAAATATGGCGGTTAGTTGGGGCGGAGACCACTAAATTTATTTGAAATTCGTAATTAAATGTTTTCTCATTCCAGCTCTATCTGAAGCTCAAGAAGAACTACAAGCCCAGATTCTTACCCGCGGCGTGGAAGAAGGCCGTAGCCTGCTGGACGGTGTCAGCGGACCTCTCGTTGCCGGCAACTCTTTGGCGCACGAACTCTCACAGATGAGTGATGACGAGGTAAATTTCTCATAATCTCTTCCAGATTAAACAGAATCATATTGAAAGCTTTTTCATGCCCTTTAAATGCATTGCAGTAAATTATCCCCATACTGCACTTGTCAATCATCATTTTGCAATCTAAATCATTAATATGTATTTTTCCGACAAATATAATTTTAGGTGATGATTCATAACAAACTTCCCTAATTTTGTAATTGTAAATTAAGTTTGTATTTAAGTTGTAAGTTTGTATAACAAATATTTTCTATTCCTATTTGTATTTGACCAACATAATTGAGTAAGTTTTAGTAAAACACAGTCTCATCATTATTTGAAATCATCACATCCATTTTACTTCGTAATTCCGTATATAATATACTCAATAGCAAAAGATTCAAGTTCAGTGTCAAGGTAGCCAATGAACCTCTTTTGCTATCCGAGTAAACATTTCATGATAATAAACTACTTCACGGATCATTATCTGCACAGCTTTGCTTTATCTAAGCCTACCTACAATTGAATCATCCGCCGCATTTATATTATCATGTATGCATTTTTGCAGCTCGATGGTAGAGATACACAATCTGATCTCGGCATAGAGATGGAAAAGGTACGATATTTTTAATAAATGTGCATGTATATAGTTATAACTAAGTTTGCATGATCCGAACCTTATGTAGAACTTCATGTACCTTTTTCATACTTTATTGATCCTCTTGTATAGTTATCAAAATTAACAAATCATCTAAATACGCTCGTTCATACGCATCACTAACTGTGTTTATATTACTTATACCGTCTAAATGTGTGTATGAAAGACAAGTTAGTCGAAAATGCAAATTTCTAATAGATTTTGTTTTATTTACAGCTACAGAAAGCATTGAAGGAACAACAAGACGTTAACGTTCAACTGAGGAATTACATCGATGGAATGTTATTATCAATTGTAGAAAACTACCCACAATTGCTTGAAGTCAAATATCATAAAAATGTTGTAGCCAGACCATAACAACATATTGCCATTATTATTTTTATAGGTACATCTCTAAACTAGTGCCTATATTAAGGCTTATGTGAAAACGAACATTAAATTGTTGTTGCGTTTCTTTACAAAACTTCCACGATACTGGTTGACAAGCATGAATATTATACTTTTTTATAACCACAAAGCAGTTCATGGTATAAGAATATATACTTAATATTACGATGATAGCTTTAATATTAGTTTAGACTCTCATTTATACTGTTTCCTAATTGTCTAAAGAAATACAATTAAAAATTTTGTTCCGGGTTTTATTTAATTACGCATATAGTTAAATTCTTTCAATATGTCATAAAATAAGGATAAAAATGATATGATATGCTATTTTACTTACTGTGATAAATGAGACAAATTATATATTAGACCTCGATATTAGATTGGATGAATAATGATCATGCTGTGTATGCAATTAATATGAAACTTTTCTATTAGCTTTTATAAGAATGGTACTATTTAATTGGGTCTCTACAATATAATTGTAAATATTATAATGTATTATAATTAATAAAATAATTCAATAGAATTGCTAGTTCACAGTTATTCTATCAAATGTATAATACTGGAAAAGTTACAGTTTAATACATTTTTAAAGATCTGTTGGAAATAAATAAATAAAACCCTATAATTGATGGATTTACGCAAAGTAACGTCTGAATACTTTGCTTAAATCCATGATCTTATCATGGATCTGAAAAGGGTAATATTTAGTACACCTCGCAAAACTTGTCGACCACGCCAAATCTCGAGTCAATGCTCCTGGAAATTCCCCGTGGCGAGGCGAAAAAGGAGGTTTACTTACCCTCTTTTCAGATCATTAAGCTCTATGTCAAGATACATTCAAATATGAAATGATGATTATAATTATAGAAGGCCAGGCCGTCCATTAATATATTAAACAGATATTAATGACCATTTTATCAATTGTAGTATTCAAGACTGCGTGAATGTTAAAATGAAAGTGTGTTGAAATGGCATGGTTATCCGCTTTGTATGGTCTAAAATAAAAACAACCTGTAAAAAGTAGATAAAGCCATTATGTATGTAGAATATTATGAATCCAGTAGAATAAGTATTGTCAAATTATTAGCGATATTGTGTACCTATATTTTTGTAATGAGATGCTAAGTTAGCGATTACCTATGTAGGCATTTGTGTAAATTTTGATAACATTTAATGTAAAACGAATATGGTTCTTGTATAGCAGTCATGAAATTAAATGGATTCTAATACGAATTCAGTCTTTTATTTCATTCACAATTACTTAATTAAAATATATCAATTAATCATAATCCTGATCATGTCTTTCTTCAAGTTCTGCATCCACATCATCAGTTTCTTTTTTACTGTGATCCAAATTGCTTAACACTTTTTGTACATCTAATCTTAACATCATAAACTTTGGGTCCATCAAATCCTGCAAACGTAATAATATTATAGTATAAAATAATCTTGATGAAAACATAAGTAATCGTCATGACACTTCATAGACCTACCTTAAAAGGATTTTCTGATTCTATTGGACCAGCGTCACTATTTTGAACTCTAGCTTCACTCATACTATGTCCAGCATCAGTACTATGCCGTAAACTGTAATTCCTACTCAAAAGACTGGCCATGTCTCTTTCGATATTGTTCATAGCGGCATCCACATTTCGATAATCTCTTGAAACAGCTACATTTAGATACGGTTCCGGCAGTGGATAAGAATTAATATATTCAGGAACGTTCTGAGTAGATTTACATAAAGAGCATTGTTGTCTACTTTCGATTTGTTTCTTCTCATTATGTAAGTTCAATCGTTCCCGAGATAAAGCCACTTTTTCTTTCGCTATCTGTTTTTCTCTCACATTCAAAGACACAACATGCTCTTGGATTCGGCGGATTCTTTCTTCATATTTACGTTGCAAGAATTCCGCTTCAGAATATTTTTTATCCGCTTGAGACTGTTTATCTATAGTTGTTTTGGCTAATAGATCGTAATCACGACTTCTGTTGGCCAGATATTCATACATAGGTAAATAAAAATAAACTAAAGCGTTAATCGAAAATACAAAATTTTAAAATAGGCCCAGCGATAAAGGCCCTGACAAAGGTACTAATCCAGACGTTTACAAACAATGTGTAATTAGCTTGAAATTTATGAGCAAACACGGCATACCCAAGAATCGAAAATTCGAAGACGTGTGATATCTACAAGTACGGACTAGAATTAGGCCGGCGTACAGTGAAACATTAGAGGCTGATACGACTCACTTGGCTAATATTCTTTGTTCCTCCATGTGTAATTGTTGTTTTTCCATGTTCAATTTGGATCTTTCTTCGGTTACCTCTTCGAGTTGCGCTTGTAACTCAGCTTTCATTTTCTATGAATTAAAACTTTCTGTAAATTAATTTAATTTCCAAACATTATCAACAACATTTCACTAAACTCTTACCTCCAAATCTTGTTTCAAACTTTGTATAGCAGCTTTTTCTTTAGCCGCCGTAGCGCTATCTTTCAGAGCTTTTGCCTTTTCCTCATCTATAATATTTTTCTTCTCTTGATATTCTCGCTGAATATCTTCTCTGAGAGTCTAAAATGAAACAAAAAAGACTTATACATTCAAGTTTTAAAATAAGTACAGTTAAAATAAGTCCCTACGTACCCTAATTTCTTCGTCTTGTTTTTTCAGTACGTTCTTCGCAAATTCAGTCTGTTTGCTAAATGTTGCTTTTTCAAAATCAAATTCCATTCTTTTCTGTTTCAAAGCTGCTGACTCTTCCTCAATCATCTGTAAAACTCCAAAATAATTAATATGATAAAAAAAATACAAACACACATTATTTTACCACTGTTTAACCTTTGTCATCTGCTTCAATCTTGATTCTAGCATTTTAACAATTTCTCTGCTTTCTGCTTTCTCTGTTTCGAAATTTTCTCTTTCTCTTTTTATCTGTTGTAAAATATCTGTAACATAAATATTATCATTCATCTCTATCCAATTAAGGATATTTGTAACGTACGTAGTGTTGAAATCAACACGGTCACCATTGATCTGTGCTTCTCGAACTTGCAAATTCTTTTCACTATCACGATGCGTAATTTCTGCTAAAGTCTGAACTTTGTCCACCAATTGTTGGCAATGTAACTTATTTTCCTTAACATCAGACACTAGTTGGTGCAAATCTGAAGAGAAACCAGTTGAATCTTGAATCATGGCTTGTTCTTGATTGACAGCATGCCTAAAATTATTAATTATATATAAATTTTACACAGCGCCATCTAGCCCTAAATAAACATAAGCCAGCCCAATTGAGAAAAAACGGCCGATGAATTTGTACAAAATAAAAATAAATTTGTCGTATATTCTCTCGGGTAGGAATTCAACCCACGACTTACAGCTCAGTATAAATAATTATCATTTATTTTAACAAACAGTCTCAAAAAAACTGACTTGATATTTTCCATCAACGCAGCATGATGTTCCTGCAGGATCTTAATATTTTCCAAATGCTGCTGCCTTATCATTTCATTTTCAGCCTTATGCCTTTCAGTAAGAGAACTCAAATTATCTTCAGTCATATTCTTGTACAACAGATGGTGCTCGTCTAGCCATTGTATCTTCTCCGAATAAAACTTTACGAGTTTGTCGCTCTCTTCTTTCATTCGTTCTTCAGCATGGTTGAGTGATATCTCTAAGAAGGTAATTTGACGTCTGGAATAGAAATATTCTAATAAGTTAGGTCTCAAAATATTCCAGTAACGAAATCCTGAGTCTACAGTAAAAAAATCATAATATTTTTTATATTCAGATTATTATTATTATCATTATAAACGACACTTCGCACTTCGCTCTTCAAAGCCTATACAGATGACAAAAAATAAACCTCACGACAGAACACGGAAAATCGTAGCGAGTTCGTACCATGTAGTACATATTAAGTTTTGAGATATTTATTGGTTACACCTGTTAAAACATCATCCTACTTTTGCCGCTGGCAGACTAATGTGATAAAATGAATGAATCAGTATAAAATCATTATGTGGCTATCAAACGTTGTGGCTTTGATATAGGTGATCGAACAACACTAGTTTAAAAAAATATTAGTTATCTGAAGTTATAATGCATAAGTAAGTTATCTGATTTTCCTAATTTTATTTGAGATTATCATAATGAGAACAACCCACGACCATCTTAGTTACCTGTATGAAGTTTCCATCAAGTCTATTTCTTTATCGTGATTCTCTTGCAGAGACTGGACAAGTTGTAGCAACTGTTTCTTTTCCTTTGTGTACGGACTATCTTCCCGCTCTGGTGTGTTATTTGTAGATGCAAAAGCATCAGGCATATCACTTTCTTCATTTTCTGGAGTAGTGCCTAAAAGTGCCTGTAGATCATATCAAAGGTTGAATATACCTAGAACTTGAACTTCTCGCTCGTGCGTTCTTGTATCCCCTGTAAAACTGATGTTAGTCGTACTCCTTTTGAACCTTATAGCCCACTTGATACCAATATCTGCTCATAACAACATTAACAAGGTTATGGGCTTAGTTGGTTTTTGGAGGATCCTGATCGTTACATTACGCGCATTTCCCTGAGCGATGACAATGGCACATCTCATGACCCAATATTTTCAAACCGTAGGAGTCTCTTTCTTGCCGCATAAATGAAGGAACTGAGATTATATTGTATAGATGTATTCAGGACACCAACAAAATAATACAATGCGATTCTCTAACGGTGCGCTGTGACGATCGTCCGTATCTACTATCTTAGTTGTACTTACCACAGTGTCTTTGGCCCCTTTACTATGTGGAATGGTAATTTATTGCAAAATTCCCTGTTAATGCAGTTATGGTTTGAATCTCATTCTCCTATGTTAAATTTTTTTTTTTTTTGTCACCTTGATTCTCTGAGAGATCCTTAGCTGATGCGCTGTGATGATCGACTGCATCTGCTGTCTCTGTTCTGCTTGTCTCTGCAACATGGCGTCAAGCTGCGAGTGTTGAGCAAGAGCCGCTTCCCTTTGCACCCGCTGGTTCTCTTTCTGGCGCACTAATGCAAAAATTTATCGTTCAGATTTATATTAAATAATAAATATTTATTAAGCTTCCCAGCTTTACACATGATTAGACTCAGTATAATACATGTAAAACGCGAATTTTAGACAAAAAATCGCTTATTATTATATAGGCCTAAAAGAAAATTGTAAGACGAATTACACTCCTAGTAAACAAGTTGGGCCATCACTGCCTTGAACCGAGAGAAAGAATAAGAAAGAGAGAAAGAATAACATACAAAAAAACAAAAATATGTGTATACCTACTTACGCTAACTTGTAGTTGTACAATCAATGGCTTATGTAGATTAACAAGAACAGTTGCAAGTTTAGTATGAAAAGGACATAAATATAATAATATTAAAAGTTTTATTTTAAATCTCACTTTGCATGGCGGCCAGTCTTTCCTCCTGTGCTTTCAGTTGCATAGCGACCATTAATTGAGATTCTTGTTGTTGCAAGTATAACGCTGCACTTTCTGCTGTAACATCTTCAGTGCTCCCTTGAAGCACACTTGGTGTATCCACTTTAGTATAATGTTCTTCTACGGGTGGTAGTCTCACTTCCGGTTCTATCACTTTTTTCGCTATTTCTCCTTCAGGTTGTTCTTTGACTGCTTCTGTTTTGACTGTCTTCTTTTCATCGGATTTCTTCTTCTTGGCATCACCACCGCCAAGCCAAGCAGGCATGTCTGTATTGCTTTCAGCAGCCTTAGTTTCCTCATTTTCTTGAAATATTCCGAGCCAGTCACTGTCGGGCTTTTTTTTCGCTGGTTCATCCTTAGGCTTTTTATTGTCTTTTATAATATCAAGTTTGCCTGTAGTTTTTGCAGTTGATTTGGACTCGTTGTCTAAAAATGAGTCGAAATCAAAATCATTGCTTTTTGCAGCTGTTACTGGTCGTATCTTTTGACTCGACCCGGTTTTAGACGAAGAGCCACCAAGAATGTCATCTAATATAGACTGAGAGCTCTTTCCTTTACTTAAAGGTTTTGCATCTGAAAACTCCTTTCGGTCACTCCCAAATTCGCTCAATATATCGATTTTATCCGCACTAGAGCTTACCTTAGACTTTGCTGGTGATTTTATTGCATCGAAAGGCTTTGATTTGTTTTCAGTTTGTGGTATTTTAAACGAATCCTTGGAAACCGTACGCTTCATTGGCACAGGTGAAGCTTTTATCTCCATTGTAGTTGTTTTAGTTTTAATATCGCCACCGATATCAAATGTGGCTTCTTTTTTACTCTCCGGTGTATTTATTGTAGTTTTTGATTTATCCGTATCTTCTAAATTAAATAAAGCACTTTTCTTCCCAGCAGCGCCAGAGGCTTCTTTTTTCTTTCCCGGTTTCTTCTTTCCTAGTATATCATCGTCAAAAAAACTATCATCACTTCCATCACTGAGTATTCCAGCTAACGGATCATCGAGGTTGAAACTCATCGTGGTTTAAATATATTCACCTCTAATTGAGGGAAAACATTGGATAACTTCCTGTAAAAATGTTTTTGTTTACCTAACCATATATCATTATACGTCTGTATAACAAAAAACAAATATGAAAGAATAAATGCTAAGCTTACTGATTATTTTATATCTTAGAAAATTACACTGATGTTTATTTTCAAATTCGTTTCCACGGAAACGGATGTAGGCCGAATGCACAGACTGTAATTAAATTTACTACTTATGACTTAATATACTTACTTTTGGAGAATGAATTGACTACCCATTCGAAACCATACAACAAAAGAAGAAATCAGTTACTTGGTTGTAGCATTTCAATACATACTCAATCTATGTTAGTAATATTGTAAGTTATCATTATGGTTTTTTAACCCGTAATTCATTTTTCGAGTTGATTTTTTCCTCAATATCTATAAGTTATTTTTATGAAGTAACCAGATACCTTCACATGTAACCGGAAAAGCTACACTTTAGGGCTTACTGTTAATGTGTCACCGTACCCAATGTACCCATCTTATGAGAAAAGCCTTTAGTAGTCGATGAATATTACAAAGAAAACAACTATAAATAGCTACTACAGACTTATGGCCACACGCGATAGCTATAGGGTATATTCCTAAACAATGACAGCCCGCTGAAAACAAATGACTCGTCATGCATCGGGATTAAACTACATAAGAGTGCGGTGAATGAGTGTTGAAAGGAAGGTAATGTAATGTAATGTCAAAACATTTTTTAGTCTGTGTAAGTAAAAAATTGTTGCTTCACGTCAGCCAGTGCGGCTGCATTTATAATTATTTTTTCAAAACAACTAGAGGGTTCGTGTTTTTTTTAATCAATTTACAAGTCTTTTAGTAACAAATTGAATTCTCATCATGGAGTGTGTTGGTGAGTGCATTTTTCATTCACGAATATCGAGACCCGTAACGGCGTTGACAGTCTTTGTGGTCCAAAAGAGACCTTTTGTTCTAGAAATTTTGCTAACTCACCTTTGTTTGTTTACCAGCATCAGAGAAGGGAGACTCGCCGGAGAATCTAGATCCCAGCAAGGTGTCAAACGGTTCGAAGGCCGCATCGGAAACCAAGACTCTCGAGGATGGGGCACAAGAAGCTCCCACGGAGAGCGGGGCTTGTTCGTCTGAGACTGCAGAAGATATCTGTGAGATCCCGGAACAAATCGAATTTACCGTAGTTTTTAACAAAGCTAAGCATGACATTACATTTGCCTACGATGCGACCGTGTTGGAACTGAAGGCGCATTTGGAGCGAATATGTGGGGTTCCACAGTCGGCGCAGAAATTGCTCATCCGAGGCATGGCTAAGGACGAGATGACGCTCAGGAAGGCGGGCATCGTGAAGGGCGGCAAGGTCATGCTAGTAGGATCCAAGATGGATGATATTTTAGCTGTGAAAAGTGCCCCAAAGGTTTGTAAGCAATAATATTGTTTTAATTTTGACCATAGCATGGTTATGAATTATGAATATTGTTTGGAAATAATGGGTTATTCAAGTCAAAGAGTGTCAAAATATAGACCCAAAAAACTTGGAAATTAATATCTTATCAGTTTTCAACATTGCATTTCCTTTATTTATAAATTTGATAGCTGGATCTGTCTATTTGGTATTTGCCTAATTTTGGGGAAACAGTAACAAAGGAGAAGTAGATTAATGTTAATCTAGATAAAAAATATGAAAAAAAACTCAGGGGGTTCATAAGATAAGTAAAATTAACTCATATTATGTAATCTAGTATAAATTTATATATCATGTATATATTTTTAGGAATTGTTGGAGGAGAAGGCAGGCAGCCAGGCGAGCAAAGAGCCACTATGCATGCAGAAGATACACAGGAAAGTTCTTGATAAAGGGATTCCTCCGGACGTGATGCCCGGCATCAAGGGAGTCAAGGTATGAAGAATTCTATTTCCATAATATGATTTTACTGTAACCCAAAAAGGTCCGGACAATCCAAAGTGGAAGTCAGATAGGCACCTTCTAGGTTCAAGTTAAAGAAAAGCTGTGTTAAGAATATTTAGATTGAAATTTAATTAATTCCAATTAAAATGTAATTCAAATGCATTATTTGTTAGGTTATAGTATTAAATTTTTACATTATGGTGCTGAGAAATGTATGTAATATACATTTAACTTCATTGTTTCAGGAGCCACTGCCAAATGTACCACTGAGTGGCATGCTAAACAAACATGGTGGGAAAGTACGACTGACATTTAAATCAGAACAGGATCAGCTGTGGCTTGGCACCAAAGAACGCACTGAGAAACTCGCCATGACATCTATCAAAAGTAAGTCTCTTCTTTACTATTTTTTTTTAAATTTATTCTCTCAATGTAGCTTTATAATTATTATTAAAAATTCAGATAGACAGTGGAACTCTACATTTCACTGTGTATCTGAATCTGTTACATTGTTGGTTGAAAACAGTAATGGAACATTTCCAAATATCATGTTTGAGTAGATTTGTTTAGCCGTCAAATCTTACTTATTTTATTTATATTACAAATTAAGATTTTTGTGTGGTAGCTTACATTTAAGTCTTTGTAGTTTTTTTTTTTTATAAATAAGTGACGGAACGTGCAGAGGGTCCACTTCGTGGTAAGTGGCGACCTTCTTGACAACAGTAATGAGACTCAGTATAAGATTTGGATCATACACTGAATCGCATTCATCCTGCTGCGTCCATCACCCGAGACGGGGATGATATGTCTCATTTGTTTTTTTAGTAGTTGATTCATGTCGTTGTGTAGCAATGGGTAGTAATTTTTTTCCTTACCTTACGACAAGTCATGTTCAATTGGAACTATAATTGTGCTATTAGTGAATTACAATGATTTTACAATTCCATATCTCCAAAGTAGTGCTAACTAGTGCCATTACACACATTTGCATCTGTGGCTTCTTATGTTACTATCAAAATATTCATAAATATTCCTTTTTCTAGGCATCACATCTGAACCCATCAAAGGTCATGAGGAATACCATATCATGGTGAGTATAATGTTGTATAATCTGAAAGTTCAGTCTCATGAGATGTTCATCTACAAGAATTAGTGACCAGTGCAATTTGGGGGGGGGGGGGGGGGGTCACGGCTACTCGGCCATCCCATACATTCGTTTTTAACCTGACCCTGAACTGTTTTTAGCATTACCATCGTCTTAAAATTCCGCTTTCTTAATAATAAGACAGGGAGACAAAAATCAACAAAGATATATAAATAGTAGCAAATATTGCAAACATTGGCAAGATGGTAAAAGATTAATCACATTAAACATATCTGATCACACCCTGCCGCAATAAAAATCTAAGAGTGAAAATGGAAACTTGATAATTTCATAAATAAAAAACCTCTAAGCTAAATTATCTCTTATGTTTTTTCCAAATACAACCTTTATGAGTCTAGTTTTGCAAATAATTACTCATGACATCTAATACAGACTAATTAACGGTAATCCGACAAACGCTTTGCAGGGCAGTGTCGAACTATCGAATTTGTCGGATTATAAGTACTTATAGTCCGGATTTTTTTTAATTTAGTACCTTTCTACATATTATGTATGTCGAATTTATTAAATTAAACAAAAAAGAGCTTAGGTTATATATAGTCAAATTCAAACTGAGCAATCAGAATCAGAACAACACGACGAGCACTATTGAGTGGAGGCGCGTACAAGTTGCAAACTGTTCAATCATGCCTACATTCAACAGTGATAGGCGTGTCGGATTACAGGGGACGTTGGATAAGACAGGGGCTGGATTATCGCAGATCCACTGTATTTTAATATAATCATTTAAATTCCAGGGCCTTCAACTGGGGCCCACGGAGGCCTCTCGGTATTGGGTGTATTGGGTACCCGCTCAGTACATTGAAGCTATAAAAGATGCAGTGCTTGGTGTCTGGCAGTTCTTCTAAATATCCACATACTCGGTCCATCTATCTACCTTCCTTTGAGCTAATTAGGTAGGGACAATATGAAATAATGTTATAATAATGTTGTCCATTTTGGTACAATGTAATGGTACCATTTCTTTTGTGATAAAAAAATATGCCATGTCAATTAAAATTGTCCATTGGAAAACTGGCATCATCTGGTCAAAATGTGAAATTATTTATTTTATATTGTAAGTTTGCATTTCTCATCTGCTAAGTGAGCTGTAAATACCTTGATGTGGCACATGAGTGGCATTTATCATGAGCTTATCCTCCTTCACGTTTTAAATCTGATCTCTTTGTAAACTTTACAATATTCAGTCAGTTCAGTGAAAGATTAGCTAGAGTTACTGCTAAGAATTAATTTTTTATCGCCATAACCCAGCCAAATAAATCATGACATGCATGCTTTCTATTCTAACTAAACCTTCACTGAATATTTTTGATCATAGAATTAGAATACAATGTTTTAAATATCAACAGATCTTTCATTTCAAACCTACCATCAAATGAAGATACAGTGGGAATACCCTTAGGGAATAAGAAAAATATATAAATCATTAAAATTCAAAAAACATTTTATTTTCAAAAGTTTAAAATTTCATAAATACTGTCAAAATATTGCATTATTCTTATAAGTAGTTGCACTACAAAAATGGCACTTAGAAAAGTACAAAATAAATAATCTGTATAAATTAAAATGGTACATTTTTGGCATCAAGATATGTGTATAAATACATTTTGTACTAGAATTCTTAGCCATACTCAGATTGTACAGTCAGAGACAATTGGCCCTTAGGTATTGAAGTTGCATGATACCAAATACGCGTATCCAACAGCACTGAAAAGAATGAAAAAACATGAAATTATTGCAAAAACAAATAACCCGACGGTGTGAAAAAATCACAAGCTTGCGTCACTTCCGAATCGTTAGTCTTTTAAATGAGAGCAGGACACGTTGGGGCATCTTAACTATTATATAATATCTGACACGATTATATAATTTTTTGTTTTTGACAATCTGTAGATACTGGAAGGGCAACATTATTTAAATTTATTTTTCTGCCCATCAACACATACGTCCCATCGACGCTCGAGTAAATTCCCATTTAGCATCATGGACTCCCCTACTATTGACTACAGGGCGTGCCAAAGAAATATACATACATACACTCGAAAAACATAACTCTCCTGGCGCCATCGAATAATAAGTAGTACACAACTTATTAACTAGTAGTTTTTAAAAAGAATAGCCGAGTTTAATTTTTACAATTGCTGCCTGCAGGACTTTGCTAGAAGATAGAAAGGAAAAAATAAATGGTTACCAATATCACCAGGCTCCACATAATACTGAAACTTATGGCACACATGGTCACATTCAGGAACAGGGGCTATGGACCATGTTTTATTGCCCCTAACCTGGCCCTGCCACATCAGACGTGGTATGTAATCCAACTGAAACCAACATTTTTATATCATATAACATTATTCATTTTCTAACCATGGTCTAAAATATATGACATAACATCGAGCTCACAACACCGTCGTCTCATAAATAAGACAGAGAGTCAAGTATATTGATTGGCGCTAGGGGCAGTTCAAACAACAAATGTTGGGCAATTAAATGGTTAATTGACTATATAAATGCTTTCTTGGACCAATATTCTATATATTAATATAAAAATGAAACCTATCTGGTCTCACAGCCGAGTTTATAGTAACTGTGCCATCATTGTGGGTTCGACTCCCACAGAGGATAAACATTTAAGTAATGGACAAAGATGTTTTTTCTGTCTTGTTATTATGTATATAGTTAGAAACTATATGGTGTTATTTGAATATGTTGGCAGTACTGTGCCAAAACTTACTAAAATTTTACAGCTACATAAAATGGCTCTTTTAACACCACCAGGGTATGTGGATTCAATGAGTATTCACCAATGGATGCAAGCAACATGGACTGCCCCAAAATAACTTGATATAACAATTTTGTCAAGGAGAGCCGAAGATCGGGCTCATTGGCGCTTACTAGGAGAGGCCTATGTCCAGCAGTGGACATGTATAGGCTGATGATGATGATTAATTTTGTCAACAAATTCAGGACCTGTTTCACCAATGCCTTATCTAACAGTTTTCGGTGATTTCGTCTTCATGATTGATCGTACAGAAAAATGAATTTAGAGTTTTAACTTTTTTCATAAAATTAATCCCCACCAACTCTTAAAAGCCAAAATAAATAATGGAACAATTCAATAAATGCGCTTCTAATTCCCACCCACAATCATTATTAGCACATAGCTGATTGCAACATGCCATGGGGAAAATGATACAATTTTTCCGACTTGTTTCATAATATCTATAGGTCCCAGGGGTTTATTATTGGCACCAAGTACCCAATATCAATAACTTAACAAGTCATTAGTAAAACAGGCCTTAATATTAATAAATATTTACATGCATGACAGCTCCAATCTCATATCCAAGAAATATATTCTCAGTTGCTGGATATTCTGCATCTTCTGGTAAGAACTCTGGGATGCTATAATACTTTCTTAGTTTTGCCAGAATAGCTGGATGACAGTTTCCCCTAGAATAAACCATTATTTCACTTATTCACAATATGAAGACAAGATGGTGGGCAAATAAAAATCTAGTTATTTTAAATCACCTATTAATGGAAAATGATGGTCCTGTCAACATTTTCAGATAAAAAATAAACTTTATTCTGGATTAGTTTAAGGTACCTTGTAATATGTAATTTCTAAATAGGTACTACAGATAAAAAAAGTATTGTGTGGGGTGTTCTAAACATAGAATATTTTCTTTCTCAAGAAAGTTAGGGACGTCATTAAAAACATTCCCACAATATTTTTACTGTGAATATGTTTACTGTAGTTATGCAATGTTTATATGCAATAGACAATTAAATATTTTTGAAGAAAATGTGCTCACTGGGTTCAATCAAAAACAAAGGTGGCAATTACCTAACCACTTGTCAAGTCTACATATCCACAACAGTGTAGGTTACAAGGCAAAACATGACCCATTAAAACTACCTTTGGGGATGAAAAGATTCGAAGATTGGGCTAGCAGCAACTAGTTTATGCTGATGATGATTCCTTTGGGGAATCTTTATCACTCAGTAAGTCAGTAATTGTAAAAGTGGCTAATCAAAGCTCTACCTAACCCATTGTTTGTTGTTGAATGTATCACTCACCATCCAACATACCAAGGCTCCTGCCCTGCCACATTTCTAGCCCTAGCTGGCGACATACTAAAAACCTCCTGCAAACTGAACATATCAGTTTTGAAGTTTAAGAATTGACATCCATCTTCAAGACTCTCATAGCTACCATCAGTCTGCTCATACAGCCTCTTGAACATACTATAACTAAACTCTTTGGTCGCTCTCCAGTGGGTGACTGCATTCTTAACTATGATAGGGCTAGATGAATATGCAAATTCCTGAAAAGAAAATCAATTAATTAAGCACATTCTAACCTGTTGAATCCAAAAAAAGTTAGTGAAAATTTAGTGAATAAATATAATATTGATACTGGTATATCCTAGAAATACAATTAGAAATAAAATGTGCCATGATTGATGCAAAATTATGCCAAACTTTTGGTTGAACCAGTCAAGTACAATATAAACTTGCACATCAAGGGGCTAAACTTCCATCCTTTATGTCACAATTATTTTCCTCAGAGACTATTGGCACTATACACATAAAAGTTCTCTAGAAGAGGGGCAGCTGGCTGTACTGCTCCCCCCTTCACATCCATGATGCCTGTGTGTCATTAGCCTTAGTGGAATAGTGTGCACTTACTGTAAAGTCTTGTCTCGTGACGTTGCGTAGTATAATAGGTTTCGTCACATTCTGGCAATAGCTGCAATTGGCTAGAGGCCGTGTCGCCTCCCACACTATATAATTACTAGGTAACAAACATCTTGTACTTATAATACTGTTTATGCTTCCGCTAATCAAAACTAATACAAAAACAACCACTGCCGCTGCTATTACTTTTCTCTTACTCTTATGAGTCTCATTTTCATCGCTGTGGTGACAAACTGTATCATAATCCTTCAGCAAACATAAACTTAAACCACTTTTTAGGGCACTCTTTTGAATTAGCCTCAATTGGTTTCTAACGGTTCTTGGACTTTCCAACTTTTGCATTGTGCGCAGAGAAAACTAAAGATGTTTACAATCACTAGCATTGCTTTCACATATTGTTATTCTTTCACTTTTTTGTTGTGGAAACAAAACAAATCCACAACAAATGGTTTTTTTGTCTTGTTTGACTTTGACATAGGCAAGGTATTTGACCACAGATTAATTAGATAACTTTTTTTATGAAACTAATCCGAACCGATTGCAGTTACCACATTATCATCACCCTCCACATCTTCCGGTGATGAATGTGTTTTATTTCGATACGTGCGTGAGGTTTTATTTTTATTTCAACAGCTATCCTCGCGTTTGGATTGCTACTTCGCGTTTATAGTTTTGTTATAATCGTTCATGAAAACTATACTTCTTTATTTTGTCTGTACTACGATATTGTCTGTGACCATGACCAAGTGTTGACAGTATCTAAGAAAAAAACTGCTTATAAAGATACGTCATAATTATTTTCAACACCTGTAGCCCAAGTGGGCATGACGAATATGTCCAAACACGACACTTCTCATTGCACTTCGCTGCCGTTCGCGCTGCCCGGCACTGCCCAATTGAATGTTTTTTTGGTGTGGCCGCCAAAGGGCGGGCAGCGCAAGAGGCATTGCGTGTTTACATACAGCTACGTCACCTTGTTTTTTTTTACAACCTGCCAAAATATCTGATATAATAATATGGGATGTGAAGAACAAAAACCACAAATTAAAACATAAAGTTTAAGATGCCAACGACAACTACAATTAAAAAAAAGAAGACGCTGATTTCCATGTTCGGGCCTTATAAACATAATTATGAATCACACGCATCAATCATCTGTCTAAGATGCTGTAATTATGTCGACGCCTTGATCCTGCTGCGGCAGTATTTAGGGTAATATTGCTGGCACCGTAAGGAGCTGTATGTAAATGAGGTAAATTTTTTAATTTAATGTCGTTGTGAATCGCTGTCTGAATAGATTACCTTACTTAATACAAATACAACAACGTACATTCTATGTTCATTTTTAAGTAGACGATTCATTAGAATATTTTTTTTTTTTCAAAAAGACGGACCTAAACAACATTGAAACTAAGCAATTAAATATTTAATTAGGTTTTCGGTTTCATATAATAATTGTATAAATATAGAACCATAACCAATGAAAAAAAATTCTAAGTGAGAGTTATGTCATATCTATCATGAACTTAAAAATCGGTAAAACTCTACAATATGGGCACCCTATAACCTGACGCTGTCATGTCAACGAACCGATGAACTTGGCGGTTTCTCTAGCAAATTAAATACAAAAAACTGTCGGAATGCCTCCAAAGAAGCGTGATAAAGATAGTGAACCCAATAAACACACCAAAATAGATCACTTGCAAGCCGACCATGAGTTATTTTTACAGGCCTTTGAAAGTAAGTGTGCTAAACGGCCACGATAAAGTAAGTAAGCGTTTCTTTAGATTAGAGTAGCCAATATGTATTCAATCCTTCATTTTCAGAACCTACTCAAATCTACAGATTTCTTCGGACCCGTAATATGTTGTCGGTATGTATTTTGTTTGTAAAATTGCACCCGAGTAATCGTTTAGGTCATAACCATATCATAACTCCCATATCTCTTGTTTTAGCCGATATTTCTCAATAGAACGCTATCTTATATGAAGCGTAGGATGTCTAGGAGCAACAAAGGCCGCAATGGATTTAAAATTGACTGTCTGCTTGAAAAGACACTGAAGAGGAGCACTGAACTCCAGCCCAACAGTCTTGGAGGATTTATGACCCTAACTTTTCTTGGATTCTATGACAAAACTTTGGCACATCCTGGGGATTACCAAGTGAAAGTTGAAACACTGTTGTTAAAGATATGTCACAAGAAAAGAAAGGAAAGTTCATCAGCAATAGTCGAAGTTTCAGTAAGTGCTTGTTGATTATTCTTATTGAGAGCTGTATACCTATGAGTCTACCTGATGGCTATATAACAATAGATTTTTGTTGTGTATAGTATGTTCTATATCTTTGTACCTATGCATGGTACAGGGCTAATACAAGATTCCATTAAAATTAACAGCCTAAGTGATTTGTTCTTATTTCCTATTATGTTTTTATAGCATTTTACAACCTCAGTATATATATGCTAGCATAATCCTCAAAACACAAATGCATACAAATCTTTCTCTAAAAAAACATTAAAATTGACAAGAAATATAATGTAAACAAAATTTGCAGGTTGGCAGCTGTTCTGTCCCATTAAACCCATCAACATCAGAGCCCCCTGCAATGGCATCAGCAGTCAGCATTTCCAGTGATACCTTCAGCCCCTCACAGGGTCCAAATGTGAAATCATACATGCTTATGCTTCGAGTGACTGTGACCAGAAATGGAAAATCAACATCAAACGGTGCTAGTACTTCTGAAATCACCAATGGTGATTGTGATGGTAGATAGTTTTTTTGGTTTTGCTGCTTTACTTTTTATATCTTATTAAGTTATTGGATTAGAGTCCAAACAATTAAGAAAATTATGAGGTGTCATGTAATTGCTCATTATTCTACTAGTGATTGTCTGATTACCGATTTGTAGAGCTTAAAATCCATTAAGCCATTTAAGTGTGAAGGAATAACAAACATACACACACAGAGAGACACTTATTTTTAATGAGGGTGACAAGGCTTGCACTAAGATTCCACATAGGGTTGTATTGTGCATTGTACCCCAACAGATAAACCTACCCCATCTACCCCAACAGTGCACATCTGAACATACACTAAGTCATTAAAAGCTTCTGTATTTTTATGTTTGTAGAAGCATGGATGTTGAAATGTCTAGAATGCAATTATTTATTAGCTAGATATGAAGCTTATACATATTACAAGTACTTTCATGATCTGTATTAATATATTTTACACTAGCTTCCGCACGTGGCTTCGTTTGCATTGTTTGTTGATAAGAATATAGTGTATTTCATGGGTATTACTTTGTTTTTGCAATGAAATTTTTTTCTAATATGAAAGTGGCTCAAAATAATTCTTATAACTTCAGCTATCTGCCAGTGAAAATCCCTTCAAAATAGGTCCAGCCGTTTCGGGGATTAGCCGGAACAAGCTGACAGAATAGCATACAAAATTTTTTGTTGTCTATTTAGTATAAAGCTGTTATTTTTACATTACAAATGGCCATTACAATTTTATTTATCCAATTTAATAATATACAATCCAAAAAACCTACACATATTGTGTACACCTACACAGATAATATTTGTTTGTATCAAATATATACTGCTTTGTAGTGCTATTTTATATTTCCTCATTTGTCCACCAGAACCGATGTCAAAACGTCTAAAGCCAACAGCAGAAGCAAAGTCGACTGATAAATGGACCAAACTGTATGGCAGTGAGCTCATAGTCTACGATAAATACAACCGCTGTCTACTCACCAACGGGGAGTATGACTTAGTGCTGCATGATGCTTCACCGGGCGGGAGAAGTGCTACTATTGCCAGGTCTCCTCATAAGGCATTGATGGCTCAGTGGGAAACAATTCCTCATGTAAGTTACAACCTTAACTTAATTATTTACCTCATTAACAAGCTCTACAACTATTAATCACAAAAACAGTGCTAAAGAACGAAACCAAATAAAGACTCTAAAATCTTAAAACTATTTATTCCTTTAGATTTCAAGTATTGTTAGGACACGTCAAAATTTTTCATGCACAAGTAAATATATTTGTGCGCATGTAACGTGCCACATGAGCTCCTTAAACACATTATATGTGCACAGATTTGTAAAATTACAGTCAGTTTTTGAGGTTTAGCAAGAAACAGGCAAGCTCCTCGAAAAAATATTAGATATTTGCAAAGCTAATACTGCGTCAAATGCGAAATAAATTCATTTCAAGGCTGTCTTGTAGGAAATCTCGAAATCTGATATTTTATAGTAAGATCTAAATAAAAATAAGTCTGTTTGATAAAATTTAATTATTCTCTGCAATTGCTTTTCGCTCGGGATTTTGTTGAATAAGCGGTCTAGTAGTGGGCACAGCGAGTTTTTATGACTAGTTTTAAAATTGTGTAATTTAATTGTGTAACATTGTGATTGTCCTTTTTCTTATTGAATATACTAATGTGCATATAGTACGTATACTAGTAGTACATATACGAAAACTTGAATATAAAGTTAAAGTTTTAGTTAAAGATATTCTTAAATGTTAATAATGCACGCAAATGGCCTATTTTATTTTATTATTATGACGAGACGAGCTGATGGCCCACCAGAGTTTAAATGGTTACCGCTGCCCATAACAGCTATGCGACTTGGGTCCTCCTCTACCGCACCACCCAAGGGGCATGTGTAGGGATTCTAAGGGTAATACGTCCTTGCGTCCGCAAGAAAGTTAAGTCTCCCCTAATTATAAATTGCGCGAACTACCCTCTTCTGCAGCACAAATATGGTGATGTTCCCCATGATATGAAAGTAGCTGAAATATGCTGAAAATACAATATATATCAGTTATCTTTGCATTATCTTATTAATTAAAATTTTAATTGTATTTATCCAGAGAGCAAGAGAAAAAATTGAGGTTAGTAACATATATTTCTTAAATAGTAGCTCTGTTGTTAATTTGGTAATCCTTGCCTTTAAAGCGAGGATGTTCGTGTGCGAACCGGCCGTCCGTGTCCGGCCGGGGCAAACTTTGTGTGATGAGTACTAAGTTTGTTCTCGGGTCTTTGTGTTGTTGCCCACGCCACATAGACGGCTAGTTAAATAGTAAAAATTTGCATGTTTTTATTGGAGTGTGTAAATGTTTTTCGATAGTAATGATGCTATATTTACAGGAAAATGGCCTACAAACCGAAGTAAATCCATTCGATGTGTTCAAAGTGCGGCCTTTGCTGAAACTGAAACTCAGTTGGAGTCAGGAGCCGACAAATGGGCTGGTCAACCGGCCCAAGCTTTACCAACAGATGTCAGAGAACGGACTGAAGAGGGAAGCTAAGGATAGGATAACAAATAAATCTAATGATGTTAAAAACGGTAAGTTTGGTGATGGCGTAAGTTTTTCTTTGCACCAACTGAACTGAATTAGAATAGATATGGCTACATATTAACGTACTCTGGAAGTAATACAGGATTTACGACACAAGTCTTTATGACTTATTGTAGATTCATTCATCCTACTACTATTATAAAGGCGAATGTTTGTAAGTATGGATGTATGGATGTTTGTTACTCTTTCACGTAAAAACTACTGAATGGATTTGAATGAAACTTTACCACAATATAGCTTATACATCAGAATAACATATAGGCTACAATTTTTGAGGTTTCTATAAAATCTATATATATAAAAGAAGTCGTGTTTGTTACAACACTTATAACTCGAGAACGGCTGGACCGATTGCCATTGTTTTTGATTTGTTGGATTTGTTTCCGTCCCGAATAGCAGAATAACTATTAAAACATTGGAAAATTAACGAAAAAAATAAAATCAATTTATCCCCGTATTCTCCACGGGAACGGGAACTATGCGGGTGAAACCGCGGGGCGCAGCTAGTAGATTCATAAAGTATGTAGCTGTGTCTAAAACCAACCCCTTATCTACTTTGTCCCATAACTTTAGTATGTGACTGTGCTTGATTGAAACAAAAAAAATATTATAATTATTATTATAATTATTAACTAATAGTTTCACAAGACTGATTTGATAATCGAATGAACTGGCGTTAAATCTATCATTCTCAATTTTTTAACCTTCCATTATTTTTTTTGGAACCGCCTCGTTTATCTTTAGTATATTTCCGGGGCGGTCTAAAAACCGAGTCAAATAGACCCCTGTCAAGTCTCCCATGGACCCCTGTGGGTCCACCTGGACCACTTCGGGAACTAAGGATCTAAACCGTAGTATAGTGTATTCAATTTCTATCGCCACTAATCGTTCTTCCATTTGTAGGTGAGAAACTAAAATCGGATACGAACGACGGCGACTCTAAGCGGCAACAGATAATATACCAATTCCTGTACAACAACAACTCGAGACAGCAGACGGAGGCGTGCGATGATCTGCACTGTCCGTGGTGTTCTCTCGACTGTGGCACCCTCTACTCGCTGCTAAAACACCTCAAGCTGTGTCATTCTAGATTCAACTTTACTTATTTTGTGAGTTATAAACTTTTTGTTCTCAACCTCATTTTATACTGCTTAAACATGAGTGGTTTTCAATTGCCACCAAATCTAAGTAAAAAGGCATGACCCCCTGTTCATATCACTTGATATTGATTCAATAACATTAAAATTTTACCTTTAATTTTCTTTCTTTCTTTCTATACTGGTGTGCCCTTTAGCGCATAAACGCTTTCCAAAGTTTTTATGTTAAACAATATGAAACAAAAATCTTGAAAATGGTAGCCAAATCAAGTCAATTCTTCCTAATATCTCAATCTATCTCAATTCCTAATTCAATTATCCTAAGTAACCTGCTTTGTGTAAATGATTCTGAATAAACAAGAAATTCATAAATTTCATCATTATCTACAGAACTTGGCACCCAATTAGATTTCATTTCTTTTGTCGGCGAAGTCAACCAAGTTTATTATTTATTGGCTCCCGTTTTCACATTATGTTTTAGATAGGATAGAGATTTCAAGATTTGCGTATTGCTGTAGTAGATAACCCAAAGTTGAATCAAGGGATGCCGCTTAAATACAGCACCAGCTCGAGCTATCGCATAATCAAAAAAAAAAAACAGATGTCATTTTTATTACACACTTTGCCCCTACAGCCAATCCCGGGAGGCGCTCGAATAGACGTGTCAATAAACGAGTTGTACGATGGCTCTTACACGGGGTCTCCGCACGACCTGATCGCGTCGCAGGGCCGGTCCACCGCGCCGGGGCCCAGGGCCGGTCCCACGCGCCGCACCGAGCTGACCCACGTGCTGGTGTGGCGGCCGCCGCGCCGCCGCCGGGCGAACAGGCACAGCCTCGCAGAGTTCCTGGAGTTGGATGATAGCGAGGTTGTCGAGGCACAGCGGCCGTATCTTACGGGACATAATAGGTGAGTTTTATAAAATTCAATGACTGTCTGTTGTGACTGTTGCGCTAGACAGTCAGTCTAGCGCACCGAACTGAAATTACTCAGGTGACTGGCGTAGTTCCTGGAGTTGGATGATAGCGAGGTTGTGGAGGCACAGCGTCCGTATCTCACGGGACATAATAGGTGAGTGACAAAATACAATGACTGTCTGTTGTTGATTAGCAGTCAGTCTAGAGCTCTGAAATTACTCACGTGGAGACTGGCTTAGTTCCTGGAGTTGGATGATAGCGAGGTTGTGGAGACATAGCAGCTGTATACAGAATGGAGTTATGTTTGAGTATAGGATTGATCTGATGGATCCAATTAAAATGGCCGGTCTTTTGACGTCGCTCTGGTGCACGAAATCGACATTTAGATATTATGAGGCACAGCAAAAGTACCTCGTAGGATACATTAACTGAGCTTGTATGCACTGTGGGTATTGATATTTAGATAGTTGATAGTACAGCGGCTCTATCTTGCACGGTATAATATTGTATGTCCTTGTCACTTGCGACACGGAGTAGGTATAGTTCAAGGTGCAAGCGATTGTTTTTTAATTTACCGTATTATACGTAAATGAACTTACCGTAACCATCGTCCTTTTAAAACCTATCCATTATTTCCAGACTGTATCATCACACCATAACCTGCCTGCCCGTTTATCCGAACGAGTTAGACATCGACTCGGAAGGTGAAACCGACCCGCTTTGGCTCCAACAAAAGACCATGATGATGATAGACGAATTCACAGACGTCAACGAGGGCGAAAAGGAACTCATGAAAATGTGGAACCTTCACGTGATGAAATACAACTATGTAGGAGACTGCCAGATACCCATCGCTTGCCAAATGTTCCTGCAAATGAAAGGAAAAGAACTTCTAGAAAAGAATTTATATAGAAATTTTATACTCCACATGTGTTCGCTACACGACTTCGGGCTCCTCAGCCCGGTAGCACTTTACCAAACTATGCAAATGCTGAACCAAATGCTAGCCGACAACGCGGAGGCCAAAGAGAAAATGCGCAGTTCGTTAAAAGCACAACGCGAACATTGGAACGCGGTCGGGAAGTATCAACAGCCCGCTTTGATTGAACAAAAGCCTACAAACAATACGGCTAAGCTCAACAGCGTTGAGGCTTCGCCGTCTGTCAGACGGAAAACTTCCAACTTGCAGAACGCTAATAGAATGGCCAGCAATAGGGATTATCATAAGGAACCTGGTAGTGAAACGAAACGTAAGATGTCTTCGGGTGCTATACAGAGCCGCAAGCGTTCGTCCATTTCGGAGCGGAAGAGTTCTGTATAGCAACCGCTTTGACGTCCATTGTAGACGTTAAATGCTGCTCTGTGTTCTCACTTATCAAGGGCCTAAAGTTTCGCGTCTATTGTAAATAGTTGGCCGTTATCGGAGCGTCGACATAAGAAATGCCAATGATGTGCGCCGACTTATGGATCTCGTATCGACATTTTTATATAACTGTAATTGCTTGAATGACGTTATCGATATATCTTGATCTAAGTGACGACACCCGGTGTGGATTTGCCGAATATTATAATAATTCGATGGGTGTCTTAGGAATATTAGAAGGAATCCTTTTGCTTCGATGCTTGCTAACTGGACGCCTAACATGAGCCCGGCCTTCGAAAAAATATGGGTGATTACGTAACTTTTGATTGAAATAATTACAATTGATTTCAATGTCAAATTTAGGCAAAAAAGTAGTTTGTAACTCTAGTTTCTACGCAGAAGGCCAAATTCATATTTTTTGTTAGTTTCTTGAACATAGGACTTTTTTCGTGAAACGGGCTATGGATTTCACATTGAACTTGAAAGGAACATTATTACTCAAAAGCAGTGTAACTAACCCTCAGATCTATTATAAAATTTGTTAACGATCTGTCCAACACTAACTGACAGTTGATTAGCAATTTTTTTATATTGAATTTTTTTTGAAAGCTGGGTTCAACTGATGTAGATTGGCTCTGCTAACTCTCAATGGCGCGTTACGCGGTTCTGACCAGATATTTTAGTCTTTTTTTTTTTCAATATATTGGAAAAATAATTTATTTCAACTTAATTAGTTGTTCCATTGTTTATTTTAAATATTTACCATCTCTATTTTTTTCAATTAGTAAATATTTTGTGATTGTTGAGACATTTACAATATATATGCGCACGGAACGCGTTCTCTTGTTTATATTAATTTCAATTCTAATTATATAAATACACTGCAATTTGCAGATAGAATTTGATGAGGGTTTTTTTTTTTAGAATTCACAGTAGATTATGATTGAAATGTCAGTCACATCTTATCTACAGCGACATCTATTGAGCCAATTGAAACTAGGTTTAAAAATTGTATTGTGCTCAAAAACCCTCATTGGAAAAATGTATTAGTAATATGAAAATTTATAATCACGCGTATATACTTAGTTTAGCTATTGGTCAGACGCTCCAAGTAGAGAAACAAACAAAATTCTAATGAGTTCTTGGTTCCTTCGCGCATCTCTTTGCAACATAAAAAATTGCAAGAAATAATCGAATACATATTTGCGATTGTGAAAAATTATAATAATTAAAATAGTAACATTTAATTTTTATGTTGGTTTTAGTAGCGCTATGTACAAGTCGTGTTGATTTTTTTAATCCGCTGTATACTGTTATGTTGCGTCGCGGAGCGTCAGATTGATTAGTGAATTCGTTACTGCCCTTTTATTTTAGTCGTAAGATTCACCGCTCCATGAAATGGATGAGTAGTTAAGTTACTAAAATTATAGTGAACGTTAATTTTTTCCTTTCCGATCTTAGATCTCGATACCCTGAGGTTGTATCCAAACTGTAGTCCGGTGTCTACCCGACACAGTGCCGCAGTGTGTGACACGGTGCCGCAGTGTGTGACACAGTGCCGCAGTGTGTGACGTAGTGCCGCAGTGTGTGACGCAGTGCCGCAGTGTGTGACGCAGTGCCGCAGTGTGTGACGCAGTGCCGCAGTGTGTGACGCAGTGCCGCAGTGTGTGACGCAGTGCCGCAGTGTGTGACACGGTGCCGCAGTGTGTGACACAGTGCCGCAGTGTGTGACACAGTGCCGCAGTGTGTGACGCAGTGCCGCAGTGTGTGACGCAGTGCCGCAGTGTGTGACGCAGTGCCGCAGTGTGTGACACGGTGCCGCAGTGTGTGACGCAGTGCCGCAGTGTGTGACACAGTGCCGCAGTGTGTGACGCAGTGCCGCAGTGTGTGATGCAGTGCCGCAGTGTGTGACGCAGTGCCGCAGTGTGTGACACAGTGCCGCAGTGTGTGACGCAGTGCCGCAGTGTGTGACACAGTGCCGCAGTGTGTGACGCAGTGCCGCAGTGTGTGACACAGTGCCGCAGTGTGTGACGCAGTGCCGCAGTGTGTGACACAGTGCCGCAGTGTGTGACGCAGTGCCGCAGTGTGTGACACAGTGCCGCAGTGTGTGACACAGTGCCGCAGTGTGTGACACAGTGCCGCAGTGTGTGACGCAGTGCCGCAGTGTGTGACACAGTGCCGCAGTGTGTGACGCAGTGCCGCAGTGTGTGACACAGTGCCGCAGTGTGTGACGCAGTGCCGCAGTGTGTGACACAGTGCCGCAGTGTGTGACGCAGTGCCCAATAATGCAGCACCAGTCAGGCCCGTCGTTCGGCTCGAGGATCTACTTCACAATTGACTATTTACTGTGATTGTCCAATACTGTCTGTTAGATATTACGTTACATATAAGTTTTAACGTAATTGCACTGGCTATAAGGATCATTTTACTATAAAGATAATTTTTAATGACACACTTGAAGGCTTTTCGCAGTATTTTTATTCATGCATCATACAAATAATTATAAGTGAATATTCTCACTAGTCGAGAGTAGTCCTGTGTCCCAGCAGTGGGTAAAGGCCCATCGGAAATTAGGTAGCCTCGTTTACGTAGAAAAATAATGGATTTTGGGTCATGCGCTCCATTCTGTGCTGGCCAATGTCTCGGAACTTTAGAGAAAGATATGAAGAATGTATAGATGACAAATGAATTAAAAAAAATGCTCAAAGTTCTACATTTTTTCTTAGACATGACAGCAATGTTATGTCAGCGATTATCTCGAATACGTCCTAATAAAGTATTTGGAGCGAGATTAGTTCTAATCCCGATGTTCATTATTATTGTAAATCGATGGGTAATCCAATTATTTTTAATAAATTGTTCATGAATTTTGACTGATTTAGTCGTGTTGTGACTGAAAATGAATTAGTTAATGTGTATTTAATTGAAATTGACTAGATAAATTGACCTTAAAAGACTGCAGGGTTTTGCAATGCCTTAACACAAATCGGTCTCAATATTTAACAGTTCTTAAACATAATAATGTTGCAATACATGTACTTCAAAACAGTCATCCACAATATAGTATGTAAGTAGGTATTGGATTGTCATTTATCTACCTAGATAGGTGTTTAGACTGTTTCGATAGTATCTATATCATATACGTTTCAGTGTTTTAAATAACCATATTATATCATTATCAAATGTACTGAGCAGTACGTAAAGTTTTCTTTTAAACAAAATCTGTTGTTATTATACTGTTTCATAGTGTAATGTGCAGTGAATTGTACTTATGAAATATAATATAACGGTTATTTACAATATATCGTTTCATTTCACAATCACCAAAACGGATCCATAGACAAATTTCACACATTGCATCACTTTTTTGAACTTGACACGAATTGGTTGTCATAAAATGGTAGAAAACTGTTGAAATTAGAACTGTCAGTGCTGCAGTTGCAAAGAAAAATGGAAAGCCATTTGAGAAAGCTCATGAACTGAAATTTGCTGTTATAAGTATGTCACAAACGAATAATCTAAACAAATTACCAAATAAATATATCACGAACACCGAGAATACTAATGACAATAGCGAAGGTATGACCGCACATTATTGCAAGCCTACAGGTTGAGAAGTGCGGAAAGTGGCAATAATATTTGTTTGTTTATAGGAGAGCCTTTCACGTGTGACACCTCTGAAAGCCGCACTTACGCCGGTAAGAAACACTAAATTTTCCTTAGGACCATCTAACTGACTGGTGTCCTTTAGCAAAGAGTAACATCTACCTCCTCCGTTTTGATGATGGTGTTGTAACAATCTATACTTATAATAAAACTGTAACAGGTCCAATTCTGTTCAAATTTATTTTGTTTAGACTTTGTACTTTGGCACTTTGTAATAGACACTGAAGCCAAAACTGTATTTTTTTTTGTACGCATCACACCGAATAAATTCAAAATAAACATGGCATGATTTGAGTTCATACTACGAGGTAGGACACTGGATACTTTTTATCCCGAAATTCAGCAGTTACCTTGGATGATAGTCAAAATTTGTTCTTTGTTGTAATTCATTAATCATTTTTTCTAGAAAGGAGTTAAAGATTGTCCCGTAAATTTTCAAGGACATCGGTTTTGTAGTCAAAGTCAAACAACTTCAATGGAGTAATTGCCAAATCTCATTATTTCTTGAATGTAATTTCGGATAAAAAGTAGTTCTTTTCAAAACTATTTACTATTAGTTAGGAGTATTTTATCTATTAGATGTGATGATAAATTGACCATTAAAAAAAAAACACAAAAGCGATGGCAAACACCATTGTGTTTTATTCTTAATTCAAATAGAAGTCGCGGGCACAGCTAGCCCGCTAGCAGCTAACCGGTTTAACTTCGCAAACAGAATTATTTAGCATAGGTGTGAGTTTGATTCAGATTCAAAAATGCTTAAAAAGTGTTGTACAATTGCATTAGTCACAAAATAACGGTTTTGATTTTCTAGTTACTGTCTCAAAGAAACCTGAAGACGAGTTGCTCTGCTCGAACCAAAAGTCCTTCATAAGCATTCACTCAACCGATCAACTGTGTCAGATAGCCGATCTCAATAGCTGCACAAATCTTGAAACGTGTAACCTCGAGGTCTTAAGCCTAAACGAGGTCTTTCCGTCTACATCGGAAGAAAGCATTTCGGATGAAGATACCCCGTCTCAAAAGAGATTAAAAAACTCTAAAAAGAAAACGGACGTAGCGAAATCGGCATATCTACCAATGAACAGCAAATCTGCTACTGGGTCCAGGCAGACGGAACCGGTCGAAGGTCAATCGGTGTATTCCGACTTCAACATACCGAAAAGTACTTTACATGTGTTAGGAAGTAATCCTGGAGAACCAAAGATGTCCTATCAGGATCCACCTAAGAAAATTTCTAAAACGGTAAGATAATTGGGTTCGCTACAGCTTGAAACGTCAAAAACGTCTTGAAAGTGGAGCCGCGATTAAAGCGCCATTTTTTTATAGATATTTAATCTGGCGAAGTGATAATAAGATTTTTACTCGTTTTAAGACAACCGACTCAATATTCGAGATAGAATATGTATTAAAAACCGCCCTAAAAGCTTATTATCTTGGACGCCTATGACCTTGGCTTGAAAACTCCGACAACAAAGAGCCACTTAGGTACTCAAACGGCCTCCGACATGGCGTATCCCCTCCGAAGCGCTCCGTTCAAATTCCACCACAAAGTCGCTATCTATATTCAACGGATGGTTGCTCGACTTAGATTAACTTAGTCTGTAAAGAATATGTACAAGGTAACAATGTATAAGCATGTTCATCCAACTTATACATTGTATAAGTTCATTCAATAAACATTCAATGTGTTTTTGCACCATTATTACATTTGGATAACGTAAAAATATAAACTAGAGATATCTTCAGCGGATATAAGTTATGAACCTTCGGATTCACATTCTGTATAACTTTTATTTGAATTTCAGATCAAGAAATTCCTCCATGACACATCATATTTAAATTTCAGATGAAAAAGTTCCTCCGAAACATAGACAAACACAAAAATGAGCAAAAGGTAAATGAAAAGCTTAGTAAAATGAGCATGCGCGGCATTCTGAAGGATGGCCGCTGCGGCCCGGAGTGCACCGGCGATTCTGTGCAAGGCACCGAAGACTACAATCGTAAGTTAGGATAGTCTACCCACCCTTAGGTCCCAACTACTCATTTTATTTATTTATTTACTAAGGCAACGCCAACAGCACACATAATAGACATGAGATTACCAAACATTATAATTACATTGTATAGAATGTGTGCAAATTAAACGCTTGCACAACATCTCTGCGTACATCAGTTCTCAAGTAAGTGGTCGCCACTTACTTGGTCCACTTAGGTGGTCCCTCAGTTCGTTCTATCACTTATTAACATAAAAAAAAGAAAACCTCAATTCTATTTTGAGGACATGCGATAAGATTAGTGCCTTAGAAGTTTTATCAAATCTATCATTAGGCATTGTTATTAATTGTTATCCAACTCGCAATATTGTGCTTTTCACTAGACGCTGAAAACCAGCTGCAACGGATGCCGAGCGTAGCCGATATGTGGTCTCATTCGTTTCTATTTTATTAAATGTGCTCACGTGTCACAAACAAATATTGTTCTATTTCTATACGACGGAACGACGCATTCTCATATTCATATATCTTCATATTAAGATAGCCAAACTAATTCGGCACTCATAAATTTCAGCGGAAGATTTCACCCTGCCCTTCCCCATGGACTTTAGCCACCATACGTACACCAAACAGATTCCAGACAAGAGCGTCAGTTTCAACACACAGGTGGTTATCATCCATTTCACCGGCGATTTGTGCGTTGGCCAAAGCGTCGAGACTCTTAGCAAAGAGAAAGACCAGCAAGCAAGAAATTCTGAGCTCAGAAAGACGTTTCTTATGAAGTACAATGAACTCTGGCACACACAGAAATAGGTTTGTTTTCGTGTAACGTTCGTCTTTAATATTTATGCAGGATATAGATTTAAAAGAGTGATTTCAACCGATGCAACAAGTCGCGAAAAAAATGCAATCAAATGTACTTTGTTAATATTTTTGTATTTGCGGTAACTTATTATGTGTATCGTTGAAATATTAAAGTATTTTATAATTTATTTTAAAATCTACATCCCTGGTTTAGTTAGGGCAACAACGTTGAAATAAAAACGTATTTCCAAAAACTATGTAACTTTTTATTAGCAATAAAAACAAAAACTTTAACAAAAATAGTAATCTATATCACAGACTAGTTTAATTCGGTTTTGAGCTAATTTTCCAAAGAACTAACTCCTTCACCCTTTCATAAGTAAATAACTTGGAGAAATCTATAGGTAGTTGTTCTACTGTCCAAGTTGAATTAACATTTTCTGTTTTCACCTTATCTAGTAAAGTAAGGAATGTTTCGTAACACGGCGCGACCGAGTCCATATGCTCTATAGTGAAAACGAATCGTTTTTCCAGAACGATGTAGATGGTCTTTGGTGGGTTTGTGTTCAGTATCTTCTGAATTGTGGAGATGAACGCCGCTGTCACGTCGTCGTCATATATTACTGGAAAATATTATTAAGGCTTTTGTAATATTTGTGAATTATTGAAAATGTCTTCTTAATTATCATAATGAGACGGTATGTATGTGTTAGATCAGACAGTGGCGAAACAAGCCCGAATTACTTTTCACTAATTAACCTCGCTGGAGTGCAAGTTAATTTCAACAGGATTTTTTTTCTACAGGGACAAAAATGCTTGATATTGGTGTATTGTAAAATAACGATAGGTACTTGCAATTATAATGGCACTAGTTCACTTGGAATCAAATCAAGCCAAAAAGGGATCCCTTTCTCTTTGTTTTGGATGGACCAAAATGACCCGGCGAACTTAGTGCCAACTAAAATTAATTAGGACAACTCCCCTAAAAAAATTACCAATTTAAATTTTTCGACAGTTCCTTTGAGTTTTGCCTAATTTTCTTTTTATGGCATGGTCATGGCATCAGAAAGAAAATCAAATTGGCAGAATATTTTTTTATCAATTTCCGACATTTCCCCCGCGATTTTCCATAAATTTTCTTTCATACAAACCAAAGCTAAATATGTCGAGCCGTCCTCTAGTAATGCTTCATCATACATTTATATAGAAAATGAAACAGAAATATTTTAAACAGCTGTTAAATTCAATATTACATAAATAAGTTTGGAGCCAAGAACTAGAATTAAAAAATAATCTAAATGTTACGAAACATTATTATATACCTTCTAGTCTATGGGTCTTATTCATAAATGTATATTATCGACATATTGACTTAGTTGCTTTATGTCTTTATCGATAGAATTCTAAACTACCTTGTTTATATTTTCCATGTTTTTATGTACATACGAGGTGTATACAATAAAGAGTTATCTATTAAAGTCAGTTTCTTTATTGCCGTTAATTAACCTAAAACCTAAAAAAATACTTAGTACCGTCAATTTTTTACCTACTAGATCACGTGTTCTTATTATGAATTTAAGCGTTTGTTAAAAAAAGACAAATTACGTTTATGAATAAGGCTTCTTCTACGAAGGCAATTCTTAGTAGTTCCACTAGGACTAGGCTTTGCGAAAGCTTACGTGGGTACTTCATATTTTACTCTAACTCACCATCAGCAGCAATGATGACATCGACGCCTTTGATTTCACTCATCAACGACTGACTCCAAGCCGCGGTGAAGTCCAGAGGCATTACTTTGAATTGGGACTTGATCAGCTTCGTGTTGTACGAGGCGTTTAGCTTAATCAGTTCCAGTATACCGCCTTGGTCGATGTCTGAAAATTGTACATTTTTATTTTATGCTATTTATCTCGTATCGACCGCGTGGAATTTATAATTACATTTTGCACGGTACCTATATTTTATCCCCTTATTAAATATATTTTTCAATATTTTGGGAACTTGTACTTACTCGTTGTTTGATACCCAAAAACACAAATTTCCTAAGATCCTGATGTGAATCACCTACCTGTACAAATTACTTTCTTCGCGTACAATGCGGCCACAAAGCTAGTGAGCCCAGTCCCGGCTCCCAACTCCAACACCGTTTTGTCTTTTAGCTCGCCTTTCAGCCCGAGGTGTATCAGCATATCTCCTAGTAGGAATGCTCCTCGCCACACTTGCAAGCCCACTAGGGCTATCTTCGTTTTAGAACTGTGTTCTGGAATGAAGATAGAATCAAATAACAAGGGTGTAAGTGCCGGTTATTAGTCCAGTAATCTGCAGTCGTGTGTTCGTCTTGCTGAGTTCCGGTGGAACGGTGGATGCTGGTGAAGATATACCACGCTAACTGACAGGCATATCTCGATGCGATATGGGTCCTCCCACTCGACTGAATAAGTAAAATTTTGAACTCGTATAGCGGTTTTTCTCATTTTAGGATATATCGGGGTATTCATGTGTATGATGCTCTTAGTTAAAAGAAGTGATAAATCCTTTTCTATCTGACATATTTATTCACGTAAACACATAGGTACATAGGTTACATAGGTAGGTACCTACACAACTTCACCTATCGCTGGGAGGCACGCGACTGTCGTCGTTACCGTTTCTACAATTCAGCAAGATAACTAATCTGTATTCTGTAGCGTGCGGTACAGTATCAAAAATTAAATTACTCACGTCCGCAGGTGAGTACCTTTTAAATTTCTACACTTACCCCCTTGGGTGGTGCTAAAGGAGCAATAAAAAGTAGCAGTTGTGCGAAGTTCGCCCGTAGAAGTACACCAGGTAATCTGCCGCCAAGCAGTGGTGCACTCGCTTTGTGTTCCGGTGGAAGGGTGTGGGTGCCGGTGAAATCACAGGCACATGAGACATGTAACATCCCCATTTCGGGTGAAGGGCGCATCGGTTTGCGACTTGGGTCTTGGGTCGAGGAGGATCTAAGTTGCATTGCTGTTTTTATAAGCGGAGGTAACCACTTAACATCAGGTGGGCTTCCAGCTCATTCTGTCACTTCTGTTCATTCATTTAAATCATGCAGTAAACTAACTAAATAAAAAAGCAGAGATGATGCAATTTCTTTCTATTTTCAGACATTTTTTTAATGGGTTGTTAAGTATTTGCTACTTTAAATCTAAATTAAAAACATGGGACTTGAATTTAAAATGTCAAAAATACATGGTAACTTTCAGTTGCTTTACACTTATTATATTATACAAAAAGTAGAATTATGCAAGTAACAGGCATTTTGAGAAAAAAAACTCTCAAGCAATAGTTTTGCAAGTAAATATCTTACAACATTATCTCTTATATCGTCTGATAAAAAGGAATAATATTTGTATGGATATATAGTATAAAAACTGATATAGTCATCAATCATATATTATAACATGTTAATACTATTACATTTTGAAAAGAGTCACTGAAAATTCAGCAAAGTGAGGCTTTATACAAGTTTTCAGATTATGGATTGTTAATTCAAAAATAGATTATGGAACTTACCAATTTTAATAACTTCTTTTTGAGGTCTTTCAACAGCCAAATCATTGTCATCATCAAAAATTGAGGAGTCATTATTCCTTGGCAGTAAAAATGGGAACTCTGAAATAACATCTGAAAGAAATCATTATATTCTTTTAAATTATCAAAAATAAATTATTCCTACTTTGCATTGCCTAGATATATTACATAGCAACCAATCTTTGCCAAATTGGTTTAGGAGCACATGCCACCATACTTATTCTACTGCCAGTAGGAGGTAATGAATTTAATTACTGAAATAAAATACTGGACTGGAATAACAAACTCATTTCAGTCATTCTCATTCCTAAGTAAGCCCCCCTTACTTAAAGAATCACCTAACATCCATTCTGTCACTGGTTCCATAAAAAACTTACTTCCATCTATACTTGCTGTTGCTTTAGTTCTATAGTTATATTCATCATATATCTCTGATGTCACCGTCAGCTCTGGCATCTGCAATCATTGTAAAATAACCTCTATTTCCCTTACAAATCAGGCAAAAATGCTATGTTTGATAAGAGGATGTTGATACAATAAGAAACATGCTAACATACCATGCAATAGTGATTCCAAAATAAATTTCAGGGCTTTTACTGGTTGCCAATAATTCAGAATTATGTACACACCTTACAATTTTGATTTATTTTATAGAAATTTTAATTTAAGGACAAGACAGGTTGTCTCTGATAATGAGGAAAGAGTGGCAAAAAGTTGGATTAGATCCAATTTTTAAACTTCGAAAATAAATCTGTAATAGTAAGAAGCGTGAGTGCCAGCATTTGTGAATTAATAATGTGATTTGTTGTAGCACGTGATGACGTTGTGTCTCGGAATGCTAGGAACTATTCTAAATCATAATATGTAGCTATTTAGTTACAGATATTCATAGCTTCATCATGATACAAATATAGTATTCCAAAGTACCTACATTGTTATATCAGTGTTTATAAAATAATTTTGTCGTCATTTTCATTCTGCTGAAGCATAAGCAGAGTACATTGTAATAAACGAGCATAGCATACGAAAGACTTGCAGACGTACTTTTTTCCACACAGTTCTCCTTTATTTTCATTCCACAACACTGTTGTGCTATATTATCTAATTCGGGTACATGTAAAGAAATTATTCACGTAAATTTCATTCAGAATAATGGTTTAGTTTGAAGATGAAAAGATTTGTAAACGTAGGTTTGTTTGTTTACAATTCACTTAGGACCGTGACAGATGGCGTTGTCTTGTCATTTGATTTGACAGAACACCGGCGACGCTGGCAATGTCATTGACATTGAAAACATTTTCTGTTCAGAAACCGTGCGTATGTTTAGACAATCAAAAATAAAAACGAAATTTTAGGTGTAAAATTAATAAACAGCACAAAAATGGCACTGGCGATAATACGCTTACTACAGCGACATAAAATAAATTTTTATATTCGTATATAATTGCAAAAATATGTGTAAAATTTTGTTCAGAAACGCAACGATCATCCATCTGTCTGTGTGATAAATTAAGTCGACCAATCAGCGCCCAACACACGATCGACGCTGCCACGTCAAGTGAGACAGCGAGTGAATGAAGTGGCATTATTTCGGCATTTTGTAAAGTTTCGTCTTCCGAGTAAGAATACCAAGAGGCACTGAATAAATCCAAAATGCGTGTATTAATATTTACTGCGTTAGCCCTTTTGGGTTCAGTGCTCGGAGACGAAATCCAGCTCGAGGATAATGTAATGGTTCTCACCAAATCCAACTTCCAAGGCGCTATTGAAGATACGAAGCACATCCTTGTTGAATTCTGTAAGTGTTTGATTTATTCTCTACCTTCATACAGTCTTCCTTCCTAAATATGTATTATTCAGAATCTATTTTCATCTTTTTTCCTTTTATAGTTATTTAGACACGTCATTTATGTGACACCCTAACCGGTACCGCGCCGCGTTGCTTGCGGTAATTTGTGTCGTCGCATCACTAAGTGTGTACCTACTTTTATACTTAGATGCGCCATGGTGCGGCCACTGCAAGTCTCTCGCGCCGGAATACGCGAAAGCCGCCACTAAGTTGTTGGAGGAAGAATCTCCCATCAAATTGGCAAAGGTCGACGCAACTCAAGAGCAAGAACTCGCTGAGAACTACGGCGTGAGGGGGTACCCAACTCTCAAATTCTTTAAGAATGGCAGCCCTATTGAGTACTCAGGTAATTAAAACTAATTTAACACAACAGCAAAGTTTTCAAACATAAATTAGTCATAGTTTAGGATTGCAAAACATTTTCCTATTGGAAATACATTCTGCAAGTATTTGTAATTTACACAGTGTATAAATATGTTGGCTTATAACAGGTGGTCGCCAGGCTGATGATATTGTAAACTGGCTCAAGAAGAAGACCGGCCCACCTGCTATTGAGGTCTCATCTGCTGAGCAAGCCAAGGAGCTGATTGCTGCCAACAATGTGATTGTGTTTGGATTCTTTGCCGACCAAGACACTGACAAGGCAAAGGCATTCCTTGCTGTTGCTGATTTGGTTGATGACCAAGTGTTTGCTGTTATCAGTGACGAGAAAGTCATCTCTGAATTGGAGGCTGAGGACCAAGATGTTCTGCTATTCAAGAAAGTAAGTTTATACCTTTTATTATCTTTATCTTAATACACTAAGAAGCACATGTATTACATTAAAATGTATTCTTATTCAATGGTACAAATATTTATTATTGTGCTGCCGAGCTGTAAAATGCTGCCAGATATTTCATCTACATCATGTTACAAATATAAGAGAGTTCTCACTCTTGTGGGTGTGGAGTTGGGCTTATTGTGAAGCATCTGTCTTTCAATTCATATGCGTTAGTCACAAGCAATACTTGTTAAGTAGGTGTAGAAATATTATCAACCTAGAGATTCATTTATTCCAGATCTCAAGTATTCTTTTTACACCAAAATATATTCATAAGCATATAATGTGTCATAGGCACTCCTTAGGCACATTACATGCACATGGATATGTCATTGTGACATATCCCATTATGTTTTTGGAATGTGGTTTTATTTAGTAGATACCTACATATTTGTGAGGAGCTAATTCATTTTAATTTTAATGATCAGCAATCACCTCCTCTGCATTAACACATACCACTAATAGGTAATCATTAAATTTAAATCAAATAACCTGAATGCGAAGGTTCAATTATGACTATTGTTTAATGATGTGTCGAAGGGAATATTTATTTTGGCTTTCTTATATCTTTACAACTTTTTGAGATGACTCAAATTATCTTTAAAGGCTTTCTGACCTTCAAAATGTTAGTAATCTTTAATTCATATGACGTATTTTTATCTTTATCTTTATCTTCTTGTCTCATTTATTGTTTTAGTAACAGCTTTACAAAACAACATAATCATAGTGTGTAACATATTATCAAAACTCATCATCATTACTAAAAGAACATATAAATTAAAAAAAATATTTCTTGTTCTAAATTATTACTGCCTTGCCCTGCCTGCAAAAAGATGCTAGGCTAAATATATGGTAACTTTCATATATTTAGCCTGTATTGTTTCGGTGAAGAATATAGTAGGTAACTTGTAGATTATAGGTTAATGGTTTGGGGAATTTTTATTTTTTAACCACATAAATAGTATCAGTAACCGATATAAAAAGTGACTTAACTACTAAAACTATGAAGTCAAATTTAAAACTCAACCAACTAGCATATTTTCTATTCATTGATATTATATTCTGAATCCATTTTTACACTTAAAAAATTGTTTGCCAACAGTTCGAAGAGAACCGTGTCAAGTATACTGCCGAAGCCTTCAACGAGGAAGCCCTCAAGACCTGGGTGTTTGTGCAGTCCATGCCTGTCATTGTTGAGTTCTCCCACGAGACCGCTTCCAAGATCTTCGGAGGCCAAATCAAATACCACCTCCTCTTGTTCCTATCCAAGGTAAGAACTTTTATTATTATGTTTCAGCTTACTTTATTTCAGGCCTGTTCTACCATGGTCTGTTAAGTTTCTGATATCTCACCTACAAGATGTCATAAACTTGATATGCAGTGATGAAATTATATATTATAAATAATAACCTTATTTCTTTTTAGATTCTATTTGGTACCTATAATATAACAAAAATAATTTTTCATTTATAGTTGAACACAGATCTCAGCTTTGCTTTGCTTGATATATTGTGGGTTTAAGCAAGTATTTAAATTAAAGGTTCTATTATAAAAAGCAAAATCCCTACAATCATCAATTGATTATTAATAGGTGGTAGTAGATGTTAATATTTATGGCAATATGTTAATCTATTGGTCCAATGAATATAAAAATGGCCGTCTTCAAACTTATCTTAATAAGATATCTATGGTTTAGGCGTCTTTAGAGTTGCATGAAAAAACCCTAAGGGCAAAAAAAATAGGGATGGAATATGTTTGATTCTATTTTTTAAATCTAATCACTTGTTTAACAGACATGCGGTCGAAATTTTGAACTTTATTAAGGGATACAATATCATTTTCACAGTAAAGATAATGCATATTGATGAAATATATCCTGCTACTGTCTGTTATATATACCGATCATCAAATCGGCGATTCACACGTATAAAGTCAACAAGTGAACGTGGATTTGCCCACGTGTTCAATATCAAGGTCAGAGCGAGTAGCCGGCCGGTTCTACTTATCTCACGACACGCAGTAACCGTGTTCTAGCCAAATCTTCGTTAAAACTGGTGTTTTCAGTATTTAGGGTTCCTCACCCAAAGGTAAAGCGAAACCTATTACTAAGCTCTTATAGTCTCGTAAACGGCTGAATCTATTGAACCGTAATCGCTAGATGGTTGAAATTATCACGGAATGTGTATTAGTATAGCGAATGTAATTGTGTGATCAGTAATTGTTTTATTTGATAACAAAATAACTGACCTGACAATTTATGTTTTCATTCCTACAAGCGCGTTTTTGTACTAAGAGTAATTTACCTAAATCAATCAAGAGTACAAATAGAGTTCGTTCGTTATTTTCCATTTACTCTACGTACGTATTGAATCTTATTACTTTAAACGAGCAATTCTTGATATTTATTCCGCGTATTTCGGATACGGCTCTGACGATTTGAGTGAAATTTTGTGTTTAGATAGGGTTTTTCTGTTTAAGTTTGCCTGTTTAATTGTATGGTTACTTGTATTGTATGGTAGCTTGGTCGCCCAGTTTGCTACTATAGATACTATAATATAATTGAGGCAAATTTTATCATAGGAGAGGTCGGTAAATACTCTCGTTTCTACTTGAACTCAGTTTTTTACATCAATGACTGAAAGTATGAAATGAAAGTAGTCACACAAGCTTGGGAGTACTTTCACAATACGGCTTACTGTTAATGTTTCGGCAATCTTGTCTTGTGAACTTTCACCTTGATTTTGAATCACGATTTAGTCATTGAACTGCATGAATGGTTTGATGAGAAGTGGTGGTAATAAAATATTTTTCTTGAAAATTAGAAGGGGAGCGACGGGGTTTACTACTGATATTGTGGTCGGGGAGGATCTAAGATGTATTGTTATGGGCGGAGGGCCTCCAAACCGTCCCTTTACTAAAAAAAAACAATGATTTCTGATGAATGGTGCATGTAAACAAATATTTTCAATTTCCACGTACATTTGTTTGTGCGAGGGAAGGACTATCCTCCTCATTTACAGTATCTTCTATGCATGCAGAAAACTCACGACTCTATGCAAAAACGTTAATTTATTCTCTATGATTGTTATCAGTTCAAGAAAACAACTATTATTTCTCTACTAGAAATATTATCCTTGTTCCATTGCCCCATTATCGCATTACGAATGAATTATGCGACAATTAACTGTGTGGCAACAATTGTGTTATCGACCTAATTACTTGTTGTAAAAATCTATTGAACCGACTTTAATACTTTATTTCCTGCTTATCAAACCTACGGGTCGATATTTTTTTTTAAATTTAACCATCTGTATAGAACTGTATATCATTTGGACTCTTAAAAGTTTATTAGAAATTATCTTTATTTAAGGAACTCTTTCGCTTATGCGAAGATGTGTGTTCTTACAATTACAGATCTAAAAGAAAGAAAGTAATAAGGGGAAAAAAATAATCATCAAAACGGTTTACAAATGGCAATTTATCGGGTAACAAAGGTTGGTTCATAAACCCAAAAGCATTGCAAGGACAAGCGTTTTTATCCAGCAAATCTAACGGTTTTTACTGTAATTAAATTTAGACGGGCGTTTGAAAGATACTGTTATACTATTGACCTGTTAATCATTTTTTGTTCTGTCTATAAAGCATATCTAAATAACATAGAATTAACCAATATACAACCAGGACCCGTCATAATCTTCTTAGGAATAATTTAGTAACTCAACTGATATGTAAAACACACATACCGACTTAATGCTCAACATTGATAAAGAAGTATCTAGAATTGAATATGTGATTAATATATTGTATATAATAATATAATAAAAAATGTTCCTATTCCAATAATACTCCTTTGACGCTTTTCCAGACATTGTTCCTGGGAAAGAGTAACCATAAACACTTACTCATTTATTTTTATATACGAGTATAATATACATAATTAACGTATGAACATTTAACGTATGAGTACATGGTTAAGTCCATTTATTTGTATTAATACCAGGATATTTATTGCTCACCGATGACGATATGCTGACGATATATCCAAAAAAATATTGATCTTGGATGGTTGGCTCTCTAAAAACAGGTAAACTTGTTTAGCGAAACCTATGTCGTAAAATCACAAATAGGTTTTTTCTCAAATCACGCCGAACATACGCTGGGTAATTGACCCGTTAAGTTCAATAACCTGTGTTAGCGACGCGTACTAGACATTATGCGTTTGTCGCAAGGTAAAACCTCTAAGTTACTAGATTTCATTATTTAAAAAGCGGTCACCTGTTCAATTATCGCTGTGTATTCTCTTATTAGTTTGACATAGCGCCCTGGTCAGCCGGAGCACTGTGTTTTTCATAATTTGTTTAATCTAGGTTAGAAATGTTCAATTGTATACAAAAGCTGCAGTGTTTGTTTGTTTGAACGCGCTAATCTCTGGAACTGTTTCCGATTTGAATGATTCTTTCAGTGTTGGTTAGTCCATTTATCGAGGAAGGCTATGTTCTTTTTTTTTCAAAATTAGGGATCCGTAATAAAATTGCTATTTTGTAACACAAGGTGTAAAATCGAAAACCTATTTTTGCGTGCGCTGTTTCCACAGAAACGAAAAAAACGCGGGTGAAACCGCGGAACACAGCTAGTATTCTATATAGACATAGACATATGGCTTCAAACAAATGATAAAATATAATTTGCTCAAAACCACATTTAAGCAAATAAATCTGGGTTAGAAGCCAAACCCTAAAATATTAACAACAAATCCTATAATTTACGTATGCTTATCCTGTGTTTGTTGTTGCAGGCAAATGGCGATTTCGATAAGTACTTGGATGACCTGAAGCCCGTTGCCAGGACTTACCGCGACAAAATCATGTCCGTCGCCATAGACGCTGATGAGGATGAACACCAGAGGTAAATCACCATTATAACAATCTTTATCACCTCCCTTATAATTAAATCCAATATAAATTAATTGCTGTTCCTCAGTTACCAGGACTGATTTCTATTTCGTTGTGTTTGTAATAGTCAGAACAATGTTTGTATGATTGAATTTCTTTGAAAAATTCACGGGTGAAGTCGGAAATTAGGCAACACTGAAAGTATATTTTTCTATGGGATTTTGTCACACCATCTCTCCAAATCTCATGATAATGTTTGTACCAGGATCCTGGAGTTCTTCGGCATGAAGAAGGACGAAGTGCCTTCAGCGCGGCTGATCGCCTTGGAACAAGACATGGCCAAGTACAAGCCAGTCAACGACGAGCTTAGCGCCAACGCAGTAGAGGTACCGTACCTTACTACCCGCTTATGTTCCCTTTCCAGGTACACAGGCCTACCCTTGCACGGAAGTTTCAGATATATATATATATATAAAAGAAACTGCTTGGTGTCTGAATCATCCAGGCGAATTAGGCAAAACTAAATTACACTTTGATTAGCTTTTGCCCGTAGGTTTTTCGCTTCCGTGCTTCTGTATTATTGCAGGGGTCAGGAATCGTGCATCTTGCAGCGATAATATGTCTTTACATCCTTTTATATGACTAACGTGACTGGAAGTTCGGACTCCCCGACTGTTGTTAAGTAGTTATCGCCGCCCGTAAACAAAATCAATACCGAACGTTGCAGCGTGTAAGTTACTTTCACATGTCATTACTAATATTATTTGGAATAATAGGAACATTCATTTGTACAAAGATTAGTGGGTTATAAATCTTTTGGTAGGTATCTAACAAGCTTGAACGCATCGTCTTAGGACCACTCAAAAGGATACTATCGGGAGTATGAGTGTGTTTGCTGTCCTGATAACACATACGTGATAAAGCATGCGTATAAATTCCTCTCTCAAAATAACTGCCCACGTTATCGTCAGCAACCATGACAATGTGATTTTCTTTCACAGACGTCGTTCATATATTTATTACTAGCTAAAACTAGGCGCGTGTCATAAAAAAAATGTGGAAATACCGTTTGAAATTTAATTCAATCAAATAAATCTAACTAAAATACTCGGCGATTATTCACCTTAGGAGTGCCAACAGCCGCTCGTTAGAGCCTTAATCAGACTGTCGGACCATTTCTGAAACGGGTGACAGATGCCCGATTCATACGTCCCATTCCCGGCCTCTAATCTCTCTCCTGAATATGGTAATTATAACCCATATTCGGGATACGTAATTGCCTTTTACAGCATAAATCGTAATGCAAGCTAAATCGTCTATGGAAAAAGCTTCACGTTGCGCACCAGTACTGTAAATTCACAACAGACTGATTTGAAAATCGAGTGAATTGAGTGCAATACTTTCCTACTACCCTTTAATTTTCGCCCCTAGGGTTGGTTTTTCAACCCTAACGGATGAATTTTCTATGGGAGCTCGGAGGTACACCATAAAATAAATAGTTTCTTCAACCCAAACTCATTCCTTTAAATCTCAAGTATCATTTCGCCCTTAGAGGTAAAATTTTACTATGAAATTTCTATAGGACCATCTCGAAACAAGAAACATGAAATTAAAAATCAACCACACGGAACAAAAGCCAATAATTACTGCATCCTGTCTATAGCAACCCTGGCTGCCAACCAAGTACCGTCAGATGCAGGCATCGTTTACATGGCCACATTATACGATAGAAGGACAACTTGTATGTCTTGGAAAACTCGAGAAACCAGTTATACACTTAACATTTACTTATGCTAACGCGTGGACATGTATGTTTAATTATAACCGACTTAAAAAAATATGGTCCTCAATTTGGTTGTATGTTTGGTTTCGCGATTTGTTCGCCAATTGTGGATTGATTTCTTGTTAAATTAGATAGGGTTTATACTTTCAAGGTGGACATAGAAATTTTCATGAAGAAACCCCTCTAAGGGCGTAAAGTGATGAAAATATTGTAGTCGGTTTATTCGATTTTTAAATGCGACAACTATTGTGGTATTCATTTGTACTTGTGTACCTCGGGTAGTGCGAAAGGAGCAACTAAAAATAGCAGTATAACTTATGCCAAGTTCTTCCGGAGAAGTACTGCCTCTACGCAGTACTCTGCTGCAAGCAAGCAAATGCACCTCGCTGTGTTCCGGTGGAAGGGTATGGGTGCCGGAAATCATAGGCAAATGAGACGTTACATCCCCGTCGCTGCAACAAAGTGCGACTTGGGTCTTCTTATTCTTAGATCGAGGAGGACCAAAGTCGCATCGCTGTTATGGGCGGAAGTAACCACTTCACATCCGTGAGCCTTAAGCTCGTTCCGTCACTATTGTTACATAAAAAGAATCTTGGATCTTGTATATTATTGGAAATAGCAAAGGGTAATTGGAATTATCACATGTTTTAATGTCATTTGTTATGTCAATAGCGTAAACTGCATAAAGTAAGAAATGGTTTTGTATTGCTTTGTTACGGATTTCATGGCTCTATTACGCGTAGAGATTGGTTCAAGTTATGGTTGTAGTAAGAATTATCGAGTAAGCACAGAAAATACTATTAAAATTTTTAATTAACTGGGAAACAAGGTTTTTATTTGTAAAATGCTCATTGATATTTATGATTAAGTTACCTTACTTAACCTTTACTACTGAAGAAACATTAGTGAAGAGATAATAAATATTTATGTTATTATTGTAAGGTAATTGTAGGTACTGATAATATGAGCACGTAGAAACGGGTTTTTAAAAAATAACGTAGAATTACAAATTAAAACTACGTGATTACATCCATACCGATTTGGAGGCGTTTTAATAATGAAATAAAAATACGGGAGGTAGCCGACGATACGCCTGAGTCTGCAATAAAATCAATACTTAGAATTGCATCCTATCTATGCAAAATGGTATTCTATGCTTTGTCTAAGGCAGAGGGACGCGGAGTATTCATAACTAGGTAGTACATAAAATCACTAGGCACCTAACACAGGTATTTCAGACATATCACCACCAGCTAATTACGATTTACACACTTGATTTTAACTTGCACTATAGCTTGTGTCCTCTAGCATAAAGAAATCAGTTGTGAAAAATAATGAGTATTATTAAGTAGGTTATCTACTTAACATATATTACAACATTTGATGGGGTGAGGTATGCCAGTTTAATTACAAAGATAGTTAAAAGTTGTATTTTAAAAATGTCTATGGAAACAATCAATGTTTCTCATAAAACTGTTTTTATCGAAATACCTGGCATTGTTGGCAGAAAAACGTTTTTATGGTTCGTTTAAAAGAATACAGTTAAAAGAACATAGTCTTTAAAATTAAATGCATTGTTTTCGATAAATGAAGCGTGTCTTCAGAAGGCCATGACTGCATAAGTGTTAAGTATATGATACTTGAGATCTAAAGGAATAAATGAGTTTGACTATATTCTGCCAGAAAACTGATGTGTACTAATATTAAGGCGAGTCTAAACAGCCTGATACTAGCATTATAAATCTCCTATCTCCTTGTAAAAAATAGGAAGTGTATTATAACTGAAAAGAAAAAAAATCTTTGACTTTTTAGCTATAAATTTCACGTTTTTTTTTTTTAAATATAACTTTTTTATATTCTTAACCATTAAAACTGAAAATATCACATTCTCTTCTATCTAAACGTAGACAGCAAATATCCCAAAATGATAGTTGCATTGCCACTTCAGATGCTTATTCAGCGAATTAGCATGTCTCTGCAAATATTAATCTACGAACATTTAAATAGTGCATGCACATATTGCATATAATCTCAAAATCTCCATAGGTCGTATATGAAATTCATGAGGTATTCTTATTCAGTCGCTGTCGCTGCGCCAGATTAGCGTAAGCGAGTGACTTGATCATTGTACCGCCTCGGCGGCTGAATCATCCTATCGGAATTAAAACAGCGGGGGTTGTCCGGGTAAAACATCACGTCCATTATCCTTGAGCCTTACCCATTTATTTATACATTCTAATTTCATCCTTCCTTAACGGGACACCGATATCGGTTATAAAAACATGAAAGCTATTTCATGTTGAAAATATGAATTTAATGCATAATAAAAATATTATTAGGAGTACAAATAAGTTTCCGTTCTTCTACAATAAATTAAATATTTATTGTAGAAGAACGGTAATATAAATTTAATCAAAATATTGCCCATCACTTGCAACCACTTTTTCCCATCTTGTCTTTTGAGGTTATCCACGAATCAACCCAATTTTTGGTATCCTCATAAGATGTGAACCGCTGCGCCGTCAGAGCATGTGCTACGGACCGGAACAGGTGATAATCGGACGGTGCAATGTCTGGTGAATACGGCGGGTGGGGTAACACTTCCCAATCAAGTGTTTCCAAGTACTTTTTCACGGGAGCCGCAACATGTGGACGAGCATTGTCATGCAGAAGAATAATTTTTTCGTGTCTAGAATAGTATTGAGGGCGTTTTTCCTTCAGAGCTCGGCTCAATCTCATCAATTATGTTCGATAGAGGGCTCCAGTAATTGTTTCGCTCGGATTAAGCAACTCATAATACACTACACCTAGCTGATCCCACCAAATACACAGCATATCGTAAATTTTTGGCCTTCCACTGCGATCTTTGTCTTCTACATCGAAATCACCGATTTTAAACTTTTGAAACCACTCTCGACACGTTCTCTCACTCAAAGCAACCACACCATATGCTTCTACGAGCAATCGATGCGCCTCAGCAGCAGATTTCTTTAAATTAAAGAAGTAAACTAATATTTCCCGCAAATGACGCTTACTTGGCTCAAATTTTGAAATTTTCAACTTATAAAAATAATATTTTACCAATATAAAATCAATGATATTAATAGGTTATGTTGTTCTTGAATGTCCAAACTATTTTTTAAGCCGGTTATCATCTGCGAAAGCTAACCGAAACTCCGTGCCGCGCCATCTACAATAAAACGACGGAAACTTATTTGTACTCCTAATATATATCAGTATCAGTTTTATTATTGATCAGAAAAAGATGGCTAATCTCTAATATAGACATCTAAATCGGGACGGACGGGCCAACAGCTTGAAACCGGTATGATTGGACGAAATTGAGGCCTTTGTTCAACAATAGGATGCTAGTATTAATAGGCCAATAGAAATAATATTAAAGATTGGTATGAATATACATATATTGTCTTATGGACTTTATAGTAATTTCGGTGGTAGGAGACCGATCTTGGCTGGTGGATTAAGGTATTATTAAAATAGGAAGATAGGAAAAATATTGGCAGCGATGAGTTCATCACTCATTACGTTTACGTTCCCAGGACAGTAACTTACAAGGTGAAAATGGCCTATTGCGGCTGCCCTTCAGGAATAAAGGCGAATTTATGAATAAAATCTAATGTTATGTTTATATATATAATGTTTTTTCTCTTTTGCTCTTAGGAATTCATCCAATTGTTCTTCGAGGGCAAACTGAAGCAACATCTTCTCTCCGAAGACCTGCCCGCCGACTGGGCAGCCAAGCCCGTCAAGGTCCTTGTAGCCACCAACTTCGACGAAGTCGTCTTTGACACCAACAAGAAGGTTCTGGTTGAATTCTACGCTCCTTGGTAAGTTATCTTTCTCCCTCTACGTACGTACATGAAATCTCTCCATCTTTCCTATTTCTGTCTATCGTATGAGCAAGTGGTTAATCCTGGTGACAGTTCTCAAGCCGCGGAAGGCCTCTAACATGGGTTTTTACGTGCCTTCCGTAGTAGCGCTCGTTTCAATTGTCAACACGGCCTGGTGTTATCGTGTGTGACAATTGAATTCTGGAAAAACCACAAGCAGATCCAAAAGTTGGAGATTCGCTTTAGTTCATCAGCATCATTAATATTTTGTACGCCACCATGTTTTAAAAATGTTTTATGTTTTATATATGATACAAATATATACATTTTTAAAACATGTTTTTATTTATCAAGAGAACATAATTACGGCTGAACGAATGTCGTTACAGTAATTTATTCATGAAATGACCTATTTTAATGTCAATAATGGCATTAATTATAGGTATGTCATGCAATGTCAAATATGCAAGTCTAAAAATAATAATGTCAAAAACTCCATAAAATTGTGACATTTGCTTAGGTGTTACAAAATAGTAACTATTGTTAGTAGTGTTTTCACAAGTGTGCCGGGAATTACGCAATCACCAAGCTTATTCTATTTAGAATATCTTCCACCCCGTAATTTCATCACATAAACATCATGCATGGTTCACAAATTACTGACTGAATTATTGAATTTACGTCTTCGCAACAAGGTTCATATGCTTTCGTAATAATTTGCACAAGTGTTCGTCAAACCCTTATTCACCGGGTCGTAATTAATGTATTGTGCCAAACGTCATTGTTTTCTTGTTCACCGCCTTGGAAAATGTTGCTACGATTATGTAAATGATATTTTGTTTTAGTCGTATGATTATGATAAATAGTTTGTGAAGGAGGAAAGATTAAAACTGGTACAAAAGAAACTGTTTAAATAAAAGACTAATAAAGTTTTTTTTTGGTGCGTTTTTTACGTAATATTTTCGTAGAGATTAGATAGTTTTTATTTGGAAGGTTGTGTCTCCCAGGTGGCCCCATAAAAATATCACGGAAAATAGAGGATGGGATATATAGTAGTTGGTTTCTCTTATTTTAAGTCGGTAACTTGTTATACTGGTATTAGATTCCTTGTATATTTTCAGTCAACCTATGCGGAATAAAGGAGTTCGGTAGCGCTACAATCACAAAATCACCGCGATACAGTCAATCAGTAATAACTCCATATCGCAACCATAAAAAGAATTAGACGCGTTCTTATTTAACAATTTCTATAAATTACATTAGCACATTTCATGACTTACTATTTGCGCAACAATACTCTCTAAAGTAGTAAATTGGTTCAATGTATACAATCAGCTATTAATGAAAAAAAAAAAAAAAATTGCATAATTTGTTTTCCCTATCGTTAAGTAGATACTAATGGTAAAATTAAGGGAGAACAGTTGGATCTCGTAGACACCACCACGTTCTTATGATTGACTTTAGATAATAACCTTGAGTGGGGCCAACATATTGATAAATTGTCTGCAGCGTACGCAACAAAAACGATCCGCCTGCTCACTCATAGATGTTGATACCGCAAGACATTTCAGTTACTTTCACTGCATTATGTCATATAGCATACTTCTGTAGGGGCATGCTGCAGATACCATATTTATAAACTGTACACCACTCAAACTTGTTTCAAAAGCTAAATAATTATCTAGAAGACAAAAAGGCTTGGGAATGAATTTGCTCCACTCTTGACGCAGAACTATATTCGTGATAATTTTCTGTTTCCGAAAAGTGCCCCAACTTCAATAAAGAAGTCATAGGCCGATCTTCGGCTCTTTTCATCCACGTTTCAAGAGTCCACCATACAAGTCGTTAGTTCTAAACGTGGTTCATTTCAGGTGCGGCCACTGCAAGCAGCTGGTACCGATATACGAGAAGCTCGGCGAGCACTTTGAGAAGGACGATGACGTTGTGATCGCGAAGATCGACGCCACCGCCAACGAGCTGGAACACACCAAGATCACCTCGTTCCCCACCATCAAACTGTACACTAAGGACAACCAGGTAACAAACTTAACAAATGTTATTTTTGACCAGCAAACTTAAAGTTTATCTAGGCAGACAGTGTCTTTAAAGCACCCTTTTAAAAACACCGTCTGCCTTAGATAAAGGAGTTAGTCGTAAGGAGTTGAAACGACTGACGCAGTAGTTTCAATTCTTTACGACCACGACTTCCAGGCTAATTTTAGGTCAAACGACAACTATATTTTTTTACTTTTACATTGGCAATATGCAGTTGATTTACACATTTAATTTTAATAATTGATAGAACATGCGTTACTTTGCAGAATTCCATGTTAAAATGATTTGAAAAGGGTGTAATATTTAGTATAGCTCCAAAACTTGTAATAAATTTTGACTGACTGACGAGCTCAGTTGGTAGCACCTCTGCCTTCTGTGCTGTAGGTCGTGGTTTCGATTCCCACTATGATTGAAAGTACTAAAAAAAAAAAGTACATAGTACAAGCTATGCTAAGTTTGAGACTTGGCCCTAGTTACTGCAACTTTGATTGCTCCTATTTACCTTGTTACCTGTGTCGGGTCATTTAATTTCAATTTTCGATAAGAACATTCGCTATTGCACAAAATACACATGTACGAAGGCGAATTTAATGCGAAAAAGCAATATCTGATAGTCAGGTAACTTTTGTTTATTGCGGAAAAATTAATTGTCGTTACAAAATTATAAAACAAGAGGATTTAGAGGAAACAGAATAATAATTATGTTCCTAAGAGAGATTGGCGACATCGCTGTTATAAATGTTGTTTTTGACTCGGTTTAGTAACGCAATTGTTTCCCACTCAGGTTAAGGACTACAACGGCGAGAGGACGTTGGACGGTATGACTAAATTCGTGGAGACCGACGGCGAAGGAGCAGAACCTACACCTAGCGTGGTGAGTTATAGTGCTCATTATAGTAAGGGGCTGTACCGCCCGTACTTCTTATCTTTTCGTGTAAGTGGCCAAGTGTGGTGTAGGAGGTTTCAACCTTAACAACTAGTAGCCGGGAACGGCATTTAGACGTGCCCTTCGAAGTAAGGAAGCGCTCAGTTCAAATGCTGCTAAATGGTCATCCAAATTCTGACCTGGCTGATAGTTTCTTAACTTAGACGATCTGTATAGGCGAAGCAAGCTACGTCACGACTCATGACTCACGAGCGCTTCACTGCCCGTTAACATCTTTTCGTCCGAATAGTAGGCTTGTTGTCTGTCATAGGAATGTAGATGTGGCAAGTGTTGAGAACAAAATTTGTGCTCCGATGTTTTCCGATAAATAACGCCTCTGGCACATTGTCCCAGCAAAATAAATTGACCCACTAGTGACCCACTATGGATTGAATAATTGGATGGATGAATTGATTATTGACAGTAGAAAAGAACCTTTTTCTTCTTATGTAATTTACCGATAAGTCTGGGAAACTGTTTCTTGATTACCAAATTAATCAAAAATAAAAAAAATATGCCATCGTGCAAAGCAAATGCTCAAAGCAGTAATGCATGTTCCCTTTCATATCTGAGGCCTTTGACGGGGGAATGTATTCTAATATTGCAACTTGGTTGACAATGTCGCCTACATACAAAAATAATGGTGAATTTCAACTTTTATTTTATTCTGATTATGGTATTTTATTTCAGAGTGAATTCGACGAAGAAGATGAGTTGCCAGCGAGGGACGAGCTATAAGATGTTCGCGGCCGCATTCGTTCTTACTTATGAGACTTCCATAGTAGTACTGTATAGATATAATTATTTACTTTTATACTTAACACACCGAAGTGCATTTCGTACGCTAGACTGTTGTATTGTTTTCTAAATTCGTTTTTAGGACCCTTCCAAACTTGATATTCTAAGCGTTAATACTCGAAAACGGGATCTCTTACCCGCTAATTTATTTGATGAACGCATAATTTATTTTGCAAGGACAGCAGCAACATGTGTACTATTTATAATTTCTGTATCATAATGGTTCTCACATTCCTTAGTACAAGAAGTAATGGAACAAATGTTTAGTTACATTGGCATTATTTTTTTATGTGTGTTTTTAAATAGTTTGTACAGTTTCATCACAAGAAATAAGTTTAAGAATACTTATCGTGGTTATTGAATGTTATATTTTTATACCTTGAATATTTTTAATTCTAAAATGATGTTTTACCCTGTATCCTAGGGTTGAAAATTAAATTTTCTAATTCTGGTTTCCGTTAAATCATATTGTAAATATCCACATGAGTATACCTTTTTGCCAATAATTAGGTATAACGTATCTGTTGTGGATACAGAAATTGATAAATAAATAATTTAAAATTAACCTGCGTGTCATTTTACTTCGTATTAGCCCTAATACTACACGCCCGACTTCGTACGGCTCAATTTACTAATGAAGAAAATCAGAGGTACGCAGAAAAAAATATCAATATGTTTTTTGTTTCATACACTTTTCCCAGACAAGAACACATTAAAAAAACAGCAATATCTACCGAGCCGTTATAAATTTGATTATTTTTCATAAATGCGTCAATTGATTTTTAATTTAAATAAGATTACTAATTATAACAACATGTCTTGCAACTTGTTACGCACTTTTTAGTCTGCTACTGCCCTACCTTTCCAATCCCACCATACATTCAACATCACCTCCACGCGCAAAAGGCGCGAATCTTCAAACAGGAAAAAAAACAACCATAAGTAGTATAGTTATTATAATTTATTTTATCTTAAATACAACGATTACAACATAAAATAACTCTTTTAAATAATTAACACCAAGCTTGTTCTTTAAACTATCACATTAACACAATAATAAATGTTAGTTGCGACTTGGAATGGCATAGATGTACGTTATTTAGTCTGTTACTTTGGTACATAAGTAAGGGTAACTAGGTGTGAAGGGCAGTAGGCCATATTTTGTTCAAAATCTATTAAGCGTTTCTAGAGGCAAGGTATTTAGTAACGGATGGCAAGGTAGATTTACAAAGCTTATATATACCCTTTCTAAATTGAGAGTAATTTTTATTCTTTAGATGCACATTCTAGAAGTGTCTACGTGTGCAAATATTTCTAAATATCAATCGATTCAACCAATATAAAGGTCTCCACTGACTGCTTACGTTATGTTGCATAATAATACAGTACACGAAATCGTAAGTATAAAAGATATTCCGATTTTAGCGTCACGATCTAAATAATGTTAAGTGCGCTATTTTGTATTTGAATCCAGAATTCAAAATAGTACTCTTAATATTATATTGCTGCCGGTCACAACGTTATGGTGGTGTTTTACTATCTAACGCAACTCTTCTTCCACCATAAGGTGTTATTTTTTGTAATTTTTGCCACCCTTCCTAGGGCAATAAGATATTATTCTGTGATAAAAGTAAATAGCAACACCTCTGCCATGTCTCGCAGACAATGACAGAGTCTCTTGTAATATTTTGCTGACGATATCTGGTAGGTACAATATATAAGTATTTTAATATCTATTGGTCTACAATCTGAATGAAATTCAAAAATAATGACAAAACTGATCCAACTCAATCATACCGTAGTTGGGGTCATCTCATTCCTTAGTCACTAAAAATGTACACAGTAAATTATGTCATATTAAAAAAAAAGAGTACCAAAAGCTTACTAAGAATTAATACAATTGTGTGCCTCAAGTGAAATGCAATAATATAAATACATGAAGTGAGTAAATACTGAATACAAAAAAATATATATACAAGTCACAATGCATCCCGTAAACAAGTGATCTATCATAAAAATGTTAACTGTATCATTCATGTTTCAATATAGCCGCCAAATCAAATTAAATTTAATAAAATTTATACAAGAATCTATCAATCTGTAACGATCACTTTTAAATACAGGCACAGTTCTGAGGGCATATCCTGGCTGAAAAAGAATTTGTGTCTTACCAGGAATCAAATTAATTTAAAGATCTCATGTATCGTTTGTGTACTTCAAAATTTACACGCACAAGTAACATGTCCGTACGCATTTAACGTGTCTTAGGAGCCCCTATCTCAAATTACAGTCAGTTTTCATAGCTAGTCTTATTTGTTATGATAAGGAACTTGTGCACTGAATGGAGTACGGTTTTGGCCACGTCGTAAGAACTATTCCTGCATTTAGTGTGATCATTTAAGATTAACCATCCCACTGAACTCGAGAAAACGATTTTATATAATATATACAAAACAGACAAATAATCATGTTTTTAGCTCAAATTTATTCAAAACAACCTTTGGCTGATTTCTCTCGCAATATCGCGACGGCAACTGCCAAAGGTGGTAAAAAATTTCAAAGGAAATAGTTGTCGGGCAAGTTTGGTACAAAATAGCGCCACCATTGGTACCCCTAACTGGCAAGCAACAATAAAAATATTACAGTGATATTCGTCATTTTAAAGCATCACGAATTTGAACCAATGGTGTTGCCATTTAGTACCTCGTTTGCTCGGCATTCGAATATAGTGTACGTTAGGGTAAAACCCTCGATATATGTGATTTTCCTTCTTTTAAAATGCTGCTTGTTACTCAACCTCAACAAACGCCTCCATCAAAACCATAGTCCCTATTTATGTCGCATTCTGTTTCATTACTAAAATAAACATATTGCTATATCTTATACATAAAAAGATATAACGTTATGTTAATTTATAGAATGCAATAGTTAATTCTGTATATCACAATCGCGACCCTTAGCTTTCACACTCGAATACATAATAATATAGGTAATTTAAAAATTACGCTGAAAAATTTAAACGTCAATGTTAAATGCTCCCATTTCTTCACGAGATAACTACGCGATTTCAATTAGGTGTATTAAGATAACTCTCGAAAAAACATTTTTTCTATTATAAAAAAATGCTGGTTGTGATTATAAAAAAAATTATTGAATACATCTTATAAGCGCTAGGCGATAAGACGATGATAACCCAATAATGGGTATAATTGATTTTTTAAATTAATACCACAAATTATTCAGATTTAGAAAATTAGATATGCTGATTCTACTGTCAGAACCAACTAAAACTAAACGGCCGTTTCGTTCTGTATCTTAAAGACTTTATATTAGATAAACGATATAAAATCGAAACCACAAACACATAGCTGCATTTTATTCGTGTTTCATAAAATAGATGATGCTTTACGCCAAAGGGCGTGGAGGGCGTTCAAAATGTTGTTTCAGAGTTACCCTTTTACACCCCTTCATTAAATACTCTACTTATAATATGATATCTTACCTAGTGTAATACATAATCAATAATGCGAATATAATCTTATATAATAACCTCCGTACTGAAGCTATGAAAGAAGTATTTTGAGAAAGTATTTTGAGTTGATAATGATTTAAGCATGTCAAATTTGTTTAAGACGTTAGATCTACGATTGTCTTTTTACTTCATTTATCTTAATTTTAACATTAAATTAGTACAAAGTTCTTTTTTCAATTTGATAGATTAATTTAAAAATAAAGAAACTAATAAATAGTGTAAAGTTACAACCTTATTAATACGCGCAGAAAAGTATCTGAATTAATTGATGTCACGCCAAACTAAAACTCTCTCTAACTCTACTCTCTATCATATCGTTTTGCTTCATTGAGTAAAAGGGGGCACCCAACCACTTTTAAGATATCAACGTAAATTTTAGTTTAGTTTCATGCCATCAAACTAAACTAAAATTTACGATGCCACTAGTGTATAATGTCAGACAAATTGATAGCTGATATCATAATCAAATATAATGTATGACCACGATTCATTGATCACTCAAAATATTTCAATCACTACAAAAGCTAGGCACCTAACGGCAATTGTGACGATTCTACTGACGTCAGACCAAACTTCTTCTTTTAAGCTGTCCGGCCTTCCACATGTCTTATCGGATATCTAAAAGTGCGCACCGAAGCACCGAGCAAGCTCAGTTCGATTACCGCTAACCTGCCACCCATCCGACTGCAGACCGGGCAGCGAGTTGCTTGATGTCTTGGCAATGTTGCAGCAATAATATTATTTTGGTTTGACGCCAACAGAATAGGCACCTGTGTGTAAAACTAAACTAAATTCGATGCGAAAACAACATGCTAACAGCTACACTTGTGTTACTATTTCATTGGTTAAGGCTACAATATACATGTGATAGGAATAATTACTATTATGTGAATAATTACAGGCAGTCCTCGTACTTACGGCATGTACGGTTCTCGAAACACGCGACGTAAGTCGAGACATATTTTTTCGTATGTTTACATGTAAAACTCAAGGGTCCACACGGACTAGAAATTAAAAAAAAAACTGCATTTATAACAAAGTATATACATACTTTATTATTGAAACGACGTAAGTCGAAACGGCGTAAGTCGAGGACTGCCTTACCTTTTTAGCGAGCTCGGCAAAGCGAATACACCACTGCTTGGATCCAGAAAGGTATTGTACGATTCTTTGACATTTTGACAATGAATCCTTATTAATAAAACACAAAAATTGTTTCTGCCTATGTCCGTTATAGACTGAAACCGTCCAACCGATGTGCCTCAAATAGGTTTCATTAGAAAGGCATTCATAATGCGAAGATGGTATCACCACTAAAACAATGCATTAGGCACAAAATGTATTTCTTTTTTTAGCGTAGTAGCAGACGCCGTGTATGCGCTAGTGAAAAATAATTTATCAACATACAGATGATCGGACCATCTCTTAATATTTTATGTGCACATAAATAGTTTGTATTTCTATCACATGTACTTATATGGTGTATATACTAATCACATCACAGTGCGAACATGGAGTCAGGGTCTTCCTTCTTGATTTGCCTGTGTCGTGGAGTCTGTTGTGGAGTTTGACCTCTATTCTCAGAGGTGTTGGGTAGACTTTCGGCTGCCGCGGCCCGCTCCGCTAGGAATTTGTCGAAATCGCTGCTAGTTACGCTCTCTTGGGCACCGCTTTCTGTATTTGCCTGTGATTATATAAAAGATTAAGATATATATAAGATATACGGAACAAGATCTGAATCTATACTAATATAATAGTTTGTTTGTTTAAACGGGCTAATCTCAGGACCAATCAGTCGGATTAAAAAAAAAAATGTTTGTATATGATAGCCACACTCATGAGGAGCCTATTTAGCATTACGCTAAAAGCGCAGCTTGTTTACTATAAATAACGCTATAGAAAAGAATCAGTTTGCATAAAGAAAACTGATTATAATTACCTGAGTCAATAAGAATGAATATTTTCATTTAATTAGAGTAAAAATACTACAGAGAAATATACAATATATATATTTTTATTCATGTAGCAGAAAGTAAGTGTTGCTGATTTTGGTAACTTTTAAGAAAAAAAATTAAGAAAAATTATCACGTTATCGTAATAATAGTAAATAAGTAATACTATTATTTTAAGAGTAATATGTTCATAAACAAGCTCCAAAAATTGAATTGAATTAATCCAATTACAATAAATTGAATCCAAAAGTCCCGCGGGTTCGAGAACAGGTTGGATTGCAATCCGTAGGCACCTGTGCACCAGTGATTTCACCTGTGCTTGGTAGTCGTGGAACTAATCTATTTGCTCGTGTGATACAAGCACGTACCATTTCGTTCACCGTGATTATTATTTAAGAGTTTTAGGTGCATCAAATAAGACGACAGCGGTTAATTAAAAACTCTCTTGCATTATTTTGTTTAGATTGGAATAATTTATTTAATAATTAATTATTAAATTATTATTTAAAATTATATATTTTTCTTATTGAGACATTAACAAAGAATACCGTAAATGTGATCCCTATCATACAAACCCATGTTAATTAAAACTAAAATGCGTGTTAAAACAATTATACGAGGATAAAACAATTATTACAGTTAATTAGGGGACTGTTTCCCCACTGTCTTTTTATTAGAACGTGGCATTACAAAAGTGGCGGATCGAGCTGAAGGCCCACCTGTTGCTAAGTGGTTACCTCCGCCCATATAGCAACACGACTTAGAACCTCTCCAATCAGTGTGAGAAGAACCATACGGGGGTTGTTGCGATGGAGCTGTCTATTGCGTCTGCGATTTCACCGGCCACACACCCTTCCACTGAAACACTGCTTGGCAATAGATTACCAAGTGTGGTGACAGTACATATTCTAACGAACTTGGCGTAAGTTCTACTGCTACTTTTTACTATAACGCTTTTTACTTTATATATAAATATATTCTTGTTGACAAAATGACATCATCAGAGATATCGTGTATGAGAAATTAGGAAGTAAACAGACAGTGGTGAGCCATGCCTTTAGGTAAATAAAATAAAAAGCTATACATAAACAATAACCTACCTTTTCCTGAGCGAGCCACGCGGCTATCTCGTCAATCTCCCTCTGATCCATCCCAGTTGGCTGAAGAAATATTAATAATAAACAAAAACAACGCAAAATAACAACATAACATAACAATAAAACAACAAAAAAACACTGTAAACCATGCAAACGTGTAAATGTAAGACAACACTAGTTAATTCATTACAAAAAAATCACACAATGACGCTACAATACTGAATTTGTAACAAAAAAATGGGGTAGTATAAATTTGTCAAAAAAAAAAACGGACATGTTAGTAAACAAAAACGTAATATCGTGATACAAGGATTGTAAATTGGCTATCACAAACATGTTGACGAATACTATATTTCTTAAAACATGTTTCAGAAATCAAGTACCTAGATAAAATATTGGGACAGTGGCGTAGCAAAGGGGGGGCGGCGGGGGCGGGCCGCACCGGGTGTCACCTTTTTTGGGGTGACACCCACCCGGTCTCTCAACTTTAAGAACTATGTACAAACAAAAAAAAAGGCTAGCAGAAAAAAAATTTTTTCGGGGATTCCTCCACTAGCCTCAGTTCTTTATTATATAAAATTTATTGCTTTTTACATTCGCTGGGGTTACAACACCAACTTCCGCACCGGGTGCCACCCAAGGTAGCTACGCCACTGTATAGGGACAAACAAAACGATGGGATTTTTGATACTAGTCATTAAAGTCGATACTCGAACACTCGTTTATAACCATAACCTATTACAATCCTCGTAACATATGTCTCATTCATTCATTCATTCACTCATATGATTGTAATAAAACAAAATAACTATATATATATATAAGATGGTTACCAAAGGTTGTCCCTGCGTGGCGCGATGCGAGGCCGCTGAAGCGAGGCCGGTGGTCGTCTGGTCTTCGAGATTATCCGCATAACTGCTACCACTAAACCGTAGGAACATTATCATAATTCAAATAGCACTAGCAGCAGTAGAACATGTGCCAGAAGCACTGCCTCCTGGTAATCTAGTGATGCACTCGTTTTGCTGTTTCGGAAGTGTGTGGGTGCCGGTGAAATCACAGGTGCATGAGACGTAACGGCGGAGGGTAACCACTTACCACCAGGTGGGCCTTCAGCTTGTCCTGTCACATTGGTAGCATAAAAAAAACCATCGAATAATATAACAAAAATTTTAAGCAAATTTCAACATCATAATTGTTTAACTTGGCTATTTTTAGTCCGTGGAGTTTATGAAATAATTCGATTAAAAGATTTGTATCGATAAATGACTGATACTTTACATATATACCTGCGCTAGGACTTGCGCTGGCTACTTGTGTCGCTGTAGACAGTAAAAAGTGCGATTTGAGGTTTCTCATAGAGCTCCGTACTATCGATTGCATTTTTTATTATGTTTAGAATTATACACCGTAATAACACATTACGGTGTACGGTACCTATACGAAACATACAATTGAAGTGTCTGTTTGTAATGTCAAAATATTTTTTTTTACTGATTGCTTTTGTAAGTATATACTTATAAATTTTTTTTTGTTTTTGTGTGTCTATTTGTTCCAGCTAATCTCCGAAACGGCTGGACTAATTTTGACGGGACTTTCACGGGCAGATAACTGATGTTATAAGGAGAAAGTTTGCTATTATTATAGAAAACAAAAATTACTTAGATAATATAATAAATATTAAGATGGTGTTATTGCGAGAGTCCATGCCACCTGCGAAACAGGCTACGAATGTGCGAACGTATTTCCTTACCCGGTCTTGGAAGTTTCGTATGTAACGTTACGCGATTGCGCGAACATGTCGAATTCATCCTTTGAACTGCCGCCGGGAGATTTTACAGGTTGCGAATCGGCCACGGCTAAAAATAAAAAAATAATAAAAAATTTTTAGTAAGCTCAACTTTTTATTAAGTACCTATCGTAATTTAGTGAAGAGTATTGCGCCAAATCGTTCTTATTTGTTTCAATAATGCAAATATAATAAATAAATTCTATTCTATAAAGTCACTGCATTCGCGCTAATAACTTTCTCTATACAAACTAACGCCATCTTTGAGAACTACCGAGAAACATTTGGAACATTACAAGCAACCCTATCCACTCACGTGTGTGTGCGTATACACACTTAGCATGCGTGTGTAAGTGGTGTTTGAATTTATATTATGAGCGGTTTCACCAAAAACGGCGTAAATTGTGTATGTAAATTTATCGATAAAAAAAATATATACTTACATTCGTAGAAAGATTGAGTTAACATTATGTACTTACAAAGTTTTGCAAGATCAGGTACATCGTCGCTGAGATCAATGAGGGCATCGTCTTCAGGTTTGGCTGGAAATATTAATTTGGATTATAACAAAAAATCAAGAAGATTTACTTACAAAATCCATAAATTATTATCAATATTAGAATCTCCAATAAATTTGAACAATATGACAAGTTATAACAGGGATACACTAAAACTGAAACGAGACTTAAAACTGTTTTGTGTTGTTGTTTAATTGGTTTTCTAGACAGTAAATGGTATGCTCAGATGTACCATGGTCCAAAACTATTATGTATAATGTCAAAGGCTAGTGAAACTAATGGAAATTAGACAGTTGTGGTCCAGTGGTCCGGCCGCTGACTTTCAATCCAAAGATCATTGGAGCTACTCCAGTGGGAAACAATGAGGTTTAGGTTGAAAAAAAAAAAAAAAAATGATGCGCAATATCACGTTCTCAAAGCGGTGATGGAAGACATCGTGTGGAAATCGGAGCAGAACCAAAAAACTGAGTTTCTCTTCTGATCTTCCACCAAGCGAGTGTTGACAGTTGATATCGGTAATTCCTATGTCGCAGACGCTACATCCCCAGAGTGACGGGGTAACGCGATGCGACTTGGGTGTTCTATTGCCGTTGTTTATGGGCGGTAGTAACCACTTAACATCAGGTGTGCCTTGTTTAATCACAGGACGTGATACGTCCTGTGATTAAACAATTTTCAAACTTCCAGATAATTTCGTTTAACGCGATGTAGGATACATGTAGCGCCATCTCTTGTAAAGGTCTTGTACTATAATAGTTACTCAGGTTTTTTGATGTGGAAGAGATAGAGATAGATAGAGATAGAGATAGATATTTATTATTTATTTATCATGCACTCACTCGTGGCGTTGGACGCTGGCACGCCCATAGCGGCGCCTAAAATGGCCGACGGAGTGGCGCCACCCGTAGCTGCGATCCTAAAATACAAGAAAAGCAATAAATGTATTGAGTATTGAAGCATGAATTACTGTTAAGGCGAAAAGATCCTGTAATTTTTTTAAATTTTCCCTTCCATTTCCATTCGATTTGACTATCTATCTAATCTGCCGGTACCACGCACTGCCGAGTTCCTCTCTACCACGCCACAATTGCTGGTCTTGTGACGACAATAATAATCGACTTGTGATGACAATACATGTAAATAATAGACCATAATAAAAAAGGATGTTTCAATGAGTTCCAAACTCTCGCCACTTTATCTTACCACTCTTACTATTCACTCTCGCTCTCGCTAAAGTTCTCGCTCTAGCCACCAAATGACGCCAAGCGCTTTCACCACTTATACTTACCACTACTACGGTACAGTCGGCCAAATATATCGTCTACCACCCTACGGTTGAAAATCATTTGATAATAAAACAACAAGGTTGATCTGCTCGTGCAATATTCTGACAGTTTCTAATGCTGTATTTATCACTTATTATTTATGTGATATGTATCGTCATTGCTGCCTTGTGTTCCTAGTTTAAACTGTAGTTATAAATAAACGTTTACACACTTATACCTCTGCACTCGGATACTTGTAATGCAGATGGCATGGACAAACACAGAAACACAAGACAAACACCCAAGACCCGAGAACAAACTTCACGCTCACCACACTGTGTGACCCGACCGGGAATCGATCCCGAGACTCCTCGCTTCTAAGCCAGGGCACTACCAACCAAGCCACGGAGTTTAAATAGGTTCAACCTTATAGCTATTGTGATTAAACAGAAACTTTTGTCAAAACTGGTAGACCATTTTCTTTGCCGCCTGTAGCTTAGCACCACATAAAATTTGACATACTGGGAGGCAAAATTCTCAAGAAACCGTCTTCCATTCGACAATGAGGTATGATCCGTCAGCATAATAGTATACCTTCTATTCTAATATTTATTCTCTAGTTATTATAGTAAAAAAAATATAATGTTAACAATGTAATAATTCTAATTCTGCAAAACAGAGCGACGAAAAAACTCTTTAAATAGAGATAATAAAAAAATATTATATTGTAGTATACCTGTTGTTGATGAACCGAGAGTGTCGCAGCAGTAGATTGTTGAGAGTGTCGTTGGCTTGCAGCAATGAGCCAGTGAGCGGCGACTCGCCGGCCAAACGGCTGATCAGCTCTGCGATGCGGCTTTGCATCGCTTTCAGTGTGTCTGCTAGCTCCTGAACAGATATGCAAATGTAATGTTATGTTTTGTAAATTTATTTTTATAAGATATGAAAAAAAGAATTCCTCTAGATTCTTGCCTTGCTTAATGGAATAGGGATAGGGATAGGCAATGGAAGATTTCTTTTCTTGAGGGATCAAAATTTTCATATTACTTGCATAAACGCCAAAACATTTTATTCTGGCGTTTTAAGTTTCGAAGTGTTGTGAACTTTATCTTAATAAATTAATAATTTTTAGTGATTTCTATCGGTCACAAACTTATATGAGTCGTCTTGGCCTGCGTCTTCACTGTTTTGTTATTGGTTTTTATAAGTGGCTGACCAAGTGTTATGAGTTATATCTTACTAAATGAATCGAAAATTGAATGTCAAAAAAAAAAAAATTGACAGTCTCGCACCACCCCCGCACCACCCACGTATCATCCCCGTCTCGGGTGATGGACGCAGCAGGATGAATGAAAATCAGTAAAGATTTGGATCTCATACTGAGTCGCACGCATTACTGTTGTCATGGGCGAAGGTCACCACTTACCATCAGGTGGGCCCTCAGCTCGTTCCGTCACTAATACTCATAAAAAAGGAAAAAAAAAACTGTTTACACGTGTAAGGACTCTGTGGGTGCAACATGGACCCCCAAAATTGTTCCATACTGAGGCTATAACGACTTACATTTAGCAGCTCAATGTCGCTGTCATGGTGCGCAGAATGCGGCTGCGCGGTGAGTTCGTTCAGCATGTCGCTCATCACGGTCATGTTGCCCTCCACCACGGAGAGATCCGCGCGGAGCTTGTTGGTTTGACTCTCGGACAGTGTCACTTGAACCTGTAAAGGGATTTGGATGTACTAGCTGCCCCGCGGTTTCAACCGCGTGGTTCCCGTTCCCGTGGGAAATAGGGGATATAATATAGACTATGTTACTCGCTGATAATGTAGCATTTCATTGGTGAAAGAATGAGAGATGACAATGCCCGAGAACAAACTTCACGCTCATCCCACAAAGTCTGCCCCGGCCGGGAATCGGACCCGGGACCCCTCGCTTCGAAGACAGGACTTCTAATCTACGAAACCATTCATGTCGTTTGAATCGTAATAATTGTGAGAGTGACACGGGATACTAATAATTTGGATTTTTTCACACAGTGGGTTTTTTTAAATTTTTATTACTACTTTGTTATATTGTACTTACAACGGGCACAGTCTGTTCCAGATTGCGTGATGGTGAAATAGACGCGCAGCGTTGAGGAGACCCAACAATAGGGTGGTCGGCACCATCTGGTACGCTCTATACAAAAGAACATATATAAATAAATATATATTTAATATGTTAAAGAACGTATATATTTATGTAACATCCCCGTCTCTGGTGATGAACGCAGCAGGATGAATGCAACTCACTGTAAGATCCACATCTTATACTGAGTCGCATTACTGTTGTCATGGGCAGCGGTCGCCATTTACTACCAGGTGGGCCCTCAGCTCGTCCCGTTTTTTAATCACAAAAGAAAAAGAATTTGAAACGAAGACAGACTATCAATAATTGTGTTCTGCAGGTTACTTACGCGTTGCGGCGTGAAAATCGGCGCCATCGCATCCAGGTCAGTCATTGGAAACTCGACGCCTTTCTGTCTCAGCTCCGCATAGATTTGTCCAACACCCTGAAATTTTGTGATAAGGCGTCGTTAAAGGCGCGGGTACAGAGAGAGGCAATGGGTGTAATTGTTTCTCTCGAACCCCGACCAAATACATTAGGTCTATTTAAAAAAAAATTTAATCGTCTTAATTCTATTATATAAAACACAAAAATTGATTCTACCAATATAATTAGCAAGGCAATAATGCGAAGATAGTTTTAGACCACTAAAACAATGCATTAGGCACAAAATGTATTTCTTTTTTTTAGCGTAGTAGCACACGCCGGGTATCCGCTAGTGACTTATGTTATGATCGATCCACAAATTTGTTTCACTCGAAATTACTGATAGAAAAACTATTCAGATCCAAGCTGCGCAAGCAAACGAAACGAATTTATGCATTTAATCTGTGCCAGGCAGGAGCCGGTTCAGCCGATAGGCGAGGAAGCCCTGCCTGCGCATTTAAGCGAATCCAGCAAGACAGTGTTTAGTATGTTTTTTTGGAGGTAAAATCATATCAAATCAAAATTTCTAATAGCTAGTACAATTAACAGCACAAAAGGTTAGGTTTTGATTTGACGATTCTTCGATATTCTTCTTAATTCGTAGATAAAATGAGAAAACCCGCAACATCTGTGAGTTGTCAATATTGTATTCACTCACTCGGGTTGTGCCAGCGTAAGCGTAAGCGAAACGGATGATTAAAGAGATGACAGCGCTTAATAGACAAAGGTCTGACAAAGAGCTAATAGCCATTATGAGCGAAACTTGCAAAACAAGTTTCGCTCATGGAAATGGTAACGTGATAGGTGGCATTTTTATAAGGTGAATTCCGCTTTATTCACCTTTTTCCAACTTATCATTACTTCTAGCAGGATAATGTCGTTTGTTCATCTCGTTTTCTCATTACCTAGTTTCTTGTCTGTTCTTGATTGCCTGTCATATTTTTCTGGCCTGTTCCTGCTGACTGCATGTGACAGGCATGCAGTCACTTCCGGTCCCCACTTACCAGTTGGGCCCTCAGCTCGTTCCGTCACTATTTCACATAAAATAATAATAATAATTACCGCCAAATCGGGTTGGTTCTGGAAGGCATCCGCCCAGCATTGGATAAGGCTGAGTACTTTTTCTTGAACAATAGTAGGTGGGTCATTCTTCGGGCCGATAAGTTTTACCTATAAAAGGAAGCAGGGTTTTCTTTGAAGAAATGATTTGCAAATCTAAGTTTATACACTTATACCCTTGCCTATGTTGCAGGTGCAATTTTACCCGACTTTATCAATACAGTTGTGGACCGATTTGGATAATTATTTTCCGACCTTCGGCGATGTTATACCCCTAATGGAGCAAACCTATTTTGCTTCATTAGGGGTATAATTTTAGGGGTATGAAAGTCGATTTATTCGATTTTTTTAATCAGTCTCTTGTCTATGCTACCATACCAAACAAGCATACGGGCCAACTCGAGGTAAGTGATTGCGTGGCTACCAAAATCTCCCTACCAAAAAGGCAGTTGCTTTAAATCTTCTATTTTCTAATTTTCGAAAAGGTCAAAATCTGATTTGAACTACGTAGAAGCAAATAAGAAATAAGTGAATAATTTTTTTAAATATTTTTGTTCGTGACATGTATCTCATATGTATTAGAATAATTTATGCAACGTAAATAAAATACCGCATTCCATTAAAACCAAAACTAGTTTTGCTCCCATTAGGCTCGAATCTAAATAATACCGTACCGTACCAGCCTCTAATATTCCTACTGCAGGGAGACTGGCCTATTTTTGATAAATGAGAGTGGATGGGCTTTGATCTACCGCGGGAGGCCAATCCGGATCGGTAAATATCATATATCTTCGAATATTTGGTTATAAGGCATGCCGGTTTCCTCACGATGTTTTCCTTTACCGTTTCGAGAATGTGGTATTGCGCACATACATTTTTCAAGTGAAAAATGTATGTGCGCAATACCATTGTTGCACGTTTGGGTTTGAAATTCGGCGTCTGTACCCCTGTCTGTTTGTTCACGGGTGGTTAATGTTTGTGATTATGTGTCCCTACTACCTGCAACTGCAATTCTTTATGGCGTGTGCGTGTGCGTGTGTTTATTTGTGTGTGTATGTGATATAATCACACACATGTGTGATTTATATCACAATTAACACATGCTACTTTTGATTATGGAAAACTGCGGGGTGCAGCTAGTTTTTAAAAATTAAGTTCCTGTTGCTATTTGTTTTCCTCATACAATTAATTTAATATTAACAATAACATTGACAAGTCTTGTCAACAATGGACAGGAAAGATGCTAATTAAAAATCATTTTGTGTTATAAGCAATTTAATTGTCAACAAGGATAACCTGTTGATATTTCTTTGCAGCAACTGTAAATTAAATCTATCAAAATGAAAATTAATTAGAGCATATTATGATAGATCATCACTTCAGAATGGCTTGCCCAATTAATCTGATTATTGTTCGTGATATTCAGGACAAAACTAGTATCAAAGAAAAAACATACCTAATATATTTTTGCTAACTGTACTTCCTATTTTCTTTATTTTAAGTTGCACCCATGCAAAACTGGGGCAGGATCTAATATAAATTGATATAATAAATAAATCTCATTCATAGCTCAATTTAATGTATTATACATTATATATATACATTCTAGTTTGGAACTAAGTATAAATAAACAATATAAATAAAATGCTGAACATACTTTGAAAAACACATTGTTAAGGAACTGGTTAAAAACGTCAACTTATTTTTTAGTAATCTTTTCTAGTTTTTTACATAAAACTGGTCCAATTTTGCATAATATTGAACTTTTACCATGCAGACAAGCCGAGGGGCAATGTCATAAAATTATCTCTTATCAACACAATACAATGTCTTTGTCAGCTACCAAGTTCACTAACACTACAGATTTTGTGATAATGGATTGTTGTGATAGCAGTAAATGTATTGTTGACAATTCTGATTGTTTTAAAGAATAAATATTTTTAACATTGTGTATGTATCATATTTGTATTGGAATTGGAATTCTAATTTGCACTAACTGACACTTGTAATGCCTGCAATGACTTCTGACATATTGCACATTGTCCTACATAACTTCATCAGAGAAAGGAGAGAAAGAGAAAAAGTATTTGATGGCGCATGATGTGGATTTTGTCATAATCATTTCTAGTACAACATGATTGATAAACAGCTGTTTTGCCAATGAATTCACATTTTGTAGTGACATTTTAACTAAAGAGAAAAGTAGCAAACCTGTAGATACTTTTCATTTGAATGAAATTTCATTTTTCATTTACAGGTGACCATAACCAAATTGATAATCAGCAAAATGTTTGTCATAGATAAATAACCATGAGATAAACAATTTGGAGAGTGTGGGTTTGCAATCTTTTGTTGTAAGGGATGTATTTGTAGGTAATCATTATGGGCTACCAATTTGTGGTGTGTATGAAGTCCAAAATATATTTATATTGATTGCAACATGAAAATACATGTTGCACAACTTTGTTGATCATATGATAAAAAAACAATAAACAAAGATAACTTACCAATTCCAATATAAATTCCTTACTGCAAACCAGCACATGAAAAGGCTTGCCACAATTCTTCACACACGTCTCGAGCACCGTCAGTGTGTACATCACAACTGTATAGTTCTTTCCAGCGCTCATAGTCAGCCTCTTCCTAATAGCCTTTATGGCATCTTTTGGACCATCGGCACTACTGTTTATAATATCGCATATCTCCATATTAAGTCCCCAGTTTTCCGAAGGTAGTGAGCCATCGGTAGCTTGTTCTGGAAATTATTAAAGTTCAGGCATCAAACTAATCAAAGGGTCATGTTAATTAACACCAATTTGTGAATTGATTGATTATGTTAACAATTTGAATATTGCTTCATAGAAAGCCGAAGGGACGAAGTTAAAATTCTGGTCAGCACAGCAAAAAAGAAATTTCTTTATTCTAGTGCGCAGCCAAGAGTAAATTTCTATGGTCATGAGATCAACAAACTTCTTTTAAAGATCGTAGCAGAAAAGCCTTGCACTTACCAATTTTTTGGCCTACTACCGTAGAAAACGGATTTCCTACACCAAAGAACGACATTTTACGAAGTATCGAATATTATTATGTGATTTAGGAGTGATTTCACAATTTTTCTTGTCACCAATACGAAAAACGTAAATCGTCGCGAAAGTGAATAAACAAGTCATGACAATGTCTCTATCAAACGTCAGATGAGTGTTTGTCAAAACCAGTATTCGTTCAAAAATGTCTAGTACACTCTATTGGCTTAGCAGCCATCCATGACTATTATAGTCAGGGATTTAATTAATAATTTAGGACCGAAATGCAGAACTATTATAGTTCTGCATTTCGGTCCTAAATTATTATTTCTCCATGGCCTGGTCTTGTTAATAATGGAACAAGAAAATAATAAGTATTTCCTAAAATACTAGTATAGTATTATATTATCTGTGCCTAAACTGATTTGTTTCTATTGCGTTTCTGACTGTTTACCAGTAGCGTCCCGCGATGTTACCCGCAGTTGGTCATCAAAACAGAACAATACACTTTTCCGGGATGAAAAGGAGCCTATGTGTTAATCCAGGATATAATTATAGATACGAAAGTTCATCCAAACTCGATGAGCCATTTGAGCGTGAAGGAGTAACAAACACACACATACATACTTTCGTCTTTGTGAAGTGGGATTTCAATGTTTTACCCTCTATTGAAATAGATAGTTATTTTGTGCAGTTGGCTTAGGTTAATTTCTTAAACTACATGTTTACTAGCTTCGTGTCCATTGTTTGCAGTTGAGAGTTTCTGGAATTAATCTTAAGCGGCACAGACACTTGGCATATTATATATTAAATGTATGTATTTGCAAAAAAGAAACAACTTATGTATTCTATCAGATATATTGCTCCCATAGTATAATCTATGCTTAGTTTGAGGCTCGGTGACGCTGTGTGAAATATCCATGAATATTTATTTTAATTCGAAAGAAATTTAAATAATTGTAACATGTGAGTTCAGGCCGAGAATAGGACCAGGGACCAGGGGCCCTATGGCTATAAATATTCAATTATTTAAGGTAATTTCAAGGTTCAATTTTTCTAACTTTCTTCATAATGCTGTTATAGATACCGTGATAACTTGTATCCAGGATGACGGTAATTAATAGATAACCCTGCGGGTACTTGAGGGTGGCACTGCGGCCTATAACACAGTAATATGACAATACAATAATATCGTGTAATACCATTTAAGAAAGCAGGTTCTCAAACTGTATCATTAAAAAATCGATTTAAATTAAACTTATCACGATTTGAGTTAGTGAATAAATAAAAACAAAATGTTGTGATGATTTTGTTTCTACAGTGCTAAATGGTTCCTTCGATATTGTGTGGAGGAAAATGTTTCACTTTTTAACTAGATGGCAGCGCAAGTAAAAAAGAAAGCGCTAGAGATATATAATTATTTTTGTAGTATATATGTAGGCAATTATGTACTTCGAGTAGTAGGTAATAACACATATATTTCTGTTTCTATTGGCGTGCGTCAACGTCAGTCGCCTGGCAACCACCTTATTTTGAAAAACCATTGTTTTGAAAGTTGTGCGGGCAAAAGTAAAATGAGTGAGCAAAAATCGCTAAACTGTCTTACTATACATCCGGCAATAGAACCAGGTGTAATTGACAATGCTATGCTTACAAGATGCATATTGGAATATGGTAAGCTAAAAACTAATATGAAATTACAGGCGCTACACCCCCACCTTGGAGTTCACCTCACCCACAGTGATGGATGCAGCGCGATTCGACTCGAGTGTTCAAAATCTTGGGTAGGGGAGGACTCGTATTGATGTTGTTTATAAGAGGTGGTAAAAATTTTACATCAGGTGGACCGTTAGCTCGTTTCTTTACAAAGTCATATAAAATAAACTATAATTTGAAGATCCAGGAACATCACTCACAAAACTTCTCACTCAGGCCCAACCGAAGAGGCGGGCAGACTGTTCGCCGAAGAAGGGGTACACCTAGACGAAGCACCTGTAGTTCGTCTAGAATTCCAGAACATTCTCCGAATAGACCATCTATGGATGTTGACATCGCTCACCAAACTTACCCTGGCACATAACCTGATCGAAAAAATCGAGAACCTAGAACTCTTGGCGGGACTTAATGAGCTAGATCTTTCTTTCAACAAGATTGAGAAGATAGATAATTTAAATGATCTCCATAACCTGGAAGTTTTAACACTTTTCCATAATAAAATCAGAAAGTTGGAGAATATGGAATGTCTAGAGAAGCTAGTCGTTTTCAGTATCGGGGATAACTTGATTGAAGATTATAAGGAGGTTTGTGTCCCTTCTTTATGCAAACCTGACAACCATATAAACACTGAATGTACGTAGAACGTCTATAAATCTACATTTGGCCATAAAACTTTACTTAGAAGCCTGCCACCTAGATTATAAGAGATACTGATGTGGACTATATCAATCTAACACATCCTTAAACCTTGATTGCATAATCATAACGACCAGCTCAAAGGCCGGTTCTCATTGGTAGAATATCTCTCACTTTGAATTGTTAAGAGTTGTTGGAACATTCGTATCTACCTGCCTATTTTATATCAAACAGTGAATCGTTGGCATTTCTTATAGATGGGATATTTGCGGCGATTTCGGTTCCTGCGCTCAGTAAGTTTCAAAGGAAATCCATGCTGCGATGATCCGATGGCGTACGCCTTCTTAAAATCAGCGCTTGTGAGAGTCACATATCTCGATTACAAGACTATCACAGAAGAAGAAAGGGAGAATGGGGTAGCGTTATTTAGGTGATAAACTAAAAACTATTTATTAATTAAAATTGTAAGTAGAAACTAAGTAAAGCACGGAGTTGAGTGACGGGCTACGAGTTGCAATTGAAAGTCACGGAACGAATCATAACATTTATTGATAGGATAAGTAATCGTTGGTCTTTAGTCTTGGTCAATTATATTCTTTTCATTTTATTCTAGAGGGCTCCTTCGTAAACTAGACGATGCGGATGAAAAGTCTGAAAAAGAGCGCATAGCCAAAGAGGAGTATGATGCAAGAGTGACATTCTATGCAATGTCCTTCGTGGAATACCTGACCGGGCCGGAGTTGATTGAATCAATGTTCGCGAATGATGCTGATGGGGCATTACTGCTTAAAGTTGGAGGAGAATTAATAGGATTTTTTGAACAGTGAGTGAGATGATCCTATTTATTGTCAATTTTCGTACTGTTGACACTGAAAATAAAGCATTAACAACTGACAAGGTAGATTCAAAATTTATGATTAATGCTAAGAATCCAAATTTAAATAATAATCTTAATATTATAGTAACTTAAGTAAAAATTTTGTAAAGCTGCAAGGTACTGTTATTGTGGTAAGCACAAAGACCGAGAGACTAGCAACTGTTTGAGCGTCATCTTATCCGAAGCTGGCGAAAATATTTTATCCCATTGGCTTTTTTCTCAGAAAAAATTAAGAAACTAACTTGATTTTACGCAACACTATTCTTCAGATACAAGGAACTGTACGTAGAAACCATGGCTGGCTTAGTAGAGTTTGCTCAAAACGCTTACAATGACAGACAACGTGAAATTGGTCTCTTTAAAGATCTTGTGGTTAATGCGTTAGCTGAAAGCGTTGAAAAAAGTAAAATGTGAGTATTTCTTATTAAGATATCTTACACAAATAGTGATGGAAATTTCAACCATTCAGCGAATGCTTTCTTAAAATAGAATAAAAAACAACATTGCGAATGGTTCAGATTGGAGACCTCACGAGATTTTCTGTTGTTCAAATAAAATTTGTTGAAAGTTGAAAAAAGTTCTTAAGAATGCCAAAAACGAAACAGAAAATGCAGGGCATTTCGATGAATTGATATGTGACTTATGTTGCGTCATAAAGTTTACGGAATTAAGCAGAGATGTGGGTGACAAGGTTGTCATGTTTCAGAGTTGTAGAAGAATTCGAAAAGAAGAAGGAACCACTTTTTGCACAAATGAATGAACAAATAAGCAAGTTTACATCAAAACAATCTACTGTGGAACAACTAGAGCCAGTGATTATGGAACTTACAGACACGTTCAATGATATCTTGCACGATCTATGGAAAAGTCTGATGACTATTGAAATGCAATTGTTTGAGCAGTGTGAGGTAAACACTTGTAATTATTGGTTTTGCACAAGGCAGCACCTAGGACCCATTTTAATCTTAATTCTAACTTATATTATAATATAAATGCGAAAGTGACTTTGTTTAGTTGTTACGCAGTCACGTCTAAACCACTTAACCAACTTTTCTTTCATTTTTTCACCAATGGAAAGCTAAGGTTATATTAAATCCCCGTATTCCCACGGGAACGGGAACTACATCGGTGAAACCGCGGGGCGGCATCTCGTATATATTATACTACAATATACCGCCAACGTTATCTTTAATTTCAGGAGTCCAGAGTACAATTTTCAGTGAACATGACTGAAAAGGTGACAAAACTGATGGAGGTATCGCGAAATGCGTTCGGCGCGTGGCGTGAGCACGAGGGCTTGTGGTCGATGCGTCAGCTCGACTCGCTCTCCAAACTGCTCGGGAATAAGATTATGCTGGGTGATGCGCCGCCAGACCTGTTTGAAGTATGTATTCTGGAGTCAAATCATCAAGTAACAAGCGATTGATTTAAAAATCGAAAAACCATTTTATTTCTCGCTCTTTGGGAATAAAAATCGGTATACAACGGGCGAAAAAAAAGTCACAGGAAAGCAAAATACGCAATTCGTTTAGTTGGATTATTTTTCCAGTTATTTTGATTAGCTTTAGAAGTATTGAAACGATTATGATAAAAATTCTATGAGACCGATATGAAACATCAAACAAAAAATAATTTTCCAAGCCGCTTTATAAATGTCGCCATTTTCACAAGACAAATATAATGAGACCTCTCAAGCTAAAACCAGCAAGTCGTTTAGGCTACAGAGCGTGCCAATGCCGTGCCGAATCGCATTGAGCGGGTTTTTTTCAAGAGACTTGTTTTCAACAGGTGATGATGGACCGAGACCTGATGATGAACCTTGTAGCCCAATCCTCAGATAACCACATGCGGTTTATAGACGCTCGCGAAGATTTGCTGGTGACGAGGGCGAATAACTGGCGCGATGACCTAGTTCAAGGCACCAATGAGTGAGACTTTTCACAATTTCAAATTTAGATAGTCAATGCTTTTATAATTACGTACTTGCTGGTTTTTAGGGATTCGTACCCAAAGAGAAACGGGCCCATATTACTAATACTCCGCTGTCTGTCTGTCCGTCTGTCAAAAGTCTGTATCTCATGAACCGTTATAGTTAAAGAGTTGAAATTTTCACAGATGATGTATTTCTGTTGCGGCTATAACAATAAATACTAAAAAACAAAATATATTTAAAATAAATAGTTTAGGGGGCCCAATGCGAGTTAGTAGTCACATGTCTTTATATTTTTGGATATCACTTAAATATGAATTTGTATAGCTATTATTTCTTCACCATTTTGAGAGCGAGGTCTCTAAAGTGTGTTGGAAACATACATTTTCAAGCGTCAAACTCATTGCATTTGACTACTCTATAGCCATTTTCCTCTTTATCGAAGTCGTCGTGAAACAGAAAGACTAACACATCGTCTTCTCTTTCACACACAGTAACGAGGTGAAGCGCAACAGAGACAGAATACTAGAGATAAACTACTTCATCGACAATCAGCGCGAATTCTGGATGGACATGCAAATGGGTTTGACGGAAGCGGTGGACCCTGAAACTGCAGCATTACTTGGGGACGATTTCTAAGTCGTGGGTAATGAGAATATAGTGGAAATCATATTTTTGTAAGTTATTTTATGTTATATCGTAGTAGCGACTTGTAATGTGCAGCTTAAACGGTCAATGACAATAATAGAAATAATATTAATAATAATAGAATTATAATAATAATAATAATAGAAATATATACTTCTACAAATCGATTTAATCAAGTTCATGCCATCCAACGTGATCTTATGTTTAGAAAAAAAAGATATCTCTTTGTGAGAACAAAATGACGTGGCGAAGGCTTTGCTCGCAAAAAAGCGTAGGCGTTAACACATTTTTTCCAGCCATTTTGATTTACTAATTAAACTTTTTTAATCGATTATGATAAAAGAATTATGGGACCAATCTGAAAGCATCTATAGCCTTTCAAATAATAAACGATTTTTTTATATTTTTTATATCGACGAAGCCCTGAAGTGACAAACTAAAAAAATAATAACCTCCTTTGAAAGTCTTGAAAATAAAATCTTACTCATTTGTTTTTATGTTTCAACTGTTCAACAAACTTTCCTATTTGCTGTTGCGCGTACGGATTCATAACACTCTTAGCGAATATCTCTGTGTCCTCCTCACGATTGGTTTCTATATACTTGATGACGTCATCCCTTAGGTATCTCTTGGTGTCGCTCAGTATGTCTTTGGGGATGATGTTGTATCGCCTGATGAAGTTTTTGCACTTTTCAATGGCGTCATCTTTGTCAGTCGCTAGCTCGTCGATAATTTGTGCCTGGAGACAATACAATTTAATATTTGACTGGCCTCATAGCTGGTAGTAGCTCCCCAGGTCATGGATTCGATTCCCACCCAGGACAAGCATTTGTGTGAGGAGCATGTTTGTTCTGTTTCTGGGTTTTAATATGTTATTATATATATATGCATTTATATTTATCTAGTCCATATAGTACAAGCTATACTTAGTTTTATTAATTTACTAGCGGTTTCCCGCGACTTCGTCCGCGTGGTATTTAACAATATGTTTTGCACGGAACGCTTTTTCTTTTTCTTAAACAAAGTAGCCTATGTTATTCCTTAGGAATAACATCAGCCATCAAAATCGGTTCAGCCGTTTCGGAGATTAGCCCCCCAATGATCCCCCCCCCCCCCCCCCGCGGTCGCCCTGTCCTTGCAAAAGTCGGCCACTCTCGTTTTGGCTAAGGTAATTTCCCTACCGGTATATGGTCGGCGAACATATTGGTGTTTAATTACCTTTAACGCATCTTCGGCGGTGTACATAGTAGACGCAGTAATCGCAATCTCCGCTTGCCTGTACCCCATGGTTCGGATCATGAGCTCGCGAACCCACCACTGAGGTACTATTCCCACCGCCGTATCGTTGAGTCCTATTTTGGATATGTCTTTCACTATTACTCTGTAGTCGCACGCCATACTGAGTACGCATGCGCCGGCAGCCGTGTACCCCTGAAACCAGAATCAAATATTCATTAACTATAGGGGACCCATTTGCGTCTGTAGGAGAGTACCCTACACGTGTCCCCTGGGTGGTGCGACAGGAGCAACCAAAAGTGACAATAGAATTGGCCCAAGTTTGTCCGGAGAGGTACTGCCACCATAATGTCAGCTATCGGCCAGTCGGCAAATCGGCCTGTCAAAATTGGTCCAGCCGTTTCGGAGATTAGCCGGAACAAACAAACAGACAGACAGACAGACGGACGAACAGACAAAAATAAAAATTTATTTCTTTTAGGTACCGTGTATACTTTTAAAAGCTTTTGTAAAAAGCTACTATTTTGACATTACAAACAGGCACTTCAATTTTATTTATTTTGTGTAGATAATATAAGGTATGCATTATTTCATTGGGCAATCACGTCTACTAGTACCTAGGTACCTTCTTACATTGATGGCGACAGTCGTGGTGACGCTTGAACCATAGAGCGCCAAAATCAAATCTTGCATTGCTCTCCAGAATGTTCTAAGTCTCTCAGCATCAGGCTTATGAAGTTCTAAGAGATCGATCCCGCCGGAGAATATTTTTGGCAATGCCTGAAAAACAACAAACAAACAAACAGGTTTATAACATTATGACTAAGAACCGATAACCCTAGGGGTAGATGAATTCTAATTCTCCCTAAGTCGGCCCCTGGTGGAGTGATGACAGCGGAAGGTAGCTGTATATGCGCTGATCCGAAGGCTCAGTGACGCTTACTGGGAGAGGTATATGTCTAGCAGAGGAGTAAAATCACAAAATAGGCTGATGAAGAAGTATGCATGCTTACATAGGTTTAGAGTTAATGTGATGATGGTACTCATTTACTCTTAAAACATATAATTTTGCTAATTCTGTGTTCGCAAGAGCGAAGAATGACTTTTTAAATGAACATGGCTTCATTAAATATTAATTTTTGAACTTGTTTGGCCGCAGATTATAGGGGCGGCAAATTTTGATTATATTGTTTAAAAAAAACACTACATATTAATTAAATCATTGTGAATAAAAAAACAGTTGTTTAGTTATTAGTAAGGTAGGTATGCCATATCTTTGCTATAGGCTTTTTTTAATTGACCTACATAATTGGTATATTCAATTCAATTCAATTTATTTATTTCAGACTCATGAAAGTAATTTTTAACCGACTTCAAAATAGGTGTATTTGTCTATTCTGTGTATTTATGGTGTATGTTTTTCTGTTTGTTATGCCGTATCTTCATCGTTTGTGAAGCGAGTTGGACGATTTTTATTTAATAATATGCCTTCAAGTTGGTGCCGTAGCCATTCATATATCTTTCTATATTCTATATTATATATTGGTGGTTTAAATTTAGTACTAAAGGTAAAGGTAGTCCACGTTTTGTAATAAGACCGTAAGGGTCAAAAAGAGAGGATCAATTTTTAAATCAGTTACATCTTACGTAACAAAATATTCGTCCCTATGGTCGAAATAAATGAGTATGAGTAACACCTTCTATTGCTCAACTCTAACATATAAATAACTAACGACCCGCCCCGGCTTCGCACGGTTAGTAAAGCATCAGTGTCGTATGAGAAACTACCCGTGCGTAGCCGGGGTGACTTGCTAGTGTATTATACATATAAACCTTCCTCTTGAATCACTCTAACTATTACAAAAAACCGCATCAAAATCCGTTGCGTAGTTTTAAAGATTTAAGCATACATAGGGATATAGGCAGAGAAAGCGACTTTAGTTTTATACCATGTAGTGATAACAATTTAGATCAGGCGTTGATTGTCTTCAGTTTTTATCACATAATCACCTAATATGAATGTTATCTGATAAAGCCATTGCACTTACAGAAGTTATGATCAGCCCCTTGTATTTTTCACTCTTTAAACTATTAAGAGTTTTATTCATTTCCAGAAGAAGCTCCAGATTGTAGCTGTTCACAGGGCGTTTTTGCACGCTCATCACGGCTATGCCCTCTTTGTCAATCTTTAGGTCAATATTTCCTCCGGTTGATAAGGCTCTCACGGGGATTTTTCTTACTGCACTCAATAAATTTTTAGTCAACATTTTTGTTTCAAAATATCGGGACGGTTATCCGCTGCTAGGTTAATTATCGAATGATATTTATATTTGTAGTAAAGATAAAATAATCGCATAACAGATAATAAGTGCAGTTGTACAGCTTTGGCTAGTGTGAAGTTAGCGGCGAAAGGGAAAAACATAGTTGTCTCCTTCCGCACTTCCTTCATGGATTTTGCAGCCAGTTTCTGAGTAGCAAAGATATGTCGTGAGAACTGTATTGGAGGCCATCTTAGGGCACCCCAGGGTCTTAGGGCACACAGGAATTTGGAGCTCGTTTCCCCTCGGGTTGGTCGGTTAGGGTTGGAACAGACGTACAAATAAGACTATCTAAAACATTAAAACTGACTGTAATTTGACATATCTGTGTGCATGTAATGTGCCTGGGGAGTTCCTGTGACACGTTTATATATGCTCACGAATATGTGTACATGAATGTGTAAAATTTGACGTGTCCAAATGATACTTGAGATCTAAAAGAATAAATGAGTTTGTGTCTCTTTGGAAAGGAAAAGAGATGAAATTCAAATGTGGCATATATAAATATTTTTTGTTGCATGTATGAAATATTTTGTTACTTGTGAACGACCCGATGGAATTGGCTGTATTTTTATTGTGGTAGTAAAAATATCGGCTTAAGGTTTGTATAAAATAAAAACCTAATAAATATAGTTTTGCAAAGCGCACTCCTCATTTACATCATTAGTAAATTGCACCCGTGCGAAGTCAGGGCAGGTCGCTAGTTAGATATAAATAATATCTACTGACATCAAATTGAAAGTATCGAGAGATTAGACACCTATATTATCGCATTCTTTGAATTTGATACCTACGTACTTAAATATACTCGGATATCTGAAATTACCACTAGGTACATAAAATAACGACAACCATATAAAAATACCATAATCTTTAATATTTGTCAATATGGTTATTAACATTTTTCCTTAGCTAAATTACACATTCAAAAAGTTTTTATATAATTCGAATAGTATAAAATCAATTATGTATAACTATAATATAACATTTGTATATTTATCAACAGATCAAATTAAAAACTTACTTAGACTTTTGTTTCATAATCTGAATGTACATTTCTAAAGATTGCTGCACTTTAGGGTTCTGCAAGAAAGTGAGGAATTCAGTCGTGTCTGCTTGGCGGTTCTTTTGCATCCAACCTAGCGCGTTCTGCCTTATCTTCTGCTTGGTGATGGCGCGGGCCAGAGGCGGGATGCGTTCAAACTTTGTCATAAACTTCTTGCACTTTTCAATGGAGTCCGCTTTGTCATTGGCCAATTCGTCTATCAGTCCAACCTGTAAATCATAACACACTCAATAAAATAATTTTTAACGATTTGAAAGGAGTTATGGCTTAACATTTTTAACTGACTCCTTTTTAGAGGAGGGGGTTCAAGTTACGCGATATCTTAGCCTATTATGGTCCATTTGGGATGATTCTTTTTTTATTTAATTGTAATGTAAGGGCGCAAAATACGGAGTGAAAGTATGTAATAGATTTATCCGAATTTTTATTGGTCACTTGTTTAGTTTTCGTCAATGATATTAAAAATTATAGGGATGTTTAGCGCGCGCATCGAAAACTCGAACACGTCCTAATTGGGACATCATTAATTGTTAAGTGGTTTCTTCCAGCACCTACACCCTTCCACCAGAAGCAATGCGGGTACACCGCTGCTTGGCGGTGGATTACCAGGTGGTGGCAGTACTTCTCTGGACAAACTTGGCACAACTTCTACTGCTGCTTTGCGTTAGTTTGTTTGGGTTTTTGTTACATACCTTCAATGCTTCATCAACAGAGAACATCCTAGCCGTGGTGAGCGCAAACTCAGCCTCCCGTTGCGATATAGTGTTGGTCATTGTGTCCATGAACCATTTGGGTGCTACTATACCAAGGGCTGTCTCGTTTAGTCCTATAGTGAACTTCCCTTTCACCATCGCTCGGTACTCACAAGACATGGCAAGCAAGCAGCCGCCGGCTGGTGCATGACCCTACAATAGTTTTATTATTATTATTTTTATTTTACATAATGACTGTTTATGCATATATAAAAATCAATCGCGGTGTGTCTCGCAATAACTCGAAAATGGCTGGACTGATGTGAATAGTTTTTTTTTGTTTGGTTAGTTGGTAGTTTAGGAAAATAACAATCGAGAAAATCCCAAAGAAATAGGCAAATACATATTTGTGACAAACATATGTATGTATTTACAACAAAAGCTGTGTGTATGTTTTGTATCAGCAATCTGTTCCTAAAGTTCCTGCTCCTATGGCTATGTTTGTTTGTGGCAGCACTGTGCCATATGTCCAAGAATATTTATTTATTTATCCACCTCACTGGTAGTCAGCAAAGAAATGTCAACTCTAGTACAACCACACTATTACAAACAATATATCATACTATGGTCAGTAAGCATTTTTAATATGTGGTAATACATACATTGATCGCAGCAGCAGTTGGAAAGTTAGAGCCAAACAGTTTAATCCAGACTTCTTGGAGAGTATTCCAGAAGGTTTCTGCCCTCTTTATGTCCGGTTTGTACATTTCCATTATGTCTAGACCTGCTGAGAATACTGTTGGTGATGACTGAAATAGAATCATGGCATTATTATAATATATCTTTTTACCATTTTCGGGTTGATAAATGATTCTGAGTAGGTAGAGTTATAACTTTAGGTAGGTACCTACCTAGGGTACCTTCCTATTTAAAATTATTGGCATTATGGCATGTACTCTTAATATTACAATATGTCTACAGAGCCAGAAAATGTCCAAATAACAATTTATACCTTTGTGTATTTCTTGGGAAATGTTATGAAAATAAGAAAAAGCCATTGACTGGGTGGACAGTGATGGTGCAAAATTTGAGGATTATCACTTCTTAATAATATTTTTCACATATAACTGATATATAATATTAAAAAGAAAAAACAATATTATTTATTACAAAATTATGAGCTCCAAATAAATAAAATAAATTTACTTGTAAATAACTTAATTATTAGTTTGTTTTTGCATTTCAGGTACAACCATAAACACATAAGATTCATTTAAAAATTGAGTAACCTCCTGTATCATAAGCATACAGCGCATGCATCGCATAGAGAAGGTCTAAAAGCAGCTTTGACGTTGGAAAACAACTAGATTTAACGAAGCACACACTACAAGCATTTTAAGAAACTTAAATAGCAAATACAAAGCTCATAAGAAATCATCACTAATAGACATCTGAATAGATAGGGATGAGCAAATTATTACTTCAAGCAATTCAGAGTACATCAGTAGCTTCATTCTTTATTAGCACTTCAAAGCAAAATGTTAAAAAGTAATACCATGCACATTTAATTATATACTGATGTGATTAGTGATAATAAAAATTTATACAACTTACTTTTATGTATTTTCATTTGTTTTTATAGCAATATTTAACACTAACATGACTTGTTAGGGCTGATATATCCTGTTAAATTTTTGCTATGTTTATTAGTATTGTAATTTTCCAATACATTTCTTTAAATTATTTGTCTTTGTTCTAATTATCTAGTTTCTGCAAATATATTAGATTATATTTATTTTTAAAATAAAATGTTCCTACATACCTAAATAAAAATAAAAAGATATTTGCATAAACTAGACTGATTTAAATTTAAAAAAATAATGATTACTTTGATCTTCTTGCTGGGATCAACCACAAAGTAAATAGGAATAGGGCTGTCACCATAAATTCACAACAATGAACATATTGTTACTCTTGGATCAAGTCTTTCCAATTTATAAACAAATTTATCTCAGATTATCTTGTGTGCTGTTTTCATGCAATGTATGGCCTAGCCTCTGTGCTTATTGTGGTATATTGGGAAAGATAATAAAGCATCTTACCGATGTCAATATCATTCCTGTGCACTTGTTCTTGGCGACATCGTCCAAAGAACTGCTCATTGCTTGTAGGAGGTCCAAGTTGAGGCTGTTTACTGGCGGCCGCTGCATCGTCACCACTGCGATCCCCTCGTTGTCTACCGCAACATCGACTAGTGGTCCTTTTCCTGACATCGCTCGGACACCAGCCTGGACGAGTCTGGCGCTAACGAATTTTCTTACGGGATACATTCTGAAAATTATTGGAAGTTTCATTTTTAATTTATACTAATTTTTAGATGTTTATTAAGATATTTATTATTATTTATTATATATAGTTGTGTTTGATGGAATGCATACAATGTTGCAACCAAAGTTTAGATACATAAAATATAAAAAAGTTTAAAGTGTCACTCTCACCTTTAAAATTTTCCAGGTGTTTGAATATTAACAAAACAATTTTATTTTAGCTTTGCTGTTGAACTTTGAATATCTACCATATAACTTTTTGAAACTAGCTTTTTTCCGGTTTTAATGTGGACTTTGATCTTTCTTCCTATTTACATTTATTTTATCTACCCAGGGTCGCGTTCAGTTGTTTCACACCAAAACGACATTAAGGTTTAGGTTAATTTTTTATTACTTGAAAGAATTCAAAATGCACTTACAGAGAAATTATATAAATATTCAGTTAGTAAAAGTTCGTTGGTAGGCGTAACAAATATATTTTTCTTGACAATAAAATCTTAATTTATGTTTTTATGTAATAATTATTATTAAATAAAAATAAAATTGCATTGAAATCAATCAAATTAAAAGAAACAAAATAAAAAATAAAACATAAATAGTTTCACAACACCCGTGTATATCTAAATAGCACGACGAAAAACAACCGGCTGCTGCCCAAAGTTACCGAACGACCTAAATGTGATCAACAGATGGTAAAAAACAAGAATAAAAAAAAACTCTGTTTTTTTGTTCCGGCTTATCCCCGAAACGGCTGGATCGATATTGACGGGACTTTCACCAGCAGATAGCTGATTTACAGTGAAAGGCAATTTTAAAAGTTCTTAGAAATACAGTCTTGAAGAGTGTCTTATCCTGACCATTGTTCGTACTTCCATAAAACATTGGCCTTCTTTTCGTACCCATTTCAAAATTCTTACGACTCTGAAATGTGCAAATATTAGAATAAAATCAGCATATTATATATGATTATGATAGTAGTGGAAATTTCTCTTAACGCAAATTATTACATGTAAAACATTTAGCTTAAAAATTCTAGCTTCTTCCTTTTTTAGGGCCTCATTAGGTTTTTTCGTCTTCTTTTTCTTCTTTATTTTTTTTTTTCGTCTTATCATCTGGAAATGCTGATACTGCTTGACACTGTCACTGTCAGTAAAGAATGAAATAAGATTCTGTATTGTCATGTCACAGACGTCATTGTCTGTCATTTCGTTTTTAAAACAAAGATTATTTAGTATACTGTCCGTCTGTAAAATAAAAACTGAATAGTCTGCTAAGAGATACCAGCAAGCAGCCAAACTATTAAGTAAAATGTAGCAGATTCTTCTGTGGACTGAATTTAATGTAGACTGCAATTAATTTGAAGAATAGGATGTCGCTGGAGCAAACCGCTTGTGATGGTAAACAATTCAGTTCATCACTTTTTATCATCGATTTATAATGATATAACTCTTTTTTTAATCAGATTAATCAGTATCGGTCGATATATAAAGAGTTTAGTTTCAGTAATGAATTTGTTCGTATTATGTATTATTTAATGTGTTCAGTGCTTGTTACAGATTTGAAGGCTTTTGAGCGGCGGCTCACCGAGGTGATAGGATGTCTGCAGCCGGCTACTATGAGATGGAGAAGTGAGTGCTCCCCATAACACCTAATAATGTGGTGGGAAGGAAGGATTTGTCTAATTGACATCTAAATTCTAATTTTTGGTGCGGTTAAAAGGCGTTTCTGGTGTTCCAGTGGTAAAAAAGACGACTTTCAATGCAAAGTACATCGTTAAAAATCCAGGCATATTGTAATGTGTTTTGTGCTTCGAAAATGTATATGCACAATACCATGCTCTCAAAATGGTGAAGGTTACATTGTGAGGGAATTGGCAAGTCCTAGACAAACATTTAAAATCAAATGAAATATTCCAATCTGTATTGGGTTCCCAGGAAAGGCCAGAAATAAGGGACTTGAGGCTATGGGCATGGCAAAGTAACTGGTACTTGAACACAATTTAGTCCTTATTATTACCATATCATACTTTTAATATTTATTTATTAATACCATATTCTTATAACAGTAATGGAAAACATTGTGAGTATTGCAGATTGTCAGTATGGGACTCCTGTGGCCCCTCTTCTGTATTCTCTCGTAATGACAGACAAAATGATTTGTTTCCTACTGTATTATAGGAAAGCTCAATTTTCATGTTGTTTATTACTTGTTATTTGTGTTACAGTTCTTCTCATATTGGTGTCAGTATGCACAGCTATTGCAGCATACCACTGGCTGATGGACCCCCTGACTCCAGTTGTCTCCCTTACACAGTCTCTATGGAACCACCCCTTCTTTGCATTCACCTCTACATTCTTAGGTAAGAGAAGTGATGCAGATAATTCACATCAAAAAAATTACTGTAACAAATGTTTTTTAGAAATTAAGTCCCATTGAATATATTTGTATTTGTATAAATTACAAAAATACAATACAATACTTCCTTATTGTACACCAAAGATGAGAAGAGCACCTATGTTTATTATTATTAAAATTACAAGCTGCACCCTGCACTGATACCCTTTGAAAGTTAACATGAGGCGATGAAGATAAAACTGACAGAAGTTGATTTGACAAGTCACTAAAATAGTTATATTACTTTTTCGGGATAACTAGTAGTGTATGTATTAATAATGATTTTTGAGCAGCGTGTAGGTGTGTATGCTGTTACTCCTTGACACTCAAATGGCTCAACGGATTTGGATGAAATTTGGTACAGAATAACTTCATTCTAGACTTAACACATAGCCTACTTTTGGTCCCGGAAAACCGCGGGACGCACCTAGTTTACAATATTAGTATGATATGATTCCAGTACTGCTATTCATGATGGGAGTGCATCGGAAAGTGGTGGCGCCTAGCATCATCACCGCTCGCACTCGGTCCGTGCTCAATGACTTCAACATGTCCTGTGATGACACTGGCAAGTTGATATTAAAGCCCCGCCCTGCCAACAACTAGTGTAGTGTAAGTTAAGAATAAATTGTTTCCTGTTTTAAAATACGCAATGTTTTATTGTTTCACCTTGTTTAGTATATCGGGATTTTACAAGGAAAATACGCCTGTCTAGTAGTCCAATACGACTTACTGCTTAGCGTGTATGAATTTACTAAAGCCATATCAGTTTATTTCATTTACTGAGATGCTTAGAATATAGTCTTACTTTTCAAGACAAGACTGAAACGCAGATCACAGATTGAAGTAAGGGATTTTTAAATTATTGTAAAATTGTTTTATATAAAATTATTTGAAAATGGAATCATATTTCGTACAACTCCGCTAAACATCTAATGAATGAGATTTCCAAAATATCTCTTATGAAACGGTTTTTTTCTAGGTATCTAATTCCTGGTCTGGACTGTTTCTAACTATGAAACACGAAGATAATTAAATAATTGGCCTGCCTTACAGCAGACTACTTGGATTATTTGCCAATTGTTATTATTAGATTTCACCTGTATGTACTTAACAAAATCGCAATTTCATTAAGCACTAATCTTAATTGGGAAAAACCCAGTAGTTTTACTAGTAAGTGGTAAGATAACTGGAGAATTCACCAAATAATTATCTCTGGCTGAAAATACAGGAATCGTCCACTAATTTTTATTAAATTTATTATGAGAACCAAATCTGTGTTCGTAAATCATCATAACTAATGCGAATGTGAGTTTATAACGCTAACTTGCCTAACTTGCCCAACTACTCAACTGATCATCATGAAATTTTGCATACAAGGCGTATGCAGAATTATTATGTCAGCGGTACAGGAAAGGACATGAGTACCGTTTATTCATAAATAAAACAATAACGCTAGCTAAACCCACGGGCTAGAGCTAGTTTGTAATAAAACAAAAGTCTACAAGAATTTAATCAAGTTTAATATTTTCCTATTTATAACTTTGGTGTATTTATTATGTACAATAAATAAATGAGTAACTAAGTAAGATAGGTCTATCATACAAAACCACCTTCAATTTTAACGCAAGTAAATGTAATAGAATCAATTAATATTCAATAACAACATTCAGCTACTTTTAAATCTGTAATAATTAGAAAATTTTGCTAAACATTTTGCTAAGTATGCAACAAATTAATTTATTTGTAATAAGTAAAATTCTTCATAACGACTTTGAAAAAAGACACAAGTATTAGGACTCAATTCCTACAAAGTTAAACAATTTCCTTAATGCATCAATCCTCTTATAATTCAGATCGTAACATGCGTGCCGAATTAAATTACAGTTCGTAGTTTCTAAATGCGGCCTCTTCAATTAGCGCACTCGATACATTTATTTAAGACTTCAAATTATTGTAGTCAATAAACAGGTGCCTCAAGAAATAGCCCCTAATAGAAATCTAAGTTCTAGTTATGGAAATGAACATTTGTTACATATCCTACTACTATTATAAAGGCGAAAGTTTGTAAGTATGGATGTATGGATGTTTGTTACTCTTTCACGTAAAAACTACTGAATGGATTTGAATGAAACTTTACCACAATACAGCTTATACATCAGAATAACATATAGTCTACAATTTTTGAGGTTTCTATAAAATCTATATATATAAAAGAAAGTCGTGTTTGTTACAACACTTATAACTCGAGAACGGCTGGACCGATTGCCATGGTTATTGATTTGTTGGATTTGTTTCCGTCCCGAATAGCAGAATAACTATTAAAACATTGGAAAATTTACGAAAAAAATAAAATCAATTTATCCCCGTATTCTCCACGGGAACGGGAACTATGCGGGTGAAACCGCGGGGCGCAGCTAGTAATTACATATGTTAACTAATTCAGTTATTTATGATTAGTTGATAATTTATTAGTATAGGATACCAAGAGACGGAGCGTTTGATTGAAAAGTGACCTCTAAAATTCATAATTTAATCTTTGACATTATTTCTTGTTGCATCGCATTAATCATACAATTTTCTGTGTAATCACCATCAATTTCTTATTATTGATTCGCACATCAATATATCAATACAATATTTTGATGAGCTGTAAATCCAAATGGTGTTATTATACTGAATACATTCCTACGCCATACAGTTTAAATTCTAGCCACATTCTACACAGCTTGAAGCGTGCTTAGACTCAACATGGAGTGTTCATTTGGCATAATTTATAAAATGGAATATTTTTAGAAAACTTATCAATTACAAAAATACGATACAATTTCGGCAGTGACCTTTGGAATCGATATTCAATTCAATTATTCAATTCCTATAATATTATTAGCGTGCAAGATTTACTTTACTTGCGTATTACCTAATATTTAAATTCAACAAGGATTACATACTATCGCAATGACTATAACAAAGTATTGTGCTGACTGTGCATATTAAGTCATTATACTATAATAATAAATTATTTTACACAAAAGAGTAGTTTTGTGCTAAAGTGGCTATCTAAATATCCATTATTAATTTAACAGAACATATAAATGTAAAATTTAAACTAGTACTATAAAATATACAACATACATAATTATTACAAATGTTAACATATGTTCCTAGCTCTCAAACATGATAACGGTAGTAAATAAGTAGACCTATTTGAAAAACTTGAGCGTACGACATCGGTTTACAGTATAAACAGGAAAAATATTATGTTGACATACTAATATAGCAGACGGTATACTGAATTAATAGTTAATATTGACAAGTTTTGAAATTAAATTCTATTATTGTAACGGTATGATTCAGATATAAAGTTCACTTCACACTATAACGGGACGAGATGTTTGTTTTGTGTTCAATAAGTATTCACAAAAAAATTCAACCTCTATAATTACCACAATTAACAAATTATCTATTTGGATTGAAAGTGAATGAATCATTGAATTTAAAGTATTAATATGTATCAATGACGTGAGATCTCTTACGTTAAACGGTCAGTCTTCAAAATAAGAATATCCCTTGATGATATTCATATTTCTGCTAAAATCTCAATTATATTTCTATAAAGCCAGTATTAGTTTTGATTGTTTCTTTCCCGCTTACAGTTGGATAAAATTTGATGCAAGTTTTTTCCAAATGTTATAATTATACACTTTTACGTACAAAAATAGACCGTGGACAAAAAATAGAATACAAAATCCAGCGTCGAATGGCTTACGAGTTGATTAAAAGGGATAACGAAAAAAATTAGGTAATTAAAGGTAGTGAGTAACTTTTTTAAATACAGTAATGTTTTGATAAACAATAACTTTATCAAAACATTACTGTATTTGATCTAACTTACTGCTTTGATAAACCTACATACAGTAAATAACACTGGGGCTAAGTAGGAACTAGTAGCCTATCTATAGAAGACCTAAAAATTGCGGATAACATTCTTCTACTAAAATCATCATAATATACTTACACAATAAACTTAATTTTAATCGGATACAAAGATATATGACAAATTTCACATTTGATAACGGTTAATTCCAAGGCAGTTTCATTACAGTACAAGATAACATAAATAATACTTTTTTTTTCTTATATAATTTAGGTATAACATTTCTAACGCCAGTTTTCGTCAACGACTTCCAAATTCAATTATTATTTTGCAAAGACTTTCGTTTTAAAACCCTAGTTTAAATTTATATTGGGCGTCAAGATATCTAATGTGATTCATAAAATAGTAGACTATTGATTTTTAGAAGTCGTTAGCGAAAATGTCCTTATACATCTTAGGATAGGTTATAAAAGCTAACTTACACTTTGCGACTGAAATACATTATTCGGAGTGATAATAAACGAGGCGTACAACGATTTTTTAAGGTATGAACAGGTAACCTCGTTGGGAGTCTCAAGAGGAATGACTGAAGAGCGTTAGTCATAAGGCCACTAGGTGTATCTACAGCCTGTTTATTAAAACTCCAGTACAGTACTATGATGATCACATCATAGTAGCCTTGCAGGGCTTTAGGGGAAGGTTTTATTGTAAGAGTTGGGGCTACGTCTCTGAATTGCGACAATTTGACTATCTCGTGAAAGTAATGCAGATTGACGAAGCAGATATGACGAAAATAGCTACGTTTATCTGACAGGTATCTTCACTGATTGTGCGAAAGTAAGTAAGATACACTGATATCATCTGGAAATATACTTTAAAATTCATAACCATTAAATAGATCCTCAAATACAATCAATTGTTTTAAAAGCGTGTGTCATCTGTACTTTTATTTGATACATGCGGTGCTGTTATTATAAGGATTGCGTGCCGTAAAACAATCCGTACGAGGAAATATTTGTAAAATAATAAATATAGAAAATGAACTCCGTGATAAGTATTATTGACAGCACACAAAGACAATACCCTTCTGGGTTAGTTACATAGTATGAATTATTAACGCGAGCCTAGTTAGTCTGACAAATGTATAAGAAGAAAAAAATAACTTGGTGGCTGCTATAAATCTGTTGTGGTGGTCGAAATGTCAATATCCAATCCACTCACATAAAGTAAGCAATGACAATCCCACTACACTTTCGTTTGGTTCCAAATTGAGGTAACCCGATGCCCGAGCCACGCGTCCACACTCCTATGTAATCTCGGTAAAGATCTGTGGCGCTGTTTGGCTCGGCACCAAACACTGCCTCTCTTGTGGGAACGAAGGAAACACGCATCCTCAGCTGGAACAACTTCGGTAGTGTAGTGGGGGTATATGAACCACACTGAAATAATTAAATTGTTCGCAATCGCGAGAACTCCCCAAGTTATTGTCTTATTCCCCGCAGCAGCATGCAAGGCTCGAGTGCTGCCCTCACGCCGCCAGTAGCGACCTGATGTTCTTCGGCGTCGACTGGTGGTTGAGGTGCTTGGTTGTGTACCTGAAACGAAAAACAATGAACATAACTAGCTACACTTGAATTGTTTTATAGTACAACTTTATATTCCAGGTCCAACTTTACTTGAACTTTATTTGAATTCCTGTACGTACTCTTTGGGTGGTGCTAAGAGAGCAACAAAAACTAGCAGTAGAACTTGTGGAAAGTTCATCCGGAGAAATACTGTCCACATCTGGTGATCTGCCGCCAAGCAGTAGTGCACTCGCATTGCTGTGCCCCGATGATTTTTTTTTAGTCATTGCACCGTCATTCACTTGCTCATGAAACATCTCGGGTGACGGACGCAACGCGGTGCGACTCTTACGACATACTTTGGTCGGGGAGGTCATAAGTCGTATTGATGTTGTTATAGGCATATTCCAGGGCTGGAAAAAATTATCTTAGTTGCTAAGAAATCAAGTGGTTGAGAAATTTCAAAAACACGACCTAACAGCGCAGATGGCACAGCCACTGCCAACTGAGATTTAAGGCCTTGTCAAACACAGCAAACCGTGAGGTGTTTTTATTTTGTAACAAGCGGTGTCGAATCTAGTCACGTAGCAATGCGAAAGCGAACCGAAGCGTGAAGAACAATAAACAAAAAACGCCACGACGATAAAGATTGCCGTGTTTGACAAGGTATATAAATAAGGGTGGAAAAATAGGAGTTTACCTGAGCGCGTTGAGAAGCGGCTCCGCCTTAGTGGGTGGTTGTTGCTGCAGAAACTTAACGCAGCCCTTGACGTCGACCGAAGAGGATCGGCAGAATGCACCGGACGGGTGCACCCAATCATACAGGATGATGAGACCCACCATCACGCGGAGGACTAAGAGTGAGGTCTCTTCACGGCTGAACTGGGCGACTAGTTTTCTGGAAAGAGATGTCATCCTTAATTTACTACTAGCTAAAAGTAGCCTGTGTTAAGTCCAGGATCTAAGCTAATTCTAATATGATATTTATAAAAATGTTTAGTGAACTGATTAAATCGGTAAATGAAAAACTGACAAGGAAATGGCATTTGTGATGTGAGCTTGGTATTCTTGTAGGTACATAAGGGTTTATCCTTGTTGAGGATATTTGATCATATACCGGTTATGTCTCTCATAGTTTACCGAATAAAGTCAAAGCATAATTGGGTATAATCCTTAGGAAAATAACCGTGGCTCATGAAAAAAGTTTCTACCAAAACAATATGAATTAAGATGTTAAAAATGTTGATAACATGAAATGTTTGGTTTGTCAGTTCAGACAAAAACCAACGAAAGTCAATAAACAACGCAAGATATAAATACAATAAGACTCCAAAAAAACTGGGTACCTACGTACCGGCGATAAACAGTAGGAAGTTGTCCAAGTTTCGGGTCATGTTTACAGAGCAACGTAACTAGATTTACGGCACAATAAAACGCGCAAGTTGTATTCAGGTCCTTCCTGCTATGTGCTCCTAGAGGAAATTACTACCGCGTGGATTGTTAGCGGATAGCTTCCGGGAAATTGCCGGGCAGGTGTGTCGGTTATATCTATTTTCAAATCTGTCACTTGTTTCTTTATAAATCATGTGTGGAAAGAGCAAGTGTCTGATATAAAAAAATCAAAGAAATCTTTTATTCCCTATTTCTCGCCTTTTTTTTTAAATTATAGTGTATACCCCATACACTATCATAAAAAAAAATATATATCCATATTGGTATACAACGGGCGAAGAAAAAAGCCACAGGAAAGCAAAATACGCATTTTTGCTTACCTTAAAGACATATTTTTTCTAGTTATTTTAATTTAACAATTTTGATTAAATTTATGGACCAATAGAAAAGAATATCCTTGCAAATAAAAAAGAACGCTCCTAATCGGAAAATAAGTGACGGAATAACAAACAAAACAAAAATATTTATATAACCGAATTGATAAACTTCCTCGGAAATCGGGTGACAACACCCTTTTCTTAGTAATAATGTAAAAAGTAGATGTTTATTTAGCAGACCGCGACTGTGTAAAACCACGAAGTAGTACGTACCCAAAGTATTGAATTACCACCGACACCTTGAGAAGTTGTCATTGCTAATTAAAACTCATAAATCTGTGTTCAACTGCACTGGTAAATAAAACCAAGTAGTCGATTATTTATCCGCTTAGCTGTGTAGAGCAGCTACAGCTCAGCGGGCTACACGGCCAAAATAGTTTAATAAACTATTGCTTCTGCTTTGTGAGAATATTTTTGGTTCACCAGAAATATGAGTTAATTCCGTCTAAGAAGCCTAAAAACGACCGGCAGGTCAGCTAATTTGCAATATTTCGTATAATATTAACCTAAATAACACGGATTACGGGTGAATCGAGGTCGGGGATATTTTTGAATCATGAAATGAAGGATTTCATAATTACGGAGGTTCATTTTAATATATATTCAGTCTTGAAGACCATGCTCTTAAGACTGAGTATATTAGATACAGATGACTTAATAATAGGTAAGCTGGGGAACAAACACCGACTTTCAATCTGAAGGTCGCTGGTTTCAACCCACAGGTCCACATGTATTATATATTCTTGAAAAATGTATGTGCGCAATCCCACGTTCTTGAAACGGTGGAGTGAGGAAACAGGCATGTCCTAGAACTAAACATTTGAAACCATGTGACACTTAACGATCAGGATTGAGTGTTAAATCGAAACTCATTCACTCTCCCACATCGAGAGTTGGGCGGTGTTCCCGCAATATATACGCTGATACGAATGCGTTATATATATGTATATGCGTTATATAGTTATATACGTATAAATTACGATTAACTCAGATTGATTTAAGCTCTTACAAAATCATATACCCCTAAATGAAAGCAATATAAAAAGCAAGTAAAATAAATTGCAAAATCAGTGGAGTAGGCACATGTGTTAATTAAACAGAGAGTTATGTTACTAGACAGTAATGCGCACGTGTTATCTATCATGATTATATTCTAGCCAAGGGAACCAATGTCTACCTTAATGCTGAGATGTAAAGTCGAAATGACGTCGTTCATTGCGTACTTCGTCCACAGGTACAAAAATGGCCAGGCAGGAGGTATTCATTCAGACACCAAATGAGGATCTAGTTCTTGGCTATCGAAAAACGTTTGAAGCTTGTCATTCGCGTCACGGACTCCTATTGTCACTTTCGATGGCGATTCGCCGCTACGTGACGAAACCGAGCTATGATGATGGACTATATCAGCGATTCTCAAAGTATAGGTCGCGACCCACCAGTGGGTCGCAAGCGAATATTGGGTGGGCCCTATAAACGATTCATCGACCTCCCGTGCTTACGAGTGGGCGACTACTGACTGATGGCAAGTTCGGGGGATTTTTTCGATTGGAAATGAATGATTGTCTCTTGTTTGAACAGACCTTCATTCATATACACTTACGCCCCTTTTTAACGAAGAGGTGAGTCCCGAATTCGGAAGTTTTTGTTGGGTAGCCCGTGGTCCAGTCAACTTTGGGAACCTCTGGACTATATGATATAATATTGATGATTACAGACTTAAATGTATTTAAACGTCGAAGAAATACGAATCTGTGTAAACCGATTCTTGAGTTCAGACGGATTTGAGTAGGTGTGGCATCCTACATAATTAGCTATGACTGAGCCAGACCTATCGTCCATGAATAACGATATCTAGGGAATAATTTACCTAATTATTTTCAGGTGATATTATAATAGCCAGATGTATAACGACAGTCGGAGTTATCCACCCAAAGGTCTCCGTCGCGGCTTAAACTTTGAATCTGGTTTGGTACATTTCCTTGTATGGCTTCTAGGTGTAACTGTTCCCCTCTAAAGCTGTCAATTCAATGTCTGATGCCTCGTAAAATGCACATTTATCAGACCAAACGTTTTTCGTTTTTTCTTCTACCACCTCGGCTTCATCACATAACTAGACTCTCTACAATACTATAATCATACGGTGGAAATGCGTAAAACGGAAAAATCCGCACATATCCTCATGCCAATCACACCTGCAATCATATGCGTAATGATTGGACTGGTTCGTATAGGACGTGAGGAAGTACCCACTTGACGAGTTCCATCATTGACGTAAGTGCCTACGCGTGGTATGACTACGCATACTGTATTGTACATACCTTGAGTATATATTTACATTGAGAAAAATCAAGTTCAGATATTTCTATATAAAAAAAAACACTTGAGAACGATTTGGCAGATTTTTGTTGTGCGGTGTTCGTTATTGAACAAGGTTTGTATGAAAACATAATTATAATTTTCTTTATTAGTAAATTGCGCACGTGGACGTGGGTCGCTAATATAATAAAAATTTAATATATTTTTGTTTTCTCGATAAACAATGGATACTACCCAGTAGAATACTAATCTAATATAACCTACTTAGCTAATGAAATCGTGCTTGTAAGACTTAATTCACGCTGACGATAGTCATGATTAAAGAGAACGAGAGAGATCACATGAAAAGGCAATTAGTAGCTGGTATCTTGACCTTTACGAGAGACAAGGCTATGACACAGAAATTTGTGAAGAAACAATAAATGTTACGGTAAAGCGAGTGAAGTAGAAAAGTACAGTTTGAGAATCTTTAAGCAAATAGTCTGAATGCAATCCAGATTGAAGATTTAACCAGCGTGTTACAACTTTGACTGCATCATCAATTACCATCAGGTGAGATGGTGGCCAAACGACGGCCTATAATGTATAAAAAAAAATAGTCAGAATGTAAATATCTTATTTGGGCAACAGGGTTCAGCTACACGGATCTGCGCGGAGATAGCATCGTATCGAATGCTTGTGGACGGGCCGTGCCACAAGCGTAACAAGTAGCAGGAAACTGTTATCGGCGAATAAATTAAACTATTTCCGTTCTACAACGTTGTGAATAGAAAATTGTCTGCTTTTTTATTGTTTCTAAATTAGAAAATTACTTGAACTTGGATGAACAAGCGTGAATTTAGGTAAAATATGAACAGAGTTACTACTATAAAATATTACAAAACGAAGTCTGTCCCCCGTCGGGTCTGTCTATCTCAACGCGATAAATTCAAAAACTACCCAACGGATTTTCATATGGATGATGAATGATGAGAAAGGTTTAGGGGTATAATTAATTAAGGTTTTTTGTAAATTGGGTAAATTATGACCATGATTGTTGAAGATGTCGGCAAAAATCATGTCCTGTGGGAGCTTTACTGGCGTGCGCCCCGTAACTAATAGTTATAAGTATTACGGAAATATTCCTCTTAAAAAGATCAAATAAACTGTAGAAACGTTATAGGTCTTCTAAGATTAATACACAATAACGAAAAAATATTCCTAGTACATGTTATTAAACTTTAAAATAAGTTTAATTATTACAAGAGTATTTTTAACTTTTTTGGTGTTTAAAAATACATTATTTTTAGTTATGGTTATAACAGTATAGACATACTTTGTGTCAAGGATGAAGCTGTCGTTATTAAAACGTATAATGTATATTCGCCTTTTAAATTCAAACGAACGATTAATCTAAATCTAAACTAAACAACTAAAAGCACTTTATTAAACAATTCAATAGTGTTTTTTTTAATAATTATAAAGAGTTAACATTATAAAATTCTGATCTAGGGCAGCAATCTTAAAATAGGCACAGTTTAAATAAAATGGTTATTTTATGATTTTTATTACTCTTATAAAAATAAATCTACTAAATTCAGAAATCCTTGACGTTACAACCAACGGCTAGCAGTAACTGTATCTAAATCAATCATCAAACGAAATAGCGAACGCGATTTACGTAAACCTACCTCTGAAATAACAGACGTTGTTTTGATTTCAACAAAATATTTATTATGCTTCGTTAGTTGCGTGCGAACGTAACTGATTTACCGCTCCGGTTAATTGTACCAAAACTCTCAAAAGACGCTGAGTTTGAAGTTCTAGAAAATATTAAAAAAATTGTTATTTCGGAATCCATTGTAATCAACCTGTCTGAGGCAAAGCACTGAGAAGAACAATTACTTGACGAGATAAAAAGGAACTAGACTGCGAAAGTACTAAGCAATGTAATAAATATAATAAAGTTTCAGAACGTATATAAGTAACTATTAGAAATAAAACACTAGAGGTATTTAAAAAAACACTTCTAGTACAATATTTTCAAATATTTGTTATAAAAAATACTGTAGACATGGAATAAATGGACGGGCTGACATGATGCAAATAGCAGATAGATTGATTACGTGTCAAATTGAAGCGCCACTACTTGACATGGAAGTGTCTCTGGAGTTTCTCTTCCTTCCTTAGACACGTATCTCGTATATATACGTGTCCAAGGAACTAATTTATAGCGCCAGAATGGCGTGAATCAATAGAAGGCAATAAAACAGCATCTTAACCAAGACTATCCAGGTTTTCTGGAGACATATATGTTTCTATAGCATGGGGTTCTTCAAATTGGCGTTTTAACATTTTTAATGGTAGATATACGAATTACATATTGATTAACACAATAATTACATGGTTACTATTGGATGTGAGCCGAAAATAATCATACTTGGATAATGTCACATCTAATATTAATCAAGTACCACAAAAATTGACGAGATGGCGCTGTATTCAATTTCAGCATAGTCTAAACGTGGTTTTTTTTAACTTTTTTCTTTTTTACAAGAGATTCAATTATACAGGTAAACTTAAACAGCAAAACCCTATCCAAACACAAAATGTTATACAAATTGTTAGAGCAGTTTCCGAGATACGCGAAATAAATAAATAAATATAAATTGGTTCTGCGCTTGCTGTTGACTTCCAAGGGCTCAAAAAGATGTGTATTATACCAAATAGAGATCAGAGAAAATAACCAACAAAACCTTGCAAATAAGCACGCGTGTTTTACGAGCGTCAACAATGATATCAAGTACACTCGAATCGATAAATCATTTGTTTACACTCCACGCAATTATAGACTGATAGTGGTACATGAGTATTTATTTGTAAAGATAAGTACCGGTGCGGACACATGATCTGTGTAACAAATACGCCCTTGTTATTGCAAGGATACGCGCCCGGTCTGGCAAACGTTTTGCGTTCTTGTTTATACTGTACTATACACTACCGGTAAACAGGGTTCTGTCTATACAATCATGCTAAATATCTCGAATTCTGTGCTCCGTAGCTTCTTCATGTCTTATTCAACAGGCACTTACTAAGTAATTATTTATTAAACGCGATACCGAATTACGCTGCCGAATTTTAGTAAGTCAGTAGAATTCTTTAATTGTTTTCCAAACTTAGGTAATTCTTAGAACGTCAAATTTCACAAAAGTTCTCGCAAATTACCCATCCCAGTTAGAAAATTATTCCTCATCTCATTCATTCCAGGAACTCATTGGTAGCATTACAACAACTCACGCGTATTTTGAGAGGTTATTTATTTAGTAAGCAACGTACATTGTTATACCGCTAAGTATCATTCGATATGATTATTTGTATTAATATCCTAGAATTAGCAATTCTTAGGTGGATGAGAAACAAGCAGTACTCAATAATATAGGTGACCTGTATGTACTTAAACACCTTTTACGTTAATCGGAGAATAAGCGGTAACCCGCGACGTATGGTGTCGATCAATGATGTACAAATATCATCAACATGAATTTCCCAATACTTTCCTTATGGACAATAAACCTGGAAACGTACATTACCCAGTAAAAATCTTAAATCTCAAAATTTGGATTATTAGCTAAAATCATATCTAACGAATATAGCCAACTGAACAGATTACTTACTCCTAAAGAGTTTATGTCGTATTTAGTTTCTTCGCACAAGACGGGAACTATATAAATCTATTAAATAAATACTTACGGATTCTCCAACATCCTCAAGCAGACTTTCGCCATAGTACTGAGCGTTTCCGTCGTATTCTCCAAATCCTGCTGATTGTCGTTGACGAACTGACTCGTCGCTTCGGACAACACTTTGAGCATTGGCGTGGCTTGCGCGTAGAACAGCGACATTCTATTGGCTACTTCTGCAGTTATGTGCGGCTCTTCTCCAGGGGGAAGATCCGAATTGATAAGGCCTCCTCTCGATACGCTTCTTCTGTAGTAGCTGAAGTCGTTTTGTATCGCTGGCGTTTTCATCTGGAAGAGATGGGACAGTTAGAGTACTGGTTGAAAATGATGAGTATTGAAAATTCTTTCAGGATTCAGGACGTAGTAATATGGTGACATTGTGGAGTATGTGACGAGAAATTGAATGAAACACTTTTATAAAATTAGGCTGCGTGTTTCGAGTGCCTGTTTTTCAATACAATTTGCGTCGAATAATAAAGCCTAAAATTTAAGAAAAAAAAAAATAGGTATACCGTTTAGGAGAAAGAATACGTAGAGTAACCTATATAAGATTAATTTCGCTTATGTATTTGTCATTCGTGTGCATTAAAGAATTTTCTATGTAATTAGTACTTTTAAAAAAAGGTTATTTTATCACTTTTTGATCACTATCATACATTATTCGACAAAGCAAATCCAAGCAGAATACACATACAAAGTCATATCATTCTAACTTTCGTCCATTTATCATTGCGAATTGAAATAAATGGAGTAAGTCAGCACAGCGCTGGGATAAATCTAGATAGCGCTAGCTTGTAGCTAGACCCAGTGACCGATTTAACCCGCAGTTTATCTGATTTCTTCACTAAGGCAGTAAATGGTTTGTTCCTCCCGACATACCATTGGATTTGCTACTTGTAAAAGGTTGCGAGAAAGTTTAAGGGCTGGATTGAAACTATTTTTATGTGATGAAGTGATTGAAGGTCCACCTGGTGGTAAGAGTTGACCCCCGCCTACAATAACAGCAATCCAACTCAGAATAACACTTGGATGTAAGACTGAACTGTATTCATCCTGTTGCGTCCATCAGCCGAGACTGAGATGTAACGTCTCATGCGCCTGTGATTTTGCCTTATAACTATTTGGAGCATATATTAAGTCAGTAAGATCAGCTTTAACTTGCAAACAATATATAGCGTCAAAACAGCATCAGTCAGAACAAGATAGAAAAAAAATAGCTTTCCCGAAACCTGAAGTTACTGGAACAAACAGGATTACTGGCCAATAATTTGTAGTTGTAGCATAGGAGTTAAACACCCAGCTACTCGCAGTTTTATTCAGATCCGCTGAAGAAGCAGCTAGTACCTGTGTGGTATGAACCCCTGAATCCAATAGGTCAATAAGGTTCGCGCTTCTTATGTAATCGTACTGTATGACATTCTTTAGTAAATGAATTCAAATAATATAAAATTTAGCAGAATAATATATTAAGTATTTTAAAATTTTTAGGGAATGGCGAATAAATGTATTGAATCTGCCTGATAAAGCGACAGTGCGATATGAATAACATGAGTCACTTAGCCCGCGCCCCGAGGTCATATGCTTTCTATCACAATGCCTGACAATTCGCTGATCGCTGCGTTCCCTTTTCTGTCTCGATGACTAACCACTTTGTTTGATGATCGATAGATTGATGAGCGTAGATGTGCGAATGATCGATAACTTTTGTGTTCATTAATTAGTGTGATAGAAATGTCATTGTTTGTGACTGACTAGACGCGGCATGAAATGGGCTTGCCGATTGAGCATTGCATTACGTAGAGTCTGATTTTATTTTCAGAAGGTGATGATTGAACTGGTTACCAACAATAAACTAATGTGAATAAGGAGTGGGCGTGCCTTGATTCGAAACATCGTCGTACTCTCCATGCCACCCACGTCTTACTCCATATATTATTCCATACATTGTCGGTTCAAAAAAAAAGTGTGCAGTAGTTATACTTATCAAGTATTGACCCATCATCATCAACTACCCAAAACTTTGCGGGGTCGGCACAATAAGTATTTTTCTCCCATTTCCCTCTGTTAGATGTCATCATCACTCTTATATTATAAAGGCGAAAGTTTGTATGTATGTGTGTCAGTGTGTGTGTTACTCCTTCACACTTAAACGGCGTAACGAATTTGGATCTCGGAAAACCGTGAGCAACACTGAAGGGCGCAGTTAGTAGCACATAAAAATGGCAACCATTTATTCACAATGAGTACGTAATTTCTGAGAGATTAACAATCATCCTTAAAAGTATTAAGTATTGTTTGGATAGTCCAATATTTGTAACATTTAAGCACACTAGACATAATATTCGTGAACATACAACGTACTAAGGAGTTAAAGGCACTTAGGACGCGCATCTTTAGATATGACAATTGATACACTACGTACTATATGATCCTTTGATGAGATTATCGCCAGTTCCAACGTTACAGCCTAGATGGTATAGCATTGTATTGTTATCCTACAAGGGGATGCCAGTCATCGTTCATCACAATAAGTGGCATGACGTAGATTGCTGTTCAGACACGACCGCGTGACATTGTTGACAATGGATACGCCCGGGTCACATGCAGCATATTTCAAGAGACAGGATAACAGGCTACAACTACTACTTCTAATATCCGGTAACTCAGTACGAATGTCAAATAGCCACTAGTTATGGGAACAGATCTATATTTCGGTGCTTACTAGTTTAACAATACAATGCAGTGCAAGCCAGCTTCGATCCGTAATGACCAATCTCACACCTTTAGCTATTGAGAAACATGACGGAATATGCTGGAGTGAACATTATAAATTCAGATTGCAAGCAAATATACTAACATCCAGTTGCAAAGCGCAACTGTATTCACACTCAAATATATTTTTGGTATGCACTTATAAATTGCATTAGTATCAAAAGCTGATGTTGAGGTGGGGCTGGGCATGCATGCGTTCATGAGAAGTAAGTTGAGGACTAGGAGACGTTAACCACAATATTGAATATACAGACGTAGGGGCATTACTCAGAGTGAGTTCGATCAACCTAGCGCTGTGAATAAGTTACAATAATTCACACAAAATGTTGACTGTCAGGAATGTGGCCGAAGGTCCTTGGCCAGTAGGCCATAAGATAAAGTAGAGATAGTAGAGCACATAAGTGTAAAAAAAGGTATTTAAAAAAAATTGCGCGTGCGTTGCTGATAAGCCGACATTATCAAGTACTCAGTGCAATGACACCCAAGGTTGAGGTCAAAAGGGCCCGGGTGGCAATTGCTCTTTCAATTATGTACTTCGTATATTACGTACCCGACGTGTGTTCATTGTTTATCGTTATTAATAGCGCTTTGTTTTATATTCGCGTTTCGTTTTGATACATTTGACTTTTGGGCCTCAGAACTCACAAAGCTACACTCCTATAGTCATAATAGATTCGCCTCAATATCTCTAGTATAAAGCAAAGTTGCTGTTTTCGTCTGTCTGCTTATGTGTGGATTCTTTCTTGGACCCAGCTTCCTTGTTTTCTGTACTGACGACATGGCTAATCTGCAGTTGGCTACAAAAGCTTTCGTCTCTTACCAAGAATGAAAAATGGAAAGAGACAACAGTATAATTTGACCCTTTGCAGCCAACTTCAAAGTAGCCAGGTCCATCATTGAAGGGGATGCCATCCAAAAATAGTTTTTTGAGATTTAGGTAAAGCCACAATGTTCTAAACACTGACTGTCAAACAAACCCGTCACTGAATCGAATATAACTATTAGGTTAATGTTGATTGATTCAATTCGGGCACTCCTAAGTTCCACCCACAAAGGCAATCAGTGTAGTTCATGGTTTTACCTAATCTTAGGCTTAGATCATCACTATTGATTTCAGATCTAATATAAACGCTCCCATCCATGTTTCCTCTTTTTCTAACGATATGTTTTTTATTGTTCCTTTACTAATGATATAAAAATGCATGGTAACCTTTCAGTTATTGTTATTCAAATGTATTTACAAGAGCATTGATTAAAAATCTACCCAGAGACAAGTCAAAGACGGAAGCAATATTTCCATATTGCTGCCGTCTTTGTCTTGTTTTTGTCTCTGAGACTGTGCACGCGTCTCTAAAGTTTTTTTATTGCATTTTTCCAACAATTTGTTATGATTGTTTTCGGACTAAATAATAACTACCGATAATAGTGGTAATTGTGGGAGAATTTTTGATGTGTTTTTATGATTCGTTGAAGTGACGCGACGGACTGAAGCTCCACCTGATGTAAAGTGGTCCGTCATAACATCCTCCGTCCATTACAACAGCAATACGACTTACGATGACGGGACCTCCCCGACCCATGTATGGGTCGGGGAGGTCCCGGGGAGGGAGTAAGAACCAAATAGGATTCCTTTGTGCACGTCACCCGAGACTGGTATGTTACTTTTCATGCAACTGTGATATCTATGTACTATTTTTGCTTAAAATAATATGTAAACAAATGCCACTACCGAATGAGCATCTAAGGACGAAGCCGCACAAGAAAACAGCGATGCGACAAAACATGTGGCCCCACTACATAAGCGATAGACCAGCTAATCGCTACTACAACACGTAATGATTGGCCTCAGTAGGTTAAGCGATTTCCTAGAAATGATGCTAGCTTGGAGACGGTGAGGACGCAAAGGGAGCAGAAGGAAGTTACGTCATACCAAAAATATCTTATAATATAATAATATGAGGCTATGAGCGTTAAACACATTGGAACATTGTGGCTACTAACTACAGATAGTAGTAGTAGATAGTAGTAGATACAGCAAACACCTTTTCAAAGGTGCTGTTTGGTGCAAACTAGCTACAACCCTCGTAAGAATTCGTAATGTACTGAACTGCACACAGCAACATCCCGCCCGTGCAACAGCTTTCTTTTGTGAGTATTTAATCAATTATAAGAATTTTAGCGAAGGTTTACGTAATATAATTCCTTTCCTCAAGCTTTTTTATGTTGAAGCTACAAGAGAAAATGCCCATCTTTTTATAACAACACCGATACGATTAAAGTCTTTCCTCTACTTGAGTCACCTTCGCAACATATAGGAGTGCTGATGTTCATAGCACCCATATATCCTTTGAATCGGACTCAGAAATGCGAGTGCTTACTCGCAGATAGATATATAGTGTTTACTCACTTTATACTCATCAAACTTGAGAACGAATTCTAATATCTCTGCAAATTGTTTAACTAAAGCTTGCTGCTGTTCTAGATGTTGTGTGGGGCTCATGCTGCCCCCGACTAGAGAACCTAGGAGATGTGGCACCACCTGCAACAAAAAAAAACCTTTAATCGTACAATGCAAAAACAAGATATATATCACACCACTTTGTTAGGTTAATATCATATGTGTAAAAACTTCGAATGTTTTTATAGATTATCTAAATTAAGCAACTCTCTGCCCGGTCACTATTTGGATGGATGACTGTTTCGTGACATTTAAACCGAGCGCCGCCGCGCATCGGAGGGCACGTTAATATGCCAGTCAGTCCCGGCTATACTAGTCGATAGCCAAATCTAAGGTCTATTGTGTCTATTTGTGATATCCGCCATAGTAACCAGGATTAAATAAATAAATCACACTTACATTATTATGGCGAAATAAATACAGACACACATACATACAGATATGTCTGTGTGTATGTTTGTAACTCCTTCATGCTGAAACGGCTCAACGGATTTGGATGAAATTTGGTATCAGTATAGATCTAATCCTGGATTACATTGGCTACTTTTGATCCCGGAAAACCGCGGGTAATACCGCCGGGCGTAGCTAGTAAATATATCTGACTGTCTTCATAGCTCATTTGGTAGTAGCTTAGCTTAATAGTAGTAGTATTGTAAATTAATACTTATAATACATATTAACCCAGATACAGAACAATGTCACACAAATGCTTGTCCTGGGTGAGAATCGTATTCACGACCTGCAGCGCAAAATGCAGAGCTACTAACAACTGAGTTCTGAGACCACAAATAATTCACACTTCACTGTTCACATTTAAATTTACCTCTATCTATTTCAGTTTATTTGCCCCGATGTCCTGTTATGCAGCTTAATAAACATGGTTTCATTTATTCAACTGCATACCGGGATTATGATAGGTAGGTACTAAATGCCAACCCACGGTTTCACTATTATACAACACAATAACAAAAAAAAATCTTGGGGAATCTTGTTTAAACAATATTCATCCAATGGTTCATTTTGCTCCCGTCCGTAGGTGAAAACACTGAATCCCTATACGTATCCCCTGAGTGGTGCGGAAGGTGCAACTAAAAGTAGCAGTAGAATTTGTGCCAGATTTGTCCGGAGAAATACTCTCCACACTTGGTAATCCGCCGCCAAGCACTTTCGCACTGGTTTGGCTGTGTTCCGCTAGAAGGGTGTGGGTGCCCGTACAACAACATACAATAAGAATATATTTTATTGTCAAGCTGTGTATACAAATATCTTATAATGTTTTAGTATAGAAACAACACAACAACATGATTTCTTTAAAAACAACGTTAAAAATAAATTAATACCCTATAATAACAATATCAAAGTATTCATTAAATAATACAGAGTAATTACTGACGCAGCGAGTGCAAACGTAATTTCCGCGAAAGCGGTTTGTGGGTTTTGTTATATTGTAGAACTGCCGATCATATTTATTATTATTTGCAAATGGTAATATTTACACACGTTTTGAAAAGATATTACAAATATTTTTTGGAGAAAAGTTTGTTGTTGTAAAACTTCCAACTTTTGAGTCGTTTAATATTCATGGACATATCTCATAGCGCTATTTAGCCTCAAACTAAGCACAGATTGTGCAATGGGAAATTGATAACTGATAGAATACTTACTACTTTTATTAAAATACATAAATATTAACACTCAGACACGGAATATCATTTTTTTTTCTTAGTTACATAAATTGTCCTAAGTAGGAATCGAACCCACGATTCTTACTTAGGACAAGCATTTATGTGACTACAGCGCAGAAGGCGTACTGAACTGTGAGATCAGTCAAAACACGGTTTGATATTGTAACGTGAATAAGCCGTGTTTATTATTACAGACAGATTTCCAAACTACCCTATGTTCTGTATGTAAACGAAGCAATTATGTTATTGGAGTGATTATTGTGTCATTGGACAGTATTATTGTAACTAACATCGTACCATTAATAAAATAAAGCAATTGTTATAAATAAGTGTACATTGAATCGTACTCGAATCGAACACATGTCTTGTTTGGCAACAAGACCAGTAACTCGAGTCTATTGTGAAATGCAACAATGTCAGGAAGCGATCGTCATTTTGTCGATTAGACTGCATCAGCTATTGGGGAGTGGAGAGCTCCATTATCGGATGTTATTGTACATTCTCATAAGGGCATGTAGCAAAATAATGATGAATATGAATGTTATTGGATGAAAGGGAAGAGGAAAACCAAAGAAAAGATGGATATAAGTTAAGTCATTTCACGATAATCCAAAAGCCAGAACCAACGAAATTACGAAATTATTGTTTTAATATTTAAAACTTCTAATCCATTTTACGAACATAGTACATTACATGTAAACTTAAAACTCATTTATTCTTTGAGATCTCAAGTATCATTTGAACGTCAAATTTTACATGCACGAGTAAACATAGTCGTGAACATGGTGTCACCGGAGCTATAGCCAGCAGCGTTAGTTTTCACAGAATGTGAAATGCCTAAAAAATATAAAAAATACAAGGTTTAGTGTGTGTAATTATGGAGGTTTCAAATTCAAACATCAAAGACTGAAATATCACCAACCTGTCTGGGTAGTGTTTATTTTGTACCGCGTGAATCACACGGGTTACGAAAAACATAAAAGCTTTTTTATTCAGAGAACCTTGCGGTTGTCACATTTCTCAATAATACTAAAAATAACTTTTAAAGGTATAATATTTGCGCTCGTGCGAAATATTACTGGCTTTACTCAAACATCTGAAGAATATGTCTATATATCTAGCTAATATTAATAAATATTCATGGACATTTCACACAGCTCTGTCTAGCCCAAAATTAAGTTTGACCTGTACTAAACTGATTGATGATTACTGACAGAATACCTATCTTGTACCTAATGCATATTAACACCTAAACACATAACATATACGAGTATCTATGCTCGCCGCACAAATGTCTGTTCTGAATGGGATTCGAACCCCCGACCAACAGCTCAAAAAGCATAACTAGTAACAGAGCTGTGAGGCCCGTCAAATAGTAAGTATATAAAAAGCTCTTTTCGGAACATCTATTGTATTGAGCTGAATAATATAGACATATGATAGACATTTTATTGCATACCAACAGTACAATAAAATAATGACAAAAATAATTAAAATAACATAAGGTAAGCGCACAATGGGCGACATTATCACTAAAAGTGATCTCTTTCATGCAATCTTTAGATGGATAGGATCGAGAGTAAATACGATAGACGACGGTGCACACTAAACTTTTATGATACACTTCGATCATAAAAAGAAGACTGCATATAATAATAATAATATACTTACACAAATACATAGTTACTTAAACTATACTGTGACCGGAGGATGCATCATTGAACCAGTAGCTAAATAGCCCAACTTCCTTGGAACACAGAGACTGTGGCCGAGAGTCCACACTAGCAAAATCGGTGACCGTTGCTTAACTAAACTAAACGTGTGACCAAGCCCTTCCATGCAGAAACAATATTGCAAGGACAGTTCCCATCAGCAATGTTCATACATGTGTTGCCAGCATAGAATCAGATATTTCATAAGCACGGTTGTTGTATATCATGAGTTTGACGGCAACTGGTTTAGCTAATAAAAAACGATTCACTTTAATACTATGCATATGCAAATGTGTCTATACACATTAGCATATGCGCACACAAGTCAACATAGCTCACTATTCCGTTCCGTTTCATGTTCCCGTTCGCGATCCCGTTGATATTCATTTCTTTCCCGTGAAATGAGAAATATATATATATATATATATATAAATATATACATATATATATGTATATATATACATATATATATGTATATATGACACAATTAAAGTTATCGTCTCATAATGTTCAATTTACATTTAGCATAATTTTAGAAAAACACGGTTATTGTTGCTTTAATAATTTGAGTCGCTTTGTAACTCCGTATGTTTTTCATTTGCTTCAATATAGAAAGGTACATTTTAAATAGTTAGCTTAGTTCTAAGCCTGTTTGTAGAATCCAACAAATTGTTGTCATTGCATGGCGAGCTCATTTTATTTAGATATGATTCACAAATATTAAGATTTCTAAATAAAATCATAAAACAAAAACAATAAATTATTGAAAAAAAAAAACTGCGTGAAAAATTGTTTTCTTTTTGTAACCCATTTATAAAATCCTGAATTTGATAAACCATTCAGTAGATATAGAGGAAAAAAACCTGAAGTCATAATATGGAGCCAAATATCATATTTATATTTTGATAAAACCAATATCACACTTAGAATTAATATAATACCAATCTAACGAAGCTCAAATTAAGCTAAAATCCTTCAAGCCGTTTAGAGCGTGCCAAAGAAATATACACATACCTACATAACCCTTCTTCTGACGCAGTCAGGCAATAAAATATAGCCTAATATCTTCTTAGTAGTAAAAGAATTTGTGGAAACGGATAATAAGTTTCGGAGAATACTCCAACTTTGAAACAAACAACAAATTTTACCTCTATAATACATCTGTATTTTGGTAATATTTGTTTGTTTGTAGTGTAATTCTTTAGAGGAACGCGGGTTGTTATGTAAGAGGGCAGAAAATTGTACTTTACCGCTACACGACAAAAAAAGATTCGCGCACGCGACCGCAAAGTAGTAAATTACTGGTTTATCTTTGATTGAGTCGATAGACGGTAATCGAATGAGCTAGTGAAATTTTCTAATTGTACTTGGCTAGGCAATGATCGCGGAATTCGGACGGTAGCTTTTGATATAAAATAGTTAGGTAGTTTTTGACATAGCGGGCTTCAAAAAGGAATAAAAACGATCCAATCCACCCGCGTTTTCTTGTAGCCGATGGTAAATTGTAGATGTAATTTTAAGTGCAAAATTTGCAATTTTACTCAATTCTCATTATAACGTTAATTATTTAGTATCGTTACAAAGATATTTCAGGTTTTCTTGGGGATCTATAACATTATTTGCGTGTCAGCAGCTCATTACGTATTTAGGAGACAAAGACGTCGCGTTTCGGGGAAGTTAAGGCTGCCTAAACATTTATGAAGTAAGCCTTTTAGGGACCTTCGTGCGTCGGATGAGTCAAAAATTTTTACTTAATAATCCAAGGACAATAAATTTTTGGGTTTCATAATGCGGCCTGCGGCGTTGTTCGCGGTTTTTCGGGAATTTCCTGCAGAAATTTCTTAATTCTTTCATAAGAACGCTGACCTGACTATAACAAACACAACAAAAAAAGAATTGGTCCGTTCACGCGTGACGACAGTAAATAAGGATTCATTTTTATATATATAGAAGATTAAAGCGATTATAATGTTCATTAGAAATATAATTCAGACAACGTGACACAACTCTAAAAAAAAAGTGATTTTAAAAGTACACTCGCGTACCCCTGCACTTGGATACCAAGTATGACATTTACGCAACACAAACACTTAAGACTCGAGATCAAACTTATATTCATAAACATATTGAAGCCGGGGATTCCGAAAAAAAATTAACAAAGAGTTTCTCCAATAAATTAAAAAGGAGATAACTATTAGCTAAGGAAGTAGTTTTCACCGAAGCGAAGCTCCGCTCTCGGATCTGATAGAGATACCACATTGCGTATAATTGGGATGAATCACACAATGTGGCTAGGTGAATCACGTGTCGCAATAATCAGACGATGTTTTTACAAAGGCATCAGGGTTTGGGCGCGATGATGTAATGCCATAAATGGAATGGTTCAGGAAAAATAGACGCGACATGTGTTTCGTAAACGTGGCATCGTTAAAGTTTGGGCTACTGGTATAGATTTTTAGGGTTATGCGCAAGATAAAATCGAATTACTATCTACTGGAGTCAAAATAGCAAAAAGTCAAAAATCATACTAATATTATATATAAATCATACTAATATATAATTTAGTATGATTTTTGACTATTTGCTGTCCATACCATCTGTGTTTGTACATACCATCTCCGACATAGTGAATCCTAGTTTTAAACGTTTATATTATATTTGTTATTCCTTCACGCTTCAACGGCTGAACGGATTTGGATGAATATTGGACATAGGTTCTGCTAACCTTACGAAGACAGTGCGGGTTGCAAGTCTTTATCAGATTTTTATTTAGTCAGAACGGCTAAATCGATTTGGCAGTTATACGTTAGGTACGGAATAAAAAAAAAATACATTTTCTTCCTAATATTTATTGCATCTGCACGAATATGGGGCGGGTCCTATTATAATAAAAAAATAAAGATTATGTAATACTACCTAATTAGATTATTTCGGTTAGAAACTTTTTATTTGAAGATCGCGTAACCTCTAAGATGATCAGCTGCGGCAGTGGGGGTAATTAAATTAACAGCACTTACGGACCAATTGAGAGATTTCAGCTATAAACGATGCCAGATGCTAAACGGCGGTAAGTAGGTGAGACGACGCGAGCGCGGGTGTCAATGATTTTATTAATAGCCATGTATACACTATTTTCAAATTGATTATCTTATTACTCACGAGATGTTTTTTTTTTTTCAATATTTACGCTTCCGCAAGAATAGGAAAAGGGACTAGAACTAGGAACCTTCTATTGGAACCCCTTGAACTGTGTAGCCATATATTCAATAAAACATGTTTCAACCTAATACAATTCTCAAAACGCAACGATAGCGCGATGCAGGACCGCTCATATTGACATAGATTGCTTATAGTTAGTATTATTAATACTAATGTCAAATTTTTACTTCATAGAGCATGTTAGATCCGAGAGCAACGTCCTCCATGCACCATTTACTTCGGTTCCATACCAAGTGCCGCCATCAATCAGCAGACGATCAACAAATTAGCATTTCATTATGTTCAGTTGGACACGAAGTATTCAATCGTTCTTGTTTATGATCTTGAACAATCGGTTGAACAGGTGAAGAAATAACACAACAATGGTATAGCATGTCGATATAACGGACGAAGTTTGCAAATGAAAACTTATGCCAGTTTCCTTAAAGCACATACTAGTGCCAAATTTTATTATATACTCAAGATATAATTGTAAAATATCATGTCAACAAAGGCATTTTTCGTGAAAATTTTAATGTGAACCAACCTAAGTCCTTGACAACTGCATTTTCGGAAACTATCCTAGGAAAGTGCTTAACAAATTATTACGCACACTCGTCAAATTCATCTCCTACATTTAAGTCGCCCGAGGTATTCATACACCAACCATCCCTGAAAAATAAACGAAATAATACCTTGTACACTTTAACATCACTGCTTTCGTCTGGAACAAGCTACTTAGACAATTGTTTACAGTGAAGTAAATACCTATTTGTGTTGAGTAATCGTTAGCAGAGTAAAGCTTGGTTAGTTTCCTTTAAAAGAGATCCACAAATGCTAGTTGGGCAATAACCTTTGCATGCAGCGAAGTCGGAATCGTAATATGATGCAGTGTTGCAAAGCAATACCAGTCAACTCATAATGTACTCGTAACTTGCTGAATTAATACTGCTACGCCTACCGATCTACGTATAAGGCATTCATTTGCATTGCACCCACGACTTGACGTCAGGCTACATCAAATCTCGACTTGGACAAATTTTAAGACAGTTTAGGTAGGCCTTGGTGTACGGGATAGGTATCAAGACGAAATTCATGACAGAGGTAAAATATCCTGTCAAAGGCAAGAACATCTCCTGTGCCTTGTATAACTAATACTTAACCTAGGCAAGTATAAAGTAAGCCACACTTGCATTCTCGACATCTATACATGCCATTTTCGACTTTTACGCTGTTTGACAGAATACAATTTCCGCTCACAGGCAGTAATAAAACGGAATGAACGTGGGCGAGTCATCATAGAATTTACTAAATTGTTCGTGACTAGGTGCACAGTAAGCTAAATGAAGTGATTATATAGTTTATGGACACCAAACGCTCATATTTCCTGTAGCAAGAGTTTGGACAGATACTTGCAGGAAGTTTACAAATCGGAACGCTGTCGTGGTGGTGTTGCCGTGTCGAAACTTAGCACGCTTCCCGATCTTGCATAAATTATGTTCACAACTGTTGGCAGGACTTTTACGGCATGTACCACAACAATTTGTCGAACTTTTAGTAAGTGTTCGAAGAAAATGCAAAATATTGTGCGTGATATTTTATGAGAATTTATGCGCAATCATGCTTTCAGCCGTTTTAATTTCGGCAACACATTTTGAATTAAAGGCGCGCTAAAAGCTTTTCAATCTTCAGAGATAACAACCAACCGCGAGATTCTTTAACTTGATACTTCAGAAGTCCTTTGTGTGTCACAACCGCCCTGACCCAGTGACGAACAAAGCCTTTTATTGTAGTTTCAAAAGAAGGATTTCTGCTAGGAACAGGTTCAGCCCGTTTCGGATCTACGTGGTAGAGCGCTTCAAAGGATTGAAGATAACTTACATAAAGACCTTTAAAATTTTGGACACCATCTATTCATTTATGAACATTCTCTCAAATTATTCTCTAACTACCCTTTACACCGCGGCTTCGGTCGCGTTAATGTTGATTTTGTCAACCAACTCCAGTAGTTTCATATAAAGTTTAAGCCTCTCCAAACCCCATAAGTTTTAGGGGGAAAAAGTAGCTTATAACCATCTCTCGATATCAAAATTCATCATAATCGATTCAGCAATTTAGGCGTGAAAGCGTAACAAACAAACTCACTTTCGAATATATAATATTTGTTAGGATTATTTCACAATTTTTAATTTCGTATGTATATAAAAAGGGTCCTAAAATTGGCTTTACTTCTTTTTATTACGCGATATCTAAGTAAATTGTGGCCCCATTTGTTTTTTTTTTTTTACTTTATGGAAAAAATCGACAACAGTCTTCAAGAATCATCAAAATGATTTCATCAAAAGTTGAATGAGGAAATAATTATCCCAAAGTTCACTGATTTAATAATCCTACAAACTGAATTTATCTTTCTATACTTTCATCCTCCTCTTTTCACCCGTATGGGTGATAGATATGGGTGAGAAAGATGAATTCTGTTTGTTTGTTTTAAATCAGTGAACTTTGGGATAATTATTTCCTTATTCAACTTCTTCCCAATATTATGCTCAAAAATTTCAGAATATCTATGAATGTCAAGGCTGCGTTAACCAGTTACTAGAGCAGGTGCAACATAAGTACATCTTAAGGTAGCAGGAATGCCGCCTGATGCCGATGTATGTCTGCCATCTTATCGAGTTCCGCCAATTATACGTTCTTATGTCTGTTAAATGATATTCTGCCTTTGCCGGATTAGTTGTATGTGTATTGCACCTGTCACATCGAGACAGTTGGAATTCGTACACAGCATTCAAAGGTGCGGGAAGCAGCTGCCGTGGGCAATAACCTTCGTGTTGTTTACTAGTGGAATTTACAAAAGTCAACTAATACTATAGTAATTTTTAGTCAATGATATTATGCACAAATATAATGTCGAGTATAGTTTTCCTGCGCTAATTAAAGATCATGAACCTCTAGTAGTTCAAAAACTAATGAATTTGGAAAAAGCAGAAATTGAATAGTGAATGTTTTAATAGATTTAAATAAAAATAGTCCAAATTACTTTTTAAGGAAAGTAAAAAATGGAAGATTTCACGAACAATTTTCAAATTCGGGGTGTACTATACGTCCTTTTTATGGGATTTTTGTTTCAACGTGATTGACAAATATTTGTCATATTAACGTGTTATTTTTTTGAATGTTTTAGAATTCTGCCCATGCTCGCTTCTTTATTATCATTTCAAAACTCCTAGCTGCATACCAAATACAATAGATATTAAATGGCTACTGCTTATTTATAACACAAAAGTATGTTCAATCAATATCGCAATTGCGGTATACAAAAGTGCGAGATTATATGGTTTTTGTCCTTTTAAGGGGTGCATTGCGGCATGTTATACGTATTGCGGACCTGCGGTGTTTCGCAACCCGATCTCGTTGTGCCAGGATTCCAAAGCCATGATCTATTATTCTGTATCTCTCTGCGTTGGCAACATCATCCGCGTGATACCTTTCGTTTGAAATATCAGATAAGGATCAGTTCAAAAACTTGTAAAGTTAATTCCATAAATAAATATATTGCAATTTCATATCCAAGTTTATGGAGAAAGAAACAAGCCGGATATATAGGAATAGTGATATGATAGAAACATAAACAGAATAGTTAACTTGGGAAGTTGAAAGTTCCTATGTTGTTAGTAAAGCTGATATATTTTGGGACATTATTTAAAGTGGTGACCATCAGAAAACATACAAGAGTTATCGCTTACTTTTGTCAACTTTCATATTTTATAGTTATTAGAAAATCTTTTCAGTGATCTGATTTGAGCCACTTTATAAGACAAAACAATGTTTACTTATGCTATGCACATACTAACCCGATAGATTGATTTTGAGACAAAGGTGTTTATTTATAATGATTAAGCTTGATGACTCAGTGTTGCAATTTATGAGATATCAATGCATTCTAATAAACATGTCAGATAATACATAATAGACATATCTAACATTATTGTTTACAAGAACACTGCAGGCGTAGCGGTCTGTTTAAAATAATGTACGTTTCTCTTAAGAAGGGGAGTTGTTTATTCATCGAAACTAGTCCGTGGAACGATCAGATCGAAGTCTTCTATCGACATGTAGGAATTTTAGAGACAGTGCTGACTAACGGAGCTGTGTTCTATCTATTTATAGTATATGTATTTTGAACAACGAGCAAAAATATGTGGTATAGCTTTATATATGAGCTTTGTGACTTGCTTACACTTTAGCTTTGTTCACAAGCGTAGTAGCTGTGACGTTAGATATATATTTATATTTTATAAATAGTTTCACTAAATGTTCGCTATTGCAATACGAAAATTACTGGGATACTCCTCGCCAGAGATCTATAAATTACGCTTTGTTTTTGACCAAAGCCAGAGATTCTGTCGATTGTCTTCGATAAAACACAGATAAATCAAAGCGTTGAGTGAGCGATGATGAGTCGGCTGCGATGTAATTCATTGAACTCTTTTACACCAGCATTTGTAGACAGCTATACGTAAGTAGTTATTTAAGAATACTTAGATTAAAATTGCCCCAGACCAATGTTGAAAAAATTAAAAAGTTTCAACACCAGTGTGGGAGCACTTTTCAATAAATCACAGTCAACAAGGTAATTGATGGTTCCAATGCCCCTTGTAATGCAGTGAATCTGAATTTCCCATGCGACTATGAATATGAGCTGTGATTGTTTTGATTGGATGATTGTCACGTCATAAAAAGAGTAAAACGATGATATGAAAATCACTGTCGTGTGAGTGAGCATGGGAATCTCAATTGAGTCAAGAGGGATGCTAATAAATTTGTTTCCCCTTTTATAGATTATGAGTCCTTATTTTTAGATAGTCAGGAAGACGATTGTTATCTCGTAGATTGTGAATGATATAATCTACCATAAAAATGTATGATAATTTTAGCCCTCCTTCGTCATTCCAGTTTCAAGGCATGGGTAAAAAAAAGAGATATAAAAATTCTATTTGATGATGTCTAAAAACAAATAGGCAACTGAATCTACCTGGTTTGTATCTTTTCAACAACTGCAGTTACGTATTTCCGAGGGAGAGAGATGTAGATAGATATATATCAAGACTCAAACGCACGGCACTTGCTTAATGTACTCGTAGGACGGGCTATTGTAAAACACTTTTTAATCAGCATTTGTCTGAGAGCCTCCATTATTCCGGAGACTCTTTTGTGGACGCTACAATTCGAATGTAGCCTATACTCCTTGTATATTCACTACTTCAAGAAAAAACTTTAAAACTCAAATTGAATACTAACTTAACATCATAACCAGGATAGGTTTAGCTCGCTAGCCGAAAAGCCAGAGGGCACGCTAGAACAAAGAACATGAATTTCAAGTCATTTATTTACACACACAGTAGTAATGGAAAAACTAATTTTATCAAGACATGTGAACCAGGTACTGCGAAAATAGTCTGCAAATAACGCAAAGGCCTGGATGGATTGGATAATTATGGCAGTCTAGGACATTGAGCGCAGTCGCGGGAAGCTCATTATAAAAGTCTTAATCGTTAATAATGTATAAATACGCGTAGGGTGTTAAATTCTGCGTTAACGTGACACTGAATAGGGTTGGAAAGGTCACTGTCTATTTTGCACCCCCGCAAAGCGAAGTTAGTGATCCATGGTGAGATCCTAATAACTTTATAATGCCTAGATTAATGATATGACATCAAGTAAATATGTACTGATGGTGTCGAATCAAGTCGATCGAACATACGACCGAGATGATCTGAGATTCTCGTATGAACATGAGCGTGTTTCTTTTCCGTTACCAGCTTGTGTATGTATGTATACAAATACAAATACAAATACAAATATCTTTATTAAGAAACAAAACATTAATTATCAGAACACTTGTAACATTGGATCCCGCACTAGGGCTAGCCTGTATCTTCATATATACAAGGGAAAGAGAAAAAGTGTACAGATATTTGCCTTATTAACTACTGTGGAGGGGCTAATATATAGGTATACCTATTCTCCTTGGAAGATCCCTCAAATACAAACTAAGAAAGAAAAAGAAGATAGACTGAAAAGATCGAGTTCTCGCAGACACAACGGCAAAATGACCAACATGGGTGTTAAAGTTGATTTAATAAATTTAAAAACAATTTAGATGATTTTCCCTTCTAATTATTTCTGAAACATTCTTTAAAGACTGAATGCATCTTTGTGTGATGTTTTTATGAAAGTACAAAAAACACATTCCTTTAAAGAAACTAAATAAACAGCTATTGTTGTCTTACCTGTGTGAGAATTTATCTAAGTGACATCACACAATCTTATCACGCTTATCACAAGACAGCGTTATCAAACTATGTGAGTTGACAAATGATGTACATATGATGTATGTGCCTGTACTGTAAGGTGAGATCTTATAAATATAAAAAATTGCTGATTTATTATAGAGAACTCTGATTAAAGATTCAAATTTTCATGAATGATTTGTGATTAAGTAACTAATTATGAATGATCTGCATTTACGAAACCAAGACGAAGGCTGGGGCACTGTATAATGCCATTGTGTATAGGGATTGATGTGAAAGAGTTTTGTTCTGAACATTTTTTTGACAATTGACCTGGTACTCAGGAAGTTGAAAGTACCATTTGGAGGAGAAAAGCATGAGCATAAAGTTATATTGCTATCACACAGACAGCACAGGCTAGAGTGAGTATTCCACAGCAGCAGCTGTTGAAAACCAAAAACAAATTCAACCAAAATCAAATTGATTTATATTTGCACACCCCCATTGCTTTGTATCTATTGAACTTCATAGTTAAGGATAGTGGAACAGGAAAGACATGGTTAAACAAGTAGGTAACTGTAATATCAAATGCAGGAAAATTATAATAAATAATATCAGATTACATTATAATATCAGATCTTCAGATTTTTAGAGGGTGTTAATGTTGATACTGCTCCAAAACATGCAATATTAGATATATTATGTGATCCTATTATGTGTATATCTAATACTGCATGTTTTGCAATTGTGCATTTTTCTTCAACTTTCTAGTACTGGTTAATTTCAACTAGCCCATTTCATGTATATATTTATTATATAAAAAAGTTGTAATTATATTATTTGATAATATTAATTTTTATCAGTTTATCTATACCATTATGCACCTTTTAAAACTATTCATATCAGCAATACCAAAGGCATTTTAAATGTCTTGCCTACCCTGAAGAGTTCCAAGATATACTGCATCAGGAAGGTTGAATGTGAACCCTGCTTAGTTGAGTAGCTCTGCCTCCTACAGGTTGTAAGTTTGATTTTATTATTTCAAACTTCTCAAAGAGTTGAACCACTTTAATTTTGTGTAATAGATATGAAACAAATTTACTTTTTAGTTCCTGTTTATTGAGAATCTGATATTTTTTAGCTGGTTCATAGGTTTGTTTGTAATTTGCTACCAGTGAAAAAAGTGATAACTAAACTTAAATATTAATATGAACCGTCTAAGAAAAAACTCACCCGTTGGAGCTCCAAAGAGTGATTGTAACACCGTAAAAGTTTGTCCACAAGGGGTTTGACCGCGCGCCAAGCTCGTTCCTGAGATATCCGCGAGGGGTCTGCTATAGCCTCTCGTATCTCCTTCCCAGCTCCTTTATAACACTGGATCTCTTCTAAAATCTTCTCGGAGTCCAACAGGACTCTTTGAACGTCCTCGTAAACATTGCGTTCAGTGTCCGTAGGTGCGGCGTGTTCGAAATCCAGAAATATATCGTACCGAGGCGAAGAGCAACAATTCGACTCGTCACGGGATAGCAGACTCAGGAGTTTTCCCATCTTTTGAACACCAGCAACAAATAAAATCGAGATGTATAAATCTTAGCAAATTGCTAAGACCACTGCATTGCCTGGTAAAAGCGGCGCTAAATCACTTGCAGGCTTCTCCACACGGTTTAATTTAGTCAAAAGTCATAAACACGGTTAAAGTAATTCTATCAATAAACTGAGCATTTCAACAGATCTTTTTATTATTAAATTCTAACAATATTTCAATGCTTGCAGTAGACCTCCACCCAACAATTACAAAGTCAAACTGTCGAACGAAGTCGAATCGAGCGAGCTGTCGAGGCGAGGCGAACTGTCATGTCATAATTCTGACAAATACTGACAACAACAATATGACGACAATGTCAGCTAAGATAATGCATGACCTATTAACGCACTGTAAAGTATTGTACAGCCCGTATTTTTTACCTTCCTACAATATTGATCAGGCATAGATGATCCAGGGAACGTGTGGCGGTTCATGGTTTGTCAAAATAATATAGTATATATGGAATCATATAAACTTAGTTGTAGTTTTGATTGGATGATTACTTGCTACTTAGTTTCTGCCTTGCGCGTGACAATAATCTACAATAAAAATGTTTCTTTTTGTTTACCATAATTACCTCAAACTAAAAACCAGTGCATAGTCTGTGTACGTAGTGTATAACTATTTAGTCTGTGACCTGTGTTCTATACTGTGGTGTGGTTTGGTTTTTTTTCCCGGTAAAATGGAAATGGCGGAAGGCAGGAACATAATCAAAATTAGGTAACGCTTATTTTAATAGAATTTCGTTGCCCATCGTATGCAACGTAAAGACTACTATTGTATACTGTATACTATTGTTTATTGTATCAACATGATATTGGCAAATTAATTGGCTACCCATTCGAAGCCATACAAGAAAAGAATTAGATGCTTTAAATTCTTTCATGGGTTTTATGTCGGTAAAAATGTCTTGCTCTATGTTGTACGTAAACATCCGAATTCCTTACGACTTTCTACATTTGTTTCGCACCGACAACCTAAATCTGAATTGAAAATCGGATCGAAACGTCTAGCCGCCGGCACCTATTGGTGCCTACCATGAGTATAATTTTTGTGCTACCCAGGTATTTTATGTATTATTATCGTTGTATCTTAGACACACTTCACTATTTCTTGTGTACATAAACATATGTACTATCGAGATCAGTTGACAGTCGGACCAATACTACCTGGCTTAGAACTGGAACTTACGATTATTTTCAAGGGCAGTGGGGTGAAACACTGGCTACAAAGGATGCTGGGTTAGTCCGCAGATAATATAAATATTTTTGGGGAATGCACGGAAAAAATTAGTTTACAGAACTCTTTTTGACTTATTTTTCTCTCTCATTTTTTATTCATTATTTATACAAACAATTACAAATTTGTACACTCACTAGGATTACCTGTCACAGGTGGAATAAATACACTCAATCACAACACAAATACTTGAAAACACACTATGCTTATCAAACAAAGTTTTCCTCAGCTGGACTCCTTGCTACCTCTAGATACCTTTGAAACTATTAAAATAAAGTGAATATCTTACTAATATTTGGTTTCAGCTCAACACTAGATGAAGACTTGCTTACCTGTGTTACCTAGTTGGTGAGAATTTTCTTTGGGATGTCAAGGAAATTTGAACATGAAAGAATACATATATTCAATAGTGATAAGGTAAAAGATGCAACTAAGTATTTGTAGAAAAATTAAATTTATACTTATTTTTGAATATGTCAGTTACAATTTTCATCTATACATTATCTGAAGTGAACTTAACTGAACCTAAAATAACAACTATTTAACTATCTGGTATTGGGCCTATCCAGTATACTATACTATCCTGCTGGATACTGGATAACAAATGGCTATCCGGCTGCTTTAAATAAAGTATACTTTATTTATAATATGTCACAACAAATATAATCAGTAATCACAAAATTTTCATTAATCAATCTATTTCATAAAAAGTAATATAATTTAAGCAAGCTAAGGATCATCACTGTTTATATCAAAATGTATAAAGGCAATCTTTTCTATGTCACTTTTGTCATTAAATTGGTTTATAGTTATTATAAAAATTTTTCAAATAACAAAAGCATGTATTTTAATAACCCCATATGATCATGTTTGAAATTAATTCAACAAGTCAATCAAACAATTGCTAACTTCCCTCATGTATGAAAATCTACCTAGTAGCACTACTCAGTGTAAGAGTCAAATCTTATGCTGAGACGCATTAATGTTGTCACCTAACAAATCATTGTTTAATATAAAAATACTTTATTAACATTATTATAACTTGGCTTTATTATTTTTTTTTGTTATAGTACAATATAATATTTAAATGTTGATGAATTTATTACAGATGACACTTTTCAAATGGAATGGAAGTTGCCTGTAATATATTTGCTGGATATTTGCTTGGGAAGCCATACCAGTTACATAAAGTGATGATATGTCGGAAATCACTTGCATCAATGCACTTCTTCTTACCAGCCACCTTGCGCAAGTGGCTAAGAAGTGGATAAGAAGAGCCGAAGATAGGGCTCAGTGGTGCTTACTAAGAGAGGCCTATGTCCAGCAGTGGACATGTGTAGGCTGATGATGATGATGACTTGCATCAATGTGAAACATGAAATGAATGCAGATCAGGCAACAATGACTGTCAACGGAACACTAAGACTTGCCAGAAGACGAAGCATTAAGGTAGAAACACCATCAAAAGATGAACCTGTAATCAAGTTTAATTAATTCCTAATGATGATAGAAATATTGGTTATTCAGAGCAAATATGCTCTGAATATGGCGTAGAGTAATAACTCTAATGAAACAACTCATTTTTTTGTCAGAGGGTACTACTTTACTGTAATTATTGACAATAAACATGAGTAACACCAGTAAAGGGCGCTAGACTTACCTAAGGGCACAGATAATGTATTTAGATAAATAAAATTGCCAAATTCTATAAAATTATACAAAATTTAAACATTATCATCTAATCCAACTGATTTGATGGGATGTCCTCCTCGGCGGGCATGTAAGTCGACGCCAGCATCACATCCTGAGTCTCCCCCCGAAAAAGCCCTTGACTCTGGCAGTTACCAGGTCCCTGAAACAGAACTCGGTGAGAGTACAGTTGTTAGGCTACGTGATATATAAATGCACACGCAAGAGTTGCTACAGGTGGTATTGTAGAGTAACTAACCACTTAAGTTGTTCAGACCACACACACATCCTGCCCTGATTCATGGTTCCTGGATCAAAGCTATGGTCTTGTGGTTTTTCTCCAGCACTCTGCGTAGGTTAGGCGTTGCATTGAGGTGAGTGCTGGAGGTTGCATGGTAGGATGCTGTATTTGTTAGGAGAGGCTTCGGTCACCAGCATGTTGGTTACCCTTTGCCTCCGCCTCATCCTCTGAGCTTCCAGTTCCAGCTCATTCTCTACACACATCTCCATCGGCTTAGAGCACAATGGTGTGGGTGATGAGTACCGAGGCGTCGCTGGATGTGGTTGCTCGCCTGTCTTGAGCCCACTTGGACCTGGTTCCGGTTCTGTTGGTTCGGGCTTTTCTGCTGAGGTCTCCGTTGTTTGCTTTGACGCCGGGGGTTCCTCTTGCAGGCTTCGGTCCTCTGCCACGAACCTGATATACATGTTGCCCAAATTGTAGGCAAGTCTACGCTCTTTCCTCATGATTTCTTGGACCTGATCTTCCGGTTTTCCAAGTTTCAGGAGGAGGATGTCGCCTTCTTGCATCGTGTTGCTATACACCGTCCACGTGCTGACTCGGGCCCATTTGTTCTGGTCTGAAAGGACCAGCCTTGTGTCCTCCAACGTTTTCACATTCCGGGATGAAGAGGACCGCTCGGATCTTCTTGGTGCGCTCGCTCTGCCTTATCACTTTCAGACTTGGGCATGTTGTTTGCGGAAGTTTTTCAATAGCCTCTCTTAGCCACTTCAGTGAGGGTTCATCCTCACACCACAGCTTCAGCACACCTTCGGCAATCGTCGGCTTTGTAATAAATACTCTTTTGTATATGTCGGGCGTGATCCGACTAAAACCACCCTGGTGTTCCTGCTCAGCGCCCTTATGCTGGGGCTACGGGAAGGGTTTTTTTACTCTTCCGCAGCCTCAGCGGCATTGATCCTCGATGAGGCCTCATCATTACTAGCTAGTTGGTCTAGCTTCCTCCCTATAAATATATGGCGTGTCCGGAAAAAGAGACACGTCATCCTCCGGTGGGGATCTCATCCTTCGGACGACGGATTCGCCCATCTGCCGTCCGGAGATTCCCAGTTAGGGTGGCAGGCAGCGCTCGTGCGCCTGTCTGCGCCGACCCACGCGTCGGCGTCTTAGAGGGTGGGAAGTTTCTACCTCCCTCATCCTCTCGGCCGCCTCCTTCCGCGAGAGTCTCCTCGCAGAAGGTCTGAGCCGCCTCCCTAGATCTCTCGCTGTCAAACATAGCCGAGACCATTGTTGACAGCGAGAGATCTTCACCCACAACCGCGGTCAGCCGTGCCGCAGCTCCGCCCACGCCGGACATGCCACCAGTGTATGCTGTGCTGTATCTTCGGCACAGCCGCAGTGGTGGCATTCCGCTGTGGGTTCTCTCCTCGCAATGTTGCACAGGTACTTGCCGAAACAACCATGTCCCGACAGTACCTGCACCAGTCGAAAGGAGAGAACTGAGGAACCCCATGTTACGGATTTGGCGTTAAAGTCGTCAGCAACCAGAACGTGATGAGGGTGGCTCCACCTGACGAGGGACTCCACTCAGAGAGGAAAACCTCAAAATCCGCGAGGCACCTGTTTGGGGAGAAATATCCCCCAATAACTACCGTGCCTTGAAGTAGGGCAGCAACGCAACCACGACCTTTCAACACCCTTTCGAAAGGTGGCGTGCCCGTCGCCGTCTGCGACACAAGGGCAACCATACCATCATTGTCCCCAACCCAGTTATCCCGGGACATGATATGGTTCCGTTACAACAGCTAGATGGATCAACCACTCCGCCACTTGGAGGTGGAGCGCAGGCTCTGCCCCTTAATCTGTCCGGCAGGTCTGCCTCCTTCCTCTTTTGGCGTTGTGCAGTCACTGGTGGCTTATGCTCTGGCTTCTTCTGCGCCACTTGTGTTGCAACCTTCTTCTTCTTTGAACCCCGTTTTGCCACTATCACCCATCCCTCGTCCATGTTCGAGGGCACAGTTGGAAGTGGCCGGGGCTCATTTTGAAGGGGTGTCGCATGTCCCTTTTTTGCTATCTTTTTCTTCCTCCCCTTGGGCTTAGCCTGCTCAAGCGAAGGCAGAGGTGCTTTTGAGGGCCCTGGAGTGTGCTGCAACACCGATGCTGCCGAGACTGCCTCGTTTATTCTGTCTGCTGCAAGTGGGGGACGAAGGCGCTTTTCCGGAAGAAGCCTGTCTTCCAGCGCCTCTATCCTTGCATTTACTATGCTGCCCACTTGCAGCATGACAGACCGCATCAGTTCTTCCGTACTCATTTGTGAGGAAGTTACGGGAGCTGAAGCCGGCATTGGTTGACCGGTGAGCTGCCGTACTTTCTGTTGCAGCTCAGTCAACTGCTTTCGCAAGTCAGAAACTTCCTTTTGTAGGCGATTATTGTCCGCCTGCAACTTCTTCGTTTCCTCCGTGGAACACCGAGTCATCAGGGCCTGGACTGCTCCCTTAATTGTACAGGTACCCAGGTATATACAGGTACCCTTTCAGTTGGTTGATTTGGCTGCTATTGTCTCGATTAAGGCTGCACATCCATCCACTGTCTCGGAGAGATCGTGAGCTGTAGATTTAACAATCGCTACTTTGCTCTCTCTGAACTTGCTGGCCGTTAGGGCCATCTCCTGCTTGGCATTGAGCTCCGTTTCTTCCTCCGCTGCCACCAAGGCTGCCTTAGCCACCCTGGCCTTGGCAAGGCCAACGTACTGACCCGTAGTGGGTGGACGTCCTCAACCTCTCTTCGAACTGCCCGATTTTAGGGCAGTACCGGCAACGCTTGCTGCGCTGTCGCTTACGTCATCTTCATCGTACGCCCGTTTACGGGCGCTCAAAGACCTCGGCATGTCCTCTAGCGCCCTACGGTCACCAAACTGCACATCGAGTCAGAGCGTGACAGTTGTCCCGCTTCTATGCTGCTGTCTCTGACCTCTGGGGCATGCTGTTCATCCCCACTTGCCTTATTGCTCCCACTGAGCCTCTCCATCCTGACAACGGTCCTCCTGGACCTCTTCACCATCTCATCCTTCTTTGGTTTTTGGTTCGTGTTAATTTTTTCCAAAAGTCATATTAACCTACCTATTCTTCCTACATTAGGACACAGTGCTTGTAACTGCAATAATCCTGTATCTGTTCTGCCGCCATTACAAAACGAACATAAAACCAGAATTATTGTAAAAATATAAATAATAACCCTTAAAAAAAACACAAAAGTTATAGTAAAAATCTCACCAGTGAAGCACAATTAAATTATTTAGTATATTTTATAAAAGTATTTTACTCAAACCTTATGCGGTTTGATAATGTACATAGGTACAAGTTATAGTAGTCATACTGTCAACCAGAACACAAGAAAAGTTTTGTAAAATTTCCAGTGTTGCGACTGGCCTCAGTGATAAAAATTAAAATAAAAATCAAATTTAAAATACTATTATATTGTTGGTACAGCATGTAAAGATTACTATGCTATGTATTGTGTCAGGATCTTAGTCAGCAATTGGGATAGAGTAAATTAGTTAGCAGTTAGACTTAATTATCCCTAACTTGAGAGTTATAATAACAAACACAATAAATACCATACAATAAACAATAAATACAATAACAATGACTTTTAAGTTGCTATTCACCACAATGTTTTCACTATATTGTTTTAACTGATGCATATCCATATGGAACTCTAGAACCAAAATGTGCTGTCCGGACCCTACCACTGTAACTCACTGACACTGCATAGGGTTCGAATTATTTTAGTATGGAAGTCATTATTATTGGCACTTCTGCTACCTGTTTAATGGACATCAATAGTTCAGAAGTATTTACTGGATTGTACTGAGCGAGAAATGCCGATATGACGATTGTAAGAAGAGCGTGACTTGCATTTGAGTATCATGTGTAAAAATGAGTTCGATACTCTGCTGAATTATATGGTTGTATATTTTTGGCGCCAAAACACTGTTGTTACCTCTGTTGAGAAGACTTGAGTACAAAATCTTACCTATGACAGAAATGTGAACTGTTAAATGATAATCTTAAATTAATCTTTTTGTTTATATGCGTTGAAGGAAGTGGAAAATTGAAAATTAAAATAAAGAAACTAATTATAAAATGCGCCTTTTAATTATATCTCCAGGGGCCAGTAAAGGGTAACGGGAAGTCTTTTTCTTACACATAAATACACAGAATTTACTCTTTTCCCCAAAGGGTAAAGCCTTTCGTAACGAACCTGCGACTGGCTAGCTAGCCAGCCAACTGGCTGGCTCTTATATTAAGTACTTAGAACACACATAAGCGTTCAGGGCATAGCTACAATGTAGACTCGTATACGCGATCGGAACATTCGAGTGTCGTCATCAGTTTGTTCCTCCTTCACGCTCAAACTGTTCCTTGTTTATGAAACTGTTCGTTCCTGTTTCTTAAACTGTTTGTTGTGTTTGTTCCTCCTTCATGCTCAAACTGCTCATCGAATTTGGATGAAATTTGGTACCAGGATAGCTTATATCTTGGATTAACACAGGACTTTTGATACCGGAAAACTGAGGGTAACACCGTGGACAGGAGCTAATTTAAAATATCTAGTGTTAACAGTCACGTCAACATATTTTTAAAAACTGAAATGAAATACCGTTTAGGCATTTATTGTATTTATTAATTAATTATAAGTGTATAACATCGACACATTGCCATTAAACATAGGTACGATTTACAAATAAAACTTAATACCTAGGAAATAATCTATTTACAAAATTCATTTCCGTCTTTTGAAACACACAGTCAATTTCTACAGATTTTGAGGATGAATGCTTTCGAAAACAACATTAAATCAACTGACACTGATTTTATACATGGCCTATAAAGGTACAGGCCCAGTTAAATTAACGCACACTACACCGGATTACACTATATTACATCTAACAGTCAATCCCTATACTCAACTAACAGATGACTGGAGATAGATATCCATAGCAACATTTTTATCTGCCATCTGTATGGATCTTTTTGATAGATAAACTTGTTGCTATGACAATTTATCCCCAGTAGGTATATGCTAGTAGACATAAGGTTTAGTTGTTAGAACATAATGAACAAACGATAAAATAGGTTCAGGTTATTCAGACTAATGAGCGGTCCTAACGAGAGGACATTAATATAACTATATTAGTTTGAAGTAGGTGCGATACCTTTATAGACACATTTTGACTCATTTATGCAGTACCATTCTATACATCAATGCAGTACCATTAGTCAATCACCCTCCCAAAAGCCATTCTGTGAGCAAAGAGATTTCTAGTGCTATTTTAATAAGAGTACTTAATATATAAATTTTATAATAGCAAGTGAATCCCAAGCCCCTGTATAAAACATTTACTACAGAATAAGAGAAATGGACACCAAGAAAACTAAGAAAATATTATCATAAAACCAATTTCAATAATATTAAAATATAATGTATGAAACTTATACAATATCAATCGTATATTTTTAAATATCAGTCTAACATTCGATAAAAATTTATACAACTTTTCTAACATTCAATAATTAATATTCATTAAGGCTATGGCCGACAATAAGGCCTTAATCAAGAGATTTCGTATCAGGAACAAAATATTCATAGGTAAGTATTTATTCATAATTTTAAATAGCATTCACTCCTTACATTTATTCCGTTTGTGCAGTGGTGTTTTCTCGAACGAATCATTATCCTTTTTAATATGTTTTTAACAGGTTTTGACTGTCCCATCAACTAGCATAATTTGCAGTGTATTGTGACTAAATTCTTCTTATGCTTAAAAATGTTAGTATTAAATATACCTAGGGATAGGTATCTAAATGTAACATGGCACTACAAATTATGCTCGTTACAGCCTGCGTAAAGACGATTAAATTTAGTGACATGGTTGATGGAGACACAACAACAAATAGGTAAGTACATAACATCTATCTATCTACACTTATCTACATTTGCTAACATAGTCTTAAGTGTATTTGGTGTAAAGATCCGTCTTAATACTAAATACTTAATTAAGTCACATGATAGAGTTTTCCTATAGCCTGTTCTTGAGTCTTCAATGGTGTAGCTACAGTGTAGCCGTCGTGATAAACACGATTTGTAAATCAAAAGATACGTTATTTCCATGGGTCTTGCGGATCGAACGGACGATATTATTTGTAGAATGCTGATATAGTTAAATGCTGGAAAATGCGCCGATATTATTAGATATTTTTGATAAGGAGTGTACTAGTAAGCCTAGCTCAGCTAGGTGCGAGAAAAGTTGTGTCGGTCCAAATGAATGTGCTTTTAAAGTGAGCGCGTGCATTTACCTGGCCCCTACATGGTCCTTCGAGCCAGTATTAGATAACTATTCATGAGCTAGGCAAATATTGTGTTCTCTTGCTTCATTTACTTCAAATCAACTCATTTATATTTACAGTATGGATGAAGAACATGTGAACGCATAATTTGACGACTATAAATTTTGGTGACAACCCTATATTTCGTCATGTTTCGTGGTGTTCAATATGCAAAATATATATATTATATATATATATGCAAAAAGAAGCGTGCACGTAAAAATCTTTTTTGTATCCTGTGCGAAGTAAATGGTAAGAGTGTGATTACTCTTCAGTTACATCGCACTGTCCTACCAAATCTAAGGCGAAATCTCGATGAGATAAAGACTTGTGGCAGAGAAAATAATAGGTATGTAAGAGCGTCCATATTCTGACTGTGGAGTTAGTATTGGCGTCGTAGCTGATACGAGGCGGACGTGTAGGCTACACTGTTTTATTCAAGGTGTAGCATACATAAGATTGTCTCATAAGAGCAATAAGGAACTTCGCTTTATAGGTCAGCGTTAACAAGCAATGTTTTTGCCCCTCCAAGTCTCTGCAGCGAATCTAGTATAATGTTTTAGTTTTGGCGTAGCCGGCTCAGGAGTATCTATCTGAAGTATTTCAGAGCAGAAACAAGGAGGAATTTTTCGATGAACAGGTCGGAGTCCAAAGCGGCGATGTGAGCTGCTCGTCCAACCAGCGCGCTGGCCGTGTGAGGCAAAGCGTGTTGGACGTCATATCGCACCACAGAGACGGTAGACGCTCGCGCTGCCAGAGGGGATACCATATTATGCACCTGAAAGTATAACAAGTTTGTTTTAGGTTAGAGCTTGTGATAAGTTTACTTGAGGAAGTACTAACACCATATCCACTTCTACGAGTAGAAATGGATCTGCCTTAGTGTTGCGGTTTGAAAGTTGAGTGCAAGTGAAATTACAACGTTATTTCTAGTCAGACCTGTAGACAGTGAGTTTATAGTTATAGATTTAGGTACAGTAGATGACACTTGCCATTTCTCTATAAGCTTGCCCCAGCAGTGATGTGTCCTTGGCGGCTGCCTTACACAGCTCTAACCTTGCCGAGTGTAGCGGCACGTATCTGTCCTGACCAGACCCGCAGAGCAGGATGTGTTTGAACTGGTGCAAATGACTCCTCTCACTCAGCCGGTATAGGAACGACTTGCGAGGATCTGCCGCGTCTCGCAACGAGAGTTGCAGTAGAGAGCCAGATTTTTTCCACTTTTGCATAAACCACATCCCTGAAAGAAGCCATATATTATACATATTTCTTTATCAGCGTGCATATATTGACAATAAAACAATTAATCAAGTTCTTATGAGCTAGTCCTGGAGCCCTGTACTCCTGATGTAACATTAAACATTAAATTTGCACGATTCACGAGAACTAATCGACTAAACGAAATATCGTGAAGCTTCCTTTAGTATTTCTCTTACGGTTTTTGTTTTTCGTCGGAATTCTTATTAAATAAAAACATGTCAGGCGTAGAATTCGCACCCTGTTGCTGGATATTTTCAGATAGTTGAGATGGGTCACGACGTCTATTAATCCGTGGTACCTACATTTTTAATGTCAGTTTACACGTTAGGCTTGTTCAGACCAAACTACAAATCCTTGATGAAACTTACCAGCGTTAACAAGTCCGCTGGAGTTGTACAGTGTGCCGAGATGCGGTCCGCTGAGAGACAGGAACGTATGCAGTTTTCCCAAGAAGGGTCTCATTTGAGGTCTTGCCAAGGCTGATCTGATGATAATGGTCCCTAACGAGTGTCCCACAAAGCTGATTCGAGCTGGATCGCTGGAGTTCTGAACGTGTGTCAGAATCTCTTGGACTAGCCTAGAAAGTAAATCCAAAATAAAATTAGTAAGTACAATTTAGATGATAGGTATATCCCTTAGGTACGGGAAAAGTCAAGCCAAGTCATAGCAACTGCCTCCGTTGGCGAAGACCAAGATAAGCCAGCTCATGTGGCTGTGATTTCATCTTATATACTTATACTTTTAAACCTGTACCTACTGTGTGTAGATACGTATAATTCCTGTTCGAGAAAGTTCCAAAGAAGTTTGATTTACCTGTCGGTCATTGTGTCAAAATCTGAGAACGTGTCACCCTGGTTCCGTTCTGACATGAGGAAGTCCAGTCTAGCACCAGGGAGGCCTAGTTCAAGGTACGTCTTCACCAGTCGAAGGTCTGCTGCGTTGCCGTCCAAGCCGTGGACGCAGATTATGAGATGCATCCCTGAAACATATTGTAGATTATGGAGAATTGTGTACGAGGTAGTATAGGTAGGCACCATGTATATGAAATTTTGAGTCTAGATATGGATGCGGATATGTGCTTAAGCAATGTTACACCATGGTAATTGTAAATGGAAAATAAAAATAGCAAAAGGCAATAAAAAAAAAAAACCATCTAAATAATGCAAATGACAACACTGCTTGGACCAGTTTAGACTTTACTAAATATTATAAATAAAATCTTCTTTCTATAAGTATATAATATTTAGACTTACCGAGTTTATTCTAGACAAAACTTTAGTTCAGATCGGTCACGGTTTTGGTTAGATTTTGGATATGCGATAGTTACGGTTACGGAGTTCCATAAGATCGCTTGTCTACCCAGTTGTTCCAGAAAGGTTGAGAGAAATACATACCTTCTGTGTCTAATATACACCGTCGCTGTCGCTGAGACAACGCTAAATATAGAGCTCAAAAACTAAGATTTTAGTTTAATATTTAAAACCGGCTGAAATTATATACTTATGTCTATTTTCTTACTTATATTGGCGATTTTTTATTACCTTTACTTTTCCTCACATGAAAGGTCACTCCCATGAAACATTCGTGATTTCGTTCAACACAACACTTCATATTCTTACCTTCGACAAACACTTCATATTCTTACCTTCAGGATTGAACATCCGATACTCATCGCTGATATGGAAATACGGCAAGGAGTTCGCCACGGGGGGAAAGTCAGAGTAGATAGCCCCAGGATATTTAACGCTCTGCCTGAACTCTTCACGGCACTTCACGAACAGCCGCTCCGATTCTGCCAAGCCGAAGATACTAACGAGATTGCTTTCCCGTGGTTCTGAAAAAGGGAAAAGTTAATATTAGATGACAAATTAGGTTCCATGCAGTTTGAGGATGACGGATGAGGGAAATATGCTATGGCACGGTTATATAGCCGTTATGTAACAGGGGGTGACTATTTGTACTTATTTTAGATAGTCATCATTTTGTACCAGTAGGTACGGTTATTTATTACTAAGGTATTATATTTACATCTCCATTTTTATATAATCTTTATTTGACAATGCCTTTTTCAGCAGAAAATCCTTTGACATTGCCTAACGTTAGATATAATAGATTTTTTAATTTCATTTGTTTCTTATTTTTGGACGTTCCTATTCTTGTCTGCTTTGAATCACAAGATCATTATAGCCTGGAATAGTACAAAGGCTACTTTTTATCCCGGAAAAATGTACGGTTCCCGTAGGAAGTCCAACCGCGGGTAACACCACGGGGCGCAGCTAGTAGATATACTATATATGTGTACAAGGGACGGCTTAGTTATATATTATAAAAGTGTTTATGTATTTCTAAAATGTTTATAAGTTATATATCTCTGTTAGTGTATATGGTAGTCGTCTAATACAAAGATATGTGTACAATGGGTGTTTATTTAACGTAACGTGCCTTGGCTACGTTAAATATTAGACATTAGACATTAGACATTTATTTATTTACTAAAATACGGTTCCTACGGTGAAATAAATGAGTAGGAGTATGAGTAGGTATTGATAACTGCAAATACATAATAAAGGTAAATTATTGATCCACTGGATATTACTCGTAGATAAGTGTTTGGCCAATCGGCATTGCCTCCCTGAATTGAAAATTTCATCCTCTGAACCAGGAAGGTGCTTGTTATTTTTATCTTGATTAGTTAGTTACCTTGTTTGTTCCCATTCTCGTTACGATTGGCCAACTCTCCCGTACTTTGGCTCTTGTTCAAAGTGCTTGTCGCCGTGTTGGAACCAGAACTCGTCTGATGCGGACGCAATTTCCTTCGCTCCATGATCCCTAGTGAGCCAAGCGTAAAGTTAGTGTTTTAGTTGCAGAAGCTTATATACAAATTGATGTCTGTTTTTATGCTGAAGCTTTTATACATAGCTCAAGGACATTTGCTTTGCGTTGCGGAAAACTACGTGGCGTTGTACGAAATATTTGAAATACGTGACAGACTTGATATTACAGTGAGTTAACATTTCACATGCTGAAAATGTTAATGTTAATTTGTCGCCGTGCTATTCTGCAACGTCCTATGCAAGCGATTGCGTTGAGCTTAGCCGAAAAATATGTGTTAAGAAATAAACCTAGGTAGTTAGCATATCAGTAGAATGTATATTTTCTGGTGGAGTTATATATGTATTTTCGATTATAAACAGTTTTAGTATTGAGAAACCATAGTTTCAGTTTAAATGAGAGATTTTACCTTCACACACGTGATAGAGAGGGTTGTCAAGCTGCAACGTTGAAAGTGTTTGTTTCCGTGGCGTTTTTGATGGCGTAGACGATTTGCTACTTTGTCTGCTCAACTTCGGCGATTTTGATGGAGGATCCTGTAAAGAAGACCGGAAATTAATGTAATGTTCAGGAGGTCGAGGAGAGCCGCTTCCTGCATGTTGTCTTTGGGGGTTCAATTGCTCGCATCCTTAGGTTTGTAGATACTCTTTGATTCCCTACACGTACCCCCTGGATGGTGCTAAAGAAGCAGCCAAAAGTAGCAGTAGAATTAGTGCCAAGATCTTCCGGAGCATTACTGCTAGAATCTACCGCCGAGCAGTAGGCATTACTGTGTTCGCATCCTGCTACGTCCATCACCCGGCTTCGGTGATGGACGCAGCAGGATGAGTGCAACTCAGTGTAAAATCCTAATCTTATACTGAGTCGCATTACTGTTGTCATGGGCGGGAGTCGCCACTTACCACCAGGTGGGCCCTCAGATCGGTCCATCACTTATATATTAAAAAAAAAGTTGCCTGTTATTTTGTTTGCAGTCATTTTTTACCTTGAATTGGTCCGGAGGAGGTGGAGCATCTCTAAACTGCTGTGGTGGTGGCAAATGTTCGTAATCATTGTCTCCAATGAAATGTGCCAGATCCACTTCAGATCTCGCTTTACTGTGGTGCTTCTGTACGGAGGAAACCGAACCAGGTTTACCAACGTGACTTTTGCAAGGTCTTCCACTACTGTCTACTGCTAAATTTAATATTTCTGCTGCAATCAACTTCTCTGTATATTGAATCCTATCCTTCAATTTACTCTTGTCTAACGAACCGCTTTTAGTAGCTGGCTGTGGCTTAGTTGCAATTTCTTTTCGGATATATGGATGAAGATTATCACTTATTGTTTGCGACTTTTTCACTGCTCCACCTTCATTCGAAGATTTTGACTTGGAGCTGTAGGTTTTACCCTGAACAGCACTAAAAGAATTATGCCTCTGATTGACCTTTACAGGAGTATCAGACATCTGCTGGTAACAACTAGCCGTACAAGTGTCAGAGCTGCATCCCGCATCAATGCCGTTACTGTGCATCAATTTATTGTACTCACACTGACTATCCGTACATATAGAATCGCTACATATCGTACACTCTTCGCACACTTCCTTATCACAGCATTCTATTTTCTCGTTTGAGTTATTTTGAGCTACTTTCACAGCTAATTTTAGAAGACGCTCTCTCAGCTGCTCGCCATTGAGCACGGTTCTCTTAAAATCACTTATAGTTTCACCTTCCGGTTTTCGTATTTGGATGGGGACTTCATAGTGTTCTACTTTGCTTGTTTTGTTTGAAACTTTTGGGACGCCTGAATTTGTGGGAGTGAAATTCTGATTTAATTGACTACTGGCATTGTCGGGAGATGACGGACCCGAGCTTCGGCCGCTTGATACCCATCCACTTTGCTCGCTTAAACTTGACGTTGAACTACTTCTACTTCCTATATCTTCTTTATTAGAGAAATTTTCTGGCGGTAATATTTTGAAATCTTTGTCCGCTATATCTAAAGGAGGTGACTCGAAAGCGGCCGGTGGTGCCAAGTTTGGCAACGATTCGGAACCGAAAGTATTGTTCAGATTGGGTTCATCTAATACAGATGCGGCACTTCGACAATGTCGTAGTAATTCAGGCCCGTGATCGAGACTGTATGGTACACTATTCGACGACTCGAGTCTTCTGAGTTCAAAAGGAATGCTTTCATTACTTGACGATGATGCCGCTTCAGACATAAGCTGTGTCATCTTCTCGGAAGGTTTATGTTTAGATCGTTTTTCTGGCTTGCCACTAGACCTCCCACTCTTTGGAGTAGTCATTCCAGATTTCGGTGTAGCTCTTCCAGATTTAGGAGTTGCTAGCCCAGATTTTGGGGTAACACCCCCAGATTTTGGCGTTGCTTTACCAGACCTTGGCGTGCCCCTATCGGATTTAGGAGTGCTACGATCAGACTTTGACGTATGTCGGTCAGATTTACTGTCTCTTGACCTAATTGAGTGATGACTGCTAAGAGAATCACGGCTTGAATTTATTTTAGTGTTTTCTTTTGAACAACTGCTTAGTTTAGATTCTTTAGATCGACTTTTCTTGTGCCTTACGGAGGGCATAGTGGAATGTGGGGTAGACGGTGGGGTTTTGGAGTATGTCGACTTGGATGTGCCATCACTACTTCTATCTAAAGTCATTACAAATCCGCTATCGTCACTGCTTTTGCTTGACTTTTTTTGATGGTAATTTTGAATCAGACTTCCCGTATTAAAATCGTAGCTCCAGTCTCCTTTCTGCAGGTAATAATTTAATTCATGTCTAAGCTGGTTGCGAGCAGCTTCAATATCGCCGATGTTTTGATTTTCCATATTGTTTTGGTGGAACACGTGCGTGGAATTTGATCTATGAACGTGCTTATTAGAAACTAAGTTATTTTGATCAGTCACTTGAATTTTGCCACTCACCGGTGGGTAAGAATTACGTGGAGGCAACATAGGACGGGGTAGATTTACACTGTAGCCTCTCTGGAACTCTAACGGATTACGAATTACATTATTCACTTGCATATTACCCTGGTTACCGAAAGTGTAGCCATAAACTTGATTAGGATTTGACTTTATCACTCCGTCGTACTTATATCCTACGTTATGAAACACATCATTGTTCATCGAATGTGGGTTAACGAGACTGCACGGGTTTTTATATTTTTCCCTAAATTCACTTATATTTCTTCTGTAGTCTTCACCTTTGTTGCTACATCGAGTTGTCGTGCTTGTAGGATATGCGGTTGTGGTTACGCTTCTAGGTAGAGTTGTAGGTTTCATTTGATGCGGGGGTATATATGGTTTTGGTGGATAGTTAACGGAGGCGTTGGAGCCATTTCGGGGTGGTTTTGTGAGTGTCGGTGGATTACTGAGTGGGGCCATTTGTGACACTCGTAATTGATCTAATGACTTGCTGTGCCTGGCAGGCAGAGTGCTGACTCCGCTAGTAATTTCATGTTTTTGTCGGAAACCCTCGCTGGCTTCAGATTTTTCCTTTCCGATACGCGAAATGTTGGTGCTGCTCTTTGAAGCGTTGATGTCTAATAATGTGGATGCAGAGTATCTTGACAACTGCTGGCCCTGTTGAATGGGACACGATGCAAACGCATTGTTCGCTGGTAATTGAATTTCGCTAATCTGATTATTCTGAACGATGTATCTATTTCTGCTAGTTAGTTCGAGCTGCTTGTTGTGTGGCTTGGTTAGTTCAATGACATTTTGTTTGACCAATGATCTTTTTGGTGATCCTCGAGCAGATTTTTGGGGTGCTAATGTAAGGGTGGCTTGGACGACGTTGGACCCCGATTTGGGAGTGTTGAATTGTGGTTCGAGGACGTCTATGATCGTTTTGGGGAGTGTGAGCGTTACACGGGAAGCTTCTGATGATGGTCTTCTGGAGTCCATTAGTGAACTAACACTACATGCGCAGTCGTCCCCAATGGGCTCCGAGCATAGGAATGGATCTGAGGAAAAAAAAACAATATCAACACGTGAATATTAATTAAGAAGTGCGAAAAAAAATTAGATTCAGAAGAAAATCTCACCACTGCCAGATTTATTTCCACTGGAGTTCAGGAAAGAACGTCGACGTGCAAACTCTGCGGTGTCTTGATACCTGCACAATAAATAAGGTAAATAACACGAAGGAATCGAATACCAAGAAGACGAAAACCAAAACCAGCCTTATTGAGTTTTAATAATAGTCTTGTGGCTATAGTGACTCAGTATAATCTTACCGATCTTCAAAAATGATGGGCATAATATGCGGGTCCCCGTCGAGCGCGATGCAGTGTACTGGTAGAGGAGGCAGCAGTGCCAGATATCTGGACCTTCGCGCCGCATCACCAACACTCTGATACGATTGGTAGTTGCTGTCGTAGCAACCAGCTAGCGAATGGCGAGGATTGTCCAGGACGAAGAAGCATTCGGCAAACCTCTTGATTCTGGAAAGTGCAATTTGGGACCGTAGATAAATTAATGAAAATGTTGATATAGGTACAATGATACAGGAAGCCCTAAATTGCCAGGTGTAAAGTAGCTGTGCTTACCGGAGTGCATGGTGTCGGGCTGCCAATGCGTGATGTACATGGGGCCGGTCTGCTGTATGATGCAAGAAGGCACGCCACCTCAATGTTACTTCCGCGCAAAGTCGGGCGATATCGTGCGCTGCGCTCATAGCCCATTCCTCCTCTTCGCCACATGTGCTTTTCTGTATGTTCTAGAAGACAGCATAATTTTCAATTTATGTTTTGTATCTATCTACGCATTTGTTGTTACACCTTACATAAAGACAGCACGCAACCGATGCAACGCCTAGTTTAAGAACTGGTTCATGTGAAGCCGCTGGAACACACGGTTAGTTGCTGTTGGAATCTTAACTTGGTTGCTAGTTGTCAGACGAGCTCTAGAATATGATCTACATCAAAGCTATCTTACCTACCTTCGATATTTCTTCCAAAACTCAAGTTCATTGTAGGGTTCGCAAACATGATACAAGTACATACGGTGTGTGAATATGACTCCGCCCCTTTTTGTCAAAATAAAACATTTGTTCGCTTACAAAATTAAAAAAAAAAATTATTGAAAGTATGCTCCATCTGCAGCTACAACCTTCGCCCATCGTTCAGGTAGTTTTCGTATTCCTTGCTGGAAGAAGTCCTGGTCTTTTGAGCTTATCCAGTTGTCAATCCAAATTTTGATACTTTCACATGAAGTAAACTTTTCTCCAGTAAGGTCTGTCTGCATCGTCCGGAATAGGTGGTAATCCGAAGGAGCTATGTCTGGTGAATATGGCGGGTGGGGTAACACTTCCCAGTCCTGTCCCTCTAAATATCTTTTTACGACTTCTGCGGTATGCGGTTTGGCATTGTCATGCTGAAGAACTAATTTGTTATGTCTATTCACCCATTCTGGTCGTTTTTCTTCTATGGCTCGCTTCAAACGCATTAGTTGTCGTCGGTAAACTTCTCCATTAATAGTTTCAGAGGGTTTGAGCAACTCATAATATACAATACCTTTCTGATCCCACCAAATACAGAGCATGACCTTGGCACAGTGAATATTTATTTTTGGCTGTGATGGGCCTGGTTCGCCTGGTTTCACCCAAGCTTTTTTGCGTTTAGGATTTTCGTAGTGTATCCATTTTTCGTCTCCTGTGACTATCCGATGCAAAAATCCTTTTCTTTGCTGTCTTTGAAGCAGCATTTCACAAATGGTTTTCCGACGTTCCATGTCTCTTTCTTTTAAATCATGTGGAACCCAGTCACCGGCTTTTTGAATCATTCCCATCATTTGTAAATGCTTTGCAACAGTTGAACGATCAACATTTAATGCTGCAGCTAATTCTGATTGAGTTTGGCAAGAATCTTCCGCCAATAATGCTTCCAATTCAGCATCTTCAAATTTTTTTGGTGGTTTTCCATGTTCTTTATCCTCAGTACTAAAATCGTTATTTTGAAATCGTCGAAACCATTCCTTGCAAGTTGTATTAGACGGAGCATGCTCACCATAAATCTCCACAAGCAAACGATAAGTTTCCGCTGCAGTTTTCTTCGCAATAAAATAATGTAATAACACTTCCCGCAAATGACGTTTATTTGGAATAAAAACCGACATTTTCGAAAAGGTGAAAACAATTGTTGCTTACACTTCAACCAAATATCATAAAATGCGTTAGATAGCTGACATTCAGTACTATCGAATACAAGTATGGTCATTTATTAGTACACGTAAACAATACTAAAAACGACATCTGTTGAGAAAGGGCGGAGTCATATTCACACACCAATACATTGCATCAATTTGGCCTTTAGCAACGCGCATCACCGAAATATGTGCCATCCATAATAATAAAAAAGAAAGAATCAATGACTAGTCTTTGCTTAATAAGATTCTACAAATTGCACAGACCCCCGCTGTTACACTCAGGCGGAGAGTGGTTCCTACCTACCTAAATAGATGTAGCGTGTAGGTACGCTACATCTATCGTAATAAACAGAGCGTGATAAAATTCTCGTCGCCAAGTCAGATTTCTAGAGGGCCTCGTGGAAAGTATGTCAAAAGCAGATGTGTCATAGAAATTAAAGCGGTTTACCTTTCCAAAATCACTTAGATCTTTTAACCTCTGCGCAACTTCTCCTACCACAGAGTTTGATGTGGATTCTTCTGGGGTAAGCGTTACCCCGGTTGAACCACATACCGCTAAAGCACTTTGCAATCCTTCTAAAGATCCAAGAAGGATCCCACACACTTCTGCATGGACTTGCCTATAATGAGAATAAAACATAATTAGAAAATAGCATGATTATTTAGAACTTCTGTTTTTTTTTTGCATTTTGATGATGAATAAATACCTATATATTTGGAACTAGATGTATATAACAATAGCTTACCTTGCATGAGCTATTTTGCTAGAATTCCCTCCGGAGCATTTCCCAGTCGACCCAAAGAGAACATTCTCGAAACTTCCCGAGGTGTTAAAGTGGCCGGCACTTTTCATCAGTTTTCCCCACTGTTTGCTTGATCTCGGCGTGCTGGAAAATATATAAAAGTCGTTCTAAGTGTGACAAGTACCCTTGAATTAACTGCGATGTTTAAATCAGAATTGGTTCCTTTTCAAATTGGATTGGATTGGATTTGGAATTTTTGCCATAAGAGCAAGTTTTAATAAAGCTTCGGAACTTGATCGTGTGTATTCATATGCTAGTGGGTTATTAGAAGGCTTCATAGAAATTATACTAACGCGTATAATACTCACCAACTTTGCACATAATGCATAATACTTTTCCTATGGCAGCGTGAAATAAAACAAGTTTTAATCACATGAATTGGAAAACAAACAATTCATTTCCATAATCCGCTGGGGATACGATAATACTCGGCTTGACTGAATGAAGAAATGAAAAACGTAAAAGTAGGGCAATACTCTACCTGCTATATTTTGTGTAGTAGATACTTATCTAGAAGATTAAAACTCCTGGGTTTAAATTTTAATATTTTCTGGAACAGCTGGTAGACAATATACATATACAATATCTGAAATGTAGCTTTATTTTTTTGGGATCATGAAAACTCAAAAAGTAACTGTAGGCTGCGATATAATTCAGCCCAGAATATAGTTGCAGAGAAAAGTATATAGTTTCAGGGCCTTTACTTCAGTGGTTCAGCTTGCCAGTATTTCTTCGGTTGTAGATAAAATATTCGTCGATTTGTGCCTGAACCGAATCACATAACAAAGTACCTATATCACGCGAAATATCTATTACTGTTTCAGGGTGTGTGAGTAAGCTTACTTGATATACGGCTGATGCAAAGCGACAAGGCTCGCGTGGATAGTGATGGAGACAGATGACAGATGGAAGTAGTCGAACAGAACGGGCAGGTGATAGTGTAGGCCTTGCGAAGGCTGGAAGTGGAGCTTCAGCACGCGGCAGGAGACCGGTGACAGTGTACTGGACTGGGCTCCTTCGCTGCACCACAACTCCACTCCGAGACTCCATTCCGCCCGTTCCAGCGACTCTTTTAGGTTTCGGCTGTCGACTGCAGGAGGGAAATAAACGATTGAAGATTGATTATTTAAATCGATTAAAAAGAGGCCTTTCAGTTCCATTGGGACATATCTTAATGATTAAGTGATATGCTGCCTAGATATCATCTTAAAATTGCCGCCAAGTACTTAACGATGTGCTCGTACTTGGTACGGTATTCGGGAGTCAATTCCGAATAAAGATATTGGCGCCGCCGGCATTATTAAATATGTATCGTCAGCAAAATAGTCTTTTAGTAATAGAATAGTATATGTATGCTATCAGTACTCTAGTTCCCATATTACAAAATTTGCTTAGTTTGGGGCCAGATGGCGCCGTGTGAAATATGTCCATGAATATTTATTTATGTAGTCAAAAGCAACTCTGTCAGTAAAACAAACTCTGTATTATCTATTGATTACTACAAACAGATCGATTTATTTGGCAACCGGCAAAAATCATCATCTTCTCCACGTGATGGAAGGATAAAGGGGATATTGCACAGCATTACTTGCCTAATAGGTGGGCTCTGAAGTGCACAATATCTCGGAGCGTGACCTCTTCATTTCTATACATGATCTGGAAGGGACGGGAGGCGGCAAGTCCACCGATGAGCGACGCATTGGCCGCCGGTCTGCCGGTCCGAGCGGCATTGTTGCTGCTTGAGACCGAAGCTTCGATGTGCACCGTTACCTTCGGGGATACGCGTAGACCGACGCGCACCTGGTACAGCCTGAAAGAGTTTAGTAAGGTTGAGTAGGTAGCGCGATTTGTCTAATTGTGCGAGATATTCAATAATGAGATCTACTTCGTGTACACACAGCTTTAACATGTTATTTTAAGGTTTCAAGAGTGGAACCCAGGTCAAGATTCAAAATATTCAATCCATCAAAAATTAAAAGACGTTACGCTAGACCCCAGTTTAAGATGCCTTTACTAACATCTGTAATAAAACAATTTCTTTATCTTTTTGTCCGAAAAAAGTAAACGTCACACACACTTTCAGTTTTTTATATGGTTTAGGATTTTTATTAGATAATCCTTCCAAAATTACAAATCACTGTCGAGAACATATTGGTAAAAGTATATTTGCATAAAAGGATATTTGTTACAAGTGATTGATTTAAAAATCGAAAAAAAAAACCAACTTCAATTCTTTCATTCTTTATTTCTTGCACTTATCTTTACCATTTTGAAAAAGAAGCATCCAAATTGGCACCCAACGGGCGATGAAAAAAGTCACAGGACAGTAAAACATGCAATTTCGTTTTCTCGGATGATATTTTTTCTAGTTATCTACCTTTCTAGTTTTGATTTAACCACCAAACTATTGAACCGATTTCAATAAAATTTGTATGGGATCAATCTGAAAGTATATCCTTTCAAAAAAAAAAAAAAAACTCTTTCAAATCGACTGACAAATGACGGAAAAAGGAGGTAACAAACATAAAAAAATACAAAAAATTGTTAACCTTCTCTGGAAGTCGGTCGGTTAAAAATGTGGTTCACCAAAAAGCGGATGTAATCAAATGGTATGGCTAGGTGTGACGATCTAACAAAACTGTTCACACTTGGTGTTTTACATTAAACCACAAAGACTATCAATTATATTTTCATGTTATTATTTAGGGAGTGTATTAAGTTGATTTGGGTCGGTGTACCTTTCTCCAACGATGTGACGTATGTAATTAATTGGGTCCTGAAAATATTTTACTACCCGACTGTAGGTAGGTACACATTTTAATTAAGATATTTTGTGTCCTAGTGATGATGAGAACTGAAGGATAGATTCTCGTCAGATTTTTTTATAAACATATTGTACATCTCAAGGTTTTCTTATATTTTAAAATCGTATAGTTCATACCAAAATAAGCCTTTATAATTTTATTAAACAACACGTAATTAAATTATCTTTGCAAATGTGTCAAATCACAAAATAGTGCAACATGCTTATGAAATGCGTTTGCGCATTCAAATTTCGACAATGCATAGGTTTATTAATCACAAGTATAACATTTTATGAGAAAGACACTATTTGTTTTAACCAAATATGCTTGGTAGGTAGATTAGTACATCCCCCCCGCGGGTTCCCGCCTTGTCGGGGCGGGGGGGCTTAGTAACCGTGGTTGGGCTGCCCACGGTGAAGCCAAGAGGAACCCGGGAGGGGCTGCTCCTTTAGGCTTTGCCTCCAAGCCGACTAGGAGCGGCCACAGTAGGTGGCGGTGCCTTATGGGGGGCACCGCAACTGAGGCGGGCTGCGGTGTCGTATGGGCGGCACCGCAGCTGAGGGTTAGGGGCCGCGGCGGGAGAGGAGTGCCGGTATAGCGGTGCGCCGCTCTCCCTACCTTCCGCGGCCACGGCGGGGTCGCCACCGTTTGATGGCGGACGCGGTGGGGCCGCAGGGGAAGAGGAGTGTTGGTATTGAGAGGCGCCACTGTCCCTATCCTCTGCGGCCGTAGTGGCAGGCGACGGGGCCACATATCTGACCCGTCGCATGGGGACCTAGGGCGTCTGACACGGGGTAGTCTGACGTCCTATCGCTGGCATGGTCCCCGAGGTGGTTGCGACGCGCCTCGTGTCCTGGCGTGTCGTGGCGAGGGAGGATGGTGGCATTGCCATCCCAAGGAGGGTCCGGAAACGGGCAGCTGCGGCGGGATCGCGGATGTGTGTATAAACGTTCCCGTGTTCCCGCCACTAAGCGGCAGAGGAGGACACCGTGGAGTTTTAGTGGGTAGTCCCACATAACCGCTCTGTCTCCCCGTGGCAGGGCGGTATGCTAAGACATTTCTCCACGGAAAAAAAAAAAAAAAAAAAAAAAAAAAAAAAAAAAAAAAAAAAAAAAAAAAAAAAAAAGGTAGATTAGTACATTCCTACTTTATTTGTATATCTCTGATATTAAACAACCGTAGTCATTATTATTTAAAACTCCCACCCTTAAGGTATTCTTCATAAACATTTCATTCCATTTACTAATTATTATTTTTGTACATTTATTTTGTAAGTACAAGAAAAGTTTTCAATCTAGGTACTACCTAAATATAGCAAGGTATACAAAGTAATCTTACTTCTTTTTAAGTATCTACGTAATGGAAACATGCAAACAGCGCTTCTTTATTTTTGTAGTTGTAGTAAAATTAAAAAAAATAAACGTTTACACACTCATACCTGTGCACTAGGATTCACAAGACAAATACCCAAGACCCGATAAGGAAGAGGAATCGATCCCGCTTCGAAGGCAGGGCTACTACCAACTAAGCCACGGAGCCGACACAATCTCATCAAGTTTTTCAGAAAATATTTGTTAATATTGTAGATGACCTGTATTATTACCAGAATAGACCTTGACCGATCTAAAAACATATGTCTCTCCAAAGCATAGTATTATTTTATAAACCAGCGTGTTTCGTCGTAAACCAATTGATTTTAGTGTTCCGTATCATCATTAGAAAACTGAACTCTGCTCTCCGCGGAGCGCTCATTCATCTCATTCATCAGCTGAGCGGAGTGAATGCCGGTAAGCTCAATAAGCAGCTTCATTTGTCGACAATTTTTTAATTACAATTTTTTCCCACTTAAAATAATGACGAGGATGCCGTGCCACCTAGGTATAGAATTTTTAGTATATCCGCCAAGAGAATCAGTAAAAAATTCAGCCCGTTCAAAAGACTTTTAAAAACGCGCAAGCAAACGAAAAAGGATTTGTAATAGAGTTCCCTATACGCTATGAGTGAGTAACCCTAAAAACGTATAAGTAAATTAGTCATTTGAATATTAGTCACAATGACTTCTGAAGCCACGTATACTCGCTACCAATGATAGTAAACCCACTGGTTAACCTGCGGATGAGGGTCCCTCTACTGACAGCCTGTTCGTAGTTCCACGAGATATGTGGCCTAAATTCACAGTTCTGATTGATAAATTTAGTTTTGTTGATGACCTTGGTTCTTCTACCAATTTTCACATTTCCGACACAATCGCTTATAACTCCGAGCATAGCTCTCTCCATAGCTCATATGAGGCCATATTATTAAATGGTCGATAGCTATTGGCTACATAGGCAGAGCCGAATAGGTAGAGGTTTGTTTATCATATCAAGTGACACGCTCATCTCCCAATATTGCTATAATCTCTCTCTCTCCGATCTCAAATCCTGTTGTGTCTATTCAAGCTTCGGCTTCACTGGGGTGAACATAGTGATCAAAAACGATTGACTAAGAATTATGGTACGGAACACTCAGTTCGATTGGCGCTTGAAATATCTTAGATAAATAGGCCACAAAATACCAGAGTGCGTAGGAGTGTGCTTTTGGCTTCTAAAACGCGATAGTATTACGATGTTTTACGATTGTTTTTTTGTACTGGCCGAATAAACCTATCAGTGTATTTGGAGAGTGTGAGGTATAAGCTATAAAAATACAAGCTATTTTCTATTGAGTAAGGACATTTTTATTACTCCACCTTGCTAACGATGATGTTGAGTTCACACTTAGAGTTTACTTAATTTCAAGTAATAAATAAAAATAATTGTTTTACCTTACCATAATTAATTTTTACAACTTACAAATAATATAAAAGGCTTAATGGTATGACAAATAAATAAATAAACTAGTGATACAACAATATTAGAGCATTAGATTGCCCGGTATAATAGGTATAAATAAATAAATTGAGCGGAAGTTCTTGCTTGTAGTTCTTAGTTAAATGTAGACGTAGCTTGTGTCTGATTAATCACAATAATTACCTGACTCTTAGTGAATCGTTCAGTAATTAGTGTCGGCCTAGATTTAATCGCTTCGTAACGTTTCTCTTTCCACAACCGTTGGAGCTAGTTTATGTAGACAGGTAGACGTCACATTTTCACGGCGAACACTCCTTTTTTTTAATCGACTTCCGTAGGAGGTTACGAACCGAATTGGGTTGTATTTTTTTTAATGTTTGTTGACTCAGTTCACCGTAATTTACGAAACGATTAAAAAAAAAATTTTTGCTGTTTGTTACCTCAGAACTTATCATTTATAAACCGTTTCAGAAAATTATTTTATTTGAAAGGATATGCTTTGATAATTGTTATTTTGATCCATGCATCCTAAATAAATCGTAAATAAGTTGTTCAGAAATCACTATTACATGTTTTTATTTAACTTGCTATGTATGTATGTTTGTCCGGGTGGAATCTTGCAACTGAATTTTAAATCAGTTATCTTTAACCGATTGAGCTGAAATTTGGTATACACGCTTATTTTGGATGACAATGCATGCTTAGCTATGTGACATCATTCTAATTCTAATATGGCGGATCATCCAAAATGGTGGACTAGTTATTTTTTCTGCACTACCACAGTATGGTTATTAAATATAAGGGCAAGCTGAGGTGAACACGATTTTTTCGTGTTCACCTCAGCAAGCTTGTTATTAAAAAGTTATTTTACCATTAATTTCACTCATCAGCTGACTAGGAAGCGACATTTTTTAGCGCTATCTGTAGGGTCACCGCGATCGCCAGGGAAGCGATCAGACGATTAGAATACCTGACTTTATCGATTGTCACAACGGTATCTTGTCCACGAATTTGTATGAACAAGTGCGCTGCAGAATATAAACGTTTTGTTTCAACGAATGTACTCTGTTTGCCAAATTTCAGTTCGGTAGCTTTGATGTGGATGGATTTTTTATGGTAGTCTCATACATTTCAAACTTTTTTGTCGTTAGAAAAATGTTACTGTCAATCAACTAACAGATTACTGGAGATAAATTATCATACCAACATCGCTATTTGACAAAAAGCTCAATACATTATTTGACAGATTACATATTGCTATGGATTCGACGCTTTGGTTGTAAGCCTACTGGTGTAACAAGACTCTATTTTCATGTCGTGATACGGAAAACAATGGATATGATGTTTAGTGCTTATATAACAATAAAACAACAACAACGTTAACACTCATACATCTGCACTAGGATTCCCTGTGCCGCAGATGGCATGGACAAACACAGAAACACAAGACAAACGCCCAAGACCCGAGAACAAACATCATGCTCACCACACAAAGTGTGCCCGGCGCGGAATCGAACCTGGGACCCCTCGCTTCGAAGGATACTACCAACTACCAACTAAGCCACATACTTCAGTAGGTAGCCTCACCTACTACGAGAACCTATGACAAGAACTAAGAAGTATTTATGCTGTTGCGCCCGGCGATGTGACGTATCATGCGCATAATTTCTACGGCCCCCAAATTTTAATAGCTCTAGAAGCTTGTTTATTGCTGTAAGTGGACTTTTGGTTTTATAATAAACTATTGATCCCTAGATATAGTGCAGAATAAGACTACAGTCATCAAGTCCGAGTTTAAATCAATCAGGGGATCTTCACGTGGTAGTGCAGAACGTGTTTCCCGTTATAAACATTGTAAAAGTCGGTAAACATCAGTGGATATATTTAGGTGAGCCACCGCAACCGACCTTGCTGCAAAGACGTATGTAATAATTACCTACAGCGCTTGCAGTAAAACTTGTCTAGCCATTTTAATTAACCACCGCGTCACTAAGTTGGGTTACTACACTATCACCTCTTGCTTGTAAGCCGTAGCGGGCTGAATTTTGTCACAAAGCCAGTAAAATTTGTCCAATTTAGCCAAAAATATAGATTATTCTCGAAATGCCCATTGAGTATTTCACATGAATGGACAGCACATTTTTTTCTGAAATAGCCCTAGACTAAGACCAACTTGATCCGTTATGTCTTTATAGGCAAGACTAATTAAGTCATTTCGGGATAGAAAGTCTATTATGGTTTAAAGCCTTATTCCAACTCCACTATCTGACTCATACAAGGTTTAAGAAAGGACAGATCACAAAAAGATGATATGTATGTGACATGCTATCACTAAGACCATTAGTGATAGCATGCCCTTATACATTGGGAGCGGAACTGTAAAAACTACTTTATAGAACTATTTACACTTCACTTTCGTAAATTCAAAAAGCCTATTAAATCCAAAAATAACAGCAAAGCCACTGCAATCCTCCATTTTGAGTTAAAACTCTCGAATTAATAGCCAAAGTTTCAGGCTGCGGTTAGTTGCGAAATGAATTTCTGTTGCGAATTAGTTGCAATAGAACGATCAACTTCACTTGGAAACTCTATGGCATCCTATTGAATTAGTGAAATGGCGAGTAGGTAATGAAATTTTAGTTGAGTATTTGACTTTGCTTCATCTGTGTAGCAAACCTACAGTAACAAATTGAGTAATCTATCTGGAGTTATTAAAAACATTCATCTTCGCCTGCACTAATATTATCTCGAACAATAACAGACAAAGTAAAAAGGTACGGAATCTTTTTACTTTGTCAGGTATTGTTTATTTTGGAACAATTTAGAAGCCTGACCCTTAGCGAAAAATTAGCTTTTTTATGTCATGTGTATTGTATCATATGTGTATCATATGTGTATATACTTTCAATAATTTTTTTTTTAATTTTGTAAGCGAACAAATGTTTTATTTTGACAAAAAGGGGCGGAGTCATATTCACACACCTATTATTATGATGGCTTGACCACCTAGATTTTTGTTACCGAGTTAGTTTCCTTTTAGTAGGTCGGATAACAACATTTCTTCGCATGACAGAATTTTAAAAAGAACAAACAATTTAAAGTTCATTATTTTATTTTTATATTATATTTTATTTCATTTTATTTACTTATGTGCTAAATAATTGTAATTAAATATTGTTGTTTTATGTTATTGACATTATGTATAAAACATGGATCGAGAATCTGAAAACAAAATGATAATAATAATATTTATAAATAAAGTATTTTAAAGAAAATTAATAGCATAATTACAGCTTTTTATTTTGTGTGTTTCGCTCGTGTGGCCATTCTGACAATATTGTGTTAGTGTATTTTGACATTTCACATTTTTTCTGCTTACGGGTTAATTAAAACAACATATTGCCAGTTTATCAAATAAAAATTTAGCAATAGCAAGTATTTCATTGACGTTGTCAGTTTCGGCACTGACATGACACTTTGATATTTTGTGACGTAGTACGCGTTCGGATACACCACATGAGTCAATCAATCAAGTTCGTATATTTTTTGAGTTTTATGTTATTAATTTATCCGTCTACTAAGCATTTGTTTAATATTATTTTAAACGACCTTCAATACATTACAATACTATATATTATAGCGTGGTTGGTTAGAAGAGTAAAAGGGACAGATATTACTTTAGGAGCCATCATTCATAGACTACTGACAAATAATTTTATATTACTGTATTACACAGGAATGTTTCGGTGATAGTCTTGGTTCTATAAATATTTATTTATTACAACAAATTTGAATGCAATGCACTTAGCATTGCAGTATTTTTCAACTGTCAATCCTTTTTGTTAATTAACCACCAATTAGAATCTGCAAATATAGGTACCTACATATCTATATAATTTCACGGAACGCGATTCACGAAATGAAAATTAATACGAATTCCATCTAAACCACCTGCTAACCTTTTTGAAGGCAAACTCGCCAAATTATGAAATTGGCATGATTCTAAAAGGTGGCTTGATATAAATTTACACAATCAAATTTCTAATTAACAGGTGCTTACTGCTTAAATTAGAACCAAAGAAAAGATACAAACTGTTACATACATGAAAAGAGAGGAAAGGTAATGAATAAATAGACTTTAGAGGTTACTTTACCAGATACGCTAGAGTAACATCTGCATATTCTTAATATTCGTAATTCTCAGAACAAGACATGCAACTGAAATGGATTCACTGCAACTTCAGAATTTGAGGAAAAACTGAAAGTGCTACTTCTTCTTCTTTTTAATTTTTGGCTTCTGAGGCTCAGCTGCCCGCAATTTAGCCACTAACGACGGTTTATCGGCAAGATTTCGCAAACTGAAAGTGCATTTTTGATATATAGTTTGACAGCTGATTGTCAAATTGTAAATCAAGACAGGAATACATACGTTGGATCAGCTATAAATATTCTAACCGTCTCTAGGTGACTGACGAACTTGTAGTCTGGGTAATAGGGTATATTTTATCCTTTGAAAATGATGGAACACTAAAAACTTAAATTATAATCAAAACCCTTAGTATAGAAACTACTTTTTCTTGACGTCTGGTGGCAATAAGCTGCAAATTAGTTTTCCAAACTTGAGAGTTTCCGTGTATAGCGTACGTGTAGACTTCCATAGCCAAAGTTCCAACTATTAGTGACAGTTTGGTGTCCCTACAACACCACCTCTCTCTAGGCGCCGAAACTCAAGAAGTTCTCAAAGCTGTGCGTCCACTGCACCCATATCGGAGATAAATATCACATCAAATGAGCGTAATAAGCTTCTACATCACTGAAAAACAGTTATTCATCATAGTGGTGAGCATGAGACCTAATTTGCTATGAATGAAGATTTTAGAATGCACAGTAGGTAAATAAAACATGTTTAATATATAAATATTAAAGAAATACGTAAAATTAAACTAAATTATTAAATTTAGTTTAAGTTTACGCATGCTCTTCATTCCTTTCTTGTCATTTATTGCAAATAAAAACATATTCTATTCTACATTTAGTAACACAATGTTGTATTTACATTGTATTAATAGAATCTCGTACATTGCATTATGATGCATCTCATCTATAGGGTGCAGTTGATGCAGTTTAAGAAGACTGTTTATTGAAGATCCGTGATCCCCCGCAGATAAGACTATATTAAATAATTCGATATATTTGGATGACGGAAAATTGGCATGTTGATGGGCATTACTAAGTACTATCACTAACTAACTTCTTCAGAAATCAGAAATATTTTGTCATAAACCATAGAGTCACAGTACATCCCCGCACGGACTTGTTCTACTGATTCTTTGGCACGTGGCACTTTAAGAGTATTTACCTACAGATATAAGCAACTCACACACCCGAAAGTGAACGAACGAAATGTTTTGTGAACGTACATTTTTAAGCGATAAAGTTTGTAGCTATGACCAGCGATCTTCAGACTAAAATTTGTAATATGCACCGCTTGATAATATTAATTTTCACATTCCAATAAAGTTTGTGTAACAAAAACTTGATAGAAATAGTTTGAAACTCGATCGTTTTATAGTAACGAGAATACGTGCTGCTTTATCGCCAAAGTTTCAACTAGTTGTGACAGTTTCGTGTCCTAACAACATAACGCTTCCCCAGGCACTGATACCGAACAAAATAATAATCAAACGAAGTAAAGTATTTTAGCCGAAATTGGAGGAACTAATAGAAATAGCATATTTAATCTGTGCTAAAGTAGGACTTGGTGGAATAATCCAAATTATATCGTAGCTTTTACGGTAGCTTCGCTTGGGGCTGTCAGAAGGCCCGGCATAGAAAAAGAGGAGTTTTATAAGTTGACGCTTCTTTCAGAGCGTTTGGTCTAAGCGACGCGTGACCCGAAAGTTGATGCCTTACTGGATCTTCGTCACAATTTTATATGGTTGAGAGCTAAATAAGTTACGCTATCTGCAGGTCGGTTGTTAGGTCGTTAGGTAGCTCTATTGGTTCTTTTGTAATTTGAAATATCACATATTTGTAAATAAAGATTGTATTAAGTAAAAAAGGTTAGTCTCCATGAACGTACTTCCTAGCAGATAGACTATATGGATCTCTTAGGAAAGCTGATTTCAATCGGTATTTAAGCTCTTTGCCATTATCGGTCAAGGATTTTAGTACAGATAAAACAGTCGCATAAACCGACCTGAATACTGTTTTTCATGAAATTTCTATAAAACCTTCTAAAACTTACTAAAACTTGTATAAAAAAAATCACCAAAATCGGTTCACACACAAATAAAAAATAAAAAATGCACACAAATAAAAAATGCGCTATTTGCATTTTTTATTTATTTATGTGTGTTAAAAATGAAGCTAGTATTCACTATTTATGTAAACTTTTACATGTTACCATTTTGAAAGACGTACCGTTGTTCAGATGGCAAGTACACAACATAAAAGAAAAAACTTCGAGTAAATGTATTCCTTCCGAATAAATACGTCTTAATCTTTCTCATTATTTCTTTATTCTTAATTATAAATAGCTGACGATCCCATCTCCGATAACCTTTGACACCCTGAGGTATTGTGTCTCGTAAGTAGGCTAATAGCATTTTTAGACAGTTCGTATAAGTAACCTTATGTCTGTGAAGACACAATGAGGCGATCGCGTTCCTCTTATTGTATGGATGTCTGAAAATATACGTGACGAGGTGTGAACCCAACAGATGTCTATACAAAACAGTGTTTCAACAAACATGTGTCCAATAATGATATTCAATACCACGGGGTCAAAGAACCATACCTGTGCGTCATAAATCTATATATAATTAATAAAAAACAATGATTGAAAATGACTATTGTTCTCGCAAATACTCGAAAATAGCTCTACTTGACCACCAACATAACAAAAAAACTTACCAATTTTTTTTGTTATGTTCGTCTCATTACGTGTTATTCAGGAAAAAATACGAAATCGCAGACCGATAAATAATATTGATATAATTAGTACAAACATACAAAGTGGATTTTTTTAGCAACATAATTCGTTTTCTTGTGTGCGTGACGGTAATGTAATTACACGGAACTCAAACGCACACATTGGTTAAGTTTTAGCTTCAGAATTGAGCGAATTTTCGTTTGAAATTCGCTTCTTTCGCCTATATTAAAAGTTTAAAGTTTAAAGTTTAAAGTTTACACACTCATACCTCTGCACTAGGATTCCCTATGTCGCAGATGGCATGGACAAACACAGAAACACAAGACAAACACCCAAGACCCGAGAACAAACTTCATGCTCACCACACAAAGAGTGCCTCGGCCGGGAATCGAACCCGGGACCCCTCGCTTCGAAGGCAGGGCTACTACCAACTAAGCCACGGAGCCGTCATTATTTCTATGAACATGTCATGTACGTTTCCTTTACACCGAAATCCTAAATACCGGTTATATTTTTTGTGTTTTTCGGATAACATCGAAATAATATAGGTATTTAAGAAAAAAAACGGCCTTTGCGGAGTGTTTTTTGGCAACAGTTCGAAAGATACAGGGCCTTTAAGGCGATTATCCGAGCAAATGACTTGTCAAACTTATGCTAATGGCTGTTGCAGCGAGTGAATAACAACACTTTATAAAAATAGATTTTGCGGTTTATCTCATTTTATTTATGAACTATGGAGAATATGAAAAATTGTAATCAGCATACTTTTTAATCATTGTTTGGTCTATCTGTCATAAAACCAAAACATAAACTGTTGTCTATAAATAACGCAAAATTGATGTGATTATCATCTATTTTTGTATGGGTTGCTATTGAAAAAAATACTAAAAGAAACGGTTAATTATAACTGTCTATTTGTTCGAAGACTACCACTTAAAGGATAAATACACTAATGTTGTCTTTCTTTCCTTTTTTGGTGCACACATACTCTGTATCTGAACCAGCATACCTATTCAAGAAATTTATAACCTAAAGTTTTTTTGCGACTTGACACGTGTCCATATAATTCTACACCTTGTGATAGTTATAATAGGCATTATAAAGGCAAAATGCACAAATTTGTGTGCAATTAGTGATCACTTTTCAGGTCTTTTTGAAGTAACACTCGTTACTTTGTGAGAGGGTCCATGCTGTTTCCGTCCGTAAGTAAATACCCCCAGAGACCCTACAAGTGTTCTCACGTGGTGCAAAAAGAGCAACTCAAGTTAGCAGTTGAACCGGCGTCAACACTACACCTGCTTGTTAGATTAAAATAACCGATACTAAAGGCTACCCAACCAAATAAAATATTACCTAGGTTCTGTTCTTAAATATAACTATTAAAAGTAAACTGTGTCGATTCCGCGTATACTAATATACCCATCTACTTTTGTGCCATATCTGTAGGCTTGAACATGGTAAGACTATAATAATTTACATACATTTCCATTGGCAGACAGCGTGTGCCTCTACATCTTCGTAGCGGGTCTACGGCGCTACGGTCTACGTCTGGGGTTGATTGATCAATAGTTTTCAGCAAATAGCTTTTGTACTCGAATTTATCTTCGGTTTTAATCGATCGGTTTAGAATAACAGACTGCAAATCACTCACAGTTCGATGTTCGAGTAATCTCATTACGAAATGTAGCGTTCACCTACTTGTACTGGTTTGAGGTTCGGGGCTTATAGCAATTCTATAATTACCATAAAAAATCTACACATGTAGTAGTAGAGTACATATATTCTATATTACTAGAGCTTATCAAGACCCTCAATTTGAATGTCAAGGGCGCTTTAAAATGCTTATCTTTTACGTTATCAAGTTGTTATCACATTGACAGGCATTGAACCGGCCAGTCGAAATAGAAATCTAAAAGAGTGTTACTGGACATGTAATAGAATGGTCGCTCACCCTCTCTGAAAGAGGTCGACATTGTAGAACTTGTACAGCTCTACGGAGAACTCGAAGGTGGCCTGCAGGTCGGTCATGGTGCGTGAGGTGGTGCGGGGGGCGCGGGCGGGCGGCGCGCCATGCCGCCCTCGCTACCAGCCCGCCGGCATCGCGCCGCACTCACAGCACTGCACTGGCACTCTCCGGGCTCCGAACCACACCCGGGCGCGGCTAGATCACCGGCTCCGAAAATACACGACGCGGCGGCGGCGCGGCTCACAGTGCGGGGACTACGAATTCATTTTTTAGCGGTGTCAATGTGCGCATGCGTGGCTAGCCGCGCCGTCGTTCGACGCGCCGCTTGCAGTACAATTCGCCGGATCGCGGCCACCGCGGCAGTGTGCGCCTCTCGCCCGCCCAGACAGGTGAGGGCACCACGATGATTCAGCTTCAGAACGTCGCGTGTAATGCGGCGCGATTACGCTCCCGCGGGAGACGTAAAGGTCAGATCGTCAGACCGAGGGGGAACCCCCTCCATCAGACGTAACCTTTCCACCTGCTCTGCCGCCATTTTATCAAGCGGGGGTGATATTTGGGTCGACCTTTAAATGTGAGATTTGACGTGTTTTACGAGCCGGCGATAGGCACCCTCCGTTTGATAAAATCTCGATTGAGATTCTCGCTCGCAGAGACAGATATTTCCGTCAGCTTACGAAACTTTATGAAGACCAATGTTCTTAAACACAAGTTTTGGCATACAAATGAAATGGAGCACATTTATATACGGTTTAGCTTGAGTTATTTTACAAATAAAAATTTGCAATATGCAAAATTGGTTTCTATTACCTACCCGCCTCTAATATTCAGCTGCAGTGGATGGAACTGGTCTTGGGTTACTCACTTAAACAACTCACTGAAGGGACGCTTGCTTACTCTCGACAAGCGAGAATGCATGAAAAGCTGAAGCCCAATACAGGAAGTGATTCTAGTATGCCGCTAGGATTCGAACTATCCGATATTGAAAGTCTTGATCCGTACCATTTGGCCAAAAGGTGATAATCATCTTCGTCATATATCAAACACAAACTCATATTTTCGTTGGTAACCCAAAGGTCAAATATTTTGGTTTGCAAATAAGTTATATTACTAACTTGTGTCCGTTTCCACAATAAGATTCCCACATGTTCTGAAATAGAATGGAGTATAAATATCAACTCCCGTTCACAAGTATATTTAGGAAACCTGACACAGTACTTGGGGAAACGCGACGTTTGTTTATAAATAGTTTTATGGTCAGATGTTGGAAAACTTGAAAACATTTTTACAACTATTCATAAACATTATGATTAAAGGTTAATGTTAAACGGAATCTGTATTTTTTTTGCGATCGACTTTTATTTATGTAGGCAAAATTAATTAATTTTAATGGTTTTAACATTTCACACAGTGCCAGAACAAAGCATAGCTGGTACTATGGGAATTACTGATAGAATAATTATATAGTACTTTTATTTAAATATGATACATATATGTTCGTCTCACAAATGATTGTCCAAGGTGCGAATCAAACCCACGACTGCAGAAGGCAGAGCTACTACCAACGGGGCTGTGAAGCAGAATAAGCTATGACTTTTAAACTTAGTTATCGTAAATAGCAAGTTTACATACTTTTATTTTCGTAAAATTCATTTTTTTAAATGATGTTTTTATGCAAAGACTTTCTGGATTATCTGGAACTCATAAAAAAACAGAAAGATAATTAAATTACTATGCCTAGATTACCTTAAAATATCTAAAGAAAAAGGCAAGCGCTGAGGGCGTCAGTCTTAAATTTAAATATTTTTAATGATGTTATATGTGGCCCCTAACTTATTATCGAGACGACGCTGTTTCGACTAAGTGACAAAAACACACTTCAAAAATACAATGTTCTAAAAGCAGCAAAGGAAAAAAGATAAGGTTTCAATATCCGAGAATAAACATTATAGCTTATCACAATAATGTGTACATGTGGATCCCCGGGCCGCCACGGCAATAGGTACATAGAAAAAAACATTCATTAATTAGCGACTACACGATGAAACACAAGCTTGAGGATTCAAAATTTAACGAGAGTTCAAATTGCAAAAATTTTATGTATTGCACTTTCATGGTCTTATTTGAATAAGCCTCTATTTAGCTTACCTGTATGTATGCCTGTATTTATCTCTGGTTTAAAATGTTGTAATGTATATTTTTCATGCACCTAACTTACTGAAATTTTTAGTATGACTGGGGTCACATGACATGGAGCTGGTCATGATGAAGCTGAAAGGAGGACAAAGAAAATAAAAAGAAAGGAAGAACTTATAAAGAAAATTAACTTACTCCATCGATATCACTATACACAAGTCAGATATTCGCTGGATAAATTTTATTGGTGCCTACTTTCTCAGCAGCAATTTAGTAAGCAATACAATTTTGAATGTAGTAAATTGATTGGATTCTGATAGAATGGAAATTTCTTAGGGTAGAAAAGGTCAGGGGTCAGGACTGAGTGGTCGATAAGGGTTCAAGGAACTTGCGATTGCAAAATAGTGGCTGGATGACTGTGACCATATAACTATGGACACATTTTTTTTTTCTCTAAAATCTATATCTTTACAAAAATTTACAAAAAGGTCTTCGGATATCTTGAAAACTCCAACTGACATCAGGATTAACAGTCTATGAGAGCATAGTGTTGCTGCCATAATTATGTATGTATCGTTCTTGAATATAGGTGTAATATTGTTGTATTCCTTGAGTTGTCAGTGAGATCGAGGCTTTATATTCGTCACATTAGTATGTGGTCGAAGATAGAAGCAAGCATTGCTACTTATATTTTTATTTTTGGGATTGTTAGAAATTATACTAGAATGACGCTTGCAATAACAAATTTGTCACTCGCGCGTTACTATCCCTTTGGAAATAAAATACCTTTTACACCTATTGGTATGCAAAGTTCCAAAGATTTACTCAAGGATGACAGTTCTGCTCGACCAACCTCTATTTTCATGTAAATGTGTTACCTACTATTTAATAACCTCTAAATAAATGTCTTAGCTTAGGCACAGTGACTTAATCAATTATAAATGCAGGGAAAGTTGTGGTGTGTTGGTGTGGGAAGCCTCTTTTTTTCCGTGGCCCTAAACATTAATTTATTTTCTTTTCCGGATGCTATATAGTCCTGGCGAGGGATTTGGCTTCGATGTCTTTGATTGCTGGTCTTTATTCGAGCCCCTTTCGGGATTATTAGCGATATTATATTGACGTAAGGTATGGCACGGCTTATTCATATCTATTGGGGGACGGATACTGTATTTATATTTTTTCGTAGTTTTTTTATCCGCCGCCATCCAATTCACCGTGGAGTTTAATCTAACAAATTGTCGTACTTTCTATGACTCTTAACATATTACTAACACCTTATCTTAGTAATATTTACTTAGCAAAAAGTTTGGAAAAGACATGTTATGCTGTATATCACCACCACTTTGGAAAAAATCAAAATGTTTTAAACCAACCGAATAAGGTGTGACCTACATCATGTTTTCGAAATCCTATTGTTTATCTATTACACCTGCTATGTAACTCGACAAATTAACAATACATTATAACTTATTTAGAAGTATGAAACTTCTATTGAATGATAATTATTTATCCGAATATTTATGATAAAACTAACTATAATATAAGTAAAAAATCATACTTGTCAATCAGGTTAGTTAACTCAAAAACTGGCTGGCCGCATTTATATAATTTAAGAAACAAAGTCGACGCTATTTTCGATCCCAACACCACACGGCTCATATTTCACAAATGTAGACTAAACAAAGAAAGTATACGAACTACCTTTACCATGGTACGTACGAATGGTACCTTTACCATTTATAAATTATGTTTCTACTTTAACTAGCCTCTATAGCTCAGTTGGTAGTAGCTCTGCCTTCTGCGCTGTAGGTCATGGGTTTAATTCCCACCCAGGATAACCATTTGGGTGACGAACATAGATGTTAGTTTTGTCTGGGTGTTGACATGTACTGTTGGTATGTACACGTAAAAACAAAAAAGTACTATACAATAAGTATTTCATCAGTAATCTGGTTCCTTTCGTGAAATATTATTAATTCAGTATTCTCAAATAATAGGTCGTATAAAACATGTGCAATAAACTAAGTTGCCACAAAATATATAGCAAACGCTCCTTGTCATGTCTGCGAAGTTTTGATACTCAAATTCGAAGTAGTTTCACATAGCGTAAAATAAAAACGTTTGTTCTTTTGCGCCGGCAACCGGCAGGCAACAACTGCAACCAATATGCTGAGTGGTTGCGAGCATTGTACCCGGGGCGGTGCTCACCGCTATTGTAGGCTTAGCTTTCTTTGCAGTGAGTTTAGTATATCTACGCTTGTGTATAAATTAGACTCACTAGGCTCAAAGAAAAACCTACAATGCGCGAAAACAGAAAACACACATAAATACGTGCAAAGAATCAGTTTGTTCGGACGTTTGATCGACTTGGTTCGATACCTGTTTTTGTATGCGTGCGCCATTTTCGCGCTTTGTACTAGTCGGGTCTCTGTATCAAATGAATAAATAATACTCATGGACATTTTACGCAGCGATATCTAGCCCCAAACTATGCATAGCTATACTACCACTACGGGAATTAAATAACTGATGAAAATCTGAAAGCTTTCGTCGTATGGTATGGGCAGAAATGATTGTCAGTTTGTTTCGTCAGTTATAACTAGATAATGCGTAATGCTAGATAGCCTACCTCATATGTGTGGCTATCATATACAAAAATAACGTTTGAAATCAAACCATCACAACCAAGTTCAATCGCAATCGGATGAACGGTACGGCAGTGCTTAAAATACGAACATTCATTTTTATATATTAAATACTTTTCTGTATTTTGCACGCTTTTTGCACGCCCAGGTAAGTTAAGTACCTGGGCGACGGAGGTTTACTTAATGTTAACGTGTATAATTAAAAAAAAAAATTGCCTTTTCGCTTGTAATACAGGTAAACTTTAGCAACAAGCAAACCCTATTTCAGAGCGTGGTGGCCCAGGGACATAGACGCCGACTTTCAATCTGAAGGTCGCTGGTTCAAACCCACACGTGCACGAATGAGTTTTTTCACTTGAAAAAATTTATGTGCGCAATACGAAGTTCTCAAAACGGTGACGGAAAACATCGTGAAGAAACCGGCATGTCTTAGAACCATTCGACGACATGTGACATCTACCAATCCGGATTGGGCTCCCGTGGTAGATCAGAGCCCATTCACTCTCAATTATTGAGAGTAGGCCGGTGTCCCTGCAGTGGGAACATTAGAGGCTGATACGGAAACCCTATTTAAACACAAAATTCCTAGAACACAAGTTATACTTAATGTATAATAGGATCTCAGGGGCCCAAATCATTGTAATGTGTACTTTTCTTAGTTAATATAGTGTAATTAGACTATGAAAAGAACTACGTCTACGGAGTACGAAGAATCTAATTTTACGTCCATTAATTTAATATTATTATCCATGAGACCCATTCACAAAGTTGTACCTACTGTACCCACGAAATTGGGTCAGATGATGTTGTCATGCGATATTTTACGACCCACCCCATAATGTAGAGAACCAGCAAAAACAACAATACGGTAACGAATTATTACATAGTTTTTGAAGATAGGAGATAAAAAAATATATTTTTTTGTCAAGTAAGCTTAGGAGGTTATAAAAACGTATTCTAAACCGCCGTGAAAAAATATTTATTTATTAATAAGTTTGAAAAACTGATATGCTGTTTTTATATTTAAATAAAAGATTTATTTCAGTAGTTTAGAGTGAAATATCATACTATTACGTAAATAGGGTGTTTTATTCACTCCCAAAGTGTATCAGAATTTGTATAGTTTGTACTGCAGCAAGTATAAGGCTATAGACACACGCGTAAGCGGGCGGTTAAAGGCCCTCCGCACAGTTACCTGGAGGACACAGTGGGAGCGGCGCGGGTGGCGGGAGCGGATGCGGAAAGGGCGGAAATCACATTCTCTTACTCGTGAACACAGTACTTCGCTGGGCGTCTCAGCGTTAAGTCACTTAATATTTGTAATATAATAATGTCTTAATTTTTGGAAGCAAATTCATTTCTTTTTTCCATCAGCAATCGTCATGACTTGAATAAAGATAGATTTTATACGTTATATACAAGGCTAAGAAATGATAAAGGTAATTATTTTATTAGGATAATTAATTTCGTCCCATTGACTCCTGAGCAAAACCTCATTAAACATATTAAAGAGTTCTTTAGTTAATAAAATTCTAGCGTAATTTTTTTGTCATATGATAATGAAACAGAATTTTAACGTATAACTTTAAAACAGTCAACATCAGATTTGATGCTGATATTGAGACTGATCAAAATGATGTACGCAGAAGAACGCAGATATTTCAACATTATTTACTATATCTTTGCAGAGATCATTGCGCCAAGACTTGAAATTTTTTTTTTTTTTTTTTTTTTTGGCAAATTACTTTTCTGTAATTTGTTAGTATTACGATCTAGCCTAATGATTTTATAGCTAATGAGTAATTTAAATCTAACTTAATTTGCTATATAGAATAATTCCGAGAATGTGTCCATTGGCACTTTTCTGACGGTCTCTAGTTAAGGAGAGGTTACACTTTGTTCATGTGTTCTTTGTTAGTTTGTAAATTGTACAACTATCACTCTCACTGCACTTTTCATTACACTAGCTCAAAAGGCTTAGTTCTTTTGAGTCTTCTTTTTATGTCCGTGTGGTCGAGGAGCTGGATAGCCTCAACATTTACATGATGATGAAGTCTTTGTTGGTGAGCCTCTGCATACTTTTTAATAATTTCACTGACGACCTGTATATTAAGATCCCGATGAAGGTCGTCATTTCTTATGTACCAGGGTGCATTTACAATACCCCTGAGAACTTTGTTCTGAAATTTTTGTATGATTTGGGTGTTCGTTTTTTTGGTACAGCCCCAGAGCTGAATACCATATGTCCATACTGGCATCAGGACTTGTTTATACAGTATTATTTTATTTTGTACTGACAGGTCGGATTTTCTTCCGAGTAGCCAGTACATTTTCTTATAGCGTAATTCTAGCTCTTCTTTTTTCTTCTTGACGTGTGCTTTCCAGCGGAGCTTTGCGTCAAGCGTCATGCCCAAATACTTCGCCGTATTTGCATATGGTATGGCCTTATTGTTAATGAATACTGGGCAGTACTGTTCTTTTTTATTTGTAAAATTAATATGAACAGACTTTGATTCATTGAGCTTAATTTTCCAACGTTTAGTCCAATCGTGAATTTTGTTGACAGCTTCTTGGACATTTTCTGCTGCTTCTGCATGAGTATTTCCTATAGCCATTATAGCAGTATCATCTGCGAAGGTCGCAATAGTGTTGTTTTCTAATTCAGGAATATCACTTGTATACAGAAGATAGAGGATCGGACCCAAGACGCTTCCTTGTGGTACCCCAGCCTTTATTTCTTTAATTTCGGAGTAGGCATCTTCTTGTCTGATTCTGAAGACCCTGTTTGAAATATATGACTCTAAAATATCGGCATATGATTTCGGTAGCAATCTTTTTAGTTTTAGTATAAGGCCTTCATGCCACACTTTATCAAAAGCTTGCGCTACATCTAAGAAAATTGTAGAGCAAACTTTTCCGTCTTCGAGAGTTTTTTCAATAATGTTGGTTATTCGGTGGACTTGATCTATTGTTGAGTGCTTTTCTCTGAATCCAAACTGATAATCTGGTATGATTTTCTTGTTTTCCAGGATAGGTTTTAGCCTTTTTAACAGAAGTTTTTCAAACACCTTGGACATAATAGGAAGCAGGGAAATCGGCCTGTATGATGTTGTGTCACTTGGCGGTTTTCCTGGTTTGGGAATCATTATGACTTCGGCTACTTTCCATAAATCTGGCACATATTTTAGCCTCAGCGCCGCGTTGATGAGATGCGTCAACTTAACTAAGGCTTTTTTTGGAAGATTATGAAGCACTTCACCGGATATGAGGTCAAATCCAGGTGATTTGTTTGGGTTTATGTTACGCTTGATTTCCCTTAAAACTTCTCTGGGTGAAACAAGTTTTAAGCCTAGTTCTTCATCTAAAGCTTCCACATTTGAATGTTCCAAATAAATGTTGGCTTTATTAGGTGCAAATATGTTTTCTAGGTGTTCTGCAAACATTTTAGCTTTTTGCTCATTACTAACAGCCCAAGTTCCAGAATCATCTTTTATAGGGGGAATTTGAGTATCTGGTCGTTTCAAGTTCTTTGTAGCCTTCCAAAGTGAGTAGTCTGTACTGCGATCATTTGTAAGCCTTTGAAGATAAGAGGTTGTTGAGGCATCGGTGAACGTTTGAATTTGTCTTTTTAACTTTTTGGTAATGTTGTTCAACTTTCTTTTATCTTTCGGTGACCTTGATAGGTGCCATCGTTTACGTTGTTTTCTCTTTGCAGATATGAGTTTTAAGATCTCTTTGGGGTAATTGTTTCTTGTGACCCTTCTTCTTATATTAGGTGTATTGTTCCAGGCAGCTTGCTGAATAAGCGTTATAAAATTTTCTACGTCTAAATTCAGCTGCTCTGGTGTTTTTAACGGAACTTTAAGGTTTACATTTGCATCTAATTCAATTTTAAATTGTAGATAAAGAAGTCTAGTAAGTCTGGGATTTTCTGTGGGTCGGTTGGCCAGTATGTAGGAGATCTTGTTGATGCAACATTACATGCCATTTCTTTAATGGCATTCAAGAGTTCTTTTCCTTTTGTGTTCGTTAGACGAGATCCCCAATACGTATTTTTGGCATTGAAGTCGCCGCCTAGTATGAATCTATGTCCTAAAGATTTGATAAGCCTCACGTACTTTTCTTTTCGTATAGTATACCGTGGTGGGCAGTAGATAGCTGCCACGGTCAGAGGATACTGCTTAGTTTGGATACAAATGGCTAATAATTGAATATCTGGTTCTTCCCACTTATTTTCTTCATAATGTTTGATGTTTTCTTTTATAATTACTGCACTGCCACCTCTTGCTTTATTGTCAGGGTGTAGAGCATGGTAGACTTTGTAGCCTTTCAGTTTAATGTATGATTGTTTCGTAAAATGTGTTTCTGATATAAGACACACATCGATATTTTCTATATCTAAGACTACTTGTAACTCTTTCTCGTGTTTTTGTAGTCCATTGCAGTTCCATGACATAATTTTCATAGAATAAATCATTTTTTAGCCTTGGGGATAGCAATTTTGGCGCTATTTTCAATTTTTCTTAAACGATCGTCAAATGATATCATTAGCTTAAGAATTTCATCTAGCTTTGTGTTATTATGTTGCACGTTGGGCTGCAAACGACTAATGTTTTTAGAAGCAGCTTGGGCATATGTAATGGTCTTACTGCTTACTGATGTTTTCGCAGATCTCTCCAAATTTTTCGGCTGGTTTGAAGACTTTTTGTCTGTTGCAGGTTGGTATGGTCTCACTGGCTTTTTAATATTTTTATTTTTAATCCTCTGGATTTCTTTCGCTACCATGCATCCCCTGTAGTTGGCCGGATGAGCTTCTCCACAGTGTACACATTTTGGCTTCTCTTCGGCTGCTTTTTTGCAGTCTATTGTTAAATGTTTACCTGTGCATTTCACGCATCTTGGCTCTTTGGCACAATATTTTTGTGTGTGTCCATAAGCCTGACAACGTTTACACTGAGGTATGAGTTTTGTGGTTCTAAGCGGTTGTATTTCTACCATACACCCCAGTATATTTTTTATTTCATATACTTTTCTTATATCTTCCTGGTTGCTGAAAGTTAACATAAACATATTAAGCGGTTCTTTAGTTTTCCAGCTCAACTTGTTTACTGCTTCTTCAATCTGGAATCCCTTAGTTTGTAGGTCTTCGACTATTCTCTCGGGTATACAAGTGGATGGTAATTTTTTCACCATCACTCGTATTGGCCTATCTTGTTTATTTTCATATGAGTGCCAGAGGCAGTTGTTATCTTTTAATATTTTAGTCAAGCCTCGATAAGATTCCTCATTAGAAGCGTTGATTTTGACGGTATCACCATTCATCATTTTTACCGTGAATGTTTCAACCGCCTGATATTTCGAAAGAAAATCATAAAAGGTTTGGTAATTTTTTACTCCATCTACTATTATAGGCGGTGCTTGGGGAACTCTCTTGATTTTTTCTTGAGTTGTTTTGTTCTTAATTTCTTCTGGTTCTTCTGGTGAGAGAGTGGGAGAGATGTTCAATTTTCTTTTCTTCCTTGACTTTGTTCGGATCCACTCTGTCTCTTTGGCTAGCTCATCTTCGTCGGTGTCGTACTCGACGCGAACCGAAGATGTTTCTTTATCCGACGTCTGAACAACACATTTTAGCTGCTGCTGCAGGATATCTATTTGACTTTTAAGGTCATCTACAAGGCTTTGCAGTTTTTCACGTTCTTGCCTTTCTTCTTTGAAACGGGCATATAGCTGTTCATTTTGTTTATACAGCATATGCTCTGTTTCCGTTTGCAACCTAACATGATAGTCCGATGATGGAGAATCCATATTAATATAGAAAAATAGCTTCGCCTTAACACGATTATTAGTCGACAGTAGACATGCCTTACTCAGCGATAACTATGTCATCGCATCGTTCGGCCGCCGCGACGGCTTTGTTGTGATGCGTTAGCACTTTGAAATTGTGTCAGCGCGCGCGCGATCGCTAGCGACACAACTACTTTAAGCGAAAATCAAACAATCACTGAAGACTTGAAATGGCTGAATCGGAATGTAAACGGTGTGCTATAATAAAAGATACCAAGCTCTGAACACTGAGGGTATAAATCTTTCGCTTTTAACGTTTAAATTATATAAAGAATAGTTTTCTATGTTTCTACCGTGAAACGTTGTGCTTTTGACATTAACAACAATGGTTGAATAATTTACAACAGAATAAGAGCTGGTGAATACACAGGATGATCTATAACATAAAAGTCTTACATAAAATACTATGGGATGCTAAATCTCAGTTTGAAAAAAATCTTTATTTTAATTATCTAAATTACAGTTTTAATTTCAATTTCAATTGCAGAAATCATACAGTTCAAACATCTAAGATCCGAGAACAAACTTCTTGCTCACCACACAAAGTGTGTCCCGGATCAAACCCGGGACCCTTTGCTTCGAAGACAGGGTACATTAAGCATTTTGTATTAATTGGGGTAGAAGACTTGAATCAACCAGCTAAGCTAATCAATAGCACTAGACTTAACAATTAACAATATGATATGATGCCAACGGCACAGGGAATCCTAATGCATGGCCAGTATTACAATTGCCAGTAATTAACTTATTCTAGATCTGAAAATTCGAAGCATTACTTGCAACCTAGATTTAATGCCCATTAATTTTTACTTGAAACATGGTCCGCGGCAGAATACATCCCACGGCGTTTACGTCCACTTCACAGAAAAGTACGCCCTCGCAAAATTCAAAATAATATAATAATGGTAATAAGTTTATTTTGGAACAAAAACAATGAAACACAAAAAATTAAGAATAACGGTGATACCTGCAGGAGTAAAATACTGTGTCGCAAGTATAAAATACTGTGTTCAAAGAGAACGAAGCGACCTTACAGGTTGTCCGCGGAAACAGTTGCGAGCGGGAATCAAGTGAATCTCTAGAACCCCAGAATACAACCCCAGCCCATATATATCCTAGGTTACGTCCCTGGGTGATAAATAAGTGATTCAAGTGTGAATTTATGCTCTATACGAGAAGACGAGTGGTTGCATCGAGACTCATGTGCATTATAGCTCACTCGGCGTGAAATATGGCCGATATGTAGGCTTTATAGCCGTGAGTAATATACATACCTGTATATTTAATGTTTCCACATTCGTGCCATGTTTGGGCGCGGTATGAACCATTGATGTTATTCAGCCAAGAACCGTTGCTTAGCTGTTCTTTACAGATCATCTGAGTTAAGCTACTTTCCGCCCGGTCGGAAGTTGGATGGTATAAGATGCCTAAATAATTACACAACATACAGACATATATACAGACATATATCGTCATACAGACATATCTTTCTAAGAGAAATATTTCCGTAATGAGTTATTTTCAAGTCTATCAGCGCGCAGACAGATAGCGGGGGACTTTGTTATATAATGTGTATATCTAGTCAGGGATCGAAGTCACTGCCTTTTGCTTCGAAGGCAGGGATACAAACATTTCTAGGGAGCCGTCAAATAATCGTGGAAAACATGAGAAAACCAACTGCGGGAATTAATAATTCAGTGGATTTTATTGTTCTGTGTTTACCAAAAATGTTCAAATTAATTTTGTTTCATGGCTGGTCCATTGTTATAGATTTTCTTTGTTGTGTATTCATTATACATTCCCGGGAACTCAGATTTTAATTCCCTCTTTTTATTCATATGACTTTTCAACTTCTGCCCGCAATCCGCAAATTTTTCCTTTACTAACAAGTAGCTAACGTTTTATGTCTGGTTGTATCTGTTTTAGATATGCAGGCACAGGACATTTTGAGCTAGATATTTGGCTTCCAGCGTGATTTTGAATGTTTGAGAATATTGCGAATGCAAAGCTTTTATTTTTGTGACTTTGATTTTGAAGAAAATTTTAAGAAAATTGTTAATTATCGTCATTACCGAAGAATGAACTACCTGAATTAAACATTTTATGGTTTTTATGCAACTGTCAAGACTTCCTGAGTGCATAATGTTTATGAGCTGATATAAACGTATATCAGCTCCTTTGCTTTGTTTGTCCATGCTATCTGCGTCACAGGGAATCCTAGTGCAGAGGTGAGAACGATTTTTTAATTCTTCGATTTTCATTGCCCTAGAATATATGTCTATACACCACAATATCTATTTCTGCTTTCTTTTTGTAGTGAAGATTACCTTTTTTACCGTAAAGAACCAATTTAACATATATGCATCAATATTTCGATCGACAACAAATCGACACAGTTCCAAGCTGAAGCAAAAAGGGTACCTAAGGCAAATGTAGCTCGCACCGAACAAATGAATGAAACCAGAACGTGTTGCAGCCCTATTCTGGCAATATTGGGATTGATAACACCCTGAATTTACCTAGTTACATTAACACGTAGGTCCCTTATTCAACACAAGCGGCATTTTAATTCGATTGAAAGGCTTACAGTATAGGGGGCCTTTCAATCAAATTAAATTGAATAATCCTATTTAGTATATTCTGTTATGAACACCCTGTATAGTACAATATATAGGATTAGTATGTTATATGAAATGATTATAGTTCATATTTCGGCTTAGGAATCCGTTTTTTTTTGCATACAGTGTCATAAAGTTAAAGTATTATAATCAAATAACCTTATGGTGCGTTTTAAAAATATTTTAAACAAACGAAGTTTTAGCAGACTTTTTTCTTATTATTATATAATAATTTATTATTTGAATTCTCTCACAATATTCAGATTTCTGTAATACGTACAAAGATTATATTAGAGAAATTTGAAATCTACTTCAAAAAGAAAAAATAATCTACTTTTACACGGTTTTAATTTTACACATTGCCATCTAGCCCAAATTAACCATAGCTTGTTTTATGGTAAACAGTTTAGTGATACAATATTTATATAGTACTTTTTGTTTCAACATACATCCTTAAAATAAATATTATCATCTAGACACAACTAAAATTTGTTAGTCCCACATAAATTGGGTGGGAATCGAATCCACGACTTGAGGCGCAGAAGAAGAACTATTCTCAACTGAGATCTGAAACCAGTCGCATAATGTTACACAGTGTTCCAGAGTAAGTGTGCGGTAGGTAGGTATCGTTTTGCGAGCACTAACACCTACGTTTTTCGCTTCCATTTTGTGCTTTACGAAGCCTTTCTGGAAAATAGCAGTGCATGCCTGCTTGTGAAAAACAGCCTTTGTGCGACCGTAAGTTTCGCTGGATTCATGACTTGTTAGTCCTAGTAAGTAGTAATTTTAATGGAGTGTTTTTTTTTACCGTTTACCAATTTTTCGATCTTTGTATCAAATTTCAATGAATATATTCCATTGATGGAAAGTTCTGGTATTTTGGGATCGCATTCAGTATTTTTATAAAACATTAATATTGTATTTTTATATAATATTATTGTTATTGTAAACAATAGTTAATATCACTTTCAATTAGGTATCAATTAGATATTCTTATTTGCGTACCATATTTATTGAAATTCGTCATTTTATTTCTGAAATTTTAATTGTGCTCTTAAGTTATTAATTTTAATTGGGCTTTCGGGTCCTTCGTTAGCACTGGTTGAGAGTTTGAGGCCATTGATAAATTTATAGTGAATGAATTCACACATCCTCAGAACCTAATGTCATATTGTTTCAAATCGTTGGACAAGCCTTTTTCTACGTTTACGCTCAAAGGTTTGACAACATTTTTTTTTTACATTCAGCACGAATAAACCCTATTTTCTTTTCATGAATGAAACCTAACCGATTACCGCGTAAAGGCCGCTGGAGGTAACGAGCGGAAACGAGGGCAAATGCGGATTATAACTAGAAGGAATAGGTTACTGTTAAACGGTACAAGTTACTACCTTTGCTAAATCAAGTGACTGATTAAATATCGAAAAATACCGATTTCAATGCTTTTAACTCGTATTTCTCGCTCTTAAGGGTACACTCTACCATTTTAAAAAAGAAATATCTAAATCGGTATGCAACGGCGAAGAAAAAAGTCGCAGGAAAGCAAAATCTGCAATTTAATTACTGATCAAAAACCATAAAACAGCTTGTATAATCGAATGTCTAGATGGACATATCCTTTTTCGTAATTCTTATTCTTATTCTTAAACATAGTTTTATGTATATACTTACTACTTTGTCAAACTCCAGTAAAAATTATCTTTCTTAATATAAAAGCAGAGAAAACTATCAACTCATTCAACAATGGCTTACCACTGAATGAACGAGTAGTAATTTCCTAAATTTTAAGTACTAAATTGCGCGTATACTTTAGTACAGAGTTAGTCTTTGTTGCAATTGGCACAATAGTATTATAATTAAAAGTACTGCAAAGATGCTAAACGGGGGACCGTAACCAGCGGAGGATACTACTGAATGAACGAGCTGCAATTTCATGCAGAAATTGCCAGTACTAAATTGCGCGTCTAGTACTTAAGTACAAAGTTAGTTCATGATGCGATTAGTAATATAGAAATTAAAAGTACCGCAAAGACTGCTTAATAGGGGAGGTAATCACTGCATAAACGAGTTGCAAATTCTCAGTAAGTACTAAATAGCGCGTCTAGTACAAAGTTAGTCTTTGATACGATTTAGCACTATAGCAATTAAAAGAACCGCACAGACCCCTAAATGGGGGACTTATCCAGCGGAGGATGCGACGTGGATTATAATTAGACGACGGTTTCGGGGAAAATCGGGGTTGAATGGGGTGAACGAGTCATTTTCCATTTCAGTGGACATTTCGCTGAGTTTTGACGGTTTGTTTCTTAATTTTGTGATGGCTGAAGTTAATGTAAAGGACATTGCATGAAAATATCCATTGTTATTATTTGAACTTTTGACGTAGCTACCGCAAGGTAGAGTGTGGTTTGTGAATATTTATAAAGTTATAGTTTTAGGATGACGATAATTTCAGGTGGTTTGTATCGTACTCATACATAATACAGAATTTTACTTGCATGTATTGTAGGATTGTGGGCATTTAAGTGTATCGTGTTTTGTTTATGTAGAACCAACTTTAAAAAGAAGGTGGTTTTGAATTCGCTATATGATTTTTGTATGTAATGGGGGAAAAGAAATTAATTCTGTTTTGCGTTATTTAACCATTGACAAAAAATAAACAATGATTTCTCTGAAATTGGGAATATAAATACAATTTATCGAGTTGTAAATAATAAGACAGGTAAAACATGTCTTGATTCAAAAAAGTAACGGTAAAGGTAAAATATCAATTTATAATTGTTTGTATAACAGGTATAATTACTTAAAGTAAAAAATACCCTTTGAAATTATTATAAAAAGTATAAAACCTATTCGAACTTCCAGGGGGGAAGAACAACCCCGGGTTTGATTCCCGGCCGGGGCATACTGTGTGATGAGAGTAAAGTATGTTCTCGGGTCTTGGGTGTTTATCTTGTGCTTCCGTGTTTACGTGAATACGTTGTTATTATTATTATATATATTCATTCATTGTTATACATAGTACTTTGTTTATCAGGCCATAAACATGCTTATGTTAATTAGTGGTTTTTGAGCGTCCATCTTTGCGTCAGTTCAACACTAACAACAAAGCCATCGTTGCTTCCACTCCACGTGTTGAATTTAACGACCTCCCCTAAATCTTAAAGCGTAGCAATAAGGGTAAATTCTACCATGCAAGTATGTCACCGTGTACGCTATTGTCCGTATCCGTAACTCCGTACAGTTCCGCATCTCTGACGTTACTCCATCTTCTAATTAGACGCTTCCAGGGATTACGCGAGTAAATGTCTCATCAGGCAGTTTAATTTCTTTCCCGTTTCAGCGCCACGTGGAATTACGTCATTTCGCCGGTGAAATTACGCAGGTCAAGCTTGGGATTTGCTCGTTTGCAAAGTCGTTTCAATTTGCGATGACTTTTTGTGGGCTTGTTTCCTTTTGCTCTCTGAGTATTTTATTCGCAGGTTTTGCGAAAAGAAATGATTTATGTGTCTTTTAGTTGGCCACTAACTAGAAGACACATTCATCATTCCCTTTACCTTGTTGATCGTAGAACGATGAGACTATAGCCTATTTTTAACTTTGTCTTATAAAAAGGCGGAGGTTTTCTTTTCAACTATAACTTTTATGTGATATGAGTGGTTTTAGTCATTTGTGTAAATTGATTTTGATGATTATTTTTGTATTTGATAGAATAAATATCCTAGGTACATGAAGAAAAAATTCGAGCCATATTCGATGTCGATTTATTCGTCAATTCTACATATTATTTTTATTTATTATTTCATATCGCAGGGCACACCTTATTTATTTAGGTATTAGTTTTTTCTAAATCAACCGAGAAAGCCAAAATATAAATAATCACATCGGTCGAGCCATTTTCGTGGTTATGCGAGACTAACGCCCGTTAATAGATTTTTATATAAAAAAAGATAATATATATATTACTAGAATATTCAGACTGTAGTTGAATTACTGTTATTATGAGGTATGCAATTTGATAATTTGCAAAATAACCACCAAACAAGTTACAAATTTCAAAACGCACCTAAAAAAAGTGAGATTTTTCAAGTTGGATTATTTGAAAGCCTGAGAACATCTTTAATATCATGTTCCTAAGAGACAGTTTGAAAAAGGCTGCAGGCGACAGGCGCCGCATCCCCGGTCGTCAACTGGAACCTAATTGAATGAGTATTTAAATCGGCGCGACATTGCATCTAGTTCTATTATAGGATTTATTTAATTCAAGTCAAGCTGGTAATATTTTATCACTAAATGGAATTTAAAGTAAAACTGTTATAAATATATTTCATATATCGTTTATTCAGAAATTTTACCAACAATATTTTTTACAATAGATTCATTTTTGTTTTGTTAAGCATTTATGTAAATATGTTATTGAAATCGGGTTTATTGGCCCTTGGCGCTACTGTTTTGAACTATATCTTCCATGACACTAGTAGTGTAAATTGTCAAAAAGTAGTGACGAAGGAAAATTGTTGTTCCTCTCAGACGAAATGTACGTTACGTTAAACCTTAACCTAAGGGTTAACGTTACGTTAGTAATTATACAATTGCTGTCCAAGTAGATTTGAGTTCCTGTTTTTATTTAAATGGCTATATTAATGTGGACAGGACTACTACTAACTAAGCCACGGAGACGCCTAAGAAATCCTGAGAATCACACAAATTGGTTCATATATGGCGAAATCGGGCGTACCAAAGACAACTTAAAGCCATATTTAAAACCTCCATTTTTGAAATCTGTTAAAATACCTGCTCATTCTGTTTGCAGTTCGTCTGGCTGCCGCCTCATTTCCTGCAACGACGACAAATCCCATATTGCACACTTGATCGAGATCCAATATGCAGAGCAATTCCGACCTTATGGCTACGAAATGAGTTTTTGATTTAAATTGCCAAGACGGGAATCTGAAATGCAAACGATTATAATACTTGTGGAATTTTTAGATTTCACAAAACTTGAGACTAAATTGGTTGAAACTAGTTGCGCTCGACGGTGTTAACCCGTGGTTAATTTATCGTGATAATAAGTAATCTAGGACCCTGGATGACACATAGACTACCTACCTACCTTCATAAGAAATTTTATCCTAATCCGTGCAGCCGTAGCAAACGGAGTAACAAACAAACATGCCGGCAAATTTTCGCATTTATAATAATGGTATAATTTGACGTCTAAAAGCAAAAACTCTAAAAAGAAAAAGGAAGTCAACTATCGGCGACAGGCATAGTTTTGACAATTTTTCGTCAGACTGACTAGTGGTTAATCAATAACAATAAGGCCGTCTATTGCGCTACACATTATTGTTACAAGATTTCCTCGTCCAATTTATGTATTTGTGGTGTACAATAAAGAGTTATTCTGTTTATCTATTCTGGTTATACTCGTAGCTGTACCCAGCCTCGGGTCTACTATCCGTGCCGGATGCAGTCACCGGATGAATTGGGTGTCGCCGGCAGGTCCGGACGTTAATTGCACTCCGGATATAGCCGGCTTAGAGAGAAGCCACGCTGCTCCGTTGCGTTGCGTTGCGACGTCGCAGCGCTAGGTTTGGACAGACTTTGGAACGCTGCTTGATGCCACTTACTCCGACGTCGCAGCGTCTCAGGGAGAATGCCTCAGTATTTAACTATCCATGGATTGTTGGAAATGTGTTCTGTTGTTACAATTCTTGTGTTGTTCGCCACCGCCGAAACAAACGTAGAATTAACAGAAGATTCTGAATTCCCTTGATTGCATTATGGAATTGTGATAATCAGTTTTATATGCGGGAAAATGAAGAGTTGTATTACACCAAGATAAATTTTTAAAATGTTTTTGGAATGTGTTTGGCCCTCTTGAGTGTGGTGAAATCTTAAGAACCACTCACGTCATTTCCACCTCGTCGTCTTTGCGTCGACGCAATAATCTCATTAAATAATATGCTTGTTATAAATTTATGCACATAGTCTATATACAATATAATAGAATGGTATATGCAATAGATACAACAAAATGTTTGTACGCCACTAGATCTAACAAACAAAATAAAATTTCACTTCATTTCTTTTTGCTGTGAGTGAGAGTTTTCAAGCAGCCCGAAGACCTCCAACATGGTTAATCCACAACTCTTGATCATGGCTCGGCCCCGATTCAGCGAGTAGCTTGCGAACCATGCTAAAAAGTACTCGGTCATTTTAGACCCAGCCATAGTTACAATTCAATAGAACATTCCATGAAATTGTAGGGTGAAACCTTGCATTTCCCATATATCCCAATACAAGATCAGACTGTACATAAATAATAAAGCTATGACTTACAAATGACACGATTCTCTTTCCTTGAAGGGCCTGCACGTGACCTGTATATCAGGAACATGCACTATGTTTCACACTTTGCCCTGGCCAGGACCTAACTAAGACCAAGGTGAAGAAAAGAAAATAATTTTGAAAAAAGCGAGAGATTATAAATAATATAGCCGATGATCTCATAATAACAGCAAAATTAATCGTTTTGGAATACCCAAATTGCATCACATTTTGGGGGACGATGTTGCTCGCGTCTGTATGTAAGTACCTTCAGTCTCAACACATATCCCTGGGTGAAAGAGCAGCCTAAAATACCAGTAGAACTTGTGCCAAGTTCGTCCAGAGAAGTACTACCACTACAACCGGTAATACTTCTTTGGTGGTAATCCACTGCCAAGCAATAGTGCACTCGCATGGCTGCGAAGGTGGAAAGGTGTGGGTGCTGGTGAAATTACAAGCGCATGAGACTTACATCCCCATCTCAACGTGATGGGCGCAACGCGATACGACTTGGGTTTCCAGGACCAGAGTTGTCGTATCATTGTTGTCTATGGCAGTTAACACTTAGGTGAGCTGTCCGCTCGTTCTGTCATTTCAGTCACATAAAAAAGTAAACATGGCGCATGTCTCAAGGTGAAAAGTATGCTGTGCTCGTAATCTTCTTCGTTCACAGAAACCTTAATATTAGACCATTAGACCGCGGACGACCTCTGCCAACACATAGGGTTTTACTTGCTTACTACCTTTCTATTTATTTATTTATTTATTTACAAAAAAAACACATAAAGGCTTACAGTGGGACCAAATCGCCTAAATGCTAAACATAACAAAATAATGAATACAAATAATATCAAAAAAAAATATAAATAATTAGACATGTCAATTGCTATGGCAAGGCAACGTAAACAGGAACCTGGCTTTCAACACTCGCTGTTGCTCGCTTAAGAGTAGGCGGTCTAGCAGTGAGAACATTTGAGGCTGGTACGAAATTGTACCCATGCGAAATCCTGCGTTCGTCTCTGCGTGCACTCGTATTTGCATGCGCGAGCCTGAGGACGCATGAAAATTTCAGGAAACATCGCCACATGTTATGCCTGTATTGCACGCGAGCGAAGTTATGGTTTGTTTAAGCGGGATTTATCCAAGCGGGAGTTTGTTTGAAACGGAACCATAAATACCTGTACGTTTGTGAATTCAATTCTGTGGATTCCGTGAACTGCGTGCTGTTAGAACTCAGGGTTACCATTTCTAAATAAATAAAAAGTGTTTTAAGGCAGTTTTGTTTTTTTGTGTAAAGAGTTTAGTAAACACATGTGCCTGCGAAGTAATCGTAACATCCTCGTCTCAGGTGATGGCAAAGGAGTGCGACTTGGGTGTTCTCTTGTTGTTTATGGGCAGCAGTAACCACTTAACATCATGTGGTTCGTCAATTCATCAGGCATTTAACCATAAATAAAAGAGTGAATGAACAAGTTAATCATGCATTTTCGATACTTTTCCACTTTTATATTATAATTATATTTGTCATATCGATTTGATATTAAGATAAGGCAGAAGGGATAAATAAAAAAAATATTTTCGCTTAAATTTTTATTTTTGTACCTTATTTTACACCTATATAAGAGACATAAGCGGTATTCGCACATAATACGTAAATTCCAGAAATACCCAGAATCGAAATTCTAATTGTCTATGGAATATTTTATTATAATCCTTTTGCGAATATCGCTTCTATCTTAACTGTCTAAGGTAACTAATGTGTTAACACTATTTGACTATGGACCCTTGGTCCCGAGCCATCGGCTCGATTAGATCTGGCAGTGATCGTTTCGTTACATTTTACTTTAATTTCTATATTCCACAACCGGGGTTGAGAATTAAATAAATAACCAACATTTTAGTCAGTCCTAATTCGGACCAATTACATACAGTTTTAAAAAGGTTTTGGTAAGCATTTTCGATCACACTTGGTAACTACCACTGAAATTTACGCTGATCACAAAGTGTAATTATTGCAGTGTAGAAAAAATTGGTATAATATAAATCGAAAAAATATATTCTCAATTCTATAGACCTGAACCCGTTCTCGAAATTCAATAGTCGACTCTCAAGTTCAGTGAAATCTTTTATATCATTGAAACTTCAACTTACATTTGAGATCGGAGTAGATACGAAGGTATTTATACTCTGTATGTTCAAATCTCAAACTTATAAATTCACATTTAAGGTTAATTTCTAATGATATAAAGATATATTGTATAATATTATATTGATCTCATATTTTGAGTTTTGAATGGGAATTGTCTCCCAGGTGATTCAACTAGCTTCAAAGTTGTCAGATATCAGATGATTGGAGTCTGATGCTGCTTTAAACGATTCCTTGCGCATATCAAAGATGGAATTTAAACAATTAATAGTACCAGTTATTATGACTTAGTAAAAACTAACACATACAAAGTGTTGCTGATTCTGCTCATCTTTATTAGATTTTATTCACTTTCAATATTGAAATGTTTATATGGAAGATTCTTATGGAAGACTCATATTTCATATGAATTTCAGATTTCATAAGAAATCATTCTATTTGAAATATGTAGTCTTGGCGAGATATTGCTCGGATTACAAGAGTTTGCGAGAGAGTATAGTATGAGAATTTTGTTTTTTCGACTTAACAACATACGTAATACACGAGACAAGAATTTTCCAACAGTTTCCAAAATGCTTATTCTGTCATAAACGTTCATCAACGGTAAAATTTTATCTCAATCAATAATTTAATTACGTCCAACCTTTCGAACACTGGGATTCACATACAGACATCAAGATTTTTGAAATTGAGTTCTGTCTAATTGTTATACTGACCATAAATCTTTTGTTTTGAAATAAGACGTGGTGCTTCAGAGTCATATCTTAAAAGCTTACGCATTCGTAAAATATCTTTGCAGGTCTTGAAGACGTCACAACCCGATTCAACCAAGTTGCAGCAGACGAAAACCTTGCATATAATTATATATATAGGCATGAAGTGCATAGAACATACCTATTGTGCTACGATTGCGTGAGACCCAGTATTTATCATTACATTTAAGAATTTTATTTAACTTAAAATTACGTATATTTCGATTCAGACAATTTGCGTTAAACGAATTCTATTGCCGTTAAAATGTTCATAAATTTTGAATTTTTTTTCAAAGATACGTTACAGTAACAAAATATCGCCTTATGTAAATGTTATAAAATTGCAACATTGAAAAGAAGACAAATTTCTAATACAAATTGCCACAAAATACCACCGAATCAGTCCGTTCGCACTTCACAGATGAAGAAAGTCTCAAACGAGCATGGAGAGTCATTCCATTTTAGACCCTTGTCATCTCTATTCCAGAGTTCCAAACAGTTCTCCTCTTCGCCGTTCTCGTATCTGAAGTTGTTGGGCTCTCCGGCGTTCCAGTTGACGAAGGTCAGGGGGCGGCCGTTGGCCATCCAGAAGAAATTCCCCTCTTCGGCCAGGTCTGTGCCTGATGTCCAGAAGTGCTCACGACCGTATCCTGAAACATGAGCAAAAGCAAATTAGATCCAAGTTCATTAAAAAATGTCCAGGCTTATACTATAAATAGAATGCCTGCGAGTTTAATCTAAGATAAAGCACTCGTATATTATTTTATTTAACTATAATAGAAAATATTAGCCGTTTTAAAATGGAACTAAAGACTAAAGAAGAAAGTTAATAAAGTTGATGACGATATACGGAAAAGAGAACTGGGGGGAGTCAAACGTTGGTTTCGTTCGAATATATACTGGTTTCGTTGCGATGTATTTCCTTGATTCAAGGACAGTATCATTATTAATATGCAATTCAATCACACACCAGGTTCACATCACAATGATGATATTGGGTACAAGCCTATTACGGATTTTAAGCAGCGCTACTAGTCTGCCATAATAGGAGAAACATGAAAATACGTAACACATTTAAACATTTGTATCGTTAGCAGTCAAGAGTTTATTCTTGACTGCCCTCACAGCTCAGTTGGTAGTAGCTCTACCTTCTGTGCTGTAGGTTGTTGGTTCGACTCCCACTCAGGACAAGCATTGTGTGACGAACATAAATGTTTGTTCTGGGTCTGGGGTGTTAATTTGTATTTTAAGTACGTATTTACAAAAAAAAACTATATATATTCTATCAGATATCTAGTTCCTATATCACAACTAAGCATTAGTTTGGGGCTAGATTTGAATATTTATATTTTGATGTCGGTGTTGAATTTTGTGAGTGAATTTGTGAGTATATCTTCTACTACATAAGATGCGCGTGGGTTTGTGTGGTTTTTTGGGAGTGTGTGTTTTGGGAGGATGCTAGACGTGTAAGAATGTACTTGAATTAATTTAATCTATTGTGCTGGCGTTGTTGGTATAGCAATGGGCTCGTCCCATAACTTTTTTGGTATAAAAAAATATATATTACCAGAGTCCTTCACGTATTGTTCTAGCTTGTCGTTCTCTTGTTGCGAAGAGATGGAAGCCAGGTGCATGCCGTGGAACCGGCAATACTGCTGCGCCTTAAACCAGTTCGCCTGGAAATAATTAACAAACTTTTATTATCAATTTTATTGTGCAACTATTGTTCACTTCACGAATTAAGTAGTACGAATGAGAATATAGCCATTACGAGTAACCTAGTGACCAGGAAACTCAATCAGAACTAGGTGTGTATATGCTTTAAGATTATACATTAAACATTTCTCAACAGTGTTCGTTATGAGAAAATAAACCGCTAACGAGAAAACGGCAATGTATTGCAAAACCGTCGTTCTAACCACTTTCCATCAAGTTTTCCTTGGTGTCTTCTTCTTATGTAACCAAACACACTAGCCGTTTGTCAGTCTATTGCCAATATTATCTTAGAACTCTTAATTTCATCCATTGTTGTAGCTTAAATGAACAAGCATTACGTATTAGTTAAGGTTATACAAACGTTAAGTACATTGTTAATAATTAATGAAAAAAATACACTTAGCAAGTGTAAGTATTCAATATTAATTTATTTTAAATCTATCGAAGTCTTAAGTGTATTTTTTTTTATGCAAACCAATGAGATGTTTGCTTACAAGAAGTTAGATAGAGCTTTCTATTTACAAGACAATCAAAACACATAGTAACGCATTCTAATATTTATTTATAATTACTGTTTTACGAAATTTCTATGCAAGGGTATTATTATACAATCTTTTTAAAAATATGTTATAGCTGACTATAATAAACTATAAACTTTTTTTTTAATGAAAGGGTGTTTGCCGCAGATGTTCTTAACAAATTTCATGGGTTTTCGGTGAGAGTGGATGCCTCTCGACATAAAACTAGATTATAATATAGCATCAAACCAAGGGCTCCATAGAGATACGGAACTTCGGTTTGGCTCGCTGCTATTAATATGTTATCTGTTGAAACTGTGGTTCATATTTATGACAGACCAGCGGCATCTGATTTCAATTCTGATTGGACACTAAATCCCTTCAAAGCACGTCACCCAATCAATCTAAAAAATATATTTGAAATTGATAAACTGTAGCAAGTCGAAGTTTAGACAAGTTTAGAAATTACCTATCTATCACGCACATCTGTAATCAAAAGTATTGTACCTACTGAAAAGTTTTTATAAGAGATTTCATTTAACAACGCGGAACGGGTCAATGTATTTTTGATTGTCCAGTTCTAAATAATCGGTGTCATTGACCGTGTAATATCTAACAAGGTATAAAGAACGACTATTACCACTTATTACACAGAGTAGTGACCGCATCGAGGTCAGTGCAGCAAAAGGCATTGATCTTGAACAATCTGGTGGGCTTTACCCGAAACTTGGCGTGCATACGGAAGTATAGCTGATTGCAGGGTTGGGCTAAAGTATTTGAAATGTTGGGGCAGAGATGAGACTTTTTGACTTAAACGAGATGCTCGAGGGGTAAATGAAAGGTACACTTTTATTTGACTGTCCTCACAGTTCAGTGGAGTAGCTCTGCTTTCTGCTTTGAAGAAGACGAACGAAGAACGTTGTGGTTCGAACATAAATGTTTGTTCTGTCTGGGTGTGATTAGAAGTACTATATAAATATTCTATCAGTAATTTGCTTTGAATTGTACTAGCTATGCTTAGTTTGGGACGTTGCGTGAAATGTCCATGAATAATTAAATATTATAATTACTTAAAGTCGCTCTTTTATCAAGAAAAGAGAAATTCTATTTCACCTCTCTCCAATTGCGGAAACTGGTTTATTGTGTTTATAGATCCTTCAATAGCAATTGTCGATAATATGTACGAGTATGTTAATAAGAAATGCTTTAATGTAATAAAACTTATATGTCATTGTCGATTAATATCGCTAAAAGCTACGTATACTACTCAATCTGTAATGTACAAGCAATCACTCTGGTACTTTCGAATTTGCTCGGATTTCCGCGTTTTTGCTTTTATCGTAGCCCTTGGAGCTGTTTTTCTGTTACAGAACGAGTTGATAGCTCCACCTGATATGAAGGGTTTCTGTCGCCCACAAACAACAGAAATTCTTCTCAGATTCATTAAAACCGGAGTATAAAAGGACCCAGAACAATATGTTTGTTCCGAGTCTGGGTGTTACTGTATGTATGTACATATTCTTTTGCGCGGAAAGCTAATACTTTTTTTAAATAAAATCATATAAGTTATTCCTTATAACATCAGTTATCTGCCAATGAAAGTCCCGTCAAAATCGGTCCAAGCGTTTTGCAGATTAGTTTATACAAAGAGACAATTCTTTTTTTTTACAACCGCTCTTTATACTTTCAGCTGCAGTTAATTAGTAAAAAAACCGTTATTTTGACATTACAAACAGACACTTCAATTTTATTTATTTGTATGTACGTATAAATTTATCACCCCAAAAGCTTTCCATGAGACCATGCCTGGCAACACTGCCTTACACCTCGACTAGGCCAGCTAACTGGGTTAGTGACACGCGCTACCTGCGGTTATCAAACTGCACGAACCATTGCGGTTCGACGTGAAAATCAACGTGGCTTTCTGAATTTCTGAGCAGTAAAATGATCCAATAAATAAAAGATGCTCCTTTAAAAAGTTTTTTTTACAGAAAAGAGTTGGGGAATAAATTTAAGAATCTCTATTCTCTGTTCTAATAGAACGTTTTATTGTAGTACAGTTATAATGTAACAGACATTCCTCATTTCAATTGGTCACTTTTATATGGTTTTAAGCACTTCTAATCTGCCCATTCCGCCATTTCTATCGTATCATATAGAACCAGGCTAAGCATTTTAAGTAAGAGCAGCTGAGGTGCTATTCAGGTAATCATGCTATGAAAAAAAAATTACAGCTTAAGAAAGGTTTAACAAAATCACGGCACCTTATAAAACAAGCAAATCATCGCTAATTACAGAGGCGGTACTTTTAACGTTACGTGAGTATGAAGATTGGCATTTACAAGTTTATTGTTCGAAAACTTTCACCTTCAAAACAACTTTGTTATTATTTCCAATGGAACATCTGTTTGTATTAAACCGGATTACATCCCACCTTTGCATTGTGTATTTTGATCGGGCATTGCGAGGGAGGAAAAATTTGATTTCGGGAGAGGCTTGACTGGAAGATCTGTTGAGCTTTATTTGGAAGGGTGATTACTGCCGTGGTGAAATGTCAACGACAGGTATTGTTTAACAGAGAGTATTAATTGCCACTGGCGAACTGTGGTTAAAATTAGAACTACAATCACGGAGGCTCACGTTTCGGACCTGACTAGACATACAATACTGCTCTCACCCTATTGTATTGCAATAAGTAGAGTGAATTAGTAAAAAAGGAGTAACATTAAATAATAAAATATTTTTTCACAGACACAGCGCCAACTGACCTTAAACTAAGCATAGCTTGTACTATGGCAATCAGATAACGGATACAATAATTTTATGCTGTACTTTTTTACATATAATACACACTAGCCTAAATACTATAATACATAAATACCGCGGTGTTACCCGCGGTTTTCCGGGATAAAAAGTAGCCTTTGTGTTATTAATTCAGGATAAAAGTTATTCTAGTACCAAATTTCATCCAAATCCGTTGAGCCGTTTGAGCGTGAAGGTGGAACCACACACACATTCCCACACACACACAAACACACACACGCATATCAATTTTCGCCTTTAAGTTAATATGTTAAAATAAATTCATAATTTTAACTTACTAATTTCCTGACACAACTACGAGTATATTACTAAGACGCAAATTTATTTTTCTAGACAGAACTATATTTTTAATAAAAGTGATTCACAGCACTGTTTAGTTTTTAATAATTAATTCCTGTGTTGTCGCAATCAAAGCGTTTTGTCAATTATATTCAAAGGAAAATAATACTACACTCAGTGAAATACTACACTCACAGATGCATGAGACGTATAACATCCACGTTTTGGGTGCAATGGAATGTGGCTTGGGTCTTTAAACTTAATTCGGAAAGACTGCTGATGATATGATTGGAGATTACTGGACCATTAGATGGGCCTTACGAATATCCCGGCACTTCACTAGTATAAATATACTTGGAGATTTCTTATTGAAATGTACCTACATATTAAGTAGAACAATGTTTCGTAAACGTTGCAATTTAAGAACAATGATGTTATGAGATGCCCGCGTGTTACTATCTTCGTGCACATAATTAGATTTAATGCAACATCTTGTTCAATTTTACGTTGTTTTTACATGCAATCACTTCAATTTCCTGGTGAGTTGAAACCAATGGATAAAATATCATAAGGCCAACCTGATGAGAAGAGAAGACCCAAGTCGCACCCCGTTGCGTTACCTGAGACGGGAATATTACGTCTCTTGCGCCTGTAATTTCACCGGTACACAACTCCGGGATCGGGCTTAGCTGGTTTATATCTGAGTGTAATCATCGATTAGTACGTATTCTTAGTATCCGATTACGCCCACTAATATTATAACAAAACAATTCTATGTTGATTTGGTTAACCAAGGCAAGGTTACATTTGTAAGGCTTTACTCAGAGTAATCAATGAACAATAATCCCTTCGGTGGTATTTTAGTGTTAAATCTATCCAGCTATCTATATTTTCAGCTTTTACAAATTAGTAAGGTACTTGCGATACCTTAATGGTTCCGTACTCAAAGGTTACCTTAATGGAACCCTATTGCAGTTGATGGTTCATGGATAGATCCCTATGGATATATAGATCGTACTATGGAAACAAGACGACAGATGGAATAGTTTTATACTACTTTTTTATGTTAATACATACATATAACCTATGTATATAATTTACTCGCATGTCCATTGTGCCCTAATACCTACACGTGGAAAGATATCAATAAGGCTACCAATATTTGTACCAAATTTTATAAAGACAGCAATTTCAAGATGATGTTTTGTTTTTTATGTAGGTAATAACTACTCCATATTCTATTTTCTTAAATTATGTTGTAATATTGAAAATACAAAAATTATTTTATTAAATTATTTTTGACGGCTCCGTGGCTTAGTTGGTAGTAGCCCTGCCTTCGAAGCGAGGGGTCCCGGGTTCGATTCCCGGCCGGGGCATACTTTGTGTGGTGAGCATGAAGTTTGTTCTCGGGTCTTGGGTGTTTGTCTTGTGTTTCTGTGTTTGTCCATGCCATCTGCGACACAGGGAATCCTAGTGCAGAGGTATGAGTGTGTAAACGTATTTAGTTTGTGTTTTCGACTTTGGCTAATACTTTGCTCATTAGCGTTTCTCAGTTTGTCCCGCTCACGCGCCCCGTATCTTTTAATGCTATCCCTGTCAATGACTTCGTGGATAGCAAGAAATTTGTTTTGAAGCGCTGGTATAAACGTAAATAAATAAACGTTTACACACTCATACATCTGCACTAAGATTCTCTGTGTCGCAGATGGCATGGACAAACACAGAAACACAAGACAAACACCCAAGACCCGAGAGCAAACTTCATGTTCACCGCACAAAGTGTGCCCCGGCCGGACATCGAACCCGGGACCCCTCGCTTCGAAAGCAGGGCTACTACCAACTAAGCCACGGAGCCACTCTTTAAAACGCTTGTTACCTCCATAAATTTCAAAACAATATAATTTTGATAAGTAATGATGCGCGACGCATACAAAGCTGTACAAAAGCCGACGCATTTTCACATGGTTGCATAACTGACCGCGGAATTTCAATCATTGATGATTGCTACACGCAGTCTTCTGAGTTTGTGGTTCGAAAAGCCCCAGAGTGCGTCAAGACAGTCGTGACTGCGTTTTATTTATTAAAATTATGCGCATCTAACTTAACTTATAAATGAATCTGATTCATACTGATCAATATAAATAGCTAAACACCTGTCAAGAACGCTCATTGATTGACATTATCGAGCGCTCGTTAGATGCCTTAAATTTGATCGTTGTAACTTTGATAAGACCGGCCTTATTCTGATATTCAAATTAATGTTTAAGTGACTAGAATTTCTAATCACCGACCATCGTTGGACCATCGCAAGCATAACTTTCAACGTTATTGGCGCATTAATTGACTTACTCAATAACAACAAGCCATATCACTACAATTTAATTGATATGTTCGGCCTTTCAGAATCCTTGATTAAAATATTATTATTGCCAAATTATGTGTTTCCCGTGATCTGTTGCATTTCAGTTAAAATGATGCAATAAATATTAAAGAGAATGCGGTAAATATCTGTGAAAAGACAATTAAGCCTTAAAATATATTGCTTCATTAAAATACATTCATAGTTAATTTTAAAATTATAAAATCTATTTTTATTTTTTATAGTTCCCATTTTTGTTTTATATTAACTTGAATGTCTCACCTGAAAGTGATGATGAGGTCGAAAAGTTGTAAAATTAACATTTAACATTAACATTCAATTATTCATTGAAATGAGACTTTAATTTGACACACCTGTGTACATATAATGCGCCTAGGAGATCCTGAGAGAGAATAGAATTTATCAGAAACCGACACAGAAACAGAAAACGAACGTGTATTGCGGTAATATATTTAATCTGTGGTATTGCTTTGAGAGTTCTGGGCCTTATATAATATATAGCCTGGGGGCACATTTAGCTGTCTGGTTGCGAACGCATGTAGTCAATCATGTTTCTCGCATTTGCTTTAAACAAGTACTTATTTATTTAAAGATGATTTATGATAGCAAAGCTTCCTTGCTTTAGTTCCTCCCCTCCAACGACAGATAGTCTAATATAGAGTATATTTTAATTTACTTTTTTGGCCTCTTTTGATATGCTTATCGGAGCCGATTATAAGCCGATCGGAAACTCAGTCTATAATGTATAGGTATTGGGCCTATCGACTTATGTAGCTGGGACAGACAATATGTCATCCTAACGTGCCTTGCGAAACACGGAAGTGCTCAGTTCTAACGCTACCAAGGCAACTAGATCACCCATCCACCTACTGTCCATTCTGAGAGTTGCTACCTTGTTTACCTAAGAAGATGAGTGTGTAAAAGATTAAAAAAAAACACGCATTCGCAGTACACCCAGGAAAAGCATTTTTATGACAAACATAGGTGTTTGTCACAAAAATCGTGGGAATCGAACCCGACCTAGGGCGCAGAAAGCAGAGCTACAACAGTAAGTAAATATTTTTAGGAATTTAATTCTATTTTCGATCTGGAGGGTGCGGTACGGTGGTCAGTGTGCCGGGTGGTACTGATCGCCGGATACCACGTTACTTCCGGTTCATCGGCTTTGGAGTTAATTTTGTGGAAACGACAACTTGGCTGGAAATTTATGTTTTACGCGATTTTTGGTCTCTCAAGTCACGATGATTGATGTCCTAGCGATTGGGGAAGAGCTATTTTTGGAATGTTATTTTCGTTTATCCTTGAATTATGTGTTTCTGAGGTAAATTTGCGATCGTCTGATGTTTGAAGTCTGAGGAATATTAGTCCATATTTAATGTCACGCCTTCTGTAGTAGAAGGAATCGCATAGCCTTCTTGCCCGTGAATAACTAAGCAAAACTTAACATCATTAAAGTCTAATGCAAAAAAGCACTATAAAATTATCGAATAAATTATTACAGTAAAAAATAAGCAACTGCTAATTCACAAGCTGTATACGTATAACCCAATTGAATTGAATGCTCGTTCACGCCCAACGCAATAAAGAAAGTGTAACATTCAATACACCCATTCAAAAAGCTACCTGCTGACATGAAACGAAGGAGAAAGTATCGAATCAATCAGATACCGTTTCATTGCAGTGAGATAATAAATATTGAGTATAGTTATGAGTAATCGATGACGTAGCTTTTGTTTGGTGAATATGATCATCATGTACATATTTTTTAGACAAAGTTAAAAGTTATAATGGGCCACCCCCATTGCCACTGACGCAGACTTTCAATCTGAAGGTCGCTGGTTCAAACCCATAGGTGTACCAATGAGTTGATTACTTGAAAAATTAATGTGCGCAATACCACGTTCTCGAAACGTTGAAGGAAAACATCGTGTAGATCACTCTCAATTTACGAGAGTAGGCCGGTGTCTCTGCAGTGAGAACATTGGAGGCTGCCACGGACATCATCATCAAACGATATTTTATATTTTTATAAAACTTTTATTATTTTTTGGTTGCTCCTTTAGCACCACCCAGGGGGTACGTGTAGGGAATCAAAGGGACACACCTACGGACGCGAGCAACAGGACCCTCCAAACGGGTTACACTAAATATATCGACGACTTGTTTGATAAACTGGTGGTTAATTACCTTGAAAAATATTCCTAAGTAATACCGCTTCTCTCCAGTCTTGAGCAGAGGCATTGTCCACCGCGTGACTCCAAGCTCGTCATCATTACAACTCGAACATTCTGAAACAAAACATTAAAAAGAATTTTAATGCAGATCAATGATAATAAAGGATTAATTCATAGAATTAGTAATTAATAGTAATCTTCATTGACCATCAGATCAAAAGTTCACGTAAGTAGGTCTAAATTTCAGACACGTCATATTTTATTTATAATATGTACTAGCTGTTTCGTGCGACGTCGTCCGCGTGGCATTTAACAATTTATTGGCGCGGAACCCTAAAACTTTTTTGTTTTCTAAAATAAAAGTAGCGTAAGTTACTCCTCATAACATTAACTCTCTGCCAGTGAAAGTCCTGTCAAAATCTGTCGAGCCGTTTCAGGGCTGTATTTTTTGACGTGACTTTCACTGACATAATATATCTGATGTAAGGAGTAACCTGTGCAACTTTTTTTTTTGAAATAAAAATAGTATTAGGGTTCCGCGCAAAAAAAATCTTAAATTCCACACGGACGAACTCGCGGGGAACAGCTAATGTTCAATAATTATGTAAATAATAGATAGTAAATATGTAATATATGAATTGTGGGTTTTAAGGATTTCTTCCGCGATGCTAATGCAGCACGGCATTGACCAACTAACATACATAATATTTTAGTACATAATTACTTAATGAGTTACTCAAATTTGATAAACAAACGCTTTGATAATCCTAATTAAACATTACGTGTGCATTATGTGTGAAAATTGTGTGGAAACTACGGATGAATATAACATTTGTGAATGCCAGCTGTACATTACGTATTGAGTAATCAAATGGGAAAAGTACACATAGGTACAAATATTGTATCTGTATAGAAATTAAATAGTTTAAAGGGTTACTACATAATAGAAATACAATACAAATACATAGAAATACTACATTAATTAAATAGTTACTACATTTTACACAAAATACGTTCGTCTCTACACCACTAACGGATATAATCAGTAACTGATCAGTAAAGAAGATAGTATTAAAAGTTACCATTATATGTATAATGGTAACTTTTATACATATAATGGATTATGAGGTTTTTACAGTTATCTAAATTCCTCATAATCCACCCAAACCATTAGAAACTTTTGCAAATCAAAAATCAAGCAAGTGTAGGCTTGCGGCCTGCTGCAAAAATTGCACTATTGAACCATTCCTCCATATATTCGTGAAACACGTACTTGATATTGATATTTTCTTTTACTGTCACGTTAGCACTCTTAAGAAACCAATGAAAGAGGTTTTTCTCAATATCTAGATATTAGATCTCTCAAAGTTTGTTGCAATTTTTAGACATCAATACTCTTTTAAAGTAATTTTAATGTAATACCCAAAGTTGATACATGCTATTCGCGACCTTCCTTTACTATTGTCTGTAGTGAAGGTCATTAATATACAAAAAAGAGTGAATTAAGTTTTGCAAAAAAAAAACGCCCTCAAACGGTTGCCCCATTCTGATTATTAGCATTTGCTACACCGGTCTTAACATTACAATTGGCCGTGCTTTGCTTCTGCGGCTTTTGAAAAGGTCAGATAATCATACTTGCGAAACTATTTTGACCATCATATTATTACGTTTTGTTACGATAGAAGACACGATATCTAGATTCACAATATTAACTACCCAAAGACTATATAAAATAGTAGAATTCTTTCAGTAGATTTTCATATTGGATCAGGATAGAACTAATATTCTACTCGTACCACATCCCAAATCTGCTTCTAAGCAGTTGTGTTTTCATATTGCTGTTTTCTGCTTTCGTTTTCAAAACTTTTAGTACCTACTCATGAGATTACATGCATGATAATACAATGTTCTGAAAGCTAACCTACACTTTCTGACAAGTGGTCCAACCAAATAAAGGAAAGAGATAATAGTTGATCTAATTCCAATTCCAACAAAACTGGATTCCGGGCAATATATTAATGCTTGCTAAAGTAGTTTAGAACGAAGGGCCATCATTTTTTTCCAGCAGCAGAACTAAATCAGTGAAATCCCAAATTGTGTTGATAGTGAACACTAAATTTGATGGCCCATGGCATTAAATGCTTAAATGTAGAGACCAATAATCGATCGATTACGAGCCATTATATTTTAATCCAAGCGTCAAAATAGCGATTTAAAAATCAATGATCGATCATCACATGCCATCACGATTTCAATCCCGAATAATTCAGAACATGTTCTGAATCTGAATTAATAAAAACAAAAGAATGTCCATTTGCATTATACATGTCTGTTCCAGATTGCATATCTTATACACGATTCGATTATTGCATTGTTTATTTTGTTGCAGTTTCGGAGTAAAGAGTGCTAGGTATTGTATTTTATATAGTATGAAATAATATATGATATATTATTTATATAGGTTATTTAAACCTATCTCAGGTTCCAAATTCTCACAAAACAGGTTTAATGTCTAATAATAAGTTTTTATATAACTGTTAAATCTTTTGGGAGAGAGATTAATAAACTTTATTATAAATAGTTAGATATGACTTTATCATTTCGATTTAAAAATCTCACTTTGATTCAATATTAAAAAAAATATTACTCGACTCATCGACTGAAGATCATCAGTATTTAATGATTTTATATTTAATTATAAGATATAAAACAGTTAAATACTGATATTATTTTTTGATTCATTTGATTAATTATTTAATGATTTTAAAATTGTATGAATGATAGTCCATGTTACTTAAATTACACCCAGTGTACTTAATCAAATGTACTGTAAGTGTACATTTGATACGTATTTTATTTTAAATATCAAAATAATTGAGGATAGGGGTTCGTACCTACGTTGATTTGTTCATGTGCAAGCTGATCATGTACGGGTCTTAGTACATTTGTTGTAACTAAAACTGCAGTAAAACGTCATAAGGTAAAGTCATAAATAGTGCTGACATTGAAATACTTAAACTCGCTTGGAATGCCGGACTTAGAGAACAATATAACTGAAAGTATCGCGTATTTGTTCAAAGACTTCCCAAGTCTTTAATCTTTCAAGTTCTTAGTGTCTAATCAGTCAAAATAAATAAACAGCTTAGTAAAAACTAAATTCATTTTAAAGTATAAACTACAAAATTGGCTGGACTGATTTTGACGGGCCCTTTCACTGGCAGATAACTGATGTTATCTAATGTTATATTTTGCTGCCATTCTCATATTTTGATTTGACATTTTCATATATTGCCATTTTCATATTTTGATTTTAGTGTCTTTGTTTAATTTTATTTTTTATTAACTCAATTAGAACGGCCTCGCCCAATTCAATTAATTAAAAAACATAATTACATTAATTTACAAAAGAATTTCACTTGCAACATTTTCCTCGATACCTAACAATAATTATTATAATAATTGCCGATTTAAGTTGTTATTATAAATTTTCCATAGAGACCTTTAAGTTTACATAGTATATTTGTTCGTCTTTCATAACTTTAAAGTGCTGTGTCTTTTGAACCATTAGCCGTGAACAGGCTGAAATTTTCAAAAAAATAAATTACAACTGCGGATTACAACTTCCTGTCAAATATAAAAAAAAAATGCTGGTGAAAGAAAAAGCTATATATTACCTGTTTTTCCAACAGTGTTGAGTGGCGTCTGATGGTAGGTGACGGTAGTCGTGCTACTAATCCAGCTCAACATGAGCAGAACTCCACAGAACACATTTCTTATCCACATTTTGGTAAGTTAGTTACTATTTGGTTTTAGGTTTTGGTGTTGTCGTTCGATTTTCAAACATTCATTTATGTATTTTCACATTGATCCTCTGTACATCGAAATTATTTGTTAAATACGTTCCAAAATTTAAAAAACTTAATGACTAAATAATATTATCAAATGGCAACATTTAAACAGTTGTGATTCCATTTTTAAATGGTGCAATCATGTGCAGCGATGTCGTGTCGCAAACGAAATAGTTTTGATTACATTTTCTAGCACGCACGGCGCACATCTAATGACTTGGAGTAAGTGGTTATGGCTTCTGGTAGAGATCTGGTTTCCTTATTGAGGTGACCAATGAGACTCACACCATCGGTCACAGCAGGAAGTGTAAACTGGTTGTGATAAGTCAGTAACTCGATCAACCATCATGTACGTAGTAAAATTTGCTGGAATATATGGGCAAAATATATAATACAAATCGATATGCTTTTTATATCATTATCTAAATTAACCTTTGTTACACATTCTTCGCAACATTCCCGAAGATTATTTGATGTTATTTTAATATTTAACGAAGTATAAGTATAAATAACAGAAATTCACATATTTCAACCCAGCGTGAATAAGTGAAAATTAAGCATCTTTATTGTACAATTAAAATAAATGTTTTAATTTCTTCCTTTCTCAGATAATTTGATAATCTGTTTGTCAAATTAGAATATGTACATGTATATGATTATATATGCGCATGTACTTCACAATGCCTGAAAACGAAAGTTTTCAATCAGTGCGCCATAAGTCACTGGCTTGACCTACGTTGCTGAGACGTGGAAACTCACGGTACGGATATTCCATCAATTTAAAATCACTTAACGAGCTATGGAGAAGGCTATGATCGTAGTCACTCTCAAGGATAAGATTCGAAACCAGGTAAACCAACCGAGGAAAAAATTTATCACCATTGACCAGAGGATTAACAAGCTGAAGAGGCAGTGGGCAGCCTCATTTGCCGAGGTACAGAAAATCGTTGGGGAAACGAGTTCTCGAGTGAAGACCATGAGAAGCAAACACAGTCTGGGGTGCCCAATGGCCACGAAGACTTGTGGAAGGTGGTAGAAAGTGAATGAGAAGAGCAAAAGATCGAGTGCCGATTACTAGGAGAGCCTTTGTCCAGCCTGATGGTGATGAACACGCATTGTATTGTACATGATTTTGGTGTTTATTTGACCTTTAAAGTGATTAATATAATGAAGAAAACAGCAATTGCCGTTAACTTTTAGAAATTTTATGAGTGTCCCGTGATATATCACGGTTGCTTCAACAAAAAAGCATAGTTTCTATACAACTATCAGTTAATGGACAAATAATTGTTGCGGTGTTGCAGAGCGGCAATGGCGGCGTATGTAATTTTTTGGCAGAAGATTTCGAAATGTATCATGATTCAGGTATTCATTGGCAAATCGAAACATTTAAAAACAGCAGGGCCCTAATTTAGCCTTGTTACCTTGTTAACTTACGGATCTGGAATTCTCCGTAATCTGCAATCTGAACTAAATACTACATTGCGTGCTATCACGTTCCAAAACAAGATCTAATGCAGACGACCGATTAAAATTGGTCTTTTGTCTTTTAACATTTACCGTCTAAGTTAGAGGGTCTCGCTTGACTCGTATCTATTCTTATCTACCTATATATATTATACAAAACTCAATTGCTGTCCGCTAGTCTCGCTAAAACTCGAAAACGATTTGGCCGTTTTGGCTTATTTCTATTTCGTTGTGTTTGTAATATTGAGTACAAGGTTTGTTTTTGGAAAACCACGGGGTAAATCGGGAAAAATTTCAAGTACACTTTTCTATGAATTTTTTTCCGTTTAAATACCGATTAGCAAATTATAAATAAAAACAGGAAAACATCTGTCTGGTCAGTTAATGTTCTGTAGTTCACTAACTTTACCGAGTCGGTTATAATCGTTTCGATTTACATCCTATGCCTTATTTCTTGTGGGAGGTTTGCGTTACATTGTGAAATATGTTTTATCTTGTCAGACTACTATCGGTTGATAAAAAGCGCTCGTTTGCGTTGCTCCTAAGTTGACATTTCGTAAAACTATCGCAATAAAAATAACTAAAAAATTCTGTTTTGCAGCATAATTGGCATGTCTGGTTTTAGCCCCTTAGTAAACCTGCGTGGTTCAATATCAGCTGGGAGAGGCCTTTTTGTGATGAGTATAAACTTTGTTCCCGCGTGTTGGATTTATATATGTGAGTACCGTGACACAGGAAGTCCTATTGTAGGGCTCTACCCCTAGCATGACTTTGTTACTATTATAGTGAAATGCTCAATAACGAAATTTAGTAAAGTATAGTAATTACAATTTCGTTAAACGAAAAATATATGAACTTAATATTATTTGAATTAAATAGATACATGCATTAATTTGCAGACAGATGTCCTTATATGCAGATTATACATGTTTTCATATATTTTAAATGAGAAAGACTTTATATGGTCTTACTAGTTTTCCTTGAGATGATCTTGAATTAAGTATTAGGTATATTAGACCAAAATTCAAAAGTTCTCTGAAGGCTGACTTGACTAAGTTTATTTATATAGAATGACTTATGTATATTGAATAAATTTTAGCCACTTTAGGAGTGAATAAGGATTGAATAAGGATTGAAAAATCTGCTGTAAAAAAATTTTTTTTTTCCTTACTTAATTCATAGCATGCTGTAAAGAAAACAGTAGTATGCTTTTTTATCTGGAACACAAACTTAAAAAAATATTTTCACAAATAAATTAGAAATATTTAAAGCCCAGATTACAAAGTGTATCTAATAAAGAGTAAATTGCAACATTATTTCGACTTAAATAGAAATATTTAAGTAAATGTTTAGGCGATATCCAAGGTGTCTTTTATTGGGTAGAGTTTATGAAAATCTTATCTCAATAAATGGTAAAATCGTTCTTAAATGTTAACGAGTTAATTGCAGTTGGACATTAACAAGACAGTTAAAATTGTTACTACCCCACCGGAAGGATAAAAAGGCAAGTCGATATTGATCGATTTTGCACGTTATATCAACGTAATATAGCTCATTTCATTCAGCTTATTTAGCCATTTAGACTCGACCATACGAAGCCAAGTAAGAACGTTACATACGACCTCTACATTCCACTTCGCTTAGCGTCTGCAATACACTGGACGGAATTCTTTAATATATCAAATTATAAGATTTTTAAGGATGGATTGCTGATTTTATTATGATATACATACTTACCTATTAATAATTTGTTATCGCTAATAGGATGAGCGAAGTGACTCAATTTATCTAAATGTCAAATTCCTGAACACCAATAAACCAGTTTCTCATTTTCGCAGATGTCATTTTTTTATGGTTCCGTACGCATTTACTTATATCTTTTTTAACAAAAGTCCTAGAATGGAACATTGAATATGGAAATATAGTTGTGTTTTTTATTGTCAAGAGAAGGTTCTCATGAAAGAAAAAAATAAGAAAGTTGTGCAGAAAATTTCCAGATAACCGCGGGTAACACCGCGGGGCGCAGTGTTACCCGCTATTAACTATAAATTATCAAAAAAGTGTACTATTTAAGTATTCTATCAGTTATTTAGTTCCCATATCTATTTTGGCACTGTGTAAAATGTCCATAAACGTATTTATTTAACTATGATTTTTGCGACGTTTTAATAAGATTCGGAATTGCATGGGTTTAATCTTGATGACTCGCAACGTGGAAGGAAAGAAGCAACCAAATCTGCTCAGCGCTTGACTCCAGCATGAGTGATGCTATCCGCTCAGCAGAGAACCAACCACGATGGAGACAAATAGTATAAAGGCCTCCATAACGGTCCATCCTCTGAAATGAGAATATCGACGCACGAAGGAGGACCAATATTAATAAAAGTGACTCAAAAAAGTTCGAAGCTACGTTTGACTCCAAAAAAGTGGTAAAAATTACTACCAGATCTTACATCGTAGGCAGAGAATGAATTTTACATGTTCTGAAACTACTGTCACTCATATGTCAAATATTTATCACATGCAATTTAGTTTATGCAATTTCATTATGTATGGGTGATTGAATAGTTGTTTTGTCCTATTTTGTTTGAAGGCATCGAGTTTGAATTCAACGTGTATAGGTTATCGATCACTTTGACAGGTAATTCTGTCAGATTTGACATTAATATAACCATGTTTCTGAAAGATTGATGAGAAAATATATATAGCTAAAGGTTTACAATCAAAACGGTATGCTAATATAGTAGGTAGAAGACTAATCATTTATGCTGAAAAGTAACAGAAAGTACTTCACATGAAAGTAAGGAAGTAGACAATTGATCTCATTAAATGAGCCTAACCGCTTTAGCTTTGGCGTCAAAATAGAATACATAGATTTAAACTTCCGACCAAAACTACCTCAACAAGAGTCTTATTGGAACAAATTGAAGAATACAGCAAGCATACTATGTATATTGGCCCTTTAAATGTTTTATTAATTATGTAAAAAAGTTCTAGAAAAATAATTGAGTAGCTACTGATGATTTCGGCACAGAGTTACAGTTTCTGTGCTGCAATATTCCGTGCCTAAATTCTCAGTAGATATCTAGTGAGGTAAATGAGTGATTTAGATTATTATTCATAGTTAGTCTATTATAAAACAAGTATTTATAAAAACTAAATCAAGCCGTGACGTTCAGAGCATGCATTGTCATATTATATAAATATAATGTGGATCAAAAAGACCCTTAACTAATTAAGAGCTTTTCAAAATATGTAGTACTAATCCTGAGTTTCTATTAAAGTTTGAAACTATTCATATAATACGTTGCATAATCACTACGCAGTTCTTTACGTTATTAATAACCTGTAAAAAATTCAAAATATGTTTTATGTGTAGATAATTCTATTAAACAATACCCAATACTTGCTAATAAGGCTTGATTTGACCGTGCAGTGAAACTAAAATATAAGGAAAAAACTAAAATGACCAGCCAATGATTATTAAAATATTGATTCACACCTAAATATTGCGAAAACCGCACGTAACATGAGTTACGTCAAGGCAGCTGATGCTGTACCGGTTTATCCGATATCCGGTACCGTCATTCGATCTAGGGGTGCCATACAGGATATTTAAATATCCAAATGCAGCTGACGCGATATTACTTAGATATTATAATATTATACATATATTTTTATGCTATATCATGGGCCTTAGAAACTCTATGAGGCGTCAGGGATTGGATATGCTTAATACGATTTGCGTTTGACCATTCATCTTAGTTGATTAGGAACTACTTCTCAAAGAAAGTGGACGGAATTTTAGGTACGTAATAATTACTTTTATATCATTTCTGTCTAATATAATTTTGAAGCGGTGATTTTAATTGGCAGTGACATCTGAGTGCAATTTAAACGTAACATTCAAACAAAGAATCGAACTGCTGGTAAAGAATTGCATCTTCGGGGAACCTTATTATTGTCAAGCACGGGGCCAAGAGAGGCAGCCTAAACTTCGTCTAATCGCAAAACTATTTTAGGTGTTTAGTTTTAACAAAATCCTACTATGGAAATTTGCTGACCTGTAATTAACCCATTACGCTGACAAGCAGATAGTACGGCTAAGTTAAATATTCAATTTATATATCTTCGCTTCTAGTATTTATTTTGAATGTTCAAATTATACAGCGTTAAGGCCGTCATTTAACATTTAAATAGTGGGTACTACCACCAACATATCGTCACGGTTTTAACGAGTTTTACATAGTAGCAAACTATCCTACGCAATCAATAAAACTGAGATTAAAGTTCAAATTGAAATTCCTTTGCCACGATGATTCATTAATACGACCTGTGGAACGTAGATAAATTTTCGTACATTTTATAAAAAAAATATTGTGACAGTATAACACGACATTTAACTTTCACTTTGCGTTTCCCTTCAAGGCGGATATATTACTAACATCTTAAATTAAATGAAATTACAGTACGCTTAATCAGGCAACTTTTAATATTATATTCTAATTAATATTGGAAAATTCACCGAAATGACATTATTAAATGATATTATTAAATTATCCGCACTGAGCACTTATTGCCAGAGATACCATTATATTATATTGAGCTAAAGCAGAGTATTATGGATTAATAGCACGTTGCTATAAATAATTGTTGAAATTATTAATAATACATTTGTATCAGTGTTGAAAAGTAAAATTTCTTATTAACTAATGATTACGTGAACTCACAATACAGAATTTGTTTTAAGAAGATTTATTATAACGGAGTCTTCATATGACACATACCATGACATAACATGAATAAATCTATAAAAAAATACAGTTGAAAAGACTTCAACGCGCTTCAACACGTAACGCACTTCAAATGAGTAAATAGATTAGTTTATTGTAAAAAAATATATTAGACGCGTAAATAAATCTTCATATTATACAAAAAGTATTAAGTATTTGAAACTGGATCACAAATGAAACAAATATTATTAGTTTCAATCACGAACATCAGTATATCAATATAAAATCTATATTATTTTGTATTAGGTATTTAGCAAAATAAATTCATCTCTTATGTTTAACACACATGATCGGAATATCTTCGTAATTTAAATTCTACGAATTACAAAATCTCACATCCCAATAAGTATTTCATAATTAGGTCCAAAATTAAAAACAGGCTTTCACAAGGTCAAATTACGAATGCTAAATATTGCCATAATCAGGTAAACCAGATAGAAAAATTATATTTATTGAGATACCAATCATGAAGCCATAAATTGACAAAAAAAAACCACTTTAAAACTTCAACCACAAGTCACACGGCTAAGAAAAAGAACACGTAAAACGTTAAGCTTTTTAAATTTGGAACGTAATGCGCGCGCGCAAGAGTTTCGCGCGTGGACGCAGCGAACGTACCGGGTACACTAAGACGCAACAATGATCAAATAAGCGAGTTTATGCAACCTTCGGATTGAAAGCGTTTTTGTGGTCAAGCGATGCTGTTTCTTTGCGAAGATGGCGCAAACCGCATGCCATCTACATGAACATGATTTTAGTGACCTTTGTAATGCCTTTAGACGAACTTGTTTTATTATTATAACTTTGGGGAGTGTTTCAATATTTTAAAACAAATAAAGAAGTTTAGTAGCAGGAGAGTCATTCTTAGTGTTATTTGGTTCTTTTACTATTTGATTGCCATAGATGATCTTTCAAAACGTCGTAAATGTGGTATTTTCAATTTGTCTCTAACCAACTATAGTCACAAAATTTGACATTGTTGAGGATAGGATACAAATAGAGACATTATGTCATCGTGTCTTAATTATAATTTTTTTGTTTACTTTATATACCATGACATCTTGTTGGAATTAAATTTCTCTCAAATTATCTATCATCATATAAAAATTACAGTAAATTTTTTACAAGTTAATTGCTCTTTTTTATTCTTTAATTGTAATAATTTCTTTATTAGGAACTAAAGTGTAATATAGTAAATAAATGAGAACGATGATATCTGCAAAAGTGGAACCTTGGTTCACCGAATAACACTACAATAACAAATAACAGTGAGTTGTAAAATTAACACTTTCCATGAAACATTTTATAACCTATTGTAAAATTCAATTTTGTTAAACTAAATTAAGATTTTGCCAACTCTGATATATTGATAGTTCTCTCTATTACTTTTATGAGAGGGAAATAGATTGTTTAGTTTCAAGTTCCAATTGGTTAAACACAAATAGAACTGGAGTATAAAATATGCTCTGGTGCCAAAGATATAACTAGTATACAAATATTTTTAGCAATGGTACATAATTGCCGATTATTCTCAACATTGTAGACCCAAGTAATTACAGTTGATATAGATTCACATCAGCAGCGGTGTTGTAAAAAGTAAGCCTGTAGACAATTTCAAAATAACTAGCGATTTCAATGAACACGCCCTTTAGATCTTTTTTCACTTTTTCAGACCTTGTCCTTTCCAGTCCATTGGCCTGGTTCCTTGACTCTTGGATTACTTTTAGCTCCCAAGATCCCACGTTACTTGTTTCTTCTGAAACTTGCGAGCATAGATTAATAATAAAAATTATCTTTAACTTATAAATTATAAGCTAACGATTTGATTTATCTTCTTTGTATTGTAAATTATAATACAAAGAAGATAAATCAAATCTTACAGCTAATCGCTTTATATATATATTTATATATTTAAAAAAAGGTTGTGTTGATTGTATAATGTACAAATAGGTATACACTACCACGGGTTGATTAGACAATGAGAGGCGATATTCGTCTCTGTAGTCATATAAATAAAGATACAATTTCTGCGAAGGTAGTTCGAAGTAATAGCTAACCTTACGGTCAGTTTGACCGTCATGGGTAAAAATGGTACGCAGAATCAAGCGAGCGGTGGTACAGGCTCATCGTGTCCTTGACTTTTACAAACAACTATAATTAATATCTACCCATGTAGATATATGTTGCAATACATATTTTTAGTGTTCGTGTAACCGTGGGTTTCAAAAGACTAAACATCTAAAACTTGTTAAAAGCTTTGTTTCCTGTCAGATATAACCGCGTATTGTCACGTACAACTATTTGAAACGCAATACTTTTGACATTTTATAAGCCATGATAAGTTTTACAATAAAAATATACCCGATAAATTTTCGATACAAAGAATTAAACATTTTGTCACATGTTTTTCGACCTAATTTGGTATTATAATATGAATGAGAATTGTTACAAAGGTAAATCATGACAAAAATATTAAAAGAACACAACTCATATAAGAAATTATGAATCTTTCAAATGTAACAAAATCTATGATTAAATTCAATTGACCAGTGGTGAGCCACTCACTACGCTAAAACACGAAGATAGTATTTCGCATTAGATTTTTGCATATCTAAGCTGAATATTGTATGAGGCGCGGGTTTGATGCTCCGGTATGGTTTCGATGATCATCATCAGAGATGACAATACAATTGAAGGCCTCTCGGTAATACATTGTGAATTGGTTCAGTATTTCCCTTCATTATCATAAAAAATGTACTTGCTTAAAATATTAGTCAAGATGCCGAACACTAATCCCTACCCCATATTGTTAACAGCAACAAAATCCAAATCACCTACGCATTTCAAGACCTACCCATAAGATGTTTGAGTTTGAGATTGATATTAAGCAACGTAAAATGTGATGATAGGATATAATTATCCTATATCCTGTCATCACATATATTTTTTAATAATTATAAATATATTTTTTAATAACATATTATCACATATTATTAAAAAATATATTTAATTGTTATCATTTGAGCTCTTCATACATGGTACAAGGCAAGAGTTTATTACGGGTTATTAAATCTGACATTATTGGTTGTTGAATTGCAGTCTGATTCACCAGTTTTAAATAGAAAACGTACCCGTACCAGCCTCTAATGTTCCCACTGCAAGGACACCGACCTTCACTCGATAATTGAGAAAGAATGGGCTTAGATCTATCACCGGAGTCCAATCAGGATTGGTAGTGGTATTCCAGGGTCATAGGCCCAGGGTCACAGGCCCCTGGGCCACCGCGATCTTTAAAGAAAACGTACAAAATATGAAAAAAGAACGAATACTCAGATAACAGTCAACGCTCATCTTTCAAAGACACTTCTCTTTAGCCTTTATGGTTAATATTGTTCAAAAATAATAATTATTATTAAGTACTAGCTATCCCGATAGTTGTTTTACTTTATTGAGTTCATCTTTCATACTCATTATTGATTTTTAGATATGAAGTTTTTGGAATAAAGAAGAAACTGTAAAGTAGATACAAAACTACACACAAAACTGAGATCTGCTATAAAATAAAAAAAACTTGTGATCAGCGAAAAAGCTGATTGGTAATTTATCCTCATAAATAGATGAGGAGCTGGCAATGTTTTGTTCTATAATAAATAAGTGGTTAAAACATGGATAAGTGTGATTTGGATTCATATACCAAGGGTTCTAGTACCATCAACTGATTCTTATATTTGTTGGTAGATCCGCCAATAAACCAATTTGTGAAAATATTAGCCCTGAGGCTTATAGTTCAATAGTTATAGTTCTTAAAATGTAAGACAAACAGACAAGCATAATTTTATTAATAGGGTTTCCTTTAACCTTTGGGTACGGGACCGTAAAACGGAACTTGTTAATCTGGCGGTTAACTGGCCTCACAGCTCAGTTGAAGCTCTGCCTTCACACAAAAACACGAAAACTGGCTGTAATTTGACATATCTGTGTGCATGTTATATGCCTAATGACCCTGTGTCACTATATGCGTACGGGTATACTTGTGCATGTGAATTTGGACGTGTACAAAATATACTTGAGATCTGAAGGATCTGAAGGATTAAAAAAGTTTGAATTTGCATTAGCATTCTAACGGTGTCACTAAACGGCTCACAGTCTCCTGGTCTATAAGCCACTCGATACCGATACGCGTAGACTGCATGAAGCAGCCTTGAGTTGGAGACCTGGTTCAAATGTCATGCAGGATGGTCCACTAGCTCGGCCATTTGCATAGACAAGACTTGTTCACTGATACATAGCTGGACACAGAATAACTGGTTGTGCAAAAAATAAAGTCTCTACAGTACTGTGTTTGAAATGTTACAATATGATAAACAGTATTGCAACAAGTGACTGAACCGAGGCTTCCGTCGACTGGGACCACTAGGTATTGGAACCGCGGTCCCAGTGGACGGAACATTTTTGAATCCGTCGACTGGGACCGCAAACCCCCTGACGCAAATTGTACAGTCGTCGTCAGATACAGATCCGAAATTTTTCATTCTTGAAATACATTCTCATCGAAGCCATTTCTCGCGTAATTTTTACAAAATAAAAAAGTTTACTGCACCGCTCGTGACGAAGCTTGCCTGGACGTTCTTTACAGATCTTTTAGGTTAAGCATCTCTCCGCCCGGTCACAAGTTGATGGGTGACCGTTTAGTAGTATTTGAACTGAGCGTTTCCATGATTTGGAAGGTCTCTAAGATGTCGGTTCCAGCCATTCTAGTCGATAAGTCATGTCGGAGGTCTTCGAGCTTGAAAACTTCGACACCAGAGATGGTCAATCCACCACACGATAAAAAAAATTTGGATCGCGATACCTTAAACCTTTTGTTTATTTTTAGTGTTTAGTTTGGTTTGGTTTATTTCTTACCAACTTTATAAACACTGCGCGCTAATCCGCAAAACATCTGTCAATATTTGTCAATTTGACATCGTCAGTGATTTTTTACGGCTCCAAAAACTTTGGCTTGTTTGAGTTGTAGTTAAGACAATAATTATACGTAATTATTTTAAAGTATGGTTTCTTACGATTCCAATTATTTTGCTCCAACTCCGGTTCAAACGGTGGGGTTGGGTATTTTTTTCTACCTGGAACAAAATAAGATAAAATGATATATGGATATTTTACATTATTAGAACGTGCGTGACATATCAAGGGTTAAAGTCAGAAATCTTTATTACTTGGAAATACATATATATATCTAAGAGATCACGCGTTCTTATAACTAAATTTTGCACTTGTTCAAATCAAAATCATCAAACCAATATATCTACGAGTAAGGTATTCTATGTAAGAATGATTACTAAATATTAATAAGATTTCTTATTATAAAATAAGAAAACTTACTTAAAACCAAACTAAATACGGTACGACTAAAACAGGTCAGTCAGGTTATGTCAGGCAGCGATGTTAAATGGAACTTTAGCTAACGAGGAAGGTTTTGTGACCAGTCATGCAAGATGTTTTAATTTACAACGTTGTTATGGCAACAAACTCTTCACTTTTGCTTGTTGAACTCTTTTCTTAACATCACATTTTGTTCGTTTAAAAAGTTTTTACATTAAAATTGTATCGGGTAATCCCAGTAGTAGTATTGAAAAGGTACAACTGTAAACTTTATCACAACAAAACACCTTGTCTTTTTATAAAAGACCGCCAAGAAAATGACATTTAATGATTGGAAAAATATAAAATCTATAGTTTAATAGTAACATAATTGCAATTATAGGAAGCCATAAATAGGTAAATATTTTTATGTATCAAAAATAGGGATACGATGGAAGACGATTTTGATTTTGGTTCCATATGGACAAAGATGCGGGCTATTAAATTAGTGTTATACAATTTTTTCATAGTATAGTTATAATATAAAATAATTTCAAAACAAAGTAACCTGCAACAACGAAGCCACATAATTCGATTGCACTCTTTTTAATAGAGATCTCAATTATCTGCAATTATGTATATTTAATAGAGATCTTAATTTTTTTTTCATATAATTGTTTAAATCACTGTATACCTTGACTTATAAATTTGATTGATTAATATTATAAGTTCGGCCCTAACACAAAAAAACTTTATAAGATTTTCTGTCAAACCGTGCCGAGAATAAGCAGGTAGTTGTGACTTTTTAGCAAGGAATAAGCCTTAGTGCGGGAACAGGTCAGTGCTCTCTGATATTTCATTATGCACTTTTTACCAACGGCTGTCAAGAAAGCATGAAGACCTGGTACGGCATACATTTTTTGTTTTTAACTTTTATTATTCCAGAGATGCATTAAATGATTGTATCTAGAAGCGGTTGCCCGATCCAAACCAAATGGATCCATATCATAACAGGGTACTTAATTTCCGTACCAGCCTCTAATGTTCCCACTGCAGGGACACCGGCCTACTCTCGATAATTGAGAGTGAATGGGCTCTGATCTACCACGGGAGCCCAATCCGGATTGGTAGATGTCACATGTCATCGAAGTTATGGTTCTAAGACATGCCGGTTTCCTCACGATGTTTTCCGTCACCGTTTTGAGAACGTGGTATTGCGCACATAAATTTTTCAAGTGAAAAAACTCATTGGTGCACGTGTGGATTTGAACCAGCGACCTTCAGAATGAAAGTCGGCGTCTGTGCCCCTGGGCCACCACGCTCTTACTTAATTTATTAAGTAGTTATGGTCGTACTCCAATAATCATTATTTTGCATATTTATTTTGTGACATTATTATTTTAATTTGCCATTTGTTATAATATCTTTTAGAGAATTACTTTACTAATGTTTAGACTTTTTTTTTTAATGGTCCAAATTATTTTACTTACATATTTTTGTTTTCTATTGTGTTGACATTATATATAATATGGATTTTTTTTTTAAACATTCCTCTGCACTAGAATTCCTTGTGTTGCAGATGGCATGGAAAAACATAGAAACCCAAGACCCGAGAACAAACTTCATGCTCACCACACAAAGTGTTCTCCGGCCGGGAATCGAACCGGGCACCCCTCGTTGAAAGGCAGAACTAAATACTACCAACTAAGCCACGGAGCCGTAATTTTAAATAAAATGATAATAATAATAAATAATAATAATAGTTATTATTATTACCACGCATATCGACTTGTTTTATCGGTGCCAGGAAACGTTATTATCACACAATAAGGTTTCAAACTCCGGTTGTCGTGTCCACTTTTTAATGAGAATCGGAATTCAGTCGTGATATCGTGACAAGCTAAAAATCAGGCGCTATGTTCTTGAAGCCTATATACTCGTATAATTGTATCGCTTTGTAGGCAAACTATTCAGGCGTGTCTCGTACAATATGCAATTGTCAAGCAAATAAATATGGTTTTGAATGTAACTTGAATGTAACTGATAAAATAATACTAATCTCTAAAAGCTGTGTTTTTTTAAAGAAACCGACATATCCTAGAACCACAAATTCGAAAACTGTGAGATCTTTGGTAGATGTTACAGTTTTGTCCAGATGTCCAGATGTCCAGTTTAGGCTCCCGTGGTTAATCAAGGCCGATCACTATCACTTATCGAGAGTAGGTCGGTGTCCCAGTTTTACAGGCTTATAATAAAAGATATTTTAAAAGGATTTCCATTTCAACGAATTCCATTGTAGTGGTGGTAGTGTCCAGCATAACACCGCATCTCAAAATCGTTTAATGCTGAAAATATTATTTTTCCTTTTTATTATTTTCAGCATTAAGGGCATGCTGTCCTGTACATGTTTATGATTACTGTTATTTTTAGATACATACATTTAACATCCAGACAAATGTTTGTTCTGAGTTGGAATCGAACCCACAATCGAACGCAGAAGGCAGAGACTCCAACCAATAATACAACATCCAACTGAAAGTGGCTGAAGGTTCCCTCGTCGCCCGTAACCGGGATTGGCGGAAACATAATACGGCGTCTCAGAACCATTTGCTTGAATCAGCTTTAAGGAAAGCGCCAATCTATGTTATAATTACAATTTACTGCAGACTGGTCAGAGTTATCTTGATTTTGCATAATGTTACTAATAGTTTGCTTTTGTACAATGTTACATTTTTAAACGTTTAACTTTGTATTCGATATCAGTCTTTAGTGTTCCAACTGCCCCCTATTCTCGATAAGTAAGAGTAAAGTTTTCGAAACAATGTAAAATATAAGTTAGGAAATCAAACATTTTGAATGATAATATAATCCTCTAAAAACTTGGTTGGAATTGAACGCGAGTGAAGCCGCGGATAAAAGCTAATTATCACCTTTTTCTTGAAATGGTAGGTATAGGTTCTTAGTAATAGCTACAAACATTCAGGACCCGATAAGAAACTATGTGTTAAGCATAACTTATCATTATCGCAAATATCTGATCTGATAATTGCATAGGTAAATTCTATATCTACTTGTTTTCTCTTTTATTTATAATCATAATAATTTCGTGGCTTTAAACAGATACATCCATAAAAAAAAATTTCAACTCTACCTTAAGAAGAAGTCACGTAATTTATGGTTTAATTAAAGGAAAGGTATTCCATTATCTTGATAATTAAAGTAAAAAATGTCACATAACAAAAAACCAATGGATCATAAAACTATACAGAACCATTAATGTAATTTAAAGGCTCGTCCAATTAAAGCTACCTTGCTTCTTTTGTGCCTGTGGTAGACGCCATTTTACCTAGATAGACCGGTACCAACCGCATTGACCCCAACAAGGGCAACTTGTGAAATTCTACGACGCGAGCTTGTCTGCGAATATTTTACTATAATATAGGTTACCCATTTTATAATTAGATATATATGTATAGATATATAGATGGCGCCAAATATCGGCCATTTTAATTTTTCTAATTTTGATATAACCAATGTCACTCTCACAATTAAGACGATACTAAGTCGTTAGTACGCAGATGACATTGACAACTGCACGCGGGCTATTCCCGCGTTTTTTGTTGCAAACTCCTTAGTTGATCTTGATGATCATCAAGATCAATCCTACAGTTAAGGAGTTTGCAATAAAAAACGCGGGAACAGCCCGCGTACAGTTGTCAATGTCATCTGTGACCAACGTATAGTCCAGTCAACAATAAGTCCCAAAAATTAAAAAGAACAATAAGTCGCGGAGATGTGTACATTTTTGTAAATTTATCTTAATAAGCAGGTTGAAATGTGTACGGTTCAAGTCTCTCATAAATTGGATGGACGACCATGAACTAAAATTCTGTTTCGCGTTTTTTATGAAAATTCCATTGCTTCTTTTTTTTAAGTTCTACATGATTAGGCGTATCCTATGGTTGCGACACGCTTGAATTGGGAATTGCTTGGAATATCCGATAAATTAATTCAAATACATTCATAGTTACTAGAGTTATTTATATCGACAAATGTTTGGATAACATCCCTAAGACTAACCAAATTGTCATGGAATTTTATTAATAAATTGTATAAACTGGTTTCGGATGATATATTTTGACCTTTATGTTATAACCGATTATCTAATGGTTATTAAATTAATTACAAACTTTATAGGTATGAATTTCTGAATACATTACAAAAGGGTGTATTAAGTTATTCGAAAACGTTATATTTTATTATAGCACGTTCCGAAATATTTTAAGATTATAGAGCAACCTGTATAGAGCAAAATGCATATAACTATGTCTATAAGCAAATCTTTTTACGAGTTATTCCACATATAGTGGATGTATTATAACATGAAAATATAATAAGCAGGGTCTGCCCCAATATCATTCATTGAAAAAAATTCACACTAGCTGGAATAAAATAATACAAATCATCAATGTATTTATTGTATAGTTGTCCAAGACTAGTCCGCATCGCTGCGCAGGCGCAACATTGAACTTGTCAAGGTGATTTCAAATGTCAGGTGTGAGAAAAGTCATGAAATCTTTGTACAGGTGGACCGGATCGATATTCTTATCAATTATTTTCCTTGAAAGTAGATTCAAATAAAAAGTTTAAATGCTTTGCTTACATTAAAGCGAATAAATTTTGAAATATGCAAGAATTGAGAAACTATTATACAATATATTAAAGCAAACCTGAAAAACCCTGAACTATGAGTATAAGCAAATATGATGGCACGACATCTGCGCAATATAGATCTCCGGCTAATCCGAAGGATGCTGGATAAGTCGTGGCAGAGTACCAATGAAGTTTAGGAGAGAGTAATGTCACATTTTCACAAGGTATTAAGATTATTTGTTGTAATAGAGATTTGCGTCCCATTTGGAATAGAATTTGCGTCCCATTTGGAATTACCTTTAGTTTCTATCTTACAATTTTAGTTGCTTCTTATATTTCGAGCTTTTCATATTATCTTTCCATTCAGCAAATGATGTAATATCAGCGTAGAAAATAAGTTCACATACATATGCGAATATTAGAGCCATAGACTATTAACGTGTACAAGACAATTTTCTTGTCTTGTTCTTGCAACTGCAATGGCGGTCATGGCCCGTCAATATTTAGTTAAACTTTGAAATTCTTACAGCTTGTTTACACATTATCTAAATATAGGCCGTTCTGTGGTTTTAGTAGTTTGATATGTGTTTAGCGCAAATATTTGATTATATAATTAGAAATCTTGACTATCATATTTTATGGCATGACCAAACTCATTAACCTTGAGAGTTGGTACTAGTAGATCATTAAATACTTTATAGGTTTACCGTTACCTACTATTTATAGAATTGGTGAACTTGTTGTTTGAAACCTTTGATTACTTATAAGTTTTTTTTGTTATACTAGCCGTGATGTTATCGAAATGGTTACTGCCGGCTGTAGCTAATGATTACCTACCAGTTATTCCCACGATTTTTGTCACGCAAAGTTCATAAGTGTATACTTCTACAAACAATATTAAAGTCATTATTACATTTCGTAAACGTTAGGCCGACATGAACCATGTGGACGACTAATTTAAGATTTATCTTGATTACTTACAGGCATCGGGTACTAAGGTATTCATTTACATTTACACATTCCCTGCATTAGGATTACCTGTGTCGCAGGTGGCATGAAAAAATAGAGAAACACAAAACAAGTAACCCAAGACTCGAGAACAAACAACTTCACGCTTATCACACAAAATCAGTCTCGGCCGGGAATCGACCCCTCGCTTTGAAGACCTACTACCTACTAAGCTACGGAGCCATAAAAATGTATTTGTTAATTTTTTTGGTATTTTAATTTTCATATGAATTCAACACATTCAAAATAAATGACACAGGCTGGGCGATAATTTTAAAAAATTATCGCAAATAAATAGACATAACTTTTCATAATAGTAGTCACTTCTCATTCCAAAACCTATTGCATTTTATTTTGTTTACCATCATTTAAGGTGCTACACAAATATACAAATCATGCAAATTACGAAATTAAACGCCGAAACAAAATAATAATACATGCCTTCATTATCATAGATGGAGTCAATCTGCTCGCTTTCCACACTCTGCAAACTGTCATCTTCATTATACTCCTGGCCTTCTTGAGGCTCATCAGCTTCTTGTGGTTCCTCTTCTAAGTCCTGAGGTCTCTCTTCTTTATTAGATTTCATAGCTTTCATCGGTAGAATTTCGTGGATAGAAGGTGGTCTCACGTACGTATTTCTTATGCCCAATTTCTTTTGGATAAATGCTTCTAGAATCTGCTTCGTGATTTTGTTCTGTCGCGCCAGCTCTTGGATATCTGTGGAGAAAGAGGAACACAGATAAAAATGACTGCGTGGTATGGCCAAATAGAGAAAAATTTAGGAATTCAAATTTGGAAAAGATGTCATTTTTATCTGAGATCCTCTTCCCATGGAGGATAGCGAAAAAAAGTCGAATGACCCATTCATAATTATATTTGGCTACTAAACAAAAAAAAGAAAATTGCGTCTTTGACTGTAGATTAATAGTTGTATTATGTGTAATTAGTTTAATTTACCACGATCATCGTTCTGGTCATTGACGTATTTAAATTTAAATTATGGGGCTATAAAACTTTCCTATGAGTTTATTGACATTTTTTTTTGGCAGAAAAAGGTAAACGTCCTTTTGAATTACAACTGGAATTTTTCGGGCTAATTCTATCTCTTAGGTCAAAAGAGGTTCATTTATTACATTTTTAGGTGATAAAAGATACATTATAATATAATAAAAAAAAACACAATCATTTTAAGATCGTTTAATACATCTATTATTAGATAAATCATCAATATATTGTATCATTATTTAAAAACAATTAAACTCATTTGATGTTTATAAATGCGTGTGGCTGACAAAATTTATTTATTCCCAAGGCAAAACACTTTATAATCAGAGCTAACAATGAAACGGAAATAATGTACGGAAAGCTTCTGTTGTTTGGTTAATTACAGGTATAGGGTAAATATATACTCATACAAAGACTTTTAAACAAGAAAATAAACTACCTTGAATTGTGTATACCGACGGAAAAAAATGCCTCTTTTTATGGTTGGAAGGGTTCAAGGGCTGACGTGTACTGTGTCAATAATAATTAAAATAGAGATGAACTAGCACCTTTTCTTAAAAGTCTAAGAAAAAAGATATTAATTTTCTTTTTGTACTTTTTTGTTTTTATCTTCAACTATTTGTTTGCCTTTGAAAACATAGTTGTGAGTACAGGTTTATCACAAATCTTTACATAATGTTCAAGGTTCAATATGTAGTTTAGCCAAATAAGTAGTTTTTGCACCACTCCAGCAGAAGACCTATACATTTGTATTTCTTTCTAACGCATTTATTACAAAAAAAAAAACACCTTTTTATAAAATAAACTATGCTGAAAATTTAATACGTGCCATCTCGTCAATACTCGACTCGTATTTGTGATACTTGATGGTACCACAAATATTGACTTGCCTGCTTCAGGTAAAACAAAATTTTACAAAATTTTTCGAGTAACAATATGAATTAAATTTTGTATTTAGTTAGAGTTTTGCTTTTTAAGTTTACCTGAATAATATTTATTTATAAATATAATATTTCAAGTAAAAAATCCTTTTTATTTTAAAAAAGGGTGCTATTAAAAAAAGGTAGGGTAGGCTATTAAAAAAATTAAGAGTAGTTTAGCTTATATTTCATTTACTTACAAGAAACCCACTAGATATTTAAATTCAACATTATTTTTAAACTTGTACATCTCTGATATTCTAGTAGCTAAATATCAAACTTAGCATAATCGAAATGTCACAATACCTGAAATTTGATGTCAATGACCTACAGCTATTCTCATAATAGTTTATTATCATTGTATGCGTAAGATTTGGACTCGCGTTGGAAGTATGTTATTCTTGCTAACTATTCTGGAACTAGTAAAAAATCAACGAACCTTATGTAGACTCCTCTCTCTAGTTTGGGCTCATATCTAATAACACTCATTATCTGATCATCTAACTGGCCTCACAGCTCAGTTGGTAGTAGTTTTACCTTCTACCTTGTATGGTAATAGTTTTACCTTCTTCCCTGGGTCCGATTCCCAGGACAAACATTTGTATGCCGAATGCAATGTTTTGTTCTGTGTCTCGGTGTTAGTACGAGTATTATATGTGTGTATTTCCTAAAAAAGTTTTATTTGGGTATTCTATCAGTAATCTGGTTCCCTTGATAATTGAGCTATGCTTAGTTTGGACTAGTCTTAGACTTAGTTGAATAAGTATGCTTAAATAATAAAATAATATGGCTCAAATAATATGGTGTTTATATACCGCAGTAACTTATTCGTTAATATATTTTGGTTTCCCAGTTTACCAAAAAAAGAAAAACCAATTTAATATTTTACGTGTCAAAAATGACCATCGCAGTGTTAAATTGCGCTGAAAAAGTGCATAACTTGACATATAATGTAGGTATTTTTAAATAATTTATACCCATGACTCGTCCCTCTTTCCTTATTTGTAAAGTGATGATACGGCATTCTTCGAGTAAAGCATAATGTTTTGGCTTTATGATAATCTTCTTGTTTATGGTGTAATAAATACAAAATATGGTGTAGTTATCGCAAATTACTGTATTAACTGGCTGAAATATTATGAAAAGATCATTAGTTTGTCACAAACATCAAGGCCTCTGTGTTCAATTCTGGCGAAATGAGATGAATTTCGAAAGATAGATCTCTATGAGATCCTTATTAATATTATAAATGCGAATGTGAGTTTGTTTTTTTGCCTGAATTTATCGTTACACGTTATCTAAAGTACAGAAAAAAACATTAGCCGGCGTTTAAAGCTAGTTTAAAATAAAGTCTATCCAGTTAAAACTAGTCTCCAGTCAAATCAACTGAGTTATGTTTATATTATGTAATATTTGAAAAATAGTAGGGTTTTTATAAAGAATGATTAGTATTTACTCGTAGTGTAAATTTTTACACGTGCTTTTTTATGATTTAAAAGTCTTAAAAAAGATTGTAATGAAAACTGAGTAGTTGGGGACTGAATTCACACTCATATCTCGGAAAAGTTTTCGATTTAATTCAATTCCGACTTAATTATCATTTCAATCGCAATATAATGAGTTATAATCAATATAATGAGCATAAACTTTAATCCCGGGTCTAGGTTGTTTGTGTTGTTTGTGTCCATGCCACTTGCGATACAGGGAATGGCACAGCGGTATGGGTCTCTTAAGATATCGTAACTCCGTAACTTAGTAACCCTGCCTCTGAAGCGAGGACTCGCGAGCTTGATTCCTGGCAGATGCACAATTTGTGTGGTGATCATTGCCTGTTTTCGTGTATTGAGTGTTTTTGTTCTGTGTGTCCATATGAAAGCGTTACTTTTGTTTATAGTTTAAACATTCCATACCTTAAATTTCCATACTTTACAATAAAGATGTATGTTCGTACAATCACCAATAAAATGTGTTTTAATTTCACTGGTTTCGTGTTAAGCTATCGTAAAGTACAGTCGCACCCACTTCGTTACTTTAATCGCACTCTCACTTTGTAATTACGGTTGTTTTTCACTTGCTACCCAATTGATTAAACCAATACAACCTTCTGCACAGTCTATTAGGCTTGCAATAGCTCTCCGCGCGATTATATCCCTAGTTGTGTTGCCAACAAAGTTGGGTTTAAAAAGCTTTGATAGTGAAAGTGAACGCAATATTTTGGACCGTTGTATGATATGATGTTACGTTTGATGAATGAGGCTTTTAATATTGAAGGTCGATTCTAAAGATAGATTGATGTTATTATGAGTGCTTCACTTGTTTTTCAAGGAAATAAGTATGACAATTAAGGATGTTGTTGATAGGATTCAATGTGAGTTTAATACAATATCTTCTAATACTGTGAGTAATTTAGTCTCTTCTTTATTTCAGTGATTAAAGATTTTGATTTGTTTATTAGAATTGGTGTTTGGCAGAATTGGTCATGACTTTGGTCATTCACGTGTTATATTATATATACCTACTAGCTGCTCCCCGCGACTTCGTCCACGAGGAATTCAATTTCTTTTTGCGCGGACCTCTTATTCTTTTTCTAAAATAACAGAAGCCTAAAATACTCCTTTTGACATCAGCAGGAGATTAGCCCGAAAAAACAGACATAAATAGAAAATTTTAAAAGAGTTATTTCTGTTATATGTATACTGTATATACTTTCAAACATTAATTAATTATCATTAATTTATGTTAATTTGCATTGCATAATTTGCACATTACAAACAGACACTTATATTTTATTTGGTTGTATAGATTATTAACATAAACTAAGTACAATTGTATAGATTGAATCTGGGAAAGAATGCTACGGCACACATTTCAATCTATGATTCAAACTATGCGACCTGGTGGATTTTTTAACTTTCGACCAACCTCTATCTAATTGCAAGTTAAAATTCTGCTTCCGCTATCTACAAAGAGGTTCAGTAACAATATTTACCTCTTTGCCGCTTCGTTTGCGCCGGTAAATGCAATATCCGTTTTGTAGTATCCGGTACTGCGGTACCATGTCTTCAAAGCCTTGCCTTGTGATCAGGTAATTAGGTCAAGTGCAAAATTGGCCACTGCTAACCTTTAAATGCAAATTTACGCATTCATTAAGCGGTGAACTCATTTGATGGCGGTTATGCCTTATCGTAACACCATTAAGGCTTTATAATCTATTAAACGAAAAAATGATTTCATCTCCATCTCAGATATAATCCCATACAATTAGGACTATGATTTGTTTTTAACCTTAACCAAAATGAAATGCTGATCAAATAAAATAAAATTTAATAAGGATAATCCGTACCAACCTCTAATGTTCCCACTGCAGGGACACCGGCCTACTCTCGATAACTCAGAGTGAATGGGCTCTGATCTACCACGGGAGCCCAATCCGGATTGGTAGATGTCACATGTCGTCGAATTCAACTACTAAGGGGTCATCCATAAATTAAGTCACATAAATCTAAAGTGCGAAAACTTAAAATAGTATTATTAACGCTTGTGCGTTAATATTGTATTATATGTAATGTAATGTATTTTCGAAAATAAACTCATTATTATTATTATTCCAACTCCAACAAAAACCCTTAAAATATAATAATATCAACTGTTATTAATACTATTATTAATTTTGTTTGCATAACTTTTTAATTTACTCTTCAATTAAATTATGTTAAATTTGTAAAAAAAAGAGTTAATATTACAAATTAATTAATTTAAAGTCTCTTTCTAATATCAAAATAACAGCTTTATACTAAATGCATTTGCAAGTATATACGTTAAGAACAACAAAAAAACCATTTGTAAAAATATTATTTGTCTGTCTGTCTGTTTGTTCCGGCTGATCTGAAAAACAGCTCGGTGGGACTTTTACTGACAAAATCTACGCGGACCAAGTCACGGGAAACAGCTAGTAAATAAATATTAACTGTAACATTTGTGACTCAATTTGTATCATACAAATGAGACTACGAAAATCATGAAATTCGTGTCACGTGATTTTTGGATACCTATATACCTGGCAGTGCCCCTGTTAATATAAAACCTGTAGACCTGTTTACGTTTTGGTCATTGACGTATTCAAATGTAAAGTATGGGGCCAAAAAACTTTCCTATGAGTTTATTGACACATGCTTTTCAACAGAACCAATAAATTTATCATTGCTATAATATAATTATGGAAGGTTAACATCCTTATAAAATAATTTGATATTTGTAACCCCTGACGAAAAACACAGATATTCTAAGTTTGTAGTGTGTATCTGTGTTATTTATGTTCTGTACCGTTGCTATTCCTGTTTTTAAAAAAAACTTGTTCATTATCTTGTGTTTGTGTGGTATTGTTTTGTTTATGTTCTTATATTGTTCTTATATGTTTTAAATTGTTTTTATATTTGTTATGTTGTGTTTTTGAAAATGATATTCTGTTGTTGTTGTTTTTTATTTTCGTGTAGATGGTTCAGATTAATATTATTTATGTATCTATTGTGCTTATGTACCACCATGGACCATGGTAGGTTGTGCCCTGGAGGTAAGACTTCTTGCAGTAGTAGTTTAGTGGTATATTGACAAAATCTACCTCGGACCACCCAATAGTAGGTAAACACAAGCTCTGGATAGAGAAGTACTCACCACCGCTACATTTCATTCATCGCAAGAAGTTATATGTGTCATTAATAAGTAATACGGGTTGGTATCACTTTTTTTCTAAAGACTAATGAGACAATTTGGGGTAAGTTGATCACGAATCCACTTACCTCCTACTACATAGAATGTTCTTTACATTATGTTTACTACACCTTTACATAGGAACATAAATTGGATTTAAGCGGAAGCGACGGGTCTATCTTACAGCCTACCTGATTTTAAGTGGTAATTGCCACCCATTAAAACACGAATATCACACAAGCAATCTGTAGTAAATTTTTTTTAACGTGGCAAACTGATTTTAAGTTGTTAGCTCCGCTCATAACAGCAATACGACTTAAGTCCTCCCACCCGTCACTCGAGACGGGGATGTTACGTTTCATGCGCATGTGATTTCATCGACACCCACACACTTCCTTACACTATTATGTAAATATGTTATACGATTTTTCGCTATTAATTCAGTGACATACGTGAACCAAAAAACTACAAACCTTCATCGATTTTATATTTTCATTTATGAAAAATAATTTACCTATTGCGTTTAGAAATTACTTACAAGAAAATTCATTAGGCGTTATTAAAATTGAACATCTTCTCTGACATCTTAGAAGCTAAATATTTTAATTAGCATAATCTAAATGTCACAATACCTGAAATCTGATGTCAATGACCTACAGATATTCGATTTAGAATCATTACTGAGAATAGTTGCCTGTTTTAAAATCGAATAAAGCAAATTCAATACTCCTTTATGGTGAAAAAAGCCTTTAGGGTAAAAAGCAATCATGAAATTTCTTTGGAACCACCTTGGAGGCAAACCCTATATAATAAAAAAACATGCATCTTATCATCATCATCATTCATTTATTCACTATAGGACATAATGGACACTTAGTTTCGTTAATATAACAGTTTTTTTAGCAGCTGTACATAAGCCTTGTCAAAAATGGGAAAATATCTCTTCATGTAAAAATAATCAAATTGTATCTAATTAAGTAATTGTTGACTTATAATAAAATAATTTAATAAATTATTTGCGAAATAAAAAGAATGTCGAAGTTAATAATAATAATAAAAATCGATTCTTTAAACGGCTTTAGAGAGTATCTAGTACTGTTGACGTAGAAATCGCGTAACAAACATAAAAAAAGCAATATATTGTACTTCCTCACAGATCAGTTGGTAATAGCATACTGTGCTGTAGATCGTGGTGTCGATTCCCAATTTCCCACTCAGGACAAGCTTTTATGTGCGTCAAGTTAAGTCAAGAACGTAAATAATTGTATTCTTAAAAAATATTTGAAAATCTTTCTTTTTGTAATGTTTGGCAATTGTTCAAACCATCCAAATTTGAATACAGTTGAATAAATACTTATTAATTTATGATATACTTATTAACAGGACCAAAAAGGTGTGACTATTGTCTACAGAAACAGTTAATCCAATAAAAATAAAATTGCAAATTGCAATAAAATTGCAAATTAGTCTTGATAAGTCGTAGTCTTGTAGACAAAGGTTCAAAGCACTTAATACAAAAATACTCACTGCAGAATCTATTCTTCGAAATATTGTATGTTAAACTATCTATTTCCCGCGACTTTTCGTAAATCGACAAGTATACGAGGAAACCTTTTTAAATTTTCTAAAATTATTGGCGTATATGCTTTCAAATGTATTTAGTAAAAAGGAGTTATTTTGTTTAATATTACAAACAGACACTTTAATTTCATTTACTTGTACGAGTATGTATTGCAGATTACATATACGAGTATGTATTGTACAATAGATTACAAATGAATTGCGTGATTAGTACCTACTTCAGTACATAGTATATGATTGAGACTAATTATTTGGGATCGCTCAATAGGTATGAACTCTTTCTTCATCATTTTAAAATGTAAGTCATAAATCACGTTATTTATGGTCCAGTTAACTCTAGAACAATGGTTCTACAAATTGTTTGATATCATCTTACATTACACAATGCTCTTCGTTAGACAAATGTCGTTCAAGACGATTTAGGGTATGATCAATTGGTACATTGAATTTAACTGACACAATCTAGATAGGTTACAACTGTAAAATGCATCGTCATAGAATAGTTGCAAAACACGCAGTGAATATGAATGATGGACTTTTGCAAGGATATCAGACCCTTTTAAACATGAATGTTTCTGTACGTTCGCGTGAATCTAGTAGTCTAGTCTAGTCTAGTAGAAATAGAAAGGCAATTAGTGTGCATGCACCTAAATAGTCCACGCCTTAGCTTGCTAATAACCCATATTCCTTTATGTAATGTATTATATTATATATGAATTATTACATCAACATCTGTGAAGGATTCCCCGTAAAAGAGACGTTTGGAACAATAATAGACTTTTTTTTAAATAATATTGAATAATAGTGACGGGATGAGCAGAGCAGCAAAAATATGGCTCAGGTCTTTCCTAATAAAGCATGGAAAGACCCAAGTTCACTCTGAGACGGTGATGGTCTCAGAGTGTGCTTGTAATTTCATCGGCGCCCGGATCCTTCCACCGGAACACAGCAGCGCGATTGACCACTGCTTGGCGGCGGATTACTAGGTGTGGAGGCAGTACTTCTCCGGACAAACTTGGCACTCGTTCTGCTACTACTTTGGGTTACTCTTCGCATCACTATGCGTGTAGGGACTCTTAGGGTATTCACCTACAGACACGAGCAACATAGACCCAAAAAAATACAAATTTAATATTGGCCACAGATATCAATTGCATCCTTTGCTATTTGTACATTACCTCTTTGTTTTATACATTCTTTTCTTTGTAAATTCAGAGTGTTTGAAAGCCAATTCATAGTTACTCAACATGAAACCATCATAGCGAACTTGAACTTTTGACGGATGCTCGCGGCTCATCTCTGATGCAACTAATTGAACGCAGTTAGAGCGCTTCTGGCTTATCTGGTCACAAAGCCAGTTGTATCATGGTCGTACAGTGGATCTGAAGGTCAAATTATGTACACTTACATTTCTGCACCTTTTTGTATTGCATGGAAATCCTGATAAACAACTCAAATATCCAAGTCATTGTGAGCATCTGATTAAATGATTTAAAAAGAGGGTTATATTTAGTCAAAAACACAGCTTCGTGAACTATTTATTATTATTTTTATTATATGAAGGTACAGCCTTCGATAAGGCTACGTTTAGAATCAGCTCCTGAAGAGTCCTCGAGGAGAAGTGAAACACATGTGAACTTGTCCTTATATTACAGGTAGAAATACGAAGAACCTAATTCATTAAAAGTTTAGCGCTTGTGTGCTAAAAATTACCACCTTTCCAGATCACCTTTACATGGACTTCTGAAATGTAAGGCCTGAATCCATCAAACTTTATGCTGTCCAGGCTAGTATCAATCTCCTTCTTCTTCTTCTTTCCTCCGAATAAGTGGCCTATTCTGGTGTGGGAATTTTAGAGGCACCAAAGGCCTTCAACATGTCGACTAGCAAAACCGGGGCCAACTTCTAATCATGCCTTCCGAAGCACCAAAACGCCTGTCGAAATGCCACTAAACGACTAAACGGTCGACCATCCAACTTCTGACCGGGCCGAGAGTAGCTTAACTATAACTTAGCAAGCTTCACCATGAGCGCATTAATCTCCAAACTTGACATTAGTGTATCAATCATGAAGACATCTACCAGCATAGCTTCATCCGTCAATAAACACGGTCACGTTCAACCCACGACGTACGAGTATAAAATGATTACTGTCTAGTTATCGTCTAACCGATAACAATGCCGACCTCCAAATCAAAGATTAAGATACAAAGGCAGCGTCTACATGCATGCGTGACCGTTGTTTAACAAATTGACACATTTTGATCCGACCTTGGCACAAAAGCCCACAGTATTCTAATTCAAGTCACCTTGTCGTCATTGCTGATTTGAATAGCTGAAATTTCTGTTCATCCATGTTCGTCACACATACTCGTATATGAGTCCCGGGTGGTAATCGAACTTACGACAGCGCAGAAGGCAGAGCTACTACCAACTACGCAAGGCCAGTCAAACAAGAAGAGAGTTAAGAAAATCATAATGATATCTAATGGTAAAGATATGTTAATAGTTTAATATCAAATAATGATATTGTTATGAATTTCGGCTAACTCTAATAGCAGGAAGCAATATCATTATCGTATATAATATACTTATTAAATAATAACCATTTGGTAAAATATTTGTTGTTCCCGCATCATCGCGTCATCATCGTCATATCAAAAATGCGGTTTACCTTCTAAAACACAGATACGCTTTAATTTATACAGAAGTGGATATTAACGATGGGTAGGTAATTAATTAGTGATTGATTGCACCGTGATGGGAACAGAATTATGTTGATTAAATAAATACATTGCCTGACACACCAAAATACATCAACTTCACGACCCTAAGTGGGAACAACACAATGCTTTGTTCTGCCACTCTCCTCTTCGGATGTCGACTCGATAGTACCCAGGAAATAATAATAATATCTTTTTTAATTCACTCCTCAATTCACTACCTTGAATAGAGAAGTCATTCCATTTTCATTTCTGAGAGGAACATTAACAAAAAGCAGTATTCTGCTCAATCCATCACTCACGTAATTTCCCCAGATTGATTGTTGTGGGAATGGGTATTAGTCTGGTCTGGAGTGTGGCGCCCGAATGGTATAGACAATGGCGATGACTTAAAAATGGTTAAAACCAGACTCTTAAATAAGATTTTCGGTTCAAAAATTGTGCGCACCACACTGTTGAAACCAGCATGTCCATTTTTTGTTCCGCACGCAAAGGCTAAAACGGGATCTTAAAAACACATATAAGCAATAGCTAACACCATTGTTGTTATATGTGTTTTTTTATCGCGAAGAAGTTAAGAATTGCGGAAAAAATTGCAGGTGCAGTGTTTTGGATCGAGAGAAGACGATTGATTTGAGTAAAATATATGGACGATGGATTTGAGATAGGAACGTGGTGACAATTTAAACGTCCTTCAGCGTGCCTAGGCTCGACCGGTCTAGTTCACCTTTATCATTACGCCATGATCAGACTCTTCACTAATTACCTTTCCGGTTCTATTCAAATGTCACTGATATGCGTGTTAATCGATCACACCATGCCTTAAGTTCATTGTCGTTTGATCAGCAATTAATAATATGATCTCGCTTACTCGTACATGGTCAAATTGATATATTATAATAAATAAGAAATCTTACGAATATTCACTTACACAGTACTACGATTCCATATTATGTCTTGGGTTTGGGCATAAACCCAAGACATACAATAATATGGAATTGTAAACCGAAGAAATGATAAAAAACTTCATATTCACGATGAAAATCTTACTAAGAGTTCTTTAAGTTCAGAAGGTAAATGAAGATAATCATGTTATACAAGTATAGTTTATCTTCGAAATGTATACTCGATTGGGATCGAATCTGGGACACGACACTTCACTACCTTAGCGCTATTAAGAAGTTAGCTGCGGAGCCATCCATTAATTTTTTTAGTAAAGTATGGCTTCATGCCATAGATATGGGAAGTATGTAACATGCGCTTTTAATTTGAAGTTCTCAAACCTCAAATTAAGCCTAGCTTGCGCTATGGAAATCAAATTAATGATAGAATATAATAGTACTTTATTTTTAACACATAAACGTAGACGTACATACTAGTATCTCTACATTAGATTTTGTGTCACAGATGGCTTGGTTTACCAAGCCTGTGTTTTAACACAGAAACACAAGACAAACACCGAAGAACCGAGAAAAAAACTTCATGCTTACCATTCAAAGTGTATCCCGGCCGGAAATCGAACCCAGGACCCCTCGCTTCGAAAGCAGGGATACTACAGTTTATACTAACATATACGTATTAACACCCGGACACAGAACAGAGTTTGTCACACAAACGTTTGCAAACGAAAACATGGGTGGTAAAAATCCAATCAGATCATATCATAGAAACAAGTTATTCAGCGCGAAAAGTTCGATGCAGTCTCTTTTAGGTATAAAAACTGATACATGTGCATAAACATGTATCAGTTTTATGATCAAGAATGTCATGTCTTTAGTTTGTTTATTGGGTTTAGCTTTCGGTAGGTTTTTAGATATTTCTGTCATAACATTTATTTGTTACACTGTTTTACTTGAAGATGTAAAGTTCAAAAAATAAAAATGAGAACGTTACTGTCTAATGGTTGAATAAAAAAATACAACGAAACGAAGGTGACACTAACAAGAATCGGAAAGATATGTTTTTCTTTATTTGTCTATATTCAAAGTTGTTATTTATTAATAGATGTAATCGGAAATCGTATCGGGAAGAAATGCTTAAAACCAAAGAGAAATATCTTTAATCTTTAATCTTTAATGTCGGAGTCTTCAAGCCACCCAAAGGCCTTTGACTTGGCTTATCGACAAGTCTAGCCGTGGTAGCCATCTTTACTTGGCCTCTAAACGACTGAAGCGCTCAGATTAAAAATAATGTATGTTCCCGTTTAGAGGGAACGGATCGGAAAGTTTAATTTGAAAAGAATGTATATGAGCATTCTTATCATAATATGCTAAACCCACCTAAAGGTATATAATATACTTCAATATCATGGTACCAAATTGGCTCTCAGCCAAGCTTAAAACTAATTTTAGAGCTGCACATGCTTGGTGCTACGCTAACTGAGTCAATACAGCTTGATCTGTGCGGTGTGTCTTGCACTAAACCCTAAACGCTGATGGGCATGTATATTTGGAGAGACTAATTTTAATTTAGTCATGCACCGCTGCCACAACCTTCAGACTGGAGAATTTGTTAAAACCACGTATTAAGTTTTCTAGAGACTGCCCTCAAAATGCAGCCAAGTGAGATCACATTAAGAAAAACGCCACCTCAAGTATTTAGGTCTGAAACCAAGTAAGCATTTTATAAATTATATCATAGGCGTGGTACCTCTCGCCTTATTGCCTCATAATGCTAATTTCTTCATTAGGTTACTTACTTTATTTGGTTAAAAAACTGTTATTCAACTGCCTAATTTGGTTTCACTGGACATGTGGGTTAGGATTTTAATATGGTCGGTTAAGTTTTATAAGTTAACTGTGGGTATTTAAACATTCAACAGATGCCACTAATTCTAACTTCAACTTTAATAACTAACAACTGTAATATTTATTTTGTGGCATATACTCGTACGTCTGTTGCCTCAATTCTATCGATGATAAATTAAATGACAGCAATGTCTCTTTTTTTATTTCCACGTAAGACTGCTGCTAAGAAAATCGTTTTTATATCCAACTTTAAAAATGAGGCGTATAAGTTTACGTCCGTGTGGTAATTTCCTCTGTAACATCTAAATGAGGAAATCCAATTTCTAGATTTATTGTTTTTCTAAAGCTAGTCTATGAAATCTGGTGTCTATGGCCATGTCTGGTGGAAATCGGTAAAATCAACAGCTCCGAATACTTTGTTAACAAGATTGCTACAACCCAAAAAGTATTGAAAAGTATACTGCATAGTATTGAAGTAGATAGAAAAATAGAGTTCAAAACAAATAAACACAGAGTTTTGATGCAAACAAAACGAGCACCAACCAGTTAATGTTGTATATTTTACGAAACGGAAAACTAACACAAAATCCCCGATAGCTCATAAATGCAGCTTTTCAGAGAATACATATAATAGCTTATAACGGATATTTCTCTGTTCATATTTCCAGCACTCGTAACAAAAGAACCTTTACATTCCTGCGACACAATTGTTTTTCGTCGAAAATGCGGTAATAATGAATTGTGGCCCCAATCCCTTATCTTAGCTGGACATTGGCTCGCTGCCAGCCAGGAGCCAGAACCTTTGTTTTGGACAGTACTATCTTCAAATAGGTAGGTTAAAATATTTCACTGCATATCTTTATGGTGCTAAGGGAGCAACCAAAAGCAGCAGTAGAACTTGAGCCAAGTTCGTCCGGAGAGGTACTGCCATCACACCTGGAATCTGCCGCCAAGCAGTAGTGCTCGCATTTCTGTGTTCCGGTGGAAGGGTATGGGTGCCGGTGAAATCACGTATCATCCCCATCACGGGTGATGGACGCAGCAGGATTTATGCGACTCAGAGTAAGATAAAAATCTAATACTGAGTCGCATCACTGTTGAAATGGGCGGGGGTCGCCACTTACCACCAGGTGATGAGATAGTTCGGCCGCTTAATCACATAAAAAAATTAAAATTACAAAGTGTAATCTTATATATGGTAAGAAATTTTTGATTCACGTGACACTGCATTTAGTTTGCCTCTAGAACCAGAACTTCATGCTCTTCATACAAATACAGATTGAACTCGGGCCCCCTCGCTTCGAAGGCTGAATTACGCTTGTACCGACTCTTCTACATAAAACACATTGAAAAAATAAAGATCATGTACGTATGTTGTGGCACTTTTGTTATCCTAGTTACACAATATTAAGTAATTATTGTCTTATTGTAGCAGTGTCCATGAAACTGCCACCACTACCCAATTAAACATAAATATAAAACAATTAATTTAATAACTTCATTGACTACAATTACTAAAACTTACCAAATTAAAGTTTTCTCGATGTCTCAAACATTCAAAATTGTGTGAATGATGCAATCATACAATTATGATTATTATTAGATGAACGCCTTCAAAGTCAAAGGCAAAAATTTGAATGTCTTAAAAAAAAACTTGTTAACGACATTTCTAGGATTTTAGATCTTGTAGATTATCTTGTATAGGTACAAGATAATTTACATCTACAAGATCACAGGGGCTTATTGGAAGTTTAGTCTGATACTCCTGAGCTCAATTTTAATTGGCGTGGGCCAAGCTGTGATTTGTTTTACCCACTGCAGCTTAGGATCTTAGTTTTAATATTACCATTGTCAGTATTCAGTCAAAAAAGATTTCCGAGACTAGGAAATCTTTTATTGAGAAAAATCCCCTTTTAATCTAGTTCCGCACTTTAAGGGACAAATTGTTTGCAATATATATTAAAATAATAGATAATTCAATTAAATTAAGTTTCAGTAAAGTCATAGGGATGGATGGATAGTCATAGGGGGATAAGCAATTATAATCATAAGTTTGGTGTCAACTCATGTCATAAAGAAGAAATTAAAAATATGTACAACATTTGAAATCACTCGAACCGATTTTCACAGAACTACTGTTAAAAATCCTCAAAGTTATAACACCTACCAATCAATCGCTCTGTATATAAGAAAACTGAAAACTTACGCGATGACGCCCCGGGCCTCTAACCCAGCATCCTCACCATTCATGAATAATTTCCAGCGGAAATTTCGTTACTATAGGGTTGATCAAAAATTCACTGCAGGCTCACCCCGCGCCAACGCTGTCGAAGTTAGGGTGACAAGCGTTTACAGGATACGCCTTGCACGTACGATAGTGTTGCTGGCGTAACGATTTCGATTTCTAACCGGAAATCAGATTTAAGAGGGAATGGAGGAAAGGATTTTCATATTTCGATGCTTGAAAAATTTAGAGCTATTAGTGAAGGGCCTTAATCTTAATGTGAGTATGTAATTAAGTATTTGTACTGTCATTTTTTAATTTAAAAATTATTTATTAATTTAAATTATTCAGGGATCGAACAATTTATTTGACTGGCTCACGTCAAGATTCGCTGTCATTCCGTTTTATTTTGTTCATGCCACAAAAAAGAAGAACATTTCGTTCAAAGCTGTCACTGTCAAAGTCAAAATAATTATTAACGTTATATTTTAAATTAAATATGCACCTACAAGATAATGCGGTCCTATTATTAACTTTAAAGTTTGTTCTAATCCTGTCTAACCCTCCAGTTATATATATTCCAGTAATACTATTATATTATAATATTAGTTATCTTTGTGCAATGTCAAAGTCAAAGTCAAAGTAGTAGTAGTACTTAGTATTTGCTTATATGTTGTCTTACTAATTAATGTTTAATATTTTTATATAATACATTGATGTAGTAAGTTGCGGCAAACAGTTTTCAAATGTACCTATTTGATGCTCTATTGCATAGACAATACAAAGTTATATTCTATCTATTCTATTCATTGGTACACTTACACCCATAACCATTTGTTGTAAACAAATGGGGTACCATGTTATTGGCATCCGCAGGCGAGTACCGTTAGAATCCTTACACGTGTCTCCCGGGAGGTGCGAAAAACCCAAAGTAACAATGTAACTTGAGCTAAGTTCGTCCGGAGTAGTACTGCAACCAAACCTGGTAATCCGCCGAGAAGAAGTAGTAACTTCAAATCACGAGAGCTATCAGATCACCACATCACAGCAGGAGGTGGTTACAGCAGGAAATTTTACTCTGTGCTGGAATCAATTCTCAATATTCTGAAAAATCTACGATGTATAGCAACGAACCCATAGCATCCTCAGCGTGAACCAATTTGCGCATTCTGCTGGCGACGTGCCATCCCTGCGTAGTACATGTTCCAACTTTTGACAACCCTGAATTTATGCTGCAGATTTGTTTTTGCTGATAACTATGATAAATTGCATTTAAATGTGCCTAATCAATTGGATTTGAAAGCTATTTGTGCAGAAGGTAAAGGTACTTGAGAAGTAATACGCAAAAAAATTAAGCTGAAATGCTGAGTTGAGAACATTATTTGAGTTCAGATATTACATAGCATGTATTCGATATTAATTTTATTAGTAACATTTGCGAAATATTTTTAAAAGTTTATTTAATACTAGCTATTCTCCGCGCGGGGAACACATTTTTTTGCCCGGAACCCTATTTGTATTTTCTTTTTCTGAAATAAGAGTATCTTAAGTTACTCCTTATAACATAACCTATCTCTTCCAGTGAAAATCCCGCCAAAATTGGTTCAGCCATTTCAGAGATAAGCCGGAACAAACAGACAGGCAGACCAACATTTTGAATTTTTTTTTTTTTGTTTTAAGTATTTTCAAATTCATTTAGTAAAAAGCTGTTATTTTGACATTACAAACAGACACTTCAATTTTATTTATTTGTAGTATCGTATAGATGTCTAGATAAAATGCACGCATCAGCTTAAGATGAGCCGTATCTTCGGGTTTCTGTACATTCCGGGATTCAAGTTATTTGGACCTAATAACTGATGGTTGTAAAGTCTGTAATTTCCAAACTACGAAACCGATGACCTTAAAATTTACGGAATAATCTTTAAACTACTTCCTTTCTAACAAAAAAAAGAATGAATGAATGAAATTGGACAACTCATTAATGAATTACAACTAATTATTCGTACACATTTTGATATTTATCCCCTCTCCCAAAAGAACCGTGCTGAATTTCGGGATAAAAAGTATTCTATGTCCTACCTCGTAGTTTGAACTCAATTGAATTCATTCAGTTGTTTTGGCGTGATGCTCGGCCAAGGTACAAACAGACAAAAATGAAAAAAATAATACAGTTTTGGCTTCAGTATCGATTACATCAATGTACGGAGTTTAGACAGTTTTATTATAGATTTTAACAAACCTCTACAGACTATCTTTTCATATGCGTAACATAACAGTGAAGGAAACGGATGAATTGAAATGGTGAATAGAACCTTATACATCAATTCACTATTATCGTTTATGAACATCAATTTATGACATTTTGACGTGATGGGGACTTCATCGTATTTATTTATCAACAAAAAGTACAGATCTCTGTTCTCAACTCGAAAAATGGAAAAAGAAACAAGTTCAGAAAGTAACTTATCAGTAGATAGCTTGGAACCAGATTTTAAGCAAAAAACGTCCATCAAAGATGGTGTATCCGACAACGTAGAGATCATGGTACCGTTCTATGAAAAGGATATTCTAGTCAAGGTACCAAAAGAGCAGAAGCGTAAAAAGGAGGTCAGCAGACAAGGCAGGTCCATTGATAGGCTTAAAGAATCACAAACTTCTAGCTACCTTGTCAACAAAGATACACGCAAGGCCAGGCGTTCTACATATTTGGAAATGTTTCGTAAACAAATATCACCTCAACGAAAAATGGAGGCAAAACCCGATGATAGTGAAATTAGATCTATATCTCCTGAAGTCGGTGACACTGAGAGAGAAAGTATCCAAGGATATTACGATAATCCTGCGCTAGATTTCTACAACACAGAATCTTATAACGAGATCTATTACCAAAAGCTCATCAGTCAAGAGGCTGAGAACTTTATAGATAGCTCCTACGAAGAGGGTTTTACGAAAGAACAAGAGGGTAAATCACCACATGACATTGTAATTGATAATCTCAAGAGTGTTTCAGAACTATCACAGCCCAATCGACAAGCTAGAAGGGCCACAGTTGAACCCATACAAAGTGTCAATCTAGGTGGTCTAGGCCCAGACATAGAGAGGATCAAACCTAGATTAGAAAGAGCTCGAAGTCTTCAGCGATATTCCGAAAAAGTCAGAATGGAAAACAAGCTCAAAATCTACAAAAAGTCCGTTCAAGAAACTGACAAAGTTGAAAAGGAGTCCTGCTCAAATCAGCGCAGTTCTAGGAATGATGTGAAAAAGCACGTTCCTAGTAGAATGACGTCAGATACCAAAGCTTCATATTTGATGAATAAAACTTCTCAGCAAAAATCTCCGTATTCACTTAATAAATTAATCGTAAAATCTAAATCAGCTGATGTCAAAAGCGGCAGAACAAGACCGGATGATACTGCACCAAGAGATAAATCGGCAAACAGAGTTTACGTAGAATCTACTATTCGGGGTTCGGCTAAAGGAAAAAGAAATGATGAAAAAAAGCCAGCAGATATCCGAGCCACAAATACCAAAAACAAAGCTATCAATACTGATGGTAAAGCTAATACTCAAATACCACCAGTGCATATAAACTTCATGGTCAATTTGGGAGGGGTCCGACCTTCGAGTGCCTTGAAAAATTTGGAGGAAAAACATCGAATGTACCAGGAGCAAGTAAAGTCTTTCAAAATGGAGAACAGCGATATGAATTTGTGAGATTCCTTAAATTTATAATGTAATAGATATTATTGACCGAGTCAGCCAATAAAAATTAAAAATTTTGCTAATCACACAATCTTTTTGAACACACTCACACCACTAGAATAGAAAAAGGATTACCTGTGTTATATTTAATGAGGTATAAGCTTTATTTAACGTTTAACGTTTAACTGAATTATAAATATTACTGATGATACAATGTCAAAGTCAAAAATGTTTATTCAGGTTGAATTATTGAAAATTACTTGGACAAATAAGTACCTACGAGTTCATGCGTTCTTGAAACTATGTTTAGCGCTAGTTCAGACCCTATCCAACCCTCCATGGGGAAGAATAAGCAAGAAAAGTGTGATGGAAGGATTACTTCGAGCATGATCCCTTTAATAAAGTACTTAAATCTAAATAAAATTTTCCTAATTACTATGTAACCAGCTATTACAAAATATGTTGCTTATCGTGTAGCAGAGTAACACACACAATGGAAATGTATCACGAGAAACGATGTTATATTTTCAAATCATTGAACACGTTATATGCTCACGAATATGTTTATTTCAGTGTGTAAAATTTCACGTGTTTATCTAAAGGAACAAGAAATTATGGACAAAAAAAAATAATACGAATGCGTAAATAAATCCAAATTACATTTAAACATAATTTGTATATATTTTTGTAAGCCATTTATAAAACTCTGTATTTAAATACCACACTCGGTCCAAAACTATACTTCAGATTTAAAGGAACAAGAAATTATGAAAAAAAAAAAAACTAATACGAATTCGAAAAAAATCCAAATTACATTTAATCATAAGTTGTATATATTTTTGGAAGCCATTTATAAAACTATGTATTTTACACACGGCTTTGACGAAAGAAAAAATTGAACAGACTAAAAATAGGCCATTTAAATTTTTATAATTGTAATATAGATTAATCTCACAATTAAGACATATCTAACAACACCTCACAATCTAACATCCATCAAGCCTTTTAGGCTACAGAGCGTGCCAAAGAAATATACGCACAAACATTACTTGAAAAACATCGTCTGTTAATAAAAGTGTTTGAGTCTGAATTTTAAAATTACACAAGTCCCTAGGTGTGTCACTCATACGTAGGAGACAAGAGAAAGCCCGGATCTTATTTACAAAATAATTAACACCTCGGCTCTAAGTTTTTTTCGCTGGTGAATGTACTTAATTACGCTATGAGAGACGACGAGTAGGTATGTTATGTTGGATACTAGTAGAATGCAATAAGATGATTACAACCTAATAAGATTGAGGATGTAGGTGGAGTTTTGGTTATTTATTTTCTATATCGTAGTTAGCTTCATTTAAATGTATGCAGTTATCGATCACATAAGATATTTAATGCAGATTCTGCTCGCAATATCGCCCGCGTGTTGGACGAACGACAAATTTTCCATTATCTTGGTAAATTACTAAATGCTGGCAACATTTATTTGAAGAACATGTCATACGCACATGTGTTTTCAAACGACTTCCAAAGAAAGAGGTTATTAATTGGACATTTGTTACTTTACAAATCCATCATTTATCAACCGATTGGAACATTTTTTTTTATATGTAGAGAATTCAGATTGGTCCCATAAAAAATATATCAGAATCGGTTCAATAGATTGCTTGTTAAATCAGAGTAACTGAAAAAAAATATGTCATCCAATTAAACAAAATTGTGTATTATGCTTTCCTGTTTAGCGTATAGCAATTTGGAAAATGATAGGGTGTACCGAGGATGACAAATAAGGGATGAAAGTATTGAAGTCGTTTTTTCGATATTTTTCAATCACTCACCTGTGTTTGTGTAAATTTTAGCTTGGGCAAACGATACTTCGATATGTCTTGTGGAAAATAAAATATTTAAACTTTGGTAAAGACCCAGTAATAATAAGTCCACTAGGTTTAGTGTGATGGAGTAAGAAATATACTACAAATGTATTCAAACATTAATCATATGGTCTATTATACGATACTACAAATATCAATACATTCACATTTTAATTATATTTTCGCCTTAGGTAATCCTTCATGATTTTACTAAATATGTGGGTCTTGTAATATCTTTGTATGGACAATTCATTGTTTACAAGTATAAATACTATGTATTTCGCTTTCGCTTACGCTAAATCACCTAATACATAACTTTCACAAATAAACTATTCGTTTTAAAGATTTTTAGACCCTATTTGTCTAGCCTTTATTTTACTCCTATAATATTATCAAAAGATAAAACAAGATGACGTTTCGAATTAAATCTACATGTAATGCTCAGTAAACTTTAAGGATTAAGAAACTATTAAAAACTACCTCAATTTTTGTTTGAGTACAGTGACGGTCCACTCAATGTTAAGTAGTTGCCGCCGCCCATAAACAAGATCAATTAGACTCAGGTCCTCCGTTACTAAAATATTAGGAAACGCGTTGCTACTACAATTATATTTTTAAGTATCGAAACATAAAAAACATCTTAGGTAGGTACAACATTTAGATTGAAAGTCGAGTGCAACAGCTAGTCGCGTGTCATTGGTGTGGTGCCGGTTTGGGAACAGAGAAAGTGTTCGCTCGCGGCTATCTCGTCACAGAATGTCGCTCGTCTGGCGGGCGTAAGATTGTCCAAATTATGCTCAACACAAACCACACACGAATTCAAACTTGTTTTTTATCACGCTATAGTTATGGAACATGAGTGCTATCGAATTCTTGGAGCTGTTCATAAACGAGACCAATTCGTTCCATCATAATCGGTCCAGCCGTTGAGGAGATTAGCCGGAACAAACTGATAGAGAGACAAAAGTTTTATAAATTGTATTTTTTTTAACTTTAATTACAGTACACTACTGTATAGTACTCTTCTCATAGTAACTCTGCCTTTTGCGCTGTAGGTCCTGGGTTCAATCCCCACCCAAGACAAGCATTTATGTGATGAGCATATTGGTTTGTTGTGTATCTGTGTTATAAGTATAGATTTACAAAAAAAATAGTACTGTATTATTATAGTATCACTGTTCTGGTTTACATACATACAATCTTTGCTTAGTTTTGGCTAAATGGCACTGTGGTTGTGGTGGAAAGTTTTGGCTAAATACATATTTTAAAGTTTGGTAATATAGCAGATAATCACCGAAACTACAGATCCGATTTCAAAAACAAGTTTTTTATTTGGCTACAAATGTGGTTTCGCATACAGGTCCTCAACATAGAATTCTAATTCATTTAAAATACACCGTTTTACTCGGTATAAAAATATACCATGATCGAAGCCGCGGGCGGGTGGCTAGCTCCTAATAAGCGCCTTAACGAAATCATGCCACCAAACCACGCTGACACAATTTGGCCGACATTCCGTGTCACTGGCAGGTCACCAATCTCGTAACACGGGTCAAATAATTCACGCGAATGGGTAAATATTCCGACAACCGGTCATAGTTTCTATACAAGCTGTTTTCAACGGCGGACGACTGATCCATGCTACCGAACAGTTTGGTATTCTGAGATGAGTATCTCCTTCATGGCAACAGCATAAAGGCTTCAAAAATGTATGTGGTATAAACGGTGGTTTAAAAGAAACATAACATATTTTTGCTATACATAGTTTGTGTTACGCAGTATTATGGTCAATAGTTGACCAATATTCACGTATTTTTTTATTTTAATATCGTGGTGTTGAAAAAAATCACCCCTAAGAAAGTCAAAAAAGGGGATAAAAGAATAGACGTCGTCTATTTGGTTTTGATATGAGTCACTTATTACCTACTGATGAACACGTTCATACCTCTTGAATACACAAATGATAATAAAAAATATTTTTACAAGTTCACAAGAGTTTAAATTCTGTCACCTGAACTAGGACAACATGCGATAATTGCCCGTGATCATGATGTATGAAACTGCGTCAAAATATCGGGAGCTTACAAATCGTGCTCATTTCTTTATATTAGATGGTCACTCAAAAAATATAAATGACAGTTTCAAAATCAATAGGTATATCAAACCAATGAAGCTTAGGAAATTGTCATTTAGGTACATGTTACGTCATTCATATGAACATGTATGCACTGGTTTTATAATCGATTCTGCAATCTCCCAAACCTTTTCACAATTTGGGTCAAATTCAGAGTCAACCAGTCGGCTCCAACTATTACCGACCTTCAATTTAAATTCCGATGTCCTTTATTGAATTTTATTAAATTAAGATTAACCAAAAGCTTGTAATATGTAGGTATTGGAGGTTGAGTGACTTTAAAGCCTCGTTTGGAGGGGGTATTCTACGCTCATTAAGACAATCATTAAGACTAAATAACAAAAAGGTAGTAAAATACTGTAATTTATGTTGATAACAATAAAAAAATATTAATGGATTTTTAACAAAGCGCCATCTCGCTCCAGACTAAGCATAATTTGAACCAGATTACTAATAAAATATTCAAATAATACTTTTTTTGTAAATACATACATATAAACATATTAACACCCCGACAAAAAACATCTATGTTCGGCACACAAATATTTGTTCTTGGTGGAAATCCAACCCACGATCTGCAGCGTCGAAAGCAGGGCTACCAACTGAGCTGTGAGGCCAGTCAACAATACTTAGCAGCAATATTTAGGAAATCATACACTACAATATAAATAATATATATAATAATATATATATAATAAATAATAATATACTAATATAAATCTAGAGCTGACGTGCTCATTCAACGTATTTGCGTTAGACGTGCCTGCCGAAATTTGCTTATCAGATGACTCTAAAAACGGAAAATCACAATAAGAGCAAGTAAGAGCGTGGTGGCCCGGGGCACAGTTGCCGACTTTCAATGTGAATGTCACTGATTCAAACCCACATGTGCACCAATGATTTTTTTCACTTGAAAATCTATGAGCGCAATACCACGTTCTCGAAACGGTGGAGAAAAACATCGTGAGGAAATCGGCATGTCTGAGAACCAAAAATTAGAAGACATGACATCTACTAATCCGGATCAGGCTCCCGAGGCAGATCAAATCCACTCATTCACTCTCAATTCGATTCATATCGAGAGTAGACCAATTTTTCTGCAGTGGGTACATTAAATGCTGATACGGAGCTTACTAAGCGCCACGATGCTTTGTCGGCACACCAAAGCTAAATTTTTTGCCAGTCTATGCCATCGTTCTAATTAAATAGGGTGATTGACTGAGACTGCAGTATCAGTGTGTTAGCGTAATATTGTATACTTCTAGTACATATTTTTCCATCAACATTGTATGTGGATAATTTGGCATAAACAGATTGTTTACCCATTCCATGTGCAACCTTGTAGAATGCTTTTACGGTTCTGCGTTCGCTCATTGTGCGGGGAAAGTAGAGCATGAACTAACATTTGAGGTTATAAATAAACCAGCCGAATTTGCTTATCTTTATTTACTGAGATATGGTCATGGACACCCATAATTTGCATAGATATTGGCATCACGTTGACGAAATGTAGGGATCTTTTTATCTTCCTCATTGATATGTAGATAGTTTGTTCAGTACGTAAAAACGTTTTTTTACGTACTCATACTGGCAAAAGATTACCGGAAAGCTCTCGATGTAAACCTCCATACCACTGTAATAGCCTCGAATTTCCACTGCAAGCACACAAGCCAACTCTTTTGTGTCGACTAGCGAGAGTGAATAGGCTGTCACGGGACTAATTGGCCATTTGATTCATTGTTTGATCGTAGATGTGATTTGGATAATATTTACACACATATATTTTTCAAACAAATACTCATGATCATCCAGTAACCATTGGATAGAAAGCCAATACAGACTAGGCCACTATATCAAGGCCTGTGAAATACAAATGCATTGCCGCCAAAACCGATGACTGGTATTGGTGGATTCGGTATAAATCAAAATAGATCGGCCATTGGTGCGCTGGCTCGCAGTAAACAATAGAGAACTGGAATGGTCACTGAAATGGAAACACTGCAAGGCTAGAATGTGGATTGTCATTAAAGACTAACATGCTAAATTAAGAGACAGTTGTACCGAGTACTTATCGATAACGAAACTTTAACCGTCTATCTAATCAGCGGTTAATTGAGGATGACACCATTTAAGCAATGGCTAAAATGATATCACAAATAACGTTATCATTAACCGCTCAATTTCGGGCGGTTAAGGTGTGTTAATTGTTGCGTGTCAATTACTGACCTTTGAAGTATAAATTGTGTAAATTAAAATTAGTATTTTGTAGTTACCTCCTGTTATCGTAAAAATACTCTTTATATTTTTTTAACCAAAACAATTGCCAAAACATCCAAAAAGACAACAAAAAAATCATCGGCGACCGGTGGTTAATTTTACGGTCAAAATGTATGGTCAAAAAAGTCCATACATTTTGACATGTAAGAGTGTCTCTATCTCCAAGCACCCATTAGTCGATTATATTATAGATTTATCGTCGTTTAGTTTTTTTGCGACAAAAGCTTGTAAAGCCATTGAACGCTACTCTTTCAATTCGCTATAAAATTCTATCGCAGCGAGTCGCTGTAATAAATTGCAGCATCCATTACATTTAAGCAAGCTATCACTGAATTGCACGATTTTGACTGAATGCGTCGCCAGAACCTGATACAAAAGATTGAAAAGAACCGTATCGAGTCGGTAAAATTAACTGGAATAAATTTATTGGTCGAGCATTACTGTACTTTAGTAGCATAGTACATATTAAATAGCGAATCAATATTCTGGAGTCCGAGATATGAGAAAAGTGATGACATAGGAACTGATTCAAAAATCGACTTTAATATTTTCATCCTGTTTTTATTCTTTACTAGCCTTTACCCGTGAATATAGATTTTGTCAAACAATTTATTACTGGATGAAACTAAGTACTTTTTTGTACCCCTAACAACGTGTATGCAAAATTTCATGATGATAGGTTGAGTAGTTAAGACGCGAAAGCAACAAACAAAATCATATTGGCATTATTTATAGAATAACAGGCGGAATCTTTTCTGTATATTTCAATGGGACACTCTTTCAATTCAAAAATAATCATCAAAATCGTTTTGTTGAAAATCAAATCACATTGTCATTTACCGAACCTTCTACACAAATACGATGTAGCTTGGCGTAAAATAGTAGCTTAAGGATTGTGCACCTGTTGTGAAACAATGCGTGCGAAAATATTCTGAATAGAATGTAGCCTTCGCGGCTTGCTCTGGATTTCACAAGCTGTCGTCATTTCCTGAAGATCTAAGAGCTGCACGGAATAATGATTGCAAATTATTTCAATTCGCGAAAACGTACGATGTTTTACAACAGTTTAAAACAGTTTTTTATGAAATAGTTCTTCCCTATGTTTTCTTCAACTTCCACGATTAACGGCTTGACTACGCATTCATACAACTAAAAAAACAAAAAAGTGTTTCTATAATATAGGTACAATAAGATATCTTATTACTTTAAACCTATATATATAGGCCTATAGCCTTTTGTCGGTAGTATTTTCCAAAATATTTCGAAAATTAGAACGTGTTGAAATGGTCTCCAATCCAGAGCTTTTGCTCCAGTTTGTTGCGTAAGTAAACGGTTTCTTCCTGGTGAGAGTTCCTAGACACAGGGCTGTCTCTGAACTCAGCTCAGATCTCAGCCTCATTTTTATATTTAAGTGCACCCTGACTTTACCGTGTGTACCCTTACCCTTCCACCGGAACACACCAACGCGAGCGCATCACTGCTTCGCGGCAGTATACCAGTTGTGGAGGCAGTACCTCTCCGGACAAACTAGGCACAAGTTCTACTGCCACTAAAACCTTTCCTCGCATTAAATCAAAAGTAATAACAAGAACATTCGTGTCGACATGCTTCGTCTACGGTGTACCACAGTACCTAACTTTCCTATTTTGACAGCCCTCACAAAGTGGTCGGTTGTAGTTCTGTTGTTTATGACGCTGTTGCTTCAATCGATACATTTTACTACAATAGAACATCGATATTGTAATTAGAGTGGCATAAAGACCGTTCTAGTTGCATAGTGAAATGTTGTAGGAAATTATAAGCAACAATAAATCAATTGTACCTTTATATTCAGTACATGAGTTATCACAGAAGACTAATATTAATATAATAACAAGAAACAGATTTAAAAATCGAAAAAAAAAAACCAACTTAATTTCTTTCATTGCGCTTTTCTCGCCTTTAGATGACTCTACCATCTTAAAAAAGAAATAACTGAATCGATAAAACGGGTAAAGAAAAAAGACACAAGAAAACAAAACATGCAGTTTCGTTTACTTGGATTTACCAAACTAAAATACCGATTCTGATGAAAAAGTCTATGGTACCAATCTGAAAGTATATCCTGTTAAATAAAAAAAAACCAAATAGGTTGATAGATGACAGAGAAAACCAATATATATACATATATCCGACAGTCATCGACAATTACAATGCAGTCTGTAAAATGGAATGGTACTTAATTGTGTGAAGTAAACGGCACCTGTCATTTTTGTCATCATTACCATCAGTAGTTTACGAGCTATAATGCTAAACATATTATATTAATTTTAATTCCACGACTTTTGGTGAGTGTTAATTGCGTAGCTATTCCATGTTATTTTTTAATTGGATGTGATTGAACATTTCTTAGAAATATTACAAGGGTTCTTTCCCACATTCACATTAAACCAACTGCAAATGGCCTCTATGCGGCATGCGCGCATACTAATCTAGTTTTGGCAGTACGATATTGTATAGACAAGTAAAAATTCATACAAATTCACACAGTGCCATTTAGCTCTAGATAACTTATAGAATACTTATACAATAATTTTATTTTTTGTATTATATATATTGTATTATACATTACATTATTATTACATTACACAGAACAAACATTTATGTTTGTCACACTAATGCTAGTCCTGAGTGGGAATCGAACTCCTGACTTTGCGCAGAAGGCAGTGCTTTTACCAACTCAGCTATTAGGCCAGTCAGTTGTGAAAGCTTTTTCGAAAAACTCGTTTTTACACGTCTGCACTTGAACCAATGACCTTCGTATTGAAAGTTGGTGTACCCTGGAAAACCACGCCCTTTTGCACCGACCTATCGATCCTATTCATCAATATGAAATAATCATTAGTATAGGTAACGAAGCCAAACCTATCTATTCAGTTATTATTATTCGCAATCCCCCTTTTATCCCTCTGACAAATAACTTCCCATGACAAAAGCATTTCAAACAACTTTGTTGCGCAAATCAAAATACCACCAGAAACATCAATCAAATGAAAAATGTATTGCAGCGTATGTACATAGTCATCAGTTAGTTTAATGTCTAATATGATGAATTGCCTGTTTTTGTGTTTCACAAAGTAATTTAATTAATCATTATGATGTGGCGTTGCGGTAGTGATCGCATCTCGAGCAAATGTAACCAAACTCGAACGCCAGTTGCGACGGTGTGATGGTGGTTAATTCTTCACCCGATATGAGAAAATTGAACCAGAAAGTTTCATTAATAACATGAAAAAATTCAAAGTTAGGTAGCTAGTAATGTAATTTTTATTTTAGAGATCGGGTTAATGTGAAATTTTACTCTCTCGTTACTTTTAAATTTCACGTAACATATTCGTTATTATTTTATCATTGACTTCATTTTATGCATACTGATATAGCAATCAAATCAATTTGATTATAATGTGTGACTAGCTGTTCCTCGCGACTTCGTCTTCGTCTTTTCGCGGAGCCCTAAACCTTCAAAATTGGTTCAGCCGTTTCGGAGATTAGCCAAAACAAACAGACAGACCGACAAACGAAAAGACAACCTGCTATGATATGCTTTCAAATGCATTTAATGAAAAGCTGTTATTTTCATATTACAAACAGACTTTACAATTTTATTTATTCGTATAGATTGGGCCTGCAGCCTAATGCCAAAAAACTTAGATTAGATTGGACTTAATTAAATTGGTTTACACAAGAATCAGCAATTTCAGCAGTTCTAAATTTACTGCTGCATCTATTAATCCATATGAATAAAAACCAGTCGTTTAGTTTAGTAGTTTAAAATAACTACTCGAAGTAAAACACTAAGTAATTGCGATTACCAATAATTGTGATAGATGTAAAGTAATTAGGCCAGACCTTCTGTCGACAGCAGAAATTAACCGGCAAACTACGCAAAACGAGAGCTTAAAGCCGAGGGCACATAGATTAGAGTCCCTTAACAAGTATATTGCTTATTATCTTTAGTATACCCACCATAATCAGACAGACCAACGGCGACGTTTATTCTTCAGGACTCTAAAAACTCCAAAAATATTATCATTAATATAGCACAAATTATATAGAAAAAGCACGAATCATTTATATATTGTATATAAATGATTCATTAAGGTAATACATATGCTAGGTTAAGATATTTATCTATGGTTCAATGTACTTATTTTTAAATAAGTCCTTGTTGCTTGAAATAAATGATTCATTAAGGTAATACATATGCTAGGTTAAGATATTTATCTATGGTTCAATGTACTTATTTTTAAATAAGTCCTTGTTGCTTGAAATAAAGAGATATTATTACACTTAATCTGTGCAGTAACAAATTAAAAAGATATTTGCGCGATTAAAAATGAATAAAAATACTTACTAAATTACTCAAACCCAAAGCGTTTATTTTTAAACTTATACGCGTAATTAACATGCAGATAAATTCTGTTCACAAAACGCGAAAAGTTGCAATACATTCTACATTTGCATACAATATCTTGCGAAATATTAACCTCTTCCGGTCAATAAAGTAGTGTGAGTATTCAAACATGAGAATCTTGGAATCCAAGAAATGATTGGTATAATTTGCGAGATTTTCACTAGTGAAATATGGTTTCGAGTTGAATGCTGGCACTGCATCATGCCACGAGTAGGCTCCATAAGGTAAGTAATTATTTTACAGGTCAATGTATCTTTTTAACAAAATCCCGAGCGAAATACGATTACTGTCAATAAATACATTTTAAAGGCTTCTGTATTTACAACAATTCCAATAGAATTTTCGTCTTCGAACACGTATTTCATACCTATCGCACGCGCGATCGTTAGAGACAAATTTTATCTTATTAAAAAATAAGATTCGTAGTTCGAAGTTCTTCATGAGAAGATAAGTCAAATAAAACTAAACTGGGTTTTATTTGAATAAAAACAAAAATACCCATAGGCGCCAAAGTGAGATTATTTATTATTCTGTTTTCATTCAAAAGTGATAAATAGGAAATCTAGCAGAGTCCTAAGCGATTCTAATGTCGCGAGGTTTCTAGAGAATGCGTACCACCATGATTTATTACAGTCCAAAATATCGACTCTAAAACGCCAGTTTTAGAGTTGAGAATGAATCAAAGCTCTTCTTTGCAATAATTGCTCCAGCGCATATCTTAGAAGGTATCTCCACAGAACCGATCTAAAAGGATACAGTAAATTGTAGCAACTTACGTAACCGCCGACCAACTGCACGTTCCCATACATTTTGATCGAAATAACAGAATTGCGAAGTTAAATCGAATTCGAATACCAGTGTTAACTAAAATATTTCTCAATTATTCAATTCAATTCATATCTATCTGACATCCAGTGAGCTATAAACACATCATTTGATCGACTTTAAAAAAACTCAATTCATTTCATGGTATTGAAAGTACCAATAACATATTTCTTTATAACTAGCGACCCGACCCGGCTTGCTTTTCTTGCTGTAAATATGCATGTTTACTTCATATAAACCTTCCTCTTAAATAACTCCATCTATTGTTGAAAACTGAATTAAAATACGTTGCGCAGTTTAAATAATCTAAGCGTACAAACAGCGGGAGCGACTTTGATTTATACAATGTAAGGATAAGAAAACCACATTGTTTTTTTTTGTTTTATCGAAGTTATCTCTAACTTTGACCTTGATCAATCTTTTCATATTTTTCATGCATAGAAAAGGCCAAACACTCATTTATGTGTAAGAAGTATCTTTAAGATTTTGGTATTGTAATATGTACTAGATATTATTCTATAGTAGACTATTCTTAACTAAAATGTAGCAAATAGAAAGGTAGATTTTTAAGTTTTCTTGACCGCATAAATCGCATATAGGTGAAATTCTTACCAACATGGAAGAAGTGTCTAATACTCTTACGAGAAGCTATGTCTACCCACCGGTGACTTCAAATGTTTTTACTTACCTGAAAATATAATAAATAAAATAGGTTATCCAGGTGCCGGCAAAACTACATCGTCTTATACACATCACACAGAGAAAAAGTCAATCCGATTCCGATCTCACCAAACCTAATTTAGGAGTTGTCAACCTTGAGAATATTATAAAATGGGTCTATTCATGCATTAGTAGGTATAGAAATAAAGACCGGGTAACAAAGTTGTCCACGCCATCTGTGGCTAAAAAGTGCATGGAGCGACCATGCCTTTTTTTATAGATGTTGTATAGGTGTTAGGAACATAGGGTTAAAAAAACTTTGGATACGGGTTCAAAAATATTACGCAGTACACAATGTAATACCTAGAAGTTATAGCATAACAATTTGTGATCAATTAATTTTACATAGATATTACCTATATTTAAAACTCCGAACGTATTAATTCTCAATAGGTACGCAAACTCTATTTTCGTGGTATTGAAATTTTATTTTTAGAAATAAATCATATGTTTTAAACAGCGTTATTCATCAAAATCCCTTAAGAAGTTTTCAGAACTGATGAGATAGTTAATATACCGATTTCCATCGATTACAGATAAAAACATACAAAAATAAACGCTTTAAGATGAGGTTAGGAGATACGTTGCCTGAAATAAAATTACCACACGACTATAGACAGACAAACAGCCCTATAACGTGTAATACCCCTCTATTTAGTAGGTGAATAAAAATATGAAGGTAATGCTAGCTAGATTATTATCTAGCATTGAATCAAAGCATGAAATGAATCAATACTGCCATTTTTCATTTCGTAATAGCAGAATTCGCAGATATCATTTGTTATTCGTACCGGTGATCACGAAGAGAACATAAAAATGTAGTTTAATAACTTCTCAGTCCAATTAAGATAACTTTATCGCCGTTACACTCTCGCCGAGACAAGAGAGAAAAATAATTGCAGGCTAGGCATTCTTCGCACGGAAAAGGTAGAAATAGTGATGTTTAGTTTACCACCTGTCAAGTTCATGTTAGACCTAATATTGCAACAATTAATTCTATTTTATACTAGCTCGTCCGCGTTGAATTATTTTTCTGCGTGGAACACAATATTTTTTTTTTTAAATAAATGTAGCCTCCTCCTACTCCTCATAGCTACCAGTAAAAGTCCCACGAAAGCCGTTGCCGAGATTGACTGTAAGAAACAGACAGATGAAAAGACAGTTAGATTGTAAAATTTATCACAAATATTGTACGAATAAGCAATTTTGTGTCACTGTATGGATCGTTTTTTTTTTATTTTTATTGCTCAGTTGATAGTAACCAAGTAATTTTTAAGAATTCAACAAAAATTTATATTTTCTTATTTTGATTTTGTATCTGTGATTCCTTGAATGTAATTCCCTATAAACTTTGCTAATTTGGGGCTACATTGCGCTGTGTGGAAAAAATTACCATTTTTTCTTTATTATTTAATCACTTTATCAAATAAACGTAATAGTTTGCAGTCTAAAAAAGATATTGCAAAATTTGCTTTTATTTCATAAGTAATTTGCAGACATCCTTATACCTTATTTTATACTAAACTATTTAATTTCTACGTTCAGTCCATCCCTTTACTACCTTTCTATTCAATTACAAATCTTGGTTATTTAAAAAAAACCCGTTTTTACTTTGTTCTGCAATTTGAACATAGTTTTGACAACCACATTCTATTACAAAAAATCCAACATATCTCGGCGATACCTTATTGCAGCTACAAGCATTAATTTAACAATTATATTGACATGCCTTGGTTTAAGAAGATCTCTGTTTAATCTCATAAGCATTTATAATATTTATAATCCAATAACCATAAATTTAGTAAAGCGAGTACATTTTTAATTTCGTTTTCTCACTGCATCATACAATTCATTTCACAATTAGTTAAGATTTAATGTATTTTTCAGAACGAACGGCGAAAATTATGATAATTTTATTGTACCTTACCTTACTATTACTATAATTTTGAAAGGCATACCGAGCATGGGTATGTTATTGGATCATCCTAACCTCCACTCCATTTATCGGCAGCATATTGTTCTCTGTCGACATCGAGTGGAACCTGCTAGTCTACACTTTGAATGTTTATAAGCGGACATTTGAATTATATAATGTACGTAATTAATTGTCGACTGTGACCTTGCAGACGATACCGGTAAGACCTGAAGAATACATAACATACCATAACTCTATTATGGTATGTTATGTCACCCGCTATCAGGTCTTGCGGAATGACGATACCAACACCATAAATAAAAATTGCCTCTAATTTGAATACCACTGGCATCAACATTAGGCAATTAATGTTTCGAAAAGAAGCAGATATTTACATAATTAAGTAGGTATGAATAACCGCATGCCAAAGTAGATATGCCTAGTTACTAAATGCAGAAGTTTCTAATGGTATAGACTCATCTACGGAAGCGAGAGTTATTCATTATACAAAATCAATAAGCAATAAAATGCATAAGCGATATTAAGTGAGCATGGTCCTTATTGTATTCACGTCCTTAGGTGGCAACATGTATGGTATTTATTTTCGTTGTACTTATGTCTTAAAATAACTAACGAAAATTGCAAGTCTTATAGGGTGCACCGGCATTATTATATTTTTTTTAAAATATAAATTTCCAAACGTTCTAAACATTCTACATTCTAAAAAAATTATATAGTTTTCCCATGCAAAAGATCAAAAAAAAAAATCTATAAGTGAGGCGAACGAGGAAGAATGCCATAATGATACAACAATCAGAAAATTGTTTTAAAATATCTTTAAACATATCCTTTCAAAAGGAATCGTTACGGGCACATACCATCAAAACAATATATTATGAAAATGGAAAAAACTACACGTGCCATTTGACCTTAAAAAATATACTTAGCTGTATGTTTGGTACCTCCAAATATGCCGCCCTCCTCTTTTCTACTACTCAACTACCAATTATTCTGTGCCCCTAATAAAGTTACATCCGGACGTTAAAAATACTACACTGGTTTTTTATGATTTACAGGTTAAACAGGTTTATAGTTTACAGGTTATCAACTATGACCTTTCTGCCTAAGGGCGATCACTTCCAGGATGATACTGGTTTAGTGAGTTTATCTTAATTGACGTCACGTTTTTATTTACATACTATAATTAATAGATACATTGGCATTCCGGAAGATCATTTTGCGCATGTATATGTACCATAAATTGTAAACATAGCTTTATATAAGTAGTCAATTTATAATAAAATACGTTTTAGGCTGTTTTGTATTTAGAAAGACAGTTTCAGTAGCTATGCTTTTATCCTATCCGAATATGCGGTAGAAATAGGTACATACATGTAGTAAATTTTCAGAAGTACGTACTTTACAATTAATATAACTGGCCTTATTGTGCACTTATCATTGCATCTAAACACTTATGTAAACATATTATGAACCTACTCTAATGATATCATGTTCGTGAGCTTTAGAATTACCTAGACTGGTTACATTCACCATTGATCAAACAAGTGTCAGGTGAATAAATTATAACCTCTTATGACATACTGGAAGAAAGTGGTCGCCGAGTTCTCCGTTGGAAAGCTATGGCAGCTATGCGCTCATCACTTGTCATGTCTACATTCCCACGATAGCGTAGAGACACAAACGTTGATGTTTATGCTAAAAAAATAAGTATATTGTGTTATGTTTTTATTTAAATTAGAAATCCTTTACAGATAGAGACATGGTAATAAGTATGTTCTTAATTAAATTATAAATTATTGTATTTATAATTTAATTAAGAACATATGATGTGTTTTTCAGTATTACTAAAAAGATATCTGTAATTGTAAGTCTGAAAGGGTAAGTTCAGTAGTTAGATTCTGTGCTATGATAAACCTTGATTTAAAGATTAGGATATAAAAATGATTTTTTTCACAGAAGTTTCACTCAGCGCCATCTAGCTACATATAGAACACATAGAATACTTATTTAGTATACATACATAGATAACATACATATCATTACAGGAATGGGGTAGTGTAGTGTATGTAGGTAGGTAACAGGAATTGTCCTGTCATCCTTAAGTAGGGTAGTTGTTATGTTTAAGTGTTCCGAATAGAAGTCTAAGTGTAACTGTGTTTCCCTCCATCTCCTGCGACCCAAACCTTACAATTAACACCCAGACACATAACCAAAATCTATGTTTATGTTGAGTGGGAATAGATCCCATGCTACATCATACAGCGCAGAAGGCAGAGCTACTACCAACTGAGCTATAAAGTGAAGAAAGAAAGAAACGTTTTACACACTCATACCTCTGCACTAGGATTCCTTGTGGTGCAGATGGCATGAAAAAATACAGAAACACAGAACAAACACCCTAGCTCCGAGAATAAACTCCATGCTCATCGCACAAAGTGTACCCTGGCCGGGAATCGAACCCCGAACCCCTCGCTTCGAAGGTAGGGCTACTACCAACTAAGCCACGCACCCGTCGATATTAGCCAGTTGAATATTATTAAGATTGTAAAAAGATATACATTTTATTAGTTCCGCTCTAGTACTTTGTATGAGTATAATTTGGAGTAAAATAACAACAGAAAGTTTTACCCAGGCAGGCATTATCCCAAATGACAGAACCACCGAACCATACCTTCCTAATGTAATAACAAAGTGATGTAACGATGTCTTCTTCAGAATCAGAATCAACATCAGAAATCTTTATTGCACGTCGTCTCAACGTTTTCTAAATAAATTGTTATAACGTAATGTAGAGTACAATTATTATAATAGTCTCTACATTTTAATGTGGTGAGGATTATTTGCGCAACATATTATAATTAAGTATTAAAAAGATCTATCCTTCCATTGGAAAACATATGTAATCGAGTATTTTCCATAATTTTGGCTTATTCCAACTAGGTGTATATTATATTTATCAAAGAATATTTTATTTTCAAAATTATGTCACCTCTGTTGGTATCTTCGGCATTGTTATCGTACGAAATATTAATAATTGTTAATTTTGCTGCAGGAAAGTGTAATGCGAGTTAATCATGGGAAAACAACAGCGCAATGAGCTCACTTGTCATGTCTGTGTGACTTGTCATGTCTGAATGTGAGTTAAGCATGGCAACGTAGACGTTGCCATGCTTAACTCACAAGTAAACGTCCATTGAAGTTCTGCCTAAACTTCAGGGAGTACCAATGAATATTGGATCTAAAATATCTAGTATAGGCAAGGCTCATTTTAAATAAATTCATGGACATTGCCATCTAAGCCCAAACTAAGCGTAACTTTTATTTTAGTAATTCATACTTACAATACATATCATCCATTTGTTTAAGCTACAACAAGATAGCGCAAACAATTAAGCGCCGAAAACATGGCTTTTCCAGAAGTTTCATACAACGCTTGCTGTTCATACCTGTTTATCTAAAGCCAGTTCAATAGCATATAAGAATTTCCATCACAAATTATACCTCATTAAAAACATGAAACAGGCTTAATCTGGTAAATAACGTAATTTAAAAATACCTAAGCGTAGATTGAAACGAATTCACACGTATATTTTTAAATTCTGACCATATTCAACATGAATTTTGCAATATTATCAAAGTTATATAAATTCTCGGCCTACTACAATTTCTTACAAGACACCAACCTAATTAGTCATCTGATCTTATGAGTGGTCTGTTAATTTCAACAGGTTTCTAATTTTAAAATCCAAAAATTCTTTTAAAGCCCTCTTTTTTACACTTAATGATTTTTTCATGAAATTTGAACATGAAACAAAGCCAAAATTCAATTGTTACTGCTATAATATAATAATTAAGATTGCATTTTAAAATGTATTGCATTTCTGATGAAATTAATTTGGTTTCAAAATAACACCTCGAAGTTTCTATTGGGCTATTTATTCTATATTAACTTGGGCCAAGTTCGTCCGGAGTAGCACTGCCACCACCCCCGGTAATCCGCCGCCAAGCAGTGGTGCACTCACGTTGCTGTGTTCCCGTAGAAGGTCGTGGGTGCCGGTAAAATTACAGGCACTTGAGGCGTTACATCCTTTCAGAGTAACGGGCGCAATTCAACTAGGGTCTACTCATGCTTCCGTAGGGGAGAAACTGAGTAGTATTTCGGTCGACTATGGGCAGCGGTGACCACTTAATAACTGGTAACATCTGGTGGGCCGTCAGTTCGTTCTGTTACTTTTATCACTAAGTAAAAAATCAATATCAATAGATAAAAATTCAATAAAACATAAAAAAGAAGCTTGCATATTGTAGGCAGCCCTGTATTGAAATGGCTGTTGCCCACGTCTTCGCTCGCATTAATATTTTTTTAACGTTTTTTTTTTCCTTTATAATCCATCGTTTGACCGCTATCTCACCTGATGGTAAGTGATGATGCGGTCGAAGATGTAACCCGCTGGCCTAGAAAATACCTATTCACTCTTTTCTTGAATAATTTTATTTAACTATTATAATTAAACAAAATTATTCAAGAAAGTAACCTGTGCAAAGTTTCATAATTATGTGTTGAGTAGTAAGGCCTAAAAGCGTATTAAACAAGTGAACGTTCTCATATTCGCATTTATAATAAACTAGGGATACAATAGCACGTTATACTGTCATTTACAAGTACATGCAACTATTGGTTATCTGTGGTATTGATTTAAAAGCATACTACCGAGAGAAATCATACAACGTTGGTTGTGTCACGTCGAAAAGTAAAAGTGGTGTGGTCCGTGGACCATCCTAAATGCTATTATATTTACTTACCCGAATATTATGTGTCATTGAATGACGTAAGAGTCTGATCCGCTATTTTCAACCGACTTCCAAAGGGAGTAGACATAAATTAGGTTGTACTTAATGTTTTAATGTTTGTTACCTCATAAATCCGTCAGTTATACCGATATGGAAAATTTTATTTGAAAGCTTATGGTTTCAGATTAGTCTCATAGAAATTTTATAAAAATCTGATACTCATAATCATTTATTTTGATGTTCACATCAAAATTCATAAACATAAATATAATAAATCCGAGCCAAACAATATTTTGGTTGTTAAATAACTGGAAAAAATATGTCATCCATGTAAACGAAATTCCGTAGGTATTTTGCTTTCCTGTTACTTTTTTCCTCGACCGCTGTTTCCGATTTGGATGTTTCTTATTTAAAATGGCAGAATATACAAAGTGCGAGACGGTTAAGCCAAGCTAATAGCCCGTAGTTACCACTGGCCCGTAGTTCAGGTTCAGAATTCAGGTTGTCTACAACCGAAGTATCATAATATCCTAGTCGCATCATTATGCGCCATCAATTTATGATAGAGATGTAATGTTTCATGCGCTTGTAATTTCACCGGCACTTGTGGCTAGGTGTCGGATCTTTCACAGCAACACCGCAGGCAACTTGATGGCGGATTAGCAGTACAACTTGGTACAAGTTTCACGTTGTTGCTTCTTTTGCACACTAAACACATATATATACCCAATTGGGTTGTCCCTTTATCTCTAGGACATACCTACCTAACGATTATCAAATGGAAAAAGATGAAAGAAAATATTTTTTTCGTTCAACTTTTTGTGAACCTTTTATTACGGACATGCCTACCTTTGGATTAAAAGTTGCCGTCTGCACCGCTAGGTCACCACGCTCTCGGTTTTGCAACGGGCTACATTATTAAAGGTAAATAAATTTGACAATTGTGTTAATTTCCACCATTGATTTTCCAATAAACACAGCTGTTTTTTTTTTCTAATTCTAGGTCATGGCACAAAGTACCCAAAAGAAGGTTCACCCAAAAGATATGAAAGGTTTTTAATTAAACTTCTGTTGAATATAATTGCAACAGTGACATAAAGATTGCAGTTAAAAGGAATAATCAAATACCTACAATAAAATTTCAAAATCTTTAGTAACTTGCTTTATCATTTTAAAACGCTTTTGCAATGGTTTTGAAACAAAGCCTATGTATTTCAATAATCATTAATTCATAGATTGATCTCGAACTATCACTCTTTATTGTCTTGGTTCACTATGTGACGATCAGCTGTCGACTGGGTGGCAAAAATGTCATAGAAAAATGTACACTATGTTTTTCCCGATTTCCGAATTTTCCCGTAAATTTTCTAAAGAAATTATATTATACAAACCTTGTCCTTACAAACGATCACAACGAAATAGAAATCTGCTAAATCCAGTCATTTTTGAGCAAATAACGAACGAAATAACATGAATGAAAACATAAAATAATTAACTACTAATTTAAAATAAAAACAGAAATGCAGAATAGGCCTTAACACTTTCATCGTTTTCACCAGGCAATCTGGCAACTACCTAATTTATAAGTTTAAAATATTTATTAACAGAACTGATATTCACATAAAGATAGGTATTTAATCGGTGTCATCGTCCGTTCTTGTGTTGAATTAATGAATAAACATAGTTTTAATTTCAAAACGGTTACGGAATTTCTGGATATTTCGTGGATTGGTTAATATTTAAATTTTTAAGTTATTCAGGGTGGGTACATACATTTTCGCGAAGTTTTCGAAGTTATTATCATTTTAGTATGCCCTCATGCTGTTTATAAACAATAAATTACTTGAACCACTGCCTATTTAAGAAGGTTAACTATTAAAGTACCTTCTCATACTGTTTACTATCAGAAGATATTAGATAATTAGAAAGGCATGCCTATTTACATTTACATATACTTATTTCCAGGTATTATTGTAACGTACCTTTTCATATTGTTTATTACCAGAATTTTGTTTGAACTGGTTTCTTGTTAGATAGGTATTATGCTTATTTGTAAGTACCTCCTTAGTCTACCCAAATGTCTATCAGGTCATCACACCTACCCTGTACCCAAAGCAAAGGTGCTGGTTGCATTATTTACTAAGATTCTGAACCGGTAACAATTATGATAAATTAATATCTAGCTACAACATTATCAGAGTAAACATGCCTTTGATAAGTATTGCCAAAATTGGCGTTTTTTACAATAAATGTGATACTCACCAACATCCCTGAAGTTGTTGGATGATCTTTGGGCATTAGCCAGAAGCACCAGAGAAACTAACAAAACACACTGCATATTGTTATGTAAAACAAACATATTTATAAAATTATATCAAACATATAAATAACGCTAAAACTTGTATTATAAATTTAGAAACGAATGTTACTTTTATTATTTCGAATTTAGATCGATAATGTCATTTTCGCGCGGAGAAAATCGGCCGCGGTCGTCAGCGCGTGCGCCGTAGCGGTTAGTACCTAGTACCTGCTACAACTAAGGAGGCTGCGCGCGCAGGTGCCTTTACAAAGACGCGAATGATCACCGCTGTACTGAAGATACGACGAACCGGTCGATTGATATCATCACGTGTACACGTGCCATCGCTTTGCCAGAATTTTTTTATGGGAAAACAGTGAATGATAATTATAATATTTAGATATAAAGAACTTTTTATATTCAGTTTTATGTTACACCAGCTGCGATCCACGGTGTTACGCGCGGTTGGACTTCCTACGGGAACTGTACATTTTTCCGGGATAAAAAAGCCTATGTGATATTCCAGACTATAATCTATCTCTGTGCCAAATTTCATCCAGGTCTGTTCAGCCGTTCTGGTGTGATTGAGTAACAAACCTCCATCCATACTTACAAACTTTTGCGTTTCTAATATTATTAGTATTTTTATAACGAAAGCTATCTTATAATCTATTAAATTTAGATTTATTTGCCTTCGCATATTTAAGCTTAGTTATATTTTTATTAATTGTGATTGAGGCAAATATGAACCCAACTTAGTTTCTTGCTGGTTCATGGTTGCGTGCAGAAACTTTTTCAGGAAATTAATTAAATGCGCATCACTAAAGACGAAAAATCTTGAAGGATAGGAGTGTCGTCGTGATATTTTGGGCCCAGCCAAGGACTGATTTAAAAATCGAATAATTTGACATCAATATTTTATCCCAAAAATTACAATATTAGTGACGTTTTTTTTTATTTTAAATTTCTGAGAACGTTCATATGCTAAGTACATGCATTTACATGCTTATTTCATGCACATTACATGCTTATTACATGCAATATATACATTTTTCAAAATTTAAAATTTAAAGACTTGAGCATACAACATAGATAGCATAACGATACTTGTTGGAGGACAGGTATCTTTTACTAGTCTGCAAAAAATAGAATATCAATAACTTAAAATTTAACTTAAACCTAAGAACTCTATCGTCTGATCAATATATCTGTGAACTGACCAATATTCCATGCCCCATACAAAAACCCAGCATCCGAAGGGCACCTCTTTGTACGCATTTTAGGGATTTGTACCCAAATCTCTAAAATAAAGAAACCTATAAAGAATATTTTATCTTAGTTTAAGGATCATCTTTTGATCCTTAAACAAAAATAAAGTAAAGGGTTAAAATTTTACATGATTTCTGACACTACGGCGGATTTTCGAACAAATCATAAAAAAATTCAAATATGGCAAGGAAGTTACCTGTGCGACGGTCACGATTCAATTTTAACGTTCTTTAATCTATCAAATTCAATGACAGTGTGCAGGAAACGCGGCATAATATGGATTAAAAGTTCTATTTATAGCGCCATCTAGCGGTGTATAGCTGAATTTGTTCTACAACTGACTAACTAGTGTAACCAGAGACAAATTAGTTTGACGTAACAATCAATGGTGCCAACACAACAAAACGTAAAAAAGATGGCGTGGGGGACTGCCTAGCATAGCTTGCGCTTGGGTTTTGGTATTTCAGTTTGTGTTTGTGAATCAAGCGAAAAAGTTGAGTGAACTGTAGTTACAATTGTTGCGCGTTCATGTCTTCCCAAAATCGTACTTAGATTTAATTAGTGCTTAATTTAACCATGGCTGGATTTACGGAGAACGCGTTAGTTCGCAAACTTCAAGAGCTAAACTCAAGCCAACAAAGTATTCAGACATTGTCCTTGTGGCTAATTCATCACCGAAAACACCATGCCGCTGTGGTGAAGACTTGGTTCAAAGAGTTCATGAAAGGTAAATTTTATTTGAATCCTAAAATTATAAGACGCTAATTCTACCCACAAAATAACCTCCAAAATAGTACGTTGCGTACCCAAGCACCGCACCGTCCCTTCAAACTAATGGTGTCATGAAATACATTTGATGCGTTTACATGGTCCGTAGTCGTTACCTGAACTTAATACCTACATTGAATAAAGCTAAGCTGTAAAATGCCACCTGAATCTTCTTAATATTCTTGTGGTGAATTTTATCACATCGGCTATTTATATGGTATTTGAAAACTACACATTAATTTGCTCTGTAAAGTTGTACCAAGATTGATAAATACTTTATACTACTACTCGGTTGGGTTCCCTGAATTTATTTTTAGCTAATACCTATGTAAATTACAAAAGCGATAGTAATGTCGATCATTCAGTCAAAATTATTATCACCCAAGTTCATTTAGCAAACAAGTCTGACTGATTACTAATGAGACTGTTTCCTAATGATCCCATTATGTAATTAATTCACCGAAACTATTTTGTTCCAGTAAAAGATGGTAGGCAACTTACATTCATGTACTTGGCAAATGACGTGATTCAAAACAGTAAGAAGAAAGGTCCAGAATATGGCAAGGAGTTTGGTGAAGTTCTAGGGGAGTCCTTCAAGCACATGGCAAAAACTGGTATCAATGGGAAGACTAAACACTCTTTGCATCGGATCCTCAACATTTGGCAGGAGCGAGGAGTATATGATGCACAGAAGATTCAAGATTTCAAAGTGGCTGGTAAGCATGTCTAGGTCATTGCAAAGTTATCAATAAAATCAAAAATCAACCCTTTGGTAAAGTAACTAGATTCTAGTAAGTCCATTTAAAAATGATATTTGATTTTGATTGAACTTGTCATTAGTACTTATTTATTGAAGTAGCCATGACAGGGAGAAGTCTATAAAAAACATCTTTAAAGTGAGAGACTACGCCAGAAACAGTTGTCTGGCTTAGTCTCTCACTTTAAAGATGTCTTCTTGAAAACTGTTCAAAGAAGAAATATTTATTGAATAAATAAAAATATCACGACTTTTCGTGGCCTTCATTTGATTTCTGAAATTGTTCATTCATTTCATGAAATTTGAGACATTAGGTACTTATCATGGTAACATTGTAGTGGACCCCAACGACGCAGTGTCTGATGAGAAGACAGAAAAGACACCAAGCAAGCGTAAATCTGGAGATGATGAGGGGAACAACCCTGAACCAGAGAAGAAAAAGAAGAAATCTGAGTTCAAACAGAGACGCCAAAGCGAGACAGTTGAGGTGGATGGAACTATTGAAACACACACAACTCTCAGCCCTAAGACTCCGCCAGGTGATCCTCCAGAATCTGATGAGCTGGTTAAGGTAATTGTTAATTTGTATAATACCATATTTTTAATCTGTATTTTATTTAAGTATCTGGTGCACTATGACTGTGATGTTGAGCTATATCTGGACGATGGTGCAACATTTCGACTGGAAACTAGCTCGACTGGCCAACTTATGATGTTCTATGTTATGATTTATGTACTGAGTATTTTGAGTTGCATGAAACAACAAAATTGAGTGAGCACCCTACTCTGTTTTAAAGTTAGTAAACATGTGTATTAAAAAGAAGACAAAACAAAATATATAATTTAGATGAATTAAAGATTATTTCTCTCAACATAATATTGTAAAATTTCACTATTACTTGATATTTTGTGTTCAAAGTCACAGCCTTGGTTTTCTTCTTGAAATAGTAACAAAAGGAAACATTTTAGAAAGTGTATCAAACATCTAATGATCCAGATTAAGTTTCCAGAGCAAATTATATGAAACAACGAGCTTCCTAATTCCTAGGCATTACTGCTGTTGAGACCAGTGGTAATAATAAGTCAACCAGGTTTGTTTTAGGACTATTATGTAACAAATAGATCTTAAGTATCATTAGAACATGTCAAATTTTGCATGGTTAAATAAACAGTCTGTGTCCCCATATAATTTCATACACATTTATACTGGCAGCGGCTATGTTGTGGGTTCAAGCCTCGTCTATGCAGAATAAATTAGATAAATTGAAAAGCTAACATCTTTATTTCTTACAGGCGCTACTGGAATTGGAGCACAGCGCGTCGAGTGACGAAGCAGTCAGGGAACGCATTGCCTCTCTCCCCCCAGAAGTGTCAGAAATAGGATTGTTGTCTAAGTTACAAGGTATGCATGCAACCCTTGCAGAAGAGCCCCTTGAAGGGTTACATGGTATACCAGAAACGGTCTATGTCCCTTCAGAAAATGCCAATATAGGGTCATCTAGAACAGTAGAAGCCGCCTGTCTCCCTGCAGAACAGTCCAATGTAGGGCAATCGCCAGAAAATAATCAATGTGTCCCTATTCCTGAAGAATTGTATGATGAAGATTTCTTGGCTAGACTGTCTTGTAATAGGCCAGGCGGTCTTAAACTGCATGAATTGCAAATATTGTTTGACTTCCAAGCGGCCTTACGCCGACAACGGCCCTATGCGTCTATATTGGACGCGTTAGAAGAAAAGCGCCAAGAAGTGTTGCAATTTTCTAATGCTGAACCAATTGTGGAGTCATTAAAAATAATGAGCCCATCTGATCAATTTATGTTTTTGTTTAAAATTCATATTATAAAGGATGTCTTTAAAACAAATTGTTGGTTGAAAGATCGTGGGGTGGATGTGCGTAAAAAAAATACCGAAGGGTAAATCATATTCACACTTTGTTCACTTTTAAGAAATCATCCTCAGACTTATGTCATGAATTTTATGTCACATACAACATGTTTTTTTTTTTTTTTTGTCTTTCTTTTTTTAAAGAAGTTAGTTTAAAGGGAGTGCAGACAGTTTTTTGAATGAATATGTTACATGAAACTTATAAGTAGAGGTAGAACTCATTTCATGATTTTTTATAAAATAATTGTTTTAGATTATGTTAATAGTCCCTGAAAATAAACTTGCCCAAAAATACACAAATATTCAAGATTGTGTATCATGAAAAAATAGTTTAAATCGTACTTCATACTGGAGTCATTATAAAACAAAATGTGTTAGGGTATAAGTTTTGAATAGACTGCTTTTAGTTCATAAGGAAACTGGCTGTGTGCTATTACAAAAGAAAAATAAGACTTATGGTACAATTCTTGTGCCTGTTGTGTGTATATTACTCTTATTGAAAATATTTTTCTGTATTACGTTTATATAATACTAATTCTAGAATATACTGTTGATAAACGTCTAGCGCTGAACTATAACTTAAAATTTGACGCTACTGATATGAAATAATCACATTCATTGGAAAAAGAAAGCAGTACTCTTTGGAACGGCAATATAACTAAAATAATTGTGCCGCTTCTGTTGATGTCAAACCAATTTAAGACTAAACGAAATGACATCAAGCTTGTTCTGTTTCATACAGAATAAACAATAATTTTATGGATTTCAAAGTAAATTTTAGTCTAGTTTGATGCCAACAGAATCGTAAATGTGACTATTTGAAATTGCTAAAACTTATTCACGATCAAAACTAAGTCTTTTAAGTTTAGTTTGGCGCTAACCGAAGACTGATCTTGTGCTATTAGACAACATCTACCTACACACACTAACTTATGTAGTGCGTTTTCTATCGAACTGATATAAATCCGTCTAAATAGTTTATTGTGATATGCTTAGCTGTAAGATGGCTGTATTTGGAATGTGGTATGTCTATGAAAACATCAGAGCGTACGTCAATAATTTTCATTCATCAAATCAAAGAAATAATCTGACTACACAGGTTATCGATGAGAATCAGATTCTATTATCTAATGATTCTCATTGATAACCTAAAATACCGCGTAATTCATAATCATTGACAAAAAAAAATATTGACTTGCTCAAAATAATGCCGAAATCACAGTTATAAATTCAAACGTTCTAGATAGATAGTTTGACCTTTATTTTAGAGCTTGAGATGTCATTTTTTTTAAATTAGCGCTTACAATTAATTTATTCCAAATACAGCCCTTAGTTTGTAAGAAACATTGTACTAGCGTTTCTGTGATTTTCAGTGAGAATGAATAAGATTATTTTATTATGTACTTACTTATTTACAAACTTTAATGATGACGTGTTAGTGAGATTATAGACTGCCGTAAATGCATCAAATCAATTTTCATTTAGTGCCATTTGGTCTACCGTTTTTGGGTGGTTGAATTTTATACAAACCAAATTTTTTTTATAGTTTTTTGACAGTTTCCGGTAATATTGGCACTTTTTCTGTGATGAGCGATCTAAAACTAAGTTTCGATCATCACATATACAGAATAATTTTAGCGCTGTCAAAATCAATTTTAATTTAGTTTTATGTCTGTAGAGTACCATGGTGACCGGAAGGATATTTTTGGAGCCTTAAAACAATGTTAAATTTTTTAGCGATTCCACATTGATAAACGTTAAACTGCCGTGCCGCGCCGTACAGAATTAGTGGCCACAGTAACTAACCTTATTGTGTATCCGATACGGTTTTAAATAAGTCGCGAATCTTTTTGAGCATCTTTACCCACGTTATGTATACAATACGTGAGTGTATTGTATATCTGACGCGCCATGAATATATTCTGTGCAACCACTCAAACGATATATTTGTGCTAAACCGTCTAGAAAAACCATTTTAATTTGTTCAACATGTCTTGAAAGTAGTTTCTCTGACACAATACAATAATGTATACCTGATACGCAATAAGGTTCATTTGACTACTGCAGCGAAATATTCTTGTAGTTCCATTACGGCCAACGGTGCTGAAAACCTGTTTACGTATCATAAAAATTTCACTCCGGTGTAATGACTCCGACAATAACTAATTAACGACAACAAGTGACATACAGAAATATTACAGAATACCCTATGATAGATGTAACCTTTAGATTTTAAGATTTGTACTGAATTACTTGTATGTGATCTATGGCTGTAAACGTGTATCTAGGATAAGATATAAGCAATAAAGATTTGTGTATCCACTTATCTCTTTATTCAGTTTAGGCCCTATGAAACCCTAGAATTCAAGAGAGTTATGAACATAACGTTTTCTTGTAAATCATCAATACTTTACTAATGGTTTATAAACTTATTATTCTTGAAATATGTCATTGCATAATTTCTAGTTTGAACATTTTATTCTATTCGAATATTAAGTTGAGGTTTTATTGAATAGTAAAGGAGACCTGTTCGTTCTATTTCAGTTGGTGACCTGTTTAGTAAAATAGATTGATTTTTTTTTAATTTTCCTTTCTTTTGATCGTAGCTTTTTGAGTAACTACAAAATTGTCCACATTGTGATTCCAAAAGTACAAAATTTAGGTTCAACACACATAAACAAAATATGAGACAAGTATAATAGCTTGATGAAAATGTATGCATAAAAAAATTGATTAGGAAAATTGCTGGCACGACAATGTAGGTATTTGCTACTTATTTCGAATTTTTTTTAGTGTCTCTGCTAAATACCACTTAGGGCCTAAACTGCGTATCTAGATAACTGGGGCTCATATCTTGAAAAGTAAAAATTCTAATGTGCGAATCTCTTGAATCATCTAAAATCTATCATTTTGATCTAAAGCATGAGACTCATATTATAGAATAGATTCCCGATGATAGATTACTCTTAGCTCGAAGACTACAATAGCAGTAATTGCTAGTAAACCTGGTTTAAAGCGTCCCGGGCTTAATCCTGAGCTAGGGCAAGGATATGCTGATGAGCATAGCTCTGATAGAACGAAATGCATACCGGTTTCCTTATTAAAATATGGTTTACATGGTTAAGATAAATCCAGGATTATACATACAGCAATTTCAGTATTACTTAAGATTTAGTCCATGACTGAAGTGACAGTTTGTATGATAAATTTCAATAATAGTTACGAAACCTATTCTACACCTAATGTGTGACACCACGTCAAATTCTATTTTTTACAAGTCGAAAAGCTTTCTCTTGTATTTTATTAGCACCTTCATATGACGATAATATTTTTATTGACTAGAAATAATTTTGTGGCATATCGCATTGGGCGTAGAATAGGCCCCCAGTTTAGGAAAAAGTGCAGTCTGCACTGTGAACTGACTAAACGTTTGCATAACTTTGGTTGGCTTAGCCAGTTACTTTATTCTCTAAATGAAATTTCGCTCGCAATTCGTCGAGTTACCAATTTTTATCCGACATTTACATCGTCTCGAGTGCTATATTTTCATGAGAACCTACGAAATGCCTTCAGTTGTAAAGGCAGGTGAGATAATAGCCACGACTTGCGTAGTTTTTATGATGTTTTCAGGTAGTTTATCTTTTGGTAAATGATTTTCAACTATGGTACATTGCAATAAAGCACCCTTTCGTTTGTTAGTGGTGTTAGTAGCTAATAATACTGAAGTTTGTAAGTGGGATTTACAGCTACATTGGCAGTGACCAAAGGGATTTAAAAGACCAAATTCCATGGAATTTGTATCAAAACTTGCACTTTAATAAGGATAATAAGGGATTTTCAACCTTATCACACCGAACACAAAGTTACTTGGATTTTGCTGCTTACTGATTGCTGAGAAATGATGTCTCTCTCAACTGCAACGTCTATTTGCATTAACCGAACCAGCGACGCTTGCGTCGTACAATAGAAACATAACTTGGGCTTCACCTAAATATGAAAAGACTCGAGTCGATTCGCATTGGAACTATCTAGAAACTAACGCATCATGTGCCAGTAATATCTAGCAATTCTCAACCTTATGCCAATGATCCAAAATGTCAAACGACATCGAAGAAGTGATTATCAACCTTACTCCCCATGACATGAAGTTCATATTCTTCCAGACAAGGAGTCCGCGATGAGTTTGAGCGCTGTCGTAAACTCCGCTGTGGAGTTACTGGCGGAATATAACCTGAGGCTTTCTGAGGAGTTGGATAAGAGACGGAAGGTGGCCACCATGCTTCGGGACTTCGCGCAAGCGCAGAAGGACCTAGCCAAACAGGCTGAGTCTAGATTAGAGGTAACTTAGTAGTTTTTCTATAGTTGAGGAACGACCCAATATCCTCCATGATGTAAAATGGTGTCCACCGCCCAAATATAACATCAACACGACCCAGGGTTCTCTCCTATATAACGATTTTTTCCCACACATAAGTATAGTCATCGGTCACAGGACGTAGATCGTGTATCTGTAGTTATAGGCAGAGGGATCATCCCATCACATTCCACCCCATGTTAAGTGGTTCCTGCCGCCCTTATACAACAAGACTTGAGAAGACTCAAGTCACATCCCGTTGCGCCCATCACCGATACGGGGATGCAACGCTTCATGTGCCCGTAATTTGACCAGCACCCAGTCTTTCGCCGTAACAGCAATACAGTGCATAGTATGGCCGTGGATTACCAAGTGTGGTGGCAGTACTTCTCCGGACGAACTTTGCACAAGTCAAGCTACTTTGGGTTACTCCTTTTGCACTATCCGAGGGACACGCGTAGGGCCTCTGATAGTACTTACCCAAAGACGCAAGCAGCATGGACCCATAAAAAAAAACATGCGTTATAAGCATCAACTCGTTGCTAATCAATAAGCAGAATTTAATCAGTAGCATGATGTTCTGTGGCTCGTACCATTCTCACCTTTTTAAATATTTATACATAAAAGAACACAAAGTTGGGAGGTACAAGTATACCTATAAAGTGATATCGGTGTCCGTACCTAGCTCCTGCCAATCCAAATGTATTCAGAAGACCCTTGTTGTGTAGGATAGTATTATTTTATCTGTGGCGGTGGTCTCGGAAACTTATGTGCGTCCCAAACTTTTGTAACATGGTGTTTTATCGTACATCCTATTGGCTTTCATTGTATCTGACCATAGCAACCATCTCAGGTAGTCGTCCCTTTTTTGTATACTTGCCAGGAAAGCTATGTGAAACGAGCTTGGCAATAAACCTCACTAAGCCACGCCTTCTGTGTAAAAAAACCACAGAAACAAGTTTGGTAGAGATGTGCAAATGGAAAGCGGCCGTTCTATTTTTAGGATTCCGTATCTCAATGGCATATTCTCAACCCTCATATGTCTGCTAAATTATGGCACCTTTTTTGTGTCATTATATGCCCTTGTTCCGCCTTGTTTTCAAGCTGTTTAGACATACAGATAGGTAAAACATTTTTTGTGCATTACATTCGAACTAATACTACAATAAAAACAGGATAACATTTTTTTTATTGAATCCGTACGCGCCATGTGCCGAAAAGGGTTCAGTATGTAGTAGCTCTGATCAGAAGGCAGAGCTCTACATATAGTGCCATCCACGAAGACGCGTCCCATATTCCTCCTTATCGTTTCCAGTACAAGTGTGCATCATTCCGCTAGTGTTTTAGTTTTTTCGATACCCAATTTTCGGTAATTGGCACGTGAAGCCAGGCTATTCATACCAAACTCTCCGTTTCCAGGAATACAACATTAAACTGCAAAAAATGTACGAAGTGAAAGCAGAAGTAAAGTCTCACATTGACAATTTGCCCGACGTGTCGAGGTTACCGGACGTTACCGGGGGATTGGCGCCTTTACCCTCAGCGGGGGACCTGTTTAGCCTCTAGGAATAGGATAAGTAGACTAGACTAGCCCATTTATAAATAGACATGGCATATATTGAATAGACGTGGACAAAACCCGTGCTGACTTAAAGCACTAAATTATAAATCTGTTTCGTAGTCTTCTGTTTTCTGTATCGTAATTTTAATAAATTAGTTTGACATGTTCTCGACCCCTCAAATAAAGATCTTATTTGAGGCATCGAGAACATGTTATCTTTGCGTTACACAATCGGTTAATTAAACATTGATGTCAAGCTAAAACTTAATAAATATAAGTAGAAGTGTAGTCTTAATTAACTTGCCATGGATTTAACTCATTAGCAATATATGGAACATTATATACAGTTATGACGCCAAATTTATCGTAATTGCGCGTAAGATTTGTTAAACTATATTGTGGTTATGCTTAGAAATTCTAAGATAAATTATATTTAATTTATATATACGCATGTAACTATGTATATTTAATTATAACATCTAAACGGAAATGAATGCGAGTTGCACCGTTATTCCACGGCTATTCAATGTTTTATAAATGGGGTGGGATTATTTTTGTTGAATAATAGCTTTGTCTGGGGATGCTTAGCAAGTTGGAAATGAGTTTGTCATTGAAATAATGATCTAGGGGTCATATTTAGTCTACCTGTGCTAAACTTGTCATATTAACTTTAAATACAAAGCTCCTTGCACTAAAATGTAATAAATGGATCGCAGGGCACGAACTAATGGTATCCATTTCAGTTCTACTTCATGCCGATGGTTCAGTAGCGTGGACTCTAGATGTTGCCTTGTTGAAGGCTATTATAATACTGATGGTTCTGTCCTCATAATTTTAGTAGGTTACAAGTAGTGATATGTCTGAGTAATGCTACAATATCTGTGGCTAAGCGCGAACAAGGCAGCCTCTCGACCTCCTCGTAGTAGGTATATTATGCGTATATGACGCCCAACAATCAAAATATATTATGTATGTAATGCGAGTGCAAGGTAGTGATGGTATTCGGGTGATGAGTCGACTTCGATGCCAAAGGGAGCCAGAAGACCCCATGTTGTTGCAAATAACGACTGCTTCGCTAACAGCCGAACCCTATTGTCAACTAACATAATGAGTGGATATAAGATGGTCTGAAAAGGGGTAATTTTTAGTACTACGCTAAACTTCTAATAAATTAGTATATCATCTTACCATGGACTTCCACAAAGTATCGAATGAGTCCAGCAAGTTATTTAAGACTGGGTAATTATCATAGCAACATTGTTATCTAACAAATTGTCAGATAACAATGTTGCTATGATGTGTATCCCCAGTAGTTAGTAGGTTAAAGGGTATGGCTGTTAGTGTTCTATATGAAATATCACATAAGTTAAAATGTAGAGGACATCAATCTTCGACAGTTGAAAAGGGCATCTGCCTGTTAGCTTGTAACAAAAACAGTAATAATAAGAAGGGGCTTTGAATTTGAAAAGGCCCTTCGTGCATTTTGGCTCGGCCAATAGGAACGCTTCGATTCAGGTAGTCGGCTTATTATTTACGTTTTATGTGCGAGTTTAACATGCCAACATTTTGGGACTTGATACTAAGTTTTTTGATATAACTCCACATGATTATATTATTTCGGAATACATGCCGACTCATGTGTAGAGTACAATGAGATTTTTAATATGGGTTTTGGATATAGAATTCGTTGCAGTTTGGATTTCGCTTGCGGGTTAACAAAAAATAGTTTTTTTTTATTGTCATGTGGTCTTCCCATTTATCCCGGACGAAGTTGCAGAAGTTACACTTGTTGGGATACACCTACGGGCGCGAGCAACTGGACCCCCCAATATTTCTATATCTCAATGTTAGTGGCTATGGCTCAATTCGTTCCTAACTTGCATAATGTATGAACAAATCTCTAGACATTTAGTATCGAATGAACAGTGATGTCCATGATTAATCATTGGCTGGTAATTATGAGATCACTCTTATAAATGAATAGTGGTAATACTAATTGGATTCCTTGAATTACCATAGTAAATAAATAAATCTGCGCTAGCAATAATGTAACAAAAGATTATTCATAAAAGTATTCCTATTAGCGATTAGCGTGTTTTTGTTTTTCGACGGAATTCATTAAACCTAATTAAAAAGACCAACAATCTGTCAATAGTATACATTATTAAATTAGGTGTAAAATCACTTGCGTCGATGATTCTAGAAAGCTAGCTCGCTTAGCAAAGCTTAAAATTGTACTCACGTTAGTGCAAGGTTCTGTTTTGTATGTAAAAACTTAGTTTACACAGTAAAATGCACATTAAGACGGGTGTGTTTAACATATTGTAACACCGACACATTTTAGAAGTGCACTTATTTTGACTACAGTTAAAATATGTTATGAAAATGTATTTAATTAATATTAGTTTATGTGTATGATGTGTTAGTAGAATTCATTTGTAAATTGTACACTTAGTAAAAGTTCTATTTTAGATTTATGCCGCAAGTCATATAGAGTCAACTTAATAGCTATCATTTTTGTTCGGGGAATCTAAACGAAATCGTGATATGACGCCCTTTTCTTGGAAGTTAAACTGAGCCACAATTAACTTAATAGAAATCTTAAAACATAATCAACGGCTCCATAGCTTAGTGAGCGTAGTTGGCGTAGCCTAGCCCTGCCTTCGAAGCGAGCGGTCCCGGGTTCGTTTACGGAATCGAAGGCCTGGGCAGACGTTGTGTGATAAATGTAGTTTTTCTCGGGATCTTGGTTGTTTGGTTTGTGTTTCTGTGTTTGTCCATGCCACCTGCGACACACGAAATCCTAGTTCAGGGTTGTATATATTTTTACCGTAAATTGAAGTTTGGTTGTTTTTCTTAAATTTTAAACAGATTCCAAAAAAGCTCAATTTGACTTTTTTTTGTATCCTCGCCAACATCTATTATTTTTTTAATTAATAGTGTCTGCCTCCAAGATGGCCCCATAGATTTTATATGGAAAAAAAATTACACCTAAGGGTGAAAAATAGGGACATTATAGTCGGTTTGTTTACTTTTTTAATGAGTCACTTGTTTGTTAATGAACACATCCAAATGAATATTTTTAAGTAACTTTTACTTTAAATAAATTTAAAAGGAATTTATAGCGAATTGTTAATTTAGATCATGTGTTAAAAGGCACACAACACGCATTTGTAACAAATATAAGAAATCCTATTTTTATGCTCATCGCATTCGCATCTAGACGGAAAATTATGTTAGACACACGTGTTTTTAAACGAGAAATTCCGAAAGTCTTGGTAAATACAATTCTCGGATATTTTAAGCCGGACACAATAGATTACAAAAACTATTGACACAAAGCTTTATAGCTACAATATTCGGGTCCAGGAATTGTATTGTTGTTACTTGTAAAACAGTGGAACATTTGCTACAAGAAACATTTTGTTTTAAAGAAGTCAATTCTTTGATTTTTGTGTTGTAATACTAATTGGCGATAATCTCCAGTTTGAAGTTAAGCTTAGACTGCAACACGAGGTGTAATTATGTGCCTAAGGTTGCTTGCATTTTTTTTTTTGGCACGGAGTACTTAAATATGATATTATCATAAAGACATTCTATAGTTTCCACGTGTTTTACGACAGAGGGCGCAACAAATAGGTTTGATGCAATTTAAGTGACGCACGTATCAACGTCAATATTGTTGTCTCTTCTATTTTACATGTAAGGGAAAGGGATAACGATATATTATATAAATGATGCTTTAGACGAAATTAAAAAATTGGGCAATGTTCTGTAACCTCCCTACCATTGTCGTTTTCCACATTGATATTAAACCAAAATATTCAGCTTTTATCCTTTATACATCTCGTTCATTTCAAAATACGAGAAACCGGGTTTGATTTGAAAAACAAAATTGATGCCGTTCCCACCAAAAGATATAAACGTATGCACAATTCAAAATAGCACGAATTAGTTTGTCACTTTAAAAGTGTATCAGCTCCATACCATATTCTCAATACGATAAAACCTTGAGACATGTAATACCTACGGATGTGGATTGGGCTACCGTGGTAGATCAGAGCACATTCTCTCTCCCTTGTCAAGAGAAGGGCCCGGTATCCCTCAGTATCAGAGGCTGATACAGAAAAAGTTGGCGTACATATTCCCAAAACGACTTTCCTAGCTATTGTTCTATTTTTTTTCCTTTTTGACCTGGGAATTTTAACCAATCGGTGACTGTTTCGCTATATTGTAATAATACTTACTGCTAGTATACATTGTCTTTGCTAGCGGCGAACACATGGACAAAAAGAGGCCATTGGCATTTTCTGTCAGACTCGACTCAAGAAGTAAAATAATGCATACCCGTTACTTTTGTTACGCTATTGTTGATTGTAGTTTGTATTACTGCTTAGGACAATCAGTGATTTGCGCGATGTTACAACCAGCTTTAGTGGTATTATATTATGAATGCTTTCCAAGTCTTATTTATGACTCAGCGCCTAAATTAAACAATTGAAGGGAAAGCTAAATTCAATGCTTTACGAGCTATTTGGTGAAGTCACTTTATTGTGTGATTGTCGATTTACACGAATGATAAAAACAGACCAGACTGCGATCTGAACTGACTAAGTACTTTACTTTCCTAAGCTACAGCTTTTTGTTTTATAATCAGATTAATTTCGATACCTCACTGTGAAATGAATGAATAGGCATAGAAGTAAAGCGTTTGCGATAACTAAGATTTCTAGATTTATTCGACAAAGTAATCTGAAGTCACTCTTTTTTCTCTTGTAGCGTCGGTTGACGCAGTTATTGGTTCTTGGCCAGTGTTTGATACGTATTCCATTTAGCAGACATCAAATATTTTAAATCATTTTGTTTTTCCTCTAATAACAATTAATACTATTCAACTGAGTACCGTAGGTATATGATATTAAAGTATTGCTTAGTAGATATATCTATCTCAATGCTATTATATTATTATTGTACAAATAATGATAATAATATGTATTCTGTGGATATCAAACTGAACTAAATGTCTTTGATAATGTGATGTCTAATGAATCCGCAAAACAGAACCAGTTGGACAGCTAATTATTGAAACAAAAGTTCGGCTTGCATTATTTATTTCTAATACGTAATTCGTTTAAACTTTGATTTGATCAAAAGTCCGTATTGTCAGCCGATCAAAAATCAAAAAATACCAATCAATGACGACAGGTAAACATTTCGAAAACTTTCGGAAATCGGGTTATTTTTTCTTGCTGTCTACCGGACGTGGTGAATGAGCCGTATGAAGTCAGAGGATTAATTGTTGTAGATATTTAAGTCCAGTCAAGTCAGTAGGTGAAAGAACACTCAATCCTTATATTATTAATGCTAATGTGAGTTTCTTTGTTTGCTTGACAGAGGTGAAAAAGGACAGAATAGGACATAGGGTGTAAAATCTACATTAAAACGAGCGAAGCCGCGAAGCTTTATCTACCTACTAGCTTTTGGTCGACGCTCGCTTTTATGTAGACTCTAAAGAGAAACTAGTAATTAGTGTTAATTAGTAAGAAACATATTTGTATACAATCGTAATTGTATACAATTTTATACAATGGCATGAATGGAGTTATGTGTCCAGATGCCAAAGCCGCTGGATCGGCCTAAAACTGGCACAAGCTGTTCATTCAAATTGATTCATCGTTCCAATCCTGCGCTGGAAATCATTTTTTTATGTGTTTATATTGATAGGACGATCTGATAGCCCACGTGATAAAAGTGGTTACTGCCGCCCGTTAACAGTAACATGACTACGGTAATACCTAGAAGACCGAAATCGCGTCGCGTTGCGCCCATCTGTTTGAGACGGGATTTTTTTACGTTTTCAGACTCATACCTCGGCACTAGGATTTCCTGAGTCGCAGATGGCATGGACAAACACAGAAACACAAGGCAAACACCCAAGACCCAAGAACAAACTTCATGCTCACCACTCAAAGTGTGCCCCGGCCGGGAATCGGACCCGCGAACCGTCGCTTCGAAGGCCACTACCACTAAGCCAAGGAGCCATTACCATTATCTGTGTCATATCATTTTTCGTATTCAAAATACTTTTGTAGCAGTAGAATTTGTTCTAAGTTCGTCCGGAGAAGTACTGCCTGGTAATCCGTTGCCAAGCATCGGTGCACTCGCGTTTCTGTGTTCCAGTGGAAGGGTAGGGTGCCGGTGAAGTTACAGGCACTTGAGGCGTAATATCTCTGTTTCAGAGTGACGGGCGCAACGTGATGCGATTTGGGTAGTAGTAGGGAAAGACCGAATTCGTATTTGTTGTCTGCTCGTCCTGGCAGTTAGTACCATAAAAATTATGTACCATAAAATTATACATGAAAACCTATCGATATCCAAATATGGTTAACAACGTGCACTTCTTCATATGGCTCATCACTCGCTACTTAGAAATGTTGTTTGGAATGTTTTAGAACATTAAATGTAACCAAAAACTTTAGATTTATTTGGTGCGAGCTGTTTGCTGTAATATATCCATGTATAGTTAGATTATTTTATTGAAATAAAACTACATTTTGTCATGATATCAATATTGATTTTTACTTAATCTCTTTTATTTCTCTTTTACTAATGGACGCGTATAGAGGAAACAGCGGAGGTATATTTTAAATATTGATTTTTACATAATTTGTCTTAGGGTGAGGTCCAAGGAGCGGAATTTTATGAGTTGTGATTACTGCTTAGGTTTTTTTTACAAGTTATAACTTACTTTGAGGTTACCGTTTGTCACGAACCAGGGACCCTATTCTCGGCCAATCTTGCATGATGCAATAATCTGCGTTCTAATTACTTATTATTAACATGAAATAAATAAAGTTATTAATGACTAGAGGAATCTCTCCATAATTTCATGTCCTGATTGTTATATAAAACGCTCTGAGTTGGATTTAATGTATCCCTTTAAATTGGGCATAGAATAGCCTTCCAGAGTTAAGAGCCCAGAATCCAAGCCCTTGACTTTCGCGTCGGAGTTCGCTAGTACCTACACAGTCCGGTGATCCGATAATTTCACCAGTAGGTACGTTTCTGAAATGTGTGACACTACCACATGTCTTTATTTATTTCAAATAGATCAAGAATACCGTACATTCTATTTCTGAACGGACCACCACACCGTCTAGGAATAAAAAAAAAACTGTTTTTATGTGATAAATGCTGCTGCGCCTTGGTAGTAAAACCGACTCGTATGACGTGAAGATTCACATCTGCCGGAGTACCGCGACGAGAGTATAACTTTTTTAAAAAGCTTCAATGCACTTCTGTTCTCTCAAGTGTGTCTGGTTTTTTTCCCTCCAGATTCATGCCTAGAACAACTATAAAGAAGTGTTAGCGTCGTAGAAGTTTCTTAGCTTTGCACAGGCTAACTACCCTACGACACTAGAGAGTGATTTTGCAACTTCATGAGGGCATCAATCTAGAAAGGTCTATATTCCTTGTTTATAAAAGTAATCTGTGCCTATCAAGCGGGTACAGTGTCAAATTCATGTCAAATCAAAAGTATTTGACTGGATGTTTTTATGATTAATATTTTCTTAAAATCATTGCTTTACAACAAAAATGAGCGAAAGTGCGGTAAGTAAACCCTTAGAATTCTATAATAAATAATTTTAGTGTAATACTTTAATAGTTTTGTTGTATAAATATTTGTTTTAATTTTTCAGAGTACACGTACGAAAACCTTGACCGACACAGATGATTCTGATTCAACTGAAAACCCCCTAGTAAGCTCTCCGTTAAGAAATATACGAATACGATATTTGACTAAACCGTCTAAACTATTTTTTTTAATTAAGTAATTTTTTATTCGTCCTCATTTTATAGTCCTCTGACAACAAAAGCTAAGCTATCAATAGGTATTATTTTCTACAGGCTACAAATACAAAATAAAAAGTAAATATATGGCATACATTGGCTAACATCGCCCTCGAAGTTGAAAAAACAGTTGTTGCTAATACAAAATTAACATTAAGTCCATCTGAATATGACTAAAGTTGGTATGCGACATATAGAGCGACTGCCGCGCCGCCCGGTGGCAAAATAAAAAACATCAAAAATACACCAAGTACAACATCAGTTACATTTTAATCTATTTTACCCACACGTGCCACCTGGGCGGTGTGAAATGGCCGAAGTATGAAAAATATATGTATCTCCACAGATCCAAGATCGATGGAGTAACAATATCAGCTACCGCCAACTCATCATATCCTCGTGCATAGGGGTGTACCAACTATGCTGGCAACCGTACCTCTACGACTTGCGGCGATTGGTTCCTTTCTTGTTCCTGTACAATATTTCCAGCTTTCTGGTGGCGTACCCTATGTTCTACTTGGAACTCGCATTGGGCGTGGTCACCAAGAAAGGCGTACTCAACTGCTGGGATCTCGCACCTGTGGCTAGAGGTACCTGTCTAATACTATATTGGAACATACTAATAATAAATATATAAGGACTGCGCCCCGCTGTGTTACCCGCGGTTTGACTTCCTACGGGAATCGTACATTTTTCCGGGATAAAAAGTAGCCTATATGCTATTCCAGACTATAATCTATCTCTGTGCCAAATTTCATCCAGGTCCGTTCAGCCTTTCTGGCGTGATTGATTAACAAACATCCATCCATACATCCAAACATTCGCGTTCATAATATTAGTAGGATTATCCACAGCGTCATCTAGCCCCAAACTAAGCATAGCTCGTACCAAGGGAACCAGATAACTGATAGAATACTTACATAGAACTTTTTTGTAAATAGTAACATATATACGTATTAAGTAACACCCAGACACAGGACAAACATTAGTTCGTCACTGCGATTTGTTCGTGATTGAGATACATCCATAATCAGAGATTGGATCAACAAATGTTAATGTTCTTTCTGCAATAAAAATAAAACATGTTTTTGGACATGACACACAGCGCTATCTCTCGTAATCTGATTAGTTATAGAATATAAAAATAATTCGTTTATTGTAAATGCATTTGAGTTGCATGCATTTGTGTGTGACAATCACACAAGTGTTTGTCCTGGGTAGAATCGAACCCACAACCGTTAATCGACCTGACTAACTGAACTGTAAGGCCTATCAAAAACTACAATGTTCGACTATTTTGAAAGAAACTGCGCACGTTACACGAGTCAGTGGCCACGTACACGGCGGCCGCAAAAACTGATGTTCCAGGTGTCGGCTTCGCGATGATTGCGTGCTGCATGTTCAGTACGCTCGCAGCTGGGGCCTTGGGAGCGCGTTGTCTCGCTCTTCTGGTGCATTCCTTTCACTCTTTCCTGCCGTGGCTCCACTGCGCAGCCGCGGCAGCACCGCCTTGCGCCGCGCGCCACCGCCCGCTACCGCCTGCAGCGGAAACTCCTGCTCAATCTTTCTACTTGTAAGTGTTTTACTTGCGTTGTTTATGATGCATTCCTTTCATTCTTTCTCAACCGCCTTTCGCTGCGCACCACCGCCGCTACCCCTTCTCCGTTTTACATTTAGGTCCGGTGGAACCTCAAGGGTTGTCGTCCACTGTCATGATAGGACGAGATATAATAAATTGATTTTATCTCGTCCTATCATGACAGTAATAAGAAAGTAGTAGGTAAATAAATATAACACACTATAACACTGTCGTTCAGTCTTGTTAATTCACTATAAAATTATTTTCAGTAATTTCGTTCTTGACCTGAAGAGGGACGGTTTGGAAGGAGGACTAGGCAACGTAGTGTGGGAATTGGCTAGTTATTATGTCATCTGCTGGGCGTTGATATACTTCATCGCTATCAAACGAGTCTACAGTTATTCGAAGGTCAGTCTTTTATTTGATTGGTACAGTATTTATATTCTATCGCCATTTTTGTAGCAGTAGATGGTGTGTTTATGACGAAACAAACAGTGGTGGAAGAACGAAAAGGATGATTATTTGTCAAGCATGACTGTTGTTCGTGCAGGGGCGGATGCGAGAAGAGCTAGTGGCATTAACATTGCAAAATCTGCCATAAGATACTTTCAGGCTAAGTTACCTTATTTATAAGATATAGAAGTATACAACTACAACGGCATGTTTCAATAGTAGGACAACTGTATGTGTGTTATCGTCTAACGAAGGTCATTTCCGCTGGCAAGCAGTATGGGATATATGTTTTGTGGAACACAGTAATGCTTTTCCGTTCCCTTGTGGATGCTGATACAAATCTACTTAAGGTGGTGTATCTAGTTACGTAAAACATTCCACTCTCGGTGTGCTGGAGGGCTATTCTACTCCGATATGAGAAATTTTAGCTGCACCCGCGGTCGGCCATCCTACGGGAACACTTCACTTTTTAGGGATAAAAAGTAGCCTATGTATTAGTCCAGGGTAAAAGCCATCCTGGTGCCAAATTTCATCTAAATGAACGTGAAAGAGTAACAATACACCAAACACATACACACACACACATAGATAGACACACATCCTATCGCCTTTATAATATTAGTGTGATATTTATTAAATTAAATTTATGCCAACTCAGAACGGTTGGTGTAATAGTAAAAAGAACATGAAAAAGTTTTAATATTTTAAAAGAAATAAATATATAGTTTTGATAGTTGTCATTTTAAAGAAAAGTGGATTCGGGCCGAGACTACGGCCACGAGTTTAGTAGTTAGGTACTCTTAAAAAAATGTCTTATATAAATTTGTATATACTTATTTCATATTGTCTTATCATTTTAAACAAACTGAAAACTTAAATCAATTTTTTTTCTGTTGTTTCAGTTGGTATTATTTAAAGATGTGCTCGCATTCTTCGTGGTGATTTGTTGTGCGGTGGGCGCGTCTCGCCTTGAAGGAGCTGGTGATGTTTTCAACAAATGCGAATGGGGCACACTTTTTGAAGGATTTGAGGTACTGTAGATGTAACTACAGAAATAATCTTACATTACAGTATAAAGTCAGGTTTTTGAAAGGTCAGGTGTGGTTTGGTTTACTTACCCAACGGCAAATAAAATATCGAAACAATCTTTTTCGAGATTCTGTCAGTAGGTACATGAACCCGCGACTCAGTGTCGTATATCTCTAATAGCAAGAATACGGACCTATTGTAGACAAGCGAAAGTGAATGGGCTTTCGTCTACCACGGGAGCTCAACCCGTCTTTCAAATATTAGATTTTAAGAAATGCCTTCTTTATTGTTTTTTTCCTTGGATTCGAACCAGCTATGTTGGACAGATTGTTCGCGTCCGTACACCGTTTGGCCAATCTATAATTGGTTATATTAGGATAGATCCATAATAATATTGCTATATTTATTTACATACGAACAGATGTGGCGACAAGCGATCGAATACTCCCTAGTCGAAATGTCCGTCTCCCAAGGGTCCCTAGCCATGCTGGGCTCATACTGTCCCAAGCAACACAAGCTCGGAACCACGGCTTTGCTTTCGCTCGCTGCAAGCAAGGTCACCTGTGTAACTGCTTCGCTTACTTTGGGAGCTGCCTTTGCTGCGTTGAATAAGGACTATGACGATAAAGTTGTTTTACCCAATGGTTAGTTTTTCAAGAAGTCATAGCACAGATCTTAAAGTTAGTCGTTTTAAATATATAAATATTTCAATACTAACGTAGTACTGTTTTTGTAAATACTTTCTATTCTATTATTTCTTCAGAATATAAATATCCTATAGGGTGTTTGTATTCTGTGGCTGCCGTACTTATTGAGTACGGCAGCCACAGAATACGAAATATTGAGTGCAAGTGACTTTGATACCTGCAGCTTTCCCCCATAGCAGGATGTCGTACTGTAAAATATATTTTGTTGCCGAGACCACAATATTTGTAATATTACAGGATCTGCATCGCCGATGATTCTTTGGGCGGACTTCGTCGCGAGGATACCCGGGAGCCAGTTTTGGTCTGCGCTTGTCTTCTTCACTCTCTTCGTGCTATCTGTGTCTACTGCGGTAAATTTGTTATTTCCCGATTCCAAAATTTTGGGCCATCTATATTGCTGCTGTTACATCGTTATTTTTTTTAATGTAAGTTATTGGATGAAAAATGAAATCGGGTCACCTGATGTTAAGTGGTAACCGACGCCATGTTCAACAGCAAAACGACTTAGTTATGAGACCTGCTGAAGAATGAGAAGATGCAAGTCACATTCCGTTCCCGTCACTTTCATGGGATGTTACATCACTTTTTGAATTTCCAACTGAATAACATACAGCCATTATACATATAGACGCTATAATGTTACTTAAATCGTTAGAACAGGAATCTTCAGGACTTTTCCTTTTTCTATTATTTGAGTTATATCTCATGTTCTGAGTAATTTTCGTACGGCATATCTATATATCGTGGAGTTACGATATTTCGTGGGGAGTATATGTATAAAATACGTTTCTATTAGAAACTCGATGAACGATCTTGCAGCTGGATCTCGGGTTATCATATAACTGATAAGTCTTAGTACAATAGTATGCTGCCTAAGTGACAAGTACTACATTTGGCGCTACTGATTTGTAAAGCTCTTACTGTTTAAGATAAATCAAAACATCTATCTAAATATTTAGGTACTTTTAATTTCAGGGACTGCTAGTCCAAACGATGATGTCGACATTCACGGGACGTTCAATACGGAAGATCACTTGGGCCTTTCTCATACTCATCTGCTTGCTCTTCTGTTTCATCGGCATCATTACGCTTTGCACTCAGGTAATGTTCATCATGTGATAGAAGTTCCACCATTGCGCAATACTGCCCCGTCTGAATGGTACCGAGATAATGTTAATATGGATGTGTGGAATAACACGAACGGATAAAGTAAGAGTATATAAGAGGAAGTTTGAAAATAGGCATGTAATGTGGAGTGAATGCATGCAATAAAAAGAGTAATAATGATGAATGCTGTTAGATGAAAGGGAGAGGAAGAGAAAAAAGTAGGTAGGGAGTCAATGATTCTATAGCGACTGATAGAGGATGTGGAAGCAAAAGATATGCTGCACCAACCCCAAATAAATTAAGTACCTAAACGGCAAGGTGATGACGATAAAGTATCCTATATCTCCCCGGGATATGTACGTTAATTATTTAATTTAAATCGGTTTAGAAGTTTTGCCATGATTGAAATATTAACATTTAGGGTTTCTAGTTTATATTATCACCTAAAAGTCTCAATATTTTTATATATTTATATGATTTTAAAATTTAGTTGCTTCCACTTCGTGTTACGGCTAATCCGTTCTCGTGCTACTGTTGGATCGGTAAACACTCACTTGGCAATTTTATAGCAGGACAAACGATTTGTGTGTATGCTAATTGGGTCTTGATAGCGTTGTCTAAAAGTTTCGTGAACAATTATTATTCAAAGATCCATAACATTTTCTAGTCTTTGACTGACTTACTCTTGTTGCGAAACTGCTATGACAAAAATCTGAACACTATTATATTTCTGCACACTTCCAGGGTGGCCAATACATCCTAGATTTCTTACTGAACTGGCCGGTGTCGAAGCCTCGGGTACCGATAGCAGCTACAGTGGCAGCAGTAGTCACTTTCGCGTACGGACAGACAGCATTTTGCGAAGACGTGTTTTTCGCAGTGGGAGAGTATCCGAGCGTCTTCATGCGTGTATGCTGGGCCATATCTCCGATTCTCCTAGTGGTGAGAGGTTTCATGTTTTATTTTTTTATGCGATGGCTCTGGCGGAGCTGGCAGCCCTCCCGATGTTAAGTTCTTACCGCCACCTATAGGCAACAGCAAGACGACTTAGATCCTCCCCGACCGGAGTATAAGAAGGCCCAAGGTTGATTTCACCGAAATAGCAAAGCGAGTGCATCATTGTGTTTATTATCAAATTACATTAATTAAACATGTCTCATCTTGCTCATTAGGGAAATGATGGCTCTACTAGGAACAGAATATCTTAAAATATCTCTTTGCAGTGCGTGTTCGTAGCGGGTATGGGGGCGTTGCCGCCCTTAGAAGCTTTAGCTGGCTGGCTTCTGGTCGCCTTTACTGTGACGCCTATAGCCTTTGTCGCGATCCTGTATCTCATCTTCAAGTGCAGAGTGCGGGTAAAGATTGTTTCTACCTATGTCAGTTACTTTTAAGACTTTGAAACCATACAACCGATGTGCCCCAAACCGGTTTCATTAGAATGACAATAATGCGAAGATGGTTTTAGACCACTAAAACAATGCATTAGGCACAAAATGTTTTTCTTTCTTTATAGCCGGATATCCGCTTGTAATATACGTGGTCACACAGCGCCATTTACCCGCTAATGCTAATTCTTGATTCTTTTTACCTATTTCATATATTACCCTTTATGAAAAATCTTTTGATTGACTCGAGGATGTAATGACGCCTGCGCTTGTAATTTCACCTGTGCTAGCCAGCAACGAGTATACCACTGCTCGGCGGCGGATTACCAGATAAAGTAGCAGTACTTCTACTTCTCCGCACTTTGCACAAGTTCAACTGCTACTTTGGGTTGCAGCACCACCCTGGGAATACGTGTCGGAACTCTTGAGGGTATTCACATATGGACGCGAGTGAGATTAAAGTCTACACTAATATTTAATTGTTTCAGAATATTGTGCGAAGTGAAAAATGATCGGATCTTTAACCTTTATTGTATATCCCTTCCTAGTCGGATCTTTACCCTACATTGTACGTACCTAATTTAATAAATATTAAATGATTATATTGCTTTATTGGGTTTTATAGCTTTAAAATTAAAACTAAAATTCTGAAATGACACCATATTTTATTCACAATGTTTTTCATAACACCAAATTGTTACCAAAATAAAGGATTATCATATTAGTCATACACACATCCACATAACTCAGGAAGCTGATTATAATAGACAATGCAATTATGGGTTCCAACCTTGTCTTACTCGCGGTACTACCAACCCGTCTATTAGTACCAGGGTCATTTTTTTTACCATGGTAAAACTAAAAATAAATGTTCTTACTGGTATAATAAAAACGATATTTATATTATACAGGTACATAGTTAAAGGGATTGGGGCGTTTCATCATCAAAAATTAAAATCGCCATCGCTCAAGTTATTTGTTTTCGTGCGGATTCGGTAGTCTGCATATATCTATGTATCAGATGAAAACTGTACATAGTAAAAGGAAGCAGGCGAGGAGAAATTGCGAAGAGGTTGATTTTAGTTGCAGTTGGCAATATAAATTCATTTATTACACTTCTACCAACAATAGCTCCATGAACCTCTTCCTATTTTCTATTCGCCTATTACATTTGTTCAACAGAGGCTGTCCATAGCTCAGTAAGATTAAAAGAAAAATTTTAATGTTTTAGTCGCTTTCAAAATACAACACTTTTGCGCCCAACGAGAGTTTTTTACCCTTTTCATAAGACATTACTATTTACTTTGGACTTTTTATAATATTTATATGATGGAAGTAATTTAATGTTTTTTTTACGATGTATTAATTGCAATCACAGTATTTTTGAATACTAATTATTAATTTTATTTTACTTTATTTGATTATATATTTATAACCGATTGTTATCAATAATTAACGATGAACTATTTATGAGACCAGGAAATAAAGCTCGAATTTTTCTAAGAGATCGTCATTTAAACACGTAAAAAAATGTGCTATAAAACATCAAGTAATTATTTCTAAGACCCCTGAGCATGGCATAAAAAAATTGTATAAAAAGTTCAATCAACAAAGAGCAAGAGTCATCAAAAATCTTCAGCAAAAAAGGATTATCCCTCTGATAATGTGATATACCGCTGGTGTACCGCGGGTAAGACATTGCCAACAATTTTATATTTGTCTTTTTATGATCATCATCTATTGGGATCAACAGGAGCATCTTCTCATGATTCCCAAAACAATGCATAACAACTTTGATTCTGGAAAAAATACTCCTTTGCGTTAATACAGCCTTGGATCTTACGACTAAATTAAATATAACTTAAATATTGAACTTCTCATATAAAAATAATAAGCATACATCTCTAGTTTTTTAATTCTAAGTAAATAGACCGCCAAAACGTTGTTTTATTACCCCGTGTGTCGATTCTTTTAGCGATATTAGAGTTAAGGCTATATTTGTTTTAGGGAAGGAGATTTTTTTAGCGACGTAACTAATATCCCATAGTATGTAGTGTCATGTCTAAGCTAACATTTTCGTCATATAGCCCCAGGGCTTTAGCGCGCGTATCTAAGATAAGATTTATATCCAGCCCAAAACGGACGTAGAAATGCAAGCCTCGCTAACTTTGATCATATATAAAAGTAAAAATGATTGCATTGAAAAATAAAAACCGATTCCGTGGCGACTAGATGTGTTGGTTGCACTTATAAAGTCATGCTCACAAAAAGGAATTAAACTAATCTATTAAATTTTGAATTGTATTATACATAGGAGTTTAATACTGAGTTAACCCAGAAAACAACTTTGCGTTGTTCACTGTTCTTTATGAACGGCTTCTCCGGTCGTAACTAGTCTGGCCAGCAGAGTTATCGTACCTTATTTTTTTTTAAATTACTCTTTAAAAAGTTATAAGCGCATTGAAATGTGCTACAATAAGTTCGTCAGGCTAGGTAGATTTTGTTATAGATCGACTATAACACAACGTAAAAATCTTCTTTTAAACTGTGCTAAATTTATAGACTCGTGATAATATCTATAATTTACATTTGTTTTGAAAAGCTGTACAATAAAATATGGCTGGCCCGCAAGCCACCCCCCACTGGTGAAACAGATTGGAATGCTTGCTTTAGGATTAAAAACGATATTATCCGGGACCCGCTTCTCTCCCTTTCAGAGGCAATTAATGATATTGTACAAGTCTAAAATGCCTCATAAATAAATGAGGCAATTCGAATGTTAGTTGGGTAAAGTAAACTTCGAAATTGGCTTTCCAATCTGCTCTGCTGCGAACTACGAAATCTGCCACGGGTTTTTAATTATTTATACATTTTATGCGCAAATTCAACAGACCCTAGTACAGGTTTGTGAGACAAACAGTCAGCAGTCTACAACTATTCAGCAAAGTCAACACAATAAATAATTATTGGGAACGAATATTCTAGGGATAACGATATCAATTTTCATCCTGAACGCTTTTAGAATACCTCTAATCAAATTTTGATCTTTCATACTAAAACTAAAAACAGGAACGACCTAAAAAGATTAAACTCTTCAAACGAATATACACGTAACAGTTTACATCTAAACTAACGACATGTAAAATTATTTTTTTTATGAATATCAACAATCACAAACTGCAGGTTATGTATAAGATCCTTATCTGGTAATTGAATAATGTTAATTGCGAAGAATTTTATCGTAAAAACTGTGTGAAATATTTCCCATACATAAAACATAATTAAGATTTTTTAGTTCAATATATTAGATTATGCAACTTAAACTAAACTAAAAGGCAGCGTTGTGTTCTTAATTTGTAAAATATTACTGTGATATAAATGGGGGTAACAGAATGACATTTCTATCCCTCTAATATTTGAATATATTCGTATAATAATTACATATTATCATTATAAATTAGATTCGCGGGAGTTAACCTATATTTAAATAAAGCTTACACAATCTTAGTAACTGCCGCTCAGTAAATAGGAGCAGGCTTTGTTCACATTCTCTGGCAGTTTCACTGACACTAAGCGCTAATTTAGCATTAATGTAGTGTATTAGTGTAAGTAAAACAAAGTACATATTACTAAGCTTGTGTAAACTATACATTACGTGGGTATTCGGACGACAATTGAACTTGTCTCACAAGGAAACTTCTATGGTGATCCTACATAAGATTGCGCTATGATCGCATCTCCAAAACCGTCAATATCAACAGCCCTCACATTTAAACACTTAATGATGCACTATACACGCCATATATACTCGTACGTGTAGTGTAGATAGATATTCGCCGTTATATGCTTTAATGTAGCATCAGTAAAATAATACATTAGAATTCAAAACTATATCAATTCATACATACAATGGGCTAATGAATAGTTAAATTTTAAAAATGCCAATTATAGCGCAATCATCCTAACTCTATCAATTATATTACGCCACACTAACCAGTTATAACGCGGAATATAAACGATCGTGCAGCCGCCTGATGAGTGAAAACTAGTTTAGAAACCCTGGTGTTGTTTTCATGTTACACGACCTAGTGAACATCGGCCATATAATTCGTTTTGTGACCGATTCGTGGTTGCTTACAGCTAAGGATTTCGACTGTTCATATACATTTGATCTGATGCTCAATACATCTGGCTTTCAGACCAAACCTTTCCAGTCTTATTTCTAAGCTTAACCCCTGTTGATAAACTTTGAATAGCATTGGCAACTATATTGTTATTACAGCCAAACGTATAAGAAAAATAATTGTTACAGAATTCAAAATTTATAAACAAGGTATTAATGCGAATCCCCGAGCAAATGGGTTGTTTAAGCGTAGCTTTCTGTTTATAAAAGGTTATGAAGTGTAAAATAACTTAAAATTTGTCATGTACCCTTGACCCTTTTTATTTTAAAATTCTCCTTTTCTTATTTCTATTATATACTATATATTAATAATAATAAATTAATCTAGAAACACGCCTGAAAATCGGATCTTTTCTTCTTTATCTGAAGATATACAAATTAATAAGGAACTCCTATGACACGTTATATGCTCATGAAAATTTGCCGTGTCCAAACGATACTTGAGATCTAAAGGAAACTCATGTTTGAGTTTGAGTAGAAAATTGGCACATTTAAGATTTTTTTTATATTGTCCAGTTTGCAGACAAAATCCGTAAAACCGGTATAAAATTCATATTCGCTCGCTGCGCTTACGATTAGCGTAAGCAGGCTAACTTGCTCGAGGTATCGCCCAACTGATTATATAGACACTAATCATAACCTTTAATAGATGACAGATTTGTTATTTACATTTAGAAAATAATTTTGGGATAACAAATAATAATAATAATAGATGAATAAATGATAATATAAATGTATAGGATAATATTTTAAGATCTACAGTAGTGTTAATAAGATAAAAACATGCTAATTAATTAATCGAACCATTCATAATAAGCACTAACCCTACTTTAAAATAACTTAATAAAATCGCTACCATAAGAGGAACATTCAAATATTACACAACATTCGACATGTTACTATTTGTGCAATAATAGGTGTTTGTTTCAATCTCTGTTAAGACTAAAGCGTAGTGATAAATGCGGATTTTTCTTCAAACAGTGTTTATGTATTCAAATCCAATATTGCTACGAAAATGCCAAAGGATATAAAGTTATATGCTTAATGTTCAAAGATAATAGGGTGTTGCGAATGTGTTCGATATGCTACCTTGTCTATTGCTACCTAACATAAAATATCCTACCCAAAATCCAAATCCAATGAAAATAACAACCAAGTTTTAAAAATAAGCTTAAGTTAGTCATAAACTCCAAACTAATTCTATCAACTCGTTACGATAAATTGACTAATTTTAAAACTTACATTTAAACTGGACACAAACACCAAAGTGCGAAATATTTAATCTAATGGTGTCCGATTTCTTTTTTTAAATTTTTAAACACCTTAAGTAGAAAATCTAGTAGAAGCAATTTTTCAAACAATATTTGGTCAATTTCGTATAAATAGCACTTGAATAGGTAAGGCATGATATATTATTGCCTCAGAACATTTACATCCGTGATGATGCTATATATCTTTTCGAACAACAACAACATAAGTGAGATCAAACGGTAATTTTCTTTATATCAATTGATCCACAGCGCATTATTTAACCTCTACCTTATACAATAATCAAGACACTTGGGGATATCTGAGGAACCACAACAGATACCGATAGATATTTTGGCAGTGCAAATCATATTTGCGCAAGTCACAAACAAAAGTTAAAAGGAAGCAAAATAAATCAGTGAAATATCATAATTTGGGATTTCAAACCGAAAACAGAATTGAATGAGACTAAATAATATTAAAAACATCATCAAACATCAAGGCAATAGTACATAATATAATTAACACTTAAACATTTACAACAATTTATACATGCCTAATTCAGACCCGACGGATCTGGGCGGGGCACATTTTAACCTAGCAAAACATTAGTGGGCGTACCAGGATGATAATCTAATTATAGAATTATTTAAATGCCAGCAAGGCATGTAAAGGCATTAAAAAATGCCACTCACTCCGCCACGTCAAGTCTGAATCATGCCATAGCCATCTACTGTTACCATTCGTCTTTCCATATCACATGTTCTAGGGCACGTCTCGCCACATCAGTCCATGCAAGCACCTTTTCATTAACTATCCAAACACCCCATAAATAACTATAGTTAAACTAGGACAAATTATTAATTCAAGTTACATAATTTTTCCTACAGTCTTGACTTGATACCTTCCCGAACAGGGAACAGTAAATGTCCAACAAATATATCGGGAACTTTATAGACAGTGGTAATCCCTTTATCAATCGCTATATGTTACCAATGCTCAAAATATCAATTGATTTGAACATTTAGCTGTTCCCTTTTAGTGAATACAGGTTGTCACTGAACCTCAACCAATAATATCACAACAATATTGTAACTTTGTACTTACTATCAGTTCCAAACATTTCAATCGATATTTTCGCGCATGGAAATAATATGTATTCTGAATTCGTTCTTTAATTCTAAGTTTTTTTTTTATATTTTCATAAATAAAGTTCCATATTGTCACCTTATGATGACATAAAGGAGCTTTGAAAAATATGATCAAAATCTAAAGCTCCATTTGAGAAATTATTTACACTGGTTTTCTTTAATAATTATACAAACCATTAAATAATTCTATGAGTAAACTTATTTTCAATCAACTAAAACAATAGCAATGTCAATTTCGTTTTGTACTCCATATAAGAAACAAAAAAAAAAGCATTGTATTACTTTACAATTAAAAGTAATGCTAGACTTGACTATTGTTCACATTTATAATACATTTTAGATTACAGAAAACTTTAGGCAGTCTGTCACAATTTTGATACACTTGTGTGTACTAAAATATGAAAGCTTTGAATTATACACAACAATACCTTCCAATAACATATTTACAAAAACCAAATTTCATTAGCATGTACAAGCGATAGTATTTACACGCACAATCACATACATCATTATTATCGTTGCACAATTTCATATTTACATTTCACAAAAACAAGGTACAAAAACACTAAAAAGCTTCACTTTAGCGTCATATCGCGTGGGACTGCAACGTAAGGGTTAACTGTTTACAAAGGCACAGGCGTGGCCCAAATATGGGACACTTCACTCGGGTTTGGCGGCACGGTGCGCCGGCAGTGTGTCCTGGCGGCGGTACATCAACAGATAGGGCATTCGCGGTGCCTTCGGCTTTAGAACCATCCCGTCGTTCACTTGGGTCACCGTAGCGTCGTCGTATCTGTAAAAGTCAAAGGCATGCTGTAGAACTAAACGTTTACACACTCATACCTCTGCACTAGGATTCCCTGTGTCGCAGATGGCATGGACAAACACAGAAACACAAGACAAACACCCAACACCCGAGAACAAACTTCAAGCTCACCACACAAAGTGTTCCCCGGCCGGGAATCGAACCCGGGACCCCTCTATGCCACAGGTCCAACACGCTCTCTTTACGCTGCCTTTAGGTATAATAATAGACAATTCATAGTGTGATTTCCTCACCTGATCCACCCCACTTGTCCATGGTAAGTGTCTGTGACATAATGCCCCTTCACAGCCTCCACTCCTTCGTGGTACACAACAGCAAACAGCTTGTATACTCGCTGCTTGCTTGTGTACTTCTGTTTAGATGACATTATTTCTGGAATAGAGTTATTTCAGTTAGTTTCCAGTAAATGGAAAGTTGTGTTGGAAATGAGTGAGGGTTTACTCAGAAAGTCTTGTCCTCATTTAGTAATTTGTTTACTTATTGGAGACGAAAAATAATAATACATCACTGTATAACATTAAGAAAACTATAGGAAGTAAATGCTGTTCTGATAAAAAAAACCCACACTTATACATTATATGATCTCTATCATATCGTTTTTGTTTTTGGTCTTTTATCTTAAGATATTTGTCAGGATTTCAAACAATTTTTTTATTATTATTAATGTGTTGACTTATCCGAAATCCAAATAAAAGAAGGATGAATTGTGTGAAAGATGTGTACGAGTAAGAAAGGAGTGAGATCTGACAAAGGGAAAAGGAAGAAAAATACATGGCTGCCAACCCCACTTAGTGTGGGATAAGGGAAGGGAGATGATGGATGTGGAATCCAAATTAAAATCAAAGACTAAGGATAGTAATGAAGTTTTCTTGCCAATCTAATCCTCTTATCAACTATTTAAATAATCATAACTTACTAGGATCAATCTTCAAGTCTATAGGAAAGTCGATGTTCTTCACAATTTTAGCTGTGTGCCCATCTGAGTCCAATTGGAAGCACTTAAGGTGTAGAAGTAAAACCACCGGCAGTTGTTCCAAGGATAGCTGTTGCCACGCATCGTTTACTCCTTCCAACGTGTCTTTGCCGGCCAGAAGTTCTAAGGCGTCTTTCACGTTGCTCGCACGCTGAAATTGTCAAAGATTAGGGTTGAAAAGGTTGTGGTGATTGTATCGGATTTTTAAAGTTATGTTTTAATTACTCAGACTTGGTTGACCACATGGAAGTGTTGAACACTTTCAGAGACGAAAAATAAGTAACCATCATTGTAAAATAAAAGAGCAAATAATATAGTATTGTTTTAAAATTGGAACAGTATTAATTCCAAGTGGCTATGTAGGGAGAGCCGCATACATCATGAGATCGTCAGACATTGTTGGGTTGTGGTGGGTTGACTACCATTAACCATAACTCCATCACTGACCTCCATACAAATTAATCAGCTGGCACTTGATATGACAGATAAATGATGTCCAAACACAATAAGTAGCGAGACATGAAGTGTACCAATAATGCCAATTTAACATAAGTTTTACTATTATATATTTAATATTGTTAGTAATTTTTAAGTTTGTTTACAAAATTCTTACCTCTATATCAAGCTGTAGAGTGAAGAACGGCTGCACGGCGTCTGTGACGTCATGGTGTAGCGCGCGATGCAATCGGACGCGCGTCTTTCCGCGGAATATGTCTGAGACGGGCGTGCGACGCGCGGCCCAGCGACGCTCTACCGCGCCGCGGTTGCGGGGACCCATCACCTGAAAAAACACAACAAAATGATTTAGGCGCAAGATACACAAAAAGCGTCTGATACAATTCCGGTCTGAGTTAGTTTCATTATTTTATTTATGTAATAGTAATATGCAAATTTTATTTATAACAGTTGCGAGTCTGAAGGCATAGACTTCGTAATCATACATTATGACGTCGGGAAAGTTAATTCGTATTTTATTTACAAATTGTAGACATTGATTATCAACCAATTTCTTGCTTGTTTTCTCACAAACAACTCAGCTTAGGTAAAACAATCCTAAATCCAACAGCCAACAGCCAAGATAAATTTTATAACAACAATTTTGGGCAATCTCTGTAATGATTGTGCATTCCATCCCAGTTCTAGTCAAACACCAGCAACAATTCCAATTATTTTCAACTAACCAACTTAAAAATCTTACCTTCCATTCATCATCATCATCTTCATCATCATTAAGTGGTTCTTGAGCGATGACTCCGTTGGTCTGCACCACTTCCTTCTCTTCAGGCTCTACCAGTTTCATCAGCTGTAAACAAAGTTTTATGTAACTATTTGTTACATCAATGAAGTGAGCTTGTAAAGTAGCTATTTTACTCAGACTTGATTATCCACAATCAGTGTTTTACACTTTCGGAGACGAAAAATAAGTAACCATCATTGTTAATTTTGTGCCAAATGTCATTTGTACAAAAGGCCACACCAAATTAACTCATATATAACAATAAATGTTTGTGTAATTTTATTTTATGCACTGCCATACTGTTCATTATATTATTCAACTTAGTGCTTGCGCTTGCGCAAAGGTTTTAGGCATAGCATAATTATTAACATTTAGTTTGTTCCAGAATGTTTTGTTTTTTGCGTCAGCTTGTTACGTCACCAATAATATTTACTCACTGATGACTTATGCAACATCAATGCAAAAGTCAACATCAACAACATCAGTCGACAAGGTTCAGTTAATTTGACATAATTAACCCTAAGCTGTTTTCCAGATGATGGCAGTCTACATTGAATTTATCGCAATTACTTGCTCAATTTACATTTGCTCAAGTGACCATAAGTGACATGATACAACTAGAGACATCTCATAATTAACTAAAGAAGGACTTGAATCATAGTTGTGAATCTGGTGGGCTGCCAGCTCGTTCTGTAACTTTAATGACAAAGAAAAATATATTTACCTCAAGCATTTCATCATTCAGAGAATTGAGCAGACATCCTAGAAACTCTTCAGCGTCTTCCTGTTTCCCCTCCTGGGATCCAGGGAAAGGCCGAAGCGCTCGCAGCACACGCAACCCAGCACCGCCCTCTAGCGGCGGACCGGCGGGAACTTGAGGCGCGGGAGCGTTTGCGTTGCGAGCAGAACGCGGCGGTGTGGGTAATGGACTGAACTCGTAGCAGAGTTCCACCCTGGTAAGAACGAAAGCCATTTTACAACCATCTAAACCATTTATACCCAAAGTGGGTCGATGTCGGCATGCATGGGGTTCATGTCAGCAAAACAATATGGAATGCACATTAACACTTTTGAGCTGTAAAAAACAGTGGACCTCATTTAAGCAGCACGTTAGTTTAATTTTGACTTTCCATGAATGGAAACACAGATAACTCATTTTTACTTAACACAGTTTAACTTTATTATCAATAGAATTAAGTTAACAAAAGCTAATTATTATACAAGCAGGATGTCTCTACCCAAAGCCAAAAAACATGACAAATGTTCTACACAACGAAAACTCTTGGAGACCTCTAATCTTAACTATTTTATAAAAAAAAAAAGGAATAGTTTTACAGATGGTAAGACCAAGATACAAGAAGTTACCTAGTGTAAACGGAGCGAGAAATTAATGAGCCGCGATAATAGTAGTTTTAAGACAATAATTCACAGTTATCACTAATTCATCGTTTTTCTTTGTGACTGGTCCCACGACCTTATGACCGGCCTTCAAGCAACAGCAACACTGTTCTTAAGATTTACATAAGTCGCATCAAGACGGGGAGTAACGGCTCACGCGCCTGTACCACCAGAACCCACCAGCGGTTATTCCAGTAGAACACAGCAACGCGAGTAAACCTGACTGCAGACTACCAGGAATGGTGGCAGTACTTCTACAGACGAATTTAGCACAAATTTACTATTTTGAGTGCTCCTTTTAACCTGACACCTGTGGGGGACTCTAGAGGGTCAACATGAATCCTCTTGTTTGTGTATCCTGATCACAACTTTTTTTTTGTATCTCTAGGTCAAAAGTGTTTTCTAGACCTTCATGGTCCACATAGACATACATCCAGCAAGGTTTAGTTCAATGTTTATAAAAAAAAAAACTTACATGGAATCAATGACTGGTGTGCTAGACTTGCCGCGTCTAGTCTGGTATGGCAAAGCCTTCAGCATATTGTAGAAAGGAGGGCAGGCAATTAGGGCTTGAAGTATCGAGTTCACGTAGCAGTAGTTGGAACGATTCGTCAGGCCGCGCGGCAAGACAGACACTGGCCGATTGTCCAGTTGGTATTTGGATAGAAACTCTGAAATTGTAATAAAAAATATTATTAGTAGAGACTTGTCTTTTGACTTATTTCTATACTACACAGAAACAAAAGATTGTGAGAGTGTTAAAATTGACATATAACTTTTTATTGCGTCTTAAGTTACGAAACCAGCTGACAACCCAAGGCCTTCTGATAAGTGGTTACCGTCGTCCATAAAACAGCAATACGATTTAGTTATTCTATCAAGTTTCGAGAAGGCCCCCGTTGCAGCCATCACTCTGAGATGTAAAGGTAACATCATAATTTGTAGCCTAACATTGTGTCAATGTAATCACTAACAGTGAATATATGAGAAAATCCAATTTGTCACACTGGTTAACACAATTTTAATTATGGTTAGTGTCTAAATAATAACTTAAATGTGTACAATATTTAAGTGTTATTTCTATTGAATGAAACCTAGCGATTACTTATGACAATAAACCAATCAATCCCATTCAATATATACACAATATTAAGAACAATAATTAAGAGAGCATAATGTTTTTCTTGATTGGAATAAATATTTTTGTTCTGCTTAGTTAAATAGAAAACTCGTTTGATTAGACGGTCTAAGTTTGAATGTTAAGCAAATTAGTATTTACCTCCCATCCTGTAGGAATTCGGGTCATCGCAGTACGGTGAAGGCTGCATCGGAACCGACGGCGTGGATTCTTTCACCACAGGCACTTCTCGCACTTCCGGCTGCGTTGGGGGCTTCGCGTGCGCCACGGGACTCGAAGTGGCCGGACTGACGTTAGCTGAAGTTTTCTCAGAGTACGAAATGGCCGGCGCAACTATCGGCGGGACCACCGGTGTAGGCTGAGCACGAGGCGTAGGCGACCCCTTATCTGTAGACGTCGCCTGTGCTAACGGCGACGCGTCAAACGGGGGGACTTTCGCTACAGGCTTGATGTTAGCCACGGGCGGAGCGGCCGAAGTCGGACTCGGCGGCTCAATTTCAGGAACTTGATGAATGACGGGAGGTAATGCGGGAGCAACAGATGCTGTATTCGAGAATAAACTCGCCCAGGACTTTCCGGGCGCGGGTTGAGGTTGCGGCGGCACCACCACCGGAGGGGGCACGTCTCCGCGGTTGCGCGGAGTCGGAGGCGGGGGGAAGTCTGAAGCTGTCGGAGCGGGCGGAGGAGGCTGAGGCGCCGGCGGCGGTTCCGGCATTTGAGCTTTCCTCGAGTGACCGAAGGGCGGCTTATTGGCCACGATGAGGGGCTGCCCGGCCGCCGGTAACGTAATTGAAATCGGCATCGGGGCTTTGCTCGGCGGCAGCGGTGGCTCCCTTTTTACATGCTCAGCGGAGCGCTCCCCGCTCTCTTGGCTGGCTTGTTCGCTCGAAGGCGATCTATTCGCGGGCCCCTCACGTTTCTGTCTATTGCCAAATGGCGCTTTGGGCGTGGACGCGGCCTGCTGCGCAGGAACTATCGTCTGAGGCACAGATGGCTTCGGGGGCTGTTTGTTTCCAGAGAAAGGGGCCGCGGGACCTTTCGTGGGCTTCCCGGCTGAGGGGGGTAACTTGTTCGCCGCCAGCTGAGCAGTCGTTACTGGAGGCACGAAAGGCTTCGCGGCGAGTTGTTGGTTCACAAAGTTCGAATCCACTTTGTTCTCCGGAGTCCACGCGGGTTTAGTGGGATCCGGCTTGGGTTTATCGGTAGGCGACGGAACGGTTTTGACTTGATTGACGTCCACCGGGCGCTCGTTGTGTTTAGGACTGCCGGGTCCTTTGCTCGCGATCTTGAGATCTTTCATAGGAAGAGATTCAACGTTTGCCGCAGACACAGAGGGCGCTTCGGGCGGAGTTCGAGTTTCCTGCACTTTGTCTTGAGGCACGAAGGATTTTCCCTGTCCAAGGACAAAGTTTTTAGCATGGACGTTAAACTGGTGAGGTTGAGGTTGGGGTTGTACTGGCTGCATATGTTGATGGTGGTGAGGTACCAGGGCTGGAGGAACATGTGGCGGCGGAGGCAAGTAAACCGGTGGCATGTATTCCACTCCAGCTTCGACCGGAGGCCCGTATGGAGGGGCATAATGTGCGTTCGCGTAATAAGCGTCAACTGCTTCCTGTTCCATTACAACTTCAGGTGGATACTCTTCTGGTCCTTTATCCGGCTCTCCTTCCACCGGCATCGGATACTCCTGGTAGTACGGTGGATACGGATAGTATCCATGCACAACTGGCTGGTACACAGGAAGGTGATATAATGGAGCGCCTTGAGCTTGAGCTGCAGGGTAATACTGCGGGTACTGCAGGTAGTATGGCGGATGTTGCTGCGGAGAAGGCGCTCGCTTGCCTCGATTGCGGTCTCGACGATGCGGGCGTCCCGTCCTATCCTGCGGGACGGGCGCCGTAGGCGGCGCATATTGCTGTGGTTGGTAATACTGCCCCATGTATCCGTGCACATTGACGTTTGCTGTTACTTGACTAACGTAGACGTTAGGAGGCGCAACGGGCCACTGGTGATGTGGCGGTGGGTACGCAGGCGGAGGCTGCGGGTAAGGGGGATGCGGCGGCGGTGCTGGCGCGGGAGGGGCGCGAGCGGGCGAGTGTGGCGCCATCTCGCCGTCGCCCGAAACTTCCACTGTCGACACTGTCGCCGCCGGCGCGCACCGGCTCGCGTCACTCGACGACAGATCTGTTTGCATACACCCGCCAAATGTTAAGAAACATTCATGTAAATAAGCAGTATATGAATATGGTCAGTGATGTGATGAACAATTTTTATCTGGAGTTGTAACAGATAACGTAATTTACTATTCAAAGTTTATCGAAATTTCTGTTAGTCACTTATATGAGATATGAGGAATTCATAATCATTTGATAGAAGAAGACGAAAAGAGCAGTGATTGTTTGATAGTTACCTATTTGGAGTTGAGTTGTTAAAGCATAGACATGCCTAAGAAAGCAGGACTGACCTTATTAATTTTCAATTGACCAAAGTACTTCTGGACTACAATAAAGATACACACCTACTAATGACTGTGATGTGGCAATTTTGAATGACTTCACGGGCACTTCTGTCTGTTTGAAGAGGGCACACTGCAGGCTGCTACGATCCGCTTCTTTCACATCAGTTAAGTCTAGGAACTCATATTCCTGAAACACGCCACTAATTTATGACACTTATCACAAGTTCAACTGAACTTTGTCCATATGCCAAACACTTTATAACTACTCAACATTCCATTATACCCATTGCTGGTAATTATTTGTATTTATGAGGTTCATTCAATGAAAATATTACTGCCACCAATTAAACCACATATCAGTGCATCACCATATCCTGCCACCCTCATTCCCTTATTTCTTAAATCCTTATTTATCTATAGAACTCAACTGAAATAGAATCTGAAATGGAACCACTTCTGTAACCTGCTAACTAAATGTAATGTGTTTTTTTTTATTACTTTGCTGTTGAAAATACAGGAAAGTATATTTAGAAGAGTTGAAAAACCCATTGCGAAGTAAATTTGTATATGACAACTTATAAACTATTATGATTGGGAATTTAACTTTTTCAGGTAGGTACTATGATGGATAATTTGCAAATTAAGTTAATAAAAATAAAAACAGATCAATACCAAGATTGTAATGTGTCAAGTGAAAACAAATTAAGGCCATGGTAGTCTGGGAGGCATCATAAATTTGTATAATATTGGAATGGAATTCAGTATTTACCATGATGACGAATTTGAACATTTAATTTGCAAATTACTTCATCTCGCTACCTCAGTTATATATAAAAATGAATTCCTATTTCCCTTAGTCACATCTGAATGGCTGAACCATCTTTGTGTTTGCTATTGTCAGGAGGTTCTTATGAAAGAAAAAATTAAGTATGTGGCAGAGAAAATTTCCGGAAAACCACAAGAAACATCGTGGGATGCAGCTAGTACTCTATATTTTATAGTAGCGCTTGTATAGGGTATATAGTAGCAAGTCATATGTATCTAAGAGTCTTTGACTCCAAAACAAACTGGATTTGGTCCAATAAAAAAATCTCCTCTAAATCCCATTTTCTCAAGCTTATTATTTAAATACACCTAGCTAATTTTTATGTCAGAGTTACATGTTTACTATGAATAGTGGTTGGTATAATATATTTAAAAAATACCCATAGTAAAACAAGTAACTTATATTGTTAAATTGTTGTAATGAGAGTGGGTTACAAACAGTTTTACAACATTCAGCCCAATTTGCAACAAAGCTGTGATGGGCAGAAAAAAGAGCAAACACATTATTCCAGGAATCCACCGAAAATGTAAATTGGCAGAGAGGACTTGAGACTCAAACCACTAAATGATTTGCTAGTTCACAGTTAAGCGGAGAAGACATGGGCATAATTCTATTGGTGGATTGGTACTATTTCTTTTCCTCTCTGCCAATTAATGCTTAAGAGTATTCCTAGCATTCATTTGATATAATATTGTATATAAGAGATCATATCAGTAATTGTTAAGTTACTTTTATGACAAATTCACCCCCGACATGAGAATCCTTTTTTAGTACTAGTTTTAAGAAAACTATTACATAGATAACTTTTAACTTATTATCCATGACTTAGCACAAGTAGAATACATTAATCAAGTATCAATAGGTAGTTACACTTGTTTTTAAGTATTCGAAACAGTTCAACAAAACTGAAAATATTGCATCAGCCCAAAGGAACCCTTTGTATACAACCTTGAATGATGCCTGCAAATGTGCAAGTGACATTCTGATTGAACGTTGGACTTCGCGACTGTCAAACTTATAGGTTATCTGAGTACAGAACCTTACAGGGATCAAGGCACTGGATAAATAAGCATAGAAATACAATATCTTACATACTAGGCACTAAACCATCTACCGTGCAAAGGTATATTATGCAATAATGTCAGCGCTAGCTAAATAACAACAACAAAATCATAGCACATGTGGTTTGTCAAGTCATGATGCGATGTAGTACGTATGGAAAATTGACATACCTATTACCAATGATCGTCCAAGAGACTTCCATTGGAAACCCTTTCGATTAAAGCATGATTTTCAGCGTCTAATTCTTTCTTGCACTAACATAAGCAGCAAAATATGCGGAACATTTGGAGGATAAGATGGCGTAACAACGCTCGGTTGCCGGGTGCCATCAATGTATTGACAAATCAAGTTATAGGCCACTCTAATTGCGTAAACCCGAAACTGGACACCATCTATTTATTGTATGTTATATTCACTTACCTCCCACGTGCACACAAATTCTGGAAAGAGATATATTTTCTAATGTAATGGCCAGTTTCAATATCACCAAAACAAGAAACAAAAGCCAAACAAGATGTTTATTTTAGTAGATGTACACCCGCCAGCTTACCGTTTTCATGAAATCCATGGCCTTTCGTGGAACACCATCACGAAATTTGAATGCCGCAATAATTGTAACAAATATACCGTAGCGGCGAAATAAAAATTAGAACGGGATCACCGTCGAGGCCATGCACTCCCGACCGACCGAACCGAACCGAACTCACAACAGGATGTGACAAAACGGCGCCATATTTAATTCCATTCATTTAACCAATAGCCAATGAGTAATAGACAAAAGTAGAAACATTCATAAACAAAAAATTATGTCGTTATGTTGTCATTGTGGTAGGGTATACCACACAGGCAAAACATTTTTAACATATGGTAACTAAGATGCTGTCATCATGTTTTGGTCCCATATTGACGCCATTTTAGCACTGTAAACTATCTCTAGACAGATACGAGTGTCCAAAGAACAATTTTTTTTGGTGCACATGTTAATAGTTGTCTTCTTCTTTATGGCTTTTTGTTGTCGTTTGGCTTCAATTGGGATGGTTGAAAATTTGACATTTTGAGCAGTCAGTCATAATTCTAGTCTCAGAGACAATTGCATTCCAAATATGATGTACTGTAACCAAAAAAAATCTTTTTTTATATAAATAATATATTGAAGATTTAAAAAATACATCGAATATGGTCAAAGAATAATTAGAATATTTTCAGATATGAAGAAGTTATTTCCAATTACGTAATTATATGAAAAAATAAATCGTGGCACTTTGATTCTACACCTAATTAATTAATTTGAAATTAATTACATTTCGAGGCGTTTTCTTGACTTATGGCCCACTTCTGCTAAATCATAAAGAATTCAAATTTATAGAATGATAAATTATACATTAATTTTATGAATTACTTTGATATATTTTAATATCTAAGTTTTTGTTTGTATACTAGAGGTAATTATTGCCTCAGAGATGGTAGTTATTCTATGAATATGTTCACTCTTGAGATATTCCAAATGAGATATTTTGTTCTCCCGTGTATGAGAGACGGGCCCAACACAATGCGATCTGGGTCTACCCGTGAGTCACATTACTGCGATTTATGGGTGGCGGTAACCACTTGACATCGGGTGGACCGAAGGCTCATCTATCGGAGGTCTAGATAGCTGATAGAATATATAAACTTCTTTTGTAGTAAATACATACATTGGATACATATGACACGGAACAAACATCTATATTCGTCACACCAATGCTTGCCCTCGGTGGTAACCGAGCCCACGAGCTACGATGCAGAAGGCAAAGCTACTGAGCTAGACCAGTTAAAATTCACCAAAAGAGTTTTTATTGTTTGGTACAATCAAAAACTCACTAAAAAAGAAAACGAAAACCTTGATGTGGATACCACGATTACGAAAGGCTAATCACTTACTTCGTAGCTATTTACCTAATCACAAGTAATTAACTTAAGTGTTTTGTTTTTTATTCTATAAATTACTTTTTTAGTTTAATGTGTGCTTTTGTCAAACATAAAACCAGTGAGAATGAAAGACGACTCAAAAACGTCGAACTGGAAATGTCGTTTGTCCCTGATATTTCACTAGAAAATGACGTATTAGACGCGTGGTCTTTTTACATAATATTCTTATAGGTAATAGTGATCGTGTTTAACTAACAATAACAAGCCGGTTCGAATTTTATTTAATTTATTTATTGCACCTTTCTCTCGTGCCGGCTAAGGTCAATTTATTTTTATGCCATGTTTGTGAATAAAATATTTATAATCTATGTAACTATATAAAAATCAATAGCTGTTCATTAATCACGCTAAATCTTAAAAAAATCGATGACTGATTTTTATTTAATTGTGTGTCAGGACAAGATGTGCATAAAATATGCCGAGAGAAGCTGTTGAGGCGGGACTTCTCCGGATGAACTTAGCACAAGTTTTACTGTTGCTTTTAGTTGCTTCTTTGCACCACCCAGGGTTACATAGGTACTAAAGGGTTTCATCTACTTACGCGAGGATATGAACCCCCCAATGCATCGCATCACCATGTTTTTTTGCTGTGACGACTTCCGAATTTTCAGTTTGATTTGCTACTCGCTGATTCAATGTAAGTAAGCCGCATAAACGCGGTCGCGCATAAAATAAACATTATAATTATTTATCTTAATAAGGAGCGTAGTGCGCCCGATATTCGACGATACACTCGACGATAGATATAATATTTTTTCCGTATGTAGTGTTCTTCTCTGTTTGTCATAATAAAAAAGCGACATAACATATAGAAAAATTTACCCAATACTGACGGTGACCACTTTCCATCAAGTGGCTTGTAAAGCGAATCAAGAAAGTTGTTACATGTAACATAAAAAAAAAACTATGAGGAAAAGAATACGATTTAATAAGGTATGTTTATTATGAGTCTGAGGTTTATCTTGGTTAATATTTATTTCTTTCTTCTCGATCGTATTTTACTATGAAGATATTATTAGTTCATTATTGTGATGGCCCCGAAATTGGCACGTACGTGTCGGCTTTACCTGCCTACGACGGACGAAATCACACAATTTCTATTAGCACCCTCTTATCTCCCCAAATATTGGATTGTTTGCACTACCCGCCAATTCGTACGGCACGTGACACATTACCTATCGATTATTTGATTTTGTCTTTTGTAAAAACATTACAATATTGTCTATTGTTAGGTAACTTTTTATTGTTCAGTTTCTCAATAATTGTAGTGATGGTGCGCTATAGCGTGGTTGTAAGAAATAAGAACATACGGCATGTTTTAACATACCGGTTACGATAATTAGACCAAATACAATATCATGTTTCCTCAATATAATAAAAAAAAACATCGATAAATGTCGTCGCCGTTGTATACCGATTTATGATTTACCACATGATTTTTTTTTCGCTTTTTAATTTAGTCAGCTGTGAAATTGTGTTTTCTGTAATGATAAGATAGTTTTTATTAAGCTAAAGGTAGTGTATTCCTTCTGTTCGCAATGATCATCTTTCTACTGTTTAAATCAATGTCTCTAACACAATACTTTGTCAACAATCAAGGTTTTATTATTGCATGTTCTTATCTTCCACAACATATTTTAAAGTCGCATATAAAGTAAATAAATTCAATACCAATATTATGTTATCCGCTTCATATCTGCAATATAGAAGCTTCGACGTGTTTTTTGTTTTCTCCATACGCCAACTCACATCTTAAAAGTAATATAAGTGCATTTTATTTTGAACTTTCTATCTGAGTTGCCATATAAGTCTGTATTCTTAAACCATAAAGTCGGTTTTTGAATGAGAATGATGTTGTTTTTACTTGTTTGGATGGGATGTAGATCTCGTTATAGGTTCGTCGTTCCTTGGTTTTGGTTTCAATGAATATTGAAATAGCTTTTGTCAAACGGTGGGTGAACGAAACTCAATTGGACCTTTGAATTTAATTTGGCTTAACATAATCACTTGTCTTAGTCTACATCAAGAAAAAATATATTTCATGTTTTGTTGACGAAATTACATACATTTTTTTTGCCTTAATTTAGGGCCATTTTATACTGGTAGCTACTAAAAAAACACCAAATAGTTGTCAATTTGTGTAGTTTTTTTTAAATGTTTATGTAATTATAGCTGTGGTATTACAGTACCTTAGCCAGTATTCAAAATAATAATTTATTTTTACCTAAGTTCACTAAAAGGTGGAGGTTTTTAATACACCTGTACTAGTTTCATGTCTTTATAAATATTTTAAACAAACATCAAATGTCATTATTGATGTATTTGATGGAACAATTGGTGTGTTTGCGAAAATTTATGCCAAGAGTAGCTAAATACAGAACACTGTAATTCAGGTGTCTAAGTCTAAGTTGAAGTCTGAAATTAAGAGCTGGCTCCATAATCATCCAGTGCAGCGACGAAAAGTTCTCAGTTCTTGATGAACTACTAATTTTATTTCGAACTACGTTCATTGTAATTGCTTATTCTCATTGTTAATTTGAAGCAACGAAACGTTATTATTCAGAGTCTGAATGTGCATAATTTAGATTATTAAGTTTGTCTTTTAAGCAAAATGTTAATTTCTTAAGAGAAATTACATTCCTTAAACCGAACCCATAAAAGTGTTCTTGCTTAGTTCAACTCATTAAATTGAAATTAAATTATACAACACCTTTTATCCACAACCAACCTACGCATACCGATTTGTATAAATAATTATAATGGATCCAATTACATACATAATGGGTTTTGAATGGATCTACTTTACGGTCTGTACACAAGTACCCGGGAGAAATCAAAGATAAAAATGACTCTAGCATTTCAGTAATTTATACATTATTTTTTCCTAACCCTATCAGGTTGCATTGATAGACACAGTCACGACTGTGCCAATGGTGGCACCACATTACGTTTATAAGGGGAACTGGCTCTTAATCTACCAGCACATACTTCTTTGTCATGCTTGATGATAAGAGCATCTAAATTATCTAGAGGATGCTAGTTATACAGCTGGGTATATATCCTTTTACCATGCTGGAGGTTTTCTAACGATTTTTTTCTTCATCATATGTGCCCAAGCCCATTTCGAGAGCAAGAGAGAAGATTTGACCCCTCAACCTACTGATTGTAATCCAACGTTACTATTAATGGAGTTGTGGTCACTTCAAACTATTATTCTAAACTGATAAAAGTTGTTGTAGCAGTAGGCTACGGTTGCACTACGATCTAGCGCTCTTTGCTATGGTTTCTTTAGGATGTTTCTATAACCGGAAGCACAAGTTTATTGCCAGAATTTATCCCACAACCGTAATCCAATGTCACAACAAACTGAGCTGTAATTGAATTGATTGCTTCAAACGATGATTTCGTAGTAATATAAGTTGTAGCAATCAGCTACGGTTGCGCTACGACGTAGCGGTCCTTGATGTGGCTTCCTCAAGATATCCTACCGAAATCTGTATTGGCTTGTAGAATTGGTAACTGAGCTGTGATAATTGTTCAACGAAAAATAGTCTGAAGTCCTTCCTAACACGATTATATGAATACTAGTTGTGTCTACTCACCAACATAACAACGAAAAATATATTAAAAATAAATTTTCTTCAAAAACGAGATTAACAAAGTAAGAATTGTGTTAACATTCCATGAACAGTTCAAGATCAATTCAAATTAATTGTTTAACAATTTAATCCAAGTTAATTACAAGCTAAGATTAGCGCGGGAAGAGTATTTAAATACGATGAATTAGGCAGAATGAGTTGCTCTTTAATTGGGTTTTATACGGAAATTCAGTACATGTAAGTTATTTTTGTAAAGCTGCAATTTTATTTATGCCATTACGTAGCATTATTTATTACAAAACAAAATTTTATAATCTACACTGATATAATACCCGATATAGACGATACTGTAAATCAAGTTCAAGCTAAAATAAAACCAATAAATACCACTATATTATATGTATGTGTATATAAAAAGTAAAAGTACTATTATACATGTATTGTATCAGTAATCTGGTTCCCATAGTACAAGCAATGCTGAGTTTGGGGCTAGATAGCGTCGTGTGAAATGTCCATGAATATTTATTTAGTTATATAGTAATCCAATCGTTCTGAAACAATTTGCGAAAATAATCAATATGAAAAGTCTTAAATAAGATTATACTAGAAGAGGTCCAAAACTAGTAAAACGGCTCCGTGGATTAGTTGGTAGTAGCCCTGGCTCCGAAGCGAGGGGCCCCGGGTTCGATTCCCGGCCGGGGCACACTTAGTGTGGTGAGCATGAAGTTTGTTTTCGGGTGCTTGCTTTGTGTTTCTGTGTTTGTTCATGCCATATGCGACACAGGGAACTGATAGTGCAGAGGTATGAGTGCATAAATGTAAAATAAAAACATCAAAGTGTTCAATTCGCAAATTCAAAGAACGGTTAACGGTGTTGTCAGAGACTACAAAATTATTTATCGTAGTACTATTTGAAGAAATGAATGTTTATTTTATACCCTTAAACCGAATTTCTCACTATTTCTATCGTAAACTTCACAACATTTTTCTTTCATTAGATCTTCTGAAAATAGATGAAGGAAACACTTACTTACCCCACAATCCTAAATCCAACCCCTCAAACATTATCACACACGACTAAACCAGCCCCTTCTTCCCTTCTTGTATTATTTCCCTGACTGGATCTATTATGAGCCTATTATGAGATCTTGTATTGTTTGAAAGTATTTATTTTTTCCACGATAATTATTTACTAAAGTGGGGTAATATTAAGCTTACTTCCCGCAACTAGAAATTACTGTATTAGATCTGGAATCACTAAGATACAAGCTCCGCCTAGTTTGAAACCACACTCACACAAACAAAAATTACAAATTAATTTTGTTCCTAATGATTTCTTTTGATATATGATTCTTTGAACCTAAAATTCGACGACATGTGACATCTACCAATCCGGATTCGGCTGCCGTGGTAGATCAGAGCCCATTCACTCTCAATTATCGAGAGCAGGCCGGTGTGCCTGCAGTGGGAACATTAGAGGCTGGTACGGTATTTGATCGTCTTTTTTTGGTAATATATATAAGAATTTGTGTCAAATCTATAGTTAGTAAAATCTTTAACACAACAAAAATAAAATATGCCTAAATATTTAGAAATACTAAAAGAAAATTAATAAAATTATAATATATAACTTACAAATCTTGATGGTGTGATCTAACTGCTGTCATGTTATATGTAGGTTTGTTAAATTACAGGAACACGAGGACAGGAGAACAGGAGGATATTTGATGTCAGAGTGACGGGCGCAATATGACGTGACTTGAATCTATCCATAATAACACACAGATACATCTATATTGGTTCTGGGTGGTAATCAAACCCACGACTTCAACGCAGAAGGCATAGTTACTACAACTAAGCTGTGAGGTCATCCTATTAGCATACTTATAATAAATCACGAGCAACATCACTGATATTTTTAAGTATTGTAATAAAGCAATCTGAAAGTTATGGAGAATTGATGTACCTACCAGTACAATAAGTTTTTCTTTTTAAGCTTCTACGAAACTTCAGTAGGCGTCCCTCCCTTATTACAAAGACCTCTGGATTATCTCATTCCAAAAGAACCAAAAGAAACAATCACCAACACCTATTATTTCTGTTAGTTGTCCCTTCATGCTTATCCGGGACGTTAACGGGACGGACTTTTAAGAAGTACAGTTGCGCGCGTCCGTAGATCCCCTTTGAGTCCTTAGATGTACATCCTGGGTGGTGCTAAAGCAACAACCTCGTTGTTCCTTGAGCACCACCTCGTCAATCTTATTACGGTCACAAAATGTATGCAAAGAATGAGATTACTGTAACGAAAAAATTAAAATTCATGAATCAAATTACAGAATCGATGGAGCTCATGTCAATCTACTTGTCAAATAAATACGAAAATTTGGCCTCTGGTGTCAATGGCACAACCAACCCATTGCTATATTTCGTTTAATAAAATGTGTATTAAGGGTATTCGTTTTTACTCTCACTGATATAAATTGATTGACGGCCCCCTGGTCTAGTCAATAGTGACCTTGCCTTAAAAGCGAAGGGTACGATCTCCGCTGGGAAAGATTTTGTGTTAGTTCTTGATTGCTTGTGTTGTATCCATATTTGGCAATGCCACCTGCAGCACAGATAGTTCTAGTGCAGGGCTTGAATATTTAATAAAATCCCCTCACTGAAGACCCTACTCGACATTGAGAAAAAGTCAATCCTAAAAAAAGCTTCCCTGAAAAAAGCTCTACTGGTCATTTTAATCTTTATTTCCTACTAGCTGACCCGACTGTTGTTTTTCTGTCTTTATTCACAATTTGATCAGTGGAAAAATCTCACAGAAATTTCCCGTAATTTTTCATTACGTTATAATCTTAAGGCCGAGCTATTTTACATATGAAAGCTGAAATGACTTTTAATTAGTTTAGTGGCTGCAAATGGCCAACGATAAATTTAACGAACGTATTTATAATTATAAATGTTAGCTAAACCGGGCCTAGCCAGTTGTTTAAGCCTAATGTTGCTTAAAAATCATTGAAATTCTCGGCTTTTCTCTACTATACCTATCATACCTTCGGGATGAAATTTTCTAAATAAGAGTGAAAACCGTATCAAAATCCGTTGCGTAGTTTAGAAGAAGTTAACTTAGAAACAGACAGAAGAAAACAGCGACTTTGCTTTATACTATTTAGAGATATTCAAGACGACTTTCCAGTCGGTCCCGGTTACGGCGCGGACGGGTATAAGCTATCCCTTTGGGGGAAACGATCTCAATGAGGTTTTAATTCACGACCCGTCCGGTGACGGATGGCACGTTGCCTCGTGATTGGATGTGGAACTTGGGTTCATTAGTAAGATTAAGGTTTTCCTGCTTTTTTATATATAATTAGTAAAATACTTTATGAGACTGATTTTTTACTAACCGACTTCAAGAAAAGGAGTTTTTCGATTCGGTGGTATGATTTTTTGTATGTTTGTATACGATATCTCGAGGAATTTAGAGATTGTTTTATTTTTGGTGAATGATAAAAAATATGTAAAAATAAATTATAATGGGAACTCAAGACAAACACCAAAGACCCGGGTACTAACTTTACTGATAAAGTTATTATATTTAACTATTAGATATTCGATAAATTGTATGTCTGTTGCTAAAATAGGCTTTTAGTAGAGTTTATACTAAGTAAATTAATACCAATCTATAGTTTGATATAATTGAAACTGTTAATTTTGTGCTTAAACTTATCAGCTGCAACACCTAACTCTTAGTTATTACTATATTTTACTCTACAAAAGCTGAGGGATCAGCTGATGTTAAGTTGTTACCTACGCCTATAACAACAGAAATAAGACTCAGGTCATCCCGTACTGAAGTATGAAAAGACCCAAGTCCTATCCCGTTGTGCCAGTCACTCGTCACCTGGATGTAACGTCTCATGCGCCTGTGATTTCACCAGAACAAAGCACCACGAGTGCTCGGCTCTGCTCAGCGGCAGATTACCAGGTGTGAAGACTTTTCCGGACGAACTTCGCTCAAGCTCTACTGCTACTTTTAGTTGATCTTTTCGCACTACCCATGAGGGTAGTGGGGACTCAAGGGGTACTCACTAAAAGGCTGGAGCAACAGTACCACCCAAAAAAAATTCTTCGGGTGTCAAAAGTACATTACCTACCACGGAACTTGTGAAATCTATGAAATATTATTACTTGAAATGAGCAATTCTTGTACATATATTTATTTATTTCGCTTATCTCAGAAAAGGCTCCAAATATTTTGTGTTAAGATAGGGTTTTGCTGTATAACTTTATCTGTATAATTGTATTTTTTGTAAAAACGCATATATCTACAAAAAAAGATTTTTATAATAAACAATGCTGAAAATTTAATACAGCGCCATCTAATCAATTTTGTGGTAATTAATTGGTAATAGATGGCCCTATGTGACATTATCTAAGTATAAATATGTTCGGCATACATCCAATAATAACAATGTAATTATTGTGTTGATCAATATCCGTATCCGTACCAGCCCATAATGTTCGCACTGCAGGGGCACCGGCCTACTCTCGATAATTGAGAGTGAATGGGCTTTGATCTACCACGGGAGCCCAATCCGGATTGGTAGATGTCACATGTCTTCGAATCAAAATGTAATTCGTATGTAATAAATATATTCGTATATAATAAACTAGCGACCCGCCCCGGCTTCGCACGGTTAGTAAAGCATTAGTGTCGTATCAGAAACTACCCGTGCGAAGCCGGGGTGACTTGCTAGTGTATTATATATATAAACCTTCCTCTTGAATCACTCTATCTATTAAAAAAAACCGCATCAAAATCCGTTGCGTAGTTTTAAAGATTTAAGCATACATAGGGATATAGGGACAGAGAAAGCGACTTTGTTTTATACTATGTAGTGATAAACCCATAAAACACAATTTTACAAAAAAAAAAAAAACCATTTGAGGCTACCCACGTTCACCCAGGTTAATTATTTTAATCGAGCAATTCTTGTTATATGTTTAATTATCTCGCATATCTCGAAAACAGCTTCACCTGTACTTATTGTAAAAACTAATTTTATTATAAAAAATCAAACAACCGAGCGAAGCTCTGTTAGTCGGTATTATGATTTAAACCCTTGACGGGTTAGATAGGCAGTTGCGCTTGTCAAAACACTTTCAAAACTATTGCTTATTCGCGAATATTGTACTAAAAATCCTTAACTCCATACCTACGATACTGGTAGAGAAAAAGCATTCCATGAACAAAACCTGCGTAAGTAATTAGAAAGAATATAATATGTCTCATTAAACCAATATTTCACCACATTTCTTGATATGAAATACGAAGCTTTTCGGAAACTGGGAACATTACGTAAATTAGTTATAAATATCAAATGTATTACTACCATATCATACAATACAATTAATTAATGATAATTAATTGAACGAACGAGTGAAGTGAGTGAAGTTTTCTAACTCTACTTGGACGGATCTGAATTGCCGGTATGTATGTGGGTTTGTCCGACTAAATACAGTTAATCAATTTTCCAAAACTTGGTAAATGGGTAGCTAACAGTTGCAAAATCTGGATGTTAATTTTTGATATAAATTGGTTGGATAGTTTTTGAAATAGGGATTCAGGAAAAGCATTAAATATATTACATTCTTTTTTAAACGTAAATGTTTTTGCTACTTCAAAATAGGGGGGCTTTTTTAGACGCGGGAAAAGCAAATAATTAAAATGAAAGGTAAAGTATCATATTAAAACAATTTTTACTGATATAAAGTGATAATATTTTGGTAATGTTAATGATTTGAATGCGTTTGTTTATATGTCTATGGTGTACATTATGGTCAAAGTAAAAAAATCTATATTACCTCTGATTTCGTCAAATAAAAACTCTTGCAAGCGTCAATGAAAACCAGTGCTGCAGCAGATATTTTCCTAACGCAATGCGGTGGGCATTGCACTAACATTCTTTTAATTTTTATGCTGTGTCATAATCCAATATTTCTATATTTATATTTTAATGATTAAAATTGACTCCTCGCTTCGTAGCCAGGTTACTAAAAAATTTAGGTACGAAATCGTCAATAATAATTGAAGTTCACGGAATCATTGCAATATTTGCCTACCAATTCTTCATCCACCACCGTAGACCTACGCAAGCAGCTACGCACGCCTACGCTGGGCGTATCTCGTAGCCAACCAACCAGCACCACTGCTAAATAATAGTTACTATGGCCTCTGTCCGAATCATATATAAACCGATGGTAGGACTTCTGGTGCCATTTCAGTGGCAGCGGTGAAGCGCGAAACACGTCTCAGTGCAGTGCCGTGACAGAGTACCCGAAACTTCCAGGTAAGTTTAGTTAGAAAGGAAAATCTCCTATAAGGATTTTTCGTTTATATTAATTTTCAGAAGCGTGGTCAAGATACACACTTTTATTACGATATTTCACAATAATTATAATTATATACTGTTTTAATTAGTTTCAATGCACTAAACATAACACCACTGAATTTTTTGCTCGTTTTGATGCTGAATCATGTTTTTTGACTCGTACTTTTATATTTGTGAATACTAAATAGATTATTTGAAACTTGTAGAAAGTTAATTAAATAATTAACAGTTTGGTACAAAAAGTGGTCTCAAGCTGGTTTTTAAACTAACGAATTGTTTGTTCGTTTATTAAGTTACCATTTATAAAACCGGCACAATTTTATCTATATTTTTATTTATATAAAATATTGACAAATGTATGTACAAAAATTTAATTTTCAAATTAAAGGATACAATTTTTTGCATAAAAGTAAACTCTGCTCATAAATAAATTAAACTTTTATCAAAAAAAATTAAGCAAATAAACGTTTAGTCTCACAATAAAAAAAAAGCTACAAACAAGTAAAACACAGGAACATTATTTTTCCTCAAAACTTTATTTTTCCCACGCACAACTCCACACAATGCGGCTAACACCTTCTTATACATTATTCCTTAGTAATCTAACACCCAGGACAAGACTTATACCACCAAAAATTACCAAATAGTACTCATTGAATAATGTTTTTTACATATGATCAAAATAAATAAAAATCAAAAGATAATGGTAGCCCAGTGGTACAAACCTCAATAAACATTAATAGGAAGGTCACAGGTTCCGAAACAGTTGTGTACCATTGAGATTTACGCTCGGATAATTTGAGTTTAAACTCAACAGAAGAAGCTCATTAATATTGCGACGAATCCGGCATGCCGTCGAATCCAAAATGTGCCATAACTACCCTTCCTCATGTCCTCGGATATGGCTCGGTTAAATGTTGATTCTATTGTAAATAAAAGAAAGCCTGAGAGGAACCGTATGTTTCAGCTACTCTTACTTCTTCTCTTTTTATATATATGAGTGGTGATGGTCCCACCCTGGTGTAGGAAATACCAATCTGCCCAAAAGTATTTGACATGGCTTTTGATCTACGTGATTAACTAGTACTCTGACGCAAGGAAGCGCTCGGTTCTTTTTTCGCTAAACAGGTCATCGATGCATCTATAGAGAATAGAGTCGCTTAACTTGGATAATATTTTACAGAAAATTATCTATACAAACAAATAAAAAAAGTTTGTTTTTGTTTTTTTGTATGTCCTTCTATCTTTCTGTCTGTCTCTTTGATCCGGCTTATCTCCAAATGGCTGGACTGATTTTGACGGGATTTTCACTGGGAGATAACTGTTGTTATAACGAAGTAATGTAGGATCCGTTAATTTTAGAAAAAGAAAAAAAAAATAGGATGACGCGCAAAAATAATTATAGAACAGCTACTAAATTTTGAATAAAAATTCATAGAAGATATATCTAGCCAGAATTCTTATAGATTTCATATTTGGAACACTCAGAAACAACAAATATTTTTGTGCGTTTCACAAATATTTGTCCTGGGTGGGAATCGCAAAAATTTGTGTTTTTTGGAAGCGCAAAAGACAGAGTCAACCAACTGAGCTGGAAAGTCAGTCAAAGTTGCGAAAGAATCACTTCATTGGTGGTACGTCCAGGTTTTCTATTATTAAACCTGCATGGTTTAATAAAAGAAAACCTACTTATGCTATTTTTATATCGACTAAAAGCTTAATGGAGAGGGACATCTTGTGTTTCATTTTACAATACCTACGTATACCTACCTAACACTGAAACAAAGGGGTGTTAACTGACCTATGTGATATGATCTAGATTCACTGATATTGCGAACAAACTATAGTTTGACAAAAGGAAAATTTTCCTAGCTTTATTAAGCTAATTAAATTCACGATAAGGTTTTGTGTTATTGCAAAATTTAGGAACTACTTTTTTGCAACTTAAGTAATGAAGATAAAAAATTTTGTAACCAAAATATTACGTCAATTTTGTGTTCGAAATCGATCGATTCATTTGGGTTTGACAACATTAGTTAGCGCAAAGTTCTATTATTTTCAACATGTTCATGTTCAAATTTAAGTTAAGATGTCTAGTCAAAATGAATCACAAAAAGATGATGATCATGATAAACTGTGGCTACAGGACCTAAGAAAGAGTTACAGGTCACTTATTAAGTTCATAAAATTCTGAGCTAAAGTCATTCAGTTTGACAAGAAATATAGCAAGAAACAGAAACATTAGCAAGAAACATAGCACACCCAAATATGTCATAGATTTTTTTGACCAGGTGGGCCAACAATGTATTGTCCACTATACATTGTTGGCCCACCTGGTTTCACGTCTATCCGCGGCACATAGTCGGATTTTCTCGTGATACGAATAATTAAACTAAGTCGAGGCAATTCAATTCAAATTGGTAGGCTTAGGTTTGATGAATTTCAATGTTTTGGTAAGGTATCCCGCCAATTAGTAAAATAAACATCGTAATTAATTAACCTACAGTATCCTTTAATTACCTTAAGCATTGTCGCCTAAAGTTAGTTATATTTCGTAGTGATGTAACTAAAATTAAATAATTCTCGGTAATATTGTATAACAAACGGAAATTGAAATAAAATGTTGCAAAACAAGCAAATTTAATAAAATTTGTAAATGCCGGTTAAGTTCGTTTTGGACTTGCATACCGATGGTTCCGTACTAAAAATTTAGCAGCAAATTAGAAATACTAAGAGCGATATTTCCGTAATTATTATATAATATATATGATATAAATTTTCACTTAATTATGTAGATTTTTTAGCACAAACAGGCCTTATTACCCAATCTAGAAAAACGCTATCCATTAAACAAATTTATTACATTAGCAAAGCCACAGCGGATCTCTTTGCAAGATTGCATTTCCTTATAAAAGCTAGTCGAGACACTTTTGTAAAAGATTTCTTTAATATACATTGATTTTTTAAGTATTAATAAATGTTCAAAATATTTATGGACAAACGTCACATGTTCATAAATGTGAAAAGATACAGCGCTTAAACTAAGTATAGCATGTTTTCTGGAAACAGGATAACTGATCGAATACATAAATAGTTTTTTTTATACATACATATTAACACCCAACCACAGGACAAACATTTATGTTGGTCACATAAATGCTTGTCTTAAGCGGGAATCGAACCTTTCAGCGCAGAAGGCAGAGCTACTACCAACTGAGGCATAAGGCTAGTCAAGTCAGGTTTACATAATCTGCAACGTATTCTGACATAGTCGCCTATGTCAAAACAATAGGATATTGGATATTATGTCAATAATGTGTGACACGAAACGCGAAATGATATTTTAAGGGAATTCAGTAATTGTTTACTTTTCATTAATCAACGATCGTGCAATGAACGCTAATGAACAGTTTATTGCAGCTAGTTCATTTTATATTGAAAAAATAATCCTTTATTGATTTTTGTGGTTCATTTAAAAAAATAGAATCCTTTATGTGCAACTAAAATAATTGATTATTGAGCGAGCGAGCGAAGCTCATCAAAATGTTCAATTCTATTTATTTGGACAAAATGGCGGTGCGGTTTGTACCTAACTGGTCTATAATCCCCAATACTAAACAATAAAAAATCATACTATTAGTCTGGATTTCAGTACCTAACATTTTACTATAATTTGCTGAATAAATTAATCACTACTACTTCTGAACTTACTTAATAATCACAGAGTATAAATATCTATCATAGCAATTTTTTATATTGGGTGTGTGAATATGACTCCGCCCCTTTTTGTCAAAATAAAACACATTTGTTCGCTTACAAAATTAAAAAAAAAATTATTGAAAGTATGCTCCATCTGCAGCTACAACCTTCGCCCATCGTTCAGGTAGTTTTCGTATTCCTTGCTGGAAGAAGTCCTGGTCTTTTGAGCTTATCCAGTTGTCAATCCAAATTTTGATACTTTCACATGAAGTAAACTTTTCTCCAGTAAGGTCTGTCTGCATCGTCCGGAATAGGTGGTAATCCGAAGGAGCTATGTCTGGTGAATATGGCGGGTGGGGTAACACTTCCCAGTCCTGTCCCTCTAAATATCTTTTTACGACTTCTGCGGTATGCGGTTTGGCATTGTCATGCTGAAGAACTAATTTGTTATGTCTATTCACCCATTCTGGTCGTTTTTCTTCTATGGCTCGCTTCAAACGCATTAGTTGTCGTCGGTAAACTTCTCCATTAATAGTTTCAGAGGGTTTGAGCAACTCATAATATACAATACCTTTCTGATCCCACCAAATACAGAGCATGACCTTGGCACAGTGAATATTTATTTTTGGCTGTGATGGGCCTGGTTCGCCTGGTTTCACCCAAGCTTTTTTGCGTTTAGGATTTTCGTAGTGTATCCATTTTTCGTCTCCTGTGACTATCCGATGCAAAAATCCTTTTCTTTGCTGTCTTTGAAGCAGCATTTCACAAATGGTTTTCCGACGTTCCATGTCTCTTTCTTTTAAATCATGTGGAACCCAGTCACCGGCTTTTTGAATCATTCCCATCATTTGTAAACGCTTTGCAACAGTTGAACGATCAACATTTAATGCTGCAGCTAATTCTGATTGAGTTTGGCAAGAATCTTCCGCCAATAATGCTTCCAATTCAGCATCTTCAAATTTTTTTGGTGGTTTTCCATGTTCTTTATCCTCAGTACTAAAATCGTTCTTTTGAAATCGTCGAAACCATTCCTTGCAAGTTGTATTAGACGGAGCATGCTCACCATAAATCTCCACAAGCAAACGATAAGTTTCCGCTGCAGTTTTCTTCGCAATAAAATAATGTAATAACACTTCCCGCAAATGACGTTTATTTGGAATAAAAACCGACATTTTCGAAAAGGTGAAAACAATTGTTGCTTACACTTCAACCAAATATCATAAAATGCGTTAGATAGCTGACATTCAGTACTATCGAATACAAGTATGGTCATTTATTAGTACACGTAAACAATACTAAAAACGACATCTGTTGAGAAAGGGCGGAGTCATATTCACACACCCAATATAGTAGAAGTAATAACATATAAAGACACAGAAGAGTGTATTATGATTTATTTATTTTACAGCTAAACGCAAATCTTTTTTTGGGTATGCCAAATACTATGATGGGTGGCATGGAATGGTTTGGATGATAAAATAAAGTATCATCGGTGGTGGTGGTAGGATCTCTAGGATTATCATACATTAAATAATGAAAGCGTGGTCGCCCAGGGGCACAGACGCCGACTTTCAATGTGCAGGTCATTAGTTCAAACCCATACGTACCACTGAGATTTTCACTTGAAAAATGTATATGCACAATACCACGTTCTCGAAACGGTGAGGGAAAACATCGTGAGTAACAAAAATTCGACCACATATGACGGATTGGTAGTCCGGATTGGGCTCCCGTGGTAGATCAGAGCTTATTCAGTCTCAATTATCAAGAGTAGGCTGGTGTCCCTGTAGTGGGAATATTAGAGACTGGTACGGCAAATAAAAAACTGTGGCATTTTTTGCATGTAAATAAAGTCACTGGATGGGCTGACATCCCGTCTGATGTTAAGTGGTTACTGCAAATAAGTAACAGGAAACCGACTTTCATCGTCCCCTACCGGAGTATAAGAAGACCCAATACATATCACATTGCACCCGTCACTCTCACGTCTCATACACCCGTAATTTTACTACACCCTGCTACCGGAACACAGAAATGATTTCATTTTGAATCAAAATAGAAATACATCTGTCGGGTCAGCTCGTAAATATAACCAAAATACGAATTCGCCAACCAATACAGAGATTTCCTATAGAGTTTTGGTTTTTCTAATTTTTTAATTATAACCTGTGACCCTCGAATCTGGTTGCTCCCTAGGTTGTAAAACAATTTAATATTCAAAGTAATTAGCCATTCAGGGTTCAGGAAAACTCTACCACATCCAAATTAATCATTTAAATGGTGTTTTCGGTATATCTCATTTCATTGCATATGTGAAAACGTAGCAATCCCATTACTAAATTTACGATTAACTTTCTGTTTTATTTCGGTTATGGTGTAGTCACTGTTGAGTCATGTTGCTTAGAGTGGGGAATGAAAACGTTTTTGAAATGTTCAGCCTAATTTAAACAAATAAACGGGATTTTTGCAAAACAAACGCAAATAACAGCAAATTTAAACGAAAGGTAGAATAAAGTACGTAGGACAGTACATAAGTACCTATGTTGACTGGCCTTATAGATCAGTTGGCAGCTCTGTCTCTGCGCTAAGGTCGTGAGTTCAATTCCCACTCATGACAAGCATTTGTGTGCGGACATAAAATATTCTGTGTGTGAATAAGTATCGCATATAAATTTTCATGATTATATACATGGAAATTACACACACGCCATCTACGTCATTCAAGTACTTGTTCTGATTGGGAATTTTTTAACCTCATATATGCCCTACTAGCTGCCGACTCCACGATTTTACCCGGGTAGTTCCCGTTCCCTTTGGAATACGGGGACTTGTTACTTGCAGATAATGTACCTTTGCATTGGTGAAAAAATATTTAAAATCGGTTTAGTGGCTTAGGCGTGAAAGCGTAAAAAACGAACAAACAAGTACGTGTCATATATTCGTAGAATCATTTATCTTATACTAGCGATCTGAGGAAAGTCACTTGAAAAGTGACAAATACAAAAATACTATCTAAAATTCCGACTTATACGGTAGATTTTCCATGAAAATTATTTCATACAAACCAAGAGATAATAATTACAAACTATTACAACCAAACCAACCAACTATAAGCCATTCTCAAGTGATTATCACATACAACAGTTGATATTTATTTATATAGACAAAGAAATATATTGCGAAACTACTCAGCTACCAAGAATCATCATTCAGTACGGTCAATGCGGAGAACAATAAGATATTTCATTAACTTGTTCCTTTTGATCCGTGAACTGAAGCCCACCGTTTCGCGCGATGATAACGACTGTTTCCGGTTGAGTGTGCTAGCTGTTCACTATTTACTTTTACCGTGCATGGGAGGGACGTTAATAAAAGTAGGTGTTCCGTACGAGTGAATGCTTTATTAAAATGTTCAAAGGTGCTTGTGTCAACCGGCAATGTGATATATATTATGTGCAGTGTGCCTTTCATGTTTGCAAACACATCAAACAAGTCTCTTCTTTAATTACGATGAAAATAGATTATTGCATTGAAACACTTTTTAAATTATATACTGAACGTATGTTATAAGCCTATGTGTTGTATCATATTTGCGTGAAGGAGGAACAAACATACACACACATAAATACAAAATATCGCCGTTATAATATAAGTATGATATCAAATCGTATGACACTTTCATAGGTCAAACTAACAGAGGCAAATTATAAACGAATAAAACCCTTGTTCTTTTTTTCCAAAAAAGCTGTAACTTTTTGGTAACAAAATCATTTCAACGGTTCATAAGCGCACACATTGAGATGTTCAGCTTTGAATACAAAATTGTTCGCTTGTTTATATTCATAATATCATTTCAAGGATCTCTCAAAGCTTTTACCAACTTATGAACTAACAAAGAGTGCATTTCACACCGTATATTTAATTTCGTATAATTAATTAATGAAGCTTCTAAACGCGCCATTCATAAACGTTTCCATAGAGAAAAGGGATTACTTTGGTATAGAAGAAAAGAAAGAATATTACGATATGGGAGGTTTCGAGTATTGGATTATCAAACCCGAACGAAACCATCCGTTTATTAGGTGATGAAAGCCATGCGAAATTAGGCGACGTGTTTCGGGATGATGTTCGATATATCTATAGAAAGCGAGTGCGGGTCTGAATGTCCTATAGCCAATTACTTAGCTTATCTAGATCAATTGTTCCATATTTATCCGCATCATTAATACTGCATAATAATGAGACCGCACTCAAATACTATATCAACGAGTATCTTACATATTCATATTTTCTACTTGTTTGTTTATTTTGTTTTTTTTTTATTGTTTTTGTTTCTTAGGTCCTCAAAGAACACTGCATTATGAAACTAAGAGTAAAAACAAAAAAACTTTTACAATGCCGTCAAGAAGTGTTGAACTCGCATTGCTGTATTCCGGTGGAAGGGTGTAGGTGCCGGTGAAATCATATGAGCATAAGACTTAACATCCCCGTCTCGGGTGACGGACGCCACAGGGTGCGACTTGGGTCTTATCATATAATACTTCGGTCGGAGAAGACCAAAATTGATCTTTTGTTACATAAAAAAAATATTATCAGAGCTATCAGGCTATAGAAGAGAAGAAATATGTACATTAACACGAGCGAAGCCACGGGCACATGCCAGTTATTTTTATAGTGTTCAAAAACTCATATATTTCAATACACATAATATTATGTCAGAGAAAATATACTACGTACATATTATTTATAAAACTTCACCCGGAACGTAATAGGTAGTAGCCAAATATTTTTTTACGACAAACAGGTGTATATTATTAGATTTGGCACTCACGAAGTGTGCCTTAGAAAGGTGTCGTCAGTAAAGACTACGTTTTCTTATCCTTTTTATCCAAGTTGGAAAACAAGCATACGGCCCACCTGATGGTAATGAGGATACCGTTTATTTCGGTTTAGGTTATATTTTGAAGCTTCAGCAATGTTGCGTACAGAATTTGAACAAAATAAACTTTTATGAGGCTACTCATACTCAGGGCATGTGTGAAATGATAAATCTTTATACTTTGCCTAGATTGTATCCTCTGTGACAGCTGTCAGATAAGGATTATTTATGCAATTGGACATGTTAAGATAGCTCATATATACACACAATTTACCTGTGTAATATTTAAAAAAAAAATCTTTATTGCTAGAGATGTTTCGATATAAATTGTTTTGGCTATATATCCTCCTTCAACTCTTGGTTTAGATAACAAAATGTAGCATCTAATTATCTCAATATATTTATAAAAATCAATTGCCAGTATTATAGTAATTAGTCTTGCAAAACCTAGATACTCAGTTCTTTCCCAATTATTACACTCATGTTGCATTGCATTGCGCCCGTTAATTTCACCGATACCCACCCCTTTTCATCGAAGCACTGTTTGGCGACGGATCAACTGCTTATCAGGTGTGGTGGCAGTACCACTCCAGACGAACTTGACACAAGTTCCACTGCTACTTTGAGTTGCTCCTTCGCACCACCCAGGCGACACGTGTAAGATTCCGAGGGTATTTATTTATGGATGCGAGCAAAATGGTTCCATATTTTTTATGACGCGGGAAAAGCTGTTACCCCTATCCTTAGGGCAAGCCGAGGCTGTAGGAAAACCTACGGCTTGCCTTAACTGCCAATATGGGACGAGATAGGATCGATCTAGCATTCACTATCCCGCCAGAATAACCGAAGATGGAGTACACTGATTTCCCTCAGACATAAGAAGCCGTGCTAGCGGAATAGGAGTCCAACATGGTCCCCCTACAGTAACCACGCTCTCTGACATAACGTTACCTCAAAGTCAAGGCAAAGTTGTCTCTGCACATATTAGTTAGTACCTAAGGCATATTATAGTCACGTTTTCTGAGCAACAGTAAAAAGGAAACAAAACTTTTGGACGTCGAACGTGCGCATTAACTCATAATCCAGGGAAATTGTGTTTCTGGCTGGATTGAGGACGAAGGTACTGAATTACTTACTATGATTGGATTTGTTATGTGGAATAGGTGGTTCATTGACCTCTCATTGCTTAACATCAAGCCCCCAAAATAGGTGAAGCTATTTCCTCCTATTTCTCTTAACATCATGCGAAATCGAAGCCAAAAGAAAGCTGATCAATAGTAAAAAAGCTGGTCGCGTGGTAACTATGTCGGATCATGTTGCTCGCGTCCGTAGGAGTATCCCTACACATGCCCCCCGGGTGGTACGAAAAGTGCAGTACAACTTATGCCAAGTACGTCCTGCCACCATACTTGGTAATTCGCCGCCAAACAGTGGTGAAATCGCGCTGTGTTCCGGTGGAGTGTGAGTGTCAGTGAAATTACAGGCGCTCGAGGATCTCCCTCTTGACGTGATGGGCGCACGCGAAGCGACTTCGATCTTCTCATACTGCAATATGGGAAGAACCGAGTTATATTGTTGTTCAACACTTGCACTTAACATCAGGTGGGCCGACAGCTCGTCCGTCAATTTCTTTGCATGAAAATAGCAAAATATTTGATTTGAATGATTCTCCAGTTCAATTCATATCAATTTATCGTTTCGGTTCCAATATTACGCTAACGAACGTTCAACGAACGTTTAAAAAAAAAGGTAGAAACCCTGAAAAATATTAATTGTACCAGGTACTTTTTCTATTTGGTTCAGCGTGTGAGATATTTTATCGTACAAAAAATTCGATAGTCTATCGTCGGCACTGTTATTTCAACCTGAAATTAAATTGCCGTCTATTAGAATAATGTATTTATGCGTTGGTAACATTAGGTACCAATCTACAATACGATGATATACACTTATAGGAAAGTGTAGCTCTGAAATGTTGATTTACTAATAACTTACAAAAAAGCTTCGGATATAAACGAAAAATAAATGCCATAAATTCCGATGCTACATTAATTATATAATATATACGTAAACGTGGTTTCCTAAGGGTACATGCGCTGATTTTCAATCTGAATGTCGCTGGTTCTTTCCAACACGACGTTTTCACTTAAGAATGTACGTATGTGCGCAATACCACCATATCGTTCTCGATATGAATGAAAATATCGCGAGAAAAAAAAATTAAGATATCTAATCCTAAACCCAGATCGAGCTCCCATGGTAGAAATCACTCTCACTTATCGAGAGTAAGCCGGTGTCCCTGCAGTAGGAACATTGGTGGCTGATACGGAATTATACAAGTTAAGTTAATTCTACAATAAATAAAATAATCCAATATGGCCTGGAAGAGATAAACGTATTAGGCAAACTCTTTAAAGCAGACCCCAATGCGCAATTTCAGTTTCGTTCCCCGTGAGGTTGAATGCAAAACTGCCTCATGAGCATTTGAATGTCAGGTGAACGTCTAAAATTTGATTATACAGTTGAAACAGCGGCGAATTGCTATTTTGAAGCTTACTTATTTTACCAGCCGAGATAATTTTTGATGGAGAAATTTGCCTGACATTTTTGAATGAAAAATTATCTTCCAAAATTGAAAATTTATATTTCAATTATGATTTAACTGCCAAACTATTGAACCGATTTAATGAAATTTCTATGGGACCAATATGAAATGAAATACTTTAAAATACAAGCTTTAAAAAAATCCAGCTGAATTGATAACCTCTCCTGAAAGTCGCTTGAAAACTCAACGTATTTTGGGCAATTAGTAAACTCAAAGTACTGATAATATAATGTAAGATACCTACAATATGTAAGTACACTAGTACTAAAGGAATATGCAGCTCTAATACAGATAAATCATATTAATAACTTGTAAGAAAAGAGGATATAAACGGAAATATACTTGCCCATTTCTCGCCTTAACTTTGGATGCCATTCTGTATACAATATATATTAGGCGATGGACCAGGGGAACATATGCTAACTTTCAATCTAAAGGCCGCTGGTTCAATCTGATACGAGTAACAATTAATTTTTTACCTTAAAAATTGTATGTGTAATTCCAAGTTCTCTAAACGGTGAAGGAATATATCGTGAGTAAATTATTCAGCCTCGAACGTTCCCTACTAATGATGATTCATACAAATTTATATGAATATCTTATATAATTATTATTTCTAGTAACTCCATAATTGCAACCCAACTTCAACGAAAACTCATAACTCAAATGAAGCAATATAAAGGCACAAAGCTATAGTTTACAGGAGTTTCTTTCCCAAGTTTTAATTTAACTGGTAACTTGACACTCTTGTTTGGCGAATGGCGTGCGCTCTCAAACACTTTGTCTACAGAATAGTTAATAGTACCTGCTATTAAGCACACGGAAGTCTCGCTTTCAGAGTGTTGGTTTGACTTTGCGACTTTAAAGCGCAAGAAATGCTCATTTCGATGCTTGCTTAGATTTTCTTTACAGATTAAGTTAAGCAACAATTCGCCCGGTCAGTAATTGGACGGGCGACTGTTTTGTGGCATTTGAACTGACCTAGTTCGTGCTTCCAAGGGCACGTTAAGTTGTCGGTCCGAGCTATAAGCTATGTCTGTAAACTGTACCTGTAAACTGGACTATAAACTCCAACGCCAGGTTTGGTCACTCGCACGAAAGGAAGTAAATGCTTCAAAGGTGCTCAAAAGATCAAAAGATATATATTCCTGAATATGTATGTATGCCGTTGAATCATAAGACGTAACTTGATAGCTTACGATAGGTCCACTAAGAAGGATTTTTATGAATCTTAAATTGTAATGTTTGAATTCAATTAAACCAGTTCATTTATAATTTTAGAACTTTATTATTGATATCAAGACCTGTCAAAACGTTTAATAGATTTTACATATTTACAAACGGTTTCAGGCTTTCGTTCCCGACGGGGTAGGCAGAGTCTCAAAAGGGTCATAATTCATCTCGTGCATCTAAGGCCATTTAAAAATGTCATGGATAATTCGTACAGCGCCATCTAGCTTCCAACTAAGCCTAGCTTGTAATATAGAACTAGATAGCTGATAGAATACATATGTACTTTTAAATACAATAAACATCTATGTTCTTCACACAAATGCCTGTCCTGAGTGGTATTTAAACTCACGACTTACAGCGCAGAAGGCAGAACTACTCCTGAGTCGTGAAGCGAGTATATATATACGTACCTGGTAATACATAGAGAGGTACAGAAAATGTGTAAATATACTCAACCGTAATTATATGTACGTACCATCCTTATAATAAATGAATATTTAAATTCTAGAAATCAAATGAGTGAATACGTAAGTGATATTTGAGAATCAGGACCATGTCAAATTACAAAGATTTCCCTAAAACAGATCTCTTTGATACTTAATGAACCTTGCACGCCTTGCTTTATCTCAAGTAGGTTGATACAATTATACGGAATGTATTTACCCTGAATAGGACTTAACATATTGAATATTCTTAATGAGATAGGATTAGAAACAACAAACAGTCTTTCACAATACATATTTACTCACATAGGTTTGCAGTCTTACAGGTAAATTAAAAAAATCTAAATAGCTCATTTATTATAAAATAAAATTCAAATAATTTTATTTTCCACGATTTTAAGACATATTATAAGTCTTGAAAAGATCCAGATTTGATTGCAGGCTAAAGCCTGCATCTATCGGTTCGTTGTTAACATTTGAGAATCTCATCGGTTGTCCGTTCTACGAACTATTAACTGCAGATTACTTACTTTCCAAAGTCTATATTGGAAATTATGCTATTTAATCACTCGTCTACTCACTAATACTGTGTATTTCAAATATTTTCATTTCTACTTGGACTAGTTTGTTTATAAGTAACTACGATATGACAGTGATTAATCGTTTTAGTTATAGAGCTTATAACAGTTTGCCCTAATCTTAAGTATTGGCGTGTCTATTGTTATACCTTGGCATTGCTTTCTTCGTTAATTTTCTAGTTTCTTCCAACTTTCTAGTTTCTTCTTGGTGTTATTCAGAAAGGCACTGCATTATATCATGTTAAAAAAAGGTACCTAATTATAATTTTCTTATTATACTTAATTTACAGATCAATAATACTGGCACCGTTACTTTCATCGTTACGTTATTTTTACGGCCTCAGGGGAAAATATTTATTTTATTCAAATTTCCGAGTCCGCGAGTTAAGTATTGTATGCTATATCAATTAAAAATATAATCATTTAAACAGGATACAAAAACACACACAGCCGGTTTTCAAGTTGTTGTGTTTTTGTGTTCTTCTATTTGAAGTCTGTTGAAATGAAATGTCGATATTCTTGTAACTAAACCGGTATTGATACCCTTGAAAGGGAATGCTTTTCAGCAGAAATAACCGCCACATTGATTGGTTCCACCGCACTTTGTTTTATAGTTTTCAATATATTTTTTTCAATATCAAAACATTTTTGAAGTCCTATCTATAATAAAATTGTGCCTTTGTGTATTCAAAGGCTTTAGATAAATAAAAAGAAAAGTAGTAGCAATTTTCCGTTCTATAGATGTCATTTACCAACTCATAAGTTGCATGATTTTTATTCATGTGAGTATTTGAGTTTGTGAATGAAAACATAACTTCAAGAGAGGTTTTGTATGCCACGAGTAAGCACGCTTGATATTCAAAATGTTCGAATTTTTCCTTTTACTAACAAAAGTACTTTATGACTAGTTTATATTAAATTCGCTTTATAGTAATAAAGTTTATTAATTATAATGTTTGTTGGAACAAAAAATCCTTTAGACGAATAAATAAAACGCTTATGGTTTGTTGATTGACTGTTAGGCATCACCCAGGGGGCAGGGGAGGGACCTATGGACCCCCCAAAAATAATAGCAAATCCTTTACACAAATAAAATCCACTTAATTTCACAATTTCACTCACTCAGCAGATTTATTTTGCGATTGAAACACCTACACTTCGAACCCAAATATAATAATGGTGATTCATCGTTGCTCCAGAACGTTATTAATGAACTTCATGGTTTCAAACTGGATGGAATTGAATGGATTTTGCAGGTGAAAGGTAGATACACTGATAAATCATTTAAGATGCTCTATAGAATTTGGAGGGAACTGACAACTATGGTAACTTCGATATTTTATGTAACCCACAATAATCAGCACTGTTTGCTTTATAAAAGAGATAATGGATACTTAGAGGACGGTTCCGTGGCTTAGTTGGTAGTAACCTTGCCTTCGAAGCTAGGGGTTCCGGGTACGATCCCAGCCGGGCCACACTTTGTGTGGTGAGCATGAAGTTTGTTCTCGGGGTTCGGGTGTTTGTCTTGTGTTACTGTGCTAGTCCATGCCATCTGCGACACAGAGAATCCTAGTGTAGAGTTGTGTATAAACGTACCGGCCTCACTGCTCAGTTGGTAGTAGTTCTGACTCTGCGCTGTAAATCGTGGGTTCGATTCCCACTCAGGACAAGCATTGTGTTACGAAAATAAAAATAAAGGTAGTTAGTAATATAAGAAGACTAATACCCTTAGATCAGACATACATCACAATACAAATCAGAGACGTCTTATTCATAATACACGTAGAACTTACTTTTACAAGTCATAAATAACTCATCAGGCTTCCATAGTTTTGCCATTGTCTTGTAACGATTTTATATTTTCTTAACAAATATTGAGTTGACTTCCTGTTTACAGCTCTTGTTGCTTTAAACACTTAAGTGTCCACACCATATTTTGCCAGTGGCCATATCTTGAATGATAAATATTATAGCTATCAACTATATAGTACATTAATTAATGAACAATCGAATAAAACTCTGTATTTGCGTGATCTGACCGAGGCTTTTAAACATTAAATATGTGAATATTTTATCAACTGCATGTACAAAGGATATGAAAGCAACGAAATTCCTTGAAATTAAATGAATGTTCAGAAGTCATGCTTGATTTTTTTCACCGAACATCTACCTCTACTAAGGTTTTGGAAAAATATTCAATCATATAACATAGAGACTTAATGCAAATTATTAAACTTGGATTAAGTATCTCTGTTTTTTTCTTAAAGTACATAAATTTATACTTTGGACTTTTTAACAAGCAAATGGTCCGAGGCTAAACTACCAAGGTGTCAAAGATGTCTTTCTTACCGAGGGTAAGAAAGACATCTTTGTAACATCCTAGATTGCTTCTGTTCAAGAAACATACAACCGTAGTGTCTCTGGTCTTTAAAATTATGAAAATACATGGCAAAATACGTAGAATGTATTAAATATGGATGTTTCCTATTCAATCATGCAAAAACTTATGAATTAGGTACGTGATCTTTGAATATTGGCTACGTGGTATGTGAATGAAATTAGAACCTTTAACGGGATACATTTTATCGAAGTACCGAACTCATCCAAATGCGTGCGCAGTATGTACCATTTGGACATATACTACATGTTACATTAGTATTACAAAGATGAAGTCACGAGCAGAAGCAAGCAAGCCACAATCATGAAAATAAATCCTAAAACAAATCCAATACATCTGCAGCACCCCATAGCCACAAAATGGGAAACATAATCCCATTTGGGGGTCATAAGCAAAATATAAATGTTTGAATTTCAGCTTAGGGTTAACATGCTCTGAAGGGATGTGGGGATTAAATACGATACTGTACACCCTGTTTAAATTATCGGGTTAATATCGATGCTGATATATCCTAGGAAACTTTTCCGTAAAATTAGCAAGCCGCCGATTGGCTTCCAAGCGTTACTGGATTTTGAAAGGATATTGTTTATTTTATTAACTGCCTGCGTCGGAATGAGGTTTATTCGAGTGTTTGTAATTTATATTAACGTTTTTAATTATTGAATTAAGCTTATAAATATCGTACGAAAATATTTATAGTTAATTTAAGTAATCATATCTTCTATATACGTCTTTAAATTTGAGATAACTGAAGATAACAAAATTAAGGGAATACAGTATGATGTTGTAAAGATATGTACCTTTATATCATCAACATTCAAAATTTAATTACAACACCCATAGCTAAAGGATGAAAACGTGACGTTGTGTGAGGAACTGGAAATGGAGGGGGAAACACCGCCATTTTGAGGTCGTTTCGCTGCGTCACATAATGTCCGTTTACGTACACGTATTCACGTAAAACATATTTCCTGGTATAAAATATCTTTGGAATATATCAAACTATATCAGGGTTCGAAACCCAAGAATACACATTACATTCCTCAATGTACGTACGGTAATAATACCTACGATTAATGATTATCCTTCTATAGATGACCAATGGATGAGAAGGTATTAATACTTACTGTTCTAGATATTTCAGGATAATTAATATCTTTGGAAATAAATGAACAAAGCTTTGAATCCACTAAGCACGAAACAAGTTTAGATATTATACTATAAACAAATGATGTAGGAATCATTACTCAATAACCAGGTGTGGAGTTAGTGAGGAACGCATACGATTAGCCAGTTCAAGGTCGGATATTAATAGATCAGACACTAATTAGGTGATAAATAATTAGGTCGTTTTGTGAAATAACGTCATATGTTAGCTTTGTTACTAATATTGGACGGACCATACAATTAAAAGCAAAAAGTTTATATCGGTTTGCTTTTTTTTAAATGTATCTCAAACGTATACCCAATGATATTTTATATTGCGTATACCAATAATTATACTGAGCCTCAGTAGCTTAAGAGTTCATCAACATACAGCCAAACCCTATAATCAACTAAAAGGTTACTGGAGATAGATTGCCACAGCAACATTGCTATCCATCAAATAATTTCATACATTTTCCGACAGTTAACAGTGGTGCCATAACGATATATATCTAGTCATCTATTAGTTGATTATGGAGTTTGCCTCCTTTTTTGGATGAATTAATTAAGTATTTACAAAAAAGTAGTATAAGATTTTTATCAGCTAGTTTCCATAGTTACATAGCTTCCGAAACGGCTGAGGAACCGATTTTGACGAGACCTTCAGATAGCTGACGCTATTAGGATACTTTCATTTCAGAAAAAGAAAAAATAATTACAGTGCCGCGCAAAAAATAAGTTTATTTCGAATTCGCGGGGAACAGCTAGTTAATGATATATTTTTTGAGCAGGAGAAAGACAAAGCATTACGTTTGTAGTAAAGCAAGTAATGTGGCCGTTATTTACGAGCAATTATTTATCAGATGATGGATTTATAAATGCCGTAAGGACTTTAATTCCTGCTCGCAACACGTACACTATATAAACGCTTATCTAGATCGGACTTACGTAAAATAAAAAGTTCCGTGTTCGACCTCCGCCCGTGATGGGTTTTTAGTACGTTGCTTTTTGGTATTGTGTGATTGTATTGTTGTGTAAACGTTACTATCCGTTTGTGTACACATAAGTCCGAATATCATCAAACGCAAAGTATTTCGCCGCGAAAAAAAATACTATCTGGCCCCGTCAGGACTTTCAAAAAGCATACTTGTTCATCTACGTTGTGTAAAAGAACTGATGTGCTAAATTTCTTGCTACTGCTTGAATTATTATCGAGCTGCCACAAAAATACTCATTTGTCTGAGAGCTAGCAAAGACGACCATTTTAGTGGGCCCAACTATAGTCTGCTAAGATAGGCATGAGCTAACGCAGACGTCCCACAAAAAACTGTTTCCCGCTTCCCAGTATCTGTGTTCTTTTATATTATATGTTAGACCAGAAACATTATCAGGTTAAACCGAAATGGATTTTCTGTGTTCAAAATCAGCCAAATTGAACAATGATAAACACAGACCCATTATTGAAACATAATTAACCCTATTAGTAGATAATCCACTCAAAATCTCAAAGGAAATTATTCAAGAATTAGTTAATGTAAAAGCGGTATTGTTTTAGTTATTACTTAGCCTTTGTCCGCAAGTATTGCCTCTGTAGTTCTTTACTGTAATTACGTTTCAAGTTAATGATTCCAATTATAAAACACGCTTAGAATGTTTGCTACGCATATGTAAACTATAACAAAATAGTAATTTAATTAATACTACTAAAAACGATTAATTCAAAACTCTGTCGCGCTAGGATTTGCGTGTAACTTGATTTTAAAATTTTGATAGATAAGATGTACAATTCAAAATATCGCTACACAGCATCTTTTGGTGAATTGATGCCCATTGCCGTTTGCCACATTAGTCTGAGCTGCAAAACTTAAAAAATATAATAATGTAACATCCTACTTATATTTCCAATTATTATTTAAAAATTATTATTATTTATTATTTATCCCCGTATTCCTACAGGAACGGGAACTAGACGGGTGAAACCGCGGTGTGGCAGTCATGTAATAAAAGATCCATGCTCTGTATGGGATCCCCAACTTTTTTTCTACTTAAGTGACGGGACAGGCTGAAGACCCGCCTGTGTTTAAGTGGTTACTTCCGCCCATCACAACAGTAATAAAACCTATTTTGTACCCCGTTACGCCCATACCCTGAGACGGGAATGTACGCACGGCGCCCACATCCTTATACCGATACACATCAATGCGAGTGCATTACTGCTTGGTAGCAGTTTGTCAGGTGTTGAGGCAGTACTTCTCTGGACGAACTGGGCACAATTTCTACTGCTTTGGCACCACCCAGGGGGTACGTATAGGGATCACCTACGGACGCTAGCAACTGGAGCCCTCAACTCAAGTTCTATTTCGAGGGAAGGTTCAACAAAATGCGTAGAAAGCGTTCTCTTACATTTTTGCTTTTGTTCTCCAATTCTAGGATGTCACAAGACTCAGATTTTATTACTTTTGATAAAATCCTTAGCCGTGTCGTGTTTCAAATGGTGAAAGGAATTGCTGGAGTGTTTTGCAGTAATGCGAAGTTTATATATATATCAACCTCTATATACATATGTATAAAGGATACCTATGTCTTGTATAAATTTCAGATACAAAAACGACAGCGTACATGCTTTGAACGGCCCGTAAAGATGTCCGTCTATTCTAGTTGAAAAGCCACGTATGAGGTCTTAGTTAAACGCCAATAGAAGAGTTAGCCACTAACTCACGCGAACTGAACAAAAATTTACGCAATCTTAAAAATGAGTTCGCCTTTTGATAAATTGAAATAAGTTAAGTTTATACTTTGTGACATTCAGACCTCTGTAAATAGATATCTTTCTATCGAATCGCATTTCCCAATATCTGCAAAAGAAGAATATTTAAAAACTATTGATATTCACGATTTTGACCTTCCTAAATTGGAATCAAATTGTTTTTATGGATTATAGACCTGTATGTCAGTTTTATGAAAAACATTGTTTGTTTTTTTTTTTCATTTTACTTATTTATATGGTTTCGCGTGACCTACGAACGAAGGGTCTCTGAAATCCTACAATTAAGAGGGCTTCTTATACCTTCGGCATTTCCAAAATGGAGCAAATTAACGGTACTAAATTATTTTGTTGACTTTACTTTTCAAGCAATGTAAATGTGATAAACTCGGGCTAACCTATAAATTTACAGGTTAAACTATCAAGCCATTGAAATTTGTTCATTGACTAGGTAATATCAAATTTCAAATTCGTTTTCTTTTGTGTGTCGCAATTCCATATATAAGTTAACCCGTAAAAAATAATACCAAACTTAACAAATTCATCTAAAAATAAACTTAATAGTGATCACACCATCAAGTTTATTTCCTAATTAATTTGGGGTCAGACAGAATACTTCCAACAATCAGCAAATCCAACTAAAGGTTCGGATTATCTGTGTCATTCATGGTAAGGGACCAAAGCTTTTGCAGGCAACTTCAGAATAGCCATGCTACGTCGTCTTAACTGCATTTATTTTAACATTCGTGGATTGAATTGATATTATGTACTATATTGCTCACGTATTTAGGTCCCTACCCGTGCCGTGGTAGTGCAAACTAAGCAACCCAAAGTAGCAGTAGTACTTTTGGCCAGTTTAGGAGAAGTATTAAAAGCACACCTGATAAATCTACCGCCAAGCAGCGGTGTACTCACATAGCTGTGTGCTGCTACATAATATTGTGATAATAAATAGAAAAAGTCGGAAAAATGGGATTTTAAAATATAGTCTGGGTGTCTTTCTGTAGTCTACAACTATAGATCCAAATTGATAGATTTATCGCGAGTTCTCAATTTGAGGTGAACCATTATAGGAACATCACATATCAAAATCATGGTCCTGCATTCTGGGTCCTCCCGAATGGGCAGACCTAAGTCTCATAGTATTACACCCATATCGTCTAAAGTAATGTGCGTACATGTGTTTTAAAATTCTTAAAACTATTTTTTTTCCAGGGCCTTATTATCCTTACAGTTTAGTATAAAAATTACTTTTGAGTTTCAAAATCCTGAAATATCCTTACTTATACAAAATATCGGATAAATCATTGACTGCAAAATTTGAACGATATATCGTTTAGCGATTCAATCATAGGGATGACCCGATCTAGCTTAACATGATAGTCGAGGGTCCAATAGCTTATATTCGAGAGGTATTTCAATATATTAGGATATTGGCTGAGGTCCATCGTTTTTATTGCGATATTGCCTGTAATTTAAATCGTAAAACTTCAGAAGAAGATGGGTTAAGCTCTACTTACGATTTTATACCCAAAAACCTTTGATATCAGATGAACAAGGATTTGATGGCTACTGGAATAAGACAAATGCACGCAGCATAAACTAAAGTCGACGTGATTCACAAACTAAAGTCTGATTCTGACTGAAGTGAATGTATATTTACTTGTTTCATATCTACACATATATCTTCATACAAATCCGCCATAAATAATTTCTACAGGCAAAAAAGATAGATAAAAAGAGAGTGGGTATTTAGTTGTATTGATTGTTGCAATGCGGATTATTTTCTACGGCTAAATCTTCAGTAGACCCTTTTTTCGTGACGGTTGGAAACTGATACTGCAGCCTGATACTGATCTTGACATATTGAGGCACAGATTAATAAAAGTTACTTCGTAAATTAAGAATTGTAATAACAGAACAACTTTGACAGCTCCGTAGCTTACTTAGGTGGTAGCAATTAAAAGTCATTCAAACCGAAGGATCCCGGTTTCTATTAACAACGTTAACACACTCATACCTCTTCATATACTATTCCCTGTGTCGCAGATGGCATGGACAAACATAAGACAAACACATTCAAACACCCGAGAACAAACTTCAATCACACAAAGTGTGCCCGGTAGGGAATCGAATCGGGACCCCTCGCTTCGAAGGTAGGGCTACTAACAACTAAGCCACGGAGCCGTCGAATGTTTCTATTCCGAAACTTTTATGTGATTAACATGAAGTTTTTTCTTCGGTATAAGATATGTGACAGTAAAAGTTTATGCACCCTGCGACTAGAATCCTAGTGTTATGAGTGAGATATATAATCTTTAGAATTTAAGCTTGTATAAAGTAACTTATTGTAGGTAAACAAAAATATTTGAATAAGTATTTCCAGTTGTATTAATATTATATTTCTACTAATTTATATAGTTTCAGAAGCCATGCAATCTTCTTTTATCTTTTATACTAGGTTAGCATTGTTTAGAGCTTAAAAACAAATTACCTACAAAGTACTCATTACGTGCGTTCTCATGGGTATAATTCTACGTTAATTTTAGGCGTGTCAAAAGGTTCACTTTAATCAACAAAATTCATTAAACGCATGTCTTCGGGGAGGCACACAGTAGTCAAAAATTCATGACATAGTCCTTATTCCCTGGATATTAAAACTCTGCGTCATATTAGTAGTCCTAGAATATTAGATACATAGATTTAAGCTTTAATCCCTAAAGTGCTTGAAGTTTATAAGCTACTATGCACTTTGTGGGTTAAATAATCATGGTAAAAAATTTGTGATGTGGTGATCTCATCGCATGGTTTCCGCATAATCAATTCGCTTATTTGGCTAATATTTTTCTAATAAAATGAATCTTTCCGTTATAATTCACAATAATATTGTATATCACGATATTAACAATAATTATGGCCAAACTAGATTTTAGATGACATTGTAGGTTTAGATTTCTTTAAATATAAGTATAGGTATACCCACACCACAAAATCAGTATCTTCATAGATAGGAAATTTCTCTCTCATTGTTAAGCATAATTTACTGATTTAAAAATCGAACCGAATAAACCGACATCAATACTTTTATTTACTTACGTCTTTAGAGGTGGAATTTCTTAATACATTTTCTATGCGGCCACCTCGAAAGTAGTCTATTAAATTAAAAAAAGGATCATCTAGATTGGACACTCACACGAAAGAAGAAAAAAGAAGATCAATTTTTAAGGCACCAAATATCTTCAAAAAGTAAACTTGGTCCGAAAATAGCACTTGTTTCAAACCTAATTTTCCGAAACAAGATAACACTATATAGACGGGAATTTCGAATAAATATTATATAAGGTAAAATTTAAACCAACTTTCAAGCTACTTAGTGCCTCGATATGCACGTTTAACTTCTTAGAATTTGTGTGGAAATTCTTAAAATTTGTTTCGTGAAGGAATAACATATAACAGTCTATAACTGATTCTCAATTAGGTTATTGGCATTTAGCGTGTACAAAATACCTATTATATTAATGTGCAATAAACTGTAATAATATAATATCAAATACAATAACTCAATTATTAAACCATTGGGACAATCACTAACATATATGTCAACACACATTAAAATTAATATTAAAGTTATACCTGTTTCACCAACCTAACAGAGTAGTGCGCCAACAAGGAAAACAGACTGGCTATTAATAATGATGCATTACATAAAGAGGTGTTCCATATTTAAAAGCATGTTTTATTCGGATCAGGATGATTTCCTGTCCTGATTCATAAATTTGACAATCGCCTGTCTAACGACGTTGTTGTAAAATACCATAGATAAATGAGGTTTCAGTTTTACCCAATTTCCGACTTTTCACGTCAGCTTCCCGAAAAAATTTACAAACCTTGTTCTAATAATTAGCCAAATAGGTGCAGCCATTCTGAAGTGATGCACTTACATGCATTCGCCAATTCATTTTTATTTATATAGCTATGTGCATTCATGTTTCATGTTTATATTTCAGAACTTTAAAGAAAAACAAATTTCTAATTTATTAAGCCCTGCTTATAATTATATTGGCTACCAAATACGATCTGCATAGCTTTATACACATAAACTGTGTTTGTTACTTCCTGAGTTCCTACGAAAACAGTATTAGCTCCAAAAATCTAAGTATGTGGTGTACCCCTAAAAGGATTCACCTTATCCACTTTATTTTTTGGTTCCTTAAGAATGATTAATTAATTTAAACCCAATTCTACAAGCAAATTAGTTTAAAGTCGATGTAATTAAATCTCAAACTTTGATTACATCGTTTGGGTGGTACTCGTAATAAAGGAAGGAAGTTCCCTGAAGCACGAAAGATCAACAAATCAGGGTTTTCTATATATGTATAAGGAATTGCCGAGAAATTACGTATAATATATAGCTTTAAATAATAAGTATAGATGAAACTCTGTAGTATATTAAAATAGTATCCAAAAGAAAATAATTTTAGTAATTTATATTTTCAGTTATTATAAGAAAAAAAATAAACACTTTTCAGACTTTTCAAAAGCTACTTGAAAAGTTAGCTAAATAATTAAACTTAGTCATTTTTTCGAATGAGGACAGCGCTTCAATATTTTATATTGAAGTATCTACAATTAATTCTTGGAAACAATAAAGTTGTTGAGATGTCAATTTTCAGAATTCGGAATTATGGTGCTTCAAAAGTTGAGATAAAGAACAAGTTGGAGAGGAAAATTCAGCTAAATAACATAAATATTTAAACAAGCGTATCAAAGCCCTCGACACTCTTTTATTTCTGAGGGACTAATTAAATAAGTAAAACACTTTATCATTTTAATAACGGTTGGTAGATTTAGGTATTCATTATACCGTATAAAATTATTATGTACATAGAAAATCGCAATATCTTTTGTTTTTCTCTGATTTGAAGCGTATGGGTGCAATTACATGGCCAAGATACTTTCTAATTTACTGCCGTCTTTCTATTCATACGGGAAACCCCAAGTTATACCTATTGATGTTAGGATTACCGCTATAGAACAAAAAGTACAACTGCTTGATTGTGTCATCATAGATTAAAATAATCTAAAGGCTATTTCGTAGCATAAAATAATCAATTTTTTTTCCGTTGTTACATGCCAGGGTATTCGATATGTTTTGTTTGCAATTAAACATGAGTATTGCGTAAACACACTATTTTAATAATAATAAAAACTGGTAAACGTCTTCAGATCCTTAGAGCGACAGTAGGCGTACAAATTTGGATAATGTTTGATACCCTTAAAATAGATCTATGATGGAAGTAGTTAATACAATTTCTAAAGGCTTTCCACTGAGCGGAGTGTTTTCGTCACATGTGTGTGCCAAAGTTTGTCTATCCTGTCAATATTGGTACGTTTACCCTATCATGTCAAATACAGAATTGGGGTGGCGTGTCTAACTTTAGCCACCGTACAGTCTTCAGGGAGCGAAATATATATTTTTTGTGAAGTATTGTAGTTTTTGTACAAATTCTTTAAATAAATATTTGACTGGTAAAGGAAATTTTTATTTTGGATTTTAGGTTATATTTATTAGGTTATAGTTATTTTAGGTTAAATCCACTTTTATGATTTGTGAAATAGAAAATCTTGTCCGTTGTTTATTTCTCAATGGTTTATAAGTGTCGTAGATTTAAAATATTATGTCGTGAGTTCGCGTCCCACAGGACAAACATGTTTGTGACTAACATGCGTAAAGCTTTCTGTGTGTGGGTGTCAATATGTATTGTAATTATGTACATTCCAAAAAAAAGCTATGTATTTATTATCTCTGTAATATGGTTCTCCATAGTTTTAGCTATGCTTAGTTTGGGACCAGATGGAGCATTGTGAAACATCCAATATTTATTTATTTTTAGCTTCCGGTTGATTTTTTCCCTGCGAAGGATTCGTCATCTAACAATTTATTACAATAGAAATTTAATTTAATTAATTTAATGTTTTGTAAAACAAATCGATCAACAGCCAAAGAAAACGGTAGGAGCTGCTTACACCGCAAGCATTTCACTTCATCGGTTTCTCAAAGGAACCATTAATTTACCTTCTGATATAATTGATAGAACTAAGCTATTTTCCCTCTCAAATCAATTACCACTAGCTACGCTCGCTTTGAGCCACTTTTATGAGAGATAAGGGCATGTTTCTACCAAATCAACACTATAAACAGAGAAAATTTTTAATCTAATATTATTAACGAACCGTTTTTACTAGTTTATTATCTATGGACTCCTAAAAATTATTTTAGATAAGCATATATTGTATATATATATATTAATTATTATTTTATAACCAAGCGTTGACCACTACAAATACTATGATTGCAAATAAGCCGATATGTTTATAGTGGGGCATTTACATTAAATTCATGGAAAAACACGTACTCGTAGATATTTATCAGTTTGTTTGTACTATAGTTATGTCAAAATCCTAATATAAGACATAAAACACAAAAATTGTTATAGAGTTTGAAATCAATTAATCGATGTGCCCTAAACCGGTTTCAATAGAAAGGCAATAATGCGAAGATGGTTTTAGACTACTAAAGCAATGCATTAGGTACAAAATATATTGGTTTTTTAGCGTATTAGTACACGCCGGGTCCGCTAGTGGCTCATGAAACATAATTATTAGATAATATAAAGCCTAACGAGATGATGAGTATGTCTTTACTCCCGCGGATAGTTATTATAATATAAATTATTATAAGAGTTGGCCATTTACTCATATGAAATATGAAGATAATAAGTGTATATAAGATCCTTCATATAAGGTATAAATTTCTTATGAAGATTGCTTATATGTATAGGTTTTGACGCGCCACCTTTCATCTCAGCGTCCCTATAACCTAATTACCAAGTGAATGGACAATGTTTTAGCGAACTGAATGGCCTCAAAGCTCAGTTAGTAGTAGCTCTGCCTTCTGCGCTGTAAGTCATGGGTTCTGTTCCCACCCAGAACAAGCATTTGTGTGACAAATATAGATTTTAGCTCTGTCTGGGTATTTATGTGTTACGTATTTACAAAAAAACAAGTTCTTTTGGCGCTCTGGGTGATTTTATTTTCTAAAATTATAATTCAGTAAAAAAAACCCTATGTGGTTGTCGGTGGTACTAAAATATTTTGGTATCTCGAAACATTAAATTGTCTTAATGAATCTTAGGTTGGCGGGAGATTGGAATTTAGAAGTTAACTAGTTGATCAAGTTCCAACTTTACCTACCTGTGAATGGCCCTATAATTTTGCAGTGAATATTTACTTAGGATTTTATTAATTTACTAGGGAATCGCCCGCAGCCTTATTTGGGCGATATTCATTTTCAAATTCCTGTTCCATTCCCGTTTTCTTTACCTTTTCCGTTCGTGTTCCTGTTCACGGATACCTACGTTATTGTACCCGTTTGTATTCCACTTACGGATATAAAGACTGCTTGAAATTAGGACAGTCCTCTGTCCATGGCTTACAGAAAAAATAACCAATCAAGATACGCTGCAAGTTCTAGGCTGATCAACTGTCACGTACAATAACCGAGAGAGTACAAATAGAAGTAATGCGATTCAGCGTAGACATGCTGCGCTTAGCCGGGGATTAGGGCTTCGGTGTTAGCTGTTTCTATCTTCGTCGGGGTAGAAATATCTGTTTGCTGATAGATTTACAATAGATATGCAAACAATATGCTTCCAGACTCGTAACTGTTCCACTCGTAGGCTAGGGACAGTTGGGAATCGGAGAAAAATGTCATCGGAATAATTCGTATCTATATAATAAAATAAAAAAATGATAGCCAATTTACAAACATCTTAAAAAATATGCATTTGATTCGTGGAAATGCAAAAGAATATTCATTTTTGAAGGCATTGGTAGGCCCACGGATAGCTAAAGAAGTTGGTTGGTCGGGCTTATAAACTGTGGAAGTTTCGTTCTCTCTCCATCAGTAAATGTACTCCACCATGCAGAAAACCATGATTTGATTATTAAGTACTAGCTCCGGCCCGCGGTGTTAACAGTGGTTGGCCATCTTACGGGAACCGTAAATTTTCCGGGATAAAAAATAGCCAGACTACAAATCTATCTCTGCAAATCTATCATCCAGAGTAACAAACATCCATTCGTCCATTCAAACTTTCGCAAATATATACTAGCAGCATAGTTATAATAAGATTCATATTATATATTAAAATATCTACTCGTATTCAGTTGATGAAGTATACAGCATTTCCGTTTAAGCCGGACGTAGAGCCGGATATTAGTGTTTTCATCTTTAATGATGTTTCCTTAAGTGCCTTCTAAGCCGCTAAACCAAGAGCCAGACCAGTACGCAAGCGTGGTGACCGGTTTGAACGTAGACTCTGATTTATTTTACGATCACTGATAAACCGCGTTAATTGTGGATTTTACAAAACAACAGCAAATTTTGAATAATTCGCTAGTTACTCGAGAGAAAATCCGTTTTTTGTTTTTCAATCTACAACAAATGACTTTCGTTTGATAGCCAGTATTAAATTGAATTGAATTGACGATTTCTGTTAATTATTTAAAACTCAAATATTTGGTTTTATTTTCCAATACAGAATCAGGTGTCAGATGTCAATTTTAAAGTGAGCCACTCAAATCACTCAAACATCCCCAAACAGAGTGGGCGGCTAAAGGCGTTAGTGATCTCGTCATCGGGGTCACCAAGAATATGTTTAAGAGAAGTTTAGAAAAATATAATCATGAGGTTAACCTGTAAATCTATACAAATGCATATAATTGAGTGTCTATATGTAATCTCAAAATAGTGGCTTTTTACTAATTGCATTTGATATGATATTGATATATGCGGTACAATTAACAAAAAACTTTTTATTTTAATTTATTGTCTGTCTGTTTGTTCCGGCTAATCTCCGATACGGCTGGACCTATTTTGGCGAGACTGTCACTGATAGATGATGCTATACGGAGACCAACTTTAACCGACTTTTAACGACGAATATTATTTTCCATGCGGATAAAGTCGCGGGAACATCTAGTTATTAATCTATGGGATTGTTTCAATTCAAATTACTGATGAATAGAAAAAGATAGAAATACCTTTTTTATTCAGAAATTCACAAAGAATCCTTTTGAAAAGACTCCAAGTCATTTATTAGCGTTTGTAAGCGAAAACAGAACGTATGTAAAGAAGGTGAATAAAACAGCGCCACGAAATTGGTGGCTTAAATAATGCTCTCTTTGTAGGAAGTTGGAGTTTGTTCAAAACCCGCCAAGGCGGTGGCGTGAATTTTATAGTTACTTTCTCGGTTATTCGTTTCTTTCAATTTTGATGAAACAGGATAGAGGTTTGGGGAATTACCACATATTATAAGTCAGATCATACCTTCCTCCGGCGTGGCGACAAGCGTTAGCGTGGCCAATAGTAAAACCTTGCGTTGGTTCGCTAATGTACCTATGTATAATGCACCAGGCAAAGAAAAATTTTTGTTAACGCCTACGTTTTTTCTGCGAGCAAAGCCTTCGCCACTTCAAGCTGTGTCTCACAAGGATTAATTTATTCTCACCCGCAATCACACCTTCGAGAGTGAAACATTGTTCCTTATTCAATTTCCATATATTTTTTATTTACAAGTTTTCAATAAAAACCCGGGACCCTACGCTTCGAAGGCCGAGATGCTACGGAGTCGTCGCTATAGGAAGTAGAATGTACTAGGTGGGGGATTGGTTTCCACCGAGGGAATTTAAGCTAGCTAGCGAGTACGTGCTACCGCTAGCCCCTTGTGATAATTGACAATTCTCTACGTGTCATCTTACCCCCTTGTATCGCTCTAATTCCAACTGGAGTTTGGACCAACAATACGAATTAAAAGGGAAAAACAACGTGACAAATAAAGCACATTCTAAACATTGTTTACTATTTTACATATTACTTATTTACTATTTGTAGATTTACTGGAGGTGGTGGGTTCGACTCTTACACAGGACAAGCATGGGACGATTATTTATGTTTGAACCGTGTCTGTGTTTAAATTAATGCATTTAATAAAATATATATGCCATTTATTATTATTTCGGGACTAGATTAAACCGTGTGAAATGTCCACGAATATTTTATAAGTATTATTTAATCTGAGAAATAATGCCGATAATTGTACGTTTCTATAATCATCTTAGTATATTTTAAATGGTGTACCTAATAAAAAAAGTATTTAATTTCGGGTCCCTTTTTTTTGTCATATTTTACTAACAACGATATAAACCATTTGCTTTCTGAAATATGGGCTGAAATTTTCACTGAATATGTGTAATGTGATAGATTGCCGAACAGTAATAATTTAAAAAATATAATTGATACGGTGATACGGAGCCGTCAAAGTCCAAGTTCGAGTCACAGACTATTTTCTCTATCTTTACGCTTCAGTCATGAAAGAAAAGATTTGAAAATGAGGAAAAGAAGAATACTCAGTACAATTTTACTCATTTCCTATTACCATTAAAATTTGTACGACTTAAGATAAACTCTATCTGTATAAATTACGTCATAAAATTTGTCTTCAAAGTCCACCAAGGTTTATTCAACAAAGCGATTAAAGAATAACAGAATTTAAAAATACCAAGTGTAGCTAAAAGTGTTTTAAGTGGGTAGCTAAGTAGAATCACAATGGAGATGAATTATTTCACAGTTTTATACAAGTTTATACTCATGTTACGTGGCACATCCAGGCAATGGCAGCTAATAAAATGCATTTGCAAATGAAAAAAAAGAAACAATTTATTTATAGAAAGACGATGCATTACATCATAAGTAAAGGATCGCAGATCGCATCGCCACGTTCGCCTCTTCACTACGCTGCAAGTTTAGTACTGAAGCTTACATTTAATTTAAAGCTCATCAGACAAAGTTTGCTCAGTACGGCGATCGAAACCAAGGGCTACGGAGCCGTCCGAAAACAACATACAATTTCCATTAAATTACTTATTAGAAGGCATTGGCTAATAAAATTTTTCTGTTTAAACTACAGGTGCTATCGTTTGGTTCTAAAGTTGTTAAAGTTGCGGAAAACATAATGAGCTTCATGCGCAGACTTAACAAAGCAAACAGGATTCTTAGAGGCTTTGTCGTACTTAAACACAGTTTTGGGATTAATAAGGGCTGCCACTTTATGTCTGACGCTTCCATACGGGAGGTTGTTTTTGGTTCATACCAGAATGTAAAGGAAACACATTGTCTATGCCTATCTGTTACCTTATAAGCGAAGCGCTCATGGCGGAGCCAGATTCGATGTTATTTAGGTTCATTTAAGTTCAGTAATCCTCCAATGGGTTATCATAGGAATGGGTGACCGTTTAGTGGCATTTGAAGTGAGCTCTTCCGTGTTTCGGACGGCACGTCAGGATGTCCAGAGTCGGTCGAGGCTATACTAGTCCAATAGGCGGCTTGAAAGTTACGACACTAAAGTTAGCCACTTACTCACACGAACAATGAGACCTGTGTCTTTTGAACCGTTTACGGACAAAAGACAGACATTTTTAATGCAACATGTATTAGTAAACAACAATAATAGATTAAATCGGCGATTATAAAAATGGCATTTTTACCGTTTTAAATATCTAAAGCTAACCTAATTTTGAAAAATATTTAGTTGTATTATAGTATATTATTTACTCTGTGGTGGTGTTGTCTGACTAATAAATCACATTGAAATAAGTTTAGACGTAAAGAAATTTCAGATAGCAAAATACTTGCCAACCCTTACTTCTGTTATCTGCTAATGGCTCATAAAGTGGTGGTGACATTTTCTACGTAAAATCTTCACGCGCCGTACACTGTGGTTTCTCAGACTCATATATTTATTTACACATTAGGGTGTTCACAACCACCATACAAATAAAATAGTCGTACCACAACAGCAGAAAAGCTTTTTTCTTAATTGTATTAACCAGCCTAGTTTTTTGCGGGATATTTAGACGTCTGATTTATACAATAAACAAAAACAGTATAAGTACCAGTGGTACCCTTAAAATTCCTACACAGGTCCACTGGGTGGTCAATCCCAAGTAGCTGTAGAACTTGTGCCAAGTTTGCTTAGAGAAGTACTGCCACCGGACCTAAAAATCCGCTACCAAGCAGTGGTGCACTTGTGTTATTGTGTTTCGGTTGAAGGAAGGGGTATCGATGAAATTACAAGCGCTTGACGTAACATCCCCGCCTCAGAATGAAGGGCGCTACGCAGTGAGAGAAGATGGGGATGATTTTGCTTTTTTTAATAACGACTTAATCATATTAAGTGGTGGGCCGTGAACTCGTCTTATGAACATATCCAATAATTTCCACGAAATTATTGGATATGTTCATAAGGAACAGCTAATTGTTATATTAAACTTAAATACATTCTACTGTCCCAATTTTCGTGCATCATGTATATAACCTATCTCGTTCTACGTATGCTTGAGTTCGTTTTAACTTACCTAGTGCTCGTAAAGTAAGCAGTAGAAGTGCTCCATTATGTTGCACGGTGCTAAAATTAAAGTTAGAAATTTCACAGAGTACTTTTATCTAATGTGTTCAGTTGATTTGATGTATAACTCACTGTTTCATGACATTTCACATTAAAAGTTTTAGTCCCTACAAATTGTTATCTTATCTAATAAGTTAAGCAACACCAACATCAACAAAATACAGAGTTATTATATAAAACTACAGAGTTACTAAGTTTGAGAACATTACTGTAAACGCTTACAAATTTATTTACCTAGAAAGGTCAAAGAAATATAATAATTTAATTTTTTATCTGTTTTCATATTTTCCAAAATGTATATTTAAACCTGTATATTTAAATGTATATTATTTTTTTAAGTAAAAATATCTACCAAATCTACCAATATCTACCAATTATTGTAAAAAAACGACAAAGAACAAACATTGTTTGCTATACAAATGTGTTTGTCCTGGGTGAGAATCAAACCCACGAGCTACGGGGCAGAAGGCAGAGCTACTACCAACTGAGCTATGAGGCCAATCAAGGATACCTGTCACCTTTTGATACCGCAGAAAACTTAACACAAAAAAAAAATTGTATAATGAACCAGTATTTTTCTCCAACAGCCATGAATATCTCAATGCAGCTAGTGGTCGTTCTCGCCGCGTGTCTCTGCCTGTCAGAGGGCGCCCCTGACAGCCGGATGGTGAGGAAGCAGCAGCGTCCGACCCGCGGCTTCAAGAACGTGGAGATGATGACTGCCAGGGGCTTTGGCAAGCGTGACAGACCTCACACCAGGGCCGAGCGTAAGTGTTTTTGTTTGACAGTAAATAACGAATGGTCCTTGGCACTGTGGGAAAAGTTCTAAGGAAAAATACAACAGAAACACATTACTGAAACAAAATTTGTGAAGATTTGGTATAACCGCTAAAATGCCTTGCCTTATCAAATTAATAAAAAAGATACACCAAAATTAATTTTATTTACGAATTTAACATGTATCATTTTGCTTTATAAAATATAATTATAACCTTAAAATACATTTTTAGGTTATAAATTTTTTTTCAGTTGACTTGGTATATAGTTTTCCCTAGAACATTTTCTCTGGTCTACTGCTACCTGTGCATTTTATCAAAAACGGACGAATTGCAACAACGGCATGAAACGGTTTTCAGTAGAGTAGAATTGAATGGATTTGGAAGTTTTGTATAAAAGTATTATGCAAACCTTTTGTTTTACTGTTAGTAATGTCGAAAAATGTCGGTGTAAAATCACTTTAGTATTTTTCCGTTGTTAACTAAAACTAAAATACAAGGTATAAATAAATATTTACTAACGGTAAAATAATGGCAACCTGTTGAGTTTTTTACATCCACTATCAGTTACGTACGCACCGATCGCCGGCTAATATTATAATAAGATTATTTAGGTTGATGACTCATGGTAGATCCGTTAAATGCCGTGCGTGCGGTTCGTCCGTTTCCGATAAGTGGACATATATCTTAATTTCAAATGATTTTAAATACTAATAATTTATTTTTCTTCAGATGCCAGATTTATATTATATTTTCAGCTGGTAAACTGGTGCTCTTGCGTTCCCACGTAGACTAACATTGGGCTTTAATTCCACTGGCGGATATAAAATAATTATAATTACTTTGTTTTCGAATATATTTTTGAGAGCAATGTAATCTTCAGTGAACTGTGTTACAGTTATTAAGTAATTAAAAAGAAAACAACAATAAAATTCCAAAAATAATTTTCGAAGTGAAACTTGAGAAATTCTCGCTTCCATATTTATATTTTATAGATAGATTTCTCTTTAGATCCAATGTATACCTACCCATCTATCAAATATCAATTTTGAGACCTAAATTTAAAACCTTCACCTGCAACCTGCACAATTTAAAATGTTTCCAATGCCAAATACAAACATATAGGTTAAAATTTAATCACATTTTCGTTTTTATGCAATTGGATTGCAGTTGTCACCCCACAGCGTCACTGTCGTTGGCAATCGGCTCTGTTGCTAATTTACCTAATAGAATATGGTAATGAAGTTGATCCAGCTCGATTAGGCAGCCCGGTGAACAGGCCCGTCCAATATGCAAATGATTACTTTGTAAAGGGACAGGCTTGAACTGTCAAGGATTTGCAATAAAAGTGGCAGTAGAGCAGCAGTAATATGTAATCCAGTATGTATCTGGAGAACTATAGACGCCATAAGGTTTTTCTTAATTATTTTGTCGCTATACGTAAATTATGAAATCACTTTGCTGAAAAATTGAAGTTTGTAAACATTTTGGTCCCTTGAATTATTTTCATCTATAACTTACCCAATTTGTGAGGAGAGCAAGACTTTATGCTATTTAAATCCGCGTATGATAAATGATAAAAATTAGCTATCAAAAAATATTTAACTAGCGGCCCGCTCTGGCTTCGCACGGGTATAATATATATAGCCTATGTCATTCACTGAAAAAAGGATTAAAATCGATCCAATAGTTTTGATTTATTCATTACTGCCCGTGGCCCCACGCGTTAAATTTAAAGAACTAACAGTATTTCTCCACTATTTAATGGATGTTATTATACATATAAACCTTCCTCTTGAATCACTCTATCTCTCTATCTATTAAAAAAAACCGCATCAAAATCCGTTGCGTAGTTTTAAAGATTTAAGCATACATAGGGATATAGGGACAGAGAAAGCGACTTTGTTTTATACTATGTAGTGATTAAGTTTCAGATATTTTGTAAAAAGTACTTGTTTTTCTATTCTTAAATTCGTTTGAGAATTCTTTTTTCGCTCCTCTGAGAGAGAGAGACCCTACATGTATCCCGCGGGTAGTATGAAAATAGCAACCCAAAGTAGAGTAGTACTTGTCCGGAGAAGTACTGCCAGTAATGGTAATCTGCCGGCAAGCAGTGATGCACTCGCGTTGCTGTGTTCTGATGGTAGGTCCCGGTGGAAAAACAGGCAAATGAGATGTTATATCCCCGACTCAAATTCACAAAAGCTTTTATGAGAAAATAGCTTTGTTAATACACATTATAGCTTTATAACAAAACGGACTTCATAAAATAATAACTATATAATTACATGTATGCGAGAGAGGTATATTATTCACATATTAACTACGTAGAGACAGAACTTTCGAAGCACTCAAGAAAACTTTAGAAAAGTGTTGTTACAGTTCCTTAGGGTGGGACCTTATAGATAGGACATAGCGTTTAATAAGAAACTATACGAACATGATATGATAAAACAAATCCTTCCAAACAAGCCTCTATTGTGTCCATCATGGGGACATTTTACATTTTAGAATAGGTCTTTCTTTATTATTTTGTGCACATAAATAATAAATAAATAAAATAATAAACGTTTACAAAGTCATACACGTGCACTACAGAAACTCAAGACAAACACCCAAGTCCCGGCCGGGAATCGAAACCGGAGCTTTGAAGGCAGGGTAGCTATCAACTAAACCGTCTCTAATTTTTTCTATCAGTAAACAAAGAACTCGTAAATAGCTACTAAGGATGGTTAGAAAAATGGGCACGATACAGATAGGTTTTTCAACCTACATAATTTTAATGATTTGATCAATATTTTTGACAATCGTGTCTATTATGACCATCGCATTAGAAACAAAACTTCTGAGGTATTGAGTCACTGTTTAGACATGTATAAAAAATCTGAAAATTACTTTTTTGTATGATTTTTGCTACTGCGTTCGCAAATTTCATTTGCCAGCTGATCGTGAAATAGTGAATCAAGGCAGAACAATATCTGTCAGTCAGCTAGTATTAAATAAAAATTGCAGTCTCGCTCTTTTATCGAACCTCACCACTACCTTTCAGTGAAAGCATCTGTTGATCTTCGTTTAGTTTTATAGCCCGCATAATTTGTTATGTACGTATAAGTATCTTTATTGTAGCCTTTTTATTCTCTTTTATATTCTCATACTAAAATTACAGAATGCGTTATAAAGACAAAGAATGAGTTAAAAGAAAATTGTGATTTTACTTTTTAGATAGCTATTTTATTGCGTTTCGTTCCAACAATTCTCTGTCTCAACATGTTTGTATGCAAATAATTGATTTAGGCTGAAATCCGTTAATAAAATAAAACCAACAACATTGAAACAGTTACATCAATCGAAAGAACAAACATTCTCAAAGCAAAATGAATACATATTGGATTAAACTTAAAAATCAATGTTGCAAAAACTTATTTCTAAGGTGACGTAGCACACCAGTCGTCCGAGGAACGCGCCAGCCGAAGCACACCCACCTTTAAAAGCCCTACTGTTAATATTGCCAGGGATTTTGGTAAAAGAGCACCAGTGGAGAACGAAGGTACAAGCGTGTGCCGAATACGGCTGTGTTTGTATGAGTATAAAGCTTATTATCGAATGAAAGGCCCATACTGAAAGGCCGCTTTTCATTCAAGTGTTTGGGAATCTTGTTAACGTAATCGTGGTTATTGAGGGAATCCAATAGAGCATGGCTGAAAACCTACATCATCCATAATAAGAAGAAAGTACTTTGAAAATATTGAGTCTTTACTGTTGAAAGGTCTTGGATTGAGATGCACAATAAAGGGAAGGAAAAACTCTACTTGGTCAGAAATTGGAGTAAGTTAAATTGCACATGCTTATTCAAATATATCCACATCAGACTTTCTAGTCTTATGAATCTGAAGTATTTCGAATATTAAATTCAGTTAATTATTACCTATGTTTTAAGAACTTCGTTAGAAGCCAGCTGGGCATTTGGCTATGCATTGGGTTTTACTTAAGCTTTAAATTGGGCTATGTATGCGTTGGACATATGTATATCTATCTATCTATACTTATCCGTAAGAAGCGATTTGTTTATAGTATAAATAGCCACAGAATTAAGGGTTTTCCGTTTTTTGTGTTTTCAAGAGATCAAAGTTCATCAAATTCTTCTTCTTAATTAACATAAGCTGATATTGGAGTCTGATGCTGGTCTATATATATGTTATAAGATACGGGAAAATAAGACAGAACGCTTGAACTCGTGACTGCATTCGGAAAGAACGACGCTATATCTAAAAAAAAATTATGATATATACATGAGTTTTTCCTTTCCAAAAATTAAGCATGCAGTCTCTGAATTATACAAAAGCATGGAGTGTGCGAATTTGCATGGACATATACGATATTTAATAAAATGACATTTGAAACTGCATGCCCAAATTGTCCTCAGTCCAAGATGTAGAGTGATGAAGATTTTCATAGCCATCTTTCGCATTTCATTGGATTCCTTCACGATCTAATACAGGAAAATGACAGTCCCGATGGCCAATGTTACCTTGCCAATTGGTGAGGCAGTGTTTGTTTCTTGTGTTTTGATTGTGTGTATTTTATAAAGGACATAAAGTTTACGATACAGGTTATTTTCTTACTTCTCTCTTTTCTTCATGTTATATTCCATTCCGCATAAAGGAGGTTAGTATCCTTGCAGAAGGAAAAATTTTGGAATGGAAGTGTTTACATGTACTTAATATTCCCTTTAGCTACACCAAGGATAACATCCGCAAACAGGATTAGAGTGAATGTAACAAAGAAATATGTCAAAAATAGGTTCAACCAATTGTACATTTTATTTTTAGAATTGATTGCCAGGATTTTCTGGGCTAATCGAAATTTGATCAAGGCAGGATAACTATCAACTAAGGTACGGAGCATTTGACGAAGAGAGCTTTTAATTAATAAAGAAGATTTTAATGGTCGTTAAGCTTAAAATAATGATCAAATTAGTTTTAGATTCGATCTTATCAGGTAGAAAACAACTTAGATGGTTGTACTATAATATAATTGTACAAATAATCTATACAAGCATATTTTTGACGTGACAGACTCATTCGAAGGACCAACACGAAGGATATTTAAGCCTAAGAATAGCTTGATGGTAGCCTATGACTTTGGCAAGAGGAGTGGTAACGACATTACCGATGAAGGTATAATAATGCTTCGATAATGCTTTTACGCCAAGAAAACTGCCTAACGCAAGTTGATAAGCTTAAACGCCAGAAGACTACGTGTAATTGCGCTTAACAAAGCAGAAATTCTTAGGCATTAAGTTGTAGTAATAAACAACATTGTGTCCCTACTTTTTAAATTAAAATAGTATTTCATGTTATTTTTTCAGTAAACAAGAGCTAACAAGCTTTTAGCTTTAAGTTATCCTTTTGTTTTGTTTATCCTTAAATTTAAGTTTTTTTTGTGTGCAATAAATAATTAAATAAACAAGATATTATTTTTCAACGTTTAGTTGTTCGATAATCGAAATATGATGGTTTTATTCGGACATGAAAACGCGTAATAATAACAGAGTTAAACACTGTTGTTTACTGAAAATGTCCTACCCGTCTCATGTTGATAGTAATTATTAAATAAATTACTCATTAACACTCAATATCTCATAACGTATGCTTTTCAATCAAACAAAGCTAAGATTTCAATTGACATTTCAACAGAGGAGGAAATTAGGGTGACCCGTGGAACATTCAGACCGACTGGAAATAAAGTACTTATTGCGCGCGGCTACGGCAAGCGAGCTTATGAAGGAGGTATCAAACACTATGTAAAACAAAATATTAAAAATAAACCTGTTTATATAAAAACAGTAAAAACTCAGCTTTACGATAAACATTTTGAGTTAAGCATAACTTAGGTAACAAAAAAAATGCGTGCAGAAAGATTAAGCGGATAATATAAGTTCGAGTTCTATTATAAACAATTTATTGAACTTACGTTGTCATAAGCTCAATAAATTGTAACTGAAAACAGCGTATATGACTTGATTTAAGTAAAAAGAATATATATTATAGATACTCCAATACTTCGCCAAATAAAATAAAAAAATAATTTTGACTATATTTTCACGTTTTAGTTATTACCGCTAATTTCATCAAACTGGTTATTCTACGTTATGTTTAACTCTAAACAGCGTTCTCCATTCGCTGGTATTTTAACCCGTGAACAACCGGCAAATAATATTACTAAACAATTGTTTCTGCTGAATATTGCGTGATCGTATTGACAAAGCCCTAAGGGATGAAATGACATGGCACTGGGCTTGTTATCATGCTATTCGCTAAACATGCGAACATAAAAACTAATACTTCACATATCGCCAAAGGACGTTCTGTTCGACAGAAATTTGAAAATATATTTAGAATTATATCATGAATTTTTTAATTATATATATAATACATATTTCGTAAGATACGAAATAACAGTTCATCCAGTTGTTTGTTCCGAGTGAAATCACATGATGCTATAATTTAAAAGTCCCAGTGTACGTACGATACAGAGACATTTAACCATTATGTGTGACGAAATGGCGTAAGCGACAACGGTAATAAACGTGGCCACATCACATATTAGCTAATTTGCAGGAGACATAAGGAAATACCTTTTTTCACATGAGTACTTTTTATAGACTTCGTCATTGACGTAAGTAGTTTTGGGACAAGACAATAGTGGATGCTTGTAAATGCAGCAAACAAAAGCAAAAACATACGTAATTGGTTCAGTGTACAGGAATATTAATTGACAAAAGATATTTACTATTTCTGTTTATCACAACAAATACAGCGGAAATTTTCATTCACATATTTAAATAAATATTCACGGATATTTTCAGACCACACCATCTAGCCCCAAACAAAGCATAGTTCTATGGGAACTAGATAACATATTGAATAAATTACTCATTACTCATATATTTTTTTGTAAATACATTCATGTAATTGATGTGTGTTCATGTATTGACACCCGGACTCAGAATTAACACATATGTTCATCAAACAAATGCTGGTCCTGTGTGGAATCGAACACACGACCACGCAGGAGGTACAGCTACTACCGTCTGAGCTGCGAGGCCAGTATACGTTGTTTATGAGCTGCGAGGCCAGTATACATTGTTTATGAGCTGCGAGGCCAGTATACATTGTTTATGAGCTGCGAGGCCAGTATACATTGTTTATGAGCTGCGAGGCCAGTATACATTGTTTATGAGCTGCGAGGCCAGTAGACATTGTTTATGAATATCTCTGAAATATGATTATTTAGATTTTGCTTTAGATGCAACACGCAACAGTAATATTGTACAGAGGTGGTTATATAAAAAAAGAAATTAAATAAAAAAATAAAAAAATCTGTATTATTATATCTTTATTATTATTATTTACAGTATCGAATGTATCGATAATGACTACTAATGATTACTAATGAAAATTCCAAAAATACTAGCGCCGTTTGACTTTAAGGCATGAGAGGTGAATTTTAACCGTAACCACCTGAGCAGGTAATGGATTTGTTCGCTACACAATTTCACACAAAATATAGCTTAATATATAATGTAGCTTATGTAACAATTTTTTTCTTTGCACTTGGTATTAAGTTAGAAAGGCGTTCTTTGGCAGAAAAATGTATGCTCAGTCCCATATTAGGTTAATGGAAAAAACGTACCTTCCATTAATGAGCTTTCTTTGCAAATGTACGATGAATGCGTATCTCTGGCTAACGTGTCTTTTGTCAGCTAAGTGAAAATAGTGTCGCAATCTCGACTACGACTATTTTATTGGAATCGGGTAGCGGTATCTTCATTACTTGTATTATAAGCTTTGATATAAGCGTGATTACTGCTTACTAATATTAATAAACAATTCATCCATTTTGTAAAATTTATATAGCTCTCTATTATTCTTACCATATTTTTGCCCATCGTGTTTCACTAATGCCAAAAGTATGAAATAAACTTTACTCATGTATAAAACTTATTTAATTTTCCCAGTCATTATGATATTCACTAGTTACTATTGTATTAAGTCATATTGAAATGTCTCGTCAATTGTGAACAGTGTGATGCTTTTGTAAAAGATTGTGCCAAGCAAACTGCGATTTTTATCATACAGCATTTTGCGTGTTTTGCAGGGTGAGGTGTTTTGCTTGATGTATGAAGTGAAAGTGGAATGCCTTAAAATATTTTTATTTAAATAACCGGTTTATGAAACCTAAAACGATCAATTTCTTATTTCAGCAAGCAGACAAAACTGTTTCAGTCAAATGGTTATGTTATTTTAGTTGAAATGATTATATACAAACGAATAATGGCGTAGCCACCAATCACGTGTTTATACTCTCAGATTATTTAATAGATATGGAAACTCAACAATTGATCGTTTACCGGTTACATTTTACTCAATCATCTCCATTACAGAGCCCAAAAAACCAATTCTGTCGACATTCTTATAATTCAATTACAAAATAAGATTTCGTACACCAATCATTTATAAAGATACTTATAGTTCGCGCAAATCTTGTCGACCACTCAGAAGTAAGCTGGGAATAGTTACACAGTACAAATTTCTTAAGTGATGTGCGTACTGCGCTAGAAAGCACTAACTTCAGAGGGTTCTAAAAGATTTACGCGACTTATTTACAAGTTATTTAATGTATAATCAACTAATGTATACGAAACATGCGAATCTTAAAAAACATTGTCAACCAGACTTATTGTACAGGTAATGAAATAATTCCTACTAAAATGAGAATCATTTAATGTCCCGAAGGTTAAGTTATAAAAATTGATAATGTTGCAGTGGTCGACATGGATGACTTTCTGGAGAACCTGGCTTCATCACCGGAGAAGGAACTTGAGGCAGGCGAGGACAAGAATATGGAAAGGTATTTATTTGTCATCTTTTTGACGACTTTAACAAGTACAAAATGTATATTCTCTTACTTATCACACTTATATTATAAAGGTTGAAAGTTTGTTTGTATCAAGATCATCAACACTAAACATCTTTGCAATCTTGATTTTGTCGTTCAGCGTTAGTGAATCACCCTACTGGTACTTGAATGTGTGATTAGGATTAAATATACTCTTCCTGGTATGGTGTCCAATGGAAGGATATAAAAGTCGAGCCGATCTAAATTCTAGCAAATCTTGATTACACAGTTAAAGGTTTCTGGTTCAAATCCAGGATTATATCAGTGAGTTTTTTTACATAAATTTATTCGCAGTTTGAGAACACGGCACGCAACGTTAATAAAATGGCGTGGGAACTTACCGAAGAGAACTGACATGTCCTAGATCAAAATAATAGAAGCTATCAAATGTGCGGTTTCAAGACATGTTGGTTTGATCCCGTTTTAATATAACAAGCAGAATATCACGTATCAAAATAAGGGAAATCTCATTTATGTACGCTTGCTCCGAATGATAATTGCAATCTTTGAATTAAAAGCTAGGCTTCATACCACACGCCCCCAATGGTTCAACAGTACTTAAATTCTTAACAAGGTAACCAGTAAGTTGATTATTTAAACACTGAATAAATTAGCGAAATATCCGAGCACAACGGAAACCGGTAAAATTGTTAAATAATAACGCTTTGCTCGCTGCTGAGCTAATGAGGACACGAATAACAATTAATAGGATTATTAATTGTGGATTACCAATCGTTGTGAAAGCGTGTTACATTTTTAATGACTATCAGTCCAGTAATATCGTCATTAGAACTACGGAATGTGTATGGTGAAATATTGAGAATGCAGAAGGGTTTGTACCAACAACATTATCCAAAAATCTAAATACTGTCGAAGTAGCGTTTAAACTGAGAGTTGGAACATTCATCATTAATCATTCAATACAAAGGTCACTGGTTCAATTCCATAATCAGATGTAATCATCACTAATAAACCTAAGAAGCACACAGTCTTTCGCATTAAACAATCCCTCATATCATGTACTTAAAGTGATGAATGAAAACATCGTGAGGACTCTGGAATTTACTAGAACCAAACATTCGAAGACATTTCGTGGTAGATCCAAGCCCATTTCTGTCACTTGTATGACGTTGGCCGTTGTAGCAGCAATAGGAACAGAGGTTGGCAACGGTACGGAAATCGAACGAGGCAAAACCGCCAGTATCATGGACACGATTCGATTGACATTTAGTTGATTGAATTGATTTATTAATCAGAACGATTAGATACTTGGTATTTTCTTAATTACTATATGTTATTTTTCTAAATATATTAAATAACATCAAATATGAATAATAAAAAAAAAAATGTTTATGATGAAATTATATTCAATAATCTTGATTACCTTAAATTCTTCTAAAATATTCGGCTACATCATTTTTAAAATTAACATACCTACGCGGTCTTATTTCAAAGTTGCTCAAACCTCATCCTACCCTCTTTAACTCCCATTAATAACAAAAACATTTTAATCAAATCAAGAAGCTAGAGAAATCTCAAATGTTTTGTGGTGATTTTGATTATACATTTACTATGCGGGGGATATCTTTAGACACGGGATTTACCCACTTTCCGCAGATTAGGCTAAATCTCCCGACATATCTGTTTCCACGATAACTTGTTGATACAGCGTAATATATTTCTCCGAATTGTTCTGTGGTTTTTCGCAATGTTGAAGATAAACTATTCTAGGCAACTTTAAATGCTTACTACTCGAATGATTTCTTTGACCTATAATGGGAAGGTAGACGTGTGAAATGGAGAGCTTATTGTTACAAGTGTTTTATGAACGACTCTAATACTCGCCTTCAGTAAAATTATTAGTTAAATTATAATATAATCTAAAAGCCAATCCAACAAGCAATTACCAATAATTCAGGTCCTGTGACAAGAAATTTAGTGGACAGTTAAGTAAGTCACACGTAAGTCTTGTAATTAACTAATAATTCAAAGCAAAATTTCTGAAACTTGTAAACTCCGTGAAATAAAATGTAATGACGGTAGAAGGCAGGTAAACAAAGAATACTTAAGTTAGGTGTTAAACTGATTACATTAAAATTCATCCATTACTTGTATCAAAAACAATATATTGGGCCCCTATGTCCCATATACGCAACGCACGCAGTTACGCAAACAAAATGTGTTTACATGAAACTTTTTAGATACGTTAATCTATACAAATAAATAAAAAACTAACTAATACTGACTAATAATAGAAAGATATTTTTTTTACGTTTTGGTTGTCTTTCTGCTGTTAGTTCCATTGTTAATCTCTGAAATCGTTTTAGACGGCACTTTCACTGGCAGATAGCTGATATTATAAGGAGTAAGAAGCTACTAATATTTATTTATATATTTAATATTAAAAAATATAAATAAATATTATGAATAAACCACGCGAGCACAGATGTGGGCGGAAGCGTTTGAAAACATGTACACGATCTCGCATGTTTACAATGTTTGACGCCAGTTCAGACCTCAATCGACCCTCCATTGGGTGTATATATTATGACAACTTCACATATTGGTATTTCACCCACACGCAAAATTGTGAACAAGTTGAGACAAAACGAAATTAGAAATATTTCAATCTGTATCCGATACAGAGAGCCATGAAAATGTTTTCAAACAATTCATAACGTTTTTAGCAAAGCTCGGGTATAGTTTATAAATAACATATCAGTGGTTGAATTCAGGAGAGGGCACGCGAGTTTGCCTTTATAAATAACTAGCTGTTAACTGCGGTGTTACCCTCGGTTGGCCATCCTAATCCTACTTTTCCGGGATTAAAATGTGTTAATGTGTTAATCCAGGATATAACCTATCCTAATACCAAATTTCATCTAAATCTGTTGAGCCGTTTTAGCGTGAAGGAGTAACAAACATATACCTACTAACATTCGTATTATAATATTACTAATTGCCGCTTGCGTTACGTTGGAATATGGGGATAAAATATAGTCTATGTTACTTGCTGATACTGTAGCGTTCCATTGGTAAATAAAATTATTAAAATCGGTTCAGCGGTTTAGGCGTGAAAGCGTAACAAACAAACAAAATAAACTCACTTTCGGATTTATAATATTAGTGTGATTATTTAGCCTTGCCAAAGTTTGTACCTAAAATTTTAGGTGCAGTCTTAGGCGAGTCAACGTTCTTGAAAATGTATTTTGAAGAGGCGAAACACGTCGATTCTATTGTTGAGTGAATCAATTTCAGTTATAATACGTGCCTTGCGATCCTGTGCTTACATAATAGGTAGAAAGATGGCCAGAGAAGCTATTTTTTTGAGAAATTCATTCAGTAGAAATTTCACATAGGTGTAAATCCTAAAATTTCCCTGTAAAGAACATCTTATAATACAACCCATTAAATTCAATTTAAAAAAATCATACAGTTACATACAAAACTCTATACTCAATCCTCAATTGTTTATTGTATTTTACATTGTAAAAAACTTGTGTCTTACATTGTGACTTAGACCCTGCCGGGAAATAATTATGTATGAGTGGGAGGAGGTCTTATTTGTTAATGAAATACCAACTTATTTGCTTTATTTCCTTTGACTCAATAGGAATAACAATTGTTGAAAAGGTTCAAGAAATAGATTCAAAAATAATGTTTAATATCTTATAGTCATAACAAAAATGTCTATACTTCTCCATAAATAAAAATAATAAATAATAAAATATACATGATATAGGTATGTAACCCAGCCTTTGATTAAATTTTAGCAATAATTGCATTACAAGTGGTTTCGTCATCCAAGGTGCCCGCTATACATGAGGTTAGAATGTCTAATGTGCATGTAACTTCACTATCGACCATCGGTGGTTCCCACAGACAAGAAAAGTACCTTATAAAAAACTATATTTCATTCCCAGCATGCCGGTGGACCTTCTCGTGATGGAGATGATGAACAACCCCGAGTTCACCCGATCCGTCGTCCGCAAGTTTATTGATGTCAATCAGGTAATTAAATAAATAAATATTCATGGATATTTCATACAGCGCCAAATAATTGCAAACCAGGCTTACCATGAGAACATTACTAAAATAATAATACTTATACTTTCTACGTTAAGACACAGCAAACATTGATGTTTGTCACACTAATTTTTGTCCTGGGTGGTAAACGATCTGACGATCCGCAGAACATTTCATTAACAACTCTTTACCTACAAACACAGAATTGGCGTAGTATCCTTTGTAATATGTGTATTGTTTGGTATTGAAGTACGATTTTCTATTTTGAATTCAAACGAAAAAACCAAAACACAAATTAGCTAATCTCTATCTCTATCATCATATCGCAAAAATAATAATACCTCGGGACCCTCGATCTGTGACATGGTACAAACTTGCTAATATATGTTTGATTATTGTTCATCGTTATCGTCGTTTTCATACATATTGTTCGTCGTTCCCGTAGTTTTAATACATAATGTTCGTCGTTACCGACGTTTCTTGCTTACCAATAAACACTGTCAATGTTGGATACTCTAATTTTCTTTTATTTTTAGGATGGCATGCTGTCTCTGGAGGAACTACTGAGGAACGTGGCATAAATCTCAAATTTTTGTAGAATTTCTCAAATATAGTCAGTTATTTTATGTATATTTTATCGAATACTCACTTTTTACAATTTTGTTAACAACGTTTAATGTTACTGTGATATGAAAGTTGAGGCAAACCGAAATAAAAATACAAAAAAAAAAATGCTTTATATTCTGTTATCCATCCTTATAATACCTATATATAACTTTATTGTGAAATGTTGTTTGAAGAGTAGATACTATATTACTGTTGTAAATAATATATATTCTATGACGTAAGTTTTGTCTGTCCATAGCATAACTCTAAATTAGATTACATTTTGACAACATTCTCTAGAATTTCAACATTTTTTATTGCAATGGTACTTAAAAATAACCCCGTTAACATTTCTTAGCCCGATAAGTTTCACATCAATTTCAATAAAAATGAAGAATATCGATTATATATTAAAGATTTTGCGAACTACTATAATTTTTTGTAACTTTGTAATATTGTTTTCGATGTTTAAATCTTAACCTGCTAATTAATATCTGTCTAAATGGATTATTGTATCGTGGATTTGAACAAATGTAAGAGGTAAAAGACTTAAGTAATTGTTAGCTGTTATTTGAGTAATTTCAAAATATGTTTTTTTCTGTAATAAGTTTAAGGGTGATTTTACATTACGACATTACTACATCATTATCTACTTTATTACTACTTTACTCAACTGACAAGTAGTTAAGCTGTCATAATGGAAAAGCACCCTGATTGCGAAAATGAAGACGACAATTTCTAACTAAAACCTAAATTAAAGGGACTAAATCCTTCTTTTACCTTTTCCGGTTTGAAAATGTATCTATTTTGATACTTTTACGAACTAGCTAATTAGTTAATATTTTACGACTACGAAATCTTTTGTCAGTTACTTTTTGTAGTTCGTCAGTAATTCATTATCAATTATCAATTATACCCCAACATTTTTTTAAGCTTGACAAAATAATTTTGTGGAGTAAAATGTTCCTCTGCTTAAATATAAATAAATTTTATTGCTAAATGTCTATGGACGTGACAGTAGATGCATTTATACCAAATTTTCATTTTTATCAAAAGAAACATTGTGGGTACAAATCGCAAGAAACAACCTCAAATAAAACGATTCTATGCAAATCCGCTTTGCATTAGATCATGCACAATCAGCGATTTTTGTTTCAATGTAAAATAATAGGTACTTCAGTTAAGGGGAAAGGCTATATAACATTTTTGTTAGGCTGGAAACGTTGTCAATTTTCGTAGAAAATCTAATTATTCAATCTATCCTTCTATGATATTCGCTCTACATACATACATGTAATTAAAATTATATTTAGGTGGTAAATATTCTAATTGAATGTTAGGATACCCAAATAAATGATGGTAAACTACTATCAATGTTATGGAAGAAATAAATTATTGGGTATCGAGTTTGTGGTTTCATTTTGATGGTTCCTATTAGTTATTTGCGTTAAAAATATTAGTTACCTTTCTATTTTTATACTTAAGTTTTTATAAGTCTAATTTCCGCAAATACTATATTGCAGTTATTGTTTTTCTTTAATATTTTAACAAGGAAAAAAAATGTACGTACGTACTGTTTACGAAAAGCTGAGACCTAGATAAGTATTGTGGGACATGTTGCTTTCGTCCGTAGATCCTTAAACAGCACTTGTGACAAATTCTTCCGGAGAAATACTGCAAAGGTAGAAGAACTAAAGTGTGTGGGTGCCTGTAAAATTACTAGCACTTGAGCCGTAACTGCCCATCTCAGAGTGACAGGTCCAGCGCGTTGCGACTTGGGTCTTCTCATACTTTAGAAAGTGAATAGCAAAATTATATTTTGTTTGCTATGGGCTTGTCTCGCCACTATATTCACATAAAAAAATACCATTCATACCAATATTGTAGGTCAGACATACTGGTTCTAAAGTTCTTGAACGGTTGTGCTATTTCATAGAAATTCAGGACTTTACTGAATATAGTAACCTAAATATTAAGGCTCGGTCTTTCAGGAACTTTTTTTTTTGTGCTAGATTGTCAGTCTTTGCCACTCTTAAGTTAACTTATTGAATCCAGGCAAAAGAAAAGAAAATATTGTATACAAAAAGATTTTTTTTATCGTCACGAAAATCACATATGCTTGTGTTATGCACAAGTAGAATGACGGAAAATAATAATCGGATTTACTAGTTATGATGAGGTAAGGAAAGAAACATCTGAAATAGATTAAAAACAAGGCCCAAAAGATCTGATACTGTTCAGTAGCCAAATCATTAACAACACTTCATACACATTCAAATAAAACATTCAAATAGAAGAGAATTTGTCTAGATTTTCTGTGAAACACAAATATCGAAAAATTGACAATTTAAAACTGATTGCACACAATTTTATTAACGACATTAAAATTGTCACAATTTTATTTTATGAACGACATTAAATTTGTGTGCTGTTTGACCTTTATGACAATAGAAATGTCACCCATATATATACATTAACTGTCTCGCTAGAAACTTCCGCCGGCGTCAGAGTAATTCTTCTTGTGTTATGAACATTCACCTAAAGTCAGGAAACACTATCGATCGATGGTGGGATCACGGGTCAGCGGGAACTGCACCAAAATTTAATTAAATTGGTTACTTATCCGACAATGAACTGTGCCGGGGAATACAGGCTGGAGGAAATGGTGTCACTCTCACTTGAATCTCCACGGAGACGCTAAAATGGTTCTGGCAATTACCCAAATTAGTTTTTCGACATTTTCAGAAGTTGGACTTATTGTTGATGTGGACAGTTTTTACTAAGGACTTGCCGTATGCTGATCACGCTACCGCTGTATGGAATAAGAAGTAGCTTTAAACCGGTTTCTGGCAATTTACTAGCAAACAGAGTGAGATAGAAGCTGGAAGATAATATCCGCTGCCTCTGTAAACGCTTTTAAAAACGATCTTGACAACTGGCAACTGCCGAAAAATTACCCAAAATTAGGAACAAAAAAAGACTATTACATTCCAGCACTGCGACATTTGGTTACATCAGCGAAAGCTGTTCAACCTTTTTTTTTCCCTGGGTGGAAATACTTAGGTATACCGCTCCGTCCGGGGCAGGACGGGGCGGTTATGTCGGGCGTGATCCTAAAACCTCCCTGGTGTTCCTGCTCGGCGCCTTTACGCTGGGGCTACGGGAACGGTGTTTTACTCTTCCGCGGCCCCAGCGGCGTTGATCCTCGATGGTAGGGGCCCCATCATTATTAGTTTTCTCCCTATATATGGCGTGCCCGGAACAAAAAGCACTCCATCCTCCGGTGGGGATCTCATCCTTCGGACCACAGATTCCCCCATCTGCCGTCCGGAGATTCCCAGTTAAGCTGCTCAACCCTAACAAAATAAATAAATAACAGAAAGACAAAAATAAATTGCCCACTAAAAGTCAAATATGCTGATTAGCTGACATTGAAAAATTCCGGAGCGATTAAAAATGTTTTAAGAGTAACGTTTAGAAGTGGAGTAATTAACATTTCGTCCATCTCCCTGGTAGCATTATTCAGTTCATGTTTCTATGTACAAGTAATTTTGATGATAGCAATTACGCACGGATATACACATGGACCATTTCTATTTCAATGAAGCAATATATATTGCCTTTGCGATAAACGTATGAAACAAAGACTAAGGAATTTCATAACGACCTATGTGGAACTTGGGATCGGATGTGACAGATCAGTTTGTAAGTTGTCTGCAACATAATATCTGAGCTCCGATCACAAGAGAAAGGACTTTGTAAACTATTCAACAGTGCAACTAAAAGGTACAGATGTGAACAATTTGCAGGTTCCATGGACACAAATATCCGAGCAAGCACACGTCAAGAAAAATAATTCTAATACTTCTTTTGCCCATCAAAGGTTGTCTGTATGAAATCACTGTATAGCGATAAGACCGCCCGTTATTTCACGCTTAAATTATCTATGATTTTTATATTTAAGCTATTGTTATCTTTATTTGGTGTGCTATAAAGTGTCTTCTGTGTCTCAGTTTTGTTACTTCATACAAAAATTATGGCAGTCTTCAAATGTAGAGTTCTATGAATGGATCCAAAGTTCTCTACGTTGTGTAGTACTGTAACGAACTTAGAACTATATTAGCTCGACTGACTGTTCTATAGATTATTGCAAATTGTATTTCCTTTGCAGTGGTCGCTCTTCCGCCAAACTTCTTCGATAAAGGCAACCGAAGTTATTAAAGTTTAGACTTTGTGCTGCTTCTTACCATTGGTTTCTCTGGCTTTTTTACTTAGTCTACGATACTTGTAATTTATCATTATTAACTGTCGGAGTATTAAAGTAAAATATTAGACTTCGGGTCACGGGTTCGTAGCGAACGCAGTTAACTAACCAATTGCATTTGTTTAGTTAGCAATTGCGATTTGAGCTCGCACATGTGAATAATAATTGACCGTAAAATATTCTCCGCTACATATTATTTAAAGTTTGTTTTATCTTCGCTGTACACTATAAGTAGACTTGACATGAATTAACATCAATTTGTATTAAAATTTTCCTTCTGAGGAATATTCTATCCAAGTTACGCGACGAACGATAATTTAATCATGAACCAATCACTTCAACACGGTTTTATTTATGGCTAGGTTCCTAGTTGTTGTCCACTTTTCTCAAAAAGCCTAATAATAAACTGTAAAAACACAAATCAAATTATTTTTCTAATCAGATGTGATCATTTTGCATAATTTAATTACTCGAATCTTGTTAAACCATATTTTACACCGATAAATTTACAAATGTAACATTCCGTAAATACTTACATGTTCACCCATCAAATAATAACAACATCAGCGTTGATTCTAATCATTTAGTCGACAACGATCAAACAAAGCACGCTGCAGAATTTGAACGCCTCAAAACAATTATTCCATTAATTAATCAATTATCAAATTAATATACACACAAAAACGTCTTGCAAAAGACATACTACGTAATGAATATGTAATTATAACCGAGTCGTCTGCATGCGAATGTGTAATAGTTAATTAGATAAATTAAAAATTAATTAACTAAAGCTTTACTGTCTTTATTTACTTTGATAAAGGTATATTTTGTCATAAAAGGGGTTTAATATGAAGCTATTATATGGATATAGTGTCGTTTTTATTCTGCTTATGAGATCGTAAACAGGTATTTTCTAAGTATCTTTAATAAAGGTTGACAAAATTAAGTTGGTACGATGATATAACGTAGAGATGTGGTGTAATAGCTTCGAACCTGAGGGTGGGCGGTCAGGAAAAACATTGATTTTCATTAATTCAAGTAATTTTGCCTCAAAGGGCCAGTTGAATTTTTATGGAACTACATCCCAGGTGAATCAATGAAAATTTCAAAATCCATAAAAAAATACAAGCGTAACGTGACCCCTGAAGGATTTCGCCGTAAAGACGTATAGCCACTTAATCGAAATTATAGACCCAGCACAGGTGTGTCCAAATATTATAAGATTTACTCAGTAAAAAACTCGGGCACGATAAATGTAAGTCATTTTCTTTTATTTCCACCTGGTCACAGTACTAGATTTGAATTCTACATCAGTATTTAATTCGGTCACTATATTTTTGCTATATTGTAAGTAGTGCGACAATTTCGTAGCAATAAAGCCTGATAGATTTTTGGAGAACAACCTGAGTTCTCAGAGATATTAAGATATTCCAACTACGGTCCCGAGCATTCGTTCGTGTTGTGCACGGGGACTGTGGTCGAACAGTTTTTTTTTTAAGTGTACTGTGTTGTTGACCGCAGACTGTCTTGACAGCCTTAATTTAGCTTTGGCCCGACTGTTGATGTCGGTAGGTCTATATATGCTCAACAGTTTAAGGATATAGCGGGTGTAAGCAGCGCTATCAGTTGTAGATTTTTGTACAAATTCTGTTAGGTATTTACTCAGTGTTCCTCAAGTGTCTCGAAATTTTATTTTATTGTAATTACCAATATAATTCTTTTGGCTGTTCTTTTCGGTTTTTGGTACATAGAGCAAAGCACAAATTACAAAGCAAATTGATCTTCATGTTTTCAAGTTTTGCCGAGACTAACTCACGGCAATATATTAATTTATATAGATTAGATACATACAGGGATAAGATAAGATACATACATAACATACACACCGCCATCAAAGTCAAATTTAAAAGTATTTATTTTCGGTGAATTCTTAAAGATAACTTGTAGCCATAACCATATGGGATATACTTTTTTTATAGTTAAAGTAATATTGTATTATAGTAAATATAAATAATAATAAAAAATAAATATTCACGGCAATCATCTACGCTCGTCACAGAAACATTTGTCCTGAGTGGGAGTCAAACCCATGACTGACAGTGCAGAAGGCAGTACCAACTGTGAGGCAGACGTATGCCACCATATTGTTACATCTAAAATTGAACAAAAAATGAGTGATCTTTCTGTAGTTTGTACCCGAACTGTTTCTCATCCTTAAAATTAAAACAAATATTCACAAACTAGCCAGCTCCTGTCTGCAGGATATATGACATACTCAGCGGGACATGGAATGCTACTCGTGATCCTAAACAGTTCTAATTTTGAGTTATATTGCTTGAAGTGGGAGGATACGAATGTGCCATTGTTTTACGATTAAACTGGGCAAGTGACTAGCGCGAAGGATCTGTACCACTAAAGGTATTTAAGTTTTTTTTAAATCCGTTGCGATGTTCTAAGTAACATTTACTCTTTGAAAATTTCAGTCGGCTAACACAAAATATAAAGAAATGTAATTGTAGAACTGGCAGGCGTTATAAAATGAGGATAAATAGGATTCTCTTTACTTTTTTGGTACGGAACCTAATAAATGACAATCACTACCACGCTTATGAAGAGCGAGAATATTTATGGGGCAGTTTTACAAAAAAAATTAACTCCGACCAATTTTTTTCATTCGTATAATTTCAAACTCTCAATTTCAAAATTGGATCTTTCCAATATTTAGTAATGTATTGGTTCAATAAAAAATCGAGTCTATAGTTTGAGATATTTTTAATACAAATATTTATATAAAAAGTGCCTCAAACACAAACTTCAAATTAAAGACGGCTTCGAGCCCTGCCCTGCCTTCGAAGCGAGGGACTGTTTCGAATCCCGGCCGGGACATGCCCAGGTGAGCATGAAGTTTCGAGAACAAACTTCATCTTGGGTGTTTGTCTTGTGTTTCTATGTTTGTCCATACCATCAGCTACAGGAATAATCATTTTGCAAGGGTATGAGCGTGTAAATGTAAAAAAAAGTATCGTTACACGTTAAAATTTACATGAACAAATAAATTTATACATATTTGTGCGCATATAACATTTTTACAGGAGCTTCTTACACATAATACGTATCTGTGATATTATAATCTAGCTTTAGCCCGCGCCTTCGCTCGCGTTAAGGTAGATTTGCGAATTTATATTTGTAATTTATCTAGTTTGAAAGGTACCCTATATCTTTTTCTATACCTCTGACAACGTGAACGTTAAGGCGGGAAAGTGTAATAAACCAACACTCACTCATTTGCAATTATGAGTAGCAGTAGAACTTCTGCCAGGTTCGTCCGGAGAGGTATTGCCACTACAATTGGAATCTGCGGTCAAGCCAATGTGTTGGTGCCGGTGAAATCTCATACGCATGAGACGTATCATCCCCGTCTCGGGTGATGGACGCAGCAGGATGAATGCGACTCAGTGTAAGATCTAAAACTTATACTGAGTCGCATTACTGTTGTCATGGGCGGGGTCGCCACTTACGTACGTTCTGTATCTGTCACTATTTCACATAGAAAAAAAAATAAGATTAACGTCGGTTTTTGTATTTTAGCTAGTCTAAATTTTTAAGATTATGTCTGTTCCAACCCTCAGTTGCCATAACATCTAAAGAAAAGAATAGATGGTAGAATACAAAATAAAAATACCTTCTGGAGATTATAATCCTGCTTAAAATTTCTAAGTGCGCGTTAGCACGCAATTTTTTAGGGCCGCCTTATAAAGACTCTTAACAAAGGACATGACAACCATAGACATGTATAACAACGACACGCAATTTGGAACTGTTCTGATGAAAGAACACTGGTCTGATGAAAGAAAGAACGTTGAAAGAAAGAATCTGAAATATTAAATATAATATTTAAAGCAACCATGGTTATGGACTTTAGTTTTGGTTAGTTAACGAGATATTTAGCATGATATTTAAGATTTCTTGACTTTAGTTACCAGTTTACCATATGACTTATGAAACTGTACAGTTTGTTATCTGTGACAATATTCAATTTAAGTTAAATATGAGTTCAACGTGTAAATAATGCAATGAGTTGCAGCGCACGATGACATTCGGTGCGGATATACTCGGTACTGAATTACTCGTCTAGTACTTTAGTACTAGGTCTATGATGACAACACTCGTAATAAAAAGTTGACTTTACGGGCACCGTTGTGCTACACGGACAATTTTTTCCCTACAACAAGCGATATTAATGAAGCGATGGCAACTAATAGTGGTTAATCTAGGTTCCCTCGAACCTACGCTGGTAATACAAAAAAAAAGCAGCAAGCAGGAGAGCATTTGCTTCACCCAGAGAGACACGTATCTCGGAGGAGAGGAGGGTGGAAGTCAAGGAAATTAGTTTCGGATGTTAACCCCGTACGCCCCCTCAAAAAGGTATATAACATAGAAACTAGATCACTGATATAATACTGATACAGTACTTTTTTGTAATTACATATATATAATAAATATTTACAACCGGACACAGAACAAACATCTATATTCGCCACACAAATGCTTGTCCCTGATGTAAACGAATCACGACCTACAGCGCAGAAGGCAAAGGTCTACTACTAGCCTTACCTGAAATATAGTGCCTTACCTGAAATATAGTGGTTCAACCAACATTCAGTCATAAAATCTTGGAAATGTGCATCTAATGAACATGGAAATGTGTAACAGATAAGTCGTCGCATGACTCAATTAATCGCCCGTGTGGAACTTCATAAATGGACACATAAACTAAACAGATATTTTTTCCTTGTTGAAGCAAAACGTAAGTGCATTTATATGTCTCACGCCTAGCCCTGAACAAGACAAATTTCGTAAGGGCGTTCATTTTTCTAATTGAACGGGCTGAATACGTGCTAAAACATGATTTTACCACCGTTTTGTGGCGTAGTGGTGTAAGAGTGAAGACTGTTCCACACAGTGAAGAAAGATACAAAGACCTTAGGGGCTCCAGTTGCTCTCATCCGTAAATACCCTCAGAGCCCCTACACGTAGGTTTTGGAATTAAGAATTTATATCTGTAATTTTAATCAGCCCACTCGTTTGTGTCATGAATGTCCCATGACCCGTTCGATTTAAATCCATTAAAACTATAAAAAGTCTCATTGTTCTTTACGATCTGGATTACACATCGCATTGTTTAACATTGATATAGTCTGTACGTGCAATGGGCAAGTTTTAAAATGGTTTAACGAATTAAACATTGTGACAATAGGAATCACGTATAATCACGTATAATAGTTGATTGATTCATCTTTTTATTGCAAATGAATATGACAGAAAGTGCATATTCATTTAAATAGCTTGTAGTAATATGAAGAATATTAAATAGCTTGTTGAATCAATAAATAAACACACGGCTTCTTAATAAATTTAATAGAGGTTATTTTTAGGTTACCCAATATGAATTTCGTATTTCTTCTATAACGCATATTGCATCATACCCTCACATGAACCTTTAACTTGCGGGTGAAGCCAGAGCAAAAGTCTGTTTTGTTTTGTCTAAGTGTTCCAAGTTCAATAAAAGCGAGAGCATCGCTTTACAAAACTCTCTGGTTTCAAACGCGCAGCGTTAAGTCGTCCTGAACACGAGACAATCTCACAACTGTTCGAGATTTTCTGAAAATAGGTCCTCATTTAGAATAGTATTCAGTCCGTATTTTATGAAATTATTTTATATTCGAACATTAACATTAAATTTATGAAACCCTCTTTAGAAAAGAAGTCAGGTTAATACCTATACAAATAAAAATCAATTCATACATGATACAGCAAGAAAGATCGTGATACATATACATGATCACTGGTCATGAGACTTGACTGTTTTTTGTTGAGTTCGCAATAGCCAGGACAAGAATAATATCAGAAGAAAAATTTCACCCATGTGAAGGGCAAGTCGTTACTTAATTATAAAATCAAATAATATCCTGCTTTGATCTAATAGTAAGTTCAACCCTTTCCATTAAAACAAATAAGCGAATTGTACAGTAACAATGTTTAATCCGCAAATTAATTTCACTATGTAATGAAATTAGTCTCACTCAACTTAATTAATTAAAGATCTGAACCGGACATCAAAAGCGTGGGTACAGGACTTGTACACAAAACGATGAAACTTTCTCGAGAAGAATGTTGATTTACGGCCCGTTATTAAAATGCGTTTATCATTTCAGGATTTCATTTTTGTTTTTGTTGTTTGTGGGTTCAATAAGCGTGTAATCTTATTTGTACTTTTACTCCTCGTTCAAATGACAAATATCTAAATCGTTTCCATGACTGTGAGGTTTAGATCTGAGATACATATTAAAAAAAACATTGTTTATAGACGCGCTTTGAGGCGCGTATTGAAAATTTTTGCATTTTTTTTAATGTGAATGAGTGACGGAACGAGCCGAGGGCCCACCTGATGGTATATGGTGACCCTCGCCCATGACAACAGTAATGCGCGCGATCCAAATCTTTACTGAGTCGCATTCATCCTGCTGCGTCCATCACCCAGGGGGTACGTGTAGGGAATCAAAGGGCACACACCTACGGACGCGAGCAACTGGATCCCCCATGCAACCCAGCATTCGTTGCAATAGGATTTTAGTGCTTAGTTTTGGGTTAGGTGGCGATGTGTGAATGTTAGGAATACTTATTTATAATACAAAATGATAGCTAGTGTACTTCTAATAATCAATGCAACATATACGTATTTTCTACTACTGACAAGCTTATGTTTGGCTACATGTGTGGTCTGATAGTGGCGCCACGCTAAGGATTAGCATCTGACACTCAAGTCTCCAGTCAGGGTCGAGATCCTTCCGCTTTCACCAAAAAGTCGCGTGATTTTTTCTATAATGTATAATCTAGTCAAAGCATAAAATAAATCTCAATCTACGTTAGTCATCCAAATCAAACCAGTCAATTTTTTTTTCTTTTACCGTCGTCTCGGGCGTAGTTGTTATACAGCTGGGTAAGGCTCCACCAAAAACTAAATAGTGAGGATATTGCCATACGCTAGATATGAGTAGGTTCCAGACAATAGATGTTTAAATGCAAGTAGTATTATATATAAGCAATTGTAAACAATTATTTCGTTATATCCTAAACTATCACTAAATACTACTTCATATTTTTTCCAAAAAAGCATCTATTTATTTTCATACATTACAATGCATAGGCGCTAAGAAAGGCATAACATGAATAATTCAATAAATAGGCGACAAAAGGCTCTTACACGTAAAATATTACACAAAAATGAGAAATACCACTCCAAATAATATTGAGGGCGCACGAAAGTCAGAGAAAAGAAATTGTTTCTATACAATACTTATATTTAAAATTAAAAAATTTGTAAGTTGTTGGTGAATGGTGTAAGAGTTAGCGCAGACGACCGCTTTTATGTCGGATCGACAGGGTAACCTGAGCACGTTTTAATACATTAGGCACCACAAAGTCCTACAAATTGAATTAAATCGATTGTTGCACTGTTATGTTGCAACAAAGATCTCTAAAGAGAACAATTTAGAACACTAAAGAGAATCAAACATAAACCTTGCTTGGGCATGGCAATTAATATAATATGGCATGATAATAGGTGACTTACATTATAATTAAAATAAAAAAATACAATATTATAAATGTACTACGTGCGCCCCAGAGTTATCTACCCGTGATTTTCCAGGACCAGTAGCATATGTGTTAATTCAGCATATAAGCTGTCTTTCTTTCAAAAAATCGGAATAAGTATCAACTCTCTTCAGTTTTTGTCGATGGGAAAGTAATGATAGAACAGTTAAGATGTTCAAGACGTTTATAATCGGTCATCTGCGTTAGGCAAATCAGAAAATAAAAACGAAATGTTATCTGCCATCATCCTCTGTGAGTTCTGCCTCCGCTGGAATTAATTAACTGTATGGAAAAAGACAAAAAAGCGCTTACATGCCCTCCTGCACTAGTATTCGGTGAATTCATATGAATACACGCAATCACATAAAACATGCAAAGGGCCCGATTACATATTTATGCTCATCACACAATGTTTACCCCGGGGGTCTTTTAGGGTCAGTATATTTTTGGACTTGCCAAGCGTGCTACATCTTTGTCCGTATAACTTGGCTGTCATCGCCAAAAGAAATATCTAAGGATCGAAATCATTGAAGATTTCTCACAGCTGAGCCGTTGTCCTAATAAAACTGCGAGACCAACGTAAGCTTGCGCGACTTTTAATAGTACGCACTTGCCATCAGACGAAGAAGTGTTAATTGATATCCAAAAGAGCATAAGCCAAAAATAATAACAAATGATTTGTACAAGAGCCCAATTTATATCGTAAGGATAGTTTAAAAATATTTCGGTAATTCTCAAGATATTTAAACAGCTAATAGACAGTACGGTGGTACGTCCCGAATATTCAATATACGTAGACCTTCAATCATCACAACTTCGACTTGCCAACCGTAGCAATGTCTGGGAGTGAGAATATAATAAAAATAATCTGACAGTTTTCATTTTTGTGCCAACTATGACACATAGTAGCCAAAAGGGAACAGGATTTATATAAACGCCTCATTGACATTCGCACGAGAACAAAGGCCGACGTGAATTTAGATTAGGTACATTTTCGACACCTGAAGCCTTTTCTTTCGCCTGATATGACATGTTACATTAAATTCAATTTTCGTCTACTCACAACGTTTTGCGTAATAATGAGAACATAAATTCGTAGTTTTCCCTTGTTTCTTGAAGGTCTTAATTTTGAGTTAAGTAGTAATGCTGATTTGCTTTAAAATAATTTCGTTTATGTTACAATATCGATAGAATACGTCAAATACGGTCCCAGTGCTGCTACTGCTTACTGCTGCGTGCGATAAAAAATCGCGCGAGCTTGCTATTGTCCCGCCACCATGTAAATATGTCCAAATGGCCCGCCGCGTAAATTGCGGATACCGTGTACGCCCACACCCGTCTTATTATATTAGGACAAGGCCTAATATGGTTCGTGGCGGTAGGTAAAGGTACCATTTTTAGCGGGGCTTGTTTATTTATCTTACGAGGATTCACAGGATTATCCAAAAAGCTTTTACCAACTTCCCAATTATGTGGGTGTCAGACTATCAACTTGAAATATAATATCTCCATTTTTAATCTTTTAAAATGTGGACATCTCGATGGATGGATGTGTCCTATATCTTTATTTTTTTTGGAAAAATACTAGTTTTCGCAATTTTTTGGGACAGGCCTTTTGGAATTCTGGGTATTTCAAATGTACCGACCACTTTACTCTTTTTTTTTAATTAATAATTAACTATTTCTGTTGCAATCGTAGATATTTTTACTCAACTATTATTGGAGAAACAATAAAAGGAATGTAAATGTGGAATATTAAAAAATAAAAACCTGATCCATCTGAGGCCAACATATTGTACAGTCAAAAAAGCAATTTTACATATCTACAACATGTAAATAGGTAATCGCCAATGCCGCTGGGAAACACAATTCTTCTTCTTATCGTGTCAATGTTTCTTACAAGCTAAATGATGTCGCGATAAATTTTTGCCACCTCAACAGCTCTATTGGTTAATGTCTATTGGTTGAGTCTGTTAATGGACTTCCAAGTGGACCATGGTAGGTTGTGCCCTGGAGGTAGGACTTCTTGCGGTTGAATGAAGTGTAGTGGTGGTGAGTACTTCTCTTTCCAGAGTTTGTGTCTAGCTACGATTGGGTGGTCCGATGTAGATTGGAAAATTATTGGGAAACGCAATAATGCTTTAATTAAAAAAATAATAATTTAATTGGGATAATATAGGTAATCCGCCCGAGTGGGCCACATTGATCCAAAAATAGCAGCGAACTATAATGTGCGCATTCTTCACAATGATTGTGATGGAGTAGCATTGTTCTGAAACAATGTGCCAGCTTATTTGTTCCGGTAGAAGGTACAAGTGTACCTACATAGCGTTAGGATGCGATGCCTCACAGTTTAGTTGATAGTAGCTTTTCCATTTTCTGTAGGTCATGGCAAATTTAGAACATCATCAGGGCTTTGCGTCATATTAAAAGTGGACCCTGACCACACACAATTGGTTAGAGCTCTGCTTTCTGGGTAGATCGTGGCTTCGATTCCCATTTAGGTCAAGGGTTTGTGTGACGAATATAGATGTTTGTTCTTTCTGAAACATATTATAATATAAATTTAAAAATTTTAAAACTTTCATCGTTATGAACATTACTATTCGTGTTACCGAGATATTTAGCATAATTTGTGAGTTTTATTGGTAAATATGTATCTCGGTAATACGCATAATAATATTATAATATGCATATATTTAAAAACTTGCAATACTTGAATGTTTTCAATCAGTATTCTTAGTTTGCGGCTAGATAACGTTGTGTGAATTGGTGCATGAATATTCAATTATTTTCTACTTCAATGGGCTCAAAATCACAACATAGCTTTTTTGTGAAAAAAAGCTATCAGAATGAACTGACACTCCACCTAATTTTAAATGGTTACCGCCGTTCACAAGTAACAACGAAATCTTCCTACCTGCCCGTAAGTATAAATAAAACAAATTCGTATCACGTTGCACCCGTCATTCGAAGTTGATAACATAATCTCTCATCCACCTTGTAATTTCACAGATTTAAATTACTCACCTAAAAATATGTTACAGTTTTACAGTAAACGTTTACTTGTAAAAAGACTAAGTATTTTTGGTGATTCCTTTGTGACCGAGCTACAAGAGTGAGAGTCCGATTTCAAAGTGTTCTATTTTTATTTTTATAAAGAAACTAGCTATTATAGAGGAAAAGCTACGTTTTGAAATAGTTGCAGCTATTGGAGGTTTTTTATGTACATTTTGTAGCTACATTTTTTAGGTTAAAAGTGACGACAGCGATACGACTTAGGTCCCTGTTTAACAAGTATGAGAGACCCAACTCGCATCTCGTGCCAGTCAACTTAGACGGAAATGTAACGTCTCATGCGGTTGTGATTTCACCGGCCCACACCCTTCCACCGGACCAGAACTACGAGTGCATCACTGCTTGGCGACCAGGTGTGGAGGTAGGCCACTACTTTATCAGTCGGCTAGAAAAAATACTCGTAGTCGTAATATACGTACGTCTTTTTTCATTGTATGTTTTAATAGCTCGTGATAGCGTAGACATAACAAGAGTTCTTCCAGTAATTATTTTCAATGAGCCAGGATAAATCATCATTGGTCATCATCACAAATAATATTTTTATTATTGTTCTGGAGATCTACCATTCGTATCAGCCTCTAATGTTCCTACTGCAAAGACACCGACCTTCTCTTGATAATAAGAGTGAAAGGGCATTGGTCTACCACGGGAGCCCAATCCGGATTGGTAGACGTCACGTCTTCGACTTTTTGGTTCTAACACATACCGGTTTCCTCACGATATTTTCCTTCGCCGTTATTAACATATAATATTTATATTCTGTGAAAATTCAACTGAGGATTGCGGTTCTATGTTGCAGGACGTTGAATGGCCCTTTACTCTATGGATACGGAATCCTAAAAATATATTCTAGCCACACATGTTTCCTTTCGAAACAAACATCCGAATTTTTGATCTGCACCAAAAAGTGTAAAAAAAGTGTTTAACGTTTGTTTTATTTCTGCTTGTATCAAAGTACCAACTCAGCAGTTCGTCTATTCATCCAGTTTGAATTACATCTGCTACAATGTTGCTTCTTTTAGTAGATAAATGTTTTCAAAGCTGCTCTGACGTCCCTGTGTAAAGGTCTTAGCCATTAGCTAAATATCTTTCTTACTTTAGAAAAATGTTTAAGAATTGTCTGGACCTCAGCGGTAGTTTTAAAGAAAATTAAATCTAAACCAAATAATGGATACGATCTTATTTGGTTCAATTATCAACATTCGAAAGTTCTGCATCAAATCAAGACCTAAAGACGGGAATTCACAATAATTAAATAAATAAATAAACGTTTACACACTCATACCTCTGCACTAGGATTCCCTGTGTCGCAGATGGCATGGACAAACACAGAAACACAAGACAAACACCCAAGACCCGAGAACAAACTTCATGCTCACCACACAAGGTGTGCCGGGAATCGAACCCGGGACCCCTCGCTTCGAAGGCAGGGCTACTACTAACTAAGCCACGGAGCCGTCAATTACTTAGTATTTAGCAAATATATGGATATAAAATCTTATTATAAGTTTTCTTCTAATCCGATTATTTAAATATTTGATTAATTGTTAATTAATATTTTCTTTGTTAGTACCTATAACTAGGTAGAAAGGATATTCTTTATTGCACAAGAACAACATGTCCGTAGGCAAACCTAACATAATTTTTTCAGATTCTCAATCCATAATGTCAATGTATTAACATAATGTCAATAACATTAAACAACAACATTCAATTTAATTACAATTATTTAGCACATATAAATAAAATAAAATGTCTTAAAATCACTTAATAATTCCAAAAAAATATTGTAAATTGATAATTAAAATAATATATCCCAAAATAAATAAGTAAAAAACGTGGTTTTGTAGTGCGGTGAACCTTTAGTTCACTTTACAAGAAAATGCCGAAAAGCTATGTATTTGTGTGGTAATGAGAAGGTGCTGACGCAAAAGAAAATTAGGTACTTGTTTTTAAGAACTATAAACAATGCTCATTTTTCTCTAATATGCCACATACGACACTGGGTATCCTAAAGGCATGAGTTTGTATGAGTGTCTAAATTTAACGTAATGCCACGTTCCATCCGATCAGAATTTGTATGGGGTAGTTTGGGGTATCATTTGAAGCGAGCGCTTTCCTGAAGCGCATATAAAGATGTCGGTCCCGGCAATACTAATCTATACTAATATTATAAAGCTGCAGAGTTTGTTGGTTTGTTTGAACGCGCTAATCTCTGGAACTACTGGTCCGATTTGAATGATTCTTTCAGTGTTGGGTAGTCCAAAATTAGTGATCCGTAAGTAAATTGCTATTTTGTAACATAAGGTGTAAAATCGAAAACCTATTTTTGCGTGCGCTGCAAAAACTATTGACAATAGAACAAAATGATGTACTACGGGTTTGTAGATCCTATCAAGACCTACAAAAAAGTCTGCAAGAACATAAATCTAGCTATCATGGTTTAATCACAATAACCGATTTTGTGTATCAAATTTACCGTACACCGTGTGCAGTTTGATCCAACTTGAAAGATAGGATAGCTCACATCTCAATTTATGATCGCAATATTATTTTATTGCAAATTATAATATCATATGACAAAAACGTTAGCCACAGCAACGCGTGGCCCGGTCAGCTAGTCAATAATATATGTCGGAAGCCCTCATACCCTCATACTCCGTCACTAGAGTTGGCCACACTCACGCGGAGAAAACAATAAAATAAAGCCGCTTTGAAATCAGGCAGACATTTTGAGGACAATACGTTTCAGAGTGACCGCAATACCACAGACAACCGTACAAACAGCCGTAACACTCCTCAATAGACAAGTAAAGCTTGGGTTCAAAAATTTCATCAGCCGCAATTTAATTCCAAGAAGTGACCAAGGGGATGTTGAAATTATTCTATGGAAGTACTAGCCTGTTGATCTTTCATTCGTATTAATTCTGTTTACATAAAGCTAATAAACTATAAACTTAAGAATGCATCCATCCTCTTTGGTACCGTCGCTGCAATAATAAATTTAAAAAACGAGATGGAAAAAGATACATCTGTATCCATCTGTAATGTTGGGAACATGAGTAGATACAGGATTACTCTAGACAAACGAGAATGAATGGTCTTTAATCTACCACAGGATCTCATGCTGAATAAAAGATGTCTTATTTCTAGGACACGATATTTCCTTGCCGTTTTAAAAATATTATAATATAATCTTAAATCGTTTTATCGTTAAATGTTTTCAGTTATCATGGTAAAAAATAAGTAAGCTTGTAAAGGCTTGTCCTTAATCCTTGAGTTCGTGGAATTTGCGTTTAACTTTTGTACTTTCTTCCAAAAGGATTGTGGATATAAAGCCTGCGTTATATTTCAGAATCGGAGTTGAGACCATATACATACTTTGGGGTTTTTTAGGGTTTCACATTCAGTGGTAAAATGACATCCAAAAACAAAACAAACGGTATTATGATTAAACCTACAACGTCTGTCTATCCTACCTTCAAAATACATTAAAAATACAGAAAGTAGGATAGACCTTAGTATGTTTTGGCTGTAATGGCTGTATGTTTTGAACAATAAATATTAGGACTGTATTTAACACATAATTATGTGTAGCCGTAATCGCCGGTTTATAGTAATTACATGTGATCGAAAAGAATATAAAATCAGTTATCCTCGATTCCAAAAACTCAATATATAAATATTTCCAAAATAAAAAGAACCAGTTTAGCTACTTTAGGACAACGGAACCGATTTCAACTGATCGATCCTACTAGCAGCATCCTTTATACAATTTGCAATTGAAATATTGAATTTTACTATAATTTATATAAATGTCATCCACATTCTTATACTGTAAGCTTTAAATAAATACCATCGCATTTGTATGCAATATGCAAACCGGTATATCAACTGGTACATCAATATCAGGTACAATCCTATGCAATTGTTTCGTTGGAACCTTGTTATTTTTTAATTTACTTATTTATTAGAGAAATAAACTAGAGGCTTTAATTAAAATAAATTGACAAGTATTATTAATATGGAGCCTTCCACATTATCCGCAGCTTACATGATGATAAATAATAAGAATAGGCAACTGGAGACACTAAACAGCTTAAATTAAGTATTGTATATATGTATTTATTTCGCGAAATAAATACACAGTATAAGAAAATGCGAGGAGAAAAACCAAATTACTATTATAAATGTCTAAACACATATTTACTATAATAACTTTGGTATATGCAAATATATCAATACCTATAATTCAGGTTTCAACCATTCGACGTAGTGGGCAACGTAAACTCGAATTTGTTCGATTGGTGTTAAGAGCAAATATGGATCCTGCACGAACTTCACGCTTGTTGGTAGTCCGAAGCACTACGTAACATAAATTGCACGTGATCTCAATCGAGTCAAAATTATGAACAATCTGGCAGAACCAGACTCGAAACTATGTAAAATATTACTAAAATTTGTGAACCTAGGTATAAGACGTAGATTTTAAGGTCGATTGTAAATTCGAGGGTGACATATTCAAATTGAACAAACCCTCTATAAATTAATAAAGATTAAAAAAAAATAATTATGAACAATATCATAAAGTAATGGCTTTCAAATATTTACGTCTAGCCTCCAGCGAGAGTAATCTGTACTTGTCCAGTAATTGTGGATACATCAAACTTGATTTATAGCATGGGTAATATATGAAACGGACAAATTTACGTTGGATTTTCTCAATCTGGTCATCATACTTTTGATCACAGCTTAACTTTTATCACACAGACCATAGCTTAAATATGCAGTGACAATTATATATTATCAATAGTTATTTAATTAATTATCAAGTAATAAAAAGCAAAAAGCAGCGCATAAATGGATATAAAGCATAATTTGATAGTAATGAAAACAATATAAACAGAGGGACAGCTAATGAGCTAATGGTGAGATGTGTATCTCGCCATTTACCCAGAGTTTAGCCGGTAGGAGGCTCAATTGCCCCCGCAAGGATGAAGGACACAAACCGATGATTCTCCAACGTTAAAAAAAATGCTTAGATTATTAAATTTAATTTTCCTAAAGAAAAGGTAACCTTATAGAGGAAATAAAAGTAGGTAGGCCCTGCTTACCATCAAAGCCTTTTCAACTTCGTTTAGGGAAGTTAGGGCACAGTTATATGGATTCAAAGAACTTTCCAGTTCTCTTTTAGCTACAAGGAAACTACCTACCAGTAAATGGCTTCATTCAATGCTGTAGTTGCTAGCTTCAGAACTAAAATAGTGTAAAAGGCTTTTATAAGTATGGTTCTCGGAATGCTTGCGTTATAAAGAATTAATATGATTATATCGGTTCCTATTCCATTTACTAAACCTGGAAACATGCCTTCTGGATTTTATCCAATCAATCAGTATTTTAAACTGTCTTTAGATAGTCATAGTAATATCGTACATCTTATTACTTTAAACGAGCAATTATTGTATATTTTTTTATTTCGGGTGTCTCGGAAATAATTAACTTATATATCTCCCGTTGACTAATATGCGTCGAAAATAATTAACTTATATGAATAATATGCGTGAATTATAACATAGTTTATCAACCGACTTTCAAAGTCCGACCGACTTTGTTTTTTCTTTTTTATTGTGGTGTGTTATGTTGTTATCTTAGAAATCTATCATTTCGAAAATTATTTTTTATTTTGAAATAATTTTTGTCCAGATTGGAATAAAATATAATGTAAGCTAATTTGCGTATTTTGACTTTCCTTCTCCTCTTGTACACCAATTATGTTTCTTTTTTAAAATGGTGAGGCGTAGCCCTATGGGCATCGCCGTTTTAAAACTAAAATTGCAACGCCCTACGTAGTTACTACAAGCACAAATCAAATACCTGCTAAATTACATTAAAATGTTGAAAGTTTAATGATGTCTTCCCATAGTGGACGTACTCCCCAATCGAAGCTCACCAGCACAAGTTCCACTGCTACTTAGACTGCCCCTTTCTGACCGCCCAGAGAGTGGGTCTTTCACAACATCGGCCAACAAAGGCGATTAATCTTGCGACATATGCCTCGGGCGATTAGGCGATAACAACCACCCTGTTGACCACTCCATTGGCTTTTTGACGATAGTTCATGTACTTATTATATCCACAAAGGTCTAGTCACTAAGATTTTCGATTGAACCCACAGCCGCAGAATAGAAAACACTCACCCCTCGGTAGAATTCATAGTGGGAATTGTATGTGATGCGAAATATCGAAAATAATATATATTGACTTTATTATTTACGTAAGTAGTCTAAGTAATATCATAGACTTTATTATTATTTTAGCTTGGCCGCGTGGTACCGGGAACACTGTCTATATTATTATTAAAGATCTATAAACTGAAAATGTAGGTGTAACTGGGGGCACAGATACGCCATAACACAGGTTTTGGTATACCTCCTAGCTTTGGGCTAGTATCAGTTTTTTCTCATGTAAGCCAATCAAAATATAATGGTTACAATCTGATTAATATTTTCAGAGAAATGCACGGATAAACATACGTTCCAAATAAATATACATAATTCAATAGGTGTATTTCTGTATGTTTGTCCATGCATTTCTCCGAAAATATTAATCAGATTATGACCGTTAGATATATTTTGATTGGCTTACATTTTCTTCAACTTAGGAAACAGTGCAAGTTCATCAAAATAGGTCTAATAGTTTACAGGATATTGTTGGTAATATACTCGTATGAAACAAATTGTGAGACAATTGGAATATGTTTTATTCGTCTAATACATAAGAAATAAAAAAAATCTGTTATTGAAATATAGAAACTGTTATGCAATAACTGTCTGCGATAGATGCGCGTTGTTGTCGTTGCTCGCGCTGTGATCTAAAGTGGCCAGTCTTCCGGGCGCAGGGTGCGGGGGCCGGAACTGGATTTGCAGTCTGTAACGTCTGTATGTTTGCGCGCAAACAGATATGGACCAATGCGTTTAAGTGTGACGGCCAGCCGTTCTCGAATGAAGCACGTGTCGAGCTACGACTGTGAATACCAGTAAGCCCTGTTTGTCCGGAATGGCTCCGAGCATATCCGCTTACGCCAACAGATCAGTAAGAGATTCCGGCAAACGCCCTCGGTGGTAAATCTTTGATGAGTATTTTCGGCTAGTTGACTTTGTTTATTGAAAAATGTGATACTATAATTAATTAGAATTTAGGTAGTAATTTAATACTCCATGGTAGTAATCGGACTTGGAAAGTAGATACAAAAGATTCAAAAGGCTCACAGATGTATATATGGTGAGCATATACTTTGTCTTGGGGATATTAATGTTTTCACACATCTCTATGTATGTAGTATAATCCTTATCCTCATGTATTGCTGGGATGAAAAGAAACTAATGCTTTATTCCCGGATATCCTTTACGAAATATCGTATATACGTGGATAATGATAAATACGAATACTCATCCATTCAAGACAACATACATTGGGAATATTAATTTTACATATTGGCATTTTTGTTATCTATTCAATAATATCTCACTAGGTTAAAAATATTGATTAATCCAAACTAAAACATATTGAAACACATACTCATACTCATTTATTTTCACCGTAGGATCATTTGTGAACAGTTGGTTATGTCAAATTTACATTTACATTATAAAAAAAAGGTCTCTTTTACAATATTAATAAGAAATGTTTCCAGCGTCGTGTTAATATAACAATATTTCAGGAAGCTGTTTTTCTAACATAAGTGATAGCTGTGCGACGAGATGTCATCAACACAATTTATTAGAAAGCCTCACCGACCGCGGTATTAAACATATTCCTAGCTTATTGTAGCTGTAACTGGATCGATCCAAACTGTTCTACGACTTCTACGAGAAAGACAATTATTTACTAGCTGCGCCCCGTGGTGTACTTCATACGGGAACCGTACATTTTTCAGGATGGATAGTACCCTAACCAAAATTTAGCTTTTTTCGAAGTCAGCGCTTTTTTAATCAGGATCACCGAGCATGTGGACCCAGTGATATTTTGTAGATGGACCTTTGTTTTATTTTTAGATTCCGAGGATTTGTTGGCGTTTTTAGGCAAGATTACTGATTAACATACTCATACCTCTGCACTAGGATTCCCTGTATCGCAGATGTCATGGACAAACGCAGAAACACAGGAAAAACATCCAAGACCCGAGAACAGGCTTCATGCTCACCATACGAAGTGTACCCCGGCCGGGAATCGAACCAGGGACCGCTCGCTTCAAAGGGCTACTATCAACTAAGCTATCAACTTCCGTATTGACAGAAAATCTTTTTAATCACACAGAGCAAGTGTGAGCCAGAACGAATCAATTTCTACTACTCTTTACTTTGCTAGAAACCGGACCTCATATTACAACGCCTATAATGCTACACATGTATGAAATGAGCAAAGTGTCCTGGTTATGCCACCGTAAGCTGTTACGCAAACTCGTAGCGTGATTCGTCTTATTTCAATGCAAATTGTCTGAAAAAGTTTTTCAGCAAGTTAAAAAATCGTAAAACTTCGGGTCACGATGTAGCAAATAAGTTTTTGATGTTTATGAAGCCACAAGACTCTCAATTTGTTTGATAAAAGTTTCTATCAAGACTTCCAAGTCGTGACTTTCAAAATTTGTAGAAATTTGTACATTTGTTTTAGATGTTTTTTAAATTTAATTCCAACATTTACTATTTGTCGGTATAACCTGTAAGTTGAAACCATCCGACGCCTTTTTATAAATAACTATCTGCGTGCCCCGGCAATTCACCCACGTGAAATAATTATTTTTTTTCCCTAAAATTTATTTCTTCCGCAAGTTATATCTTATAACATCAGTTATCTGCCCGTGAAAGTTCCGTCAAGATCGGGTGAGCCGTTTCGGAGGTTAGCCGGAACAAAGAGCCAGGCAAAAAAAATCTTAAAATTTTTTTTTTTCGTAGCATTTAGTAAAAAGCTATTACTTTTTTAAACCTCTTCGTATCTTTCGGCATATGAACGTAAATTTTTAAAATCCATATTAAGATGCAAAAGCATGAAGAAAGGGGGGGTATTAGTCTCCATTGTGTTCCTAATTCAGGATCAAATCATATAAAAGCTGAATAAAAACTATTGCTGCGAAATTCCGCAATTTCCTTGGGATTTCAGAATTACAGTTATTGATGCGCAATCCCGCATTTCCGGTGCATCCCAGAATCAAATATATTGCTGCGTAGTCCCGCAAATCCTGCTAGATCCCACTCATTTTAGGTATAGGATTGGTACCGTTATATGTTTGCAAAATCCTGATGTTTCGTTAACCTGGTATCCCTGGTATTGAATTTCCTAGTGTTAACATTTTATTCGTGCAAAGTTGCTTCTGACTTGAATTTGTAACAAAATTGAGTTTTGTTACCTTCTACCTAAGCGCCGATTTACTCGTATCATATGTAAATTACAAGCCAAGAGCAATCAATTGAAACCTTTGAAGCATGATATTTAATTTTATAATAAATTTTCGTACGTTTCACCCTGTTTGGAAAATATTTTTACCTACCTAAAGGTAACCGTACCTTGCCAGCCTTTTTTGTGTATGTTTTGTTAAATGTGATTTAGATCTACCATCGAGGCTCAATCTCAATCTCAAATCCTGTTTTTTTTATACATATTATATTGCAAAATTCAATCACACTTATCAGACTAATGTTTCAGATAAAGGCGAAAGTTTGTATGTATGTGTGTGTGTGTACCAGGATAGCTTATATCCTAGATAAACACATAGGCTACTTTTAATCCTGGACAACCACGAGTAAGACCGCGGGGCGCAGCTAGTGTATTCATAAAACATTGTGCACAACAATTTCTCAATCTGTTAAAAACATTCTGCTTCCTCAAATTCGATTACATTGTCAAACTTCGAATTTTGCACTTATATGGATTGGAAACTTTATAAAATATTCTTTTAAATAAGAAATTTTTAAGTAAAATTATGCTGTTCTAGGCTTTCTGCTTAACTTTTTACGTAACTTAATTTTTAGGAGTCCTTTACCAGGAAATTAATGTAAAAGTACGATTTGCCTTGCACGATTTTAAAATTAAAAAGATATATATCTGTGTTTGATCTTGAACATTTTGTATGATTTGTTGCTGGTACTGCGTTAGCTTGTCACGTGAGTTTTGTGCTAATCAGATACTTTCAACTTGTTGACGATATCATGATTAGAAATTTGTAGGTATCTACAGTTATTCCACCTATCTTGGAATTTAAATCTCTCTGAACATGATGCATGTGGCCGTGGTAACCTAGGGGGATCTTTCATTTAATATAATAATGTATTGTATTTAATTGTATCTAAATTCAATATTATAATAAAGTTATAATAAAATGATGCCTAAACAGCTGAACCAATTATGATGAATTTGGTATAGAGATTTTATTGACAGATCTTGGCGAAACGTGTTATTTTTATACTAAAGTAACGTTATAAGCTTAACGACAGTTAGTAATAAGTTACAAGTAAGTAATAAGAACGCGTAATTATCTATATCTTTACAAATAAATAAAGTTCAAAATAATAGATGCATTTGAAAGTAACTGCGGTAATTATAATAAAAAAAAATATTGTTTTTCCCTGTTTGATCCGGGTAATCTTCGAAACAGCTGGACCAAATTTGACGGGACTTTCACTGGCGTATAACTGATGTTATAAGGAGTAGCATACGCTACATTTATTTAAGACAATGAATTAGGGTGCCGTGCATAAAAGTTGTTAAATTCCACGCAGACGAAGTCGCGAGAATCAGATAGTGTAAATACAATATATAATAAATATAATCGTATTTGTTTGAAAAGGATGGCGTTTCTACTTATTTTTAAATAATTCAACGAGAATAAAGATTTTACTTTGACTTGCCACGGTGATGTTACACTTGTTCACCAACACATTTCCTCTGGAATAGGTATAACTTCCCCGAACGAACTCGACGCAAGGTCTGTCTAACTTTAGTTAAGTTAGTACGTAGAACGAAACATAATTAATTCCTGCACAGCAAGTATATACCTAATGATAATCAAGTATACAATTTATTTCACCTTTCCAATCATCAATCAGTAGAAATTAAACTGTTTAATTTATTTCTGATACTTATATTCAAATCAGCGCCCACATCTCAAGCCCTAGTATTCTTACAACCGTTGCGGATCTCTGTAGAGAACAATTTTAACAGACCAGAATTATCCAATTCGGAAGACCCAATTTGACTGCATAAAAATATATACACACTATGTTTGCCAATTGTATACCAATTGGATTAATCTCTTTTGATTTATAATTTATTTATTTATTATTTTTATAACGTCTAAAATATAACATTACACATTTCTCTAATGCGCTATACTAGAAATACACAATAAACATAAATTAAAACACAAAGGAACATACATTAGTACAATAGATACATATTATATTAACATAAATCTACTGCACAAAAATAAAAACATGTTTCAGAATATAATTTTCAAAAACACAACAAACAAGATAAGAAAATATAAAACAGTAATTAATATATGAACTTAACAAAACAAAACGACACAAAAACTCAAGGTACCGAACAAAATATTTTTTTTTTAATCATAAATAAATATAAGAACAAAGAATAATATAAGAATAAGTTGTAAAGATAAAAATTTTAGGAAAAATCCACTTCCAATGGCGAAAATTAAGTGTGAAAGTATTAAAGAGGGCTTTTTATTTTAAATCAGTCACTAGCTTGATATAAATGTTGGAAGTGTAGAGTGAGTGTGTTGCTATAACTCCTCGAGCTCACTTATGGTAAAAGTTATGGTAAAAGGATTAGCTATCAGACGTTTAATGGTGTCTACTGAACCCACTTTAATGTATTGATGCACTTACACGAAACGATATTGGATGAATTCCAAAGGAGATTACGATTAATGAAAAAAAAAAAAAAAAATCTTTTTAATGTCAGAAGAAAAGTCTTATGAAAGCATAATACGCAATTTTGTTTAATAGTCATAATATAGTCTTTATTGATAATAAAATTTACATATTGTACAATTACATACTTGGATGACATTATATTTTCCAATTATCTTGGTTTCGAAACCAAACTATTTCATCGATTTTGATTTAAATTCTGTGGATCCAGTTTAAAATATACTTTCAGATTGGTCCCATCCAAATAAAAAAAAAAACCTAATCAAATGATTTCGAAAATTGTAAAATTTTGGATCATTTCTGACTTATTTTTTATACAACGTACATAAAAAACACAACCGGTTGAAAATGGCATCTTCACAACTAGATCATTTTTCAGTTTCGAAAATTAGTCGAATTGCATCTTATCGCTCCAATATATAATAAGAATCTCAAATCGTACGATACTATCGCATCGATAGCGATAACGTCTCCTGCTGTGTAAAGACGCTTACGCATGAACTGAAAGAAAATCTTTTTCAATTTCTTTTCCTCAACACACTCCGATTAGTTTTTATTTACAGTATGGATTGAGTCACGTTGCTGCTTGTTTTGTAAACGTTTCTGGAAACTTTCCCTCTAGGCATAGCAGAAATATCAAAGCCATACAAAACTCCTACAGTTTATTTTGTATAAGCTTTCCCTGCGACTTTGCTCGCGACTGCTATGCCTGCAGAATAACTATTCGCATTATGAATAAAAACTACATTTGAAAAACAATGGGTGTTTGCTATCATGTGTTTTAAAATGGTAAATTTATCATAATAGCTAATAGAAAAAGTACTCCTAACAAATAAAGATTATTTTTTTACAGCAAAGGAAAAACCAACTAATGTACCTTCAACAAATCCAACGCAAACAATGGTGACTACAATTTACTAAATTAATTAATTTGCTAATTATTTACAAAGTAAAATGCCTGCTTATACATAATAATATTATAGCTATACCTATGCTATAATATAACCTAACAAAATCCTAAAAATACAGAAGAAACCGAGTAATATTAACATATGAACAATAATTGAGTAAAGTAGCCCTGAAAATAACTTTATATCCGAATTTAAATTCAACATTTTTTTTTCATGTATACTGATAAAAGCGCTTCCAGCCAACTTCAGACTATCCAAAATACGCCGTTTGTATGATATAGATTACCACAATTTCTCTCAAATTAGAAATTAATTTATTCACTTCGTGTCCCTAACATGCTGAATTACCTTTGCAAAGGTTTGCCGTAATCAACAAGGCATTCCTTGATTGTGAAAATCATGAAAATTACAAGTAAGATATCTCTTTGCTGCGCCCTGTGCTACTCGCGGTGGAACCGTAAATTTTTCCGGGATAAAAAGTAGCCTTGTGCTGTTGCAGACTATTATTATCTCTTTTCCAAATTTCATCCTGATCCAGATTTCCGTCAGCCGTTCTGGTGAGATAGAGTAACAAACATCCATATAAACTTCGCATTTATAATAGTAGGGAATTCAGAAGTCTTCAACTCCAAAGTTCAAAAAACAAAACACAACGTTAATACACTCATACATCTGCACTAGGATTTCCTTTGTCACAGATGGCATGGACAAACACAGAAACACAAGAACCCTCGCTTCGAAGGCAGGGTTAATTAAGCCACAGAGGCGTCAGTTCAATGTTCATTATGTCAAATGTATAGTAACTAAAATATACAAGGACTGCACACAGGACCTCCTATAAAACGTTAATACTATTATTACAAATACATTATTTTTTAATGTTTAGTGAATTGTAGTGAATATGTGATCAAAAACACTTAAATTGCCGATAAAATTTGCCATTTTCTGTAGTATGTAGGTAGATTCCAGCCTCGTCGTCAGATAGCGTGTCGGTTGATAGAAAGAGAGTGAAACGACCGTCTTACTCGGTAGCTAGTTTATTACTGGTTTGACATATTCACAATCATCACTACATAGTATAAAACAAAGTCGTTTTCTCTGTCCCTATATCCCTATGTATGCTTAAATCTTTAAAACTACGCAACGGATTTAGATGCGGTTTTTTTTAATAGATAGAGTGATTCAAGAGGAAGGTTTTTATGTATAATAATACTATCAAGTCACCCCGGCTTCGCACGGGTAGTTTCTGATACGACACTGATGCTTTACTAACCGTGCGAAGCCGGGGCGGGTCGCTAGTAACTAATAATAGTAGGTACATACAGTTCATTTAGCCTTTTTAATACTACCAGAAAGTGCCTGCTCTTGGCATATTTCACTTACATATCTTTATATTGCCAATTTCACGATAAGAACGATAAAACATATGATAAGATGCTCTCCATGCCCTTGGAAGAATACATATTTTTCCATACCGTCAAAACTTAGTTCAAAAATAAGTGGCTCAGTTGGTAACAAGTACCTCTTTCTGTGCTGTAGATGCTGTCCTGGGTTCGATTCCTAACCAGGACGGACATTTGTGTGATGATAATAGATATTCGTTTTGTGTTTGTTAGTATGTCGGTATAATATTTAGTATTTACAAAAAAATACTAAATAGGAATTTAAAAATAAACATACAACGTACAAGGTTTCAAAGATTTTCTACAAATAGCACGTTGCCATTTAGAAAAAAAATTGGGTTTATTTGCCATGTTTTCAATATCTATAGGAGTCTATGGGTAGCGGTGACCGCCTACGATCGTTTAGGTTAGCTTGTGATCCTAATAAGGGTCGATTCGAAAGAGAAATTTAATTTTCAGAACAGATTGCCAGTTACTCGAGAAAAAAATCGATAAACCATCCACAATTTTAATATAGAAAGCCTTTTTTTTTGTCACGAACTAACAAAGTGACGGGACGAGCTGAAGGACCACCTGATGTTAAGTGGTTACCTCCGCCCATAAAAGCAGCTATACGACTTAGGTCCTCTCCGACCGAAGTATGTAGTCCTCTAAGACCCAAGCCGCACCCTGTTGTGCCCGTCACTCGAGATGGGGATGTTACGTCTCATGCGCATGTGATTTCACCGACACCCACACCCTTTCACCGAAACACAACAATGCGAGTGCACCACTGCTTGGCGGCAAATTACCAGGTGTGGAGGCAGTACTTCTCCGGGCGAACTTTGCACAATTTCTACAGTTACTCTATGTTGCTTATTTAGCACCACCCAGGGGGTACGTGTAGGGACTTGAGAGTATTTATCTACGGACGGGAGCTATTCAATTAAGAATTATTGAGATAGGCTTTTGAATTGTGAGTTCGTGCTGGTAATATGCTGATTGTCTATGATAGCACAGACAGGTAACAACATGCACTCACATGATAAACAAGGCCTTGAAGAGATGATTTGACCATAAGAATTCGTTAAGAAGCCATTCCCCTGCAGAGATACCGGTTCGCATGGAAAAAAAAAACGCTATTTTGTACTTGCGTTAATATGTGAAATTAAACTCACTGTAAATACTACACCCTTTTACCCGACTGCGCCAGAAGTTTGTGTTTGGCACGATTTGCAGCCGAAACGACTGGATACATTTTAGCTTGAGAGGTGTTTTAGTGCCACTCTCATAATTAATACGAAACGGCTATATCAAAATTATAAAAAATATATTTTTTTTCCTCAAAACCTATCGAATGTGTATCAAAATACAGGGTTTATAAAACCATGTTTAAATGTAATACGGAATTTTTTCCGCAGTCAGGTTTTTGATTTTCTCAATAATTTCTTGTTTTTGTAATTCATGTAGATAGGTTGTAGGGTGTTTGTATGTTTGTTACTCCTTTACACAACACCTTTCAATTAAATTTGTTATGAAGGTAGCTCATTCTCTGAATTAATATAATACATATTTATTAATAGCATCAAATAGATATATGTAGTTTAAATAAATATTAACTAATCGCATTATATTGTATTTACTATGCTCCTCTCGACTATCCGTCCAAAGGTAATCTGGATGAGGTCGCTATAGAACCACCCATTGTAACCTCCATTTTGTTTTAGTTCCTATAATCGGAATTTATATTGTTACTCCTTACTTTGAGGTGTACAATAAAGTGTATCTATGTATCTATCTTAAATATGAGATTTTCCAGGGTATGAATAAAAATAATCAGTTGTATAAAAGCACGTAGCTTCATAAAACCACGGCTATGCTGCAAAAGTGTGAGCGAATTGAATCGGTTGTGGAGACCGCGGCTTATGGCAGATAAAAGTTGATCGACAATATCTACTGCATATCTTGTCGTTGTTCGCGGCTTTATCGAAACAACGGGATCCGATGATCTCGATAAAATTGAAGGCTCTCTTGACTTTATCTTATTTTTGTCGTGGATTGCGACAGTGGCACTTACACAGTGCAGTCAAAATGAACAGTAAGTTTATTGATAATTTTTATAATATTATAAGTAAATTTGTAGTGTAAAATTTGAAGTGATTCATTAACGTGTCAGTTTTAAATTTTATACATAAGGATTTTTAAATTATGAGGTTGTCTCAAACGAAAAATGACAAATCACGCAGGTGTATTAAAAAGGTAGAGTTATATTTAAGCATGTGGACACGTAATTTATCAAATTTGTAATCTAATAACATTTTAATTTACGTACACAGGAAGTTTATTTTTTCCATATTTCATAACTATAATAATTTTATTGTGCTACAACAAAATATGCTCATGACTAATTATATTTTGCCTAGTACTTGTTCCGCCAATTAATTTTGTAGATATAAATAAATATACCCTGCTGTGCAAATATTTTCGGTCACATTAAGTAAAGAGTTCGTGTAGTGTGATAGTTACGTAAATTAGAGGTAAGAAAAGAACGCCCTGAATAACTGGGGGTAGGTACAAATAGGTAACAGGTTCGTTGCTTGTTTGAATCGTGAAAGTTGAAAACAACGTTATCACACTCATACCTCTGCACTAGGATTCCCTGTGTCGCAGATGGCATGGACGAACACAGAAACACAGGACAAACACCCAAGACCCGAGAACAAACTTCGTGCTCACCACACAAAGTGTGCCCCGGCCGGGAATCGAACCCGGGACCCCTCGCTTCGAAGGCAGGGCTACTACCAACTAAGCCACGGAGCCGTCAAACAAGCAACATATAGTTTTAAGCTTTACAATAGGTAGTGTGCTACACCTGATACTGAAATCCATCACGCTTTGAAAATCTGTGCTCAACACTTGTGCTGTTATTTAATCTGTGACTATAATAGGTATCTAATCTCGGACATGTAGAAACGATGAAACATAAATTCACCGTATTTGTATTTCATTAGGCTCGGTCGAAATCTTTCGTAGAATGTCTACGGATTTTGTGCTACGCCAAAACGCAAATTTCAAAAGGTTTCCTTTTCATGAGCCTTAAAATAAACACGATAGGGTCGAGTATATACTGGCGTATTTGAAATATTTAAACGTAGGATTTTTGATATTTGCAAATCATTTCTCTATTTGTTAGTTTTAACTTATCCTTTACCAATGAAATTGCTGATTTTCTTTAACTTTATGTTTATACTTACAATATTGTAAGGCATGTTATTCAATTTTCGAAATACTTAACCAACCGACTAACCATATTTCTTGACTGATGGTTAACTAATTATTTAAATCTTTAGTATTTCGTAAGCTGTAGTATTTCGTATGGGGTAAGTATTATAGATACTACTGAAATAGGGTACGAACAAGCGCTAAAACGATATGATCCATAAAAAGGGACGTTTTCAATCATATTTTCAAGAATTCAATGGATATAAAGATTTGTGACTTAGACTTTGAATATTTTGGCAAAAAATGGGGCAAAGTTCCAAACGCTCTCACAAAAAAATAAATATTTATATTTCTCCGTAATATTCATATTTTGGTACGTCAAAAAGATCGTTTAAATGGATGTTTGTGCCATGTTCATTGACTTTGTGGAGCTCGCAATTACTGCTACACTATCTCTAGAAGTTATTCGACTTCGTATTATTTCCGATCTCTGAGTAGTGTAGGTATTTCAATACGAGATGAGATGAATATGTTATGACTCCAAAAGTATCCTTGGGAAATCGCAGTTTAGATAAAGATCGATATTGATCGATTGGTATTTGAATCCATTTTGTTTATCATTTCTAAAACATGTGATATTCTACCACTAAACCAATCATTTATAAATAATGAGTTCTATGAATAAAATATTAACCAGGTTGTATGAAACAAGAATATAGTTTTCTAAGAAATATCGAGATAAAAAAATAATACTACCTACTTGGGCATAATGAAGCCTTATTACCGACGCTTTATAGCGGTTATATCCACGCTATTTATATTATTTTTAACAACCATTTATCTACCGTTTTAGAGCTAGGGTATAAAATTTCAAATCAAATAACTAGGAGGGTAAAAGAACGCTTTATTACTTTGCCTACAATGTCTGTCTGTGTGTTTGGCCGTATCTTTGAAATCATAAGCCTGAAATTTTATACAGATAAAAAAAATTATGGCGCATTTTCTCATGTAAAACCAAACAATGGGTGGTACGAAGCCTTAGTGTACAAGTTGTATTAATCTGTTATTTTTCTCATATAAAATTCATCTCATTATTGTGTCGATTATATTAACCCATAGCTTTACATTTTTATGTATTATAGTGCCATTTTATAGTGCCAGTAGTCTCCGATTAAAATGGTTGAAATGGATGGACAGCCAGATAGACAAACAGCAGTCTTTCTGTATGTCACAGCCATTTCATTTAGACTGGACGAAACTAGTGTTCTGTTATTTGCCATTTGAATACGAAACTAAAAATACAGACGGAGTCCTCTTTGTGCAAGACCGAATCGCACTCACTTTCATTATCTGGGTGCTGTTAAAATTACACGTACCGTACTTGGGTACTGAAAAATTTCCAAAAACATTATCTATTATCAGAACTTTCGCAACATAGAATTCAAATAAGAGTAGAAAGAAGCTTAGTACGCAAAGTAACGCCTTCTTGTGAGTATGTCCATGCTATTTATAAAGCAAGGACATTATCGATACTATTAACGTAAATGTTTTTGGATTGGTAAAGTCAAATTGGGTTAGTGCGTTGTTGCGGTGTATATACGCTGCAATTCTATACTTGCTTTGAAATTCTCCTGCTTCGTTTGTAATCTCAGTGTTCCGAGAAAGTTCTGATCATCAGCGTTAATAAGATTCTGGACTGGGAGATAACATTTATATTGACGTTCCCAGCGGCCTTATGGCTCCTCGCGTGTGTGGCGGCTCTCGCCACCGCCTCCGCTTTCTCAATCCCCCTGAGACAGAACCCGGAGACACTATGCGCGGGCCAAGAAAACTTCCTCAGGATCGCCAGCATCCACAGCTGTACGGACTACTACCAGTGCTATGCCGGACGCTCCTACTTGATGATCTGCCCAGAACACACCTGGTTCAATGAGTTGGAACAGGTAATCGAGCCTGTTCTTATGCATCAGTCGATAATGTCACATTTAATGTATCCAATTTTGGAACAAAACATGGTTGGCATGATCTTAAAAGGTGTAATATTCAGTACACCTCACTATTCCACAATTGACTTATCTTAAGTTTAATTTTTCCTCGACGTTTTATTGTTAATTATAATTCCCTAAACAATTAGTTCCTGAACCTTAAATGGATGGTAATGATGATTGGTTTTTACAGGTCTGTGACACCAGTACACCCCCCGAAGGTTGTGATGTCCATCCTCAACCAGAACCTGAGCCGGAACCAGAGCCAGAGCCAGAGCCTGAGCCAGAGCCGGAGCCGGAGCCGGAGCCGGAGCCGGAGCCGGAGCCGGAGCCGGAGCCGGAGCCGGAGCCAGAGATAGAGCCGGAAGAAGAGGCAGATACAGAGCCAGAAGTAGAAGACGTAGAAGAAGAAGAAGGAGTAGCAGAACCAGAATCAGAACTAGAACCAGAACTTGAGACAGAACCTGAAGATACAGAATTAGAATCGGAAGAAGCGCAAGAGCCTGAAACAGAATCAGAATCTGAACCAGAGTCTGAAACAGAAGCCGAAGAGGAATCTGATTCTCAATCCGAAGAGGATGTTGTGCCGTTACCTGAACCTCTTGAAGAGGTAGAGGAAGAAGGCTCTGGAGATGAATGGTTAGAAAAAAATCTTAAGAAATTCGCCACCATTATCAAAACACAAGAAGAAATCGAAGCCGAGGAAGATGCAGAAGAAGCAAAACGACTAAAACAGGAAGAAATTGAAGAAGACGAAGAACGTGAACGGCAAGATGGGGATGAAGCAGATAACGAGGATGATGAAGATCGCAAGAGACAAGAAGAGGAAGATGAGGAAGAAGATGCTGGTGATGAGAATAAGAATGAAGATCGCAAGAAGCAAGAAGAGGAAGAGGTAGAAGAAGAACAAGATCGTAAAAAACAGGAAAATGAGGAGGAAGTAGAAGCAGAAGAACGAAACAAACAAGAGTTTGAAGAAATCGATGAAGAAAATATAGAAAGTAGGAAACTTCAAGAAGATGAAGAATACATAGACGAAGAAGATAAGGGACGTCAGAATAATGATGATGACGATGATGATGATAATGAAGACGATAGAAAACGACAGGAGGATGAATATGACGATGTCGAAAACGTAGAGGAAGTAAAAAGACAAGAAGATGATGACAATGATGAAGAAGAAGATTTAAAAAGGCAAGAGGAAGATGAAGATGAGGAAGAAGATGCAATAAAACGCATCAAGAGAAGTACTAAACAGAAAATGGATGTTGACGAGGACATCGACGATGCAGGATCACAAAGTCTCGAAGAAGATAAGGGCCGTCAGGATAATGATGATGATGATGATGATGTTGATGATGAAGACGATAGAAAACGACAGGAGGATGAAAATGAGGATGACGAAAACGCAGAGGAAGGAAAAAGGCAAGAAGACGATGACAATGATGAAGAAGACGAAGTTTTAAAAAGGCAAGAGGAAGACGAAGATGAGGTAGAAGATGCACGTAAACGCATCAAGAGAAGTATTAAACAGGAAATAGATGTCGACGAGGACATCGATGATGCAGGATTGCAAGGACGACAAGATGAAGAAGGTGAAGAAACTGATGAAGTAAATGGAGAAGTAGGATCCCGCCAAGAAGAAGATGAAGAAGACTCTGATGATAATGAAGACACACGCCAGAAGCAAGAAGTTGATGAAGATGAAGAAGATGCCAAGAGGCAAGATGACAATGAAGAAGACGATGACAATGTAGAAGAAAGACAAGAGGAGGAAGAAGAAACCGAGGAAATTAAGAAAAGATCAAAGAGGCAAATCAGAGAAGACGATGATATAAATAACTCTGACATTGAAGAAGAAATTGAGGAAATAGAGGAAGCAAGGCAAGAAGAAGAGAGTGAGGAATCTGAAGAAGATGTAGAGACCAGGCAGGAAGAGGCAGAAGAAATAGAAGAACAAATCGAAAAAATTGAACAAGTAAGGCAAAAGTTCTACAACAAACTTCTCAGCTTGTTTGCTTAGTTCAAAGGCACTTCCTATAGGAATGCTAACTTGAATCAAATGTAGATAGTTAAGATAATTTATTCTATTTTAAGTTAGATACGATCACTTTGTGCAATTTTGTAAATATCGTAATTTTATGAGTGAGAAATAAATCGTTGCTCCCAACAAAAATAATTCTTTCAATTTGGAATGTGGTTATACCTGGTGCCTGATGTTAAGCGGGTGACAAATTATGAAATTCATTTTCATTGTCAAATTTTTTTTTTTTTTTCACCTATATCTCGTTTGCTTTGCAATCGACATCTTTAGTTATTAGGAAAGTTAAAGAACATAAAAGTCTCCATAAATTTTGTCTGAAGCAATTTTCGATATCATAAGCCGTTCTTGAGATAGAGCGTAAAGAGTTGGAAGCCTTATATATAACTCAAACTGGACACTCAAATACAAATCATAAAACGCTTATTACATTAATTACTTACTAAAATATCATTATTAACAATATTCAATTATTTACTATTTAACGAAGAAATCAAAAAAATAATAAATCTGACAGGACGAGCATACGGTCTGATGTAAAGTGGTTATCCCACCCATAAATAACAAAAATATGACTCAGGTCTTCTACTATAGTATGAGAAGAACGAAGGCGCATCGCATTGCGCCCGTCACTCTGAGACGAGGATGATACGCCTCAGACGAAGAAGCGGTGAAGTTCTGCCTCTATACCTGGTAATCTGCCGCCAAGCAGTGGTGTAGGTATTTGCATTGCTGTGTTTTGGTGGAAATGTATGAATGCGGGTATTATAGGCACTTGAGGGATAGCATCTCCGAGATGGACACATCGCTAGGTAAATCTAACTCAGCAAACGGGATCTTGCCCGCGTATAGAAAGGAATCCCTACAAAAGTGTTTACTTGTCTCTACCTCCCATCATTCGGAGGGTTTGGATGGTCTTAGCAATATCCGTGGGATCTGGCAAGTACGGAGATGACTGGAAAAAGCCTTTAATTTTTTAACACCACGTACGTTGAACCACGTACCTTCATACCATCTAAAATTCCGAAAGGGTAATTCCCACAAAAATTACCAGAAAGATAAAAATCTTTTGCCTTTCTGCTGCTAAGGATAGTTGAATAAAAGAAATGTCTAAATTTTAGCAATTTATTACATCATTATCATACAAAATAAATCTCAAATACAATAATAATTATAGTTATAGTAACACAACCAAAGCAAAATTATTAGACATTGAATTTGAGAAGTACATTATGCCACGGTAGGCCCGCGATAGGATCGGCCGTAAATGCAACCTTAAGACATAATAATAAAGGTTATTTTTGCACGAAGTTAAAGGTATGACTTGATTGTTAGATATTAGTTCTACTCATTGGCAGGTAAACCTTAAAATACTGGCAATACATCGATGACGTCATCAGTGACGAGATAAGCTAGGTATAAAAAATAAACATCTAAATTGTACAATAGTGATTACAGCAAGTCCGAGTACAAATTCGCTTGACACAGAGCAGTCAATCCAAAGCACCTCTAAACATGATGATTTTCCAAGACCCAGCTTTACCAAATCTTAGGTTAGTCAAACATAAATTTGTCAGCCCGATTAAGGGGTAAATTGAGTCTAATTGTATAAATAATTTTCAAAAAATTGGCAACAAAAAGTCCTTTAAGAGTCAATATAGAGACACGTCCACAAAAGCTAAGCATTGTTATTTCCTATACAAAATATGGTCCACCTAACGCACAGTATATAAACGAGTAGCAATGAGTAGATATGTGATGTGTTATTATAATCTGTAGCGGTGGAACGTTTAAGAGAACTTCTCACGAGACATTTTCCTTATCACACTTTTTAGCAATTCCACCGCTGAAGGGCTTATGAACAGGCAATATAAATCGACAGTTACAAGAATTGTTCAGAAATTTGTTCATATTCCATAAAAATTATTGCAAAGTTCGATTTGGCGATTGCAATTGCCCGTTTAGATGCCTCATTACAGATGAAGCCTACGCTAAAGCGAATACAAGTATATCTATAATAACTAATAACCATTATTCTTTGACCAGATACATATCCCACTAATAAACATTACCGCATCGTTTTATAAAACAACATCTCACGTGCAACGGTTAAATAAACGTCGCCTTTACAATATTGTCGGTGTCGACTCAGCAAAGTCGTTAGCAACAGCTTAAGTTACTCATAAAGCGGAAATATAGTCCGGCAACATTACCTGTGGCAAATACTGAACTTTACTGCAATATCTATAATAGTATTATATGTAATATTGTTAAGTAAAATTGCTTGCGATTATCGACCCTGGTTGTTTGGATACAAATCGTCAATAGCCAATAAGATTGTTTCTTTGCACAGACGTTGTCTTATAACACGATCGTTTTATCGAAAAATATCACGAATGCTTTGTCGCATCAAATCCGCTAAACATATTTAAAAACTAGACTACATTTACATAAGTGGTTATAATAAATGGACATAAAATAAATAGGTATATGTACAAACAGTCGCGATTTGGTGCAACAACGACATTATCTTTTCCATAACAATTCCTTCGACAAATCCATTGTTAACCGAAGATACTACATACTAGCAAGAGGTTAAACTGGGTAACTTTTGGAATAATCGTTTCAAATAAACGTAGAAAAAATACTGTCACAAATGATTAAATGAGTTTGAATATAAACGTCAAAATAGAAGAGTAAAAAGTGACTTAATTTAAAAGTACATGTGCCGCATAAGGAACCTTCTTGAGCTAGACACACTCTCAAGTATGTAGTGAACCGACGGCAAAACCAGATATCATAAAAATGTCACGCATTTGAATAAAATACCACACCGAATTATCTTGTCCGTTGCTGTAATTAGGAGTAAACTTCGCAAATGTTGCAAAAGGATTTTTTTTTATTAATGTTTTGGCGAAGTCATCACCGTACCAGGTAACGTGGTCTGACCATAAATAATGGTAAAATGAATAAAATTGTAAAACTTCAATTGTATCTATTGAAAAATTTAAAGCGTGCACTTAACGTTACGTCGTATCAAATCCATTATTCAGTAAAAAAGTACGAAACGGCTGCGTTTGTATAAAACTATTCTATGTGAGACAAATACGTCGATATTATTCTAAGTTTCAAGGATCTTCGATTATTGGTTCCTCGCTTTATATCTAAAGATAACCAATGTATCTAGCCACGCATTTTCAGCGAAAACGCGATTTTCAAATCTCTCTTGAAGCGCGACTACGCGTTATTGTGCCTTATTCCGATGGTTTAAAGTCGATGTTCAAAACAGGCCGACATCCTTCTTCATGTTAGTCTGCTTCCACGCTGGGAGAACGGAGAACTCTTCTTTGGTCATGCCGAAAGCCTCCTAAAAGATAGAAAGATTTAAATATTAGAAACTTATACAAATTAAAACATAAACTCACGCCAAATGTTAAATTTTTAGACTTTGCCGTATTTATATTACAAGGGCCATTTAATGTATGAATGGATATACTACCAATTACAATATTATTATTGATTCATATAATAATTCCGAAATCATTTTCGTGGAATGTTTCTAACACACGCCAGGGGAACAGGGATCGATTGTCGCCCGGGATAAAATATGCTGTATTGGGGATGTTTGTTTTGTATTTTTGTGTTTGTCCATACCACCTGCGACACAGGGAATTTTAGTGCAGGATTATGTAAAAGTTATTTATGTTTATTTCATACGAATTTAGAAGATAAAGTGAGCGTCGCTCTTTATAAAAATGAAAGGGTATTACTCAACTACTCATAACTGATCGCTATCGTCTTTAGTAGAGTCAAGTTCAGTGTTATCAAACGTACTGATTATCTTATCTTGACTGTTGCCACTGAAGTAAGACGAATAGAAGTGGTTGCCCGGCGGGTGTCATCAGGCCTGACTCAGATAAGACAGATCGGAGTGCAGCAAATGTGTCACAGACAAAATAATGTCCACTTCGCACGTGAGGAAGTGACTAAACGAGCTGAAGGCCCACTGGAGTAAGTGGTTATCCCTATGACAACAGCAATCCAACTCAGAATAAGACATGTATTTTGATATCCAAGTCGATAGGTTGAGTTGGATATCAAAATACAGAGTTATATAAATCGCTTACAAAAATATTATATATACAACTTATGTGTTCAAATGTAATTTTAAACTTTCCAGCAGTCGGGTTTTTTGTTTTGTTCAATAATTTATTTTTATATGATGTGGTTCGATGCGGCTGGGCAGAGGTAGCAGGAGTTTGCTTCAAAGCAGCTAGCGATAACACGGCGTCTAGATACAAAAAACTGAGACCAAATGATGTAGATCGACATGGTCTAACAGCGGTTGTCGCCGCCGGTAGCATCTACACAATCTTGCTGATTTTAATCTCACCTAGAAGTAAGTCAGTAGCGGACAACTGCTATTGACAAATTTAGATCATTGTGGTCAGGCAGTGGACATCGCGTCGCTGCAAAGCCACTAACCCTGTTCTTGTTCACACAAGTGACGCAACAGAAAGGTAGGTAACATAGCTAAAAATCCGGATCCGTCTGCCAAAGTCACTCGCTAGAAAAATACGCTACAATTGCTAAAACACGGCCTCACCTGGAAGTCATCAGCGGACAAGTGCCTTTCCAAATGATGGGGATCGACGTGGTCGGGCAGCGGACGCCGCTGTAATGCCGCTAGCGGCAACACGGCGTCTTGGCACGAAAGCCGCGACAGCTCGCACGCGCCCGACAACACCGCGCCGGCCTTGTACCCGTGCTGCAATTTACAGTGCGCTGTTTTTTACATGTGCAAAGCGGTTAAGCCTATCACCAGTAAAGATTTTTACAAGGCGTATTGATTCCGATACCATAAACCAAAAAGCATGACCCCAGTAAGTAACCTAGATGTACCCCGCTCACAGCTCAATTGGTAGTGGATCTGTCTTCTGCGCAGGTTGTGGGTTCAATGCCCACATAGGACGAGCTATATTGTGTACTATATGTATGTTTTTAACGTACTGTATATGTATTCTTTCAGTGTTCTAGTTTCCATAGTGCCACTAGTAGCAATGCTTAGTTTGCGATTAGATGGCGTTGGAAATGACCATGAATATTTTAGCAACTGAAATTATTTTGAATTAATTTTTGGAATTCAATAAAATATATAAATAATATTGTTTTGAATTTAGGGAAGCAAACTGATACGAAAAGTAGATGTTTCTTTCGGTTAAGACGAATATTTTGTCAAAAATTTCCATGGTATTTTACAACTACCAATAACCACTCTAAATAGGCTTACCATAGGTACTTATTACTATATATACACATTGACTTAAAGTATAATGGAACGGGAGTAAAACATATCAATCTTCAGATTCATCTGGGTTTTATTGACATTTGATTAGTCTAATAACTAAGAAAAACTTATTATTAAATATAATAAAAGTTATTTACAATTTGTATTAAATGTAATTTGAAGACATTTTGAGACCTTTACCCAAATTCCATTATTTTTTAAGTCTTTGCTTTAGACATTAGTTGACCTGAACTCGAGTCATAAATAGCCTTGATTTTTGGTAAATAGCTTTTTTATGTTCAAGAGTCTTTTGTTTAACAACATAACCAGACCTTAGAAGGAGCAAGAAGTACTAGAAGAAACCTGATACCAAAAGTATATTCTCAAACTCACCGCTATGTTAGCTTCAGAGCCATGGACGTGGTTCGTCCACGGATCGAATCGATGTAACCTTGATGACCGTCTGGGTAGAGTCCCAAGTGCTCCAATTTTAATGAGTTTTCACCTATAAGTGATTAACTCACCGCGATGTTGGCCTCAGCGGCTTGGTCGTGGTCCGTCCATGTGTCGAACAGATCTGTGAAGCGGCACGGCTCCAGCCCGGCTGCCACCACGTTGATGACCGGCTGACTCGAGTCCTGAGCTCGGGACACGCGGTAGTAAGCCTCGGCTGTGCGGAGCGCGGCCGCCCGCATCGCTTGCCAGCGCCCTGCGAAAGCGCCTACACCTGGGGATAACGAAGTAAAAGGTATAAATTAACTACAAATTTGAACATGATAACTTAATCTATGAAATTAAGATAACGGCAAGTAATTCTTAATAAAGAATGATGCTTTCAACTTAGGAGATGCTTATAATGTTATGGTTGAATGTGCCCGAAACGAAACAGAGACAAAACCGGTAAAAACCGGTATTGATTATTGCAGCTGTTAAACGCAACATATAAAGCGTTTTACTGTAAATGACAGTGGCATGATCAAACACTTATAAATGAATTATAGAAGTAAAAAAAAACAAACATTTTCAATAGCACAATGTATTTGACGAAGTTACAAAATTATCCACCGGCTGTTACGCGAGGCTCACTGAGAGACTGTTGTCCTGTGCTGCTAAAATATGAGTTGATGATGATGCTACATAGTTTCTATTTACATAACAGACTATAAAACTAAAATTGCTGAAAAAATGGCTACGTCAAAGGGACTGGGCAAAGATAACGACAGCGTGGATCCCTAACAAATAGAATCGGCATCATGGTTGACAACAACTCGATAACTTTATATTAGACTGGCCCTCAAAAACGCAAGACTGTAAGGAGTGGAAAGGGGGCCTTTATCCTGCAGTGGGCTGATGCAGGCTGATAATAATAATACATAATATATAACATACCTGCGTTTCTCTCCGCTGGTTCTAATTCCCCATCTTCACCCCGAGGCCACCAGCCTTGCCACAGCCATATGGACACGCCATCGTCCAGGAGGAAGAGAGCTGAAACAATAACATATTAATATTATTATTATATTATAAAGGCGAAAGTTTGTATGTATGTGTGTGTATATGTTTGTACCACCTTCACGCTCAAACGGCTCAACGGATTTGGATGAAATTTGGTACCAGGATAGCTGATATCCTGGATTAACACTACTTTTGATCCCGGAAAACTGCGGACAACACCGCGGGACGCAGCTTGTAACGTATAAATACAAATACCTACATATAAAAAAGGTATTTATTTACAGACTACCAAATTTTCATTTATTTTATCAAATATTTTTTTTATTTTTCTCGCTATTAATTCGCCAATAGTGGATTGAATTGGATGATTCTGTGATGTGAGTGAAAAAGAAAAAAAATATACCTTCTAAGGCATACCTTTGTTTTTTTTTTAACTGTTCCAATGGAATCAACATAGCAAGTTCATAATCAAGCACGGAAAGCAAACGAAGCGGTCAAAATTATATTTATTTACGATTGCGAAAAACAACTTTGTTTCTTGTTCGCTTAAGTTGCGCAAGTTTTTGTGAGGTTTCTCCAATCTGTTGCCTATCAAGCAACAATCAATTTATGAAACTTTTTAACTCTTTATTGGTATCGTCGACTGTTTCCTTTTCACTTTTCCTGTTTTGCGTAACTGATTAAAACGTGATATTAAGTTGTTTTTCTCGGGTCTTGCCCGTTTGTGTTGTGTAAGCTTGTGTCCACTGCACGTGAGGTACACAAAATCCTAGTGCACGCGTATTGGTGACAGAAATACAACTGGAATTCCTCTATACTCAACTATAGAAAGACTCAAGTCGCACCGCGTTTTCCTCTTATTCAGAAGACTAGAAGATGACACGGTTCAAGTATGTATTTGTATTTTGCCGGAGATTTTATACCCTCAACGCCCCACTGCCTGAGGGAGATGGGTGTGGTGGCAGTACTTCCTAGGACTAGTTGCTGACCATGTTTAATGTTATCAGTTTACGCAAGAACATTGCACAATCATTTTGTTCTACTGATACTATTGCTGACATAGATATACATTAGAGAGGATAAAGTTGGATTAAAAAAAATTGAGAGCACTAAACTTAATTTTCTTTCTCTCCAAATGAAACAGAAGAAAATGGAAGCGCTTAAGTTTTAGTTTCATAATGATTATAATCATTATTAATTTGACCAGATAAATTGAAAAAAATCTGACACTAACATACTCATATAAAACTAAACCAACTAGCATCTATCTCATTCTCTCCTCAGATCGAAAATAGATAGATGTAATTTCAGACCAGACAATTTGATTTTTATACTAACGGCACCGAACATATTGTAATGAGAACCTGCGAGATACGGTTCTTTTCAGTCATACAGATAATCAACAAAAACCCTATCTAAACACAAAATTTCATCCAAGTGGAGTCGTTTCCGAGATACGCGAATTAAATATACATAGAAGAATTGCTCATTACGCTTATATATACATAGAAGACAAGTACGATAACTCACCAGGTTGAGAGGCAGAATATAGCTCCTTCTGTTCGAATGGGAAAGGCGTGACAAGATGTTCGTGACGCAACGGAGACAGCACCTCATGCGCCTCAAACTGACCCCCCAAATCCGTGAAATGGAACATTCTGGGGGTCGCATCACCGCCGCAATCCTTCCCGCCATTCAGCACAGAGTTGTAATGCTGCTTATTCGCAACACCCAGCGCCTCCAATACCTCCTTGGACTCCTCTCCCTCTTTGACTTCAGTTATCTTTATATCGCTCGCGTTCTCGAACAAATAATTCGGTTTGCGCGCAATAAGTTTGTTCGCGAGCTCAATGGCAATGTTCTTTGTGTGCTTGAGACTTCTGGCGCCGTGCCAGATGTATAAACAGCCCTTTTCTGTGTCGACCAGAAGCAAAGATCCGCGAGACCTCAACTGTCTCACTGAGCATGGGACTTGGAGTAAATAAGCTTCGTTTGATAAGTTCCCGCGTGTGACGAAAAGCTTGTATCTGTTTTTATCCGTGTCTTTCTTTCCTTGGTGTATGACTAAGTTGCCTTGGAAGAGGTTGAGGAACGCTGGTGGCTCGTTGCCTTGGGCTACGCGAACTTGAGGGCCCTTTTCGCGGTCTAATTCTACGGTCAGCAATGCCGCGGCGCCTTTCTCGTTCGACGAAGCGTCTTTCCCTTGCCAGCAAAAATAAGCGCATCTGTCCCGTCCAGTTACATTGTGTTTCGATGGCTTTCCATTCAATTCTCTGCCCACAGCAGTGATTTGATACTCCCATCTGATGATGTAGCTATCACCGGAGAAGAATTCACCGATTTGGACATCATTATCGACTTTCTGGTAGTCGTATTCGCGTACGACCCACTTGCAGACCGACTTAGTCTTTATATCGTAGTGCCTCATGTTTTCCTTGTCATAATACTGTGTGCCGCGTCCTATGTGGGACCCTTCTAGAATGAGATCTGGGTCTTGATATTCGTTCGACCACATTTCTTCCGCATCGCACGGCGTTATCTCAATGGAATTGGATTTATTTTCTTGTGGCTTGACTCTGATGACTCGACTATAGTCCGGCCAGTCTAGGAATTTCTCCTTGAACAGTATAGTTTCCATATGTTGCGTGATTTTGGATAGGATCGCCCATTCTGGTCTAGTTTTAGATACTTTGCTTGGTATGTCTGTTTCATCTCTTGCGCCTTGGTGCATTGCAGCGTTAAGCGGATTGATGTGGCATTCTCCATAGTTGTACCCCTCATCGAATAACTCCTTAGCCAATTGAGCGGCGCGTCTTCTACTTTCCAGCGGAACATTCTTTCCGTACCAAATGTACATTTCGGAGCCGAAGTCGAAAACGATGACTTTCGATTGGTTTAACATTGCGATCCTCGGTTGCTGACCCCAGTATTCCTTAATCGGCACCAATTCGTCGTCAGTAACTTCATAGCACATGTTCGTTTGGACCATACATGACTCGAAAATTTCGTCTTCGTCGGGATGGCCGGTTTCGATAGGCTTATAGTCATCAACGTTATCAGTGACTCCGAGTAGAGTCCAGAACTGACTCCATTGTTTGTTCGTGTACGTTTTGGTCTGTTCATCAATTTTGGTGATGCCAGACGAACTCTTGCAGCCTAAGTCTTTGGTGTTATGTATGTGGAGCGCTATGTCTGTACTGCGATTTCTGGAAGAGAAATGTTGAATATCAATATCAACTTTAAAATACAATGTGCAAGGACAAAAAAGTTGCTTGATTTTAAGGGTTAAGCTGCCTATTAGAATAAGTATATGAATGTACTGATTTGTTTGTTACACAGAGAAATTAAGCAGAAAAGTGAATCTGTATTTATACTAGTTACCCAATTCCGGATAATGATGATATATTCAAATCAGGATTACATTAATTTTAAACTTAAACTAGTTTGAAATAAAGCCTATATGATAGCACAGGTCACTCACCTTTCAATGACATTTGCGTAGTATCCCATGTAAAGGAACACTTGATCTGTAGTGACTAGTATGAAACAATCGCCGCGGTTCAGGCTCGAATGCGTTGGCTCCACCAAGCGCGTCTGTAACAAACAACACTATCTATCAAACATGCCACTATTTAACAGACCTCAAAATAAAGGAAGGTTCACATATCAGCTGTATTTTAGAATAGAATATAAAAGAAGAACATTTATTTTGCGTTACTTAGACACAGGTTTACACATCTAGACAATAAAATTTTTTGAATGTTTAGTGACCGCAAAAAAGGTTACCATTGATCGTGTGCTGCATTAGCGGTGTCGCTAATTCAGCGCTAGTTTTCTGTGGCACCATAATATACACGAGCATGTGACAACAGTGGTAAACACGCTTTAAATATAAAATTCTTAAATAAATCAACTGCTTATAAACTATATTAAGTCTTTAAGTCATTATATTAATGATTTTAAAGAAATATTAACAAGAAAGAAATCTGCTATAACTTTGAAATCTACTTCCTTTCATCGCACTGAAGAAGTGCTGCATCGCGCGTTGTAAATATTGTCTTATATTCCCAAGACATGTTATATTGCAGATAATTTGAACACTGTTTCTCACCTGAACTCTCCTCCTGCCTTTGACTTGCAGGAGCATCAGAGGTTTGGTGCCGTTAGAAATGATGGGCGCTGCAGCCGCACTGCGAAGGGCTACGTTGGCAAAATCCTCTTTCGTCGCCAGCGCTGCAAGCGCTTCAGCTGCTAAACCGCAATTGGCTGTCGCTGTAAAGCACACTATTTGTTAATAATTTTCATTGAGACTTTTTGAAGTAGAATCCAATCAGTTTTGTATGCGTGGTTGCATGTCGCGATATAAAATATCCTCAGAGTCCCTATACGTATCCCCAGGGTGCTAAAGGAGCAACAAGAAGTAGCAGTAGAACTTGTGCAAAGTTCGTCCGGACAAGTACTGCCTCCACACCTGGTAATCTGCCGCCAATCAGTGGTGCACTCGCATTGCTGTGTGCCGGTGGAAGGGTGTGAGTGTCGCTGAAATCACATGCGCATGAGACGTAATATTTCCGTCTCTGGTGACGGGCGCAACAAGGTGCGACTTGGATCTTCTCATAATCCGGTCGGGGAGGACCTAAGCCGTATTGCTGTTGTTATGGGCGGAGGTAACCACTCAACATCAGGTGGGCCTTCAGCTAGTCCCGTAATATTTGTTCCGTCCCGCTACCGTGAAATTCGAGATAGGCTGATTTGTAACACGGTTTGCCTTTGGTCATTATATTTGATAATAAAAAAACAGTTAAGCTACATACCTTTCTCCTTGATAAGTTGGTCACGCAGCCCGGTACTGGGTTGTGCGACGTACTCCTCCCTTATATCGGTTCTCGCCGCTAACGCTTTCAGGGGATTCCTGGACGCGGCGTGTTTTCGCTCGCGTTTCGCTCTGCGGGTCCACTCGTTAGTCAATCTGGAAAGATTAATTGTCATAATAGTATTTTATTGGTAAATTAAATATTACAGGTCAACATTAATTAACCCAGGTGACGCTGTGGTGTTTTTATATTGGATTTCGGTATTCTCACAGTTGTCTCTGAGCGCTGTCCATAGCATTTAAGTTTACGTACTTGCTCTTATTTTCTTCAGTAGGAAAAAAGCGAGTGCAATACGCGCGGAATAATTCGTCATCTACGCAAATCAATGAAAAATATCCTGTACTAAAAGGAGCTTAGAGTCTTTGAAAACTTACAGTTGCCTTTGAGCGCTGTCGATGGCATCTAAGTCCACGTCCAGACCCTCGTTCCTGTCCTCCTGATGCTGTAGAGGCGCGAAAAACGCGTGGAATGTTTCGTCGTCGGCGCGCGGAACTCGCACCGAACTGCCCGTCTTTTCTGCTCCGGGGGACACTTCATCTACAAGAAAGGAAAAGAATAATTAATATTTCAGTTAAAATCCTGTCTTCTTCCTAGTAATGGACTTCGTAACTGAAGGCCATGTCCAGCATGGTGATCCACGAATAGTTGTTGCCATAACCGATTTCCATATTATATTATGTGTGTGGTTTTTGATGTTAAATTAAATCGGTAGTTGAATAGAAAAGGATATTTACAAGCGAGGGCCATCAAATTGTTAATGTCTCAACCACTGCAGGAGCGCTAATCCACTGCAGGATCCATCAACTCTCGTGAGAGTGAATTTTTATTTATTATTTAAGTATATTTTTTCAATGGGCATAATAAATACAGAAGCCTAACCCGGATTGGTAGATGACACATGTCTTTGAGTTTTTGGCCCTAGGACATGTCAGTATCTTTACAATGTTTTCACATATATCCGTAAGTGAATGTTCCAAGCGAAAACCTTATTCATTGCACTATTGTTTTAGAATCAGGGGCATTCAGGTTCCTACTGGTCCATTACACTTTCTCGAGGCACTATTTTCAGTGTGAGGAGAGACTATAGAGAAGATAAGCATAGAATAAACTGATCAGAATTACTGGAAGAGGTACTAACTTTCATCCGCCCGACTGATGCTCTCGCTGACAGAGTGGCTGCGCTTAAACGACTCGCGGTCTATCCGCGGCACTTCCCGTGGCTTGGTCTCAACCGCCGCCTGTGAAACTATCGCGCAAGACGCGGACCGCAGCGGTCCGGACGCGAACCCGTTCGTTGGCGATGTCGGCTGTTTACGAGATCTGAAAGAGGATGGAGTCTTTTGAATTTCTGTCTGAGTGCTGGCGATTGCTGATGGCGTTGATGTCGTCAACAAATTAATGTCAGATCCAAGCAGCGCAATAATTCAGTATTGCGCTGTGGCCGTTATTATGATGATTTGGGGATTTGAAGATGGGATGTCTCATGTATCAGCATCAGGTCAGCGTCAAGTTATCCACATGCAACAGTAACACAGCTTTAAGCTATACTCGGCGGCAGAAATGGGTTTGGCTGTAAATCATTCCACGGATGAACATTCACAATGGTAGGTAATATTAGTTTTACTTCTTCAAAGTGATCTTTAACTGGCATCCCAAGGTAATAACACAAACTGTCTAGGTGATGTCTACCTGAATTTGTTTGGAATTGGTATTCCGGGTGAGGCGATGACCGAAGCAGGCGGCGGCGTCGGCGGCGTCAATGGCGGCGTTGAAACCTTGTCGCGTTCCAGCCGTCCTGCTACCGTGAACAGCGACGCGTCGGTCTGCGGTACGCGTTTACGCCATCCCTGAAACGATGATAGAGACTTTAAGTATGGAAGATGATCGTTTCATCTAAAAATAAATCTTGTTTCATGACACTTTTAACAATTGGTTCTAAATTCACTGAGCTTTGAATATTCGATGTTGAGTTTAGTTGATACCAAAACCTTGTTCTGATCCAATTTCTGAAACATCAATCTAATTACTGTTAGCTCTGAGTATATTACAGCCCTTTATATTTTAAATTGCCTTACCCAAACCGGGTAAAGGAAACTGTTGTTTTGCCTAAGATGTCGGTGTCTGCATTTATAGGACTATCTTCTGAAGCGAAATAAGTAGCATAACTCATACAAAATTTCAATTATATAACCTGAGTTGGATCAATTATGAAGCAGCTATATGTCATTATTTGCAGTTAAATGTGATTTTTTTTTAAAGATAAGGTTATAGTCGTCCACCTCACTAGCTTGCGGTCACTGAATCACCGCAAACAAAGTATAAATTACTCATAATACCAAATGTTTGCACGTCTCGGCTCGGTTTGCATTTCCGTGAAACACCTCGGCATTGGCAGTGACTTTAATGTTGTAATGGACCACCCACAAGAAGTCTTAAAATGCCAAGAAATGTTAATGTCCTAAGATCTAAATACATTTTTCCCAAAAAGAAAATTAAGAAAAAAACTCGAACTACTCCTGTGTATGTGCAGTAGCTTCAAGAATTCGAACAAAAATGGCATCACAAATTAAACATGTACATTTGGCTAGGCGCGTACAATACGCGAAAACGGCGCACGCGCACATAAACGCGCCAATGCGCGGTCTCGGATTAACTCGGTCGAGCGCCCGAGTACGCGGATCATGGACGAACACCATGAGCCACGCAAGTGGGCGTCTCCTGAGTCTATTAAATTTGTACTGGACTGCTGGTATCGATGATCTGGTTCACAAAGCTGTTAAGTTCAAAAGAGAGTGGGTACGCCAACGTATCCAAAAAGAGGTTCGCAAAGATTTGGCGATGATCTCGTCGTTTATTAGCCGATTGCAGCGCAGCGCAAGGGATGAAACGAAATAGGTGATTAGTCAAAATACGTCGTGTTCCATTTTATGTATTTGTTTATATCATTGAGAAAAGTACTACTATTTAATGTACCATGAATTTTTGCTTCGGATTCTTTATTTTCATATATTTTTATCTGTCTGTGTTTTATCTTGTTTATCTGTCCAAATCTTGGCTGTCCTCGTGCTACGCCTAAAGAGCGCGTAAAAAAGATAAATGATATTTTGTGCACACTGCTGTATGCAAAAAATATATGTTATAAATAAAAACGCATGTTATAAAATAAACAATTTATATTAATAATTTGTACCTTGTCCTTCAGTTCAGACTTCCACGAAAGTTTTGGCCATAAGTCTTGGCATTTCAGACACCCTTGATCTTTGAGAGTTAAACAGAAGATTATTGCTGTGTAAATAAAAATCTTGCCCTTAGCATTGGAGGTCACCAGTTCAAGTTCACTGACGACGATTGAGCGGATAATAAGTCGTGTTATTATAATTGTACCGCCCAATTAATTTAAACATGAAACAATATTTTTGATTTTGTGACTGGCCTCAACTCAGTCAGTAGTAGCTCCTGCGCTACAGCGCTACTACCAACTGGACAAACATAGATTTTTGCTGTGTGTCTGAGCGTTAATATGTATTATATGAATGTATTTACAAATGTATATGTATTCTGCAAAGAAATGTATGTATATGTGATCAGCAATCTGGTTCCCATAGTCCACGCTATGCCTAGTTTGGGGCTAGATGGCGCTGTGTAAATGATGTGTTAAGTATAATTTTCATTAATATTCATTTATTTAATGAGTGAGATTATGGTTAATAGGAAAAAGATGTATTTTATGTATTTATACCGATGTTAAAGGTGACCAAGTCACTCATTTCTATAAATACTTTTATATTATTTAACTGTACGTGACTCACCTGTATACATGGAAGGTTTTATTTATCTACGAAATGTCTAAGTATACACGTTGAGGTCGCATTCCGAACTCCTAAAGGACTACACTAAACGCTGTGGTTATATTGTAGTGGGTAACTGTTATTATCTGTGGTAGAATCGTAACAACTGTTAAGTATTCTGGGCAGACTTGACCATTTAACGCTAAAACGCGTTTGCGCAATGGATTATTTCGAAGCGAGGTAGTGAACTCTGACATTTCATTGGTGCATCAAGGAGATTTACGATAATGCCCGTATGGAACACGAAACAAACAATAAAAAACATTACTGGCCGTACGCTCTTTGATATTCGTATCCCTTTCTCTCTTATCAAAAGCTTTACAATAAGGAAAAAGATGCAAATTGTATGTTCGTTTGCAAAAATTTTGCATCGGAAGAATACTCTCAATAATAACCAATAGGTTAAGAGAGAATAAACAAAGTCGCAAGAAAACTTTTTAGTTGTATTGTCTTTTGTCGAATTCAGATTCATATAGATTTTCAACATGTGATTTTAGCAACTAAAACAAACAGTAGCCCTACATACATTCGGCGGAAACAAAAATGCATAGAAGGAATATTATTAACCATCGATCCAATTCATATGGCAGGTATATTATCCGTGTGGCAGACGGTAAAATATAAATATTATAATTAAACATGAAATATTGAATCTGTAACAATACTAAGTAACTTTACGATTGGGAACACGACATTCTTTTGCACACCGCGTTGGCAATATTTCTAGAATTTCAAAACGCGCTATTTTTAGCCATTCCGTAGGCACAACAACTACGTGTAAATGTGACCGGCGCGCGGTAATAGTAGATACAAGTATCGCTATGGATACCTGCAGTTCGGATAGAAAACGCGAAAAGAGAGCAGAAAAACTACCCTGAATCATAACATTATTTACTTATTATAATGGCTCAACTATTCCACCGTCTTGTATTCAAGGCGTACTTTTGCTAGCTTCACTGTGAGTGTTCGTATTTACGCTAATTTTTATGTTGTCATCTCATTTCATTATTACGCAAATAATTGTTGATTAATAAGAACATATACTATATCTAGGTGCACTTAGCATACTAAAGAATAATTAGCGGTATGTTTTAGTTGTGACAACAGCAATACTACGAAAGTCGTCTGCTTCTTGGGTACATTTTTTTAAAGGCGAAAGACATTTGCAGTGGAATGAACCCTGGCTCGTCTTACCTGTGCCGCGGTTTCTAACTTGTTCCGTCTATCAGCTAGGATGTTCGGGCCCAAGTCTTCTTCCACCGGGACTTTTTTCTTTTCATCCACAACCGTGTTTAGAGATTCCTGTAACAAAATAAACAAAAATTTAATTCGAAGATTTTATGAGAGTTCTTCGTCGATAGCAAATTTTACATGTCAATCAATCTTTCATAAAACTTTCCTAAGCCATGAACACATCGCTAACTCTATGTCATCTATATAACTTTTATTTCGTAAATATTATATATATAAAGCAACCTCAGCCGTGAAAAAAATCTACTATGTTTTTGACAGATGTCACAAATAATCTTTCGTAGGAGGGGCAAATTTAACATATTCATAAGATGGCCAACCTAGTTTCTTATACTACTGTTCTTAATGGTAATCATATTTATAAAATAATTCCTGCAATTCAATAATTCTTTCCTTCTTCTTCTTCTTCTTCCTGCCCTTATCCCACACTAAGTGGGGTCGGCACAACATGTATTTTTCTTCCATTTCCCTCTATCAGACGTCATCTCAGTACTCACTCCTTTCTTACGCATATCATCTTTCACACAATCCATCCATCTTTTCTTTGGCCTACCTCGTGTCTTATATCCTTCCACAATAATTCTTTCCTTATCTGCAAAAAATATTAAAACTTCTAATAAAAGAAACGAATAAGTCATTAACTAGAAAAAGTTTACAAGAATGTAAAATCAAGTTAAAGATCACATCTTAAACCATCAAATTGAAATATTATCTGATGATTTCGATGCGTCAAATAAGAACATTAATCATCACCTGTCTCACTTTGAAATCTGATATGATTGTAAACTAGGTGAGACACTTCCTTATTATAATGATTAAACCCATTGTTACGTGAGGGTGTGTTACTTGATCCACATACACGCATCGGTGGTCGATGGTCAGCCAACTTACATAAGTATTAATTGTATGGTATATTGTAATGTCTGTGATTTTTGTTGCCACGGGAAGCAAAGAAAAACTCATAGAAAAAATTGATTATCCCAATATTTTCAATTTTTCTTCCCATTAATATCTAATATGGACTAATATGATTTTTTTTAAAGAGGAATTGGTGGTATCAAGTGTTGCGCTTACTAACGAACAGTGTTGTAAAACATTATTTCTTCCTATATATTAATTTTATTTGTATAGAAGATCATATAACGGAGCGGGCTGATATTTTCACAGATTATGGTTATTATGGTACTGGGGTAATTGGGTAAAAGACTAAATCGCAATATATGTAAGTAAGAGTAGAATAGATTTTTTTTTGCTTCATCCCGACTTTTGGGCAATTTTCACTAGTTTTTCTTGGCTTTCGGATGGTTAAGGAATGATATACTAAGGTGTTAGTTGAGTTGATCATGGTAAAACAACGGCATCAATAATGCGTTCATACTAAAGTGTGACAAACAAGGTGAAACATGGCCATAACAATACTATACCTACCCCTTCGGGAATAAAGATGTAAAACTATATAAACATGTTTTTTTTAGATCCACACCTGATTTTGAGCCGTATCCCCGCCTTTAGCTACATGATAACAGCTATATAACAGATGAACAGTTACAATAAAATAAGACTGGATTAGAGATAGATAACCATAGCGATGTTTAATTGTTAGCAAAATATATTGAACATTTTGAATGATAGTTGAATAGAGTGATGAGGCTGTGAGTTTAGACTGGAAATTAGGGGTTTGGTATAAGAATACCTAAGTCGCATCTAATTGTGTCCATCCCTTTGAGACATAAGGAATGGAAGACATAACGTCTCATGTTTTAAATTTCCCTGAACCAATACCTTTCAGGACCAATCAGGACCAATCAGGACCACATCAATGCGAGTAGAACATAAACTGTTTATGGGCAAAATTATTCACATTAACCGCATACACTATAAGTCCTATCGCTCGTAGTTTGATATTTTTATTATGTATATTATAATATTGTTTCCGGCTATATGTATAAGACAAGTTTGAACTGTACATCACTCGCATGTGATTGTAACTATTGACGTACAGCGAATCATTAAATATTGTTTTCGGGAAACAGTGCTGTTTACCAGTTGTAACATTGAAGTTACATTTGTCGTCTTGTCACAACAGGAAGAAATACAATTTAAGTTATATAGTTCAGTTCTGATTATTTAGTTTGATACATAATGACGACATTTTTGTATGAGAGAATCTTCCGTTTTATTTATTGGAAACGGATGCCTAAACCATAAAATAATAACAGGAAATTATATGCTCTAGCTTATTGAATAAATTTAGGTTGTGTATACCTTGGCATCATCGACAGTATCATAATCGCAATCAAACTTCTTGAAAACTGGTTTCAAGTTTCCATTGCTCGTTCCATTTTTGGTTTTATTCTTCAATTCTCCGATAAGAGATCCAAAATTAAGCGCTGTGGGCAATCCCGATTGCCTTTGCACACGTTTCAAAAGTTTATTATCATCTGCTTTTTGTTCAATAACTTGTTTATCTTGCTCAACTTTGGCCGCACTAGCTTCGATAGTGCTCGGTAGAACAAAACTTTCAATGTTAGATTCGTTATCAGTAATTATGTTCGTATTGTTTAATTGTTTTATCTTATCAGCAATTTCGTCAATTGACTGTTGGAGCTTTACAGCTTTTTTACTTATTTTATTGTTCTCGATCACAATTGGTTTTAGTTCTGTTTCGATTGTTTTGATATTTTCTTTATTGTTTTCATATATTTCATGGTCATTCAGAGACAAGTTATGGATAAGTGATTGTATTTTGTTATCGCTGAGAATTGTTTTCTCTATAAATTCGGCAAATTTCTCTTTCGGTGGACTCTCCCTTTTTGAATAGGCGCTATATAATTTTTCTTCTGTCTTTTTATAATTTTCAAGAGCAACGCTTGGCATGGTAATATTTTCATACTTTTGGCTAAGATTATTTTCTAAATCATTGCTTATTGAACTCTCTTCCGGAATAGGTTTTAAAATATTTGCATGGTAAGTAGAGTGCCCATCTTGTATTACATTTGAAGAATGACTGTTTGTTGTAAGGTTTGTTTCTTCCGTTCTTTCATTGTTCAGTTTTAGCTTCTGGATCGATTCATGTTTTCCCGGCAGCAAAAGTTTCCACAGCAAGTACAGCAGGACGCAAACTCCAATAATCAATTCATAAATCATTTTCAACTGCAGTTCAATCACTCACATAACTATATAAAACCGATACACTTATATGAATTTGAAGATTATACGCTCCATTTGTTAGTTATCAATTGAGCAACAATATACTGATGCACTGATAATCACTGGTATTGCTGCATAATTACACTATAAGTAAACAAATTAAAATTAATAAAAAAAACGAAGTGCGGAATACAACACGCGACGACTGATACAACACTACTGAAGGATCAGAGATCGGTCGTCAATATCATCTGGTAGCGGACACACTGAGTGACTCACGCGCAGGTCCCTAGAATATGTGTAAACACTAACGAGTAGCGGCAACAATGACGCATCTCAGTTAAGAAAAACTCAATATGCTGTATAGGTGCGCCGAGCACGAAGAGTTTGAACCCAACCTTGACCTCAGTAAATTGATTTTGAGAGTAACAGCTGGCAGGCACGATTATATACAGATAACAGGTGCCAAATATGCCGATTAATACTGTCAGGTCCTTGAAAAATAGACTTCGAAAGAAAAAAAAAATACACAATAGGTATTAAAATTGATTCAGTTCACGGGCTTTTAATTTTCACGCACAAGGCAATTTTAATTTAAATGCTGGTATTAGTAAATTGTAGAAGGAAAATCATAAAGCGGTTATCCTCGCTGCACGAAGCATTCCGTCTGATACGCAATAACATTGTATGACGGACAACGGAACGCCAAATACGCAACTTGTCCGGACCTAATGTGGAAAGACGTAAAAAGCTAAAAACTAATTTATATTATAGCACAAAATTGATTTCGGAACGGTATATACGAATAAATCAACTGAAACCTACGTATAAAGAAATACGTAAACACATCAGTTCCAATCAACGATTAATAAACATCAATAGAAAAAGTGGCAAAGGACAATATGGGCTAGATCCATCACAATTACGATACTTGACATACAAATGACACCAACACGCATACATTGGAACTTGTGTTGAATACAAATGGCGGTATCAAGGACCAAAATGTTTACAACTAGACATCTGTAGACAAAGAGCACACAGTCATTCAAAAATAGAAGTGGCACGTGTTTGGCGAAAGTTATAATTACTTAAACAAAAGCTACGAATGAATTACTGAAATCGATAGTTATGAGAGCAATTTTCCGGCCACACTTTACAGATCACAAGGTCAGAAACAAGATAGCAAAGATAACAATTTTGATAACGAGTGATAATGAATAGTGAAGAATTTCGCGGGAAAAATAGTTCACCTCGATATCAAATTGTGTAAACAACCATTAACTTCAATTGAAGATTCAGGAGCACTGTTAGTCTAGTATTTTTGGCACTAGAATATTGAAGAAAGATTAACTTTTGGGGTTCGCCCACTTCTCACCAAACACGTCCATACAGATAAAGATCACAACAAGCAATTACACAAATTCGTACGAAAGTTTAGAGCACCAATTAGAGTAGAAATTATTTTATAACAAGGCAAATTAGTGCTGTGTCGGACGGTACCGCAAATTTTCGGAGAAAGCCAAATTTGAGAACTGAAACCGAGAGACGCGCGCGCACTAGCCAAGCCCGCCAAAACAACTGACGGTGCCAGCGCGTCTCGTTGACCAGGTAGGTCGCTGAATGCATATGCAACACGAACAATAGGTACTTTTTTATTGCAATAAGTTCCCGGAAAGTAATTTGAGTTACAACTCAAAGTGAAAAGTTTAACACTCAAAAATACGGAAGTTAAGGTCGGGGTCCATGGCAGTAAAAATTTACGAGTAAGATTTACGATTAATTAAAATAATTTGCGATGTTGAGAACGGATAAACCCAACCAAGGCAAATGTCGTAAAACTACAGAGAGACAGGCGTGTGAAAAGTTATGTATTTTGACGGTGAAAGTTAAACATTTCCAAAACAAAGGCTGGTTTCATGCGTGTTTAATAATCACGAATCGCAATTGATCGAACTGCATATTCTAGTCATTAAACTTGATTTGAAAATATTCTTTATAATTTAAAATCAAACTCAAACTCCTTTAGATCTCAAGTATCCTTTGGACACGTCACATTTTACACACCCAAGTAAACATAATCATGAGCATATAACGTGTCACAGGAGGATTTAAATAACAATAACTTTATCACTAAAATACAAATACAAAACACAAGCATTTTGTTCAATAAAGTAATGATGTTTGACTATGCGCTTAATAAAATCAACATTGTTGTTGTTTGTCTCTTCATAATTCATACATAAAATAATATCTAATACAAAGGTCACATATGTCTTTCATTCCAGCGGCACTGAATTTACAGTTACTCTGCAGTGGCCAAAATTATAATTAGCATCAGTTCTAACGCCAAAACCTTAAGTGGGGCACTTTCAGAAATACGGTCATTGCTTTGGCACTGTATGATGGACGAGTTTAAAAAAGTCATGTGTCAAAATCTGCGAATGCTATACATCCAAATAATATCACCTCCGGGGCGACAGAACTAGGTTTAAAATAGTTTATATCTGACGCTATGATACGCCAGTACACAGGATGTCCCAAAAATAGTGATTACCTAATCCATAGGCAGCTTTATACTTTGGACTTTCATATATACGAGTACTTTGTTTTGCTTCTATTACCAATCCAAGAACGTGGAGAATATAAACAAATGAAATCGAATCTGACCATTGAAAACTTTTATTTAAATCTGCACATTGCTACAGATTATATAATTTCTGATACTACAGGAGTATTCCCATAAGACATGTTCATACAACATGACATAAATGTTATGTAGTCTAGTTTTATGAACACGGTTTAGGAAAATTTCATATAAAGATTTCCAAAGAGTGATAGACTTGTATGGCTATAATGATACTCAAGTTTCCAAGAATGTAGATATTTCTATACGATCTCGTTATTTCAACGTGAGTCATTATGTGCATATTAGGAACTGCAGCGGCAGAAATGTAAAGTGTAGACATTTTTTGAAATCATAAAGAAAAACACCATCAGATTTCGGACCATTTAACACATATTAAGGAATGTAAGAGATTGTGTATTGATCGAACTGTATATTATGAGAAATATAAGAAGTCGATGAGACTGACAGAGTTTGGGATGAAAATTGATAGGGACAATGAAATCTGGCTTTATTAGAAGAGAGAGGCTTTATTTGAGCTAATAAAGGTACAAATGATAAATTTTTCATTTTCATTTCATCCTACAGACAATTCAGTCATGAGACGTATAGTAAAAATAATATCAAATGGACGTAATTATTTGGGTAAGAAGCCTATTTTTTTATCGCTATTAGGATGACAGATGAAAAAACAGCTACAAGTTAGATCAGCCTTCGTTTCTATTGGTACGCAGTAAGTGGCGAGCCTTGGTTTAATTATCGGCATAGATCGCTTCCATTAATCACCATTAAGATTATTTAGAAGGTGATATCTATTACGGCGATCGTTCGACATTAATTCAAAACAGCGCTATGAGATCAACGCTATTGAGATGCAGATAGGGATTTAACGAACTCTAATGGTGTTTGTAGATAATGAAGAAAAATTAATTGATATAATAATAATAATGAATAATAAAAACTCTCAATCTCATAGTCCTTTAGATCTCAAGTATCGTTTGGACACGTCAAATTTTACCCAACATATTCGAACCCGCTTGGAGAAGCTATTTGTTTATTTACATTAGACAGTAAATAATAGTATAAATGCATGTAATATTCAAATGGTAGAATAATACAAGTTATGTAAATGAACAACATCAAATGTAATTCCAGAGAGCAATGAGGACATACGCTGCGTCCGCGCATACTAGAAATATATAGAGATTTCTCTGAAACAACGTTTACGAGCAAGCTTGGATATAAATCTTACAGAAAATATTATAGCGAAATATTTAATGTCTTCGCAGTGCTAGTGAAAGCAATTGATACAAAGCTGTCAATTAAATGCTTTTCGAGAACCACAGACAACTTTTATATTTATTACGATATTTCTTGCACACGACATAAACAATATATGGAGATATGCATGTGTGTCACACGAGAAAAAAAAAAAGTTGTATGAAATGTTGGTGTGAAAATCGTCTGCCGCTCAGCATTTGCTTCAGAAGCATTGCGGCTGTAGCACTATTTTTCAGTGGTGCCCAGCCTACATAAGTCCACAGCTGGACAATAGGCCTCTCCCAGTAAGCACCATTAGAGCCGCCATTTTTTTTTTATAAAAAACACTTCTCATATTTAATACAAGGACTTCTCAAGTGGTACTCGCATCGCTACAAACAGGTTAGCTCGAAAGATAGATAAGTAAAATATAGAATAAAAGGGCTCGCAGCACAGACTCTAATACTTTTTTATTTTGTTGAGGTAATGGAGAGCCTTCTAGAAGCTTATTTTGCGTTCGTTTGTATATTGAATACACGTAGATAAGTAGCTCCTCGGGCGTAGTCCGTTTAAATTAATAATTTGAGTTGAGGCAATGTGTATGCATGTAACAATTTGCCACAACTAAAATTCTAAGTATTTCTAAAGAATGACTTCACGTTTTCTAAACTAGGTTATCAATTCGGATATATTTTTTTGTTTGTATTCGGATATATTTTGTTGTGTTGAGTCTCCGTCATTTATCAACAGACTCGGGCTTTTTTTATTCAGATGGCCCAATGAAAAAATCGAGATATCAGTTTTATAGTTTGGTTTTTAAATCAAAATAGCTGCATAAAACCAAGTAAAAGAAAATTGTGTATTTTGCTTTTTCTGTGACTTTTTCCGCGGCCATTCACCAGATTCATAAAATTCTTTATTTCAAGAGAAAAACATGTACGTAGGATAAAAACTATTTATTAATTATTTATTTTGACTGATTAAATAAATAATTAATAAATAGTTTTATTCCTACGTACTTGTTTTTCTTATATTATATTTATATTGTATTACATGTTTGGCGTATGACGCCATCTTGTTTGGTGTACGACGTTGGGGTTTTGTTTCTCAGAAAATATATACTATAAATAACAGACTTAACGTCTAGTAGATATATAGGCGACCTCTATCGCCGGCCTAGTATAAATAAGGCCCGGGCTACACGACGGATCCTTGTAAGGCAAAGAGGACGCGTGCGATACCATTTTGAATAATGCAGTCAAATGCGACCTAGAATGTCGCCTCAAAGAAGGCGAGAAGGAAATCGCTGGAAAAATGTTTCTCATTCGAATTAATTGATGTGTGCTAGAACAAATCTCAGTCTTTAACTAACTAAATTAGGACCTAATAGGTTGATTCAGGTTAAAGGTTCAGTCTCTAATGAAGTTCCTTTTGGAGAGCCCAAAGATTTTCGAATGCACAAAGGTCAGTCACGGGAGGGGTTTAGTTCGGGAAAAGTACCTAAATATAGGGAAATATCCATGAATATTCTCTATGAAAATGTAAGTGTATCGGAAAGCCGATATTTCTGAACAATAATTGACTGATTTAAAAAATGGGTTAACGGACTTCAATACTTTCATCACTTATTTACTAATTTTACGCCCTTAGGGAAATTTCTATCGTACCATATTGGACGTAAGCCCTGTCTAATAAAAAATAACATCTTAACAAATATAAAAAATAGATCAGACGAATTGGTAATCTCCTTTTTTGAAACCGCTATAAAAATTATAAAGCATGTAACCCTAAAATCCGGATTAGGCACTTAATTGCCATTTTTCAGTACGATGTTAATATAAACGATGATCATAATGAGATTGGCAAAAAATATAGTGTTATAATTGTGCCCTTTGTTAGTACAAATCTGATAAATGAAATCCCAAGCGGAATAGACGCCAATATTGCTTGTGCAGTTATAGCGCAAAAATACTTTTGCTTTTCCCGCGCAATATTATTGGGTGTGTGAATATGACTCCGCCCTTTCTCAACAGATGTCGTTTTTAGTATTGTTTACGTGTACTAATAAATGACCATACTTGTATTCGATAGTACTGAATGTCAGCTATCTAACGCATTTTATGATATTTGGTTGAAGTGTAAGCAACAATTGTTTTCACCTTTTCGAAAATGTCGGTTTTTATTCCAAATAAACGTCATTTGCGGGAAGTGTTATTACATTATTTTATTGCGAAGAAAACTGCAGCGGAAACTTATTGTTTGCTTGTGGAGATTTATGGTGAGCATGCTCCGTCTAATACAACTTGCAAGGAATGGTTTCGACGATTTCAAAATAACGATTTTAGTACTGAGGATAAAGAACATGGAAAACCACCAAAAAAATTTGAAGATGCTGAATTGGAAGCATTATTGGCGGAAGATTCTTGCCAAACTCAATCAGAATTAGCTGCAGCATTAAATGTTGATCGTTCAACTGTTGCAAAGCATTTACAAATGATGGGAATGATTCAAAAAGCCGGTTACTGGGTTCCACATGATTTAAAAGAAAGAGACATGGAACGTCGGAAAACCATTTGTGAAATGCTGCTTCAAAGACAGCAAAGAAAAGGATTTTTGCATCGGATAGTCACAGGAGACGAAAAATGGATACACTACGAAAATCCTAAACGCAAAAAAGCTTGGGTGAAACCAGGCGAACCAGGCCCATCACAGCCAAAAATAAATATTCACTGTGCCAAGGTCATGCTCTGTATTTGGTGGGATCAGAAAGGTATTGTATATTATGAGTTGCTCAAACCCTCTGAAACTATTAATGGAGAAGTTTACCGACGACAACTAATGCGTTTGAAGCGAGCCATAGAAGAAAAACGACCAGAATGGGTGAATAGACATAACAAATTAGTTCTTCAGCATGACAATGCCAAACCGCATACCGCAGAAGTCGTAAAAAGATATTTAGAGGGACAAGACTGGGAAGTGTTACCCCACCCGCCATATTCACCAGACATAGCTCCTTCGGATTACCACCTATTCCGGACGATGCAGACAGACCTTACTGGAGAAAAGTTTACTTCATGTGAAAGTATCAAAATTTGGATTGACAACTGGATAAGCTCAAAAGACCAGGACTTCTTCCAGCAAGGAATACGAAAACTACCTGAACGATGGGCGAAGGTTGTAGCTGCAGATGGAGCATACTTTCAATAATTTTTTTTTTTAATTTTGTAAGCGAACAAATGTGTTTTATTTTGACAAAAAGGGGCGGAGTCATATTCACACACCCAATACAAACTCGTTAACACACCGCCAGAGGCGCCACAGTCGTTTAATTTCCGCCGTCAAACACATAGATGGCGCTCGTTAGATCTAATAAAAATGCGAGCGAAACGCGCGAGAGGTATAAATTCAATTTCTCGCATCGGGAAATCGGAACGAATTATTTTTGGTAATCCTACGACGAATTCTCGTAATGACTTTCGGAATCGGGAATTTGAGCACAATATTACTACCGAAGGAAATTTTCCATTTTGTTAGTAACTTACACTGTTTAACTGACTTTGAAACCCTGAGCACTTAGGATTCAAAATGATAAATCTAAAGATAGAGTTATTGTAACCTATTGTTACAATTGTACCATTACTTATAATCTCATGATATATTCTATATAGAAGATTATTTAGCAGGTAATTAAGCCCTTTGAATTCCTTAACTTTGTTCAACAGGGCCTAGTTTTAAGAGATTGGCAACACACGAGTAAACTATTTTTGGTATTGCTTTCATAAGCTAAGTACCCAACTGTTTACCAACAACAAGGTCGCACGATTTTTAGCCAACTTACAACAAAAGAAACATCATTATTTAAAAACCAAACTCACGGTTGAGCTTTTGCCGATGACAATTAAGACAATAAAGAAAATTTTACTGATTAAATCCAATAAACCAATGTCAATACATTTACCTCTAGTAACTCACATTTAAGAACGAAATTTCTTCATGAAATCTCTATGGGACCACCTCGAAGGTGGTCCCATATCTGTAACAATATCGTTTCGATACCAAACTACAATATTTTGATCGTGGCACCACACAATATATTGACCTTCAGTGAATAGCTAAAACAAGAGCCGTGAAATGTCAGTTCGCTGTCAGAAGCATCACAAATAGCCTGTCATTAGGTAAAAATAGATGTTGAACTTTAGGATAGGGAGTCCATTTACCTATGCAGTTAATTGACAATGAACCTTGAAGCTTAAAGGTTGTATTTGATCAAAAGGTTTCGATTCATGACAATGCTTTTTTATTATCTATGTTACTTACCGAGGATAAAATTCTATTTAGTAGAATATTTACTTTTGTGTTACTTTTTAACAATTTATTTTAATTTTTTTTACGAATTCCTTTTTTTACGTATAAAAATAACCATCATTTCGATTATTTCGACCATCTATCAGATAAATGAACATTGTCAGGAAACTTTGATGTATGAAAGCTCACTCAAATTCTAATCGCTTTCAACACGCTTCCGAAGAATAATTTAATTTCCGAAGAATAATAGTAGATGCTTTGTCTAAAAGGCTTACTCATACATGATCCGACGTAAATCTGGATTGTTTCGACAAGCTTTTAAAGGCATTTGCGGCCATTAGCCGATGATCTTTTGGACATAAAGTAGAGGAATTCAATTAAAACGACAGTAACCTGATTGATGGCAAAATAAACAGGGGGAGAAATTGGTGGAATGTTTTCTTAAAGGGAATCTCCCGTTGAGTCATTTTCAACCCTATTTTGGTAGTACTATATATTGAGGCGTTAATCAGATTGTAACAAGTAGGGCACATATGTACCTATGTACACTAAACTCGGTTTTTTGGAGAATCATTCACGAAATCTTTGGGGGGTCCAGTTGCTCGCGTCCGTGGTTAAGAACCCTTTGAATCCCCAAACGTATCCCCTGGGTGACAAAGACGCAACAAAAAGTAGCCGTGCTAAACTTGTGCAAAGTTCGTCCGCGGAGAAGAACTGGCACCAAATCTAGTTGTCTGCCGCCAAGCAGGGATGCACTCGCATCCCTGTGTTTCGGTGGAGTACCCCCAAACTATGTATTTTGTAATATGTAGTATTTTTTTTGGAAATTAATAAGTATAATACATATTATACATCCAGACACCGAACAATCATTTATGTTCGTCACACAATGATGATGGTAATATGACGTTTCAGGTGACGGGCGCAACGGGGTGTGACTTAGGTCTTCACATTGTTAGATCATGGAGAATTGCTGGAGAAGTTCTATTGCTGTTGGTATGGGCGGAGGTATCCAATGAGGATTGATTGACATTCACGGAAGATGATGACATTGGGTGGGTCTTCAGCACGTCCCGTCAGTTTTGTTACATAAAAAACACGCTGGAAAATCTTAATATATATAAATTACGTGTCACGATATTTGTCCGTGATGGACTCCTAAACTACTTAACCGATTTTAATCAAATTTGTACACCGTGCGCAGTTTGATCCAACTTGAAAGATAGGATAGCTCACATCTCAATTTATGATCGCAATATTATTTTATTGCAAATTATTTGTCTATTATTTGACAGTCACAATTACAAACACGTTAGCCACAGCAACGCGTGGCCGGGTCAGCTAGTTAAAAATTTAAGTTGAAAATAAGCTGGCCGTTTTTCAGCGGGTTCCTGGTCCGTTTTTGGAGGGAAAACTCACGCGAGGCCACTTTCGCATTTCGCAATAGGTGTGGTGTAATTTGGTTTTATGACGTGTGCGTGACATTGGACCGTGGGTCAGTGACCCGGTTTTTTATCTTTTTAATAGGACAGTGATCAAGGTGGAAGTTTTATTATATTGTACGATAAAACTGCCCGAATACGATTTTCATGGTTATTGGATCAATCACATTAATTTATATTATAAAGGCGAAAGTTTGTATGTATATTGTGTGTGTATGTGCGTGTGTTTTGTTACTCCATCACGATCAAACGGCTCAACGCATTTGGATGAAATTTGGTATCAGTATAGGTTATGGCTATATTATGATCCCGTGAAAGCGCGGGTAATATCGCGAGAAACAGCTAGTTTAGATATACTTACAATTTAATGACATTTAACGGAATTTCGAATCGAGCCAAGAAAATGAGAAGGTATTAATAATGACTAATGATTTAGGTACCCTTTTAAAGCTGGCGGTTGTGAATGCAGATAAACACCCAAGACCCCAGAACAAACTTCATGCTCACCACACAAAGTGTGCCCCGGCCGGGATTGAACCCGGGACCCCTCGCTTCGAAGGCAGCGCTACTACCAACTAAGCCACGGAGCTGTCCAACTATCGGGCCAACTAAAATCGTCCGTCCGTGCTGGACCGACCGATTACAATTACTGTTGTCCTCCAAATTAATCCCGGCACTAACACGAATCAAATTAATTAACCAAAATAATGAATAATTTAACATTTGCACGAACAGTCCCACCCTCACTGGAATGTTAAAATTTTAATCACTCAAATACCTAAATGTTACCTAAAATACCTGAATGTCGGAAGTGACAAGTTTTACGAACAAAATAATATACAGTTTTATGTAACGTATGTTTTAAATTTATAACCTTGACACTGACAGTCTATTTGTTAATTTGTTTGCCTTAAAATTCATTGAATACGTCATTTTGTAATTAAATCTATTATTAAATTTATATGTCACCATCTAGGTGAAGTGTATGAAAATAAATGAATAATTTGACATTTAATTAATGTATCCAAAATTACACAAATACAAAATTTATCATTTTAACACATTGCTTTTATTAATGTTTCCAATGTCATAATAACATAGTGAATATGTAGCAAATTAAAAAGTAGTCATCTTCTCTGATTTCTATTGTTGTGCCCAACAGGGTCCATAATATTACACCTGGTACATTAATAAACATACCACATTGAGTATTACGTAAAAGCTTATTCTGAAAATAACAAGTAAAGAAACCCTTTGGATAGAAAAAACAGGTGCATCAATACCCAAGGCAAGATTACTCGTTCCCGACAAAAGAATTCATTTTCTACTCAGGGTCTTGTGAAGAGCACTAGGCATCTGTCGACCTTGCATCGCTTTGACGCCACACAAAATGCACTCTCTGCCATACTCCAGCGCAGATTCTAATTAGTCTGTCGAGGCCCTTGAATGAACCCTCTAAATATATAAATGGATTTCACGTAAGCCTTGCCAAACATTTCACGTTCAAAACGAGAGCTACACTTGAAATGATGGATATACTTGAAAATGTCGGAGCAGTTTTCATCTTAGTAAGTATATCAGGTTTTGTACCAATTAGTGTCAAAATGGAGCCGAAAAAAACGCCAATCCCGCTAGCTTAGAAGCCAATATTAGTGTTTGTTGGTGTGTCTCGGTGGTATAAAGCAAAACCCAAAGTAATTTAAAAACTCGCATATTGCAAAGTCTGCAAATAAAACCCGTTCTCTTTAATTTTGTTTGAGTAAATTTCACCTGACGACCAGTGAATAAATGGTAACCTATTATAGCGCCACACAGTCTAGATTGGGGCCTAACTCATTTGAGAGTTGAGTTGACATGTCCCATATCAAGGTTTTGGTGACATTTGTATGACCGAGAAGATGCCCGCTGAGGAAAAGTGGTATCCGTTGACTGCAGAGCTTAAATGTGGAGTACCAATGCCTCATCTACTGACCGTATTAGCCTCTAATCTTCCCATTGCAGGGACACTGTAGGTCAATGTCCCTGCAGTCTGGATAAGCGATAATGAATGAGATCTACCACAGGAGCGGAATTCGGATTGGAAAATGTCACATGGCTTCAAATTTATTGTTTTTTATCATGCCGTTTTCCTACCATAATTTCCTAACCGAGAACATGATATTGTCCTGACATGATAAATGATGTGTAAAAGTGGCGGTCGAATCGAATATAACAAGATCCATCGCCACAAGAAGAAAGTTGACTGCTACAAAAATCATAAGTCCATCTATCGCAACTAGGACTTCAAAACAAAGCCATCGATTTGGCCTTCGTGATGGCCCCATGAAGGTCACCAGCCACGTGCAAGCTTGTGATATCTCTGTTGTGCACGCGAACTTTATCTATACTCTGAACATCCCCTCGATATACTATAATGGAAACGGCATTGATTTTATATATTGTTTATCTACACTAATACTCGTATTATAGAGGAAATATTTGTTTGTATATCTGTAAAGGATATAATCAAAAACAAATGCAGCGATTTAAAAAATTTCACCTTTAAAAAACGTCGTTATAAGCGAGTGACAACTGATAATGTCAAAATATCTAATGGACCAGGCGGGTAGGTCATATATGGCCGGCGAAACAAAGTTCGCGGGAAATGCAAGTACAAATATATACTTTGAAACAAAGAATATGAGTATTATAGTACTCATCACTACCAATTCGAAGGTCGATATAAATCTGTAAGCTTGTACCACTTTTTTATTCGTTTTCAAATTCGTAACGAGCTGGCAGCATACCTGTTGTTAAATGGTTACCGCCGCCCTTATATAATAGCAATACAACTCAGGTCCTCCTCTACCGAAGTATGAGAAGACCCAAGTCGCATTGCGCGTAACGCCTCATGTGCCTGTAATTTCCCCTGCATCCAACCCTTCCACCACCGAAACGCAGAAACACGAGTGGAAGAACATCTCCGTTTGTATGAAAAAGTTTTATGGAACATCCTTGAGGCGATGCCGATGGTTAATTCCACCGGGCCTAAGATCATACAATTTTACGTCAACTTACATTAATCCTGTTCTTTGCCCGCTCAATGGCCTTCGAGTCCTCCTTCTCAGGACTAAGCCGACAGACCCTGGCTCGCCAATCGTTCGCGCCAGCCGCCTGCAAAGCCGCCAACCTGAAACCAAGAAAAAAATAAACTAAATAGACGTTCAACTTAAGCTTTTTTGTTCCCGCGACAAATGATTTTGTCCCCACGACCAATGACGTGACGGTTAATACATATCTAAGTTGGACAACTTTGTGCTTAAGTTGGTGAAGCTACGTAAGGGCAGTTGGAGGTAGCGTTCGAAGCGATTTTGAACGAACATACGACATACGTGAGTTATCTGTGCGTCGTGACCACCTGACTTAGTTCTGATATGAGTATTGTTTTGTGTTACCAAAGTAACGGTATGAGCTGACAGCTCACCTGTTTACCTATCTAATTTAGTGGTTACCGCCGCCCATAAAAAACAGCAACTCAATTCAGACCTTGCCCTTCCCAAGTATATAATATATGTATCTATAGCGTTGGTCATAAATTTGATCCAATAATTGAATGGAAAACTAGCTAAATATAAATAAACCTATATCTAAGCTAAGTATAATATTTATATCTTTATTAATAAATAATGATAAACTCCTCGTTGTAGTCTTAAATCACACAATCAGTCAAATATTTATTGAGTCCCGTTTCCGTTTGTCATTAGTTCTGGACTGCATCCTTATCGCGCTAATTAGTTGAACAGTCGGCGCCACAAGTGTAGTGACAACCTCTAATTGAATAAGGCGAGTGATACGGAAGAGATACATCTATTGATAAAAAAATTAAGTGCCAGATACGGATTATGAATGCATAATCCGTATCAGGCACTTAATTTTTAATCCGTCTCTAAGGGTGGTGCTAAAGAAGCAACCAAAAGTAGCAGCAGAACTTGTGGCAAGATCGTGATGAACTTGTGGCGAAGTACTGCCGCATTGCTGTAGTTCGATGTATGGTGTGCGTGCCGGTGAAATTACGGGTGCATGAGACGTTACTTTGTTAAAATGGCGTATCCAATTAATTTTTAAAAAATCAACCGATTTAAAGATTTTTGATTTGAACTTCCCTCAGAGTGACGGGCGCAACACAATGCGTCTCATACTTCGGAAGAAGTTTATCATTTAAATTCAATTAACATTAGGTGAGCTGTAAACCCGCCTCGTCTCCTTAGCCATATAAAAGATAGACTCGCCACAATTTCAACTGCTACTTTAGGTTTCTCCCTTCGCACCATCCGGCATCCGAGGAAAACTAGTTTGGACTCTGACAACATTTTGGCGATCCATCCTAATAAGTATAAGTATAATTTTTTTTTGGATGCACACAAGTTGATTTAATAGGTGACCGTAAATGGCCGTGACAACTTTACCCAGGCTTTTATCCGGTATGATCTGTTATCAATTTTTCATAATTTTCCATCGACCCGCCCCAGGAAAAGTGTCGAAATGTCGAAATTTCCGTAACTTTTGATGATTGATCAACACGGACCAATTCGTAATTTCGCTAATTAGCAAGAAGCGAGAACAAAAACAATGAGTACACTAACAAGGTAATGAATACCTATTCATAACATCTGCTCAAATTCTTCCTTATACTTTTCCTGGTACGTATAGATTATTTCAATAATATTATAGGTTATGAAAACAATGTATTTGTGATTTTGCTGTTTTATCCTACAGTACTTACCGCATATTATATATTTGATTCGCAAGTTTTTACTTATAACTTAGTGGGTTTTCACAGCTGGTAAAGATACAACATATGCTTGCAAAAATATTTTGGCTTTGGGGTTACTTTCCAATAATTTATTTAAATAAAGGACCCATCAATTTGTCCATGATACGCTTTGCTTGAGCAATTGACTTGAGTCTGCTTGCTTGAAAAAGTCGTGAATATATGTATGAAAAGATTACCCCCTTTTCCGATCACCTTAACATACACTTGGGCTAAGTAACACTTTTATTATTGCTAAATGAAACTATGCAAATAAAAATGGGGCGGCCTATTCCGCCTGGACCGGAGGCGGCTACGGCTTTGGTGTGAAGGCAACTTTAACCTCTACGTCTATTTAAGTTCTAAGTAGAAAATTGTGGCAGTAAGTAATTTTTTTTCTTAGAGCTTGCCCCTACCTTCTTTCATTTAAATATAATCCTAACCCATTAGTTCTTGTAAAATGAGCTATTTATCTTATTTTTCAGACAGGGTGTTGTGAGCTCATTGTTGTGTCTTATATTTTAGACCACGGCGGTTGCCGGCTTACTATCAAGTGAGACACGCGAATAAGTGAAATACTGAGGAATGTTCTAGAAAATTTGAATGATTTGTTTACCTTTCGGCGATGGTGCCTCCACGGTGCGGCATGTCGGCATGCGTGGCGCTACGCTGGATGCCGCCACCGAGCCTAGAACCAACAACACAACAAATGAGAACATTGAAATAAACATTAAAGTTATTCACACATTACATACATATACATTGAGGATTATACGCATTTTGTAATCCAATTCGAATGTGAACCAAGCCCGAAGCATAGATTTTTGACAGATCAAGACCGATGTTTTATGGGAAATCTTCGAAATTTCCTATGGAATTTTTAGCCAAATAAAGTTATTAAGTAAACTTGATTAAAGAACCTGATTCGAACCGACTTCAAAAAAGTAGCTTCTTAATTCCAATAATTTTGTTTTGTATGTTGTTATGTACGTTGCAAATAGAGCTTCTCGATTTTTTAAAATTAGATTATAAGTGATGAAGCAATTTTAAAGATTAGGTAAAATACAATAGCTACCGCAATTAGCGGTTTTAATATAAATATTTGTATTTCGTTAATCTTCTTAAATAATATCCTAACGCTCATAGAAGTAAATCATGTTCTCAGAAGCCTTATACGATTTATACAATAGTTAAAAACTTTTGGCCACCGGATGGGCCAACCTCCACCTCTCTCTCGACAACCGAGAGTACAATTCTTGTTAATTTCACCCCGTTTATCAACTCACCTGGGTTGTTCAAACTTTTCCTTCAAAGATTTGAAGTTGTACAGTCTATCCTCAAAAGATCGCATAGACAACATTTTGCAGCACTTAAATTAAACTACAAAATAAACGATTCAAAATCGATTCACTTCATGACTTATTAAAAACTAGAGCTCTATAAAATTCGAGTATATTTATTTATAATAAAATTGTATGCACGTTTGCGTTGCGCCGTGTTTGAATGATAACTGACTGACAGACGGATGGGGTCTTTAGACTGTTTCTGAACGCAACTGATAAGCGGCCTTTATGGTAACAATGGTAACAGTATGGATCAAACGAGGATTTAGTTTTCCTTGTTTTGAGCGCAATGATTTCGCGTGATTCCCACGAGAACTAGATTTTAATAATAGGACATTTTCAAATCCTCCTATTCTCAAAATCTAGTTCTAAAGGATTTATCGCCGTCAATCAAGGAACAAACCGAGCCAAAAGTGGAAAGAATGAAAGTCCTTCATTGTAGCGCCCTCTTGCGTAATGATATGTCAAATTGGGAATTTTAAATGATATCCTTAGAGTTTAGCAACTAGACCTAAGATTAGGGCTAAGCTGGTAATTATCGAGTTTTGGGTGTTTGTGTGTCCATGCAGCCTGCGACACAGGAAATACATATTTCAGACATTTATGGTGGAATTTCCAAAAAAAATGATCTTACAAAACTGAAAGACACAGACAAACACAATAAAAAAAACAAATCGGTTGAGCCGTTAATTGATGCTCCGTCATAATTATGGCATATAAATATAAAAATAACGTCCCCAAACAAAAACTGTCAAACTTAAACGAGACAACGAATTCATTAGACAAGAATTTTCTCACAACATTTGAACCTGAGTTTAAGTTATTGGTATTCCGTTGTTGTTTCAGTAATCTGATTCGACAGAACAGGTATACTCTATGTATGAATCAACTTTTTTCTCATTATCTCTCTTATAAAAAAAAGTTGCTCAATCATAAAGAATTTGCAAGTTAATAATAAAGAATACTTCCTATTGTCGCTGCAAGAAGTCGCAAACGATAACATTGTTACTTTCAACTATTTATAAAAAGGACTGTGAATAAGTAAACGGTGAAATCACATAGGTATGCCAAGTAACATCCCTGTCTCGGGTGACGGGCGCAACGGGGTGCGACTTGGGTCTTCTCATACTTCGGTCGGGGAGGACCTAAGTCGTATTGCTGGTGTTATGGGCGGAGGTAACCACTTAACAATAGCGCCATCAAGCCCCAAACTAAGAATAACTTGTACTATAGAAACCAGGTCACTGATATGACTTAAACAGCCTTTTTAATACGCTGATCTTTGAGGCCAGTCAATTACAAGTCCTACAATAAATAATAATTAGCTTGAAGTATTCTTCTAAGCACAAATGAAAAACAATATGTAATACAAATTCAAATACATTGTATGTAGAACACTTTATTTGTTTACGATAATTAATAAACCCTTTATTCTAAGTTCTAAAGATTAATGCGACATGGCGATAATTACTATCGCCCGTAATGATAATGACAGTAAAACAGAGTATGACAATAAATGCATAATAACAAAGCCTAGCATCTAAACATATTACGTCCACTAGAGATCAAAAAACGCATTACCTTGTTAGAGTAAGACAGAAAATACATGACGTTAGGTAGGGCAAAACACGAAAAAGCTTTTTAAAGTTTAAGATCTGTTATTGTATGTTCGCAGTTATTCTGAGTACGCTCTCACGATAGGCGGAAGTAATGTGTATTTTGTATTGTTATTTTAATTGTTTTAGAATTTAATGAAACTAAATATTTGATTATAAGGGGGTCAGGAGTGTCTGACTGACTTACCCAGGGTCTTACTGTAACATGAAGCCGGAAAATCTAGTGTCGGAGTTTTCAAATTGCTCGAAGGCCAACGACATAACCTGAAGACTAATAAAATAGGGACCGACATCTTACCGTGCCCTCCAAAGCACGGATACGCTCGATTAAAATTTCGCTAAATGGTCACCTATCTAATTACTGACCGGGCGGCTAGTTGCTTAACTTAGATGACCAGTAAAGAACATCAAGGCAAGCATCGCTATGAATAAACGCGAGTAAACTATTTAGAGCTTTTTAAGCTCTAAATATCACTCCGTATACTGGACTTATTTCAAACCTCACCTTACCTTTACAAAACTGTATACGATTATGTAAAATTATAATATAATAACTAACGATCATTCATTTTATGTGTCGATATATTAAATGCATTAATCGAACCAACTTACATTACTAGCCGCTGTAAAAGCTTACCGTTAAAATTTGAACAAACAGAATACAAAATCTACTAAATAAATAACACAAGATGCAATACAAATGAAGGTATTCTTTCGTATCTTCAACATTGAAACTATAAAACCTTTAAATTGTTTTACTAACCGTAAAGTGTAAACAAAGACACGCACTTGGTATTCCCCGTCTAGCGAAATGCTCGCCCGCCCTATGCGGTGAACGCGACACGACTGGGCGGGCGGCGTTACTCGGCGTAACGACGGCTGAACGGTACCATTTGTTTCAGTATGTATAACGAAACAGAATCTGTTTTATTATTCGAGATACCGAGATATTTATCTGCGATGATTTGTGAGTTTTGTTGACTCCCGATATTTCTATGCAGTTTCATGCGTGGTCTCGGGTAAACTGTTTATTCCGGACTCACAAATTATCTCGGTAACTCGAATACTATGTTCAGTTTATGCGTACTAACAATATTGTGAGAATAATGTAAGCTTCAAATTATAATTCTACGGACGAAATGAACACAAAACCGATTTATAGAAAACTAGCAGCACCCTGTAGTTCCGGGACCAAAAGTTGCAAAAGTGTTAATCCAGGATATAAGCTATCTCGATACCAAAATGCATCCAAATCCGTTAAGCCCTTTAAACGTGAAGGAGAAACAAAAATACACACACATATACATCAACTTTTGCCTTTGTTTTGTATGTTGACAATGAGTTTTCATGGTAAACGCTTCAAGTTAGTACCGTCCCGCATGTCTTACAAACTTCGTCACAGAAAAGCTCCTGGCTCCAGCTTCATTGTGTACTGTTCTTAAAGTTAATTTAAACAAAAGAGATGTGTACATTTTTAATTTGCCTCGTCTGTGCAAGATGGAGAGACGTTGCATCTTTCATGTTCCGTTTTAGTAATACAAGGAGAAATTTTAGTTTTTGTAATAAGTAGTTATTTTTTTGTTTTTGTTAGATCCAGGCAATAAGTCTTGTTTTTGTTGAAATTACGACACTACATTATCTGCCTTTACTGTAATTCAAAAACCATGTTGACAATGTGAAGATAATTTTAACTTTGATACTTCTGCATATTATTTTAACCTTTACAGGAAACTACCTGAAATTATACAGTGTAGCGCGTAGCGCGCACTCCTCACACCCGAAAACAGGATATTGAATACGAAACTTCGCCGTCGGCTGTACACTCAGACTGCATTGTCCTAAAACAATAGGGTACGCTAGCTCATTACTCAAAACTGGTTCGTAGGCTTAATGTTTGTTTTTATAAAATAAGGTTTTTTTGCTGTAGGAAGCCAGAATATTAAACTCTCACTTGTTTAGGGCATGTCCATGTCAAGTTATTAATTGTAAAACACAGTTTAAACTTTACAGTGAAGTGTGTTTTTTTTTGTTTTTATTTGTAAAAATTGGCAGTGTATACGTTTAATATAGAATAATTATAACTTGACATTCTTCTTCTTTTTAATTTTTAATTACTTGACATTATCTTGACCAATTTAATTTTAATTTTAATTTTAATTTCAATTTAATCTCAAAATGTATTTAAATTTTGAAATCTAGACTAATGTATTTAAATTTTTTATTTTTATTTTTATTCTTATTATTGTTATTCTAATTGTTATTTTTATTTGATTGTAATTATTTATTGACGCGCCTTATGTGACATCCATTGTCATTTGGCTAAATAAATGAAATATGAAATACGAAAAATAATTCCAAATCAGAACATACAGGTTTTTATCATTTAGTTTTTTGACAAAAACTAGCATGCTTTTATCCTATTACGCATGATCAAAGAGTCAAGAAAACTAAGCTTTTCCCGTTTTATTAAAGTGTTTTCAGAGGCAATATTCGATACGAACGTTGGCAAAATACACAATGCATTTTTCACAGAGCAAGCACAAAATTTACTCGTAAAATCCTACCACAGCCCTTTCTGTACGGGGAATATCCAATTGATTCGGTAAATAATGCAAAAAAGCCAGGTGGGCTATCAATTTCCCCGGTGCAGGCGTACGCGATAGACTAATAGAAAAAGCTGTTTCATTCATTATGTATTAGTTTTTTTAACTTTTCTACAGCAGAGAATAAAATTTTGTAATAACTCTTTGCTAAGGAGTGAAATTCGTTGCAAGAAAGGAGGTGCTAGAACTCGAATAAATGTTTTCTTTTTTTGTATATGTATTATATTGTATGTTACGCGATTTCTTCAGTAACTGTGGACCAAACAGGAAATATTTTTTTAATTTGATGAATTTCGGTTTATTCAATTGTTAAATCAGAAATTAGTCAAACATTTCAAATAAAAAAAATTTAAACTTCTTCGGTATTGGTAGATATCATGATATATTCGCTTAATGTCGTGAGAATGTTGGTTAACGAGTAGATTTCCTTTGATGCGCAATCGCAATGAGCGGCCAAAATAAACCACACTTTTTTGACATTATGCCGGCTTTGGAAACGTGAAAATTGCAATTTTTATTTTCAATTAACTGGATAACCCAGCTGTTTCGTCGGGCTATGTCACTGCCGACAGCTCACTCGCCTAGTATGTAGGGGTGGTTAGGTATAGACTGGCTGAGGTGGACAACCACGTCTACACACCCCCGTGGTTCTTTTATAGAATGATTTATAGAATTTTATACTCGTATATCCACCAAAAACTCATTGCTATACAGAATTCTGAAAAAGCTGAATAAAATAAAGATAATAATATCTCTTTTTTGACAGAGTCAAGTCGAGTAATAACACAAAAATTAAAAATTATAGGATTTTAAAATCTCAAGTAATAGTTAATGAAATTTATAGGATTTTAATATCTCTAGTAATTATAAATTTATGAATAACTCAACTTAATTAAGTTATATATTAAGTATCGTTTGGTATCGCCACTGGCAAATAAATCTCATTTTATGGTGGTGCCCGGTTTCAAATAGTTCAAAATACGAGGGACTAACTTGAAAATTATGGTCCGCGTAATCGCCGCTCCGTTGCACAAAATATCGCATTAATTTTCCGCTGTACGCTCAAATTCGTCCGCTACGAGATTAAGCGGACACACAAGCAAACGGCCATTGTGGCTATAAATTATAAAGGGGCTACTTCAAACAAGAAGGCTAGGGCAGGCATGGCAAACTTTGGGTTCATGTCATGATATAGTAAGCAATTTTCCATAATTTCTAATAATCACGGAGTTGGAAGCCAAACACACTGTTATCAAAAAAATAAAAAAAATAATCTCCGACGAAAAAGAAGGGTGTTAAAGTGTGTATTTGTCTGTGCCATCGTAGCTCGCAAACGACTAACGACTAATTTTGATGCGTTTTTTTCTGTTTGAAAGCTGAAGTGGCCGCGATGGTTCTTATAGCTATAATTTAGATAGATCTGTTCAGATGTTTGATGTTCTTCAGTATATTAACCATTACCTAAAGTGGGGGATTTCAACGTTTTCTAAAAATAACTTGTATGATCAAGTTGTCGTTGCTTTACATTGGAAAACCAGATCGAAAGAATTCATTCTTACTTGATTAATTTGATGGGCCAAAGTTTATAATATATTTCTGCAAACATCTATTTCTAAGATAGTTTCTTCCCTTTCGGGGAAAAAAATACTATGTAGTCTTGAACAGAACGTTTTTATCCCTCTGATTGAAATGTTTGCCATCCCTGGCCTATGGGGCAACTGAAATTCAGGCGCCGATGCCTATTTCCACGAAGGCGCGGGGAAAATGCGACGGCTAACCGAACGCCATGGAATTACAGCTTGATTGCGAGTTTTTCAAATTCCCTGGATATAAGCTTTAGATTTTTTGTGCAATACCTGAGCGTCTGGCTCCAATAAAATGCCGAGGCGGCAATCAATATCAGTCTTCACCAAAATAAAAAACGAAAAAAATGGGTGAAACAGGTAGATAGTAAATTTTGGACTGGCCTTACAGCTCAGTAGCTTTGGATTTAGCTTTTTTGACTTTTTGCTGTAAGTCAATTCCCACCCCGTACAAACATTTGTGTGACGAATATAGATGTTTGTGTCTGGATGTTAATATATATATATATACAATATATATATATTATATTTATGTATTAAGAAAGTACAATACCATAAAAATACTCATGTACAATCTATCCTATTGACGCTAGATGACTATATGTAAAATCTCCATGAATATTTATTTATTTAATATGCATAGTCTGCAAATAGTTTCTACGTCCTGCTAAGCATGACTTAAACCCTATCTATACCTTCGCTTACTCGAAAAGAAGAACGGTATTTAGATTGTCATGTGTTTAACGTTCCAAGGATCAACCTTAGCTAGAGTCATTAGGCAGATTTCATGCATTTCGCACATGCTATAGAATTATATATTGATATATATATTTTATTCCTTATTATCGATAATTGTGCATTAGTATTTGGATTGTAAAAGCAACCGCATACAGAAAATTTGTATACACCGTGTAACACCCGTAACAAGCACCTGTCAATATATATTCACCACGATCTATCAGGGTACGTTTCGAAGTAACACCATCGTCCATTACAATCATAGATCACATTTTTATCTCCATGTATCTTGGTCAAAGGAATGATAAAAAGTATCAATCATTCAATAAAGACGTGGCAATGTAATTGAATCGAATCGCTATTGTGGATGTCATCGCGCCTGGCCTAGTCGTATACTACTCAATGAATGCCTTGATGATTGAGAAAATAGGGGACAGTTTAAACCTCACTTTCAATGCGTCTCGGTTAATAATGATCAGTCGCTGCAGTCTGAATCAATTCAAAGGGAAAATTCTAATATTTTGTGACTCGAGGGAAGGCAATCTTTCAAAAAGACTGGCTTTCAGACTAGCGCAGAGCCAGACCAGACAGACAGACAGGCGTTACTTATAGGGTTCCCTTAAAATTTTGGTACGGAACCTAATCATAGATAAAATTTGATTTAGAAACATTCTCTTTTATAAACCTACTTTAATTAACCTTGATCGTGATGCTTGCCAATCAAGCATTGTCTCTACCAGGGCCTCGAAATTGAGTTGTGCTGTACGTCCCTCGTAATTGAGATTTAATAGCCATATCGGTTAAGACATGAGACATCGTTGATAAAAATTAAGTCTTGCACACTGAGGGCTGTCGGGTGCAATAAGCCTTGATACTGTCACCAATAATCATTTATCAACCAACAATCCACATCAAAGATGACTGGCAGAATGTTAGTACGGAAGGAGTTAAGACTGAGCTGTTTGACGGCATAGTTTTGCATACACGTGGGTAAAGAAAAGGACATAGTGTACCTAGCATCTAGAAATTATAGTTCTAAATATCTACATTAACGTGGGCTAAGCCGCGGGAAAAGCTGGGGCGTCCAGTTGCTCACGTCCGTAGGTGAGTACCCTTTGAATCCATACGCGATACGACTTGGGTCTTTTCATAGTTTAGTAGAGGAAGATCTGAGGCATATTTTTGGTGTTTATGAGCAACCACTTTAACGCAGGATTGCCCGTCAGTTTACACACACAAAAAAAACTAGTTACTTATAAAAAATAATGATATTAGCACAAACGTGTTAACCTAAAAAATACTTTACCGAGAGCTCTAGTTTTTAAATTAAACCAAAAACACTATTATTCCAAAATTAGGAAAGGATTTAAAATAATTATTTTCACGATCGATATTTGTCGATATTTCTCACACAAAACACTTATTTATAAATCACAAAACAAAACACAATGTAATCGAATCACAAACACACGTCAACTAACATTTGGTCAAAGATTACATATCTAAGTAGGTAGGCGCTCCGATACACGTTTATCAGTTTTAATTTCAAAGAAATGCATTATTTTAATTGATTATCGTTGCGATTAGTCTGCGGTGATAACGAATGTGCAAACAACTACATACTTTATCCTTAAAGAGATAAACATACAGTAGTAAGAAAACGATAAGTGACTAACTTAAAAATCGACTTCATCCCGTATTATTCGACTTTATGGTAATGTCTTCATAGAATTTTCATGGAACAACATCCGAGGTTATATCACTGATTTAAAAATCTAAAAAACCAACTTCAATACTTTCTTTAATGTTTCACCAATCATAGAAGAAATTTTATGAAGAAATATCTTCTTCATAAAATTTCACTACAACTCTGAGACCACCTCTGAGAAGGTTTCCGAAGGAGACCCTTTCAAATAAAAATAATTACCTTAATCACTTCACAACTGCCGATGAAATTGAGGAACAAACATACAAAATAAAATCTATTACAGAATTGAAAACCCTTCCTTATCTTGTAGACGGTTAAAAATCAGGTGATTTTTAACAATGCTGTTTTCAACTGGATATATTATTTTATCGCTATAGTTAATCCCGTTGTTGCGTGATAACATAAAGACCCCGCTACGATGCTACTGTACGCGTATTAATTGCGTGTTTTGCAGTTTGACTGGTTATTTACGTAAAAGTCAACGAATATCGTCAATGTGCGTAGCATTTCATCGATTAAACTACAAACGATAAATTGTAACGCAGCACTGAATATTTTCTTAGTTCAGATAACAACCTTCAAATTACAGTTAGGCTTGGTTCACACGTGCCGTGCGGATACGTCCGGTGCTGTATTGGAGCGCCGGAGGAAACCCTCAATGCGTACCCGATTTCTGCCCGACCTGGAAGTGTTTGAAATGACACTTTTACCTACTAAGTGAACCGGTCAGAACAATTCCATAGACCCACACGACTTGGCTTCCTAGCACCTGCGTCCTGGCGTTCTGTTAGCGTGAAATAAACGTGGCATAGTTGGTAGCTCCAGCCTCCAAAACGCAGGCAAACTTTGAGTATCGAGCGAAAACTTCTTGGCTGTTTGTATTGTGAATTCTGAATTCGTCCGTGCGCCCGCGACACACGGAATTTTAGTAAAATACTACCTCTAATAGCCGGCACGTGTGCACCAAGCCCCAGGGGGCTTACCCCGGTGTTTTATCGTTCGGAAACACCGATATGTCGTTTCACCCTGTTATTAGCTACAGCTATAACGAAAGCTGTGAATAGCTTACGCATAAATAACAGCGATTACGTTATTCTAAAACGATAGGGAACGGTTATTTATTGGCGAGACGTAGCGGTTCCCTGTCGCCAGCTACGTTAGCAAATAGTAGAACATAATAATTTTACAAAAATCTACAACAAAAACAAAAAACATCATCGATGCCTGGAATAGCTAGTACTATATATTTCATAAGTTTTGTGTACAAAGAGTTTTGTATTTATGTGTATAGGTTTGTTCAAAAAAAATGTCACTAAAACATTCCTAAGTCGTTGCCTAACTTAAGTGCAACGCAGACGACTTTCTTTAGATTTAGGGTTCGATAAATCTCTCATGAGCGATATCCTCTTGTTATTTATTACTCTGGCTGAAACTAGCAACTCGTTAAGTCAAATTAAAAATCTTTGCTTACGTTGAATAAAAGAAAAACATATTTAAATAGTAGGTCAGATGTTTTTTTTTTTTCAAATTTATATTGTACTTATTCACTGGATCGCGCGTTGTTATTATTAAGTTTAAAGCTTGGTCAAACCCTATACGACTCTCCATGTATTAATTACATCATAACATAAAATTATTAAATTGATTAAATGAGTAGCTCTTTCTAATGCTCTTATTAACTTCGTCATTTTGTAACAAAATACGTAAGAGAATAACCATGGCACGTCATAAGCGCACATTTCTCATTCATCAATAGATTGCGATAACAATGCATACGTTTCAGCACACTAACAATGGACTTCAATATTTAGATGTAAATAGATTCTATCAACCATTTCCCTGTCTGGAATTCCTTTGACGTCACCGCTCCCACTGCTTTGACACTTTCAAACGCGTCAGTCCGGTGCCGGTGACGTCACCGTATATTTCCGAGGGTATGTTTTATGAAAGGAATGAAAGCCTCGAGTAGACTTGTATGACGAGGGGATGAAAGGCATTGTTGCGAGTGCTTTGAGACTATCACTGACGTTTATAAACGGACTAGCTGCGCTCCGCAGTTATAAAGTCAACACGAGACGATGGGAAAAATGTATGAGCTAATATCGAAGAATAATCGTGTTTTAATTATAACTCCCAACAGCTTTTTTTGCAATTGCCTTCTACGCTTTAAACAAAATTATGAATGGTAATTCGAACATCTAAACAAAAAATAATAATAACCCAAATTAGTTTAAGTTTTGCTCTGAATAATAAGATTATTATATCATGAATGAAGTTCTAACAATATTTCTAATTTACTTATTGCATACTATGACTTCATACAGATCTAAGCTACCAAAACAGACTAGACTAAACATGAAAATTGACTGTAATTAAAATATTTGTGTGCATGTAAAAATATTCAAATCTTCATCTGCCTAAGGAGCTCATGTGGCCGTGTCCGTAGATGCGCACGAAATATTTACTTCTGTGTGTAAAATTTTACATGTCCAAACGATACTTGAGATCTAAAGGAATTAATGAGTTTGAGTTTGCCAAGTGTTTTTGTTATATTTAACGGCCCATAAAATTTGATAATTGTCCCAAACATAATGAAATAAATTAGATTAAAATTCAGCCCCAGAGAAAGCCTAGAAATAGGTCGTCTTCCAAGACTATAGTTCCGTTAACGGCTAAACAAAGGGTAATTTTCATTGAGAAATGTCTAGAACGATTTTCTCGTTGTTACTTCGCTGATATTGTATATTTCTATAGATTAAATATTTCTTAAATCGGTTTTGTAGTGTTTTGTGTTTATCAATTACAAACTAAGAACCAAAAAAAATCTTATCTCTCGGTACATTAAATATTAAAAAAAAAACTTACAATAAACTATTATCTCGATAAAACATTTAGATAGCTCTACAATTCACTATGTAACTAGACTTTCAGAGAACATTTGTAAACGTAGCTATTTATTCTTCTCATTCATCACGTCCCTTCATTACCATAAACGAGAGAGAGTGTTAATCAACGGCGCCCTTCATCACCCCCAGCCAATAACTTAGAAAGCTCTGGGACCTGGCATAATGTTACATGGCATGTGCAAGTTCAGAGTGTAATTAAAGGTCTACAGTGGGAACGAGGAGAGATGTAGTAGGCGGTTGCTTTAGTTATGCCTAGTTTGTCCGTTTCCCCACAAAATCATAATTTTAGACTGGAATGTACTATAATAAATAAACATTTTTCATGTAGTTCCAGAACAATGCGGTTCTCATGTGAACTATATTCGCTTCTCCTTCAGACAAAGCGTAAATTATGATACCACCAGCCCAGCCATAATTGGCCCCGCAAACTTTTTCCGCGAACCCAACTGCAAATTTTGTACAAAATGACATCCATTCGTGTTGTTTAAACTAATTTTGGAAAGTTTACGGTGTACCTGCCCGCGATTCGCAACGGTGATAGCATTTACAAGGCACATAACTTTTCATTATTCTCGAGATAGGCGATAGTCAAAGGTTTATTAGATGTTGTTTTACAATGTTATAACTTTAATTTGAGGTACTTGAAAGTTTAAGGTTAAGGACCCAAGGTATTCGGTCGTAAAACACAGGGATATAAAGATCCTGTATTACTAGTAATTAAATCGGAGGGTAATTTTACCAGTAGGAAAGTATTCAAGCAACTTATAATAATAAACCCGAAAGGAATTAAGTTAGAAAACCTTTAATTTACAATAATACAATATTTGGTTAATGGTAATATTTAAATATTTGGTTAATTGGTTTGCTAATATTTGGTCTGCTAAATATTTGTTTGTATATATAGCAGATAAATTGATTTTGCCTTTAAATTACTTTAGTGAACAATACATAGTCGCTTTATATGTTAAATTAAATACACAAACGTATGACACTATGTTATTAAATAATTCGAACCTTTGCCAATGAAATAACAAAAATGTAAGCCTACAGGCATAAAAAGGCCAGACGCCGACAAACAAGCTCAACAGAATGAAAACGGAAAGGCAAAATACAAGTCGATTTATTTGGGGGAAATAATATGACGTTGCAAACAGAGGGTTCAGCGAAACATAAGTCCTACCCCCCTCCCCCCTCCCTCTCGTCTAGACCGAGGTTACAAAAATCTTAAAAGCACTTCATAGCTTGCTTTGAACGTAATGAAAACATGAATTTCATGAAAACTGAGTCGTGATGTTTGGAAAATATGTTTTTCTATTTTTTTGGGAACCGGACGTGTATTGCATGCAAACTGCGATTTATTTTCATTAGATAGATAATATAAATTATTTTCATCATATTTCATGCACATTTTCTTACTTGCCTTATTGAAATTAAAGGACGCGGCACACCCAAACGCATTGCTCGGGAAATAACACAGGCGCAGTGAAACTAAATTCTAGCTTAGAAACTTGCGTATTGCTGTAATTAGACGCAAACATCTGGACGTGAGAGCTTCCTGCATGGATCGTGTATTTTTTGTTCCGGCAATTTGTAGCTGGTGCCACAGTTCACAGACTATCAGCTCACTCACTCCATTCACTATACAAGACATGTTTAAAACCACCTAAAAGCCAAAGTATGAAGCAGGCGTCGCGTAACATAAGTCAGCGCAGTTTTGCATAACCTGAAAGTATTTGCTCCGGATCTAGTTTTGGGGCTAAAGAAAAACTTTAAAGCTTTAATTCCATTCAATTATATGAGAAATATTGCCAGGCGTAGGAACATTTGGTGATTGAGGTACTAAGACAATACAGGTCAAGGGTAGCATTGATACTTCGTATCAAGTGGTTGTGATCTATTTACGAAACATACAAAACCATGCCAGTCATCAAAGAAAACTATTATTATTTAGCTTATTCGTTTTTCACTGTGACCAGTGTTAGCAACCGGTTGCTACATGAGAATTTGTAACGGTAGAAATTAACAACTACCTACTCAGAAGGTACATAGTGAAACATCCGTTCCAAGTATGCAAGTCCATTTAATCCAGTAGCCAATCCTGTTGTCGGCAATCCCAGATGCTCTACCTATAGCCACAGAGTAGCTAATAAAATCTTGCCAAGGTACTTTGTGTCAATAGTAGTCTAGACTAAACTTATAAAAAGTATGTGTAGGTAGTTTCAGAGAGCTATAAAGTGAAAGGTTTCAGAAGGGAACTAATATGAAAACATCAAACTTGAGAATTTAAACGAAGCACGTATCATTGCAGCCAACATCCCATTCATACAAGCACCAATAGAACAGACGTCTGAAAATTTTCCGTCTCGCAAACTAACATTTCCATATTATAAGAAAATTCGCAAGCATCAAGGGCTATGCTTTATCTGTGTGACTTTTGAAGCCTGAAGCGTTTTATTAGAACAATTAGACATTCAATATCTCGAGTGATCCCATTTCATGTGTAAAACAGTCGCAGTAGTCGATAAGTTACTTGAAAATCTCACATGACATAATAATAGGTGAGATTTGGGTTCTTGTACGTAAACATATGCAACGATAATCTTCTGGCGATTAGTCTCGCCACAAAACGTGCGATAAACTCTCTCTCGGAACAACTTTTTATGCTTCTAAGACCTATCATCAAACTATTTTTAGTGAACAATGTATTATAGTCCAAAAATTCAGTAAATTAACTAATATATCTTTCTAATCTACTACAGTGACTCCGAGTATTATAATCCTTACTTATAATGAAACTGAAACAGCTCCCATTTCTATAAACATAAGACATTTCGAAACTTGTTTTTCCATGCATGCAACTAAATCTTTTTAATATTTTTTCTGTCTGTACCTTGGCCACGCATTCACACAAAATTAATCACATAATTAAATAATATAACTAGAGAGTCCAATCAATAATAATAAATTATGATACCATAATAAATGAACACATTAATATAAATATGATTCAATGAATTAAAGTCGAAGCAAAGAGTTACGATTTATCTGTTTCATAGTTTAGTATTTTGACAAACGAAAGACGCTTCCACCTTAGTAAGGAAAGTGCAATAGAAGTCACGGACAAAAATGTTTCATCTCTCAAGCCCCGCACGATTCCAGTTTATCATCAGGACATTCCACTTAAGTAGGATCTTGAGCGTGCCTTGTAGACTACACGCGTGGGCTTTCAAGCCTGAAGGCGCTTCATTAAGACATTCATCTCTAAAGGGGGAACTCGAGATTAAAACTGCATCGTCTGCAGTCTTCGAATAGTCTGCGCCATTGAAAAAAAGACTGCGGTATGTTTTTGAGTAATGAAAAGGACGTTTTCTACGAAAGGAGGATATTTTTCGCAGAGAAATTTGAAGAATAGTTTTGAGTATGTGCAGTAATTTTAATGAGAACCTAATTAATGGGGGGTAAGTTAAAATGTTATTTTATTTCGTATTTGACCAAGTCTAATGTAGCTGTTTTTAAGTTTTCAACCAATTTCTAGAGGAGATTATCTTTTTTTGTTTGGTATTATTATCCGTCATTTATCATCGAATTTGGAAAACAAATCTCAGGCAGGATATGAGTGTGTAAGCGCTGCATATTATAAACGGCTCTAGCTTAATTGGTAGTAACCCTGCCTTCGCAGCAAGGGGTTAGAAAGTAAAGCTGATAAAGCTGGTATTTTGACATTGCAAACAGACACTTCTATTTTATATATTTGTATAGATTACTGGTGACACCACTCGCAATAGCTTTGTTCTACAAGCTACTGCAAACACTTTCAGTTTTCGTGTTTCGAACCTGCTACCGGTATCTTGAACATAGACGCACTGTGACTAAACAAACATTAAACTTTGTTGAGCACACGCGATAACTTCTCTCTTATTACTTCTGATTTCTGGCCGTGACAGTTGCCGCAAAGTTAGTTCTGCGCTGGACACTTATAGAGAGAATCGTGGTCGCTAACTTCAGAAATTCTCACAGACCGCTTTCAAATTCAATAGTTTGGACAGTATCCGTATCCGGTCAAAATCGTCTCCGGATTCTGGACTAAACTGTTAACAAGTTTAATTGTCCAAAAGTGCCTCTTTACTGGAATAGTTTATAACGAGTTAACACTGCTAAATATATAAATAATACATAAATAAACGTGTACTCACTCATACCTCTGCATTCCCTATGTCGCAGATGAAATGGATAAAAACAGAAACACAAGAAAAACACAAAGTTTTTCCCGGCCGGAAATCGAACCCGAGACACATCGCTTCAACGGCAGGGCTACTAGCATCTAAGCCACGAGCCGTCACAGAGTGTCAGGTCGTAAGGCTCGTCACACACTCGCCGACCGGCAGCGCATCATTCCGCTCTACCGGACCAGACACGTACGCGCGGACGCGCTTGAATGTTTAAACTTGTCTGGGCGTTTATCTAGTCTAGACTTATTAAGAGTTCATAGTAGCTGAAATGGACTGTAAAAGCTAAGAAGAAATAAAGAATCAAACCTTGCAACCTTTTTTAAATAATTGTGTAGTTGTATTGAATACAACAAAATTATTTGATTTATGCTTACGACGTTAGTTTGCTGTGGCATTTACTGGAGGTCGGACTTGTATCAAACTGGGCTCCGAAATACTAGCAAAACTATTTCAAGGTGTATGAAAACTAATTTAATTACGTATTCAGACTTCAAAACAAAACTAACTGTCAATTTAATGAATGCCATTAAAGTACTGCTAAAAAGGTTCAACACTGCACGCTCAGTTTATTTTCAAAAACATTAGTTAGCGGCAGGAAAAGCGGATACCACAAACCGGAAGTGCCGAGATAAGCGCGACTCGGCCACACCGGATGCAGACGGCCGCAACGCGCAGTAGCGCACGCATTAATTGTCAACGTGTCTGCGCCGGCCTAATATGAATCACGGATGGTCGGCCAATGAAAAAGCCGACATTATATAAATTATATTTTGTCTGTATGGCAACTAGTTTTAAAATTACGCACATACCGCTTACACACAGGTGCTATGGACAAGATAGAAACAAAAACCTTAGACCCGAGAACAAATAAACGCTCTCCACAAAAAGTGCCCCGGCCGGGAATCGAACCTGGAACCCCTCGCTTCGAAGGCAGGTTAGGGGAGCATATTAGAGATCAGGTCCTTTCGAAGTATGAGAAGCCTATGTAATACTAAAAAATATCTGAAGTTGGTCATAAATTTTTGGTCAGATAATTTTTTTTTGTCTGATTAGTTGATATGGTATCAATCGTGAGTGTCCACAGACACGGTAACAGTTACCAGCATGAACATAGCCTCGTATGGTAATTAGCCGTGCCGCAACCATTACTAGTTTTGGGTCCACGACCTGCATTGTAAACAAGTGCACTTATGTGCTAATAACGGCGGTAAGAGGGGTGCATTTACACGAACACCGTCCATTTTAATCATCTAGCTGTTGGTAAGTCATAATAAATATCAATTGCTGTTCGTTTGTCTTGTTAAAACTCGAAAGATTTTGATTGTCAAATTGTTATAGTTAGACTTAACTGTTCACACTACCGGTGAGCACTCTCCGACTAGTTCTCTCTCTCTCTCTCTCTGTCTCTCTTTCTCTCTAGAAAATTTTGATCTACGTTCAACCGTCTCTCGCTAGCCTACGACCGGACAAGAGACTTATATACTCGAAAAAAGAAAAAAAAAATAATAATAACGTTTACACACTCATACCTCTGGACTAGGATTCCCTGTGTCGCAGGTGGCATGTACATACACAGAAACACAAGAAAAACACCCAAGACCCGAGAACAAACTTCATGCTCACCACACAAAGTGTGCCCCGGCCGGGAAAAAAACCCGGTAAAATACCGATATGTAATCTACTCCAAGCCTTTTTTTTATATATAACTGAAGTGAAGGAATGATCTGAAGATCCACCTGATGTTAAGTTAGATGAAAAAGGTTGAAAAACACTGTCCTTTTTTTTTTTTTTTTTTTTAAACGAATGGACCGAGTTGCTGTTTTTTCTGTACAGTTGACTTGGTCGAGATGTTTCTTAGCTATAATTTATGAAGACCTGTTCATAAGTTTGATGCTCATCAGTACCCCCAACGGGGGTTTTTACATTTTCGTAAAATGAACTGGTTAATTACCTTATGTAATATGGCATGATTCGTCCAAACATAGCATTTTTCTTGTTATATCGTGACTCACTGTTTAGTCTCCTAGTATGAACAAATAGGGGAGATCTACTGATACCATAATAAGATACGTTATTAGCATAAGAATATATCACTTTAGTAAATTATGTAATGTAATACGGGTATCTTTTAATCTGCCGCCAAGCTGTGGTGCACTCGCATTGTGTGTTCCGCTGGAAGGGTGTGGGTGCGTATGAGACGTAAAGTCCCCGTCTTGGGGGACGGGCGCAGCGGGGTGCGACTTGGGTCTTCTCATACTTCAGTCGGGGAGGTCCTACGTCTTATTGGTGTTGTTATATGCAAAGGTAATCACTTAACATCACGTTGGCCTTCAGCTTGTCCTGTCACTTTTGTTAAATTAAAAAAAAAAAAACATTTCATTTGTGTCATAATATCGGTTTACATAGCCTTTGCCAGGTAAATTACCTTTTGCGATTAGATTAGACTTCTATGAACTACGAGACATGAAATGCGCCAATGCGCTTCTGTCGCTACAAAACTGTCCCAGTACAAATACAAATTACATTGTGTATGAAGTATGTGTAAGTATGAGCTTACCTCAAATCCTTAATAGATAAGGTATCACAACTTCCATTTATCGAGACCATGGGGACGTACCTGTAACAATATACACTAATTAGTCATAGTAAACAATGCATAATTTGCAAGGCGCCAGTCTTTGCTCGTTATCATGATTCTAACCTAAATCGAATGAGTAACGCATTTGTTAGTAGCTAGGGTGATGTGATAAGATCGACGCTTAGTAGAATAGGTGCTTGAGCAATTCTCAAGCACCATTGCCATAGTTTGACTAGTTTCATAACTCTGTAGTTGGTCGTGGGTTCGATTCCCGCTTGCGACAAACATTAACATACTTATGCCTCTGCACTAGAATTGTCGTCAGCACCGTGCCGGGAATTGAACTCGAGACACTCGCTTCGAAGGCAGGGCTGCTACTTACCAAACTACGAAAATACAGTTTATCTGGTTTTTAATAAGCTCATTGTATGTATTAACAAAAAATACTATTTAAGTATGTATTGTATAATAGTTTCTATAAATCTATGCGTAATTTTGGGGCTAGATAACGCTATCTAAAATGTTCATGAACATTTAACTATTGAGTTATTCTAACTCGTAAAATTTTGCCGTATTATACTGAAAACTGGTAATAAAAATCCTAATTAAAAACATTCATCGTATTGATGACAAAGGATCCAAGCGAACGCGCACGCGCATATCTAAGATGCGAATACCGGTACACGAGGTATAGATGTATCATGTTATGTCATTTCATTCCAAGGGGAACGAGAACAATGCTTTTTGTCTGGAAAAAGTAATGCGCCTATTGTGTTCGCACATTACAAGCATGCACTTGTCGCCGCTGAAATGGACTCTTCACATTACCGATACGACATCAGTATTTAATGGATATCAATTTGCATCAAAATAAGGTGTCACACTTTTTAACATTTAAAAACATTTAAACATGGAAAACAGTTAAAAATAAAGCATACACATTAAATAGTGGAGCATTTCGTTATCCACTGCTCAAATACGATGGAAGCGAGAGATAAAACAGGCCTTCATAAAGCTATTGGTTTCTGGCTTTCCACAGCACATGCTGCAAATTTCAGTGTGGCATGTCATTATAGGTTTTGGCAGGATGGTGGACGACCAACAATCAGGATATTATGGTATGAACTAGCCATCTCCGCAACACCATTATAATATCACATTTTAAGTAAAAGCTGAAGGCCCTTATCCACATTCCACAAGTTTTTAGATATGTTTTGATTGATTATATCTTAAAACTTATGGAATGCCTGATATATGAGGTCAAAGGTTGTTTTTATCAAATTCTTAATTCATAATTCTTTATTGTGCACCATAGAAATGAATTAATACAAATATGATATAGGTGGCATGTACACAGACGAGCTTAACCCTGAAAAGTTTTTTTTTCATAAAACCTAAAATAATTTGATTTTTTTTACTATTGAAATGCGACACGACTTTTGATAATTAAAGTCGTGTCGTATAGGCTATACAGCATCAGTATCGTGTCGCAAAGCGCCAATATCTACTCTTGTTGAGATCGCAATAAACATTGTGCTTGTAATCGGACATGGATCTCATTGTTGGGAGATGCGTTCCATACGTAACCATTGTTGGTACAATGTTCTCAGTTCATGAGATATTTCCCATTGCTGCGACTGCAGAATCTCTCACAGGGTCATCGGCTTAATCCACCAGTGAACCATGACTTTGGTTACCTTCGATCAACCAAAAAATTTTTGAAAACCACAAATTATATATTTTCTGACCGTTATGTAATCGAATCCTAATTGGATAAGTACTTCAATTTTCATTTTTTTTGTATGTAAAAATAGTCACGGGCTGATCTGAAGACTCGCCTGATGTTAAGTTACCTCTGCCCATAACAACAGCAAAACGACTTAGATCCGCCCCAGGCAGTACTTCTCCTGGCGAACTTGTAAAATTTTTCTACTGCTTAGCACCACCCAAGGGGTACGTCTAGGTATTCAAAGGGTACCTGCAGACGCGAGCTCTAAGAGAAATAATACCATGTCTACGTGCCAGATATACAGTTACATATATCGAGTATAGGTTACAGTTATAGATATTTGTATAGTTACATATAGTTTGGAGCAGGTGCAGTAATAGTTTCCTGCAACAGCACTCCCAACAACACACAAACTGCACGACAAAGTAATATTTAGTAATGGAAGTCGGAGAGTTCTCAGAAAAAGTTCGTCCAACTATTTAGGTATTCAAATTATCAAGCAGCACCAAACTGGTACCAGTTTGCTGCCGCCTCAGACTAATTTTGTGAAAACAGAAAAATAGTATCCTTCTAGCATCCAAGGAGATTATTGCAAGTTCTCCGACGTAACCTAAAACCGAACCGCGATCCCAAGAGTGTAGTTTTCACCTTGCCCAGTCGAGTGCAAGGTGCAATCGCTCGGCTTCTGTGTCGTGTAACCCGTATAAGTGCTATGAGGGTTGTGCTAATTATGATGATATCGTTTAACGGAAGCTTCGAGTACATACATCCGCAATACATTAGGTTTCATTACTGTGTTACATTCAGTGCAACAATGTTGTTGCATACTTTCAGATTACTAGCCTATTTCAATTCTGCGGATCTGTTAATTACCAGTTCTAATAAGCTGTTCTACAAAGTATGAATCCACTAAATTGTAATTATCGCAAATACTGTCACCTATCCGATAGGACTTATCACTGTTGTGACTTCTCTTCGACTTAAGAATTTGTGCTCTAATGATATTCTATTTCTGATAATACCGTATCACCAAATGTTAGGCAAGGAAGGAAAGCTTTTTTGGTATTTATTTTAATTTTGATGTGGCCTTTAAATCGTAATACATCAAACTGAAAATGTTTACTTGAAAGCTATAACCATTGGCTCAACGCCATGGAAATATATGGGCAAATTATATCCAGGTATTAAGATCGCTAATGTAACAAACTGGCAAATGCAGCATTGGCGGATTCTTATTTTAATCGCGAAGGTAATTTGATCTTTGCTTTTCACCGGAACTTGATTTTATTATCGTCGTTACCTGTCAGAAAGTAGCTTCATAATTCCAGTCCGTAACATTGTATATAATTTCTGATCAGCTTTTTACGACATAATATCAAACATCTATAAATCAGTGTAGTTAGATTTACCATTCGATATACTCCACGATAATTTAATGCATGCTACTATCTTGTTTTGATCTTAGAAAAGCATGATAATGTTATTTATATTTGAACAAAGAATTTCAAGGCGTATGTAGTGCAGCTGTTCTTAGTTATATACTGTGTTTGTGGAAAAAACGAAACCAAAAACGCATAAGTGTTCTTACGAGAAACACATTATGAATACGAATAGTAATGTTTTTGTGAATGAGGGAACGGAACGTATTGTGACCAAGCTTTTATTGTGTTAAGTATCTTCAGTATCGTCCGCGAATATCAAAAGTAGATGAAAGTAGAAGAAAATCTACCGAGGTATTAAAAATTCCATGGCATGGGTTGAATATGCAATGTCTAGTGGGGGTGGACAGTACATAGATTAAACATCACCAGTAAGAGTATAGATCAGGCTCACTGGGAAGAGTATATGAGCATGAGGTTGCTGCTGATGAATACTACTGCCAAAGTGGGTATGTGATAGAAGATTAGTGATACCAACGAACAACACTGGTTTATTAAGGACACATGAGACATGTATCTTTGTCCACAGTGACTTAGCAAATCTATTTTCTACCAACTTAATATACAACTTCCCAAAAATGAAAACAGATGAATTATTGTTGTAACTACTCTTATTATTAGAAAGTTGTGGGGTCGCAAGCGCCGCGCACTTAGTAGTTTCTCTGACCAAGGGACTAAGTACCGCCAAAGGCTTCATTGGTAGGCAGTACAAGCTATTAAGTGCTATTACCTAGAGCAATCTATCCAGCCCCCATCATAACCACATTATCGGCTCCCTCGATATCCGAATGCGGTGAACCAAGCCAATACTCGGACAATTCGACGGTTTTCCACCCATTTTCTCATCGTGTCCATCCGAGCGTGCTCAGTGCAACCGCAAAATGGATTAGCAAGCACAGATGGCGAAGTAGTTACTATTGGGACAGCCACGGATGACATGAGAGTTAGTATTGGTATATCTACTGACGATAGAACAGTTTGTTCAGTATACAGAAGCGATCATAGTTTTCAAAGAGTTAATGATCGCCTGGTAGGAAGTTGATGGCAATTCGAAATCACGTTTCGGATAATCCACGATGTCTATTTGCATTTAACGTTCCGTTTAATCGGTTGAATAAATCTTATGATGGCTTAAAAGATAAAAGAATAGGCACGATGTTGACTGTATTTAGGCATAGAAAGACGAGACATTTTTGAAACAACTAAATGCATTTCTAAACAAATATGAATATTTCTGTTTTACTAGCTCACAACTCAGAGCTTGCTGTTGGTAGTAAGCTTGGCCTTCTACGCTGTAGGCGGTGGGTTCGACTTTTTAGAACGATAATTTTTGTGACGTAAATGTTAATTATGTGTTATTCATACATTTACCAATAAAATAATAATATAAGTATGCCTTCAGTTATCTGATTGTAATACAAGGTATGCTTAGTTTGGGGCTAGATAGAGCTGTGTGAACTGTCCATTAATATTTATTAGCATAATTTGTTTTATTAAAAGTTATTCGAATAGTACCTACGTAAAACTATGCAATTCATACGAATAAAAAAGACAAGTGTGAACGAAATCTACTACGAGACGATTCTGGTTTGAACCTGTTTTAATTAAAAAAAAAAAAAAAAAACATCCTCAACACACTCATACCTCTGCACTAGGATTCCCTGTCTCGCAGATGGCATGGACAAACACAGAAACACAAGACAAACACCCAAGAGCCGAGTACAAACTTCATGCTCACCACACAAAGTGTCCCCAGCCGGGAATTGAACCCGGGACCCCTCGCTTCGAAGGCCAACTACCAACTAAGCCAAGCCGTCGTTATTTGTTCTTGAGCCTTAGATGTATGTTGTATATCTACGAGTCCATGCCTTATGCAAAATAGTAATGCACAGTTATAGGAGCTTCTTAGTCTTCTTTGGAAAATGGGGTTCGATGCCACCATTGCAAAAAGACACGAAAGAAGCCAAGAAGAAAATTGATCGTGCCAGCTCGCAACAGGAACTAAGCAATTCAACATCGCCTTAGCATCCATAAATTATACTCACAAACCATTAACCATTTAAGACTGGTACTGATGCAAGCATTAATAAATAGACTGTTGCAAACTGCGGCCTTGAATATATACAGTGCATAAAATCTTTATGACTTTGTTACTACTGTACGTTCAAGAAATAGGTTCATACAAAATAATGCTCACAAATGCTGAGAAAACAGTATTTTTTATTTTAAGCCCATACTCATGAGCGAAATAATACCCGTTTTGTTTCAGCTAGGCCTTAGTTATATCACCACAAGTGCAATAACATCGCTTCGCATCCGTATAAGATTTTTCCTTGCCGTTGTTTGTACTGATTTACCGTAATAAGGTGTTAGCTGAGTTATTCTTGGGGAAACAATGGCAGCGATGAGCTCACCATTTTTCACGTCTATGTTAGTGTAAACGACGAAGTGAAACGTGGTCCTATGGGGCTCTGTCTACACATTCGTATATAAATATGTACCTATATCTATGTAAGCCTTAGTGATAAAGACACACGCTAAAGGACCTTATTACTTGACTTAACTGCGCCATTTTATCTTAACTTACGATTAATTTAAAACAAATCAATGTAAAACAAATAAAATGGACTTCTATACTTTTATTACCTATTTTACGCTTTTATGTAGTGGAATTTATTTATACCTTTAAGAGAACACTTTGGAGATACCTCATATCTAATAACAATAAGAAAGATAACAAAAAAGAACAACATTCAAAAACATAACAAATATTCAGCCGAATAGAGAAACCTGGAACTTTTAGACACAAAATAAAAATAAACTTATCTAGTTTAATTCATATTGTACAGGTCCACATAATAATATATTTTGGGTAAGTATTAATTATTACGAGATTTTCGATTTTTCTTCCAATTGTACAATGTAAACGGTAATGATAACAATCCTGGGCCAAATAAGGCTTACGTCATCATACAAATGGCTCTTTTCATTACAGAGCATTGATAAGATGAAGCAGGTCGAGATAAGAAATGAATTACGACTCGAAAACCTCTCATGACGTGACTAATGCGATGTGTAATCAAGAAAGATGGCTGGGAAGTCTTTGAAAAAACTGAAGGTAGGTTATTGCATGCGCAGTATCTTAGGAGTATACTGATGGATCAAATTTCGAATAGTATACTGCATTCTAAGACACAGATCGCAAACGTTGGGCACACTGCGGGCAAACTAGAGTAGGAACTGGCTGGATATGTCTGCCGCATGTCGGACAAGTTGTTTGCAAAATCCACTACTGAATGAGACTTTGAACAGAAGACGACATCGCGGCGGGCCGAGACGCAGATGACGAGACGAACTAAACTCAAACGTCAAAGAAATCACAAGATCGTGGGAAGTGGAAAGAAGGATCTTTTCCTTAGTGGGATCAAACAGGCTCAATAATAAATAATAATGTTGTAACGACGCAACTTCGTCTGTGGAAGTACTGCCAACACCATCATAGCGCTCGTGGCAAAGCTTGCTAATCATTCAAGTTAAGCAAGTATCTGGATCTTCTCATACTTGGGTCGGGTTGCACCAAAGTCGTAACATCAGGTGGGCCCGTCACTATAGTAAGTAGAATACTAAGAAGGGCAGGACCTAACTCGCATTGAATATGGGTGTGGTCGACCACTTAACGTCAGGTGGCGGATCCCCACGTTCCACGCTTCGCATAAAATAAATTATAGCATTTCATTGAAGGCAAACTCACATATCATTTATGAATGGATCGATAGAAGATAATGCGTTCTTTGCCCTCAGCATAGCCTAAATATTAATCAGTCTACTGTTGGTAAACAAATCAAAGTTATTGAACTTTAACCGTGTCACTGCGCTACCAAATTGTTAATGTATAATTTATTGATGGACTTTACTCAATATAATTACACATTTATCTAAGTCCTGATTGAAATTAAAGAGCCCAGCCTAAGGTATGAGCGATCTTCTCTGCATAAATTTAAAAGGCACATGATAGGCTAAAAATATGCTGGCTACAATTTTGTAATAATTGAAAAATGACTTTTAATTTGTCATCAGATATGATGATGGCTAAGAATTTATGCTGATTATTAAGAATATGGTTTGATTGATCTAAAGTACAGCTAAAATAATACCTATGAACGTGAATGATGAAACTACTAAATAAATGCCGCTCCCACATCATACCTTTCAAAGGGTAATTGATAATCAATTCACTAACCAGTATGGGTCTCTAAAGGTACATTTTGCAATGGAGGTGGTCTCCCACGTGACATTTTCGCAACTAACAGGTGCCTTTCAATTATTATTAACAAGTCTATCAGCTATTAGGGCCATCGCATACTGCGACCTGTGTTGTTAATCTTTAGCCCGAAAATACTAAATTATTTTACGAAATAGTTGTGTACCATTACTAAATTACGTTTGAACACTCATACTCTGCACTAGAATTCCGTATTACAGGCGGCGTAAACAATCACAGAACCACAAGACAAACACCCGTGGGTCCGTGGCTTAGTTGGTAGTAGCCCTGCCTTCGAAGCGAGGGGTCCCGGGTTCGATTTCCGGCCGGGGCACACTTTGTGTCGTGAGCATTAAGTTTGTTCTCAGGTCTTGGGTGTTTGTCTTGTGTTTCTGTGTTTGTCCATGCCATCTGCGACACAGGGAATCCTAGTGCAGAGGTATGAGTGTGTTAACGTTGTTGTTGTTGTTATATAAGTACATCTTCTTAATCAATATTAAAATGACATTACAAGTTATTTTTCGTGTCGTGGAGCAGAGCCACAAAAGGCCCTAGGGTTTTGTCAGTAACAGTGTAGTATGCTTTCTTAACCAAAATATTTTTAATATAAGTATGCTTTAAATCTCCGGTTCGGAAGCTTGGGAGCACTTTCCGGCACAATTGCCCAAGAAAGATCCGTTGACCTTTTGTAATCAAAATTTTAGGATCTTCAATTTATTTTTGTTCCTAGTGTTAATATCAACTTGAATTTACATAAACAAAAGGAGAAAGTTGTATTGTAAACTTGTATTTTAGGTAAGTTCTCGTCCCTTCGTTTAGTAATACGGTTCCCTCTAACAGTACGAAATCCTAAAACATGATAGAGCACGTATGTATTGTCAATAAGTCACTTCAATTTATTCGTTCAAGTGTATTCTAAACATTTCTTTATCGCCGCAAGATATCTAGCAGCAATTATCAGAGCGCATATTGTGTGCTAAATTTGCCAGTGACTCAATAGTATGGGCGATAAACTATGAATAGGTCTTTCGATTATGCAATGCAGTCCTGGAAGGCATGCGGTGTTGCAACGTGAGAGATGGGTCGTGGGCTTCGATACAATGGAAAGGTAGTAGATGCTATTGAAATCGGAGGCCTATACACAGACAGAAACTTGAACACATATAATTAATTTAACACCCAAGACGATGAAAATAAATGTTCATGGAAATTTCACTTTAAAATCGTTTGATGGGAACATGATTACTGATAGGAAAGTATCCTGGTATATTAAGTACTTTGTATATAACACCCGGAACACAGAATAAACATGTGTGTTTGTCACTCGATTGTATATATTGGGTGCATCCCCATGACCTACAGTGCAGAACTCAGAGCAACTACCAACTGAGCTGTAAGGCAGTGAATAGTTTGGTAAGAAATATTAATCAGTAAAAATCATGTTTGTATCGAAATATTATAAATATAATCTATTTCATTCGGGGATGAGGAACCGTCCAACTAATGAAAGATTTATTGAAAGCGGATGGATAGTTTTGGAGTTTATCCCTTACATTCAATCTGATTTAATTTACATCCAATTTTTAAATGCTACAAAGAAACAACATTTACTTTATAATATTATGGATGGATTTTACTCAAAAGGATAATCTGTTTAAATCTATCTCGAGTTCCTTCGTTGTTTATAATACAATATCGAAAAATATTCCCAAGAAGGCTATAATTCTCGTCTAATAAATGAAGGAATATACTAACATGGCTATTATGCTCATCAATCTCTAAGCTAAGCCGACAGGTGGCTGGATATCAAACTGGTTACATGTCATTAATCAGGCAACGAGTAAGGACCAACTATTTCTGCATATTTTTTATCACACGTTGATGACGAGACTTATATTTTACTCATAAGAGCTGTACTTTCCTGGCTCGGACAGTTGTCACTGCCTTAGGTACAATTTCATCTGGTTAGTAGATCGTATGGTCGTTCATTTGGTTCCATTGTATTTTTTTTAAATGTCGATTGTAATTTTTGGTGACTTTATGAATAAGAAGTCTCGCTTTGATTTTATATTATTTTTAGATATCAATAAATACAGTGTGTTTTGCATTAAAATTTGAATATGCACCGGCGTTGACCAAATTGATCATGGTAAATCTAAAATATAAGCATTGGTAATTTAGACCGTTAGTTAATCTAATGTTTTATCATCAAATCAGTGGAAGAAATACTTAGCCAAAGCCTTATTTTCTATTCCACGGTAATATTAAAATGTAATACTAAAAAGATCCATGGAATTAGACCTAGCATAGATTTTTATAGCTATCGTAAAATCTTTACATAGTTATTGCAAAAAGAAATGAACATTGAATGCAGAAGATATTGCAGGCGAGCCAAGTCGGGGTATTATAATATAAATATGAAGTCAAACGATCATTGAAATAACAGTCTGAGCAAAGTTCAGTTAAATTAATTTTCTTTTAGGATAGGAAAAATCTTAGTGCTTCCCCTAGTATTTTATAAATAACGACATAAAATACTACTATAGATTCATTCTTATTTAGTATAAAATTTTTAAATTATTTTATAATACATGTTATGCTTATGTCACTGCTAAACGGGACATTTGAGAGAATGCACGCCTAAACCCAGACAGGGTGCAAACCGAGTTTCTTCAAGCCCGCTAGTGGGGTTAGTGAGAATGTGCAGTTTTATCTTTGTCCTGTATGTACAAGAACAAGAACTCCGGGTAGTGATCTCATCATCGCGGTCACCAAGGAGTGCCTTGTTCTGCGGAGTACGTGCTAACCAAGCATGACCACGCAAACCTGTGTTGGCTTCGCCCTAAAGCTCTCCCTTCGTACCGTTAACGGAGGACGACCACCTCCCACATACAGCCCACTAAACATCAAGTACCACTTGAGCTACACTTGTTTTTGTTTATATTAGGTAATTGAACCAACCTGCGGGTAGGCGTTTCCGTCAACGGATACGTATAAACAGAAGTGACTGGTGTTGTGAAATGTGTGTTTTCTGATTGATAATATTGAATGCATTTGAGAAGAAGCGACAATCAAAGAAATTTCTCACGTTTAGGTAATAACCGTGCACACTTTTTATGATCATAATTGATCGCTGAATTGATGATTTGTGTAAGAAATGAGGAAATGAATTTGAGATAAATTAATTTCAATAAAATACGCGAAATCCGTAATATTGTAGTGAAAATTTATTATTCAGAGCTTTTTCCATTGCATCTCTTTAGTAGAATAAAAATATCAATCTTTTATTTTAAAACTCATTATAACTATAACAACTAAAAACTATTTTAGAATGCGCAATTCAAGGCCTTTTTTACGACATACCACTTCAATTAGGCAGATAGGAAAAAAAATGTATTGCTTGGTTGCGTAGCATTTGGGTCGACACACCGAAATTTTCACAGAAAGCCTATTATATATATTATATTATCGCTTAAATAATACCCCCCAAATAATCAAAAATACAGTACGGAAAACCCGCAATAATATTTGGACTCGCACACAGAGAGCGAGTTCATATATTATGGCTGTTATTCTTTATAATAAATAATGCAATTGGCGACACAGAATCCTTCGTGTGCGATTAAGATTTACACTTCACAGGTTTGTTTCTATTAACGTAAGTGATTGTTAAAGGTTACGGCAGAACTAACAATGCACGCAGACAACAGACGGATATTACCTTCATTATACATACCACACACAAGTAACATGTACCTATCTGTTACTGGCACAATATGGCATTCACAACAACGTTCTATTGTTGATATGATAGATCGCTTTTGCCCGCGGAGGCACGCAGTTAATGAATTTTGCCGAGGATGAGCGGGCCTCGTAATGAGTTTTGGGATTTCCGTGATTAGCAGCGGGGAGAACAGAGAAGATTCTGTCCTGTCATAGCAATATGAAAGTGCTCTCATTTTAAAATTCCGTACACGAAGAAAAGGAAACGCTAGAATGTATGTCTATCCTACTCTTGAAAGGCTGTAATTTTTTAAACCAAAGTCATAGCTGTCTGAAATTGTATAAAATATGTGTGTATGATCAAGTGTATGGCCAAAAATGGGGATAAATATATCGAGCTCGATTTTTTCGTTGTAATTATTTATTGCTCTGTTAGGAACATGTTACGCGCAGGGACGAAAGCCACGCTATGAAATGAGCGTTATATACGTACATGGATGAATATATTAATATAGGCGGAACAAGGAAAGATAGATGCATTGCATGAAAGGCCATGCGAGATAGAAATAAAAAAAAATTCAGTACAATAACATATGGGAACAAAACGATACTGAACAAAATTCCATTCTGAGATGGCGTCTGCTTAATAATACTTATATGATAAATGGATGGAACTTGTGAAATCGGCTATTAATTTTAAGCAAACCTATAAACCTTACATTACAGCTTAATATATACATAACTGATATCTGTTCTCATAGTAAAATCGTACAAAAGCATCATAAAATGTCGCAAGACATAATTATGAAACGTATGGCTAAAATAAACACGGTAGTGAATTGTGTCAAATGATAATCAGGCTCGTACCTGCAAGTGTTAGGTAACGGTACCTTAACGCATAATGCATTCGGAGAAGCGATAAATACGTGAGCATTTAGCATAATTCGAAGTTAACAATTAGTATATCAATACGAATTAAATGCGTCACAAATTTATCAACGGAATATTATCACTAAGAAACGCGTACTTGTTGTATATTTATTTAATTAATTAGAACGGTAACTGACACTTATTAATTAATTACGAAATTATATACTCAAATCTGAATATGACTAATTATGAAATTACAAAATAAATAATGGACTCATTTAAAAATCTAAAAAACAGATTACAACAATCCACTTATTTCAACCCCTTAGTGGTGGATTTATTTTAATGACTTTTTCTATTTGATCCCCTTGGCGGTAAACCCTAACTTATTAAAAATAATAATAAATTAAAACGTTTACACACTCATACCTCTGCACTAGGATTCCCTGTGTCGCAGATGGCATCGACAAACACAGAAACACAAGACAAACACCCAAGACCCGAGAACAAACTTCATGCTCACCACACAAAGTGTGCCCCGGCCGGGAATCAAACTCGGGACCCCTCGCCCTCGCAGGGCTACTACGAACTAATAAAAGAAGTTCAGAAATAGAGGAAATAACTTAGTAAAAAACTCTTTGAAATTAAGAGCTTAAAAATCAAAATGTGAATCTATTGATTTTATCTGTTTACTCCCGCTACCGGAACCAAAATAAAAATCAAGATATAACCATTGAACCATGACACTCAAAAAAACTATTGCAAAATGTCAAATAATAACTCAGTCGTCTACGATAGATTATATAATCGGATTCATTCGTTCGAATTACGAATAATGATTATCATTCTGCTTTGCATACGTTACGTGTAACGTCAACGAGCTAATGTGTCACTGTTAATATTTATTGACGGCGGTCAAGGAGACGACAATCGGATCAAATAGAACATAAACTAACACAACCTAACGTAAAATTATTTTAATGGTCAACGTAAATATTATGAAAGAAAATGTTACAACACTATGTCATAGGTCAGTGTTACGCTATTCAAATGTATCTTTGGAAAACGATCTGAGTTCTCCGAGAAAATCGTAATCATATAATTTATTCGCGGACATAGGTTTTCAAAGGATGACATACATAATAGTTTCAGTACAGCTATCATTAGCTTTACGGCATGCAAAATGTCAATAGGTAACTTGATAATCAATAATATCAACATTAATTAAATTAATGTCAAGGCTAGATATTGTATATTGTTCATGAATTAATCAAACTGCATTCATATACAATACATCAAGAAAAGGAAGGGAGATTATAATACCGCTGGCCATAATGTCATAAGAAGTCTGTTAATAGGTGAAATTTTGATAAATAAAAGTAATACACTTATTTAAACGAGTTTGAGACAATAAACTCTATAGCTTGTACACAAAAAAATCATGATATGATTGATTTTTATGGATAATTTATGAAAATTTTCAAAACAGTTTCAACCATTACCTGAATTCTTTCAGATTTACAGGTCAACAAATGAATATTAATGACTCATTTTAAAATAGAATAAGCCGACTCCGATAATTTCATGACCTAACTGTGCCTTTTGGGTGGGCTTCCTAAAAACTCCTATAAGACCCCCTCGGAGATACAACTAAATATCATCATAATCAAGACATCGCCTCCATTTTTCGTCGTTTAAATACGAACATATTACAACCCTTTGACCTCGCGTAAATGCACTATATTGAAGTGTACTTAGTGAAAGCAGCTTTCACAACACACACGCACGTAAACACAAAGGCCTAGCTAGCTCTTTTATTTGCGTTGACCTCTGCCCCAAGGCGTTATTTCTACCATGGGTTTATCATTGTTAATAAAATTAGCTTACATTTAACCCGTTACAATGTATACCTAATACACATTAAAAAATAAATTTCCCATAGAGGGTCGGACAGGTTTGAAGTGCCAAAAAATAAACAAGGCTGATCTTGTAGGTGAACATTTACCGAAAATGAAACGAGGTATCAAAAAAAAACTTGTGGATTCCACGTAAATAAAATTATTGACTTTGAATTTCAATGACATGTTTAATTAATATTAAAACTACCATGTTAATATTAATTATTATTAATTAAACAAGTGATTCAAGAGGAAGGTTTATACTTGTATGTTGTACTAGCAACTCGCAGTAATATTTTTTGAAAAGACACTGATGCTCTGCTAATATGTTAAAACTTAAAATACCTATTTGCTAAAAGGAAATTGTGCTATTAATCAAAAATATACAAGAAAAGTTCATAAGATGCAAATAGATATTAAGAAAATGATAAAAATGTTAATCTCAAAATACGCTTCGCAGAATCATTATAGTGATAACAATTAGAGTAAGGCGCAGGATGTTTGCCTTTCAGTCACGTTGCGCTATTTGAATCAACATAATGTAGTTTTGGTGTTGCTATAGGTATAAATAGCTCCACAAAGATATGCATTATGCAGTATTAAGCAAGTTACGGCAATAATTATTGTTCATTGAAATTTAAATCGCTTCTTTTAGTTTATTACTAAAGTGATGCGACGAAATGAAAGTCCACCTGGTAAATGGTTACCTCCGCCCATACCAACAGTATTACGACCTAGGTCCTCTGACCTAAGTTACGTTGCGTTGCAATGGTCAATCTATCGGAGATGTAATGTCAAATGTAGCTGTAATTTCACCGGCAGCCACACCCGGATCTTCTATATCATCTCCAAACAATTCTTTTGTAGAAGTATTGGAACAGTCCGAAGTCCGACATGGCTTACCGACTAGAATAGCAGGGACCGACATTAAAACGTGCCATCCGAAGCACAGAACATAATTGACACTTGACGAAAAAGAATTCGATGAATCTATAGTACTGCCTTTTAGGGTCCCGTGTTCGATTCCAGAACGGATTCAACACTCTATGTGTGTGGTGAGCGTGAAGTTTGATCTCGTGTCTTGGGTGTTAGTCTCGTGTAACTAATACATTGAGACGAATTGAGAATCTACTTCATTATGTGTTAAAATGAATAGAAATGCATGCATAAGTATATTGTGCTAATGATTTTCTTGTGTTTATGCAAAGACATCATGTGCAAAGGCACCAAAAAATAAAATGGATGTTTTGCATGAGAACTCATTACTCGGAACGAATGTCTATCTTACATCGACAAAGAGTTTATTAGTACTTTTAATAAGAATTTATTTATACAAAATTATATGAGTAACATTCACGGATCCGTAGCTTTGTAGCCCTGCCTTCGAAGCGAGGGGTACCAGGTTCGATTCCCGGCCGGAGCAGACTTTGTGTGATGAGAGTAAAGTTCTTTCTGTCTTGGGGTGTTTGTCCATATCATTATGGATTATCATTATGGAAATCCTAGTGCAGGGGTATGAGTGTGTAAACGTTAATAAATTTATTCCTGAAGATTCTTGTTTGTGTGTATGTGGCCAACTCTGCTGTCGGAGTTTTCAAGCGTCCGACATAGCTTATCGATTAGTATAGCCGGGAATATCTCAACGTGCCATCAGAAACACAACACACGGAAGCGTGTCAAATTGAATGACACCACATTCTGGGTAACAATAGAAATAATAATGATTCAAATTGATTTCATCGGCGAAGATATCTTGTAACACAATAGAATCTTCAATAATGGAACCTCCTTTATTGAATTCGGTCGAATACTTGCATGAGCGCGCATTTATCGGAACTAATGATAACCGCAAGGCGACCGGGATTCCCCTAAATGGTCGACAAATTATTTCCCCTTTTTTATACCACATAATTTGGCCTCATTATCTACAATGGTTCCTTAGTTTAGCTGGTAGTAACGCTTTCGAAACGACGGGTCCCGGGTTCGATTACCGGCCGGGACACACTTATGCGGCAACTTGAAATCTCTCTGAATTAATTGGAGATTGTAATGGATTATTGACTGGCCTCACAGCTCAGTTGGTAGTAGCCCTGACTTTTCGATTCCCACTCAGGACAAGCATAGTGTGACGAACATAAATGTTTGTTCTGTGTCTGGGTGTATCATATGTACGTATTTACAAAAAATAATACTATATATGTAGTCTATCAGTTATCTAGTTCCCATAGTAGCTATGCTCAGTTTGCGGCTGGAAGATGCGGCGTGAAATGTCCATAAATATTTATTTATTTTTATTTATTCTGGACATCTGTTCGTTCCGTACCATTAAAAATATAATATAAAAAAATATTCAAGTATCATCATTTCAGCCGACAGACGTCCACTGTTGGACATAGGCCTCCCCCATAGCTTTCCAGGTTAGACGGTCCTGAGCCACCTCCATCCACCGTCTACCCGCGACCTTTTTATGTCAATTTAATTATTAGTAGGTATTATAAAAGTCATAAACTGAGATTGTGAGATAATTAATATATGGTCTTGATGAAATAGCAATTCATATAAAACACACGGAACGAGCCAGATTGTCATAAAATATCACATGAATAAGGAAAACCAATAATAAAAAAACAAGTCATCAACAATAACGGCAGACAATGAAATAGGTAAAAGAAAGATACGGCGAGTCATGCCAGTTTGGAGGCACAAGTAATTGTAAACTGACCTTGGCAGAACCCAATTCATCAATAGATAATATATACAAATAATCAAAATTGAATTCTGTTTGTAATGTCAAAAACCGTTTTACTAAATGCATTCGAAACTAGGTATATACGATAATAATAAAACAAAAAAACAATTTTATTTTAATTGTTCTCTCTGTTCTTCCGTCTGTTTTTTCCGGCTTCAAAACAGCTGGACCGATTGATTTTAACGGGACTCTCATTGGCAGATAGCTGATGTTATAAGATTTATAAGGAGTAACGCAGACAGTCTTTAATTTAGAAAAAAAAAATGGGGTCTGAGCAAAAAAAAATGTTAAATTCCACACGGGCGAAGTCGCGGGGAACAGCTAATAGATAATAATAAATAAATTCATGGTCATTTCAAGCTTCATCTAGCCCCAGACGAGTATCTACTCTGGGAGCCAGAATAATGATAGAATACTTACTACGTCGGCCACACAAATGTTTGCCTTGGGTGGGAAACGAAGCCATGACCTACAGCGCAGTAGTTGGAGCTACTGTCAACTACTAGGTCAGTCATCATAAAACAATGATTGCTGCGCACGTGATGATGAGAGAATGATTAGCAGTAACCCTGGTAGCGAAGTGAATATCAATCGCTATTCTGTAGCTAAGTTAAACTCAGATAAAAAACTCCCTAATTCTAATTCTGGGTGGGGGTGACTAGATCTTCACTAACGTCCCACATAGGGGTGTATTATGTTCATTCCATTCCAACTTCTTCATGTACCGGAGGACTGGGTTGTTGGCAACACTGTTTCAGCGTTTCCTCTGGTGAATCAGACCCTATTAGTCTTCTGACCCCACTTGACCCACTGCCAAACTTGTGTTGAGCATTATAGAACCTTACTGATAATACCTACTTGTTATATTTATTATCATGTATAATGATAATAAATATAGCTATGACGTAGTGTGTGCGCAAGTGGATACGAAATCAAAAAGATATTGGGTGTGTGAATATGACTCCGCCCTTTCTCAACAGATGTCGTTTTTAGTATTGTTTACGTGTACTAATAAATGACCATACTTGTATTCGATAGTACTGAATGTCAGCTATCTAACGCATTTTATGATATTTGGTTGAAGTGTAAGCAACAATTGTTTTCACCTTTTCGAAAATGTCGGTTTTTATTCCAAATAAACGTCATTTGCGGGAAGTGTTATTACATTATTTTATTGCGAAGAAAACTGCAGCGGAAACTTATCGTTTGCTTGTGGAGATTTATGGTGAGCATGCTCCGTCTAATACAACTTGCAAGGAATGGTTTCGACGATTTCAAAATAACGATTTTAGTACTGAGGATAAAGAACATGGAAAACCACCAAAAAAATTTGAAGATGCTGAATTGAAAGCATTATTGGCGGAAGATTCTTGCCAAACTCAATCAGAATTAGCTGCAGCATTAAATGTTGATCGTTCAACTGTTGCAAAGCGTTTACAAATGATGGGAATGATTCAAAAAGCCGGTGACTGGGTTCCACATGATTTAAAAGAAAGAGACATGGAACGTCGGAAAACCATTTGTGAAATGCTGCTTCAAAGACAGCAAAGAAAAGGATTTTTGCATCGGATAGTCACAGGAGACGAAAAATGGATACACTACGAAAATCCTAAACGCAAAAAAGCTTGGGTGAAACCAGGCGAACCAGGCCCATCACAGCCAAAAATAAATATTCACTGTGCCAAGGTCATGCTCTGTATTTGGTGGGATCAGAAAGGTATTGTATATTATGAGTTGCTCAAACCCTCTGAAACTATTAATGGAGAAGTTTACCGACGACAACTAATGCGTTTGAAGCGAGCCATAGAAGAAAAACGACCAGAATGGGTGAATAGACATAACAAATTAGTTCTTCAGCATGACAATGCCAAACCGCATACCGCAGAAGTCGTAAAAAGATATTTAGAGGGACAGGACTGGGAAGTGTTACCCCACCCGCCATATTCACCAGACATAGCTCCTTCGGATTACCACCTATTCCGGACGATGCAGACAGACCTTACTGGAGAAAAGTTTACTTCATGTGAAAGTATCAAAATTTGGATTGACAACTGGATAAGCTCAAAAGACCAGGACTTCTTCCAGCAAGGAATACGAAAACTACCTGAACGATGGGCGAAGGTTGTAGCTGCAGATGGAGCATACTTTCAATAATTTTTTTTTTAATTTTGTAAGCGAACAAATGTGTTTTATTTTGACAAAAAGGGGCGGAGTCATATTCACACACCCAATACAATACGTAACATTAAATTTACCATTGTTCAAACATTGTATAGAGTAAGCGTAATTCGGATGAGAAATACTGCTTAAGTTCAGTTAACTTTCAAAACTAGTAACATGTCGTATAGAATTACTGTCTTCTGTTCAAAACTAGTAAGTCATATTGGCTGAAAGCTATGGGGTTACTAGTGAAATCATCCGGTTTTCACGAGTTCCGTTCGCAATACTACTGTGAGATCAAGGTATTCTTATATATTATGTCCTCCTACTTGGTATAAGAAATATTTGAATGGATCATATTTTTGTGGTTAGGCAACAGATACTTTGCATAGTGACAATAACCAATACCGATTTAATTGTCAAATAAACCAACTTAAATATCTCTATTTTTCGCCCTGACAAGTGTTTTTCTTTTATGCGATCATAAAAAATGACCAACAAATATTACAGCAAGTCGAATTGCAAAACTTCTTCCATTTCTGTTAAAATAATACCAAAGTCAGGGTGATATAGTCTTAGAAAGAAATCATTCCGAACGACGCTTCGAATTCAGTTAATCTGATTCTCTTTCTTAATTAACAAAAAAGGCAAATTAGACAAGCCAATAAAATAATTTTCTTATAGATCATGCTACTTTGGAAATAATACGACATAGAAACGTCTGAGTTATTTCTTAAGCAATTGTATTTGCAATCATAGTCGAGAATAGCATTCCCCGCGCTCACGCGGGGGGCGTGGTTCCTATCGATAACGACATTTCTTTCGATAAAATCGCGTGGTATTACTAAAATACCACACCTATAGCGCAAATTATGGAAAGAAAAACTCAAACATTTAAAACTGTTCAAGTATCTTCTAAATGTCTTGATTGAATCATTACTACAGCTATTAGTGACAAGACTGGTGAGGAATTTGAGAAGATAAAAAGAAACAAAGTATTGCTATGATTAAGAAATAATGATTTAACTCCAAATTAGACAAAGCTTTAGATTATTTATAGAATACTGAAATAATATTTGTTCTTGTAAATAAAATACATGTTACAAATATTTGTCCTAAGTGGTAATCTAACCCACAACCTACAGCGCAAAAAGCCAAGTGAGGCCAGTCATTAGCGTATTCTTAAGTATAAATTATTTGCTGATATTCTTATCATGATATATTTTAATGATATTCAAATCAGCTCGACTATTAATAAGGATAAACCAGTTTAAATTGTAGTAGTTAATAAAAACAATCCTAAAGACCTGTCTTGTTCTTTTTTATGAGACGAAGTGACGAAACAAGCTGACACAACAAGCCCACCTCAAAAGTAGTTTCCAACTTCCTACAAAATTAAGAATCTGACTCAGTTAGTCCTGAAACGAAGTGGGTTCTGAATTAGAAAAAGAACAGCCCACAAACTATAACCAGAAATAGTACACTCCACACAAGCTGCACCTATCAATGAACAAACCAAAAATAAAACGAGCCGGAAGCGAGCTAGCGTTAATTGCCGTGACAATTCCGGCATCCATTATCCTAATTCTGGACCGCACCGCACCTACTAATTGAAAACACTTGAAGCTGAAACCTTCTGGAACAGCTTAAATGATCACTTGAAGTTTGAGAGGACTATTATTAGAGTAATTGAAGAACTGAAATAGGCTTTTACCGATTTTAAGCCAACTGAAGGACTAATCAAAGATGCAGATGATTTTATACAAAATGATTTTTTATGAATTATAAACTAAACAATCACTAGGTGCATTGTTAAAATAATGATTTTATAAATGAACGTTTCATTTGCAGTTTATTTCTAATGAAATATAAAACGTTAAGCGAAAGTGAGCGAAGTACTGATACTACATAGGTGTGTCGCTAGAAGGTCGCTAAGGTATGTATAAAAGTCATTAGTTAACAAACAAAGATAGATACAGACAAAATAGACAGTAAGGTCGACGATTTTATTACTTGAAATGTAGTCAATAGCTTGGAAAGTGCTATATATTTACATATACATTCCCTTTGACATATTTACCTTTGTTAATCAATGAATGTGATTTGATAATCATGATAGAACGGAACGGATTGATTTGATAAGTTACTATATATCTGGAATAAAATCTTCAGCAAATATCAAGAAAGTTGGATAAAAAATACATTAACATTGAAAATCTGGTATTATTCCTAAATGAGACCATTCAGATGTGGCTACGTGATGACGAAGCGACAGCGCGCTAAGGTTAATAAATACAATCACCACAATAATCACAATCTTCGCCGCTCGAGACGTGACGTGACCAACCTTGCTACGTGGATTATTACGTTAGTTGCTCCACGATTTTGCAAAAAAGTTAGCCTGAGGTTTAAAAAATAATATCTAAAGGCACGCCGTATTATATACAAGTAACCTTGGTAATAATAAACGCTACAAATTGACAACGGCACAAGTGCAGCATATGTTGATACAGATGAAATGCATTGCCATAAAATACTTAGTAAAGATGAAAGACCAGTATGGCAATACTATAAAGGAGAACAAAAACTAAACATGAAAGTAAAGTTCAAACAAGTATATTAACCCTTCCAAACTAACTCAACTCACATAAATTTATCGACTATTAGTGTTTTACTGATTATGGATTTAACGAAATATAAAACGTAACCCTTTGTAATATAACCTTTTATTGAACGACACTTGGAAGCATAAAAAAGCGGCATCACGCTCCGAGAAGCACAAGTACAGAATATTTGAAATACCGGTAATGTTAAGTAGTAGACAATCACAACAAGGATATCATTATAAAAAAAAACATAGGTGTAGGTGTATAAATTGTCAAAATGGATGGTAGAAACGATGAGTATGGGTTACGTATATTCGAAGGTACAGTATCAAAGCAAAACACACTTTCCGGAATACAAAAGAAGGTGAAACCTGATATATCGGAAGATCTGACCGCTATGTACATCACTCACGTACTCACACGCTGCTTGAGAGTCAATTTATTTGGAAAATATATGAAAGTTCGTCAAATCTTCCTTGTTTATACATTTTCGATGCATCCGTTCCAAGGAATCAGTCATCACAAAGCCATTGTCGATAATATTGTCTTCTGATAATACAAGAGTGAAAGTTCTCGCGTCAATCTCATTCGAAGTAGTTCGTCACACAGATGACGAGACGTTATAAAACCATTTATCAAGAGAAGCAATCAACAGCTGATTTATCTGGTTACAGACGAGGAATACTCGTGTGTAACCAAATGAAGTCGTAATCGTAAAGAGAGGCAAGAAAAGTCCACTTCCATGCGGTTAACGTGCCGATAGTGAAAGTTTTTGCTCGTCAGACGAACGTGCGTTGGATCTTACAATTGCTCAATACAATATCATCCATTCATAAAAATCTTAAGAATCATTGAGAAATATTGATGTAACAGATAGATTATGTATGTAAAGCTTATTAATAAACGCACGATAAGCTTATTTCTAAATTAACAGAGCGTAAAAAGCGTTACGTCAGTTTTGAAACTATTCATTACAATGCCCACGTGGGAGCCATCGATAAGAATCTGGCACGTGAACTTGAAGATTTTACAAACAAAACATTTCAATATGTAAGTAATACGCAGGTTGGATGACCGCAGTGCGCTGCACTCGAAACAGGCGAGCCAGAGGGTAACGCACCCCTCAAGTTCACAACCAACCCCGGGGAGATCGCGACGCGGCGCCGACTAGGGTGAAACCAAGGCACACATACACAAAGATTGTGGCAACAATGGGAATAAGCTGAATTGATTTGCGCAAAACCCTCAACAAATTCGACGCCCGGGTGTATCTATGTACGTTATATAGAAAATCAAATTAAAAACGAAAGGGAATATGAAATTTATTGAATATAAACTGTTCGCGATTTTATTTTACGACTCACATGGAATATTATACTCATATGGTTATTATTACAAATTGACGATTCACAGCATATCTGAGTCATAGCCACTCAGAATCTGATCAACAAAAACATTTTAATACCAGATTACACTATACACACCAGGAACCGGTGTGCGGTGAGCGAATTAGGTAGATATACTCACAAGAAACGCTTTTAGATGCAGCAAAATCGCTCGATATCAATCGAGGAAATCCATCACACTGCACTTGTAAGACAACTCTTGTGGTTACACAGTTCTCATTAAATTCGCAGCTGTTATTTCACGGTATCGCTAGGCCGTTTCGCGGGGATGTCGCAGGATCGGTTCGGGAATATCGATCTGGCGCGGTACTGCATCAGCTGTTGCCTCCTCGTCTACCACATTTTCATCGGCTATAAGTGATGATGAAACGTTTATAAGTGATGATATTTATTTATGCGGTGCGAAAGGTAATCAGCTGTTGTGTGTGAAGTGAGCATACAGAGCGTCCGACCAAGCGGGCGTTCCGCGCGCGACTGGCTGCCACAAAGTCTTGTCTGGTCGGACGCCCCTTGATCTCGGCCCGTTACCTACACATGGGTTTACTACGGCGATACGTAAACAAACAACACGCTTAAATCTTCGAGCTCGAAACGAGATGCAACGGTATAATTGTTCCACTTCATGTGCAAGATAAACGGTCTCAGTCAATTTATTTACGTTTATTCATAACTACGTTATTAAGTTCGAATTTTGTAATGAACAAACCAAAAACATTGCATCACCTTAGGTAAACTAGGTTTATTATTGGAAAATGCCTTTAGGTTAACATAAAAATGAAAATGTGAAAGTAGAAAATGATTCGAGCACGAATAATTTTGCACCGCTTGACGCATGAAAAAATCACTGAGGTCAACCTAACGGACGAAGTTTTTGTGACAGAAATGGCAGATTTAGTAACAATTGTAGGTACTGTTTCTGTGAAGAAAGACATATTACCTGATAAACCTTAATTGCTGGACCCATTCAAACCTTTAGCGTCATACGGTAAAGTTGAAGAAAATATTTCAAACTAGTCGTTTTGAATGGATGTTCTTGCCAACACACGTGAATGAAAGCACTGACAAAACAGACGCCAGATTGAGTACTACTACATCCCGAACAAGTTAGCTGTAATATACCTCAGACTCATTAACGAAATCTATATATGATTTAGAATACCAAACCTAGGGGACAATGAGCGGAAAGTTGCAGTAAATAAAACGTACAAAGCAAAATTCAATCACTGAATACGATTCGAAAACTGGCAGAAAATTATACTACAAGAGAATTCATCGGGGAACACGCACAAGATAAACGACTTATTATGTAACCTTATTGTGCTGAGAGCATCTGCCGTGTCTATTCAAAGTATGACCTTTGAACACGTGGGATTTCAAAACATCTCAATGGATGACATACCGGACGAGACATTTCCAGTTGCAATAAATTTATTTTTATGGTAATCAATTAAATTTTGCATTCCAAGCAAGTGTAAAAAAAAACTATGCGTATTTAGATGTTTTTTATTGATTTCCTTTTAGATGTCTATTTTATCATTCCGCTGTGATTGGATTTTTTCACAGCGGAATGGAATCATTCTACTTCGATTAGGCATTATAAGTACTTCAATATGTTTGATACTTGAAACATTTGAATATACATTCCTACATCCGGGCATGACACACTACCATAAACCACAAAAAAGCTTAAATAAATATTCAAAATAAAACATGTATTAAAATGCATTTTTACATAAAAACTCTATCTCACAAATTTTGGTTGTAGAAAAAAGGTCGTGACATAGACAAGCAACGTGGGAAAAAAGCGTGGGTAAAACACGGCCAGACCTCGTCACGATCGAGTTTATCTGACTTCGGTAAAACGGGATTCGATACTAATAATCGTGGTGAAGCAGAACAATCCGTTTTGGTATTGGTAAATAGAATATGCCGAAATGTTATTGTACGAAATTGTCGATGGTTTAAACCCAAGGAAACTCCCAGTGCACCCTGGTAACAGTATACTCGGTAAAGCAGTCTAGCTATCCATCATTCCACATCATTTAAAAAGAACAACAACTTACCACGATGCCAAATTACACAGTGCGACTGAGGTTCATAAGACGTACCTGCAACAAACAGATTTCGTAAGTTTACATCGTAAAATATGCGTTTATTATAAAAAACTAATGCATGATTCATATGGGCCAGATGGTTCATCAAATACTATCAGATATATAAATTAACCTACATACGCCTAAACTCGTAACGATTGCGCCGCTGGTTACACCCAGTGACTTTACGCTTCGCACAGTTCTGTCGAAACCGAAAGTTGTAAAATTTTCTAATTACGATACGACACTTACAAAGCAGAAAATAAAGATTATAAAACGCTTAGGAGAATTTCGCAATTCCTGGTTGAATGATATCATGGTTTGTTGGTTTTCGAAAACGGATGTGTAAAAACACTGCAGTTGACAATCATATCACAGTTGGAACGGTATATTTCGAAACCTACCGATTTTCAACTCACTAGAACTGTTGATGCCAAAAACAGTGTTGGAGACAGTATTTTTATAACTCACCCAATTTGAAATGGCTCATTTGAACGTGAGGCTTAGGTAAATTGCACAAAACGTTGTGGTTTTTCTAATACATGGTTTTCATGACACGCCGTTCTAAGAATGTGAAACCACAGAATGACAAAAATGTATAATCATTTTTCAGAGTAAAGAAAAAAACGTTTTTAAGAAAAAAAATCTAGCGATTTGGAAGAAAATCTACCACTTGATACGTGATCTACACTCAAAAGTCAGACTACTACACATTATAATAGAAAGCTCCCCGCCGCCTCCACTTTGCCTGTCTTTACGCAGAAAACTCAAAAACTACCAAACTGATTTTCATACACTGTACACCAATATACGGAATAATTCATAAGGGTGTGGGTAGTTTAGGTGTAATGTAAATTGGCTGAAATATGACGATGATTGTTGAAGATGTCGGAAAAAATCATGGCGAATGGGAATTTTAATGGCTTGCGCCGCGTCAAGTTAATGAAAAGCAGATTTAGATGAAATTAAATCAGATCATCGATTGTTATATTTTATATAGATTAAATCTGTCTTCATTAAGTTTAGTGTATTTTTGGTATCCAATTAAGTACGGACAAAAATTCTAAGCATGTATTGTAGGTTATTCATGTAGTATCGATGCAACAAGGTTGATGCGACACTAAATCTGAAAAAATAGTATGCATATATGCTCTGCTACCCGTGTTAAGCCGGGGCAGATTGTTAGTTTATCGTAATGCAAATAGCAAGATGGCAAACTAAATTATTTAAGAACTTTCCCGCCAAACGTGATTCTGGAAAGCATTGTCTCTCCGGTTTAGGTGCTTGGATTCGGATGTGTTTTTGTTGTAATAACATTTGTCTAGACCACGTCTAGACGCTCACGTTTTTGTTCCTGGGGTCGTTCGGTTCCCGGGAGATCGATGAACGCGTCTGGAAGTCAATGGAATGGCTGTATATTTGAACGGGATTCAGATTAAGTTGGGATTAACTTGATGTTTACAGTTTCTCCGAAGTTCTTGTAGATTCTTGAGAAATATGAAGTTAATAATTGATCTATAACCATATTTTCTAACCGTTGAAGGCAAACATCGTGTGGAAACCGGCGTGCCGAATCAGTTTACAGTTTGGCAGTGGTTACTTATAAAGTCTACCTCCAACCAGAAGTTACCGACTCGACTACGTATAAATTCCAAATTACATTGAAACGTATAAGTTGTTTTTGTAAGCCTTTACAAAACCATATTTTGATACTCCACTCGATAGATTTGGAGGAATTTTTTTGAAGGCATAATAATGTGGAGACTAAATTCAGCCTTTTTCAATCCATCAAGCCGTTCAGTTACAGAGCGTGCGAAAGAAATATACATATGTAGAAATATAACACTTTATTGCACACCAAAAATATAACAATAGCTTAAATCGGTATTTTTTAATTGGAGGTAATCCAATTTAATCACAAATCCCCTATTTGTGATTAATTGAAAGTATTAAAGTCGGTTTATTTAATACTTTGCTCTCATGGTCGTCAACGGCAAAGTCGAATTCTCGTTCGTGGCTATAGCAGTCTATTAACTATATATAAGGCCTAGACAGTTGGAAAATTAACAACACTAGGACTGGAAACTGGACACTAGGCTTGACCGACAAAAAAAGAAGGTTCTTAATTTGAATTTATGTATTTTTTGCTGTATTCTATTTCCGGAACAAGATTACTATGGAAATAATTATACTTGACGTTCGTTAAGCTAGAACAAGCTTGTCTACTAAGAGCCCTTCCCATTTTCTACATAAGTAAATTGCACTCGTGCGAAACGGAGGCAGTCGCTAGTAAATCTTTCAAATAACTCGATATTTAGTTGCGTAATATCAATGTGCAAATCAAGATTTCCCGTTGCTCCATATTCTATGTAGACCGTCGGAGGATTAAGAGCTCTGCCACAGATTGTATAAAAGTATCGGCAGCTCTGTAGTACTTGCGATGTGGCCAATAAAATACAATATGCATCACGAGAAGTCTGGTTGTGGAATAAAAAACCGGCGCACGTACCCGTAATCCCTTTTTAAAAGCTTTATTTTTGTTACTGATGGTTATTTCATTTCTTTTGAAGTGTTTATATTGAAACAACTTTTCATATGGGCTTGAATCTGGTTCGTTTCTTTGTACGCAAATGTTTATATACAAAAGAGATTTGGTGCTACTCAAATAGAGGAACCCAGTTATGATGTCATACGTATTGTCCTAGCTGTCTGATTGTAAAGGAATTATTTATTTTAATTTCCCTTCACTTCACTCAGAATTCTTCTTCACTTAGAATGAAACTACGTTGGTAGTAGCCATGCCTTCAAAACCAGAGGTGGGTCGACTGCCGGCCGAGACAAAAATACTGGTGTACATATTGTACATACTTGTGTCCATGGACTTGTTTGTATATGTCACCATGTATAAAAGGAATATTAGTATGTACTTACATAATGTATGTGTATAGATGTATGTGTATATATTAGTTCTAATTCCACTCATAACACGGATATTGCCTCGGGTGAGATGACAGGAAATTCATCTCCAAATTACAACAAAAACCTAATCAACATTAACGATGTTTTTGTCTAATAATGGGTCATTATCGATAGGCAATGTTCTCGGCTGAGTTCGCACTATTTCCTGCTGGTGATTATGGTCATAACGGAAGATACCTGTGCTCATTAATCTATCAACTTATATATATACACAAACGTAACATGTTCTACGTTATGTATGCGTCACATAAACATTTATTTTAATTAATGACACCAAACACACAAACACAACACAATTTTTGATGACGATTGAAATGAAAGGCATATGGCATCTTTTTTATGTAAGTATGGGGGCGAGCTGACAGCTTACCTGATGTTAAGTGGTCTCTGCCGCTCATAAACAACAGCAAAACGAAACCGGTCGTCCCCTATCAGAGTACCAGAGGACCCAAGTCGCATCGCGTTGAGCTCGTCCCCCTGAGACTGATGAAACGTCTCACGCGCCACTAATTTCAGCCTGCATCACAGCAGGGCCGCCAGGTGTGATGACAGTATCTTCTCCGGACGAACTTGGCACAAGTTCTACAACTAATGCCTACTTTCATTTTCAAACACCCATACGCCCCAGGTTGGAAGGTACTTAACAGTTATAAAACTTAGTTCCCAAACTAGTCAACGTCCGTACTACTGAGCCACTACGATTTCTGAAGTTCCTCTAATGTTCCCATTACGGGGACAACGGACTCAACTGCTACTCAACGGCCCCGTGATAAACTTGGTAGCCTTGACTTCAAAACGAGGGCTGCCGGGTTCGATTCCCGGCTAAGACTAGCTCGGAGTGTTGAGTGTAAAGTTTGGTCTAGGATCTTGGTTATTTGTGTTGTTTTGTGTGTGTACATGCCACCTACAACACAGGGGATATAAGTACAGGCACCGGTTTTTAACTCTCGACATCAACAGTGTATGGATTCCAACGGGTTCCACGTAACCCAATTCGGATTGGCAGATCATAAGTTTGGTTCTCGGCAATGTTTTCTTCACCATTTCGAGACCGTGAGGTCACGCGCATATATATTTTACCTATGGGTCACCACTCTCTAATAAGATTCATGTTCGGAAACGACTATACAACACCAAAACTAAAAACTGTTTTCAAAGCTCCCGTCAAAGAAAAGTAAGACACAGCAAGTGATAATTAGTTCCCCGTTATTCCAGACAGCGCCGGTGGCAGGCATAATACGTCTTAACACAATTTATGTATTCTGCGGCGAGGTTAACTGATTCTTCCGCCACCGACACCAGTCGCCGCCGTTAATCGACGAATATTTCAACAAGTGAAAGCTTCAGTGCAGAAAAACATGTTTTTATTTAAATCCAGGGAGGGAATAGTAAGTCACATTTAAAAAAGAAACGGCTCATTGACGATAGAGCAAACGACGCGAGAAACAGAATAGCCCAAAGCTAATCAGTACGCTAACCCCCGATTCCAGTTTTGTATAGATTACAATAGGATCGAGTTTTTATCTCTTTCTTAGGCCAAATGAAGGAAAGAGATGCCGGTCCTAACCCAATTTAGATTGAAATCAAAAGTTAACTAAAAATTCGGACTAACTAGGTTAGGTTAATTAGGTAATTAAATATAGTTACAGTGCACTTGCATCAAATAAAAACTGTGCTACACTAGATTATCTATGAGAATTTTCGAATTTCGTCGACATCGCTGAGTTATATGACTGAGCATTGTAACCACCACTTTGTTTTAGTAGTATCTTTCGCATCAGCCTCTAATATTCCCACTGCAGGGACACCGGCCTACTCTCGATAATTGAGAGTGAATGGGCTTCGAATATTTGGTTCCAAGACATGCTGGTTTCCTCAATGTTTTCCTTCACCGTTTGGAGAACTTGGTATTGCGCACATAAATTTTTGCGCGCAGAAAAACTTGCACTAAGATCACCCGGAGAAGTATTGCCTCCACACCTGGTAATATGCCACCAAGCAGAGGCATATGGAAGGATGTGGGGGCCGGTGACATCACAGGCGCATGAGACTATACATCCCCGTCTCAGGTGAAGGGCAAAATGCGATGAGAGTTGTCCCGTAATTTTTATTACATTAAAATGATAAAGACGTACAGCAGCATTAAGATCAAGCCACTCTCAGATAAGCCAAAGCAGATATATATTATTTTAAACTAGATATTACCCAATGCGTATATTACAAAACAATACAAGTAGAGCGACACAAAAAGCTCTGCAATTAGCGTGTCATACAAAACATTGAAACCAGCAGCAGATACGAATGAGTTTAATTGCTAGAAGCATGACAAAAGCCTTGTTTGTGGGACAGCACTTTATTGTGTATTGTTGTTAACAAATAAATAATAATAGTGTATATGTAATAAAATTTTATTGTGTAGTCTTTAAGGTATTTATTTTCTATGGGCTGTTGCATGGCAATTTACGGTACAGATGTGATTTTATACAGAGTTGCATAAAACAAAATAATTTTGAACTAACTGTTTCGACAGACGTTGTTCTGCCATGATTCACAATTTGAAAAAAAAAATTTCATTGGTTCATTAAATTTTTTTTTTTTTACTGTGGCAGACAAATTTACCCTTATGATGTGATTTGAAACACGCGTGGTAGTTCTCAAAAGTCTACGTAAATATAACATTAAAACAAAGAAAATTATTACCATAAACACTTTCTGTTTGTCATTTGTGAAAATGTAATGCCTGCCCATAAGTTAGATCCCATAATATAACAAAAAGAACAATGAGCACAATCATTGCACAATACTGGCACAATGATCTAGATAGGAAACTAGAACGAGCGAAACCGTAAAACTGAGGCTAGATTATGCATTATTACAGAGAGCATATAAAATTATCCACACATCACGATTGGTAGGAAATTATTTTTTTCAGGCATATTTACAATACTGTTCAGTACTCTTGGATAACTGGTGGTTATAATCTAAGTTATTAGAATTTTCCTTAAAAAAATATAAATAGAAAATATTTAGTCGCTTCTCTTATCAACCTATTTCAATAGAGTAAAAGTCAATTTGGCTTTATCCTCGCCAATTCTATACAGGTTTGGATAATTTTATTGGGTGTGCAATAAAGGTGTTCTCATACGAATTTTATGAAAAAATGTCACCTCAATCAACGAAACATAATATAGGTAATAATATAGGTTCATCAGATCAGCAAATGAGGTAAAAAAACTATACTGGTTCGATTTTATCCATCTTATCATTTTTAGCGTCTAGAAAGTTTTTATTATTAACTAATATTGATTAGATTTCTCAATGGATAACAAGCTTAGGATAAGCTAGCAAATAATGAAAACTTATTGAATACCTGATGAAAATTGATAACACTACTCGTACGATAAAGCGAACTTGTTAACGAATAAACAGAAATTAATTTAATCATATACCTGTTCCAATTAATACAATTGACATTATTGACAATTGAAGCTACTTAAGGAGTCAAAGCTTTTAGGACCAAACGTAGCCCTTTGTCTGTCTTTAGACACAAATCTTTATTACCGGGTACTAAACCACTTTTCATATATATCAGTGTTCAACCATGACTCACACCTGGCCGGCCAGTTAATATGACCCCGTTCGGGAGACAAACGGCAATGACCGCTGACTTGATAAATGAAGTACTTAATTGCTACTACAGGTTACTCAGTAAGTTATTGTTTGTGCAATTAAGGTTGGATACTAACAATGTATTCCCATAAAAAGTGTTATACACACCGTTAATTCGTTGTGTTACGGGAAACACTGGCTTTTTATAAGTCAGACTCGAGTACGCAGTTGTTATTTATACAATAGTTAGACTTTAATACTTTCATTCCTTACTTTTCGCTCCTAAGGGTGAATAAACCAGGCCGTTACACATAAACGTATTAATTAGTCCATATATTGAAATCTACTGAACGGATTTTGATGAAACTTGCACTATTACCTAAGTTGAAGTAAATGTAAGTCAAAACAAAGTCAATAGAATGGTTACAGTCAGATTGATAGTTTCGGAGAAATACGAGGACAAACATACATACAAAAATACACCAGTAAATTGTTTGGAAGACCACAGCTAATCATTTGTAAATATATTTCAGATCCAATAATGTTACATACATACGTAACATTAATAACCTCCTTTTATTAAATTTGTTAAAAATTCCTATTAGGTACCTTATCTATAGCTGTTGAATTTATTGTAAGCTTTTGTATATTATAATATACAAATAATTATAAATCATATGAATTGTAATATATTTACAAGTGAAAGCTTTCATTGACACGATATGGACTCCATAATAGCACTATAATGCATTGCAAATTACCCATGTACATGTAAGTGAAACTCATAATGATTGATTGTAAATAATGTGTTGGTAATATGATGATTATTAATAAACAATGCCTTCTAATAATAAATAAAGTAATTTTTTTATTTTTCCTACAAAACTTATTCAGACAATTACGAAAATTCGATAAAAATGCTACTTATATCAGTGTTGAAGTGATGCGCTTACCAACGAATAGCATTTCATTTTTATTTATATTATATATAGATAGAGATAGAGAGATAAACGGATAGAGAGATGTTTATTTAACACCAAAAGTTATGTTTAAAGAATAAAAATAGTAAGTAAACGCACAATTCAAATAAAGTGATCTCTTCCATGCAACCTTTGGACTGCACACTGAAACTTTCAAATCATCAACATTATAATTTGTAACAGCAGATAAGTCTGGTTTATCTATTATATATAATTGCAACAATGCAACTACTCGTATATAGATATGCAATCGTCCAATTAAATCATGCGACACACTTCACAAACACTGAAAGCGGTTACAAAAATGTACACCAGAACAATTCCGCTATACGCCGTGACGTATACAGATAAGGCGATTTCCGTGAGTTTCGTTATTACGTTATACAACGTAAATTAATCATCGAATCGTATATTACAAAGCCACCTGTCGAATTACTGTTGCATGAAATTGTTAATTGGAAATGAATTGAAATTGATGTAGATTTGGTCGTGACAATAGTGTACAGAAACTTTAATTTCTGGCTGTTTAGGTTGGCTATTTACGATCGATGTGGGTATTTAATTAAACTTTGAGAACTATAAGTTTTTAAAGCTATACGGTTTCATTAAGTCATGACTAGTTTACGCAAACAGTTTTTACGTTTTGTATGCGCTTATTTTGATAGATTCGGTAGTTTGTTTTTTAATAATAATTTGCTACTTATGCGTTATTCCGTTAATTTTAATTGAAATGCGGAAATCACAGCAAACTAAATATAATAGCATACATCTGACAGGAGTGAAGAACAGAATTGATTGAGATTGACATACTCTTTCCTTATAGTTCTGAAAATGACAATCACAAATCACTTCTAGAGAAACTAGTAATATATACAATTGTACTCGTAGGTATTAATGACATTCTATAAAGACAACCGTTCCGTACCCAAAAGGCAAAGGGAAACGTATTACAACTTAAGCTCACATCTAGTCCTACCACTTTTGAAACATAAGACGTAAACGGTGAACTTTTCACAGATATACTGTGAAATTTCACTATTAAAATAAGTTCATATACAGCTGCAATTTCACACACCCTTATAATTCCGGCAAGACTCGCCCGCAAAGCCTCAGAAATACTATAATATTAATAAAGAAAGAAAGAAAGAAAAACACTTTATTGACAACACAAAAAGTAGGTACAAATATTATAATAAACATCAAACTATAAATATCAAGTGAAAACAGAGAATATAAATAAAAAATATATAATAACACACTAAATATTTCATTGGACCTACTTCCCGGAATCAAAAGGCACCTAACTCAGCATGTGTTGCACTGACGGGCAGTGCAACTGGTATTCTGCTAGGGCCTGGAGGTGGTTGACATCACGGGCAATTAGATAAATAATACTTTCATATTTGTATAATTTATTCAGCGACAATGATAAGTTACTAAACAGTGTGCAATCGGTGCATTCATTGTTAACGAGCATCCAATGAGACGTACTTGACCTACTTGTTGTAACGCGATACTGCAATTACATTTACTTGTGTTTTTTTATCGAGGGCTTAATGTATTGATATAAGTAAAAATTTAAAGCCTCCGCCACAATTTATTCGTGAAGAACTCTAGTTTAATTTTATTAAATTTGTTTATGTAGACTAAGTTTAAAACAGAAATAGTTTTCGAAATCCCTTCATGAAACCGTTCCTAGGTCTCATGAATTAACAATTGATTCATTATTATATTATAGTATTCCCAGAACAATAATAAACTATTCATATAACTCCGTGGCTCCGTGGCTTAGTTGGTAGCCTTGCCTTCGAAGCGAGTGTCCCGGGTTCGATTCCCGGCCGGGGCACACTTTGTGTGGTGAGCATGAAGTCTGTTTCGGGTCTTGGGTGTATGTCTTGTGTTTCTGTATTTGTCCATGCCATCTACGACACAGGCAATCCTAGTGCAGATGTATGAGTGTGTAAACGTTTATAAACGTAGTTAACTACTAACTAGTAGTAAAAAATTTGATAACAACCAAATTTCAAATCAAAAGCCTTTCTGTAATAGTGCGTCCACCAACAGCATTTCATTTTTATTTATACAGATTATTTATTTAACATAAGATTGTGTGCTAAATAAATTCTGTTCTAGTTTTATATTCATTTGATAGGATTGGAAAAAATGTATTGAGAACAAATTCCACCGTCTTCCTCTATGCGCAACATTGGACTTGTCGACACAATCACAATTAACAAGAAATGTTGAACCTTACATGGTTACCTGCCTTACTGCCATTTCGCAAAGGAGCTAAACTATGCCACTTGCCGACAACATCGATAGTATACCATTCCAAGTTGTAATAAGAGTTAAACTTGCTTGTGCTGTAATGTGTGTTAGACGATCACCATGTTTGGGCATAACCCGCACTGAGCAACGTGTTCGCTGGTCGTAAAAAGTACGGTAGCAATATTGGTGGCTTATTTTTATATGAAGGCACACTCGCACCTAACGCATTTGAATTTGAGAATTTGAGCAAAGCATAGAATTATACGGACGGCTCCGTGGCTTAGTTGGTAGTAGCCCTGCCTTCGAAGCGAAGGTCCCGGGTTCGATTCCCGGCCGGGGCACACTTTGCGCAGTGAGCATGAAATTTGTTCTCGGGTCTTGGATGTTTGTCTTGTGTTTATGTGTTTGTCCATGCCATCTGCGACACAGGGAATCTTAGTACAGGGGTATGAGTGTGTAAACGTTTATTTATTTATTATTTATATGGGTAAGTGGCGGATTACGACGAAGGAAATGAGAGTAATGAAAAATAGGTACAACTTAAACATAGTGCTTAAGTGATATTGTTTTTTACCCAGTTTTATATCAAACTCGTTAATTTAATTACCTTTAATTTTAGATCCAGTATGTATGTTCTTATTTCCTGTTATTCCTTTGATACATATGATAATTAAATGTGATCACATAAGCACATTGAAATAACATATGTAACAGATATAATAACACGCGTAATTAAATGGTTATGTTTCCTTGCTTAATTAATAAACTTCGATGTGCGAATTATTGTAAAATTAGTAACCATGAATTTAACAATAAAATGTAAAAATTAAAACCCAATAAAGAGTTATTTGATTTTCATGATTACAGGATGTCAATTAGCGCACAAAATTCGACATTCAAAATATTTTTCTGTGTCATAATGTAAAAATAAACGAATAAGGTATCAAAATACACGTAATTACATTTTTTGGCGCCAAACCAAGCTAAAACTGAACAAAACGACATCTACATCCGATTCATTAGGAATGAATGACACGGCTACCCAGTCTCTTCCTTATCTTGCCGTTGCAAAATTCAATTAAGTTTTAATTTAATTTCCAGCATAATCAACACTTATATACTCCATTTCCGTATTAAGTTCGCTCGTAAAATGAATTATGTTTTAGTGTGAATCGCCTCTCAACCCATCAAACGAAATGTCCGTAATGGACGATAAAAATCGGTTGAAACACGTGGTATTTCTACGTTGTGTTTTAACACGTGTTACGCAATTGAACACTAAATTACAAACATTCGTTAAGCTTATTTAGGGTATTTTTATGTTGTGTTTTCACATTATATTATATTAACATGGTATTTTTACGTTGTGTTTTAACATTATATTATATTAACATGGTATTTTTACGTTGTATTTTAACACGTGTTACGCAATTGAACACTAAATTACAAACATTCGTTTAGCTGCCTAAGATTCAGTATTTGTTTGTTTTATCGAAAAGCAGCAGCGTTCCGCGGTGCTGCCTTCATTAAAAAGAAAACTCGAGACGATGGTAAAAACTGAAAGTAGTATTGTATTTGCAAGCCACAAAAAAGTGGTATGGTTTAATGCCCAATTTTTATAAAAAGCATTTTATTCAAATCCGTTCAGCCCAATGGGATCGAATGAGTAACAAACATAAATACCAGTAAACCTTCGCATTTATAATATTAGTATGGCAGAAAAAGGAAGTTTTTTTTTTAAACTAAAATCAAATTTATAGTCAAATTCAATTAGATCTCAAGTGTCATTTGGACACGTCAAATTTTACACATGCATGTAAACATATTCGTGAGCATATAACGTGTCACAGGAACTCCCCAGGCACATTACATGCACACAGATATGTCACTACCTCGTCTTTGCACGGGTGCAAATATACCAATGAAGTAAATGGGAAGTGCGCCGAATATAAAAATAGTGTTATGATTCATACAAGCCCTACCCTGGCAATTACCAACACAACAAAAAAAAACTGTCGAGTAATGTTACATACATGCGGCAAATGACTTTTACTTAGGTGAATAGATTACTGTAATTTTGATTCGATTTCAGATAATTGGATATCGGTACGATCTGACTTTTTCGTACTGATATCCAGTTATCTATGCACTGGTACTTTTAGATTTCTCTATGATATTTTTTTTTATTGAGGTGAATGGGAGAAAACCATTGAACTCGCGGCACTGTTACCGTTACCGTTACCGACACCTCTATATACAATAAGTATCTGTAGTGTAGTCTGCTTTTGTTTTCACTTCTTTCGGGACTCCCGGTGAGCCACAATTTTTTTTTAATTTTTCATGGTCATCACTACAAAAAGAATAGCGGTAAGTATTGGGTGTGTGAATATGACTCCGCCCTTTCTCAACAGATGTCGTTTTTAGTATTGTTTACGTGTACTAATAAATGACCATACTTGTATTCGATAGTACTGAATGTCAGCTATCTAACGCATTTTATGATATTTGGTTGAAGTGTAAGCAACAATTGTTTTCACCTTTTCGAAAATGTCGGTTTTTATTCCAAATAAACGTCATTTGCGGGAAGTGTTATTACATTATTTTATTGCGAAGAAAACTGCAGCGGAAACTTATCGTTTGCTTGTGGAGATTTATGGTGAGCATGCTCCGTCTAATACAACTTGCAAGGAATGGTTTCGACGATTTCAAAATAACGATTTTAGTACTGAGGATAAAGAACATGGAAAACCACCAAAAAAATTTGAAGATGCTGAATTGGAAGCATTATTGGCGGAAGATTCTTGCCAAACTCAATCAGAATTAGCTGCAGCATTAAATGTTGATCGTTCAACTGTTGCAAAGCGTTTACAAATGATGGGAATGATTCAAAAAGCCGGTGACTGGGTTCCACATGATTTAAAAGAAAGAGACATGGAACGTCGGAAAACCATTTGTGAAATGCTGCTTCAAAGACAGCAAAGAAAAGGATTTTTGCATCGGATAGTCACAGGAGACGAAAAATGGATACACTACGAAAATCCTAAACGCAAAAAAGCTTGGGTGAAACCAGGCGAACCAGGCCCATCACAGCCAAAAATAAATATTCACTGTGCCAAGGTCATGCTCTGTATTTGGTGGGATCAGAAAGGTATTGTATAATTATGAGTTGCTCAAACCCTCTGAAACTATTAATGGAGAAGTTTACCGACGACAACTAATGCGTTTGAAGCGAGCCATAGAAGAAAAACGACCAGAATGGGTGAATAGACATAACAAATTAGTTCTTCAGCATGACAATGCCAAACCGCATACCGCAGAAGTCGTAAAAAGATATTTAGAGGGACAGGACTGGGAAGTGTTACCCCACCCGCCATATTCACCAGACATAGCTCCTTCGGATTACCACCTATTCCGGACGATGCAGACAGACCTTACTGGAGAAAAGTTTACTTCATGTGAAAGTATCAAAATTTGGATTGACAACTGGATAAGCTCAAAAGACCAGGACTTCTTCCAGCAAGGAATACGAAAACTACCTGAACGATGGGCGAAGGTTGTAGCTGCAGATGGAGCATACTTTCAATAATTTTTTTTTTTAATTTTGTAAGCGAACAAATGTGTTTTATTTTGACAAAAAGGGGCGGAGTCATATTCACACACCCAATAACATAAGGTTATGTTACTTTGCCCGCAATGTCCGATACTCTTTCTCAAAGAAATTGATTTCAAAATTGAAGGAGACCAGTTGAAGGAACTTAAAAAATTAAAATTTTGGAGCCACTCTTAATTTATGTTATTGTGTTCATGTATTGTTTTACTCTGATAATACATAACAATAGGAATACGTAAACAACTTTCTTATAAAACGGCACTGTGATTTCCAATATTAGAAACCACGGTAAGTAGCACTAACCTCTCCAAAACATAGACATTAGCATTTTCACTGCACACGGACATTTTCTAAACCAATTGACACATTTCTGCTAATACGCACATAATTAACCATAGTTAGCGCTAATGGTACACGTTTGTACGTAAAATATATTCTTAATATGTAAATACATACATGTAATACATATTCACACCTACATGTTCACAGAAAAACATCTATGTTCGTCACAAAAATGTTTGTCTTAGACGGGAATCAAACCACGACCAGCGCAGAAGGCAGAGAAGATTCTCAAAGCACTCAAGAACAACCGTGCCCTCCAAACTAACTGACATAAAAAAAAGAAAAACGCCAAACTGGATTTCGATGAAATTGGCACAGATTAAGTAGTCTGGAATTTTCACATACGCTTTATATACCTGAAAAATTTCAGCCAACTGCGGGCAACACCGCGGGACAGAATAATAAACACAGAATAAACAATAGTGGCAGCAAGCAGTAGGTAATCAAACCACTAGCCGGAGGAAAGTCACCAATTACCCAGAGAGCTGGGAAATCGAGTGTAGCGGTGCATTAAATGACTTACTGACATTTTCTTTACTGTTCATTTTCACTTTTTGTGGTTGCATAATGAAAGATTATTAGCTTTTGGGCCCGCGTCGCGGTCATTGAACTTTGCTTTGGAAATCATTATATGAGCCACCACTCAATTACCGAGCCCACCACCTGATGTTAAGTGGTTATCTACGCCCATAACAACAGTCCCCGACGGAAGTATTATGAGAAGACCCAAGTCATTGCGCACGTTACCAGAGACGGGGATGTTACGTCATGCGCATGTGATATCACTCGCCCCCACACCCTTCCACCGGAATACAGTAATGTCACGGCAATTACCTGCTACTGAAAATTCGATTTCAATAATATAAGATTTTTGAATCTTATTTTTACTCATAATAAGAGAATATTGGTAAGAGTATTGGTATTATCTCTACTAAACACAAATTGTACACTGTGATTACTAAACAAAAATTGTACCACTAGAAAAATCTCTGTTCCCCACATTAGGACTAGAAAGCCTGTATAGATTTATTGATACCCTGGCACATTTGGATCGTGGGTGGCACTTAATGAAGGAGGAAACACGCACGAATACGATCACTCCATATCCCTAAGATAGGATTCCTTGTATTGCAGGTGGCATGAATCACAACACAAATCCTCAAAACTCAAGAACAATCTTTATGCTCATAAGTGTGATGAGTTTTCATAGGTGGATCATATTAGTCGAATCAGATATAATATATTAAGTATATAGTCGATATAGTGTCATCAAAATGGGCCTATCACCTAGATCTTAGATCACATTACATTGGTAGGCTACTAATATAATTCAATTAATTAAATGAAGATATTATAAAAAATCATTATGAATAAATGTATTATATATAGTCTGAGTACACAGAGGATATCAAAATGGAATAATTTTATTTGCAAAATCATATGCAAATAGATCTTGTAAAGTAAGTATATCGTGTATCAGCTATGTCCATCCATTATTTGCACGATTTTGAGCGTGCAAATATTTGATGACCATTTTGAAATTTTATTACAAAGATATTATGTAGTGATTACAAATATTGAATATCAAACAATGTTATAACTTTGTTTAATGAATATAAATCAAAATCCATACAGTCAAGTTGGGTAACTTTGGAAACTTTTCTAGAACTTTTTCGAAAAATAAAAAAAATAAAAAAATGTATGGGTCGAACTGTTTATTGATATAAGAGTGTTCTTATTTGCACATACTGATGATGTGCAAATGTATGATGATATAATTCATAAAAGGAATTTAAAACTAAATATATAATCACTTTGTAATTAAGTGGCCGTTCAAAGTTATCGGAACTTTTGGATATCTTTCAATGAACTTATTTTGATCAACGAAAATCCTTTTTACTCGACATTTCGTTCACCGTTTCGAGAATTATTGCGCAAATATTTTTCCAAGTGAAAATCTCATTGGCACGTGTGGGTTTGAACCAGCGACCTGCAGATTGAAAGTTGGCGTCTGAGCTCCGGGACCACCACGCTCACAAACATATCTGTACCAGCCTCTAATGTTTCCACTGCAGGGACACCGGCCTACTCTCGATAATTGAGAGTGAATGGGCTCCGATCTGATCAATCCGGATTGGTAGATGTCACATGTCGTCGAATTTTTGGTTCTACGACATGCCGGTTTCCTCACGATGTTTTCCGTCACGGTTTCGAGAACGTGGTAAATTTTTCAAGTGAAAATACTCATTGGTGCACGCGTGGGTTTGAACCAGCGACCTGCAGATTGAAAGTCGGCGTCTGTGCTCCGGAGCCACCATGCTCTCAAACATATCTTTTATAGTTTAAGACAATACGCAATAAGTGTACCTTAGTAATATTACAGTTTAGACTAACCTGTGTCTGACTCTGGTGTTGATGTGGCGCACCTCCCGGCCCCCGCTGCTCTCCCCGTCGCTGCCGGAGCCCTGGACCTCCATCACGTGGCTGGACATCGACTTGCTCATCTGCCGAAAACAAGGTCGATATGGAGACTGTTTGGGGATTATAGGACCAGTGCTGTAGTTCAACTTATATCTTCTTACTCTTGTGTACTTTTATATTTTATATATTCTTTTTAAGCAGTAGATTTTGTGCAAAGTTCGTCCGGAGAAGTACTGCCTCCACATCTGGTAATCTGTAGCCAAGCAGTGGTGCACTCGCATTGCTGTGGATGGGTGTGAGTGCCGACGCATGAGACGTAACATCCGCATCTCGGGTGACGGGCGCAAAAGGGTGCGACTTGGTCTTTTCGTACTTCGGTAGGGGAGGAGCTAAGTCATGTTGCTGTTGTTATGGGCGGAGGTAACCACTTAACATCAGGTGGGCTTTCAGATCGTTCACTTTTGTTATTGTACATAAAAAAAAATGCGCTCGCCTGAACTGGTCTTGATTGCGTCAGATTTTAATCGGTGACAGTTTGTAAACGATTTTAATTTGTATGTCTTTCTCATTCTCAGTAAACGCAAAAAATTTTTCTACCTATGTCCGTTATAGACTTTGAAACCATCCAACCGGTGTGCCCCAAACCGGTTTCATTAGAAAAGCAACAGTCCGAAGATGGTTTTAGACCACTAATACAATGCATTAGACACAACATGTATTTCTTTTTTTAGGGTAGTTAGCACACGCCGGGTATCCGCTAGTTGTTTCATTATCTTCCTCATTCTTGGATAACTTTACTGTTCAAGCCTTGTGCTTTAATAGCCCTCAATGTTTGTACTTACGATGCGTTAACAATTCGCTATGATCATTTCATCAGGTGGCTTCATACTTCGTCGATTCAGAAAGTATGATTCGTGGATTCATTAATCAGACTATGAAAACAACTTACCGGCGCAATGAACTTCCTAACACTAGCGGCCAATTCATCGACAGTTTTCTCCTTCTTCTCCGGTTCGATTCCAAAGAACTTGGCCTTAGCGGCTTGATTCAGAGCGGAAATCTTCATAATGGGGGGTGGTGATTCTTCCAACCCCACCTTCTCTTGGGGCCTCCTCAGTTTTCCCAGTTGAATGGGCTCGTCGTTTTTCTTCATGAAACGCCTGTATCGCGTTTGGTCGTCTTCTTTGACTTCAGATGGTTTCCTGCCCAGCTTTGCCAGCATCGGGATTTGTACATCTGGATTTTTAGCTGAAAATTAGAAAAGGTCGTTAATTTTGCACAGAAGCTAAACGTGGGTTATGGGGTGGTGGTAAAAGCGCAAAATGAGGATAAATTCATTTGATTTATAGGGCTTAAGTAGCAGTACAACTTGTGCCAATAAAGTCCGAAGATCTGCCACAACAAGTAATCCGCCGCAAAACACTAGCGCAGTCGCGTTGCTATGTTCCCGTGGGAGAGTGTGGGTGCCGGTGAAATTATAGCCGCATGGAATGTTACATCCCCGTTTCAGAGCGACGGGCGCAACGCGTTGCGACTTGGCTCTTCTCATACCTCAGTAGGGGAGTGCCCTAAATAGGTGGCGTAAGCTGGTCCATGCAAAATATGAATGTATAGCTTGTGTGAACCGCTTGACGGCTGCAACGAACATCTTTTGAGTTGTATTTTGAAACGATACCTTGGTTTAGCCGCTCCTTAAATTCGTTGGCAGCCGGCAGCTGAATTTTCCTGGGGAAGGGATCGTGCTTCGGTATATCCGATTCCGTCCGTGACGCCTTCAGCTTGCTGTTTTTCCGTTGGAACCGACGCGGCTTGGGGTCGGGCAGCTCGTCGGAGCTGGATGAGGAAGTGCAGCTTTTCTCTGACGATGACACGGTGGAGACCGACGCGGTCTCGTCCTCCGATGAGCTGTCGATGCCTTCGTCTTTAAGACCCTGGAAATAAGAGAATAATGTGGAAGTTCTATTTTTGAAAATTTTAAATTCATAATTTTCCCTTACAGGGCTAAAGCACGGACACAAAAATCCAATTCAAAGGTCATTTTTAAATTTTACTTAACTAACCTCTGGAAATTCATCTTAAGTGGGTAATTTTGGCGCGACAGTCAAGTCAGCTCGTAATACTAAAGCACAAAAATGCTTTATTACAAGCTGAATTGTACTGAGCAAATCCATGTAAAATAAAACGTTGTATATTTTACCATATTAACCTCATCATAATAGTCAACCTACATTTGAAAAATCTCAGCTATTGCGTCGTACCTTACTAATCTTTGAGATTTCACCGTTAGCTGTGATATCTTCAGCACAGCCAAACTGAACTTGAGAATGCTTAAAATTATGATCAGAGTCAAACTCAACAAAAAGCAAAATAAAAGTATTCTCTTATATTTTACCTTACTAACCTCTGAGCTTTCACCCTTGGCCAGGGTCTTCGGTTTTGGCACCACGGTCGAGCCGGACTTGAGAATGCCTCGCACTTCAGGAGTAATCATTCTCTGAGCTCTCTCGGTCGGCGATTCATCGTCCAGATCTGTAATAGGAAACATTTTAATACCTATACGAATAAATAGTTCTGCATAACTGTAAATGACTCGACGAGATCTGAAACGGATATTGAGATTGGTAATTGTTTAGATTAAAACATGTAATTCCTATATGATAGTTATTAAGATGTTTTATTGGACTGCTTAGAAGAATTTCAGATTAGAAGTTGGCAATAGATATTTTATTCTGATGGTTTCAATGCACGAGAGAAAAGAGTATTGAGATGACCTCTGGCGGGAAGGGAACAAAAATACATGTGCCGACCCCATTAAATCAACAGTCAAACTAAAAATCAACCATACCATAGCAACATTGTTGCTTGTCAAAACATGTATGGACCTTTTGAACAGATAACAATGTTGTAATAGTAATCTATTTATCAATGTTATATCAATAATATGTGAGTTGATTATATGGTTTGCATATTAAAGTGGAACGCAATTAAATTATAGTTTTCTACGTATGGTTCCAAGGTAACTTTATAAACCAAAATTTTATAATAAATCAGATTAAACATTTTGTTTTAATAGTCGCCATTAGAGTCATTTACAGTTTTAATACAGTAATTTATATAGTTTCAGCGCGGAGTCAAAAGCTCGCATTATGTAAAACCCAAAACTAAAACTTCCATTTAAACACCACGTTATTGTGTTAACCACTGCAATTAACACCTACATGCATTACGGTTACGTCCATTTAACCATCGTGTTACATAATTACATAAGTAAATTAAAAAAAAGTATTCAACGCCAATCACTGTTATGTTCATTTCATTATGTACCCACGTCAAAATTACGGCTTCAGCCAAATGAAGGATCGAATAGGGTTTAAATAGACGCTAAACTCAGCAATAAGACCGCGTGATATTGTAAAGATATACCAACAATATCACCCAGTCTTATTGTAAAAAAAACCTTTGTAAAAAAAGGAAATAATGATTTTGAGTCTGACTTTGTCTACATTTTCACTTGCGTGATACAGGCATAATATATATACAAAGTAACCTACATGTTATTCCGGGATAATTCCAAGTTACAGCATGTTTAAAAATCCAATAAAATCAGTTCAGTATTTAGTGTAAAAAAGTAGTAAACATACATTTCGGTTCAAAATATTAGTGGAATAATGTTTGAATTTACAAGCATTATGATTAAGTATACTGGCGTTGTGAGTAAGCTTACAGATTCATAGAAAGAAAACATCAAGGTAAAAATCGTGACTAACGCCACCCAAAGGAATGACTAACTAGATTATTGAGCTCAAAATAAACATTACATACTACTCGTAACTAACTCACTGGCGTTGGATCAAGTTCGAATTACATTTGAGCGAATGTTATTTTTCCAGAAAATAACGGAGCTACATAATATATACGAATGGTTTAATTTTCTCCTAAACGTAAACTCTTTTTTTAATATAAAAAAAAGAAACTTTTCATGAACTTTTCACACAGCGCCATCATAGCCCAAACTAAGCATAACTTGTTATGGGAACCACATAACTGATAAAACACATATATATTGTAGTATAATCATCAATGTCCGTCAATCAAATGTTTGTCCTGGTTGGTAATCAAACCCACGACCGAAGACAGAGCTACCACCAACTGAAATTTAAATATAATATATAACAGTAATTAATATAGTAAGTTTTATTTCGATATTCGGTTTTCTTCTAACGCTATATTTAGGCACTAGTTTTTTAGTTGGTAGTTTGATTACAAAGCTGATTAAGAAATCGCTCTCTTTTTACGAAGATCTTTCTGGCTCTGATCGAAGAAAGTGAAAAACCAAATGCTTGTAAAAACGTCATATAGTAAAAAGTTGACGTTAGAATAATGATTATTCCCCACGAATTCTAACGATGATTCTCTATGATGGCAGATAAAGTAGTAGTTCTAAATAAATATAATAAGCGTCAGTCTCTAATAGTAAATTATTATTATTAGCAATTGAGCTTAATCGCATTCATGGCCGCATCGAACTTTCTAAACAAATTATTTGTCACATAAGAGAAATAGACTAAACAAAAATCAACTTTGACAGACGCAAAAATATTCCTATCTCTTTTATTTAGTACGAAAGAGAAAGGGACGGATTAAGTTTAGTTTTGATTAACATCAACAGGAGCAGCACCATCTACTCTGATTTTCATATCAACATCTTGAGCGTGCAAGTGATCCACAGATATAAAATTTGTACAAGCAATGTGAGTATACTAAACGAAAGTACACACATTGAATCGGTGCTGGTTAATAAGGAACCGTTATAACTGAAAAAGTGAAAACTGTTATGGAAAACACATAACAGTTTTAAACTTTTTCAGTTATATTTCCACCCACCATAATTGGGGAGTAGCCGGGTATACAGTAAAATACATGGTAGTTTATAACACAATTAAGTATATTTACACCGTGCAGTAAAGTCAAGCATGCGTCAACACTACATTAGGCTGGTTTACACGATACAAAGACTCGTTTAGTATCAACGATCCAGCTAATTGTAAAGTGCAAACTACCCTTTATTAGTTCTTGAAAGCGTAACCCAAGCGTATACGACAAACAAAACCAATCGAAAATCAAAATCAGACCTAAGCTTCTAAACTTTGAGTTCTGCCGCATAAGAAACTCAAGCGACGTGTTCTTAGCGCTCGCAGAACGAAACAGTTCCATCTTCAGCTGGAAATCATTGTTTCTGGGTATTTCTTCGTGAGTCAGGGACTTTGTCAGTCTCTCGTTTTGTTCTAATGCCTCTTGAACTTGGCTGGCTAATACCGGCATGGTTCTAAGGCGGGATGTTCTAGGCACTCTCTCTTCGCGGCTCTTGGGCAACCCGGCCATGGGCGGTTTATGCGTCAGCTTTGCGTTGAACATCTTCATTTTCTCTCCGAGAGACATTTTCGCAGGGTCGTCCTCGTCTAACTTAGCTGCCACCGGTGAGGGGTGCGTATATACATACAATTTGTGCGATGTGCAATAGACCGGGACATACACATAGTCGAGGACATGCAAAAAAGAAAGGCCGACGATCATGACAGGAAGCGTTTTCTAAATACGTGTTTGTAATGCAATTTACATGCTCTTTCAGACAAAATTAAGGAAATAATATAATAAAAAATTACTTATAACTCATGGAATTCATATAGACGAAGAAGAATTTCCACCAAAACTCCAGTGAAGTCGAAACTTGATCAATGTGTGCGTGACTGCCATGTCACTGGCCACCCCGCGCGCACAAGCGTACAAATTATATTGCCAGTTCAATAAAATTTTGGAAAACAGTAGCAAAAATTAAATATCTTAGCATTAAACTTTAAGGCAATGACACTATACAAATACTAGGCGTCTAGTCTATATTAATTCAATGGTCGTAGAACGTAATCAATTAATTCAATAACAAGTAATGCAAACAATAGGTACTCCGCAAAATAACTTCTTACGATATACAAACCGAAAATTAAAACTTATTTTTCATGAAATGATAGTAACTACAAAAAACTCACGTATTTAAAACAATCTATGCCATTTATTTCTGTATCTTCCTCTTGTTCTGAATGAACTTTTTGAATGTGGCCTGACAATATAAAGCATGTAACTGTGACAATTTACGGGCCTCACGTAGCTTGTCACAATTACACGCTAAATTTTCACCCAAGCTTGCCAGACCACATTATACGTTTAACTCAAACTGGTAAGATTCAGAGAGTTCAATTATTACTGCAAAGCAAATCGAATCATCGCTTACCATCTTCATCCCTGTCTAGCACGTTAGCAATGCTCTTAGACTGAGCGAGAGAGATAGAGTTGGACGGCTCTTCAACCTCCGGCTCGGGTGGTTTGAAAGCAATAGGCTGGGTTTTGAATCTCTCGGTGATAGCCGGACCGTCTTTTGCTTTGGAACGGCTGTGACGGAGTAAGGGCTTGGGTGTTCCTGGAAAACAAAGGATAGATTTTGTTACATTTACTACGGTCACTTTAAACCAGTTTCAAATAGTTAAACAGTCGGTTTCAGCTAAGTTAGCAGTGACACTTTCTTCGAAGCGAGGGACCCTGGTTCAATGGAGATTGAACCAGGGTCCCTGGTCAAAAATTGCTCCGACTGGAGAGTCGGAGCAATTTTTGAGTAATGAGCATGAAGTTTATTCTCTAGTTTTGGTGTTTTCATGCCACTCGCGACCCCAGAATTCTAGTGCAGGAGTGTGAGTGTATAAGCGTTTATTTGTTTTGTTTTTGAAAAATATGCAGTACATAGTATTATCCTAGTCATAATGTTAGATTCTATATCGACCATATATACCTATGTAAGTTTCTGAAAGCGGAACCCTAGCGTATACGATAAAAAAAACTCCAACACCTACTGATTTAAAGGTCTACTAACAGCGTCTGATGGGAATCAAACAGAGTTAATAGAGGTAGACCTTCTGATACTTACTAAGCTTAGCCAGAGAAGCTGCGCACTTTTAGATCAGGTTATATCCAAATAAATTTACAAGCACATATGACACTCTGCATACTACTACGGAGATAATGGGGACAATAGTTTTTCATTTTAAACAATTTTAGGTTCTAATTATTAAGAAATGGTAATTAAACAAACCTTTGGCCTGCTGTTGCAGTTGCTGCCACATGCTGGCTCTAGCGACAACGCTGTTGCTCTTCACCAGTCCCAGAGCAAACCCAGAGCGGTTCTCATCATCATCACTCTGCTCCGGACTCCTGTCGCACTCCGTAGACTTCCTGGCACGGTCCATGGTGATGAGATTCCGTTCTATTGTAGGCGATGACCACTCGTTGCTGCTACTGTTGGTTGCGTGGTTGTCGCGTATCTCTTGGCTTTCGATCAAGCCCAGTTCCTCACCTGAAAAATTTAGAAGAATATACGTCAAATCACCGCAGCATTCCGAGATACACATGAAAGAGCCAAGTAAGGATGAACTTGAACGTTGAACAATAGTATGGACACCTGTTGCTTTTTGTGTTGGATGGTAAGAGACAGAACATTGCGTCTCAGACAGAATGAAAGAGCCATCTGCTAATAATGATAATGGCAATTTGGCACGTGTTCGAACTAAACATAACCTCAGCTTAACTTCCTCAATATCTAAATGTCTTTGTATAATAATATCACCTTCATTAAAAATTTCGGCTTCAGAGAGAACGTTCATCACATTGACCTGAATAAATGGGCGAGAGACACTCTGCAAGGTTGTGTCGTGTTTATTTTCAAAACCGACCTAATACGAATAGTAGCACATTCGGTAAATCTAAATTTACCAAACACAACGTAAACAAACCGCAAGCTGATGTGAACCGATCGCCAATCGCCGTCTGTCCAGTTAACAAGAACAGATGTGACTCTTGTGACCGTTCGGGCTAAATAAGTCAAAAGTTTAGTCCATTGAACGCGTCAGTATAAAAATAAGTTTATGACTTTAATAAACCGGCATGATTGGTGAGTTTTGTACCAACCTGAATGGGGTCCCGAGTCTCTGGATGACGCGCGGTTGTAGACGCCGCTGTCGCAAGATACGTTTAGGCTCCAGTTGTCGGCTTCCGCTTGGTTCTGGTTCTCATCCTCTAGAGCTCGGCTGTCTTCGTCTAAAGCTACGCGGACCTTGTTCACTTCCAGTTCGATTTCGTCCAAAGTGGATTGTTTTCTGGCGACGTCGGCGGCTATGTTTTCGAAGTCGAGAAAGGTGGCCTCTCCGTAGCTGTCGTCCTTGGCGCCCGCGCCGTCCAACAGACAGCTGACGCTCGTTGGTGACTTCAGGCTGAATGAACTCGCACCGTAAGGCGGCGAATCCAGTGTCTTCGCAAACTCGGCGAAAGGATCTCTTTCAGGCTCTCCAGTTAGAGGAAAAGCAACCCTGGCGACTGGAACAACACCGGACTCGACGGCTCGGCTCGGAAAACTACAGCCCGCTTGCCTGAACGCTTGGAAACTCGCTTGGCCCGGATCCAAGCTGCGAAATGAGAAAAGAAGCGCGTTAATATATACCGCCGCCGTACATAAGACAGAGACGGTAGATGTATCGGTACGCCTTCATAAATTTCTATGAGTTATGGCGTGAGTGATTCGATTGGCGTCGCCGATTTATCGTTCAGGGTGGTTTGACACCATCGGCAGTATAATCTAAATATAAATGTCGGTTATCGATTCGGAAGTTGTCGATTAGATGTTTTGATCGTAAAACAATTTGTTGCTGAAGTAATACCGGTCATAACTCTCTAGGAGTTTGTAGAGATTTGTTGAGCCCTGCGCGAATCGTAAACACACACCGGGGAAAACAAATGGTGAAAACATCCGAGCTTCAAAAGCTATTACTGTGTAGCCAATCAAAGATTCGGATCAGTCTCAATTACATTTCGGAATAGCAGCTGCATTAGTATCGATGCCATTAAGGGCAGCAGCGATCGGCGCACCAGATCGGTCGCTCATAAACCCACCATGCGTGCTTTGGAGCACAACAGATCCAGAAATAGTGCTTGACCCACTAAGCGGCTGGAGCGCTTATTTCCGTCATCAGGACAGCGAACGTACTCGACTCGAATGCAGAACTGATGTTAATCACGATGGATTAATGCAAAAGGAAATAGAAGACTAAATCGGATAGTTGATGCCAATAGCTTATGCAATGAGACTAAAGATTATGCATGAGAAAGTTTGTCATTTATTAAGATTATTCTAAAACGACAAAAATATCTAACATGAGGTACAAAACAATCATAAAATAAACGACCTTAGAAAATTTCGGGATTATATAACCGTATACCACCTGGGACTAACGTTGCAAATTCCTATAACAAATGGGGATGAATCCGCAGCTGCCACAGGCTATACCTGTATATAGTGTACATGTGTAAATTTACAAGACTTCTTGGTAATTTTGTTGAAGTTCTGTCCTGGCTGTCGCATTATTATGGAATGATTAGTTTAATTGTAAATGTGAGTTCCCTTGTCTTATTCACTTGATTGTGTATCGTATGGGGTAAAAAATGGCTCATTAAGTTTGTGTAGTCATATGTATGTTAGATTTAGGAAGTTGTTTTAGGTCCTGTTTTTACAAAACTAATGTATGAATTCTATTGAACGTATTATTTCATTGTATTCTGACAGTAGTAATTTTTACAAATAAACAATATGGTAATGTTTTTGACATTGATGTCTAAGAATCAATGTCAATAACATAACCACATTATAATATTATAAGCGCTAAGTTGGTACTAACTCTATCTTCTAACTGCGAAGTGCCGAATTCGATTCCCTGGCCATGAAAGTTAATGAGATAAGCATGAAGTTTATTCCGGTAGGTCTTATGTTTGTCTTACGAGTACATGTGTGTGATTGTCTGTGTCCATGCCACTTGCGATACTGGGGATCTTTATTTGTGATTAAACAGAAAATAGGCAACATAATACATATACATACAACACAATACATTATAGCATACCAAAAACGTCGGGACAGTCTAAATAGAAAGCCCTGATGTTAAAATGTTCCCTATATGAAATGTGACTGAATATTATAAAATCATGTAATTCACAGAAAATAATAAAACACACGGTTTAGGATTTTATATCCAAGGGAAAAGGATATTACTAAGCTAAGAAAGCATATGCTAACAAACAATAATAAAACAATTAGCGCTTCGGAACCCATGGTGAACGAGATCAACTCGCACTAAGCCGGTTTATTCATCAGAGTCAGAGGATTTAGAGTAAGAAAGAATATTAAACATGACAGATTGCCTGTGTTACTGCCAGTGAGTCACAAAGTACTTCTATTATTTAAAATGATCCTAGGTTTTCAGAAGCAATTAATTTCGTGTGGCTCATGAATTTAATAAATTGCCCTAGCATTAAGTGACTAAAATCTAACCCACGGCATTATTTTTTATAGCGAAAGTATTTTTCTAATGCATATTAAATTACTGTACGTCACTAGCACGAATGACCTAAATCACCTTTAGCGAACGTAGGCAGCAGAATGACCTAGAGGCTAAGTGACGAATTACTTACATTCCAAAAATGGGCCAATCTACGAAGAAAGAATCCGTTACTTCCATTTTGCTTATCTCGGTAAAAAAAATCATCGAAATGTAAATAGGAATGACGTGCACTTTTCGCGCAAAACTGTTCGTAATAATGTTTCCTAGTGTTTGACACGGTTTAAGCTATATACTGAGGGAAGTGGAATGATGTCAGATACACGAAAACAAATTAACGCTGTTTACACGTTCTATGCTACAGCTAATCATGAAATGCACGGATATTCAAAGAGATGACGCCTTGATGGTTCAAGAATCGTTGGCGATGGAATCATATTGCGTTCAACCTGTAAACAATATTAAAAATCGACATAGCTGGCCTATGACAAAACAAAACCACGGACAAAACAATAAACTTGGAAAAATGGAACTCTGAATCGTTTCAATTATTTTATTTTATTTTATAGGTACTTAGGAAAGCTAAGAGTCAAGATTTATATAGTTAGAGTAATGCAAATGTATTAGAAAATTATTAAGTCAGAACAAAATATTTAGTTAGCCCACGCCGCGCCGGCTACACGCCCGGTGATCAAAATAATGGCGAAGAGCCAAATTTTGACAACAAACTGCCGACAGAGGCCGGCGTAGAGCACAATCACCTTTGCACAATGAAACCATTTTTAAGGGAACCGGTGGATCGTGGAAGACGAACGACCAGTTAGAATATGAGTTAGATTGTGTGCAAAATCAATGGAAACAGAGTCACATTTATTCACATTGACGTATCAAATGAATTATTTATCTGTTCAGACATAGGAAAAAATCTTCTCGGACAGATGCAATGAATATGAACTTCACGGGTTAAAATCGGCACAGCTTCTGGTATAAAATGTTACTGCTATTTACAAAAATCGTGTTTTACGTACCTGGTAGTGATCGACCTCATTTCTTCGACGGTGATCGGTTGAGTTTTGTAGCGTTCCTTATCCCGTGTTTTAGATCTCGATGTGGAAGATTGGTCTCGCGGGGACAGAGCTTGTTCCATGGACTTGATTCGAGACGCTATCGACGGAAAGGACTTTTGATCATTTTCGGGTTCGTTGTTCCGATCGCGTTGCCACTCGAAACCTCCGTTTTTGCAGTTTTCTTCGACTTTTAGTCGTCTGTTGTTGAGTATGGATAGGAGTTCGTCATTAACATCGCACGCAAGACTTTTCGAGCGCGGGTTTGACTTGGGCCGTAGGTTTCGGCGGCGAAGCACAGCACTAGGGAAACTATTTCCCGGATCGGGAGCGGGCTCGGGCGCGGGAGCTAGGTTCGACCGGCGCGGTCCAGCCGCCAGCAGGTCGATCGCGTCGCTACTGAAATTCGACAAGCTTATATTCGCATCAGTGTCCGCGCAAAACGAGAGCCGTGGGCGCGGTGATTGGCTGCGTTCCCTGGTCAAACTTGAACCTCTTTGCTTTAAAATTGGTCTCATTGCCGTCTCGCACTCCGATCCCGAATGGTCAGAAGTCCGTGACCTGAGGAGTGAAGGTCTCCTTGAGCTTCTGTCGTCTTCGCTCAAATCGAAACTAGAAGCGTGTTCTTCATCACCGGACAACTTTTTCGATGACTTCAGGATCGGCTTTCTTGGTTGGTCGAATTCGTAATCATCGTATTCGGTCGATTTTTTCTTGAGAATCGGTTTGGGAGTATCGAAAAGAATGATATCGGGACTTGGCCTCTCTTCGGAAAAGCTCTTTTTCTTTAGGATAGGTCTGACGGTTTCTTTATCATCATCTACTATTTCAGCACCTCCTGCAGCTGCTAATAGTACTGCTTGAGCAATAGAAACATGCGACGATGTTGTACTACTACTGGAACTAGAATTAGATTTACGTTTTAGTATTCCGTGGGGTTCAGGCGACCCATTGGACAATTCCTCGGTGTGAAGATCTTCTTCCCTACTCATTTTCCTTTTCAAAATACCTTGTATTTGTCCATCGGGTGATTGGGTTCTGATAACGTCCTCTAATGATGATCTCCTATTTTTCAGAATTGGTTTACTAGTATCTGGGGAACCGTCGTCGGCAAACGATACTTCAGGGCTACAAGATCTTCTTCTGGCGACTTGTGATTCATCTAAACTACGTCGTTTTTTCAATATGCCTTGTCTTTGCCTGCTATCTGACTGGCAATTACGCGGCTCAATAACACTCGGAGAGAATGTGACTGGCGGAGAAGCAATAGCTTGGCTAGAAGAGCTCGCGTTATTATTATCCTCGTGAACAGATTTTCTTTTTAAAATAGACACGGGGGTTTGACTGCATGATGACATCGATAAACCTTCTTGACGGTGATTTTGACTAGATGTGTCGTTACTGAGATCAGAAAACATTGCACTCTGTTTTTCGAAATCGATCAGTCTCTGAGCAGCTGTGTCTATATCTCTTAGTCGTTCAGTCACTCCTCTGTGTTGAAATGATCTTTCATTGACGAGGCCGTAATTGATGGCATTGTTATTGTTTCTTTGTTCGGGTTTCGTTGTAAAGATTGTTTCATATCGCGGCTCGGGCGTGTCTATATTATTCAACTTATTACTATTTAAGTTACTCGACAATTTGTTAACCCTATCTAAAGTCTGTTTCGTCAACGCCGCTAAGCTATCCATCTCTTGAGAAAGTCTACTCGTATGCGGTCGGACTTCGTGAAGCGTCGACATTTTCATTGTTGTTTTATCTTCAACGATAGAAGTTTTAGCTTCTAATTTCCTCTCCGCTTTGGAACCACCATTCAAAACACGTTTAGGCGAAACGTTCCTAGTACCATTCGTGTCTCTTGGAGAATTATTTTCTAAACTAGTCAGTCTTTTCTTTGAGTAATGATATTTTTCGCTAAGACTTTCACTATCCTTTTGAGCTCGATGCCTTACGATACGATTACTTTCAGTGTCACTCTTTGCTTTCTCGGGACTTTTTCGAACAGGTTTGCTTCTAGGCGATTCCAGTTTCGATTTATTTTCTAGTTTTGTAGGAGTGCCTGCCAAGTCCGGCTTGACAGGAGAAGTGGAAGTGCGAATGTATTTGTCAGTCGATTTTCTGACGAGAGGGATGCAACTCGGCTTGGATGACTCGTTGCTCCGCCTTCGCTCGTAAGGTTTTTGTGGAGGTGAAGTAGTAGGTGACGTTTTAAGATGAGATGTTTTAATTCCGAAAGATGAACTGATAGTAGACTTAGGGGAAATTCTGGAAGACGGCAGTGAGTTATCAGTCTTGAGGTGTGAAGGGTCGAGGGATCGTCGATTTTTCGTCTTCGCGACAGTTCCTGTAACAAAGAAGGACTAGTTTAGTGTTTATGAAAAAAAAAAACGAGCAAAGGTATTATTTATATTGATGTTAAAAATAAATCCTATGCTTATGCCCAATTTCATAAAAAAATAATTATGTAGGTCGATTTTATGAAAACCGATCGAGCAATCATTCACCACCAAAGTAGACAAGTATCAGAGATTTTTACAGAACATTTCAACCGAGTAAATGTTACCTTTAATGTAAATAGAAATATACCTGTGACAAAACTAAATAATGATGATATTTGATTCTTAATATTTTAATTAGATGAGAGACTATTCGCGCAGCCACTACTAATCTTATCAAAACCATTCGGTTCCGACCAGATCGGAAACTGTTACTGTTTACACTGTTTAGAGATAGGAAGCTGGATATTACTGTTATTCGCGAAATGGCGCCATTTCAAAAAGCGGATCGAAATATTGTGCTACCGGAAGGATGAAACTGTTGACCCGCGTGGGCATTGTTCTATGGAGGTTCACTGACTGCGCGGGCGCCGGTTCGTGTGACATTAAGCGCGATATGGCCATCAACGCTATTGTTCCCGTAAGTAGGTAACGCATTGTGTGCAAGTGAAATATAGATGCACAACGGTATGCATGTTCTTAAAACAATGATCTCATTTGTATAACACTCACATTTTCAAAACATTTATGAATGATTTTCTTCTCGTTTATGCTATAAATTTTATTGAAATGTGATGAAACCGAACAAATCATGGTTTTGCATTACGCAACACTTAGTAGTGGCGTATTGATGCTGCTGCTTTACGAAGAAAGGGTACGGGTGTTGGTGAAATTACAAGCGCATGAGACATTACACCTCTATCGCAAAGTGATGAACGCAATTCAATGCGAATATATTCCCCTTATACCTATTTCAGTATCGACTTGAATCATATTGCAGTTATTTACGTGTAAATTTTGTTCTTATATGAGTGAGTGGCCATCTCTGGTGAAGTATTCAACCCGCTTGAAGACCTCAGACATGACTTATCGATTAGTATAGCCGGGACTGAAACTTCATGTTTTCTGTCGAGTGTTTTCATCTATACTTTACGATCATCCGGTGATTTTGCTAGATTGTCTATTTCCAGAATGCCAATACAACGTTTGATCACGTGCGAGACCCGTGGGTTGCGGTCGGTGCGGTTGTAAAGTACAACGTGGACCTCGTCCGATTTGTTTTCAATGAACGTGATATTTACTCTTCCATTATACATTTTTTTTTAAATCAGTATATATTTTGTGTTTTTTTTTTCCTTACTGCTTTTTTTCGTTTGTCATGGTAATGCTTCTATAAGAATAATGGCTGGCGCTAGGCAAAAATTCACGGACATAAGAGTAATCTGCATAACCAGCGTTATAAATACTGTAGATTATGACCACAGTGGTTGGCGATCCAAAATCTTCGAGAATATTCTGAGAATCATCAGATACTATTATTACCGTTTGAGAAATTACAAACAAATATTTGTTCAGAATTTTGATGTGACCTACTCGTCGTGTCTGAAACTTGACGTTTCTTCAAATATGACAACCTATACTTGTATAGCATTTTATCGGGGGTTGAGAAAAGCTAGTAATTTTGATGTCAATTTTTAATGTTGATCGACGGATAGGAAGCATAGCTTACTTATACTTATACTTATTCATCACCATTACCACCTGCCTATTCGGTGGGCCGATTGGGAAAAAGCGTTCCGGGTTAGATGACTTGGGCATACTTTATGTGATGAGCATCGAGTGTGTTCACGGATCATGGATGATGCGATCCTAGTGCACGGGTAGAAGTGTTGATACAGAAGCAAGACTACTGTAGCACTGGTTTTCAGTGGTGCCGTACTGTGTACACAGTAACTACGTTACGCGCACAATTACTAATGAAAATATGAAGAGAAAAGAAATAAACAGAAAAATAATAATGTACGATCCTACTTAAAAATATTACACATTGACATATTTATTTAGTTTCATACTAGCTTTATACATATGTATTTATGTATTACAAATCTAATTCAACCTGGCATATAGCTTACTTTATATTCTAACGCTATTTAGTATCCTTGGACGTAGGTTTCTTGTAATTTCATCGGCAACGCTGTCCTTCAGAATTCGCAAGTCTTCTGAGACCAAGAAAAAAAGCGCCAGACGTATAGATAATCTACATATTTTCTTCAGAGGATAAATATGTGAATTTAGCTAGGGTCTTTGTAAAACACTCAAAGCGAAACCCAATCTGGTTACAAACTGACAAATGCAAAAATCTTTATTGCGGTTGAAAATATTGAATTTATGTTCAATTAGAGGAATATTTTATAATGCTAAATACTGTATTTATCTCTCATTAGGATAATTCAACCGAGCACGCCTTAACCTTCAGCTTTAGTGTTGTTTAATGAGCGACTACATTTTCAAATTATTCAATAACTTCAACTTTGAGTAAAGTATAAACGAGAAAGACAAGCTTCTCATCGCCTTTGTAATTCGATATTAAGAGTTAAACGAAATATTTAGATTATTCTGCAACCATGCAATGGCGCATGGGTACGCTGACTTTCAACCCGAAAGCCGCTGGTTTAAATCCAAACGTGTACCAATACGTTATTAGCCTTGTTGCTCGCGTCCGTAAGTCAACATCCCCGTTCTCATACTTGGGAGGACCTAGGTCGTATTGATGTTGCTATGGGCAGTGGTAACCACTTAGTACCCGGATAAGGGTCTGATAGCTTCTTAGTAGATTTATTTTAAAAAATAATAGGTGTGTGAATATGACTCCGCCCCTTTTTGTCAAAATAAAACACATTTGTTCGCTTACAAAATTAAAAAAAAAATTATTGAAAGTATGCTCCATCTGCAGCTACAACCTTCGCCCATCGTTCAGGTAGTTTTCGTATTCCTTGCTGGAAGAAGTCCTGGTCTTTTGAGCTTATCCAGTTGTCAATCCAAATTTTGATACTTTCACATGAAGTAAACTTTTCTCCAGTAAGGTCTGTCTGCATCGTCCGGAATAGGTGGTAATCCGAAGGAGCTATGTCTGGTGAATATGGCGGGTGGGGTAACACTTCCCAGTCCTGTCCCTCTAAATATCTTTTTACGACTTCTGCGGTATGCGGTTTGGCATTGTCATGCTGAAGAACTAATTTGTTATGTCTATTCACCCATTCTGGTCGTTTTTCTTCTATGGCTCGCTTCAAACGCATTAGTTGTCGTCGGTAAACTTCTCCATTAATAGTTTCAGAGGGTTTGAGCAACTCATAATATACAATACCTTTCTGATCCCACCAAATACAGAGCATGACCTTGGCACAGTGAATATTTATTTTTGGCTGTGATGGGCCTGGTTCGCCTGGTTTCACCCAAGCTTTTTTGCGTTTAGGATTTTCGTAGTGTATCCATTTTTCGTCTCCTGTGACTATCCGATGCAAAAATCCTTTTCTTTGCTGTCTTTGAAGCAGCATTTCACAAATGGTTTTCCGACGTTCCATGTCTATTTCTTTTAAATCATGTGGAACCCAGTCACCGGCTTTTTGAATCATTCCCATCATTTGTAAACGCTTTGCAACAGTTGAACGATCAACATTTAATGCTGCAGCTAATTCTGATTGAGTTTGGCAAGAATCTTCCGCCAATAATGCTTCCAATTCAGCATCTTCAAATTTTTTTGGTGGTTTTCCATGTTCTTTATCCTCAGTACTAAAATCGTTATTTTGAAATCGTCGAAACCATTCCTTGCAAGTTGTATTAGACGGAGCATGCTCACCATAAATCTCCACAAGCAAACGATAAGTTTCCGCTGCAGTTTTCTTCGCAATAAAATAATGTAATAACACTTCCCGCAAATGACGTTTATTTGGAATAAAAACCGACATTTTCGAAAAGGTGAAAACAATTGTTGCTTACACTTCAACCAAATATCATAAAATGCGTTAGATAGCTGACATTCAGTACTATCGAATACAAGTATGGTCATTTATTAGTACACGTAAACAATACTAAAAACGACATCTGTTGAGAAAGGGCGGAGTCATATTCACACACCCAATACGTCGTTAACAATTAGATGCAATTTTGTCCATACAAAAAGTGCGACGCATTCCAAACATCGTCGATCGTGCTTAAAATAGCGCACACACTAAATATTTTGTGTCCGTCAGAGGACGGATAATTCAATTCAATAGGCAAGTGATGAGTATTTTGATTCCAAATAAAACACGTAACCTTAAAACCAAAATGTTATTACAAGAGGACTAACAAATGGTCAAACATTAAATACAATAAACAATTGCGTACGTCGCGTAACATTGGTAGCATATCAAATCACCAATGAAATGAAATTCAATGAAAATATCACGTGAAAACCAAAATGTTTCAAAACCTAATATTTGTAGACGTGTGACATCTACTAATCCTGATTCGGCTCCCTTGGTTGAAGCCCGTTGTATATTGCCATACCCCCTTGTCGAGAGACATCTCAACAAGTGTATTTGCTGTGGGAATATAAGATACAATGATTTTTTCTCACAAGCAATGTATCACGACAGCGATCCACCAAAGTTGTTTAAGTCTTGTTATTTTCCTATTTTATGTTTAATTTGCATTATTTACAGTTTGAGAGATTAAACTATTTAATACTTAAAAAAAAAAATCTGAATATAATGTCCTTAGCCAACGTCGAAAAATACATTCTGACTCCAATAATGATAACGATCCAATAACGGTGATATCAATCACCATTTAGGCACAAAATTACATCGAAAGCAAAAACATGACAAACTAGGTTAATGAAACATAATTTTCTCTTGGAAAAGTTTATTCTAACTATTGAGGACAAGGATATTAACTAAATAGGTTAATACAAAAGCTTAAGACACGACTTGCAACTGCAGATGGTACCAAAATAACTTACATTTGTATTGCAAGATTACGTTGAGAATTCAAAGCTAGATTTTAAAGCGAACGCACGGACAGTCTTGTATGATTTGTTTGTTTACAAAATTGACTTGCCTCATAGCATAGTAATCTGCCTTCCTGTAATTCATTCGTTCGATTGCCACCCACGAAAAAAATTTGTGGAAACGAAAATAGAAAAAAACCTAAAACATTTTTGGGGTCAACGTTGCTCGCGTCCGTAGGTGAGTACTTAGTCTCGGAGTCACTCGGGTGGTGCGAAAAAACCCAAAGTAGCAGTGGTGCCAGGTTCGGCCGAATACTGTCATCACACTTGGTAATCTACCGCCAAGATGTAGCGCACTCACGCTGCTGTGTTCCAGTGGGAGGGTGTGAAATCACCGTCACCTTAGGAATTCTCTCATCAATACGCCTGACTGCGGAACTGAGTCGATGTTGTCTATGGGCGACGTAACCACATAACGTCAGGTGGTCCGCCTGCTCGTCTCGTCACTTTCATCACTTAAATATACTATTAATTGATGAGAGAAGAATGAAGGTACCTACATAATTCCGCGACAAAAACCTTCACTAAATTACTAACTAAGTACGCCCTCAATTCCGTGGAAGTAAGGTTTTCACCATTATTTTCAGCTTATCGCGCTCCATTAGTGGGGGCACCTGATACCCGGCATTTCCATCCAACACTTGACGGCTGGCCCGCTGATAAGATTATACTGGATGTGACAGGCTGACAAGGTTTAATACCTGAATGTCAACAGGTGGGTAAAAAACAGTTTTAGCATCTTAGCATGTTTAGCAAAACAGCTGTTATTTAGCGAAAAAGCTAAATTACAGCTGTTTTATATTTAAATTCAATAAAATCTTAAGTCACTTTTTAGGGTGAAGGTAAATGAAACCCAATTACTGGGGCTACTTGGGACATCTGCCTTTAATTAGTCTGTTCTTAGTTTAAAGAGATGCATCTTTTGAACCGCTATATGAAATCGGTTAAAACTTTCCTATATGTTATTATTGAAAAATATAAATCGCATTTTGCCAGTTCAATATAAGATCTGGGGGCAAGTTGTATGTCTGGTGACATTTAATAAATACCAATACCGAATGAATATCGTAATATGAAGATCATAAAACTTTAGACGAAAGGAAGGGAGAGGATATTTCATGGTGTTGTTTTCTCGTGATACGTTTCGAGTTGGTGCAAATTCAATTGAATGTCAAATGTTTCATTAGGCGTAGAATAGGGTTCAGTCGATTACATAACTTATTTTTAAATCAATTTCCACAAGATGCAATGTCAAATCCATACGGCTGGCATTGAAATGGATGGAGATTGAATTTATCAAAGGTTTAACACCCCACTGAACGAGAATCTCCGTTTAATTCAGTCTTGGCGTTCTAACTACAATAAATTAGAAGTATCAGTTTCTGAAAGCATAACATATGGAAATTTGTTTCTCGCGTCCGTAGGTGAGTTTCCTCAGAGTCCCTACTATGAGCAAGTAGCAGTAGAACTTAAGCCAAATTTGTTCAGAGAAATACTGCCACCAATATTGCCACCTGGTAATTAGCCGCCAAGCAGTGATGCAATCGCGTAGCTGCGTTTCGATGTGAAATCACAGAAGCATCAGACTTACGTCCCCGTCTCACAGTGAAAAGCGAAACGCAGTGCAACATAAGTCATCTCATGCTTGGTTATGTACGGCGGTAACAACTTAACAAAATAAAAAAGGTTCAATTTGTTTTCTTTCTTTCTTCTAACATTTAACGAGTCAGAAAAATACGCCGGTACAGAGATACAATTTCGTCTAAAGACAAAGTGCGACGCATTCTGAATATCGTCGTACGTGCTTAAAATGAGTCACATACTAAATAATTTGCTTCCATCAGAGGAAAAATTCAATTCAATAACCGAGAGATGAGTATTTTGATTTCACATAAAACTCATTCTAGCACGTAACCTTAAAAGCAAAATGTTATTACAAAAGTACTAACATAGAATGGTCTAACATACAATAGTTACGTCAACGCGAATAAAATAGGACACTAAAACAGAGGATACGGTTACAACAATGGCCCAAGAGGCGCTCCTTCCATTTGCCATTATTCTAAGGAAGATGGATGTCATCTCTGTTTATCTGCGGTCGTAATCTGATCCGCTTTTCGTCCAACATTTTTGTATCAAAACATCAAATCTGGGTAATTATTGGGAAATATTTACTGCTCATCCATATTTTGTATTATAGCTTAAGTGAGATAGCTTATATATAAAGTGAGAGAGTTATTTTCCTTTTCACATTTCTGCTTCACGTTACTAAGGTACGACGGTGGTACGACTGCACACTTGATGGTAACTGGTTAAAGAAACACCAGCATTAATACTCAGGTTCACCCCTCCCGAAGTATGAAAATATAGCGTTGCGCCAGTCACCCTGGGACTAGCTAGGGGATTTGAGGGATGTAAGGCGGTCTCATGCGCTTGTAATTTTCCCTGCACCCCCGACCTTGGATAAGCATATTTTAAGTGGAACTAACTCTGATTGGTCGTGCTAGGTGTACAGTGTACATCGCATTAATCAATAATATAGAAATTATCAACTAATTGTATAATAATTGAACCATTTCAGGATATCCTACACGCGAACTTCATCCTACATTCTTCAATCGGAACGTGAGTTTCGCGTGCCCACTAATAACCTCCCCTAAATATTCCACTGCGCTCTAGCTAAAAAACCAGTACAGTTTCTAAAAAAATATTGTGTATTATATTTTTATGGAACTAAAATACACTGGGGATAGAAAAAAATATAAATTTAGCAAAATTTTATTTTAGCATAGCAAGTAAAGTACATTTATAGTGAAATTAAAAATATATATTTTCAGAAGAATATCATTCGGTTGATATCTTATACTACGCAAATGATTTATATAACAACTAGCGACCCGCCCGTTTATAGTCAATAATTATAGTCAAGTGAAAATATTAGCACAATATTCAGTAAAGAGCTTTATGACTAATCTTTAAATGTACTGGGTCATAATTTCACCTCAGTTGATCAATTTTTATAAAGTCGAATTATAGCGCTCAATCCAGATTAAAATATTTATTATATTTCAATTTCTAATAAAGCCCGGACATCAAAGCATCAGGGTTTATCCGGAATCGCCAAGTCTCATGCGGTCATCCGGCTGGCGCCGGTCGAACATATCATGCGCACTCCGATTTAACACGCATTTATGTAGTACTAGCCTCATAGTTAATGTCCAGATCCAAGCAATTGTTCATAATTAAACGTTTCATGTAAAATGCGTTTTAGCGGGAATTTTCCCATTTAATTAATTAGTTAGGTGAGTATGAGTAATTAGTCATACTCACCTAACTAATGAATTAAATGGGGAAAAAATTGTTCGTAATAGTCACTTAACCAAAGTAGAACATGTTAATTTCACGCGTACCGGTAAATGGGTAAACAAACAGGATATAATTCAACTTCATCGGGCGCCGGATTAAACTCACCCTTAGATTTAGGCACCGGTTGGATACCGGTGTTTGTTGAAGTAGTACGCACCATTCCACATGTGCTAAATACATGTATTCAGATTTCCGGACCGGAACCGGACCAGGCACCAGACAGAATCGCAGCGCACGTGTGATCCGTTCAGTACAATTCATTTGAAACTTTACTAGATATCTGAGTTTTGATAACTTCTAACAAAACCCAAAAATCATGCATCTTGTTATATAAATATTGTTTCATAGCTATAACGTATGTCGGATAAGCCATTATTAGATATAGTCTACGGTTACTTTCATGATAGTTCCAAAAGTTACATACATTCACAACCACATACTAGCCGGCATCCGGCGCCTTGCGGTCCGATGAATGCGGACACCAGTATTAGTGTTGTTATAGCCACAGGATACCATTATCAATAGCCGTAATTTATTATTCATCCTTCTGAACTAATGTCTAACCCTAATGTTTAATCTTGGTACGGTCGGAGCACAACATGTCTTCGTAAATATATTCTATCAACCATCGTTTTATTACGCATATCATCGGACACAATCCATCCATCGTTTTCTTGGCCCTTATCTTCCCTTATAGCCATCTCCATATCCACAAGAATCGCATTTGGAGAATAGGCATCCTTCGATGCGATTTTTCCCTTCTATTATATACCGTAAAATAGTAACACTTAAAATATAGTGCCTATGTAAAATAAGCTATCAAACCACACCCAGTTTAAGAGTATTTGACAACATGTATAATAATCAGTTTCAAACCTAAACCTAACTATGTAAACAGAGCTGCTTATATGACTAAAACGGTACGTTCCGCTGTAAACTATTGAAGGTACCGAAGTTTATAGAGGACATTCTCATTGGAAATTCATCAAAGAGATGTTTGAATAGATGAAGTAATTTCAATTCCGATGTCGATCGGTGTATTGGATGTTTTTTTTGTTGCTGTTTATATTAACCTGGAAGCAATTTATGAATGGTATAGGTTTTCAAATTACTCTAAAAGACTGTGAATTACCTTACTTCTATCGAAACCTTTGCAGAGATTTTTAGGCAGTCAAAAAAAAAATCAATGCTTAAAAAAGTAATCCATTAGGAGAATAATACAAATGTGATGGTGACATACAGGATGAAGAACGAAACAACTTATAATTCATATATATACTATAAAACGTATGTAGAGAGCGTGGTGGCCCAGGGTCACAGACGTCAACTTTAAATTTGAAGGTCGCTGGTTCAAACCCACACGTGTTTTTTCACCAATGAGTTTTTTCACTCGAAAAATTTATGTGCGCAATATCACGTTCTCGAAACGGTGAAGGAAAACATCGTGAGGAAACCGGCATGTCTTAGAACTAAAAAATCGACGACATGTGACATCTACCAATCTGGATTGGGCTCCCGTGGTAGATCAGAGCCCATTCACTCTCAATTATCGAGAGTAGGCCGGTGTCCCTGCAGTGAGAACATTAGAGGCTGGTACGAGAGTATTTTTATAGAGATTTTGATTTATTAACTTTTTAAAATAGATTAAGTCCTCAACTACTCCTATTTGGCAAGAACTTGGTGAACCTTAAAATCGAAAGTCAATGAAATCTTACAATGGTATCAACAACATAATATTATCTAATAAAAGGATGAGATGAGAGACAATCGGATAACCAATTCAAAGATATCATTTAGGCTTCTTCTGGTTACGCAACCTAGTGGGCGAGATATATCACCCACGCGAAGACCCTGAGGTTAAGTAAAGACATGTTGGGAGAGTCCATCCGAAGAACGCAGGATTGAAAGAACCCTTAAAAGTAATTATTGGAAACAAACAGACGATTAGAATCAAAATGGAGTACAATAAAAATGAATTGTCGTATTAACGGAAGGGATTTCAATTTCTCTTTTCAAGTCCATAGACTCTCTTTGTGAATTCTTCTTCTTTCGTGTGGGTAAGTGGCCAACACTGGTGTCGGAGCTTTAAAGCCTCCCGAACGCCTCCGACATAGCTTAACGACTAGTATCGGGACGGACATCGTGGCAATTGAAAATTGACATTATAACAGTAGTAGCCAAAATCGAATAAAACCACTTCAATACTAAATTTTTCCGCTCTTTGAATACAATATTTTCCTCCAGTTATGTTAACCACGATGAAAAAAGTTTGACGATGATATCGCGACACAAACCCAATTCGGCGATATTTTCGTACCAAAAAAAACACTTGAGAATCTTTTTGGAAGTGAAACAACAACAAAACAACAACGTTAACACACTCATACCTCTGCACTAGGATTCCCTGTGTCGCATTGACTTTACAAATTTGAAAACATGGAGATATTACCTCTGAGACTCAAATGGATTGCAAATTGTTGCATTAGAGTATAGCAAAACGAATATCACAACTTTTGCTGGCGCAAAATGTTTCGTCTGATAGAATCTAGAGAGAGTGAGAAGCGCCCAGACAGTCAGGAGAACGAGGGAGACGGGGAGATAATACGACTCACCATTAACTTATTGCTTAGCTTTAGAAAGCTTTTGTGCCCGACCTTCACGCAAACTAAATACAACAACACGACACAAAGCCTTTGATATAAAAGTTTTTTCAATGAGGTATTACAATGAATTTTGTATAATACATCAATAGATTTGGATACCCGTATAAAAATAATGAGTCTGTGGTACATACTCCGTTCCTATACATTGAAGGCTTCTTGGCTTAGTGGTAGTGGTGCGGCTTGGGTCTTCTTATACTTCGGGGAGGATCGAAGGCGTATTGCTGTTGTTATGGGCTGAGGTAACCACTTAACATCAGGTGGCCTTATGTTCGTCCCGTCACCTTTGCAACATAAAATAAAAATATAGTAGGACACCAAACTTCACACAGATTTTCATTTATCAGGACATTTTACCCAGATTCCATAAAACGGATCTAGGGCCGACTGAATTCGGATAAGCCAAGACTACACGTAACGATTTGGCCAACTAATAATTTTGAGACACAGGATTTAACTGTTTACAAAGGCACCCAATATATTCCCAACTAACATACTGTGTACTTATATTGGGGAAAGGTGTGGGAGCCCAATTCCTGTAAATCGATCTGACAGCCCAACTGGTGTTATGTGGTTACCACTGCGATAAATGTCAGCAAAGCGTCACAAGTCTAAAAATTACAGGATTTTTTTTTTTACTAAATTGAGCGCATCACTCTGAATATGAAATGACTCATAAATGGGGCTGTAATGTTATTGGCACCTACATCCAGTAACAAAAATAATTGTCTGTGTCCGCATATACAATATATTTTGTGGTATCATTACAAACTATTGTTTAATTGTTCTCCGATTTAAACCCACACAGACTAAATGGGTAATGGAAAATTTGGCCACAAAGCTTTCTCAACTGAATAAGTTCTGAACTGTTTGGTACTTCCTTTTAATAATAGACTTAAAAACGGGTTTTCAGAGGTTTTCAATTCAATTTGTATGTTTATGCTATTGTTTCGCCAAGTGAGGACAGACTTGCGTGATTATAATTTAATTTGATACACACCCTGTACATCCCATGTGGTTCCATAGAAATTTCATGTAGAAGTCCAGTTAGTTAAAACAAGAGATTTATGTCGGTATATTCGATTTTTAAATCAGACTTTTTTATACGTTTTAAGTGCCAGAGCTTGCAGCCCACCTGATGTTAAGTGGCTACCGCCGCCTATAAACAATTCATTCTGAGACGGGCATGTTACGTTTCAAGTGTCTGTAATTTCACCGACACCTATACCCTTCCACCGAAACAACAATGCGAGCGCACCAAGTAGTGGTGCGCTCGCATTGTTGTTTCGGCGGCGAAGTACCAGGTGGCAGTACTTCTACGGTCCAGCTGGGCACAAGTTCTGCTACTTTGGGTTGCCCTTTAGCGCCACGCGAGGGTCACTCTGAGGTTAGGTATACCTACGAGCCGCGGAACAGAACAGGCCGTTCAGGAAGCCCCAGCAACGGGCGTCAAGAAAGGACTGAGGGGTTTTTACCCGCTAAGAATCCGGCATAATCTGTCCACGTCCCCATGGAGGGTCGGTACCTAAGGATTTTTCCCCACGCAAAAACAACGTATACATCCGAACGTGAACACGGAAAATAATCTCTTAATGTCAATAGGTGCCGTCAGTAATAATTGTCATTACGAGATTCGGGTGCGAGATTTTCCCGAAAGTCGACCCGTCGCCCGGGGAATTCCCATAAATAGAAGTTTTTATTAATATGGAACATATCGCAAGTGAGAAAGAGACCTGATGAGCAAGATACAAATTTATGTCAGATTATACAGAAAAGAACTTACAATTTTAATACGTTTATCAAATCATATCATACATATTAGTAAAAATTCGCCTCCTTTATAAAGTAAGGCGAATTTTTGTGTCAAAATAAAAGCGGATAGAAAGCTGTTATAAATATTAAAAAAAAGGCTTTTACAGGCAAGGCAAATACAATTATACAGGCAAGCTTAAACAGCAAAGCCTTAAACACAAAATGTCATACAACCATTTACGATATACGTGAAACAAAATTATCTACAAGAATTGCTCTTTTGAAGTAATAAGACGAAAACATCTCATACTGATTTGTATAAGATGTTTTCGTCAAACCACATGAAAATAAATAAGCCTTATTAATTTCTATATAATAGAGTTGAACGACCGGCAGGGGTTGAAGACTTCCATTTTGGAGTCTTTGGGGCCATTTGTATAGTTACTCAAGGTATTTTCGTGTTTGATAATGACAGCCATTTATTTATCAAGATAAGCCAAGACGTGTTTAGTCGGTCTGATTTAAGTCGAAGGCAAAGTTACAGTCGTTAGCACATTTCCGTACCAGACTCTAATGGTCTCACTGCAGGGACACCGGCGTACTCTCGACAACTGAGAGTGAGTGAATGGTCCTTGATCTGCCACGGGAGCCCAATCCGGATTAGCAGATGTCTTAATTTTTTTGGTTTTTAAACATACCGGTCCTTCCTCACTATATTTTTCAAGTGAATAACTCATTATTGCACTTATGGATTTGAACTAGCGACGTTGGCGTCTGTGTTTCTGGGCCAGGACATTTAAATAGGCCTTAATTAAGGCTTCCACAAAATACATTATTTTTAATTAAAATTTGGGGGTACTTGTGTCCTTAGATGAGTACCCTCAGAGTCCCTACACGTGTCGCCTGGGTGGTGCTAAAGGAGCAACCTAAAGTAGCTATAGAACTTGTCAAATGTTCGTCCGGAGTATTACTGCCATTACACCTGGTAATCGGCCGCCAAGCAGGGCTGCATTCGCATTGCTGTGTTCCAGTGGAAGGGTGTGGGTGCCGGTGAAATTACAAGAGCATAAGCGTTATGAGGTTGTTGAGTGTTGTACGGGACACACTTTGTGTTGTGAGCATGAAGTTGGTTTTGGGTGTCTGTCTTGTGTTTCTGTGTTTATCCACAAAAGACCAATTCGAGCGCTACTACTGGCTCAGACGGATCCCCTTCTGATTATATATAAAACTTTAAAAAATCTTAATAATTTATCTCCAGTTTAAAATGAAACATGTGTCAATGACCCAGACAGACTGGACTCAGAAATGAGAGAACTTTTCAGGGCGCTTCAAAAGCCGCTTTTTAGTATCCTTGGTCTGTAATTTCACCGCACACGAGTACTATTAAATCAAGAATAAGTTTAGAGCGATGTATCATCGCTTGGCGGAAGAAATAGGTTAGCGGGAAAACATCTGGGTGACTGAGCAAAATTTACTCGCAAAATTACTATCAGTTCGAGCACACGCCGCGTTCAGCTATATACATTATGCTACCGAACTATTGTGGCTTTTACAAATTCAATCACGAACGCGAAAGAGCCGCAGAGAAGTGTTTAGAGGAGTAAGAAGCTTTTGTACTTAGTGATAAGAAAAAAAGATACTTACACGCGCAACACGATAGGTAGGCGTAGCTAGTATCAATATTTTTTTGTGGAATATAGTAGGGAACGAGCTGAAGACCCACCTCATGTTAAGTGGTTACCTTCGCCCAACAAAACCTCCAAGCGGTGGTGCCGGTGAAATCACTGGCTCATGAGAAGTCACGTCTCCGTCTCGGGTGACGAGCTGACCTAGATGCGACTGACCTGATCTTTTCATTCGGTCGGGGGAGAGTCACCACTAAACACCAGACGGGCGTTCAGCTCTTCCCGTCACATATGTTACAAACAAAAAAATGGAGACACAGCATTATGATTATGGAAAGTGTATGAACTTTGACAGACCAGACGGTACGGCCATGAGTCAATAAGGGTGCGGAGAGTTCAGCAACCGTCTCAACTGCATACTCGTCGGTGTATAGGTGTACCAGGCCACGATACTAGACAGCAAGCTATGGCAAAATCCAAAAATTGCTTGCTCGGCACTCTTTTAACACGAACCGTATCGCAAGTGAGAAAGAGACATCTGCTTATTTAGTCATTTACCGAGCACCGCCCCGTCTGGATATCGAAATCGAACATTTGTGCAGTATCATCAACTTCGCTTACAGATTTCTTAGTCTCATTTTACTCGCTACTCAAATAATATCCAATTCAGAATTCTATTGATGTGTGAATATGACTCCGCCCCTTTTTGTCAAAATAAAACACATTTGTTCGCTAACAAAATTAAAAAAAAAATTGAAAGTATGCTCCATCTGCAGCTACAACCTTCGCCCATCGTTCAGGTAGTTTTCGTATTCCTTGCTGGAAGAAGTCCTGGTCTTTTGAGCTTATCCAGTTGTCAATCCAAATTTTGATACTTTCACATGAAGTAAACTTTTCTCCAGTAAGGTCTGTCTGCATCGTCCGGAATAGGTGGTAATCCGAAGGAGCTATGTCTGGTGAATATGGCGGGTGGGGTAACACTTCCCAGTCCTGTCCCTCTAAATATCTTTTTACGACTTCTGCGGTATGCGGTTTGGCATTGTCATGCTGAAGAACTAATTTGTTATGTCTATTCACCCATTCTGGTCGTTTTTCTTCTATGGCTCGCTTCAAACGCATTAGTTGTCGTCGGTAAACTTCTCCATTAATAGTTTCAGAGGGTTTGAGCAACTCATAATATACAATACCTTTCTGATCCCACCAAATACAGAGCATGACCTTGGCACAGTGAATATTTATTTTTGGCTGTGATGGGCCTGGTTCGCCTGGTTTCACCCAAGCTTTTTTGCGTTTAGGATTTTCGTAGTGTATCCATTTTTCGTCTCCTGTGACTATCCGATGCAAAAATCCTTTTCTTTGCTGTCTTTGAAGCAGCATTTCACAAATGGTTTTCCGACGTTCCATGTCTCTTTCTTTTAAATCATGTGGAACCCAGTAACCGGCTTTTTGAATCATTCCCATCATTTGTAAACGCTTTGCAACAGTTGAACGATCAACATTTAATGCTGCAGCTAATTCTGATTGAGTTTGGCAAGAATCTTCCGCCAATAATGCTTCCAATTCAGCATCTTCAAATTTTTTTGGTGGTTTTCCATGTTCTTTATCCTCAGTACTAAAATCGTTATTTTGAAATCGTCGAAACCATTCCTTGCAAGTTGTATTAGACGGAGCATGCTCACCACAAGCAAACGATAAGTTTCCGCTGCAGTTTTCTTCGCAATAAAATAATGTAATAACACTTCCCGCAAATGACGTTTATTTGGAATAAAAACCGACATTTTCGAAAAGGTGAAAACAATTGTTGCTTACACTTCAACCAAATATCATAAAATGCGTTAGATAGCTGACATTCAGTACTATCGAATACAAGTATGGTCATTTATTAGTACACGTAAACAATACTAAAAACGACATCTGTTGAGAAAGGGCGGAGTCATATTCACACACCCAATATGTCATGTTTTCGTGTTTTGTATTCAAAAATATCGCCGTCACGCTGGCACGCGTCAATAATTCAATACAATACCGCTTGGTCGCGCCCTTGACTGCTCGGAATAACCCTGCATGACCCAACCTTACGTGTAAAATTGGTACGCAATATTTCGCACTACACTAGTATAGTTAGTTTTGTACGAGTGTTGTGGCACGAAATGATTTCGATTACCGCATTGTTATGTAAAAACATAGTTATTTATTGCACGTACAACCGTGCCAATTTCATGATATTTATGGTTATTTGACCAATTCGTTTCGTGACGTGTATCATAGGCATTTTCATAAAAACCAGCGTATCATATAACCTAAAATAAGAAATATCAAATCTTCCAATCGTGATGGACTAGAAATAATGCCACTTGGTTAATAGCCTTTGAAATATTTGCAGGGACAAAAAAAACTCAGAAAATACTGATATAATATAAAAATATGAGTATACATATCGTAAAAATATAAATATCGTCTGATGTAGAGCGTAGGTACACTTGCGGTGTTTGATAGTAGTACAAGCTAGCCCAGAATATTTCTTCAACATTTACATACATGGCATGTTTCTTTGCCATTCAGTCGAATGAAACTGAGAAACTCTATCCGTTAGATACGAGAAAAGGGGAACCGGAATATCTAAATGGAAATGTGGCTTATTTATGTATGAGTGGTTTGTAAATACTTTTTATTTGTATAATAACAAATTTCGGGGTGTCCTATCCCAAAACAGCCAGCTATATTATATAATATAGGAATAAGCATGGAACGATCAGACAACCCACCATGTAAAGTAAATATGAAAATCCTTTGCTCATAGCAGCACTAAGGCCTAACGCACACAGCCGATTTAAATTGGTCACAAATTTCTGTCTGTGTCTGATTTTCCGCCATCTCAACGCTGATCATTCTTATCACAATCGGATTCAATCTTATGTAACACTTTCGCTCTGCATTACCGCAACTTGAATACGACCACCGCAGCCAAAAATCAGATTCAATCGAGTAACTCAGATTTTTGTTTGACAGAGATTTTATTATGCTACTAAAGTGACGACGAGCTGAGAGCCCACCTGACGTTAAGTGGTTACCTGCGCCCATAATATGACAATAAATAAGTCGTATCCGTATTGCGCCCCTAACCCGAGACGGGGATGTAACGTCTCGATTGCCGGTAATTTTACCGCAACCCATACAATTCCACTGGAACACAGCAACGCGAGTGCGCCACTGCTTGGCGGCGGATTACACAGTATGGTGGCAGTACTACTCCGGACGAACTTGGCAAAAGTTTCTGCTTTCGAGTTGCTTCTTTCGCACCACCTAAAAGAATACGTCTTTGGCAACTATTGATCGACTCGTCGGTCCGATTACAATCAGTCGTCTGCGGTAGCACTTCCCACAACCAATTGATTAAAGGAAGTCCCAAGCCGCATCTCATTGTAAGAGTCTAAGGCATAAAGATGGAACTTTTGATTTCTCCGGCAGTCATACATAACAATATGTAAAGTAGCTTTTTAAAGGGAAACGGAGGTAAATGCTCTTTACAAATGTATTGTACTTTATAAATTAATGCTTTATTGTACATCAAGAAATACATTATAAATGTGCTCAGAATAAGTGCAATGGGCGGTCTTATTGCTGAAATGGATTTCTTCCACATAACCTTTGGATGGAATGATTGTATAATGTGTGATTTGATTACTCAAATTAAGACGAAAGCTATACGTAGTATAAGGACGCGGAATTTTGAAGGAACCTTACGGAAACAGCGCGGTATGCAATATAAGAAAGATTTTAACAAATTATGGATTGCCATGAATGGGAACATTAATGGCAATACATAATTTGTATTAAGCACTTGTAAATCACCTTATGAGCGTGGTGGCCCAGGGGCATAGACGCCGACTTTCAATCTGAAGGTCGCTGGTTCAAACCCACACGAGCACCAATGAATTTTTCCACTTGAAAAATGTATGTGCGCAATACCACGTTCTTGAAACGGTGACGGAAAACATCGTGAGGAAACCGGCATGTCTTAGAACCATAAAATGTGACATCTAACAATCCGGATTGGGCTCCCGTGGTAGATCAAAGCCCATTCACTCTCAATTATCGAGAGTAGGCCGGTGTCCCTGTAGTGGGAACATTAGAGGCTGGTACGGACGGATGGTACGGAAATCACCTGGTAATTTTAAAAAAAGTTGGGTAAAGGGACTATTAAGAATGATTTGTGTTTGCAAACATTTTTTTTGGCTAGTTTCCAACAACCTGGTCAATCAGCCTGTTCAATTTTATAACGATATTAATCATTTCTATTGGCTGATAATATAATTTTCATATTAGTCTTATATAGATTTATCGCTACGATAAAGTTTTAAACACGAAACAATAAATAGAACACGGCGTTTTAAGTAGTTTGATAACAAAATGTTGATAATGCAATTATAAAAGTAATAAAAGGCATAGGTAATGTATTGTAATCATAACAATAAAAACTCTTTATTGTCCAACAACATAATAAATTATGTATAGGAATTTAGTTGCTACAATAGGTGATCTTATTGCTAGCGGCGATTTCTACCAGACTACCCGTTATAACATGTATATAACATGGAGGAAAATTCCGATTAAATGTATGAGGCGGATGATTTACTTCATCACCCACTGAACTAAGCGGCAGGTATATTATTGACCTACCACTATAAGTTTTAATTTATTATCCAAACATACATAGGTAGATTAAACAAGTAACTACTTTAAAAATCGATTAAACCGAATTCAAGACTTTCATCCAATTTATTTCGCTCTTGTTAAAATAGGTGAAAAGATTCCCTTAAGAACACCTCGGAGGCAGGGTGTATGAAATAAAAAAAAAAAAAAAATTATGTTCATTAAGGTGATCCTAACGTAGAATATAAAAAATAACCTAAAGTAGAACAATGACGTTATTAATAAAAATTTTATCAATTATAAGTAGACTTTTGAGTAAATAGCATTGATATTTTTATTTTATCTCAAAAAAAATTGCACAATTTTATGATGAAAAAATTTACATTGTTGGTATTTATTGGCTTTGCCGCTGTAAATGTAACCATATCTAAGTAAAATACGGTTCATTAACCGTAAGAGGCTTACGGGTGAATCTCCTTAAAACCTCAGATGGAAGGGATTATTCTCAATAGGCTTACTTTGATAGCATGAGTAACATGTTTTTATTTATATTTTAAGTTTTCCGAACAATTTTACAACGGGTTGAGTATAAATAATTACCTGATTCAGAAATAAAAAGCCGCCATAACGCAATACTTTCATACCTTATATATCACCCCCTAAAGTTGAAAAATCTATGAGATAACCTCGGAGGTACACCCTACCCTATTTAAAAAAAGAATCTTAATTGGTCAACGCATGATCCAATTACACTTCCAAGTTATTTTTAAAAATTCTATGGCAATAAAGATTTTTGACTTTGACTTTGTCCACAGTTGGCAAAGAAATAGCGTATAAAAAAACGTAATAAAAATATCATATCATATAAATATATATAGCCCTTAAATTTCGAGGTAAGATAATGTTACAAGCCCACAAAAAAATCAAAATCGATTCAACAAAATGTTTTCTGAATTCTATTTATTACACTACTTTTGTTTCTAGCAGTTTGTCAATTTCAATGTCATATACATAAATTTACAATTGTAATTGATAGAAATGTTATTAGTCAAAATATATTAAATGTATGTAAATGTAACACACTAGTATTCATCTAATGAACGATCTATGTATATACTAAAGGAAGAAGTTATCATTTTACATAGATATACATAGAATTAGAATATATGATAGAAGAGAACGGTCACTACATTGAACGAAACATTGAAATAAACTACTTAGTTATTTCGTTTACCGATGTTGGCCACATGCGGTGAAATACGTGAATCGATAAAAAAAGCAGTAAAGAGGGAAACATTAAAAAGGATATAAAACCGAATGGATGCACGTACCGATAAACGACATTGCATTTTAGTGTTGTACCGGAAACCATACCGATAATTCGTTTTTTCAACTACAATCATATACATAATTTTAGACAACATAATAGTTAACAATAGACAATAGATAAATCAATATAAATGTTGTGGCTTGGGCTCTTTACAACCTCCCCCGGGAACGGGCCTCACGGAAACGTGCGAGACGGTCTCTGGTGAAGTTCCTTTTGGAGAGCCCAGAGATCCTCGCTGAGCTGAGGTCGGAAACCGCAGGGTTTTAGTTGGGGTAAAAGTCCCACATAGCTTGGTTGTAAAGATTAGGGTATTTTAGCTTTTCCCGGCAGCAGAACACAATAGGTTAGTAAAAAAACCAATGGTCCATAATTTGCTAGGACATGGTCCGCCAACAATATCCTCTGCCAATTAGAACAGCAATACAACTAAGATATTTCAATACGAAAATAGAAAAAATTGCCTTACTTTAGGAATAATACAGAATTCCAGGGAAGTCGTGAGAACTTTGACGGAGCGAGCAATTTCAACATAAGCCACGTAACAAATTTCGATGAAAATAACATGTTTTTGCTGGTGGAAATATTCTGAACGAAGCCAATTTAATGAGAATAAAAATAAAAGTAAGAAATAAAAGAATACAAGTTGGAGCAAGCGGCAAAGTAGAATGGAGAGGGGTAGAATGTGTTTAATGCATTTTTATAGTTGAAATTGTGTTTTATTACGGAAAATAAAATAAGTTTCCAGTTTTCCGAGAAACGTTTTGGAAACCCATTTTGATTTAAAATCCTCTATTTTGCCATAGTAATACGACTTTTTTATGCGACTATAATGACGGGATAACCAGACGGCTCACTTGATGTCAAGTGGTTACCGTGCTGCCCATAAACAGCAAATATATAACTTAGGTCTTTTCCCACTTTAGTATGAGAAGACCCAATTCGCATTGCGTTGCGCCCGTCACTCTGAGATGATCTCCATCTCAGAGCGACAGGCGCAACGGCGTCACGCCTTAAGTGCCTGTAATTTCGCAGACACTCTCAGCCTTCCACGGCAACAGCCAACACAACAACGCGAGTGCACTACTGCTTGGCGGCAGTACTTTTTCGGACGAATTTGGCACAATTTGTACTGCTACTTAATGATATTTTCAATTGGAAATGCGCAAGGGAATAATGAAAAACACGATCATAATCACAACATAAAATCATCAGTACATTAAGAACGAGGAAACGGGAGCCATAAAGATGTGTCGTAAAACAGTCCAGCAATAAGGGGTTCGCAGTAATAAATGTGGATAAATTGAAGTAAGTGTACTTTGTGGCGATGATTTACACATTATTTTCTATCACAGTATATGGATGGACGAGTAATTGGTTCTGAGGAAGTTCAAAAACTTATAATTTAAAACCAGAAAACAAAAATACCATAACAAAAATATTTCACTCTTCTGTTCTATATATTTAAACAAGAAATATCCAAATCGGTCCAGTTCTCAAATGTTTTGTTTTTATTTTATAATCTTTGTTTCGCTAAGGTGTCACTTTGTTTTACAGTGTTATTTATATATATATTGTGTATATATATATATGTTATGTATAACAAGGCACTTAAAACACAAAATTATCTATCTTTAAAGCCGTGTTTACGTATTCTATTATCATTTTTATAGAACATGTATTTGTTATTACCTCACTCACATATAAATATGAGTGAGGTAATGACAAATACATGTAGCATAAATGAAGTGGAACTATCATTATTAAATAAACGCTGTCTCGGCGGACACTTCGGACACTCGTCTCGGTTACATACCATTCAATTGAATTGATTCAATTGACCATTCTGTGATTTTTTTTATATAGATAAGTTTGCCTTCCTACTCCCACCCATAGTAGTAAATATAAAACAGGAAAGTAAGAAACCGCATGATGATCTTCAAATTCCTGAACAAATCTTCATAAATTATAGCTAACCATCTCGATCTCGTCAGCATTCAAAAAAACCCCATCTACATTGGTCCATTCGTTCGGAAGCTAAGATGCCACAGACAGAAACACAGAATACATACTTATAACACCACTCTTTTTCGTCGGGGGTTAATAAACCCACCACAGAAAAATCTATTGAATCGAATACCTAAATAATATACATGTAATTTCTGTTAGCTTAATATTTTCTCACGTTACCTCCCACTCACGAGCTTAATTTAAACTAGCCATTTTGGATATGATTTGTAAACGCATTTATTTACATATTAAATTACATACACCTCATTCGTCTAGGGGTCGTCGACGCGTCTCATTCGATTTTCGGTTGTGGTTTCGCAAAACATGAAAGACTGCGGTTTTCTAAAACGATTCGTGGTATTAAGTAGTTGTAAAACCCTTGTATTGATGCGAGCACTGTATCAGTCTCTAATTTTGGATCAAGGCTACTCTCGACAAGTGAGAGTGAACAAGGGCTTTAACCTACCACCTAGTACAGATTAGTAATACCCAATACAGATAAGTTTTAAGATTTTTCAAGATTCTGGGTGATTCTAATTCTGGGTCGCTGAAGTTGCGCGTAGGGGTGTTTTCTGCATTGCCCCCCGTTGTTAACGAAACCTTATATCAGTTACCACCAAAAATTACGGAACAAAAAGGAGCCTGTGTTAATCCAGCTACCTTAATTAAAAAATCATTCAAATCCGTTGAGGCGTTGAGGCGTGAACGAGTAACAAAAATACGCAACACGACAATTATTCGCATTTATAATATTATTATGATTAAGTTTAAATAGAAATAATATAAAGTGAGTTAAATAAAACATTACAAGCATTAATAAATGAATAAAAAAAATAGTACTTATAAGTCTTAATATATACAACTTATAAAGGCAGGCAAAAATAATTGCCAATTTTAGCCTTGTTATAACGATATTGGCTTTGAGGCCAAACACATCAGCACATACTGATGTTTTTGATTGGTGTTCGATTCAAAGGTAAAATCGATCTCGTCGACAGATCATGCAACTTATTATTGTCGCTTTTACTCCACATCAGAATATATTGTGCCCGCATGAATGACAACGAGATGGATACAGATTAGATTAAATTTAGTCAGACGTCAAAAAAATAGACACCCAAAGTCTAATTTAATGTTTCCGACAACCACAGAAAAATATTTGATTTCGTTTGCGTACGCATAATCAAAATTTTTTAAACGTTTTCTCCTCAGTCAGACGAATTATGTACGTGCCTTAAAATAATTATATTTGATGCATATGTTCTTAGTGATTACAATGTTTAATTAGCAGAGCGATATAATCACGTTTGATTAAACACTTCAACAGAATTTAAAAAAAGATATAAGCAATAACGAGCGGACGAGCTTCCAAAGCGAAGAGTCTCGGGTCGATTCCGGCCGAAGAAAACACTTCAACAGTATGAAAATTTTAGCTTTTTGGTATTAAGACCTTAACGTTGAGTATTTATTAACACCCATACAAGTCACTCACACCCGCATAAGTAAAAAAATAACTAGCAAAAAATTCAACGTAATAATTACTTTTACATACAAAAGTAATTATTGTATAAAACAATGGACTTATATAAGTCCATTGTTTAGTCTAGGTATATACCTAGAATAGCGGTGTAGAGCAAATCCTACGTCGCAAAGCATTATATTAATCTGTGAAATTTACATTTTAAATTTATAAGCAGATCTAAACATCACCACATTCGAGGATCGCTAGAGATGAACGAGTTGGACCTCAGCGCCGAAATCCTCAGTAAAATTACGTAACACTAAATTGCGCGCCTAGAACTTTAGTTTACATAGTTTACGATACTCACATTGAGCTTTATAGAAAGCAAATTCTCATCATATCCGCAATAAAATAACGCGGAATTCGGGTTAGGACTAAAGACCAAAGTTTGGACAGCTCGAATTGAGACTCGGCCAGAAATAATGGGAACAGTGAGCCGAGCTGTGAGGCATTAACCCCACAATGTTGCCGAATGGACGAACAAAGATAAATATTAAACCTCCAATGCCTCCGCGCCACCTGTGACATAGATAATCCTAGGGTCTTGGCGAGGATTCCCTCAGATATGGATAACATGACACAAGAAACTTTTTGCCCATCACACAAGTTTGTTCCGGTCGGGGAACGGACCCAAGAACCCTCGCATCGAAGATATTCTTACGGAGCCGTCTAAGATTCTAGAAAAGTCTAACATATGTCATTTTGCCAGGTCAGTATGGCATTCAGAGTCCGTCTCAGTCATCCATTCTCTGCCCAACTAAACAAGAGTCAGAATTTTTAAACTGCCCGATAGCCTCCAAAGCCAAAATAGCTTTCAAAATAGCTTTCAAACATGGCGTTGGACTAGTGTATTTTTACATGTACCTTAGGCACATTATGTGCACACAGATATGTCAAATTACAGTCAGTTTTCAGGTTGTAGGTTCTATTCTTATTGCTTAAGTTTACGTCGGTTCAATCCCATGAGAAACAAGAAACGTTAATACGTAAAAATAGTGTTTAACTACTTCGCTGTACAAATTTCCCACAGGGGCATCTACTGTACGGATATTGTTATCCGTGCAGTATATGATATAATTAAGTAATATCCCCATTCACTCTCAATTATCGAGAGTAGGCCGGTGTCCCTGCAGTGGGAACATTAGAGGCTGGGTAAGTAAATCTCTACTGATTACGAATCTGTGGATGTTGTATACAACATGAATACAACATTTCAATCTTGGGTGGGGTCTTCTTTTCGTATCGATACTATCTAGATGTGCTTAGACAACAATGTAGCAACCTCAATAACCCGTAGAATGAATGGTTCATCAAATATTTCTCATTATAATATTAGTGTAGATTGAATTGCCTAAATAGGCAGACTGTTGTTCTAACATCATTTGTGATGAATTAAGGGTTTTGAAAAAAAGCTGATTGATATGAAACATTGTGGTGAAAAATTTACAGAATCCAGCTGTTTCCAGGATGTACAGACGGGGAGATTTGAAATGCTCTAAATCGAACGAAGCATCATTTGTATGAAGAGCATGAAGTTTGTTCCTGGATCGTGAACCTCCATGGTCACCTTGGTTTACATTGTCGTGGGAACATCCACATGGTAAGTGGTGAACTCATTTTTCACACATATAATTCAGCTAAGACTTTCATTAAGTGAAGTTAAAAAATCCTTGGTAATCTGATCAGTCAGAACAAAACATACCAACGATTACCAACATGTCGGGCGAGAGATTGTGTATCCACACCTTTTTCGACAGGGGAATACTAACAATCGTTGTATGTAGTGAGTGTGTAAGCGTTTGTTTCTTTTTCAATTAATATTGTTCATTGCGCGGTGGCACAATTTCATAATTGTCGTTTTATATCAAGCCAAATTCCGACAAAGGAAAACTTGTTAATACTAAAAATGTGTAGGTTTGATTTCAAACACAACTTACTCTCGTTACTTACGCAACGACGGCCGCGGTTTTGTTTTCAGCCAAGAAGCTTCTAGCAAGTGTATGTTGCTGCAATTGCGCACAAAAACTTAATTATGAAACTGTAAAGCAGCTTGAAAGGAAACGAGATGTAGATACGCGAGAATACATATTATGTTTAACCTCATTTTCAGGCGTTTGCGGTAATTTGGCTGGAAAATTACTACTTAACCTCTGAAGTTTCAGAATTTGATCTGTGAAAAATTTTAGGTGTTCTCACCAGGGACGGGGCGAGCTGACAACAAACTCGATATAAAATGGTTACCGCCGCAAAGAAACCACATCAACACGACTCGATCCGGCAATTTTCAAGTGATATACACTTTCCAACGAACAGCATTTCATTTTTATTAAAAGATGTTTCCAAATTTTTTTAAGAATCCTATTACTTATATAAATATTTTGGACAGTGACTTTCACTGACGTGTCTAACGAAGCGCGAAGGCGCTCAGTAGATTTTTCAAATTCGCTTCGGAGGGCACGTTATGATATCGCTCCTGGCTATATTAGCCGTTAAGCCATCTCTGAGGCCTTCGGGCGGCTTGAAATCTCCGACAACAGAGTTGGCCATTTACATGAAACCACATTACTTCTCTGAAAGAGCTTGGTTCAGTTATACTGCTACTTTTAGTTGCTCTTTTGGCACCACCCAGTGGGTACATGTATACTAAAGGGTTCTTACCTACAGACGCAAGCAACTGGATCCAAGTAAACCACAAACATTGATGACTCTGACGAGACTCCGACAGGATATTTCAACTAGTATAGCCGAAACGGATATCTTGACATGCCCTTCGAAGCACGGAAGCGGAACTTCAAAAGCCACTAAACGGTCCAACCATCCAACTAATAAATAATAAAATGTTGCAGGCAAGAATTTCAACACTCTAAAATTAACCAACACTTTTAAAAACAATCAAACATGTCTCGCTACGACCGTTTCAACTATTTAGTAAATCCCAACGGTTAATATTTTAGAGCCAGACTGGAAATACTAATATTTAATGTGTCACGGTAGAAACACCATCTCACTTCTAGGTTATCACTTTACGCAACTTAATTAAAACTTAAATAAACCCGTCTTATTTAATAACAAGGCTCCCGCTATAACCTGAGCTTTAAATATTTTTATTAAAGACATTTCTAGGTTAGGAATATAGTACTGTTGCTTCTTATTTTCCCACCTCAAGGATACCAACTCTCGACAAGACATAGCGAATGGGCTTATATCTACCACGGAAGCACTATCCGGATTTTTAGATATCACATGACTTCGAATTTTTGGTGGAAGACATGCCAATTTATGAGTCTGGAATCCCACAACCCAAAACCCTCCTTTCGCAGGCACGGTTACTACCGACTAAGCTATAGAGCTGTTCAAGAAAACAGTAAAGTAAGTGAAAAGTTACACAAGCAAACCAGAAACATTTCCCTTCAAATCCTGTTTGATGCCACGAGATGTGAAGGACCTGATAAATACAAGTTATTTGTATACAGTTGGTTCAACAGTGTGGCGGCCCAGTGGTAATGTTGGAAGTAGATCCAACAGCTCAGCGATTGTGCAATTTGCTTATACGGCAATATTGCACCGCTGTGAAAACTCTCCCAAATCAGTAGTCGCAAACCAGTCGCGAACCGCGCACGCGTACTCAACAACCATACCAAACCATTCCAAACCATTTTATTTAATTACCATATATATAAATTAGTTACTAGTGTTTCATAAATATAATATTACCATCAAGAACTACGAATTCTTTCATTCGCCTTCTTTCAGGTAAGGACGCGGACTTTCGACTCGTAGGTCATTGGTACAAAACCAGAAGTGCACATGACTATTTAATTTGAAAATGTTTGTTTACGGGAGAGAAAAACATGTCCAAACAAACAGACATGTCCTTCTACAACCAAAAGCTTGGATACGTGCAAGGGGGCTAGATGTTGAGGTTGATCACAAACTAAGCAAACTCGTAGCTTGTACTATGATTGCTAGATAACTGATACAATACTTACCTATATAGTATTTTTTTGTAAATACATACTTATGATACATATCAACACACACACAGACACAGAACAAACATCCATGTTCTTCACACAAATGCTAGACTTGAGTGGTAGTCGAACCCACGACCAACGGGAGAAGGCAGAGCCACTACCAACCGAGTGAGGCGAGTCGAGACAGGTAAATACGTTACACTTATGAGGCGAGTCGAGACAGGTAAATACGTTACACTTATGAGGCGAGTCGAGACAGGTAAATACGTTACACTTATGGTATTCTCTTTTTGCGTCTAGGTTTAAAAAAATAACAATAACAAAACATTTAAGTAAGATTACTAAAATCCAATAACAGAAAATTGTGTTGAAAAGACTAGGTTTCTTTGAATACTACACCTACAAAACACCTTACAAGAAACCGTTTAACTTACTGACACAGCTTCTCAAAACTTACTGGTTATTGTTTCGAGAACAATGCAAAGCTGTTGAACAGGTAAACTTTTAGCTAAACCTAATATTGGAAGGTTTACTTTTCCATTGAATATCTACCTTGAATATTTCCGAAGGACTTTTGCTAAGGTTTCTGAGAACAAAAAGGCCTGAACTAAACATAAGAATACATAACTTAATAACGCGTCGACTGAACGTTAAGAAATATAAAGCCAATCATTAAGATTGCACCAGAGTGCCCGATCTCAACCCAATCAACCAATCCAACCCAATAGGGGTTGGTACGATCAGATATTGTTCTACTGGGACACATACCTGATCACGATCAGCTATAGTGAGTTTTTATCTACCACGGGAGCCACATTATCTGAGTAGAAAGATGTATATGCGTAGTAGTTTACCGATTTCCACGGATGTTTCTCTTCGCCGTAATGGGAGAATGTCGTTAAGTGTTTACAGTATAAAGTCAATATATATATACATATATAGATATATGGTTGTTTTATTTTGGTTTGTTATTTTCCATTGCTATTCAAACCACTAAGCTTTAGAAGCCTTTAGAAATCGTCTTTATACAAGATCAATCGAGTAATTAATTGTCCGATCTACAAACACCTACTCAATAAAATGGCTCCACAACCACATGATGTCTGCACTGCTACATCTTCGAATATCGGAACGGCATAAAACAGTATTTTTAAGAAACAGTTCCATTTTATCACAAAGGCAAAAATAACACCGTCTGGAAACTTCCAAAGAACTCTCATCCATATTATAATATAAAGCTATGCATTGATATTGAGGTAATATTATAGAAAAGCAAGATCCAAGTACAATGTTTACAAAGTCCCCAAGACGTCAAACTTATAATGAGAAATCTTTGAAAATCATTTAGATGGGATTTCGAAGTCAATGTTGAGTTTACTACACTCTTTGTTTGCACTTTGCAAGTGAGGCAGAAAGTAAAGGAAAAAACGGTCCTTCAAAAAATCATTAGCGAACATCAAAGAAATATTTAGCGTGTACATATTATATGTTCTTTTCAATTTATATATATAAATTCTTGACGATACTGTGACGTATGCTAACCCAAAGAAAACTTAATATTTTATTTCACTTATTGAATACTTTTACGAAGCACATAAACCTATAAAACTCCAAAAGCCCTAATGGGTTTGTCTTGAATGCAAACAATCCTCTAAATATGTTATTGCTTATATAAAAGACCATACCATATTACATCACATAGCATAAATGACTAACTAAATATTAAACTTTAGGATAGAATAATTTGTTAGTGTTTAGCGGCGTTCATTACTTATTTAGGATCCAACGGTGAGCCGTCTTGAAGGGATAAAATAACTGACAATTAATATGGACAGACGAACGTTTTCCCAAGCGATACTGTATAGATACAGCTGAATTTTGTTTGTTTTAAGCCTACGTCTGGACTGATTGTTTGTTTTGTAAATTCAATTACAAATTCGAAAAAACAATTTAGATATCCATTAAGTATAAATAACGGATTGGAAGGTTTCAATAAAATATTAATATAACAAATAACTAGCAAAAGAAAAAGAAACGATCGAGTTGATTTGGAAAAATGTGTGCACGTAACCGAATCGCCATAAAATTAAAAATGAGTGTAGTTTTTGTTAAAATGCGGTAATAACACGGTCTAGCGACTATATATACCAATTTATGTAACTTTTTAAGTATAATGATTTTGATTTGATGCGTCAGTTTCCGTCCGCATCTTTGCTCGCTTGGTTTCGAGATAAAAAAAGTAAAAGACTTATATTTATGTGTGTTATTTTAGATCATCATCCACTTATGCTGGAAGTTTCAAACATATTGGTTCATTATTACTGTCGGTGTCATTAGGTTACTGTCGTATGGTGTAAAAGAGTAACAAACATCCATACAGGCATACTTTCGCATTGCTACTAATACAGGGATTTCATTGTAACACTTGTTTTATGTTTATTTTCAATAGTGTACAATAAAGCTATAATCTATATACCAATCTACAGTTGATTTATTTATGAGTATCTTCAAAAAATAACAAAGAAAACAACAATCAGATAAGAACTTGGCATGTACTCGTAAGTTTCAAAAGTATGGCTCTTATTATAAACATTTCGTTCGAAAATGTTAGCTGATTAAGTGAACATAAAAAGAAATTTTTGTTGATATTTTTCTAGTGAGCGAACTTCAGATTAATCAATTTATCTCAAATTGGACTTAGTAATTTTTGGTCGAGTTCCAATATGTGTTATCTCACGCCGTCTGGCCAGCCAGCTTTGCCATTACATTTAATTGTGAGCTAAAGTTATTGACATTGTTATTCATAATGATCTCACAGCTCAGTTGGTAGTGTAGCTCTGCGTTCTGCGCTGTAGGTCGTCGAATGCCACCCAAGACCAAGTTGTGTGACGTAGGTACCTACATAGATGTTTGTTCAGTGGTAATATGTATTATACTTATTTGATATATAATATTATTCATTTGAAGGCTCCGATACTTTGTTGCCTACGAAGAGAGGGGCCGAGACATACTTTGTGCGGTGAGCATGAAGTATGTTCCTGGGTGTTGGATGTTTGTGTTGTGTATCTGTGTTTGTCCATGCCATCTGCAACACAGTGAATCTTAGTGCAGGGCCATGAGTGTGTAAACGTTTAACATTAAGATTTTCTTAAGAACATATTAGGAGCGAAAAATAATTTTGTTACGTAATGTAAAATAGGACGCTATAGTAAGATTTCTTCACATTTATTGAAAATAAATCATGTCATAGGAACAAGTGGGTGAGAAAAAAAAATCGAAAAACCCGACTTCAATACTTTCATCCCTTTTCTTTTATAAAATGTTAGGGTGAACCTCCACTCTACCATTTTACAAAAAAAAACATCCAAATCGGCACATACAGTACGAAAAAAGTCACAGGAAAGCAAAACACGCAATTTCGTTTCCTTGGATAACATATTTTTGCCAGTTATATTGATTTAAAAACTAAATTAATTAATCGATTTTAATATTTCAACTGGATTAACTGGATATTGTGCAAGCTATCAGACTCCTCTGGGAATGGCCATGGTCCTCTACGAATCTACGATGGAGCAGACCAAGATTATACGCGGGTCAGCGAGAAAGCCTCAGCAAGAACTTGGACTTAGATGAAAAGTTGGACGTCACGCCCTGAGTGCGTCATGCAAATGCATTTTACTGCTGCCAAAAGATGTTAATAAGTCACAATATCACAATACAGATGAAGTTGCAGAACATATGAGACGACACAATAACAATGTCAGACAGTAAAGGTGGACATGTGCACAAACATTAAACAAAAACTTGGCATACCGACGTTTCCGTTGCAATTGGCACACGGATGCGTATGCTAAAATTATCACAACAATTACGGTTTGTAGACTTACGAGTGTTGCTAGTTACTTTAGATAAAATGATTACTATGAATGTTACTTAAGGCTTTTGAGATTCGATTCAAAAGAAAAAAGTAGTTCCAAATGGCTCAATAGGTGACTCTGTTTTGTCGACGGTTGATACAAAGTTGGTAGTAAAGTCAAATTCTATTGTAACAAATATGTTTTATTGCGGGAAAAAGCGTATGTACTCTATGGAAAAAACTTAGTAATTTTTTGTTTCGTCTTGCGGCAAATCGTGTTCAAATAATATTTTCATTTGTTATTTCTTTGATCTTTGCTTGCTTAACGGACTCTGACAAATCTTGATCCACTGTAAATACTTTTTATTTTTTTGACATTCTAACTACAGCGCGCCGCGCCGTCTGCTATCGATGTTGGAAACATGGCCGCGAAAAGCCGTCACTAAGATAATTCTCTTTGAGCAAATATTTTTTCTGTGTTTATCTAGTTTAAAATAAGAGCTTAAATGTAGCCAAATAACTGTTTTAGTCTTAGGATGACCAACACTGTGCCTGCTAGCTGTTGATGCCCCGGGTCGCTTCTCAATGAGTCTGTCATTTTCAACAGAATTCGGAGGAGGTAATAATTTTTTCTAATATTTTTTACCTCAGATCTCTTTTATTTATGAACCAATTTTGTAAATTCTTTTTTATTTGAAAGGATATGATTTGAGAAAAAATATTAATAGGTTACATTTTAATTGTTAAATCAAAATTTGGATTTGGATGTTTCTTTTGTAAAATTGTAGGGTGTAAGGCACTAAGGGCACTAAGGGCTAGGCTAGGTACTAAGGGCGAGAAAAAAGGGATGAAAGTATATAGAAGTCGATTTTTCGGTTTTTTAAATCAGTCACTTCTTTAGACATTTGGTTTACGTTTTCACACCTTTACAGAATTAACTGTCACAGGTATCATAGACAAACACAGAAACGTAAGGCAATAACCCAAAAGCCGAGAACAAACTTTATATTCACCACACCAAGTTCGACTTTCAAAGGTAGAGTTATTGAACAAACTAAGTTATGGAGCTACAACAATGAAACTGAACCACACCAATGCGTTTAGTTCACCGCTAATAAGCGTTCGAACTGAGCATGCCATGTAATATGATGGCAGTACTTTTCCGAACAAACAATGTGTATATAAATAGCTCACTTAAATTTTTTCCAAAAAACCTGTATTCTTCCACGCTATCAATCAGTATTTACACGCCCTATCCGTAAAATTTTCCAAGAACATCTTTATAATCTGTTCACAATCGTTAACGAAGACGTAGCATAATAAATATACGAGTACACAACAAAAATCATACCACTGAATTGACTAAGGGAATTTCAAAATCAAAAATTTTATAACGGGTTATTCCCAAAGTACTCGATTCGTTTTTTTTAAAAGATAAGAATCCCAAACTATATAGTTTGAGCTATCAACTATCCCAAACTATCAAATCAATAAAATATAATGAATAAATAATAAAATATTATAAATGTAATATTAAAATAAAATAAAATAATATTATTAAAAAAAAAATGCAGTTACGTTGCATCCTACTCCTTCGTGGAGCAGTTTGGGAAATAATTTTGGGGACTAAGCCTTTACAACTACCTAATTATAAAGGCTTATTCCCCAAATCAAAGGTAATATTGTATAATGCTTTAAAGTAAGATAAAAAATAATATTATTGTTATTTTAGTGACACCATCGTCAGTAATTCTTTTGAATTTGTATTTTCTTGGAGGAGAAATATGGCAAGTGACAGCTGCTCATCGATGTCAGTCGTAAATGTCCGCTCGGGGTAAGCGTTTCTTCAGTATTGTATATTTAAATTGTGGCCACTTCTGCAGTTACGAAAGACAATACATTTGTTCCCATCTGGACTGTAGTCGAAAAGCTTGGAATTCTATTGTTTCAAAAGCAGGAAGTTTTCAATTCGTGTGATGTTTTATTTTGTCTTTTTTATCTTGTTCCACATTACATTGACCAACAGTTAACCGACTTTATTAGAAATTTATTTCAGTCACATGTCTTAGTGACATCACTAATATAATAAACGCGAAAGTTTATCAGTATGTATGTTTGTTACTCCTTCACGCCTTAACTGTTTAACGGATTTAAATGAAACCCTTAAAACACATAGGCGACTTTTCATCCCGAAAAACTGAAGTATTCCCGTAGGATAGACACCCGCGGGATAAACAAAAAAAAAGTAGTTGCTTACTTTTTTCATACGAATTGATCAGCGCCATTAGTCTAAGGTTCTGTATAAGTTTTATCACTGAAGTGAAGGACCTGTTAAAATATCACCTCCATAACTTTACTACATCACAAGATGAAAACTTAGTGATGAGTCTAAGTTATGATTGGTGAATCGAGGTCTTCTAACAAGAAGCGTTATGACACCACACGTGCACAATACCTAACTTTGGAAATGGAAATGCCTTTGGTATTTATAAATAAAAAACTTCTCCTACTTATCCCATATAAGTTCCTTTTACAGAAACAAACTGCATGCTCATGAGACAATTGTTTGCCCCGGCCGGGTATCTACCCCGCGTGCCTCGTTTCGAAGGCAGGGCGACTACGTGACGGGACGTCAAAGAATAAAAAGAAAAATAAATCAGTCTGACCTTTAACCAAAAAAACTCGTTCCAAGCAAATATTAAAGTTCACAAAAAATGAACTTGAGTTTAGCCTTGTTTAGATGCAGCTAAAAAGAAAAAATACCTAAGTTTATATCAACGTCGTAATTTCTATTAATATAAAGCTTTTTTTAGCTGAGAACAGGTATTTTGTCACAACTAGCTTCCGACAGCGATTTCGTTCGCGGGGTCTCGAGGGCGTGATTGCATACTGCTAGTATCCATATTCATCTTGTAATGTTTCTCATAAATTAAACAAATAAAAAACTATAATTAATAGACTTTTCAAATCAATTTTTAGGTATGGGTTTAGTATTTATAAAAGTAATACATTTTAAGCCTAATGCATTGTTTTAGCGGTCTAAATGCAACTTCGCATTATTGCCTTTCTAATGAAACCGGCTCGGGGCACATCGGTTGGATGGTTTCAATGTGTATAACGGGCATAGGTAGAAACAATTTTTGTGTTTTATTGGTACTAAGAACTTTGTACAATTTTTATACTTATATTTAGGTCAATGTGGAATATCGAAAACAGACTAACAAAAAATAATTTAATTAAGTAAGACGTAAAACATATTTCACGACGAACTGAAAAACATCTCCGTAATTAATAAGGAATCATTATCTTGAGACATTTTTAATGTAACAATAAAACGAGGGAATCAGGCAAATTGGCAACAAGATCGCGGCAGAATTTAATTAGTCCGAGTCAAATTACTCGTCTACTGCAGTGGTACGGCCAGCTGTGAAAACTTTGTCATTTGCAAAAACAATTAGAATGTACATGGACATTTCACAGGAGCAAACTAAACATAGCTCGTACAATGAAAACTACACAACTGATGATAGAATACTTATAAAGCTCTTTTTTTAATATACGAGTATATTAGCACAATAGAAATAACACTCATAGAACAAACATGCTTGTAGTGAGTGGGTATCAGCATAAATCTCCAACCCACGACCTGCAGCGTAGAAAGCAGAGCTATACTATTATACCAACTGAGCTAATGAGGCCAATCAAATACTAACGCGCGTTAAATTATCACTAAAGTAGAATGTAATGTAATGAAGGTCAATGTAAATCTTTGTTTACGTTTTTTTAAATCCTTAATAGATACTTGGATACGTCACTTTTTTACAAAAATATGTATGTACCAACGAGATGCGTGTAACGAATGCGTTCTCATTACAAAGTTTGGCTCTTGACCAAACCCTATATATACAATGTCAAAGCCTATTTAATTCAAATAATCCAACATACAATGTCATGAATTATATATAAATCTTATTACTTTAAACGAGCAATTCTTGTACATTTATTTATTTATTTCGCGTATCTCGGAAACGGCTCCAACTATTTGGATTAAATTTTGTGTTTCGATTTTGCCTTTTTAAGTTTGCTTGTATAATTGTATTTCTTGTAAAAACACATATATTTACAAAATAAAACACTTTTTATAATAAACTATAAATTTAATACAACGCCATTTTTGTAGTACTTACTTGATACTTAATCTAATGTTACTTCAAAAAATTATAGTTTCAGATCAAACACGACTTTACGAAAAGGAAACCAAGCGAAGCTCGGTCACCCAGATACTAATACAGTGAAAACACAAATCTTTGATATAAATATCATTGTTAAAAAAAAAAAAAAAAAAAATTATGCCGCATAATTTGACTCGCGAAGGAATCAAAACTTTCCGTTGACCTATATAACAATGAAACTTGGCAAGAAGCAATATCATGTAGTAAAAAAAAAAAATGTAGTACAAGTAAAGGAATAAATCCGAAACCCGTAAATTTGTAGTTACATCACAAAAAACACGTGAATAAACCTACCGTTTACATACCATTTCGTGCGGAACCCTCGGTGCGAATCCGTGTTTTTTTTTTTAATATTTTTTACGTCAGAACTCCATTTATCAACTGATTTAGAGAAATCTATTTTTTGGGTAGGATATAACTTTAGATTGATGCCAAAGAAATTTAATTATCAGTTCAATAGTTTAGTTTTAAAATCAAAATAACTGAAAAAATATGCCCATTTTTTCTACGCCCTTTGCAGGCCGATTTGGATGTTTCTTTTTTAAAATGGTAGGGTTGGCAACACCCGACTATTTAAAATGAGAAAACTACGAGCAAAATATAATGGAAGAAAGTATAGAAATCGGTTTTTAGATTTCATAAATCAATCATTTCAGTCGTGATTTCGATATAGATAAATTTGAAGCGTCTGTTATTGTATTATGTCTGTTATAGACAGCCGGGCCGATAACGATAACATGGGTGAGTTGAGAAGAATAGGCCAACCTCCCGTACTCAAAAATCAAAATTTGACGTCAACCAAATGTTCCCGTGAACAACTCAAGACTTATAGCTCGGAGGCTTTGACATTTGAGAGTACGGAAATAACTTTGACAGTTGACAATATTCGGTGCCTTTGACATGACGAATGTGGTCTTATTTCAATGGTATAGATTAGACGAATTGCAGTGGCCTTAAACTTTGCGAGTGGCAAAAACGCGCTTTGGCACAACAAGCCGGCTCCATTATTAAGCTATAGTTACTGTTAGCTTGTGCATACACAGCTATGAGCTAATGTTGACGAAAGAGGGAAATCTTTATGCGCAGTCAAGTGGTTACATCGTCATTAGTTTGAAACGAGGTTATCGGTTTATTCAATCGGTAATCACCACGTGGGAACAGTAACGTGGTAACAATCGAGATCACTGTATAAACGGGGACCCTATTCTCGTTCCGATGTGAGATGATATATTAAATTCAATTTAATCCAACTCAGATAATTTCATGAAACAGTGAAGTCATGAAAAAAGTTCCCTCTAGTAAATTGTTACTTTCTTTAATTTACGATAATAATCACAGTTAAGAAGGAATTGAATTTATTCTAACATTGAAGATCGATCCGAGAATAGGGCCCCTGAACGCATAGTGTCTTCCGCGGCGTAATAATTTCCTTATGAAGAGTACCTAGGCATATTATTATTGTGATAGCATCTGCGAGTGATTCTGAGAATGATTGATGGTGGCGATAGTACGAAGATTTATGTTAATGTGATATTATATAATGTCGGGTACACACGGGAGCGAATTAAATCGGCGGCGACCCCGATAGCCGGTTAGTGTATTCGCTCAATTTCTCGTCAACTCACCGACTTTGACATCGGCAGTGAGTCGCCGTCTATCAAGTAGTTGCCGCATGTACCGGGTAAGGAATTCTCCAACAGAAACACTTACACAACCATTCCTTCACTGTTTCCCAGTTGCCATAGACACACCCAATAACGGAACAAATCCGGCAGGAGAAAAACCCGCCACCCATCGCTTCGAAGACAGTGTAACAAGCAGCTACAGTACGGAATTGACATAAGTTTAGATGGAAAAGCATTGAAAATAACATGCAATTAATTAAGAATATATTGTATATACCTTCCATATTATAGTTAATTTTTTCGAGATGGCCTGATCTAAACCAAAAACTATAGTCACTAGCGAAATATGCTGAATTTGAAAAATTGTTCAATTTAGATGAAAACTAAAATTGCATCAGTAGATAAATGTCATATTATTTTTCCTTGCCTGGTAATCAAACCTCATGAACTGAAGAAACTTACATTTGTTACTTACATTTGTATGAGCGTAATAGCAACGCTCGTTACGGAGCATTATCTAATATTAATAATTAATAATAATAAACGTTTACACACTCATACCTGTGCACTAGGATTAGTTGTGTCGAAGATGGCATGGACAAACACAGAAAGACCAGACAAACACCCAAGACCCGAGAACAAACATCATGCTCACCACACAGTGTGCCCGGGCCGGGAACCAAACCCGGGACCCCGCGCTTCGAAGGCAGAGCTTCTACCAACTAAGCCACGGAGCCGTCTATTACTAAACAAAACATGCGAAACCAAAGAACAAAGCAGAAAAGAAGCAAGCATGTGAAACCCCCCCTGATTCAAAGGCAGGGTTATACATTTACCTACTTCCACCAAATAAGCTACGGAGTTAATTTGCCACGCTCTTAAAAACAATTCTAAACTTTGCTGAATCTGGAAACTGATACGGTCAAGATCACTGATTACAACTATGTCTGCAATTCTGAACAATAAAGATACATTATCGAAGTGTATCGATAAGATAACAAATATTGAGAACATCTAATATTGGCATATTCTGAAGATGAACAAACATGGCCAAGTATTGATGAAAAAAACACAATTTTTCATTGTTTTACATTGTGTTTTTTTCATCAAAAGAATCGCAATATCGATGATACAGTTACGTACATGTTTACTTGTTCGGGGGTGATTAACAAAAAGTTGAGTAAGTGTGTTCTAAGGATAATATCAACACTCAATGTTTTTAAGACCGCCAATGATATAAAAACGCTATCAAATAAACAGTGTGGTTAATCTATACTTATATAATAAAGCTAAAGAGTTTAGTACCAGTATCTATCATTACGCTAAATGTCTTTAAGTTATTCGCGGGTGATAAAGCGGGGCGCAGTTAGTATTATATAATAATACATGTATTAACATACTTTTGATTATTAAATTAAATATCTGTAAAAGAATTCAAAAGTTTTTATTCTCTAAGAATTCATGTATCATTTGGGCAAGTGAAAATTTATAGGCTCAAATATAAATATACAAATTTGTACTTATAATGTCACAGGAGATCCTTAGGTACTTTACAGTCGGTCAGTGTTTAGCTAGTTCTTTTGTTAGATTACATTAGATTACGCCTTTCAACCTAGATTAAAAATACGTGACGTTTACGTCATAATTTCCATAACAATGCTTTGTATCGAATATAATAACAACCTCAGTGAGATTCCGAACGTACAGCTGATCGAGCCACGAGTATAAACAAACCCACAACTCACCTTACAACATCGACGCACAGAACGTTCGATACAAACGTGTCACAAAACTAACTCTTGCACTTAACTGAACCACAGAACGGGCACGCGATTTCCGCGTACTAAAAATATTTAAACATTTAAAAGGGTTTCGTTTTACGGCCGCAGGACAAGAGCGACGTGCGTCCCCGGCGACGGTCGCATGAAGACTGGCTGGGTTTACACGAGTGCAAAGCCATCAGGTGGGACGACGAGCCACAATTGACGGGCAGGTTAATTGATGCGGCAACGTTTGTGATATGTGACAGTTCAACCCTCATCTGGCGGTAAAGGATAAAACGCGAAAAGACGGGTCAATTTCACGCGCTGGCACATAAACTCCAAGCTTCGATAACGAGAATGCAACTGTTCCAAATTAACATTCACATTCGGGACAATAAAATTGAGTTCCCACTTTACATTGACAGTTTCGGGATTATCCGATGCTGTAACGACTACGGTTGGCTCGTCTTGAGCACCTAAACAACAGCTAATTGCCTATTCCGAGGATTTATCGCCAGGAGTAATCCGGCACCAATGAGAAGAGATCAAAATTTTGTTGATTGGTAAACACAACTGATTAAGCGGATTACTGTGAAAACGAAATGAAAATTTGGGTCCCCGGACCGAATTTTTATATCAAAATTCAATTTTACATTATTTCGAATAATTGTTTTCTTTGTAAATGTAGGTGTATGTGTGTGAGTATGTATCTGTGTGGTGTGAAACAATGATAAAATCGAAAAAAAACTCTCATCCATGAGCTTAGGCTCATCCCTTATTATACGCCCTTATAGGGTGGAATTTCATGAAATACAAATCAGTCCACATTAGGCGAAGAAATCACGTAACAACCTTAAAAAAAGATACAGCCGAAATTACTTCTACTGTTTATGAAGTCTGATAAGAAAAATTTAAGAATACTGTTCATACTGTTCGATTTATTTTAAAATTAAAAAGCAATTCGTAGTATATGCATAACATAAGAAAAGCATAAACTTTTAAAAATCCGTAATAAGTTTTTTTTTTTCTTAATGTAAATAAGTGACGGAACGAGCCGAGGGCCCACCTGGTGGTAAGTGGCGACCCCCGCCCATGAGAACAGTAATGCAACTCTTGGCGGCAGATTCCAGGCATAGTCGCAGTACCTCTCCGGATGAACTTGGCACAAGTTTTACTGTTGCTAATAGTGTGGGAAGGACTTGGGGGGGTCCGGTTGCTCGCGTGCCCTGGCCGCGAATCGAACCCGGGACCCTCACTTCAAAGGCATGGCTACTACCAACTAAGCAACGGAGCAATCTCTGGATTAGTAGAAGTTGTACTTTTGGTTTTAAGCCAGTCTCGATTTTCTGAAAATGTTAAGTCAGTTACAGAAAAAAAAAATAGAAGCACTTAAAGTTTTGTACCAGCGATCTAAGTCAGTGTCCATGCACCTTGGCTACTACGCTCACAACACTCTTCTATTGGTTAGGTAATAAAATATTTCTCTTTGTTTGCAGAATAAAATAAGGCAATCACGTTTCTAGCGAGCGAGCCGCTTTATCTTTGTTTCCACAATTCTCAAGTCTCGATTCCACTGGTTTAACGGTCCTAGAATAGAACCGACAGCCAATCGACCGCGGCTATCCTATAACCAGTTAACTTCACTTGTTTATTTTTAACCTAATAAATGGGGTTTTGAGACCCAATCGGGTCTTCTGAGTGGACGATAGTTTGCATCGCAAGAAATACTCGCCACCATACATTGTTTGTTCTTCTAAATACTTAGAACAATATATTGCGTAGGTACACGCCCTCCGAACGAAAGCGAACGAACGCATTGACGAGTGGATTCGCGAAGACATTCAACCAATCAGCGCACACTTTGCGTTTAAATTGGTGTTTATGAATGCTTATATATCATTTCACGTCAACACATTGGCTAGATACTATCGCGGAAATTATTGCAGCGGCAGAGGTAAATATTAATGATTTACTGATCCGCGTGAACAAAATGATCGCCAATTTTGGGAGAGAAGTAGATTGAATTAAGAAGTGCCCAAGTATTTATAAAACTTCTGACATTTTATTAAACTTGGCAATGAGAGAAAGCAGGCCGTCCGTTTTGTCTATAAATATGATATTTTCGCTCGAAAAGAAAATTCAGCGAGGTTACAATTAATTTGATCAAAGTTTGTCCTCTGATCTTCTCCGTCTGAATGCTTCGTACACATAATTTTAACTTGTATCTTATTACTTTACACGAGCGATTCTTGTATATATATATTATATTTATTTATTTCGCGTATCTCGATTTGGATCAAATTTTGTGTTTCGATAGGGTTTTATTGTTTACCTGTATAATTGTATTTCTTGTAAAAACGCAATAAATGTTGCTGACAATTTTATACAGCGCCATGACGTTAATTTTTGTGGTACTAGATTGGTAACCTACTTTTCTTCCTAATAATTCTACATCCAAAATTTTTAAGATATTATAAAAGTATGAATATGTTCAGCTTACATTCAATAGCACTAATGCAATTATTGTGTTAACCAATTCAGTTACATTACCAAATTGAAGCAATAATTATTAATTTTTTTTTTAATCAATTACATCGTGTTTTATGGGAATATATATATACTTTACAATATATATATACTTTACAAAAAAAAACAAAGCTCGGTCGCCCAGGTACTTTGTATAATATGACAAATCATGACACGTTTTAGCAACTTCATTCATAAAACTTGTTTACCTTGCAATTTATGTTTCATTTGCGAATCCATGAATGGTAATTATATTCAAATCGGACGGGCTATGTGGATGACAGCATTCAGAAACAGGCATCACTTTGTAAATTTTGCTCAGTTTTCATAACTCTGTCAAATAAAAGCGAACCTACTACTCCGGTCCAAACTGCGGCAGTACAGAAATGCAGCAAAGAGCAAATGCATTTGACATTCAAACTCGGATTTAGAGGGTTCCGTGTCACTGATTGTATTTTCAATTGAGTATAAAAACTCATCTCGCTGGGACTTACAAATCACAACATACAGACCATTAAGTTAGGACCGACATACAGACTTTATAGGCCTTGTAATATTTTCTTTAAAGGGTAAAAGCGGATTTTAAAATAACATGACCGTCAGATGCCAAACCACCGTAAGCCGGTCAAACGCGTTGTAGACGCGTATGATAACCGTATATAACCTGTTGCAGACGCGTATGATCACCGTATCTAACGCGTTGTAGACGCGTATGATTACCGTATCTAACGCGTTGTAGACGCGTACGATCAACGTGTCTAGCGCGTTGTAGACGCGTATAATCACCGTACCTAACGTGTTGTAGACGCGTACCATCACCGTGTCTAGCGCGTTGTAGACGCGTATAATCACCGTACCTAACGTGTTGTAGACGCGTACGATCACCGTGTCTAGCGCGTTGTAGACGCGTATAATCATCGTACCTAACGTGTTGTAGACGCGTACGATCACCGTGTTTAGCGCGTTGTAGACGCGCATGATCACCGTACCTAACACGTTGCTTTATAACCGACTTATCCGTTTTACTGCCGTAGTACTTATACCTATATATTTATACATATCTTGAACGCTGTTTGATATTTCATATCATTTGAATACCAGCCCTCCATTGTGTTAGGTAACAGTAAAAATAATGATTGTTTTTACTAGACGACAGTCACTCAACGAAAACAAGACTTTGATGAGTTGTTAACCGTCAAGCAGCAAGTCTTAGGTGTTTTCAGTAAAATTGGCAGACTTGCCGGAAAGACCAAAGACCAGAAAGTAGTGGTTAAATATTCTGTCGGAAAGATCCTTTAAAAAAAGATTACGTTAACGACTTGCGACGGTGATACGGTAACTAAAGGCGTCGACGGTTCATTTTAATCTGAAATATAAGTAAATTGCAGCTCAGTATTTTTAATGCAGTATCCAGGATTTCCCTAAAGGGAAAACGCAATTAAGTAAACTTTGTCGTTTCAAAACAATGCCTTATGAACTTATAACGGCTAGTTTCTAAAAGCAAGGGTAATTATTACCACAAAACTGAATTTAAAAGGATTATCTAGGTTTTGTCGAGACGGTTAATTGATTCTTCTTAGTTCGAGCATTAAACGATCAAACCGCAAAAACTGTGAGCTTATGAAAATGTCTCGCGTTGCGTCAGCATAAGAGAAGTAGTTAATTTGGGGGATGACAGCGTAACGCTTTTTATACATCTTACTTCTATTATAGAGTAACAAACATCCATCCATCCAAACAATCACAAGTTTCGATGGATGGACATTACTTAATCACACCAGAACGGCTGAACAGATCTGAATGAAATTTAGCACAGAGATAGATTATAGTCTGGAATGTATGGTTCCCGTTGGATGGTCAACCGCTAGTAACACCGCGGGGCGCAGCAAGTACATTATATAATGAACGTTTTAGTGTAGGTGGTTATAAGAATTTCATCGGATATAAAGTACTTTAAATTTGAATATGGAGCGGCGTAGTGGGTATCCGCCTTAATAGTCAGGAGTTACTTCTGCTATTTATGAAAAGTAAGTATTGCTTTTATTCGAGTTAATATACCTATAGGAGGATATCAGACTAGTTGGAAACAACACGTGCAGTCCGAGAGATCGACTTTAATGTACGGTTACTTTGTTGAATTCACGGCTATCTTTAGCATGCATTGACATTGTAGGTACACATTATATCACCTGGTGAACTTCGTACCACATAAAATTCCGAAGTGCCAATTACCATACTGAAAAACCAATTTAGACATTTTAGATTTTTCGGTTTTATTTTGGTTATTCTTATTTTCTTCAAGTTCTTCATCAGGTTTCAATATTTGTTAAAATTTTCACAGGACCACAATGTCATCAAATAGGTTTAAAATTGTCAAAGTAACAATAATACACAAACCTCTTTTTTGAAGAAGGTTATAAATGTTAAGGGTGATTATTCGCTCTTGTTGTGGTTGTTTCTGAAAACCTTGACTATAATGATACTTGCCAATTCGTAGTACGAAATCTCAAATCGATTCCCTCACATAAGTATACATACCTGAAACAACAAAAATGCTTTATTAGTTTGTTATCAATAAACAGCATACTAGCAAGAAAAGAAACACGAGTACAATGACGTCCACGAGCATAGAATTAAAGGTATGCCGTATGGGTGGCGGTAACCACTTAAATTCAGGTGAGCCGGCAGTTCGTCCCGTCACTTTCATCACATAAAAATCGTAGCAAATTCTGAGAATGAACTTTATACACCGCGTAGCAAAACCTACACATCACAGACATTCCGCAGCTATGTTAAAACAGCCTTCGCAAAGGGTCCCTGTTTTGAGTCAAAAGGCCGGGCTTTTAAACACATTAATTCTCAACATTATAGATAAACAACCATTTGTTACATATAGTCTGCCATACATGGTGCGTGCTAGATAAGTTATGATGACAAATAGCATCTAAGAAACAATATCGATGATTCCGGCTCTTTGATTTATTTGCTGCACAGATATGTTTACTGCCACTAGCTCCACAAGATATATTTACTGCGTTAAGGGGAACAGGGAACTATATTACATAGAATGTAGGGTATGTCTATCTGTCGGTATGTCTTAAGAGAATAAACTTCATGCTCACCAGAGTGTTCCCCGGCCGGGAATCGAACCCAGGACCCCGTGCTTCGAAGGTAGGGCTCTAACTAAGCTATGGAGCCGTCTAAACTCATCACATATATAAATTAAAAAGATATGAATTTCACAAGGATGACAATGTTTATACATGCTTATAATCCAATCCTTAGACAATTATGTCGATAGCACTAGAAAAATCGTTTTTATAAGTATATCACGATAAACCAAATATATTCGTAAGTATTGTATGACACATATTTAAGATAAACAATACGTGCGCACCAGACCGGCGGTAATCTACCACATGAGATAAATCCGAAAAGACAGATGAATCGCCATCGAACTTTAGGTCCCCAGTACATACCAGGTTCCTCGTGACAAATTTTTCTTCAAGGTTACGAGAACGTGGATATACATATATATATAAAATATTGGTGATGCTTTGAATTTGACCAATGTACAGACGAAGACAAGGAACTTTGCTTGGTGAGCCGAGAGTAAGTATACCGCTGCTTACCAAGTGTGGAGGCAATACTTCTACGAACGAACTTGGCACAAGATCTGCTACTACTTTTAGTTGCTCCGTTAGCAAAATCCAGAAAATACAATGCGGCCGGTCATTTCGAGGACACAGGGTATGCTTAGACACTAAAGTGTACTCAACTACGGACGCGAGCAACTGGACCCTCCATCTTGTTAGATATAACAACTTCGTGAAGCGAAGAGGTAAGTTTCCTACAGAAAACGAGGGCGCACAGAATTGTCGTGATAATCCAGCGTAACATACGGGTTGTAAAACAGTTGTCTTGAACAAATGCTGAACAAGTTCTGTCGTTGGACATGACCTAAATAATGAACGGCGCGTACCATTGTTCATGCACGTGGGATGGGAGTGCAGTTTACTTGTATGCTTTAATGAAAATACTTGCAAGGGAACGTGGCTTTGTTTGGTATTTAGTGTGTCGTAGCCAAAGGATACAGGCATGCTGTTCACAAGCATAAATCGTTTGTCAAGTCCTCCCTCTAAGGGGATGTATCTTGAACCTTAACTTAGTAGATAGAAAGATAAATTTCACATGTGTCATTATGGCAGATATCCTTTAAAAATAATGCGATAGTGTTGAGAAACAATAAGCGGATGAATTACCCCAATTCATATATGACTGGCCTCACAGTTTAATTATTGGTAGTATCTGTGCCTTTTGCGGTTTAGGTCTTGGGTTCGATTCGATTTTTTTTAAATTATTTTATTTTATCAAAAACGGTTAGCACCAGTTTCATTAATTAAAGATAGTATTTAAAAAAAAACACTATGTACAAATATTATAATATATAAAAATTTAACAAAAAAAACTCAATAAATTTGACAAAATACAAAAATTATTAGGAGTACAAATAAATTTCACAAGGAATTTCCGTTTTATTGTAGATGGCGCGGCACGGAGTTTCGGTTAGCTTTCGCAGATGATAACCGGCTTAAAAAATAGTTTGGACATTCAAGAACAACATAACCTATTAATATCATTGATTTTATATTGGTAAAATATAATATAATTTTTATAAGTTGAAAATGTCAAAATTTGAGCCAAGTAAGCGTCATTTGCGGGAAATATTAGTTTACTTCTTTAATTTAAAGAAATCTGCTGCTGAGGCGCATCGATTGCTCGTAGAAGCATATGGTGAGGTTGCTTTGAGTGAGAGAACGTGTCGAGAGTGGTTTCAAAAGTTTAAAAACGGTGATTTCGACGTAGAAGACAAAGATCGCAGTGGAAGGCCAAAAATTTACGATATGCTGTGTATTTGGTGGGATCAGCTAGGTGTAGTGTATTATGAGTTGCTTAATCCGAGCGAAACAATTACTGGAGCCCTCTATCGAACACAATTGATGAGATTGAGCCGAGCTCTGAAGGAAAAACGCCCTCAATACTATTCTAGACACGAAAAAATTATTCTTCTGCATGACAATGCTCGTCCACATGTTGCGGCTCCCGTGAAAAAGTACTTGGAAACACTTGATTGGGAAGTGTTACCCCACCCGCCGTATTCACCAGACATTGCACCGTCCGATTATCACCTGTTCCGGTCTGTAGCACATGCTCTGACGGCGCAGCGGTTCACATCTTATGAGGATACCAAAAATTGGGTTGATTCGTGGATAACCTCAAAAGACAAGGAGTTCTTCAGACGTGGGATTCGAATGCTGCCTGAGAGATGGGAAAAAGTGATTGCAAGTGATGGGCAATATATTGAATAAATTTATCATGTCATGTTAAAAACGGCGGAAACTTATTTGTACTCCTAATATATGAAAAAAATAAGAAATTAAAACAACTTCTTGAAAAAGAAAGTGCGTCAACATTAATGAAATAAAAATACCACGCAGACAATCTTCCACAAGAAAAATCTTAACTTTCAATCACCAAAGCCTCAGTCATTAAATATAAGTGTGATATATTGAATTGAGCGTAAGAAGGACCAGGTGAGCCACGCTATGAGCTTCTCGGTAATATGGATTCAATTTGTACAATACTGAATTTTTGTTTTTCATTCATTTTCCATCGCGTTCCCCATCACGTTTATAATTTAAATGGGGCAAGCACGTAAACGTCCCGAAATAAAGAATGACAAACATTTTATTGGGATAGCTTCCGGGAGGCACGCAAGCTGACGCGAGCTTACCAGAATTATAATTTTGCTAGATGCACGGAGCAGTATTTTTTGAGTATTTTTCGGGATAAAAAGAAGCCTATATCGTTAATACAGGATATAAGCTATCCTGGTACCAAATTTTTCCTAATCTATAATATTTATTTTGAGCGTGAAGCAGTAACAAACATACACACATACATACAAACTCTTCCCTTTATAATATTGGTTTGATAAAAAAATATATGTAAATAAATAAAAATGACATAGGAAATGTTTAAGAAACAAAAATCGAAGACATATGACATCTAACAATCCGGATTGGGCTCCCGTAGATCAAAGCCCATTCACTCTCAATTATCGAGAGCAGGCGTCCCTAATATTGGAAACATTAGAGACTGGTTTATGTCTCACTTAGTTTATATACCGTATTTATAAACTGTAAGTAGTATATCTTACGTATATACTACTTTGCGTGGTGGCCCAGGGGCACAGACGCCGACTTTCAATCTGAAGGTCGCTGGTTCAAACCCACACGTGCACCTATGAGTTTTTTCACTTGAAAAATTTATGTGCGCAGTACCACGTTCTCAAAACGGTGATGGAAAATATCGTGAGGAAACCGGCATGTCTTAGAACCAAAAATTCGACGACATGTGACATCTACCAATCCGGATTGGGCTCCCGTGGTAGATCAGAGCCCATTCACTCTCTATTATCGAGAGTAGGAACATTAGAGGTACGGGACTATATACTTTGTTAAATGATTACTTATAATGATGAAGGATAATCTTTGTATGTTCATGAACATACGTATGATGTGTTCATCTATAATTGAAATTACACGAAACAGTGAGGTGAATATTGTAACCGTAAGCATTTAAACCCGTAAATTATGTTGATGATCCGTTATAATTAAATAAATGACACGCTCTGAAATCTCTAAAGGTTAAAGGTTTATACGCAGATGTGGGTACTTACTACAATAATAGTACACACATCTGCATTTAAACCTTACCATTTAAGCGTACACTTCTCTGTTTGTCCTGCCTTCAGAAGGTTGTATCTTTTGTAGTAGTTTGCGTGAACGAATTAGCTCCGAGTTCGATTCCCGGCCGAGACACACCTTGTGTGGTAAGCATGAAGCTTGTTCTCGAGTCTTGGATGTTTGTCTTGTATTTCTGTTTGTCCATGCCACCTGCGATACAGCGAATCCTAGTGGGTATGAGTGTGTAAACGTAATCGTACTCGCCGGTGTTTTCATATCTAAAAGGCGCTTACTAAAGTAACAATTTTCCTCTTATTTTTAGAATAAGTGAACGTGAGCTGAAATTTAACAAAATTAGTAGCTGAAAGTGAATAATTTATTATCAACCTCATTTAAAATTTATCCATCCATTATGTTACAAGAGAAGTCTCTTATTGATTTTACTTTTCAAGAGTGTTTGGGTTGTTTAGAATTAGAATTATTACGCGTAGCGTACTAGCCCCTAACTTATCCACTGCAGAGCCACAAGCTTACTCTCAACAAGCGAGAGAACTCTCAAGAATGGGCTGTAAATTCTGCATGGAAAAAACTGACAGTTTTTTTTCCATCGTCTTAAGTTACTCCTGAAAAATTACTCCACTAATTCAGCATAAAAAAGCATATGTGTAAATCCAGGGTAAAAACTAACTTCATAACAAACACAAGCAGACAAACTTTCGCATTTACAATATTACTATGATAACGTTGCATTGGAACGTATAATAAGCGTATAGAATATGTGTAGTATTCAATACCCCTATGCGGGATGTCGGTGCAGTCCTAATCACCCCCCCAGAATAAGAATAAGAAGTGTAGTTTCCCGTAGGATGACAAAGCGCGAGGCGCAGCTAAAATAAAGAAACGTTTCTCCCAGTATTTTACACAATAAAAACTGTTGACGTAATTCGCTACACATCAATGTGCCAAAGAAAGCCATACAAAATGGATATTTACGACCATTTTATGTTATTCTCACACCATATTTTTCACTTATATATGAGCTCGTTTTTCGGGCTGTCCATTAGTTGCCGGCTAGACAGCTCATCAAACAGAGTTAAAACTGCCTGGAGTTTAAAATACTCCCGGCCAGACCACACGTACAAACAAGTGCATAACAATATAGCTCAGTTGGTTGTAGCTCAGCTTTCTGCCAAGCCTTTGTGTGCGATCATATATATGGATGATATAATGTTTGTATTTACAGAAATAAGTACTATAAAAGTCTTATACAATATAAGCCATGGGAACTAGATAACTAGCTATGCTTAGTTTGGGATTAGATGGCGCTGTTTATAAATATTTATTTATTTTTATTTATACATATTAATTATGAGAGTAATTATTAAATAATTATTCAAGTATACATATTCGTGAGCATTAACGTGTCCCAGAAGCTTCTAAAGCACATTATATGCACACAGACATGTCAAATTAGTTTTCATGTTTTAGCTAGTATTATTTGTTCATTTGTATGTTTCAATCCTAACCGACCAACCGAGAGGACGAAACGGACAAAAACCTACAATGACCTGGGTCATTAAACAACGAAATTAGCAAAACTTGTGCACGGTTCATCCGGTACTTGTACAAGTACTGCCTCCACACCTGGCAAACGCATTGCTGTGATTCCCCATCACGGACGAAGGGCGCAATGGGATGCAACTTGTTTCTCCTCATACTTAAATCGTTGTGGTCCCAAGTCGTATTGCTGCTGCGGGCTGAGGCAACCACTATAAGGATAGGCTACAGCTCGTCCCGTCACTTTTGTAATATAAAAAAAATATAATTTATAAGCAATATCACCATGACAACCATTGAGTGCAACGCCGCGTCCCATTTTTGGGCACCGGTGACGTACCGGCGCGGGTCGGGACGGGACGGGGCGGCCTTCGCGGCCGGTCGTCGACCTCTACGCCGAGAGGTACCGTTAACAATGCATTATGTATGTATCACTGTTTCATTAAGTCATCGTTAATCATATTAACCGTTCTTTAAAAAAAGGATTAGGCTTTGATTTTTATTATTACGCGATTTCTTCGGTAATTCTTATTATGTTTTTTTTTTTTTTTATTTGACAGGTTGTACAGATCCCATAGAAGTTTTATCAAAATCAGTTCAATTACCCTAATCCCAACAATTAGTTTTGTATAAACGATTTTCTGAAAGTTGAAGCGCCCGTGGCGAAGTTTTCCTAAATGTTGTTTGGTCAGCAGTTGGATGCCACGATCGCTTCGAAAGCCACGTTAAAATGCCGGCGCCAGTTTTGCAAGGCTATCAAATATATAAATCAAGTCGGATAAGTCATACCGGAGGCCTTTGGAGGCTTCAAATTTGGCCTCTTGCGCCAAAAGTAATGGAAAGGTTGTTAAAACTAAAAGATGTAAGTAAAGAACGGGTTCAATGAGACAAGATTGTGCTCATTCTGACGTCATTCGGAACATGTAACTGGTATTGACAGATGAACCGGTATCTGACCCAATATGCCGGGAAGACCGTCATCTAATTATGACCAAGGCGATGCGTCAATCCGGTGCCAGAATCATTTTGATAAATCAAAGTGAACATACCTAAGAAGGATATACAATTTTTATACTCTAAAATCTATATTAATGTACCCAAGTGGCACAAGTTTAAATCAAATATAACGTTTTTAAATATTTCATGCTCTATTTTTCGCCCTTTATTCCGCAAGTTAAAATAAGAAGCGGCGATTTGATCCCGAGGGTATTAAATAAAAAATACGTTTATATACTTCCTGCACACTCACAAATAGAGACTCACACACAAACTTTCGCATTTATAATATTAGTGTGATTAGCACTATAAGGTCAAGGCAGCATTTAGTTGATAATTTTGATTTGTTGTACGTACCTGTCTACTTATGTACATATCGGTGATTGATACTTATGAATTATAAAATAGACAAGACTTATGAACTGCTGATTAATTATATAACAGACGAAACAAAGAGTACATAAGGCAAATAAATTATATGAATATGAAAGTCAAAAAATCTTATTTCCATGTAACGCGTTATAAAAATACATGGTATGATCACGTTTTTTAAATAAATATGTATCGTTGGCATGCGGTCTTATTACTAGGTTTGGCGATTGATTATTCTAATGACCTAACTTTATAGGATCCCGGTAAGTACTTCTCATAACAGACATGGCTGGCCGCGCTTAATATGGCGGGACGAACTAGACACCTTTTTGAAAAACTTGCCTAAAAAGACGTGACGTGACAACTGGCGTACTTGGGGGAGACAGTTCAGGCTGACAGTGACAGTGACAGACATACAGGATATTACTACATAGGTATTTGCAGGTACAAACACACGTACACAGCGGAAAATAAAAATCTTGAGAGGGAGTAAGAACACGAAATGAATTACTTTAAAGACACGTGCTCCGTAAACATGGGAGTTTAACATAGGTACCTAAGTATATATATACTGTACACCGTGGCTTCATGTCTCGGGAAAATTAACCTTTCTTATAGTTTCGTTCCTAGGAAACACTTATCGAATGATGTATGTATGTAAAATAAGATTTGGAAATATTTTTTTAAGGGATCTTTCGGAATTACAATCAAATAAAATTACAACACGCATAAAAACAACACTAAATTCCATGAAAATATTTTGAGGCAAGAGTAATTCAGCTGCCGGTATCCAGGGTATAAACTCCGTTTCATTCGTCATACTGTTATCGATCACTTCACAAATGGTCATCTCACGTAGTGGAGAGATCTCATAAACTGCACGCTCACGAGCCAAAGCATTTGCACGTTCCAATATCCATCGATAGTTTCGGAGCGATATAGGAAAGCGAAGAAATTGCAATTTAGCCAAGTTTACTCAGCAACGGAGATAGCAGATATAGCTGTCACCGCAAGGTAGGTAGGTGCTAAGCAATGCAAAAGACACTTTCCAAATTGCGCCAAGCTGAAATACCCGGCGAGACTAAACGACCTAGACTATGTTGGTAACACTTGGCATCGTTTCGGAAGGAGACGTGAGAAAAAATATATGCAAATTGGTTTCCAAGACTCGTTATTCGTACTAAACATACTCACTCGTGGAATGCGACACAGGGTATCCCAGCACTAGGATTGCCATGGACAACACGAACAACCAAGATCCGAGAACAGGAATCGAAACTGGGACTCCTCGCTTCGTAGGCAACGTTACTAACTTAGCTATGGAGCTTAGCTTAGCTTAGCTATCAAGCTTGCCTTTTATAATGAGAGCTCGTTCTTATCTTCAATTATATTCATCATTAGCTCATTAGCTCTGCGATCTGCGCTGAATTGGGGTTTGATTCCCACCACGAACAAAACAAATATATGTAAGTACATATAATTAAATAAAAATACTATAACGTATTCAATTAGTAATCTGTTTCTCATAGTATGCTATCATGCTATGCTTAGTTTGGGCCTAAATGTCGCTTTGCGAAATGTCCATGAATATCTTTTTTTAGTCATGCCGATCAGTGGCGGAAGGTTCTATAATGGCAACTGACCAACGCAATCATTACGAATCAAATGTATGCGTCACGATAGTTTAAAAGCTTTTGATATCTTTCCGCCAACTCTAAAATTCTAACGTAGCACCGCAAACTGCTTTATTAATACTACCTACAAAACAAACTTTTTCTTCGTATAGTTGGAGAGAAAATAAGAATCCGTCTCTTCTGTGGAATATTAATTATTGTACTCGAACGAATCGGATAAGATTGCAATCCATCGGTTGCGCCACTTACTATCGGGCCGTCACAAAAACTTTTCCTCGACGTCGAGAGTTCGCGTAATTCAACGGTCGCATTACGAGACGACGGAAAACTCAAAATGTTACGGAATTTCAATTCAATTCAATTTTTACAAGCTTTAATTTAACTTGCAATGTATGTAAGTTTGTTCAGGTAGAATCTTGCAACTGGATTTCAAATCAGCTATCTTTAACTGATTTAGCTGAAAATTGTGTTCCGCGCAAAAATATGATAAATTCCCCGCGGACGAAGTCACAAGGAACAACTAGTATGTATCACATAAATTGGAACGTGAAACATACTAATTTTATCATAATGAAAAGGTAAAGTTACCCATACTCGTATAAAATACTACTATCGAGTCTCAGTTCAAAGTCAAAGCCAATAATCTTTATTAACACCGAGTCTTTAAAAAAGGTGGAAGCGTTACCTTTATCTCTATTGAATGAATCCCTATTTCCCCTGGTCACGGCATCACGCGTGAACGGCTGGACCAATTTTGGTAATTCTTTTTTTTTGTGTTTGTTATTGTCTGGAGAAGGTTCTTATTAAAGAAAAAATTAAGAAAGCGGGTAACATCGCGTGGCTAGTTTAAAATCAAATATAGTTCACTGCTGAGCAAATTCTAATTAGACACAAATGAGAAAAGATTTTAAAAATACTTCTCTATTTGTGTAGCTTTTGGTGTATCGTAAGTTATACAATTTTAGTTTGTTTTCAACCCTAATGGCATTCATTAGCCTGCAGAAACTGTTTGCTCGAATAGCAGTTAAGTGTTTGGGCAGTTCATTCGGGTACATTTTCCCAACGCCAAGAGGACTTTTTGTATTCCCCATGATCACGATTAAAAGAAAAGTGACGTTTACATGTGATTTTACAGAATTTAACCGGTAATTGTTTCCGGTAAGATTTTTCATTTTGCATTTGGTTTGGTAGGTAGGGGCTAGTGAAATAACGTATGGCATATGCACTAGGGGCTGTTTGTTAAATTTTATATGTCGGTTCGGAGCACCATATTTCACTGCCAAAACATAATCGTGCCTTGCTGGCATTGAAATATTATCAAAAATCGAAGTTCGATCCGTCACGCCGGAGGTACAGTTTAAAAGGTAGCGCAATACAATACGAATAAAATCTCTGTAGACCAAAACATCACTTTACCGTCTACCAAAGAGCATCTGTTTGTACAGACTATAAACTTCACAAATATGGCGTATTTGGTTTATGGATTCAATAAAGACCACAAGACTGTCCAATATAATTTTTATCACAAAGCTCCGAACTGGATCGTAACTACCAGATTTATAATTTCAAGATAAAACATTAAACTCGCGACTGCAAGAAAGCGGTACCAATATAGGTGAGCCAAGCCAACAAACACACATCGACTGTTCGACATCAAAGTATGCAATTTTGTAATACATCGGTCGCAAGACCAGGTCACCTACATCCCGGACAACCAAGACAGGATCGCAGTCCGGATGGAACAGTTGGTTCACTTTGACAGAACCTGAACAGAAAGTTGGTATTCTACGTCAGTATCACGCAAACTGCGATAATAACACGCTTTCAAACTGATTCAATATTACTATTATAAGATAAGAAAAATGTAACATTTTGATAGGTAATAATGTTGCTATACGTACTCTATCTCCAGTCGTCTGTTGGTTGAATATTGATATTGGCTTTGAGTGAATCTCGATTATCCCAAGTACATATTCAGTTTACGCGATATAGTTTTCTATTTCTCGCATCTTGTTATCTAGTTCCATTTTATTTACATATTATTTTGAAGAACTATTTATTTAAGTTAATATGCTTTTTTGCTTTGTCAGTAACAAAGCAATAGAGATAGTAACTTGCTTAAAAAATATCAAACTTATAAGACTTGAACTGTCATCAACTGTCACATTCACATTTTTTTTTTTATTCAACTATGATGATAGTCAGATAGCTGAGATAACCAGTCGGCTCTCCTTATAGTATGTGACTGGAGGAAAAGAAAAGGGTGCGTCATTTGGTGCACTACCATCTACCGGATAAAGGATGGTGCTAATTTGTGGCATGCGCTTTTGCCACAAAGAGACAATGTATTCTTGTGAGAGTCAAGACTTTTTCGCTGATTTCTACGCGAGTACATCACCATTTATTCTTGCATGCAGGGGAATGCAGGTTACGCAAGATGATAAATGAGGCTCATTAAATCACAGCCAAGTATTTTTTGTTGAAGACAAAACTATATCTTTTTGACCTACAAAAACATATTATAACAGACTGTTGACATACACATTGGGCTTCTCTTAATAGTGTAGAGCAAAGTCGGTGTTCAAGTCGCAAATGACGTCGTAAAAAACATATTTTTGGGCGCATACATTGCTAATGCTGGCTAAACTTTAGGACAGTGTTTTTCAACGTGTTTAGTTAAAAGAATATGCTTTCAGATTGGTCCTATAGATTTTTTATCAAGATCAGTTCAATAGTTTGTTTGTTAATTCAAAATAACTAGAAAAAAATATGTCGTCAAAGTAAACGAGATTGCGTATTTTGCTACTTTAAAAGCATTGAAATCGTGTTTCTTTTTTTCGATTTTTAAATCAGTTTTTGTTTTTACCGTGTTTATCTGTGGTCATTAGGGCTCTGCCTACTCCTCCGGGATTAAAGGCGTGAAACTATGTATTTTATCTTTGATACTAGTTTCACTACGTAAATCGTCGGGGCAGTCGTTGAACTGGGCACTGCGAGAGGCGCGGTATGGCGCCAAATCGTCTAGCACTTTACAGCCTTGCTTCGTTCGTGCACGAATCATTGATGAACCATTAATATTTAAATCATACTAATTTGTTATGAACGTAGCTCATACCCTGGATTACCCCATAGGCTACATTTTAACCCGAAAAATTTCCCGTCGGCCATAATAACTTCGAGTCAGTGTCGGTCTGCAGACCCCGAAAATATAAATAGGAGAGTGGACACTTTTCAGACGTGCTACAGTGTTGTGGGCAAAATTCATAAAAATCGTTTTGGTCACTTTGATTTTTTAAATACCAAGACGCATATAAACTTACACTCGTATTTTTCTTTCGAAAATGTTTCCACAAACTGATATTTAAACAATATTTATTAGACAAGTTAATAGCTTAATAGCGGGACTGAAATGTAGGCCATGAGTATAATTTCTTTAAAAAAACTTTGAACTATTTTTAACCCTCGACCAATAAAAAGAGGGTGAAGTTTGACGGCGTAGTATGTCTTTCTATGTTAGTATGTATGATAAATATATAATTGACTACGTAACTTCAAAAGGGATGCTCAGATTTCAAAGCGTATTAAAGCTGGTGTTTGGGACATGGTCTGTAGCTGTAATTGTAGCTGTTTGGTGATATGTAGCTGTTTACAGATTCCTTAACATTGCTGATATAAAATATGAATTAAATTAAAACCACATGGACTTCCAATTATTTGGAAAATATACTCCGTTTAATAAAAAAGCTATTTCAAAGTAATTATCGCCGAACAAAGGGACACCGCATAGTGTAGTAATTCCAATTGTAAAATGTTTCTAATTTTATTTGACAAAGGATACTAATTAAATCATAGAATTTAGCAAATTTTATCGGGTCGACCCTTTGGAGTTTAAATCTAGAAGCCTTGACGATAAAATTAAATCGCGCCGGTTTGATTAAATCCTCTAATATTGAGTTACAACATTTCAGCCGATCGATTTGGGGTAACTAAAAGTCTTAGTTACGTAAATTTGCTTTTAAATAAAATAAATGTTCATGGAAATTTTATCCAACGCCATCTAGCCTCAAACTAACATTACACATGTTCGTGGAACAAATGCTTGTCCTGAGTCGATCCAACCACGAATCCACGACCTACTGCGCAGAAGGCTGATCTACTACCAACTGAGCTATGAGGCCTGTCAATTCTTGTCAAAGTTTCACACCGACCAGTTTTTTGTGTGCAGGATAATCGTATGTATTGAAAAATGCTTAGGACCATCGAATTGAATCTAGGCTATGTTAGAAATCTAATATCAAAGCTATGAAGGTATCATCATATCTTTGCTTGATGCAATCTTTAGTGAGAAGCCTGGAAATTTGCAACAGTATTGTTTTAGCTAGGTATTACGACGCAAATTTGTAATACGCTTTCATTTAGTAACAGCAAATATACTTTGCTTTAAAATTTTGACATGGTTTCGTATATTACTTACAATTTCGAATACACCATTATAATTGTATAGTAGTTAGTAAACTATCGCTTCCTGTCAAAACATCCACACAAATAACCATTAACGTTTATGCAGACATATTTGAATAATTAGATCAGAGCGTGGACATGAATCTATTTTAACGGTGACCGGCCGAAGTAGCCCAAGAGCTATTTTTAATTTCCTTGCATAATATACAAGATGCACGAGTTTGTTTGCTTTAGAACAGTGAAAGTCACTCCTTTCCCGAGTAACCGTGACATGTAGATGAGAGAAAAATAATTCGATAGGCAAAGTACAAATTTCTTTTTTTTTTTTTTTCGCAATCAATTCACAGAATCGTCTTAGATCGCATGAAGCCCCGTAGAAACAAGATCTACTGCTAACTGACGTCACAGCTCAGTTGGCATTAGATCTGACTTCTGCATCGTCATGAGTTCGATTCTCACCCAGGAAGATCTTTTTTATGTCGAACATAGATGCTTATTCTGTTTGGACGTTACTATGTGATATATGAGTATATATAATACGAAAAAATAACTACTTATAAGTATTCAAAATAACAAATCAATTATTTATTTATTATTTTTATGGGTTACATTTTAAGGTCTTGTAATCCAAGTTTCAAAGTCATGTGTTTTCTTGATTACAATTATTTAAGTGTGTGGCTCTGTAGCAAGTTAGGTTAGGTTACCTTTGAGGCAAGCAGGCTTTAATTCTCGGCCACAGCACAAGTCTGTGTGATGACCATAAAGTTTTAGCTCGGATGTTTGTGATATGTGATTGTGTACCTGCCCCCTAAGACACAAAACTGTATGACAAGGATATGAGCGTGACAGCGTAGACTTGTTTATGGAGACTAGCTTCGTCTAAATGACTTGTGAATTACATCACGAGCTCCTTGGCTAACCTATTTGACGACCAAATGATAGGCCGTGACAACCTGTTATAGGGGACGATATGTTCGCCATTAGTTTGGTATATGAGAGATGGGCAGAGTTCAGATGTGTAATTAGTGGGTAAAATGACTGATCTAATTACAGCAAATTGTTTTGATGGCTTCGAAGGTTACCAATTAAGCTATGGAACTTAATTGATAGCCTTCGAATTACCGGGTTCTCAGTTGGTAGTAGCCCTGCCTTCGAAGCAAGGGGTCCCGGGTTCGATTCCCGGCCGGGGCACGCTTTGTGTGGTGAGCATGAAGTTTGTTCTCGGGTCTTGGGTGTTTGTCTTGTGTTTCTGTGTTTGTCCATGCCATCTGCGACACAGGGAATCCTAGTGCAGAGGTATGAGTGTGTTAACGTGGTGGTTTATGTAGGTAATGAGCACATTTTGAACATTGCATTCGCGAGTCTTGTTTGCCACCCGCGAGACCTTGAATCCTAGTGCCGGGGTATTTTAGACGGTTCTGTGTCTCAGTTGGTAGCCCTGCGTTTGAAGCGAGGGGTCCCGGATTCGATTTCCGTACAGGTCACAATGTTTAGTGGGGATGAAGTTTGTTCCTGGTCATGGGCGTTTGTCTTGTTTTTATGTGTTTTTCCATGTCATCTTCTAACGAACTTGTAGTTTTGTAACTATTAAATATTTAAGTTTATATTAAAAATTAAAAATAAAACCATCGTGATTTTTTTCTTATTTCACAGTGTTCTATTAAGAATACGGCATTGTAATTGAAAGTTATGCAGACTTTATTTTAGCCAATCGTGAAGAGGACACATTTTCCATGTAAGGAAAATGTGATTCAATATTCTAACCCCATCACGCTTCATCTATCAGTTAACAAGAAAGCTTCACGATTAAAGGACGCTTAACCAATAAAATGTCATACCTTGTTGACTCATAATTTCGTAGAGTTGACTATTGATAATTTAATATACTGAAAGAAATTGTTAGCTGAATTATTTGTAGGAAAACAATGTCGAATGCACTCGAAAATGAACTATCTTATCGGAATGTTAAATGCGACCGAATAAAGCTCTGCTCGACTGTGAAAATAGGTACTAATATACGTGTGCACCTCTCATACCCCAAAAATACTTACGTGTTTTATTTTAATTTTTTTATTGAATTTATAATTCAAAGACATAATTACGAGAACATTAAAAATAACATTCAAATAGCCATTCAGGATGTAGACAGTGATATTAAGTCTTAACCGATATAATAAATACTAAACACACACAGCATAATCTAATTTTATTTTGTATATACATATAATGCATATTAATAAACCCAGACACAGAAGAAAGATATGTGTAGCACGTGTGTGCCAACACGTGCTTGTCCAAAGTGAGAATCAAACCCACGAACTACAACGCAGAAGGCAGACTACTACCAACTGAGCTATGGGGCCAGTCAATAATACCAGATATAATATATAGTAGACGTAGTAATTGGTAGGTAATTAGGTCTATGGACCGTACCAGCCTCTAATGTTCCCACTGCAGGGACACCGGCCTACTCTCGATAATTGAGAGTGAATGGGCTTTGATCTACCACGGGAGCCCAATCCGGATTGGTAGATGTCACATGTCTTCGAATTTATGGTTCTAAGACATGCCGGTTTCCTCACGATGTTTTCCGTCACCGTTTCGAGAACGTGGTATTGCGCACATAAATTTTTTCAAGTGAAAAAACTCATTGGTGCGCGTGTGGGTTTGAACCAGCGACCTTCAGATTGAAAGTCGGCGTCTATGCCCCTGGGCCACCACGCTCTTGGTTGGTAGTAGGTCTATGAATATTTTATAATGCAAGTACCTACGTTATAAAAACTGTTATTTTGTGACACACAATATCCTATATCATTAATTACCAGAGAAGCGTTAGACTGAATGCCAGTATACCTTTGATATGGAAATTATTTTGAGAGTTGCCACGATTGTTTACATTCGTTAGTTCCTGGTATATCGACTTAGCTACGTTTGCTATCGATATCAGATATAACAGCTTTAGGAAACGGAATCCCAGAAGGAAATAGCTACGAAGCAGTTTATAAATACTTATATTCAGCTACCGCACACAGAATTTATTCCGGCGTGTAGGTTCCTCCTTATTTCATTTTCTTATGGTCTTAATAGAATAAAAATATAATATTTTTATACCGATTTAAATCAGATTCAGATTCAGATAATTTATTGATAACAATAAGTTACAGGTCAGATACATTAATAAATTATATACAGTGTGAATTAAAATAAAATATCTTTTAATATATTATTATTATACATAATCCGGATAAACATAACATTTTGAACTCAAACGAGGTTTTAATCGGTATAAATGTGTGATGCGAGTAACTAGACCCTGGACCCCCAGGGTCTAGTTACTCGCATCCGCATTGTATTAAGTGAATTTATAAGTTTTTCTTATAGTTTAAGATTATTTCTCAAATTAATAAAGTTATCGTAGTTAAAATCGATTTCAAAAACAGGAAAAAGGTTCTCATAATTTATTCGCCTATTATATACCAATTTGTATAATTCCTTTTTAACTTATTGTACTTAGTGTCCTAAATATCACTGCGACCGTATTCGGTCCATTGTGATCGGTCCTCTAGTAATCCTAAGTGGCTACCTAGAGGCCTCTAGTAAGGTTAGATATGTTTTTTATTTATGAAAATTACCCAATGTCTTTTTGCGTACCCCTGATAACGTGTATGAAAAATTTCATTATTAACTGTCAAGAAGTTAAAGCGGGAAAGCATAACGATCAAACACTATGTAGCATTCGCGTTTATATTAGATAGGATTAATCAATATTGTCAGCAAACCTTCTAAACCGGATGTAGGCAACTAAAATTCAGCGAAATCCAACACCTCATTACACTCTTAATCAAAGATCGATTACGGGTGGAGATTTAATCAAACCCACCCCTACAGTATACTTTATCTTCCTGGGAGGGGTCTCGAAAACAAATAGATGCGCCACAAACTGCTTAATCTTGTGGAAGAAGTTCCACTTTTGAAGAACACGAAACGTCGATATATTTGCAACATTTTAAGTTAACAAAACTGGAAGCTACAATTATTTGATCAAGGCACTGATCTATATGAAAGTACTAAGTAGTGAAGTATGATGCTCTAGGGAGCTGCCCTTTTTTTCGTGCTCTATTCATGGTACCTATACAAATTGACATGCAGATCCTGCTGGTGAAGGAGCGAGGGTGTATAAACCATGTTCCTACTTTGGTACTTTGATATCAAATCATACACATTTTTTTATTCAAAGTTACAAAGTTAGTACAAAATAAAAGTATTATATAAAACACTCAAAAAGTCCTAACGGATTTGTCAACATGAAACATGAAAGTTACATGCAAGCAAAGGCTCACGCTTTCTGCCGGACGAGGCCATATTTTCAAATAACTAGCCGTACTAAAAGGCAATGTTTATAATCACTCAACGATAATTTTATAAAATAGACAATGATTCGCAGTATTTTCTACACGACCGATTGTTTTCAACCATTACGTTTACGACTGTTTAGACAGTTGCACAGCAGTTGTTGTTTAATACTGTCATAATATTTCGTCACATACCAATGTACGAAAGAAGCCCGTAGCTAAGAATTGCTAACTAGAAAACCCTAATACTTTAAGGAAGAATAACAAATGTGATAAAATAAATTGATTAATTTCATTATTTTAAACTGATTATGTTAGTTAACGCAGCCTGCGAGGAGCCAAACCGAGGACGAGTAATGTTATACTTTAATCTACTAACAAATCCAGTGTCTAGTGTTTGAAACATGAACTGGTTTATACTCTTATTATGAATGTTTATAAAGCCTTATTTTCTTACGAATTCTTAACTGCGTAGATTTGATACTAACAAAGTTAATATTTAACTTAAAAGTTGTTTCTAGAACTACTTTAATATTCCAGTCTTCAAAATTGTTGGTATTTGTGTAGCCACACTATCGCCTTAAACTTTTCTGATATCATTGAACTGATCCTCTGTTTACCAAAGCTCTGGAATCAGAAGTTATTATCTACAGAATCAGAAGCGGGAATCGTAACACGAGTTGCAGAAAGTATTTCATTCAATAGATGCTCGAAATACATTCAGAATTGTTTTACCGGTTACCGGAAGAAAATAGACAAAATCAACTAAAAGCTATTCGTATTCGCAAACCGAGAATTTCTTGTACTACTTTCTTGTACCACCGATTGTACTTCATATATTTTTGTTCTTCATATATTATACGTATTCTGTGAAAATTAAAAGATGTCAGATACTATAGGCCTAGTTAAAGCGTTGGCTTTACAATTTGGTAACGGAAGCCTATTGATTATACAGATATAATCATTCCGTAAGCACCGGAGAATAGTTAAACCAGTGATTAAAAGAATTTTAATTTTTTATTGACGATAGATTTTCGCTTGACTTGAGGTTAAGCGAAGAGCTGACCTGGTGTTGAGTGATGATGAGGTCGATGATAGAGCACAAAGTTCAAGCTAGAATATACCTATATAGTTGAAATATATTTAAATGAACTCACCAGCAGCGTTGATATAACCAATCTGATAGTAGCATCGACAGATCAGCACAAGGAACACAATCCACGATATAACAATAGGCCCGTCTTGCACAAATATAATCTCCATTTCGACAAACTAATACAGCGAACACGAGTTAAATTTATAAAGTTTTTCCACGAAATAAAAATTTTAGGAGTAAATTTGCCGCTACACATTGCATCGCGTTGTTTTCTTGGCGTAAAATAAACAGTTTGGGGTAGACGCACGCCTCAGTGTCATCGTTCGACAAAGAACAAGTTTGGCACGCGCACGGGTGTTGCGAAAAAAAAACCGGTTTAATTAGGCAGCGTTTTTGAACATCGTATATCGTAAAATGTCTTACGCTCGATACATACAGACTTCTTTATATTTCCGTTCAAAACTCACGGATAACTTGTCAGAATAAATTGTGATTAGGTGTTAGATCGCGGGTAAGCGCGGTAACGAATCTCACCGACTGACCCGATGCGCACGCGCAACATGTGAACAGATGTCGAACGCACAATGCTCGCAATGATAACTAAAATAAAACGCACCTCCCATGAAGAGAAATGGACAAAAAGTGTAAATTAATAAGCAGCGCTTCCAAAATAGACTGATGTTTCAAGATCGAATACCAGACGATGTCAACGAACTATGTTAATTTAATGTTGAAGACAAAAATCTGCCATATCTAAATGGTAAATGCTTAACAAGATTTTGAATACAAAATGTAATATACCAGATCTGATAAATGTTTATTTAGAGTATCTTCTATGCTAAGAAAACGATTACTTTGAAAATAATATCTCAGCAAAATAAGGGTGTTTTACTACTGTCTCTTAATTCCAGATCTTATCAAAGAGGTATCCATAATACTGTCTCTTACTGTTCATTTAAATAAGACGGTATCACAGTTATCATTTAGATAGACAGAAAGAGACGACACCACATATCTAACTGATAAGATACCAGGACCAGAAAATAATAGCGGGACAGACCCGAACCCTTCGTATCAGCCTATTGTTTCCTCTGTAAGCCTACTCTCGACAAATGAGATCTTAAACAAGCAAGGTTTTGATCTACCACGGGGTCCAAGTCCAAATTGGTAGATGCCCGTATCTACCAATCCGGTTTGTCAAAATCGAAAATCCGGCCGTGGTAAAATGTCTTCTAATTTTTGGTTCTAGAGCATGTCGAGAACGTGGTGTTGCGCATATAAATGTTCAAAGAAAAAAGTTATCGGTGATCGTCTGTATTTGAAACAGCTACCTTCTGAATAGAAGTTTGGCATATGTATCCCTGGGCCACCAAGCCGAGCCCTATGAACATCAAACAACAAAAAATTTATCGATAGCTGCAGAAAATAAATCGCTGTCTGAAAATTGTATCAACAGATATATGAAATATTTTATCGGACCAAAACAAACAAGAATGTCCCCTGGCATTTGCTGAAATATGAACGAAAAAGTGAATTCGTGACTGTAATGATAATAATCGTAAATAGCTCATATTATCACACATGAATCATCTAAAAGCATTTTTTATTTAGACTATCTAAGGCGGTGTTATTCAAGTCACGAGCTATTTGTCATAGGCACACAATAACAATACACGCAGTTTATCAATGCCTCCTTTAGACGAATACCTATTATACGAATGTTTTTGGATTTGTAATATATTTTCTTACTCGATAGACTAATATGTAAATATGCGAAACTTTTGCAAAGTCTTGTTTGTTCACATCTCAATCGCGCCAAAACTTGTGAACCGTTTGGGATTGATAGGCGATATAGATAGAACATATCTCATAAAAGTGATATTTGTTCTAGATTTAGACGCAAGCAGATATTAGAATGGTAAGTTTAACTTCTTATACTTCATAGTGTAAGATGACTTAAACGAACTTAGTGAAAACTTGATCAGCCGTTTTGGCAGACAGTGCCTGCCAAAATGGCTGCCCAACGGGTGTTTTTAACCGACTTTCGGAGGTTATCAACAACAAAACAACAACAACGTTAACACACTCATACTCATGCAAGTAGCCGATGGAGGCGACACGCAACGCTGGATCAGGAACTGGTTCTCTGCGTGTGCCGCTATGCTTGCTGGCAGAATTTGAGATGACTAGTTACCCGTGCGTTTGTCCTAATATAAAACAATAACATAACATAACAATAACAAATTCAGTCCAAAAGTCGTGCGTGTAATTCATCAAATTATTACAAAATAATAAGCGAAAAAAGTTTCGTTACGAGTGAACAGCTGACTGATTGATGGATGAAAACAAAAACTAAGAAATATTATTTAGTTTGTATACATGTTTATAGAATGATGAACTGAAACGGCGATCGCTCAGTTAATTGCATCTGTGAAGTCGGTAGGTTCAAATCTGTAGGTGGTATCATTGTTGGTGACTTTTTATACCTAGATCTAATAATTTTAATTATATTTGATATACATCTTTTTAACGTACTTCCTCGAACTATTTGGTCAGTGCACGCCAAGAAGTAGATGAGAAGCGCTATTTAATCCGTCTTGTTTCTTGATGTTTCAAATTTAAAACATGGTTCTATCAAAATAAAATGTAATCTATAGTCCTCCAGGCTATACATGGTCATATTTTAATTAGGTTATTAGGCCTATAGGGGCTTTCTATTGATGAAATACTTTTTGTAATCAGAATGTAGTTTCAGAGTTTCATGCTTACAAATTAAACGTTGCCTCTGCACTAGGATTCCCTGTGTCGCAGATGACATGGATAAACACAGAAACACAAGACCAAAACCCATGACCCGATAACAAACTCCATACTCACCACACAGAGTGCCCCGGCCGGGAATCGAAACCGGGACCCCTCGCTTCAAAAGAGGGGTACTACCAACCATGTATCATCTGTATCATCTGTATCAAAACATAAAGCTAGGCATTCGGCCGTGCCGTTTCAACTCGTATTTTTTCCTGAGTCACATTACAAATTAAAGTTGGGTTGATAGTTCATCTGTTAACAACATTTCACAACATCAACTCAAGTTAGGCATGACTTGCGATGAAACGTCACACCCATATTCCCTCAAGCGCACGCATCAGATAACAAGCATAAGTTATATAAGTTGAATATAACAGCGACTCAGCAAAAAGCAAGACCCTTTGATGTCGCTCTAGGCAGGGTCACTACAAAGCGAATCGCGCCTTTAAATGTGAACAAACCTTCACATTTAAAGATTTTAGAACTCGAGTGTATTTCTATGGAAAAATCGGTACAACTTCAGTAACAAATATTTCTTTTCATAAATTTTCCTTTGCAAATCACCATTTTATTTTCGTCGCCGAATGGATTGAAGCATGTGATTTTTACTAAAATGTTTATGACATATGTTCACAGTCATTTTTATCTTCAAATTTCAGAAAAATAAAGGTTTTAGGAGGTTAAACGGTTAGGATCAAAAAAAAAATTTTTGTATAAATTGTAATTGTAAAGCACGATCTTGTGCTTTCCAATCGCAAAAATAATTTAATTTAAAACTTCGTATGACTACGACTACTGTATATTTTTTGTGATTTTCGTTGGCTCTTTTCTGCTAGACAGAAATATGTTAATCTTCCAGATTTTATACCTTACAAATAGTCTACATTCCGAAAATAATAAAATAACACTAAATAAATTACTCACACATTATCACATAACCTGGTGATTTGTGATTTATGGTCGGAAAATAGCTTTTAATATTTAACTTTAATTATTGGATCAGCTATAAATAAGCAAAAAAAGGCAAATGATCAGATGACATGACCAGAAAGTAATATAATGGCTAGCTTTTGTTGGCACTCTATATCACAAGCATATTAAAACATTAGGTACAAAAGTTTGGCTTACAATTCCTATACTATTCTATACTATACTTTCTAAACCCGAAACTATTACATAGTTTGTAATGCGCTTTAAAAGGTTAAAAAAAAACTTGTAACTTTTAACTATTCTAACAGCAACGCAAATTAATAGCGTCCACAGACTAACAAGGACAAGCAGGTGAAGGTCGGGGCCTTGTCCTATTTCTATGAGTCTCACTGACCTCCGGGACATCACCCCGGGCTCCCGACTGGAGGTGAAAGTTCAAGGTCCTCGCACGTGTAACTTTACGGGCAAAAACGTAAATTGGTGGAATTATATAACGATACATAATCATTCATCAAGATAAACACGCTACGACTTAAATAGCAAGATGAGTAGCCGGCTTTCAAAGGTCGCTGGATCAATCCGGTCCGAACGCAAACTAATTTATTCCTTTAGATCTCAAGTATCATTTGTACACGTCAAATAAATGCATGACAACAAATATCGGTTATATTGGTTAATTATACGTATGGTGCGCATTATCACCATTGTTTTACCACAAAAAAGTCAGACAGTACTTTCATTATAGAATAGGTTACACAACAATAACGATTAAACATATATGCCCCTGCACTAAGATTTCCTGTGTTACAAGTAACACACAGACAACCGCACAGTTTGCCCCGTCCCGGGATTGAACCCTGAATCCCAGGGTGAGGTAATTACCGTTTCATTAAGGTACTTACATTATAAAATTAACCTTATGCGTCTGTATGTTTGTTACTCCTTTACACTTAAACGCCTCAACGGATTGTGGTGAAATTTGGTACCAGAATAGCTTATATCCTTAACACATAGGCTACTTTTGATCCAGGAAAACCGCGGGTAACAGGGGCGCAGCTATTATGACAATAAAATCACCTCCCATAGGGCAGAAAGAAATTCGAAATAACAAGAGATTTTGCTAAAAGGATGTCACTTTTCAAGTTTTATAACACGAGCCCTTCGAACATGAAAATGCTATTGTCAAGAAGTGTACTTGAATATAACTTAACATTCTAACAAAGAAGTTACGAACCGCTTCGCGGCATAAGTAAATTTGGGGTTCCATATTCTCCGGCTGGAAACTGAAAGTAGCATTAGAACTGGTTCCAAGTTCACAGTGAAAAGTACTGCCAACATACCTAGTAATCTTACGCCAATCAATGGCGCGCCTAAATTGCTGTGTCACGGTGGAGGCGTGTTGGTACCGTTGATTTCACAGGTGACACATTACATCCTCGTCGCGGAGTGACAATGCAATACGTTACGCCGTAGGTATATCTTCACATACTTCGATAGGGGCGGACAGGAGACGTATTGCTGTTATTTATGAGCAGCAGCAATAATGAAGGCCCACTTATGTTCAGTTGTTACCTCCGCCCATAACAACAATACGACTTAGGATCTCTCCATATGAGAAGACCCAAGTCGCGTCCCGTTCCGTCCGTCCTCAACACGGGGATTTAACGATTATGATTTCACCGGTACACAGCATGGCAAGTAAACCACAGCTTAGCAGCACATTTTCAGTTGTGGAGGCAGTGCATCTCCTGAGGAACTTGCGACGAGTTTCCGTTACAACTAAACTTCTGTAAAGAGGTTCTATCAGTTATTTAGTCACACAAAAAAATATAAGGTCATATCTACACAAGATTTATACTGGTATTATAAGAAAGCCTGACCTTTCTATCATCTCATAAGCTTGACTGACACTGAAAAGGTTACTTCAACTACAAGCTGAGTATTGTTCATCCATGAAATTTCCTGTCCAACCCATTTCTTTCTGGGAGACAGGGGAGGGCATTAAGATGAGCTATAAAATTCCTCTCATAAAGAGACTGTAAAATGGCTCTGGCACATTTATGGCGGAATATTGCATTCGTTTTATTTCTCACAGCTTAATGGATGAACGATGAATGAAACGAAACAGAGCATATTTAAAAGAGAACAAGTCGTCTCAAGTTTTTCATTGGTTCTAAAAGTATTCGTTAAGTACTGTTTGGTGCTTACGACCATAGATGCTAACCTTTTGAGATCCCTAAGTAGTGCAAATGGGGATCTGTGTCGGTAAAAGAGAACAAATCTTTTCGTTTCTCATTGCGTTATTTTTATCATAACTAATAAAACTTACTTAAAATAAGGTAGTCCTATAATGTGCTGTTAAGTATCGCACATCAGGGGTCGGTATAAGAGAAAAAATAAAAGTATAAAAGTTAGTACAAAATAATAACAACTATAAAACAAGCAAATAAAAGAGAGAAAAAATATATACATAAAAATGTTTATCAGCTTCTTATTGTGATCAGTACGCTGCCAATTCAGTTTGCTAATCCTTTGGGCTAAGCCGTGTCGATTACTTTTGTCCTCAAGCGGATAAATTCGTTACAAATGAATGACCCTTAGAGTCTGGCCTGCTCTTAGAACTTGAAATTGGAAAAACTCTCAGTGGAGTAATAAATATAAGGTTTCACTTATCATATTATTTTCTTATCATTTCTACCCTCATTTAGTAATGAAAGTATGATCTAAGAGATGTAGCACGCTAAGTCTAGATGATGATATAAATATTCATGGATTTCATACTGCGCTTTTAGCCCTAAGCAAAGCACAACTGATAGAATACATAGAGAGTACTTTTTTTATCATTACATCTATATTTCTAACACAAATGTTGGCCCTGGATGAGAAATCAAAAGTAGCAGTAGAGCTTGTGCCAAGTTCGTCCGGAGAGGTACTGCCACCACACCTGGAATCTGCCGCCAAGCAGTAGCACTGTGTTCCGGTTTCCGGTATCATCCCCGTCTCGGGTGATGGACGCAACAGGGTGAATGCGACTCAGTAAAGATTTATTTCTCATACTGAGTCGCACGCATTAATGTTGTCATGGGCGAGGGTCACCACTTACCATCACGTGGGCCCTCAGCTCGTTCCGTCACGCAATCACTTTAAAAAAAGAATCAAACCTACGACGGCAGAAGGTAGATATACTACCCACTAAACTGTGCGATCAGATCAGTCATTAACATTTCCTGACCCATACTCTCTCCCAGTGGATAGTGGAAAATTGGCCGCATATCTTTGTCCGGTGGATTGGTAAACCGCAGCTGACGTCTACTACCAGACCTGTTCCATTAGCACCACCCAGGGGAAACGTAACCACACATTTCCCAGCTCTATAAAAGTTCAGTTAGCAGTTCCGAACGGAGGAAGTACAGAAATGTATCATCTGGAGTGACGCATGGCTCTCGCAGTAATTAAATTATAATGAACTATCCCGCATGAAATGTATTTCGGGAGCTAAAATTACTGGTAAACTATATTACGGGACAGATAACTTAATTTGAAATTAAAATTAATTTATAGAGCTAGGAGCAATATTGTTGATTAAGTTGCGAAATTGTTTTGCTTTAAATATAGCTAAATAAATAGAAGGTTTCCACATTTGTAGTGAATAATTTTTGTTTCATCTTATGTCTTGCTAACCAGCATTTGAAGATTTATAAACGCGACACAATAGTTACACGAGAATTGAACGGTTTTGAAAGTGGTTTTGAAAACGGTCGTGATTATATGATAATGTAAAGGAAAAGGAAACAATTTACATGCAGGTTAAGGCGCCGTTTACTCTCTAGTATTCATTGGAGTACATAGTATATAAAGAGAGCGTGGTGGCCCAGGGTCATAGACGCCGACTTTCAATCTGAAGGTTGCTGGTTCAAACCCACACGTGCCCCAATGAGTTTTTTCACTAGAAAAATTTATGTGCGCTATACCACGTTCTCAAAACGGTGACAGAAAACATCGTGAGGAAACCTGCATGTCTTGCATGTCGAACCAAAAATTCGACGACATGTGACATCTACAAATCCGGATTGGGCTCCCGTGGTAGATCTTAGCCCATTCACACTCAATTATCGAGAGTAGGCCAGTGTCCCTGCAGTGGAAACATTAGAGGCTGGTACGGTACATAGTATAAGCAAACCACATCTCTCAATTTTCTTTAAGTTTCAGTTCGATAACTATAGCTTTCACTTCAGTGAAAGCACTATAACTTTCTCGATCGTTTTATTTTATGAAAGAAATGTCTTTTTGATCATCACACTAATATTATAAGGCGAAAGTTTGTATGTACGTCTGTACGTGTGTGTGTATGTTTGTTACTTACGCCTAACCTTCACCTTATGTTCACGCCTAAGCGGCTGAACAGATTTGGATGAAATTTATTATGAAGATAGCTCATAACCTAGATTAACACAGGCTAATTTTTATCTTACAAAAAGGATTACCATGGCCAACCGCGGGTAACACCGCGGGGCGCAACTAGTACAATTGTAATTTTGAATAGTTAGTGTAATTAACAGCACAAAACTTATTTTAAAACATAGTTATACTTATCTTTGTTTTAAAATACGACTAAATAGGTTTTGTATAGAAGATTTATCGATATTTCCCTTTGTACTTAAAATGAAAACACCGCGGGTTTTCTGCTCTGTAATCTGCAAATCTGTCAATTTTGTATTCACTCGCGCTGTAAACGTAAAACCTTTGCTTGACGGGTGATTTGAGGGATGACAGGGCCTTAAGTGGCAAAGCGCCGAGTCATGCTAACCTCATCTTCTATACGCGGGGTATGCAAACATCCTTGGTCGATATGTGCTAGTACAAGCCACGTGTACAATATTTCAAGACCCACAAGACTACCTGTAAATGTTAAATTATTCACGTAGCTAACGTCAACTTCGACCTCCGCTAGCTTGCTGCCAGCCTGGTACTTTAAGTTGTGAGGTCTACATGTAGCCTACAAATTGAGGCCATTTAAATAATATAAGGCTTTCAAGAGCTTAGCTTATTGATGTAGAAAGACTTCTTAAAGTCTTCATCATACATCAGTTGGACTGCATCAGAGCAGTCAGCTTGCAGTTTGCATGGAGATAAGATTGACTGTAAATTTTCGATATATCTTTGTTTTCGTAAGTTAAAGGTAAGTTACACGCAAGTAACAAAGTACCATTAATTAAATAAGTAGATAAAATTAGAATAATTAAAAGATTTTTTGAGTTTAAAATTATAAAAAATATTTAAAATAACCAGATTCCGAAATTGCTACGCAAGGGTTAAGTTTGTTCTAGGGCCTTGGGTGTATATTGTGTTTGTCCATACCAACTGCGACACAGGTAACCCTAGTGAAAGGATGAGTGTGTAAAAATTATTATTTAAACCTTTGTAAAAATATACCTTTCCGTACAAGGGACTTTCTTTTTGGTATCATAGTATTTGTGAATACATACATACAAAAGATATTCTGAAAATTAAAAATATCTGTATAAGAATCGACTCCCACTTTTCTCTACCAGCAATTTTATCTTTCGAACATAATCGAGATTTTACTTTTTGTAGAAACATGCCTCGTGTCATTGTGAACTAAGAAATTAATTTTGATAGACACGCAGCGGATCAATTTTCTTTTTAATTAACGCACGATCGTTTGATTCCGAAATTACAAAACACAATCCTAACTAATATTATAAATGCGAAAGTGAGTTTGTTTGTTTGTTACGCTTTCACGCCTACGATTATGATAAATTTTGATATAGAGATAGGTGGGACCCTGCAGACGGTTATATGGTACTTTTTCTCGCTAATAACTTATAGGGGGTGGGGCGAGAGGAGGGGTAATCGGTTGACAAAATCAACATTATCGCGAGCGAAGCCGCGAGTAAAAGCTAGTAACAAATAAATATTCATGGGAATTTTTACACAGTGCCTTCTAGCGCCATACTACTAGATAACTGATAGAATACATATATAGTACTTTTTGTAAATACATGCATCTAATACCTAGACAAGTGTGTGTTCAAAAATAAGAAAGGGAGATCAGGGAAGGAACATATTTGTTTTAAAAAAAGTACGTAGCCAAGTATTTCATTAAGAATTTCATGTAGATAAAGATTTTTGACGTTTACTGTAAAACTTGAGAAATGTAAGAAGCTCTTTCGCCAATAGTGATAATATCAGAAATTGGATTAGAACAACTAGTCCCCTAACCAATGTTACGGAATACCGAAACAGCAAAATGGTTATTACCTTTGAAATGATCAAACGGGAGGAAACTGCTAATACGTTATTAGCATAGAATTAATATCGACAACGAAGAAGAGTAACCATCATTCCGCAAAATTGTGACGCTGTAATATGCTATATGAGCGCCTGAGTTCTATACAATTTTACACTACACGCCACACATTTAAGCAGAACAATTATGTTGCAATTTTTATATAATTTTAAGCAAAAGTTGCGAAAATGAGATCCTATCTTCGACTCGGGTTTGCACACTGAAGTCGGCCGTTCAACTAAGTCATCATAGACTTAGACACAGCTGAATCAATTTACGTACAAGTACTAGGCTTCTAGTTTTATTAAATTCTAAGGTTACTAGCATAATTAAGGGATGCCGCTGTTAGATTCAATAAGACCAAAGACAAGGCCACAACGCCAATTGCCAATCATAACGCTTATAGATAGGTACACAAAATCGATATTTTCAGCATTGGTGTTTAGTTGTAATTACAACTACTATCTAGTAAGTCTAGATAGTGCGGGTAGACATGTAATATTGCCGCTCTCCTGCTTTATCTTACCACCAGAAGGCTAAGTTAGTTAATTAGCCTTCATCCACTTTACTTGAATAGTCACTTTTATAAAATTATATTTTTTATTGCACAAGCAGAGACAAACGTAATCGGTTTGCATAATAGAAATATAAATAAGATTAAGTAAATGTGATGTATGTTTAATTGCTGGTTCCCCTTTTATTTAATGAATAAATAACCGAATATTTCTCTTTTTCTTCATAGGCAAATAGGTTTATAAAAATAATAAAAAAAACTGCCAATATCCAATGTAAAATGTATGGATTTGATGAGCAATGATAAAAACACTACACTAAACGACCTACAGGTCAGATGCGATCAAGTGCTTGGCTATCCGTGTCAGCGTCTAATATTCACACTGCAGGACCACCAGCCTACTGTCTATAAGTGAGTGTATGGGCTTTGATATACCACGGGAGCTCAACCCGGATTGGTAGATGTCGCATGTCTTTGAATTTTAGGTTCTAAGGCGTGCCGTAGTTTCTTCGCCATTTAGAGAATGTGTTATCACTTTTTAAGTTAAAAACACATTGCTGCAACCATTGGATTTGACCCGGCTTTCAGCGTCTGTACTTATACCACCACGGGGGGTGGCATAAGTACAGGCGCCCACAAGGATTAAATAAAAAAAACTCTATTCAATTACTTCAATTTCAGTCACGTGTAAACTATGAGTAAAAAAGCATAAAAATACTGAACGTTTATGTTTATTCGCGTGATTATCTTTTACGAGTATGTTTGTCGTTTGGCAAAAATTGAATTAAACATAACGATGGATATTTACTGAAAATAAGTTATCTATACAAAAAAAAAGTATCTATTTATAAAAATAACAGCTTTTAACTGAATGCAGTTGAAAGCATACACAGTAACTATTATAAAATCTGTTCGTTCGGACTAATCTTCGGAACGGTTGGATATCTGATGTTATAAGGAGTTCCAGTAACTACTTCTATTTTAGGAACATAAAAGAATATTAGGGTTCAGTGCAGTGGAATTAAACAATTTTGTTTCGAAGATGTCGCGGGGGCACAGTTCGATGTGATACAGTTGATGACGAAACAGCCGGATTAGAATTACCGATTACCCTTTATCGACATTGCGTAAGATCAAAACTACTTATGGTAATTAGAGACAGCCAGCGCGGACGACCTCTCCTAATCGGCCCGACAATAGTCTGTTAGAACACTTAATTTACGGGCTAAAAGTACTTAAATACAACAAAAGTCTGTTATATAAAAATCCGGGTAAGTCTAAAACGACTCTCTGCGTTATCTCTGTAATCATCATGTGATTTTGACAGACTTCAAAATAAGAAAATTTTTGTTACGCGATATTTTCGCCAATTATAAAGAATATACATATTTTTAAATTGTTATTAACATAACCATTTGTTTGTTAATTAATTTGTTTGTAGATGTTTCAGTGGAAATACGGTCAAGCAATTTTTGTTGGCGATTCAGTGGAAACAGTAAAGCAGTCAGCGAATAGAACATGTAAGTTGAGTCAGCGTAAACTTTACAACACCCACCGACTAAAATCAAATGGGGCAAGAGTCGGTGCATGATTTAAATCGTTCGTTTGCGATTGGCACCATTAGAGCAAAACGGACGAAACTGCTAATAAAGTGAAGCGAAAACAAGGCCGCGGTGGCGATTGGCAATCATGTCCGATAATTGGAGTTACGTAAGGGATTAGCGGTCGTTTTCGGACGATAGGGGTGTAAAAATAGAATGCGGTTTAAACGTAATGATGGATATATTCTGTTCAGGTGGAACATCTCGTGTACTTGTGCATTCACAATCATCTTCTACCCGCAAATAGAATAGAAATATTCAGAACTATGGGTTCTGAATATTTCTAATTCGTTACGTCAAAAATAGTTAAAAACTATTCTTCCCTTTATTTATGTTAAATTTCAAATAGTTTCCCAAAAGTCAATAAGTGTTATTTCACAATCAATTCAAAATTAACAGACTTCCGTTAAATGCTTAGTTCAAGAATTTGGACAAATTAGTGGAATTTAAACACTTGATTAAAACGACAATGTTGCTGTAAGGAATTTAGTACCGGTGAATAACTTTAGCCGCGAGACGGCTATAAATTCAAAGATCAGGGGGACATTATACTTAATTCGGAGAGAGAATTAATTTAACGAATGAGAATGAGAAACACAAACTGTTTTTTTTTTTCTTTTTGTAGTCAAACGGTCACACCGTCGAAATCTAAATTAGGCGGACTTGAAGCATTTCAAAATCACACTTCCTAACAAATCCTAACTAATATTATAAATGCGAAAGTGAATTTATTAGTTTATTTGTTTGTTTGTTTGTTACGCTTTCAAACCGCTATACCGTGAGATTCACTATGGATTGATATGAGATTTGAACATCCCTAGATTTAGATTACAAAAAGTCAAAGAATCTTTCATGGGCTTCCATTGTATACGTTTCTAGAATAAAATCCCGGAAACCGGACCGGAAGCTACCAAGTTTCCAATCCGAAGATTTTAACTACATAAATATTTTGATTAAGAAAGCGTACTACACTGTTAATGATTATAAATTACTGCTTCCCGCGACTTAGTGCATTAAATTAATTTGTAGCATGGAACCCTAATTCTTTATTTTTCTAAATTAAAGTATCCTAAGATACTCCTCAGAACATCAGCTATCTGCTGTAATCGGTCTAGCCGTCTAGAAGATTAGCCAGAATAAACAGACAGACAAAACAAAAATTGTTTGTTGTTCCGCATATACTTTCATTCAGTAAAAATCTATTGTTTGACATTGCAAACAGACATTTCAATTTTATTTATTTGTAGATAACAAGCCATTCATTCTGCTCCAAGACGCACAAAAAACGGACGGTGCCGACCGAAGTCCAGGCCGGATTTGGCGTACACAACTAATTTCCACAGAAATCAGTACGCACCGATTTCGATCATATGCACGCGTTCCTTAATGACTAAAAAAACATTTTCAAAGGCATTTCGATAGCGTACTTTACATTCAAAGGCAATTGTTACAGGCACGCCATTTTAAATGCGAAATGCTCAAGCTAAAATAATTTAACTCGAATTTTGGAACAAAAAACTCTGCAACTACACCGTAGTACGTTTGTTTAATTAAGAACTGTGTTCGCGTATTACTCAAATACCGTCGATTGTTTGAAACCTGTGTTTGAGTATTACTTTCTGTATTTGTCAACTAGTTATACAGAGTTCAAATATTTTATTCAGTTTAGATACGCAAGTGTCGTTTAGTTGGACACGTAAAAAATTCACGGCTGTAATCTGCCAGCGCACAGCGGTGCACTTGCATTGCTGTGTTCCGCTGGATGGGTGTGGGAGAAAACTTGGGACTTCTCATGTTACGATAGCAACTTATTTGTTTTTCTGTTGTTTATGGGCGTGATAGCTACTTAACATCAGGTGGGACATCAGCACATCCTAAAAAAATTACGTATAAATCTATACATACATACTCTATACAAATAAATAAAATTGAAGTGTCTGTTTGTAATGTCAAAATAACAACTTCTTACTTTATGCGTTTGAAAGTATAATAAAATCATTAAAAAAAAATATTTATTGTAAAATTATCTGTCTGTCTGTCTGACTGTTCGGTCGTGACGGTGTGACGGTTTTTTGTGATATTTGTACTATATTATGTATGTACAATAATTACAAAAAAAAGTACTGAACAAATATTGTATCACCTTCCATACTAAATCAGCATCAGTTTCCATAAAAGCCATGCTCAATTTAACGCTAGATCGTGCTGTTTTAAATCTCCATGAATATTTATTTATTTAATTAAGATGTTATAGAAACTCTTATTTCCGAAATGGGTACAGATGACGTTCTGTCTTAATTGCACGGAACCATAATCTTGGTAGGAAATAAAATGCAAATGCTGCATCTAGGTACTCATTAACTGAAGTACCCAGCGAGAAGAGTAAAGAGCCACTAACGAGAGCTCCCATCCCATCTCATTTCATTATGAATGTGGCTTGAATTCTGTGGAGTATTTTAACTATTTATTTCATGCGATAATAATGACGCAACGAACTGACAAAGACGATGGGTCCCCGCCACCCATAGACAACCGAAATACAACGCAGCTTCTATGAGGATCTGGTCACTCTGAAATGGGTTTGTAACGCCTGAAGTGCCCATAATTTCACCGGAACCCACACCCTTCCAAAGGAACACAGCAACGCGAGTCACCACTTCTTGGCAGCGGATTGCCAGGCGTGGTGGCATTACCACTCCGCGGACGAACTTTGCTAAGGATTCTAGTGGTTTTCCTACAGACGCGAGCAACATGGTCCCCCAAAATAATATGGCCAGTTTTTTTTTCAGATATGAGTTATTTTACCACATTAGATAGCGACGCGTTGGATGGTGCGGTCATTTTCTGTCAACATTTCCTAGTACCAATTTTCCCAAAGCTGTTGGGCTCCAAAGGATAACATGGTAGAAGAAGCTTATCGCGTTAAAAGCACAGTGTTAATATTTAAATTTATGTAACGTGTTAGCAGCTGCGATTACAAGCGTTGCCATTTTCCAAACTAAAGTTATATTAACTAAAGTTAAGGGGGAGCCTTGTGAGGAGAGTGATTCCTCATAGGGTTTCTATACATTAAATTTTTATTATATTTTATTTTACTAACAATATTTTTAAGTAATTAATTTCTAACAAACTATGGTTTTTTTTTTTTTTAAAAATGGTCTGAAATAAACAATTATTATTATTATTATTATATTTTATTTAGTATTGAATTCCGGCTATATTAATCAACAAAGCAGGTCTTCGTGCGGCTTAAAGCCGCTACTCCTCATTGAGGCTAACTCATTAGAAATTAACATTATTGAAAGCGCCTTTAATTTTTGTCATAGCAACACTCACCGGCAATATCGATGAGGGGCGCGGCGACCTGCGCAGGCGCTCGCTTCGGTGTGCTCGCGTTCCGAGGCGAGGGCTGCGCGCGGCGGCATGGCGGGGTACATTCAGGAACTGAGCGCTGAAAATTACAAATACATTACAAATTTTTCGAGTTATGTAGGTATTCAAATCATAAGGGAACCCAACTATGTATTTCTATTATGATGTGCGGGTATTTTTAATTTATAGTAAGTTGAATGTTATAATAAAACCTTGGATTGAACGAGAAATTTTTGATGTATTTCCCATGATATCTTGTATATCTTCTAATAATACAATGTCACCAACTCAAACTTTTAAAATACTACACATTACTCGGTGTTGCCAAAGTAATAAAATATAATATTATAAGTAAATCAGTAATTTTATAATCTGAATGTGGATTGCAACACCTTGTATTGTACCTATGTACCTTAAAATGACTATCTTTTTAACCGTAATTTTATATTATAACGGATATCCTAAACTAATAGGCACAGAAATCTTTGCCACGTAGGCTTAGTTAGTAGTTTAACTTAGGAAAATTTTAGTACAAAATATTACGACTCATTCTATTCATCAAATATACAATTAAAACATCGAGAAAATAAGCATGACCTAAGAAACAAATTAAATATACCCTTGGGCATAGTAAGCACTGATTGGAATGAAACCTATTTTATTGGAGAGGGCGCAGCTGTACAACAAGTTATATAACAACATTAAACATTGTGATAACATTAAGAAGTATAAAGATAATCAAAGAAAATAATACATACACTAGTGTAATAAAAACTCAGAACTTAATCTTCATATTGCATTATTATAAGTAAAATTTCTGTATCTCATTGTGTTTAGTTTTTATGAGCAAAGTTCTTAAAACCTAAAAGCAATGATAAACTTCGAATATGTTTTACCATGTCTCCTGTAATGTTAAGCTAACAATGTTTTGAGCATGTTTTTGTTTAATATTGAGGGAAAGACGAAGGATACGCGTCGTATTATTCCATTCTCAAGAAACGGATTATAGACTCGAATAAATTCAAATTGGAAGAAAACCACAATCTTTCTCATCAAAGCATGCCATTGGTTTTGTATATAGAACTAGCTGCGCCCCGCGGTTTCACCCGCATAGTTCCCGTTCCCGTGGAGAATACGGGGATAAATTGATTTTATTTTTTTTGTTAATTTTCCAATGTTTTTGATAGTTATTCTGCTATTCGGGACGGAAACAAATCCAACAAATCAAAAACCATGGCAATCGATCCAGCCGTTCTCGAGTTATAAGTGTTGTAACAAACAAGACTTTCTTTTATATATATAGATAAACTCGAGACGTCATTTTCAAAGCAGCTACATTCAGGTTTTAATTGCAAGATTCCTTCATATCTCAAAAATACTGTCGGTTAAAAGCGGCTTTGTCCAAGAACGGGATGCATAAAAAGCTATGATAAGGGTAAGACAAGATAAATTCTGAGATCTAAGAAATAATTAGTGCCAGACTGGGACTGAGGGACTAGACAATAAGAATAACAATTGTATAGAAACGAATATACAGTAGCCCTTCGAGAATCCAAACACCCAAAATGTATACTCTGTTCTGATTAATAAAGCCTTCGGATTATGAGAAGTAGATATATAGAAAAGTATTTTTTGACATTTTGAAAAGATTTCGTGATATTGTCAATGTCACATGTTTTCTTTTCTTTGATGAGGAAGCCATGACGCACTAAACGTAAAAAATGGCCCAAAGACGTGCGGCGAACGAGAATTTGAGGATTGATACGTGTAGCACCCCTAATGCTCCCACATTAGGTATATATTAGGGGGGGTCGTTCGGATTATAGGGGCGTTCAGATTAACGGAAATCTATCGAGGCCCCAATATATCAATATCTTTAAGCTTTTTACTGTCAAGTAAGTAAAAACTGACAAGTTGTATTTATATCTAAAGTCAGTTATTTATAGAAGGCGCCACAGCTTAGTAGTCCCCTGCCTTCGAAACGAGTCCCGGGTTCGTTTCCCGTCCGGGACACACTTTGTGTGGTGAGCATGAAGTTTTTTCTCAGATCTTTGGTGTTTGTTCATGTCATCTGCGACACATGGAATCCTAGTGCCGGGATAATAAATAAACTTTAATGTGTAAACGTTTATTTATTTATATCCTACGCTCCTAGCGACAAAAGCCTACATTTCATCCAGCTGTAGTTTCCCATGAAGCCGCTCTAGAAATGCAAATGCTACTTGGAGGTAAGTGGCAGTATTCTGCGTAGAACATTCACTTCTAAATGTTTATATTTCTATGAGCAGCACAGAAACTTTTATCTAGCTAGCTGGAATATGCTGACAGCTTAGAATTCTAAAGGGACTAGGACGTAGGAGGGAGGTATGTACTTAAGTATATTTAGCCTGAATATTCGATTAGATAGGTATACAGGCAAGATAAATTATTGTTTTTATTGTAATTTATTTATAAGGATCCCATGTAGGAATATATCACTCAAAATTTTTAGGATTTTTTCACACTGCGCCTTCCACCTCCAAATTAAGCTAAGCTTGTGCTATGGAAACTTGATAACTGGTAGAATACTTATACAGGATTTTTGTAATACATATTTACACCCAGACGCAGAACAAACATCTATGTTCACCACACAAATGTTTGTACTGGGTGGGAATCGAACCCACGACAGTGCAGAAGGCTGTTACCAACAAAGCTGTGAAGTCAGTTAATTGATCGTCACAGAGATATTCATCTATTAATGGTTACCTACGCCCATAACAGCAAAACGACCTAGGTTCCTCGAAATTCCATCCCGTTGCGCCTGTCACCCAAGACGGGGATGTTACCTGTGATTTCGGACGGCACTCACACCCGTCCACCGGAACACAGCATTAGGAGTGCTTGGCGGCAGATTACAAGGCAGTACTTCTCCGCAAGAGCTTAGCACAAGTTTTACTGCTAGTTTTAGTAGCTACTTTGCCACCCCATAACTACAAAACTATAAAAACGTATTTTACACACAACTTACCACTTTAACGTTATACTCCTTGAAGTAAACGCGCATTTTGAACAGTTACTCATAAATTCTATGCAGACACATAAAACCAAGAGTACCACATCACTTTCAGTGTTCCAATCACTTCACCTCCACCTCCACCTCACCTGTCACTTTCAGCCGAGAGGAAATCCTAAGCAAATAAGATTTATTACCGAACCGCAGATGCTTAAGTTACTAACGAGCCTGAACCACGCATACTTGGCTCAGAGAGTGATGTCTCACCACACCAGGATTGCTTATATAAGGCATTACCTAGTTGGCACGCGATAAGAATCCAAGTGGCGAAATGCGTAGCCAATTTGCTCTATTTCAAAAAGCGTTTTACCCGAACCTACTTTGTAATGGCAACGTCAAATGGAAAGAAGCCGAACAAAGACTCGAAGTCGACCCTTTGCGACTCTCAGATAACTTTTGGGCAGATTAGTCCGAACAATGGCAAACTTTTTCAGAATATTGGAGTAATTACGATGGAGTTGATGAAGTTCGTGTCAGAACCAATCTGGTCTGACTATTATTACTAGTATTGTTTATATGTTCCACTAGGCTCTCCGTCCATAGAGGGAAGACCATCTGGGCCCGACGTCTGAGTCTGACTCCATTTGCTCTGCTAAGAAGTCAGAGAAGAAGGGTTCAGAGAAGTCTGTCCTGCAATATAGCGTGCAGAAACTAAAGATTTGTAATCAATCAGCTTATTCGAATTTTGAATTAGTCTATTTATCAGGGTCAAGACAAATTGGATCCTTTTCTAATATTGACCCAAAAGCCCTGGGATTCGACACGAACCAGCCTAAAACCCTAACTGTATTAAAAATGTCTGCATCTATCGTTACGTGCAAAAATACTAAATTGCTACAGCTTAGAAGATGAATTGCCGGGTTATGGCTAACGCAATTTCCTAGCACGCAATATATTGATGGAACACCACTTATCCGAGCACTAAGCAGACAAATTCCAGTTACTAAGGTATAACTTACGCCTGAGCACAACTTTTGTTATAAAAATAAATAAATATTCTTTGGCATTTCGCACATCGCCTCAGACTAAGCATACCTTGTACTATGACTAAGATAATTGATAGAATACTTATATAATGTTGTTTTTTTGTAAATACATAGTGTGGTGGCGCAGGGGCACAGACGCCGACTTTCAATCTGAAGGTCGCTGGTTCAAACCTACACGTGCACCAATTAGTTTTTTCACTTGAAATATTTATGTGCGCAAAACCACGTTCTCGAAACGGTGACGGAAAACATCGTGAGGAAACCGGCATGTCTTAGAACCAAAATTTCGACGACATGTGACATCTACCAATCCGGATTGGGCTCCTGTGGTAGATCAAAGCCCATTCACTCTCAATTATCGAGATTAGGCCGGTGTCCCTGCAGTGGGAACATTAGAGGCTGGTACGGACGTAGCATACATATTAAGCACCCGGACAGAACAGTTTGTTCTGTGTCTGGTCGTCAAACAAATGCTTGTCCTGAGTGGAAATGGAACCCACGACCTTCAGCGTAGAAAGCAGAGCTACCAAGTGAGCTGTGAGACCAGTTACCACTTATGTTGTTAAGTAATAAATAACTAAATAACTACTAAAATAGTAAAGGCTTATTGAGTCTATTGCATTAGCATAGAAGAACCACGTCTATTCGTCCAGTTTCTTAAACGACTTCCAAAGGAGAGTATCAATTCCTGTCTGAACTCCGTCATTTATAAACCGATTTGGAAAATATATTTTCAGATAGGTCCCATATTTTTTTTATTAAAATCGGTTCAAAAATTGTTTGTTAAATCAATAATTGGTAAAATATGTCATCCAACCAAACAAAATTGCCTATTTTGCTTTCCTGTGATTTTTTGCCTGTGTGTCAAATAAAATAAACTAAATTAGCTGCGCTAATTCCCGTAATCAAAAGTAGCCATGTGTTAATCCAAGATATAAGCTATCCTAGTGCTTAATTTCATCCAAATCCGTTGAGCCGTTTGAGCGTGAAAGAGTTACAAACATACACACAAATACAAAAACCTTTAAAAAATGTCTTTATCTAGAATCACACTAATATTATAAAGAACCAACGGTATTGGAATGGAATAGTCCATTTCAACACTGTTAGATTCCTAGTATAATATTGAATTACTAGGAAAATTTACTACCATCCATAAATTTACAGCTTAGATTACATAAGTTGGCATATGAATATGCTTATGAGGTTAGCCTTGAGAAACCTCAAACGTTTTGTGTTACAAACATTCGTGTCTAGATTTTAGGTCACAATTTGAAGCGAACAGCCTTCACCAGATAGAATGTCCAGTCAGGCAGCAAAACCTACGCAATGCAAATCCATTATATATAAATCAGGTTGAAACCAACAAATCATGGATGCTATAAATCTAACAAGCTTTAAATTGTACTAAGCGTGGAATTTTTTAGCATATTTTACTTCGAGCAAAACATTGAACAGAATATAAGAGGGTACTGGTTTTTATCTAGATACTCCGGGTAAGAACTTCTATTTAACCTGGTAGTTTATTACCAAGTAAATAAATCGGTGGGATTAGTGTTTCACAGATCATGTAAGTTAAGCCCGGTCAGAAGTTGGATGGGTGGATGTGACCATTAAGTGGTGTTTGAACTGAGCGCTTCTGTGCTTCGAATGGCACGTTAAGATGTCGGTCCAGGCTATACTATTTAAGTCATGTCGGAGATATTCGACCCACTCATATAGGTAGGTACATATTTATTTTAAAAAAGCAACGATTCCATTTATTTTTTTAAACGAATATAAAGTATTTGCATTTTACTTCTAATTATCTTATGGTTCTGGTTCTTAAATATTTTACGACAAGACCCTATTATTTAATAACGGATTACTGGAGATGAATCATGGCAACATTATTGTCAAAGGTACATAACAATGTTGCTATGGCTATCTCTATTACCTCGAGTCAACTGTTTACAGCTACAGTCAGACCCTATAACCAAGTATACCAAGTGTTTGGAGATATATTATTACCATGGCAACAATCTGTCAAAAAGCTCCATACGTTTTTTAACACATGACAATTTTGTCATGGTAACCTAATTCCAGTAATAAACTCGTTTAGAAAACTGCTATACGAGTGCCTAACGATTTTAATTATCATTTCAACACATAATTCTGATAAACATATTATAGAAAAATCCAAAATAAAAGCTCAACAAAAATTTACTACACTAAAATAAATAGCCATTTCGAAAAGATTCCGCGTAATTACGGGAACACTAAATCGTCAATCGAATGCCATTAAAATAGATGGATGAATTGAATTAATTAATGTATAGATTGGGACCTGTTCGATCTCATTTGCCAATAGATTGATGAGGATTCCTATTAACGCATCACTTACAGTCAACCAACTTCCAAAAAAGGAAAATGGTTGTATTTTCTTTAATATTCGTTATCTCAGTACTTATACCCCTTCATTAATTAACCGATTTGGAAAATTATTATTTGAAAGGACTTTCAAATTGGTCCCATTTAAGATTCATCAAAATAGGTATTGAACCTATTTTGATGAAACTTAACTATTTTGATGAAAGTTTGGTTTTTAAATCAAAATAACCGGAAAAAATATATAATAGCTTATATTCTGTATTGGCTACTTTTGATCCCGGAAAACCGCGGGTAACCCCGCGGGGCGCAACTAGTAGCTACATATTTGACAGCTCCTTGGCTTAGTGGTAGTAGACCTGCCTTCGAAGCGAGGGGTCCCGGGTTTGATTCCCGGCCGGGACACGCTATGTGTGGTGAGCATGAAGTTTGTTCTCGGGTCTTGGGTTGGTCTTGTTTCTGTGTTTGTCCATCTGCGACACAGGGAATCCTAGTGCAGAGGTATGAGTGTGTATGTTTATGTTTAACGTTTACGTTTATATACGTTCCCGCCTTTTACCCGAAAGCTTAGACAGTCTCAAGGTCCACTGTAGAACTCGTCTAACGATCCATAATTTTTGTTTTTGGACCCAGTAGGGAACCGGAAAACGCTTCTTATTATATGCTGAGTGTCTGTTAACGTTCTTGGTTAAATCAAATGCTTTTGATGTCACTGTCAGACTTTACAGACGAGATCTTTTTAATTAATGAATAATAAAACCACCTTGACCCGTTTCACGAAGTCCTTATTTAGGTCATGTATTATTTGACCTAAGAATTTTTGAAGGAGACGCATTTTTGCCTTATATTGTGCTGCAATATAAGGCAAAAATGCGTCTTCGAGCTGCAGGTCCACCTGATGTTAAGTGGTTACCTCCGCCCATAAGAACAGCAGACCCATAGTCCTCTCCGACCGAAGTGTGACGACCCAAGTCGCACCTCGATGCGCCCGTCATTTAGTTTTTGCGTGTTCACATTTTTCAATTATTAAATATCACAAAAATATTTAAGATAATTGTTACAATTTCGAAATGAAAGTGCCTGTCATCAAAGGCTAGACAGCCCGTAACAATTATTTACCAGAGAGATTCATTTGAACCAGCTAATATTTACTCTAAATCGACAATTCTAGAAAACCATCGTTGCGTATTAAATATGCGTGTCTCGAATGATAAGGGCACTGGAACCTACGATAAACTGGATAAACTAGGTCTCAACCTGTCAGACTAACAGTCACGTCGGTAGATCTTAATAATTATACATCATAATAGGCAAATACATACGATAGGATATAAGGAAAAATTACCATACAAGGCTCGATACGAGGTTAATGATATTTCCGATATGCACCCGTATTTAGATCGAATAGTTCAATGTTACGTTGGTTAGTGATATATCGGAAATCAGGGTAACTCATTTTAACAGGGTTTTAATTAAATGAAGCGACTTAATATTACCCTTCTCTAATCTAAAGCACTATGTATTTTATTGTAATCATAATCAAATAAGATCGAACCTAATACATCTCATATATCTTTTAGCAAATAGAAATAGAAGAATTATAGATTGTATTTTGGAATAGAATTTTCAAACATTTATTAAAACATCCTTATTTCAATATTTTATTTAGATGTAACAATCATACCGGTTGTCTATTCAAAGACTATTATACAGGTCTTCATTTTAAAAATAAAAATTACCTGGTTTCTTGGGACTTAACAAATAAAAAGAGAGTCATCCAAATCGATCTATAATGTAATATCGAGTTAGAAACAATAAAAACTGGGTAAAAAAAATCGAAAACCATTAAAAAAATAAATCCGAATCGGTCTACAATGGGCGAAGAAGTCGCAAGAAAACAAAATACGCCATTTCGTATACATCCAAGTAAACTAAATTGCGTACTTTGTTTGGATTGACATATCCAGTTATTTTGATTTAACAACCAAACTATTGGACGGATATTGACGAAATTTCATTGGGACCAATCTGAAAGCATAAGAGTTATGAGGTGTTACCTCATAATATAATTTAATATACACACGAATTGATAACCTCCTCCGTTGGATGTCCTCCTAAGATTCAGACAGCTTTTATTTGTTTAGAAATTTAATAGAACGTTGACATATTACAAAAAGAATTTAACTTTACTTGAAAACACGAAGTTACAGCATGACCACTTGAGTTAATTACTAAACGAAATCAATTCCAACTACATTTACAATAATGAAACGAAAATTTCACGCAAATTACTGCCGCATCGCGACGTATAAACTCTCTTATATCACACACATACATACATAACATACATAAGTTTTTCTGATTCGATTATCAAAATTGGCTTTTCGATTCGCGGGGATTCTGCAGATTTTTTTTTTATATTCTTGTCCCTGTTCTCCGTGTTAGCCTCTAATATATCCTTTAATGCTGCACACACGGTTGAACACCAGAACACACAGGGGCTTTGCCAATACTCAAAATCCGTTCGAGTTTTTCGGCTTCGGCATCGACTTCGGCTCGCTAGTAAGTTATGCACAAAACCAGTGTATAATTTCAAAGAACACAGATCTGTCGTAATAGGAAGCTGACTACAATATATTACAAGCGATGACTTGTCAAGACTCAGCTTACACCCAGTAATTTCCTGAATGTGTTTTTATAATATTATATCACTTCACAGAAACAACTAATAATCGATACACAAAACGCACGTATAAACACAAGGTTGCCAAATCCAATCACCAAGACCCGAGCCGTAGGCCGGCTAACCGCATACTACCGAGAACTGCCTATGTCGTGCGCCCGCGCATGTCTTTCACTTTTGCTGATTTCGGCACGATATCTCGCAAAGGCACGTTACCATTCATGGTAATTTGATTAATCGCGTTTTTTACAAACGTTCCATGTTATTTAATTTGCTGGAAAATATTGATTACGATAATAGTGCATGTGAACACTAACTTTCCACAAAAATAAGTTCTGTAATCACGTGAATTTACTATATAGTGTAGTGATGAAGTACTTGGGGGGGTACAGTTGCTCGCGTCCATAGATGAGAACCCTTTGAGTCCCTACAAGTATCAAAGTAGCAGTAGAACTTGTGCAAAGTTCGTCCGGAGTACTGCCTCCACATATGGTTATCTGCCGCCAGCAGTGGAACACCCGCGTTGTCATGATCCGGTGGAAAGGTGCCAGTGAAATCACATGCGCATCAGACGTCCGAAATGCGTCCACATGCGCATGAGAGAGAGAGGAGTTAAATACGTGCTAACCACTTAACATCAGGTGGGTCTTCAGCTCGTCTCGTCACTCCTTTACATTAAAAAAAAACCATAATAATAAAGTATTCAGCTCTACCAACTTTCAGCCAACATCTACTCGATAGATAAAGCACTTCGAAATCACTTAGCAAATTGAATGAAAAGTGTTTTAGGCACTAGCAATACAAACTATAACATCTCTGTAGTGCATTGGTTCGCTTCTAACATCCTTCCAACAGGAAATCGGACCAATGAATCTTATTATAATAATTTAACTAGCTGTAGACTTCGTCCGCGTGGAATTAAAAATTTTTTTGCGCAGATCCTACCAATTTCTGGTACATCAGTTGGATGGTTTCAAAGTTTATAACGGGCATAGGTAGAAACAATTTTTGTGTTTTATACATAAGATTATTGGCATCTTGGCAGCAAGACCCTAACCATTATAACTGGAACGGTCCCGTGTGGGAATAGAAGCCTACAGCCAGTCTTGCGTGGCTCCACTACACCAAGGTCGGCAAAGATAATTTCAATCAGCTGATATTGGATGCTCCGGGCGAATCATGGCCTAATTAATGTTTAAGACGCATTAATATGCATAGGAGTAAATTGGGTCCCAGACAATTTTGGTAATCTAAATTTCACGACAATTACTTTATTAATTTGCTACGTTCATTACTCGTATAATTATATGTAATAATGACTAGAAAAGTAGGAGATTAAAATTCGTCTTTATGTTATTTTTGTGTCTGTTACGTGTCAATCTTCGTAAATTGTGCACAGATCTTAATTTTATTTTTTTATAGTTTTATTATACTGGTTTTATTATAATAAACATAGTAATTGTTTCTACACTCCTTTTTCAGAATTCTTTTTTCAGTTTCAGCTCGTGTCACGTAGTTAAAGTGAGAACATAAGTATTTATTTACCTGGGATTCATTCCAGGTAAATAAATACTTTCTTATACTAAGGCCAAAACTTTATTTATTTCGGAGGTCACTAGATTGTTGATCCTCAGGATTTACCTCATAAGATTACATTTTCCGTGCGATTTAAGTGACGGCACGATCTGACGGCCCACCTGATTTTAAGTGGTGGTTATTGGCATAGATAACCGAAATACGACTCAGGTTCTCCCTACCGAAGTATGAGAAGACCCAAATACCATTTAATTGCGCCCGTCCCTCTGAGGCAGGGATGTAACGCATTAAGCGCCTGTATTTTCAACAAGAACAAGTATGCACTTAAAAGAAGCATAACAGTGATGACAGTATTTTGATGACTTGATAATTAAAATACCTCAATCTTGCAGACAAAGTTTTATTAATTACTCAAAATTGACAAGCAGCAGTTCTGCCAATAGTTTCGCCAAAAAGTCGTTCGCTAAAAGGCTACCTTCTCTCTGACGAAATAAGACCCGTCACCATGGGGTAGGTGCCGAGGTCAACAGCATAATCTTCAATGCATTTATTTGCTCGATGGCATTATTCGCGCCGGCAACAATACGATCGATAACTAGTAGACGCTACCAAAATAGGTGTTGTTCGATCCGACCAGCGATCTCGGAACCATCGCAGATATCAAGCCGCCCAAAATTGAGTCCTCCGTCGCGGTATTACGAGACAATGGATCTGCGTTGTGCCATTTCGAGAGTTACTCGACCGCTGACCGAATCGGTAACGAAACATTTCTTGCTTTCTGTCTGAAGGCTCTTCTTTCACGAAGGTCTCAGAATCAAGGTGGGCGACATCATGAACAATGACAGCACTCTCCAAGGCGACGTAATTTGTTCACTTAATAATAAAATGGCATGATGATTGTTATTATCCGTATGAATGATGTAAACGCTCATTAACATAAGACTCATCTCGTCAAGATGTTGGTTTATGAAGTAAAAAAAGCGTTGAGTAAATGGCTTGTCATGCCATTTATGTACGAGAGATTAATTTATTCAATAGGGTGAGTCAAGACACCATGATCATCTTCGAAAATAAGTTATTCAGAAGGGCAGAGCTTCCTCTCTCGAATTGTTTGTTTGATATAGTTTTATAACGCAATTGTCGTTGGTAAAAAATTCGCCCGCGGATATCTGTCTTGGTGAATAAAAGTATTTTCTTTCTTTCGGTTTCGGTTTGTAAATCAATTTAGTTCTGAATGAATGGTACCCTATGTCCTTTTCTGTATACCTGACAACATGCATCCAAAATTGCATGATGTACGGCTGAGAAGTTAAGGCGTGAAAGCGTTATAAACAAACAAACTTACATACGCAATTATAATATTAATCAGGATTATAGTATTATGGAATGGCGGCGGTCATTTACCAGAAATGATCCACTTTTCACAAGGTGAAAACTGGCTCAGTTCTGAACCCTTTAAGGCAAATCTGTGTTAGTATATTATATATTTAGATAGCACAGTAGTTCGATCTTGATTGTATGAAAATGCATTTATACATACAAATATGTATATGTATTAATTCGTTCTTGAATATATTATTATACATTATTTATCATTAAAAGCTCATTAAGCAAGCCCATAGTTTATGCGTGTCACTGCATAACCTGCATGAGCATTAAAGGAAACAGTCTTCAAACAAATCATTGTTAATTGTCAACAGCCTAGAGCTCTTGCAACAGACCTCGATACAGCCGTAGATGGTGAGAAATAGTAAGCAATTCGAATATTACATGCAATTTCATATGGCCATATGTGAGGCAGATCTTGACCTAATTGCATCTGATAAATTTCAAGACAAAGCTTGTTGCAGTAGCTATAACCGTACAGCCTCTAATTTTGGAAACATTGCAGGGACACCACTCCTATCGACTCTCACTTATCGAGAATAAGCGAGAGTTTGCGGAAGTTATTGGTTTGGATTTTGTCTGCGTAAAAATGACATGTTAGTTTCCTATCGACATTTTCTTTTTCCGTTTTGAGAACGTGGTATTGCGCACATACGTTATCATTTCGGAAATCTCATTTGTTTATGTTTGGAGAAGAGATTAGAGGCCGGTGTTTCGCATGACGTTGTCCGAAAATTCTATAAAAAAAATCCAAAACGTGAAATTTAATATTTATTGTTTTTGAAATTAATAATTGTGACTTAATATGATTAGGCATTTATAAACTTACGTAAAACTACACAAATAAATAAGGATTCCATAACAAGTATTATATTTTCTCTGAGGGTATAAATGAGCATAATCAACTAGTTTCAAAATTCCGAATAATAATTACCTACTTAGTGCAGACAGGTATGAACAATATTGATAAAGCATCTCATTATCATAAAAAATACAATTAGAAAAACAAAATAAAACCCGTTTAAAAAACAATAAACGCTATCACGTAGAGCACGTATTAAATTAAATGCTTTAGTATTAAATTAAAATAATAAATACTCATTTGTAGACTATAATAAATATACCTCGTATACATTTCTGCTAAAGTTGGTTTATGTACGAGTGAGGGTTAATAAAATCTTCAAAGACGAAATATAAAATATTCATTGTTGAGCTCATGAATTTATGATTGAAGATCGTACGTGAACGTTGTATCAAAATGTAGATTTTATAAGAGCATGTTAACACAAATGATGGATTGAAAAATCGAATTTCATATGAATATTTCTCTAACGGGGTAGCGATTTTTATTGGTGAGAGAGAGCGAGAGAGCGTGGTGGCCAAGGGGCATAGACGCCGACTTTCAATCTGAAGGTTGCTGGTTCAAACCCACACGTGAACCAATGAGTGTTTTCACTTGAAAAAAATTAATGTGCGCAATACCACGTTCTCGAAACGGTGACGGAAAACATCGTGAGGAAACCGGCATGTCTTAGAACCAAAAATTCGACGGCATGTGACATCTACCAATCCGGATTGGGCTCCCGTGGTAGATCAGAGCCCATTCACTCTCAATTATGGAGAGTAGGCCGGTGTCCCTGCAGTGGGAACATTAGAGGCTGGTACGGGGTGGCGATTTTTATTGAGACCATAGAGGCATATAACGACAGGCCTCACAGCTCATTTGGTTGTAGTCTTCTGCGCTGTAGGTTCGATTACTAATCAAGACAAGCACTTGTGTGGCGAACAATAGATCTTTGTTCTGTGTCTGGCTATTAAATATTTATTATATATTTTATTTACAATAAAAAGTACTATATTAAGTACTAGCAGCCCGTCCCGGCTTCGCACGGGGTAGACATAACGCACGGGGTAGACGGGGTTTGGATATAAAACACTTTTTTTCATGTAGTGACATAACTACAATAGTTGGACATATGCTACCGCGGAGTTTTTTGTAGACATTATGATGTTCTTCAATATTGTTGTACATTATTTTGTTCTATCGCTAATAGTTTCGGCAGCGCATTCGACGAAAGACATTTTAAGACTCATTTTTCTACACCTTCGGTTACATTGTTCAAATTTTACCAAGGATCCCTAATTTTTTTCAAAATGAAATGTAGCCTATGTCAAATTGGAAGAATGTAGCATTCTATTGGTGAAAGAATTTTTTAAATCGGCCCTGTACTTTTTGAGCCTATTCATTACAAACATACAAACATAGGTCAAACAAATCTTCCTCTTTATATTATAATATTAGTGTAGAAGTGTAGATTGCATCAGTTATCTGGTTCCCATAGTACAAGATATGCATCGTTTGGGGCTAGATGTCATTGTGTGTGTCGGTGAATTTGTATTTATGTTTTCAGTGGAAACGGGGTGCGACTTGGGTTTTCTCATACTTCGGTCGGGTAGGATCCAAAGTCGTATTGCTGTTATGAGCGGAGGTAACAACTTAACATCAGGTCATCTACCTTTAGCTCGTCCCGTCACTTCTGTTACTCGGCGAAGATTGGTAAAAAACAAATGAGTTTTGATGTGAATCATTTATGCGCGCCTTGGCAGTAAAACCGACTCGTGTGACGTGACGGCAAACGACATAACGCTTTCTCATGCCGTCATGCCCCCTGTACGCTACCTTTGATGTTTATCAACCGAGCCTCCCGAGACGGCAATTTTTTTTTTATTTACCGTATGTACAATTTAAATAAGCTCATAAAAGAAACGTACCTTGCCATCAATTGCTGGTAAAAGACACTAAATTCGAGCTTCAAGATCACGACGATAGCGAAATATGCTTTATCAATTCCATATTTGGGTTTCACTGAGGTTGTTAGTTTAAATTGCTTACTTAGGTCGTGTATTTAAGGCTAATTGGACGGCATAGACTTGATGTATCGAGCTTATAAAATCATTTGTGAAATGTTGATAGCTACCAAATATTGACACGTATAATACTATAGTACCTGGGGCGATCGAGTATCGCACTTCGCTCGGGTTATTTTTGTATATTAGTGTTAGTACCTGAAATAAATTTTTGAAGTAACTGTACATTACCAATCAAGTACCACAAAAAAATACGAGATGGCGCTGTATTAAATTTACAGTTTAAAACATTTTTTTGTAAAAATATGCGTATTTACATGAAATATTATACAATTATACAAAAAAGTTACCAGACTCGCTGGGCGACTCTGAAATGGTGGAATAGCTGTAAAATGTGTGTCGAATTCCTCGTATAACCGTAAAAAATATAATTTTACCCTATAATCATAACATCTATTCATAAAAAGTGATAGCAGAACAGCGATCAATGATACGCAGTTTTGATTGGATATTTCTAAAAATAATAGTCCATCGATCATTCAAAGCCAATAAAGCTGTGATCAGAACATTGTTGACAAGAGATAATCCCATGATAACATAGAAAGTATATAAATGATAACCGTATCAGGATTGATATCAATACACAGCTTTTAACTCATGTTTGTTAGATCCATTTTGCACGCGTCAGTAGGTAAGTACTCTCTTGATCCTCAATGTGTCTCACTTGTACCTTTGTGTAAAAGGATCAACCACAATTTGATTGATTACAAAAATATGAAATAAAATCGGCTTTGGTACTATTTTTTTTATTTCTAGCCCAGGTCGAAATAATACATCCACATCGGTATACAACGGACGAAGAAAAAACTCATAGGAAAGCAAAATACGCATTTTCGTTTACTTGGATAATATATTTTTTCCGCTTATGTTGACAAAACATACAAAAAAAAACTCATACAGTCGTATTGAGGACCTTTTTTAAGGTCGGTTAAAAAATTCCCTGTTATTATTACTTTATATTATGGCTAATATAACTCTTAATCGTGCCAATAACGTCACGCTGAGAGACAAATGGCAATTTTGTCGAATATCGTTCATCCATGGGGGTCGGGGAAGATGGTGGGTCAGATCTAGTTTCTGATAAGTTTTGGGATAAACTGGTTAAAAGTACTTTAACGTTAAACAATCCTTCTAGTGCGCAATTTTGCGATCGTTGTAACATACAATAAATTAAAACAAAGCAGTGGTTTGCGGTTAAGTATTCATCGAAGCAGCATGTTTAAAAACCGGCTAACTGGGATTTGGAGACGCACACCGAAGGTACCGTAGCATAAATTGCATTTTATTTTCCATATATGGTAGGAATGGAGATCCTCCATTACTTTGTTATGTATGTTATGTTAACTATACAAATTACTATTTTAGACATTCTAATCAGTTGATATTATTTTATATAAAAAATTGAAAGAGAATTATTATCATTATGTATTATAATTTTTCATGACGTGGCCCTTTTACAGCCATTTGTTTATTTATCTTTCTTATTTAGTTTTTTGTTTTTATTTTTACAATGTTATTTGGCAACTCTTTTTGAGAATGTGTCCTTGTCTGTTTCTCGCTGCTACAGATCTTTTTATGTTTTTATTTTTTGTTTTAATGATAATTGTTGTCTTGTATGTGTGCGGCTAGAATGCATAACGTTACCAAGTGTTCTTCTTGTACCTAAGGTAAATAAATAAACTATAAACTACTATATTACGTATTCTATGAATTGTGATTGAATCGTAAGTCCGCCACGGCTTATGATTTAAAAGTTACAGCTGTAATACAGACAGATGTAATGTTATTTAATATGATTCCCATTACCCTCCCAAAGCAAGGAACCTTAAAAACATTAAATATGTCTTTTGTTTTGCAATGGACTTTTAGAATCAATCGTACGCATTAGTCCTTCGAGAGTACAATAAAATATACGAGCTATACTAATAGTTAATAAACTATAGCCTTTGGGCGGTATGAAAACTTAGGGTTGGCCACTGACTGACTTGAAAAAGACAATTATGATTAATTGCAGGCCTCAATAAAAAAAAGATTTGGTACTACATAATAAAATATAATTAAACTTATGTAATAACAAGCAAAACTTAAAGTAAATAGTGTTTTTACCTAATAGCCTTTAACAGAATATTTGTAAAGCGCTAAGGATACACGAAGACGACAAAAAACATAATATACCAACGACTTTTATATTATCTGTGGCCTTGGATACAATTTTATTATGAGTTCAATAAAGAGAAAGTCATCCGCCTATGCAAATACGTACCTAATTCCCATACAGAATTGGATTTAAATTGCTAATATGTCTAGAAAACTGTTTGATGCATTCGAAAGATACAGAAGAAATTAAGTTTTATCGAAAAGTAAAGACTGATTTAATAAACATATATAAATAGACTTCAATTATTTCATCCCCTTTAAAGTTCATTCCTCTTAGAAGTGAAAGTTTCGATGAGACCGCCTCGGAGGAACACCCTATCAATTTATACAAATTATTCCAATATTGGCGAAGAAATCGTGTAACAAATATATAAAACTAAGACATAAACATCTTGAAGTCCGTTAAGGATTACACAATAATCTAACTATTATAAAATGCGAAAGTTTGGATGGATGTTAGTTAAACCAATCAGGCCAGAAAGGCAGAACGGATCTTGATAACAAACCCTTTTAGTTTCAGATATCATTCGTTTGTAACACTTACCTGATTACTACAACCGTTGATCCCATTCTCGACCAAGATGTCTTCAAAGAGCACATCGGCTTCACACGGAGAACATAAATTGCTAAGCAGTTCACTGAATCGTTCCACTTTTCTCACACACACCACACCGAGCGATCCTCCCACATCTTCCACTTTTGGCACTACACTATCTATAATCTTCACATTTGCAGATACATCAGCTAAACTATGACTATCATTGAGCCCTGTATTAGTATCATCAACTTTAAGTTCAACGCCGCTCTGACCTCCAACCAGGTCATTAAACAAATCATCAATTTTATCCTTCTCTACACTATGGTCACCAACATATTCGTCAAAAACTTCTACATCGTTCACGTGTATATGTATACTTTTGTCTTTTACTATTCCTTCATAGGAATTCTCTAATTTAGAACTAGATCTTTCGTCAATCTTGGCTTTAGGACTAGTCACTATAAAATTAATTTTGTCTTTTTCTAGTATATTTTTAATGGAATGTTTAGATTTCGTTTTAGCACCAATATCGTTAATAGCCGCGCTTCTCACGTTTTCTTTTTCATTAATCTGCCTTCGATTAGTTCTTTTGTCTCTCTCGATAATTTTCGATGTTTTCGTTTTATCATCTAGAAGTGATTGGACAGAAGAGCTTCTATTAGACTTTTTGGGAAAAGTAGAGGGCTCAGATTGTAGTGCAGCGGCTGCTCTTAAGCGTGAAGCACGGGTGGTTCTAATAGGCACCGATGTTGAAGCTGTCGCTAAGTTTAGCTCCGAGGAAGACTTGAGATGATCTGCAGTCTCGTCTGTCGAACGGTCTGCTCTTCTGTTGCGCCTGAAATTAAACAAGGTATTTCATGAGTCACAGTTTATACTGTAATCAATTCTTATATAACCAGCATTGACGCTGTGAGATTACACACCTGTCTGTGACGTTTGCAGAGAAGAGCGTAGCAGTTTTGGCGGTCATCTGCTTTCTCCTTTCCTCTTTATACTTCTGTATTCTGGCCGCACGAGCCTCATCCTGTGACGGACTCATGTCTCCCACACGGTCTCGATGACGTCACGTGCGCCAGCAGCTTCCCAACTTGCGATGCGATTGAGCGTATTTCTTACAGCTAACGTGAATCTGGTCTAGCATGGCGACATTAAGCGCACGTATGGGCGGAATAATTAGCAGTTACGAACACACACTAAGGCTGCTTGGGCGTTGTATGAAACCTGGAAAGAAGAAAATAAAACTATTAATGAATGAACTAATTTGTAATATTTATTATAAAAATGCACCTTCTTCACACATGCATAATTCGAGACTTGTACGTAGACAAGAGAGCGCGAGAGCAAGAATCGACCAAACAGAATTTACCGAATACATTTTTTTACCATAATGCGTTATTTATCGCAACAAGAACATAAGATAATGGCAGGAATTTTGCGGTTATTTCAGCACGTGCGGCAACGCCCACACTGGGTCATTGTTTGAATCACTCAAATACATCTTCTATAAAATGACTATGGTCCGTGGTCCATGTTTGGGCTTATGGAATTGTTCTCAAATTGCAGTATGGTCGGGGAAACCACAGACAATGATGTTTAATCGGTTTGCAGTAAAACGATGCACCAACTCGCTTTGTTCTATTGTTGAATATACCATCATAATCATCAGTGATTGTCCTGCGCAATGACGTAGCTTTAGATGTAACACGTTACCAGTAATCACGTCCACTCCGAGGATCAATATACAATGAACTTTAGTATATTGCAGATGCAGTAGATAAGAACAAATAACATAAGATTTTAAGTAGAAGAGCAAGTATTAAACAACATATAGGTACAATAATCTAGTCAACAAGTGCCTTTGTGGTCAACTTTTCTTAGCAGTTACGGAAAAATATGAATGTGATGTCATTCGGTTCGGAATGGAATGTAAGATGGCTTTGAAAAAATCAAGTTCCACTTGTAAAAATTGTAAAAGTTATAAACAATTAACTAAAGAAATATTTCTTATAATTGAAAGTTTTAGTAATTATCTCAAAAACTAATTTTAAGTTAAGTTACGTAGGTAACCTATGTATAAAAAAATTATAAACGCGTATGTTTATACCGAAATTGAAATAAAAAATATATATGTAGCTTCTGATAAAAAAAGATCATTAATAATATTTAAAAAAACGATGTAAGTATTTTATCAGTTATCTGGTTCCCTTATTACAAGCTATGATTAGTTTGGGGCTAGATGGCGCTGTTTGAAATGTCCATGATTATTATTATTATAACCAATATATAATTTTTAAAGGAAAACGCCGACTCTCTGTAATTTACTCGCATCGTGTGTTCTGGTGGAAGGGTGTAGATGCCTGTGAAATTACAGGCACATTACGCACAACATCTCCATCTCAGGGTAATGGGTGCAACGCGATGCGACTTGGATCTTCTGATACTTTAATAGAGTCGTATTTTTATTATTTATAAGCTGCGGTAACCACTTAACCTCAGGTGGGCCGCGTGCTCGTCCCGTACAATAGTCGTATAAAAAATATACAATATATTCTACATTAACACCCATATTATTCTAGTTCAGCGACACTAGTTACTTTTGACATAGCATGAAAACGTAAGTATCCCAATTTGAATGGCTGTTTCTAAACTAAATATTCATAATGTCATTAGTTTTTGACTTTGTACAAGTAGCTTAAATTATTACGGTTATAGCTTGGCAATATGAGAGGATATAGGTATGTCATAACAAAATCAAACGCTACCACTTAAGCAGTGTTGAAATATCCTGCAAATTGCTAGCGAAGGGGCTACTTATACTTAACGTTTCATCACGATTTAACACTAAGGTACGAAGTTTCATTACACTTGCGTTCAGCGGATAAAGTAGACTCATTACAATAACATTTAATTTATTTTTGCTTCGTTAAGAATGGTAATTTTTTAAATCAAAATTGCATGTTCCAATTCGAGACAAAAGTATAAAGGGAACGCTTCAATCATCTACATCTCTTCCAAAAAACAGTTAAATGGTTTAAATATAGAGTCTATTTTCGTTTTAGCATTAATTTGCAATTGCATTAATCTAGAATTTCCGAAATATGTATAATAATAATGTATAATTAACTCTTAACGAACTTGAACTTGAATGCGCTAATATACTCAGTGCCATCTCCGGTTTAAAAATTATGGTACTCCTTTTGAACACTTTTTCTGAATTGCCAATTTGTTTCGTTAAGATGCTTCGAGTCACATGACCGACTATTCTTTCCCGAACCCCGGACCCTTCGCTTCGCTGCAAAGCAATTAAGCTACGGAGTCGTCTAAAAAATGTAACTAATGGTACATCGATAAGTACTCACCTACTATCAAAGCAAACAAAGATAACGTTTTGATGATTTAACATTATCTAGAACATTGTAATATTTGGAGTGGAGGAAGGAGAGCGCAGTTATATTGATCTCACACAAAAAATATTATCGATTATTAACGATCTGATGAAAATTCAATGCACAGTGCTCGAGATACAAGCTCATAGAAGGATCGGAAAGAAAGGGGAAAATATTAGACCAGTGGTACTAACTTTATCTACTTTGGGAAGAAAAATAGAGATTTTAAAGAAATGGAAAATGCTGAAAAGCAGCAAATATTCAATTGCCGAAGATTATCCTCCCAAGATACTAGAAAAAAGAAAAATATTAATCGAACAAGCTAAAATAGAAAAAGAAAATGGACATAGGGTCTTAATCAAGTATGATAAACTAATAATTATACCTCCCAACCGAACCGAACAAGGAACAAGAACAACACCAGTAACACGAAGCACTAAACGCGTTCTATCCCAAACACCTCCGCATGCTAATGATAAAACAAATGAAGCAAAGGGGACTAGGCACACCATACAAGCTCAAAAAAAGAATAAAATATCATCGTACTGGGTCCCCAGTCATCCCTCCACGCAGACAGGGGATGTCAACAACATGACTTTACCACGTTCAAAACAATAGCAATCAACATGCAGACCCCCCTCTTCTCCTCCAAGCCGGCCGGTCACCGTGGAGGATTCAGACCAAAACCCCCTAAACTGCAACAAGATGTCTGAACAACCGAAAAGCAAACTGAAACAAGCACAGAATATTTATATTACTTGTATAAACGTAAGAACACTACTGTCAGATAATAGAATAACTGAGCTAAGCTATGCTGTAGAATCGCTTAATTGGGACATCATAGGCTTAAGTGAAGTTCGGAGAGAAAGTGAAGCTATCGAAGAATATTCAGAATTCATCTTCTACCATACCTCTGCAACGAAAGGAAGAAACGGAGTTGGATTTTTAATAAAAAAATACTTAAAATGTCATATTGTTAGTTTAAAAGCATTTTCAGATAGAGTAGCGACCTTAGAAATCCAAACATCGGATGACAAAATATGGTCATTTGTCCAAGTATATGCGCCAACCTCAGCATACAAAGAAGAAGATATTGATTTTTTCTACAAAAACATTGAATCAGCTATTGACTTTGTGCACTCCAAGAACATAATTATAATGGGAGATTTCAATGCCAAAGTAGGCGGAAAACAATGGAATGAAGATAGTGCCTTTGGTAAATACTCATACGGTCAGAGGAATACAAATGGACAAAAATTGGTAGAGTTTGTACTGGAAAATCACTATAAGATAATAAATAGTATGTTTAAACGTAAAGTTCACAAAAAATGGACATGGCGATCTCCAAACGGAAAACAACTAAATGAAATAGATTACATACTAACGAACCAACCCACCCAAGTCCAAAGTTTCGATATAATAAATAATTTTAATTTTAACACTGACCACAGAATGATACGATGTAAGTTATTAGTGATAAATAGGAAAAACAGGAAGAATATAAACCATAAAAACTATACACGAAAGTTACCTATTGTATCCGGTGAAGAAGCAACATATTGGGAAAATGGCTTACTGAAAGCAATATCGCATTCAGATGAAGTGCAGGAACAATACGACAAATTAGAAAACGAAATAAAACTCATACTCAAAAAATTACCAGAAAAGAAAAAAGAAAAAAAAGAATATATTAATGATTTTACTAAAGCACTTCTAGAGAAAAGAAAAATACTGTACAAAGAAAAAATGACAAAGGAAAACAAATCCGAAATCACCAGGCTAAGTAAAGAGATAAATAGAAATATATCACAAAACAAAAAAATTATACGACAGGAAAAGATTGAGAAATTTGTAAACAAGAGTGGAGCTATACGGAAAGCATATAAAGAGCTTAGCGACAAGTCGGAATGGGCCGCCAACCTGAAAAATAAACGTGGCAAAATACTATCAAGACGCCCTGATATCATAAAAGAAGCAACAAACTTTTATAAAGAACTCTATGCATCACAGCAGTACAATGGAGTAGAGTATAACGACTTACAGAATGTCGACTCGGAAATTTCAAACATATTGTTGTCAGAAATCGAACACGCAATAAGAACGCAAAAAAATGACAAAGCTCCTGGAAATGACAATATTGCCAATGAAGTACTAAAATCCTTATGTGGGTCATTGCTAAAACCGTTACAGTTATTGTTTAATAACTTCTTACAGAAAGGTGTGACACCAAGACAATGGTCAGAGTCAACGATAATATTACTACACAAGAAGGGGGACCGGAGCGATCTAGGAAACTACAGACCAATCAGCCTCATGACCAACTTATATAAATTGTTTTCTAAGGTAATACTGAATCGAATATCTAAAACTCTAGATGAGGAACAACCACGAGAACAAGCAGGTTTCCGGAAAATGTTTTCAACAATGGACCATATACAGGTGGTATCGCAAATGATAGAAAAGGCCAACGAATATGGTCTCACTTTATACATGTGTTTCATTGACTACACAAAGGCCTTTGATTCATTAAACTATAATGCAATATGGACAGCACTGGCACAACAAGGCATAAACAAAAAATACATCCATCTCATCCAAAGTATATACACGAAATGTACAGCCAAAATTAGGCTAGAAAGAGAGGGTATAGAATTCCCTATACAAAAAGGAGTAAGACAAGGAGATCCGTTATCCCCCAAAATATTTTCCGCTGTGCTTGAAACAGTTTTCAAACGATTACAATGGGAAAACAAGGGAATAAAGATTGACGGCGAATTTTTGAGCCATTTACGTTTTGCGGACGATATTGTGGTGTTTGCCGAAAGTCCGACGGATCTCGAAGATATGGTTAGCGAATTAGCAAGAGAAAGCAAAGTAGTGGGACTGTCACTAAACGCTGCCAAAACTAAAATTATCACAAACGGAACATCCCAAGAAGTGGTTATTGATGGCCGGAGTATAGAATATGTAAAAGAATATATTTATCTTGGACAATTGGTGTCATTCGAAAACTGTACACGAAAGGAAGTAGATAGACGGATTGCTTTAGCATGGAAAAAGTACTGGGGATTAAAAGAAATTATGAAGAACAAAGATATTAAAATGCATATAAAGAAAAAAGTTTATAATACAACAGTACTACCATGTCTTACATACGGATGCCAGACATGGTCGCTGAGACAAGAAGATGAGGAAAAGATAGCCATTTGCCAGAGAAGAATGGAAAGGAGTATCCTAGGAATAACAATTTCAGACAAAATAAGCAATGAAAATATAAGAAAGAAAACAAAACTACAGGATGTAAAAGAGAGAATAAGGCTACTTAAATGGAACTGGGCAGGACATGTCTGTAGACTACACAATACCCGATGGACAAAAAAAGTCACAGAATGGACCCCATGGAACAGTAAGAGAAAGAAAGGAAGACAAAGAAAGAGATGGCGTGACATTTTCATGCAAAGATGTGGACCAGATTGGATGAGGAAGGCAAGAGAAAGAGACTTGTGGAGAAGTTTAGGGGAGGCCTACGCCAAGGAGGCGACTACTACTTAATATTAAGGATAAAGGGAAAATGATTGTAAATTTTGTGTAGTAGAAATAAAGGGCTATTTTATTTATTTTATTTTATTTTATAGAACACGTCTTGTTTACAAGTTCAAAATAAACAATATATACATTGTACATATTAATAGCACTGACCAGTTGTTGGTGTAAGTTTCCATACTTACAATTAATTCACGCAACAACTATCTAACTTATCAATATCATAATCATTCTATGGATAAATACGCAGATTTCAAGCCGAAGTTCTTAGTATTAAATCTATATGTGCACCAATGAACGGCAAAGGAAAACATCGTGAGGAAACCGGCATGTCCTAGAACCAAAAAAGTTAAGATATGTCTTACAGGATTATAAGAATCTGCTTATTACAATTGTGATACAAATAAATAAAAAAATATTCATGGACTTTCACACAGCGCCATGTAGCCACAAACTAAGTATAACTTGCACTATGGGAAGAAAACTGATTAATATAATCTGGTCCCTAAAATGAGTTTAGGGTTCCGTACCTCAAAAGTAAAGAACGGATCCCTTATAGGACTTCAGTTCGTTGTCCTGTCTGTCTGTCTGGTTCAGAACCGCGTGGAGGTATTAAGTTGAAATGAATATCAAATACTCAGGTGTGCAATCCCTAGGAGCAGACAAAAAATAAACTTCTTGGTCAACGGAATCAAAATATTCTACCGTTTATATCGCATATTTTGACCCTCGCAAGGGAATCAAAGCCTATAGGGTACTTCCCGTTGACCTACAATAGAACCATGAAATTTGGCAAGAAGCAATGTCATGCAACACAAGTAACGGCTCAACGGTCCTGGATGAAATTTGGCACAGAGATAGATTATAGTCTGAAATAGCACATAGGCTACTTTTCATCCCGCATAAATTTACGGTTCCCGTAGGATGGTTAACCGCGGGTAATATCACGGGACGCTTGTCTTCCATACAGTCCTGTATGAAAGTACGTTGGTGTACTCACGTTCATGAACTAAGTACTAGATACTTGATAGATACCCATACTTGAGCCAGATTATAACTACCGACTTTCAGGTTTCAACTTCATATATATACTACTCGGCTACCGCGCCCTCGCTGATACATTGACTAGGAAACAATATTATGAAAACATTAGTAATGTAATGATATGACTTTACAAACCCTGAAGAATGTTAGATGGAAACAACCGCCAAGTATCTGTGCAGATGAAACAAGACCATAAAGTGAAGCGTTTAAACATTCTATTTCCTTAAGCGCTTTATCCAGGTGGAGCCTTCGGAGCGAAAACCGCTTACGAGTCACGACCTCGAGGCTTAGAGACAGGTCTATAGCTAACTGTAATTGGCATTGACATTGTATTTACCATGTTTACGCATGTTTACGCTTGTTCTGCAAGTTGAACTTTAAATATCACTCGGTAAGTTATTTAAAGATGATAGAGAGTTCAAGTGAGGATGCGAAATAAACGACCAATAAGACAAATTTCTGCTCGGGAGATGCTACAAGAATAGAATCTATACTTGGAATTATCATTGAGAAATGAAGTTACGAAGCGAGGTTGTTACATGTCATATTCAAGTCGCCACATGCACTCATTTCCTGATTCGATTTCCGAAATAGTTCTATGCTCTCCGAATGCATGAAATCGAATCCTTAAAAAGCATGGCTCACATTCGATTCAATTTTATTCAGTTCTGAGTTCAATCGAGATCATAAAATTCGAAATGAAAAGGTCTGTATTTCAACAATACTGCGGTAGACAAAGCTCTATTGTACCGTGCTCAATTCCCAGTGCAACTTTAATAAGCTATCATACCCGTCTAGACAACAGCATAACGTATGCCATCCAAAGTTACTGCTCCATAATCCCTATTGAAGACGGCTCCTCTTACGTGCAATAGCATCGTAACTTCCAACTCCCGAAGTTATGGAGAACATGGTAACATCTGTCCATGCAATATTTAACTACAAAGTCTACATAACGGGACGTGAAAGGATTTTGGACAAATCCTTTAACGACCGCAGGGGCTGACGGCCTACCTGATGTGAAGTGGTTACTGGAAGACGGGACCTGAAAACGCAACTTTGGCTTAACCGTGGCCATACGCCTATTGCGTACCAGGCAATCAATTACCACGCGCGAAAATTTTGGGATGAAATTAAATTTGTCGTTATAAAGTTTGCTTAACAATTTAGTAATAGAAATCTTTATAGCAATAAGACTCAGGTCATCTCTTACAGAATGATGAGAAGCTCTAGTAATATTGCGTTTCCATTATTTATGTAGCTATGCAAATCTACCTACAGTTACCACGAGACTGCATAATTGATCATTATCATTTAATTTATTTACAATTGATGCCAATATTTAGGTACAATACAGCTATGATTGGCTTAATAGCACGCAAAATTTCAAAAGGTAATACGGAATACGGATAGGTAATACGGATTACCAAGAAAAAAATATCCTGGTCCAGCTTCGTGGCTATATTGATAGTGATACAAATCCTGCTCGGAAAATACGGGTTCGCGAATTCGTGCCACAAACATTGAGAGTGATACAGTTTGTTCTGCAGTCTTGAATCTCGGAGGAATCCAGAGACTCGTAGAAATACTATAAAAAAAATATTTAATCACTTAGGTATGTGCAACATCCCCCCCGTGGGTTCCCGCCTTGACGGGGCGGGGGGGCTTAGTAACCGTGGCCTGGTCACCCACGGTGAAGCTAAGAGGAACCCGGGAAGGGCTGCTCCTTTAGGCTTTGGCTCCAAGCCGAATAGGAGCGGCACAGTAGGTGGCGGTGCCTTATGGGGGGCACCGCAACTGAGGCGGGCTGCGGTGCTGTATGGGCAGCACTGCAGCTGAAGGTTAGGGGCCGCGGCGGGAGAGGACTGCCGGTATTACGGTGCGCCGCTCTCCCTACCTTCCGCGGCCACGGCGGGGTCGCCACCGCTGGATGGCGGACGCGGTGGGGCCGCAGGGGAAGAGGAGTGTCGGTATTGCGAGGCGCCGCTCTCCCTATCCTCTGCGGCCGTAGTGACAGGCGACGGGGCCACAGATCTGACCCGTCGCATGGGGACCTAGGGCGTCTAGATACGGGGTCGTCTGACGCCCTTTCGCTGACCTGGTCCCCGAGGAGGTTGCGACACGCCACGTGTCCTGGCGTGTCGCAAATAGAGGAGTGGCACTAGATGCCTAAGAGTGATGGGTCCGGAAACGGACAGCCGCGGCGGGTTCGCGGATGTGTGTGCTAACGTTCCCGTGTTCCCGCCACCAAGCGGCAGAGGAGGACACCGTGGGGTTTTAGTGGGTCTAGTCCCACATAACCGCTCTGTCTCCCCGTGGCAGGGCGGTATGCGAGTGCATTTCCCCACGAAAAAAAAAAAAAAAAAAAAAAGGTATGTGCAACATTTCGAGTTCGCAGAAATATGTAAACTTGTTTGGTAACAAGTATTAACAAAATGACAGTATTTCTTAAAACACTATAAACCGCGTAAATACGAAGTAAAACATATCAAAATTATTTTATTTAGCAGAACTAGCACAGGAAAAACATACAAACGTTAGAAGGTGTAGTAAGAAGAAGATAATCCAATTCAAAGCATTTTTTATCATTAATGTAATTACATTTTAGTCATGGTAAACAGGAAAAGAATATCATTTCTACAAATAAATACGCGTAGAAACGTGAAAACAAAGTCAACCTTTCTCTGTTACTGATGCCGGTATTGTACAGGATAAAAGGGACGGGGAAAAGAAAAGTTTTCAAAACTCATTAGCCCTGCCTTGTTGGTAATTATCTCGGTCTCTGTCAGATTACTAATGAATTATATATTGGAAAGTGTTAGCTGCATTATTCATGGGAACGTAATGGCAGCCATTAGCTCACTACTAACCTTGTCTACGCTCCTACAATAATGTAACCCACAAGGCGAAATGTGGCGAATTTAATGCTTTGCCTACTTTTTGGACATAAAGGCTTGAAAGTGATTACTAACTAAGCGTTTATCATGAGCTCTATGTACATACGCAGATATTGTCAAATTTGACAGTTTTAAGTGTTTAGTATGTTTTTACGCGATATCTAAGCCAATTGTGGATCGGTTTGGATGATTTCATTTTTAACCTGTGTACAGTCCAATAGAAATTTCACGAAAAATGGAGGATTGAAGTAGGTTTATTCTATTTTTAAATCAGAGAAAACCAAGTGTTCCGTAGCGTTAAGGCTGAATAAATGAGTATGAGTCACTTGTAAACGATACCGTTCGCGGTTCGTTGTAGATCCATAGTACAATGCTTGCAAAAACTGGGCCGCACGTGGTCCTCATGATAAGCAGCGTGGCTGCTCCCATGCTCATCAGTCTTACTAAACACGTAAGATGTCCCGGCAGCATCACTGGAAAGCTAGTTCCCAACAATCCCAATTCAGGAACTAGATAGAATAGAAGCTAAAAACAGACTAGAGTAATATGATAGGTAGTGAACTGGAGATCCTGATCCGAGCCCAGGAAATGCGTTGCACTACGTCATTTAACATTACTTGTGACGAAGTCAAACGCAACACAGCCAGATATACAATAAAAAAAAGTGAGTCAGTCTCAGTAAGCTGCAAATGGAACAAGTCAATCGCGTGCACCTCTCAGTCTGATTCACACGGGCGTGCGAGCGATTACCGCGAATGTTGAAGTCGATGCACCGGATCCTCATAGCGGGCCAGACATGAAGTGGATCAAAAAGTTACAAGCATTTATTGCGTTTCCCGAAACAATATTTCAAAAGATGTGACAGTCGTTTCTTATTTTACTGCGTCATGAAAACACTACTAAAGATTTGAACGATAGTTTCAAAGAGAATCGGTTTTGAAAATGATGGTACCAATGTTACTTACAAACGAATATTTGGAACGCAAAAATATGAGATGATTAATATATGTCTCACAATGTGTGTAACATACTCCTCAAGTAACGAGAAGAAAGAATGTGACACTGATATTCATGAACAAAGAAAAGGTAACATAATCTATTATATTGTTTTACCTAACCCCAATTACGTGACTCATTAAATCAACTCGTACACACGCCAAAGTTAAGCTTGAAAAGAGGAGAATGACTATAGCATTAGCAAGAAAAGAAAACTGAAAACTGTCGACTTAGATTAGGGAAAGCGCAAAAAACGAACGCTAATAAAAATAAAAGCATAATATTATAAATTGATTATTATCGTTTCAAATTTAATGGTGCTGAATAAAATAAAACTTAAGCAACCGAGATGAAATCGGTTAATGAAACGAATCACCATTCGCACCGCATCGACGCTCTCGAAAAAACCGCATTACAATGGACCTCGGAAATTCAAATCAACACACATTATACAGGCATATTCATCAAACGTAGAAAAATATAAGAGGTAGTCGCATTTTCATCACGTAGTCTATTCAATTATGCGTTAATTATGAAGCTATGTTTGTTTTCAAGACTTTCAGACAAGAAGATTTTCATTCGGCTTTTTTTATTTTTATTACGCGATATTTTTGATTATTAGGGATGAGTGTATTTTTTATAACCCCAATACAACAAGCTTAGAATACAATATGGAAAGAATATATTTATGAGATACGATATAAGTACTAACAATTTTTTTGTACTTTCAACTTCCAAAATTGATAGCGCGTTTGACGTGTGACGTCACGCCGCTTGGCTGTAAGTTGCCCGCCTGTATAACTTCATGTTGTGCGTTGCCCTCGATAATTGCTTATTATTCGCCCTTACGCACTGTCCTTTAAAAAAGAAACATCCAAATCGGTTTACGTCATTGGAAAGCAAAATACGCAATTTCTATTACTTGGATGCCATATTCTTTCCAAATACATATTTTAATTTAAAAACCATTATAAAACACTCTCTTGGGTATATTTTTATTCCCCTGACATCGAGTATGCAATTCATACAACTTAACACCGGTTGAGTGTTTAGGCGTAGAAGTGTAACAAACCAACTCACATTCGCATTACTACTAAGATAAGATTGTGTGACCGCTATAGCTATAGTATAATGACGCAATATGTATTTATACTATTCTACTATTGTAGTAACATACCGATATAGTATAGCGAAGTCTGAACCACCTTAATTCAACGCAGCAGTTTAATGGAAGTCATATGATTGGCGATATTTTATTGCCAATAAGTTTTGATGGATGCAAATTGGTAAAATATATCAATAAATATGTTGTTCATTAACACGTTTGCTGCGAAATAACTCCTGTATATAACGTAATACTAATACTTAAATATTATCATTATCAGTCACGGCAACCCTGGGGACCAGGAAACCAAAGATACATTACACACATTAACAACAAGAGCTATTTCTGTGCAAATCAGCTATTTCTTAGCACAGCTGATAGCAAATAACTACAAAATGTGACGTCACCATCCATGCACTAATCAGAATTCAATTTCCGACTCAAATAGTGAGTTAGGTCCGATTTCCATCAAAGTGGAGGGGAGCAGAGAGTAGGGCTAATAATAATCAGCAAAGATAAATGAAGGAAAATATTATAAGAATTAATCAGAATAACAAGCGATATTATGCACAACTAATCATCCTACGCCAAATATTTAAAAAAAAATGAAGTGAGACACCTATTTCAAACTAACAACTAAGTTTATATATAGTAAAATATATGAAGCAACTTGAATATAACAGCGATTTCAACGAAATCACAACATTTCACCGGACGATCCTGACAAGCTGACAATTCATACAATTTTCAATATATATTCATAATTATACCTACCAAAGTAGAGGGATCAAGGAGTGAAATCGCGGTTTGAGTAGAACGGCGGAATGAGTCAGAGCAACAACTTGTTGCACGGGTTTTTGCTCACAGAAAGAGGACATCGTAGCAATTCATACGTGGAATAACACTAGACTACAGAAAGTGACCTAGGGGAACAGAGCTGGTTACAACTCGAAGGTCGCTGGTTCAAAATCAAAGATCCAAAAAATTTAAGACATGAGACATCGATCAATCTGGATACGGCTCTATTAATTACATTAGATAAAAAACCCATTCACTCTCACTTGTCGAGGATAGGCCAGGGTACCTGCAGTGAGAATACAGCTAAAGGCTATATTTTTTAAGTAAAAAATAATGGAAAAGAAACAATACGTACATTTACTTAAAGACTGTGAAGCGAATGAATGAGACGTAACAGTTACATAAATAGATTATTAGCAGCAGTATTTGCGAGTAAAGCATAGATATAAGTAAACAAGTTACATACAAGAAAGCAAATAAAGTTTGTTATTCGACATTCCTTCGCAAAAGGCACTAAAGAAACCAATATTCCTGTTTGCTTGCAATGAGGGCACAAAGTTCAGCAAATAAAATGTTACGTCGGACCGGATTTCAACGAGAGCCAGTCTTGCCTTGGAGAATCTCGATGTATATATACTATACTTACGTATAAAATAAGGTAACTCAAAGCTTCAGGACCGGACTTTTTTGGCACACGACATTGAGCTTCGTTGGCCTTATTAGGTATCGAGGAATCGAATTCACCATCGATTAAGGAAAATACTGCTATTTGCCAATTCGGATATTTATAAATGGTCGCATAACGGACATCAATTAAAATAAATGTATTTTTCTGTGATGTGGCTCGATTAATCTTCTTGCCAATTAACTGTACATGGCAATAAAACCTCCGGGTAGATTGTAAAAACTTGAGACATGATTTGTTCGTACATCACAAACAAACAAACAAACAAACAACGTTAACACACTCATACCTCTGCACTAGGATTCCCTGTGTCGCAGATGGCATGGACGAATACAGAAACACAAGACAAACACCCAAGACCCGAGAACAAACTTCATGCTCACCACACAAAGTCTGCCCCAGCCGGGAATCGAACCCGGGACCCCTCGCTTCGAAGGCAGGGCTACTACCAACTAAGCCACGGAGCCGTCAATCATCACAAAATCATTGTGTAAAATATTTTGTTCAGTCGTGGTGAATTATTTAACACATTGCATTCGACAAGACTTTGTCATCATCGCCATGTAGTATTAGTTCTTCACTACATAAATACGAACATTGTACATTTTCAATGTTGTGTTGCATTTTTCACGTTTTCAACAAAGCTATACTCGATCCATGATTCAACGGCGAGAAAGAATCATTTATATTTTTAGGCTACTGCCGGTGACAATTATTTTTGACATAGCTAATGTGCCATTTGTTATCAAAAATCAGGGGATTCTTCTAATTTCAACACGCTCTTTAGTAGATTAAGTATTTTATACAAACTAATTTCTGATTTATGAGCTTGACAGCACTCAAAATATAGTGGGTAATCAATTTGCTATTGGGTTACCAACGGCAGTTCCAAATATATTAGCCAATATATCATCAAAAGTGGAACGGCTGCCGAATCGTCAAAGTTCTATAAATCTTAGGTCAAATCAGCACTATAATCATAAAGATTCTAAACCAAGTAGGAAAACCAAAAATTTTGTAAAGACATTCGTTCGGTTTTCGAAAGGCACGAGCCACGATAGTGATCTGTTCCTTTTATACCTACATAAATTTCAACATATTTAAATCAAAGACACTTCAGTTGCCATATAGATTAGATTTTGATGCCCACTCATTAATACATTACCAAATATCGATGCGGCTTCGGAAGTTGTTTATTGGATCGGAACAAATACAATTCGTCACTTCAGCCCCTCGAGGAACTAATCGTAATAGTAGCTCTGATTAGGTATAACATCAGAACTGAACGTTTTACTAAGATTGGATGAAGAAATAGGCCCAAGGGCATCGGCCAGCGAGCAGCTTCTGAATGATGAATTATCTCATCATCGTAATCAATAACATAAAGTGCATTGAACACAATCGTGTTATATGTAGCTCTATCAAGCCAAAGCAATTGAATTGCTTCGGATGAATTTGGAAACTCGTTTTTTTTTTGTATTTTTGTTACGACATGTCATCGCCAAAGGCCTGGTTTAGATGATTTAATTATAATAATACCTCTGAGAGAGTGGCCCCATACAATTTCATGGGATAATTTCATCTTTAATGGCGAAAACGAAGGGATACAAACGATTATATTCGGTTTATTAGAATTTTAATTCAGTCACGTGTTATCCCAATACTACTAACTAATAAAAACCGTTAATATATTACATATCCATAGTTCACTACATAAAAATATATAGAAACATGTAAATGCTTTTATCATGCATTTTTCAGACATTTTAAAGTAAACGCGAAATACAATAACACCAAGTATACAATAAATCGTAAAACTAAGTTACAATGCATTCATCAAGTTACAATCAGGTTCATTGACTCAGCTATTTAAGTGCATCCCAACGCCGTGGTTGCATTCATTTTATTCGCAACCTTTAAGGCAGATTCTAGATATCCGGTTAAAAGTTTAGATGATACAAATATTATTTATTTAAAGCAACCGACTTGGCAACTGTAATCTTAACAGAACAATGCAACTTTGTTATACACTAAGTGTTTTGCAAAGAGAAGTTCAAAGGACATCTTTTATATCCAACTAGTACAAATACTAAACCTTGCTGTCAAGTTTAGTAGCGAAAGTTTTGGGCAACTTTCCCCAAAATTAGCAATACGATTTATTTCTAGCACACATTTTTGTATTAGCTGATTATAAAAATTACCAAACAAAAAATCCCTTGGGCGAAAGTTGCTGGATCACACACACAAAAGCACAGCAGGGGTCCGTATTTAGGTAATGAGTAAAACCGGCGAGCTACTAGGGTAGCAGAAACACGCTGGAGGCAAAGGCACCTGTTGGCGCGACGCGACGAGCGATACTGGCGACTCGGCCGAGTAGTCGCCCAGACACGTCACGCGGAGCCGGTTTCTCGGATTCACCGAAGAAAACCGCGATAAAACATGCATTTTGCGGAATCGCCTCTCAGGGTAAATCTTCTTTTACTCTAATTATATGACGGAACGAGCTGAAGGCCCACCTGATGTTAAGTGGTTACCTCCAGACAGCAACATGACTTATGTGTTCCCGACCGAAGTAAGACAAGACCCAGGTCGCATCCCGTTGGCGCCCGTCACCCGAGACGGAAGTGTGACATCTCATGCGCATTGATTCCACCCGCAATCACACCCCTCCCGGAATACATAAATGCGAGTGCATCACTGCTTGGCGGCAGATTATCAGGTATGGAGGCAGTACTTCTCCGGGCGAACTTTACACAAGTTCTACTGCTACTTTTTGTTGCTCCTTTAGCATCACCAGGAGTACGTGCAGGGATTCACACCCACCCCCCCTCCCCCCCACCCCTTATTCAGTTAGAACTTTTATTCTGACGCTGTATTCCATTATTTTTATGCAGCTATAGTCACAATAGAACAATAAGATGAAAACATAATTTATATAATTTATTATCTTGCTATAGAACAATCTGGATTTTATGAATAAAAAATAATTGATTCCATCAAAATGGTGCATAAAGTGTCCAGTTGCTCGCATCTGTAGGTTTTTCCCTTTAGCATCCATGCTCGTGGTGCCAAAGGAGCATCTAAAAGTAGCAGTAGAACTTAAGTCCTAGAACAAGGTTCGTCTGGAGAAGTACTACCTATCTGGCAATTTGCCGACAAGCAGTGGTGCATTGCTGTGTTCCGGTGGAAGGGTGCGTGTGACGGTGAAATCATATACGCATGTGACGTAACATCTCCGTCTCGGGTAACGGGCGCAACGGTGTGCGACTTGGATCTATTCATACTTTAGTCGGTGAGGACCTAAGTCGTAATGCTAACAGGTAGTTTACATAAAAATACTGTATTAAGGTAACAAAAACATAAGGTAAAAAAATATATTATTAATTGAGCTACGGACAGATTTGACATAAAAATAAAAGTTATTCATGATGACCAAATAGTATAAATAGCCGCCAGGGGAAACCTAGCACAAATAGTAGGTAGATGTAGGTATTTAAATAAGCTCGTTTGTATTTTAAATACATATGAATAGCTCTTCAGTTTTAAACTTTAACACGAGCTAAATGACACAGATAAGAAATTTAGAGTAGCACACGATTATAGAGAAAGTGTTCATCTAAAATCTGGTACAGTCTCCGTCTCCGACTGGTCTACGAAATGTAGGTGAATCTTTGCATTTACTAAATAAAACTAAAGAAAAAATTAAATTAGTTAAATAACCGTCCAGCATTATATTTTTATAGCTGTAGTTAGCGAAGGAGACAACAACTTAGAAAACCTTATTTACTGACAGTATTAATATAATTCTGTCCGATATAATTCTCTTCGTAATTTGCTTTTTATACAGGTAGCTAAACTACCGAACAATTATATCACATGCACAAGATGTTCGGAACCAAAGATTTAACTTATGTAGGTACCTATATAATTTATAGATTACCAATTGACCCCGAAAAGTAATTGGTGTCGAATCTGCAGGATGGTGGTAAAATAAACATAAAACTATTTTGACAGGTATACAATAATAGCTATCACATCTCTTTTACTACATATGAAACTCGTTTAGATTTATTATATGGGCTGGCATCAACAGAAGTTGATAATAGCGCTCAATAGCGCTCTCACGGCAAGTTTAAATATTTAACTGATGACTGATAAATAGGAGTTCCTGTTAAGAATATTTGTTTTCTCTCTTTGTACTTCTGAATTGACGTCGCCTGATGTTAAGTAGTTACCTCCGCTAAAAACCCCAGCAATACAACAAGGTCCACCCTAACCGAAGTATGAGAAAACTTACGTCGCATCTCGTTGCGCAATTCACCCGAGGCGGGGACGTAACGTCTCATCCGAATGTCGTTTAAGACTTAAGACTTTATTTTTACGATATAAATTTTATATATAATTTATTTTTACTTTTTGCCCACCAAAACGTCATATTTTATTGGAGGGACGACTTGTCGCTAAGATCGAGAGTGGGAGACTCAAAGATCGAAACGTATGGAAGAATTTGGGAGACCTTTAGCCAGTAGTGGGAGACAAGATGATAAGAAAATCAAGTACTAAGATTACTTTACTTGACTGTACTCGCATTACGCATCAACATTATCATATCAGGTTTGCTCCAATGTGGGCTGACATTAAAAGTCGTAACAAAAACAATGAAAGTAACTTTTACGAATAAAGAATTATGCATTTCCTCGACGCAGGAAAGTTAATAAATAAATCTGTAAATACAGATTTTTAATTAATAAACAAAAGATTTTTGCATTCGTCGCTGGTCACAATGAAATGTAAATATGCTTTAGAAAAATACGTACAATACAGTCCTATAAATATACATACAAACAAGACACGCATAGGCAATAGGTTTACCATTTGGATAAATTATCATTTCATCACGTTAAAATGAGTAATTCAGTACCAATCGCGTCTCGATTCCTAGTATGTGGTAGAAATAGTGATAGTGATGATGATGAATCAGCTATCATTATATCTGTTTTCATGAAAGCTGCTGTATGCTAGTAAGGAGGTTATCATACAAATTACTAAACAAAACAAGGAACAAACAGACTTCAGTAATTCATTCCCTATTTACGCTTTTAGGAGCGAAATCTTTCAATCAAATTTCTATGGGACTCTTCAATTTATAACACCCTGTCAAATAGAACGATTAAAACCGGATCATTATTTAAAAAGTTAATCGTGGTATACAGCCTACTCCTATTTTCATCGCTTAATAAGATACAGTTATATACAATATACAATCTTTATATACAACCATATAAAGATTGTTTGATTGAATTTAAAAAAAACGTTCCGAAAAGAAAGAAACAAAAACAAAAAACAACGTTAACCAGTCATACCTCTGCACTAGGATCCCCTGTGTCGCAGATGGCATGGACAAACACAGAAACACAAGACAAACACCCAGGAACCGAGAACAAACTCACCACACAAAGTGTAAGCCGGGAATCGAACCCGGGACACCTCGCTTCGAAGGCCAACTACCACCAACTAAGCCATGGCGCCGTCCAATGCGCTGTCATTTCCGTCTTAGAATCAACAATAAAAAATCTACAAACGAAATTCTCTATGCACAGTTGCCGCAAGATTGAGTCAATCAAGTCATTCAATATCCACAAAAAATACTGAACTGTCTGTCTGTAATTGATTTCCCTCGTTTTTCTTAGAACTGAACTAGGCTGACCTTATAGCCCACTTTTAACCCAGCAAACAGAAGACAATACATATTCTATCGCACAGCAAATGTAATTAAACAACAGTTTAATTGATACTCTATTGTTATTATATTACGGTACGTAGTTAACTGGATTATTGTGGGATGGCGTGCCAAGCCGACACGGATCAGAAAAGGCGGTTTCGTTCAAGCTTGGATGGTTTCGAGCTGACCAGTTCATAATGATGCGATGACGGCTCAGTTGGTTTAATGACTTACGCTTGATAAAGTCATAGGTTCGAATCCTACAATGAACTTGAGCTTCGGGTGAAGAATTGATGGGAAATGCATGCGTGGGAAGTATTCCATGCTTCGGAGACCATTTTAAAAGGTCGGCCCCGGATATACAAGTCAATAAGCCATATTCGAGGCCATCTGGCGGCTTGAAAACCCCGACACCATAGTGAGTAAGTGTACTCACACGAAAGAAGAAATGGGAAGTATGGAATGGGAAAACTAAACATATTTTGAGAAATGTGAAACTAAGGAACCGTCTCTGCTTGTTCATGCTTGCTTTCAGGGCTGATTGAACGGATTAACCGACTGCCAATAAACGGAAACTAAAATAATTGCAGATATATGGACGTAATTCATAGTTACGGTCTGCCGGCCTTAGCGAACATTACACTGCCCGTTACCACCAATTGGCATTTAGGGTTTTCCAGCGAAACTATTGCTATCAAATAAACGAGGGTTCAATTGTACTATCGAATCTAGAAAGTCGATTTGTAAAACCACCTCAGTGCGATTAGAACTCCAGACCAAGGGTTCCATTCGTATGTAATTATTTGTTAGGAAACCAGTCATATTTAGTTGCACGATATTCTGTGAAAATTTCCTCCCGCTACAGATTCTTTAGAATTCAAAAGACTGTGGGTTAGGAGTTGTAATAGTTTTTTTTTTTTCATCTATTACATACGGGCTGTGGTCTGTTGACGTAGTAAAGACAATTTGTTTAAGTAATTATAGAATTCAAGATTAATTTAATTATTAAATGATATATTGGATTTAATTAAACACAATCATCAAAATTCAGAACTCCATCACCTCATCAGGACTGAATAAAGTCAAGTAAACTAACAAGCAAAATGTATACGAGGAAACTCAAAGAGTTCTTCAAAGATCAGAGTTAAAAAACAAGGGTGCACGAAAACAATACGATTAGATAAGCAGGCCTTGGTATTATCTCGTCATATCTTAGCCCAAATATTGAGATAACTCGGAATGCAAAACATTCGAAGATTTCATAGCATCGATCGATACAGAACGGGGTCAAACTTATCTCGAAATCGAATCCGCCAAGTGGTTTGTTTTATTTGCACATGCGGAAGTGAATCCGGTAGATTACCACAGAACCCATACAGCACTATCTTAAGGGTCAAACAGGTCAGCGATTTCATGGATTAGAACAGACAAACTCGACTGCAGACCATGGAAAATCAGACACAAAGGTATGGTAACGCAAACGCATTCAGACATCGGTGATTATAATCTGTGATAACAATGCACCATTGGAAGCACACACTTGGTGCGATCAGCAGCTGTCTGATGGTCAGCTTTGCGAGTCATGAACCGTAAAATCAGTGACCGTGGGAATCCGCTCGAAAAAAGCATAAAAGACCAAGGTCAAGTAGAAGTGGAGCAACCAACTATCCGACCTACTACTGTTGTTTCTTTTGTCACTGTTCACCATCGTCACTAATCTGCAACTGTCGCTTGACTGGATAAACTATGTCACACTTCGTCGTCATTTGATAAACTATGCCACTTGACACTGCCCTAGCTGCATACCAACGTGCACTGTGTGCAACATCTGCAAGCGAAATTGACGTAAAAAGTCAAGAAAAAATTATACACGAGGCACGATTGATAGATAAATTTGAGCTTACCGAATTAGCACTGACATGACAACTTATTAATTTGTATAGAGGTGTGTGAGTGAATAAGATCATAGAAGATTATGGGCCACTAGGGTCCGTATCGCTTTCACGCTTAAAAGGCTCAACGGATTTGGCTGAAATTTGGTACCAGGATAGCTTATATCCTGGATCAACACATAGGCTACTTTTGATCCCGGAGAACTGCGGGTAACGCCGCTGGGCGTAGCTAGTTTGTTAATATATCGGCCATAACACATTCTGTGTGTATCAATTTTAGCCTTTTTGAGGTAGGAAAGAATGATAAAAAACAACGATTATTCGATCTGTGGATGGGATGTTAGGCAAGATTTCCTTCAAAGAGACTTTCTGAAAAACTATTAGGAGTACAAATAAGGTTCCGCCGTTTTTTGTAAAAGAACGGTAATATTGTATAAATTTAATCAAAATATTGCCCATCACTTGCAACCACTTTTTCCCATCTCTCAGGCAGCATTCGAATCCCACGTCTGAAGAACTCCTTGTCTTTTGAGGTTATCCACGAATCAACCCAATTTTTGGTATCCTCATAAGATGTGAACCGCTGCGCCGTCAGAGCATGTGCTACGGACCGGAACAGGTGATAATCGGACGGTGCAATGTCTGGTGAATACGGCGGGTGGGGTAACACTTCCCAATCAAGTGTTTCCAAGTACTTTTTCACGGGAGCCGCAACATGTGGACGAGCATTGTCATGCAGAAGAATAATTTTTTCGTGTCTAGAATAGTATTGAGGGCGTTTTTCCTTCAGAGCTCGGCTCAATCTCATCAATTGTGTTCGATAGAGGGCTCCAGTAATTGTTTCGCTCGGATTAAGCAACTCATAATACACTACACCTAGCTGATCCCACCAAATACACAGCATATCGTAAATTTTTGGCCTTCCACTGCGATCTTTGTCTTCTACGTCGAAATCACCGTTTTTAAACTTTTGAAACCACTCTCGACACGTTCTCTCACTCAAAGCAACCTCACCATATGCTTCTACGAGCAATCGATGCGCCTCAGCAGCAGATTTCTTTAAATTAAAGAAGTAAACTAATATTTCCCGCAAATGACGCTTACTTGGCTCAAATTTTGACATTTTCAACTTATAAAAATTATATTATATTTTACCAATATAAAATCAATGATATTAATAGGTTATGTTGTTCTTGAATGTCCAAACTATTTTTTAAGCCGGTTATCATCTGCGAAAGCTAACCGAAACTCCGTGCCGCGCCATCTACAATAAAACGACGGAAACTTATTTGTACTCCTAATATTTCCGTCCAATTATTGGTTTTGCTAGCATTTAAAAGGGCTATATGTGCTTAGCTGTACCAAATAAAATGTACGCGCTAATCTATCTACGTTACTGAATCGATTGTTTTCTTTCTCCCCTAAACAAACTCAATTAGACGAGTGTAAATATACACGACCATTTTGTGTATTCATCACGTTTCAAAATTACGAGTGCCGTAGAAGGCCGTAAACATTAAGAAGAAAGACCTTTTTTATGTTTATGGTATCATTGTTGTCTATTAGTATCTTAAAGGTCTGCAATTAGTAACTCAAAGGTTTGATTTTTGCGTAATATTGTATATATAAATCGACATAGTGCTTGCTATTATAGCCTAGATAGAGATTAAAATGGACTTTATATGAATAGGCCACATAAACACTTAACATCAACTGAATTGGCGAAATATTTAGACACAATTGTTGAGGAAGCAGACAAGGAAGGTGCCTGTGTGACTAAGCATGGTATCCCTGTTTTACAGATACTGACTTTCAATCCAACAGTCGGTGAATCAAATCCTGACGTACACAAATAGTTCTTAGCTCAAAAATTGACGTGTCACACTCATATGCACAATACAACAAAACTCAAAATTTTAACATTACCAATCCTGATTGTCCATCTTCAAATATGATATTACTCTCGCTAGCCGAGAGTCGGCCGGTGTCCCGAAATGAAAACTTCAGAGGCGTTTATGGAGGGGACTAGTTTGATAATAAAAAGGATGCAAAGCCATGATGAAATTACACATAACTACAGTATTATTAATTCAGTGACGAAAGTGCGAAATTGTCCTCAGATCAGAACCAGTAAACACCTGATATCGAGCATGTAACAAATTTGGCCATAAGGGTTCCAGATAGTCTAAAAATAGACCCGGATTCTCGAAACTAAATGGTGCCAGGAGGTGATGCTTCCTAGCAATGATTTATGCAATCTTCCTTGTTCTTTGGACAGTGAGATGGGGAACAAAGATTGATGATGTTCGTTGATGAAATAATAACTTCTGGTTACACATAACCGAAAAACATAAGTAGATTGTTATATGAATAATAAAACAAGTAGCCACGCATCACATTAATATGCAAAAAATTAAGGGATGGAATGGCAATTATATTGTGACATCAAACTATATAAAAATTGTCTGGTATGAAATATTTGGGTCTAGCATAATGAGAGTCAACACTGATCTTTAGTTACTAATATGCACTTGGTTGCTAAGGACAGATATCAGAAAGACTTTTAAAGAATATAAATTAAACAGAATTTAAAATTTCCAGAGCGCTGATTGGTTGAAATTGAATGATAGATTAACAATTTTTTTGAACGCACAATTGAATTGTAAATTGACCCTTTTAAAAGCCATGGTACATTCCAATATCTAGAAAAAATTTATGATTGATAATTTAAATGAAAAACATTTAGTATCTATTTCATATTATTAGTATTGTGTTCTTGTAGAATTATTAAGTTATTATTGGAAGACAAATTCTTTCAATGTAAAGTATGTAATTTTTTTTAAATTTTGTTAAAGATATTAACATTAACATTATAAATTAGATATTTGGTTGGCAATTACGTAATATCTTTCAACAAGAGTTATTGGCAATTTTCGGCAGTTTATGTTTTGTCCTGGCTGTCAGTCAGATTATTAAGGTATGATCAACTTTACAGAGCAGAGTTATTTGAGGGATAAGAATGACTCACCACTTGTGGAGTCTATGTCACCACATTAGTATAACCCATAAGGTGAAAAGTGGCCTACTAATCCTTTAGGATTATTTATGTAAGTTTCGTTTCATTAAGTTTCAACTGGTCATTTGAAATGGGTAAACAATGTTATTTTCAATATTAACAATAAAAAAATGCAAAGAAAAAAAAGTTTGGTTTTTGAAAACTAATTGATGATATTATCTCCCGCTAATATTGTAGTATAGAGAATGGTATAGAAGATATTTGAAATGTCATATAATTTACAGAACAATATGCCTTGATTTAACAAAGACATTGTTATATTGTCGTACTACCTGGGTGGTACCAAAGGATCAATGGAAAGAAGTAGAAGAACTTGTGCCACCTCCACAACTGGTAATCTGCCGCCAAGCAGTGATGCATTGATGAAATCACAGGCACAACAGGATGTGACTTGGGTCAGAGAACCTAGCTTGTATTGCTCTTGTTTTGGGCAGAGGTAACCTCTTTGCATTGGATGGGCCTTCAGCTTGTGCCATCACTCTTGTAGTACAAAAAGTTTAGCTTAGAGACTTGGTTGTGCAAGTTATTTTATTCAAGACTTTCCATTGTACCCATCTAGCTAGAAGATCAAGTAATTACTGATGACACACACCTATTTATAAAACTGATAAGCTGCTAATGGTGAAATGGGTAACCAATAATTAGCATCTTAAAAGTGATTATAATATGCAGGTAACTCTTTTCTGATTTTTTCATTGAATAATTATGAGGTCCACAATGGAGAAAGACACAAGAACTGGCTTAGTGCGAGTCGGACTTGTGCAAAGGGTTCTCCTACCATTATCAATAATATTTTTGTATGAGAGCCCCCTTAAATATTTATTATATTTTATTTTTTATTTATTGTTATAGCTAAAATGGAGATGTTTATTATGATATAGAACACTTGATATAAGGTTAAGTTTTATGAAATAGTAGGAAATTAGTAAGAAGTTTTACTTGAAAAATAACCTTATTCTTTTGTGAAAGTAAGTGGACAATTTTGGCTTTAATTTTCAAGCCCTCAACGGCTCTATTAGTATTAGAGATAACCCCAGTGCAGATTTGGACAGGTCTCTTATTTGGGCCACATCATAAATAATAATACTAATGATTAATGAACAAAGTTATGTACACATCTAAAATCAAAGGTCAAAAAGCTACCAGTTAATACAAAAGTAATAAACAATTTATCAGGATATTTTCACACATTAAAATAATTTTCAGATTTCCCCCTCTGTGTATTGAAAAGTTTGTATAACTTTTTCTATAGAAAATTAAGATCAAAATGTAAATATAAAAATAGATAGGTAACCTTATATCCAGAAAGAAACTGGCTGACCAACTTTAAATAAACATAATGTAGATAAATAAACTTACCAACGCCTCGCCAACTTAACCGCATGTTATTACGTAAACACTAATATGCTCAAAGTTATTGAAATGTAACATAGTATAATAAATAATGATAAAACCGTTACCTTTTCAAACAATCACAGGTCAACAGACAGGAACAAAGTAGATAGTAATGTTGTTCCTTTCAAAATAGTTCGATTAACACGTGCAAATGCGTATAAAAATACAATTACAAACAGACAAACTCTCACATGTATCTAGTTATCACAAAATAATGAAAATAAGAAATTCTTTTCGACTATTACTATTACTAGCTAATATTACAAAATAAAAATCACAACACACAAACGAACGTTCCTTGCAAAATGCTGATCTGACAATTCTGACATGTGTTTGGTTTGTGTACATGATAGATGAGGTGAGGAGAATAATGTACGGCATGATAATGTGGCCTGATAATGAACAGTTTAATAAAAAAGTAAAAAAAACGTATATTCTTTTACTTTTATTAGTAGATGGCATATGGATAGTTTCAGAATGGTTCTGTCATTTCCGATATATTCTAAAGAATAGATCGCACGCCGCGGTGATAATATTTTGTTGTAATGCTTACAAACATACATTCCACAACATAATATGATTATTATATTATCATTTTTCTTTTCTTGGTACCTTTGTGATTAAAACAATATGAGTAAATTAAAAATAAGTTGTATTATAAATAAAAAATCGACTGATGCGCGTCCGTAATACGCTCGGTCTCGCAAAAAGTTAATTCTAACTGTTGTAGAATTCATGTATGAAATATTAGTTTATAAGTTCTCATTATAAGTGAATTTGTAATTCTTTGGAGAATAAAGTTTCTTCAACCGTATTATTTACTTAGTAAACACATTTTGAGTAATTTAGTGACATCTGTTATATTATTGAAAGACTATTGTATCAGATGCATGCGAAGTAGAAAGAAATGTTTTATGCCGCTACCTTGGTAGTTGTTACACAAATTACTTCATAGATGGCAGTCTAAGCGGAGTTTTTCGTTAAGTTCTTTTATCGCTTGTAGATGTCGCTACCTGAACTTCAGATTAGTCAGAATAAATGGTGCTGATTCTGTAGGTGTCTATATGAACGAAATCCTAAATTAACGTCAAACGCACCTTTCTATTTTATACGATTTAAAAATATTAATATGCAACCATTTTAGACCTGACAATGTCAAGTATAATTTTATGCATATAGAGGCGAATATCTTATTTTGAAGTTAATAAAATATAAATATTGTTGTTTCTTTCTATGTTTCCTTTATAGTACGATACAGCTTTCGCAGCTAGTTGCATGGAATTACCCTCTAACGTGACATTTCTTTCATAACTCGCAGTGACGGATCCACCGGAACACAGGTGAAGAGGCATTATTTCTCCGGACGAACTTTGCACAAGTTCTACTGCAACTTTGGGTAGTCCTTTCGCACCACCCGGAGGATACGTGTAGGGACTCTGAGGGACCTACGGATGCGAGCAACATTGTCCCCCAAAAATATATTAAATAATAGGGATAAATAGGACGGCATTAAAACAACACAAACATTAAACTGAAATTTTATTTAAATAATATCTCATTTATAATATATAATAACGCTCTTTTATTGGAAGCCTCTACAAAAACAGATAGAATAGGTACAGATAGTAGGTAGTAGATAAAGTATCGCACACATCAGCGGAACGCAACGCATTTATAATACAAGACACGACGCGACTCTCAGTGACCTCTTAAAATGTGTACATGAGCCTTAAAAATAAGTACAACGTATACTTAATAACGAAGTTAATCCTATTTGCTGGCAGCTGGATGGCATGTGGTAATCAGTTTTCACCTAGAAAATAAAATATTTCGTTGATACAAACAATCCTGAACTTCAGTTATTGTGCTTTATAAAGCTATGCTAAGATATAATATATTCTTAATAGTATGCTAAGAAATGAAAGAGTTGTTCTTTAATTATGCTATGCTTATTTTTCATATAGGCTGGTTGCGATAAGTAGAGTGGAGATAATAATGATTTTATTGCACGCTCGTGTGTATGGTAAACCTTTCACAATTATGATACGTACCATGATTCAGTGTTTCGTATTATCATAAAAGTTCCATTACGTTATGTTTAAGTACCATGATTTTCGCATTCAAATAAAGTTTTATTTATTACAAAACAAAATTAAGTGTTTTGAAACATAATGATTCTTGATTTATGAATAGGTTTATTTTGAGCAATATACAGACTTTAAAATCTCATATGAAAATTACAAGTTTAATTAATTAGAGGACCATAGTTTTGACTAGTTATTTTTAACCGATTGCGCCAGTAGCAGGGTTATGTTTTTCGAGTGAATGTATGTATATTTCTTTTTGGTACGCTCTGTAATCTAAACGGCTTGAAGAATTTAGAGGTGTCATTAGATTCGTTTTAACTGTTAGAGTGACATTGGCTAAATCAAAATATAAAAATTACAATTCTGATGTATGGTACGAATGGTATATGCATACCAATTAGCGTATGTATGCGCTAATTGGTATGCAAACGTAATAATTCGAGGTACGCAAGCCACGAAATATTTATTACCATCACTCTATTTATCGATATCATTTAGTATTATCATAATCATGAAGTGGATAACCGGCCAAGCGAAACATCATATTTTATTACATATTAAAAATATAGTAGGTACATACTTAACTATGTCTATATTATATTTAACCTTAGCATGTTTTTGAATAAGAAGTTAGGCTGGGCTAGTTATATTAGGTACCTACCGATACCAGTTCTGTGTGAACTAATTTTAGTTTAGAAACTATGGAATTACGATATTTTTGCTTTAGCTTTCGAAATTCATACCTGCATATCTATCTACTTGATATATAATTAGAAAAATCAGAGAATTGTTTCTTTTTAACTCGTTGAGGGTACCGTTTAAAATAACGTACCAAGGTATTCTAAAAATATCCTGTGATTCAGGATACAGGATATAAAATTCAGGCCTCATCTTTAAGTATAAAAGATTCAGCCCTTTGAAAGTAGGAAAGACGTAATAACATTGTAAGATTAGTAATAGAATTCCCCTTACGATAGGAAGCCTAAAACCATTAAATATATAAGTAGATAGATAATGAGAAATTTTTTGTTCAATTATGTCTTGTTCTTTATACCTAAAATTATATTATTATAGCACAACAAATACATGCATCATTAATAGGTACAACATACGACAAAATAAAAACAACATGCCTATACAAGTAATTAAAAGATACATCTACGTATTTTTTCCGCGCGTAGATTTAAATTTATATTTCATTGTTTTTTGGTGATATTGAAAGATTACATTTTTTTTTTACATAAGTATAATTAAAAGTAGGAGTAGGTTAATAAATTTCTACAAACGTAGAAGCCTCATGCTCCCACTGCAGGGACACAGGCCTAGTACCGACACGCGAGAGTGAAAACAAAATAGAGACACCAGTTTGGCACCAGCAAAATTAACACCGCAATGAAATAAATACTTTTTATGAGTGCCTAAAACTAGCCTAATAATAATCATTGTTCAATTTTGGCACGAATTATCTCATTTCTAATAAGAAATCATTGAATTTTTTTTTTTAAGTACCAGCTCATATTTATATTGTTTAAGAGTAATTACACGAGCTGATAATAATATATATTAATAATAATTTATACTTATCATAAGGTAGGGAGGAATGAATACTTGAATAATGTACCTACATAAAAAGTCAAAATGGTTTTACTTTAAAGTAGAACGATCATCACAGCTTAGAAATACTAAATGAAATATCTAATGTAACCTATCAATTTTACAATATATTAACAAACCGACTAAAAAATTGTCTGCAAACATAAGACCAAAGCTATATACTTTATAGCATGTTAAACTTTCTTCTCATTAAATATAAATGAAAAATTAATGAATTAGTTTCATGTCCATAATTTTCTATTTATTTGCAGTTAAATACATATTTAGTTAGCAAAAAGGTAAATTAATTTTTTATTAGGTTATGATAATGATAAAAAGGGCTATTTTTGACCGTTTTTATATTACGCGTCGAAACCTGAGTTTGTGGGGAACTATAATCTAACACAAATACGGGATTACCAATGATTCCTATCAGACGGACCGAATTTAGATAGAGCAACTGTCAATATGCAATCTAACAAAAACCACGCACGTCATTTTATTGCAATAGCTGGGCAAAAAACCTGCATAAAATTTTACGCTACGCTTTCTTTTTCACAGAGTTTGTTTAGTATTTATTTTAGTTAGGTAACTGGAATGCAGTCCGTCTGATGGGTAATAGTTTATTCACAAGAGACGTAAGGTGGAGACTTTGTGTCTTACTCTTGGGAGTTCTATAGCGAAATTGGATTATTGCTATTAGGACGACATAATTAAGGTAAAGAACATTTCTCGAATTAGACTGCTCGTTTAAGCGACGCGACCAGTGCCACTGCCAAAAGGGGCAATAAAGGACCAAAATAAACATAACAGGAGCAAATGGTGTGCTTCTTGCGTCTCCGCCTTACGTCCTCGGTGTAAATGCCAGGTCACATCACAGCTAAGCGCATTGTTACGCGCTGCATGTGGTCCCAGCCTCGATTTCTAAGGGTTATATTATCAGCATAGCGATTATCGTCACGATTGCTAGCAGCAAGCCGAGTAGCGTCAACCAGTCCAGGTCAGCGAGGTGCTGCGAGAACATCAGCGTGTACGAACAAGCTAACATCAGCGTGCCACTGTCGCGCCAGTCGCGCTTCGACGTGCTATCGCCTGTCAAAATAACGCAAAAAAAAACAAAACTCAAAACTGCATCCAGGTAACGGGGGAATGCGAGGGTCAGCGCAGCGTCAACTTTAGTTATTAAATGTATTTTTTTGTCATCATGACAGTAAAAGACAGCGCAACATAGCGGTTCAATTAAATTTCTTCTATGGCTTTTGGTATCTTTAACTACAGAAATTCTGCCAGTGTCTTACAATTCAGTACAGTCGTTGTCGGTAGAAGTGACAATGATATATTTCATCAGTAATTCTTGCCATTACTTCCATCAACCATCTACGTTGACCCTCACTTGATTGTCAATTTCTGGAACCATGATTTGATCTGTACTGGTCTACGGGACCCATCTAATACTAATAGCATCAGTAGAAGGCAGATGGCGTTAATTGGATGGATAAAGAAGAGATGTCACACCAAGTGAGATGTCCTGAGTTACGTATCAACTTCATCAGTTCTTGATGTGTCATCTGTCACGGAACAGATCTTTAAGGTGAGGCTCCGGAAACTGACAATTAACAAAAATAATTATAAAAATCAACATTTCAAACAAGTGGGCGATCGTCAACATCTTGACGAAATTAGAATTAGTATTGAAATCTTATCTGCTTTCAATTCTAATTCCAATAACCCTAATATCGTTAAAAAGTTGAGTATCAAACAGGGACGAAAACATAAACATGTAAAGCATGCCAAATGGTCAAAGCGCAACCCAAACACCATGCATGACAATGAGCCACATACCTCGATGATCATTTTGTGAATTAGTATGCCTTTTCCTCCATGGCACAGCGTTATTTGGCAGTGAGTTGCTTTGACTAGGAATATCATCCGTCTGGTCTACAGAGAGCCTTCTTAACTGCTGGTTCATGGTCTGAACTAGCTTTGGAGAACTAAGTTCCTCTCTGGCTTTCTCTGTTTCGTTGTTATTATCATTCGATTTCTTACTCTTATCCAGTTTAAATATCGTAGCTAATTCCTCCGAGGAATTATATTCCGTGGAATCGGCCGCATCTTTCTTTAACTCTAATTCGTCTTCGTAAATAGAAAGATTAACGGAAGTCCTATTTGGAACTTCACATTTATTATTGTGTGTTATTTGCGTTAACTTTTCACTGGCTTCGGTCATACCTGATATTTTGGATGGAACATTGTTAATATCTTTGTTTATGTTGCTTCCCTTTGATAAGAACAGTTTTTCATTCACCTGTGTTATTCCAGCTAGTAAATCTGATATACCATCTTTAAGTTCTTTAAACGCATTTATTTCATTAATTTCATTATCCATGTTAAGAAAAGGATTTGTAGACTTCATTTCAGGTGTTTTAGATTTTGGTTTATTTTCACTCATACCATAAAAAGTATTATCTACTTTTATGGAATCGTTTCTTAAAGTAACGGGAATAACATCAGGTGTCAATGTTTTTTCGGGTAATGCTACTGTCGTTTCTTGAGCATTTAATTTTTCTTCGTTGTTTGGAGCATAATTAGAAACTTTATTGCTTTCATCTTCAAAGTTAAGGTCTTTTTCAAAACTATGTTTGAGCTGATCTTCTACTCTATGGAGTTGATCAGAGATGGCAAGAAGACTGTCTTCTGTTTTTTTACCCTTAGAATCTTCACCACTATTAGTTTTATGTTCTTCTGTTTCTTCTTGAGGTTCATTCACTATTTCAGAATGCACATTAACCAATTTAATTTCAGGTGGTGGTTCATCTGTAGATTTATTGGTCAAAGCATTAAGGAAAATTAGCCTACTATCCGATATCCTGGCATGAACATCCGATTTCTTCTCGTTCTTATCATTGTTTCGGTTTTTATCTAATTCCGCTAGCGCTACCCCAAGCTTATTACTAGTATCCATAGCTTCCTGTGCAAGCATACTAAGAACATGCTGAAATTCATCTTTAGATGAGCGTTTTGATGCCTGGGGAGACCTATTTGATGGTGATGAACTTTTAGATTTATCACAAGATGGAGGTTTAGCAAGATGTTTTTCATCTTTGAAAATGTATGAATCATCCTTTGCGAAATGATGCGAAGGTGCATGTATGTTATTGACACATAGATTGACAGTATTATGTCTTTGTTTTACCTTATTACGGGAATAGTGGTCCTTCTCTGTGTCGTTGCATTCAAATGTATCTCGCAGTCGTCTCATAACATCGCTGTTACTATTAGTCTTTTGTATTGTGGCTGGTTTACTCATATTTAAAGCTTCGTCAATTTCTTTTTGTATCATAGTGAAAATGTTAGCAGAGAGGGATCTTACTGCTCTCTTTTTCTTAAGCGTTGCTGCTGAATCTTTGTGAGGGAACTCATTATAGCTGTGATTGTTATTCAAATGACCATTTACATCTTCATAATTGATATGAGTAGAATGTCGGTTATCTTTTCTCAAACTTCTAAAGGCTAAGTCATCGGTTACAATGTCAGGTGACCTTCTAGGTACAAATCTTGACCTCCCTTTGCCTTCAGGCACGGCATGCAAGTAATCACTCTGAGGAGCAGGTGAAACTGGGCCAATTGGTATACCAAAAGGAGGTTGAGGATCTGCCGTTTTTAGCCTATTATTCATTTGCTTTATGTTTCTGTAAACAACGTCATCGTATACAATATCAGGCTCATTACGTTCCGAATGCCTGTCATCATCTGACGCATACGGAACATATACCGGTGACGCCAACATATAGCTTATTTGTGCTTGAGCTTCTTTATGGTTTGGTTTTTCCTTTGCAAATGAGTTCATTCGCCGGAATGCCATATCATCTTGTAACTTGTCTGGTAGCGTTGACCTTCTTGGCACTCTTCTCAGAGGTGTAGTTGGTTGACTTCGCAGTTGCACTTCATCATCGTTTCCGTTCCAATCATTGAAATTGTCATTATATTTTGGTGTCATTAATTCTCGACGTTCTGCTCTATCCAGCAAATCTTCATCACCCAGACCTAAACTGTTGTATATGGCTTCCAGTTCATTTAGAGCGTCGTCGAGATTTGTAGATTTACGTCTTTCAGAGTTCTTCTCATCATCCGATGGTATTTGGTATGTTGTAGGAATATAAGTGTCAGACTTATGCCTTATATGAGTTTTCGACGAGGGAGATGTTATGGTTTTAGGAGGTTCTACAGTAGTAGATCTCTTGTACTCAGTCGTTGCTTTCCATATTTTAGCATCATCAGTTGTATCGATAGAAGAACTTTTATACATAGGTTTGTTCTTGTTAATAATATCGTTATTATCTTGCTTTAATTTATTCTGGTCGGTAAATAAAGGGGTTTTGGTCAGAGGTGTGTTATTAGTATAATCACTATAACTTCTAGAATGGGCGTACATATTCTGGTTTCGTTTTTGTCTCTCGGTGTCGTCTATTTTTCTCCAAAATTCCGATGCATTTCTAGGCTTTCTATATACACTATCAGCAATACTCAGTGATGCTTGCGAGTCACTTAGGTATTGGTTTTCAATTCCATTCTGACCAACTTTTACACTAATTGGCCTCCGAGATCTAGGGCTCTGGTCGGCATAATACAAATAATCATGTTTTGGTGTTACTGGTTCTGGTTTAACAATATTAGGTTTTCTCCATGGAGATGAATTCACATACATCCCATAGTGATTAGGTTCAGCCGAAACTGAAGCTGGCCTTCTAGGCTGGTCGGGCTTATTATAAAAACTCTGAATATATTCATTATTTTGCATAGCAATATGATCTTCTGAATTGGAAATTGGTCTTCGAAGGCCATTAAAACTTTGCACAGACCTGTCTTGACTTCTTCTCATTATCCTTTCGAAGTCGTTATTTGGCACCCCATGTACAACTTTTTCACTCTTGTTAAGCCTTTCAGATATGATTGGGTTATTTTCATGATACATTGACAAAGGTGTAGTGACTTTTCTTTGCATATCTCTAGGAGGTGGCACAGGTGGTGCTTTCTCTTCTCTTTTGGCATTAGATATATTTCCTAGAGGAAACTTGACGCACATCACATTCTCTGGACTTTCATAGTGATTGCTACTGACACTCCTTTCTCGATTGCTGTTAGCATAAAGCGTATCTCTATCGCGACTGGTATTATTGCTCGGATATTGGATGGAATAATTAATATGGTCATTGTTAACTTTAGCGTTAAAATTAATGGATGATGGGTAACTTTGTGTTGATGGGAATGATGATATTGACTCGGATTTTATAGGACGACGGTTTGCGTCATTAGCAAGTGATTGTTCATTTTTGATCTTGTTCGTTTGGTCACGTTTACAGGTTCCATAACCACTGCTCTGGCTTGTGGGAGTCCGTGTCAACATTTCAACCTCAGCCTTTGTGTAACCTTGTTGTAATAACTCAGCTTCTTTGTTTAATTGGTTCTCTTCATCTCGTGATAACCTTTTGATGTATCGTTCATTTCTTGCACTTCTCGAACGTTTGTTCAAGGAGCTGTCCCGCGATCGCATCAACGAGTCTTCACTTCGAAAGCGGATCATCGATGAAGAGTTTGAAGATTTCAGTGACTCTTCATCACTACTTGAATCTCCTCGCAAGCTGTTTCTTAAAGCTTCAACGCGGGCTTTTAATCGGCCTTTCCTGGTTTTTCTGGCGGGGGTTTCTAATACTGATTTTCCGGATTTACTCGTACTGTCATCTCTCAGACTGAGTGATTCTTTTGATGCTCCGTACATTTCTTGAGCCTTTGCTCTGTAACTAATAAAGCCTGCGGAAGGATCTGACAAGACACCGTCATCAGTAAAGTCCCTTACGTTTGGTTTCGCAAGGCTCTGAGCTCGTCTCGTGTCTCGGATGACAATGTGATCAAAATTGTTTACAGCTGGTGCTTTCTTTTTAGATTTTTTGGATTTTCTCTTTGATGGTGACTTCGCGCTGACTCCTTCGTCACTTTCGGATGAAGAGGTCTCTTCTCCTTTCTTCTTTCTTCTGAAGAGTTTGCCAATGGACCATTTTTTATCCTTTTTTCGATCGGGATCTGCTTCAGGCGGGGTTGGCCTGTCGACTCGTCGCTGGGTGGAGGCATAGTCTTCGTTGTAGGGTCGATAGGCCGAAGATGACACGTCCCGGTGTGGGACCGGCGGTGAGTTCACAGCCTGGAATTGAGAAAAGTTCATATTATATATAGTAATTTTAATAATAATTAACAAAGACTTCTGTGGTATTTACTAAATACCAACGGATATAATTTCTATCAGATTATTTTTAAAATGAAATATTTGAAGGCTCAACAACAGTTTTTTTCGGATCAGCCTAAACTCCTACTCTTGGCTAATTCTCTTATTCTCCTACTATTGAGTTTATGGGATTTGATCAACCATGGGAGCCCAATCAAGATTGGTATGTGTCACATATATAAAAAAATAAAGAAATATTTTGAGATTTCTATTACAATCATTTGTTTCCCCTGAAAATCTTTGTTGCGCTTCTGGATTTGAACCAGTGACGATCTGATTGAAATCGCCATCTGTATCGCTAGGCCACCACGCTCTCCAAAGAGTACCTCAATCCGGCCATATTGGCAGTTAGAAGCATAAATTAATTTACTTATAAATTCGGAACTTCAAACAATACTCGTAAGTCTTTGTTGTGGTTATGAGAAGTGGAAGCAAAAATAAGAACGCCTTGCTGTCTACAAATGAAATAATATTCAAGGACACCCTCTTGGCGTTGCGTCAATTTTAAAAGTATATGAGGTATGCTGGGACTGGTTCATGGCATATTTTTTATGAAAACCCACGTAAGAATATTCCAAATATACTTTCTATGTTATGCCGACATGACACATAAAGAAAATATACCGTGAGTTTGCGTGAAACGAGAAAATAATCATATTTATGATCAATTCAAACTAGAACTCGCGAAGACACCAAATAGTCACATAAAAGAACCCTTCGGTGAAGTCTTATTTCCAGAGTAGTTAAAAAATAGCTTTGAATGATTTATCCAGAACTAGCTGTCCGACCCGGCGTTGCACGAGTGTACTAATGAAGAAAACGAGACCGAATCGTCTATATAGACTGTATAGTATGACCATGTAATACTATAAAATGCCAATTAAATATATTTTTTTCGGGTGTAACAGACAAATCAATGTATGTAACTGAACGTCAATATATTTTTGACTGCCTGTCAACTGTCAACTGTCTTATGTCTCACTCACTTTTTTGTATATAGATTTACGAACCCAAATTTTTCGTTAACCGTACAATTTTTCAAACATTTTCTGTCATACAGACATTCTGAAAGTTACAAATGCAACAAAACGAACCAAATAGGTGCAGCCGTTCTGAAGTAATGCTCTTACATACGTTCGGCAATTGATTTTTATTTATATTAACTATTGGTTGATAATAGTAATGACACATGTGTGGGAAGGTAGAAGTGATAAGTGACAGGTCTGCGGCGATTGTGCTGTATAGATTATATGATTGACTGCCCTTTCAGCTCAGTTGGTAGTAGATATTGATTGACTGCCCTTTCAGCTCAGTTGGTAGTAGATATTGATTGACTGCCCTTTCAGCTCAGTTGGTAGTAGATATTGATTGACTGCCCTTTCAGCTCAGTTGGTAGTAGATATTGATTGACTGCCCTTTCAGCTCAGTTGGTAGTAGATATTGATTGACTGCCCTTTCAGCTCAGTTGGTAGTAGATATTGATTGACTGCCCTTTCAGCTCAGTTGGTAGTAGATATTGATTGACTGCCCTTTCAGCTCAGTTGGTAGTAGATATTGATTGACTGCCCTTTCAGCTCAGTTGGTAGTAGATATTGATTGACTGCCCTTTCAGCTCAGTTGGTAGTAGCTCTGCCTTCCCATCGTGATCGTTGGTTCGATTTCCACCCAGATCAACACATTTGTGTGACGAATACAGATGTTTGGCCTATGTCTGGATGTTAATTTGTTTTATATGAATATGTTTACAAACAAAAAATACTATATAAATATCAGTATATCAGTAATCTAGTTTCCATAACTAGCTATGCTTAGCTAGCTGATGAATGAATGAATTGTACATGAATATTTATTATTTTATTTATGTTTTCCGACTCAGCCAACACTATTTTCGGCTAAAGTGATGTAATTACTTATTCATCTTCTTGCTTTTATGAGTTAGAAAGAGATTTCGCAAATAACAAAATGAAATAAATCTATTGCTATGTTAACTTAATAAATAATTGATCTATATTAATCTATATGCAATAAATTATTTAGAACGAACCTTTTTTTTTTTTTTTTTTTTTTTTTTTTTTTTTTTTTTTTTTTTATCGTGTGGAAATGCACTCGCATACCGCCCTGCCACGGGGAGACAGAGCGGTTATGTGGGACTAGACCCACTAAAACCACACGGTGTCCTCCTCTGCCGCTTAGTGGCGGGAACACGGGAACGTTTATACACACATCCGCGAACCCGCCGCGGCTGTCCGTTTCCGGACCCCTCTCGTCTTGGCACCGAGTGCCACTCCTTGATTAGCGACACGCCAGAACACATAGCGTGTCGCAACCACCTCGGGGACCTGGCTAGCGAAAGAGCGTTAGATGACCCCGTATCTAAACGCCCTAGATCCCCATGTGACGGGTCAGATTTGTGGCCCCGTCACCTACCACTACGGCCGCAGAGGATAGGGAGACTGGCGCCTCTCAATACCAACACTCCTCTTCCCCTGCGGCCCCACCGCGTCCGCCATCTAGCGGTGGCGACCCCGCCGTGGCCGCGGAAGGTAGGGAGAGCGGCGCACCGCTATACCGGCACTCCTCTCCCGCCGCGGCCCCTAACCCTCAGCTGCGGTGCCGCCCATACGACACCGCAGCCCGCCTCAGTTGCGGTGCCCCCCATAAGGCACCGCCACCTACTGTGGCCGCTCCTAGTCGGCTTGGAGGCAAAGCCTAAAGGAGCAGCCCCTCCCGGGTTCCTCTTGGCTTCACCGTGGGCAGCCAAACCACGGTTACTAAGCCCCCCCGCCCCGACAAGGCGGGAACCCGCGGGGGGGATTTAGAACGAACCTAGCAAAATACAAAAGAAAGTGAATAAAAATCATGTAAACTGACTTTAAATTACTATTTGCATAAAACATCTTATACAATTAAAACATAATGCATAGAAGTTTTTTCTAGAGGTTTATCTAAGTTATTTTCCTGATAGGTACGAAAAAAAGAATGTAATTATTAAAGGAAATAAAATTCCTTGCCCGCCCACAAAAGCCAATAAAAATTTAAAAAAATACCGTTGAAGTTAGACTTCATATCATCATTTTCTTACTGACTTTATTGTAACTTTTATATTGTATTGTAATATATTGTATTGTAATTTTATTTTAAAAAAACTTACTTTTACACTTAATTGTTTACATTAATTAATTAAATTAACCTTCAGGCTAGGCTCGGGTGATTAACATGTCGCTCATTAGGGTTGAAATATAATAAAATATATATATAATATAATAAAAGTAGCTTGCGAGCGGTCGGGTGTTCGAATCTTGCTTGAATTAGCTTGAAATTCTAGCGAAGACCATATCATGATGGCTCAGTAGGTGGTCCCCTATACTGTTTTATTTCTAGTAAATGATTCCCAAAATATTAAGGAAAGGTCAAAGCCATGTCATATTTTGTTTAAGAGATAACGAAAATATATGATACGACTGAATTAATATCGATAACCTCCTTATGCAAATTGAGAAAAATAAACAGACGTCACGTTCATGTTCAAAGTATTTTTAACCTATATTAAACGTTTACACACTCATAGTGCAGAGGCACTAGGATTCCCTGTGTCGCAGATGGCATGGACAAACACAGAAACACAAGACAAACACCCAAGACCCGAGAACAAACTTCTTGCTCACCACACAAAGTGTGCCCCGGCCGGGAATCGAACCCGGGACCCCTCGCTTCGCAGGTAGGGCTACTACCAACTAAGCCACGGATATTCTTGTGTACACCGCCGTCTAATATGTCTACTCTCTATCCTATCCATACAAAAGTTGCATGGAAGAGATCACTTTTAGCGATAATGCCGCCCATTGTGCATCTACAGATTATTTTTTCTCTGTCTATATATTGTAACTTGCTTGAAACTGCTTTTTTTTTTGGTGTGCAATATAGAGTATATCTATGTTATTATGGTATGGTATGGTAGCAGAGATCTTCTATGAAAGAGTTTTAGCGAACCCGTGTCCTCTAGAAACTAAAGCGTCGGGAAGTTATACTGTTTTTGGCCGGTAGGAGTGTGGCATAACTCTCGCTGCCCCCAGAAAGAGACATCCATGAGGATCGATGATGATCCATGATATAGTAACAAATGTTTTTAAAACTATTTAACGAAATTATTGAGGTCGAGAAACCCAAAAAATCCCTTATAATAAAGAATCGATCCAAAAGCGTTTTTAAACTGTTATTCATTTGATAAGGAAATAAATAATTATACAATATATATATAAAAATAATGACAGAAAAACTCAAATAAATAAACATTAATAAATATTTCACACAGTGCCATCTAGCTCCAAACAAAACAGTGATCGTAATATGGGAACCAGATCACTGATACAATACTTATGCAGTACTTGTTTTTGTAAATACTTATGTTATATCTTGTTCTGGTTGGGAACCGAGCTCATGACCTAGCAGTCAAACCATTTTTCAAATGACTTCCAAAGAAGGAGTTTATCAGTTCGATACTAAATATTTGTTTTTTTTTTTAATTGTTGTTGCCTCGTAACTCATCCTCATTTATCAACCGATTTGGTAAATCCTTTTCTTTGTATATATTTCAGATTGGTTCCATGAAAAATTTATCAAAATCGGTTTAATAGTTTGGTTGTTAAATCAAAATAACTGGAAAGGATATGTCACCCAAGTAAACAAAATTGAGTATTTTGCTTTCCTGTGAATTATTCCTCGCCCCTTGTATAACTATTTGGATGTTTTTTAAATATTAGGCTGTACTCCCTGAGGGCGAATAAGGGATAAAAGTGTTGAATTCTTTTTTTTTTAGCTTTTTATTAATCAGTCACTTGTCAATTTAAAAATTTCACATGAAGTCAAAACGACGAAGACGACTATTTATTTATAATTGACGCGTTAGGAATCAAATTTAACACAGATATTAGTAAGTATACCAGATACATAATACAACGTGACTTACTTAGCATACCTGCCTAATTATTAATTATCAATTATCCACAGATGAAGTGAATGCTATTAATGATTGTGTAAAATAAACACTTACAGGTAAAAACGACCTGAAATATTCATTGCCTGTCCTCTCGCTCACAACAGCCACCATTTTATAGTCTGTTCATAAAAATAACGTTCTTATTTATTTTAGAACACAAATATTTGTTAACACCTCCGCCTGGCGCAAAAACATTGAATGAATAATACAATAATTTAAGCAGCTATTTCAATTTACGGGCGGTAAATGGAGAATATCATTATTTCAGTTTTTCGGATTATGAGGGAGATATAAAGCATTTTAATGCAACTAATCTAGGAGAATTTATGATTTGTACCAAAGAAAATATTAGAATATTATATAATGTATGTTTGTGAAAGTTAAACTAAAACTTTTCTTTCATTATCGATATTTTTAAGTGACAACATATTGCAGTCACTTCCAAGAAAAAAGATATGCACAAAACACTTTATCACAACAGAACACATATTTAATCACAAAATTAACTATATTTCCATTTGAGCACATTCACATCACAATAAATAAACATTATCTATTTTCGAACCGAAACAGTAAAATACTAAAATGTTTGTACGCGGGCACAGGGCTGCGCGCGCGCATAGACAGCGATCGACTCGCAATACTCTCATTTCAGCTAAACATGTCCGAATATAGCAACACGTGGTATCGTCCATCTGTCATGTCTAAGATAATAATTACACATAATATTTATCTCTCGTTATTTTTTTGTCCAGATATTTTTTTGCCTCAACTTTGCTAGCTGGATAATGGACAGCCTCGAGCTAATTTTGGGTGAACGATGAACGCTGTTGTGAAATTCTCCTGCTCCAATTTATAGACTCCATCAAACCAGTTCTCGCAAAGCAAAAGTCATTATAATTTGTAAACTACAGAATATCACCAAAATGCTTTTGCTTTTAACGTCACTGTTTTGGGACCCCTTTTCTAATATTACTGAAAAAATCACATAGCGCCATCTAGCTCTATACTAAGCATAAACTATGGGAACCAGATTACTAATAGAATAATTATATAATACTTTGTTTTCTTATATATACATACACGTACTACTTATCAATACTCAGACATAGATTGTACCTATCAACTATGTTCGCCGCACAAATGCTTGTCTAGGAGTCAAACCCACGATCCTTAGCGCCAAGGTAGAGCTATGAGAGTAGTTAATTTGCCAGCTAACCAGTCTATTTTTGATATCAGCACTGTGTTTACACTTCTCACTCACTGAGAGAAATATTGGTCAAAATATCCGCTTTTAAAAAGAATACGCTTATTACTCCATAACTTCTAGTTTTGGGGTGATTTCCGAAACAGAATTGGATGGAAATTGGTACGTACTCGTAGATAGAATAAATACTGGTAAAATACATATGACTTTTTCTTCGGGTCCATGGCGAAGTGGTAGGTAGGCATACGGTTTTTTATAAGTTTAAACTATCAAATAATACATGAATTGCTTACGGACAATGGGCAACATGACTGCACATAAAACAAAAGAAAAATGGTAAATAACACATTTAAAAAAATTACACAATATGTATAGATTTCAGTGTCGGCAAAACATAATTTTAATACGAATTTTCTGTGCATTTTTGTTATCAATGCTAGAAAGGTGATTGTTATAATTATTATTAATTATAGTTTAACTCTATTTATAAAAATATTGTCACGTCTCACTTCTCAACGGCTGAACGGATTTGGATGAATTTTTTTATGAAATTAGCTCATACCTTGGATTCACATACACTTCTCTACCACAAAAAAGAGAAGTTCTTTTTTTTGTGACTTACTACTAAAAGCTCGATTTCTGTCAGACTTTTCCCATCGTCTCATATTAACATTTTAACCACGGGTAACACCGCGTGGCGCAGCTAGCAACTAATGTAATTCTACTACTGAATGATTTATACTCTGTGGCCGAAGTGCCATTGTAATCAGGCGTCTCCTAGAAGCCGGGATTAACCAAGAACGCTAAGTTCCAAGTATTTTTTATGAAGGTATCTCATACTTTGGATTAAAACCGGCTACTTTTTATCTTGCGACTAGCAATAAAAAATCCGTCGTCTCATATGACTTTTTAACCGCGGGTATCATCGCAGGGCGCAGCTAGTAGATATATATTTAGCAGAAAGACATAATTTTCTTTTATTCTTAGATCTAGAAGCTAGTCTATACTATTCACGATTGAAGCGATTTTTTGTAGACTACGAGATCGAAGAATGAAGCATAGTATAGTTTTTCCCGCCACAATAAAACGGTCAGCGTTCCCGATCCACAAATCTAGTTATTTATACACACTGGTTGAGTTAGCTTTATTTTATATTATGCATTGGGTGCGATTTCGCGCGCCGATTCGGCCATCTTTGTGGTTTTTCAACTTTATTTGGTTTTCTGTTATGGGGCAATAGTTCATTGTGGAACTTTCATCTACATGGAAATAGGAGCTACGTTATTGAATGTCAATTGTCAGAGTCAGGATTATATAGTGTTTTTATGTACATTTTACGTGTGCATTCATTTTTAATGTGCATTCAAAGTTACGAGACAAACTTTTACATGCAAACAAAAAATATATATATTTCAGCTAAAACCTGAGGCATCATAAGCCATCATGCCACCATGGCTGAAATACATTTTTTACTTAAAATAACAACCGAACGTGTCTGTTCATAAATGCATATTTTTTATGTTACAATGCTGGGAGGTCCTTCAGCTCGTACCGTCACTTATTCATATAAAAAAAAACGAAATCTCACTGGTTCTCCCAAATAAATTTCGTACAATTGACAGCGTAGATGCAGACAGACAAACTTTTCATAAACCTAACGTGGATTAAAACACGTTCTGAAACATTCTAATAATGTGTTGTACCTATCGAAGCGATCCAAATATAACCCGTAGATGAGTCAAGTGCACGTTCGGAATGCTACCTAAAGCTGTAGTGTCACTTGAAGCTACGCGAGAAACACAAGAAAAGGGTTTTTATCACACTATGTTTGTTACTCTTTCAAACACAAACTGCTCAATGTATTTGGATGAATACATGAAATATAAATTGGTACCAGGATAGCTAATATCCTGGATTACCGTACCAACCTCTAATGTTCCCACTGCAGGGACACCGGCCTACTCTCGATAATTGAGATGGGCTCTGATATACCACGGGAGCCCAATCCGGATTGGTACATGTCACATGTCATTGAATTTTTGGGTCTAAGACATGCCGATTTCCTCACGATGTTTTCCGTCACCGTTTTGAGAACGTGGTACTGCGCACATAAATTTGTTCAAGTGAAAAAACTCATTGGTGCACGTGTGGTTTGAACCAGCAACCTTCAGATTGAAAGTGTCCCTGGGCCACCAGGCTCTTAATATTCTTAACAGTAACAGGCACAACGGGATGCAACTTGGGCCTTCTCATAATTTGGTTGGGGATGACCAAAATCGTAAGATGTGACAGATATGTTTGTGAGATACAAGCCTTATTCAGTATCGAGTGAGATGCGAAGCGAGGTCGATTCTATTTTTCATGGGTTAATGAAGATTTCCGTCGAGTTCATGTAGTTATTCATAGCACATTATTTGGGCTAACTTGTTTGATATAAATAACTAGGAAGTCAGAATCTTTGCTTTCAACGTGTTATGTTATTGAACTAATGGTGTCAGTTTTGTGCGCATCACATTAAAATGAAAGCTTTATTGAATACAACCAAGTTTTTGTCTTATTTTTAACCGAATTCCATAGGAGGAGGTTATCAATTCGGGTGTTTCCGTCCGTCATTAATCTACCGATTTGGAAGTTTTTTTTTTATTCATTATATTACTCCTACAGAAATTTTAACAAAAATCGATTTAATAGTTTGGTTGCTGAATCAAAATAACTGGATAAAATATTTCATCCTTATAATATAGCGTAGCCAAGCGTGCTTAGATGTTCTTGACAGGCATGCAACTTTCCCCACGGTCAGTAGTTGGATCATAGCTCAGTTGGTAGTACATAGTTCTGCCTTCTACGCTGTAGGTCGTAGCTTCCATTATCTGGTGTTTGTATGTATGTATTTACAAAGTGCTATAAATTACCTATCTAGTTCCCATAGTAGGTACAAGCTATGCTTAGTTCGGGGCTAGACGCCGCTGTGTGAAATGCGAAATGCAATGAATATTTATAAAGGCCGAATGTAATAATACTATTTAATTAGTTCTATTAAATGTACACAAATTGGTTTTCGACCCATAATACAAACAGAAATCCAATTATAAAATAAAAATTATCTATTTAAAATTAGATAATTAATTATCCCAAAAGAGTTTCACAATAAGAGAATCAATTAAGTCCGTGATACATCGGAAGGGGAACGATCCCGCTGCCCTTATAATTAGTTCCATCCCAGCCTATTCATCTACTCGGTATATTTGGAACTCATTCAATCTGAGATTGGTTGTCACTTCAAACAAATTACCCTGTCCTTTTCCTGATTCACAGACACCGGCTTCCTCTCGAAAAATGAGAGTGAATGAACTTTGACTTATACCAAAGTCAAAGTCAAAATTCTTTATAACTTCGAACTCTTAAAAATAACTTTGAAGCATCTTTCTATTCACACAAATAAATAAACTGTAAGTGTCTGTTTGTAATTGTGAAAGTACATCACTACATAGTATAAAACAAAGTTGCTTTCTCTGTCCCTATATCCCTATGTATGCTTAAATCTTTACAACTACGCAACGGATTTTGATGCGGTTTTTTTTGATAGATAGAATGATTCAAGAGGAAGGTTTATATGTATAATACACTAGCAAGTCACCCCGGCTTCGCACGGGTAGTTTCTGATATGACACTGATGCGTTACTAACAGTGCGAACGGGCGGGTCGCTAGTACTATATAAGTATCAATATCTAGTCAGTAATACAAGTTTGTATTACTTAGTTTGAGGCTGGATGGCGCCGTGTGTCCATGAAAATTCTTTTTTATAATATTACAAGTAACTTATGTCCTGGAGCACATTTTGGTGTATTATAATTCATGTTATAATCTACTGAGTAGTTGTGCAATAGATATATGCCTTTTCTGTGTCTGAAAAAATACAAAAATAGGTACTTGGCTATGGAACGGTCATCAACATACAGGAAATAAATGAAAAAAAAAAAAACTTTTTAATGATAAGCTTTTTTCGTGTTCTCAGCAAGCCCTTTCATTTGATACCCATACTGGGGTAGTGCAGAAAAAATAACTAGCCCGCCATCTTGGATGATCCGCCATATTTAAATTAGAATGACGTCACATAGCTAAGCATGCATTGTCATCCAAAATAAGCGTATATACCAAATTTCAGCTCAATTAATTAAAGATAACTGATTTTATATATTTAAAATTCAGTTGCAAGATTCCACCCGGACAAACATACATTGCAAGTTAAATAAAAACTTGTAAAAAGTCATAGATCAAATCTATATTCTATGTTCATACATTCCCAGCGCACCGCGACTGCACCGACAATTTACGACCGCCATATAATCCTAGAAACGAATGGTGTTTGTTTTACTATTTCAACATACAAACTTTCGACCCGGCTTCACATGTTGAAAAGTGTCTAATGTGATCGGTCAAAGATTACAAGATAATTTGCACTCGGGCAATTGGGTAGGCTTTTTGTGATGAGCATGTGATTTTGGGTGTTTGTATTGTGTTTCTGTGTTTGTCCAAGCCACTGTGAATACTAGTGGGTATGAGTGTGGTATCGTTACTTTACGTTACTTACTTAACAAATTGCGTTTTTACAAAAAATAGAATTATACAGGTAAACCTATCTAAATTTTATTTAGATAGATAATTTAATCATAATTGTTAAGAGTCGTTAAAATAGATATATACAAGAATTGCTCGTTTAAAGTATTATAATACGATTAGCTTGGTGACAAACTTCAGGAATTCACCCAAAGACCATATCGTTTTGTCACGATGATGTTTCTTCATCGGCAAGGGTATGCTCATTGTAGGATTCGACCATTCGACACAACAAATAACAACAGAGTTATTTAAAAAAATGTGTTTGACCTCTTTAACCCGAGCCTACGATGTTACCCTTCTACATAAATATGGATTTCCATGATCAATGAAGTTTCGAAGTACTTTAGACGATCTCCGAAAATTCCGAACTTGCCTATAAATTAAATGATACGTATAGATTTGTATTATAGTATGAAGAAAATCACGTGGATACTTTTACAAGACTTTACACACCAAATCAGTTGGACTGCTTAAAACTAGTATAAACTGCTTTAAGTAGCATTGTAGATGGAATCTTTACAACAACAATGGAGTGAAGTTTGCTAGCAAGATGGCGGCGCTACCCGATCAATTTGGAAAAGTCAAGTTGATGTTTGACGTTTCCATGTTGACTTTGACATTTAGTGTATTCAAATATTTGGTCATATTATAATAACGGTTATATTTGTGACAACAAAGCTTGGAAGAGCGTCGATCCGTGATGACACTACGGATGGACAGACGTACCTACATGGCTTTAAATTATGTGTTTAATGTTTCATTTGCGGGACTTTGTTCTGATTGCCACTAAATAAAGTTTTTGGGTAGGTCTGGCAGTTATTGGTGCAGGGGGCTCATTAAATGTCATAATGTGTTATTTAGTTTGATGCTCATAATCTCTTGCAACATTTTATTACCATGGTTGCATTTTACGACTAATCTTAGGAGTAGGTATTATGTTACGATTACGTTTTATGATATTATATTATATTATTTATATTTGTTAACGACTGCGTGGAAGACTCCGACGATTGATTCAAAGGATTGTTATGAAATAGCTATAAATAGGGATGCTTGGAAAGAAGGAAGGGAGGCATTTGCTCTGCAGTGGGAAATATCAGGCTTATAATAATAATAAGTTTTATGTTTCGGATAAATTATTAAACCCGAACAAACGGACGGTTTACTTGCGAGAATTCTCGATCGATCTATTTCTGACCGCGACGTGTGGTAATTACAGCATTTATAAGAGTATATTTGTGGCACTTGGGGGTCCAGTTGGTCACGTCCCGAGAGTATCACTACAACCCCTGGTGATGCCGAAGAAGAAGAACTAAAAGTAGTAGTAAAACTTGTGCCAAGTTTGTCCGGAGAAGCACTGCATCCACACCTACTAATCTGCCGTCAAGTAGTGATGCACTCGTATTTGTGTGATCCGGAATGGTGTGGATGCCGGTGAAATCACAGGTGCATCTGACGCACCTTTCTCACCATCCGGGGGACAAGTTTAAGGATTTTTTTTTATACTACGAAGGTGACGGGACGAGCTGAAGACCCATCTGATGTTAACCTCCGCTCATGACAACAACAATACGACTCGGGTCCTGCCCGAACGAAATATGAAGACTCAGGTCGCATCACGTTGCGTCTGACTGAAATTACTCACCTACGGATGCGAGCAATATCACTTCCAATCCTAATCCCACTTCTATTTTTTTTACTTTTAAAATTTATGGAATGAATAGCTGCGCCCGCGGTGTCACCCGCGGTTGGACTTCCTACGGGAACCGTACATTTATCCGGAATAAAAAGTAGCATATAATAATAATATAATAAGTCACAAAAAATAACAGAACCTTTTCTAAAATAAACTTGCTGTTAGAACGAACAAAAGCGACGATCACGCTCCTAAATACATCTTACTCTGCTCCAACGAATATATTTTCATCAGTGTGACTCCCCCATCATTCCTTACTGAGAGCCGCTTCACGTCGTTTCCACGATCAATCCGAAAAGTCGACAGCACCACGCCTGACAGATGCGTTTGTCAGGGCTGACAACTGTCACATACAACCACTGCCGGAGAGCAAGGGTATTTGACTGGGCCGACACGATTAAACATCGTTTTGTCTTTCTTGGAACGACTTTATGGAATATTTCTTTAGTTTACCTTGGTCCCAAAATTTAGTAACTAAGTATATCGTTTTTTTAATATTTATATATTTATTTAAGTAATAGTTTTGTAGATATGAGGAAGGATACAGAGGTAATAGTTTGATAAATTAACCTTACCAATTATAGATGGCGTGAAACAATTCTTGTTATTTTATTACCTATTAAGACAATTAAAAATTTTAATAAAATGTTTAATTCACCGTTTATGACGGTCAACCAAAGTAAATAACAACTAACTATAAATGTGAGATCAGTAGATATGTGTCAATATTAAAAAAATAACGATATTTGTGTAGTTGTGTCTAATTTTTTGCCATAGTATTAATATCGTCAAAATTTTCCATATTATAAATAACTGGTCAAAAATGATGCGTGATTGATGAATTTTGATACACAGATAGATTTGATATAGGCTGCTTCTTCTCGCTAAAAACTTATACAGGGTGAGGTGAGGAGATGGCTAAATTTTGTATGACACAACCGGAATTGGTTGACAAAATTCACTTATAATAAATATTGCATATTGGTTAATTGAAAATCGATAATCTGCACGATCTAAATTTGATAAAAGAATATGAGCGCAGATTTATAAAATACAAAAGATACCAATACATATCTTTGAGTCAGAATAAATATTGTTTTAAATATGTCGAGTAGGCAGATATAAAAGCTCCTATTCACGTTTTATTTATTATTTTCTTGAGTATTTTGGACGTGGCGCGTTAATAACTCCATGAACGAAAGCTTCCGCTTGTTTGTGGGTTACATAATAAAACAACTGGTTCATTTGGTTTCCGACGTCCTGTAATATTATATTGTTAGTTAGTTTCGAACAGTTAAAATAACAATGCTTGAATCGAGAAAATTTACCGAGTTTTTTAAATTTAATTTATTATTATTAGAAATTTATGTTTTTTTTTCCCTAGTACTTATCTTAATTATTAAGAATATACAATATACTTATATTTTTTATCAAATATAATAGAAACTTAGATAACTTTTCAAAACTATACTTGATGGTAATAATTTAAATAAATCTTCGCCATTTAATCGATTTAAAAAAATGAGGAGGTTCTCCATCGCTGTTACATTTTTGTATGTTTATTACGCGATATCTTCACCAATTGAAGCCTGAATTGGATGGTTTTTTAAATAGTTGGTATAGTGAAAAGTACCTACCATATTACCAAAGAAGTAACATTTATAAGTATTCTATCTTTAATTTCCTTCCCATAGTACAAGCTTAACTTTGTTTGGAGCTACACAGCACTGTGTGAATTGCCCATGAATATTTATTTACCGTGGAAAAAAACAACATGTCCATATTGGTTTTAATGTTGAGAAACCCAAAAATAAATAACCAAGTTTTAAAACTGATAACTTGACGAAAACGCCTATATACTATTTGCGTGTTTCTGAAAACAAAGAAATAAAAAAAGAAAGCCTCTCTACTCGTATTTGGGTGAATACAGTAATTACCCGAATACGCTACCCCAAGTGAAATGGCGGCATGAGAGAATTATTCGACCAGTTTGAAGGAATATTGCCTTGTCTACTAACCTACTTTCCACGTCTAGTATTCGTACGAAAGTGACACAGTTAGGAATTCCCCGAGGATGTCTTCCAATTCGCAAAGAAAATGTTATTATACGAGGAGGTATACCCCAGGTGAGACCAGGTTAGTTTGTTGAGCAAGTGTCTCGAGATAGTAAGTTAACCAATTTATATTGTTTTAGTAATTTTCTTTTAAACTCGTCTGTGTTATTATTACTTAAAATACGATTGTATATTTTATAATTCAGTAAAGGAACAAATATGTTGAAAAATGTGGGAATAAAACAATGAAAAATAATTTGAAAATGAGAAGTAAAAACGCTCTTTCTAGCTGATTGAATAACTTTTATGTATTCGTACCCCCTTTCTTACAAACCGTGGTAACCATTTATTTAAAATCGTGTCTGTATAACCCATCAACCTGCCAGTAAAACTGGGTGAATAGTGCAGGAGTTTCGGTCAGATAAACCCACGCACACCCACAATGCCGATTCATCCAAGTTGAATTAGAGAACATCGCTCGCTTCGCTCGCTCGTTCAATAAGTTTTTTAATAAACTTAAGTGCGGTACCGCCGGCTGCAGAAATAAACCCTACGGTCTTTGAAGTATACACAAAAACAATTCCATTTCAACCCATTCCATTTTAGTTAAGTGTTGTACAAGTTCCACGTTGTACTTAAATAAAATGTTTCAAAACTTTGTTCAGACTGAAATGCTGTTTCTTTTCTACGATTTCATATTTACAGAAGTTTTATCAAGATTTAAAAATGATGAACGAGAGAACGGTTTGCTTCAACAAATTCCATGTGTTGCAGGTGGCATGGACAAACAGAAACATAAGACAAACACATGAAAACAAACTATATGCTCATCACACAAAGTGAGTTCCGGCTGGGCCCCCTGGCACTTCGCTAACTGTCAAATTGTCTACTTAATTATATAAAGTACCTTATCATAAACCACGTTAGTTTTGCAAAAATATGATGAAAAACTTTGTAACTTCTGATGCAAAGAAGAACATATGTGTTGAGGATTCCGCGGGCGATTGCAGAGTTTTGTATTTTTTGTTAATTGTATTGTAGTCTATGAGATATTTACTCTATGGGTTGTTACTGTATTTATACATACATAAAATAACATTTGAATAGCCCGAATTTTTTTTTTATTTTTTTTCGGGCTATATGTCGGATAAGTTGACTGCTTCATGCTCTGGCAATACATAAATATTGCTTCAAATGAGTCATTGGTGCAACGAAAGCTAATTTACCTATTACGCAAGGCTACCGTTTAGGGGCTATTCTTACACAATATAATTAACTTTGGACATAGTAAATAATTGTATGTCGACTGATAAAAAATTAAGATCCAAGTTGGTTAGCGATTGGTTAAGATATTATATAATAAACATACAGTTAGTTGTTTGGGTAGGTCCTTTCTGAAGTCGAATTTCGATATGCATCGATAATAGCTGAATCATTATCTTTTCCGTAACCTTCTATAAATTAACGGATCAATATTAATTATGATTTCACGAAGATCGGTGGTTTTAATTATAAAAATCATGTAATTTTTATTGCCTGTTTAGATTCAGATTCAGATTCAGATCAATTAATTGTGAAAATGGGTACAGCTAGTTCATATTAAAAGACTAAGTGATATATCGCTTTTTTTTCCTTGAAATCTCTAATTTTTTTAATATATTGGGTGTGTGAATATGACTCCGCCCTTTCTCAACAGATGTCGTTTTTAGTATTGTTTACGTGTACTAATAAATGACCATACTTGTATTCGATAGTACTGAATGTCAGCTATCTAACGCATTTTATGATATTTGGTTGAAGTGTAAGCAACAATTGTTTTCACCTTTTCGAAAATGTCGGTTTTTATTCCAAATAAACGTCATTTGCGGGAAGTGTTATTACATTATTTTATTGCGAAGAAAACTGCAGCGGAAACTTATCGTTTGCTTGTGGAGATTTATGGTGAGCATGCTCCGTCTAATACAACTTGCAAGGAATGGTTTCGACGATTTCAAAATAACGATTTTAGTACTGAGGATAAAGAACATGGAAAACCACCAAAAAAATTTGAAGATGCTGAATTGGAAGCATTATTGGCGGAAGATTCTTGCCAAACTCAATCAGAATTAGCTGCAGCATTAAATGTTGATCGTTCAACTGTTGCAAAGCGTTTACAAATGATGGGAATGATTCAAAAAGCCGGTGACTGGGTTCCACATGATTTAAAAGAAAGAGACATGGAACGTCGGAAAACCATTTGTGAAATGCTGCTTCAAAGACAGCAAAGAAAAGGATTTTTGCATCGGATAGTCACAGGAGACGAAAAATGGATACACTACGAAAATCCTAAACGCAAAAAAGCTTGGGTGAAACCAGGCGAACCAGGCCCATCACAGCCAAAAATAAATATTCACTGTGCCAAGGTCATGCTCTGTATTTGGTGGGATCAGAAAGGTATTGTATATTATGAGTTGCTCAAACCCTCTGAAACTATTAATGGAGAAGTTTACCGACGACAACTAATGCGTTTGAAGCGAGCCATAGAAGAAAAACGACCAGAATGGGTGAATAGACATAACAAATTAGTTCTTCAGCATGACAATGCCAAACAGCATACCGCAGAAGTCGTAAAAAGATATTTAGAGGGACAGGACTGGGAAGTGTTACCCCACCCGCCATATTCACCAGACATAGCTCCTTCGGATTACCACCTATTCCGGACGATGCAGACAGACCTTACTGGAGAAAAGTTTACTTCATGTGAAAGTATCAAAATTTGGATTGACAACTGGATAAGCTCAAAAGACCAGGACTTCTTCCAGCAAGGAATACGAAAACTACCTGAACGATGGGCGAAGGTTGTAGCTGCAGATGGAGCATACTTTCAATAATTTTTTTTTTAATTTTGTAAGCGAACAAATGTGTTTTATTTTGACAAAAAGGGGCGGAGTCATATTCACACACCTATTATTTACCGCCAATTCAAGGTTAAAATTTATTATTTACGTTCATTTTAAAAAAAACTTGGAAACGACACTTTAAATAAGAGATCATGCGTTTCTATGATGACACGTACTTCTCGTTTATCTGTATATTAAAATAATTTCTGCAAAATTTATTTCCTATTTTTTTATTATGATAACATATAACCTACGTTCGACCTACATCGATGTTTTAAAATGCAGGCAAGCTTAACCACGAGCGCTTAGGAAATAATCATACGATAGAGATGAGTCTTACATGTCGTGCACGAGATTCCACCGAGAATACAGATACGCTGCGGTAGTGAAAGTCTATTGTTGCTGTTATCAGCTACCCACGCGATTACAGAGTCTGTAATCTCGCTCTATTATTATTTCGTCAAGAGGATCCGGCAGAAACAAATGTTTAATATTGTGATGAAAAGTGAGAGAGAAATTGTTGAGGAGATGCATGCTTTGTTGTAGGTAATCCTAGTAAGGTTGCCTGCTTTCATATTGGCCTCTTAGCTTAGTTGGTAGTAGCGCCTTCTGCTCTGTAAGTCGTCAGTTCGATTTCCATCCTAGACCAGCTTTGTCTGACGAACATGGATGCTTGTTCTGTGTGTATTTTACAAGAAAAATAATATATAAGTATTCATCAATTATATTATTTCACACACCGCCATCTAGCCCCAAACTAAGTATACTGTACACTGTACTGTATGGGTATCAGATAGGTAACTGATAGAATACCTACTTAAAAAGTCCTTTTTTTTTTAAATACATAAGTACCTAATTGTAGTATTATCACCCAAACACAGAACAAACATTTATGTTTGTTACACAAATACTTACCCTGAGTGGGAATCGAAGTCACGACCTACCGCGCAGAAAGGAGAGTCAGTCAAAACAAACCTTTAAAAGCACCTAAAAGATTTTTCAAATAGGAATTTCAATTATTTTACCTGAGAAATCCTTTAAAGTTTTTCATTAACTTTGAGTGCATACTCTTAGTAGTTTTTTAATAACGTTCTAATTACGGAAATGCATAACATTCTGAGTGCACGTGCGCTGACGTCACGGGATATGACGTAGTTTCCCAAGCTCAAGGCATGATGGAATGAATTAGTTAACACAGGCATTAAATATGACGTCATACCAGTGAGAATTTCCTGTTTATGGTCCAGTAAACTTATCAATCGAACCAGAGGTTTGTTGTCGCCAAGCGAAAGTAGTTTTGTCTACAATGGTAGCCAAATTCGGAATATCTTCGAATCGTCGACATTGCTCTTGATATTGGTTCGCTGTGTTCTGCCGACTCTATCTTTCTTTAGTAGATCTACAGTTTAGATATAAGTACCGTTCGGACACGACACATATCGAAATCGGCGCGTAAGAAACGTCAGAATATTTTTACGCAGTTGAATCCCAAACTAACACTCATTTATTCCTTTACATCTGAAGTATCGTTTGGAAACGCCTATTTTACACACACAAGTAAACATTCGTGAGCATTTAACATGCCACTGGAGCTGCTTAGGCACATTACATGCACACACATCAGTTAGTTTTCACTGACTGTAATTTGACATAATATGTTATTTACGTCTGTTTCAATTTTAGCCAATCATCAGCAAAGAAGCCATAAATTATTATTAACAATACTTTAGAAAGAGCGTGCATCCGTACGAATTATTTGAACAAACATTTGCAGATGCCGAGTTCATATTTATACGGATCTCTACAAATAATTTTGCACACGTCCGGGCGGCACTAGGGTTATTCAGTAGCATGCAAGTGAGTTTTTTTTTACTTTTTAAATTTCGAATGCTGGTGAGTTTTTTAACTTTTTTTTTTAATTCTTTTCACTATTCAACTTTGAACGCAAATAGGTCGGACTCATGATTTACAGTTGTGCTAATGGAATGCTATTCGTTAGTCGGTTCAAGTACCTGGCTAGTGTAAGCTTGGTGCATACGTGCCGTGTGAATTCGTTCAGTACTCGGGCGTTACGTAGTTGATGTAATACACGTTTAATTAAAAATATATCGTATCAGCCTCTAATGGTTCTATTTGGTCTTTTCGAAATTTACTCAAACAATAACTAGTTGATTTACAAAAATCTCTGTACTTAATGGTTATTCTATTGTGTAATAGTTTTTTGTTTTTTATTTTTAATTTTTTATTTAATAAGGAGCTAGTATGTACAAATTGTTTCTAAGTATAGCATATAATTTTGTGGTTTTTCTTTTCTTCTCTTTTTTGGATATTTTTTACATACCTAAGTAATAGTGCGCGTGACGCAGATGCTGTCACACACTACGGCACCACTGAAAACCAGTGCTACAGCAGCCATGCTTCTGTAGCAAATAGTGGCGGCTGATTTGTGCGCACATTGAGTATAAATGTTTATACAAAAATCGGTATACAACGGGTGAAGAAAAAAGTCACAAGAAAGCAATAAATCGTATTTTCGTTTACTCGGATTTCTTATATTGATTTAACAACCAAACTATTGCACCAATTTTGATAAAATTCCTATGGGACAAATGTGCAACATTACTCTATTTTTTTTTTTTTTTTTTTTTTTTTTCAAATTGTTTGATTAATCAAATTCGGTTGTACCACCTCTGGATTGCCCCTCTGGAAGTCAATTGAAAAAAAGTTATCCTGTGACCCAGTTCAATTCCGCACGGATTCGCGCGCACGTATGCACCAAGCCTTAGTGCATACGGGTCGGGCCGCGTCCTAGTTCGCGCAAAAATAACTTTAGGGGTGAGTTTATTCAACTGTGTTTCCAACAAAGATATGTACCATAGACACAAACATGTAATGTAAAATTATTAGATTTTTTTCTTTTTGTAAAATGTTGCGCTATTACAAGAAACAGGTGAACTTAAACAGCAAAATCCTATCTAAACATAAAATCTCATAAAATCGTTAAACCCGTTTCCGCAAAACGCAAAATAAATAAAATATAAACAAGAATTGCTGGTTCAGAGTAATAAAAAAAACAACAACAACGTTAACACACTCATACCTCTGCACTAGGATTCCCTGTGTCGCAGATGGCATGGACAAACACAGAAACACAAGACAAACACCCGAGACCCGAAAACAAACTTCGTGCTCACCACACAAAGTGTGTCCCGGCCGGGAATCGAACCCGGGACCCCTTGCTTCGAAGGCAGGGCTACTACCAACTAAGCCACGGAGCCGTCAAGATAAGATATACCAACAGAATAATTAGCTATCATTATAATTATTACAAAATTTTCAAATACGACGGAATTCAGTTTCTGACGCCTTTTATAACCGATTTTGTATTCAATCATAACCGATGGTTGATGTCACATAGGTTCGAATTTTTGATTCTAAGACATACCGGTTTCCTCACGATGTTTACCTCCACCGTTTCGAGAACGTAGCATTGCGCACATAAATTTTTCATGTTAAAAATACTCACGGTGCAAGTGCGGGTTTGAACCAGCGTCCTTTAGATTCAAAGTTGGCGTCATACCCCGTTTCAAACAATTTTTGAAATGCTATTCCTATTTCTATCAAGGTGACCGCGCTTACAAAAATGTTCGTAATCCCGGTTATGTCCTAAAACGTCCCGAGTTATTCCCGTAATGGCTGAACTAGCCGGGATCGCACACCCCGGGATGATTGCGATGGTCTTCCAGATTAAGGCATTCCGCCCACCCAAATTACTAAGATCGTATTCATTTTGGTTTGGTTAATAAAGATCAGATATTGGCGCCGGTAGTGATATTATCGAACCAAAACTTTAAGTAGTTGTTAATCTTGGCTTAGTTGGTAGTAGCCCACTTTTTGTGGTGAGCATGAAGTTTGTTTTTAGGGTCTTGGGTGTTTGTCTTGTGTTGGTCTATGCTATCTGCGACAGGGAATCCTAGTGCAGAGGTGCAGAGACCAATAGTCTCTGCTCTTCCAAACATACTAAGTCACTTTGGCATTTATAATATTAGTTAGGAAGCGTAATGCGTAAGTTTTTCTGTGTAACAAACATACATAAGGTATGTTTGTTACTTCTTCACATCAGAACCGCTGAACAGCTCATATGCTGGATTAACACATGCTATATAATATAGGACCCTTTTTATCCCGAAAAAGTGTCTGTTTTCAGATCATATCATATTGAATGTGACCTCCGAGACGGGGATGATACGACTCATGCGCACGTGATTTCACCGGCAGCCACACCCTTCCAACACAGTAATGCAACCACTACTGCTTGGCGGCAGATTCCAGATGTGGCGGCAGTACCTCTCCGGACGAACTTGGCACAAGTTCTACTGCTACTGTTTAATCGCAGGTAACACCGCGGGGCGCAACTAATTTAGAATAGTGGTAACCTTCAGCCGTGCGATGAATTTATCTATTCATTTATTAAAATACAGAAGACGCCAATATGCGTGGGATATAAAAAATTTGGTATGGGGACATGCGTTCGACATAGAAATAATAATAGACCACGTATTTAGGACAATGTCCGTGTTATAGGGATTGTGGTTTCTAGGTGATGATCGTGACTTTGTGAACAATGGATTGTTTGGTGAAAACGGGCATTGTTCTTAATTATTTTCTAGTTTTAGTTGCAGTACTTGAACGGATGAATAACTTTTTCTGACAAAGTTAAAAAATCAGTATCAGCCTCTAATGTTCTCACTGCAGGGACAGCTACTCTTGATAATTCATAAGTTTGACAAAGCTAATATTGATTGCTTGCGAAAATTTTAGCGAGACACATTTAGATCAAAATACAACGCACTTATTTTCAAAAAATGTACATCTGATCCAATACTGGAACTGGAGTACAATATGCTATGCTTAGTTTGGGGTTAGCGCCATCTAGCGCTGTGTGAAATGTCCATGAATATTATTATATTTATAAGTTGTATACCTACTTTATACATCAACAAAATCTTTATTGCTCAATCGGAATTTGTATTTCAAATACAACGGTGCGTTCAAATACCACTTTCCCGCTACGCTTTTCAAAAGGCTTCACTCAATTTTCCTTGCGTGTCACCGCTCATTGACATTGTAATGTTGGGTTCACATATAACGAACGCTAAACAAACACGAACACAAACGAATTATAGCCGAACAAATTCCTGGTAATAAATTTTGCTGCGCCGTAAAAATAACCATAGGCTTTGCTGTGCTATAGCAGGGTTTATATTTGAGTCTATATATTAAAAATTAAGATCTTGTTTACAACATAAGTGCACTAAATAATTTGAATTTGAACAAACGATATTTGACTTGTAAACAGTAATATCAAAAGTCCAAACTATTGAAGTGATGAACAACAATACCACTTAGGGCTAGGTCTTAGGAAGTATGAGAACACCTAAGTCGCATGTAATAAATGCTTATTACCTACATTTTCCTCTCACTACACGAGCGAAGACGCTGGAAATATTTAGTTATTTTATGGATATCATTTAAAGTCCAAGTCAAATCTTATTATTTTTATTGAGCCCTTAAAAATACTTAGAAACGTTGTTTTTTGAAAATAACCTATAATAAATTGCATCACTTATATTAGCGTTCGATAAGCCTGGTCGTAGAATATTAATGACATATTCCATAATAGAGTGTAGCACGGGATTCATTGAAATGACTACAATTACGTATAATGGCATGACCTACGCAACTAGTAAGAGCTAGACTTAAATTATAGTATTTTAATAGAAAGTAACAACATCCTCTTTCCTATACGAAGCTAGTAAGAAAATGATAAATAAAATATGTATTTCTCTGTTTCCACAGCAGGGAGTAGCTTACTCTCGCCAAGTGATAGTTAATGATAAAGCCTATAACTATAAGATGTCACGGCAGACCTATCCAGATTAAACGAACTTTTTTTTTTAACTCTGTAAAAAAATGTGTTTTTAATAGAAATACAATTATACAAGTAAACTTAAACAGCAAAACCAACCACAAAATTTCATCCAAATCGAGATACGCGATACGCGTATCTCGATTTGGATGAAATTAAAAAATCCGAGATACGCGAAATAAATATAAGTGCCAGAATTGCTTATTTAAAGTAGTAAGATAAATTAAGTCAACAGATTACTTATATAATACTATACTTATATAGTGCTTGTTTGTAAACACACACATGTATACATTTTAACACAAGACAGAAAAACATTCGTCACACAATATAGATGATAGAAACGGCGAAGGAAAACGTTGCGAGGGAACAGGCATGATTTAGAACCAAAAATTCGAAGACATGTGACATCTATCAATCCGGATTGGGCTCCCGTGGTAGATCAAAGCCCATTCACTCTCAATTACCGAGAGTAGGCTGGTGTCAGTGGGAGCATTAGAGGCTGACACGGATATTCAAGATAGTATGTCAAATTGAAAAAGAAAAAAAATATGTGCCTTGTGGAATCAAGGTCCTAAAAACCTTGAACCAAAACAAATCACGCCTAGCTACCAACAGACGAAACAATTATACTCATTTTGTAACAAATTCAATACTGTTTCTCTGAGAACATTGTGTGGCAATGGAGGTTTGAATACAAGAAAACAATAACGTTTAATTAGGGTTTTCGTGTAGTGTGTAGTTTGTTATTCTGTTATGTAATTAAACCTGTCAGCCTTCGTATCTTCTGAGGGAATGATCAGGTGGCTCCAATAATTGCTAAAGCAAATCCAGGGTACCACTGTTAATCAGGTAATTATTTTTATATTAATTGGATATATCTTTTCCAGGTATGATCTATTGTATTATTTATAACTATATATTTAATTAATGATTTGATATTAGCTACGCCACGCCGTCTAAATGTTATCAGAATTCTATGCTGGCAGAAATAGCTTTACACGATAAGGCCGCCCATCTAGATATCTATCTAAGAGTACCCTCAACTGACGAGCACGCATGAAGAATGTAATAATGGTGAATGAAGCAAAAAGTATGTCGGGATTTTTGCAAGTGGAAAACCGTGAAATCAGGCATTTACGTACCTAATTTGAGTAATGTTTTGGGGAAAAAAATATAGTTTTTGCATTCATCAATACTCTTACCCAGGATTTTGAAAGGCGTATTCGTTAATCTGTCGTACTGGCTGTCAGGATATTTGAGAATGGTTTTCTGCACAGTACACGAGTATGTGGTAAAACAATGCGACTTTACCATATGCCGCGTATATTGTTGAACGATGGTAAAACAGCAAAGTGATAAGGTGCCCTTCCTACTTCGAAGAAATAGACGAGAATCTATGCCTGTAAACCCCAGCTTAAATCAGCGGCCGGAACAAACACTTGTATATTTAAATTGACTCCATGTTCCAAGCTACCAGCGAGCTATAGCGAGGTTTATTGTACAAACGGTATTCTTAATCATTTTAATATTATATCATAAACCATATCATATAAAATTCATATAAAATTGGACTGGCCTCATAGCTCCGTTGATAGTACCTCTCTTCTGAAGGTCGTGGGTTCGATATCCACCCAGGGCACGCATTTGTGTGATGAACATAGCTGTTTGTTCTCTGTAACGGTGTTGATATGTAATATAAATATCTGTTTACAAAAAAAATTACTATTTAAATATTTTATCAGTTGCCTGGTTCCAATAACATAAGCTATTCTATAGGGCCAGATAGCGCAGTGTGAAATTTGCATGAATATTTATTAATTTATTTTAATGCAGGTATTCCAACGTAGCCCAGTTACCGTTTCCTCAACATGATAGGCTTGTATATGGCTAGCCGATAACCGTGTTTGATAAAGAAAACTTGCGGGCGCGCCACACGCACCCCGCCAGGCATGACTGGAATGAGGAGTGGCGCCACCGACAGTGGTAACACGAAATATTCTAATGACCGAACGAGTTGACGGCCCACCTCTTAAATGGTTAGTGCCATCTATAAACGACAGCAATATGACAACTGAACTGTTTTCTTTGTCTTGTGTTTCTGTGTTTGTCCATGCCATCTGCGACACAGGGAATCCTAGTGCAGAGGTATGAGTGTGTTAACGTTGTTTTAAAAAAAAAAACTACGAGAAGGCCCGATTGGATCAGGTTGCGCCGGCATTTTGTGGTCTCATGTATAGCTGCCATCCACGATGACGCGCGTCACTCTTCTTCCTAATCGCTTACAGTACATTTGTGTTACATTCCGCTATTGTTTTAGTTTTGTCAGTATACACTAGCCTATCTACACTACTATTGTACCGTATTGTATCGTAGCACTCTGCTTGGCGGTGAGTTACCAGATGAAGAGGCAGTTTTTCTCCGGATTAATTTAACATAAGTTTAATATAATACAATTAAGCTTAATCCTATTCTGTGGTGAAACAGAAACGAGATGTAAGAGGAGTGCGCGCCCTCTTTCGCATTCCTCCCGCTACCAGAGTATTAGCATAACTAAAAACATTTAGAAATGATTAGGATTATACTAAAATAATTATTGTTTTTACTAAAATAAAGTGTTATCGTTGTTGTTCATAAAAAATATTGTAGTGACGAGCTCAGTGTAGGTAAAAAGTGGCCCAGTAGGGCTTACTTAAGGCCGACTTTAGTTGGTGGGTGTCAGTGACCGATTTTAAGCAGACTTAACGCACAAGTTCTACTTGCCGTTTACGTCAGAGCGTCTTGACTCGTTTACATATGTTATAATCTTCTTCTCGTCCCGAAAATAGGATTAATGAAGAAATAAATAAGTTTTTTTGAAGTTCAAATTATGATGCGATAATCGTCTTGTGTTTAAGTATTAAACACCTTCCTGTAAACAGAACTAAATCACGCAAATCTAATGGCAAATCTCGCTCTTAAAATGGTTCAAAAATAATTTATACGATACTCCCCTGAACTTTTCAAAGCTGACACCCGAGATTGTGTTTATACAAGTCTTCTCGACTTATATAAACAGGACACCGAAGAATCACCTTACTATAGTATACTAGAGTTATATTTCGCGGTGCATAAAGTCACAGTAATCGCAGCACTCGTTATTTTACTTGCGAATCTCGTAAAACATAATCATAGGTAAGATTTTAGCTCTTAACTGCATAAAAATATTATGATACGATAATTTTATAGAGATTATGGCATGCGATAGTAGTAAATGTGTGATAAAATATCTTCATCTAGATAGGCCTTAACGCTACAGACTAAAGTCGACCATGGTTGCTACAATTGAAAGTGCAAGGTTGGCAACTTTTGTCGGGTCGACATAAAACGGTCGTATGCGCTAGCTCTAGTTCTTACAAAAAAAAACTCGATTCTTGTAACTAATTAAAATAAATAAACAGATGAAAGTGGATTCAGTCAAGTTGTTAGTGTTCAGTCACGCTCCACTGGCCACTAACGAGATAAAGTGAGAGTAATTGCAGCTAATTATAAGACAGAAGAAAGTGGTGTAGCAGGTAGGAAATGTACATCAATTAAATGGTTGATTTATTGATACGAAATAATTAAACACATATATAAAAAATTACGCAAAATCAGACGCTGGATTTTTAATTGGACTGCCTGTAAGGGGTTTTGTTTTCAAGTGTATGTATATATGTATGTATATTTCTTTGGCACGCTCTGTAGCTTAAACGACTTGATTGATTTAAGTTGAGAGGTGTCGTTAGATTCGTCTTAATTGTGTGAGTGACACTGGCTATATTAAAATCAAAATGGTCGATTTTGGGCGCCATATTGTTTTTAAACATGTTCTTTTCTTCATAACATATCGAGTGGGTATCAAAATACAGGGTTTTATTGCAAAAAGATATACAGCTTATAAGTATTTATGTAATTTGAAATATTTCACGCCGTCAGGCTATTTGTTTTATTCAATAATTTCTTGTGTACTTAGAAATCAGAACGAGGTTATTAATGAATAAAAAATAAACGTTTACACACTCATACCTCTGCACTAGGAATCCCTGTGTCCCCCCCCCACGGGTTCCCGCCTTGACGGGGCGGGGGGGCTTAGTAACCGTGGCCTGGTTACCCACGGTGAAGCTAAGAGGAACCCGGGAAGGGCTGCTCCTTTAGGCTTTGGCTCCAAGCCGAATAGGAGCGGCACAGTAGGTGGCGGTGCCTTATGGGGGGCACCGCAACTGAGGCGGGCTGCGGTGCTGTATGGGCAGCACCGCAGCTGAAGGTTAGGGGCCGCGGCGGGAGAGGAGTGCCGGTATTACGGTGCGCCGCTCTCCCTACCTTCCGCGGCCACGGCGGGGTCGCCACTGCTGGATGGCGGACGCGGTGGGGCCGCAGGGGAAGAGGAGTGTCGGTATTGCGAGGCGCCGCTCTCCCTATCCTCTGCGGCCGTAGTGGCAGGCGACGGGGCCACAGATCTGACCCGTCGCAGGGGGACCTAGGGCGTCTAGACACGGGGTCGTCTGACGCCCTTTCGCTGACCTGGTCCCCGAGGAGGTTGCGACACGCCACGTGTCCTGGCGTGTCGCAAACAGAGGAGTGGCACAAGATGCCAAAGGAGATGGGTCCGGAAACGGACAGCCGCGGCGGGTTCGCGGATGTGTGTGTAACGTTCCCGTGTTCCCGCCAATAAGCGGCAGAGGAGGACACCGTGGGGTTTTAGTGGGTCTAGTCCCACATAACCGCTCTGTCTCCCCGTGGCAGGGCGGTATGCGAGTGCATTTCCCCACGAAAAAAAAAAAAAAAAAAAAAAAAAAGGAATCCCTGTGTCGCAGATGGCATGGACAAACACCCAAGACCCGAGAACAAACTTCATGGTCACCACACAAAGTATGCCCCGGCCGGGAATCGAACCCGGGACCCCTCGCTTCGAAGGCTACTACCACTAAGCCATGGAGCCGTCACTAAGCTACAGTATTAACCACCATAACTTTGCCCACATATTACGAGATCGCGTCGAAATGACATGGTAAATTTATTTTACTTGCCGACAATATTGTCGGATTATTTTGATTCATGCCTTGGTTAGGCGTAACATTATAAAAACCGTGAAAAATGATGCGGCCGGGTAAATGTGGCTTGCGTCACGCTTGAACTCCTATTAACGCGATGTAGGATACGATACTTTCCTTTTGGGGTTTGGTAAGCTTTTAACATAGGTATATCAAATGGATGTAACTATCAAGCGGCACATAATCTTCCGAAATTTTGTTATCTATAGGATTAAAGTGATTTTATTTTCGAAACATACGAAGAAATTTGTACATATATTGTATAATTATAGAAACACAACGGACCGTATTTAGAACTCTATTGATCCAGATCCGGCGACATTGGGATTTACGTGAAAACTAAATATTTAAATAATTTTGTCGACACTTTTTATCACATTGATCTATGTGAGTTGTGGTTCAAAATATTGAAACAAAAACTGTATAGCTTGATGATTATGCAGAAGTTAAATATTTCCAGCTAAAAATCCATTCAAATAAACAAATTTCAATATGTTATGAGCCATTTCAGAATCTACATAATGCAATATCCCAAAGTGCAGCCCTCACGAAGCGTACTACAACCGGGCCGCGTTTCCTTGAGCCGGCAAATGGCGCAGACGTGGGATGAAATATAGCTCAGACGCGCGTATTTTTCATGCTTTTAACGTTGCTTGCAAACCTTTGGTAAACTAAATGTCATATGAATTTTAGGCAACAGATACTTCTTTATACATTTTTGAAAAGCCTTTCAGACTGGCTCATGGTTGAGCGTATAACTTGATGGTAAAACTGCCTAATAAATAATGTATTAACATTTATGGACATTTCCCAAAGCGCCATATAAGTTTGTACGATGGAAAAAGGACTATTTAAGTATCCTAACAGTTATCTATTTCCTATAGTATGCTTAGTTTGGGTCTAGATGGTGCTGTGTAAAATGTCCATGGATTAATTTATTTTAGTCAAGGGATACTTTACTTTAGGTTCCATACAGGCTCGTGGTAGAAAATAAAACTAATATGTTGGCAACACTGCGTAAAAAAAAGGGTTGGATTGATACCCGGCTGGAGTAGAACCTAGTGGCTAGCAGAGCGATCTCGTTACCTCAAATTTGCTTTACATTTTTTTTTAAATGCTGTCTAATAATTAATTAATTACCGTCTTTTTGGGAAGATTTCAGCAATAGTCAACATACCTGAAACATAAAAGAAATCAAATTATTTCCTTAGAATATTTTAGTTACATAGATGTTTTGTCCGATCGGGAATCGAACCTGGGACTCCCGCTTTGAAAGTTATTATTGAAAAACAATAGATAGTATATTATAATTTAAGGCTTTTAAGAAATGGTGATGAATAAAAGAGATGTTTCATTTCTTTTCAAGTTATTTCAACCGCCATAAAAAATCATAGCGTTAAAAGACATCCTTAGACAAGATACGGTCCATGGCTTTTCATGGGATTAGCATTCCACAGATGTCGAGTAATGGTTTTAATTTTTAATACCCATTTAATGGAGGGTCGTTTAATGGCATTTGGCGTTTTACTTCCAAATTGAACTGAATTCATAATCGACTTATGAGCTTATCCTTAAATTGGCTTCCTACTACGATTTTAATAAAATGCAAGATAATTTGTTCAATTGTGTTTTAGAATCATTAAATGACAAAGATACTAAACTCAAAAAAATAAATTATACTGATTGCTTCCTGCAAGTGATTGGTTTATAAATCGAAAACTTCTTTGATTCATCACCTATTTCGCCCTTCAAAGATATGTCCCATCAAAAAACACATCAAAATATTTTTTTAGCCGACTAAAGTCCCGGGACGGGATAAAGGTCCATCTGATGTAAAGACCTTAGTCGTATCTCGTTACACGAGACGGGGATGTAACGTCTCAATTGCCTGTAATTTCACCGGCAACCACACCCTTCTACTGAAACACAGCAACGCGAGTGCGCCACTGCTTGGCGGCGGATATTAATAGATATTTTCGGCAGGATTTCAATAAATAGTTGAAGATTGTTCATTTCATAATTCGAACAAACCTTGGTGGTAGAGGAGGTTCCACTTAAAAAGTTGTTCACTTGAGTCGCAAAAATAAAAGGTCTGCTTGTTTAATTTCAGCCTCAGGCCTCTTTTGAACAGTTCTAATTATCAAGGAGGGCACGTCCTTTGCATTGTTGCTGGACAAAAGACTCGCCAGTGCGTCAAACTTTTGTTCCAATTTTATCGGACGCTAGGCACAACATACGTATCTTTGTTACATCTTTAGATACTGTCGGTTAATCTTCCTTTTTTCAATACCTTCTCCTTTGGCCAACTACTGTATCTTTCTAATAATTAGTATAAAAAAATAAACATTTCACACGTAATTTGTGAGATGACCGTTTCAAGGTAAAATACAAGATCCAACCCTACATTATTTTTAAGCCTCAGGAGGTAGGTAACCCTTACCTAGTGAAGCTTTATATTGGTCTATTATGAGGATTTCCGTGGCGTCATTTTGGCTTAGAAAGGGTTCATGTGGTTTAGTGGATTAAGTTGAACATTTCATTAAAACCGCTCGTATTTCGGAAACTTGTGTTATGCACCAAGAAAAAAAATCCATCCAAGAAATCCATCCCTCCATTTAAACATTTGTTGTTTAAAAATAAAAACAAAAAATAAGTCAATTAATATTATGTTAAATATATATAATTAATAATATGTTAAATATAATTATTAATAATATGAATGCATATTATTAATAATGATTAATGACAATTATGAAACAAGTAAGTTATTTGTAATATCCTGTATCCTAATAAGTTAATTTTCATTCTTAGGATACAGGATACAACTAACTTATTTGTTTCATAATTGTCATAAGTAATGCATATTATTAGTAATTATATTTTACATATTATTAATTAGATTGACGTATTTTTTGTTTTTATTTTTAAACTAAAAATGTTTTAATTATTGTTCAATGATAATGCGAATAGTCCACATGTAGGTCTAGACTTATAACTATTTTTGTTTACACATAAAGATTATTATTTTCTGGAACTTTCCGCAGGTAAAATGACACTGGGTGTCACCGGAAGGGCCGACATCATAAGCCCATTAGAGACAACGCCTTGTCGCGATGCACTCAAGACTACTATTGTTTTTTATGGGTTCTCTAATGGCATGGCAAGGAATCAACAACCTCAAATAGGGACGCAAGTAAGGGTTGTGTTCGAACGTGAAAATGTTGCTTGATATTGTTTTCGAAATAATCTTATGATATTTTGGCACGCCATTATTATAATTATAGGGTTGTTCGAAAAAGGGTTTAATTTTAAGTTGTCTTTTTATACAATTAAGTATTTTGTGCAGTAAATAATTCCGTATATATTAATAAAAATCAATTGCAATATTGACGGAGCATCACTTGAAAACGGCTTGACCGATTTGGATGGTACTTTTTTTGTTGTAAATTTTTGGAAAATCCACATGTATCTATGACACGTTACATGCTCACGAATTTGTGTACATGTATGTGTAAAATTTGAATTGTCCAAATGAGATCTAAAGGAATAAATGAGTTTGAGTTTGACTTTGAGTTTGACTTTGACTTTGAGGTATGTCGGAAATTTGGAGGATATTCTAGTTTTAAGAGATGTAATTATTACACATTATGTCGCCTGGTGGAAGCACTTTATGACACATTGGTAGAAGAAGAGTAATTTGCTGGTGCTCTAGGCGTTTCACATCCAGCCTATCAATTTGAGAAAATGGTGAGCACATACAATCTTTGAGCAAAATGCGCTTAGGATTTGAGTAGGCGACCTTTGAATTGAAAATCCGTAAATCCTAACACGTTCAATTCTATAAAATTAACTTATGGAGGCTCATAGCTTACTTAGTGTATCTTCATCTATCCTGCCTGTGAAGCGAAGGGTTATGGTTTCGAATCCTGGTCGGTGCAAACGTTGAATGACCGTATAGTCTGTTCTCGGATCTCGGTGTGTCTTGCGTTTATCCATGCCACGGACAGTACAGGGGAATAAACGGAAATATAATCAATAAATATTCATGTACATTTCGCACAGCGCCTGCTTAATATAATACTACATAGTACTTTTTTATGAATACATAGAAATACATTGACAGAACAAACATTTATGTATGTCACAAAAATGCTTGTCCTAAGTGGGAATCGAAACCAGGACCATTGCACAGAAGACAGCTATTAGGTTAGTATATGTTTAGTCAATATTTAAAGTTTCAAATGATTTTGTCGAATGGAAATAGAAACGAAATTAGTTTCCTGATTTAACTGCGGGCCATTCTTAGAACTTAGCGTTCTAGGTTAATCCCGGCTTCTAGGAGACGGCTAATTAGAATGGAAACTCAGTCACAGAGTATATTCCATGGAATAGTAGAATTAAATTAGTTACTAGCTCGCCCCGCAGTTACCCTTGGATAAAAAGTAAATATGAGACGATGGGGAACTGATAGAAGTCATAAAAAAATTAACCGATGTACGAGCAATCTTCCTAACAAATTTCATCCAAATCCGTTTAGCCATTGAAGCTCGGAGGAGTAACAGACAAACTTTCGCATTTATATTAATATTAGATAGTATAAGTACCGTACAAGCCTCTAATGTTCCCATTGCACGGGCACCGGCCTACTCTCGATAATTGAGAGTGAATGGGCTCTGATCTACCACGGGAGCCCAATCCGGATTGGTAGATGTCACATGTCGTCGAATTTTTGGTTCTCATGATGTTTTCCGTCACCGTTTTGAGAAAGTACATAAATTTTTTCAAGTGAAAAAACTCATTGATGCACGTGTGGGTTTGAACCAGCGTCCTTCAGATTGAAAGTCGGCGTCTATGCCCCTGGGCCACCACGCTCTCGTATAAGTAGATAGTATGATTTTTGTATTATAAATCAAGCTCTTTCTGGTAACGTAAACAATTTTAGCATTTCATTAAGGAAATAAACTAACCAAAAAAGGTTACACTTGTAAAGATAATATGAATAAGCTTTAACAAATTTTTGTTCAACTTAGTAAATAAGACGTTGATTTAATATTATTATTATCCGTATTTAGTTAGGATAAATATGATTAGTGTACTAGGAAATACAATTAAATGGTTATTATTATAATATATAGTTAGTATATATTAACTATATATAATATATATAGTTTAAGTATTATTGCTAGCGTTTGTTAGTTCGTTAGTCTCTGGTATCTAGTCGATCTAATATTATAAAGGCGAATGTTTTTTATATTTATGTATGTGTTTTTTTGTTACTCCTTCACGCTCAAACGGCTCAAAGGAATTGGATCAAATTTGGTACCAGGATATCCTGGATTAACAGGTTATTTTTGATCCCGAAAAACTGCGGGTAATATCGCGAGGCGCATCTATTGTCATTAAATATGTAAATACTAGCTTTTGCCCGCTTCGCTTGTGTTAATGTAGATTTTGTCAATTAAAATATTTTTCTATCTTTGTTCTTTTCTATGATAATTGGTTGACTGGTTTAGGCGTGAAAGCGAAGCAAACTCACATTTATATTATTAGTTAGGATTTTAGTAAATTAACTGAACTCAGAAACACTCAGACCTTACTCACGCGATAAAGAAAATGAGGAACGGAACTCATTAAAATTATTTTACAAATTAAATATTAATTTAAGAGAATTTCAAAGCTTAAAATGGTTTCAGAATTACCTATTGTTGTGGATCATTCCCATAAGTTCATTGTCACGTTCACAGAATCCATTGTTACAACAACTCGTAACATAATGTTATGCATCACTGACATTATCAATTATATCAACAAAATTAATTACATTTTAGAATATGAGCTGCTAGAAATTTTACGTGGGGACATTTTAGATGGGAAGTCAAAGTAATGAATTCGCTAAGATTTTGTAGTATTAAATAAATCGACAGTGATCAACTTTTGTGTGGCAGTTCAGTATTTTAAGTAGCAGTAGAACATTCAAGAACATAGAAATCTTTCGGAGAAGACATATATATATATATAGATGACAGTTTTCTGCGCACCAAATTAAGATAACAATAGTTTAAATATAGAAATTTAAACTAGTAAGAAGGTTACACAATGGGCGGTCTTGTCGCTATAAAGCGATCTCTTACAGACAACCTTTGGATAGACAAGAAATGTTAGAAATGAGAAGGGGCATTGGTGCATCTATATCATTGATAAAGTCACTCTAAAATTTAAATATACTTTATATAATATATTGTACTTACTTACATAATCTAAAATATATAAATATATTGTACATAATATATTAACACTGAGACCAATATATTTACCTAATACGTAAACTTTGTACAAGTTTTACTACTCCATGTCAGAGTGAAGATAGCAACGCAATACGACGACGACCTGAGTCGTATTATTATTATTAATGGGCGGTGGTAACCACTTCATCAGGTAGGCCGCTTGCTCTTTGGTGTTGATTATAAACATGATATTGGATTTGCTGATCTATGGTTTTATCTGGTCCAATTTTTTAATAATATGTACCTACCTATTTATTAAAATTATGGCTTTCAATTTTACATAAATCATCAGTTTATAGAGTTTAAAGATGTGTAGAACAAAGCATATTGTTTTCAAATTGTCGCAGATTGTAGACCTAAACACATTGTATACAATTTGTAAACACAATGTAAGGACTATTAAAATATGTATAATGTATACATTGTTTCATTATATGGGTTAAGGGGTCGCGTAAAATAAAAATGTTGGAGAGCCTTTGTGTGCAGCTGATAAGGATAACCGCTGGTTCACATTTGAATGTAGGTATTGGAAGGTTCTTGGTTGGACGGAATATTACATCACGTATCAGTAAAAATATTTATTTTTAATTTTAAAATTCATAACACATAAAGAAAAAATTAATCCTTATAGATCACTTCGCTGTCCGTCTGTCTGCTTGTCAAGACCCCTTTTCTTGAAATTCATATCAATCAATCAATCGCTTGGTTGATTGAACCATTGAACTTGATTGAAAATCAGACTTCTAAATCAACGCAATCAAAAGATACGGCCGTTTATGCCTCATATTTTGGCACTCGCAAGGGCTATATTTACTTAGAATCATGAAATCAGAAAGAAGAAATATCTTATATTACAAGTTAGGCAAAAAGCCGAAATCCGTAAATTTGCAAATTGTACGGAACCGTCGGTGTGCTAGTCCGACTCGCACTGGGCCGGTTTTTTTATTGTACTGCCACTGTATTCGGTCTGTTGTGATCACCACATAGCAGAGGTCCCCACCAAATCCTGCAGCTGCTAGAAACTTTTTTTTAAGAGGGCCCTCGTATTTCGTCAAATTGAATATTACAACTGCACAGCTGTACATATAAGTCCATTGTCGGTCATCCGGCCGTAACAAACATTTTAATTGTACTGGCCAGCTCTGTTTTTATAGCTCTACCTTCTGGTTGGTAAGTCGTGGGTTGATTCCCACACAGGACAATCATTTGTGTAATGAACATAAACGTGTGTTCAGTTTCTGGGTGTTAATATGTATTATACGTATGTATTTACAAGAAAAGTAATAAATTATTCTATCAGTAATGTGGTTCCTATTGTTATATAGCTATGAAAAAATTGGAGCTGTATAAAATCACGATTACTTTTCTGTGACGAGCACGAAATTCCTTATAAGCTTTTAGATGTTATTTTGAACAGTATGCTCTATGCCAAATGGTATGTACTTAGCTACGGGCCTTTGGATTTACCCGTCCATTGACAGTGATTGAAACTATCTTTAAAACGCTGAATGATCCAGCTACTTTTAAGGAGCTACGTTAGGGTTGCGGCACATGTTGTACTCCAACTTTATTACTGGTTTCGCCCTGAAGATTTATGGTGTAACCCACGAAATCCAGTCAAATAATAATAAGGAGGACTACCAAGACTGGCCAACGAATACAGTGCATAGAAAACATTGATGTATAAATTACTAGATGCGCTCCGTAGTTTCACCCGCGTAATTCCCGTTCCCGTAGGAATATGCGGATAAAATATAGTCTAGTTTACTTGCTGATAATGCAGTTTTCCATTGGTAAATGAATTTTTAAAATCGCTTTAGTGGTTTAAGCGTGAAAGCGTAACAAACACTAATGTTATAAATGCGAAAGTGAGTAAATATACTCACTTTCGCATTTATAATATTTTATTTTATTTTCTTTATTCGGAAAAAGAAACGGCTACATAATATATATTGATACAACAAATGATGCTTAAAACTAGATTTTGGAAATTATGTAGCCCAGTGCATTATTATATTGCCACAAGAGGGACTTATACAATTCTAAGTGTTAAAGCATAAGTAGTACAAAAAAAGTAAATAAAACAAGAAAATTAAAAAATAAGTAACAGCAATAAAAAATATAGACAAAATGTAAGTCCAATTCTATGTTAGTAAGGATACATCAAATTATTACTTAGGATACCGAATTAGGTGTTCAAACTACTCTCGTTTGTCGCGCGTAGTCTCGAGTCTTGTATAAAAAAAACTTCTTCATTTCCTGTAAGAGACCAACTCTTATGTTGAAATTTTCAAGCCGCTTGAACGCTTTCGACTTGGCTTAAACGGTCACCCATCCAACTACTGACCGAGCGAAGAGTTGCGCCCAGTCAGTTAATTAAAAAAGGCTAGTTTGTACCTGAAGCAGGTACCTAAAAATAGGCTTATCATAGCGAAAGCCAAAATACAAGGAAGTAATAAAATCGAACCATTCCTATAAAAACCCTTTCTAGCTTATGAGAAAATTCATTTCGGAAAACTATTGAGATATAAAATATACCTTATTTCGGAGTTTTTACTGCAGTATTTTATTAAAATTTCTCTCGGGAACAAATATGTAATGTTGGCGTATAAGTTATTTTGTGTAATAAACTAGCGACCCGCCCCGGCTTCGCACGGTTAGTAAAGCATCAGTGTCGTATCAGAAACTACCCGTGCGAAGCCGGGTTGACTAGCTCGTGAATTATACATATAAACCTTCCTCTAGAATTACTCTATCTTTTAAAAAAAGCCGCACCAAAATCCGTTGCGTAGTTTTAAAGATTTAAGCATGCATAGGGATATAGGGACAGAGAAAGCGACTTTGTTTTATACTATGTAGTGAAGAGATTAGAACAATTTTATGATATTATCATTATAGTTGTAAAAAAGAGTAAGTATTGTAGAGTTTTGGGTACATTGTTACGGGATGTGGATAGATTGAAACGACATTTCCAAGTCCAAGCACGAAGGCCGAAGATTTTTCTGGATGTCTGCGTGAAGAGCACGTGCTACGTTTGAACGTGCTTAGTAGCTGAAATTGGCTCTAAAGAACTAAAATAAGTACTCGCGTTAGAAATCTAATGTTTATAAATAAACTTCAACACATTTTTTATGATTCTGTAATTGCAAAAACATGGATTAAAAAAATTTAAAAAATATTGTGTTAGTTTTGGAAATAAAATTGTCTCAAGATGATTTTCGGTTTTTTTAAATATGTTGGTAATAACGATATCAATTAATGATATCCCTGTCAATAAATTCGATGGGAAGTACAAACTTTTTTAAGGCGCTGTTATGGCACTCTTAAGACTTCGGGCGGGTTGGCTGGTTCCGAGGCTCCGAGGCGCTTGTACGGGTCGGTACCCGTACCAGCGACCTCGCCTCGGAGCCTGCGTTAGAAGCCCGGTGCCTTCTAACGCAGGGGTGGGGCTCCTACTTCTTCATAACAGTTACATATAAATTGCCCGATACTCGCTAGGTCCCCACCGGAGAATTCCAATTTTGAAATAGATCTAACTTTGAAATTATGATTGTCCTTTGTTTATTCCGCCGCCATTCCTTTGATATTTCTTGTTCTGATGTAAATAGTTTGTCATTCATACAAATCCGACCTCTTTGACAATATATATACAAATACAAAAAAATCTTATACAGGCTTACTTTCATGTCATCAGTACTAATACTTGTGTTACTCAATATCTATTCCTAAAGCAAACATAATCATCCTTTAATCTTTATTAAAAGATAGCACCAAAAATCAAACAGATCAAATTGACCTGATTTTGAAAGTAAACTTAGTTTCTTACGCAAACTTTATCTCGCGGTAAAACTATAATACTTCTATACGAGCATAAGACGTTTTGCAGTCAACCGGCAAATGCCACATATACTATACGTAAATGTATATTTAGGGTCCTTAATCTAATATGTAAAAACATATATGATGCCCTTGACGTTGTATGCTTTGTTATTACTAAGACGGACGTAATCTTAGTCATTAAATTCGCTCTGTGTTTATAGTCAATAAAGGTATGTATCTATTGAACAGTAATTATAAGGCCTATGCCTTAATAATAAGTTAATACTGTCATGTCATGAAAATGGTATGGAAAATTATGATCTAAAAATTACTTTCTTATATGTTCAACCGACTTTTAAGTAGTTTTAAGTTTTTAAGGAGGGATTTATCAATTCGAATGGTTTGAATGTTTTTTTGTTTGTTCACCGATTTCTTCGCTATTTATCAACCCATTTGGAAAATTCCTTTTTTTTTAAATAATATACTTTCAGATTGGTCCCTTAGAATTTTTATTAAGATCAGTTCAATAGTTAAATTAAAATAACTGAAAAAAAATATGTCACCCAAATAAACGAAATGGCGTATTTCGATTATTAAATCTGTTCCTTGTCAACTAAAAAGCAATGTTGGTATGGTAATCTCCGGTAGAGACTTGAACTCGAATTCAACCTTTGTGACAGTCCATTTTCACTGCGATTAGCGTTCAGACTGGTTCTCCAACCGTATAGCCAGACTTATCCACTTGGGAAGTCCGCGCAATCACCATGTACCAAAACGCTACTTAATGCTTAATGAGGTTCGTCATATCGATTAACTTTCGTTCGTTTATTATAATAGCGCTTTTAGTATTCGAGCCTTCGGGCGAAAGTAAAACTCATTATACTCGTAATGCGGCGCCGGCAGCAAACGAACGAAGGCGAACGAACGTTTGTGAATACTCAGCGAATGACATTGGTTCCACAAATTATTCTAGGGCAAAGAATAAAAATATGTCAAAATTTACATAAGAAACATGAAAGAAAATAGACTATTTTCAGCGGATCAACTTTTGTTTTGAACTCATAAAAATAATTGATTCCTGAGAAAAACAATTTCATCATCGGCTGTAATATTCGTTGCCTTGAAAGGCACCATAAAATGCCACGCGTTGACGCTCATATTTAAATACAGGCAAGAGCAATTTACGATTAATCCAGTTTTCGTCGTTAATATACACCAAAGCACATCAATACACGTAGACGCGTGTAGAGTCTGACGTAGCCCAAAATGGAATAAAAGGCGAAATAATACGAGAAAGACTTAGAATGCGAGTGGGGCAAAGCACGTTCAATATTCTCGTGCATGATTATTTAATGATAAGGAACTGAAAAAAAAAACTGAGCTCGATAACTCGTTTTTTTTTGTAAAAAATTGCTTTTTTACTTGCAATATTATTGTACTGACAAAATTTGACTTTTGACTTTGAATGTATTTATTTCCTGTTTAAATTTAAAAAAATAAGATAAATGCTTACACACCTCTTACCCCTGCATTAGACATCTCTGGACAAACATAGAAACACGACAAATACCCCACACCCGAGAACAAAGTTCATGCCCACTACTTTTTTTTTTATGGAATAATGGTGCAGACGAGCAGACGGGCCTCCTGATGGAAAGCGGTCACCGTCGCCCATGGACATCTGCAACAACCACACAGTGTGCCACGGCAGGGCTAATAAGCAACGGAGCCGTCAATCTTTATTAATCGAATTTATAGAACTTGAATTCTTATTTATTTAATACATATTAAAGAATTGCGTGTATTCGTTATATTCCTAACGCTAATTACACGGTTTCTACTCTGAATCTTATTACAATGCAAAAGGGTTTGAAATTGTTAATATTCTGATTGCATTTTTTAAACTACACCAATATGTATTTCTATTTGTTAATGATAATGAAGTAATTTTCTGTACATGTATTTATAATTAAATAGTTTATTTAATTATTGTTGCAACTTGATTCGCTGGGACTTGTTGGTATAATTTTTGTGATATCGGATTATTAAAAAATGGTAATTGTATAGGGGGAGTGTTAACAGAGTTTTTTTTAAACGTAGAAAAAATTGTCCATTTAGACTACTCTTTACTCGAAGGGTATGGCCCTTCGAGTAAAGAGGCGTGAATTAACTACGTGGTATGTACGAATACCAAATTCTCAAATACCTATAATACGAGAACTGGTAAATTTTTACCTAAACAAACATACAAACAATAGAAGTTATTTTTATGTAACTAAAATGTCGGGAAGGGCTGAAGGACACTATAACAACAGCAATATGAATTGGGTCCTCCCCGACCGAATTATAAAAAGACCCAAGTCGCACTCCGTTGCGCCCGTTACGCTAGACGGAAATGTTACGTCTCATGCGCAAGTGTTAAATAAAAACATGTAAAAATGATTTTCAATTGCAAATCGTAATAATGGCAGGCAAGAAGTTTTTCTTGATGTTATGTCTTTGGAGGATTTCAAAAGCGACACATTGGCAGTGATTCAGCGACATCTGTTTGCCAATTGTACCAATTGTGCCATTGTATGCAAATTCAGTACGCACTCGATCCCCAACACAATAATATTATTAATGGATTTTTAATACCTATAATGCGTGACTAGAATGAGAAATTCTAATAATTAGTTAAGTGATATTAGCGCTGTTAGATCTGGTGATAATTTGAAATATAAGAGGATTTTTTTAAGTACTTGAAAACCTAAGTAGCTTTCATTGCTCCCGTTACCCGAGAGGGTTACCGAAGAGATATTAAGCATGTGATTTCACCGGAAGTTTACCAAGTGTGGATGCAGTACTTTTCACCCTGTTCACCCGGAAGGAAAAAGTTCTACTTCTGCTTCTGCTACTTCTGCTATTTTTTGTTGCCACCCTTTAGGGGTGCTCCTTTAGGGGTTCAAGAATTCAAAGGGACGGACGCGAGCACCGGCCAGCCACGAACCCGAGTTTTTTTAAACAACCACAAATTCACGAAGTCAACTCAGAGTTAGTCACACAGTCGTTAATACTTGACTGTAGGTATTTCACGTCAACTATGTTGCAGGCAAAATGTTGTTTACCGCTTGGTTTGGAACCATTGGGCAAATTATATAGAAGAGCATTTTGTCTTCCGTACGTGGTATTAGTTCATGGTCCTAATTGACTTAATGCGTCTTAACTGGAATATTAACGGTATTACCTTTACCGTGGCATGGGTTTTACTACTCAATTATTTCAGCTCGTGAAAAGTAAATAAATGAAATTTATAAGATATTCAATTTATTACAACAATTTAATTTTAAAGGCAATGCTTAACCAGATTGAATCCCCTTTACCTACAGTGTAATCAGAATACTGTTGATGAATGGATGTAGCAAGAGGTATGTATGGCATTCGCCATGTGTTTTGTATGAATCCAGTTAAAAATCATATCTTCATATCATACCCACATTTTTCTAGAACGGGAGAAAGTCAGCTTTTCACTTACTGGCGATAATCCAAAACCATGTAGCGAGAAAATTCTTACCTGCAAATAAAAAAATACATTTTCAGTACGAACAAATATTGTATAAAACCAGATATTATGTAAAAAATAAAATTGCATATATTCAAATTGTGTTCGCAAATCTGCGGTGAAACTGAATTGGAGATTTTCCTTCTACACGATCTAGCACAAAATTCCCAGGAAAGGATTCAGACAATATCCAGATGTATTCATAACACAAATCCTTAGTGCAAACTTTGCTGGAGGAAAGCGCTATATTCTATCCGCTTTCGTGTAAAGGAAGGCGTCCTTTGGTCGGATTTCGTATCGCAATACAAAGAAACTTAAAAACATTAAAAAAAATCTTCTGTTGGGGTTTCCACCATAATCTACTCTAATTGATTATATCACAACTATTAAACTTGTTTTGTTGTTCGCTGCGTACAGATTGCAGGAAACATTGCAAATTTTTTGGCAATTTCCATGTCATGATGTTGGTTGCGTTCACGCGAACTAAAATATGTATAAAACATGTCTTCAGATTAGCCTGAAAAAACTTATTTTATAATTAATTTTGTGATATCTGATTGATAAGTCGGAAAACAAATGACAATTTTTCTTTTTTAAGTTATATTTAGTAATTTTAGTATTTGTTATTAAGAGTTGTTGGATATATACTTGTTGTGAAACATACCTTGGGTTATGAAATGTAAAACATGTTGCGCGACAACGTTTTTAAGTTTGTGTGCTGTTGTATGTGGAATGAGGTTCGATACCTTGAAAGTAAACAGAGTTTATAACATGTATTTATGTAAAGGAAACCCACGATAACGGAAATAGTTTGGCAAATTCTTCGTGGGTCTTACTTAAGTGGACGCCAATCGCAAAGGCATAACAGAAATTGAAAATATGATATTCTCGTTTTCAGAATTCGTGAAAGGCCTGCAATAAAGCTGTCCGCCCCGATGGGCCATTCCGTTTGATTTGGTCCAGCGGCTTGCGAACCTTTTGACTCCAAGTTTTACTGATCACTATATAAGGCTAAAGAAGTTTTGCATGAATCAAATTTTCACTCGATAGAGATGAACTAATACAAGGAGAGAGGAAACCCTGACTTTAATATTTTATGCCCCATTTCCACATTTGGGATTAAACTTTTCCATTAAATTTCTATGGGGCCTTTGAAGTACTACGGCTTAGCAAATTTAATTAGCTGATTTAAAATCGAATAAACTGACTACTTAATAAACATAACATATACACACTCATAACTCTGCACTAGGATTCCCTGTGTTGCAGATGACATGAACACAGAAACACAAGACAAACAACCAAGACATGAGAACAAACTTCATAATAGAATACTTTTTTGTTAATACATACTTATAAAACATAAACTCAGACACAGAACAGAAATCTATATTCATCATAGAAATGCTAGTCCTGGGTGGGGATCGAACTCGGAACAAGCGAACATAACGCAGAAGGCACAGTGTAAGATCCAAATCTTATACTGAGTCGCATTACTGTTGTCATAGGCGGAGGTCGCCTCTTACCACCAGGTGGGTCCTCAGCTCGTTCCGTCACTTAATTACAGAAAAAGGAAAAAAAAAAATATCACAAAAGCCTAATTCTTCACTACAGGTAACTTAAAATATAGTTATATACCTAGGGATTCTCCCGCATTACCGGGAAAATGTACACAGGGATGATATTATATATTATAATAGCATCCTAAATTTTTATGACCGACACCGTTCGTCGTTATTTTTAAACTGATCTCACTTGTGAAGTACCTGTTATTAACTGAGGTCAAAAAAGGATTACCTCAATTTAGATAGATGCTATTCGAATTGTGAACCAATTTTAAAACGTTCTAATTAAAAAGTTCTTAGAGTAAAATAATTGGATATTTAAGTAGGTGAACTAGGTTTTTAGATTTATAATGTAGTTCGATTTGTTCACTTGTCAACTTCTAGAGGTCAAACGGCCCCTTCAATTTTATCATTTAAATTTTTTGTACGATACTAATGTGACGGGATAAGCAGACGGCCCACTTGATGTTAAATGGTTACCGCCACGCACAAAAAATTGACTCAAGTCTTTCCCTAATTAAGTATGAGAAGACCCAAGTCGCGTTGCGTTGCGACCATCACCTGATGCACCGGAACAACGCAAGTGCATCACTGCTTGGCGACGAATTACCAGGTGTGGAGGCAGTAATACTCAGGACGAACTTGGTACAAATTCTATTGCTACTTTGTGTTGCTCTTTTCGCACCACCTATGGGTCACATATAAAGACTAAGTGGGTTTTCACCCACGGACGCGAACAACAAGGCCAATCATTACCTATCCTTTTACCAAATTTCATCCAAACCCGTTGAGCCGTTTGAGCGTGAAGGATTAACAAACATATACACACAGAGAGACTCACATACATACAACCTTCCACCCAGTCTCGAGTGATGGGTGCCAGGGGGTGCAACATGGGTCTTCTCATACTTCGGTCGGGGAGAACCTAAGTCGTATTGTAGTTGTTATGGGCGAGGTAACCATTTCACATCAGGTGGGCGTTCAGCTCATCCCCTCACTTGAAATGCATAAAAATAATGTAATGAGGTATTTTATTTTGAAATAAAACTTTCACCTTTATGTATTAGTGTGATAGTGCGAAGGCTCTGGTTACACAATGTAACTTCGTAAACATAAGGAACCCAAACAATTTCACCTCTTCAGATACCTCTATACCTATTGGATGAGGGTATGTTCATTTTGCACGGGAAGCGGTCCACCTTATCTACGCCATTGTACAAGCAGTTCCAATGTAACCGATGGGTACTTCCTCCAAAGGGTTGGGGGCAATGAACTTTTATAACTTTTCTTTGATTTTTTTATGCGTGGATTATCTGATCGGCGTGTTTGGGTTTTATCAGCGTTTTCATGGTTTGTTTTTGTATGGTTAAACGATAATAGTATATTATCGTTTAACCATACATATACTTGACGGCTCCGTGGCTTAGTTGGTGGTAGCCCTGCCTTCGAAGCGAGGGGTCCCGGGTTCGATTCCCGGCCGGGGCATACTTTGTGTGGTGAGCATGAAATTTGTTCTCGGGTCTTGGGTGTTTGTCTTGTGTTTCTGTGTTTGTCCATGCCATCTGCGACACAGGGAATCCTAGTGCAGAGGTATGAGTGTGTAAACTTTTTTTTTTTTTTATATCTTTTCATTGTTTAGGTTAAGTTAGTTTAGCTATACGTAATTTCCGAATCTATGTAAGTTATTATTTCCCCGATTCATTCTACTAGTATTCTATCAGTTATTTAGTCCCCATATTGCTATGCTTAGTTTGGGGCTAGATGGCGCTGTGTGAAAAGTCCATGAATATTTATTTATTTAGCGAAATCGGGATCTCTCCCCGTCGACAGCAGGTCCCTCAAGGAATAAACCCGAACGGTAAAATACCACTTTGTACTTTGTGGGTTAGGATCTGACAAGGGCTTTCTATAGCCGCATAATCTACATTCTTTCGTATTTAATATATATTTTTTTAATGTCAATAAGCGACGGAACGATCTTAGGGCCCACCTGATAGTAAGTGTTGACCCCCGCCCATAACAACAATAATGCGGCTCAGTATAAGATTTGGATCTTGCATTGAGTTGCATTCATCCTGCTACGTCCATCACTCGAGACAGGAATGCGTCTCATGCGCATGTGATTTCACCGGCACCCACACGCTTATATCAGAACACAGTAATGCGAGCACAACTGCTTGGCGACAGATTCCAGGTCACAAGTTCTACTGCTATTTTTGGTCCGTTAGCAACACCCAGGGGGTACGTGTAGAGCAGCGGTTCTCAAACTTCATTAGCGACCGAACCCTAATGAAAATCCAAATATTTGACGGAGCCCTAGAATAACTTCGTTGCCTAAAATATAGCAAAGGTTATGTATATTGTCGTAAACCATTAAATTTCTCTGGGATCTTTTTTTTTTGTATTTATTTTTAATTATGACCAGTATTATAGTGGAGCCTCTACAGAGGTTTCCCGGAGCCCTAGGGGTCCGTATTGCTGGTGTAGGGAATCAAACGGTTACGTAAGAGTTCGAAAGCGTTCCCGCGGTCTCCGGCAACTAAAGCGTTTTGAAGGAACACTGTTAGGTTTTTAGCCGGTAGGAGTCCGGCATAACTCTCTCGCTGAGAGAGTATAAATGAGGATTTCCCAAAAAAAAATAAGGGAATCAAACGGTACACACCTACGGACGCGAGCAAGTGGACCGCCTGAATTGTATTTATTTTATATTTTTATTACATTGTTTTTTTCATGACCTTTAAATTTTTCTATAATTTAACACGAAGAGATATTTTCTTTTATTGGACAAGCCATATGTACAATTGCTTCAAAAAATCTTATTATATTTTAACGAAACTTAGTATATATTGTGTCCTAATGTTAATAAATGAATGATGATGACGTAAACTATTGTGTGAACGTAGACGTAACAATTAGTGAGTTCATCACCATTGTTTTCTTACGATAGCACGGCTAACCATAATACCAACAAGGCTGGTTTTAAGAAGTTGATATCAAATGATCAAATTTGATAATAATTAGCTCATAACAAAGTTCGTGTTACGGATAACAAGAGGTAATATTACCAATTAGGAGTTATTTATACCATAGTAACTGAATTAAGGTGAAACATGACCGAATTTACGTGATCCGAAGTTTTCTACGTGAGAATCGCGTTATCCTTAAATTAGTGGGCAACAAATAATTATATTAGACAAATAATACGAGATTAATTATATGTTTTAGGTGTTGTATAGCAAAAACTTATTACGCACGTTTTTTTGAGTTTTAAAGAACGCGTATTCTTACATCAGGGATGACATTCTGAAGGGATGTTCCGTCATATATGTGGCATTTTGTTAATCTATACTTTAATATAACAAAGTTTATTGAATCTCTGGAACTACCAATCGGATTAGAAAAAATATTTGTATATGATGTCCACATTAATGAGGAAGGCTATTATAGGCTAGTATTACGCTAAATTTCTTTTTATACTAAAATAAAATTTAGAATTTTATTTATATAGATTAGGAAAGTACTGCCTCTACAGAGTTTGCCACAGGAAGAAGACCAAGACTCACATGGGGAAAATTGGCTTGGTAAAAAAAGGCGTGAATCTATTTCAAATTGTTACGAGCCTAAAGTATTTCGAAACGTGTACTAAAGTAGTCTATAGTGATGAAAGGACACCGTTAAATCATTCACTGGACTATAAACCTGGAAAATGGTGACGCAAAATTTTATTGACAACAGGCTATAAACCTACCTTAGGACGGTCGAAATTAACATTAATTGATAGATATATAGCCGGGCGCTGGTCCTTATTTATGGGTGTGGACTGGACGGACTAAGGGTTGAGTGAGAGGGCCAAATTAATCATCGTCTTGCCCTCATCCCACACTAAGTGGGATCGGCACAACATGTATTTTTCTTCCATTTCCCTCTGTCAGACGACATCTCAGTACTCACTCCTTTCTTACGCATATCATCTTTCACATAATCCATTCATCCATAAATATTCATGTATAATATATTTTACACATCACCCTCTTGTATCAAAAAAAAGCATAGCTGTATTATGGGACTCGATAGCTGATATAATACTTATATAGGTAGTATTTGACATGAAAATACATACACAGAATATACATCTATGTTTGTCAGACAAATGCTTGTCCTGAGTGGGAATCGAACCCCTGACCCGCAGCACAAAAGGCAGAGCTACTACCAACTAAGCTGCGAGGCCAGTCATTCATTCTACGAAACAACTTTCGAGAGAGTTTTTCTGCGATAACATTATTTTCTGGAAAAATCAGATCCGTTTGATTTCTTGTATAATCTCGTGACTGTAAGTGCACTTAATCCAGTTTTTGGACAACTTTTCAAAACTTTTGGCACTATTTTATTCGAGAAAGAGATGATGAGAGACAATGGCAATAATGCGCGGGTCTAGTTAATCTCGTTTATACACAGCTGTGTAAATATTCAAAATATTTGACACTAAGGTTGCACTTCCAGTATCAAAGGTTCCAGAATTGTTGGAATTTATTAATCTACGTTGATTGAACAAATTATGAATTTGCCCTTTGATAATAAGACTCTTTGCCCCATTACCCGAGTACGTCCACGTGTTTACACAAATTAATACAGCAGCAAGGATCGTGATTTTCCAACTAGCATCAGTTAACCTTTGAATATCAGTAATTCCCATACGGACATACGTACTTAACAACTTGATGTTCGTTTGTAACAGGCAACAATAGTTGAAACAAATGGGTATCAGAATTCCACGCAGTGATATTCAGGTTACACTTCGCTTCTCAGAACCGATGGTATGGAACCTTCAATTGCTACCGAGTCTCTAAAAGGTGTTTTCTCACCACAACATTCTTGAGAATTTATAAACGTATATATTTTTCATTAGACTATTGAAATGGATTAGATGGTGGTGGCCAAGGTACGCCGACTTTCAATCTGAAGCTTGCTGGTTCAAACCCAGACGTGCACCTTAAATTTTTTTGAGAAGAAATCGGCGTGTCCTAAAACCAGAAATTCGACATGTGATATCTACCAATCCGGATTGGGCTCCCGTGGTAGATCAGAGCCCATTTACTCTCAATTATCGAGAGTAGGCCGGTGTCCCTGCAGTGGGAACATTAGAGGCTGGTACGGTAATACCCAGAAATGCTTCTACAGTCATATCTACACCTACATTCTGTCACGCTTGTTGATATAAATAGCAAAGGGCAATAAAACACGCGAATCTGGCTGCTTCCAGGAATAGTGTTATGATAAATACATGAGTAAAATGTCTAGACGTTCACGTTTAGTCACCGAGTGCCAATGGTCATTCCATTGGCACTTGTATTTCAAACAAACCGAATAGCAAAGGGCAATAAAACACGCGAATTTTTAGTTCTAAGACATGCCGGTTTCCTCACGATGTTTTCCGTCACCGTTTGAGAAAGTGGTATTGCGCACATGAATTTTTCAAATGAAAAAACTCATTGGTGCACGTGTGGGTTTGAACCAGCGACCTTCAGAAAGTCGGCGTCTGTGCCCCTGGGCCACCACGCTCTCTATTCTGGGTATCATTTGATTTCAAACACACAGTTTCTAGATGAGGCAAGAGCCTATCACTTTTCCATGATATCCATGTTGCTCGCATCCGTAGGTACCTTAGAGCTCCACGAGTCCTGGGCTGTACCCGAAGTAGCAGCAGAACTTGTGCCAAGTTTGTCCAGAAGTATTTACACCACACCTGATCATTTATCGCCAAGCAGTGGTGCACTCACGTCGCTGTGTTCCAGTGACGGTGTGGGTACCGGTAAAATTACAGGCGCATAAGACTCCGTGAGACTGACATGCGCAACACGATGCAAACACGGTCTTCTCATACTTGGGTGAGAGGACAGGAGTCGTTTTTCTGTTGTTTATGAGCGGCACAATCCACTTAACATCAGATCGGTTGAATTTCGATACAGAACTGTGAACAGTTTTATCCTGAATTATTATAAGCTGAAAAGTAGACCAGAAAATAGAAACTCTCGCTAAGAAGGTGGGTTTACTACCAATAATGTTACTACGCTGATAGCTATTTTCCATACCACTGATAATATATAATAGCGTTTCATTATTTTCGATTGGTTCGATTCTCGACAAAGATTACGGTCGCTGTCGTAAGTTTTGTTATAAAAACATGTGTTTATATGACTTAAGTCGAGTACCGTTTTTTTTAACAACATATTTATTCGAAAGATTATCGTTCAGATTACTACTTTTGATTAACTCGAGATAAAGATGGTGGAATAAAATATTCTCAGGTAAAGATTTCGCGTCTAAAATATCTTACTAAATTCAAAGATTTATTGTTTTTATCTCGTACAAATATTAAATATTAAAGATGATGAAACATGAACAAAGTACGTTACTGAATATTGATTTTGTATCCAATCATATTGAATTTTTATTGGCCGTGATTGGAATTGACGTCTCTGCTCAATCATAATCAATTACGCTTTGGCATCTGTCAATAATCTATTGCCCCCTTTACGATTAGCCCCTCTTGCTGCTGCCTCGGGAGCAAGCGCAGTATGAGATTACATACTGCACTATCACCCAGCAAGCAGTGTGAACGGCAGCGGCAGGGTCAGTGTAATTAGGGATAAATAAAATATAAAAATACTAGGTGACCCGGCCACGCGTTGCTGTGGCTAACGTTTTTGTAATTGTGACTGTCAAATAATAGATAAATAATTTGCAATAAAATAATATTGCGATCATAAATTGAGATGTGAGCTATCCTATCTTTCAAGTTGGATCAAACTGCACACGGTGTACAAATTTGATTAAAATCGGTTAAGTAGTTTAGGAGTCCATCGCGGACAAACATCGTGACACGTGATTTATATAAATTAAGATAATAAAGAAATATTTATGGACATTTCACACAGCGTCATCTAGCTCCAAACTATTCATAGCGTGTACTATAGGAACTTTATAACTTATACAGTAGTTTTGTTTTGTGTTATATATTAAATATACCTAGACCAAAATCAAACGTGTTTGTTAATCACACAAATGCTTGTCCTGAATGGGAATCGAACACACGACAGTGCAAGGCTGAGCTATGAAGCCATTCAAAAATATAATTGACAGATATATATTTTATGTATATAAACATATAATTTTTTTTGTAGTGAAAGCTTTAAGCATTTTTTGAGATGGGAAAGAAGTGGATGAATAAAAATCGAAAAAAAACCGACTTCAATTCTTTCATGTTCAACTTTGCACAAGTTCTACTGCTACTTTTTAATGCTACTTTAGCACCACCCAGGGGGCCCAAGCAATTGGACCCCAAACCAATATAAACAGTAGTCAGTCAGTAACATTTTTATTGTTTATAAATAAATACCATTTTTTTCTACGTCATATTTGTATGACACATTGATATAGTATTTACTTATTGCAAACGTAAGTAACTTTATAATCTAGATCCACAAACAATTAATACATTACATTTCATTTCAGCGAGGGATAATGACCCACAATTAAGGTAATACTTTTCGAAATAACCTGACCAAAAGAAGGAATCATTTTGCAATTATTATACGAGTATTTACTGTTCAATTAATTTCACCACGGTAAATTATCCAATCATTAAGAAATCAACAAGAATTGAATATTGAAATCAATTTTTTTGCAACATGAATCGTTTCTATAAATGGCCAATCGAACGAAGTTTGCTAAGTAAGTGTAATTCTACGCAACTTTTAACATTAAGCTATAACTTAGCCACAAATTTTAATTTTATTGCAGTTTGGAATTTATGTTATAACAACATTAATGTATTCAAAATAGGAAGATTGGTTCAGAGTAAAGACAAAAAGTCAAACCGTAGAATTCTTAAAAACTACTTGGAAACGTCACTTGTCAATCGACTTTCTGAGGTGGTTATCATTATCAATCGGTTCTAATTTTTTTTTTTAATTTGTTCCCATTTATAAACGTATTTGGATTTCTTTTATTTGAAAGCATATGTTTTCAGACCATTGGACCAATCTGAAACATATAATGGACCAGATGGCCCATAGAAATATTATCAAAATCGGTTTTATGGTTTGGCTGTTAAAACGAAATAAATATAAAAAAATTGTCATATAGTTATTTTGTATGCCACTTATTCATAAATATTTATTAAATACCTATATTTGTATGTCATATAGGCATTTAATTCCTAGTGCAGCGGTATGAGTGTTTAGCTCAAGAAGTGATTTATTTCAATGCTTCAATAATTCGAAAGCCAATTCAAAAAATATTTTCGGATCTACCTGGACATATGCTAAAAACTAGTATGTAATAGAAACAGAACTAATCCTTTTGATTATATATAGTAGCTTTTGATTATATTACATAGTAAGTATGTAATAGAAACATAATTAAGGATAAGTTCTATTTCTATTACACACTTACAAGTTTTTCTGGCGTCTAATAAATAGCTTTGAGCGATGAAAGGAACATTTTCGTGAACAAAGGATTATTACAACGTTTCGAGGTGACGTGGATATATTACCTAAAAATTAGTATCTCTTCTTCGTTCCAGCCCATCTAGGACCTTCCACACTGTAACGGACTGACAAATGTCAGTGGAATGGTCAGTTTTCTTCCGTGTGACAAATGTCAGTGGAAGTGGCAAACAAAATCTGTACATACCAGTGACTGATAAAAAAAATCGAATAATCCGACTCCTATACATTTATCCCTATATTTCGCCCTTAGATGATTTAGATGTAAAATGTCGATTGGACATCATCAAAGGCGCCCCAACCAATTAAAATAAGGATTACTGAGATCGTCCCATAGAAATATCATGAAGAAATTCTACTACATACAGGAATAAATGGGATTTATTGTACTTTGAGTTTGTGAGTTCGTACTCACGAAGGATAATATAGGTAGCTACTATCAACACCAAAACGTTTCGTCCTAATTGGGCACCAAAACGTTTCCTAAAGTTGAGATTCTTTTCACCTTCTAACTTTCTTGTGTAACTTTTAAGTAATTACTTTGAGACGGACGCTTTCTAACTCAGAATAATGTTTATGTCCAACTAAAAAGTTTAAAACAGCTATTTCAAGTAAAATTACGATCAAGTCGAAATGATGAACTAAGTATGATGTAACTGGTTATGTTCCTATTTTACAGCCAAACTCATTATATTTGATTTCCGTGACTTGTATAACTGACTACCTGCGCCCCGTACTTATCCGGGACCAAAATTAGCCTATGTATCTAGATTATAAATTATCCTGGTATAATTTGAGCGTAAAAGAGTAATAAACACACACACACACACACATACCTACAGAAAAACTTTCGCCTTTATAATATGAGTGAGATAGTCATTAAATCCTAAATAACTTTAGTATTGTGCTAAATTGTTTGGATTTTTTGGATCTCTTGGGGCGTATGTTTGTTGCTCCATGCCAAAACCACTGATTTTGCTGAGCCAAAATATTTTTAACTCGCCTCACTAGCGAAATATTTCGTATCCTAATATATAAAACACAAAAATTGTTTCTACTTATATCTGTTGGTTAGATGGTTTGAAACCATCCAACCGATGTACCCCAAACCGGTTACATTAGAAAGGCTTTACGAAGATGGTTTTAGACCTCTTAAACAATGCATTAGGCACAAAATTTATTTCTTTTTTTAGCTTAGTAGCCGGGTACCGCTAGTAATAAATACTGAACCAAAATCAGCCCGTGGTTCGTTGCTCAAATTCCGACGAGCCTAAATCCACCGCTTCAGCTCCGTGCTCGGAATCCTTGACACACAACCCTTACGGAATGACAATGTTTCCGTGCTAAATATGGCGGTCATTCGTCACAGATCGCGAATTATGTTCTGACATTGAAAAGGGACAATTTAAATATGTGGGTGTTGCCCATAATCATAAACACTCGTTTGGTGAGTTGATTACTCTTGGTTCAGGATGATTGGGTGAAATATGGTTTGTTCAAAGGTTTATTAATGAGCAGATGTGTTTATTAATACCAGTTTCGTCCCTAATACTGGTTTTGGTGGCATTATCAGTATTTAAACCCCCATGAAAAAGAGGGATGTTATAAGTTTGTAGGTATCTGTGTGTTTGTCTGTGATATCGTAGTTCCCAATCGGTTAATCGAATAGACACATCGTGATGCAGTTTTCAGGCGTTAACCCAACTCAGTTTTTACAATTTAGTAAAATTTACTTGTTTATTACATGTCGACGTTAAAAGCCCATCTGAAAACGTAGCAGGATGCGACGTGTCTTAAGTCGTGTTATTGATTTTATAGGCAGAAGTAACTACGTAACATAAGGTGGCCTTTCAGGTTGTTCCGTAACATTCGATAATACAATAAGTATATAACTAAATGATTTTTATGACTTAAATGTTACAGCGCTTTAAAATTATGACAGACATAGAGACAATATTAGCTTACCCTTTTGGTACTGAACCCTAAAAGTCGTTCGATATCAAATAATCTCAGACTTGAAGAGAAATACTCTAATTATTTCTAAGAAATTGAAAAATATTGCGAGGTTTTTTCAAGTTCTAAATAGATATAAAATTGTTTTGCGAAGACAAGACCGAATTTAATTTATGTTTACGATTTGTTGAGGACTGCTAAGATGTTTTAGATATATTTTTTCAAAGTTTATTTTTATCTCATATCTAATTACAATGCCTGGTCTTCTTTGTGTATCGTTGTGAGCCTTGTCCTAGCTGTCTGATTGCTCAGAAATGATATATTTTACTGGATTACTCTAACAGTATCTCTGTTAAAGGTAAAACAATGGGCGTCAATGAAATAACCACTTTTCACGTCTCTCTTCGTGGTCGGTACTTCAATACTGAAGGTCGTGATCACTATGATGTGATTTGAAATGTTGATGTGACTGAACTGACGGCCTGCCTCCAACGACTCCTATTGGTTGCCAGATGCACCACGTTGTAAAGTTTGACGTCCTTTATTTGAACTTTGTCGATCGTTTTCCTTCTACGTTGTTCTACGTCCTTCTAGGATTCTGTCATTGCGTCTTGCTATATGGCCAAAGAACGATAGTTAGTTACTAGACAACGATAGTTATCACGTCTACGTCTAATCCAAAATATAAGTTGCTCACAAAGATTTATCTTAATCCTCCAAAGAAACAGTCGTGAATTTATATATAATATGTATCCATTATAAGATTCTTAGTATAACTACCAACTATAAAATAAGAGGTGGGTACTTACCAAAAATGGCACACCCAGACGGACCCCAAGGGCAAAGACTTCATACAAAAAGTGAGAACAAAACGAGCTGCTTGTTTTTTGTCAATGATTTCATGGTAAGTTGATCGCCATAATAAATTATTTATGAATAGATATTAATAATAAAACGTGAGTAATCATGGGTTTATGTTGATGGATCTGTTAGGAAGGGAAAATTAATTACACACTTGAAAAAAACAATGATATTACTAACTAGATAACATAGCAGACGACGGAAAGTTTTATAATTACCACCTCTATGAAATCTAGTTTTGATGTTTTTTTTTGGGTCCTTGCTGTATTCTAATGATTTGTATGATATTTTTAAGTAAATTATTGAATTTTTGGTACAATACGAATTTCTAGACTAGAAAAGAACTAGAATCTTTATTGCAAAATGGTTACAAAATGATATATTTCAACCCACGTTTTTCCGAGATCAAAATAACCTATGTGTTAATCCAGGATATAAGCTATCCTGGTACCAAATTTCATCCAAATCCGTTGAGCCGTTTTAGCGTGAAGGAGTAACAAACATACCCACACACAAAGAGAGACACAGACATAAAAACGCCTTTACAATATTATTATTGTGAGGTATGCAGCTACAGACAAAAACAAGTACTTAAGATTCTAGCCAAATGTTCTTTGCCAAAATAGAAACGTCATTCTATAAATTAGAACAATCTAAATTACCCGAACCACGTGAAAAAAAGTTACGTAGTAGCAGATGCTTTATACTCTGCGTCCAATAATTACCATCAACATAGAGCTCGGTATAATCTTGACAAATGAGTTCTCAAACCTTCAATATTTTTGAACAGCTGTGAGTGAAAAGCTATTGAAAATGTCCATTATGTCAATGTCAGGCATTCAAAGCGGTCTGCAATTAGCAATCAGCCATAATCTTAGGTTTATTTTCAAAAACTGGCTAAATATTATTCGGATCTGCACACAGAGGGTACCTTGTACCGAATGATTGTAAAACTGTACAACTCAGCTTGGTTAGCTCTGCCTTCTGCATTGTAAGTCATGGGTTCGTGTCCCATCCAGGACAAGCATTTGTGTATTCGTTTCGTGTCTGGTGTAAATATGTATTTACAAAAAAGTGCTATAGTTCATATACGCTAGTAATATTCTATCAACCTACCTAAAAATCAAAAACACCTGACACAACCACCGCGGAGAGCTAGGGTGCAACTCAGTCAAAAAAAAACCAAGTCTGTCCACATTTACAGACTAGTTAGACTACAAAAAAGTAGTCAATTAAAAATAGAAACGATTCTTTTTTTAAAACACTCATATTTCTGTAGATTTTAATATTAAAAATCAATGAATTTTGAAACTAATTAATGTTTGTTAAGATTTCCTTGTTCCATAGTCCTATTAACCTACTGAATGAGAGATTGAAATTTAGAATAACGATGAATAAATCATCGAAAGTGTATAAGTAGGAAAACCAGTCGTGAATCGAGACGTTTGAGGCCAAAATCCTGTATCTAGGTTAAGGTGACACATAATTTATCAATAATAATATAGTTTTACTGCCAATAATGTGGTCGTAATTTATGCGGTTATCTATTGACGTATATACCATAGACATGCAGTTTGGACCAAAATCTGTATCACAGCACGTCAGGTACGTTACTGTATTTGAGTCAATATGCGTTCTGAATCTTAAAAGCAAATTAAACTATCACCTCACTCGGCCAAGGTAAACGACTGAACGAACACGTTGCAGCTCACGAGCTGCAAACAAACCATCATTCGATTGACAATCGATGACGATTCACAAATAAGTATGAAAGAATTTCAAGCATTCTTGAAAGCTTGGTATTTGATTTTTTCAGTATTATTACAGATATTAAGAATCAGTTTTATGCATAAGTTACTTATTTTTAAATGGACAGTAATAATTTAGAATTTTCAAAGTCGATTTTAGTTTGATGCAATGTCAACCCAAATGTCACTTTCACAATGCGCTTGCGCACGTGACCGCGCGGCACTGCTTGGGAATGTCACGGTCAATGTCATTTAGAATGGTCATATACACATTATATAACCTAGGTGATATTAATATTATAAATGCAAAACTTTGTCGGTATGTTTGTCTGTTACTCCTTGACGCCTCAACGGCTTAACGGGTTTGTATGAAATTATTTAACACCTTATGTTATTTTAATCTTTTTAGTTAAAAATTACTAACTTCACAATAAAATTATAAACTATTTTAAAATGTATAATTCAAGCTCTTTGTCATGATACCCCACTTAATATATTTATAACATTTTTTGAGTTACGTATTTACGAACCAAATCCGCCATTTTGGATAATTTACTAAAATCCATAGACTTTCAAGTGGACGATCAAGACACTCATTTGTCAAATTAGGGTATGTAGTTTAGAATATACTATGCGGGAACAGATAAATATAGTTACATAATATAACCCTGAGTGTGGTGGCCCAGAGGTATAGACGCCGACTTTCAATCTGAAGGTCGCTAGTTCAAACCCACAAGCACACCAATGAGTTTTTTCACTTGAAAAAATTATGTGCGCAATACCACGATCTCGAAACGGTGAAGGAAAACATCGTGAGGTAACTGGCATGTCTTAGAACCAAAAATTTGAAGCCATGTGTCATCTACCAATACGGATTGGGCTCCCGTAGTACATCAAAGTCATATTTCAATTATTGAGAGTAGGCCGGTGTCCCTGCAGTGGGAACATTAGAGGCTGGTACGGAATATAGCCATCCTTTTAGCTTTATTGTAGTCGATTAAAATGATTCTATAAGCACAGTCCGTTGTAGAGTACCGAGACTTACCTACGACTAATCAAGCCTTATTAATAATGTATCTATTTGGCGGTACATTCCTCCTTCGTGTAAACAAATTAAGTTCTGCTCACAGCCACTTCTGGTGTGCTTAATAAATAATTCAAAACATCACGTATTTACCTATTTACATGTCATCAAGCCACATTAATTCGCTTATTTAAGTCGTTGATTATCTTCGGAGGCGAGTTACAGAGGGGATCAGAATCCAAAGTAAAATTGAGCCAAAATGCTTTGTTAACACAAAAAGAGTTATTACAATCACAAATTGATTTGTATCGATCGCATTTAGTATAAGGATTCATACTTTAGGTAAGAATTTAGAAGGAATCTAGTTTTAAACGGACTTCAAATTACAATATAATTTTACGAAATCTTTTAACAAGTAAAATTAAGTAATTTTAAAAATAAAAAAAAAAACCAACTTCAATAATTTAAAAGCAGCAAAACACGCAATTTCGTTTACTTGAATGACATTACTTTGATTTAACAACCAAACTCTCGAACCAATTTTGATAAAAATTCTATAGGACCAATCTGAAAACATTCAAATAACAAAAAAAATCCTGATCGGTTGGTGGGCTTAGATATCAGTGAACATACATAAAAAGAAATGTATTGGAACATACAACCCTCCTTTTTTGAAGTCATGTCATGAGATGAGATAGATTGTGCTTCCAGAGATAAAGCATGTATATATGTAGATGTTCTAGTCATTCGTGCCACGTGTCAGGCATCTCTAAATAGTATAAAGCTAGGTCGTTGTTTTCGTCTGTCTGTTTCTCAGCTAACTAATTTCTCAAGCAACAGATTTTGCTACGATTTTCACTATCATTTAGATTTCTTCCCGATCGGTTTATACATATGTACCTTTAATACCTAAGTACATATATTATAGTGATGTCGTTAAATACATATTTTAGGGGCGCTTATATTGCTAATGCTGGTTAAACCTTACGATAGATCAATATGCTGTACGGTATTGTATGGCCTACGTCATACACAATGTACAACCGTACGATGCCGGAGCGGGTCGCTAGTTTTATAATATTGCAAGATTTTAAACCGTGGTGGGTGGCCCAGTGGTAACACCTGTAACGGTTAACTTTCAATCTAATAGTCGCTAGTTTAATTTTACCCATCACCTATGAGTTGATCACCTGAAAAGTATATTATATATGATGTGTGCTACGTATACTTATTTGAAACTACATCACGAAGAAACCAGAATATTCTAGAACCTAACAAAATCATGGTTACAGCCAAACTGAATAAGGCGTAGGTTACAGTTCATTACTCATTTACTCTCACTTCTAGAAGATACAAATATACCTAGAGTATGTCTTCTGGAAGTTGGAGGGTTCTTTTTTTTATGTGAATTAGTGACGGAACGAGCTGAGGGCCCACCTGATGGTAAGTGGTGACCCTCACCCATCATGACAACAATAATGCGTGCGACTCAGTATGAGATCCAAATCTTTATTGATCATTCATCCTACTGCGTCCATCACTCGAGACGGGATAATATGTCTCATGCGCATGTGATTTCACCGGCAGCCACAGCCTTCCACCGGAGCACAGTAATGCAACCACTACTACTTGGCGGCAGATTCCAGGTGGCAGTACCTCTCCGGACGAACTTGGCACAAGTTCTACTGCTACTTTTGGTTGCTCCTTTAGCACCACTCAGGGGCTACGTGTAGGGAATCAAAGGGTACACACCTACGGACGCGAGCAACTGGACCCCCCCTAAACTAGGACGGAAAGGAGTTTAAACGCAATGAGGTTCAATACCTCAAAAATGTCCCGCACCACGTAATGCATGCTAACACCGTACACGGTCACCTACTACCATATATCCGAGGAGTGCGCGGCATGAGAAGTAGTCCTCACGTGAATTTAACTCCTTACCTCATGTATTATTCAAGACGTAAATTACCCTCGATTTTGGAAATATGAAGATTGTTTGGGAGTGAGTTATTGTGGCGTGAAACAGGCTTTTTCAAATTGAATGATGAATTAAGTAGTCCGTGACAGCAAATATAAACTTTTTTGTATTTGTGGCAGATATAGGGCTTTTAGCGAAATTACCACTGGTATGTAACAAATACTTTTACTGCGTTTTTTCAAGCAAAGCCAATATTTGAAAATAAAAAAAAAACAATTGTATAACCTCTTTAAAAAAAGGAGCGAACATACAAGTTTTTGGATTTATTTAATGAACCTTATTAATTTCAAAACGTGATATTTAAATTAAATGCGTACAGATACTCGTAAGTGCAAATCAAAATCTAATAACCAAATAAATCACCCGTAGACAATACAACTAAATATTACTGTCTGATAAAAACATTAATTAATTCAACTTATTGGAACTGAAGGTGTTTATAGAACCTTGAAATAACTTCACAGAGAGTTTCAATAATTCGAAATGACTCCGTAAAAGAATATTTTTGTTCCTAAAGGTGGCTAAACCTTACGAGATAGATCACAATGAATACTACGGAATACAGATATTCATTAGATTCTATAGCTAAACGACTTACATACAGTGTTTCTTACAGCCGCGCTAAGCCGGGTTGGATCGCTAGTTCTCGGATAATCAGAAACGATCGCGCAAAGTAGCGGCCTATCTTCAAGGCCCCGCCCTAAATCCCTATAACGTCTCTGTCCTTTATGCAGCTGACATTTCCTAAATGTCTGTGAACGCACGTGCTACGAATAACTGGAAACGTGATATTGTACGATATTCTGTGAATGCGCTACGTTGATAGAAAACGGAACTGCCAGCGCCGAGCATTTTCGAAGCGGGTTTTTCAATGAGTTCAAAAATAAAGTCAAAATACTTTATTTCCATTGAATTCTTAAAAAAATATTATATTATTTATTTTAAAAACTTACTTTGATTAGAGTTGGCTATTTACTCACACGAATAAAAGAAGATCGGACATATTTTTCGCACATTGTGGGAACGGAATTCGTATTTTTTTATGATAATAGAATTGACAGTGTACGATCATAGATACAACACACTCTTAGACCCGATAATAAACTGTATGCTAATCACAAGCCGCCAAATAATAAGTGTTGACAACTTCAATTGTTCATTAATTCCGTCAATCGTTCTTTCAATTATTCACTCACGTAACACACATTTTTGGGGGGTCTAGTTGTCCGTTCTCACCTACCCTCTAGTATCCCTACACGTACCCCCTGGGTTTAAAAGGAGCAACTTAAAATTGCAGTAGAACTTGTGCCAAGTTCGTCCAAACAAGTACTGCCTCCTCACCTGGTAATCACCTGGTAATCCGCCATCAAGCAGTGATGCACTCGTAATGCTTTGTTCCGGTGAAAAGGTCTGGGCGCCGGTGAAATGACAGGTGCAAAAGACGTAACATCCCCGTCTCGAGTGAAGGGCGCAATGGGATGCGACTTGAGTCGGAGGTCCTAGGTCATATTGCCGTTGTTATAGGCGGAGGACTTATTATTAGGTGAGCCTTTAGCTCTTGCCATCACTTGCATAGAAATTAAAAGAGCCTTAGGGTTATGTGCGCATCTTTTAATCGAACCAGCTCCACATATTTATTAAACAAACTGCCTATGTATTTTGTCAGCCAATCTATTTTGTCATAGCTACAAGCACTTTGCGGAAATGTGGAACTTACTGAGGCATCAGAGAAAACATGACTTCCCTCTCAGAAGCAGTACGTCACATTACTTGAGGGAAAAGTAAGTGCACCGTTGAAATATAAAAGGAATGAAGAAAAATCGTAAAAAGTGCAAAAAGGTATGACAATGAAAAATGTTTTTGGTGGAAATAAGTAACTAGAAACTTCTAAAAATTGATTACACCACAAATTTATGACCTCATTCATGAATTTATTAATTAATTTAAGTAATTAGAATATGTAGTCAATTAGTGAAAACATTGGTTAATAAGATTTAATAAGATAAAATCGAATAAACCGATTTCGATACTTTTTATATTATTCCTTTAAAAGTTGGATGTCTTTATATAATATCTATAGGACTCCCTCGTACAAACATTATTTTATATATTAAATCAAAATTAAAAGCCACATTTGGTCCACAATTGGCGAAGAAATCGTGTAAGAAACATCAAAAATAAAACCGAATTGAAAACCTTATTTTTTTAAGTCGGATAAAAGCGATTTTAACCTTTGGGTCTGGGTGACTTTAGACAAACATAAAAATTAAATCGAATTGAAAACCTTCTTTTTTTAAGTCGGTTGAAATCGATTTTAAATTGGGTGTTAATATGTATAATAAATAAGTATTAACAAATAAACAGGTACTGTTTTACTGTATTCTATCAGTTATCTAGTTCTCATACAAGCACAACTTGCTTTGTGAGTAATATCCATAAATATTTATTTATTTATAAAAAATCTTTTCATTATATGCAAAATATATAAAAAAATATATACCTACATTGTTAAAATATTATGCCAGACACAGACACAATATATTCGTGTTATATATGCAACTAAATAATAATGTTATATCAAAACACTCGTTTTATTTGCTCACGGTAGATCTATAACATTCATTGAGTAGCAACGTAAAGGGTTCTGTCATGGAAAAGATGCTACGCAACCATTCTTCCGGTAAATGAACAAAAAAGAAAAATCCTCTAAACGTAGCGAACCGGCAACTAACCGACCGATCACGTAAAAGATACATTTGCAAGACAAGCACGTTATTTGACCTTAGGTCGAATCCACACAAGCAAAAGCTTCGCTTGATTTTTAGAGCTCATTATGCTACATGACATGTTCTAGCAAATCCACCAATGCATAATTTAAATTTAACAAATACGGAATTAGTTATATAAGTTTGAGGGGATTTAAAAGTGTTTTTTATTTTCTATTAAGTGGTTATGAAAAAAAATTGTTGTCTAATTTATTATATTTTTCATCAGCTTTGAATCATTTAGACGGCTCCGTGACTTAATTGGTAGTAGCCCTGCTTTTGAAGCGAGGGGTCTTGGGTTCGATTCGCGGCCGGGGTACACTTTTTGTGAAGCATGAAGTTGATTCTCAGGTCTTGGGTGTTTGTCTTATTTTTTGTGTTTTTCCATCCCATATGCGACACAAGGAATCCTAGTGCAGAGGTATGAGTGTCTTAACGTTGTTGTATTTTTAAAAGTACGAGATAGTGGATTCCAACTGCTTGCGGAATCACCAAGGATAAGGCCACAGGCCCTCTATGTGTATGCTAAACTAGATGTAGTTCAGCAACGTGCTGTTCGAGCTACGCTACTCAACAAGCGTAGCACCAAGCGAAGCTCCTGCCTGTGTAGCTAGGCCTTAGGTTTGGGCTTCTGTAATACTAAGCCACTAGATTCCTCTGATAACGCCAACTAATACCTAGAACTATCCAACTCCCTTTGATACTTTAGCTGGAAACTCGTTGATAATGTATATGTTTAACTATATTAGTTGTTGACAAATTGTTCTATGTTGTATTTTATATTTACCTTGTTTTCTTTTTCATCTTCTTTCCTTTGACATTTCAAAGTGCTAACTAATATATATAATAAAACACAAAAATTGTTTCTACCTGTCCGTTACAGACTTTGAAACCATCCAACCAAACTATAAAAAGGTAATAATGCAAAAATGGTTTTAGACCGCTTAAACAATGCGTTAGGCACAAAATGTACTTAATTTTTTAGCGTATATAGATATACTTAATTAAAATTGTTCCATATGTTCGGAAGCCATGATGCCACAGGCACACTACAAATTTATAACACCTTTTAAACTTGCAAACCCTCTTTTTTGTCGGGTGTTAAAAATATTTTTTTTTAAACTCCCGCAACTTTGGCGATGGAATGATCAGCTAAATGGTTGCCTGTTTCCGTTCAGGTCTATCTCTACCTAAATGGACGTGAAATTACAGCCGCCTGTACGTAACATCCCCGTTATTATGGGCGCAACGCGATGCAACTAGTGTTATCTCTTACTTTGATAAGGACGGCGGTTATCACTTAACACGAGGTGGACTACTCGATCCATCCATTAAATAAAAAAAACACCACATAAAACTAGAGTATGTTTTAATATAACTGCTAGGAGATTGGATGCCTTATTTCTATCTCAATAATACCATATTTGATAGTTATGCACAGAATTAATACTTAGAAAGCATAGTGGACGGCAAAACCTACGTGACCAATGATATTGGTTTTTACACAGAGTAATAACGAGGTAGCTATCATGGCTTGCAGTATGAACTATAGCACTGGTCATATCGAAATTCAAAACTCGAACTTTAGAAAAAAATATTTAATAATCTCACGCAATCTTAACGACTTTAACTGTACTAACAACGGAAAAAATGATATAAAGAAGATAAGAACAAAACTCATTATTTTAACGCTAAAATTCAAAACATTAACTTCAAAAAGCATGACATGAAATTCATATTTATCTTAGGGTGGAGCCGTCGTGGGGGTTACGTATATATGTATATACGTGGGTTACGTATATACATATTGTATTGTACATACAATACATATACATGTATTGTATATACGTGGGTTACGTATATACATATATACGACGTCTTGGTACGTAAATTCGAAATATCTAATTATTCAATAAATTTGCATGGATTTTACAGCAGTCAAAATATTTTCCATTTTAAACTTCGTATGCCTTTGGAGACGGCTCCGTGGCGTACTTGGTAGTACCCTTGCCTTCGAAGCGAGGGGTCCCGGGTTCGATTCCCGGGGCATACTTTGTGTGGTGAGTATGAAGTTTGTTCTCAGGTCTTGGGTGTACTTGGGGGTATTTCTGTGTTTGTCCATGCCATCTGCGACACAGGGAATCCTAGTGCAGAGTTATGAGTGTGTTAACGTTGTTGTTTGTTGTTGTTATGCCCCAATAGCGAAAGATCTATAGCCTGCCTTCCTGTATCTCATCACGAGATACCTTGGGGGCCTTATTCTGGGCTGTCTCTAATAATATTACTCGGATTTTCATATCTTCTTTTATTGGGCGGTATCATCAGCCGGCTTTCTGACGCCCCCGGCCGATATTGGCGATATTATTTATTTTCTAGGCAAACGGATAATGTTCATACTTAAAACGTTAGGTCATGATAGGATTTGAATATGAAAAGAATCGTGTCTTGTGAAATATTTATTAGGGTATCGAAAAATCAAAGATTACTTCTAGGCTAAATAACTTCAATATCGATGGAATCTAACATAGGCAAAAACGTTAATATAGAATAAAACATAAAAAAGAAACTTCTTAAAAAAGATAAAAATGTCCAAGTAAGCAACATACACAATTTCGTTTACTTGGATGATATATTTTCGAGTAGTTTTGATTTAAAACGAAACTATTGAACCGATGACAAAAATCTATGCCACCAATCTGAAAGTATATCCTTTCATATAAAACAACTATTATCCAAATCAACTGATAAATGACGGGGATCTGTGGTAAAGAAACGAATTATTAACTTCCTCCAGTAAAAGTTTGTGGAAACCCAAAAATTACAGGTACCGTTTAACCTCATTTCATAGAAAAACTTTACGTAAACTATCATCATGGCAAACATCTCGTTAACTCTTAAGATAATGTCCACTTAGGTTCGATCATTGGAGACAATTCGAAGCGCCTCCTTCCCAGCCATTTCATTACCATAATTGAGATCGAATTGACGGCACCAGCCAGCCGAAACATACAAACAGACATAACTATAAAGTTAAACGACCAAAGACAGATAAAAACAGCACTATGCTTACATTGGCTTGTGTAGAATGAGATTCGGTTAGAAGATTAGTGCCGGAATTCTGCTTGCGAAGAGTTTTTGCACATTTTGAGGCCCATATGATGTGATAGCTCCGTAGCTTAGTTTGTAGCCACGTTTTTATGTGACAAGTGACGAGCTAAATACCCTCTTGATGTTAAGTGGTTAACTCCGCCGATAACAACAGCAATACGCCCTGGATCCTCTCGGGGTGAAGTATGAGAAGGCCCAAGTTGCATCCCGTTGCGCCTATCACTGCGGGATAAGACGGGGACGTTACGTGTTATGCGCATGTGATTTCACTGGCAACATATGCGAGCGCACAAATGCTTGGCAGCAGATTACCAGGTGTGATGGCAGTACTGATCCGGACAACAGCTTTCGCGCCACCCAGGGGCACGTGTAGGGATTGAGGGGGTTTTCACCTACGGACGCGAACAATATCCCCCAAAAACCTGCCGTAGGGCAGGTTTTTGGGGGATATCCCTGCCCTACCCTGCTTCAAAGCGACGGGTCCCGGGTTCGATTCCCAGACAGGGAAAACTTTTTGTGATCAGTTTGTTCTCAACAAGTGTGATTGAATGGGTTTACTGTCAGGAAAAACATTATGAGGAAACCGGCTTGTCCTAGAACCACAAAATCGAAGACGTCACAAATTTTCGAAATCGAAATCTACCGGGTTGGTAGATCACCCAACCCAGACCCAACCAGATTATTGGTGTCACGATGGTTTTCTTGACCGTTTTGAAAATGTGGTATTGCGCATATAAATGTATTAGGCTGCCCTTCTGGACTCGAACCAGAAACCTTCGGCTTAAAAGTCGGGATTTGCAGCCCTGTGCTACACTCATGCCATACACATAGGTATGTATATAGCTGTCAGGTAAATGGCCGATAAACCGAACATTGGCCTACACTTATATCGATTACTGTATTTCTCGTTAAACCTGATCAACGATAGTACGATTAAGATAAACGAATCCATACTCTTAATTACTTTGTGGTGTGATTACGAGAGTAGCTTAGAGGTTCTTTGCAGAATCAGAATCATAAATGTATACAAATAAATGACATGAAAAACCTATTCTAAGCAAAATAAAAATACTCTCACTCATTGTTTTTCTAAAAATTAATGAACATAACGGTAATAGGATATCAAAACCACAGATCACTTTTATACCTACATACAAGCAGACACAACCTGATATAATATACTATAGAGATTTATTCTATTCAGTACGTTGAACCCGCGGCATACCCAAACACAACCACAATTGTACTATATAATTGAAGTGTAAACTAACAATTGTATTCGTGATTACTTCGACACGAACAGACAGACATACTTGCGAGTGTATTATAAATTATTGTAAGTACGTAAAAGCTTTAGTAATATAAATACGTATAGGTACCTATTAGAAAAAGGGTTTGAATTAAAGCTAAACTTAGTAATAAACTTAGAACGCATGGTCTAGTAGGAGTACATACTCGTATTAATTTAAAAAAAAATTACTGTTCCTAGTGTTTTTCTAATAAAACTTGTAGGACACGCGTAAACGAACAGACTTTGCTGTGATTTTCATACAAATCCTAAATAATATTATAAATGCGAAAGTGAGTTTATTTATCTGTTAGCGAAAATTTAATTTTATGTATCATTTCATATCGTAGAATAGCCCCGTCGGTGGTGGTTTACAGCGCCAAAATGGCGTCAATCGATCAGGGACTAAGACAAAATGGTAGACTATCTAGTGGTATACTTAGAGGTCAGTGAGTCCGTGGCATTGAAACTATAATGAATGTGTTAATGTAACACTATCGAATCGATATCACGTGTGCAGATAACAACTGTTTGATCATTTGTTGTTACGGCTCCGTAGCTTAGTTGGTAGTAAACCTGCCTTCGAAGTTCGATTCGCGGCCAGAGCAAACTGGGTAATGAGCGTAAAGTTTGCTCTCGGTTTTGGGTATTTATCTTGTGTTGTCTATGGTACCTGCGTCTTGAGTGTGCATGTGTGTCTTTTTTATCAGTTCCCATTTGTCATGAAAGTCGAATGCTTACCTGAAACAAAAAGTTGTTTTATTATTAATTGATAAGTTGCTTAAAATAGAATGTTTCATATGGTGTAAACATTATTGTATATGAACTAATATAGACGCCGTGTATAAGACTGCAGCTGTGGAAGTTCGGATATTGGACAAACAAAGCTTACTATAGCTTACCGGGCAAAGTAAAATTATACGGGCTGTTAAAAACATCGAAATTAATAAGTCCGCCACAGCTGCGTCGAAATATCGGGAGTCAACAAAACTCACAAATCATGGTAAATATCTCGGTATCCTGAATAACCATGATAGTTTTAAAATTCATTTTTGGTAACTTTAATGGCAAAGGACTAACTAATAAATAGCTTATACCAATTTACGGCTTATATTATTATAATACAATACATAAAGTTTAAATGAAATGTCTCATTACGTGAATACCTAGATAAGTTTTTTTTCTTTAAATGTGGTAAGTACGTATTGTTATTTTTAACATACAATTTCTTTTATGCAATGAATGTGACGTTACGAGATGTCGGTGCACCTGTTGTTAAGTGGTCACCGCTGTCCATAGACAACAATACCGTCCTCCCCAATATAAGTATGAGAAGACCTAAGTCGCACCGCGTTGCGTCCGTCACACGAGACGGCGATATAACATTTTACCGGCATCCACACCTTTCCACCGGAACACAGCAATGCGAGTGCACCGCTGTTTAACGGCGGATTACCAGGTGGCAGTACATCTCCGCACGAACTTGGCAAGTTCTACTGCTACATTGGTTGCTCCTTCCACCCAAAGGTCAAGTATAAGGATTCTGAGGACGCAAGCAGCATACATACATAACGGTATTTTGATATTTCCTAGAATTACACTATTTGAAACTTGTGAAAACTGGAAGATACTGTCACTTTAACCAAGAGGAACTCTAACCATCTTTTTCGTGTTATCTTTGTTATGCCTTTAAAACTTTTGAAATAAATTGAACTGCTTTATTAAGGCAATCCTCATTCCCAGTCGTCGAGCTAATCTTTGTCTGGTTGCCAGCTCTGTCAGTAATTTCTTCCTCGGTTTAAACTTGCCAAGTCTACGTTGCCAACACATCGCTCCAGTTTCTTATTCTAATTCTCTGTATAATAAAACGGTAGAATATGATTCACTTTTTTCCGTTTTATGAGAAAAATATGTTTGCAACTACATTTTTTTGTTCCAGAGAATCTGCGCATTTTGAACATGTTTTCAGGATAAATCAGACAGGATAATAAAATACTACTATACGAATATGTTTTCTCTGTTTCTAGAAATATTATAAGGAGTGAATATTTGTACAAGTTTTCTTCACAAAACATCGTATTTCGATTATGTCTTGAATTTGTAATTCGGTAAAAATAGTGACTTTAAAACATACAAAAGATTTTCGAGGAAAAAGTTTTGTCTAATTTATATCATAGTAACGACTAAATAGGTTAGTTATTTGTATAATTAACCATGTCGAACGCTTTAGGTCTGCCTTGAAACTATGACATCAGGGTCTGCCATAAGAAAGAGAAAGAGAGTATTTGAACTTTAGACGCTGCATATTTGCGCGTGAAAAAGTTTGTTATCTTCAAAATTTATCATTCCTTAACTTGAACCCTACGGGGTACGTTTAAGGTTTCAAATATTGTACAATATAATACTTATTTGTTCGTATTATCACAGGCAAGGCATAAAATACATTGAGCAACACAAATTTTACGATGTAAATTTTATTACGATGTAATAATTTAGCAACAGATTTTTAAGTCAGCCTTAGATGTCTAAACTAGACTTAAAGCCTGTAGGCAATATTGGTATAACGTGTGTCGTTATAATGAGTGCTATAATAACTAAAGTAACGGTAGATTTTATAGACTAAAGTGTAAACTAAATAGACTAAAATGTTATATCTGTGGCCAAAGTGACGGTAGGAGCAGATAGTCCACCTGGTGTTAAATGAATACTGCCGCCCATAAACAACTTAGATACGACTCGTGATAAAGAATTATTCAATATTATTTACATCCATAATTCGATGTATATCAATAAGTTCGTACAATTAATTCAAATTGTATTTGTAGAGTTACCAAAACGTTTAATTAAAATTAATAAGTGCCTATTGTAATTACAGACTAAATAATTATATTTTAAAAAGCAAAAAGATGAATCGTTTGCGAAACGATTTCGGTAAGTAATTACATTGTGCCTCCAAGGCATTTAAGAGACCAGAATAAACCGATACAAGAAATTGAGTGACTTCATGTTTTTTTATACTACTAAAGAGGCTAGACGATCTGAAGGCCCACCTGATGTTAAGTGGTTACGATCAACAGCAATCCGACTTAGATCCTCCTCAATCGAGATATGGGAAGATCCAAGTCACATTACGCACGTCATTTGAAACGGAGATGTTTCGTCTCATGCGTCTATGATTTCAACGCCACACCCTTCAACGGATACAAATAGCAATGCATTACTGCTAATTGCCAGGTGTGGTGGCAGTACCTTTCGTACTTGACACAAGTTCTATAACTACTTTGGGTTGCTCCTTGTACTGGAACCACCTTAAACTTTCGCAATCCTAATATTATTAATGCGAATGTGAGCTTATTTGTTTGTTTATTACTCTTTAACGCCTAAGCCACTAAACTGATATTAAAAGTTCTTTCACTAATGGAAATCTAAATTATCAACGACTAACATAGACTATATTTTATCCCTGTACTCCTACGGAAACGGGAACTACGAGGGTGAAACCGCGGGGCGGTGTTAGTATTATGATAAACGAGAATTTAAGGGTTGTTTGTGACGCTATCACGCCTTACTCAATTACTTACTGCTTCCATCAGCCGAGACGGGGATGATACGTCTCATGCGCATGTGATTCCACCGGCACCCTCACCCTTCCACCGGAACACAGTAAAGCTAGCACTACTGTGCTACTGTGTATTATTATTTTGTGCAAATTAATTTTAATAAAAGGCCATATATTTATGGCGTGTTCCAAACCGCGGCTAATGAGGATGGACAGGCCAAACCCGTGTCTGCGTTTAATGAGTTCATGCCAGGGATGCTATGGGCTCACTCGTAACTAAATATTATAGTTACTTTCGTATTTCATGCCTTAAATCAGTGGTCTTCAACGTGTGGGTCGCGAAGCATCTATAGGGGAGTTGCAGATTGTGAAAGCTAAAACGTTTAAAATAAAGGTACATAATTGTATTAAATTTTCTTTGAGTTATTCCTATCACCTTTGTTTACTTTTTTTGTGAAAACAACGAATAATGGATATGCGAGCAACACAGGTGACATGAATGAATTTAAGTGTGTACTTTCGTTTGATTTATTCATCAGTTTATAATACACTTAACTTTTTCTATCTTTCCGAGCCTCGCGTCAACCGGAAGCCCCCCTCAGTAAATTTCCTCCATTTTTGGAGGCTTGCGTGCCGAGAATATTTCCCCCCAAGGAATTGCGTTGGGCTTGCAATTTGATAATGCTCGCACGAGATTATTATGTTACTATTTCACTTATAATTTTTCAGATTGATTTAAATTTGAAGATCTTGTGAACCATGACGATAATACAACTCAGTCTAAGATCCAAGTCTTATTCTAATTTGGATTGCTATAGTCATTGTACTACTGACTGCACCACTGCTGGTGGACTTTCATCTCGTTCCGTCACTTAAATAATGAAACCGCCATTATTAGAAGAAAAACCCGTTTGCTAAGTCCATTTCATTCAAGTTTCAACAACAGGTGGTACTATATTTAGCAGTTGAGTTAACATTGATTATCGCTGCGTACACAAAAAACCATAATCTTCATTGAGCAATGCTCCATATTCCACGCAATCGTCTTGCACAACGCTATTATGATTGGGTGTTGTTCTCAGCAAAATGTAATACATTGCAGAGCTCACAAGAAAAGATGTAATTTTGTGCTTGTTACGACGACAATGTATTGGCTGATAATATTAAACTTTGTTTTGAAATATCTTGATACAGGTATAGGTGTATAGGTATACATATCTAAGGATTTTTCTCACTAAAGCTTGATACTAACGTTGTCTGTGACGTAGATAGTATGAACAGCGACAGTACTAACTCCAAGAAAGCAAACTCTATGATCATCACATAAATTTTTGCTCTACCACTAGTCTAGTCATACCCACTCACTTTTGAAGTACTACCAATTATTTAGCTATGCCGTCAAGTTGAATCAAATTTGAAAAACATATGTTGTTAGTGTATGATTAGCTAAGACCTTCCAAGCAATGTTTTTATAAATGCGGTAAATTGGTGTGTCTTGTATCAAGACAGAGAAGGTATTATACGAAGATAGAAGGTATACATTATAATTGTTTATATATTAAAAGTGACGTTCCCAAACATATTTTTTGACATAATATGACTTTGACATTATAGAATATTCTCAGGGAATCAACGCGTAATTTCGAAAATATTGGAATATAAAAATTACTCCAGAAAACAGTTATTTTTTAAAATAATTTATTGTCCAATGATCATTGACTCTTGTTTTTCAGAAAACTCGGAAAAGTACCTACATAACATAAAATCTTTTACAAAATGTGGCCGGATGTGGCCGGAAATCGAATATCAAAGAGCGGAAATCAACTCTGGATCTTTTATTCTCAGATATACACATTTGACCTACTTTTAAGGTACCGTAGCTAAATGGCAAAACCGATTTATACCGATTTATAAATTCATCCTGTCCGTCTATATATCTGTTTTTTATATATAGGCCTATAAAAAATAACATAAAAAAATTAAACTTATATTATTTATAGATTCGACTACATGACTGGATTCATGCAAATTAAGTAAGTCATCGATTTTCGATGTCAATCAACTAGCAGGGGCCCACATCTTATTACAATACTAAACGGTACATAGGTAAATTTTGCCACGAGCACTTCTGTATTTAATAACATGTTCCGTACCAGCCTCTAATGTTCCCACTGCAGGGACACCGGCCTACTCTCGATAATTGAGAGTGAATGGGCTCTGATCTACCACGGGAGCCCAATCCGGATTGGTAGATGTCACATGTCGTCGAATTTTTGCTTCTAAGACATGCCGGTTTCCTCACGATGTTTTCCGTCACCGTTTTTAAGAACGTGGTATTGCGCACATAAATTTTTCCAAGTGAAACAACTCATTGGTGCACGTGTAGGTTTGAACCAGCAACCTTCAGATTGAAAGTCACCACGCTCTTAATAACATGTTATTCTTATACAATTCTCATAACCAAAGCACGTATCATTTTGCAACAAACCGACCCTACGGAGATTCCAAGCATTCTCCTGGGATCGAGTTACGATGTCTACTGGCCGTGACATACTGTAATGTAACCCCTCGGTATTTTATAGGTGGCGACCGAATATAATTTCGATTCATATAGAATATTGATATTATATATCATTTGCGGCTCCGTATAAAACTCTTGCAAACATTTGTTTACTTAACTAGTATCAGCTCAGTTGGTAGCGCTGCTAACTGCGCTTTAGGTTCGATTACCACCCAGGACAAACATTTCTGTGACGTTAAAAGTATTCTATCAGTGATCTAGTTAACATGATACAAGTTATGCTTAGTTAGGGGCTAGATGCGCTGGCTGAAATGGCCATCACGGTACAAACATGACGGCATAAGATAGCGTCATGCTGTTTGCCGTCACATCACATGAGTACATGGAAGTAAAACCTGCGGTCAGGGTGCGCTGATATATGTTTAATATCAAAAGAAAAAATAAATGTGCATGAAGTTTGTTCTTGCTTCTTGCTTCTTTTTCCACTACTGTTCTCTCCTCTTATTTCTCGCGAGTATAGAGCCCGCTTTATTGTGTTTTGAAAAGGCTAAAATATATCGATTTCTTTATTACCAAACGAGAAGCAAAACATCCTGCATGGCTTTCACAAAAAGCTTCTATTCAGCGCGAAAAGGTTGTAACTCCTGCAATAACCACCCTCACTCCCTCTCACCTCCCACCCCACTAACTCATTCATTGCGCGGGTTTTATGAATGGTCTAAGTTGGCGTTTTTCCGACGTTCTGCTCAAATTTAATGGCCCAACATCATGTTTGTCACAGCTCATAATGTAAATCGCTCAGTCATTCTTTTTAAACAGAAATATGATTTAATCTTATTCACATCATAATGGTCCATTCACCAAACGTTTGGTTCCAATTGTAGCAAATTAGAACGGATAAAATAGGTGCTAAGCAGATATATCGATAGATACTTATACTGAATTGATAAATTGGATATTGACTAATTGTTTTAACAAATTACTTAATGCTAATTAGCTTAGGAATTCCAAACTAATATTATAATGAAAGTAATAGAGTTACTTGCGTTATAATATTAGTTTGAATGTTACGTTTCCACACCTAAACCACGCAACTAATTTTGATCAGTTTTGGATTGATTAATATATGGAATCTTAGAGAAGGACATAAATATTGTGCGGAAATAAAACTTAAAGATGACAATGGATAAAAGTTATAGGGTTATAAGGTTTACAACAAAAATTGATAATCTCAGTTGCTTGTTTATTTGTAGATATCTAGAAATTTTAGCTGGAATTGAAAGAAACCAGCTGTCATATTATCGACTGTGTTCATAACCGTATGGCAATGTTGCCTTTTTTCGTATGGTTTTGCGTATTTGACAAGGTATTTATATTCGCTGACGATGTTTAAAATAACCATAGGCCCAGTAAGGAACAAGAGAAGGTGTAATTACCCTTACCCTCGCGTTATTTTAAATTACCATAATCCCAATAAGATACAAGAGAGTAGGGTGGCTTAGGGGTATGGCGGCCGGTTTACAATCCAAAGTGCGCAGTACCTGCCATGTTTTTAAAACGGTGAAGGCAAAAATCGTGATAAAAACGGCATGTGACAAACAAAAAAAAATGTACATTGTAAGTTGTAAAAACCTGCGGTAGGTTATAATTATAACCTATTTTGAGGAAAAATATTGTATTTGTGACACCAAAAATCGGCCATATTAATTTTTATAATTTTAATATAGCCACAATCACTCTCACAATTAGACAAACCTATCGACACCTCTCAAGCTAAAAATCATCAGGTTGTTTAGGCTGAGAGCGTGCCATATATATATACATACATACATACACTCGAAAAACATAACCCTCCTTCTGACGCAGTTGGACAAAAACAACTTTTTTCATATTTCTCGCCCTCATTTGTGTAATTTTTCCATATTTTTTTATTGGTCCTTATTGACCGCGGATGGCCGTTTGCCAAACTTACGTCTTTTGGCGAGGGCGGAAGGCTCTCAACGCCCCTAACAATAGTCCAAAAGGTTAAATACAAAGTAAATGCACGTAATTTTTTCCCAATAAAACTAAATGCGTGTTATCGCCCTCTATCAATACGGCCTTGCGTTCGTTTCCAACAATCAATCACAATTTACGGGACCCTCTTGCCCCTATTGACCGATATAAAGTAACCAGCGTAATTTGAGCCTCAATTTTCACCACGCAATGGTCATGTAGATTCTGTCTACTCCGGATTATCCATCATATCCTGAACCCTCCCTTCAAACCTTCTAAAAGAGGCTACAGATCTTTGTGTTCTGGTAAAGGTTCGCTTGAGCATACGATTTTTTTATTTCAAACATCTCCATTTTATCCTGAGCCGTAAACACCCGCTTCTGATTCACGATTGCAGGTCTATTAGTTTTGGTGATGCATCACCAATTTTGATAAGATGATGGAATGCGGTCTGTTTATCGCAGGCAATGAGCTCTATTGATGTTACGGCCCGAACTGAATTTATTATGTAACACATATTTTGGTTCAATCTATTAGTTTATTGGGTACTTTACTTGTAATTGATTGATTGTGATTCTCACGTAAACAAGTAAAGGAGAGTGGGTTAATTGAGCTGTCGAGTTATCTAAATCTATAATGTTCGTTTACAATTCGATTATATAACATCTATATATATAAAAGAAAGTCGTGTTAGTTACTTCACTTATAACTCAAGAACGGCTGAACCGATTTAGCTGAAAATTGGCAGGGAGGTAGTTTAGAGCCAGGAGAAGGACATAGGATACTTTTTATCCCGTTCGACATCATTCCCGTGTGACTTGACATGTAACGTCAGTCACTATAAAACGTGGTATAACAAAAAAGAATCAGACTTGGAATAACAAAATTGACGTATAATGACAGCTATGTAATGACGTATGGATGACTATTTGATATTTGTAAGAAATCAATAATAAAACTATTTCTATTAAATAAATAATTAACATACACAACACAAACTATTATATTATTGTGGTAATTTCTGTTGTAACCATATAACTCTTAAAAGGTGGATCGCCAGCTCGATTATCCCCGTATTCTCCACGGGAACGGGAACTATGCGGGTGAAACCGCGGGGCGCAGCTAGTTATATTTAAAACGTTAATTTCCGAATAACGGGCCCAAACTCTATCTATAAGGGTAGATATCTATTTTTTTTTGGGGTCCTACCCTATTACTAAACCTACAACTAATGTCTTTCTGTCATTTTGTCTCACTTTTAAAGAGCTGCATTGTTTGAACCATTATCCGTAGCTAGCTGAATTAACTACGCCTATATTCGCTAAGGGGTAGGCAGAACCTTAAAAACTCATCCAACCAGATATACCAATCCTCAGCATGTTAGTCACAAGTCAAACTTTAACGTAAACTTGTCGAGGTTCATCCCTAAAAACATTAGGGATGTATCCTAAATATCTCGTAGGTTGAAACCTACGGGATATTTGAAACGGGAGCGGAATGATGAGCGCGGTCAGTGACCGCTCATTAGGGCTGCACAAAAAAATAATAAATCATTATATTTTTTACATTGTATGTTAAAAAAAGTTTTGATTTGGCTTCTGTTTTTCAGGCATATGATTCAAAATCTGGTTTGTATGAACACCTTTCAATATTGAACCTTTTTGAAATACTTTTTATATAAAAATAAACACCAATGCGAAATTGCAATCAAGTGGTTGCGTAACTGGCGATAAAGTTTTATCGGTACCTTATCGATATTCAGCCATACATCTCTGTCACTGCCCTCATATGTGCAATTTACGATAATGACAGTATCCTTTTCAAGTAAGTACCTACGTGTAGTATTGTGACCGGTTTGACAAGGTTCGCTTTCGGCACTTTCTCTGATTCTATCGTAAAAATCGAAAGGAGTTTGCAGTGTTGAAAATACATCAGTTCTCAGACAGTTTGGGGGACCATGTTGTTTGCGTCCGTAGGTGAATACCCTCAGAATCTATCACCGATCTCCAGAATCAGAATATTTTGTTTTTATAAGACAAAAGCATCTTGTTTCCAGGCAAGACAAAGTCGAAGTAAAAAATATTTGTTTCCTTTGTATTCCTAAATACATTCTTGGAAGCATCACTTATATTTAAAATAAATATGTATTTACGAGAAAACGTGCTCTTATTACTAAGTTTAGTTTGCTTTTCTGTACCTATTGATTTATCCAGAGGTACAACGAGTTCAAAACCCAGCTCTCGAAAAGGTGAAGGACAAAATCGCGAGGAAACCGACATGTTTTAGAAACAAAAATTCGAAGACATGTGACATCTACCAATCCAAATTGGGCTAATCAAAATCAACACCCATTCACTCTCAATGATAGAGAGTAGGCCGGTGTCCCGGAAGTAAATTGTGTCCTCTAGTTAATAATGGCAATGAAATGATGTATCGTTCGTGACTGATCACGTAATTTGCGAGTTTTATTGACATCCGATATTTCGACGTAGTTCATCGTCATGATCCCTAGGTCATTATCTAAGTGAGCTGGGGTGTGCAGATCTTTGGCAAACATATAGAACCATGAGGCATGAAGCTCCAGCGAAATATCGGACGTCAACAAAACGCACATATCATGGTAAATATCTAGATAACTCGAAAAATAATGTATCATAACCATGATAGCTTTAAAAATAAAATTATACTCATTTTTTCTCAATATTCATAAAATATTCTGCAATGACTCCCTATGGATCCCTATATAGTTCCCTACCAATTCCTACTTACCTTCATAATGTACCTAGGACTGATAACATTATTTATTCTGGGCCTAGGTAAGGAAACCCCCACGAGAATCGCAACAACTTGCCGCACGTGTATGATATCTTGGAAATGAAATGAACATCATGAAAACATCTCCAGAGAAAACATCAGTTTATTTGAGTGACCAAAACGAAGGTATACAATATTATTCAGAGGTAGTCTCTAGACGGTAGACTAATCTACATAAGGCAACGCTGCCGCGCAAAATAGCCCTGAATAAATAAAATGGTTGAAACTTAGAGCGTACATCTTGATGATCTCGAATATCTCGTTTTAGGAAGAGATGTTTTGGATATAATCTTTTATATCATCAAGATCATAAAGACTGGAGCGCTTGAGGCGTGAACTATTTAGCAATGCTTGGAAATGCTAGGGCTTTTCTAGTAAGCAGCTGGGAAAGCGGCTAACCGTGTGCTTTTACTGTATTCTGTATTAAAGTAAGTCTATGAGAAAAAAAGTCTTGGAACCTCTGGTCTAAACTAAAGTATAACGCAGACGGCCAAATTCCAACTATCACTGCTAACTAGCGATAGATATAGATGGGTGTGGGTATCCGAAATCACGCCGAATCAAAACGCAATCAACGCATGCTGTCTAGCATGTCATGTGTCTTACAAAAGGACAGGGAGTTTCGAGTCTCAGGAGATTTTTGTAGTATGTGTCGCATTTGAGGTGAAATATGCTACAAATGTTGATTAAGTTCAATGACTCGCAAAATCAATTTTAATATTTGCAGAACCATTTTGTTCAGTGAAATATTAAATTGATTCAGGTCAGTAACTTCGTTCCCCTCGATTGGGTTATTCATTTAAATAATTAATCAGCTGCAGCGGAGACATTGTTTTTATGGCTGAAATGAATTTACAGCCAGATGTTCTGTATTGTTTCCTCGCAAACGATAAAAAACAGTGAACGATTTTAATTTTTGCATTGTAAACGATTTCAGGTTATTTTTTAGCGGCTTGTATTGTTCGTAGTATTGCCAAAAATATTAAATGATCTGCTTATTGAATATGGCTTGATGCAACAATTCAAAAGTTCGTAAATAAACTAAACAGCTAATCCCTTCAAGAAAATGTACTACAAATTCCCTATCCTATCATGGCAACACATACTGCGTGTGCAAAAACGCGTGGAATCCAGGGTTGCCATTACCGCGTGCAAATAGGGATTCCAATGGTAATGTCGGGTCAGAAAGATTGCTTGCCGTGAGAGAAAGAAGGTCCAGGGGAGCCAGGGACGTTATTCTCACGCCAATCCCTAATACCTTGATCGCGCTAAAGGCAATTTTTACACCATACTAGTTCCTTGGAATATTTTTGAACAATAGAAGGAATTTGAATGCTGTTGCTATTATATTTAGTATAACATTAATGTGGAAAGTTAAATACTGAAATATATTTTGCATGACATGTGAATCCTGAACTAACAATACTTTTATCCCTGTCAATATTTTCGCATTGTCACATGTTGACTTTTAAACGCGGGTAACACCGCGGGGCGCAGCTAGTAAGAAATATCTGCCTAGTGGTTCTATAGTTACTTCAGTGATTCACGTGAAATTTCATTTTAAACATTAATATCACTCATTGTAATACAAGAAGAAATAATTTCTTTTATTATTAGTGACAGTAGTTTTTTTTCTTATTAGTCTTGTAGTTGTTAATAAACTGTCAACACTTTTCATAACATTTTATGCATTTAACATAAAAAAATATCCTCCTTTTCACCACGTGACATGTGGGGTTACCTTTTTGACTGAGTGAAGTAATAAAATCACTGCCAGCTCTTGATTTTTGAACTTTTATTATCAGACTAATTTATACCTCATAAATACCGAGGTTATTGCCAAATCAATCTCTTAAACGGGTTTGTGTCTCATTATCTTAAGTAATGGAATCGGATCACGGGTTTTACTAAGAAATTTGAACTTTTTCAATTAATTAAATGGTGTCAAATTCAATTAAATGGTGTCGACTAACCATTCATTACAACAAAAGACAGTGGCGAACTTTCTGGATATAATCGGAGTTTGCGAAGATTGAGACCGATACCCGAAAGAATAGGTGTAGTTTTATCAAAGATTTTTTTTATCCATTCCGGATAAATATATTTACTTAATAACCTTTGTCAAGTTTAAACTATATCATCTTATTTTTGAGTAGCTTATTATCTGATTTAATTCCTTCTTACAAACCTTTGCCTTGCGTATATTAAGCAAATTTTGTTTATTATACACAAACCAAATAAATACGTATGAATTCTACCTGGAATTACATGAGAGACCACAGAAAAAAGAAGGGATTCTTCTAACCCAGGTTTTTACAAACTTAAAATAAGAGATCTCAACACATATTGTTAATTGTCTACAAAGCAATTAAATTTATAATATATTTTGTTGTTAATTTAGTATTTGTCTACACAGGAAACATTAGAACCTCGGCGCACCAGAGCTAATGTTAAACCTTGAAGTTTTCCAATTTGGTTTATCGAATGCCATAGCCTGTTGACATAGCCACTAATGTTCAAGCAAACTATTGATCGTCGTAATCGCTGGCTACTAGAACAGAAGGTTTATTTATTATTCGAAGATTAAATACCAATTTATGAGTACGAGTGTATAACTGACCAGGGAAAAACATTTTGAAAGATTGCTCACCGGGTCTAACGTATTTGGGATCAGTCGACTACTCAAACATAGATCGCTTCAAAGACAATCAAAATTAAAAGTAAACAAGTTGAAACCCCAAAGAAATAAGAAAAACAGAAGAAGGTAAGGCAAGGTACACACATTTAGGGAGGCTTCCTTATTCCGCTATTTTATTCAGTACCTTGGCACCACTACCGGCAAATAGGTACGGTAAAAATTTAATACCGACCCAACACTTTTGGAATAGTGTCTTGTTTTTACAAGGAAAATGGAATTAAATTAGAGGCCATAATAAGCACTTGCCCTGAATTCATATGCGAAAATTATACTTTGTTCGTTCAAAATTGTTTTAAGGGTTAGCAAACTCTAGATTATTTACAAAACCTAAAGCAATCATGACCAAAAAGTTTATATAGCTGTTTCATTAGTTTTGTTTCTAGTTTAAACTAGCTGTTCCCCTAGACTTTGTCAACGTATTTTTTGCAGGGAATTCTAATTCGTTTTAAAAATATAATTTGCATATTACTCTTTATAACAATAGCTATCTCTGAAAGTCCCGTCCAAATAGCTTCATCCATTTTGAACATTAGCCGGAACCAACAGACACAAAAGATTTTTTTTTTAAATTATCTATACGTACCGTATATACTTTCAAATGAATTAAGTAAAAAGCTATTATTTTGATATTACAAACGGATCCTTCAAATTTATTTATTTTTATAGATTTAAAGATTAGATATCTTACCAATAATCAGTTCAAGACTCGAGACTTGGATTAATTCAATTCAGCGACAATGATCAGTATTAGACTTGACCAACATATAAATTTCCAATCAAGTCTATGCAACGGTGCACAAATCTTGCGCTGGACTGCTACTAGAATAATGCAAAATCTTAATCAAGTAAAGCTAATCCAGCTTTACTGGATTTTCAGGCTGGACTGAAACAGAAAATCAGAAAGATTTCTCGACAGATTTGAACTAAATGTATAAAAACATTTACTAGTTATAATTATAGAAGTAATAACAAGTTTAAAATTGAAACAAAGTTAACGAGTGCTAGTTAATTTGAAGCACGTGGTATAGGTTTCCCGTAAGATGTCCAACTGCGGGTAACAACGCGGGGCGCAGCTAATTTGATTTATTTCTCAAATATCCGCCTTACAAGCACAATACCATCTATATCATATTCAAATCTCAACCGTTTTCCTTTCTTCTTCCTTTCTTCCTTTTGACGACTCCGTGGCTTAGTTGGTAGTAGCCCTGCCTTCGAAGCGAGGGGTCCCGGGTTCGATTCCCGGCCGGGGCACACTTTGTGTGGTGAGCATAAAGTTTGTTCTCGGGTCTTGGGTGTTTTTCTTGTGTTTCTGTGTTTGTCCATGCCATCTGCGACACAGGGAATCCTAGTGCAGAGGTGTGAGTGTGCTAACGTTGTTTTTTTTTTTTTTTTTTTTCTAGGCCTATGAAACATTATAAAGTCTCTATTTTGAGTTCCAGTCTTGCCAGCTTGCATATTTACTTTTTCATCATTATGAGTTGAAAGAAATAGTATCTTTTCAGCGAATGAAAGGAATGCAACGCTTTTGGTTTTGTAATTGAAAAGACATTCAACAGTTTGTTTCAATGCCCCATTGGAATATAAAATGTGAAGTATAACTCACACTGTAATTATTTTTGTGTATTGTGCCTATATGCTGCGGAGATGAATATAGCCTACGCGTATTTCAGAAAACTGAGAAGTAATCGCAAATTATTTTTGCATGATGGAAATTGACATAATATGTGCCTAAAATCGAAATCCACTTTGTTTCACATTTGTTTGTTTTTAGAGTGAGATTTAAAAATACCTCGGCCTCCTATTGCAATACCCAACAAGGGTTCATATGTGAAACCATTTATTGTGTTACCAACTAAATAACCATGCGAAATGCAATAAATGATTGAGTATCGAGTATTGAAATACCCAGCTCCAATTAACCGTGTGTTTCAGAGCTATTTCCTAACCCAGGCGTAGCGATACGCCATCATCAGCTACAGTAAAAAAACGCTGCCTCACCTATAAATTTTTAAATAAACCCTTCAGCTGCAGTAAACAACATCCCTTACGCCGACGCGGGCCATTTAGGACCCGCTGTACCAGTTTGGGTACAAAACGATCCGATACAGATAATTTAAATTGGAATTTATTTTATCGCCGCCAGCCGCTTCGCCGCGAAACTTTTTTGATTTATTGGCACCTAGTCCGAATGTCACGCTCCGTTACGCAGCTCTAAATTTACTCAGAGGTATATGTATAGGCTAGATGAAAGCAATTTAGAAGATTCAGTCTCCTCTCTCGACCCAAGCAAGGTCCGTGCCTAAGTGGTGACCTAAGTGTTCTTGTTGTTTATTGGATTTCAAGCCCGATTCAGAGCCTTCCACACTCTCCAAAAACGATTACACACTCACACTCAAACCCTGTATCGCATATGGCATGGACAAACAGAAACTCAAAACAAGATCCAAAAACAAACATCATGCTCAACACACAAAGTGTGTCCTAGTCCCTCGCTTCGAAGATAGGGCTACTACCAACTAAGGCGGGTGCCTTAGTTGGTAGTAACCCTATCTAGTTGTCTACCCTAGCCGTTGTCAAGGCAAGTATTTAGTACAATCATAAAAAACAGTCTCTAGAACTTCCGCTTGTCGAAGTTTGCCTTTGTGTTTATTTATAGGTCATCTTAGATGACGCCTCCGTAGCTTATTAGCCTATTAAAAACCCTGTCTTCATAGCAAAGGGCCCGGGTTCAATCCCCGACTGGTAAAACATTATAGTAATAAGAATATTTTTTGGTTTGCGTGACAACAGACACTTTCTGTTGTCTGTTTGTGTGTCTATGCCCTCTACGATTCAAGGTATCCAAAGAAAGATGTATGAGTGTGTTAATGTTTGTTTTGCGCGTATTTGCATGGCAAACCGGGAAAAAAGTCCTCTGAGGCGTCTTGACGAAGAGAGTGCAACTGAGTTATATGGACTACCACAAAAAGCGCTCAGTGTTACTCAGACAAGTGTTTAAAAGACTTCTTTTAAATAAATATATTATAATTAAATAATTAATTGATTTGTGTTTATACAGAATGGCTTTCTCATGTTTCCAGGCGTGTATATTCTGATTTTTAACTAATTTTATCTTCTAAACATACATAGATGTAGTTGGGACGTATCTACACTATCTACTCTCGAACTCTCTCAGAGCATTCAGCTCACGCGGTCCAATTGCATTGCCCACCCTTATTAACTATACCGGTCTACCCAGACTATACAGGGTGTCTGATCAGACTACAAAACTTCTTCTAGGGTCACTATATAATTTATCTTGAGAAGACTTGGAGATCAACTATTATGTTATGTTACTAGCACTTTTTATTGTTTTATTTTTGTGTAATTATATTTATATTTTACATGTTTTGTTTTAATGTCCTCTATATTCATAATGCAAAATATGCTGAGTTAACTTGTTGTTGGCACACATCTTAGAGTTAAGGACCTCTTAGAGTTATTGCTAATTTTATATATATGTAACTATATGTTTAATTTCTGTACTGTCGGTTCAGCCTTAATAAATAAAAGTAACGTCTCGTACGCCTGTTTTCACCGGCACCCAAACCTACCAACAGATAGTCATTTGTTATAAAAAACATCTTGTATTTTACAACAATTCTACTCCAGACTAGTTTCATAGTGTCGTAGCAAGGAAATATTATCAACTCCCAACTCCCAGCTCAACTCAACTCGCAGCCGATATAACTATGGTATAACTTAACCAACCAACAATACTAATAAACTAAGTGAAAACTAATCTATCTCAGATCTTTCTCAACTGTAATCTGTGTAATCTCGGTCTGTACACTGATCCAAGATGGAATTAAACTGAAATTAACCGTCCGGCGTTGACTTTAGGTTCAATATTATTCAGCATGGAATGGATCATTTTCTTTCGTGAATTAATGAACTTTATCATAAAGACCTTAGAAACAAACTTATTCAAGCTTTATTAATAAAAGCTTATACCTGAGCTTGTATTAATAAAGCTTGAATAAGGTTGATTTTGAGGTTTTTGTGATAAAAAGAAATATGTCGTCCACAACAATATTATCACACTTATATTATAAATTCGAAGGTTTGTGTGTGTGTTTTACTCCTTTTCGCTCAAACGGCTCAACAAATTTGCAAGTTATTATTGGTAGGTTAACTTGGTAAGTTGGTTCTTAAGAGAGACCGCTGAACCTCAGGGCGTATCTAGCAGTCCTTACGTCTTTAAATTTAATCTAGACAAGTGGAAGTAATTCGTGCATAAAGACGATAACTACGATCGAGAGCAATGCAAACTCGAATGCCATCATGAATAATGCAAGGTCGATGGAATTACACGCTTGGTAATGAACGCTGGCGCCGTGGCATCAGGAATCTAGACATTCATATTCATGACAGATGGTATCAATGCACATCAAAATATTGACAGCACCGGTGTTATTACACCACCGTTGTAGTAGGAATCGTAGGAATAACTCAATTGTTTAGAAATTTGCTTACCATTTTAGAGCTCAATTGGATATTTTATATGTAAATTCAAGTTCAAATTATTCATTGCACTTATATGTTAAGTGCAATGAATAATTTGAAGTAAATAAGATGTTAATCTATATTAGAAAGAATAGATTTACTTGTCTAAAAAATAAAATTAGAGGTGTCTGTTTGTAATGTCAAAATAACAGCTATGCAATATATTTATACTTGAAATGTTTAATGTTTTATCTGTCTGTTTGTTCTTGCTAATCTCCGACACGGCTGGACCAATTTTAACGGGACTTTTCCTGGCAGATAGCTGATGTTATGAGGGGTAACTTATTTTAAAAGAAAAAAAAAAGGGTTTCGCGCAAAAATTGAAAAAAATCCCATGCTGATGTAGACGCGGTTAAAATTAAATGCCACTTATATTTGCGTGTTCACAAAACGAAATTGACAAAATCGGAACTATAAGATAACAGATGTTTTAAATACGAGCAGTTCTCACATAAATATTCGGTCTCCTGTTTACTATTTAGCGATTACATTAGTCTGATTGCACTCAGCTTGTACGATTGTTTCTACAATCATTAGAGCCTCCAGATGCCGCCCATTTACTACTGGATTAAGGGTTTCCGGTTTTACTGGGGTTGGTCCAAGTATTTAAGTAGCGCTTAAATAAAGTTTCACATTCTCTGCACTAGGATTCCCTGTGTCGCAGGTGGCATTGACATATAAGCACAAGACATACACCCAAGACCTGAGAACAAACTTCAAGCCCTCCACACAAAGTGTGTCCGGGGAAATTGAACCCAGGACCTCTCGCTTCAAAAGCAGGGCTACTACTCCACTAAAGAGCATGTAGATTCTCTTGCACCGTTTATCTTTCTTTATTCTGTCAGAAATATAAATTTTACCAAAAAAATACCGATGAAGTCTACTTTTAAATTATAAATGCCAAGGAAAAGATATTCAGGACATTACATAGATTTTTAGGGTACGGCTTAGCACCAAAACCTATTATATAATAAACAAATTTTTTTTAAGTCTATATCTAAAGACTTAAAAATACAAAATAACCTGTTTGTAATATCAATATAATAATATATATTTAAATATATTATAAACTAAACTAAATGTATTTATAAAGAAATACATTTTCTATGAACGCCACAAATCCCCTTATTTTTTAAAAGTTTTCTTCCACGCCTTCCAACGCTCCGTCCATAAGAACTCCTGACAAGTAAAATTATCTTACAAAAAACTTCTAAATGCCACAAAAAAATGAAAACATTCCTATAATACATTTCTTTCAAAACATCTAAAAGGAAAACTTTTCACTTGCATTCCGTTGTCCCGAAAGTTTTTAGGAACACGGTCCTTCGCCTCATTTCTTTTACAAATATTAAAACACATGTGTATTGATAATTTAAGGGCTAAAATATGTCGGATGATATTTAGGAAAAGTCGGACTCTGTTTATTATTTTAAAAAGGGAAATATGGATACAAAGACAATTTTAATAATACTTTTATTGTTCGTGAATATTAATTTAATCATGGTGTTTAATATTATAATAGGTTATAATTTATTACAGTTTTACAATATTATTGAGAAAATTTTTGGATGTACCAAAATTTTGATATTTGATATGTATTTAGAAATATGTGTGCTATATAAATATATCCAGTATTTATGCCACATGCAATCGAAATCCAAAAATTACAATTAATGATGTCAGATGTTGTAATTTTGAGATTTCGTTAAAGTAACGTATGTAATAATTTTCCTAAATCTGTCGTCAATGTCATTGTTACGTGATCTTTAGTAGTACTTATTTTATACTTCGTTAACACGCCATCCTTTATCTCGACCGGTGAGGCTGGCAGATAAAGAATGCTTTTAGCATTATACCCACTTTTTATCATATAGCTGTGTATGTACATTAAAATCTTAAACAAATAATCCAATTAATAGCTGTGTGACCAACACAGCTATTAATCACTATTTTTAAAATATTTTTACACTTTTGCCATTTAACTCTCAGGTTAAACTCTAAACTTAGTTTTGTCGTAGAGTCTGCATTTACTTTGATAAAACTGATAGTAATAACTAACTTTATATCCGGCCAAACTCAATGTTTTGCCAGCAACGCTAGACTGTTTCAATTTACGAGTGACCCAACCCATCAGGTGTCCTAATAAATGTCCTAGGGTCTAGTCTGGCATAAATAAGCCCTTAATAGACCATTTCACCCTGAGTAACCGCCACTCGCCGCAAAATTACGCCCAATGAGAGACGAATAAAAGAAAAAACAAAAATAAAATACAACTAATTACACGAATACACGGTTATTTTTTATTCGTCTTAAGCGAGGGGGCGAACTGATGGTCCACCTGATATTTAGCTGTACGCTGTACCCTTATTAACAGAAATAAGACTCGTTTTCTTTTATAAACAAGCATAAATACTCAAGTCGCATGGAGTTGTATCCTGTGTTGGGAATCCATGTTACTCAAGACCGTTGATGAATACCCACTGTAATTTGCAACACACTTGTAGCCCGTGTGGTGCGAACGGAGAACCCCAAAGTAACAGCAGAACTTGTCAAGTTCATAAAAAGAACAACCTAGAAAGAACAAATAAGTTTTTTTTTGGTTGTCAAAAAATTTACTGCTTTAAAAATCGATTAACCGACTTCCTACTCCCTAACAAATAGAAAAAAACATCCAATTCGATCCACAATTGGCGAAGATATTGCGAGTCAAAAAAAGGTAAAGCCGTATTGATAACCTTTGTCTTTTTAAAAGTTTGGTATACATGATTTACTAATCTTTACGGTTAAATTATTTCTGAACATAAAAGGTACTGTTAACCAAAGTGTGTCGCACTAACAAACTAAAAGGAAAGGTATTATGGCAAGCGAAGTAATCAGCGTAACACACGGTAAACTACTAAGATAATAACCAAGCACGCCTACAGAGGAAGTCCATGTCCTCGATAAATTGCCATGCAATTTAAGACCCTATCGCACGAATGTTACGGACAGTAACCAATCTATTTGTTTAAAACCCTGGATTTCTCACGAATGCACCGAAATCTGTAGTCACTTGCAGAAAGTGCATCTAACAACGAAGTAACATACGTGTTCCATACAGATTGTCTAAGTTAGGGAACTTTCCGCCGCGTCTGCAACTGAGAAGTTATCTCCCATATCAAAGTGACAGGCGCAACGCGATTCACTTGGGTCCCTCTCATATCTCGCGACGGGAACCTGAGTCATTTTACTGTCGTTTGTGACAGGAACATGTTAACATTAAATGGTCAATCAGTTCCTCTCGTAAAACAGGACGGCAGTCACAATAAAAGGCTCCGTCGTTTTCTGGCGTCTAGATATTTTTCCGAAACGCGGCGGAAACTTGATTCGCGCATCAAAAGTTTCTGTCTTTTGTGCAAATATCTGCTCACATCAATGACCCTGCATATAAAAGGACACAGGTCGCGCAAATCTTTTTGACCCCTCAGAAGGTTAGCACTTGCTAAAGCGAATTGCTAAGCAGTAACTACTTTCACTCAACCTTCGATCAGCCCAGCCGCTTGATGCTAACTTCCGAGGGCTCGAAAAGGTTTGCGCGACCTGCGGGTAAAATTTACCATCATATCATTCTAATATTATAAATGCGAAAGTTTGTATGTATGTTTGTTACTCGTTCACACTTATACAGATAAACGAATATCAATGAAAATTATGAAAGTAGCTCATATCCTGGATTAACGGAGAAGCTACTTTTTCTTCCAAAATGTGAAGTATTTCTTTAGTAACTTGCAATAAAACTGCGTTAGAAGGAGGGTTATATTTTTCGAGTGTATGTATATTTCTTTGGCACGCCTTGTAGCATGGGATTGATAGATTTTATATTGAGAAGTGTCGTTACATTCATCTTAATTGTAAGAGTAACAATGGCTATTAATAATTTTGAACGCAATCGGGTTTTTTGCTTATTTCAATAATTTCTTGTTTCGCATCGACTCAGGTTGACTTTTCGACCGAGGGTAAGACGCGGGGCGCAGCTAGTTATTATATAGTTTACATCCGACAGGATATTATCTGATGTAATGGATCGAAGAGCAGACCAGACGTGCTCATTATGAAGCTATTAAAAAGCTAATTAAGGTCGCAAGTTCAGTGAACCATAATCACGTGTGTTTTACATTATCATTATCACGAATTGTAAAGACGACACATATAGAAATATATATATTTATCAGCCAATCGTGAGTCTGAAAATAGACACAGGCAAAAGTCAGTTAATATTCATTACATCTATATACTCAACTGATAATTAACCAACTTATAATGATAATTATGTTTGTAACATTAAAGAAATATTTATACGTAGTTTTTGTACCTGTGGGAAACCATATTGCTTGCGATGATAGGTGAATACCCTCAGAATCCCTACACGTGTCCCCCGGATGGTGTTAAAGGACCAACCCAAAGTGGCAGTAGAACTTGTACCAAGTTCATTATGCCACTCCTGGTAATCCGCGGCCAAGCAGTAATAAGCACACTCATATTTCAGTACATACACCTGAGTCGTAGATTTGTTGTTTATCGGCGGTGGTTACCCCTTAATCAGGTGGAATGTCGTCTCGTTCTTTCACTATAGTTACATAAAATATGGTACCTAAACTAATGTTTGGCGGAAAGTTAGAAATGCATAATCAAATTGTTTTCGAAACGTATTGTAGATCAAATTGGTTAGGTATATCCTCCATGCGAATATAATATCGGAAGGTTTACAACGCACTCCAATCTGAGGATCGGCAAATTATATTTCCGAGTTACCGCATAATTTCCAATCCAAAACCAATCCCGATCTGATTTTGTGTAGGCAAGCGCCACTCGGTCGTAAATAGCATCGTTATGAAATTGCACACTATAGAGACTGTGGTTGCATGTTGCAATACGTTTTGTTATGAGCACAACGTGTGCAATACACCATCGAATTACCGTCATTACCTTAGAAATCATTCTGCTGATGTCGAACCTCACCGTTGTTCCTCAATAATTTGTTTGATACAACTTGCGAACAATGTTTGTTGAGACCTCAAAGTTATTTTGTAATTCATGCTGAAATTCACCTTGAAATAACAACTGTAAAGAAGTACACTTGATTTTCTTAATATTGTATCTCAATGATTATTAACTTTTCACAAGTTACATGTAAAATTAATGAAAATATGTCCATGAATACAATTTAAATTTAATTATTCATGGACATATTTCACACAGCGTCATCTAGCCCCAAACTAAGCATAGCAGTACAATTTGGGTATGTTTAAGAGTAGAGTGAATAGGTACTTTCTAGGCCAGCGTGTTACATCTTCGACCGCATCATCACTTACCATCAGGTGAGATAGCGGTCAAACGATGGCCTATAACGAATAAAAAAAAAAAAAAAAAGAAAAGTATGTATTTACAAAAAAAAACTACTATATGTATTCTATCAGTTATCTAGTTCCCATATTGATATGGGAAGTAGATAACTGATAGAATAAACTTTTTTTATTTTTTTTATTCATTATAGGCCATCGTTTGACCGCTATCTCACCTGATGGTAAGTGATGATGCGGTCGAAGATGTAACACGCTGGCCTAGAAAGTACCTATTCACTCTACTCTTAAACATACCCAAATTGTACTGCTCGGGAAAAAGACACGCAGGCAGCGAATTCCACTCCTTTGCAGTTCGGATTAAAAAGGAGGACTCAAACTTATTATATAATACATATTACCACCCAGACACATAACAAACACTTATGTTCGCACACAAATGATTGTCCTGGGCGGGAATCGAATCCGCGACCTACAGCGCAGAAGGCAGAGCTACTACCAGCTGAATTATTAGGTCAGCTTATAATATTATCTTTATTAATGCCTAAATAACAATTACGTCATTTAGGTATCCTTCTACATGGCTTGAGAATACCTTTTATAGGTAAAACACGCTGTGTCAAAAAATGCCCATGATTTAAGGCCGTAATCCATATGAGATTGCACTTGCGCTGTGTAGGCATGTTGTTGACAGTGGCTGTCCTTATCGGGCAAGCACTAGCTCGCTGCAGTAGGCACAGGTGCATTTTGTAATCTTGTTAACGAGACGCGTCCGGCTAATCCTGTTATATTAATTCGCAGGCACGATTTCTTTTCCAAACATAAAATTCAGGTGAATAGTATAATAGTAAGCTTATTTTAAATAGTATCACTTCTTCATCCTTGAAGACGTAGACAGAGTCTTAAAATGGAGAAAAAGTTTTAAATTACTTGTCAATATGTAGGTTACACTATTTTGGGAACGTAGATAGGCTAAGTGGTGCGTAACAACTATTGTTTTCCAATGAACAACTTAGCAGAGGCCTTCTTTCAATAAATCAATTCTTACAAATCCTAAATCCATGACTTAATTTATAATTTTACAGAATTTGTGATACTAATTACTCATTCCATATGTTTTTAAATAAAATAGTTTTGTTATTAAATAAAAATAACTGGAAAAAATATGTCGTTCAAGTATTTTGCTTTTCTTTATCTGGGTGTTTCTTTTTCATAATGGTAGCGTGTAAGAGGGAGAAATAAGGGATAAAAGTATTGCAGTCGGTTCTTTTTTATTTTTAACTCAGTTATTTGTGATGTATCTTTTGTAGAAGTTTTAATCGAGAAAGTCGGACGATGCAACTCTAATCAAAGGAGCAAAGTGATTTACGCTTAGTTACTTAATGATAATCTGTGGTTTGTAGTCTGCATTGACATGGATATTATTGAGATTAAAGATTCTTAGAATTATTTCATCTTACACTTATATTCTTGGAAGAGATTTCTCAGAAAAAGCCATTTTATGAAATGAGCTACCTTATACATTTTATGAGCTGATGGCCCAACTGATTTTAAGTGGTTAACTCCGCCCATAACAACTTTGATACGACTTAGGTAACGAAAATTGAAAACGTTAGACAGGCGATAATAGTAACAAAATTTTAAACGGGAAGACATATCGTGTTTAAAACACGTCTCCAGGCAAGCTATCATTACCATCAGCTCCCGTGAGTTAATTAAGTTATCCAGGCACTAATTATTTCCGTCAGGGCGACTTTACGAGGTGGGTATCCTATCATGTGGCGAGAACTTAAGCACTTGTGATCCTTATACCGGTAACATAGAACATCTCTATTAAAACAGGAAATGTTTTGCCTTTAATTTAACGCTTAAACATGTTTAAGGCCCAGAAGGAAATAGACCTTGCATAATAAGTATGAATTAATGAAATAGTCAGAATGAGAGTAGCTTGTACAACAACACAAATGTTAAAACTAATGTACAGTGGGCGGTCTGATCGCTAAGAATCGATCTCTTCCAGCCAAACTGGATGGAGGATTGTAAACGTTGGAAGACTTGTGTACATCACAATTATAAAAGCGAAAGATTGTATGCATGTGTGTCTATGTGAGTGTGTGAAACGACTCCACGGATTTGGATGAAATTTGGTACCCGGATAGTTTATGTTCTTGATTAACACAAAGGGTACTGTTAATCCCGGGACTCCGGTTAAAACCGCGGGGCACAGCCGGTCACAATAATGAGTCATCGAAATGAGAAAAATAATAATTATTAAACAATAATATCATATATGCATATATTTTAGTAGCAGTAGAACTTGTGCCAAGTTCGTCCGGAGAGGTACTGCCACCACATCTGGAATCTGCCGCCAAGTAGTAGTGGTTGCATTACTGTGTTCCGGTGGGAGGGTGTGGTTGCCGGTGAAATCACATGCGCATGAGACGTATCATACCCGTATCGGGTGATGGACGCAGCAGGATGAATGCGACTCAGTAAAGATTTGGATCTCATACTGAGTCGCACGCATTACTGTTGTCATGGGCGAGGGTCACCACTTACCATCAGGTGGGCCCTCAGCTCGTTCCGACACAAACTCACATAAAAAAAAATATGCGTACATAATCTTATTATTATTCTTAACTAGCTAGATAAATATTGTTTCAATTAAATGTTACATATTTGCGCAACAATTAAACAAACTCTACTGACCTGTGACATCGATGTGAAGACCAGTTAATCTACATTATATTCTCGTACTTGCAATGTTACTGATAATGTCCAGGGAACTTACCTGAAAGAGAATAGTAAAAGTTTTCATTATCTCATCGAAATAGAGCAACTTTTTTACTGATCTCTACCCCTATTAGATAATTCTGTCCTACTTACTTTAAATTATTTTCATTGATTGTTCTATTAGACATACCTTGTACTTTGGGAGATTATTAATACAGTACTTTTTGTTTTATGAATGTACATATAATGCATATACCCAGACACAGAAAAAACCTTTATGTTTGTCACAACAATGTTTGTCAGGTGTAGAAATCGAATTCACGACCTACATTGCAATAGGCCAGATTGCTACCAATTGAGCTGTCCGTCCTGTTCCCAAGTTCTTCAGATAAAATATGCTGATTAAGTATTTAAATGAAAATAGATAAGAAATATCTCATGGTAAAACTATCTTTCAATTAACAATCGAGTTTATTAAACAGTACAACAGACAAATAAACAAAAAGCGTCACATTTATTACCTTTCAATAGTAACACTGAAAACCGCAGTACATTCTGAGCGATAACATTGATTATTATTGCCACGAATCCCCAATAGTATATTTTAGCCACAAATAACATACTAATATACATTTTTTTATTGTAATCTGTAGGTACCTTCTCTGTGGGGCACAAATCAATAATTTGTGGCATATTCTATTACCTCTTTAATTATCTGTCAGCGGTTAATTACATTTAACACATTTATATTGTGGACACAGACTTAATATCCTTCACATGCTGTTCGTGGCTTTACTGATGTAGTATTTGTGTCAGATTGCATAACAATGCATCACTGACCTACGATAGACCACTGACAGCGGAAGAAGTCGGTCGGGTAGGGAATTAACCTACTTACTGACAAACAGTGGCAAGGAACATGCAAATTAGGCCAATGAAGTGTGTTCCGTACCGTCCTAGCCTCATTGTTCTCACTGCAGTCGCACACTTACTTTCAACAAGCGAGATTGCTTGCATAGAATGTAATAAAAAATTGTGAGCATAATTATTAGTATACTAGCTGCGCCCTGCGGTGTTACCCGCGGTTGGACTTCCTATGGGAACCGTACATTTTTCCGTGATAAAAACCTATGTGCTATTCCAGACTATAATCTATCTCTGTGCCAAATTTCATCCAGGTCCGTTCAGCCGTTCTGGCGTGATTGAGTAACAAACATCCATCCATACTCAATTTCGCGTTTATAATATTAGTAAGATATGAGCGTAATTGCCGCATACAAGATGAAACAAAAACGTGCACGATTATGTTAACTTGTGCGTGTAAAATTTGACGTGTCGAAATGATACTTGAGATCTAAAGGAATAAATGAGTTCGAGTTTGATTTCAGTGATTACCAAGTTTCCGATCCGGAGATTTAAATCATATATATAAAAAAATGAGTTTTTTCAATTCAACATACTCTTTTTCCAAAAATCAAACATTTTTGCCGTCGTGACTGATTTTGTGTCAACCGACGACAAAACATAGTCAACTGTCGAGCCAATTGGTACGGTTTTTTTTATTTTTAAATCTTAATTGAAAAAACCTCATTGTTAATCAGTTAATTGATTATCGCCGTTGACAATGCATAACCTAATTTGTAAAGCTCACAAAACTCCAATTGCAATATGAATCTGTTTGCAACACACAAAAAACCAGCTACCGAACAATAAAATCGAAAGTTGTATGTAAGAATTGAGAGCCGCTTTCGAAATGCATCAGATGAGATGGCGGTGTAATTACCGCGCAGTGATCGGCGACGAACCGGTGAGATGACATACTGCTTTCGACTGTACGCGCCATGTTTTGAGATAATCATTTCGATCATGCGAGCACGATTATAGTATCGGAGCCTGTTATATTTTATTGTACGTAGCTAGTAATTTAATGAACAAGGCCAGAGAATACAAAGCCTTATAAATTTTAAAACTATCATGGTTATGAACATTATTATTCGTGTTACCGAGATATCAGTTCAGTTCAGTTTGCCCGAGACCATGACGCATGTAACTGCGTCGAAATATCGGGAGTCAACAAAACTCTGAACAGATTTTAATAAATCTACGGGACCACTCTGACGGCATATACTTAAAAAAAAATACGGCCAGGGGAGGTTCCCCGGGAAGTCGGTTGACAAACAAACATACGTAGCATCTAATTTTAAATGCTAACACTACTATATGTTCTATTTCGCTCGTTTATACCACACCTAATCGTTATAACAGCGTATTCTAACAATCGAGAGTGTCGTGATGTTTCACACATTAATTCAGACAAATGTTTATTTTTTCTCGCATTGCTTCGGCCAATTCGTGTCGGGGACATATATAACGAACGAGACCGAGCAGTGAACATGCCTCTGATGGAAGTAAGATAAGATGGTGGTAAGAAGTAATGTGCTGTATCTTAGACCAACTAATACTAAATATCACTAGAATTGTATTTACAATAATAATAATACTAAATGTTTATTTCAGATCAGTATAATAACAAATCCATATTGTGTTAGTAGAATAGAATATCTTAAAAACTATGATTAGGTATAAATTATAAATTTCAAATTATTTTACTCTTTAGGCTTTATTCTAGTCATCCAGTGCCTCATCAGATAGGAACAATGGTTCCTAACAACTAGGGTTAAGATGCAGATCTTTTTCGCTTTATAGCATAAAAATTGTCGCAGTCTGCAAACATCCCTGATGCGCAACAAAAACGGGGCAACCCCAACAAAATCCTAAATCCGTTGTTATTTCTGATTTTCTCTGATTCTGTGTATATTTGGCCGACAGACTACATGTGTCAATGTAATTTTACAATTTGCAAATCTGCGTGCCAACATATCACAATCTCGTGCCGCTCAACGAGCTGAGTAAACAGTTTTGACTTTGATATTAATAACTACAGCGTCTCCACACTCACAAGGAAGCCAAATGATAATATTTTCATCGATATGCGTTTTGCTGGTACGAACTAAGCTTATCATTATAATTTGCATATAATGTCTTATTTTAACAACGTGTATAATTGACAATAATATAGCCTTTGTTTTTAAATATATTTTACTATAATAATTAAGGACTTTAATATAGTCTCATTTACGAATTGTTATACTTATATATTGTTACTTAAATAAATAAATACAATAAAATCTGATTTTGCTCCGGGAATTTTTAATAATTTCCCACAGTGATAAGTTCAGTGAAATTAGCACTGTGGGAAATTATTCAGACGCCGTGTAACAAGGTATAAACAAATAAACACCTTACTCGGTTCGGTTCGCTGCGCATGCGCCCGGCATTCGCTGCGCACGCGTTTAGTGCAGTGAAATCGAATACTCAAGTGAAATGATTGGGTGCACGAGCCGTGACGAGGTACTAAAAGTATGTTTTGTTCTACAGATACGCTCATAGTGAGTATGATTATTTTAAAAAATTGCTTGTAAACTAAAACTTAGTATCATTATACGAGTATTAACTGGGTTGGTTGTGATTTCGTTAACTTATCTAATCACTTTAAAAATTCGAATCGACATCCTTGTCCGTCTGAAAACCAGCGCTGCATCAGGCAATGTAAATTTATTTGAGTGCACACTCCTTAAGACTAGTCGCCTTGAATTGATGACTTGTTAAACTGAACCCTTAAAAACTAAACAACTGTTAAATAACGTATTTAGTTTCATAAAAGTAAGTACCTGGGCGATCGAGCCTCGCTCGGCTTTTTGTTTCTGTGTAAAAAATTGCATTTACCAAGAAATACAATTATCCAAGTGAACTTAAAGAGCAAACCCCTGTTTTCAATTTCACAAAATTTCGTCCAAATTGTGAGAGCCGTTTACACTCTATAATAAGTAAATATGTATAAAAGATTTAATATTTCCAATTGTCATAAAGTTTTACAGTAAAAATTAATTTGGAGAGTACTTTAAAGAATTCATTGTAGTTTAATTCATTGAATTCATTGTAGTTAGTTAAAATTCTGAATTTTGCGACCGGTGAGCAATATGAGGTTCCAATTTATGCTCTGTGAAATGTAACTAATTGTTTTAAATTAACTAAGTTATTAAAATTTTAATTAATATTTAATTATTCATTTCAAAATTTGTTGTGCGTGGTTATTGTCCTCTGGGTAAGCAATAAGTGAAATACATTGTTGTCAGTAAATTTTAATAAGTCAGTAATTTTTAAAAAAATATCATGTCTTCATGATTTTAACCGTTTTAAGAGTGTGATATTTTGCACATTACTTTTCAAATGAAAACCCGGTATACATCGTCATACTACAAATGACAGTTGATGATACCACTAAGCCTATAAATCCTGGGTTAGAAATAAACATACAAATGCTCATACCCCTACACTAATATTCCCTGTGCGGTGACCACTCCTGTGTCGGATATGGCATAGACACTCATCGCATTAACCTGGCCAGATTCGAAGACTAAATGCTATTCGTAGCCTAGCATAAAGGCTTAATTAGGAAGTATCATGAGATATATGTTCTACATACATACTACAGTTTCCTTAAGGATAGACGGAAAACAATAGATAAAACAATACTTGCATTAAACATCAATATTTTATGGCATTGTTTGTTTCAAAAAATAGTTAAAGGAACCAAAATGTTTCAAAAAAATTGTCATCAACATTCGGTTGCAAGCAACATACGGATAAATAAAGCAATAACTTCGAAATGTCATTGACTACTATTCATACAAATCTGTCAATTAGACACTCGAAGTCATTGTAAAGATCTAGCGCAAACAGGCGACACTAAACACACCCCGATTAATAGTCACAAAAGAAATGTTGAAATGCTTGCTTTCATACCAAACATTAAATCGCTCGTACATTTGGCACGTAGCGGCAATCGGTACCATTTATTTGAGTACAGTCTATTTCAGATGTCGTTGCGACACAAGCTCACGACAAGTGTGAATGTTTAAACGGCATTTACAAGCTTTTGTAGTACTAGAACGCACTTTATGTACAGTATTGGATCATCTAACGACCACTGAAATTAGATATTGGTATATCCTTTCCTGATTTCAGCTGTCAATCACTTCTTATACTTCTTTCGTGTCAATAACTTACTCTAGCGTGAGAGTTTCCAGACCACCCTAAGGGCTTATAGCGCGTTATCGTGTCTGCCGAAGCACGGAAGCGTTATCGTCAAATGCCACTAAGCGGTCACCCATACAACAACTGAAAAGGCGGAGAGCGAAACAAACACTTCTAATTCGTTCGGACAAGTACTGACTCCATACCTTGAAATTCGCCGCCAAGCAGTTGTGCAAGCGTTGCTATGGTCTATTGCAAGGGTGTGGATGCCTGAAGTTAGAAACGCATAAGATGTACGAGTAGCCTCCCCGTCTAAGAGTGATGGACAGAACACAACGCGACTTGAGTATTCAGTTTTTAATAAGAAATAAAGATGCTTAATATATGCTTCTAAAATAACATGTCATCATGTTTACAATTCCGTCAATCTCCTTGAGTGAACCATTTGAATCACAATTCATACATCCTAATTAGGCTAAAGCCGCATCAATAGCCCTGCTCATCGTGAGGTCACACGTGGGTTTACGCAGACTGCCGTCCATTGTTGTCAGTGATCTGACGGTGGTAATGTGTCAAGGAACACGCGGTAGTATCATGATTCCTATAGCAAGACGATACGGTACAAAAGAGTATGAATATATACGTAGAATATATACGTGAAACATGTCACTGAACGGCAGACAGGGGCCGCTGTGACTGGCTTCAGCTCAGTTGGTAGTATCTCTGCCATATGCGCTGTAGACCGCGGGTTCGATTTCCACCCGGGACAAGCATTTGTGTGACGGACATGAATGTTTGTTCTGTGTCTGGGTGTTAATATGTATTATATGCAGGTATTTACAAAAAAGTACTGTATAAGTATTATATCAGTTGCCTGGTTTCCATATAACATGCTATGCTCAGTTCGGGATAGGGGCTAGATGGCGCTGTTTCCATGAATATTTAATATATATTATTTGTTTATTTATTTACTTATCATCAGATGAACCGCCAAACGGTTCGCTATGGTAAAATAATATATGTGAAATTAAACATAAACATGTAATCAATATCGTTAAACCAAATAATGAGCATTTTTCTCATTCCTAGGTACGTTCAAAACGTACAATGTCTTTCTGTATAATAAATAAAAAACGAACTATCACATACAATGTCAAGAAAATGGTTTTTGTACGGCTAATCCATTACTAGCACATGTTTGTGCAGGAAAACCGACTTTCGCATTTTAGTCTGCTGCATAAAACAAGCATGAAAATATTCGAAAACATTAAAAATAATGTCTGAAAATATGACGCTCTCGTGTACAAATGGGCTTTAAGAAACTCTACATAAAGCACGAAATCCACTGAAAGTGCCTCAACGCACCTGATACCCTGCTTCTGTGCAAGGCAAACGACATCGTCAGTGGCTGAGATGGGGAAAACGATTTCCTTTTCTGCAGTTTCTGCATCGATTTGGGTTGAATATCAATTTCTAAGTGTGAGCGCTATTAGTATTGTATAGCGATCAAGTTACGTTTAAAGTCAGTGCATAATAATTCTGCAATGTTGCAAGTCAACAAAATTACCATTATCTATAAAAATAAATAAAAATTAAGTGTCTGTTTCTATTGTCAAAGTAACAGCTTTTACTAAATACATTTAATTTTACATACGGTACTTAACAATAACAATTTTTAAATTTATTTGTGTCTGTATGTCTGTTTGTTCTGTCTAATCTCCAAACCGGCTGAACCGATTTTGATGGAACTTTCGATGGCAGATAGCCGATGTTATAACGAGTAACTTGGGTTACTGTTATTTCAGAAAAAGATGCATTTTTTTAATTAGGTTATTATTAGGTCCGAGTCATACATAGTCAGAATGACTATTCTATAGAATTATTTTCTTTAACTTCTAGCTACCAGTAAAATATATAGTTTTTAAAGAGACCGCTTGCTCTCAGGTATTTTATCAAGGTACTTCACCAAATAATTTACAAAGAAACGTACGATAAAAAGTGATTAAAAATACTGCATACAATATTTTCACAATAAGATGATAAGTCACGTCGGAGAGTCGATAAGGACATCGATAACGTACACAATAATGCACCTGTTCAGAATTTCTTAATATTTGTATCATTGTGGCAATGTTAAATGTATTACAACAAAATTGCTTGTAATTCTGTGCCATCGAAAATGGTAAGAGTTGGTAACATTGTTTTCTGCCAAATGTATGAATAATGCATGCAAGTAAACTTTCAATAACACTTTCAGTTGTCCAGGCTTGTCTCATTATGTTAATTAATTAATGAGACTCCACTAATACTGCAATACATAGTCCAAAATATGAGACCCAGAATACAATCTAACTATTTTTGGGGTACCTTAGTCTATCAGAAACCTTATTACTAGTCAAACCCTATTAATCTGCTAACAGATTACTGGAGGTAGATTACCAAATCAACATCATTGTCTGTCAAAAAGTTTATTGATAGCATTATTGTTATGGTAATTTTTCTCCAGTCATGTTAGTTGATTATAGGTTTTGGCTGTAAGCCTACATCTGTATTTCTGTCTATCTGGCAGCCTGTCTAAATTTTTAAGGGCGTAGACTACGTCGTAGTAGGAAATTAGGATATTTCACAGAAATATGCGAGCAGGAAATATCAAAAATATTTGGGAGAATTTTCCTTGAGACATCATGTTGTATTGACTGTAAACGGATCCATTTCCTCAGATTTTCCCACGCGGCACTGCGCCGGCGCCGGTTGCCAAATGCTTGCAACATTAGCACTAGAACATCTGTTATTACAGTTAAAACGAGGATGTAGTACGTTTCCTGTCGGCTTCGTTTTGATTTTAGACTTATAGTGGACCATGACTTCTTGGAATTAATATTGTGATTTCTAATATAGCGTACTACCGTATGTACTTCCCATAGTTATACTAATAAACATTTATCGTTTGATACAAAATAAAAAAAATAATATTATTCACACAATTATTTTGAATAGTTAATTATTATATTGTGTTATTATATCAGAAAAGTAGAGAATGAAAAAAAAATCTAACTAAACATCAGTAAGTTAGAGTTTTATGTGTCTTATAGTATAGTCATAGTCTCATAGTTTGAAAGTCTAATAATAGGTTAAGCGCCCAGAAAGCTTTTGAGATTCCTCATCAAACAAATATATATAATTTGAAGCACGAAAACATTCAGTTTTAATGTACAGTAACGGTATACATACGAATGACCGATTAACGTATTGTATTGTTAATTAACGCCAATTTTTTTGGAAATAACTTTATCTTTGAATAATAGACGTATGGATTATTTAGTTTACAACTAAAAAAGTCATACTTCTTTGCAACATGAAATGTGGCAATAATTAATTTAATTTAAAAATACAATTGTCAACATTTTTTTTTAAAGAGAAAGTCATAATTACATTTATACTACGGTCATATTTTTTTTAATAAAAGATTTAGTTAAACTTTTTCAAATCTCGCTATAATTTACTATCCCTCGCATGTACACAGAGTATGCTATACATATACAATACAATATTAGACTAGTATAGTATTATAGCATCTGTGCTATTAGTGTCTGTAGTATGTAAGGTAAAAGTTGGCAAGTGGCCCGCTTAAAATAAACACATCTCGCTTGCTATAAGCCATTAAAACTTTTACAGCAATTGTCTGATAATGTAAGACAAAGAAATGGTTAGTGAAGCTAACGAGATCGTCGACCAAGGCATCATATACTAAGTTTCTATAATTAATTTTAATGTGTCTGAAAAGTTAATATTACATATGTTGAAAATCTTAACAGCCTTTGGTGGAATGAATACGAGTTCACTTTCATCAGTCTAGAACCATTATGAACCTAAATCTTAGCATAACATTTTTTTTACACTTCTACCTTTGCACTATTATTCCCTGTGTCGCAAGTGGCATGGACAATGCGAAACACAAGACAAACAGCCAACAACCAGGAACATAATTTACGCTTATCACACTATCTGCCCCGGCCGACAATCGAACCCCTTGCTTCAAAGGCAGGACTATTGTAGCATGTAGACAGCCCAATTTGTAGCATATATCATAGTAAAATCTTTACATAATCGTATTCAGGACGCCCGAATCGTTTACCGAGCGCACATTGATACGGCCAGCTGTGAATCAGGCAGAGCGGATGCGCCCGCGCATGTGTCCGTACCTAAAATTAACACCTCATGTAAAAAGCGAGCCAACAGCGTAAACAATCTATACGTTGACTATCCATTCAATGTTGTTTTGTACCGGGATCATCTCAAAGAGACCAATTATGACGGTAGGATATTTTCGCAGTCTTAATTGCCACCTACCGTCTATTTTTTTTAATCTGTTTTTTTTTTGGAATATTTTACCTATAATAATTGTTTGTCAGTCTCATCGTACCCTAAACTATAATTTACATAATTTATTTTAAAGCTTCTAAAGTTTTGTAAAGGAGACATGTCGCATCTGACGAAGGTTCTGCTAATATGCCACCTACTTGTACGTGTGCAATGATTGATAACTACAGTCCGTGAAGTATCAATAGTTCTTGTATAATATAATAGCTTCACCTGCCAATTAGATTTTGAAGTGTCTCTATTTATGACGATACTGCGGACATAATTTTTAAAAGCATAATTTTTTGCTTTGGATTTGAATCTACGTATCCATTCATTTTGGGGGGTCCAGTTGCTCGCGTCCGTAGGTGTGTACCCTTTGATTCCCTACACGTACCCCCTGGGTGGTGCTAAAGGAGCAACCAAAAGTAGCAGTACAAATTGTGCCAAGTTCGTCCGGAGAGTTACTGCCACCACATCTGGAATCTGCCGCCAATAGTGCTCGCATTATTGTGTTCCGGTGGAAGGGTGTGGGTGCCGGTGAAATCACATGCGCATGAGCCACCACGCTCTCAATATTATATTTCAAATATTTCTGTAACATAAGTATTTCTTCTTTAGTTAATCAATTCAACAACATAACAAAACATAAGACACAAAATGTTCGCCAAACTGTGGACTATGCTGACCATGCGTTTCTTTGTTCTTCCCATAAATAGTAGATGCTTATTCCTAGGTAAGTAGGTAGATACTCTACTGTTTATTTCCTAAACATCCGATATCTAAAGCGGCTTTCTTCAGATACAAAGGCACTCGGGGTACATTCCTAAGGCCAACAACACTCCTCCGATGTGAATTATGTAAATGCATTTATAATTCATCCTGGAGAGATTTGACGCAGATCCCGTTTCAAGTGGCACTTGGATATTTTGGACTACAATTTATCAGTTGAAAAGGATATGAATTATTAATGAATTAACTCGTATTATCGCATTTCTAAACAAGTGTTTCTATTTTATCGTTTAGAATTCTTCATCTGAAGAAATCACTGACTGAAAAACTTTTGTAACTTTTAATCGAGTCTGTAATGATCCTGGTTACGTAACGTTTTTTATTATAGTTCTCCTTTTTAATCCAACTAATAACCCTACAAGAGTGTTTTATATCGAGGTCCAACTTCAAGGTTTTTTTCCGAAATAACATATCCATTTGGATTTCTGGTTAAAAACGGAAGTATTGTATTATTTAAATTATACCTATAGCTTAAATTCTATACCTATAAATCTTTATTTGTACGTAATTAAGATTGATTGTAATAAACAGTTATAATTTCTAAACACAATAATATAAAGAAAATGTATATGTTATTGACAATATTACCAAAGTTTTCGTTAGTAGCTAGAGGCTATGGTCGATCAGAACTTACAGGTTACTTATAAAATTCCTGTCACCATAGTAAAATAAATAAAAGAACGACTATATCTTGATAACAAACGGGCGAAACACAGGCAGGCGTCGTGGAGAACCGTATATTTTCTCCAAATATGTAAAGTTAGAGAGCGAGGCGGCCTAGGGGCATAGACGCCGACTTTCAATCTGAAGGTTGCTGGTTCAAACCCACACGTGCACCAATGAGTTTTTTCACTTGAAAAATTGATGTGCGCAATACCACGTTCTCGAAACGGTGACGGAAAACATCGTGAGGAAACCGGCATGTCTTAGAACCAAAAATTCGACGACATGTGACATCTACCAATCCGGATTGGGCTCCCGTGGTAGATCAACGCCCATTCACTCTCAATTATCGAGAGTAGGCAGTCCCTGCAGTGGGAACATTAGAGGTTGGTACGGTATGTAAAGTTATGAATCAGCCCTATTACAAAACAGTCTATTAGACTGCCCAACTTCTAATAAGCTGCTAGTAGATATAAAACATAAAATACACTTCAACCAATAAATTATCGTTATAAGCCAATCCGAAATGACGTAATGATCTACCTGTATTTTATCGTTCCGATAGTATTGGGTTTTGGGCGCACCCGATAACAGAGTCTACAAGGACATTTTGCGATTAGAACTGGCGGACTATTTGCTTTTGCACTTTTAACTTGGAATCACACTTATATTATAAAGTCAGTATAAAGACATATGTGTGTGTTTGTTACTCATTCACGCTTAAACGGCTGAACGGATTTAGATGAAATTTAGTACCAGGATAGCTTATATCCTGGATTAGCACATTGGATACTTTAACCGCGGGTAACACCGCGGGCGCAACAAGTATATATGTATAATATATTCGGGTAAACTATCGTGTATATCAAAGCATTTTTTTTATTTGTTGACGGTACTTCTCTTTTGTTCTCTGGTGTAGAATATTTGTGTTATCGTTTTCCACATGTGGAACAGAAATGATTACAACAGATTCGTACTACAGGGATATGAGATGTTATTATAATAGAAACGGTTATAAAGAAGAATATTATTTTACTCGATACTCACAAAATGTCGAAACATTTCCCAAGCTGTATCCGATAAGCGGATATCTGGTGTGTAGTGGAATCCCCCTAGGATATGTTGCATTGCACCGGATATAGGGATTTAGAATCACCCGGTTTACTGTCTAGTCCAATCTACCTGCTCGATACATTCATTTGAACGTAACAAGAGATTTCAACGTATATTATTATAAAACTAACGACCCACCCCGGCTTCGTACGTATGATGTGTACCTACATCATTTTGATCTATCTAGTAAGCTTGGTTTTACGATATCATAAGAAATCATTAAAATTCTCGTCTTTTCTCTATTATAATATCCACTGTCCACTATACAATATTACAAAATCCGTTGCGTGGTTAGAAGTTAGCCGAGAAACAGACAGACGAAAACAGCGACATTACTTTATACTATTTAGAAAAGAGAAGAATATATTTGTACCAATATTTTTATTCAATACATTTTCATACATTTAATGCTTCTTATTGTTACTTAGTTTCATATTAGGACATTCAGAGGTTTTTAGATAGAATACAGTTAAATCAAAAGTAACTACTTATAATAATATACATATTCAATGGCCATACAGCCCAGTTGGGTTTAGGTCCTGGATTCGATTTCTAGTCGGGAAAAACATCTGTATATATATATATATATATATATATACATCTGTGTTAATCAAATTATGCTATCTATATGCTTAGTTTTACATAGCATCTTTAGAATTATGTTATTTATTTAATCTAACATTGTTTTAAAATATAATTATGTAAAAGGTTGGTGTGATGTAATGTAATTACATGCTATATATAATCAAATTTGCGTTCCGAAACTTCATCTTGCGATCGGCAAAACACCAATCTCAACGCATAAATTGTTCTCCAAGGATCGCCTAAAGATGCTACTGAACGCAATTTCAAAATGCTCTTCTTAAATGTAACTGTCTTTCATCAGCTCATGAATTTCAAACCATTTATTTTCCATAAAAAGTTGCCAGTTTCAACGTCTAAAATAAGTTGATAAATGCTCACACAGCAGCTAACCCATTTCTCTTCCTATTTTCTTTTCACTTCTTTGTTGTGACTTTTCAGTAGCAGCGAAGTTCAAACGTTCGATTGTTCCGTCTAGGTCCAACAGAGTAGGTCATTTTACCTTGATCTGCTAGGCTTGATCCTGCTAATTCCAACATCTATCTATCATAGCTTTATATTTTAAGTAGGTTATTGCATCTCTGAACAACGGTGAAGGAAAATATCGTGAGGAAGCCGGCATGTCTTAGAAACAAAAATTCGAAGACATGTGACATCTGCCAATCCGGTTTGGGCTCCCGTTGTAGGTCAAAGCCCATTTACTCTCAATTATCAAGAGTAGGCCGGTGTCCCTGCAGTGGGAACATGGCTGGTACGGTACGGTTGCATCTTTAATTGTTATCACAAATCAGAAATTTGTGAAAATGATGATATGTCGGTAAGAACCAGTGGGTCAATTCAAGACAATGTAAGATGTTTGTCCTTTCCTTCGGTCAATTTAGCACTAAGGACACCCCAGACCTTTGTCAATGAGAAATCAAGCGTGAACGTAGGACAATTAGCATACACTTAACATGTCAATAACCTTTGAAGGTATGCTGTCGCTCGTCATAAGGTTTAAATTGGAGGATTTGTATTAAAAGCCTATAGGCTCCCGAATCCCAACTGGATTCGACATTTAATCTCTTTTTGGCAAGTCTCCAAACCAAACGAAACGTACTAGTACCTATATTAAACTATTCCACACACAAGTAACCAATATTCGACTTTTAATCAACTTTATGCGTACTTAAATGACATTTATTTTAATCTCAAATATGTTTCAAATCGGACACAGATGGAAATCGTTCCTACACTATGGTGTCATAAAATTAAGATTGTATACGTACCTAATACTAAACAAATTTGTACAAAAACCCACAATAAAATCCGATGTCAAACGTTCGTGTAATTTTATCGCCCCTTGGAATAAAAATATAATAAAAAAAAGGATGGCCATCCGATTATATCGGAGGGCTATAATTCAAACACCATACAATGGCATTCTACCCTAGCGTACTTTTGATAAAGCGTATTTATTTTTCACAGATGTTAAAATGGAGCATTTTTCCCATCAAATATACGTACATTGTTCATTCATAAGCCTGAGGAACGGAATTCTCTGGAGCTCAAAGTAAGCATAATTTGTTGGAAAGATATACGTTATCGTGCACAGAAAACTCATTTATGAAATGTTACCCTGTAGAAATTGTATTTTTGTTTTAGAATGATTGCATTGTACTGAAAGTGGACTGGAATGTACCTTGTTCATTTAGTCGAGAACAAATAACACAATTGTTTACTCATGCATTATGGATATTTTGGTTGGTGAGAAAGAAGCAGTAGAACTTGTATCATCCGGTAAAGTACTGAGTTAACACCTAGACGGCTATTTTACGCCTTATTTGAAAACATAAATTAATTTAATTTAAGTCAACTCGGAATGTTTCATGTAAAAGTAAGGATATCAAAAATTGTAAAGCTGCCTCTAGTAACTAAAGACTCGTTATGTTACGATAACAATATTAATTTAAAAGATATCACTACCAAGCAGTGGTGTACTCGTAATGCTGTGTTCTGGTGGAATTTGGAGTTATAGACGTCACATCCCCGTTTCGGGTGACAGGCGCAACGGAATACAATTTCGGTCTTTGACTTTGATCGGAGAGGTTGTTTTGAGTTTTCTTTCCACAAAAGAAGAACCTTGAGTTTTGATCCATTTTTGTTTCTCTAGTGTAGTATATTTCAACTTGTTTCTAACATATTTAGACTATGTGCTCATCTTTATACATGTTGTTTCTAACATATTTAGACTATGTGCTCATCTTTATACATATTATTTCAGCCACCATATAATTTCAGCCATTTTAGCCCTTTAACCGTAACCCCGGTTTCATTCAAAATTATACAATATCTCAAATCTATTTATTGAATGTTGCATCTATTAATATGCATAATGTATCTATCGACATCATAGTCCCTTAAGTTACAGTACCTATAGTGCATAAAAATATAAATAACCCAAGAACGAAGTCAAATCACCCAGATTCATCTGGGTATTGTAATTTGACTGGATCTGTGTGGAAATAGGTTGATTTACTTCTGGAACTTTTTTCTCGTTTTGTTTGCGAATAAGAAAAGTGTAGGAGCATTTTGTGAATCGTTATTTGTGTCTGTGCCGATTCTTTAATGAGTTACAATTATTCGATACAGTGTAATTGTTAGCATCAGTTTGTGTTTACATACTTAGTTAAGACCTTTTTTTTTTTTTTTTTTTTACATGGGGAAATACGTTTACGTATCGTCCCTCCCGGGGGGGGGGGGAGGGGTATGTCGGACTCAGCTTATAAAGCTGAGTGCCACTACCGACTAAAACCCCATGATGCTCTCTCTTGACTTACGACGGGGCTACGGGAATCGCGATATGCATACATCCGCGGACTTAGTTAAGACCTCCATGGAATCAGACGCAGAACGCCAGATCAGAGTATCAATAATTCAGAGTTACACCGCAAATCATTTATAAAAACGAATACTATAAAAACGAATACTATAAAAACTAAGGTCATTCACACAAGTATGTAGAGGATATTTCATTTAAACGTTCGCGTAATAGAACATAATCGTGTCTGCTACCTTGAAATAATTGTAGGTACACAAAAACAACCGCTACACGAAACAAGTAGTATTATAGAGACGGTGGACACAGATAGAGCAGAGGGCAATGACTACCCTTGTCCTTTCTTTACCCTATCGATAAGATAATCTAACTTCACAAAATGAACCAGGAATGCTTTTAGAATGCAAGGTGAGTGTATATTTAGTAGATTTTCGCCGCTGCCAATGGAATGTGTGCAGGCATGTTTTTGTTTTTTACTCAGCTAGTGATGATTTAAAAATGGAATAAATCGATTTCAAAACTTTTATCACGTGTTATTCAGTCTTAGCTGTGTAATTTATATCTAACTATCTACATCTAAATATCTACGATATCTCGATATTCATATATCGTGTACTAAGTATACAAAAAATTTACATACAGACCAATGCGAACCATTCTCTTTTGAAGTAAATTATAATTACTTCGTATAACCCAATACAATGGATAAATGAATGCAGAATATGATTAGTAAAGTTAAAACTAATAATTCAACATACGCATAGACGAACAAAAGTGATGTTATTATATAATATTTCCGTTCTTGCTTTTCGGACGGAACCATAAAAAAGGACGATTCCTATGGAACCCACTTTGAGATATTACGTGTCCCGCTTACGCAAATGGTTTGCAATACCAAGGCGACATCAAAAAATGACCTATTCATCCTAATGCATAGGGCGACGTAAACACTGAAGCATAACTTTCGCACGAAACCTAACGATGAGCACCCTAAGATTGCTTTAATAATAATAATAAATTTCTTTATTACTGTAACATATGCGTACAAATTTCACTGAGGTTGGGACCTTTTTCCTTACATAGTATAAAACAAAATCACTCCCGCTGTTTGTACGCTTAGATGTTATAACGTATTTTAATGCATTTTTCAGCAATAGGTAGAGTGATTCAAGAGGAAGGTTTATATGTAGTACTAGCAACTCGCCCCGGCTTCGCACGTTTATTCTGATACGACACTGATGCGCTACTAACCGTGCGACGCCGGCGCTGGTCGCTAGTTTATGCATAAAAGTACTTCTCAGAAGGTCACGGCGGAGGACCTGGGGCAACGAATGCGAGAACATCCGACATCCCTCACTAGGGATAAGTGAGTTCATTGTGCTTCGCTTATCACTGGATCACTGCCCCCGAGGCGGGTCTGCGGAGAATGTTCATACGGCCCCACAGCCGTCTTAGCCCTCCTAGCCCTGTCCTAGTCTTAACATCAGCTGAGTCCGACATACTCACCTCACTCCCCCGGCGAGGGGATACGAAATGTATAAATAAATATCTCCAACGTAAAAAAAATATGATAGGTCTTCCATAGTTAACATATACATAGTTACAGCTATGAATTCTCATAGAGGAAACCGTCACACACCACCGCTTGCTACTCGAGGGTTGTGCGCGGCAAACAAATAGCCAGCCAGCCTACGTTCAGTAGGTAGGCCTACTAATGTTTGGTGAGAGAAGAAACGATAACCTACAAATAGAAGTGAGTATTATCAGTGGAAATCTGGTAGCATAGCTCAGATTAGTACATGTTCTTCAAGTAATTCGCTTGTTGTTATACTGGATTAGCAACAATCGGTCGTTCACTCAGATTCTGATAAGTCACTTATCTTCTAATAACATAGATGTTTAACAAAGCCAACAATTAAATCTCTCACAGCGCCGTAGACGTATAGACTTTGAAACCATCGAACCGATGTGCCCCAAACTGGTTTTATTAGAAAGGCAATAATGCGAAGATTGTTTCAGACCATTGAAACAATGCATTAGGCACAAAATGTTCTTTTTTTAGCGTGGTAGCTTGTAAGTATTATAAGTATGTATTTACATAAAAAAATTATATTAAGTATTCTATTAGATATCTAGTACAAGCTAAGCTTAGTCTAGGGTTAGATGGCGCTGTGAGAGATTTAATTGTTGGTTGTGTTTTATATATCAGGGTTCCAGAGACAGAACCAGCATCTGAATTCGTCACACAAATGCTTCTCCTGGGAATCGCACCCACGACCTACAACGCAGAAAGCAGAGCTTAACCGAGTCTACTATATAACACAAATTGACAAAAAAATCAATAATTATCACTCACCTCGTCTTACCACGCCTATTCGCACAATATCATAAGCGATCTTACCGTGAAAACATGCCTTATTATGCAAAACTGTGGGAATGTTGGGATATTACTAGATAGTTGGTAAGCAGTTTCTATTATCCATAATCAATTATTCATCTAAGGAAATCCTAAACACTGATATATGTATACAATTCTCCGTGTTACAAAACTATTTCGAGTACCGATTCGATATTAATTGGCGAAGAGAATTGAGAACTCCCTCCTGTTTTAAAAACGGTTAAAAAGTAATATAATATTAATTATTATAACGTTTACTCACTCATACTTAAACTAGGATTCCCTGTGTTGCAGTTGATATGGGTAACCACAGAAACACAAGACAAACACTCAAGACCCGAGAACAAACTTTAGATCACAGTCTGCCCCGACCGACAATCGAACCTGGGACCTCTTGCTTCGAAGGCAGGGCTACTGCCTACTAAACTACGGAGCCATCAATTATAACACAAGTTACAATCCCGCGCAAGCGCATCGCGACGCATGCCGGTGCAAGCGCCGTCACGCATCAGAAGCGAAGTCAAAAAGACTAATTAATTTGATCAAAATGTTATAATAAATGCTTATTCATCAAAAACGCATGATACAATTAAACTAAATTGATCATTATAATTATAATTATCATAATTAAAACAACCTAAGTTGCATTCAATTAAGTTTGATTGGCGGCATCCATACTAAGCAAATGCATGTTGTGAAACGAGATGAAGGTCCACCTGATGTTACGCTGATGTACAATGTACGATGTTAGGACTCTTTTGCGGCCCAGAAGAACTCTAACCCAACGCTTAAGTCTAATTAATATACGTACCTAGAGTTTAGCCTGACAGATTTACTTGTTGACTATTTATTATACTAATATTATATAATATTATCATCGTCTAGTTTTACGGAATGGTTTGAAAAGACAGAAAATTACGATTTTATTTAATGTTGTTTTTACTGTTTCTCTGGCTTTTAAAGCGCATTGACAGATATTAAATTTAACATCCTGATAATAGAAAATGGAATTCAACATGCCTTTAAAGTTTATTTCAGTATCATCGCTGAATCAAATAAAATAGTTTTACGTGAGTGAAATTATGTCTAAACTGTGCTTATCTATATTTAACTCAAGGTCCGCCGTACCTGAGTTATATTGTTGCCTTGCTGTCCAATAAAGTGTTAATTAAACTGTTCATAAAAGCAATAAAGCTGGCATAGGATATAAAATAACAGCTAAAGCTACACGTGCACTGGCACGCCTTCTTGTTTTCAATTGCATGACTCATGTCTTAATGTGATTTTGAAATGAGTAAAGTGACCGGGCGAGTAGACATCTCACCTAATGTTAAGTGGTTACTGCCGCCTGTAAATAACAACAAAACCACCAAACTACAAAAGTATGAAAAAACCCAAGGAAAAACCCAAGATCGGGGATATAAATCCTCACGTTCGTAATGTTTGTAGACCAGTGAGTGTACAGGGGTTGGAAACACCCCTGTATGTTGCATTTAATAGGTCCTCTTGAGTACAGGTAACTGGAGACAATGCGCATACAAGTAGGTAGGGATTAGACCTTTGTCCCACTTTTCCAGCGCAGCACAGCGTATACCTAGTGGCAGTGGAGTGATATAGTCGGTACGGATCATGCATTTAATAAATTCACGAATTTTCACAAAAAGATATTCAAGTTTGTTATTTTATACAAAGAAAATACCGGCTATTATCAACTTGTCTCTTTCTGTTATTTCTAAAGAAGCAGGTTGATAAAAAATATAAAACTAGAGTTAGATTTTAAAATGGCATATTTAATACTCACTTTTGTAAAACTATCAAGTTACTGATGACTGATTCATGTGAAATGAGATTAAATTTAAACAGGAAGAAATTTGACAGGATTTTACACCGTCACACGACTAAGCCGTAGTGGACGTTTACCTTAAACGTCTACGAATGTGCTGATAACACGCGAGCTACCTGAATTATGAAGATATATGAGGCTTGTTTAATTTGTGAGTTATAAGAATGGTCTTTAGGTTAACTATTTTTTCACAAAATAATTAGAGATTTCCTTTTTTTATAAACTATCAAGAAAAGACTGATAAATAAGGTATAATTCAATGTCAACCAGTCTGAATATTCTCATAATAACAAAACGCTTTCACAAAAAGGATTCTATTTTATGGATACCCTGAGTGCGGCTACGGAAACACATAACACATCACCCAAAACCCGAGAGTAAAAAGAGTTACTTTATGCTCATCACAGAAAGGTTTGCCCTATCCAAACAGGTACTTTTCGATGCGAACCTGAAAACGGCAATGAACTAATAAAAAATTCGTTTTTCAACAGAGAGTAATAATATATATTTAACAGCGTGTATGTGACACAATAGGCTGTAACAAATATAAACATAATTGTAGGTTGGTTTGTATGGAGATGCATGACGGCTATTCCAAGCAGTATTAAAACCAACAGACGGAAAATGCAAACAAAGTCGCCTTTTAATATCTGTCGGCACAATACAATGCGTGGAACAGACGTACAAACCGTTCGTTTTTATACGTCTAGACTATTCTGAAGTTTAGTACATTAATATTAATTTTACGCTACTTTTCGTGGAGTAAATTTATCCTTGTTTTCTAGGGATATGTCTTGGTTACGCGGGAGGATATTTTCAAGTTAAAAGAATAATTTAGGAAAGTTCTACACTATTCTCGGGAGTTAGTGTCATGAAAATGTTTATCGCATTTTGTTTTTTTGAGTTCATGATTTTCTATTTTTTAACTGCTACCGACTAACGACCGACTATTTTATTGGGTTGCAACTCTATAAAATAGTCGGCCGAGCCGTTTTCGAGTTTTTTTGAGACGCACGGCAGTTGACTTTTATTATGTATATCGATATGACAAGTATTGTCAGTTTGTTCGTAGGCGTTGTCAATGTGCCGTTATCGTATTTGCATAAAATTAGCATTATATCGATAATTAGCACAATAACTTGTAATGAGGTGACAGGGCATCCGCGATAATATAATCATATTTTATCGAAACGTGAGGTCGCGATAAAAAATTCAATTACAATAGTTTGCGTATAATCAAGTTCATCGGTACGTAAAACAACGAAAAAGTGTATAAACTTCCTGTCAATTTTTTTTTTTTTTAAATAAGTAGATAGGTAATAATCGTATCTAGGTTTTGGACTTTATCACTTACTGCGTTTCTCAGAATCTGAAGCAATAAACTTTCTAATGAAAAGAAACAAATAAGCATATTATAAATATAGTCGATGTATCTAAAGTATTTGTAAAAAATTACTTTTGTTAGAGTTAAGTTGTGCGTCACTTTGATCAGCATCGGTGCGTACGGAGCTTTTGCATTTAGAATAGACGATAAGATGTGTCTCTAGTGTTTAGGATCGATATATAATAACAGTCGAATTAGCTGTCTGTACAATCGCATGGATGAAAAAGCTGACCACTGCGGATGACGTCATCGGCTGATCTTTTCAACATTTGGCCTGGACTTGCCGATTTAGAATCTTTATCTAATTCCTCTCTTGCTATGTTATATTGCTATGGAAATCAATAACAAAGCAAGACATTCTTACGCGCCGAACGTTCCAATTCCAAACGGAACATGCAGATTTAGCCAAGTAGAAAAAAGTGTTTTTAGGTTCTGGTCTGGAAATTGTGAAACGAGCTAGTGGTTCAGTTTTACGCTGTCGCTAGACACCATTGAAACTTACACATATCCACTTCAATCGTTTAGTCATTAATCTCCAACATATGCAGGTCAGTGATTAAAGTACAGTACAAAGTCAAACTATGGAATTGTAGTTTATATATTATGTACCAATATTGGAACTATTCAGCAGAAAACGCCACAGAATTATTTTCCACGCAAACGAAATTCGGATTCGATTTGCATGAACAAAACTGTGCAAACAAATTTTCAATTGAACAAAACATCAGATGGCGCTGGTATCCTATTGTTTTTGTTCAATCGCGTTAGTGCGAACGAGTTTGTTGTGAATGGGAAGCAGATTTTGTGATGTGTATGTTTTTTCGAGTGATTTCAATTCCGTTTAATTTGGCCCAAAGCTTATAACGGGGCGACTGCGAATTTTTCAGACGCAACAATAAAACTCTGTAGCAATATTAGCAATAAAGATTCTTCAATCAACTGAAGAAACTGTCAGATTCTTTCCTTGCCTCATTATGGCCGTCTCAGAGGGGATTAATGCTCGTTCCAACATTTTCATTATAAAAATTCAGCCCGTTTCAAAAGATACTTAGAAAATACTCAGTAATCGTCATCTTTTGGGTACGAAAATCCGAAAATTGGATTATCCGAATCCAATTTTTGGATTTTCGTGCCCTTATAAAATCTCACTAATGAAGCGGAATTCATCCATGGATTCCATATCATTGTGCATTTATAAAAGAACGTGCAGTCGACCTAATGTTAACCGGTATGTTTCCTCTTCTCATGCTTCCAAAGAATATTAAACATACAGCTATATATCCGTATTGTTTTTGCACGAGATTTGATAACATTTCCTCGTTCTGTCGATCATTTCACATAAGATTTTTGATGGGAAACATCTTTTGTGCGCGCCTTGACAGAATAACCACAGAAATAATACCATACATAAAATACCAATCTATGAGTAAAATGCCAATAATGTCATGTTTGCCGTCACGTCACACGACGGCAAAGCGACATGACGCTCTCTTATGCCTTCATGTTTCTCGTGACGGTTAACATTTTTTTTGTGTCTAAGTCATCGAAACTCGGTGAAGGCCTACCTGATGTTAAATGGTTATCTCCGCCCATAACAACAACAATATGACTCAGAATCTCACGTTCTTATGAGAAGACCCAAGTTGAGACATGGGTCTTCTCACAGGAACGGTAAGAGTACCGTTACGCCCGTCTCATACGCCTGTGCATAAACCGGCGCTCAGACTTTCCATCTGCTTGGCGGCAGATTGGCAGGTGCGGTAGCAGTACTTAATTCTCCGGACGAACTTGGCACAAGTTTTGCTGCTACATTTGATTGCTCCTTTAGCACAGGGATACGTGTAGGAACTCAAAGATAAAGGTAACGGACGCAAGCATCATGGACCCCTCAAAATATATAAAGTAATGTATGGGTATCCTAACCGTTACCATAAATACCGAATTCGAAGTTCATCCCGCGACCCAAGTGAGGGTTGCAGTCTAGTTTCATTAGTAATCTGTGATAAATCTTAAGTGCTCACATCACATGTTTGTCAGGTCTGTCGGCATTATAAACATCGCACAAAGTAGTTTTGAGTTGGTTAAAATTAAATTGCGGATGCGGACGGATTTTTGCAAACCGATTCATTGTTTGTGAATACAATGAGTTTTTGTTCGTATGGTTTTGTATTTCGTGGATTGTTCAGAGTCTTATTATTGTCGCGTTAAATCATTGTTTTCTTGTGACATCAAAAATTAATTTGATTTGTTACGTTACCATTTTTTTTATGTGAATAAGTGACGGCACGAGCTGAGGGCCCACCTGATGGTAAGTGGTGACCCTCGCCCATGACAACAATAATGCGTGAGACTCTGTATGATATCCAAATCTTTACTGAGTCGCATTCATCCTGCTGCGTCCATCACCCGAGACGGGGATGATATGTCTCATTTGCAGTAGAAAAACAGAGAGTACTGGTTCAGTTTAAATTTGTCATTTTTATCTACAATACTTGGTTAAATTATCAAAACTCGATTTGATCGTTATTCTTTATTGTAGTATGCCCTGGAGAACTTTCCAAATGAATAACCCGTTCTGCCCACGGCTTCTTCTGCCTAGAACTGAGATTGATACCTACTTAGTGTTAATAATAAGTCAATTATACTTATGATAATGGATGAATTTGTTACTTTGCGTTACTTTTCGGATGCTTACGTTACACCTAAAATTGCAGCCTTCGAAAAGGAAATATATCGAGTATACACTTGAAAAGATGCCTCTTGGCGAGGCAAAACACGTGTGAATCCTATTATTTAGTATTTATTAGATAGTTTAGTGAAGGTATACTACATATTAGTTCACTTTTAGATATATTTATACTTATGTTATTATAAAAATTTCGGCGTATGGCGTGTAAAGCCATTCATGTATGGCGCTGGTATTCTGTTGTTACATCAAAAACAATGTTCATTTGCAAAATAATTGATTTTTTTTTTGTTTTTTATGTCGAATTTACTATTTTCGATAGAGTTCATAAATAAGTTATGTATTTTAGACTTACAGAGAAAACTATAATAGTATTACCATCATTGCTTAAAATCGGAATAAAGAGTATTATGATAACAAGTTTAACCACAAGTATTCTTAAACTTTTGGTTTAAAAGATTTCAACGCGTAACCTGAAAACAACTAGTATAATAATAATTAACGTTGATTAGCGATTTTCATTATACTTTATTCAATGGCTTACAAAAAATATGACACATAAATGAACTAATTAACCTATGTAAGATCGATCAAACGATATAAAGAAAGATCAAGTGATTCAACCCATTTCCAAATGGAATTTTGGCTACATTGTCTCGCTAGATATCTAGCAATTATTCCATGTTATAATTACATACCTTACCAGCCTCTAATGTTCCCACTGCTGGGACACCGGCCTACTCTCGATAATTGAGAGTGAATGGGCTTTGATCTACCACGGGAGCCCAATCCGGATTGGTAGATGTCACATGTCTTCGAATTTTTGGTTCTAAGACATGCCGGTTTCCTCACGATGTTTTCCTTCACCGTTTCGAGAACGTGGTATTGCGCACATAAATTTTTCCAGTGAAAAAACTCATTGGTGCACGTGTGGGTTTGAACCAGCGACCTTCAGATTGAAAGTCGGCGTCTATGCCCCTGGGCCACCACGCTCTTCATATATATAATTACATTATAAATAATTACATGTTAAAGGTAAAATATTTATTATCTATTATCGATATGACATGATAAACATTCAAGACCTGACATGAAAAATTGTCCCGTTATTATATATTGTTTTTAATTCATTAGCCTCCGTTATTTGTTATAATAAAATATAAGTTAAGGTCATTTACGTCCATTTTTCATAACAAACGCAAGGTTAGCCTATAAACTTTATAAAAACTGCCTTGACATTCAAACGACTGCCTCGTCAAATTATATTTAATAGCTAACCAGGGGAAAATCCCACTTGTATCAAAATAACTCACCATCATCATAGAAGTATGCATATTAACACCTCGGCCGCATCGCCGCGGGATTCAAACCCGGGTCCTCCAGGTTACATCATACGCTCCGAAATAACTTCACGAAAACACACGTCAATCAACAAACACAAGGTTAAACCGGCACCAGAATAAAAAACTTGTATGTTATTCAACTCATACGGAGAACTAGTTAGTCACACAATGAGACAGAAGTCGATCCGTAGCGGGAAAGGTGTCACTATCAAAACAAAACACCACAAAGTTTGTAAATACGTAATATGAATCAGAGAAATTCAAGATACGTCCATCGTCTCCGGCATTCAACACGACACTGCATCAAGTCGCTACGTACGCTACGCTCGCTGCCCGGCTTAACATTCTAGCTGATAACTCCAACCCATTCACACCCTATTATAGCCCGCATGCGAGACGAAGATAGCCACAAAACACACGCTACGAGCTAAAATTGCATTTTGTTGCACATGCATTTCCCTTACAGCGACAAAGTTCTAAAACTATCCCATCCTAGTTATTCCTCGATAATTTAATCTACTGGAGAACTATATCATTCTGAAATTATTGTGTTTTTGGGAAGCTTGGCCATTGTTTTGAAAGATCCGCGTGCTCGGATTCGTTTTAAAGGAGATTAATGGTCGCAGTTTAATGGCCTTAATTTCCTCAACCGTATTTATGGAATAATGTTTATTTTTGCTTTGTAATTAGAGTTATGCCTGAAAGAAATTCAGGCTGGAAAATGTATATAGGTCAGTACTTTTTCAATGGTGGAAACCTTATGTGATACATTAACAAAACTAAAACTAAATGTTAAATATTTGCCTGATTTCAAAAATCTAAATAACTATTATAAGTTCTTTCATCCCTTACTTATCGCCCTTAGGAATTAGTAAAAGCCAAAGTTGCATTAACTTCGTCCGTAGAATAACTGCCATCAAACTAGTGGATAACCAGCATAATTAAGCATTTGTGAAGTTGTGTTCCGGTGAAATTACAGGTGCATGAGAGGTTACATTCCCGTCTTCGAGTGACGGGTGCAACACGATTCGACTTGGGTGTTCTCATGCGTTAGTCCTGGTTCGCATTGTTATTGTTTATGGCCGATGGCAACCACTTAAAACTAGGCCTTCCGCTAAATTGCTGGTTTGAAGATATTTTTTCTGCCGTATCGGTGAAATTACCGGCACACAAAACATTTCATTTTCCATTTAAAAGCTCTTTTCAAGGACTTAATTTCCGTGGCATTATTTTAAATGCAATATTATCTGTTTTTTTTATTTTATTGTTCCTTTTTATTATAATATCTATTCCACATACCTGTCCTTGAAATCGATAGAAATTTAATTAATCAAGAATTATATTAGAACTTTAAAGGTCGCAAGTTGTCAATAGCAAACTGTCGAAAGTAAAAAAAGATGTGATGCAAAAACTCAGCATTGGGTTTAATGTTCTGTGAAATTGGTACAAATGGTTTTAATGCCAATCGCCGCATTGTATTTTTGACGGATCATCCCAGATTAAACATTAAGTCGAGGTCAGGCGTTTCCAGGCATACAATTAAAACATTTTTAAGGTCGGGCAGTGTAAATATTTTACTTTGTGAACACGTGCCCATGCGCAGGTTGATGAGTAACAGATTTAAGATGGCGTTAGTTGTGTACTACTCAATTGAAACGAGCTGGAAGGTTACTTATAAGAAACATGGAGCTACCTGTTTCTGTTTATATTTTTCAGTTCAATATCTAGGGTTTGGCTTCGGAGATAATACACAAAATTTATTGTTGCTGTATTCTTTTTTAAAACAACGCGTTAACAACAGTTTTTAAACAACCTTGGGCTTGAAAACTCGCCGTTTGGTGTTAGAAACTAACACGAAACAGAAGAAGTAGATATTCGACATGAGGTAAGTTTTTTTTATACTACTGAAGTGACAGGACGAGCTGAACCCCATCCAATCAGGTGGACCCTGATTGGATAGGGTTTCCTCCGTCCATAGCAAAAGAAATTCGACCTCGTTGCGCCCATCACCCGAGACGGGCATGTTACGTCTCATGCGCCTGTGATTTCCCCGATGTCTACACCCTGCAACCTGAACACAGCAATACGAGTGCATCACTGTTTGGCGGCAGATTATCAGGTGTGGAGGCAGTACTTCTCCGGACGAACTTAAAATCTACTGCTACTTTTAGTTGCTCCTTTGGCACCCAGGCACCACGCGAGCAACAGGACTCCCCAAAAAATGATTAGTTCTGGTTCTTCTAAGAACTTGCAATCAATACTGGTAGCCGCATATTTCCAGTTTCCCTTCCCATTGCCAATAATATTCGTATACAGAGTGTCTAGTTAAACTGGTCTGAATGTTGTCATAACTAACTTGCGCCTTCCGAATTTGAACGAGCAATATTACAATAGCATTCAATTTTTCCGTTATTATGGAAATAATAACTGGTATTCACAGTGTAGTTTACCGTTATTTTTAATCAATTACGAAAAAAGTAGGTTATCACTTCAGTTGTATGTGCTTTTTTTGGATCCAAATCCATGCACAGTTTACGGAGAATCTGGGTAACACACATACAAAAAACATGCAGCCTAACCTAATCCTATTTTGAAGTCAGTTAAAAAGAATATGTTTTGAAGGAATATATCGCAAGATTGTCCTAGAACCAAACATTTCAAGACAATCAATCTACCTGGATCGGTCTCCCGTGATAGATAGAAGCTCATTCATTCACTCTAGGTTCGCTCGCTCCAGTTTAGGCATATGTCAGGGTACAGCATAAATGATTCAACGTAATTAAATATGAAAAGTAAAAAAAAAGTGTTTCTTTCTCGAAGTTAAGAGGTTACCATCTCATAATAACATAAATACGAATTAGGTCCTCCCCTACCAAAGTACAAGACGAATTTTCTTCTTCATGCTCCATTAAATTACCGGCACCCACACTCTTCCACTGGAACATGGCAATGCAGGTGCACCACTGCTCACAGGACTCACTTTTTCACACAAGTCACTCCTTTAGCCCTGTAGCCCTGCCCTGTGCCCTGTAGTAATTATAAATCAATTATCGTAAAAAAATAACGAATTTCAGCGTTGCTATGGTAATTAAGTAATAGTAAGAATTTGATATAGTTTAATGTTTGATTCTAGATCACCTTTGCGATCTAAGCTAATTATTGCCTTATAGCTCAGTTGGTATAGCGCTGCCTTCTGCGCTGTGGTCGTGGATTCGATTCCCACCCAAGACAAGCATTTGTGTGACGTACAAATATTTTGTCTATGTCTGGGTGTTAATATGTATTATACTATGTGCATGTATTTACAAAAAAATGTACTATATAAGTATTCTATCAGTTATCTAGTTATCATGTTACAAGCTATGTTTAGTTTGGGGCTAGGTGGTGCTGTGTGAAATGTCCATGAACATTTATTTATTTACGAGTATTTATCTGTATGAGACTCTTCGTATGAATAAGTCGGTCAATCTGGTTTAAGTTTTCAAGCCGACTTTAGACTCTTTTGTGATATTTTCCTTCAAGGTTTTGCGAGCATGATATTACTAATACATTTTTCATAATATATAACATAATCCACTTACGATTATCTATGCAAATTGGCAAATATTGCGAAAGCCCGGGACCCAACTTGGTAGGTAAACAACCATGGGGCCCTTAGATATTGTTAACTTATTTACATAAATAAATATAAATAGAGGCTAATAGATACCTTTATTTATTAAAATAGGAAGGTCTACAAATATAATACCATTTTGATTAGCTTCCTATACCATGATTTCAACAAGTTATAATAGTAGCATTCTTTGCGAGACTTGAATATGAATTAGACGTAATTTTCTTTATAAAATGATTTTCATTGCGCTGAGATATTGGAAATGAGTTTAGAATTTAAATTATGTACAGCCATGTTACAAATAACACGGACTCCAAAAACGAGTATTTTACCTCGTAAGTAAGAATTTATTTATGTATTACATGTAGTTACGGATTGATTGGATTTTTATTTCAGGAGTATGAGAATGTCTAGAAAATGCGGTGCCTTCCACCAGCTGTGAGTAATGATAGTAAATAAATATTAATGGTCTTTTCAAACAGCGCCATCTAGCTGTAAAATAAGGAACGCTTGAACCAGATATCTTATGTAGAATTTTTTTTTTTATTAATTTTTTTTGTTCTTTGGCATTGGCTGAATGGGCTGAGTTCCCGCTGCCCAGAGACAAAAGGAATATGACTTAGGTCCTCCCGACCGAAGTATGAAAAGAAGACCCAACGTATTATTAGTCCAGTCTATATCTTGAAAACTACTGAACCGATTTTAATTAAACTTGCACTTGCACACTAAGTTGAAGTAAATGAAAGTCAATAAAAGAAAATGGTCGCAATCAAATTAATAGTTTCGGAGAAATGCGTGGACAAGCATACATACAAAGATACATATTACGTATTAAATTTTGTTTATTTGCTTGGAAGTCCTAATAGATTATCATTTAAGATTATATTGCTGTACTAATAATATTACATACTTACCTGTCGAATTGATAACCTCGGTTTTAGGAAGTTGTTCCCCCTAATATTCTAGGATAAAGCGAATAAAAATATTATAGAATATTTTTATATTTTAGGATATTTTTAACAGGCAAATCCTTTATTTTACGTGAAAAACGCATGCGTCAATGCCTGCAGCTCTATTGGCACGTTTATAATTCAAAAAAGCGTTTCGCCCAAGGCTTTAACGATGTTACCAGCAACCCATTTCAGATATCTAGATTTGGCACAATACTCCACACTATATGCGAAAAGTAACTGGAACAAGTACCTAAACGGAACATACAATTTCAAAATAATACGAACACGATTTTAAGAGTATAAACGGGCCAATATACGGCATACCAAGGATTGTTTTTTTTATTTTATTTCTTGGGAAGTACGCTGTAAGTGCCTGCCGAATAAAAAAATATACCTACTAATAAGATATGAAATAAATATTTACAAGTGAATGATTTAAATCTAAAAAACCGCCTCCAATACTTTCATTCCTTATTCCTCGCCTTAAATGTCTCTTTTTTAAAATTGTAGGGTGTATCACCCACACCCTACAATCCTAAAAAAGAGACATCCAAATCTTTCAACAATAAGCGAAGAAAAAGTCACAGGAAATCAAAATACGCAATCCTTACATATTTGCCACAGACAGACACACAGATACACATATACACTACAATCTTATAACACCCCTATAACACACCCCTTCGTCGAGGTTTAAACATAATCATAGTGCTCTTTTTTAGAATTCTGTACAAATGGCATGCTCTTGACAATACTCAAACAAAAAAATTAAATGAACCAAAAGTGCATTTATCCTTTTGTATATTCAATATTCATCCCCGCAAACCATCCCCGAGGGATGTGCAGATAATAACGCGATAATTACGCGAATATCCCTGGCACCCTGCACAATTTATTGTGTCACAGATATTATTATACTATAATAGTAATTGTATGATGAGTTTCAGATACGAGTGGATACCAAAAAATACCTATTATTATACCTTACCGACCGAGCGCATGTAGTCACTGGATAAAGGCAATGCATTTTTTTGTTTTAATTATTGTGAGAATTTAATCCGCCACCTTAATTATGACAGACTGAGATGCAACCACCCTAAAGCCTAGGGAACATGCCAGCTTAACCAAGAAACCAATTTATAAAATATTGAATAATAAATTGATGTTTCGTCTATACAAACAAGTCAAAATTACAGCTTTTTACTAAATGCATTTGAAAATTAATTGGAAAATACATAATTCTTGATTGTTAAGTTACTTTTATTTAAGATAACGCCAAAAAATTGTTAAATTCCACGCTGACGAAGTCTAGGGGAAAAGCTATACATTACTATTAAATAGAGCTACGATATCGTCAGCGCCATCTCTTAACCTACGCGGTAACTAACTAGGCAGCGTAGCATTCGAATGTGACTTTTGAAACTGGAGTTATGAACGCTACGGCATATTTTCACTGCCTATCTCCGCAACATAAGTAATACAAACAGTGATCACTAGATGGCGCTTCTTTACCATAATCAGGGAAACACTTATTCAGATACTGTTGTATTGAGGTAACAACTATAGAGAATGTATCACGGGCCACTGGCACTGTAAAAGCCCGCGTAAAATTGTCAAGGCTATCTGCAGTCTACAACGCATAGTCCAATCAAAAAAAACCTGGCACGTTTATTTCACTTCCCTTGCATGCCGAAGACATATAAATCAGTCTAAATATGCTAATTATTGAAGATAGAAACGGCCATTCGCACACTCGACGTAGTCGCAAACAGCTAACTGAATTATCATAAGGTTATTCACAGTTACTTCGTACTTCGCACCAAATAATAATAAAGTTTAATTCGAAAACATTTGAGAGCAAGCAATAAGTAGGCAGTTTTCACTTAAAAGCTAAGTATAACGATAATACCTTAAATCACGGAAGAGATAAAACTACCTACTTATATACATAGATATACATATTTCCAGATTTTTTTTATGGACTATGTGGTGTTGACCGCAAGCGTTGATAAATTTAACCCGGACTTGTGAGAGCAAATGGCTCTCGACCGAACAAGCATCCCAAACTCAAACTCATTTATTCCTTTAGATCTCAAGTGCGTTTGGACACGTCAAATTTTACACACAAAGTAAACATATTCATGAGCTTAAAACGTTTCACAGGAGCTCCTTAGGCACGTTACATGCACTCAGATATGTCAAATTACAGTCAGTTTTTATGTTTAAGCTAATCATATTTGTTAAGTTTACGTCTGTTCCAACCCTTACCGACCAACCCGAGGGCATGAAACAAACCCCCGAACTATGTAGACATAAAAGTTGCTCGGAGCTTAAAAAGTATCTCTATTTAAGCATGTGAAAGAAGGACAAACCAATAAAAATACATTAGCGATATTTTATTACTAAGGAAATTCACAACAGGTCTAACGCAAACGACAGATTATAATCGGTCAGTGAGCTGTGCCAGACTATGGCCGATCTTAATAAATAAACAGATGTAAATTTTTTGCCGACGTATGTTACTCTGTCAACGATACTTGACGATGTCTAGACAAAAATATGTTTGTCCTTCTCAAACGCCACATTCAGCCGACTTTAAAAAAAATATTATAGTTTGTTATCAATTCAGCTGTATGTTTTTTTATGTTTGTTTCTCGACTACTCCGTAAATTGTAAACCAATTTCATAATGTATTTTTTTATTTAACACACAAAAGATGTTCTTAAAGAAATTAAAAATTACTAAATTCTACGACTAACGTTATAAGTTAAGAGATTAAATGTTCAAGACGTTTAGTTCGAATTTTAAATCGGTCTCTTGTTCTAAAATCTGTAAGAAATTGACGTCTCCTTGTTTACAATAATTATAATAATCGCCGATAATAGTCGGATCGATTAAAAACAGCTGTGTGTGCCGGATTTAGTGAGGACAATCAATTAATCATAGTTTCAAGATACCTAACAGTTTTTATGAAATATTTTATTTATTTGCTGTACTCGGAAACGGAACAATCGGGAAGTGTACGTACAGGTACAGGAAGTAACTCGTGACCGGAAATCGATACAATTGACATTATTTTATGAAATACACGTGCGGCTAATTAGAACTGGATTATTGTTTTATATCGTTATTGAATTTGTTAAAATTCGCAAATGATATCCATATTTTTTTTATTCATATTGGTAGTTGGTTATCTAGATCGTATTAAAAAGCGTTTTCATCTATATATATCTACTATTTGCGTAGAAATTACGCATTTTTAGATAGGGTAACCCAAATTCTTTTCTGTTTCGATTGCAAAAGGTATATATTATAAAATTTTAAGAAAACCCGGTTTTCTCCATGAACTTATTAGAGATTCTTTTTAAATAATTTAAAAATCCTCTAATATTTGAATGAAATGAGGAAACTTTGGAAGCGACCCGCGATATAACCCCTATATTTTTGCAAACAGAAGTCTATTATGGTCATAACAGCGTGCGGCGCATCAGTGTTGCCAGTCAAATAGATAAAAAATTAGTATTTTAGTGTGAAAAGTAATCGTTACATGTTTTGACAAACGTTTATAAATTTGCTTCCATAGTGGGAAGCAATTTCGAAATCTGATGATAACAAAATCGGGGGATACAATTTGATGCTGCAGCTACATATCTATCATGTGCATCCAAAAATTAATCACACCACTCGATCAAAGAGTTCGTTGAGTGAAGACTGACCCATCGCTTGCGTTGGAGGGGATACGCTGGCAACGCTGTAACGCTAATTGCCACAGTTGCCGCCACAAGATCAAACATACTAGCCATTAGAGGTGTTGTCATATTTAATAAAGTTGCTAGATTTTAGAGAAATTGCGGAAATTGGGCACAAAGACTGCACATTATTTTTTTTTTTATGTTTCAGAATTGACAGGGCGAGCTGGAGGCCCACCTGATATTAAGTATATACCTCCGCCCATAAGAACAGCAATGCAACTTAGGTCTTCCCTGAGAGTATTAGAAGACTCAAGTCACACTCCGCTGCGCCCGTCACCCGAGACGGGGATATTACGTCTCATGTGCCTGTAATTTCACCGGCACCGACACCCTTTCACTGGAACACAGCAATGCGAGCATTACTGCTTGGCGGCAGATTACCGGGTGTGGAGGCTGTATTTCTCCGGGCGAACTTAAAATATGATTACTTTCATGAATATTTTAAGTTTCATATTTCGTTTGGATAAATTATAGAGTTGGGATAACTATATCCACTTGGGCGTCCAAGTGTCGATTTGACAAAAACTTGGTATGGCTGTGGAGTCCACGTATCGATCGAGGCCGAAAAACGCGCGCGGTCATCGACCTATTCACGCTTCAACAGACGCAAATTCAGCTGTTATTAATACTGCTATTCGATACTAGATGGTAGTCAATGAAATGTGTTATCTGTTACAATTCCTATATCTGTGGAAAGAACGAGAATAAACTCAGAAAAAAATAATCAAATTTCTAAATGGCCATTTCGAATTCCATAAATTTTGTGGACGGAGCTCTTGCGAACATGAGGTAAGTTTTCTGTTTTTACTAGTTATTTCTAATAGTATTATATATCAAATTGATTGTGGGGATTATCTCTTTACGAAATATGTAAAATTACGACTATTCCAAAACGTTTATGATGTTAAATCTAGTTGAGAAGATATGGTGTCATGACGCCAACATCGTTTGATGACTTTGAGTTGTTATATATAATATAAAAGGTCTTGATAATGTAAAACAAAGGCATAATATAAGATAATGCTTCACTGGTATCACGTTAATATACATTTTAATAATAAATATGTTGAGATGTGTCTGGAAATCGTAATATGCAACTTGAACTTGCAACTAGCAGTCAGGTTTTTGATCAAGATACCATCGAAAACGTCTAATGCTACATTTACACGTTTTGTGTTTTGCGATCAGTTCATGTTTTGTGGTGATGTATTGGTGGATTACGGACCTGGGTATCATTTTACAATAAATAACTTAGTGGCATGTAAACTTGACAATATGAAGTTATTGGTATATATACCTATTGGTATGTATTGAATATGTTTTGTTTTTCAATATAAATTATAATAAATCAACAATCAAAATTGGATTATGTTTGAAACAAATTGATTTTGGCAATACTTTGTGCTATTTTTACTATATCTATGGTTAATATAATATGTGTACTAACATCATCATTAATATTGCAGTGACCAAATGGAAATAATGAATACACAACCGTAAGTACACTTTGTATTTTTCTACTAACTGGCTAATTTTTAGACTAATTTTGTATATTGTATTAACTGGCTGCGACTCGGTATAAGATTTGGATCATACACTGAGTCACATTCATCCTGCTGTGTCCATCACCCGAGACAGGGGCGATACATCTCATGTGCATGTGACTTCACTGGGACACAGTAATGCAAGCACTACTGCTTGCCAGCTTCATCTACATTAAATATGTATTGCAACAATATATAATATTATACATTCAAAATATTGTTTTGAGATAGATAGATAGACACTTTATTGCACACCAGAAAGAAAAAACAATTATAATAACATATAACATTTTATAGGCTCTCTGGCTTAGTTGGTAGTAGCCCTGCCTTCGAAGTGAGGGGTCCCGGGTTCGATTCCCAGCCCGGGCATACTTTGTGTGGTGGCATTAGATATGACTAAGTGTTAATAAGTATGATGTATTTTAATACACAAGTTCTCTATTTTTTACAGATTTCATGGAGGAGGATTCATCAGATCTTCGTGGAGGTGGAGCCAGCAACTGCCTTAGACCCAGCCCCTCACCAGCCCAGCACTAGCCAGTCCAAGCCCTACATGATCTCTTCTATTAGTAAGTAGTTAATAGAACAATCTATTAGTCCCTAGAAACTAAGAAAATAAGATTGACAACTTATGCCTTATTATTTGTTTCAGATGCGACTGACTATGAATTCAATGGAAATAAAGTATTTTGACCTTCACTGCGGAGATCTTGACTGGCTATGTGGTGGTGGAGGAACCAATTTGAAAGTAACTGATGGGGCCAATGAGTTCTACAGGGAAGACTGCAACTGCTGAGAGTTGATAACAATAGTGTAATTAATTTAAGAATTCAATGAGAATATCTTTGACTTTAATAGAATCATGGCACTGTTTGTGTGGTGAACATGAAATTTTCTCTTAGGTCTAGTGTGTTTGTCTTGTGTTTCTGTTTGTTCATGCCACCTGTAACACAGGACACAGGGAATCCTAGTACAGGAGTGTAAAATTTAAATTTGTAAATATATATTTTTTTGTATATTTTAGTTCGTTTTTTATTATTATTTAGTATTAAATTATAAAGTACAATATATTATTTAGTATCTATAATAATAGTATTAAAGCAGAATACATTCATTTGTGTTTCACTGAAAAAAAAAAGAACGTGTAAATGCGCATTATGGGCGGCCATTTTGTAATATTTTTTTGATTTTTTCCGCTCATATTTTTTTGAGGAGGACCTGGATTACAAATTTTTATTTTGATAGAAAGCGTCGTATTCAATATTGAAATATTGGTATCGTTTTAAAGAGAAAATACTAAACTATTACAAAATAATATAATAGTTAATAAAACTATTATAATTTTCACGTAAACCACACGTAAAAGTAAAAATTTTAAAGTTTTATTCACATCACCAACTTTTAAGCTTTATTTTTATACTTTCAGATTGATATGAGTAATTTACTTTGAACTAAACTAATTCTCGATTCTTTTAGCTTGCCGTAGGTATTTTTTATTCTAATGAAGGTACAGTAGTTGTCCAGTAGTAAATGTTTATGTGAAAAAAGGTCGCGCGCGGTTATTAAAAAAACGATGCCGGCGGAGCGGGACGTTGCAGACATAGTCGCTGCGCGGGCCGGACGCTTGAGTGGATATGGCCATTTCAAATCATAGAGGGTTTTTTTTTAGATATGGTATACCTGGAAGAAGGCTTGAACAACCCAAATGTAAACAAAAGCCTTATCGCAGCGTCGTCTTGATTTAGTTGCGGTGCACCAATAATTATACATCACACTTATATTATAAAAGAAGTTTGTAAAAACTGATGCTGATCTATCAAAAAATGGATTTTTGCTTGTTCGTGGAACATTAGACTACGGACTTAAAATACTCTTGCTAAAATTTACTTACAAAGTAAACATGTAAAAACAATACGATAAATTAATTACAATATTTTATGAACAATTATCATTGTTTCAATATTTTCCCTCCGCTGTTGCTCTTTAAAATTATTTCATTTGTAATTTACCTCATAACCTTGATTGAATTTAATAACTATTTCCGTTTCTGAATGAAATTGGCAATGTTATAAATAATAGTCATAATAATAGTGATAATAGTATTTTGTTGGTAAATTAAATATTACAGGTCAATTTGATGGATCCCGGCATTACTTTTAAAAGGCACTCCACTTCCAGTCCACTTTAGTCCCCTGCCTTTAAGGGGACTAAAGCACACTTTGTGTGATGAGCTTAAAGTGTTCTCGGGTTTTGGATTTTTATTGTTTCTGTAACTATCCATGCCACTTGCGAAACAGGGAATCCCAGCACAGGGGTACGAGTCTGTAAAAAAACCATTCACCATGAAGATGCTAAAAATGATTTTTAAATTTATATATTTAATGTGTAACAATTAAAGCCTAAAATAGGGCCAAGTTTTAGACAAAAGAGAAATTTCTGAAATTCTCTACAAAAAATGTGTTATCAGTTGTATAGTAATAATAAAATACACTTCACATTACTAAGTATTACTATAATCAAGTGGATTCTTGATTATTATCGGGATAATCATTTTGATAGTAATGCGCCTACGGAACGGAACGAAAAGAAATTCGAAGGCCACCAAGATTGATAAGCGATTGATAAGATAGTGACGTAGTGACTGTTTAGTAAGCTGCGACGCATGCGCGAATATTTTTCAATGGACCTATTTAGATTTCGGCATTCACCGTATACTCTTCGAGAGTCAGTCGGCGTTTTATTTAGTTTCGGAGTAAGAGTATAGACGCGCGGACGTTCCCGCGCGCCCTCCAAACGTCATTGGCCTGAACTCGCACGCGCTGCTTGAACTAAATGTGCAATTACATTAGAAATTAAACAATTTTATGAAACAAAATGTGTAGAACATCGTGCCTCTTAGCCTTATTCGCACTGTCGATCGGCGCAGCTCATTCTTGGGGTGAGTATTTGAGAAATCAGCTGATCCTTGACACGTGCTATTTTTTGTTACATAACGGTAAATTGGTTGTGAGTTTAAATTATGAATCAATGCTGTTTCGGTGAAGCTAATAAATGTTTTAGGGCGATGTGTCAATAAGGTTGGGAGTCGTTTGGCGCCACGACGCCATTGCAAGGGGACCCGCCGTCACGTAGGCCAAGTTGAGAATCCGTCCGATTTGAGTAGTCGCGTATGTCTCGAAAAATACGAGCGTCCCCTTACAAACACTATTTGGTCGGCTTGTTTTCAGATGTATGGAAAATTCGAGCGTGAGAAAACGCTTGCTGGTGCTAAATACGCTGAATTGCCGACTGTACGCATAAATTGCGTTCTGTGAATTTAGTTTCTTTTACTTCCGATACAAGCATAATAAATATTTGTATGAAATGTGATTGAGTTAGGTACCTAATGTAGATGAATGCAACTGCACTGTCTTTCATATAACCTCTAAATCGCGTGCGTAAACACATTAAAAAAATAATAACATACCTAATTTTGACAACATGCCTCACCATGCAAAACAATTATTTTGATTATATTTTGTTTTTGAATATGTATTGGATAATTTTTGACGCTTCTAAAGAACTTAAGCTTCTTTAATATATTTTTGAGGTGTTCTACATAACAAGAACATTTCACCAATTTGACAGAATTTGGATGTTTCCAAACCTTCTAAAACATGAATATGATGATTGTCATAATGTTTTAGACATACTTACACACATAAATTCTCGCCTTTTACCCCGAGGTATTACTTATGTGGAGTCTCAATTTTTTATTTCAATAAGTAACTAATTTATATATTAAATATAATAATATAATTTATAATTATATAATTTATATATTAAATATATTATATATAAGCATAATCGGCGTTCAATATCTCTCGGCTTTAATTCGTACGGAACCCAATTTCCTTGTTTATGAATCATTCCTAATGATTTTAAACGATGTGAGACTGCTTGCTGAGTGACTTCTAATGTTAGAGCAAGTTCTTTTTGTGTTTGAGATGAATCTTCCTCCAATAATTCCTCCAATTCTGCATCCTCGTAAATTTTTGGCCTTCCACTGCGATCTTTGTCTTCTACGTCGAAATCACCATTTTTAAACTTTTGAAACCACTCTCGACACGTTCTCTCACTCAAAGCAACCTCACCATATGCTTCTACGAGCAATCGATGCGCCTCAGCAGCAGATTTCTTTAAATTAAAGAAGTAAACTAATATTTCCCGCAAATGACGCTTACTTGGCTCAAATTTTGACATTTTCAACTTATAAAAATTATATTTTACCAATATAAAATCAATGATATTAATAGGTTATGTTGTTCTTGAATGTCCAAACTATTTTTTAAGCCGGTTATCATCTGCGAAAGCTAACCGAAACTCCGTGCCGCGCCATCTACAATTAAACGGCGGAATCTTATTTGTACTCCTAATATTTACAGTAGCCGATATAAATTATTGTACATAAAGATTTTATTTTGCTTTTCATAGCAGAAATAATACCTTAATGTTACACACAATATTAGCAGTCACTTAGAAGAAATTGTTCTTTACATTATTTACTACTAAACAATGACGTAAACTATGTTTTCAGGAATAAATAAATGGGTTTTTGTTATGTTAAGGCGCTGTCATTCCTCAAATAACTGGTCTAGTGTATGCTTACGCTTCAGTTGACGGCAATTTGAGTTAGTGAATATAACATTGACATTCGTTGTTGTCATTCACAAATGTTAAGGTTTTCTTCGCTTAATGGACGAATTATGATGAATATTAAAATATCGACTCAAAATCTAAAATAAATTATTTTTTTACTTTAGTTTTTTGCTGATAATAAATCTGCACTTGCTTCTGAAAAGCCATAAAATTTAAAAAAATGGGGTTTGAAGTAAAAACGTGTGAGAATTGACGTAATCGTGTTTCCACTGAATTCGGTTCTTAAATAATAAACTGAAAAAACATGTATAGAAATACTTTGCTACAATATATTTTTGAAATTTAGCTACGAGCTAATCTGTGAATACGAGGTGAAACTGTGCATACATTTAAGTCATTCATATCTAACATGATCATGTATCCTTCATTTTAATTACCGGCTTCAAAAAAGAGGTTCATTGTCAATTTAAAACGTAATATTATTGGAATTGGATTAAGTGAATACAATTCACATAAGAATCTATTAAAACGTATAATTGGTAAACAAGCAAACGGACTAATTGCGGTATTGCGATCAAAAGTCAAGAAACAGCTTTTATAATTAAAATATAATAAGATCGGCCACAAATAGTAAATGAAAATGGCGAAAAATTACAAGTACTTGATTTATTTGTTATTGGGGGAATGCCATGTTTTGATATTCGTGAATTATGGATAACAATGCAGGCGATGAGCTCACGCCTTGTCACGTCTACGTTTCTATGTTATTGTAATAACATGAATAGTAATAGTAGTATCGTAGTAGTAGTATAACGTAGACTATACAAAACCTTTGACCGACATCTTTGTACATTAGTTGGTAGTTGCCATTAGTCCCGGGTTCAAATCCCGGCTGGGGCACACATGAAGTTTGTTCTCGGGTCTTGGGTGTTTGTCTTGTGTTTCTGTTTGCCTATGCCACCTGCGACACAGGGAATCCTAGTGCAGGTGTAAGAGCGTGTAAATTTTATTTATTTACTTAATACTAGCTGCGCCCCGCGGTTTCACCCGCATAGTTCCCGTTCCCGTGGAGAATACGGGGATAAATTGATTTTATTTTTTTCGTTAATTTTCCAATGTTTTAATAGTTATTCTGCTATTCGGGACGGAAACAAATCCAACAAATCAAAAACCATGGCAATCGGTCCAGCCGTTCTCGAGTTATAAGTGTTGTAACAAACACGACTTTCTTTTATATATATAGATTTTATAGAAACCTCAAAAATTGTAGCCTATATGTTATTCTGATGTATAAGCTATATTGTGGTAAAGTTTCATTCAAATCCATTCAGTAGTTTTTACGTGAAAGAGTAACAAACATCCATACATCCATACATCCATACTTACAAACTTTCGCCTTTATAATAGTAGTAGGATAAAACCGGGTGTAAGTTTTCACGGGGTTATTGAACTCATGCAATATAATTTACAAGTATATCTATAAATTTGCGCAATATTGATACAACACTTATTATTTAATGATAAGGAAATAATTGCTTAAATGTTCTTGAGAAAATTCAATGCCAGTTATTTTTAACCGAATTCAAACAAGATGCAGATTATCCATTCACTGTTTTTTTTTTAATAAAATGGTTGGATGATTTGGATGATTCCTTGTAGCTATAATATATTAATATTCTGTTCATATATTTTAACTATATATACAATATATTAAAATAAATCTGAAACGTTTGTTTGTTTGTACGCGCTAATCTCTGGAACTACCAGTTGTATTTGAAAAAATCTTATTGTAATGTTAGCCTCACTCATGAGGAAGGACATAGATATACTATCTAGGATTACGCTAAATTTATTTTAGTCACAGCTAGTATTATATTATAGCAAGCTACCACACGGTGACGATGCTATAATATATATAATAATAATATACAATAATAATGCTATAATATATATGTTTTGCTTTCATTTCGTTAATGGCCGGTCTAGCGTTAGTTTTATAAAATAATATAAATTACGGTAATGTTGATGACGTCATAGAAATATATATTATAACTGCGTGTGCGGTGACGGTCGAAAAAAGTCGAAAATTTGTACAGAAAATATAGCGTAATATACCTTTATATTATTCTTCTTTTGTGTGAGTAAGTGGCCAACACTGGCGTCGGAATTTCCTAGACGCCCGGAGGCTGGGGACCGGAGATAAAAAAAACTTTTTTTTTATATTATAGCCAAATTCATGAGGAATGAGGCGAACTAGCAGCATTTTTTTGTTATACGCGGGTGAAACCTTGCTAGTTATGAGTATAAATTCAAAATACCTATAATATAACCACTGAATATGTAATGGTAAGATTTTATTACACCAAGTTTAAATATTTTTCTAAGGCCATATACGTCGCGTTGAATTTCGTTATTCACCTGTGTACATAGTAACATAGTGTTAAAAATAAAGTGTCTGTTTGTAATGTCAACATAACAGGTTTTAAAAGAATGCATTTGACAGTATGTATCTGAGATATTTATAACAAAAAAATCATTTTGTCAGCCTTTCTGTCTGTTTTTGCCGGGTAATCTCTAAAACGGCTGGATCAATTATGACGGGGTTTCCACTGGCAGGTAGCTGATATTATAAGGAGTAGCTTGGACTTTATTTTAGAAAAAGAAAAAAAAATGGGTTCCGCGCAAAAGAAATGCTAAATTCCACGCGGGTAAAGTCGCCGGGAACGGCTAGTAATAATAATAAATGAAACAATGCGACATTAAAGTAAGTTATGTGGATTTATAATACGACTTATAAACCTCACCGCACAGTTATAGCACAGAATAGGTCGTGGATACGATTCCCATCCAGGGCAAACATTCGTGTGACGAATATAGATGTTTATATACTCGTACATAACTTATTATATTTTAGAAGCATTCCGTATATATATTTACACATAAAAATAAAAAAATTAAAAATCATAGTCTTAGAGGCTACTTATAAAGAACAAAAATGTAAAAATTAAAACAGAAAATTTTGATCGTGGGGTAATGCCAAGAACACTGGCTGCGTTCCCGATTTTTTTATTATTTTATTTTATACTAGCGACCCGCCCCGGCTTCGCACGGTTCGTAAAGCATCAGTGTCGTATCAGAAACTACCCGTGCGAAGCCGGGGTGACTTGCTAGTGTATTATACTTATAAACCTTCCTCTTGAATCACTCTATCTATTAAAGAAAACCGCATTAAAATCCGTTGCGTAGTTTTAAAGATTTAAGCATTCATAGGGACATAGGGACAGAGAAAGCGACTTTGTTTTATACTATGTAGTGATGATGATATTTTAGTAACATCATCTTTCTATATTATCCTTCTTGCTTCTTGTATTTCATGGTATATAATATGCGTATATAAGAGAGTATATAATATGCGGCATAAACGGATCATAAACGGCCTTATTTTTTGATTGCGTTGACTTTTGATTGTTCCACTGCTCCTAGGAATTATAGACCTGGCTATTTGATATTAATTTCAACTACCACGCGTACCTGAGAAAAAGGATCTTCACGGACAGACGGACAACGAAGTGATTCTGTAAGGGTCCTGTATTTCACTTATAACACAAACCTCAAATATAAAAAGAAACATTTCGTTTTGGGGCGTTAGTAAACAAGACTCCGATAATCCTCGCGCTAACAAAACACTCAAATTTAGGTACTTAGTTGAAGGTACGTTATAGATTATGCTTCTTTCCTTTGCAATGCATACAGATAAGACAATAATTATCAACTCAACCTTGAAAAATAATTATATAACTACCTTTCCGAAGCAGTGTGTTAACTAGTAATAACTAACAAATAATTTCAGGGACAGAAAGATTTTTTTTATGTGAATGAACTTATTGCAATGCGAATGCACCGCTGCTTGGCAGGTGATTACTAGGTGTGGAGGCAGTACTTCTCCGGGTGGACTTTGCACAAGTTCTACTGCTACTTTCTGTTGCTTCTTTAGCACCACCTAAAGTGCTAAAGTTCTTAGTTGCTAAAGTAGCAACAGAAAGATCGTATATCAATATCAATAAAAGAGATCGTATATCAATAGAGGCATAGTTTAATTCCAAAGATCGCTGGTTCAAAATCAGAGCCTTTTAAAAGTGAACATGCGCAAATCTACGTTCCCGAAACTATGAACAAAAAGACAACAAAAAAAAACAACGTTAACACACTCAAACCTCTGCACTAGGATTCCCTGTGTCGCAGATGGCATAGACAAACACAGAAACACAAGACAAACACCTAAGACCCGAGAACAAACTTCCTGCCACCACACAAAGTTTGCGCCGGCCGGGAATCGAACCCGGAACCCCTCGCTTCGAAGGCAGGGCTACTACTAACTAAGCCAAGGAGCCGTCAAACATAAACCATCGTGGATAAACCGACGTGTCCTAGAAACTAAAATTCGAATCATCTCCGGGTTTGGAGTAGACCCGTGGTGGATCGAAGTATACACAACACTACCACTTGTTGATATTTGGGTGGTTGGTGGGAAGCTGATGAAGCTATGTTCGTATAACGATAACTCCGTGAAGATATTCAATTGATAGATTTCAATGAGAGACTCTCGCGATGCCACAATTAGCTTGCAGAGCGCTGGTTACACAGCATCGATAAGTGCCTATTAGCCACTCGCCCAGCGCGAGCTAATATAAACCGAATCGCTCTCTTTCTCTGTTTTGTTAGCCGCATAAAGCGTGGTGGTGGTGGCCCAGAGGCATAGACGCCGACTTTCAATCTGAAGGTCGCTGGTCCAAATCCACAGGTGCACTAACGAGCTTTTTCACTTAAAAATTTATGTGCGCAATACCACGTTCTCAAAAGGGTCACGGAAAACATCGTGAGGAAACCGGCATGTCTTAGAACCATAAATTCAAAGACATGTGACATGTACCAATCCGAATTGTGCTACCGTGGTAGATCAAAGCAGTGTGTAAGCATCCCTGCATACCGCATAAATGCGGTGGTAATCTATCAGAATAGGTATCTGAGTAGGTATCTATCTGAATTTTGAAGCGGAGTGAGCCAGCCTTCCTGCGGATGTTACATGGATGTATTTAAAACATCTCTTCAAGTGCGAAGACCGACGCAAAAAATGAGTACAAGATCGAATTCAATAACTTTATTCTTTATTCTAACACTTACGCTGACCGTGTCCCAGTTATTTTTAGTGCCTAGGCACTGGACAATAGTAGAGGTTACTGGTAATTAGACTTTCGGTTGTTAGGTAAAAATTATTTTAATAGAGATTATTTCTTAGTATAAATATTTCAACAATTAGTCTTATAATTTTGTTTGTAAACAAAATTGCGTATATTGCTTTCCTGTGACTATTTCTTCTCACAGTGTATACCGACTTAGTTGTATCTTTTGTAAAATGCTAGGGCGTAACCCCTAGGGGCGAGAAATAAGGGATGAAAGAATAAAATTCGTTTCATTGACATGTACTTCCGGGTTTTAATGTTCTATATAGTTTATGGTTAATTTTGCCCTTACTAAGCACTAAGCCTAATTATTCTTCAATAATCCATACGTAAGGGCAATAATAGGGCCCCCCCCCCCCATAAACATGGCTCATTACTATTATAATGGACTCCTAAACTACTTAACCGATTTTAATCTAATTTGTAAAGCGTGTGCAGTTTGATCCAACTTGAAAGATAGGATAGCTCACATCTCAATTTATGATCGCAATATTATTTTATTGCAAATTATAATATCATATGACAAAAACGTTAGCCACAGCAACGCGTGACCGGGTCAGCTAGTGTTATATAAAAATAATGAACTATAGACTCACGAGAAGAATAGGGTATGAATGTATGTATTGACTTGTTTTATTATTTTTAAATTACGACATCGCAAATATCTACGTAGCTAATAAAGATTAACTATTTACGCATAGTAAAGCGTATAGATATATTTTAAACATATAAGTTATCATACAAGTCGGTAAAAAGGTCATGATGTTATCGAAGCGATTACTAATGAACGTTTTCATTAATCTATCTTTGTATTCAAATCTACCATTCGCTCGGGGAACCGTATACCTACCTCAAGTCCACGTATTTTTGGCGTTTTGTCAAATGACGTGTTGTTAAATAAAATAAAATTTCACATAGCACCATCTAGCCTCTGCCTAAGCATAGCTAGCACTGTGGGAACTAACTGATAGAATAAGTACCTATAATTCATATTAACACCCAGATAGAACAAAAATCTATATTCCTCATACAAATTATTGTCATGAGTCGGAATCTAATCCACTACCTGCAGCGCAGAAGGCAGGACTATTGAATCTGTGATATGATGGATATCTCGATAAGAGTAGGGTTATTGTGTACTTAGGCCAAGTATGCAAACAATTTCCCCACAATAAGAGGATATATCACAATACTGAGATTGTGTCTTTAGTCGGCGATTGAAGGTGCTCCTTCAACGTATTATTTAGAGGCAACACAGACGATAATAACTGGTTCTTCTTATCTTAAAATATGTTCTTATCAAACAGGTACCGCAAAGGTCTTTCAAAAAATCCAACAAAGATCGATCATATAAAAATTGGAGCAAGTATGGCTGATACGATTTTTGTCAGCGGGAGTTTTTGAGAAACAATAAATTATTGAAAAGAATAAAAAACCTAATTGCGGGAAAAATTTCCAATTACATTCAAACGTATATATTTTTGTAAGTCATTTATAAAACCCTGTATTTTGATAACCCACTCGATGGGTATTGAGAATCTGAAAATTTTTAAAGGCATAATATATAGAGTCAAAAAACCGTCCATGTTAGTAATTTTTGATTTTCATATGAAGAGTGTCACTCTCTCAGTTAAGACGAATCAAACGACACTTCTCAAACTAAAATCCATCAAGTCGTTTAGGCTACAGAGCGTGCCAAAGAAATATACATACATTCACTCGACAAAACATAACACTGTTGGCGCGTACGGGTACGTAGGTCGTGTGCGTTGAGACGCCGTAAAATTTACTAACATAGATACAATATCGACCGAAGTTGAGTTGGGTACAAATCTGTGGCCGCGATTTTAATCGACCGTCTGCGTTCGGCCTTTCACCGTAATCTATATATATAAAAGAAAGCCGTGTTTGTTACAACACTTATAACTCGAGAACGGCTGGACCGATTGCCATGGTTTTTGATTTGTTGGATTTGTTTCCGTCCCGAATAGCAGAATAATTATTAAAAACATTGGAAAATTAACGAAAAAATAAAATCAATTTATCCCCGTATTCTCCACGGGAATGGGAACTATGCGGGTGAAACTATGGGGGCGCAGCTAGTATTCAATGTATATAGGTTTAGGTTTTATTCAAAATATTTCACACTTGCTCTGCCGTCCGTTTAACGATACCACCTGACCTCTAGATACCTGGTAGAGGACAATTAAGACTGTTGAAAACACGAAATATTGATTGATTTTTTTTTTGTTTTCCTGTCACGAATGTTGAGGAATAATTCAAACGTGATAATACTTCAATTGGAAAACATTTTTTTTACCTAATATAAATAATAAGTAAAAAACGTGGATATTACTTTTTATACCCGGCAAGAGCAAACATCTTAGTGAGAGCCTGAAGAATATTACCAATACTAGGATGGGATCAGTAACATGTACGAGTTTTATCATCTATATTCTATAGGAACTGGTATTAAGTATATTACTGAATTACCTGTAAGTGGCCGCTATATCAATCACAAAACTAAAGACATTTCTCAAACTAAACATAGCTTGTACTATGGGAACCAGATTTTTTTAAAAGACATTACTGCTCGCAGTCAGCATGCCATTTCCTACATCTTCAACATTCATCATCATCATTCATCAGTCAATTTACAAAACTTTCATGAATTATATAACTAAACCTTCTTCATGAATCACTCCGTTCATTAGTAAAAACTATGAAAAACCGTTGGGCTGTTGGGCTATGTTTTATAATATGTACCTCAGAATAAAAATCTTTGTTCCTCACACTTATTTTTATCCTGGGCGGGAATCGAATAAAAATCTTTGTTCCTCACACTTATTTTTATCCTGGGCGGGAATCGAATAAAAATCTTTGTTCCTCACACTTATTTTTATCCTGGGCGGGAATCGAATAAAAATCTTTGTTCCTCACACTTATTTTTATCCTGGGCGGGAATCGAATCCACGATTTACAGCGCAGCAGGAAGCTACTAGCACAGCGCTGCTAGGCCATGCAAATTTAAAACACTCGTAGTTTGTTTCCTTGAATTCCAATAGAATATGACCCAATACCTACCAAGTACCGACGAAGCGCTTTTGCCAATACCTACCTACTTATCGCAATTGGAGACAGCAAGCTCGTTGAAAGACGATGCCGAATATATACCTACCTACGTGGGGCTAGTCACGTAGGCCCGGTCACAGAATACGCAAAAGTACCTGTACTGAATTCTGAAATACCTATGATGGGAGTTTATGGGAGCAACACAGGACCGTTTTGCAACTACGGTATAACAATTAATTGTCTGAATACCAGTAACCAACATTATTCAGAAATAGACAAAGCATATGATAGGATATAAGCCGAAGAGTAATTTATTTACTAACTGTGCGGTCTACTTGCGGTTTTAAAGTCATTATGAGAAAATCTGTCAGAATTTGTGTTTTTGCAAGTCACTAAAAAATATCTTCACATTTATCCCGAAAAAGTGAAATTGTTTTTTATATAAATATGTTCGGCTGTTGAGGCCTGAAGGAGTAATAAACATACATACAGACAAACTTTCGCAATAATAATACATTATATAAATTTCTTCACGTTCGGTGCTAAAAAGTATTTCTCTGGTACTCTTGTACTCTTCAGTCTTTAATGAAGATCAAAAATATATTTTTAACAACAACATTACAAATTATTGAAGTTATCGGCTTTTCTGTCCTTAATATGCATATTAAAAACCTTCCGTAAAAAAATATCTAAGTGATAATGAAAACTTTATCCACATTTTTAAGACAGACTTTTACCGAACTTAAACAAAACTGGCTGTAGTCGAAATTCGCTATCGTAATGTTTTCTTCTGTAAAAACAAGACGTAAGACAAGAAATAAAATTAAATAGCAAAATACGATAGCGAATTAAAATGTAAAGAGTAAACGATTACTAAATTCTTTAGACTACGTAATATACTCACAATGTCGTCAGTTTAAACATTTTTTATGATCATAAATAATGAATACTAACCGTGTGGCGTTATCTGTGACCATTTCTGAAAATACGGAGGTAAAAAAATGCAATGATGAGTATCTCCAATAAAAAGCTTATTTTTAAGACGGTTCACCCCATGGTGTGACTGGCAACTTCAAAACAATTGGTTAACTTATTATTTAGCCTTTTTACCTGCTAAATATACGTCGATTCTAATGAATTCGTTAATATGTCGGTCTTGCAATAAAAAGGATATTATGGTCGCCAAAGATATTATTAACAAGTAACTGATTTAAAAATCGATAAAACCTTAAAAATCGTTAAAGCTTTAAAAGTAGCAAAATGCGCAATTTCGTTTACTGGGATGACATATTTTTTCCAGATATTTTGATTTAACAAACAAACGGGTTTAAAAAAAAAATATTTTGATAAAATTTCTATGGGACCAGTGTGAAATCATTTCCTTCTAAATAAAAAAATAATTTTCAAAAACACACACTCGCTCGTGACCAAGCTTGCTCATCTAAGTTAAGCAACTGTCGGCCCAGTCAAAAGTTGGATGGGTGACCGTTAAGTGTGCATTCGAACAGAGCGCTTCCGTATTTCGGAATGCACGTTAAGAAGTCGGCCCCGGCGGGGTCGGTCGGGCGGCTTCTAAACTCTGAGATGGCCACTTATACGAAATAAGTAGTCGCGGGATAGGCAGATAAAATTATTTAATAAGTGAATATGAGGAGATACCTTTTTTTCTCGTGGGGCAAATGCACACTCATACCGCCCTGCCACGGGGAGACAGAGTGATTATGTGGGACTAGACACGGGAACACGGGCGGGAAAACGTTTTTACACACATCCGCGAACCCGCCGCATGAGGCGATACCTAGACATGCTAAATGGAATTTCTTAATTAATTTTTATTAAGCCTGGCCTATTAATTTTAGTAGGAATACCTAATAATACTAATCCATTGAACTAATTATGCCTTTTTGCGATTAGCTAATGATTCAGATTGGTTTGGCGACGCTATATTTTTCAGATAACAGTTTCCTTTGTATTGTGTATAATTAATGTTTATATCAAGAAATAACGATTTCCTTGTGTAAAATACATGTATTCGTGAATTATGGAAAACTGTATTTCAAAAGCACCTCAAGTAAGAATACAGCGGCATAAATATAACCGGGTTTTGATATACTTATCAGTTGAATAAAAGGCCCGTATCTTAGTAGTAGCCCTGCCTTCGAAATCTCCCGGGTTCGATTCCCGGCCGGGGCAGAATTAATTAAAATTTAGTTTTAATAAATTAGTCGATTGTATTAGAGTAGAAAGCCCGGGTAGATTTGTCATGACTATCTACGTTCAATAACATCAGGGTGTTTGGAAGGTCGATGCAAAGCTTTGAGGGGGTGTTATATCACTCAGAAGTGTTTACTACCCTAATGTCTTAGAATTTCTGACTATTGGCAAATTTCCCAAAATTAGCTATTTATTCGTTCATAAAGTTCAAACAGACAACTTTTGGTATATACATATATATTGAATCGACAAACACCAATACCACCATATATATCCACGACGCTGACAAAATTTGACGATCTGAAGAGTTAGAAATTTTTACGAAAAAAAATTTAAGTTGATTGACACATTCAACATTTTTAAATATAATACAATTTACAATGGGTGTATGTAATGTAGAGTAAACCTAACCATATTCCTTTAAAAATAAATGTTTAAATAAAAGATATACGTATTTCTTACGTTTTTTGTTTACCTTTGACACGATTTCCAAACGAGTCACCACGTAGGGCGTAAGTAAAGGAATTGATTGGTATTGTTAAGTATTCACATGAAAGATTGCATTTTGATTGTATTCAAAACTCACAGTCATTGATCTATTTTTGGGTCGAGGCTTTGAAAACAAAAAAATTCTCGATTTTTTGTTAATTACAACTCGATCTTTCTAGAAAGATATCGTTATCTACATAATTTTCGACTTTCTTATCGTGAACTAGCTAACCTGCGGCTTCGCTCGCGTTCATGAAGATTATATCATCGATAATTTTTAAGTAGTAAGGCGTGAAAACGTAACAAGCAAGGTTACAAGCATATATAATATTAAGTTAGGATGTAAGAGGCAATTATAATGAACTGATTTAAAAATCCAATAAACCGAGTAAAAGAGCGTGGTGGCCCAGGGACACAGACGGTTCAAACACACACGTGCATCAATGAGATTTTTCACTTGAAAAATTTATGTGCGCAATACATGTTCTCGAAAGGGTGACCCCCCGTTTTAAGGCACCATAGCTCTTAAACTGGTGAACCGATTTGACTGTGGTTGTTTTTTATTTGAAAGCAGGTTTTCTAGCGGTGGTTCGTAGACATATTTTATCTAAATTGGTTTAGCCGTTTTCAGGTGATTAACTCATTACCAAGCCAAGGGTTTTTACATTTTCGTAAAATGAATTTGTTAGTTTGCCTTTTTCCCCATAGTGCATGTGGGACTCCGTCATCACTTACTCTCCGTATGTGAGTTTGTTTTTCTAAAACATATCAAGCTGAAGGTTACTTTTGCTTAAACTTGTTTTAGTTTTATATAAATATGCTGTAAGAACTGTTCACATTATATTTTGGCAATTTCCTGTACTTAAAATATACCTATCCGTTTTGCATTCTACAAACTAAAGATAATATAAAACCAAAAACAATATAGTTCCGGGTGGAAAGACTTGTAATAAATATTTAAATGACTAATTCTTGGATATTACTAAGACTTGCAAGTGATAAGAGGTACACATGAAAAAGGTACTGTTTCTTACTGGGTAACAATTGTAAAAGTAACAATTGTTAAAAATTACCCAGTAAGAAACAGCGGGACAAAAACCCCGCATAAGGAAAACACTTTAAGATCTTTGTGAATGATATTATTCTTGTATAGCAACGGTTTAACCGTTATAATTCGAAAAAATATAAAATATTTTTTATCTAATTAATGGGACCGTTAACCCTATCGGTCCCATTAATTAGATAAAAATATAAATACTACTGCGCCCCGCGGTGTTACCCTCGGTTTCAAGAAGTAGAAGTATCTGTTAATCTGGGATATTGTTTGTTTGAACGCGCTAATATCTGGACCTACCAATCAGATTTGAAAAAATATGATTGTATATAACACATTCAGGAGGCTAACTAGCATTACGCTTTTCTTTAAGTTATTCGTGGATGAAGCCGCAGGGCACAGCTAGTTATTATTATAAATATAAAATAAAGTCCTCCCGTCGCGTCTGTCTGGACGCGATAAACTGAAAAACTACTGAACAGATTTTCGTACAGTTCTCACCAATGGATGGAGTGGTGGTTTAGGTGTACAATTCATTTTTTTTTTTTTTGTAATTTGTCTGAAATATGACGATGATTGTCAAAGACGCGATGTTGAAAAAATTATCATTTAATGGCGTGCACCGCGAATTAGATCCTGAATAAGAAAATGTGACCCTCTTAGGTTTCCGAGCATTACAACAAATGGAATAAACATTTTTGTCTATGACTTGAGTTTAATATGCAAAGGAAATTTTCCAACATGATAAACGAAATACGAAATTGGGAGCATCTCATACTAATGAGTTATATAATAGATCTAAAAACCTTAAAATGGACGGATTTCGAAGCGGAAATTTTTTGTTATGATGTATTGTACAATATATTCGCATGAGAGATAACTTAATATTTCTATTTACTGTGTGACTGGACTTGTTGGTAAATATTGTAGGTAAGTTTTGTATTTTCCGTTGAATTTAATAATTCAATACTATAAGCGTTAGACATCTAAATTGTTATTTATTTATTTATCAACAAAATTTACACAAATACGTACTTATAAGCAAGATTAACGATTAACGATTACGTACATGTAATTTTGCTTGAAGATATATTTAAAATAGAATTGTGAAAAAATCTTTTCTTCTCGAGTCATATTAGCTCGGTTTTACTAAGCACCCGCCCTGAGACCCTCAGGGAAAAGGTTGCTCAGTTTCCCCCTCATTATTATTACTACCCCCCCCGATTGACGAAAACTGTAACCCCAAGGACTTTACTGATTATCGTAACTGTGTGAATGGCTGCTTGTTTCTGTATGATGTGAATGTTTATGTGCGAATCCAGCTTAGTACAATATCTATGTAGGCTTTTTGCAACTACACCTGTGGCTCCAACTACAATAGGTATGACTTCGGTAGGTGTTTTCCAAAGTCTGGTTATTTCGGTCTTCAGTGCATGGTATTTACTTAATTTTTCAATTTCTTTGGCTCCTATATTGTAGTCAGAAGGTACAGTTACATCAATTAGGTATGTTTTATTCACTAATTTATTTATGTATATTATATCTGGTCTATTGTGAACTATTGTGTTGTCTGCCTGTACTGGTACTTCCCACATCAGTTTAGCTGTGTCATTTTCTTTCACTTGCGGTTGTGTTAAGTTTTCTTTCCACCAAAGATGTGAAACCTCAAAATTGTGCTTTTTCGCTAGGGTCCAATATACATACTGAACGATGTTGTTATGTCTCTTTGTGTAGTAGGTGCCAGCTAGTTTCTCACATCCTGATACTATGTGCTGTGTGGTCTCATCCTTTTCCATACAAAGTCTACACCTACCATCCACTGATCTTTTTAGGATAAAATAATAGTATACAGATAATTAATATACAATATGTTATATTATTATACTAACAAGATTATTACAAAAAATAAGAATAATAATGATAAAATCTTCGCGGAGTAGCCACTGCCTTTATGTTGGGAGGCTTTCGTGTAAAGACAGCGGTTACTCCGCGAACATATTATCATTATTATTATGAGCACTAAAGCACAGTTTAATCACACTTCCCTTGGATTACACAATACACATACCCTGTATCAACACGTAGTTAACACCTAAGGAATGGCCAACCGCGAGTGACACCGCGGGGCGCAGCTAGTAGGTAATTTTAATAGAATTAAAAAACGTCAATTAATGGTCAGATTTGTAACACGTTTAATTCGTAATGTCCTCACTTTCATTCATTGGTTCCATCTACCTTGAAGCGCTATTATTACTTCGCTACATGCACATGAAGTTTGTCATGAAACTTGGTAGCAAGGTCCCCACGTCACGATTTAAGTAGGTACGTAGATAATCTAGTGCACACAGGCGTAGCCAGTAGAAGGGTCTTAGGGGTACACCGCTCTGACTCAAAATATCATATTAATATTATTACATTAATCGTTTTAACAGACACACTGAAATATACACTACGGAATATAAATTGATGTGGATGAAGTGTTATTACATCCACATAAAATTCTATTCCGATATTTTAAAAGAAAAATAGAAGAACAATTCTATGTTTTAAATTTATAACGCGTCACATGCGCATGAGACGTATCATCCCCGTCTCGGGTGATGGACGCAGCAGGATGAGCGCGACTCAGTGCAAGATCCAAATCTTATACTGAGTCGCATTACTGTTGTCATATGGATGGGGGTCGCCACTTACCACAAGGTGGGCCCTCAAGTCGTTCCGTAAGTTATTCACATTAAAAAAAAAGCGTCGTCTCATGAATAATAATTTTATTTTTGAAACTACAGGTGGTTTGCCCCCTTCTATAGCCTGGCTACGCCCGTGCTAGTGCATCATACCATTGTAAATACATGAGCAGGCACATTATTTTGTGTGAACGTTGTCATCGTTTCGTCATAGTGTCCATGAAACCCGATTGCTTGTTGCCAAGGGATCTTGAGCTATTTGTAAGTTGTAAATGATTACAAAGCGCCATCTAGCATAGCTTATACTATGAGAACCAGATTACTGATAAAATACTTATGTATTATAGTACTTATTTTTATAAATACTTATTACATTCAAACATATTATTAAAAGTGCGTCACATACATTTTTGTCTTGGGTGGGAATCGGACCCACGGCCTACAGCGTAAAAGGCACAGATATTACCAACTGCACTGAAATATTTTTTTCTTGAATGAATGCAGTTGATTCTATAAAGGCGAAAGTTTGTATGTATAAAAGTATACACACAATCGGCTCCGTGGCTTAGTTGGTAGTAGCCCTGCCTTCGAAGCGAGGGGTCCCGGGTTCGATTCCCGGCCGGGGCACACTTTGTGTGGTGAGCATGAAGTTTGTTCTCGGGTCTTGGGTGTTTGTCTTGTGTTTCTGTGTTTGTCCATGCCATCTGCGACACAGGGAATCCTAGTGCAGGGGTATGAGTGTGTTAACGTTGTTTATTGTTTGTTTGTTTATATATCTGTGTGTGTGCGTGTACTCACACTCAAACGACTCAACAGATTTGGATGAAATTTGGTACCAGGATAGCTTATGTCCCGAATTAACACATAGGTTACTTTTGATCCCGGAAAACAACGGGTAACACCGCGGAACTCAACTAGAATTCGTATATCTCGCCTGCCTGGGGTATTAGGTATGTTACTACGTTCATGCGTAGTTATATAAAAAGCTGTTTTTGAAATTTTGGCAAAAAAATAATGTGGGCGTGAATTGAAATCTCTGATTGTTCAGATAATTTTGTGCTCATTCACGTGAGTTTTCTAAAATTACTTCTCGGCTTTGTTACCTCGACACACTATAGTTGAATAGGGAACTCCTTAGTAATATAAATGAAAGTCTACTACTTAAGGTGAAGCGCTCGTGGTTAGCGGTTCCTTATCGATTAAGTTAAGCAACTCTCGGCCCGGTCTGAAGTTGGATGCGTGACCGTTTAGTGACATTTGAACATAGCATTGTTTCGGAGGGTACGTTAAGACGTACACAGCTATATACAATACTTCTCGATAAGCCATGTCGTAGGCTTTCGGGTGGCTTCAAAACTCAGACACCAGGGTTGGTCACTTACACAAAAAAGAAAGAAATCTTAAGATGTGCTGCGTGATGATAAATATTATATTATTTACTAGCGACTCTTCCCAGCTTCGCACGAGAGCAATTCTTCTAATTTTCTAAAGTTCTAATTTTATCATGAATGTTAAGGGAACCAATTAATTCTTTTAACGTAAGGCTCTTCGGAAACCGCAAAAGCCTGAAAATGCTAAAAGTAAGAAACATTTTTATACTCTTCGTAACTTCTAAACTTAAGGTTCTTCAAATAACTTAAAGACGAAATTACATGTACATCAACCTTGATTATGAAATTATTTAGTTGGATAAGGATTAATATCATGATACTCTTATAATATCATCATATTTCGATTCTACCCGTGTTTTGATTGACTAGTTTGTACAAAAAGCAGTTATTGTGACTTTAACAATAATAATTGAACTATAATACAATAGTTAGACATATCCTCGCGGAATTTCTGTAAACATGTAGTACATTATTTTGTGTCAGGCTTATTAATAAGCGTCCCTTTACCTTCGGGTACGGAAACGTAACAATAGCAAGCTGTGTCAGATTTCTTCAGATATCTTACGTAAGCCAAGACTTCACGAATGTCACGGGACCAAATCCTCTCGATTCTGTACCGCTGCCAAATGCTATCGGAAATTACTGGCACTTGCATTATCACGTAACACAACTAATTGTATAACTTCTGTTTTGTCGTGCATTTTGTACATCATTATCATCAGTAATATCTGCCAATATCAGCCTCCAATAGATCGTAGACCTCCATAACAAACTGGTTTGAATCACTTCCACCTAGAATGGCATCGCTCCATCGAATAGCTCAAATAAGACTAGCACGAACATACTAGTAATTTTGACGTTCCCAAACCACACTTGAGATCTAAATCACTACATAGTATAAAACAAAGTCGCTTTCTCTGTCCCTATATCCCTATGTATGCTTAAATCTTTAAAACTACGTAACGGATTTTGATGCGGTTTTTTTTAATAGATAGAGTGATACAAGAGGAAGGTTTATATGTATAATACACTAGCAAGTCACCCCGGCTTCGCACGGGTAGTTTCTGATACGACACTGATGCTTTACTAACCGTGCGAAGCCGGGGCGGGTCGCTAGTGAATAAATAATTTTGAGTTTGTGCGATGTGTGTGGTATACACCAAAGTGACCAAAATGCGCACGAATTATTCTGTAGTTATTATTCGTGTTACCGAGATATTTACCATGATTTGTGAGTTTTATTGACTCCCGATATTTCGACGCAGTTACATGCGTCATGGTCCCGGGCAAACAACAAAACTCACAAATCATTTACCACCATATCTCGGTAACACGAATAATAGTGTTCATAACTATGATAGTTTTAAAATTTATATTCTGTAGTTTTCTCCAAGAGTTTCGACATGGGTTGGTTTAAACGGCAAGTTAAACTTCACCTAAAAGGCTGGTTTCATCATTGCTTTTAATGTTGGAGGTGACATGAGCGACGACCACTCTCTATCAAAGTCGACTCCAAGCTCGAATGATAGATAATTAACATAAAAATATACTAGCTATCTTACATGTACCAAATCCCTAAATAGATCGCACTAGACCGTGACTTCTGTAAACAATGAATTTATAAATATAATTGTCTCATACATTAACAAACGTTTCTTTTGTTGCAGATGTTGCAATAACAACTGGGAATCAATTAGAATTCTACACAAACAAAACAAAAATAAACAATGCAGGCACACAGTATACAGACCTCACAGCGTTGGCATATGATGCCGTGCATAACATGCTACTTTTCGTTGATAAACAAAACGACAACGCGTCTATCTTCAGCTACCATTTAGCTACCAAGAAATATCAATCTTTGGTCAGAAAACGGTCAGCAGAAAGCATTCAGGGTCTGGCATTCGACCCTGTGAACAGCTTACTTTTCTGGACCGATACTCTAACTAGAAGCATCTTCTCAATGTCCTTGAAACCAGGGTCTAAAAATTCTGCCTATGGAAACCTTTGGATCAAAATGGACGATGAGATTCCTAGAGCTATTGCCATCGACAGTTGTAGAGGGTGAGTTATTACTTTTGTTTCTGAAATCTATTACCATTCACTAAGTCGGGGCATTTCACATTTTGAAATGAACTTGTATTCTTACACAATTTCACCGTATACACCGGGTCTTTTTAGTATCCGCTTTTTAACAAACGTTTTGTAAAATTGCAGCTACGTCTATTGGACTAACACAAATATCACAAAGGCCACGATTGAGAGGGCACGATTTGACGGCTCTGACAGAAAAGTAATAGTTAGCACTGATATATACATGCCAGTGAGTTTAGCAATTGACCAGCGCATGAAGCGGCTGTTCTGGGTCGACGATAGTGAAGGCATCCACTTTTCAGTCGCAAGTTCCGATTTAGATGGAACATCAGAGAGCAGGAAAAAATTATACGAAGGAACACTCCATATGCCTAATGCGCTGACAATATCGAAAGACGATTTATATTGGGTTGATTGGGGTTACTCATCCATTTGGAAATTGCCGAAGACTGCAAACAAAGATATGGAACCAGAACAGTATCTCGATTTCAAAAACGAGAAACCATTCGGCATCGCTGCTAAATACCTAATTCAGGATCAAACTGAGGGTATCCCGGAATGTAAGGGTTTGAACAGCCTTTCTCAAGATAAAGCGGCAATCAACGATTCTTTCAGTGTGCCTCCAGATGTAGGCTTGTTTTGTGTTCATGGCGTCAAAGTCAGCAATAAATTGGAATGTAAATGTTCGGAAGGTTATACCGGAGATAGATGCGATATATCAGTCTGTCAGAACTTTTGTTTTCAAGGGGACTGCAGCGTGCAGGGAGGACATCCGACCTGCAGGTAAATTTTACAACAACTCTTTTTCTTTTTACTTATTTTTTTTGTAATATGTATTGTTTTCTTGTATGTATTGTCTCAAAGTGGCGAACTTTTTTAAAGAAGAGTAAAATGTCGCGATCCATTCTTAAGCTTACAATACGTTTATTTTGACAAACGTGTGTATGTATTATATATATTCTGGGGTCATTTATAAACCATCGGAAATTGCAGGTGTAAAGAAGGATTTTTAGGAGAACGATGTGAAGTAAACGTTTGCACCGGATTTTGCTTGAACAACGGAGTGTGCTCTCTTAACGAAAATCATAAACCAGCGTGCAGTTGCCTTACGGATTTCGAAGGCCTTAATTGTGAGAGAGAAAAGATTATTGTCACTTCAACGGAAGAAGTACAAACTGTGAGATATGTAAAAGAAGTACAAAATAAAGAAGATATGGCAACAACGGATTATGTGAACACTGAGAATGTTGCTACTACTACTGTGCCTTGCAAGTAAGTAACCTTTCCAAGATTTTTAGCAATTTCGAGCCCATTTGTCAGACTGTTAAATTTCACCTGTATATAAATCATAAGACCATTTTTATTATAGTAACGGGCGGAAACTCACTGGTGATAAGTGGTTACCTCCGCCCATAACGACAATAAAACCACGTAGGTAGGTAGGTATGAAAAGACCCAACTTGGACCCTGTTGTGTTCGCCAGCCGAGACGGGGATGTCACGTCTCATACGCCAGTGATTTCATTACCATATTTATCTAATCGTATAATGACTTGGGGACTTATTCTATGCCTGATTCTATTCAATTTCAATTTGTTTATTCAGACTGCTTACATACTAGATCCGATTTAATGTTTTACATAAAAATTTATCACCAAGTCAGAATGTTTCACAAAAGTCGTAAAGCTGTAATATTTTCAACAGACTTCGTGACGAGGTTTTTCAATTCGGTTATTTTTTTTAAATTTTATGTGTGTTACCTCAGTTCTCCGTCATTTATCAACCTATTTGAAAAATTATTTTCTATCGTTTCGTTGTTAAATCAACATAAATGGAATATGCCATCCAATTGAACAAAATTGCGTATTTCGTTTTCTTGTGACTGTTTTCTTCGCCCGTTGTATACTGATTTAAATTTTCTTTTTTAAAATAGTACGGTGTCTAAGGCCAAAAAATAAGGGTTGAACTTTTCTTTTCGATTTTTAAATCAGTCACTTGTGTTATTACTATTGTTATAAATGCGATCGTTTGTCGGTTTGTATGTTTGTTACTCGTTCATTGAACTGCTGATCGGATTTGGATGATTATTGAAACAAAAGATGTAATAATTAGATAATATATCTTTTTATGTACACTTTTAACCCTAAACTAAATCTAGCCTTAAACGCAAAAGCAAGAAACGTTTTTAAAAGTTAACCTTAACCTCGCCTTTGTAAATGATTTCTTTTTAATATATACCTGTAAATTTGTGTGCAAAATCAAATCAATCAATCAATATCAATTACAAAATGACATTGTCTTTTAATTATACAGATTAATGAAACAATATTCATGATTCAACTATCAGGAATTCGCGCGTAAAGCGACTGACCTACCTCTATCGACCATATCTCCATGACATGGTGCCAATTCAAAGATATCATTTCAGTTGCACGTCCAACGTCACAAAAGTCTCTATGTACTCATCAGAGCAAGATGGTGAATTCGTCTCGCCAACAAGCTGCAACGACGGTTGGGACACCATTAGAGACCCTGTCATCATGGTGTTGGGAACTGTATGTGGGCTCCTCTGCTTGGCTTGCGCAGTGCTCTTCACGAAAATACTCCAGCTAAAAAAACGGCCCAGGTAAAAAACATGGTTTAGCTGTAAATAAGGTAGGTATCGGAATGTTTTCACGAAAATACTACATTTTCTGAAACGGCCAAGGCATGAGAAAATACTTGACATAGTTTTAAAATGTAGGAGCAATTGATTGTGTTCTGAGGAAAATATGAATGGGCGTTTGAATGACAATTGGGAATTCATCTTTCTTTTCCTTGATTCTCTGTTGCTAATTAGGTAGTTATTACAAATTATTTCAATGTTCCATTATTTTTTCCTTTGAAATCAGTTTCAATTGTTATCGTGAAATGTGAATGACAATTGGGATTTACTTTCCTGTTGCTTAATCAAGTAGATCAATAGCGAACAAGTATGAAAACGCTCTACACTAATTAGTATGAAAATCCCTGGAGAAGTACGCCTGATCATCTGCCTCTAAGCAGTGGTGCACTCGCGTTGCTGTTTCGGTGGAAGGGTGTTGGCGTCGGTGAAATTACAGGCACTTGAGAAATGAAGTCAGAGTGACAGGTACAATGCGATACGACTTGGGTGTTCTCATACTTTGGTATGAAAACTTTTGGTATGAGTCGTACGACCCTGAGTCTGAGCTTAGTTGGTAGTAGTCTTGCCTTCGGTTCGATTCCCGGCAGGGGCACACTTTGTGTGGTGAGCATAGTTCGCGGGTCTTGTGTTTCTGTGTTTGTCCATGCCATGTGCGACACAGGTAATCCTAGTGCAGAGGTATGAGTGTGTTAACGTTGTTGTACGTTTTGTTGTTTTTAAAGGCGGCGGTAACCACTTAACATAAAGTGGGCCGTCTACTTGAGCCACATAAAAAATGTCTACTTAATTCACATAAAAGACCCAACTGTCCAGTGAAATAAATTCAAGTCTGATCGAATACATAATCGTAGTTTATGTAAATACGAGTATGTTTAGGTATGTATACGGTTCCGCCTCACGTCAATGTCTTATTGATTCCATGAATTCCTTTTACCGTTGTCACACTAATATAAAGTTGCGAAAGTTTGTATGTGTGTGTATGTTTGTTACTCGTTCACGCGCCAACGGCAAAACGGATTTGGATAAAATTTGTTACCAGAATAGCTTACACTGGCTACTTTTTATCCGTAAAGAGGGGAATGTTCTCGTAGACCAACCGCGGGTAACACCGAAGGGCGCAGCTAGTGCATCATAACTAGTTTGATGCACTAGCCCTTCGAGTCCCGAGTTCGGCCGGGACACTCTTTGTGTGGTGAGCTTGAAGTTTGTTCTCGGGTCTTGATTGTTAGTCTTATGTTTCGCAAGCGACACAGAATACTTGCGCAGGGGTATGCAAACGTTTTTTTACACCTGTGTGTGTTTTGGGATTACAAAAGTGTTTTATGATAATTTGTTTTTTTTTTTTGTTTTTTTTAATCCTTTTCCAGCAATAGATAAAACATTATTTGGTTACAACCTCTGCGTGACCTTAGCCGAAATTCGTAGTAATCAAGATTAGAACAGGGAATATCGCCCGTATCTAAATAATTGAATTTTAACCAGTCATTATTATATTACAGAATCAAGAAACGAATAATTGTGAACAAGAACGTTACTCCGATGACGGCGCGACCGGACCAGTGTGAAATCACTATAGAGAACTGCTGTAATATGAACATTTGCGAAACTGTAAGTTTTTTTCACTGACGTTTTTGTTTTGGCACGAGCACGTAGCCGTGAGACTGAAGTATAATAATGTAATAATGTAATAAAGTACAATAATGGTTTTGCAATAATCTGTCTAAATTCCATAAAAAATATCTCGCTACTAAAATTGCGCCCCCAATCCAATATATTGAAATTAATAAGTCATTTTAAAAATTATAATATCTGCTTCAATACTTTCATACCCCATTTGTCGTCCGAATTTCGGCCTGGATCGTGTCACTCATGAATTTCTTCCTGAAATTTCTATGGAGATTATTTTATACTGTAAAATTTATATGAATATTTCAATTATACACGCTAACAAATTGAAAAACAATCATCCACGTTAGTCCACCAAGAACCCGCGTAGCAAAAATACGAAAAAAAAAAAAAGAATCTCCTTTTTTTGAGTTAAACGGAACCCCTCAAATTTCATATTGTCTGTATGTCTGTGACATTTTACTCAGAGACTATTGATAATAGTATATAAACAAGAAAATTTCTAGCAGTAGGGGCAACTTCAGATACCCCATTCGCGATAGTTATGCCTGTTCAAGATCAAATAAAAACCATAAGAAATTACAGGCTCAAGAGATGTTACATCCCGTCTCAAAGAGAGGGCGACCATGATTTGAGTAGTATTTTCACACTTCGATAGAGGTGGACCTGAGTCGTATCGCTGTTGTTTATGTGCGGCGGTAGACACTTAACATCAGGTTCGCCAGCTCGTTCCTTCACTTTCACTATTATTTACATATTTCGACAGATTATTGTAAAGAGTTTATCCAGCATAATCTCTCAGTTATGAGTAATTGTTTTTTTGGTGACAAAATTCGGTTAACCGCAACTTGTATGGCACCTAATCATTAATTAATACATTCCTATTGAAATATGACTATGACTCAGAAATGATTAACATAGATGCTTATTGCCACCGAATTAGTAACTACCGTAATTTTTCAATGGTTATTCATTTCTTAAAAACCGATAGGTTTTATGATTAAAATTAAGTTAGGCTCTCAGACCTCTGACTGTTGTTTTACTATTGTTTATTGGTGGCAGACGGGTGTCTGTAACCACTTAACATCAGGTGGGCTGTCAGAATGCCACTTTAGCTATATAAAACAATGTGTTTTTGCTACCATAACACGGCGATCTGTCCGTCCGATCTGGGTCATAGGTTCGAATCCTACAATGAACACATCGCCATCGCGAAGTCCCATTCCAGATGTTTCATCGGCTGACATGTAGTCAAAGGCAAAATTGACAATAATATAAAAAATGTTACATAGTTTCTGATACAGAGAATCCCAGTTAACATAAATATGTTTTCCTGCATCTTCTTGAAAACCGTAAAAGTTTCGAGTTTCGCTGAGTAACGTTTTTACACAGGATGATAATACTTTGAGAAGCCACCAGCGGTAGAGCTTGTTGCAGCAGCTCACAGGTTGAATTTACACCAATACCGCCTACCCTGCATGCTTGAGGGTGCACCAGCTATTGACTAACGATTTGTTCCCAATAGTTTCGCATAACGTCCAGTAATTAGGACAAGATTTAGTGATACTCGTATTACCCAGCTGATAATACGCTAGTGGGTATTACCTTACAATATAATTTTTATTATTTTTACTTGCCTTAAAATTTATTTGGTAGATGCTATGCATTTTTTTTTTTTTTTTTTTTGTTTTTCTGCGGTAGGTCAATTCCCACCCAAGATAGATATTTGTGTGATGAACGTAAATATCTGCTGTCTGGGTGTTAATATGTATTACAACAATCAACCTTAATTGTTCATTCGGTTTTTTTTTTCTAAGCTTTTTTGTAATTGGAACTCAGGATAGATCTATCCTTTCTTTTTCTTTTTCTTTCACGCCGTCAAATCAAATCAAGGCAAGCTAAAAGACTAGACAATTCGATTTCAATTCAATTTCCATATCATGTCAATTAGGCCAATTAAGTAGCCTATCAGGGCTATGCCGTTTAGAACTAATAAATAACTGAAATGTGACAGTTTAAATTAATTCGTCTGTTTTAAGAATAAGAAATATTTTAACCTTAAATTTCTAGTTAGTCATATTTTATTTTTGCTCTTATCGGCGACTATGAGAATAATCTACTAATTAGGTAGATTAGGTAGATTAAGACCTATAGGCTTATTTTTGTCCTAAATGAATAATTATGTAGGACTACAGGGAATTAATCTATAGTTAACAGTGTCTCAGGTATAGGATTATCTAGACACGTTTAGTAATACTAAAGTTTTTAATATAGCCCTATTTGCATGCAGAATGTGCATATTTCAGAGGCAATATATTTAACCGCTGTTTTGTGATTGGCTAGATACTTTGAATAAAACTAACTATTAATAAATCTATTAACAAGAATATATATATAACTAACCCCTTGATTACATTTAGTTTTCATTTCATTTTACCTAATATATTGTAGTATTTGCATAAACAAATCGACATCATAATTAGGGCCGAGAAAATAGTTTTGTTAAGATCTTAATTGCACAGTAGAAAACAAGGTGGACGGTAAAATCGACTACATTATTTTAAAAAGCAACAGCAGTGATTCTGTGGAGGTAGAACTAATTAAATTAAATTTATGTTGTATAAAATATCTCCTCATCAGTCTCTCTCTCTCTCAATCTTACAACTACCAACCAAAAATACATGGGAACAAACTTTCAATTTCCGTAAACTAATCAACTAGATTGATCAACAATGAAACTCTTTTGAAATTTAATTTTAGAGCCATTGTTCAAGAAAATGATTAAAAATAAAAAAGTATAATAGCTTTAAACGTATCCTGTACAGAATCACTCTTCATGTATTGTAGTTTAGATCATATTTTTCATTAGAATAGAATAAACATGTATTAGGTAAGTATGTACATTACCCTACGTTATAAAAGGAGATTAAGTATGCCGGTTTTCCACCAAGGTTCTGCCCTTACACAAAATGGACAAATGTCCAGCCCCATCATCTTTTCATGTTACTTTTCACCTATCAGTTACTAACTAAATGTCATTATTGTTTCAGCCATGCTTCGAGCCTAGATCAACGATAAGACCGACCCTGCTTGACGCCAAACCCGGTAAAGAAGAGAAAAGAAACTTAATAGCCAATATTGAATACCCAGAGGATTACTAAACGGTCATTGAATATAAAAAAGGATAGTAGCTTGCATTATGATGAAACTTTGTGATTTAAAAGTTACAGTGGACGCGTTCAAGTGCAATTTACGTGCAGTACTTAATGTCTTGGGTCGAACTAATTTCTCGACAAAGTCTAGGATTTGACCACATGTGTTACAGAGTACTTAATTAAAGGTGTGTACACTCGAGAGCTATTTTCCAATGCGTTGTGTAGCGCCACAATTGGCTACATAGCCGCTTAACATCGGGTGACACACAAAACATCAATACAAACATACCAGTCAGTCTTAAAAAAGCTACAGTTCTATTCGTGAATTCGTTAACAATCACATGTTTTTATAATCCAGGCTACTATAAGTTAAGTTTTACTACTACTGACTTCAAGATAACAATATTTGAATAAATCCGTCCCAGAGAAGGCGACTTCTATAAAATACGATATCTTGAAGTTGTATAGTAAGTAAGACATAAATAAAGGTCTATGTACATTCCAGCGACGCGACGCACAGAGCATTTGCTGCGGACCAAATCATAGTTTTTTGCTTTGTCTCTCTTATTCCCAAAATCCAATGTATCTATTCGGCATAATAAAGTTTAACATTGATTAATTGCACGCGTAAATAAAAACCACAACTACAGTGCATCTATAGAACTCTAAGCGAGCGAATGCTATGATTTTCAAGACAGGCTATATACCTAGTGGTTAATTGAAATTGAACGCATTGAATGATCAGCAAATATGTTCCAGGCTCAAAGTCCAAGTCTATGTGACTTAACTTAAATTATATACTGGTAGTTACATGACATACTTGTAAGCGAAACAGGTAATTAAAAAGTTCTTCAACTACATTTTGCTACTAATTAATAAATACGCAGGAGGCCAGGAGGGATGGAATCCTAATATGCAGTCGATTATGTAATTTTTTAACGAATTTTGTTGTCAAATCTACATTTGTCATTGAAATTGTCACTTGTTTTATTAATCACGTCGCGTCGCTTAAGTGTGCTCAGAGCTTATACCAATGTGTTTGTACAATAACTAATTTGGCGAAACATCCCTGGCACAATATAGAAAGGAATAGGAAATTACATTTATAATAAAAACAATAAATAAAGTTACTGTTTAAAATCAAATTCAACCAAATGTAGTGAAAGTATATGACACATATTTTAATAATCGAAGCGCCTTTATCTCCTTAATATTTTAGATTTGATATCAGTTTTGTAAACATGATAATAAAATTGCGCAGTAAAAATCATCATTTGGGTTTGCAATAAGCAATTCAAGAATTTACTTTGTTATCAACTATATCCTACTTGGTTATAAATATAGGTAATTTAATTTTTGACAGTTTAAAGAAATCTTTCGAATGTCGTGCGATTGAATAAGGATTGGATTGATATTCAGAATAAGCCTATTTTATGACAAGAATATTAGATTAGCAAAAAAAATTGCCTTTATGTTTCCAGTATAATGGTAATTACAATGGCACGATAATAACAATGTTATTTTTTTATGGAATCGTGATCATTATGTTCATACCTACGCCTTACATATTTAAACAAATCAACAAGAATTAATTAACATTTTAAACAAGAACGTGAATAAATGCATGTTCCTTATTACTTTGATATTGTGCCAAAGGTTTACATATTGTGATATTTGGTTAAGAGACGACCGCCATTTGGTATCGGAAATATTGCACGAACCATTCGCGCATTCAGTTTCAAATACAATACAACTTGTAAATACATAAAAACTATAGCGCATTTGGAAGAAACTTGGACTTAAACAGATTAAAACAAGCTAATTAGGGTTACTATGCGTAAGAATTGTAGTACATACACTGAATTAAAATAAAATAGATATTGGAACTAAAATTGGTTATTTCAGCATTAAGTTTGGTACCATTTTGGTCCGCACATCCTATAATCTGGTGCAATAAAACTCAACTCTTTTTTGACAACCGCAGTGAATCGCAAGATCGATAGCTGCATCTAAAAAAATATTCAGGTTATTTAATTTAACACATATAGATTTAGTATTTATGATAATTGTACCTATACTTAAAACGCAGAAGTTTGTTTTGACATTGCCCGTGTTTCCGTTTCCGCTGCGCAAGCGCATGTAGGTATTTTCTTCCGGCTGCTAAGTAATTACCCGCAATATTCCAACCAAATGGGGTCACAGGGCTGTGCGATTGCTTAAATCTTAAGTGGAAAGTATGTATCTATTTTATTGAAAGTGGTCATATCTTATACGTAAACCTTTAATCGCTAATATTAACATGGTCTGGTTAACACATTCACGATGTGCCTTCTAGTATCACACGTACCAGCAATAATAAATGCAAATGTTATTTACATAAAACCAATTCATGTTAATTTAAGCTCGTTTCTAAATTGAAGTAGTAGTCTTACTTTTCGTTTAGCATATTTTATGTAACAGTGCCAAATGATGTTACTTTGGCTGTAGATAAAATAAAAATTACGCGGAAGGTATAAACTAATAGAGCATTTATAAAAATAGTGTACCAAAGCGTAGGTACAGGTTTTTAGTTATATTTGATGAGCGTTACCAAATTTCACACCTCTACCCAAAAAATATTTAAAATAATTATTGATATTTATAAAATAATTATTTAAAATAATTTTACTTCTATATTTTATTAATCGACAACATATTAAACTGTCATATTGATTGTTAAATATGTCTATTCCTTTAAATGTGTTCAGTAAATAATGGAAAAAAGCAAATATAGAATAAAATTTATTTGTCGTTTTGCGGAATTGCGATCACCAAGTAGATAGTTTACGACATATCTTGTTATTTTTCTAAGTCATTAAACGGCTCATTCTGACACGATTACAACTGCAAATCGTCACAAAACCGGTAGAAGAATTGGTGTACTTGTTGTAGAATCATAGATTATGATTAAAGTCGTTCAAAAACTGCTTCCATTATACCTATACAATCGGAAAAGACTTGTTAACTAATTATATCATTTTATGAGTGAGCTAATTTCTATCTAGGGGCAGATGATCATAATATATTATTAAAAACTACAATTCATTAATACGAGCATATATGTGGGAATCATACATTTCATCGCACAAGTAAATAGCTCTAGAGTGATGAAGTCTGTTTTCAGACTGAAATGATCGTCGCCCTCAGATAGAAAACTATAATTAATTTAGTTTGTCGAAAGGTTGTTTTTTTTAATTAATTTTTATTTTTGATTCAAGTGTAACTGCATAAGCTGGCTACAATTAAGAAAGACCACCTAAAAAGTTCATAATTGTGCTTGTGTAGTGTCCACTTACGCTTTGTGGTGCCTCATTTCTTAGCAAATAATATTCATTCTAAATATTATTGTAGCCTGGGGTTTGGCTAAGGGACAACCTTCAGTCATATGGCAACCCCTTAAGGGCTAACGAGGGGAATCCCTAAGTAGGTGTAAGAGATTTACGTTCCTATACATGTAAATTATTTATCAAAGTACCTCAATACAGACTTGTTCAAAATTTGCAATAATTCGTTTATATTACAGCTGAAGCACAGATTACTTATATTACTTGTTGAAGATTTATGTTCTGTTCACAGGACCGTACTTAAATATTGATTATTAGAATCTCAGGTTTATTCCAATTTGTACTTACGATCAAAATTATTTATTTCTGTGACATTCAAATAAATTATTGAAATTTTAATGACATCAACTTGATCTATAAATTATAGATGCATATTAAATCATGAGGCACGTAAATGATGCTTATTGTCGGTACATAGCTAAGTAGTTAAATAATTTAGATTTACCGTTAGTTTTAGTCGTGGATTGGTAATATCCACATCAGAAATGTGATATTATTGAGTCTTTGTATAAGCCTCCATTAGTGATTATTATAAGTTTTTCAATAATGAGAATAAAGAGCTTTGAAAATATACTGGTCTTTTGATATGTCCCTGAGTTTCATCACAAAACTGTTTATTGGACTGGCCAAAGCTCAGTTGGTTGTAGCTTTGCCTTCTGCCTAGGTCTTGGGTTCGATGCCCATCCAACGCCGACATTTGTGTGTCGAAAATTCATGTTTGTTCCGTCTGGGTATTAATATACCTATACCTATTTACATTAAAAAACTTGTCCTAAAGGACGCGAACATCTGGACCCCCCAAAAACTGACACGACAGTGCATTATGCGGTACCTCAGTGCAGGAAGTGCATTGTCCCCCGTGTCTTATTCTGCCTCAACCAGCCCACGTTGAAATTTCAGGACTTTGCTTATCTTAATATATATAAATTACGTGTCACGTTTGTCCGCGATGGACTCCTAAACTACTTAACCGATTTTAATCAAATTTGTACACCGTGTGCAGTTTGATCCAACTTGAAAGATAGGATAGCTCACATCTCAATTTATGATCGCAATATTTATTGCAAATTATTTGTCTATTATTTGACAGTCACAATTACAAGACCGTTAGCCACAGCAACGCGTGGCCGGGTCAGCTAGTAAGTTTCATAAAAATAAAACAAGATTTAGTTATAATTATATTACATTTAATATCATTAGAAATATTAATTATACAGCACAGACTATAATATCACAAACATAACTTAATCTCTGTGGAACATAAAACTATTAGTTTCGATGAAAACATGTCATAACGTGCTGCCTATAATTCAATATATATTGCACGATAGGTATATTACGTTGCGTTTGCAAACTAGCGACTTTTTCTGCAACGATCAACGTTTTAGCAGTTTCTTGAAAGTTGCAACCAACTGTGATACCTTGATGCAATCGTAGCCGATTAAATAGCAGTAAAAATAAATCTTTACAGAGTATCTACTCAAGCCCTAAAATCTAATTTGGATAAGTTTTAAATGTGGTACAGCTAATCCCATCCCAATACAGAAATGGTAACGCTTAGATCAAAATTTTACATTTTTATAAGTAGTATTGGGCTGTTTCAGGCACTTGTATTATTATAGGTTTCGCTATTTTTTTGTTTATATTTTTATATAAATATGGGAAGGTATCTCAGTCATTAGTAAACATTAAATAACTTTAACATCAAAAGCTTTCATAAACAAACGATGTCCATCTTTTCCATATACAATTTGCCTTAATACATACATAAATATTCTTTCAAAGAATTGGTATAATCTATAGTGTGAAAACGGATTTATCTATTATTAAGTGTATTTAACCTCCAATCTTGCAGAATTTACATGTAATAAGGTCTCATATACCAAGGGCAATTTTAATAACGAAACATTATGAACACTAGTTTAGTGTGAGGCCCATGTTAAAATTGGCAAATGAACCCGTGAGATTTCTGTATTCTATAAATCTAAAGCTAAATGATTGTATTGCAGTCTCTTTCCTTGCAATAATTATGAAATTAAAACAAGTAATATTTAAAATGTAACTTTTTTGCAGAATAAGTTTTATTAACTGTATTCAACTAGATTTAGATAATGTATGAAACAGAATAGAGACGAGTGCATATCCTATTGATGTCAGACAAAACTAAAACTAAACTAAACGGCACCCATTTTGTATTGTAAGAAATACGAAGTTTAAGTCAAATATAATAGAAATATATCTGTATATCGTCAATAAACGTCATTTTCCTGTTTGAATTATTGTACGGAAAGCAAAGATGTTGGGAAGCTTTTGTAATAAATATTATCCAGTTTTCGCGATCATAACTGCCGAAGAGAAACTTAGATTCGATTAGATCAATTAACAACCTTAAGTACTTTGAAGGAATGTTTACGTATACTTAGATTTTGCAATACCATATACTGTCTCAACATTGTAATTTAATTACACATAATATCTTACGGATGCCATATTTGGAACAACGGTATTCTTACACAAGAATTGTAAATGTTACATTACGTTATCGATATAATATCATATATTTTTTATATATTAAATGTATCATTAGTTGCGAACAAGACACTCGCCCTAACGCAATTAATTATATTCCTATAACATTTGTTAATAAATTTTAATTATAAAAACCATTAATGATGTCGATTCTGCTGATGTAGAACCGAATTACGGATAAATGAAACATCCAACTAGTTTCCCCTATAAACAACACTTGAACGATTCAAATCCTCCCCCATCCTGAGTATGAGAAGAATCAATTTGCGCATGCTTTGAGACGCGGATGTAACGTCTCATGTCCCTGTAACTTCACCGGCACCCACACGGGAACGCAGCAACTGCTAACGGGCAGTATTTATCCAGACAAAACTAGTTTAGGTTACTCCTTTCAGCCCATACGGGGGACACGTGGATGGAATCAGGTTACTTAGTAAAACAGTCAGCAATAGTTTTAATCAATGTCAATTTTAGTTTAGTTTGATGTCAAAAAAATCAACACCAAATTCATTGCCTAGACAAGGAATAATAGATATCTTACAATAGTCTACATGTGTCTAATGTATACATTACATTAGACGTCAAAGCCATTACGGTTAAAATTCTTAGTCTACAATTAATTAAATAAGTAATGAATTATAAAGCCTCAGACCAAACTAAATAACTAAAACTGAATCATTCGCATTCTGTTTAATCTATACATATATATATAAATAATTTGCTGTTTTAGCCTTTTAGCGAGACCGTTGGTCTCGCTAAAACTCGAAAAGGCTGGTCCAATTTGTCTAGTTTCTATTTTGTAATAGTCAGCACAAGGTTTGTTTAACATTCATTCAAAAGACGGAAAACTGAAATTATTTTCTACATGATTTTGCCAGCATTTCGTTTAAAAGCAGATTGTTAAATTGTAAATTAAGACAGGAAAACATTTGTCGGTTCAGCTTGTATGGATAAAAGGATAGGTAAATTTTAGCGCTGTAAAAAGTTTTTGTTTAGTTTGCGAGCAAAATCAATAGTTACATATTATTAAAAAAAAAAAAATACACACTCATACCTCTGCACTAGGATTCCCTGTGTCGCAGATGGCATGGACAAACACAGAAACACAAGACAAACACCCAAGACCCGGGACCCCTTGCTTTGAAGGCAATGCTACTACCAACTAAGCCACGGAGCCGTCATACTATATTATTATTATTGTAATATATTATTTATTATTATTAATCATATATTTTATGTATACTATAATATAATACCAGTAAAGAACCATACATATGAGCCACCGATTGTAAAGACTTTAAATTCTATTAATTACGACTCAAATTGGGAAAGTTTAGTTTCGCCCTCGCTACCACTGGTATACGAATTACAGTCATATGCATAAGGCAAAGTTTAAATTTCTGTTGTTTCATTTGTGTCCCAACGACGAAGTGCATCAATTATTCTCTAGCAGTAAAGTCAAAATTTGATCATAACCATCAGATTAGTGGGGATATATATAGACCTTATTAATTATAAGTTAATTAATCTTGCAAGCAAACGCTGTTTACCTATATCCGGGATAAATTGAGCGATTGTGATTGGCGGTTCGAGGTCAGATACGCTATCATTCAGATTATTCGCCAAAAATTACGCTATTGAGCTACTCAGATTATTAGCCAAAAAATCACGCTATTGAGTTACTCTGATTATTTGCCAAACAAATACGCTATTGAGTTACTCAGATTATTTGCCAAAAAATTACGCCATTGAGCTACTCAGATTATTTGCCAAAAAAATACGCTATTGAGTTACTCAGATTATTTGCCAAAAAAATGCGCTCTTGAGTTACTCAGATTATTTGCCAAAAAAATACGCGTTACGAGTTAAAATACGAGTTACTCAGATTATTTGCAATAAAATTACGCTATTGAGTTACTCAGATTATTTGCCAAAAAATTACGCCATTGAGCTACTCAGATTATTTGCCAAAAAAATACGCTATTGAGTTACTCAGATTATTTGCCAAAAAATTACGCCATTGAGCTACTCAGATTATTTGCCAAAAAATTACGCTATTGAGTTACTCAGATTATTTGCCAAAAAATTACGCCATTGAGCTACTCAGATTATTTGCCAAAAAAATACGTTATTGAGTTACTCAGATTTGCTAAAAAATTACGCCATTGAGTTACTCAGATTATTTCCCAAAAAAAAACGCTATTGAGTTACTCAGATTATTCACCAAAAAACTAGAAAGGGTCCGATCGAATGTCCGAGAAACGAGAAACTAATAATTGGTGACAGAGGAAACGGTACGCGCAGAAAAGTGGATTATAGTCGGTGAAATGTTCTTCAATATATGATGGAACTTTAAAAATACGGTTTGGCGTTGAGATTTGGGCGTACCACCATATACTCTGCACTGACAAGCATATACTCTGTATTGACTGATAGACTTCAAACCGAGTTAAACATTAGAGTAGGCCTCCAGTATAGAGACGTAAAGTCTATAAAATATATAATAAACAAAACAAAAAAATATCGCCTTACCATAGTCATATAATCAGCTACTTATTAATAAAATATCCAAACGGTAGTACCTACAACATTGTTATTTCGTACGTATATGTACGTTTTCAATGAGTTGACAGAATACCATGTCTCATCTGACAAATACAGACATATAATACAAAACCCGAGAAGCCGTATCTAAATTAAGTAGACAAATGTATTTAGTTGCGTGTACATTTTGTATTATTATTATTGCAATAGTATAATTCAATGTTCTGACTTGTAAATACAAATTTACCAACAAATTACTATTCATAAGTTAATCGCAACCTGTAAACGAGCGCGGGAACCACTGGACCGTTTGGAACGCATGGTTACTACCAACTAAGCAACAAAGCCCTCATTTTGTTCAGATTAAAGTATAAAACATAAATAAAATCAACATAGGACCCTGCCAAATAATAAAGCTAATAGTTTCAATCACAACATAAAACGGTGAACGTACGTATAAATAACATTTTCATAAATATTTTTACTTAATCGTCAGTGTGGTGTAAATTGTGCGATGTTGTGTCGTGACGTTCTAATCTGAAACAAAAAACAAGAGACCGATTAAAATACAAAATTGGCCATAGATATCGCGGAGAATAAACAAAAAACCCAGCGAAGTGACTTTGGTTCGTAAGCTGTAATTAGATCTGAAAGAGGGAAGTGCAGCATTTTCCCAGTCCGAACAGGGCAAATAACTGAAATTGATGATTTGAAAAGCGTTTTCTCATTCATCAACTATGTGTCTGAAATGTATTGACTTTATGGAAAGATATAAATCACAGCCACTGTCAATCAAGGCGTCAAATCGTGAGGAGTCGTTTAATCTGAGAGTGCTTGACCAAAGCCATATTTTGTAACAAAAAGTGTCTTTTCTCTCTTTTCACTTGACAAGTACAAACACTGACGCTTTTATGACACCTGTGAGTCAGCTATTTCTATATCAACCAATGACAATCAAAACTGACTGAAGACTGATCGACACCGAAATTGGGAATTTCTGAATTGTGACAGGAAATGCTTTAAAGAATTTTAGTTTTAAATTTGTCATTCGCTCTCACCAATAGTCCACGTAAAGTTGTCAAGCCCAAACGCGGTTAAAAAAAAATTGATTGAGAAAAAATAGAAAAGCATTGTCTATGGGATTATTACCACTACGTCGTTTGAAGGCCGATTGTCAAATTTTGAATCAAGAATAACATCTGTCAAGTAAACAAATTAATTTAAAATATATCAGGAAATATTGAAGTATATTCCAACTTTGAAAATGAAAACTGAGTATCCGGAAGTACGTGTTCACCTATTTTCCTAAATTGAGGAACCGGACATAAAGGAGCTTAATAGAGTTTATTGAGCGAATACTAACCGTCCCTCAGCAAAGCGACTAGTTCTACGATTTTGTCTTTATTCGTCCTCATGTACGCCTGGGTCTCCCAGAGCATAGTGACGAGGCGCGCGTCGTCGCGATCATCCATTGCTATATCCTGGAAAACGTGAAAAACATTAAGTGCAAAGTTCGGTCGCCGAGGGCTCTGTACTAAGAATGGTATTTTTAGATATTTGTAAACACTTATGAGGTAGGACGATTCGTTCCTTCATCGAATACGGATACGGAGGTATCTACGGTTAAAGTAAAAAAAAATGGACATTTTAAACAGCGCCATCTAGCTCAAAACTGATAGCATACATTTTCATATATCATATGCTATCCTAATAAATATATAAAACACAAAAATTGTTTCGACCTATGTTAGTTTTAGAGTTTGAAACCATCCAACCGATGTGCCCCAAACCGGTTTCATTAGAAAAGCAATAATGCGAAGATGGTTTTACACCACTAAAACAATGCATTAGGCACAAAATGTATTTCTTTTTCAGCGTAATAGCATACGCCGGGTATCCGCTAGTAATAATACATATTGACACAGAACAAACATCATGTTCTTGTCCTGGGTGGAATTCGAACCGCAAACCTCCAGCGGAGAAGGCATAGCAACTAACAGCTGTGAGGCCAATAAATAAATTACCATTATTAAATATTCTGTAAGCGACAATAGTCTTCAAGTAAAAACCATTAATCCATGTTTACCAATTATGTACAATACTTGAAAGAGAGAAAGAAGACATTTATTCACACAGACTGTACACAACAATGAAAAACCCTTAAGACACAATAGAAAAGAAAAAATAACAACAAATAAAAAGTTTAAAGAAATAAATAGTATGTGGAACACTGTTACATACAGGATGCTGCAACAAGTTATTTGGTATTGTAAAATGAATAATTAAACTCACCTTAGAGAGGAAAGGCGAGAAACGGTAGTAGGGCACGCCCTGGGTGGTGCACCAAGCACGAGCGCGCTCCGCCACTCGGCCGTCAGCTTGCGTCGCCTGAAAAGATATTTTTTACGTGAAGTAGTGACGGAACCAGCTGAAGGCCCACCTGGTGGTAATACCACTTAGGACCTCCCCGACCGAAGCATTAGAAGATCAAGTCGCACCCCGTTGCGCCCGTTACCAGGGGATCTTACTCAGGGGGGACTCATGCGCATGTGATTTCACCGGCACCCCCTTCCACTGGAACACAGCAATGCCAATGCACCGCTTCTTCTTCTTCTTCTTCTTATCGTGTCAATGTTTCTTACAAACTAAATAATGTCGCTATAAAATTTTGCCACCTCAACAGCTCTATTGGTGGCTTGGTACAGATCATCCAATGTGCAGGTCGCAGGGCACAGGGGGCATACAAGTAAATGGGACATGGACTGAACTGGGGCTCCACAATCGCACCCAGTTAAGGTGGAGTCTCGCATGCCCCATTTACACAAGTTCTGTCTGCACCGACCGACCTGAGTCCGGAGTCTGTTAATGGACTTCCAAGTGGACCATGGTAGGTTGTGCCCTGGAGGTAGGACTTCTTGCGGTTGGATGAAATGTAGTGGTGGTGAGTACTTCTCTTTCCAGAGTTTGTGTCTAGCTACGATTGGGTAGTCCGATGTAGATTGCGTCTTTTGTAGAAAACTCTTACGGCTTTTCAAACGAGAGCTTTTGATTGAGTGGCCGTGTAGGGGATGTCGGTAATCAGACTCTTGTTTTGTCTTTTCGGTGGAACACGCAACATCGCGTCGTATTGGTGGGGGAGCTATACCTGCTATTGGGAATAGCATATTTAACGGAGTCGGTTTAAGGCAGCCCGTTATGATTCGGCAGGTGTTATTAAGCGCAATATCAATCTGCTTGGAATGTATAGACCGATGCCATACCGGGCAAGCGAACTCACCAGCGGAGAAGCAAAGAGCCATTGCAGTTGTCCGTAGAACATCGGGTGCCGCTCCCCATTTTGTTGTGGTCAAACGACGGATTAAGTTGTTTCGAGAACCAACCTTGAGCTTTGTGTTAAAGCAATGTTTTTTATAAGTCAAAGACCTATCGAGAGTAACCCCTAAGTATTTTGGTTGTGAGCAATACTCAATACCTATGCCCTGCCAGGAAACATTCAGCGTTCGATTTGCTTCAGGTGTGAATGGAACCCCCCGCTTCAAAATTGAAAAACTGTAGGAGCATGCAGATTGTTGTTAAAAAAAAAAACGCTATACAAAGAAAAAAAAAGAAAGAATCCCTCTTGCGCACTCGTTTTTTACTTTCGACCGCGTCGCTGCTACCACCGGTTTCATTTCACTTATGTTAATTTCACTTATTTTTTATTACATTTTGCACACAGATATGTCGATTTCATGTTTAAGCTTATTTGTTAAGTTTACCTGATCGACAAGCAGATTGCCGATGGCGGACACGCCCCAAGCGAGCCGCGCCGCGTCCCACAAACTCTCCGGTTTGAACACGTCGAAATCTTTCACCCTCGTCACTGGGTTGTTGCCTGAAACAGAATGAATCGAGGTCATTATTAAGCAGAGCTGACAGACGTCCACTCTCGATTCCAATTTTGACAATTAAACGCCATTTAACAGTTGATATAAAAATCTCTTTCAGTTTATCAATTTTTGATATCAAGTCAAAATTGGTTATCAAAATTACATTTTTGACATGTTTGTAACAAATTAATTAGTTGGCTAAACAGTCTAACCGTTTTCAAGTGACGCGCTTATCACCGAACATATTTTTATTTTTATTTAAAAAGATTTCACCCAAGGTTTACAATATTTGGGAAATTTGAGTGCCAAGAGATTATAGACAAGACTGTACTAAACAAGAACATTCTTTTTTATATGTAATCTGACTGTAGTATGAGTTTAAGACACATACCTGTGCCGCATGAAACGACAACCTTCAGGTATGTCTTATCGGCAGCATCCTTCTGCCCCGTGGCTTGGTACGCCAGTCTCAGCTCGGCGAGTTCAGTCAACGCATCGATCGTAGGATTGTTCCCCATTAGACCGCCGTCAAGGTACCTGTTAAACAGGAATACAATTTTGGACTGGAAGTAGATTAGGGTAAAGTACCTGGGCGACCGAGCTTCGCTAGGTTTTATTGTTAAAACAAACCTTTACAAGAGATACAATTATACAGGTAAACTTAGAGAGCAAAAACCTATTTCATCCAAATAGTTTGAGTCGTTCCTGAGATACGCGAAATAAATAAATATATATATACAAGAATTGCTCGTTTAAAGCAATAAGATATCGACTGTTCTCACAGCTTAATTGGTAGTAGCTCTGCTTTCGGCGTTATAGGTCGTGGTTTTGATTCCAAAACAACCAATTGTGTGACAATAAGATTGTTCTGTCTGGGTGTTAAATACGCACGGGGCGTGCCTTTCCACCCCTTTCTTTGATTACTTGTATATTCACCTTGATATCATATATTCTGGTAAAATTGGAAACGGCTGCCTTTATGTCATCTGCAGCTCATTAGAGGCTGTTTATAGAAAACATATTAAGAGTACATAGTAGCTAAAATTGGCTTCAAAGAGCTATAGAACAGAACTAAGTATCTACTTGTGCTAATTTGATGTTTATAAATAAATAAACTTGAACATTTTTGCTATGATTCTGTTTTGGTAAAAACATGATTAGTGATAAAAGTCTTGTTAAAAAATTATGAAAAAACATTCGTTTTGAAAAAAATATGGTCTCAATCTCGGGAACATTGCGATCTTTCAAGATGATTTTAGCTTTGTCATGTAGGCAATAACTGTTTATTTGCTTCCAAAATCTAGCTTTTTTTAAGAATTGTGTAATTATATTGAACACAACAAAACTAATTGATTTGTGCTTTTGTCGTTCGCTAATAATTCAATCACTAGCGTTGCTCAATTCTCTGTCCCGCTCACACGCCCCCGGTATCCATTGGATGCTATCCCTGTCAACGACTTCGTTAGTCTGCTGTATCATTGAAGGTTGGACCTGTGTCAAACTGCGCTTCGAAACACTAGCAATACTACTGCGGGGTGGTGGCTAGCGGGGAAGGGAAGCACGAAATATGTCTTGAAGCGCTGGCACGCGCACTCTTAACACTAGCTTACGCTCTTACCTTGAGCCTTTCGAGTCCCTTAAAGAAGGATACACATTTATTATCCGAGTGTATTAAACATAACTAAAATGAATATTATTATGACCCAAAAGCCCTGCTACCAAAATTGTATTATTGCTCGCTTCCGTAGCACAATAGAGTATCTTAATGTGTCCCTGGGTGGTGCGAAAGGAGGAACTTAAGGTAGCAGTAGAACTTGTGCCAAATTCGCCACCAGGATGGATGGCCATGTATTAATATGACATCACACAGTGGGGGGGGGGGCTGGCGTAGCAAAGTGTGACATTGTGTGACAATGGGGGGGGGGGGGAATCAATAGCCATTTGACGTCACAAGTAAAAAAAATTACAAAAAGGCACATTAAAAAACCCGAGGCGTGATTCCAGTTCCTGTGCGAACATGCATTGGCCTTATAGCCTCGGGGGTCCAGGTGCTAAATACCCTCGCGCCCTTCAGTGTTCCGACACGTACCCTGGGTGGAGCTATGGGAGTAACAAAAAGGAAAAAAAAATCGCCCAAAAAAAAAAAAAAATCTTGTGTAAAGATCGCCCGCACCAGGTAATCCGCCGCTACGCTGCGGTGCACTCGCATGGCAGTGTTTCGGTAGAAGGATGTGCCGGTGAAATCACATGCGCATTAGACGTAACATCCTCGTCTCGGGTGATGGGCACAGTGGGTGCGACTTGTATCTTTTCAGCTTCTTGTAACCACTTAACATCATCTTCAGCTCGTTATGTCACTTTATTTTGTTCCCATATCTGCTTGTTACCTGCCCGAAGCCCGGAAGTAAGACGGGGCTGCGCCAGAGGCCCGCGCCGCTTGCCAGACCAACTGCTCCTCTGGGGGTGGGGGGTCCGGTAACGAGACTATCGCTGCTTGGTCCCCAGCATCCACTCTTGGACCTAATTAATGTATTATCATACAATCTCATTTCGTTTTATTTAACAACTTAAATATCCCAACGTGCCCTCTGAAGTACGGAATGTTTAATGTCCTTCCACCGGAACACAGTAATGCGAGTACTACTGCTTGGCGGCAGATTCCAGGTGTGGTGGCAGTACCTCTCCGGACGAACCTGTCACAAGTTTTACTGCTACTTTTGGTTGCTCCTTTAGCACCACCCAGGGGGTACGTGCAGGGAGTCAAAGGGTACACACCTACGGACGCGAGCAACTGGATTAAACAGTCACCCATCCAACTACGGACCAGGCGGAGAGTTGCTTAACTTAAATAATCTATCAGGAAAATCTAGGCAAGCTTCGAGAGGAGATTAATTGCACAGTTTGTATCTTTAACAAGGAGTCTTAGAACCAAAAATTTTACGACATGTGACATCTACCATTCCGGATTGGGCTCCCGTGGTAGATCAGAGCCCATTCACTGTCAATTATCGAGAGTAGACCGGTGTCCCTGCAGTGGGATCATTAGAGTCTGATGCGTTACATGGCGTAAGTCCTTAGAAATTTTCAGTGTCTCTATGGAAATACTCACTGCTAGTCTTATTATGCTCGTTGAGTATATGCTGCGCTGATTTGTAGTTCCTGAATATGTGCAGGTCGACTGGCTTCCGATCAGCCAGAATGGCGAGGATCATCAACTTCTGTTTCTTTATATCGGCCATTACTGTCTCTGTACCTGTTCATGAAAATTATGGATAACTAGATGCGCCCCACGGTTGGACTTCCTACGGGAATCGTACATATTTCTGGGATAAAAAGTAGCCTATTTGCTATTCCAGACTATAATCTATCTCTGTGCCAAATTTCATCCAAGTCCGTTCAGCCGTTCTGGCGTGATTGAGTAACAAACATCCATCCATACATCCAAACATTCGCGTTTATAATATTAGTAGCATAAGAGAACAGTATGCATTTACAAAAAAGTCCTGTATAAGTATTATATTAGTAATCTGATTCGCATAATTTTAATATATAACACAAAAATTGATTCAAAATATGGCCGTTATGAACTTTGAAATCATCCAGCTGATGTGCCCCAAACGGGTTGCATTAGAAAGGCAATACGAAGATGGTTTTGGACCACTAAAACAATGCATTGGACACAAAATTTATTTTTTATAGCGTACGCAACGCACACGCCTGATATCCGCTGGTACAAGATATACTTAGTTTGGGGTGCTTTTACTTATAAGGGTACGTACGCAGTATGTTTTTATAATAAATAGAATGCGATAAATATGAAATTCGCTTATTGTTAAGACATTATTCGCTTCCATACTATATATAATAAAAAACGTACTGCGTCGTCAATAAACAAAGACAGAATGATTAAAAGAAAGTAAAGCAATTGTACTCTTCTAGAATTAGACTAGTCTTAACAAGTTACGACATGTTTAAATTGAGGCGTAGGAATTTTCGCATATGAAAACTCTAATAATAATAATAACGTTTACACACTCATACCTCTGCACTAGGATTCCCTGTGTCGCAGATGGCATGGACAAACACAAGACAAACACCCAAGACCCGAGAACAAACTTCATGTTCAACACACATAGTTTGCCACGGCCGGGAATAGAACCCGGGACCCCTCGCTTCGAAGGCAGGAATACTACCAACTAAGCCACGGAGCCGTCTTCTAATATTTTATATCTCACCCAAGCAGTCTTTGAGGATATTCTCCAGTGCTTCGGAGGGATACGGCCGCATGCCGACGAACGCATGCTCCTTCATACTAAAGTACAGCCGCTGACAGTGTCTCAGGTTCCGGCCCAAAGCCAGCGCTAACGCTAAGATCCCACCCGTACTGGTGCCAGCGACCCAATCGAAACAATCCACAACGGGGCGCCCGATCGCTTCCTCTATGCTGAGGAGTATCTGGACCAGGACTAACCCTCGGATGCCACCGCCGTCTAAGCAGAGCAGGCTGGAATAAAAAGGGAAGTATAAATAATAAATAAACGTTTACACACTCCTACCTCTGCACTAGGATTCCCTGTATCGCTGATGGCATGGACAAACACAAAAACACAAGACGAACACCCAAGACGAGAACAAACTTCATGCTCACCACACAAAGTGTGTCCCGGCCGAGAATCAAACCCGGGACCCCTTGCTCCAAAGGCAGGGCTACTATCAACTAAGCCACGGAGTCGTCATTAGTTATGTGTATTCTTAGCAGCTTCATACATGAAGCTATAAAAAAGTGATTGATTTGAAAAACTGACTTCAATACTTACATCTTTTAAGTCTTGCTCTTAGGGGGAAGCTATCGATAAACAACAGCAATACGACTCTTCCATTACCAACGTATGAGAAGACGCAAATCGCATCACGTTGCGCCCGTCACTCTGAGACGAGGATGGTACGCCTCAAGTGCCTGTCATCAAGCACTTGAGTACAACACCCACACCCTTCCACCAGAGCATAACAACGCAACTTCACCACCATTATCCGATGTAGTGGCAGCACTTCTAAGGACGAACATGGTCCAAACAACGAATGAAATGGTTCACAAAAAAAAAATTATGATTCAGGATACGTACCGTCCATTTTTCTGGTTTGAATCCATACTAGCTGCTTGCTCCATAGCGGCGACGGCAAGCATTTGATTAACGATCTCGCGGGTGGGAAGCTTAGCTACAGCGGGGGGTGGAACCCCGTTATAGTCCCCTCGGTGGGAACAGCTGGGAGGGCAGTTTGTCCATTCACTGGGGCAACTAAGAAATAAGATAAAGTGGATTTATAATTTTGATTTTATTAAGAATTCATATTTTTTAAGTCTATATAAAAACATAATGAAGTAAAAATGGATCAAAACAATATGGTGACAATATTTAAACAGCGAATGACTAGATTGCTCTAGAATTCACGTCTTCAGGTTTCCCAATCCAGCATGTTAGATCACAAGTCAAACTTTAATGTAAACTTGAAGAGCTCTCTCTCAATTATCGAGAGTAGGCCGGTGTCCCTGCAGTGGGAACATTAGGCTGGTACGGACATATTTAAGGCATATATTCATTACTCACTGCTACTCGAGCGATTATTTTGCCCCTGCTTCGACTCCGCCGCCATTTTGTCATATTGTTTCGAACAATGACATATTAGATACGTGTAAAAAACGTAGTATCACTAATATTTAACGTATTAAATTAAATTAAATTATGAAAAATTCGTGGTTCTTAAGATAAACTCACCGTTTAGCCCCAACTGCGTGTAAGACATACAATATCTTGTCGTAACAGCTATCGTTCATTTCCACTGGAACACAATGTCTCGGTGTATACCCATTCTTGTCTTTCGCTTCTAAGTCCGCCCCAAAAACTATTAATGCCTGTACGATAGTTATGTTTGATTGCCTGACAGCAATATGGATAGGAGTGTTTCCGTCCTTATCTGGTAGTGAGTGCTCTGCGCCTGGAGAGAAGGAGATAGATGATTATTGATCATGCCCTTTTACAGCAGCACAATTTAATATGAATTTTATTGAATCTATAAAACTAAATTATGACATTTTTGGTCTGTAGTAGTTTTTTAAATTAGAATTTACTCTTGTCTGTTTCTGGCATAACATTATAACAGTGCAGTGTATAATTTTTTTTAATCGAATATCTTTTGATATAACCAAATGTTCTTAAGTGTACCTATGGTAAAAATAAATGAGTAGGTATGAGTTATCTATCTATTTCTCAAATAAAGCAAAAAAAAACCATATATCTCTAAATACCTCTGGATAACAGTGCAATTGTGCACTCAAGTCGTCCCCGCATCACCATAATATGCAATGCAGTTCTTCCGTCAAAGTTCAGTGCATTCACATCGCAATTCTTGTCTGCTAAAGCGTCTATGACTTCCCGTGAAACCGCCCAGTGGATGGGTGTGCCTCCGTATTTCATGTCTTGCTGGTACAGTTTTGGAGCGCTGTCTTTTAAAAGTTCACCAACGATGCCTGAGAAAATAAACATGATGCAGAATATCAAATTATATATACTTTCATGGATTAAATTATTAATCACAAAGTCATTTTATAGGCAGATAGCTAGCTGCGACCCGCGGTTTTCTGTGATCAAAAGCAGCCTACGTGAAAAGTAGCCTATCCAAAATATAAGCTATTCTGGTACCACATTTCATGCAAAATCCGTTGATGTGACTCCTGCGACACAGAGAACCCTGGCTAAGTGGATAACTCACCAGGTTGGGATCCGCTCCGTTTGGCAGCTGTCAAGTTGACATCAGCGCCGGCCAGCATTAGAGCGCGGACGCAGTCGGGTGCATCGGCCAGGCATCCCGTATGGAGTGGCGTGTAGCCTTGTTTGTTGTAAACGTTCAATGTAGAGACGCTCTTGGCTGCTAACGCCTGGAAAGGTTTTAGGTGACCGTATTTTAAGCCATACGCCGCTTATGTGTGAAAACGGATCGAAAATCGTTAGACACATTGATGTATTCATGTATAAGTTTTAAAACTATCATGGTTATGAACATTATTATTCGTGTTAAATATCGGGAGTCAACAAAACTCAATCATGGTAAATATCTCGGTAACACGAATAATAGTATTCATGTATGTTAACGAAATAAGAGAACTCTCCTACCGACATTTCTTAATACCACCGATCGTTTTATATTCTAAGGTATCGTCCTAAGTAACACATAAACTGTATCTTAACAAACATTTAATTGACTTTTCGACACCGAAGTTCGGTTTTGTTGAAATTGCGATTGGATCAAGGGAAACTTATGAATTTGTTTCGATCTTAATTCCAACAAAACTGGATTCTAGGATCAATATAACATTTGCATCAGATCAATTTAGTAATTCATATTTGACATTTTCATTTTCGAACATTCTACATCAATGCCTAAACCAATATCGTAATGAAAGAAAAAATAATTGGCAACATTTACTGTTGTTGTGCTATTCAAATCAGTTAGAGTTTAATAGAACAACCGAAAGCTAACAATAGTCCGAGCTACACTTACATTGATAATCTCCTTATTACTGGCGGCTGCGTAGTGAAAAACGGAGTTTCCGTCCAAATCGATGTTGTCTAAAGAGCAGTTTAGTGAGACTAGTCCTTGCACCAGTTTCGAGTTACATGATTGCACTGCTACCTGAAACGTAGGAAATCATTTTTAGACACCAACTAAGTGAGTCTTAAACAATCATTTCATTAATTCTTCAAAGCGCAGTGTCCAATTGATCAGTTCCATCAATTGAATACTGCACTTTTGAACGGAATAAATAATAGCCTAATCAGCAAATTGACATAAACGAAATTCGGGGTAAATTTGCTTGCGTACAACGCTCGGAGACAAGAGGTAAGCCAGAGAAAAGATGGATGGATTGTATCTTAGTGCTTATAACGAGCATTTCTTGATATATTTATTTATTTCGCGTATCTCGGAAACGGCCCTAACGATTTGTTTTTTTGTGATTTAACGAAAACTGTCTCAAAGTGACAGGTGCCACGAGGGGAAGACCCGAGTCGTATATTGTTGTTTACGGGCAGCGGTATCTACTTAACAGCAGGTTTCAGCACGTCTTATCAGTAAAACTGCACAAAAAACATGACAGCTAACAAATCTAAATAACATAAATTAATATTGAACCTAATGATAACCTATGATACCTAATGATAAACAAATCAAAGTCTTCATTAAATTAAAATTTCAATTTATATATTTTTTTAAACATTTACACACTCATGCCTCTGCACTAGGATTCCCTGTGTCACAGATGGCATGGACAAAGACAAACACCCAAGACCCGAGAACAAAATACATGCTCACCACACAAAGTGTACCCAGGCCGGGAATCGAACCCGGGACCCCTCGCTCCGAAGACAGGGCTACTCCCAAGCCGAGGAGTGCCCGGCGGTGTTACCTGCAGTTTTCTGGGATCAAAGTAGCCTATGTGTTAATCCAAGATATAATATACCAAATTTCATCTAAATCCGTTATGCCGTTGGAGCGTGAAGCATGAACAAACATACACACATGCATACAAACTTTCGCCTTTATAAGTTATGTAAGTAAGATTGTGATAACATAACATTTTTATTTATAACATAACATTTATATAAGCTAACAGCTAAATAATTATCATAGACTAGCAGCCCGTCCCAGCTTCCCGGTAGTGACAAACTACAATAGTTGGACATATGCTACCGCGGAGTTTTTTGTAGACATTATGATGTTCTTCAATATTGTTGTACATTATTTTGTTCTATCGCTAATAGTTTCGGCAGCGCATTCGGCAGACATTTTAAGACTCATTTTTCTACACCTTCGGTTACATTGTTCAAATTTTACCAAGGATCCCTAATTTTTTTCAAAATGAAATGTAGCCTATGTCAAATTGGAAGAATGTAGCATTCTATTGGTTAAAGAATTTTTTAAATCGGCCCATTACTTTTTGAGCCTATTCATTACAAACATACAAAAATAGGTACAAATCTTTCCTCTTTATAATATTAGTGTAGATAAAGACCTAATATTTTTTTTATCGCCATAGGTTTCCCATGACACGGAATTTGTATGATGTCATATCTGTACGATGTAATATTACATGACGAAGCAATATTTTGGAGCATAAGAGGGTATCTGTTCTTGGCAACTACAACGAGAATCATTTGGTTGGTAAATGATAATTTGAAACTTTCCACAAAATTCGCTAATCTGAATTTAAGTCTCTTTCAAAAATACATTTTCATACATTTTTTTTTTTTTGAGCGAATGACTTTGTACCCATATCCGTATTAAACTCACTTGGCCATTTATATCAAAGATTATTCTTATCAAATTCCGATAAATGCGTTTTATTTCATGTCTCTCAAATGTTACTATAAAACATCAATTCCATCACGGGCGATGAGCGCAACGGAATGCGACTTGGGTCTTCCTATACTTCGGCCGAGGAGGCTTGACGTTTTATAGGCGGAGGTAACCACTTAACCTCAGTTGGGCTTTCAAAATAATTCCGTCACTTTAATTATATAAAAAAATAGGTGCATTACAAAACTTTTGGGTCAACTTTCCGTTTTATAACCCAAAATCTTGCCTCACCCAATACATAGCCGTAATTCCTTACATCTGCTTTAAAGCCTCTCCGTTATTACTTCAACAATAAAAATATAGTTTTCGTTGAACTTGGGCCAGAATTCTCAGATGTCTAAGAATCAATACCAAGCGTCATGTTAACGCAAATAGTGGTTATGTAAATAAGGTGTATTTTCGTAATGAATTGATAATGGCATCGTGCCAGAGCAATATAAGTGATTTTTTTTATGAGTCGAACCGCTTTATTTGCAGTTTTGGTCTGGCAAAGTACTGTGACCTCTGTCTCATTATTACACTGGATAGGCTGTCATTTAGAGCAAGTTCCTAATTGATTGCCGCCATTTTGGCGCTGTAAACAGATACGAGTGTACCATGAACTAAAATTATGTGACGAATTCCATTCTTCCAAATTAATTCTGAGGTGTTAAGTCTGAAAACTTAATTATCTCGCCGTTTGATAACTGCTGTTACCAGCGGCCCACGCGAGGTCATTAGCAGTCAACAGTAATTATCAATTAAACTTGTACTGACCATTATAGGAGTAACTCCGGTAGATGGATCCACTTCGTTCAAATGTCTCTGCACCTCTTCATTGTTGAATAGATCATATAGACCGAAGTGGGCCGCCAAATGCGCTATCGACCACGACTTATGTTCTGATAGCGTGTCGCATAACTTCTGTAGACTTGGCACTGTGCACTAAAAATATTAGAAATTTAGAGTCAAAATCAAACTCATATTTCGTTACATCTCAAGTATGGATTGGACAAATTTCACACACACAAAGAAAGTCAAAGGAGCTCCTTAGCACATAGCCAATATCCAGATGAAATTTAATAGTTTTAATTTTATTTGTAACTGGCTGTTCCCCGCGCCTTCGTCCGCGTGGAATTTAACAATTTTATTGCATCCTAATTATTCTTTCTTTTTTTTAAATAAATGTAGCTAATTTACTCCGTATAATATCAACTGCCATCTGCCAATGAAAGTACCGTCAAAATCGGTCTAGACGTTTCGGATATTAGCCGGAAGCAATCAAATCGGTTTACAACTGACAAAGATATAGCGTAAAAAAATACAATGTAAATTGTGAACCTCCTTTTTCCTCCTTGAACCCATGAGCCTAAAAAGCACACCACAAACATACATTACATTAGGCCACCACGCAAACAGCAGATTATATTAGGCGGTATTCGAATACAACCTCTTTGTGCGCTAATGCGATACCACTCCATACAAACTCTTACGTAAGCTACACGGAGCTTGTATGATGTGGTTTCGCTTTGGCGAACAAAAAGTTCGTCTTCGGTTTTAGGCTATCTCAGGTTGTGTGATTTACTACATAATAAATATTTATGGGCATTTCCCATAGCGCCATCTACCTCAGACTAAGCATAGCTTGTACTATAGGAACCAGATTAATGATATAATACTCATAAAGGTGGTATTTTTTGGTAAATACCCAGGCACAGAAAAAACATATATTTTCGTCACACAAATTCGTCCTGGGTGGGAATTGTACCCACTACTGCAGAAGGCACTTACCACCAACTGAGCTGTGAGGGCATTCTTTGTGTCGATGCCACCTTCTACACAGAGGGCTGTGAGTGTGCGTTTGGTTGCAATGTTTATAGCAAACTTTAACGCAACAAACATATTGACCTAATTAAACATAACTTTTTTTTTTTTATTGCCATGTAACAGTCGCCGATAAGTATAAACTTGTAAATACTGATAATAAGTATTCTAATCTTCTAGCAGAGATAAATACTATAGTTAAGTTATTACAAGGTCTATATGACTAATTAATTACACTGCATCAGTTGCTGATGTGACGGACAATTATTAAACAGAATTGATAATATTGTACTCTTAGTATTATAAAATATTACTAATTTCGTACCGATTAGTACCAATATTATTAATAAAAGCATTGGTACGAAATTGGTAACACTTGAAATAAAAAAAGAACAGTTTTAGAATAGGCTTACCTCTTTAGTAATTTTAATAAAAATTGGTATTATATCTTTGTAGACGATGAACCTCTCTTCTCCAGTTTCAACATCCGGTGCTCGAAATAAACTGAAAGACAAATGGTTTCTATAAGAGCGTCCGCTTAAAAAGGAGCAAGCATGGCAAATCTGGTACAAAAAACCCGGCAAATTGAGACTGATTCAAACAGAGGATTTCGTACCACAGATTATTTGTTACGAAATTTCAGACTATGGCTTGCGGTTCAAAAGATATAGTCCTCCAATAGTTGGTCCATCCGACAGATGAAATGTATACAATGTAAGCTTAGCAAAACCTTCATCCTCTATTTTTGATCAGTATTTTGTTTTGTAAAACTTTGCTTTTTTACAAAAAATACAACTGTACATTTAAACTTAAACAGCACCTAAACACAAAATTTCATTCAAATCGTTAAGTCTGCTTCAGAGATACACAAAATATATGTTATACAAGAATTGCTTGTATATGTATGTATATACAAGGAAATTGACTTGTCTAATAATTTATTACTACAATTCAATTTTATAACAAGGAAAAAACAAGTTCTTCTAAGATGTAATTCTATTAATTTGTAAAACCCAATTGATTGATGAGGTGAGCAGCCTATCAGTCAATTGGAATTTACAATTGGAAAATCAGCCTAAATTGTGAATGGACTCAGAAATTAGGTTAACATACATAATATACTCATTTTTTCATAAGGTTGGAAGTGGAACAGTTTGAGACATGAATATTAAAGTTCAATAGATTCAAACATGCCTAGATGTCTATATATATCTGAATCAAATTATTGAACCGGTAAATTATAAAACAAATCTACAAATGACTTGGCTTATATTATATGACATCCACATTATTTCGCCAAATAAATGTAATAACAAGTAAAAACTTCAACTTGTGTATGACGAACATAGGGATAGATTAAATAAGAAATAAATAATAAAAAGCTAAAATAGCAACAGCAGCAGACTTTAAATGTTAAATACTAATGCCTATCATTTTTCATTTTACCTTTCTCCCCATAAACCAAACACAGCACAAGTGCAGTTTCAAGCAATTTCAGATTGGTTCTTAGTCATATCTGCTTAAAATTGGCAGGTTTCCAAAACCTGACTGCAAAAAGTCTACTTATAAGCAATGCACTAACAAGATTGAGAATAGAAAACATAATTCAAATAAACTTAAACTCTACTTTAGTTAGCTGAAAGCCTAGATTAAATACCCACATTAAGGCGGCACCAGCTTGGAAGATATGAGATAATAAATAAATTTACAAACAAACATACAAGAAATGCATGAAAAAAATAGACCCTTAATTAGCAGTCGGGTAAAAAAGGAGCACCTAATAGTGTGTTCTGGTGACTGCTTGAGGTGGTCTCCCATCTTTTAGAGAGTTATTGCATAAAAAGTGACAAATATTGAATGGAAATATCCAATAACAAAAATCATTAATCTAATCAGAGTAACTGTGTAGATGACACATAATGGGATCCAGTTGGTACTTTCTCATTAAATCACTCTCGCAGATATTAAGTAGTTTTAGTGCTATTAAGAACTAATTATTCTATTGTTTGAACTATGACTCGCTGAATCATAGACCCTTACATCCATTACAGACAATATAGCAGTACCTGATAATGAGATATTTATGCGAAAATTTTAGTCAGTAAGTCATAAGATTTAATGTTCTATTGTAAGGGTGATTAGATGTTGGAAAAGGCTGATTATTAAAGGAGTGGAAAATAAAGTGGACACATGATTCATAACAATTTAGCAACTGACCTGTACATCTGATGTAAACTCTCTGTAAAAGGCTTGTGTAGCACGATTTCGTAGCATTTATCTTTCGTATTATTTTTACCATCAGGGTTTGGTCCATACAAAAATATTGATTCTTCTCGATAATGGATTGGCCTTGAGACATAACTGTCTGAACGAATTTCTAGCACTTTTGTAGGCGGGTCATCAAAAATGCGGAAATTCGATAGGACTACAATGAAAAACAATGAAATATTAGTTTCAATTATTGAAATTAAATATATGAAGAAAAATTTATACTTACACGAATTTAACATTTTTAGGCCTTATGGCAAGTAGGATAACCTAGTAGTGCTATAAATTTGCCTTAAAATCGGTCAGGCAAGTATTCGTTTCTGAATTAGTATGCACCGCAATGTAATTTTAGGAAATATTTATTTTTCGAAAATCTCGCACTTTTTGACTCTTCACTGCACAGGTCACAGACACACACTGACTGAACTGATCAAACTAAGTGGAGTGATTGACGAAGGGTCGTAATGACTAATGAATGACATTATTATAGCAATCTGTGGATCTTTTAATTCGATACAAATTTATAAAAAAGTTGCACGATCGATAAATTTGTTTCGATATACTCGACATCGAGTGAGTACCTACTTACTTTTGGCATCATAATTCATATCAATAAAAAAGGAAGTTTATGGATAGCGCTAAGGGGATGGGGATTCAGTGTCAGGCCAGGATTTGTGTAGAAATAAAATTAAATGAATAGGTAACATTAAAATTGGACTATCATATTTTCTAGCTTCAGGCTTCTTACCATTACATATTGATTAGTTTGGATCGAATTCCTAAAATCGTGCAAGATTTTTGAAGCCAATAGATAAGATTTCTTCTCAGTTCGTTTTTATGCGACTTAGTTACGGACTAAGATGGACAAAGTATGGAAAAACACGTGCCCCGGTTCAGTCCGTCTCGTCTCATCGCCAGTAAATTAAACACATTCTTCCACAACGCGACGCGAGTACACCACTACTTTACACGGCGGGCGAACTTGTCTTGCTATTTTAGGGTGCTGTTTTCGCATCGCGCGATATGTGTTGGGAGTAGGTACTCTGAGGATACCTATGTACGCAAACTATATACAATACATAGATGGCCCAAAATTTGTTGTCATAATATATTAGTTGTGAAATTAATTTAAAATATCAATATATATTATTACTTTTATTTCATAAGTATATAATAACACATAGCATAAAATAAACTAAAGAATAGTCTAATAGGTTCTATAAATTCACATCAGAACTTAGAATATAAAGATAAAAAAAAATAAAGAATACATGATCAGATCATCAATCAGACTAGAACTTATGTTTAAGTAAGGTTTTTAGGGTAACATCTTTGGTTTGGGTACTTTCAACTTTGAAAGTATCATCAAGTACTTAATTTTGGTTTTATATTAACATTAAAGAATAAAGAAAACTATTGAGAGACTGATTCAAATGTATAAATAAAATACTCCAATATTTATATCCCATATTTTCCGACACCCTATCAAATCAAAAATCGCTTCACGACAAAGTAAAGTTGTAAAGTCCTTCTGCGGCCAAAAATGTAAAGTCCAGTAAAAAAAATGCCCCAATGGTTTTTTTTATTAGTTTTAAGCCGGTCGAGAGACTTCCGCTCCCACCAAATGCCAAATCTGTTAAGGCCATCAAAGTATAGTCCACCCAAAAAAGTTCCAATGATTTGCCACACACAGACCAGAGGTCTGATTGTTGAAAAAAATACCTATCATAGCGAACATATCATCTTAACTATCTTAAATAAACGAAAGAGCAATAATAATTTTAGTGCTAAAATCTATTTTTATTTTTAATGCCATGTTGCCTACAGTCCAGTGCTTAAATCGATTAATCGTTTAATAGATCTCGATCAGTTTCTAATTATATTCCAGATCTCTTGTGTTTTAATTGTTTATAAAATGCTTCGATTATTAAATCACAGATTAAATTTAAATTTAACATTAATTAAATGATGAAATGGAATGATTACATAAATAATACCTACATACATGTAGCCAATAGGTTACCTATTTTTACCGTTTTAGAGTAGGTAAGCTACTCGCATTTCAAAATCAATATTAAGAATATGCCTTACATGCACACACACACTGTTTTGTAATTAGTATTGGAATATTATACAAGACCCTGTTGCATCTGAGAAGCCAAATTGTTCAATATTACTTTGTTTACGCACTAGAGACTAGAAAATTGCAATTAGACGTCTACAGTCACATTAAATATACACAAAAATCCAGACTTGGAAGGGATAGTAGCTCAGATGGTAGTGACGATTACGTATTATTTTTAAGTGAAAACTTTTGAGATGGGAATAAACCATTCAACTCGCGACACTTACTGTTACCGACACCCCTGTATAGGTGGTGTAGTCTGCTTTTGTTTTCACTTCTGTCACTCGATGTTATACATTTGTCATTGAAATACAATACATTTAAGTTATATAATTATCTTACTTTTCGTACAATGAGTTTGATCTACCGGTGAAAGAAACCGTAGTGGGGTGGTAGGGCAAAAACCCGCCTGGCTACTTGAGGGTGGAAGTTAAAAATCTGCCGCCAAGAATCTAAAGCACCCGAATATGCTTGGGGTAGCGTATTCGGGTATTTCATGTATTTGCCCAAAACACGATGATATATGGAAGACCTATTCGATATATTAGCATAGATTGCACGAATAACCTAATAGCAAAAACGCGTTTCCGTTGTCGGTTTTGGCCACGTTTGGATGGTATGTGTTGTAATACAACAAAAATACTGCATACATAAACTATTTTCACGCTGCAAAAATAGATTGAAACGAGACCGTCCGAAGCACACAATACAATAAACTTAATTGCTTCAATAAACATTTTATAATAAAAAATTTTCAACCTTTATTATTTGTTATACTTATTTTGCATTTTGATAATAGTAAACACAAAGATTTTTAAAAAGGCCGCGCATCTCGAAAAATTGTTTATCAATGGTCATCTAAATTTTATTCAAGCAACCGTTGAAATTATATTACAACTAGCTGACTCGGCCACGCGTTGCTGTGGCTAACGTTTTTGTAATTGTGACTGTCAAATAATAACAGACAAATAATTAGCAATAAATTAAAATTGCGACTATAATTTGAGATATAAACTATCCTATCTCTCAAGTTGGATCGAACTGCACATGGTGTGCGAATTTTATTATAATCGGTTAAGTGGTTTAGGAGTCCATTGAGGGCAAACATTGTGACACGAGATTTATATATATTAAGATGGCTACCAATGGGCGTTATTTATAGGTGTTAGCTCTTTTTAACTGACGAGGCTTTGAATAATATATAGGAATATATATTGGTGTGTGAATATGACTCCGCCCTTTCTCAACAGATGTCGTTTTTAGTATTGTTTACGTGTACTAATAAATGAGCATACTTGTATTCGATAGTACTGAATGTCAGCTATCTAACGCATTTTATGATATTTGGTTGAAGTGTAAGCAACAATTGTTTTCACCTTTTCGAAAATGTCGGTTTTTATTCCAAATAAACGTCATTTGCGGGAAGTGTTATTACATTATTTTATTGCGAAGAAAACTGCAGCGGAAACTTATCGTTTGCTTGTGGAGATTTATGGTGAGCATGCTCCGTCTAATACAACTTGCAAGGAATGGTTTCGACGATTTCAAAATAACGATTTTAGTACTGAGGATAAAGAACATGGAAAACCACCAAAAAAATTTGAAGATGCTGAATTGGAAGCATTATTGGCGGAAGATTCTTGCCAAACTCAATCAGAATTAGCTGCAGCATTAAATGTTGATCGTTCAACTGTTGCAAAGCGTTTACAAATGATGGGAATGATTCAAAAAGCCGGTGACTGGGTTCCACATGATTTAAAAGAAAGAGACATGGAACGTCGGAAAACCATTTGTGAAATGCTGCTTCAAAGACAGCAAAGAAAAGGATTTTTGCATCGGATAGTCACAGGAGACGAAAAATGGATACACTACGAAAATCCTAAACGCAAAAAAGCTTGGGTGAAACCAGGCGAACCAGGCCCATCACAGCCAAAAATAAATATTCACTGTGCCAAGGTCATGCTCTGTATTTGGTGGGATCAGAAAGGTATTGTATATTATGAGTTGCTCAAACCCTCTGAAACTATTAATGGAGAAGTTTACCGACGACAACTAATGCGTTTGAAGCGAGCCATAGAAGAAAAACGACCAGAATGGGTGAATAGACATAACAAATTAGTTCTTCAGCATGACAATGCCAAACCGCATACCGCAGAAGTCGTAAAAAGATATTTAGAGGGACAGGACTGGGAAGTGTTACCCCACCCGCCATATTCACCAGACATAGCTCCTTCGGATTACCACCTATTCCGGACGATGCAGACAGACCTTACTGGAGAAAAGTTTACTTCATGTGAAAGTATCAAAATTTGGATTGACAACTGGATAAGCTCAAAAGACCAGGACTTCTTCCAGCAAGGAATACGAAAACTACCTGAACGATGGGCGAAGGTTGTAGCTGCAGATGGAGCATACTTTCAATAATTTTTTTTTTAATTTTGTAAGCGAACAAATGTGTTTTATTTTGACAAAAAGGGGCGGAGTCATATTCACACACCTATTAAGAACATTATTTTTCGAGTTAATGAGATATACTATGATTTGTGCATCATGGTCCCGGATAGCATAATGCATTAAAAACGGAAATATCTCGAGCCAACAACTCACACACCATGCTAAATATCTCATTAACTCAAAAACAATGATAATACATAGTTACACCTACTAATACAAGCACATTTCAAGCAGCATGACTGTGGTTGCTGTTAGTGCCTAGAAGACTATCAGGATTGGCCAACGGATCCAATTCGGCAAAGAGCTTGAACCAAGCCGCTTTATCTTCTTTCTTTGGAATGGGTTTAGTCGGCTGTTGCAGTGTTTCCGCAGATTTGCTTGCTGGCATCGGGTTCTGGAGCATACTCGGGTTCAGATCCTGAAAGTACAATAGTAAGAAAATCAGTTTTGTGTAGCTAGATAACATTACATGTTTAAATACAACATTTGAAGGTACTTACTTGCAGCAGCTGTGATGGCATAAAAGACCCAAAGTTTGCAGGCATATCTCCACAGTCCATCCTCAGTCCGACCAGATCCGAACTTATTCCTGCACTGTCAGAGGTCTCTTCTAGACCATCAATGAGGTTCATTGATGTTGAAGCCTCATTGTTATCAGCAGATGCCTGGACGGTATTTTTGATTTCTTCAGTTTTTGGTTGACCTATTTCATCTTTGAAGTCATCCTGGAAATAAAATTAAAAAACTTAAGTAGATGAATAATACCTGTAATATGTGAGCCATTGCATTCATAACCCTTCAAGCTTACTCAAAGTACTCCTCAATCCTCATTGCCCATTTATTCAGTATTGGTTTTTAGAATTAGTTCTTAAAATACAGGTCTAAGAACTATGAAACTATTATAAAGCTTTTATACACTCCTATTTTATCTGTGCCATGGGGTGCTACTACCACTGTGTGTACCAGTCTTATCAGTAGATATGCAATTACATAGTGATGACAGATCCTCTATAGTGCCTAGTTACCTCCGTGATGTATTGGGTCAACCACGCTCAGTCAACGCACAAAAAAATTGCAGTGAAGCAGTTACTACATAGTTGCAGTGCAGATATAGACATTGCCTATGCACAAAATACCCTCATGTGATAAGACTCTTTTATAAATAAATAACACCCACACACTCATAATCATTACCCTGCAATAAGATTATTTGGCTGAGTGGCATGGACAAACAGAAAAACAAACACCCAAGTCCCAAGAACAAACTTCATGGTCACCGCACAAAGCCCCGTCTTGGAAATTGAACCCGGGACTCCTTGCTTTGAAGGCAGGGCACTACCCAACTAAGCTATGGAGCTGTTATTTATACTAATTTGGAGCCATTATTACTTTTGCAGATTCTGCTGATGTCACAGCAAACTATTACTAGACAGAACGATCTCTTGTAATTTTATACATAACAGTGCTGTCAAAACAGTTTTGTCTAGTTTATTGTAATCACCATTGTATCTTACTTGGAAGAACAGCATTTGATCCTTATCTTGAGGAGCAATTTCTTTCTGTTCCACCTCTTCCTTTCCCTCCCCCAGGCTCTGTGACAATTCTTTCAGAACACAAAACTCATACTGCGGAGTAGATTTCATAGTGTCAGCTATTGCTAACAAAGTTTGTCCCGCATTGTTCGCAAAGCTCATGAAGGCATTCTGATAATTGGACAGAACGTGAGAGAACATGTTGCATCTTGCAGCAGCTAGCAGATCAATCTGGAAGGAATAACATAAAATTTAATGAAGGAAGATTCTATAAAAAGATTGTGCCTTGTGAACTTTTTAGGATATTAAAAAGATATTGTTCAGAAGTCACTAACTTACCTTTTGTAAAACATCTAATGTCAATTTATCAAATATCTTCTTACTCTCTCTAACTTGACGTTGTGCCTTCCGGAAGTTGTCTAGGCCACGTCCAGTGTCAGGATCGAGCTGGGCACTAGTAGATTTCATCCAACTCAATGCAGCACGGTACTCAATACGTGCCTTTTCCATAGCTGATACTGTAGCTCTCATATCATTCACAGCGCGACCTCGAAACGTCTCCACTTCATGATAAAGCCTTAGCAACGGCCCCCGCACGTTTAACCGTTGTTGACCCAAGTACGAAATAGCTTTACCCGCCGACACCATGTATTTGCCAGAAGTGTCGGCGTTCTTACCGGCATCCCGCAAAAACTTCCCCAATGAATTTTCCTCTTGAGCTAAAACGCACAATCGTTCCTGGTATTGGTCTAAAACACGCTGTAATTGCAAGCAGCTGTCGGATATTGATCGGAATAACTCCAGTTTTGCGTCCAGCTCAGCATCGGAAGCAACAATACACGCATCTTCTTTGGTTCCTAGTTTCTTAAGCACAGTCTTTTTTGTTACCCAGTACTGATGTTGCATCATGGTTATTTATTACTCCGGCACTCGAGCATTTATTAAATTTTAAGAAAACCACTGTAAATACAACAAAAGTTAGAAGATAAATTGATTTTTTGACGTTGATATGGATGTGACGGTGACATATATATTTAGGAGTTGGTTACTAGTGCTGTGCCAAATAGAATGAACGAATTATTGATTTTATAGCTTCGACACAAGTACCCAAGTACAAACTCTGACGCTCACTCTTCTTTACGTCATTTATAGAAACACATCAAACAAACACTTATTTTATCTGTGAAATTATTGTCTATGAATATTTACAACCGGAATGTGGAATGGCTGCCGTGTTTCGCGTTTACAAATGTATCGTTAAATCTAATCGATGTGTAATTATTATGCGCAATTTTGCTAGATGAGAATTACTGTTAGCACATAAGTGTAGATATCAATAAAATGTACTGTGCTAGTGATAATAAAACTATTCCTGAAGTGTCTTCGTCACAGTCTTCGAGGAACGTCAAAGATGGTAAGTTGTTGCTTGTCAATTTATTTCAATTAATAACCCTTGTTTATTATGTTATGTATGACTAAAAGTATGTTTCTTCAATTCTTATATGTTCTGGGTATACGTTTCACTAACTATATCTAAAGTTTTCATTGTGTAAAAAGTTTTAAACTTGTTTTCAAGTTTGTGTAACTGGTACAACAACATTCAATATACAGGGGGCTATTCTCAGATAATTTCTGATTGTGTCACTTTCAAGTTACTATGGCCAGTGGTATCAATAATTTCGTTTAGTTCAATAGTAACAATAGGATTAATGACTAATTTAGTACAAATATAACATTCTAAATTTAGCACAACAATAACCTGTCATTGTAGACTATGCAACTATGGAGCTGTAAAGATCCGGCTTTCCGTCCAAGATGCCTGAAACAGTTATATTAACTACCCATCGTCCCACTCTATTTCACCACCTGGGACAGGGTTAGCTTTGTGGGACTTCAGTGCAGGCATTGTACCTCCTACCAAAAATTCCTTGTGATAATAATTTAATAAGGAAAGCTTGTTTTAAAAACAATTACCTGTAGGATATGTGTTTCCTTATGTCATGAATATATAAAATTAATAAATATTACTATTTGGACATTTTGCCACATACTAAGCATACTCTTTTTTTGTACATACATAATCACATAGATCAATCATCTATGTTCATCTTGTTTGTTCTGGATAGGACAAACATTCTACCCACAACTTACAGCATAGAATACAAAGTTACTATGTTAGTGCGTTTAGCTGCAAAACCAGTATTGGTATGAAATAAAAGTATATTACTTATTTGAAATACAACTTGTTCAACTTTACTTATATTGAATATTGGTTGAAGACTTTAGGGTCCATATCTCCTATTATGGACAGAAAAATTAAATTAAAATGTAAATTTAATTATTTTATTATATTTCGCCTTGTGCTATTTATATGAACAATATTTACTGAATTAGCCAAATTTACTGAACAATATTTTCTGAATTTACTGAATGCAATTGTTTTAGCATTTGAGAGGAAAGCTATATTGTTATAATATTTCATTTGTGCAGCGATTATATTCATGATGATGACTGATTTTGGTGTACATATTCAGTTTATCTATATAATACTATATGTTGTGAGCATAAAGTCCATTAATGTGATTTATTGGCACTGATCCTAGAGCTGTGCTGACTATATGGTTTTAAAAAAAGGTAATGATGTCTGCATTTTTCATTAGTTATTTTATGACAACCATACCTTACCTATATAAAAATTAGTGTACAAAATCAAGTAACATGCTACTCGTTTGCATATCTTTATTATTATTATAAGTAATAAAACAGATTATAATTTTTTTAAGAAAATCCTAGATAGGCCGCTAATTGGTCATAAAATGACGGTAGCCCACATTAGAATCCTAAATAATATTATAAATGAGAAATTGACTGTTTGTGTGTTACGCTTTCACGCCGAAACCACTAAACCGACTTAAAATATTTTATCCCCGTATTCCCATGGGAACGGGAATTACGCGGGTGAAACCGCGGGGCGGGGCTAGTATGAAATAACGATCATTTAGCGTTGTCAATGAGCGGTCGGTGCACTAGAGGTGGAGTAGCGGGGAACTGACCACGAGTGCGAATGGCGACATGACGTTTTATATTGTTATTGTGTCGAAATAAATATAAATATTATAGCCAAAGTTCTCAAGAACACAATTCACGTAACAGTTTGTGCGGTCCGCATACGTTGCCTACGAATAACGTTTTGGAACCTACACAATTTTACGAGAATAAAATTAAAAAAAATTACAAGGTAAAAGGCGTTCAAATTGATAAATTTGGCGACTTTCAATGTCTAAGCTTTCTCGATAGTTTCTGGCTTTGTCCTGCCTGACATTCACGACTCGACTTTGCATTTAACGACTCGCGATCCCCCCAGTGGGTCAAGGTTACTTTATATTTAAGTCTTCCTCGCGTGTCTACTGTTGACGTATCGATCTACGAAACACTTGATATCGGTAGCATTTTGACCTTTAGCGGATTTACATAAGCTTTTAAAGTGTCGTGTGAGCTTTCAATAGCCCTTTGAAATCAGTGGCATTGGAGAAAGATTTTCTGAACGTTGCTATATTTTCTAATCAATAAACTCAATGTTGGCTCCGAAGCTAAGATGTTAATCAAACTGAGGTGCCTGCTTAGGGAGGGGTTTCCGATTCCATCTCCGGCCGGGGCTAACGTTTTTGTGGCGGCATACAGTTTTTTCATGGGTCTTGGATGTTTTACTTAAATTTATATAGAGTTTAAGTAAAGGTAAGGCTATTTAGTTTGCTTGGCCTGACAAAATGCAATAAAACGTATTTTTATTATTATACTAACAATCTTATCCATATTTTTCGCATCGAAAACCAAAAACGTACTTGTAAAATTTTTCCTAAACTGATCCGAATTGTTCGGGATAGGGAAAGTTTTAATCTAGATAAAATACAAAAATCGATGCTACAATTCAGTATAGTTTAATTTCATAAATACTTACACCAAATCACTTATGTTAAAGACAGCGTACCCAAAAAAACGTAGAAATTCTATTCTGAATTTTTTTATAACATATAAATAGTAAGTAAATAATAACCCCATATAATAACAAAGAATCGCTTACTTGGTTTTATTTATAACATGTAATTAAGTACAATAAAAAGTAATAGTTATTTTTTTTTAACAATATATATTTTATCTAAAATTTCGTAGATAAGAACACTCCCCTGGAATTCGTTCCTATGATAAGTCTAATAGCTATTCTGAGGGTTTCAAGAAAGGAATTTTTGAAGCTAGTACCATCTAAGGCCTAGTCTTTTTAGCTATGATAACATTATAAAATCATTTAAATGTTAGATACGACGCTGTTTACCGAATTTGGCAATGATGTAATAACTGGTAGATACGTAACTTTTGCTATAAAAATAACATGTATTAATGCGAAAATTGCCAAATTGAAATTTATGCCCAATAACAGATTAACTTTTTGTTATAGTTTCTTAGAATAGTGAGGTCATGTAGACACTAATCTGACGGATAGATAGGCTATTTGATAAAGCTATACAGGTGCTAATAAACAGTATTAAGCGTATCATGTCATCATCAAAAATCTCCTTTTTTTTGGTCTAGCTTCACTGCTGGTCATAGGTCTATCCTAGTAAGCGTCTGCCTGATTTTCGACTCCGAATCCATTTCCCGCAAACCACCTGGTCGAGGGCGTCCTACGCTAAGTTTTCCTACTCGCGGTCTCCACTCTACAACTTTCTTGAGTACAAGTTACGACAGTTATCGGTTCTTCAGTATAATGTGACCAGAACACTAAATATATATATCACTATACTAAGTAATGGAATCCATTATTTTCTGTAAAAATGTGTCGGTACTGCGGTATTTAATAGGTATGTAAGTCAGTTTAAGACAGAAAGTTTCCGCAAATTTATTATTTTAGGTTTTTCCAAGACTGATCAAGCCGATCCAAGTAGAATTGTAGAGATACAAATGATGTTTGATACCTGTTGCCCTTGAACAGTTTTCACGCATATATATATAAAAAAAAGCTTATTTTGACAAAACTATGTATTTCATATGCACTATGCATATGAAATACACAGACATAGAATTATAACCCAAAACTTCCATACCAAAGCAAGTGTTAATCACAGACGAATAGCAAGCGGTCAGAATAATCCTCGTGAAAATATTAGGCTGCTAAAACTTTCCCCTTCATAGAGGATACTGAAAGTACTAAGCCGAGATAAAAATAAAGTTACTCAGGTTGGTGGCCTGTAAAGTGGCGCTCTGGTCCGCAAATGTCAAAGGTCGGGTGGTGCGAACGCTACTTTGCCACAAATATTCCTTAATAGAGTCTTTGGTGAATAGCGAAGTCTTGCAAACGAACTTTGAGCCCAGATATAAAAGACTGAGACAGAAAAAATGTGAGATCGAGTTTTGAGATTTTGAGCACAGAATAAAACTCACCAGATCATTAATGTATAATGGTGATTAAAGCTTCAGGCGTGGATCGTTTGAATTAGGTGCATCTACACAATTTGCCTTCAGTCGAAATTGGATTGGAGTAGAAGCACGTTGTACAGGCATGTCAAATTACAGTCAGTTTTCAGATGTTGACTTTGATAGACAAAGCACGACATTAAGCTAGCGGATATGAGTTTATCTGTAGCTGTAAGTCTAGTTTTTGTTTACATAATGTAAGAGAGTGTCGTATCTTGCGTTTCAGTTGAACAAAGTATCCGACACAAGAAAACAATGGAGCAGCAGATACGCACGAGCTTGTCCGGGGAAGTACTGCCACTAAATCCATGCCATTCCCTAAGCAGTAAGTTCTCAGATTGCTATGTAATGGTTATTAGGATGTAGGTGTCAGTGAATTATAAACATACATGAGAGACCTTTATCTACATTATTCATAGTAAGGAGCAAATGTGATGCTTTAAACATTAACTTGAAGCTTCAATTTGCATTGCTCTTGTTATAGGTAAGTGATATCCCCTGGATACCTCCCCTGGATACCTCCCCTGGATACAAAACAATTTCCTCTTCTCTAAACCGACTAGGTAGGATTCAAACTCGCTCAACGGTTGTATTTTTTATTATTTGTTCGGACAGCCCCCATAACTTTTAAACATATGATAGCTGATATGTTCAAACGATTACTTTAATTAAACTGTAAAGTTCATAATATAAATCTATTTAAAGACAATGCCGACGTTGTAGGCTCAATTATTATAACTGTTATAAGATTCCATTTTCTTTTGGCTACTGATACAACCAGTTTTAGTATAATACAATGCAGTATCAGCAAATGCCCCCTATGACCATGAGGTTTTATGTAGTTTATAGAAAGACGCGAACAGGCATGGCCCGGCAGTCGACTTAATTTTATCCAGATAACCAACCACAGTTAATTCAATGATAAATTAAAGTGTTTCAGCAGTAGAAGAGTTTCATCCTTATAGTATGCGCACTAAATACATTTCTCAAAATTGGTAAATACTTTTTAGCAAAAGCGAAGACTCGAAAGCTGACTCGGTGAAGTTCTTAATTAGGCCCAGACACTACCCGTCAGCTATTAATCGTCGGTTAGTCAGAATTGGCCTATTCATCGTATATCGCCATATTCAGCACAGTTTCAAATTAATGGCAACACATTTAGCTTCTGTAACACTTGGCGCGGAAGCTCATATTGATATTATATATACACATAGTATAAGGGTTATATTTTGCAAAGAGTAAGTACAGTGTAAGAATATTACCAATATATATATTTACTCTATTTTTAAATTTTTACAAGGAGATGACCGTATTATTAAGTCCCAAAAAATAATTTTGAAAAATGTTAGTGTAATGACATTGGGTCTAATTTAATAGAACCAAATAGGTTTTTGGGAGAAAGTATACTAAGTGTAAACAGTTATTAAAAAAAAACTGTTGTACTTTTCTAATCCGATTCATTGGTACCCACCAAAATAAACTTCAGTAGAGCAGCCAGGCTTTCTGATAATATATTCACTGTATGCGGCAATTTGCACTTGCATACGGCTATAAAGTATTGATGTGTGCAACTTTGTACCACATCCAGAGGTATGAAAGGCCGGGGTGGCTCTGGGCGCCGCGTTTGCTGACACGGCTCCTGGCGCCGGCGCGGCGGCCGCTGTCACTGCAGCCCGACCCGGCCAGACGACACGCGCCCGCCCTCCAGAGCGCACCGGTACATAACCGCGAAATTCGCGATCTTCACGTTCCATTCGAATTTTTCAGATTGCCGTTCGGGCTGTTCGGAAGTCATTACCATTGTTCCGATCACAATAGCGATGTGCGTAAGCACGCCATCGTAGGTTTATCGCATTGTAAACATTGTTTGCTGTACGTGACGAAAATTTGACTTTCCGAGACGCCGTAACCGAGTGTTACGTTTGAGTCTGACTTTGAACTTTGTAAATTCTTGTAAAATTCTGTTTGGATAAGTGCACTCGTCTAGAACATTTAAGGTTTTTAGAACTTAGGGCTAGTGTTGCTTGTTTAGTGACTTGTAGTAGTAAAAACAGTCAAGCTGTATTCCGTAGATAGTTTCAAAGTCTACGAGTACGATGAGGACAGTGCGTGCAACGGCCACGAAGATGGCTTCGGTTCTTCCAAGGGAAGTGAGTATGATCTCTTATCTCTAAATACTATAAAGTCGCCGTTTTTGTAAGTCCGTTTCCCGCTAACTTCTAATAAACAACGTAACGTATTTTAATACGGTTTTCACTATCATATAGATATTTTTTCCGTAACGTTATTTGTATAATAGATTCATATTATAGTAAAAAGAAGTCAGACATTTTAATGATTTGTAATAATATCGTAAAACAAGTTTTTGGGCGTTTACATTGTTAATGCTGGCTAAACCTTACGAGATGTACTAATGATGTACTACGAAATTATATTACGACCTACATCACACACACTGCACAGCCGTGCGAAGCCGGGGCGGGTCACTAGTTCTAAATATATAGTAAAACAGCTATAAAAAATATTTATATAATATCGTAATTAATGATTCGATATGCCGTGACGATAACGACCACCATTAAATTCATAATAAGTTATTTAAACATGTTCCACATTGAAGACAGTCTTGTTAAAGTTTGAAAAGTTTATCTATTTTTAATGAATGAGACACTCCAAAATCAATAGCGTTCACGTATGTAGGTTACCGTTTTCTCACGTCTCCTATTATTACGTCATTAGCTGTGAAAATTCCGTTTTTTTAAGGGTCGCATGGAGTTCTTTGTTTATTTTAAATTCGATTTACTATAACATTTTGAAGCTGTAATTTTTTTCTTACTGTTTTTATGTTTTGATAATGATTTCTAACATGATAGGAACACATCACTAGTGACGACAATACTAGTCGATAAGAAATGTTGCAGGTCTTCGGGCGTGTTAAAAGCCCCGACACTAGAGTTGTTCACTTACCACACAAAAGCAGACGAATACAACTTACGAACGAATTGTGCCATTCTGTTTCAATCTCTTCGGGAAATTTAGACTTAACATAATTATTATCAAAAAAGTTAAATTTAGAATTCCAAGGCAAAACATAGCTATTATTACACTTGAAGTTTAACAAAACAGAAATTGAATTGGTAATGAACCTGTATTAATATTATTGGTAATAAACCTATCGCTTTGAATTTACTTTGTCTGCCTTATATAAATCGTATTCGAATACTTCAAAGGTAATCGTTTGTGAAAGAAAAAACTCATTTAGTATATGTAAAGATATTATTAAATAATGATTTTCAATGAAAATATAGGCTAAAAATATTATTCCGTTCAGCCATTTTAATTTCCCGAGAAAAATTACAAATGTCACACTTTTAGCAGTAATTTCGACATCATTATTAATAAACATCGCGTGTTTTCCTTATTATTTTTATTGAGATCACTTATTGACCTCGAATGATCGATTAGATTGCATCAAATGAATTCTGAATTTAGCTTTGCCATGACCTTTCAGAAGACAAAATCAAATAGGTTAAATCAATCATCACATGCAAATAATTTTTTTGATAAGTCCGCTTCTGGGCAAAGGGCACCTTGGGATGTATTCTGTTGCCTCTATAACAACAAATAATAAAAAATAAAATAAAATAAATATTTAACGGAGCTCCCATACAACAGACTTTTTTTTTGTTTTCGTTTTATTATAGTTAATCCCCTAGGTGCGCGAGTCCGACTCGCACTTAGCCGGTTTATTTTTGTAAATAATTTTATTTATTACATTTTAATACCCAGACCCAGCACAAACATCTATGTTCGTCATACAAATGCTGGGTAGTTCGAACCCACGACCAACAAGCGCAGAAGGCAAAGCTACTCCTAACTGAGCTTTGAGACCAGTTTATTCACTCTTTTGCATGTAAAGTCATTGGAGGGGTGTGCATTTTAAAATTGAACGTTCTCTTACTTTTACGCACTTTGCGTTAACTCAACAATAATTTTCATGTGCATTGATTCCAGCTTTTAGATATAAGTTTGTTTTACAAAAATAATCTCGTGAATTCTCTTTGTGTATTATGTCTTCTCACATCAATTTAACTTAAAAAGTTCTTGAATCATATAAAATATTCGTCATTTCCTGAAGCAGTCTCAGATTCTTAGAAGTTATCTTACATTTCAGATGATACTTTACTTTCTTCTGTCTAGTCGTAATAGGGAAGGAAAATCATAAAATATAATTATTACATTCTTCCTGTATGTAAGTAAATCGTGCGATCAATGAATTGGGTCGCGGTCGATTATCTTATCATAATTTATCACTAGAAAAATGGTGACGACGGAATGTTTGGAACCTACAGTCATCGATTCATCATTTTCGTAGAATTTCCCGAGTCTAGAATAGAAAATAAATGGCATGCCAGCGTGTCGTCGTTCATAATGTTTCAAGTTGAGATGTTTGAGATATTCCAGTGTGATCCCCCAATCGGATCCACTGCTAATTATGGTGATGGATCCTAGGTGGATCTGAATATATAGAGAATCAGACATTGATTTTATTATGTCGAGGAAAAATTTTGTTACACAAGTTATTCTTTACGGCGTCACATTCGTCAACCATTTTATCTACGTTAGTAAATTTCTTTCAATTTTATCGTGTGATTAATAAAGGTAGTAAATGTCAACGGAACAACTTTCACGTACCTTTTTCTTACATACTGCTATTCCATACTTCGTGCGCAATAATAATATACGATCGATGCAGTATATGCAAGAAACCAGTCGAGTGAGCGCAGAGTCGAATAAGCAAGCAACTCTACATACAGTCATCGAAAGATAAGAGTAGGTGAACTGGTGAACGGGCGTTGGCTTTACTTGTCTGGCAGGCCAGTTGTCTCTGGCGCTTCGCATCGACAAGACGCACGGCGCACGCGCATCAAACGCGACTACAATTATTCTAGGCCACTCTCATGTGACAGTTTAACATTTCTCCCGCTTATAATGGATAAAATGTGGACAGTGAACGTTTAAAATTACATTTTCTCATCGTTTCTTCATCGCGTCAATCACAAACATTCATGCGAACATTTAAGTGCAAAAATATACGATTCAACGAAAAATTATCTATGTGGGCTACGTGATAAGTGTCCTAACTGTGTGACCGTATTGTTTCGGCTTTGCAGTCTCTTGCTAGCCCGTTAGTAGGTAGAGGTTTCTCGGAAGTAATCGCTGCAACTTTTGGTGAATGAGTCAGCTAACAGGCGTCGGGATTGTTAACTTTGTCAACGTGCTGCCCACAATTTCCGAAGGTACATACAACATACAATGTTACTAGAATTGCGAATGTTATCAAAACAATGAATTGTTTATAGATAGTTACAATTGGCTGCCAAATGCTAACATCGTTGTGCGATTTAAAAGTAGCTGTAACTAAATCTTACTTATAATAGACCTGCATGTTTACACTATCCAGACAAATCGCCTGCTTGTAAAAGGGGATCTGCACTTATGGTGATTCAAATAAGGTTTTATCTTGTTACATACACGCACTATTACGTATGGTAGACATGAAGCACTGGCATAGGAATGTATGATGTTTGTTTATTTATATAACAAGTCCATAATATTATTAAAGTTTTGTTTGAGATTAAATGTATTTTATGTGCGTGTAAGCTAATTTTAATATCCTGATAGACAAAGAAACAAAATGTTGGTGGTTAATGGATCCAAGACGCCGATACCTGTTTTCAAAGGTCACCTGTTTAGCTTTTGTTCTTTTAATCAAAATGCTGTTAAATCTTGTATCGTTTTATCTAGCCATTGAACCCTTTAGTTTACCTGCCATGTTTTGCTACTAATAATGAACATAAATTTAACGTAAACTCAATTTTGCACCGATCATCTGCTAATACCCGATATTTCTTGCTCGGGTGTGTCTGTGAAAGTACAATATAACTTTCTTTTTCTGCAAACAGCATGCATTCATTCATTAACAAGTCCGTTAAAACAGAATCTGCATAAATCGCTTTATCACTGAACACAAAAGCGCTCAATTTGCGCTTCCGCCTCAAAGAAATCCAAGGAAGGTGGTGGCGGGTCTTAAAGTTCCCGGAAGCATGTGACAGATGTTCGCCGTTGCACTTAATGATCCTTTGCGTCTGGGTATTGTGAAGGAAACGAATAGTTCAGTAGAGCATAGCATGTAGGACGTGCGTGAGTCAGACGGAGTCCAAAAGCTCGCGGCCTTGGAGGCATCCGCCACAGCCGACAGGCTGTTCGTCGCAGGCGCAGGTGGGGCTGGCGCCAAGGGTCGACGACCGGGACATGAGGACGATTAAAACCATGAGTTTGTTGGATTCAATCACAATTTACTGCACATTGGCTTGTCTGTTAACGGCTCCAAACAAATGCAGTGCCAAGAAAACACGGAGATTTTTAACAATCAACCAAATGAATTCCGTATCGTGATTTACATACACTACATTTTATGTAATTTCGTTCAACTCGTAAACGATTAATCTTAATGACACTACAAGAACAGAATTGTTTGCGGAGTGGAAATCGTTAACTATCTTTAGTGATGCGTCTTTCGTTGCCCATGGCCGATTCTGGATCCCGTATGACTGGTTTTTTGCCTCGTATATTAACGATTCCAACAATTTGAAGGGTCTCGCAGAATCCGTTTGATCTTTTGTTTCTCTCAAAAAGTACCTATTGTTAATCTTATCGATTCTCAGTTTTGGCTTTTGACTGGTCTCAGCTCAGTTTTTTTGTAGCTCTGCCTTCTGCTGTAGTTCGTGTGTTCTATACCCAGAACAAGAATTTGTGTGGCGAACATAGATGTCTGTACTGTGTCTGGGTGTCTTATTATGTGTATGTATTTACAAAATAAGGGCTATATAAGTATTCTATTAGTTATCTAGTCGCCATAGTGCAAGCTTAGTATTGGACTTCTTCTTCTTCTTCTTCTTCTTTCGAGTCAATATTCCAAACTTAAATTAGGTTTTTGTAGAATTTGGCTACCTCAATGGCATTACAGGTAGCCTTATTGAGGTCTTCCCCCGTACAGGTGGAAGGGCACAAAGGGCAGACGAGTAGATGAGGCATGGTCTGGGTTGGGCTTCCAAAGTCACAACCAGTTAAGTTGGAGTCTTGCATGCCCCATCTACATACGATTCTGGCGACAGCGGCCAACCTGGGTTCGTAGTCGGTTAATCGACTTCCAGACTGGCCATATTATTGGTACTGGTACTGGTACTGGCCATATTATTGGTATTGGTACTGGTATTGGACTAGAAAGGGTTGTGTAAAAATGTACATGAATATTTATTATTTTAGTAGCTTTCATTGAAACACGAGCTCCACCTTGAAATGTGTTTACATTACTTGAATTCAGTCTTGTGTTACGCAGCTATTAAAACAGATCCTTAGAATATCGAATTTCTGTTTATGTAAAGTCGTAACTAAAGATATTCCGTTCTAACGAGCCGTCGGCAATCGTAGAACAACATCAATGTCACATGGAACAAAAGCTATACAATTACAATGGGCCTTGTGAGTCCGCGACGTATCAAAGCGCATAATGACTATTGGGAGTTGAACCAGGGTTGCTGTATATGTGCAGTGTCACAACTGCTATAATAATTTTAGGTAGTAGTAGATTTATGCCATTTTCATTCGGATATTCAATCTGCCTCCTGGCAATGATGCACTTATATTGCAGTGTTTCGGTGGATGGATGCGGGTACCCGTGAAATCACAGGCGCATGAAACGTTACACCCCCCGGCTACTGAGTTTGAAATAGGAATATCAAGCCTTAAATGTATAAAGCTAGTATTATGCACTGTTGGTCCTTTAGTGGATTTGATTCCCATCCAGGACAACCATTTGTGTGAAGAACATTGATGTTTGTTTTATCTGTATGTATGTATTTACAAAAAACGAGGAGTATTATATCTTTATAACTGTTACATATCAACCAAATGGCAATTTCATAGGAAAAGTCCTAATATCTATATCGTTTTATATATACCGGTTAATTGTATTATTCCATTGCAACCGGTTATCACTTCATGATTTACAAGGTCACACAACCTTTGGCTTCTTGAAACATTTTGAGCAGTAATAGAATTATGAGTCAATTTGTTATGTTTGCCATTACTTAAGTTCGATGAAAATGCAATAAACTGCTAAAGGAGCTGAAGGCCCACTTGATGTTAACTGGTTACTTCATCCCATAATAACATCAATATGACTAAGGTCTTCCCAACCAAAGTATGAAAAAATCTAAGTCGCCTCCCGTTGCGTCCATCACCCGATACGGGGATGTTACGCTTCTTGCAAACTTACTGCAGTAAATATAAAAAGCACTCTAATATACAGAATAAATCCTTGTTTGGGAGACAATTTATTTCTATTGGGTGTGAAAACATTGATTGGGGGGTAAAGAAACGAATTAATTTTCTTAAAAACGTGTTTGTAAATTTCCGTAAATTAAATTTGAAACTTCGCTACCTCGTCAGTAGGTAATACTTAAAACTTCCTCTCGTCAGATAAAACTGTACAAGTATAAAGGTAGTAATTTACGCTAGCTTATTACGCTACCCAAAGAGTTGTAATTATACATCCTCTTGTCTAGAAGGCGAACTAATGAAACATTAGCGTTGCGCTACTAATTCATCTTTACTATACACCGGCTATCCTCACATAAATTCTTAGTTTATATTGCCTGTGCAAACCACCTCTAGGAAGCTGTTCGTTGCAATTATAGGTAATTTTCAAGACGGCAAAAACTTGCGTTGGTCGTTTATCTCGTGTACAGTTAGCCGTTATCTGTTGATATTGCATGACGTATAAACTATTAAATCTAGAGTTGCATTGTATTGTAGTTATATCAATATGAGTGTATACGAAGTACATGACGAAATATCATAGAGTATGTTTCCGAGACACGTCAATCTCTAAAACAATGAAGTGATGATTTAGGCTATCCTGTTTTTACAAAACAACTTCTAGCGACCATTAAGGTATTTTTCAGATGTCATGTAATGGCATATATTTAGACAACGTCGGAAGCAAGCCATTGATTCGTGGAAACAGGGTTTGTGTCGTCAGTTTAACTGGAATGGATAGTTAGTAAAGCGCATTGTTTCATTTGCCTGTACCATGCTATTAACGGTCACCAATCCGAGTTGCTAAGTGTCATTTTTTTTTAACCTCGACGTGTACATGAAATAATACATTTTCTTTTTTTGTTTTTATACAATCTTGCACATTGATTTGCTGATTGTTGTGGGTCCCGTTCAGTGAGTGACTATCGTTAAACCAAATAGGATGTTTGAAAAAAAGCCGACTGGAACATCGCCGAAGCGTCACTCACTAACGAAGTTTTCATAGTAATTTCATGTTGTGTTTAACACTAAAATTGTTCACAACAAAAAAGGGTCTATACCTGCGTCGGTGGGATGAGAACATGTGGTTGACGAGGTTATATTATCTGTATCTATAAAAAAGCAACCTGTATTTGAAATGTGATGTCTAAACTAAATGCATTAATCCCATAATAGCGGAATCCGTAGGTAGAGAACGGAACGCATGGCTGGCTACGCCTGGCTCGCAACTTTGGCACGCCTCGGTGACCACGCCATCTAACAATGATATGGAAACTATTGTACTATTAAACTATACGTTAACTGGTCACGATACATACTGCACGCTTCGTATCCAAAGCACACACTATTCTATATCCCGACGCAGCTGAAAATCGTGATCATTATGTTGGTGCCACATCTGTTACAGAAACTATTTATCAGCATTTTCTATGTTCACCTCGGTTTCTCTTTCAGGTATTGTTTTATTATAATTACTACGTGCTCCATCATACGTGACAATTTCAGGTTAGATAAAAGTCGTGTTTGTTGTTTCTGATAGTAATACTACGTAGAGTTTTCGTATCTTATCGTCGTTAATCACTGACAAGAAATTCAACCTTAATAGGAACTAATAAGGATGCGTACCCATTATATTAATCAAGCTCGTTAAGTTATTAATAGTTTAACGTTATGCTATGTTCTTTGTTACGCTTTCTTGCCTTTCATATTTAGATTACAGCTCCGTCTTTCTTTAACGCTTTTGATATGTGCACATTTCATCTCCTCTACCGTCAATTTCACTGTGTTCATTCTGCGGTTTCATTTCCTCGTATCTCAAATACAATTTAAATAAAGGCAGGCACGTGTAAGAACTCTAGCGCTCCGTTAGTGTGAATCTGAGCAACAATCGGTTCTATAGGAGCGGCGGTACTACGGTTCAAATCCGCCTTTACATTACAATTGCTCGTATTGTGTGCAGGGTCACAGGTTCGAGGTCGCGCCCCGTGTGCACTCGCGTCTTGTGCTTTAGTGATTACCTTTGTGTTGATCAATGTCTATATCACTGGTTCCCAAAATTGACTGCACCGCGACCCTTGTAACAAAATTTTCCGAATTCGGGACTCTCACATCTTGGTTTGTACGAAGAAAAAATATTCAGTTCTAAATGATGTTTTTTCTTCCGAGCTTGTTTTACTTCAGTAGTAGCACAGATATAATAATACTATACTCCACCCTGGGCCTTGAAAAATAGGGCGATATATCGTCGTATTTTTCAGGGCCCAGCCAATATTAACTAGCGGCTCACTGGTGGGTCGCGATCCATACTTTAGGAAATGCTGATCTATATCATCATTTTTGAAAACAAGCAGACGGTCGTTGACCGTAGTCTCCAGCATGGATAACCCATTGAATTCGATTTTGTACATTAGCATTTTATTTTTGTTATTCGTATCAGGCTTCGATTGTTGTACGGATGCCGATTCAAATGTAATGAGAGGTTGAGGTCCGAGAACCATCACGGCGATCGGCGCGATCGGAAATTAAAAACGGTCCCCATTAATATTCCATGGTCGCTTGTATCAACTCGTTTTAGCCTTCTTAATTTTTCGACGGCTAGGACACCGGCCAACTGTCAACAGGCGTGAAAGGGCCATAATCAATCACTCCAACCCTGATTGGTTGATGTCAAATGCCTGGGATAGCTTGGTTGTTAAAATTTCGAAATGTAATTTGGAATCAAGGGGAACATGTACATAATTCGGAGTGCCTGCGTATTTGCCCCCGTGGTTCTTTAACTGTGTATTATTCGGACCTGAAAATAACATAGCCACGACTGAGATAATTTTTTTGATGGAAGCAAATCTCTTAGTTCCGTTGCTTCCATCATTGTAAACTACGTTACCTTGCCCCGAATAGCGCGAACACTTATACTAATAACAATTGTTTAAAATTTGGGATGTCGCCACTCATTATTCTTGCCTATTGTCCTTTATACGAACTTGGACCGTGTCACATTTTATGAATATTGGAGAATTTTGGGAACATTTGGCGAATACCCCGATAATCAAAGTTACAGCGTACAATTCCGAAGGAAATACGGAACTTATACCCTATTGTTAATGGCTTTTTCAAAAAAATATTTTCTTTGACAAAGCCATAAACAATGCTTAGTTAACATAATAATATATAAACATTTTGCTTAAGGCTTAATATGCTTTTGCGCTTTAAAAAAAATATCACTCTTGTATATCCCAGTCCATCCAAATAAAGCGTTTTCTGTCTTCTGTATAGCATTCTGTATAGCTTTTGTTTAATATTGTTTGGTCGACAAGCCTATTAAATATTACCTGATGTTTAAAATTCCTAGAACTAGTATAAAAGTCAGCAATTCTCTGAGGGCAACAGTGTTTTCTCGAGGAATACTAATTGATGATGTTTGAGATATGATTCATCATGAAATAATTTTATGTAACTGCTGCTTGACTCATCAATTAGATTTCATTGATGTGGGTAATTAAAGCTCCCGAGCTTGAATCGCTTACGCTAAAGACTTAAATTTAAGGAAGTTATAATACGATAACCTTATGAGTCATCGTCATAATCAGTTGTTGTGTTGCATTTTTAGAATTTATCGTAATCAATTCTCGATATATTTCTTTATCCGTGTAGTAATAATAGAAGAAAAAGAATTATCCTAATAAAAAGGTACTTAAATTAACGAGTTGGCTTCCACCAGCAGGTTTATTTATTTAGTATCGAAATGAAACAAGAAATCAATTTAATAAAGTACTATTATTTTTTGGAATTTTTTATCCGCTACGCTATGGTTTATGACGGATTTTCCAAAAAGGTAGGATAGACAGGCAGACGTTAATTTGAGACTTAATAGTGGGGTTCCCCATACCCTTTGGTCATTCCAGGTACAATATATAAGAGAAATTATGTGAAAATCTTCTATCAAGATTTCAATCAGACACTTTTGGATTTATATTTTTAGTTAAATATTGTTGTTTAGCTCAGTTTTTTAATTATAAATCTAAAAATAATGAACATATGCTTCATAAGTTCGTTTTACCCGTTCTCTTGGCTGGTGTTCAAATTAAAGAAGCTATTTCAACTGCTTAGCAGGCGGCGCTAGTGCTGTCATGTCAAAATTATCTACCCACCAGTCGTCATTTGCTCGTCTCTCATTCATTGTTAGAATACAAAATAGATTCCCGGTATTTTTTTCATTGAGGTTCAAGGTCTGCTCAGGTTTCTAGGTAGACTGTACCTATACATCGTTTATCGGTTTTTCTCTTATGAAGTTAAACTTGTCACGAAGTCATTATCTCAATTTAATTATATATTATATCCAGCTTTTAGGTTATTCCCATCAAAATCTTCAAGCGTTACACTTTATTCGTGAGAAGAATTAGCTTTATGTTCATCTTCATCATTCATCGCTAATTCGAAATGAAGTTGTGCAATTCTTGTGCTGTATCGTCAATCATAGCCATTTCGAACTCTAAACACTTGAAAAGGTCAAATACCGGTGAAATTACAGGTACCCTTATCAACTTGTCAGAATTGATCGCAAGACGGTGGACGTAATGCAAATCTACAGGTTTTCTCTTGGCCGCCATGTGGTCGTTCCGTCACAAAACATAAAAATATACCGTATTAGCTTCACGCTTTTCATTTACGTGTTTACATGAGCATAAGGCAATATCTCCGATTGCGGTGCAGCCGTGCATAGTAGGCGGAATGGCACGCAGTCGGCGCGGGCGCACCGCACCGCTGTGACACGGCGACGCTCTCGGCAAGGTCGACGAACGACTTTCGCACGTTCCACTCGCGATAAACCAGCACCGATCAGGTTTTGTCACAGTCCCTGCTCTGCATAGTTCTATTGCTAGATTAATATATTGGTACCATAAAGTTATTTTTCATTTATCGTATTTGGCAATTTGCCATTTCCTCATCACCATTAAACCTACAATCATATTTCTACTACATTATTATTTATATATAGAATTTTTATTTTTCCTATTTTCGGATAGGCTATAGCAAGCCCTGGACTTTAAAACAAGTCGTAGTTCCATCGCTCTTCATTTAGGTAAAACCCGAGCGATCATCAATGTGTCAATACGAGTATATTTCTTTAACTTTACGGAATAGGTTTTGAGGGTGTCACCGTTATTATTTTACTCTCGTACGTGCTGCCGTTGTATTTTGTGGAATTAAAAACAATACACTCAATTCTATAAGGTATGTCTATGTAGGCGTTTATCTTGTCACCCACGTTTGTTGGAAGCTCAGTTTTCATCACGTTCGCTGTCCTTGTTTTGAAACATCTGGTATAGGTCAAAGTGGATTATTGCACGCTATCGCTACATTATTGTACGCAATATATTTTTGTTTTTTTGATAACGTTGGGTTTGTTCAAAGAGATCGGTTCTCTATTTGAATTATTTGCGATTCATTGACGGACTTTCAATTTGTCTACAGGGTGCCATTCTGATATTTGTCGCGTGTAAATGCGGGCGCGGCCCGGAATAGGGTAGCGGAACGCAGTAGGTATAATTTATGATATTGTTTCATTATTTGGGTCAATGGTTGCGGTGAAATAGTAAAATTTATTTCTATTCCTGTATAATTCCTTGTTACAAAGCGTTCATTAAAATTTTTACTAGCTGTAATTTACCGGGGCTTTTTCCTTTGACATGTCTTATTATACCTTAATAGATAATGGACTCACATTATCCAATAATAACCTATGTGATTCATTGTTGCACGCATTGATGTGTCCTTATTTATTTCTTTATTTTTTTCCTTTTCGCATGTCTGTCAACTTCACACAAACATTTACGGAGTCTTAAAACCCATAAAGAAATATATGAAACAAACATCTTAAACCTTCCTATTTTTAGTACAATGACATTTTCAAATCCGACATAATGCAAAATAACCATTCTTTGCCTGTAGAAATCATTCAAATTCAGGATCATTGCAATTTAAACTGTCAGCACAGTTATATTCCATATCATTTTAACGGGAAGTGGAATGTTTTCAAACTAAATTATGAGCCTCTGACAGAGTGTCACATTTATACTCAGCATCCCAGCATTGATGGTAAAAAAAATAAATCCTGGATTAATTCCTAATTTAATATCCCGAAGTACAATAATTCGCAGTGAGTTGTCAACCCTAGAGGCGTGGGCGTGGGCGACAGGAATGAGTTCATTGGACATGCCGGCACGCGGAAATGTTATTTTGCATCACGTCACTGGCTGTATCCGAGGATTTGTTATTATTTTTATAGCTTTTGTGGAAAGTCTGCGCCATTTGAAGTTCTTCGAATCTGTCGCTGGCAAACTCTTAAATTTATTGCCGTTCTGCGAAAACTTAACTTCACTGACTCTGTCGCTTTAATCTGGCGCATATGCGTGACCAAATAGTTATTAGTGTTAAATTCGAAATTACTATTATAGTTTGAATCAAGCATGAAGTAACTCTCTTTTGAAATCACCCGGGGAAGTTCTTCACTATATGAGGAGTAGCGCGATATTTAAATGATTCTGTATTGTTTGGAATACTGAAAACCTGGTATTTTCCATCTCAAGGCATAAATATGGAAAATCATATTTAAAAATAAAATGGCAGAAACATATCAGTCAAAGTGTATATATTTCCAAATCACATGTACAAAGATGTTTTAAAAGTGGTTACTTTGTGTTCTACCCGAAAGGGTACAATGCTCTAAGAAATGATAAGAAAATGATATTCAAAATTTTAATGATAAATAAAACAGCAACCACCAATAATAATAGATTAATTAGGAACAGCATATAATACAATACAATAATACAATGCAAAACATAGAAAGCATAAAATTAATAATATGCTTTGAATTAATTACTAATTAGACTAATTAAATTTTATCAGCTATGCATTACCTTATTTTATAATTACCTTTGTTAGCTATTATTTTTCGAGTTAACGAGATATTTATTAGAGGCCGAGATCCATATTAGACGGATCTCCGCCTTATCTGAAACAATGGGGTTGCAAACGCAAAACATATATTGGTCGACTTTGGTCTATGACGTAGGTTTTTTTTAATGTGAGACGGAATGAGCCGCAGGCCCTCCTCCTGGTGGTAAGCGCATGATAACAATCTATCTCAGAATGTTGGTAAAAGTCACATTTTGACTGAGATTTGCTAAACTAGCTTAACTAACTAGCAAAAGCTAGTTCAGCAAATACCACCACAAAATACAACGGACTTGAATTACAAAATATTTGCATTCTCTCACATTTAGCCTTATAAGCCTTTTTATAAGCAACATTTCCCTATATAAATTTATACGAAGCTCGTGAGTCATTCGGGCAGGTATCGATTTATTACCTTCGTGGAAACTTAGCTGCCGTCCCAAGTAAACACACCCTATCGCCTTACGCGAGTCCCTCGACCTAGGTAGGTACAGCTTTTAATAGTTTACTGGTCCTTAAATACCTTTTACCTCAAAGTGGGAGATCGTAAAAAGGTCTGTCAATTTACCATATGTGTACCCACAATTCGTATAGGAGTCATCACATACACCATAAAATTTTCCTATACACGGGAAACGTGGTGTACCAAAAGTTGTGTACTTACCCCGTTGAAGATTTATGAATCATAAACTTCATAAACGGCTTCTGCCGAAACATTATGCGAGTTTCTACGTCATTAATAATGGATAATAGTGCGCGATTTATAGTTTGATCGCTTTTGCTAAGTGAGTTATGGTAACGGTTATGTTTAGATGCAATCATCGGACAATAGATAAACTAATTAGATTAGAATTTATGTTCGCTGCATGTGCACACCAGGAATGCTTTTCACGTACAGATTCAATCTCAAAACAATGACGTTTGTGTTATCTGAAGATGTTAACATTATAAATTAATACGTACAAGTTTTGGCTGCGTGTATTTTCACGTGAGATACATTCCTGAAATTACGTAATAACTTGTTGCATAAACGTTTCTCAGGCTTATACATAACCGCAGCTCCTTTCAACTGTAGCACAGTATCTATGACGGTATGTTGCTGTCGCTCTCCAGATTAGATAGCGATGACATCGTCAATGTTTGCTCATGGTGGTCATGTTTGTGCAGCCTGTATTGTTGACTGTCGCCCGTGGCGCCGGATTTCAAGTAATCCTCCCTACAATATTCAACCTTATCCTGTAACAACAAAAGCATAATCTCAGTGAACGATCCCGCCGCGTATCCGAATCAAACATGTTTGCATTTCCGCGGACAGGTATAACTTGTTAAGTCCACGTAATCAACATCGGCGGACCAGTTCATATTGAATGTCTGTGCAGTTAAGAAAATTAAACAATTCGTGTTAACTGATTGTGGTTCGTTGGATAAACTTTCAGATGCATAAACATCCATTCCATCTGTGGTACAGGTACGAAATAGGCTTTTGCAGGTAAATTGACGTGCTTACGGACGGAGAAAACATGAAACTGGATATTCATTGATCTATAAAATGTAACATGTTATTTTAGTAATAAAATTCTATTAACCATTAGCGCTATGTGAGAGTAGGTTGAGTGCAAGTTTTCTAGGCCAGTGCAGTAAGAACGTATCCTCTATTCGATAGCCAATGACTGCAGTCCCGGCTGCGTTGGGCCAGCAGCCAAACTGTTGAAGCAAACCAGATAGAAATTCCTGAACATTTTCTTTACTTCTAGTCGTGCTTGTTTCTAATTTCCATTTCCGTATGAAACCGGTGCAATTCGTAAAATTAGAAATGCATGTTAACGTTTTCTTTTTTGCTATTTTAGCCAGTTTTCAATTTGTATTATTTTTAAATTTGGTTCTCAGGGCCCTTGCGCACCGTGACATTGTTTTCAATTTGTTTGCGTTTTGATTTAAAGGGTTTCAAGGCGAACTTACGTGATGGATGGTGCCGTATTTTTTGTAATCAACACCTGGCTAAAGCACCAAAGCCAGAAAACTAGAGTTTCTAAATGTTTAACGAACGTTTGTCAGTGGCGTCTTAGCTACCAAACGCAAATTATACATTACAGTATAATTTAATATAATTTGACGTTATAATTTTCCCATCAACTGAAAACCCCCATCCGACAAAGAGGCGACTCTTGGCACGGAGTCAGTGGGCGGGCTTGCGTAGCCATTTCTAACCAAATACCCACATTTCTGTGATAGTCTGAAAAGTTTTCCACTTTATTCGCCCCATATTGATATAACGAGTAACAAATACAAGATCAATGAACCAAACGATACGACGATAGTTGTTGGTTAGTTTTTTGTTTACTTTGCCGCTTAATAAACTGAGTAATATTGAAAACAGTCGACGAACTAATATGAATTATTCAGTCCCCGATTTACTTATACTTTAAATCGTTGAATTACAAAATACAATATGAAACAAGTGATCGTAATAAAAGCCTCCTGATGTTAAGTGGTTACTGTCGCACATAAACAACAGCGAAACGACTTCGTTTCTCCCCTACCGAAATGTGAAAAGACCCATGTAGCATCGCGCGGATGTTATGTCTTATACGCTTGTAGTTTAATCGGTACCTATACCCTTCCAACGCAACGCAGCACTGCTGGGCTATAGATCGCCTGATGTAGTGGCTTTTTCGGGTAGGACTCTGAAGGTCTGAACTCTTCGCACGCGACCAACATAGAACCGCAAAAAAAATGGTTAATTTTGTACGTAAAAAATATAATGTGTTCAAAAAATGATCAACATGTATAACATCAAATTTATAACTGAGCCCATTCATTCTTCAAAAAGACACCAGGGATCTGTTAAACTATTTAACAGTTCTTAATTTTTCAGATAAATTAATGTTATTTTGTATATTTCTCTGTCTAACACATTTATTTTACAGCGACCGAAATTAGCTCATTTATTTAAATTTCCATTTAAGTTCCAACGCTTCATTCTCAACGCTTCGGTTGAATTACGGCTGAGAATTACTGTTTTCTTATTTATTTCAGTTTCAGCTGGAGCGAACTAATGTTTGATGCTACTTACTATTAGAATATATGTTGATAGCTTAGGATTTCGAAATAACTTACACGGTAGTAAAAACTAAAGTTTGTTCGTTGTTTGTACTAGCAAACAAACAGCGTTTTCTCATTCAGCTTTTGTCATTAAGAGCCCTTGCGGTCTTAGTGTTAAACAATGACCTCCCTTTCATCATCTGGATATACTGTTCTGACAGTTATACAAATAATTCAGCTTTACAGTCTATTTAAGTCACCTTTGTGATTATTCCCACATTTCGTGATCTATAGAAGTAAATATGAAATGCTGTTCGTTAGTAACTGCATCACTTACGGCTGCACTGATTAGGCTATTTTTTGTTTTAAAATGCTCGTAAAATTCCACAAAAAAAATTACATTGGAAAACTGAAAGTATTTATTTTTCTATGGTGGGAATTTGCAATGTGCTCGCAATTCTGTCACACACTCTCAAACGAAAGAATACTAACTACCCACAACACAGGTGATCCTAGGGTGGGAGTTAGTGCACGTTTCAATGTTTTTAATGAGTAACTACTTTTTTTTTATTTATAATGGGTTTTTTATTATGACGTGACGTGCTTGACAGAGGATTGTGAATCAAAACAGGAGAATGTCTGTTAGGTCATGGCTATTATCACCATCAAAGTATTTATACAAAATAAGGATTGCGTATAGACGACTTTAAAATTATCTCAGGATGCATGGATGCTCTGCGTCTCTTTCGTGCCTTTTAGACATAACAGACACCCTAGCGCCGAATTTCAATAACGTATAACACGGTACTTATTGCACATTGGAAAAAAAAGCCGTGGTCATAATTTTTCTTGTTATTTATTTGTATTATGAATGAGTTTAGTGATAACGTTGCTAAGAACTTAAAATAACTAACTTGCCGCAGTGCTAAAACCTGTTGTAGAAAATCTATACCGAATCTGCTAGCTTCCAAAATTACTTTAAGATTTGACAAACTTTAAGAAAAGCACAGTTTGGCATGGTTTATTTCCGTAAACACCTATACCGGAATATTCCAAAGTGCTACGTGCGCTTGCGCATCTACGAGTACGTATACGTGTGTGATGATATAACTCAATTTCAAATCCAAGTTCAATGTTATTTATATTCATTTATACTATGGCAAAGCGAATACGCACGCCAATAATAGTGTCCAATTTTATTCGCATAGCAGGGATTTAGATACAGTCTTAATTTTAATAGGGTAGAACTTTGCCAACTAGTCAACTCCAGTTTAAATCGGTTTATTAGCATGAAAATATGCTACTCTTCAAGGTCTCAAGATGAAAATAAATGTATGATGAATAACCTTTTTTTTTTTTCGGGTATTCGTTTCATTCGCTAACTTAGTAAGTTATTTACTTTCTTACATTACTTGATCAATATAAAATAATTACAATAGTGAGATAAGGTGCTTCTCACTTCAATTCAAATTCAAATTCAATAACCATGAATCGATAAATTGTAAAATACTTATTAAATAAAAGCTCATTCAACTATTCTACGACTTCTGACAAATGCTATTACCATGTAAATACTTCTCTCGAAGCTTCCCAAAGAATCTATAGGAAATGAATATAAATTAAATGATTTTGACCTACAATCCAATTAAACCAGAAATCGTTGAATTTGTTTATAGGTGGGTGCTGACTGCTTAAGCAACTTGATAAAGTACTTCCAGTTTTTACTACTTCGGAACATATTTCAAAAAGAAATCAATTTCAGCGATAAGATCGCCCATTGTACTAGATTTGAGTAGATTTCTTTAATGGACTTCTATGCTTTGTTGTGCAATAAAATATTTATTAATTCATTTCCGATTCTCAAGTAAATTTACTTCGTTTGACTTGACCTTGTCATTCGAATATCATATGATAAAAAATATAGAACGCAATCTATATATTCATTGATTAATTGCGGATATCAAATTATATAAAGTTATTAAAATGAATTAACATATAAAAATAAATATTCAGGACATGCGACTTATCAGCAATACTACCGATGTTGCTGATGTCTTTAAGCTATGGTGACTGCTTAACGTCAGGTAGGCCGTATGCCTAAACTTACATAGAAATTCGATAAACAGGTTCGTTAGAATTCAGGTAATCTTAAATCAGGTAAGTTGATGGGATAATCTATTTAAAGTACTCACGGGGCTAGATCTTACTCATGACTGAGTAAGATCTTGTGTACAATACACATTGCGAAGGGTAGCTATTGTTCTGATTAAAACCGATCAGGTACATCATTTAATCTCGAGGTCCACTGGTCTTGATAAAGAGATGGGTTGTATTGACGAACAGCCAAATACCGACAAAAGGGCTTTATTATAATTTTATTTTGAATATAAAAAAATCAACAGAATTACTTAAAAATAATATTACAATACAATAGTAGTATAAACTTAAAAAAGACAGACTTTCTGACAGACAGACAGAAATTACAGACTTTCCTAATTAAACATTTTAACATACTTCAAAGTTTAGTACTACTTTACTTACTGACCTGTGATTAATTCTTAAACCTTGAAACTTATTACCACGTATTTAAACATTAAAATACAACCTAAAGTAGCAGTAGAACTTGAGCCAAGTTCGTCCAGAGAAGTACTGCCACCACACCTAGTATAAGCAGCAGTGCTCGCATTGCTGTGTTGGCGTGGTGATGAAATTACAAGCGCATGAGATGCTACATCCTCATCTCAACGTGATACGACTTGGGTTTTCTCATACTTCAGTACGAGAGGACCAGAGTAGTATCGCTGTTTCTATGGGTGCCGGGAACCACTTAACATCAGGTGGGCTGACAGCTCGTCCCGCCACATTAGCTGCATAAAAAAACTGTCTCAGGATCGTGATACTTAAGTGGAACTCATAAGCGACGACTCGCGGTGTTCCCCCCGATAGTTGGCCATCCTACGGGTATACTTCGCTTTTTAGGGATAAAAAGTAACTTAGATGTTAGTCCAGGGTATAAACAATTATGGTACCATATTTCATCCTAATCCTTTGAGCCGTTTGAGCGTGAAGGGTTAACAAACACACACACATACATAATATACAAACTTTCGCATTTTATTAGTGTGATAACAGTTGACCAGCTAAACAGTGTTTTGTGCTGACTAGCTGCTTAATGCAGACAAAACACTGCATTAATTACTACAGCTGAGGTCGGCAGAGGTAAGTAGGTATGTAATTTCACCGAGTCGATACGTTACCACTTACTCCGATCAGTGTAACATTTGTTTAAAGTATTCAAAAAGTTGGCAACAAACCCTTCGATCGGGTTTAGTAGAACCCGAACTATTAGGAACTTGTCACAAATGTTGCTTGATATTTATTGTATGAAAGTTATGAGAGATACAACGGTCGATGTCAAGAATTTCAATCATCATAATATTAAACCGCCAGATTTCTCACCATAAATATTTAATGGTGCTGAAACTCTAATGATATAAGAAACCTACTCAGATTTTAGTAGGCCCATTAATTTTAATATATCGGAGTCTGAATACTGCTATTCTCGAAATAGTCGCAACATTTTCGGCTTCTGAGTTCGAGGTGTCCAGTAACTCAACTTTATTATACCTGTTGTCATGATATTTTTGTCATTTGAGAGATATATTTCTGTTTCAGCCTCCAATGTTCCCAACGCAGGAACACCGGCTTATTATCGACAAGTGAACTCTCTCTAATGTTTTTTTTTAATTAGTACAAATTAACACAATTTTATTGTTGCTATTATTTATTTTGTTAGCTTAGGGCTTTTTGTCTGTAGACGATCTTTTATATCATAAAAACACTTAACAGGACGTTAAGAGAATATTAAAGTCACCAAACAACGAATACTTTCTAAATAGACTTACAGTAGTTTCCACGAATTTTCTGTATCATCTATGTAATATTGGGTGTGTGAATATGACCCAATATGTAATATATAATAATCAATTGCCGTGCGTTAGTCTCGCAAATATGCCCCGGTCTATTTGATTGTGTACGGAATTGTCAAAAAATACTTGCATTTTTTTTATTGGATGAATGGCTGGCTGTATTAGTTGTATTTATAGTTTTATTTTGTAAATCGTATTTTGCGCAAGTTTCCCTACTACACATCTCTTCGTTATTGTGCTCTAGCGTGACTGAATCCTATAGAATGTACAATTACTAGTATTAACTACCCGCAACGGTTGTTTCCTCTCGTGTATTCGAGCTACTAATCTTATCCATTTTTAATTTATAATCACTTAGCCGACTGCTATGAGGTGTAACGTTATTAAAATAATCATATACGAGTATAGTGGCTCTGGTGAGCTCGAGATATATCATGTAATGCATTGTAACAGTGAGTACACGCTGTGAAATAAACCTAAACTGTACAAAGGTAATTTAATCACCTTCTGGGAAATTTTAAGTAAAACTTAATTCCCATTTTAATTTATTATTATTTTATTTCTTCTTTCACGATGTAAAGAATTGTCAGTGGCCAAATACTCCTAATTTTTAACACTATATTTTATTTATAGTATGTCGAACTAGCCTCACAGCTCAGTTCATAGCTCTACTTTTTGTGCTTTAGGTTGTAAGTTCGATTACCATCCAGGACTAATATTTGTCTGATGAAAATATGTTTGTTCTGTATCTGGGTGTTAATGTGTATATTTTCAAAAAACAAACTAAATTATTATTATTATTATGAATAAATTATTCTTATTATTATTATGAAATAAGAAGTTGCATGAACTTTAGATAAAATTTTGCCGTAAGAGTATGTTACAATGAATAAAACAAGAAATTAACCTTTTAACTTAGAATGTATGACTTTACCAAGAGTTCTTTGAGTTCGTAAGGTAAATAAAGATAACTTACATGTATTTCCTTTTGTCCACAGGCGTGACAATGAGAGAGAAGAGAGGCGGTGCTATGAGTAAAATGCAAAAGCTCAGAAAGCGTCTCTCTCTCAGTTTTGGCAGACTATGTAAGTATTAGGTTTTAATATTAAATTTATGGAATATATTGCGATTTGGGGAGGCACATTTAAAATTAATTTCAGTTATATACAGCATGATGGAGCACGTACAATCTGAGTTCAAACGGGTACACCTGACCCGAAAGACGTCTTTTTTCACAGTTTGTCAATCAGCTGTTAAGCGACATTTAGGCAAGTAGAAACAAAAATCAAATAAAAAAGAAAGTTTTTAGTTCTCAATGTTTCCAATACTTTTGCGCCCTTTTTCAAATTTTGTATTTACTTATATACCTAATATGGATTATTGCAATTTTTTTAAACAAAAAATTTTCATATCGATTTGTAAAAAATCTCAAGTGATGAATTCTCAGTAATATATTGTAAATTCGTGAGAGAATCTATAGTATGAAATGTGTAATTCAGTTTTACTAATCGTAAACTAACACGCTGCCATTCATACACAAATTTGGTTCTAAAAATAGCAAATTAATGCTAATAAAGATATATCCGTGATGTGTGTGGGTGGGGGATAATTCCACTAGAGAGCTATTTCTGACGATTCAAATCATCACGATGATCTTATTTTTTTATATTTGTTATTTATTGATCAATTTTGAATATTCTTTTTTTATTTGAAAGGATATGCTAGATTACAAATTTAATCAAAATCGCTTCAATAGTTGGAATTTTTGAAATTGATTATTTTGCTCTCTTGTGACGTTTTTCTTCGCCCGTTGTATACTGAATGTATTTTTTTTCAAAATGATAGGGTGTACCCCTGATGGCGAATAAGGAATGGAAGACATGGAGTCGGGTTTTTTTTCGATTTTTAAATTAGTCACTTTTATTACTCTTGAAAACTATAACATGTCAGTTATATACATACATTACAACATCACAACCCAATAACATACAAATACCCTACTCAATCGGCCGGCGCCGGGTCGGCCGTTACATATTTGCATCGATGCAACGAAGCCGTGTTATTTCTGTTACGAAACTATTTTGATTTACATCACATACTGTTTGACGTGTCTTGTTTTGTAGGTATGTGCCCATTGATTCCCTACACGTAGGAAGGAACCAAAAGCAACCAAAAGTAGCAGTGCAACTTGTGCCAAGTTTATCCGGAGAGTGTAGTTGTAGCAGTGCTCGCATTACTGTGTTCTGGTAGGAGGGTGTGGGTGCCGGTGAAATCACATGCGCATTAGATGTATCATCGAGTGATGGACGCAGCAGGATGAATGCGACTCAGTGTAAAATTCAAATGTTATACTGATTCGCATTACTTGTTGCCACTTAACTTTGGCACTCAGATAGTTCCGTCACTATCACATAAAAAAATCAGGTTTATGAAATTTTGCAAATGTTTTTGACATTCTTCTATCGTCCGAGTGAGTGCCCGACTCGTTGAAGTTGGCAAGCCGCCGGAAAACCTCTGACATGGCTTAACGTCTAGTATAGCCGGGTCCTACGAACCACGGAAATGCTCAGTTTTGATGCCACCACACGCCACCCATCCAATTATTGACTGGGCGGAAAGTTGTTTAACTTAGATGATTTATCTAGGCACGCGTCACACAACTGTCTTTATACTTTGTAATTTACAATCTGTGTTGTGTATATGTTTCACATTTGGCTGTATCTCGTAGCGTAATCTCCTCTCTTTGACCCTATCGTTTAGCTTTGTTTACTTGTAATCTATAGTTATTTGTTTTCCTTCTTCGCTCAAATCAAATCGATTAAGCCATTTTCCCTAAAGGTCCATTTACCCCCAGAGCTTTAAAACAAACACGCTATATCTGACGCCCTCGAGATATTTATTCGTGTTGGGTTTCTTTTTCCTATCGTGTCTTCTATTCTTACTCGGTTTTCTTATGTTTAAATCACTTAGTGGCCAAAAAAATTTTATACTCTAGACAATAGAAAAAACATGAGAACTAAACCAAAATGCCTAATTTCTATTAATATTGCATAGAACATTGAATGTCATTTTTAGCCGACTTCCGAAGGTGGAGGTTATCATCAAGGCTGTTTCAGAACTCCGTAATTTATTAAACTATTCGTTTTTATATTTGAGAGGATATAAATAAAGCTTTCCAGATTGATTCCATATAAATTTTATCATAAACAAAATACTAGTTAGAAAAAATATTTCATCTAAGTAAACGAAATTGCGTATTTTGCATTCCTGTACTTCTTTCTTCACCCATCGTAGACAAGTTTGGATGTTTCTTTTCAAAATAACTGGAATAAATTATGTCATCCAAGTTAACAAAACTGCGTATTTTACTTTTTCTGTGACTTTTTTTCTTCGCCCGTTGTATAACCGTCTGGAATGTATCATTTTTCCACCCTCTCTGGCCCTGAAGGCGAGAAATAACGGAAGAAAGTATTGAAGTCTTTTTTTTTTAGATTTTCTTAATCAGCCACTTGTTGAATTATATGTATAAATCATATAATTAAGTTTGTAATCGACTGAATAACAAGGGTTGTGATATTATATTAATTATTTCTTTTGAGTTCTTGTTTTATCATTCTACTAATATTTGTCACTATACACGAAAATTACATTATATTTTTTTTGTTATCTTCTGTCACATACTATTAAATTATTAAAATAAATATTTCGTGTGACATAATAGCATGACTGCATAGCATCGCAGTGTAAATACAAAGCGTTGGTTAATTAACGTTAAAACAACACTACTATATCACTACATGTTTGTATTATGATAAGAGTGGTTTAAGCCAACTGGTAAAAGGATTTACAGTTTTATTGGATTAACCGGCTTTGCCTCAGAGATTATGTAAAAGCGTGTTATTATAACGGACACTGTTATGTCTGTGTTTGCGCAAACGTGCTTGAATTTATTTAAAATTTAATCTTTAAATTTATTATTCATTTTCAGGCTGTCCTTCTTTTCCCGTGGTTTTTATTGCCTCTGTTTATTTCTTCATCATTTTGTTCGATGATTACTGTCATCGATGAATCTCGATAACATCACTTATTGACGGTTGAATTCATTGATTAGCTACCGTAACACCGGTCTCTTATCAGTCGAATCGGTCGATACGTCACGATCGAACGCACAGGATGGCTAAAGCAGCGCCCTATTTGTTTCAAATCTTTCAGGTATCATGTTGCCTACCTTAATTGCTCCCCTATACATCCTCTTCAAAAATGTGTGCTACAGAAAATTGATCGTCACCCTTGTAGTTGAATTTTTCTCGAGATCAAAGTTCCCTGGAGTTTCAAGGGGATTTCGGTGTTACCTGATATCTCTCATTGTTAACATCCCTCTATTTCTGAAGAGATTTAAATCTTGGAAATAGGACACCAAATCTATTTCAATTGTTTCCTTATAACTGTTGTATAACAGCTTGGAGGAAGTTGACGACGTGCGCCACTTTTCGTTCGAAAGGAAAGATATTTATTGCGCTGTCGAGCAGGCAATTAGAGATCTAAATTATTGTTCTAGTCCCTAGGCAGTATGGCAGTAGCGGGCGAGGGATATTAGCCATCAGTGGGCAATATGCCAAATCAGTAATTTAAAATGTTCCTTTTCAACAATTAGTCACCGTAACCCTGATTTGACCCATTTTTGAAAAGTAATACAATGTTCACTACTTTTATAATTATTGTTATTGTGGGTCGTTAGATATTGTTAACGAGTCTTTTCAGGTTGTTATTGTTTTTAATTGAGTAAAATTCAGATACAACCAGGTGAGCTAATCGCCTATTTAGATATAACCTTGGTGAGACCAATTGGTTGAGAGCACACGCTTCCACACTTTAGCTCTGCACTACTACCTGGGACGCAGGTGGCATGCACAAAATCACATAATACATACATTCAAGAATGGAGAATGAATGAACGATCTTCATAAAGAGGTAGCATGAGTACCCATATACAATAGGGAGCATTCATATGATTTAATTTAGAAAAATTCGTTCCAATTTTAATTAAATTATAATCAATAGTATCCCACTACTTGGCACAATTCAGTTACAATTATCATTGACTCTTGACATCAAATTCAAATTATTTGATAATGGGTGCAAGGTTGAACATGTAAAGTCAATTATGAACCGACCTAATTAAATACATACATCTAATACTAACCGAACGTTGAATGAGGCGTATCATAATGTTATATTATTTCGTGTATAAGGGTCAAACGATAAGCAACACAAACCCATTTGTACCATTATTATTATCGTAATATGCGACAGATTCGATATATGAATCACCATTTGTTATGTTATATAAGGACGGTTAGCGTCATGACCGCTATAAATGATCACAATACAGCACTGACCATTTTTATGTTCCGTGACTGCAATGCTGATAGTATCAGATTCTTTGTTTCTTTTTTTATGAAGAGACATTTAGTTAGAATATACATAGTGTAAAGATAATGAATAGAGATGTAGTAGCAATAAATATGACATGGCAACATAGCAATGGGAATCCCATTATTTACGAGTATTACTACTTTCAGATTTATTTTTGTCAGGTTAATTTTTCTTCGGCCAAAACATATGGATATTAACGGAAGTACTACAGTGGGAGTCACATGGCCTTCATGTCATGAATCAGCGCTGATCAATTATTACCAGTTGCGTGTGCGCACCATAAATGGTGTCTCCTATCTGCCTCTTGCAGATTGGCCGATGACAGACCATATCATTACTGCTAATCAATGCAAAACGATTATTATAACTGGCTGGTTGCCAGCTGACGAATGTTCATCATTTTCCCTATTCAAAAACTCGAACGTCTCACTAATATTATCAAGGCTAAAGTTTGTATGTGTTTGTGTGTGTATTTTGTTACGCTCAATGCTCAACGGATTTGGATGAAATTTAATACCCGGATAGCTTATGTTCGGGATAAACAGATAGGCTACTTTTGATCCCGGAAATGTGCTGGGTTCCCTTAGGTTGGCCAGCGCGGGGCGCAGCTAGTTATAAAATAATTCAATGTAATACCCAACATCATCATGTTTCTCATATTGAGGGCTTCCCAATATTGCCATGCCACGTATTGTGTTCGAAACGATTACTTCCGGAGTTTCACAGGGTTCAACATCTCTATTATCTAGCCGTTGATTGATAGTGTACTTCCTCGGCAGTCATTGATAATAGGCTACATTATTTGCCCTACTTGTCCTGCATGGCGGGTTCTCTCCGTTTGTGGACAAATAAGACCGCTTGGCGCTTTATTGGTTTCTTGACTCGTTTCTATTCCTGGCCTTACTTACTTTATCGGCCGTCTTAAACGCGTTTATGTGTCTCTATTTATTTGCTAATTTCGATCGCAATAGCCGTAAATAAAAGTGTGATTTTAAAGAAAACACTTCCCTGTTTATAAATAGATTGTATCGCTTTTCGCTTATTAGATAGATAGATACATAAACTCTTTATCGTACATAACACCAACTTAAAAACAGATGTCAATACAAATACATGTCAAATTTTGCTACCCAAAAATAAAAAAAATGATATGGAAAATCGGAGGTCTTATCGCTTATAGGCATTTTTATTAGACAACCTTAAGATACACTGGAACTTATAAAACAAGTAACAGATTTGAAAACCGAAGAAACGACCGACTTCAATACTTTCAAAGTAGCGAAATACGCAATTTCGTTTTCTTGGATGGCAAAATCGGATCTAATTTTGATAAAATTCCTATGGGGCCAATCTAGAAGCATATACTATAAAATATTTTTTTTTTTTTAAATCTGTTAACTAATGGCGACGAAACCAGTAAAAAAAACATAAAATATACAGTGAAACATAGAAGCACCTCCTTTTTTGAATTTGGACGCCGGTGTTATAAATGTTAATAAATATAGATAGTATATATATGAGATAATATGCCTAATAATATAAAAAGCTACATAAAATTAGGTACCACTATGCGGGTATGTTGAGTCACTCGACCGCACAGGAACATTGCATTGTTACCCTGACACAACCGCGGAGCCTGGACGAACGAACAGCCTTTTGTCGACCCGCCCCTTTGTCTTCAACCTATTCAAATACTTTTGTAAAGGCGACGACGGATTATTCTTACTCTTCATAATTTCATGACGGTTTATCTTCATTTGTTACTCCCCTTTCCTAGTTCCCTTACAATGCATTGATGTGTTCAATTCACGACAATTGATGCATAGCAGTTGTGCCCCTAATGTTACATTAATAGTGTTGCCCACTTGAGAATGTTTTCATCTTTATTGCTTCCAATTGTCTGTTGCTCAACTCTGTGGGTTACGTAAGCGCCTTGTAATGGATTCTGTAGGGTTCGATGTACTTACGCATATCAGATTTTGTACCAACTCATGTAGGTATAAATCTTGAAATACAGTATTCTGAGTAGACACTCAGAATACTGTATTTCAAGATTTATACTGTTCAATATGTGCTTCATTTAATTATATAAATTTTAATTTTCGTTATATATTCTGCAGTCCTGCCATTATGGTAACTTTTATTCATTTCTCCTCATAACGCAGATGCAGAGTTGTTCCAAGATATTAAAATTTATTACCTCATTTCATAACTTTACGAGTATATTGTTTTGCTCATACTATCTTCCTTGATTTTATAGTAATTTTCTTGCTTTGTTGTTCACTCCATCGACGTGATAGCACTTAATTTATATAGGCATCCATAATACTTATCGCGTTCGTCGCACGTACTTATATTTATCGTATCATTTTGTTAACTTGGCGCTTCCTCAAATGTGGCTAAAATTAGCGTTGTTTTGATTACAATTTTGGTCGATATTTCTAATTATAAGTTTATTATCGTCATGAAATTTGGAATGAAGATTTATAGTTTGAATAGAATAACCTGAATTGAAACCTGGCATTCCCAGGTGTTTTCTATTAGTAATATAATAATGTTGTATATGTGAGATGTGTCTGAATACCACATTTTTAAAATTGTTGTGTTACTTTCTCATTAATTTGTTTATTTAGAGAGCAGCATTATTGCGATTGTTAAGTGCAGATGTTGCCGAGACCTTTCCAGATTGAAAGTGATGGTCCTGATGCTCTTCCCTTTTTTAATGAGTCACGCCGTATGTTTCAGTTATGTTCTCTGTTTGTTCAAATTGTCCCCACCGTCGTACTGATTGTTTGGCCTGAATTGTTTACTCCGGGTTAACGACTGTCCGTGACTCCTCTCGCCCGCCTCATCTTTGTGAAATTTTATGAGATTGTTGACATGTTTTATTAAGAACGTGTCATTTATTTATCATTCATATCAATCCATTATAATCAGACTGGGTATAGTTCTTTTTAAGACCATAACGCTCCATGAATAACGTCATTGCGGTGCATTCTTTTCTCATAGATTTGTCATTTGGAATGCATGTTTACTTAAGTGCAAGAATTGCAGCTGTGAAAATAAAGGTATAGCTAGTTCAAGAATGTGTCCATCTGGGACGGACCGGGCCGGGGTGGTAAGAATTTATGCGTACTGCGACCATGCACTTTAATTATGTACAGTGCGATCCACTGAAGGATTCTGTTATGTTCTCTCTTGCCCCTAGTGGACGCAGTTACATACAAAATATTCATCAGGAAAACGATTCCTTTGCGATGCGGCACCTGGCTCTCCAGATTGTTGAAAAAGAAACAACTAAGGAACTATTTCATGTTTCATTAGAGTGTGTTGAGGTTTATTATTCAGATATTAAAGGACCTGTTCCGAGTTCTGAATCAATAGAGCGCATAATCCACGTTACATTTGAAGAACAAGAACCATAGCAATTTGTATCAAATAAAAATATCAAAATGTATTTATACAATATACATATATAACTTCTGTTCTGCATGGTTACATGCAATCACGCAATGCTTACCGAAGAACGACATGGAATTTATTATTTCTTTAATATCTTGTGTGAAAAGAGAAACTAAGATAGAATTGTCTTATTAACTTCGTTTACTATATTATAGCTGACACAAGTTTTCGGAACAAAGCGCTCAAGGGCGTAAGGTTGTTGTTATAAATTACGTACAGTAGTTACCGAGGCTGTTTCTAATATTTTTTGTAGCAAAACTATATACTCATACAAATAGGAAGGATTAGCGAACTTTGAATGTTTTTCACAAGATTACTGTGCCGGTCTGCGTCTCTATCAATTTTCATCTCGACGCGAAAGCCCGAGATATCTTGACTACCGAACGGGCCCATGTAAATTTACGCTTTTGCTCAAGGACGCTCAAAGATAAGCTCACTCGGCAGTTGGCACTTTACGGCCGCACAGATGCGTCGCTGGCGTGAGCTTCAACCTTCCTTTCGTGTCGGTACTTCCTTATATAGGTCGGTCACATTACGTAATGGATTCTACCATTGCCCCAAGCTACTTGGGTATGTTTAGGGTTATGTGCCTTGCGGCTCCGCTCCTTAACTTTATTGGAACATTGAAATGAACTATATTAAGCGTGTTCATCAAAGCTACCAGTAATTGCGTGGTAATGGCCCATAGGGAAATGTGGTGGAACATGATTATGGTAACAATATGCAAATGTATATTTTGACTTCTGTATTTTGTTGTCCTTGTATTATTGTATTACTATGGTTCACTTTTTGCCTTTTTTATATACATTTGCAATCGATGTTCATCTTTCGCGGTTTATTCTAACAGTGCCGTAGCTAAGTTGATTAATTATCTTGCTTTAAATTTTCAAAGTCAGTTGTGTTCATGCTCCCTGCGACACAGGAAATCCTAGTGCGGTGGTATGGATGTGCGTTTGTTTGTTCTTTATTCAACAAGGAAACGTTTTTACAGCCTTTGTGCCCCTAGAATTTTCAACAGGCGCTTCCTTTGTCCAAAACAGGCTTTATCATATTATTGTTCACTTTATTCGCTGAATGGGACCGACCTTATCGAGCGCACGAACCTAGAAGGGTACTCTGGGGCTTCCTTCTTATTGTGTTTCGACTTTTTGCGGGAACCAAATAAAGCACTTAGAAGATAAAGAAGTGTAGCTCCCATGATTAGAGGGTTAATCGATTTCGGTGTCATGCGGATGAAGTTTCGAATCTATGATAGTTTTTATTTTCAACTACATACTTAGAGACACCTTTACATTAAATGCATCCCAAAAATCTTGCACGGGCGGGACTGTGGTCATACGCTTCCAATTGCGCAACAATTTCGAGAATACTTTTAATTGGCTATGATTGTTTGTTTGTACCGAAGGTCTCTCCATCAATATCACGCTAATGGATTATTCGGAGCCGTTCTCTTCTCGTTATCCATTGAAATGGGCGACATAATAAAGCATTTAGTCATCCGCTTTCAAACAGTAAATCACTTTCCCATGACTAATGTTGTCATGGGTCAGGCTCCATCGTAATGCGGTGGAAAACTAACAAGCATTATTAAAATCATTCCATTTGTATCGCTGTACAAACAGACGAGACGAAAAGGAGCAGACTTGTTAAAAGCTTCTCTGTGTTTCGAGTGCTACGTGAAATTTATCGCTTAATTTATACCCCCAGTAATTGCTTTCACTATTTTTCAATTTAGTCTGACAATGGATGTCCTTGTTTTATTCGGCCATATTAACAGTGGCGACAAAAAATCAAAACTAATTTGATAATTGGTTCTAAGGTGGTATACATTCATAACATATGTTTTGAAATCGTGTGGGCCGGAAATGGGTGGAATTTTATCACTTACCCCGTTTCAAAGAACAATTGATATAACGCGTTTTATATAAATAAATAAATATTCATGGACACCATAGCTACCATATAGAGCCAAACTAAAAAAGTCCCCGCTTAGTCCCGGCTGAAGATTGCTTTATTGACCCCTTATCTAACAACGAAATATCCACTCATAATTACCATAAACAAATCAAATTAAGATTGCATTTTACATTGTTTACCGCTAGGGTGAGCCGAAACGAAACGACTGATATCCCATTAGAGAGGTCCAGCGTATCGCCAGTAATAACATTATCCACAATTCGCATCTCTAGTGCTCTCTCCAATAATCCGGCTAACGCGATTCATCCTCGGTGAGGTGGCGGATGGTAACTATATTAGCACCGGCTTTTAACAGCTTACCGGTACAATTGGGCTGTGCTAAAAGGCTGGCCGTTGTCATTTCGCGATACTTTCCCCGTCGCCGGCGATATAGGTCGGCGGCACCGCCATTAGCCTGATCGCTTATATCTGGAGTGTGACGGCATTGGGTATTCAACCGAGCTCATGTTAACTTCATGAACTATCCGACCGAGGGTCAGTTTTATCAAGCGAGAGTGAATTTTGTTCTCAAAATAAATCGCTAGTTACTCGTGATTCACTCTTTGGTTTACGTTTTAACATATAACTGTAAGATACAGCTCATTCCGGCAGTTACTATATTGCTTGTATGTAAAATAGGTATTGTCCAAGAATATTTAATGACGTTCGCGCATTTAATGATTGTTCTGCTTTTGTAATATAAACTGAAATAATAATGAAACGTTTGATTGAAAATACCACAAATAACACTCAAAACAATAAACCGTAAAAATTTGTCCGGGCCGGGAATAGGACCCGGTACACTAGCTTAGAAGGGACGTTTACTACCAATACCAACTAGGCTTCCGAGCCTTCGATGCTGACACAGCTATTTTAGCATAACAGACAATATAGCAGATAATATTATAATACGACAAATACGGGTTGACATGACTTAGTATGTACACTGTCAACAAAATTTATTTGCAGTGTTATATATTCGTTCATATTTCATTTTGATAAAACAGATTTACTCGTTATTAATATGGTTTAATAGAACTTTCATTTTAAATCGTTCCTCGATTTAAAATGAAAGTTTCTGCGAATCAAACTTGAAATATATTTTTTACAATTAAAGGCGAATACGTTTCATCTGTCAATACTACCGCACCAACAATTACGGTGATCTGCTAAGGCATTTAATTTTTCATCAATTCATTTTTACTATATTTGTATATATGATTCAATTCTTTTAAGTATGTCTGTTTATTCAAGACTTAGGCCAATGACTAAAAACAACAGTGGACTAAGAACAACAACACAGTGACAAATTTGTGATACTAAGACCTAGGCCTTGCTTAACTTAAGAGCCTAAGAGTTATACTCTTCACTCTATATCGTGCCTAATTCCTTGACTCTTATAACTATGAAACTGGTAACTGCAAAGCATATTTCAGATTTATTATGATCGAAGAAAAATACCAATAGTAGTGGTATTTTTCTTCGCACCCATTGATACATTAGTGCCAATAAAAATATATCATAATAAGATTAGCTTCCGTCGAGTAAGAGTAGAACTCTATCAACTCAACTAAGACGCAATCGAAAGTTTTCCACCGCAGGTAGTTTGTGGATTTCGCGGCATCGATCCGGCCGCCGATAAGCCGATGAAACCGATGAAAGCTCTGACCTCCAGCACCCTCGTCAACTTTGACGCAGGCACCGCTGGACCTCGCGGTTTGCCTGTTTCTGAAGTAACTGAAACTGGGGGTCCATTGTGGTTACTAATGAAGCTATTTTTGAGAGCAATTAAGCTGGCAAATTCCTTGAAATGGATCTTGGAACTTCTCATCCAGCTGTCAAAACTTGGTTGAAGTTGGTAACGACCCACGTTGTTCTGTCTTAATTGACAGTTTGACCTATGGAATAAAGCACTTCAGTTTTTCCCCTAATTTTCCAACTTACTAAGCAATTTTTCCCTAATAACAAAGTAAAAGTTCTAAAGCGATGTCCTTACCAACGCGTTTAATTTGTATCTAGATTAAACTTTAGGTGACAGTATCCACAAACATTGCTCAAGGGAACATTCACTGTCATCAATAAGGAGTGAGTATCTGCCCTCATTCTTATCCCCACGACGTCGCACTTCAGATGCGACATAATTTTCGCCAATACAACCATTATTTTACACATCAATTAACTGCAGCCCAGTGATGTGTCACAAACATCATTTTAATTTAATGAGACCTGATTGAATCCACTATTTTTCTTGCATGACGGACGTGTGTCGCACCCTCCTCACGCTACACACTTGACTGATTCAGCCGCGGATGAATATTGATGAGCTGTCTTTGTGTATGACCCTTCACCAGAATGGCTTTTGTGGTCTGCATTTATCTGACTCGAGAGCTATTCTTGCTCAGTATTATCTTTAGAACAAATCGCGTGGAACGAACGCAATCCCTTAGGGTCGTGTTTTTGCCCGTTTACCGGCTTACAGAATTTTGTATGAGGATTTTCAGCAACGTAAGCTTAGTTAACTTAAGTTTTCGCTAATTACCTACAGTGAGCAAGCGTTTTTGAATTTTCTTTGAAATTCATCTTACCTCGTGCCCCGCGCTAATGAGTCGTCTTATTAATATTCTTTGACTCATATTTATTTCTTTGCTTTGAATAAAGTTGCTAATGAATAAAGCTATTTTAAGTCTCCTCTTTTTAACGATGCTCGCGTCCGTATGCTTCTTTTACAAGTACCCGTTTTGATCAATCGAATTGTTATAGAACATAAACAATACCTGTTTACAAATCATTACAAGTCTTTATTTCATGCACATTTCATAATAATTTCTGTATAATATTATATTGTCTAGTATACAGAATGTCGTCCTTAGTACACCAAATTAAATGATTTATTATCTTATGATAATTACATCTTGTATCAATTTACATCTGCGATGTCTGTCAATTGCTTCTTTTTACCAAACACATGTCTCTCAAGTCTACTAATGATGATTGAAGGAATCAAAATAAGAAAATCGTTGATTACATCTACAACAGTTACATAACGTTTCTGTGTATAAGGGCCTCCGCGCACTACATACTTTAAGAAGTTATGATCGAGAGATTTGTGACTGCTTCGCGTGTGGATTGCTGCAAACAATTTTCTCAGAGTAAAAACCTTTTACTTTTATAAAACTGGTGAGATACGTAGTTATCGCTTAAATTCAAGCCTGTTCGAATCCTATCCTCTACTGAAAACAGGATCCATGATGAAGTGCGCAATAAGTTGTGATAGATATATCTCAAACCAACTGCTTTATCGGGTCAAATTGCTGAATTGCTAATCGCAGCAGCAAAAAGTATCTAGTGTATAGAGGCTCTTAGGTCATTAAAATGTGTTTGTGGTTGTGTAGTGTGATACTGCATCCACAGACTAGCAAGGTCGTTGATCATGCGATTCATTTCCGTAATGGGACACGGTGTCTTCGGTCTTATAACAATATTTATATTTTTTCTCACTGAGCAGAGGAGTTTGTACGTATCGTAGTGAGGTAAATTGTGAGCACTGAACGGTATAATTAAGCAATTATTTTTCTGTTCGTTTCCTCTTAATCTGCTAGCATGTTTGTCGCAGCGCGATTTCTAAATTAGGAACTGAAACGGAAAAGATATGGGAAAAACATGTATTTTTTTTATACGACATCATTGTTGGGACTGGCTGAAGGCCCAAATTGGAAAAAAATTGTGAAAATCGGGACTCAAAATCCGATCCAGGGTTTAATGATGGATCCAGAAGATTTCATTACCTCTCCGAAACAATATGAAATATTGTTGGGCCATGAGGGTGGTATCTTGTAAAACATTGAACATTAACATAATCCGGCGGAAAAGGAAATGTTTTTCTGCTAAAGTAAGTAATATTTAATAGTGAACAAATAGTGAACATTTAAACATTGTTTCGTATACCTTACCAGAAATCTTCGCTGCGGTAGAGCTTGAATAAACACGCCTAGCTCAACCGACAAGGGACTACATAAATATTTTCTTATTCAGCGGTGGTTTGATATAAACTAAGGTAGGTACAGCTCGTTTATTCACCGCTCTCGAACAGTGTTATGTCTACAATAATTTACCTTTGTTCCACGCTACAATAAAACGCTAAAGTTATGTGTTATACCTCAAGGCGAATAGTTGTTACGAGTCATGATTGCGGCGTTGTTTTATGAGTCACGTCGCTCGAACTGCATCTAAAGGTGTAAAAACTGGGATTAGAGTTGGTTCAGTGGTATGAGCACTTATTTTTGGTATGAGCATTTTCATCGTTGCTCCTATTTTTGTCGAGTACCATGTAGCCATACCACCATAGCTTTGTTAGTGCGAAATTTGTGCAAAATTTTGTATGTTTTTCTGTATTTCATAGGTATTCACTAAGTTACTATTCTTAGGGGCGATTTCATGATATCTTTGATGTTTTCTCTATTAATGGAAAGAAAAATCAAGCACAGCAACTGGTTATCAAAAAAGTACACATGTAGTGATTATAAAATGATACTAGCCTTTGGAGAAGTTCTTCAGTTTTTGGAGAAGTTTTAGTCAAAGAAAAAACAGTCAAGTATCAGCGGAACCTTTTACTAAAATGTATTTATTAAATAAAACACCGGTTACCCCATACAAAATATTTGCAGTTAAAACAGAGTTCTTCCTTTTCTAATATCCAACGGTAAATTGCATGGGTTGGCACCTGCATTACTATCCTTAACTATATGGCTTCCATAAGCTAAGTACATACGATTCTAATCTGTTAGCGAGAAAAGGGCGTGCCTCATACTCACGCACCGGGATAACGTAGGGTGTCGCAGATTTCCAATTGCTCCTCGTTAATTTACTTAGCTAAGACCCCCCAAGGAATGCAATTCCATTGATAAATCGCGGCTGACGGTGTTCGAGGGGAAGTAGCGATCGAACGATAAAGAGTTTCACTGCCGGAACCAGCTAAGTGAAACAAGGAAACGGAGCTCATATATCTAATTGCATCTGGAGGTACGGAGGTGGCATGCGAGCGTCTGCAGTGCCTTCATTGTTCTCGGCCACGCCGCACATTAACCAAGGGGAGCAAACTTATTGCCGCACGTGCTCTCACTCCACTCGCACTAATCCCATAATCCAACCCGGAAAAAACCAATAACCATTGTTTTGCTAAGATTACGCTGCATTCATGGGATGTTTGCACGAATTATTGTTCACACAAGATTATTTCAATACCGGTAACCTGATAAGCGTGACTTAGGCCGGCCATACCAGAGGTTACGGTTTATTTTACCGTTTTGCATTTCTGTTTTGGACTCCTGAACGCAGCAGTAGGAAGGTCGTATATTTTATTTGTACATGCAGTCCTAAACTGAGTTTAATGTTGTACATGGAATGGAAATTCAAGAGTGTGTGCGCGGCCTTACTGCCAGCGAAGAATGTTAGACAATCTGCACAAAAATTGCAGCCGTTAGATTCAGAGTGTCGAATTGTGGCAAAGAAACGTCTGCGAAAAATTGTTTTAACGCTCGCGTCAGAGGAATGCACAACCGCATCTCAATTAAAGCGAACCGCCCGGGGAACCGGTTGTCGCCTTACTTTGTGTCGCCTGTCGACGTAAAGCGTACGATAGAAATTCTCTCTCTGCTGTACCAGCTGCATGTGATTGTGAATGTTTGAGACAAAAGTTAAGCCTGTAGTTTATTCCGGATTGCGTTCGCAATCTCGCCTTTCAAAGTTTTTACGAATGAATACAACATGCTGCTTAATTTTAATTTCGAATTGCGTTTCAGTTGTTCTTCATGTTGATAAATTACGGCATCAGTTTTAAAACTGCAACGTCGAGTTCATTATATTTGGTCAAGAAAGTGCTTTCAGTTTCCTTAAGCCCCAGATGGCCCTCGCCTGTTTTGGAGATGCACGGACCGCCGAGAATGTATAATTAATTTGCACGGAGTGTACACTTAATTGACTAATTTGCAACTGCGGTCCTGTTAAATTGTTTGCATAATTCGACGTGAATAATGGTGGGTTGCTTGAGGCTTTCAATAAGGTTTGCGGAAGCAATTCATGTGAATGCCAACTGGAAGCCACAAATACCTATACCAAATATTACATTTCAATATTAAACATCACCCACGAAAAGCAAATCCCACCAGTATATCGTTCGTGAAAATGGCTATATATCAATTTCGCCATTGCGACAACTGAGATGTTCCACTAGATTAAAATGTGAAATACGTCTGCGACCAACTCTGTATTAAGTAGCAATTTCCTCGTTACTTGGCGCCCAGAAGACCGGGTTCGCAACCAATTAAAGTTGTCTGTCCCTGTGCGCCAGTTGTCACTTCATATCCTGTCGCGAAGGAGGGTTGAGCCGCTATGTTAATTGTTGAATTTATTATTTACAAGTTTTACGACTCAATTTATTAAAAACAAAGGACTCTTGGTGGTTTGACTTTGTTTTGACACTTTCCAATCACAGAACAGAGCTACACCGGATCATTGATAAACATGATTACGTTGGAAGAATAATTGTGGAGATCAATGACCTGGACGTGCGAGAAACAGCTGATTGTCGAGTGCTTATAACCTCCCCAGTTTTGTAGAACAAATCTTGTTGTGTATGAGGTCGTTAGCATGGTACATATGACCCTATATATTAAACTCTTGGAAGCAGTAGGGATAGCTTGTAAATGATAATATCAATACATACAGAAATATTAAGTGTCATAGCAAACAATGTACCATAATGGCGTCTGCCGACAAAATAAACACAATCAATACGATAAAAAGCAACAATTCCGATAAAAAAAAGTCCAATAACGGTCTTGTCACTACAAATTACACTGGCGCTCAAAGCTGCCCAATAAATAAACCTGCCACATCGAATACCGCTTTTGACGCAACAATCGACTCACTCATCGGGAAATTTGGCACCCTGTTATGCTATAATTTATTTACCGACTTCCAACGCTGTTATGAGTTAAGTTTTATACACCATACAATGTGCAATATACCTAATTTAGTCCCTGTTAGTTTTCTCATTAAAATAACGTAACCATGCTCGTTTGCGTCCATAAAAACGAAAACAGGTTAAGTTTCCTTTCATGAAAGTCCAGTTTTTCTTGCTCCATTTAGTTCAAGGCTTAATCGCGCGGGAGGTTTATTCAGGCTTTCAGGTCAAACATTCTAGCTGATTTTAAAATCCACATTATGTAGAATGGAATGAAATAATGTCTCATATAAGTCTAATTCGCTTTTTTTAAATATGTAATCGAGTTTATAAACTGTTTGTGGAATTTAGATCTAGCCAAATGTACTTGACTATTAAATCCATCTGCTGTGCGGTCTTAATGGAGTCCCATAAACTTTCGCCAAATGAAAACTCGGGGTGTCGTTTGTCAACCCGTAATGATCTGGCTTTGAACAAACGTTTGAAGACCTCTCGGTGTAAGGGCTGTCTCCGTAATATAAATTAATTAACGCGTTTGCACTCCACCGAAACAATGACATATCAATTTTAGGCCACGAAATTGGAGCTCGTTCTAAGCAGCGAACAAAGACCCATTGAATCTGAAAACCTTTTTAGCCTTACATTTTTTCCCGTTTACGCTCGAATAAAAATGGAACGGATAATAGGATGTAGGCTTAGACCGGCGAACTTTTGCCTTTTAATTGTCCCTAGCTTATCCAGTGTTGACCTTCGGATAACTTTAACGCTTTGGCCTTCAACTACCCTTGTCAAGTTTAGCAAAAAGGAAAAAAAAATGTTTACAAACACCCAAAACCCGAGAACAAACCCGGTCCCGCCCCGGCCGGGAATCGAACCCGGGACCCCTCGCTTCGAAGGCAGGACTACTACCAACTAAGCCACGGAGCCGTACAATTTGTTATGTTTTTGCAAATTAGTCTATAATGTTTATGTAATATAATGTTTTTTCTTGTTGCAGCAACAAAGGATGATCCAGACGGCGACAGTACTGAGTGTCGCGGGCGGCAACAAAACGGCGGCGGTCGCGGCAAGTTGCCTTACAATGGATATTCGGAGGAATGTCTGGACCGGCTCGAGCCTAACGGGAACATACCACACGACAAGGACAGCCATTACGGTGAGTACATTATTCACACAATAAACAAGTGACTTCAATACTGGCATCCCTTATTTCTCACTCTCAGAGGATACTATTGTATTTAAAAAGACACATCCCGATCGGTATACAACAGGTGTAGACAAAAAGTCACAGGAATCTAAAATACGCAATTGTTTACTTCAAAGTGAAAGTTACTGAAAGTGGAAATTAAAGGCTCACGAAACCATTCATCCCCGTCTTAGAGAGCGGTGCGATTAGGGTATCCTTGTACAGCTCAGGAGAGACTTTCGTCTTATTGTTGTTATAGGCGGAGGCAATCACTGAATATCAGGTAGGGCGTTTTTGAATTGCCTTACATAGTCACTTAAAAGTAATTAAAACGAACCAGGCTGTTTCTTTATCATAAAATATATTTCCATTGCGGTGTTAACGCTTGATTGCTTTACGTAACCACGGCGGCCTTTAGTTCAAATGCACGTGGACATCATAAGTATTTATGATTCATGTTCTTACTCAATCTTAAGTATTGTTGTACATGACGCGCATAAATGGTTCTTTGATGCCGTAATTTTTGTTTACGTAAATAAATGTTGGTACACTCGGAGTGTATGTTGTTTTATCGAAGTAGTGACCCACCTCCTCCCCCCACACATAACAGCAATACGTCTTAGGTTCTCCCCTCTCTAAGTATCCTAAGTCGCTTCTTATTGTGCTCACACTCAGTAAGAAATTTACGTCTAACGCGCCTATTCTTGCACCGGCATCCACACCTTTTAACCGGAAGATATCACTGTGAATGCAACACCTATTGGTAGCGTGATGATATATATATATATATGGTGCCACATGAATTGTGGAAACTCCAAACTCGCGTTTGGACACAGCCAGCTTATGCATCTTACTATTAATATAAATACGAAAGTTTGGATAGATGGATGTTTGTTACTCAATCACGCCAGAACGGCTGAACGGATCTGGATAAAATTTGGCACAGAGATTGATATCTATAGTCTGGAATACGCTGGAGAAATGTGACTTTCCCGCAGGGTGGCCAACCATACCCCGCGGGCACATGTAGCTTCAAAATATATGTCTCATCGCATTGCGGCTATAGCTTAGAGAAACTTTTATAGTCCCCAGCCAGATGTGTATTCTGAACGTTTACATGCAATTTGCATGCATGTTTCCATTAACACGTTATTGCGGTTGAATAAAATATGCGGATCTAATTATGCGATTGTGCGGTGAATCTCGATGAGCATCGATCGGTATGTGGGAAATGCGCTCTCATTGTAGCTTGTACAGTCTATTCTAAAGTATAATTAGTTTAGCTATGTTCAGGAGAGTCACCACTGATGGAGGGATCATTTGTGAAATGCACTAAAAGACCTAATAAATAAGTAAAAAATAAGTCAATAATTGAACAGATGGAAATTGATGGAATATTTATCAGATGGAAATATTCGTCAAAACAAAAATATCAAAATGTCGTATAGTAAAATCAATATTGGCACCATTTATAACATAAAAATATTTACAGCATTCTTAAAAACAATAAATTAAAAATCAAGTTTAAAACAATATAGTGGAACATATTAAAACTCAACCGCACTGAATGTGATTTATCTCTCATAATCCTTTTGTAATTTACCCGCTAACAAAAGCGACCGCTTTAGTTTAGATTATCATATCTGCCGGAGGAAACTCATTTCGCCCTCGTTCATGTTAATAAAGTTTGTGCTTCATAGTAGTGCCTTTTGTCGTTGAAAAGAATGCTTATCTTCCCTCGCTTCTAACGCAATACTGTGTGTCCGAGTTTGTGAGACATAATATTTTAAGACCTCTTCATATAATACTAAAGCGAGCTGAATATTTGACGGCTCCGTTAGAGCTTAGATAGATAGATTATGGCTTTATTTTACCATAAAAATACACATAAAAAAACATTTCAAATCAAGTGCAACGGGCGGCCTTATAGCTAAGAGCGTTCTCTTCCAGACTAACTGGGGTAGTACTGGTTTTAACCCTGATGCGAGGTAACCCGGGTTCGACCCCCACCTTAACATTTTTTACGATAAAATCGATAAAAATATCTTAATATTGTCACTGAAACATCATAAAAGTTCAATGTAATAAGTAAGACCCTTAAGCCTTATCCAGCCAAGAAAATCGTTCGAATCGAGTCGATATAACAACGGACGAAAACTGTTCCATTTTCAATCCCGTAACTAAATCATCCCACTCACGGAACCGTTTCGACGATAAAAGGTATTTCACAAAGCAGTTCAACGATCAAAAGTGCGTTTTCGTAACGATAAGGAAATCGTAGCGAAAATTCGGATTCCTGCTTCGAATGATATTTTGCGGTTGTCGAAATAATCTTTAAAGTTTCGGAATACTCGGCATTGTATGCGGATTTGCAAACAAACTTGTAGAGGTTTTTCGCCTTTGATGTGTTGCTGGAAATATTTGTATGGCAATATTGTCGTGAAACTGAAATTGGGTCCACTGGTCGCTTGTGATCGAATTAAATTCTGTTTTAACTCGATCACAAACGTATATTTTATTTATCTATGATTTCAATTAACAATTCGATCGTTGCAGTTGAAATTTAAAAAAATTATTATCTCTTTAATTCTAGTGCAGATTGGACGTAACGAGATTGACTTCGCTCGAGTTAATGTTGATTTTTTCAACCAATTCTGGTTGTTTCATACAAAGTTTACCCCTCCCCTCACCCCACCCCCTATACGTTTTAAAGTATCTTATAACCGTCTCCAGGGTCTCCTCTATCTTTATATCCGAATTCATCAAAATCGATTCAGCGGTTATGTGGTAGCGTAACAAACAAATAAAGTAACTTTCGCATTTTTATAGCATTAGGATCTGTGTGCCAAATTCCATCAAGATCCGTTCGGCCGTTCTGGCATGATTGAGTAACAAACATTCAAACTTTCGCATCTATTAACAGTATCAAGATTGTAAACAACAGACAGCAGTGTGAAATAAACAAAATGAATGGAAACTTTTTCTGAATTTGGATTGACAGCATCAAATCTAGTAAAATAACCATTGAGTCTTTTGGTATACTTAGAAACACATAAACAATATGCCGGTGCATAGAGACCGGATGTTCCGGCTGCTTTACCAACCGACAATAATATGTATGTAAATGTTTACGACATTCTGTTTATTTACATATTTCATCTCAAACCGCAGTTGTCATGAGAAGTATGTTCCTCGTTCGACTTCAGAACACCTGTTTGGACAGCCGGGAACGTATTTACTGGAAGGCAAGTTTCACATCGCTTCATAATGTGCGGCAAATTCTAATATACAAGTTTAGTAAATGTACAATAAAACAAGTAAATTGTCTAAATAAAATAAACTTATTTATTTTCAAATTTAAAGCAACCTCATTAATCATATTAAAATTTTTAAGATGCAACTATAATCAAAATTCATTGAACTTTGTTTCTGGAGAACCTGGAAACAGCTTTTTACCAATAAACATTGATCCATAACCCGGCTATAATAAAAATACCGCTTTGATATCGATTTGACCACACATGCACACAGGCAGTTATCAAACCATAAACTCTTGGTCAGGGTTAAAGAATAGAATTGATAGTCCAATTAATTACAACGCCCTCAAAATTGCCTGTTATGAGAATATCATAAAGCCTGTATTTTTTTTTTTAATCTATTTTTTTTTAATCTAAATAAGTGACGGAACGAGCTGAGGGCCCACCTGATGGTAAGTGGTGACCCTCGCCCATGACAACAATAATGCGTACGACTCAGTCGCATTCATCGTGCTGCGTCCATCACTCGAGACGGGGATGATATGTCTCATGCGCATGTGATTTCACCGGCAGCCACACCCTTCCACCGGAACACAGTAATGCAACCACTACTGCTTGGCGGCAGATTCCAGATGTGGTGGCAGTACCTCTCCGGACGAACTTGGCACAAGTTCTACTGCTACTTTTGGTTGCTCCTTTAGCACCACCCAGGGGGTACGTGTAGGGAATCAAAGGGTACACACCTACGGACGCGAGCAACTGGACCCCCCAAAAATATATACAGCAATAAAATATTGCTGTATACAGCAATATTTTCTCGCGTCTCAGCGTTCATAATTTGCCAGGCGTCTACTGTTCTTGTAAACTTGCGAGAGCTTACACTTGTTTTATTAGCGAACGATATTGTTTGCTTTGTAAATTAAATTATTATATCGCAAACTTCATTGTTGAAGAGTTCTTACAAGTTATTAAAACTTTCTACTGGATTCTATTGGCCTGTCATGAAAATGTAACTGCTCAATTACTCTCAAACAGTCTTAAGCAAAGTGGTTTAACAAGTTTGCGAATTAGGTTATTATTAGAAAATCCATTCTTTCTCCTCAGCGTATTTAATGTAGATTTATTTATAACCTCTGCTTATAAATAAACCTATATTAAAAATGATGAAGTCAACTCTCTACTACTACTTCACTCAATAGATCTCATTTTGTTTTGAAATAGCGGATAATAAGCGCATGTATGAGCTAGTTTTAGCCCTTTCCCGGATTTCGAGTAATCTAGAAAACTTCGAAGAACTTTGTGAGGTATAAATCATAATAAATATAACCCAAAAATTGTTTCTACCTATGTCCATTATAGACTTTGAAATCATCCAACCGATGTGCCCCAAACCGGCTTAATTAGAAAGGCAATATTGCAAAGATTGTTTGAAACCACTAAAACAATGCAATAGGCATAAAATGTATTTTTAGCGTAGTAGCACACGCCGGGTTTCTGCTGGTAAATAATAAATAGGCAACAAAAGGATAGTTCACTAATTTCCGTTACCCTATTAGTGCCGTGTTTACATTCACCCTCATCCATAGATTATCCGGCGCAAACTTCGCTCAAAACAATTAAAATAATTAGCCGAAGCGGGATGTTTTGGGGTAATTCGAAAAGTTTTCCAATTGGGTCACGTAACGCGGCCGCAGCCAGGATGTCATAACACAAATTGTGGGGAACATGTGTAGGGAGTTTGGTTACCTATGTCCAGAAGTGGATGTCGCAAAATTGGCTGAGTGTTGCCTGCAAATCACCAAGAAAGTGTTTATCACATCCGGTGTGGAAATCAATCGTGACAGATACCGACAGTGGTCGGAAAGATAAGAAAATATAAGCAGATAGTCATATCTTCAGTTATATTCCATAATACTATGAATAAGTTCAGTTTTCTCAGATTTTTTATATAAGCTAGGGGTTTTCACTTAACATTAAGGAAAATTTAGGAAGAAACAGAAATAAGTTGTGCTATTTTTATTGTTTGTTTATATATCCTTTATTTTCAACAGCAAGTGACTGATTTAAATGTTGAATTAACATAACTCAATAATTTCATCTCCTATTTTAAAATGTTGGCATGAAATAAGACCACCTAATCTTTTATCAAATAATAAATTATCAAAATCGGTCACAATTTGCTAGCGTTCAGTTGAATTGAGAATCTCGTTGTTTTTAGATTTTGGTTAAAAAACGTGCTAACCATGATCAATAAATTAAACTGTTTCGACCGTGCCGTAGCCTATTTGAAAATTTACTCTACCTACGCTTCGAACGCGGTCCCAGATATGACTCCTGTCCTGGTCCCGACTGGACCTTGCAACTCAAGGAACCATAGTGCAGAGCTATAAGTGTTTAAGTTACTTTAGTTATAGAGTCCGATATCCTTAACATATCATATTACTTACTTAGCCTACGATATCTGAGTACGAATGTTAGTCCTACCTAGATCTGAAAGCATGTATATGTATATTTTACTCGAGCTCAGATTGCGCGTTAAGCCGTTTTATAACCCATCTAAGAGTACAACTTCAAAGGGACGGGATTGTTTGCTTGATTGATTTGGGTTCTCGATCCATTCCAGTTCATTTCCATTCCCCGGACTGACAGTTCACAATATGTCATATTTTAACAATCTCATTATAAATACAACAGGAGAGGGAAACCTTAGCAATCAACCTAATTGGCCGTGTGTTTCGCGACACCTGTCGCGGTGTCAAAAAGACGCCTGTTCTCTTTAATTAATGAAATGTGTCGTTCCAGGGTGTGACCCATAGATGGTGTGGCCGAAATAATTATACGGAAACATTATATAAACTTTATTTTTGAGTTCGTCTTCACAATAATTCAACCGGTCTGTTTAAGCAGCAGTGTCTTATAGTACTGGCCTCACCGCTCAGTTGCCTTCTGCTTTGTAGGTCGTATCCCCAGAAATCTGTTTATTGATTATAGGTTTGGTGGTAAGATGGACTAAGTCAAACTCTAGTCCTTCTCAAACTGTGTGCAAAGAACTCTAAACTTATCGATAAAACTATAGTAAATTGTTTATTATTGAAAGTAGAAACAGGTAGGTAGGTTGTTTCAAGAATAGCTCGATACCAACAGTCAGCCTATTATTCCTATATTGCATACCATTTTGAGATATGGGCCTCGATAAACATTTTATTTCACGATATGAAAAACGACACGACAAAATGCCCGTCTAGCTCGGAAGTGCGTTCCGCCATCAAAATGGCGGTTGTAAATTCGCCCGTACCATTCGACCGTATGTGAATGATATGCAGCTATTATGGCGATGGTTTCTCCGTAATGTACAGTAAAACGGCTGTAGCCGTAAACAGAAGGACGCTTTATGGAGGTACAAAAAAATGGGAAATGGGCGGGAATATTATGCGCACTACACTCTTTTAGTGGCATATAAGACGAACTGATGGTCGACCCTATTGGACGCTGAATATTAATTAGATCTGACGGGTAACGCATTGCAATTCGATCTCATGCGTGCTTTTTCCGGCAGTATCTTGAGAGCTAGTTGGTAAACTGGTAGTTTATAATAAACATCACGTAAAGAATGCAGCCCTATAACGAAAAAAAACTTCGCACAGTATCAATAAACTAAAAAACATCACAACAATTATTGCGTGCGTAAAATTTATGTTAGGTTCAGGAAAATTTTATTGATCATCGTTATAAAAACCGATACGAAAATATTATTAAAGCCTATAAAATACCCGTCAGCTTTGGAAGAGGATTTTCCGATGCGAAAAATATTATGAAAGTCTTCAAAATTTGTTAGGAAGAGCGTAAAAACAACGTACAAATGATGGTTGTAAATGAATGCTCCCATATCATTCGTTGTCCTCATATGAATGATATTCAGCCATTTTAGGGACGTAGTCGCATGATGCCTAACCATATGAATGCTTTATGGTGAATATACAGGTAAATGTATTTTTAGGTGATGTGATCTTAAAAATTTAACGCTTAGAATACGCGCGAAAATTGACTCATCGTTAGCTGAATGCGAGTTTATCTACTAATCATCTGTGCATAGTGAAATAGAAAATATTATAAATATTAATGCGTAAGATTTAGTTTCGCAACACTTTCATAACATAGATTCACGTCCTTTTCCCCGAAAGGTTAAGCAAAATCTTAACGGGCCACTTTTCACCTTTGTTTAACCCACAAAGTTAAAGAGGGTCTCTATAATTTCCTCCCCTTTAGAAAAATGGTTTAAATACTGACGGTTCCGTGGATTAGTTGCTAGTAACCCTGCCTTCGAAGTGGGGGGTCCCGGGTTCGATTCCCGGCCAGGGCACACTGTGTGGTGAGCATGAAGTTTGTTCTCGGTTTGTTTGTCTTGTGTTTCTGTGTTTGTCCATGCTATCTGATACACAGGGAATCCTAGTGCATAGTTATGAGTGTGTAAACGTTTTAATGTTTTCTTACACCGGCTAGCGGTAATTTTTAAAGAATGCAGACGACCCATATAAATCTATCACCGATTTTGTTTCCTATTTTATTACCTACAGCATTTTTTTTATGGCGGTCTTTGTCAACAGATTCAACAGACTTGCCTTCTGTTTGTACGCGGCTCGTATCTTTGATCCTTTTCCCACACTTATAGATATTTATTCTCGTTTATAATCGGAGTCATCGGCCATAATTGTACCGATTTATACCTCATGCATTCTAAATATTATATTATAATTATATGCTATTTCCTGGCAGACTATTGTCGCGCCGACAAAAAGCGGTCTTGTGGGTTGGCTCTTGAAAATACATTTTCGCCAGCTATCGGTAAGCGAGCCCAAGTTTTAATTGGACCCCTAGACAGGGCACGTGTCGTTTACGTGTGCAAATTGATTCCTGTGCCGATGTTTGAGTGAAATTAACGGAAGTAGCGCTTTTGAAGAACTCCGGTCTGGTGACGCCGTAATTTCCAACCAGTTTCTGGTTTCAAGTTAATAAATTGCGCTCTGTTATAGATTGGATGGATAACTCGATGGACTGGATAGAATAAGTTTCCTGTATTGTTTTTCTGAAGGAAACTTCAGCAAGAACAAAGTTTGTTCAGTACCGCTCGAGATTGCTGTGTCGGTTACTTTTAAAGATCGTAGCTTATTTGTGTATTATAATTTGTATCTACGTCTACTTTATTTCGATGCCTATTATAGAATAAACTGAAATGTAAGGACAATTCATGTGTGCCGTTCAGCATTATACAAATTTAGCATTTCACAAAAAGTATGTCTGTGATGGCATTCGTGATATTTTCGCAACACAGATAATTCTAATCTGGACTTAAAAGGCCGTTGACTGTTATTTACATTTCACGTGCGATATCAATGTATCGCGTAGCTTCACCAGATTCGTACAAAGGGATCCGATGAACAAGTTACACCAATAAAATTATCGAGTTCCTCGGTGCTCGTAATGACTCCGGCCCGGGAGGGTAGACCACCCCGTGACCCACTTATGCGGACCCGGAATTACCATCATCGAATTAAGTGTTATTCGATTGTAACGTCCTTATTTTAAAAGGGGAACATTCCGAATATTAGTCTCCTGTAATTGCTAATTTCGTTAATGCTTAGCTGTGAACTTTAAATAGATGTTAAAAATTGTTATCTACTAAATTTCAACAAGAAACTTAATCTACAGTGGATTTTTACAGCTCTCAGACTGGAATACACAAAACAGCATCGACGCTATCATTTATAACGTTCTCGTTTTAATCTCAGTGATCGATTACTTCGCGATCGATTCGTTCGCTACAAACGACTCGATTCTGGCTACTTCGAATGATTTATTCGTATCGCGTTAACTTCACATCAATATAGTGTCACGGGCACGCTTCCAGAGTGCTCTTCCATTTGATATGCAACATCGTATTATCGAGCACGCTAGAAAAATAACTCCTCGGAAACATCTCCCACTCCAATTTTATTTTTATTTTCTCGTGAATTAATTTACTTACTAAGTGCTTGTGGGAAAGTTATGTTCGGGGTTTTTCATTTTGTTAAATTGACGACGCTTCCATTGTAAGAGTTTGTATTGCGAAGTACTCAAGCGTTTGTATCGTAAAAGCGTCTGTGGTAGGTGGATTGCGCTGTCAAATGTGGGTTCTCATTTGATAAGGGAAATCGAAAATTGAACGAAAGTGACATTTGTAAAGCGAAAAATATAAAAGCGAGAACATTTTATGTTGCGAGTATTTGGGTTTTTTATTTTGCTGTTACTGTATTATTTTCATGAAATTCACTTAGCCTTTATAAAAAAGATACGAATTTTATCAGCTTACGCTGTAACTGGTTTTCACGTATATTTGTGTCGTGACTTCAACGCTCGCTAAACTCCTGTTATGCCATACAAGTTTCAAACTATCGTGCTTTCAATGACGGCTCCGTAGCTAAGTTCCCTAACGGGGAAAACTTTGTGTAGTTAGCATGAATTTGGTCCTCGGGTCTTGGGTTTTTGGGCTTTGGTTAGAGTTGTGATTGTATGTGTCTATTATTCTACCTGCCTGTCTAGTATATTCTACATGCAAAACGGGGAAAGCTGGTGCAGGAATGTAAGCGTTTACTTTATCTGATTGCGTTATTCTTGTTATATACGTGATTGCGTTAATCTTATTATATTTTGAAATATATTACACGTGTGCTTTGTTTAACATATTCCTATTGATGCCTATTTGAACCTCGAAGGCATAGGCGACTTTCTTGGTCTTCTTTTTTTCACGGTTCTTTTCTTACACAGATTGGAGCGGCGGCGGTAATGGAGAGTACAGAGTTCGGAGACAGCTGTCGGTGTCTTCAGACTCGAAGCTGCTGGACGAGGGTGCGAGGGAAGATGCGAGGGTAATCATGAGGCCGAAGAGGCCACCCAGGCCAAAGTCCGAGGCCTTCCTCGGGCCTCACTCGGACCATCCCAACCGACGCACCAAGCGATTTAGTGCCTTTGGGGTAAGTTACTTACTTTTGAGCGTGATTATTTTTATATAAAACTGGCTGACCCGACAGACGTTTTCCTGATGATGCAAGAAGCTTAAAAAACATGAACAAAAGCTAAGTTGAGAGCTTCCTTCTTTTTAAAGTAGATTAATTATTAAAAACCTATAACTTTTTGAGATCCCATAAGCCTTCGGAGGATATCCAAGAATCTCTTCGCACCACTCCAACCGCAATTCTTGCCTTGAGGGTAAGCGACATTGAAATGCAATTAACTCGAGTAATGGTTTTGTAGGGGTGATTTCACTTGTGCAAGGGTGTCTTCCGCCTTGGGAGGTCTTATGTGGTACAGTTTTCCGCGTCAGCTTGATTTAAATTGCAGGGGATGAATGCGTGTGTGAATAGAATTCATTCTGATAATCCTCATTTTATTTTCACTAAAGGCGAAAAAGACCTCTTAGCTCAGTTGGTATTAGCTCTGCCATCTGCGCTGTAGGTTCGATTCTCAGCCAAAACATACATTTGTGTGACGAACATAAATGTCTGTTCTGACTTATTATATGTATTTTATAAAGAAATGTACTATACAAAGTATTCTATCAGTCTGGTTCCCATAGTACAAGCTATTCTTAGTTGGGTGCTAAGATGGCGGCGTGTGAAATTTTCATGAATGTTTCATTGTTTATGTTATTTATTCAGTCTGAATCTATGTCGTGAATGCAATGGAAACTGATTTTTAAATCTAAAACACTATCTCAGTTTAATAATTTTGACTAACCTGCTAGCGGGCCCTGTCGAATCTAGATATATTAAATACGTATTTCAACGTAATGAGTCTCATTTCAAATTAAATTTTATTTATTAATAATTTTGTTTATTTAACACGTTTTTTTTTTTTTTTTTTTTTCATTAATATAGTGTAATAAATGGCATGTACATTACGAAAGCGAACTTTATCTAATATTTTTTTCTTTGAGAGCATTAAGTGTGAATATTCAGATATATGAACGAATTATTGAATCATACATTAATTAATTATTATTAACTTAACTGCATTTATTTTTATACAAGAGTGTTTAACGAACAATGAAGGTCCTTTGGTTTTAAACCCCTAAGCCATCATTAGTGGTAGTTTTTGCAGTAACACATACTGTTAAATTAATTTGCTATACCATACCTAACCTCATGGCAGTTGTAACAAAATTATGCTGTAATGGTTGTAATAGAAAAACATAATGCACGGTCCACTACCCTATATTTATGTTCAGTTCCCCCAATAGTATCTGCAAATAGCACCATTAATCTTACAAATAGTCGGTGCGTTCGTTGCCGACTTACTGCTAAAATGTCTGCCGCTTGGTCCATTTCTCGTCATATCTAAGTAAATAAATATATGAGCGGGGAACAATGATAAATGGTGCTCGGCGGTGGAGCGTGGTGGCCAATGCATAGATCTGTGAGCATTACAGCATTGGACTTTGTTCCGAAATTATTTGAAATTTGTTTTAATTACACTCATGAAAACTCGAGAGAGACTTTTTTTCATTGACCGTCTGCTATAGATGTTTTAGTATTTGCATAAAATTAAACGTAATAATAAATCAATTTTCATATTTGACATATCGCCACCTTTTTACACCTATACAGAGCAAACATTATGCTCGTCCCACAAATGTTTTGACCTGGTTGAGAATCGATCTCGAAGGCGGATTTGTGAGGCCAATGAGAAACGTATTAAAATAAAATAAATATACATCGATCGATCGAGTTTAAAAAGATAAAGAGTTTATATGTGAGAAAACGACGGTAGTGATATTTTATCATAAACAACGTCAAGGTTTTCTATTTCACGCTGGCAAAGCGTTGCAATTAATTGTCTAATCAATCAAGTGAGGTTACCTCGCCAATCCTTTTTGGGATTAGTACGTCTTGCTGGGGTAAAATTGCGTGTCGAGCCGATACAGTCCAATGGTGTACAAATAGCTCGACGTAAGGACCCAAATGACGTTGATGTATCGCGCGATTGAGATAGGCGGGTCGGTGCGAGAACTTATATAGGCGAGTATAACATATTGTTTCCTATATTTCATGTATTCAGTCATTGAGTCAAAGAAAATTGTTTGATCCAACACTTTATGTGGTGAGCGTAAAGTTTGTTCTCGGGTCTTGGGCGTTTATCTTGTGGTTCTGTGTTTGTCCATGCCACAGGGAATTCTTGTGCAGGTGTATGTGGTTAACATTGATTTATATTTTAAGTAAAACTTTATACCTACATCGCATAATTTAGTTGTCATGCTTATTCAGAATTCGGTACCTTTTGAAGGTAACACACGAAATCATAGGTGCATGAGATGTTACATCTCCGTCCCGGGTGACGGGCGCAACGGGATGCGACTTGGGTTTTCTTATACTTCTTGGTGAGCCTAAGTCGTATTGCTGTTGTTATGGCGAAATAAACACTTGAAATCAGTTCACTTAGCCGCATAAAAAAATACATTTCCGTATCAGCGTCTTACGTTTTCACTGCACGGACACCTACTCTCGACAAATAAAAGAATAAGAGAGTGAATGGGTTTTAATCTGCTACAGGATATGTGAATTAATAGGTGTCACATTGAGTTTTCGGTTCTAGGACATGCCTGTTTCCTGATAATGTATTCCCTGACCTAAACTATCTCCTCAACTATAAACTGTTAATAGCAACAGTATCACTCACCATTATACATTTAAGTAATATTCTAAATGCACTTTGTAAACAACCCTGAGCCCACTTCTGACGCACATCAGTAGCGACTCGTCAGTACATTGTCAGTTTACCTTGCATTCACTTATTCTGGGTCTGTGGCAGCTGAAAGAGATCAACTGACTCGTTCAGCTCAGGTGGCTAATGCACGGGATCAGATACGGAAATTGGAATTTGATTATTGTCATACTAGCTCTACCCCGCGGTGTTACTTGCGGTTTTCCGAGATCGAAAGTAGCCTATGTTTTAATCCAGAATATAAGCTATCCTGATACCAAATTTCATTCAAATCCGTTGAGCCGTTTGAGCGTTAAGGAGTAACAAACATACACACACACAAACACATCCATACAAACTTTTGCCTTTATAATATTTACTAGCTGCCGCTCCGCAGTTACACTCGCGTAGTTCCCTTTCTCGTGGGAATACAGGGATAAAATATAACCTATGCTACTCGCTGATAATGTATCTTTCCATTGGTAAATAAAATCGTTTCAGCGGTTGCGGCGTGAAAGCCTTACAAACAAACAAATAAACTCACTTTCGCATTTATAATATTAAGTTAGGAAGAGTGAAGTGTTATATTGAGGAGAATTTTTCTTTATAAACATAGATTTGAAATAGTTGATTGTTTTAAGTATTTTTTTTTCTTTAAAGCGTGTGTGTTGTCGCATGCACGTGCACACTGGTGCCACTTCCGACTGAACCGGAGTTGGTGGTACGCCACCTGTTTGGACGATCACTTGGATATTCATAAGCCGATAGCCTCTAGAATAATGCAACTGGTGGCTATCAAAGCAAATTATGTGTGGGACATATTGTTATTAGCAATAAGTGCACAGAATACAAGTTTGTGCATGCTAGTGTTGAATTTACGTGAGGTCGAAATTAACCAGTGCATCCAAAACAACTGAGCTTGCAACATGTCTTATCTTCTTCTACATAGGTATTATTTCAGTACAACTTGACGCCTGGTCAGGTTTAGAACAAAAAACAAAGCCCACATATAGATGAGCCGTTATAAAATATCTGATCTTATTTGTTAAGATTGCGTTTGTTCAAGTATCAAGTATCTTTGAAAATAGTCACTTACTTGTACTTGTACTTGTAGAGCGGACTGTTTTCCGCAACTAGGCCGCCAGTGGGCCCTTTTTGCGTGACGGGTGGAGGATGTCACTCCAGCCACCCGATGTCCTCCAGGAAAGCAAGCAGCTCATTGATGCCGGCGCAGGCTTCCCGGGGCGACCTCGGTGTCCCGAGGTAGGTTGCTCTTGGAGTAGCCACGCTTACGCACTCTAAGAGCACATGCGCGGGTGTCTCCTCTGCTTCAAGACATCCTCTGCATAGGGGACTGTCTGTAATGCCCAAAGTGCATAGATGTTTGTTTAGTGGGCAATGACCAGTGACAATTCCAACTATATGTCGGATTTTGTCACGTTTCAAGCTGAGGAGTTTTCGGGAGTATCTCGGATTTAATTCCGGAAATGCCTCCTTCGACTGCCTGCAGTCTTGTGTACTTGCCCAGAGCTCTTGGTGTAGTTTGCCAGTTCGCTTACGGATCCAGGAGCGTATTTGGTTGAAAGGCAGTGGGATTATTGGTTCCGATCCTGCTGGATGCATTTCCGAGCCAATTCTCGCCAGTGCGTCAGCCCCATCGTTTCCTCTGGAGCCACTGTGCCCCTTGATCCATTGTAGAGTGATTTTGTTTGACTTACTTGCTTCCTCCAAAAGGTGATGACACTGAATGGTCAGACCTGAAGTGTGTTCCGTTTTCTGCAAAGCTCGTAGGACCGCAGCGAAATAGTCACTTAACGCAAAATAAAATTTGCATTAGTATACTTATAATGTAAATTGTCAGTTTGCATATAGTGAAATCTGTCTGTTACTCCATATCGATGTTGTTATTGCAAATGAATTCTTATATCTTTGAATCGACACGCTAATATTTCGTGTAACGTAATATCATAAATGCTACCGGCATATTCTATATGTTAGACTAGCTCACTCACACAAACCGATTTCTCCAATAGCGAGCAAATTCTATCTGCGCCTATTGAAGTGCGCTAGCTGCCTTTTTGTTTGACTCTCGTACGATTCGGCCCGCATGCACTCACGAACTTAGAAACGCATTAGCCGAGTCAAATATTTAGACAGGTAACGCGAGCGCATGCAAGAAAGCGAAACGGCGCTGAGACTCGACATACAGCAGTTACTTACTTCGATAAACTAATCTTATACAACTTGTATGTACTTGGCTTAGAACGTGCTTTGCAGACAGCAAACTTATCGTGTTAGAAGCTTGAAATAGAACTGATGATAGTATGATTTCACTCATTAAGAACAGTTGGGTCACCGGGAGCTGGAGTATCTAGGTCAGATCTCATGCAGCGCGGAAACAAGTGCAAGTTTTCAACGAATGTTTGAGTTTCGCATTTATATAGAGACAACATTCGGGAACTTTGACGCTCGGGTCGGGCGTAGTAATAATATGAAGCTTTGTGCAACATCCGAGCTGCAGACGAAGTTGTGTCATATTGCGATCGTAGTTTCATTAAATTGTGTTGACCGCTACTGATATAAAAATATCCAATTGAAACGCAATGTCTTTAAAATATTAAATACTAGCTTTTGCCCGCGGCTTCGCTGGAGGGAAGGTAGAGTACCTTTGTATTTTTCTGTACCCCTGACTACGCGTATGAAAGATATGAAAGATATTATGTTGAGTAGGCGTGAAAGCGTAACAAACAAATAAAACTCACATCCGCATATTTAAATTAGATAAGATTCAGAGAGTCAATACAAAAATTTATCTTTGAATTTTAAATTATTATCTGGCAATAGCGGCCGGTTATAAAAAAAATTTACATCTGTCTTTTTTTTGTTACAAAAGTGACGAGACGTGCTAAAGGCCCACCTGATATTAAGCGGTTACCTCCGCTCTTAATAACAGCAATACGACTTATGTCCTCCCCGACCGAAGTACGAGAAAACCCAAGTTGCGTCCGTCACCCGAGGCGGAGATGTTATGTATATTATGCCTGCGATTTGACCGACACCCACACCCTTCCACCGGAACACAGCAACGCGAGTGTATCAAGTTAAGCAAAACTTGTACTTTGGGAACAAGATAACTGATATTTATTCTGTATATATATTATAATTCTGTAAATATTAACACATAAACACCGAACAAGCTATATATAAATATATATCGTCAGTCCTGTGGGATAGATGAGACAAGACAGGACAGGATTCGAAACAGAATCTTATACCTGTCCCGTTTGTTCAATTAAATAAATATTTCGTCTCAGATTTTATAATCACTGACCGATTGCTGTACTCGAAGGTGAACTGACATGATCAATCAGCATTCCTCCAAGGTAAACAACAAAATTATGAACACATCCGTAAAACAGACCTCAGCGATTATGCTAATCGGATAATTGCACCCGATTACGGTCGCTCGAGAGTATTCAAAGGTTAGTTCTTGCTCCAAATCCATGTAATTTTAACCGTTAACAATTATTTCTACGCGAGCGCTTAAATCATTTTGGCTCTGTTCGTGTCCAAAGGGGAAGTTTAATGTCTGTGGCCATAGAACTCCGTAATTTTTCAACAGAGTGGGAAATTTGAAAAGATAGGCCTTCAAGTTGGTCCTATAGAATTTTTTTATCAAAATCGGTTTTATAGTTTGGCTGTTAAATCAAAATAACTGGATAAAATGTTTCATCCAAGTGAACTTAATTGCGTATTTGCTTTCTGTGATTTTTTTTCTTCGCCGGTTGTATACCGATTTGTATGTTTCTTTTTTAAAGCCCCTCTAAAGGTGTGAAATAAGGAATGAAAGTATTTAAGACGTTTTTTAGTTACCTTTTTTTTTATTTCATTTACTGTTCGCAACGAACCGAAAGTTTTCACATAGATAATCTCTGATAACATTAAACATTTAACTAGTTCTTATTTATCATCATGAAATCATGTTCATCACTCATCAGTCTTATATGAGCTGCGGGTGTTCATTCGTCGGTGTTGGAACCACCTGATTTACACAAGTCAGCTGTCTTACCGTGAATAGTTTTGCGTCATGTTCGACAAGCAAAACATTCCGCGAATGAATAGAACCGAGACTCATCGCTTCATTCTGATATTCATTATTTATGTTGTAAATAGCGTTGTGACGGGTGCACAGTCAGCATTTTAAAACGTGGGCCGACCGGGGTGGTGTCGTAAATTGGCGGATTACCAAGCTCGGCGCTCGTATTCCGAGTTTGCGGTTTATATAAAAACAAATAAAAGACTACCTGTCGGATTTGTATTCTGCTTGCATACGTGCAATCACAAATGCACTAACATAACTGCACTTCATGTATAGGTCGTTAGGAAATATTTGTGATGTTATCTTTGATTGTTGTACAGTAAATGATAGGCAATAAATAAGGCTATGCAATAAATCATATATTCAAATTTTCTTATAATTTTGCACAGGTGCGTCATGTTTTATAATTGACTCTCTAAGTTCCATTTACGTTTTAGGTACAATACTAAATTTTACTGTCGTTTTTGGTTTGTATACATGTAGTAGGGCTTGCAACGGCTTTATATTAAAGTGTTGAATAACTGCCTTGTTTTCGCCATTAAGGTCACTCCGCTGCGAAGTCTAACTTTGTTTCAAGCCTGAAAACTCGATTCAACTTGCAAATATAATGGTGATCGCTATTTACAACTAAGCTTTATTTTTTCAATGCAGTGACTTGTGATGGTTTTCAATCACATCACATTAAAGATTCAACGACTTTGTAATAAATGATGATGAATCAACACTTTGCTCAATGAAATGTATTTGTGTTTACGGCAGAATGAGCCAGGCCCATAATGATACACTCTTATTAAGAATGGTCTTAAGGAGAGTGTATCATTATTTTCATTTAGAAAATCATTTCTCCTAAATTCCTAAAAGCAAAGTCGCTGTTTTGTCTCTCTGTTTCTCTGCTAATTTCTTCTGAATCACGCAACAAATTTCACTATCGTTTAGAGAATTGATTCCTGAAGGTTTATATGTATAAAACATGCATATTATAGTAGAGAAATGCCGAAAATTTCAATGATTTGTAATGAAGTCGTAAAAACATACATTGCAACATTGCTAATGCTGGCTAAACCTTCGAGATAGATCAAAATGATGTACTACTGAATTGTATTACCTGCGTCACACACACTGTACAATCATGCAAGGCCGGGGCGGGTCGCTAGTTTTTTATATATCGATCTTTATTTAATTTTAGACAACGTCGTGAATTCTTAGTAGGGGTTGAAATGGCTACGTTACAGCTAAGTGATTACGTTACGTTTTAATTTCACTCGGTTCGGCAGGGTGACTTTTACTTCGGGAACTTTTTCTTTTGTTTTTTTGTGTTAACTTCGTATGGGAATTCACAGTAGGGGTTGTTAAGACTGGGCTATAAAGTGATGGATTTACGTTTTGTTTTCGCCAACAGGGTGGACTCTTCGGGAAACGGAAGAAGCTTTGTTTCGTTAGGATTTATCTGTGAACTTTTAGTAAGAAATAAACTCTTACGACAACAGTTGCGTTTATAAAGTAAATACTTGATCATGTTTTCATAGATTTGGTAGAGGGTAGACAGAGGCGAATGGATCTTGAATCACCACTATGAATCAGTGGTTATCTATTATGGAAACAAATTGTTGAGGATAATACAAGTACAGTACAGTCATTACCGTAGTAGAGAAACTAAAGTAATGGCGGATCTAGTGCGAGAGCGCCGACTTTCGACCGAAGGTCGCTGGTTCCAATTCAGACATGTATGTGCGCAATATCACGTTTTCTAAACGTTGAAGGAAACCATTGTAAGGAAACGGGCTCGCGTGGTAGATTTAAACCCATTCTCTCAAATTTCTCCACCTTGTAGAGTGTGGTCTGGTGTTTCTTTAGTGAGATTATTCTGAAACGAACAAAATTCAAAGCATCCATGCAGTCTCAAAATCGACGATCGCCACTTCTTACAGCAGTGTGTGCTGGCTCTAAAGGATGGGCTCATTGCGGTCATTGCTTTTTCATTGATAAGGGCGCTTTTATGTATCAATCATACTGAAATAATCCCTTAGAGAGTAATCTAAACCAACGGCACGAACGAGCAATGCAGTTAAGACTCAGCAGACACGCCTTTTACCCGGAGCCAAGCGGCCATTTTTTATTTGTTTCTCATAAAATACTTTTTTACTTGTTTTTATCTTATAAATTTAAAATATAAATAAATAACGAATAAGATTATAATATTCTTTTTCACTATGATCAAAGGTTCAACTAAATCAGAATGGTGCCTAGCATTAAGTTGTGTACTGTGAATCTAATCATGTGTGTATTTAAGAATTTTCTATCTTCAATAGTCACATGTACTTACCTCATTGCTTCATTGATACTATATACTACTGTATTAAAAAAAAACTTGTACTTTTACAGCACCGTATAGCCTCAAACTAAGCGTAGTTTGTACTATGGGAACCGGATCACTGATATAATATTGGGTGTGTGAATATGACTCCGCCCCTTTTTGTCAAAATAAAACACATTTGTTCGCTTACAAAATTAAAAAAAAAATTATTGAAAGTATGCTCCATCTGCAGCTACAACCTTTGCCCATCGTTCAGGTAGTTTTCGTATTCCTTGCTGGAAGAAGTCCTGGTCTTTTGAGCTTATCCAGTTGTCAATCCAAATTTTGATACTTTCACATGAAGTAAACTTTTCTCCAGTAAGGTCTGTCTGCATCGTCCGGAATAGGTGGTAATCCGAAGGAGCTATGTCTGGTGAATATGGCGGGTGGGGTAACACTTCCCAGTCCTGTCCCTCTAAATATCTTTTTACGACTTCTGCGGTATGCGGTTTGGCATTGTCATGCTGAAGAACTAATTTGTTATGTCTATTCACCCATTCTGGTCGTTTTTCTTCTATGGCTCGCTTCAAACGCATTAGTTGTCGTCGGTAAACTTCTCCATTAATAGTTTCAGAGGGTTTGAGCAACTCATAATATACAATACCTTTCTGATCCCACCAAATACAGAGCATGACCTTGGCACAGTGAATATTTATTTTTGGCTGTGATGGGCCTGGTTCGCCTGGTTTCACCCAAGCTTTTTTGCGTTTAGGATTTTCGTAGTGTATCCATTTTTCGTCTCCTGTGACTATCCGATGCAAAAATCCTTTTCTTTGCTGTCTTTGAAGCAGCATTTCACAAATGGTTTTCCGACGTTCCATGTCTCTTTCTTTTAAATCATGTGGAACCCAGTCACCGGCTTTTTGAATCATTCCCATCATTTGTAAACGCTTTGCAACAGTTGAACGATCAACATTTAATGCTGCAGCTAATTCTGATTGAGTTTGGCAAGAATCTTCCGCCAATAATGCTTCCAATTCAGCATCTTCAAATTTTTTTGGTGGTTTTCCATGTTCTTTATCCTCAGTACTAAAATCGTTATTTTGAAATCGTCGAAACCATTCCTTGCAAGTTGTATTAGACGGAGCATGCTCACCATAAATCTCCACAAGCAAACGATAAGTTTCCGCTGCAGTTTTCTTCGCAATAAAATAATGTAATAACACTTCCCGCAAATGACGTTTATTTGGAATAAAAACCGACATTTTCGAAAAGGTGAAAACAATTGTTGCTTACACTTCAACCAAATATCATAAAATGCGTTAGATAGCTGACATTCAGTACTATCGAATACAAGTATGGTCATTTATTAGTACACGTAAACAATACTAAAAACGACATCTGTTGAGAAAGGGCGGAGTCATATTCACACACCCAATACTTTAAAATTTTATATTTTTTTGTATATTTTTACATAGTTACACCCAAACACGGATCAGAAATCTATCTTCATCAACCGTTTGTACTGGGTGTGAATCGAACCCGCGACTTACAGCGCAGAAGACTAGCGCTACTACCAACTGAGCTGTGAGGCCAGTCTTTCCAGCAATACAACTTTATCCTACCCCACAAATAGGTATATTGGGACTTATGCAGTTTTCCCGTAAAAGCTCTGCGCTAACACGCGGGAGAAACCAAACACTAAAGATATTTTCGTTTTGCCCACAGGGTGATTCTCCGTTCGGGAAGTCCGAAGCGTATATAAAACTCGAGCAGCTCGGTGAGGGTTCCTATGCAACTGTATATAAAGGATATAGCAAGTGAGTACACATTGTTTTTCAACATTTATTTATGTCATTTAGGATCTCGTGACCTGGTAAAGTCAAGCGCCTCTATTAAACAAATCTTTAAATATGAATATATAATATAAATATTCATGTATCATCGGACACAGTTAAAGATTAAATTATTATTTCGGCTGGCTGGTTCTATGTTGTGGGTTAAATTCCCACTCAGTAAAAACATTCATGTGACGTAAATAATGTTTCAAATAATAAAAAGGGTGTTAATATGTATTATACATATCCATAAAATACTATACAAGTATTCTTTCAGTTATCTAGTTCTCATGGTACAAGCTATGCTTAGCTTAAGGCTAGGTGGCGCTGTATGAAATGTTAATGAATATTTATTTAATATTTGTATCAACCACGCCATATTTCCCGAGGGGTTAGGTAGAGCCTAAATGGACCACTGTTCACCTTGTAGATTAATCACACTATCATGGAAAGGAAGATGTGATATTTAGTTAGCTTGTCGCCTCGACAACACTAAGTTGCTTCAAAGTCAAAGATCCCAATTTAAGTTTTTTTTTAATAAATATGAACCTACGAGATCATGCGTTCTTAAAACTAAGTTTAGCGCTTATTCAAACCCTATCCTACCCTCCATGTCTTCTTTCTCTCGCGCCACCCGTAATACTGCTCTAATAAGTACAATGTCATCATATAGTTAGCATGTCGGTACAGCACAGTGCGGCACTTTTGACCTTTAAATTCTTCCTGTACCGACCTTGGGTTGGATGGGAGCCACTTGGCACCTACTGCGACCTTCTAGTCTTCGCTAATATATTGTTATGCTTGATGTTGTATAAATACTTAAACTTAAAATAACGTAAGCTTAAAATAAATCGGTGCAAGTTTAACCGATGTTTTTCTTTAAAAGGGAGGAGGTTGTCGATTCGACTGTTTTTAGGGTTCCGTATCCAAAGGGTAAAACGGGATTACTAAGACTCCGCTGTCCGTCTGTCTGTCTGTCAGTCCGTCTGCCACGAGGCTGTATCTCATGAACCGTGATAGCTAGAGTTGAAATTTTCATAGATGATGTATTTCTGTTGCCGCTATAACAACAAATACTAAAAAACAGAATAAAATAAATATTGAAGGGGGCTCTCATACAAAAACGTGATTTTAAGGATATAGTTCCATATGAAGAAATTAGATGGCGCCACTATTATTTTATTATTATAGATAATGGTAGATACTGAACCTTTCGTGCGCGAGTCTGACTCGCACTTGGCCGGTTTTTTTTGTATGTTTGTTTCACGGTTTCTATGCTAATTGTGGACTTACACATCTATGTTCGTCACACATATTTTTGTCCTTGGTGGGAATCGAACCCGCGAAGGCAGAGCTACAGAATGAGGTGTGATGCTTCGATTAAACCGGAAGTTTCATGTCGACATGATTGTGTCCCCGCCGTTTTATAGTTTTAGTTATAATTGAACTGCTCCGAACTGCATATATAATGTCGGTAATGAGGAAGTTCCGATAGTTTATTACCGTTAATGGTCTGTAAGACTATTAACGGTTATAAAATATTAAGGAAATATCGACTCGCCTAGGAAATATGTAACCTTTTTAGAACATCGAGAACATAGAATAGAATTTAGAACATAGTGTCTTTAGAATATATAACATAATGCTTTCAAACTCGAACTCATTTATTCCTTTATTATTCCTTTAGTAGTAAATCTTAAGTATCATTTGGACACGTCAAAATCCACATGGACAAATGAACATATTCGTGCGTATATAATGTGTCACAGGAGCTTATATACAGACAATAGATATGTCAAGTTACAGGCAATTTTAACAAATAAGACGTTTAATTTTTGAATATATTATATTTATAGAGGATTCTTAAATTACAATTGTACTAGAGGATTGCGTTAGCTTAGTTATTCGTGGGAATAATTTGGCGACGACGCTTACTTGTCGTCCACGTTCCCATGATGCCGCTCATCGTTGCTATTATTTTATCACGAATAACTCGGCTTACTCTTTATTTCAGTAAAATAAACCATTAATTAAGTATCAGCCGTGACAAACAAAACACCAATGATAATTACCAGTAAGACTAGTCGTATTTTCTCATTAAATTATCCTGCATGAATATGAAATGCTAATTAAATATTAGAATTGAGATGGCTTGTTTTGATAACGTCCTTTAAATTAAAAAGGAATAAGAAAATTGATTTCTTAAATACCCGTCCATACCAGTCTCTAATGTTCCCACTGTTGGGACACCGGCCTACTCTCGATAATTGAGAGTGAGTTGGGCTTTGATCTACCACGGGAGCCCATTCCGGATGGGTGTGATAGATGTCACATGTATTCGAATTTTTAGTCCTAAGACATGCCGGTTTCTTCGCCGTTTTGAGAACGTGGTATTGCGCACATACATTTTTCAAGTAAAAAACTCATTGGTGCACGTGTGGTTTTGAACCAGAACCTTCAGATTGAAAGTCGCGGTGTCTGTGCCACAGGGCCACCAAATACCCTTATTCCAATATAACTCATTCCAAGCAGAAATTCAGGATATACCTACGCATTCTACAGCATCCCTTTATCAGCAATCTCAAACGTTTTGTCTCAAACGGCACAGTCCTTTGTGATAGTAACGGTAGGTACTCGTTACTCGCTAATCTGACTTTGACGTCACGCAGTCAAAGTGGGCGAACTTGTGTTAAACTTTGTAGGTACAATCCCTTGGTTGGAAATGGCATAAGCTGCACGATCCTTAATATTATACGTTGTTTTATGTTACATTTTGTGAATTATTAGGAGTACAAACGTTTTATTGTAGATGGCGCGGCACGGAGTTTCGGTTAGCTTTCGCAGATGATAACCGGCTTAAAAAATAGTTTGGATATTCAAGAACAACATAACCTATTAATATCATTGATTTTATATTGGTAAAATATAATTTTTATAAGTTGAAAATGTCAAAATTTGAGCCAAGTAAGCGTCATTTGCGGGAAATATTAGTTTACTTCTTTAATTTAAAGAAATCTGCTGCTGAGGCGCATCGATTGCTCGTAAAAGCATATGGTGAGGTTGCTTTGAGTGAGAGAACGTGTCGAGAGTGGTTTCAAAAGTTTAAAAACGGTGATTTCGACGTAGAAGACAAAGATCGCAGTGGAAGGCCAAAAATTTACGATATGCTGTGTATTTGGTGGGATCAGCTAGGTGTAGTGTATTATGAGTTGCTTAATCCGAGCGAAACAATTACTGGAGCCCTCTATCGAACACAATTGATGAGATTGAGCCGAGCTCTGAAGGAAAAACACCCTCAATACTATTCTAGACACGAAAAAATTATTCTTCTGCATGACAATGCTCGTCCACATGTTGCGGCTCCCGTGAAAAAGTACTTGGAAACACTTGATTGGGAAGTGTTACCCCACCCGCCGTATTCACCAGACATTGCACCGTCCGATTATCACCTGTTCCGGTCCGTAGCACATGCTCTGACGGCGCAGCGGTTCACATCTTATGAGGATACCAAAAATTGGGTTGATTCGTGGATAACCTCAAAAGACAAGGAGTTCTTCAGACGTGGGATTCGAATGCTGCCTGAGAGATGGGAAAAAGTGGTTGCAAGTGATGGGCAATATTTTGAATAAATTTATATTACCGTTCTTCTACAATAAATATTTAATTTGTGTTAAAAAACGGCGGAAACTTATTTGTACTCCTAATAATATTATTCCCTATAGTTTTTTCCAACTTGTTTAAGTTGTTATTTAAAAAAATGAACGTTTACACACCTCTGCACTAGGATTTCCTATGTCGCAGATGGCATGGACAAACATAAGACAAACAACCAAGGCCCGAGAAAAAATTTCATGCTCACCACACTTTGTGTGGTGGGCATGAAATGGAATCGAACTCGGGACCCCGACCCCTCGCTTCGAAGGCAGGGCTACTACCAACTTATCCACGGAGCCTTAAGACCTTAGAAGAGACTGCCACCGCCGACTTAACACTAATATTATTAAGGCGAAAGTTTTGTTTACTATTTATCCTTACCGACCAGTCATTGACAGGTCGTTCAGATTATACCAAACACTAGCGGAATGCTGTGATGAACTCATAACTGCAATGTCGTGTCGTAACGGTTAAAATGACTTAAGGAGAAATGAGGACTAAAAATTCGAAAGTTTCCGGTTTACCCTTTGTAATTTAGGGGTAATTCATTAACGAAGCAATCTGCCTTGATCCATTGTGATGGCGTATCCAACTCATTAAACATTTCGACAGGAAAAGATTTTTCCCTTTATACAAGTATTCTTTAACGTATTTATTCAAAAAGATTTGTTCTTTAATTTATATTTTTAACATGGAAACGGCCGTATTTTTAATCAGTGGAAAGCACACTATTAAAAAACAGTTATTACTTCAAATTTTAATGTGTTTATAACGAGTGGTTGGAAGTTTTTCTATGTCTTCATGTCAAATATTATAGAACTATAATGTTAGTAATCTACTTCCTATAGTACAAGCTTTACTTATTTTGAGGAACTATAATGTTAGTAATCTAAATACTTGCTATAGTACAGCTTCCTATAGCTTTACTTATTTTGAGGTTAGATGGCGCTGTGTGAAATGTCTATGAATATTTATTTAATTTATATTTAATTAAATACAGTAATAATAGTTAATATTTGAACAATCTTACTCTAATTTGGTTTTGAACTACTTTATATAGTTTACACCTGGAATAATGCATGACGTATAATAAATTTGTAAACTATCGTGGTATTCCGTGGTTAACTCGAGTGAGGTTACCAACGGAAGTTCACCGTTCATTGCTTGTGAATATTGAATGAAGTACTTCACCGCATCCAATGAAGCGGTAATAGGCATGCTCCACTCGCCAAATTGTCGTATTCATGATGTCAAAGTTTCCCCAGTTATTGTACCTCGATGTGTAATGAATGCTTCAGAGTTTAGATTAATTTATTCAGTGAAGCGACCTGACATTTTGAACTTCATGAAAGCTTTGTAAGGTGGAGTTTAAGGAGTGCTTGCAGAGTGTGTATAGTCAGAATATAGGAGACCTTTTTGTCCCGAATTTGTCTCGCTGTCGAAACTTTGGAAACTTTTAGTCCAAATTAGAGCTTGACATTAATTTGTAGAATTTCTCTGTTTAAACTAAAAACACAATGCCCATACTAAGTTAAAGTCAAACTCATCTATTCCGTTAGATCTCCAGTATCATTTCGACACTTGAAATTTTACACGTACATGTAAACATATTCGTGAATATATAACGTGTCATTTTAACTCCCCAGGCACATTACATGCACACAGATATCAAATTACAGTCAGTTTAATCTTTTAGATAGTCTTATTTATTGAGTTTACGTCTGTTCGAACCCTAAACAACCAACCCGAGGATAAGAGACAGACAAGAAACTCCTCTGAGACAGCTTCGATTGTCTTTGCTGGAAATGTGCTTCGCAGTCGCAGCGATTGTTATTTTTAAAACACAATTTGCAAAACGCCGCGTATAGGTCAAGACCTGTTGATACCAAAAACGTATAGACCAATCCGATAAAAAAAAAAATCTGTCACAATACCAGTCTGGTATGTCGTATGGTTCAATAGATATAACCTTTTAAAGGTAGAAGAGACAGACAGTAAAACGTTGTGGGCTTTTCTCTTCTTCCCTTATGGGTACAAAACCGTCAAATGCAAAGGTTGTTCTTTTCATTTAAACCCATCCAAAGGTTGCCTAGAAGAGATCGCTCTTAGCGATAAGGTGCCCATTGTGACACCACGAACAAGCAAGCTATAGTTTTCTCAAGATATTTTCTATAGCCCAATACTTTCCCAATACGTTTTGACTTCGAAATGGCGGCCGAAATTAAATATTACCCGAGGTAGAAGATTAGGTTTTGGGATAACAGACTAGGGATATCTGTGAAATGGTTTTATGTAAGGTGAGGTACGCACTTTACAGACATGTTTATATCAAGATAAGCAAAAAAAGTGGAGCATAAGCCGTCACCATTATTTATATATATTATAAATAAAAAATATATTTATTGTAAAATATTTATCGACTTCCGTGACACAGTACCATGGATTGTGAGTTTTGTTGACTCCCGATATTTGACGCAGTAATAAATCAACAAATCTCTAGTGTTCATAACCGTTCCAATTTGAGGTTTAAAATTTAAATTTCTTGAACTATTATTGTTTTCGTTTGTCCACCAGTTTAACACATCAAGTCGTAGCACTAAAAGAGATCAGACTGCAAGAAGAGGAAGGCGCGCCGTTCACCGCGATACGGGAGGCGTCACTGCTCAAGGAGCTGAAGCACAGCAACATCGTCACACTCCACGACATCGTCCACACGAGGGAGACGCTCACGTTCGTCTTCGAGTTTGTGGTGAGTGTCATGCTGTCTCCTTCCCTCACATAGCGATCAATATCGATCACCGAAGTCTACCAGGCACGTGTGATGCTGTCTCCCTCCTTTACATGCGATTTGAAAACTGGATGATTGCTCGTTAAGTTGGACCAAGTCCTAACTATGTTAGTCAGTTCACCTTCACAGCGATGACCCAAATATTAAAGGTAACAAAATTCATATGTTATTTAAATTACGTAGCTTGTTATGAATTAATGATACATATACAAACTAACACGTAGTACTGTCGTAGGTGATAATAACATACATAATAATCACACTCATATTTGCCTCAGTCGGGAATCGAATCCGGCACTACACGCTTTAAAGACAGCTTACTAAGTTAACTAAGGAGCCTTCAAAAATAAAGGATGTTTATAAAATAATTCAGGGCATCCGCAGATTAGAGTCGGGGTCTTAGATTGTAAAACAACTGGGAAAATATTATATAAAAAATGCAATACAATCAGCGCACATAATCATTAATTCCACGGGTAAGCTTTATCGCTCGAAAGTAGAGGCATTTTAATTTCAACTCGAGGAGCAGCCAGTACCTCTATTCATGAACCTGAGGCAAGCAAAAACGCCGCTTACCGCATATCTTGCTTGAATACTTTATCACCCCCAGGAGCCTGATCTTGGATTCCTGACATAGTGCCGTGGCCGCTTTACTTTGACCCAAATGCATTGAATCGTGTCACGTGTCGCAGTCCCTTTCTTTCAGGGATTACAGCTCGTTCGCTCGGTGGCTCGGTACTGTAGGGTCGCAATAATTTTGAACACTTCATCATCATTTGGCCTTTGTGATGACAAAAGATGATTTAAGTCGCGTTCGGTTAAGGATCTAGTGGGCACTTTTCCTCATGCTGTAAAAGGCCTATTCGATAACTTGCGCGGGCGATTTCGACGGCATTTATGAAAAGTAAAAATTGTCCCAATGTTCATGATGTAGAACGATTCCATATTTGAACACAATTTTATTGGAAGTGTGTCAAACATTTATCGTAAAATTTAATACAATAATATGATCAAAGAACAGAGATAAAAAGCTCTTACAGAAAATAATCGAAAACCGCGTGTTTTAGATTATATGAAAGAGAATTTTCCTTTCGAATACACTAACTGCGAGACATATATAATTTTTAAATAGAATCTGTGAGTCTTTCTTCGCAATTGGTCGCTTGAAGCTCCGCAATTTAGTTGTGAAAAGGAAACTTACCATAAACTTTAACATATCAGAGTGTTTTAACCGACTTTCCTAAGACGTTATTCTTAGTTGTATCAGTGATATTTCATGTCTATTGGCCGTTATTTATCCATTATCCGCAAATATATACAAGCACTAAAATCTGGAAGGTCAAGCATTTCCAGCTATCTCGATCAAAGTTTACTACTTCCAATAAATTATAGTCAACATCCATAGCCCACGTTCCTAGTTATTGCATTCCATTCGTCATTCGGAGTCTGTAATATTATTTTTATTAGTCTCGGCGGTGCTCTAACGGACTATATTGAAAGGATATCGATGTGATGAAATAGCGTTAGTACGTCCCTATGATATACATGAGATGGGTTCGAACATCAACATTGAATATACGAAATTTCATTACCCAGTTTTGCCTAGTTCTTACCCGGTTTATTGATATGATGTTTTTTTTATTATCCAATTTAGGAACCGATATTTGCCCGCTTATATTCTGAATTTAATTTTGCCCGCGGTAGAAAATTAGATTTTGGGTATATACTAGGAATACATATTATAATAATTAACCTGAAACGAGCAATTCTTGTATATATATTTATTTCGCATTACTCGGAAACGGTTCTAAGGATTTGTGTTTAGATAGAGTTTTTTGTTTAAGTTTACCGGTGTATTGTTTGTAAAAACGAAATCTCTAAAATTATTATCATGTCAACCAAGCTACATATAACACTTCTTGACTTTTCTTCGCAATAAAAGTGAAATGTTTAATTGTTCACCCTAAACACCCAATATTTTCGGCTCGGATGCGCTAAACAAATAATTTTATTGTTCAACGCTCTTGATTCAATTCTGACCTCAACGTTATTATACTTTGAACCATCTCACCATAAACTGCTATTACATCCGTCGTAAAATGAATGTTTTTTACGAGTATCTTGTCATTATGTTTGCTCAGTAAAAACCATAAAATGTTAACTGTGAGACTCCCGGGTTCGATTTCCGGCAGGAGTAAACATTAAAGCTAGAAGCCATAACGAGCGTCGACTGGGCGCCAGCTGCGATCACGCTGCCGCTACGCCGGGCCGAACGTTGCTGTGTGCATGACCTAGTACATTTAAGTGAGACGGTGCAGCCCGTTGACCTTGTTTACAGCACTAGTTTAATGATTGCTGGCGGTTAGATGATTGTAATCTGCATCTGTGGTCATACCATAAAGCACCACCTAGCTAGTGCATGGGTAGAACATATAATTACTTATAACAAGACAGCTGAACTGTCATCCCGCATCGGATCGTGTAAGATATGTTTTGTTTATTAAGGAAAGTCCAACTCCTTGAAGAAAGACAACTGTTGCCAGCACTGTGTCAGTTGCCTCAAAGGCATCCTTGGTGAAGAGACGAATCCTGCCTACCGGAATATAACCGCTCATCTTATATGACTCTGTTCTTACTTTATCAGGACACGGATCTATCACAATACATGGAGAGGCATCCAGGCGGACTGAACCATCACAACGTCAGGCTGTTTATGTTCCAGTTATTACGAGGACTGGCATACTGCCACAGGAGAAGAGTTTTACACAGGTCAGTTATTATCAAAGTCATCAATAGAACCAATAATTCGAAACAAATTGCTTACTACAACAAACCTCGGTAAGCTTACTGTTTTATCCTTCTAATAAATAAATATTCATAGACTGTTCACACAGCACCATCTAGCCTTAAACTGAGCATAGCTTGAAATATGGGAACGAGATTATGTGTATGGTCTTTTTTCGTTAATACGTACATATTAACACCCAGACACAGAAAAATTATCTAAGTTTATCGTACTAATTATTTTCCTAGGTAGGAATCGAACCCCCGACCTTCAGCACCAATGGTAATGCCACTACCAACTGATCTGAAGCCAGTCGTGTTAGTAAGATTTAATATGTTATATATCAAGTTTTATTACACGAGCAAATGATACCTTCAAAACTGAAATAGTTCAGGTATAGGCAGATCCCTGGAGTCTATATGTGATCGAATATAATTGGATATGGTAATGCCTCGTCACATAATCTAATTTGATTTTCCTCAAATGACATCGGACATTTCGAAGTAATGTAATTACGAAAGAGGGTCATGTTCTTGGAACGACTTTGCGTGCCAATTGTCAATATTTCGGCATATTCCCCGATGTCTATACCTATACCTTTCCATGTCTACACGTAGATGTATTTCAATTTCGAAGTAATCGAAACTCATAAAATGTTTGTAGAGTTATAAATGATGTTTGTGATAACAAACTGTTAATTTTTGTGTCTATTTTGCTTACGATGTTACTTTGAACTTGGTAATTAACCAATTGAGTTTATTTGTATAACATCACCAATATTCTATTCTATCTACGGTACTGTAAATTCTTGAGGCATATGGTGTTTGCTTGTAAAAGATAAAAAAAAAATGTAAAAGAATTGAGACTCGGTAACTTACACGTATTCACGTAAAACACAGTGCCGTGTACAAGAAACAGCCAGACCTAAATAAATGGGTATTGTGTATTTTGGTAGAAAAATTGCGCTATATTATTCGAATTAACTTATGATATTGTGTACGGGTCGGTTACCTCTTCCACTCGTTCTAGTAATTAGTTAAATTACCTAAATCGTGGACATACTTGTATGTAGAATGTATACATACTTTGTAAATCTTTTAGAAACTTCTGTCCTGCCCTTTACCTTTACCCCAGTTTCATTCGGTTGCATCGCATAAAATCTTTAAGACCCTCCTACACCTTAACCCACTTTGTATTAAGTTTTACAACTTACTTCGCAGGGACGTGAAACCTCAGAATTTATTAATAAGCTCACACGGCGAGCTCAAACTCGCCGACTTCGGTCTTGCGCGGGCCAAGTCTGTACCCAGTCACACGTATTCGCACGAGGTTGTCACGTTATGGTACCGACCACCTGGTAAGTGTAACTTGTATTATCATCCATAGTAATATGTCAGTGTGTCGCATTGGAAATGTTTTCACTCTGTCTGTGAGCCAGTATCTTGGACAAAGTCAAAACATTCATCACGCCCCGACCGCGATGCGCCTTGCTCACAATTGTGTACTATCAGTATTTTATTTTCAAAGTTATTTGAAATATACACAAATATTATTTGAAATATACAATACATGTACAATAATGTATTATAAGTAACTTCTTGATAATTGGCTCTAGTCAATAAGTAAATAAACAGGATAAAGTGTAACAATCTAATTATCACGTGATCCTATGTGGGTTTATTATCCTTATTATAAACATAGTATCGTCGAACGAACACGACCTCCAGTCTAAGCTATTATAACTTAAGCCATAAAACCTATCAGCCGTACCGGTGACATTACAGGCACTTTTAATACCTAATATGTTGGGAATGATTACCCTTTCAGACGGAAAACCGGCTCAATTGCTCACGTTTCGTCCAATATATATAAAATAAGTTTGATATTGCATGTGGAATTTTCCTTACAGTTTTGTTTGCTCCTTAGATGTGCTACTAGGCAGCACGGAATACTCAACATCACTGGACATGTGGGGAGTTGGCTGCATATTCGTAGAGATGCTGTGCGGGCTACCCACCTTCCCTGGAGTCAGAGACACGCACGACCAGCTGGACAAAATATTCAAAGTATGTTTTCATCAGCTTTTGTATTTGTCGAAAGCTTTCGACTTTGTCGATCGTTTCATACCAATGTAACATACATTCATACTAGTCATTTTGAAAAACTAATCGTTTGAAACATATCTCTGACGGAGAAGTGTCTATCTATAAATTGTATATAAGCTACTTCAATAAAAAATTAATACAATTCCTAATATGGTGTACATCAAGTGTTTATATTAGGTCTCTCGTTATATCTCCTATCTTTTTAACATTTTTTTTTATTTTGTGTGATGTATGATCATCTTTGCAATAAGAATTTTTTTTTTCCTATTTATCAGGTCGTAGGCACGCCGACAGAGGAAAGCTGGAAGGGCGTATCTCGGTTAAGCGGTCTCCGCGCTCACGTATCACGATGGGGCACGTGGCCAGCACGGGCGTTAGGAGCGGCGTTCCCGCGACTTCGGGACGCCGGTCGCGACGCAGAGCGACTCGCGGCTGCGCTTCTTCAGCCGGACCCGTCACGTCGCGCCTCCGCCCCGCGCGCCCTGGCTTCCCCCTACTTCGCGTCACTACCGGCACGACTGGACCATCTACCTGATGGTGAGTGTCATTGTGGCTTAGAAACGATACACATTCCCCTCTTCGCGTCACTACCACCAAGACTAGATTCTGCGGTCACATTGAACCTCAGGAGCAGCATTACCGAGAGACCACGGTCCCGCCTTTTAGCGACTTCTAGCTATTTTGCTTCATTACCTACGCGACTCGACCACCTACAGTCTACTCAACGGTAGACCGAGTTTCTTATGGGATCTTTGCTTCTCGCATGCAAGACAGGATGCTTCAATGAACACATATGTTAGCTTATTCTTTTTTCACAGAAGTCTCAATCTTCACGGTAGAGGGCGTAAGCTTACACCAGGAAAACCGGCATGCCGCCATCAAATGAGCCCCTCCCACCGAGCGGCGCACCCTACTGCCCGCGTCCATCCGGCCGGCGACATAGTTAGTACCTTCGATTCCTATAGTCTTAGCGCGTCGACGGATGACTTCGGTGGACCAATCGCGTGATAGTTGTAACTGAACCGGCATTGAATGCCGTACAGTATTCGCATTTTGAATTTCGAACCCTATTGTTTTGTCCGATCGTGTGGCGTTTGCAGCGCCCGATCCGATCCGCCGATCGGTTGTATTTTATGTTTCTATAGCCGCCTGTATTACTATGTGATAGATCGTACGCTTAGCAGTGATTGCACGATCGACCGTCAGATGGCGCTTCAATTCACATTCAGAAAATATTCTTGCGGTTTGATCAAGCGATCATTTCGTAAGTTTTAAGATCGTGACGGCGACACGGATCGGGCGATGTGATTGGCCTTTAGTGCTTTTAAGCTTCAACGGAGTATCCATCCATTTAATTCAATTATTCTATGGTGACAAGGTAAACTGATAGGTATATTAATGTGTGCGAAAAGTGAAGGGCCGCGGATATTGATGAAGTGGCAGCACTGTCGTACGTTTTTGCGTGATAGATGGTAGTTCCCCGTATTCGCCGCGGTCCATCAATTTACGCACAATCTATATGTTAACAGAGCGGTGTGCCATGTATCTATAAAGATGACTTATTATTTTAAAAGAAATTTTATGCTGGATATATTATGCTGATAATTTGGTATAAATTTTGAAGAGATGTTTATTTATACTAAGGGACTTACTGTCTATGATTCTTATGAAAGCAATACGACGACGCACATAGGTGATCTTACACTGAAGTTATAAAATATTATGTATAGTGATAAAAACGTTATCAGTCTTTCACCATTGTATGTTACATAGAATTCTAACTACACGTGTTCAGTCACTAAAATTTAACGTTAAGAAGTTAAAAACAACGATTATTTTTGTTTACGCAGTTTTACCCCATAACCGTAATATTTTATAACCTCAGTGTAGGAGCATCTAATAACACTTAGGACAAATATGTTACGTGATTGTATAAGCTTGAATAACATACGCGCGACACGATCTGCCCTCTACCAAAATATTCAAGGACTAACGCCTCGATAAAAACATAGAGGTTTGAAGACACAAAGCTATAATCAATAATAGGTATATTCGAAATATTTTTGCGTGGTCCAGATCAGTTTTACACAAGTTTAGAGTACCGTTCAAGTCGCTCGTATGTTTTTCAAACTTTACTTTACCTCAAAACGATGTGTGACCTCAAGAAATATCGGTACCTGTCGGGCGGCGGTCGCGCACGATCAGATACGGGGATAAATTTTAACATTAAATCATTCATTGTTCTGTGGTAACTAGTGCTGGGTTACACGCGTGCAATTGTTCCAAGTGTTTGCGTCTTTTGCAACTGCATGCACATTCCTTCCACGGTGCTCAAATTAACATTAGTGGCAGGACTCTATAGCTCTGCTTTTGACAAATATCACTCGAAATAGCAGTCGACTCGCTACGAGGAAACATCTTCCAGCGCTTACAAAAACTGCAGTTACTAGATTTATACTAATTTCGTGATTTATATCACGACAAAATGAACACGTATCGTATTTTTTCTGTAACGTATTTGATCAAGCTACTGCAGTTTACGTAAAGGTGGCAGCATTGTTTTCAATACATTTTTTATCGATTCGTTGTATATTCGAAAGTTATTTGCCTAAATAAGTGGATATCACGCTTGCGTCTTTGTCGCGTGTTGCTACCCACGGCCAGTGATACCATGTGAATTGACAAAAACCAAAATTATATCTTGACAGATCTCAAAAGCGTGGGACCGTCCTACTGTAAAATTTAATTGTAAAGTGATAGGAAATTCGACGATTTATAAAAGTAATTTAGACTGCTACCGGTAATCAAGATAAGTTTCTTTTTTCTTTGATATTTATAGGTAAATAGTTACTTGTTTTCGATGATGAAAGTTGTTTGATGGCGCTTTAATATAGAACAAGATAGCCTTTGCTACTTATCGATTTCAAAGTCACATTAAAGCGAACAATTCGTTGTCTTGACTATCGATACCGGTGTAAGTCCCCATTCTGGTGACATGGGAGGTAGATTCCGTCTAGAATAAAGACTAGTGAAATTTAAGATCCCACTATAAGATGGCAATAGGTTATCTGTAGCACATTGGCAACTCAAAAAGTATCAGTCGAAGCGTTAGTGATTCAGAATATGAGTTTTCATGAATTTAGGTTCTTTACACCTGGGGCAAACAGTGGATCAAACTTATCTTTTCTTACAACCCATTTCTATCAATTGCAATGTATGATGCATATATTTGGCATTGAAATTGATGCGAATTGAATTAATCAGAATATGCTATCACCCGCCGGCTCCATGTTATGAGATTTTTAAGAAGATTAAATGCGAGGGTATTTTGGTATGATTCAGGTCATTACGCTTCGACTGCCCAAAATCTGGAGTCAGATTTTTCTAATAAGAGTACGTATAGCTAGTTAATATGCTGTTTTCTATCGTCTTACTAGTTTAGACATGGATCTGTGATTTGAGTAGATTAGACTTAAAGAACGGTAACACCAATTTGTGCCAACCTTGAGAATAACACTTTTGTACATTATCAGGGCCATGATTCACTAACACCTGTATGAAACCGCGCACTTTGTAGGTTATAGACGTGGTTTGCGCGCGATGTTAGGCCCATTCGGAACAAGACGATATTGAACGCATTGGTTTTGTATTTTCAATAGAAATAAAGTTTCTAATCGATAGTTAGCTAGTCTATAATAAATGCTGTTAGAATTAAATATATACCTAATGAAGTCAAATTAATAAACTAAAATAGATCATCGTGACCTCTCGTATAATATAGTGCTGTGTTATAGTTATGATCGTACTAAAAGAACATTTGAAACAGATTTTGCTCTCATAAAATTATATCAAAAGCAACTCGTAAGATTTTGTGAAATTGTACCAAGCCTTTACAATTAGTTTACGACTTATATTAGTTTTATGAGGTGACAGCGGTATTATACATTAGATAACAAAAAAACCACTACCTATATTTGGAATTCCCTTATCTATATGACTACTGATGATTGCGACGCTACATTGTTTAATCAGACGATGCGGTGATTGCGTAGCAGATAAAGAGTACATGATATTTTTTTTCCAAAATCATTCAAACAGTAAGAAAGCCTAAACCAGTTGATGTTTAGGAATTTACGTCTGATCGATGAGGTTGTCACAGAGAATAACGGCCTTGGGGTAGTCGAGTTGTCAATGTGCTGGAACCGCGCTGAATCGTGATTGTATTTAAATAGGAAAACAATTAAGGGCGAGTTTAATACTCCTTAGTTCTCAAGTTTATTTCATTAATTATATACAATATTTCATTATGTAATGATATTTAATTTCTATTATTATATCCTTATAAATTAGTATTCGTTTTGTTTATGTGCTATTTTAACGATGCACATTTCCTAGCGTTACGCTGAAACGGGGAAAACAAAGTTTCTTCGGATATCTATGTTTATTATTAATTGTATGCTACTGTTACAGTTCCGTAGATTTCTTTAAAAAAATGTCAGCAATAAAAAACAGTGGCACCTTAAAAATAATCAACTATATATTTGGGTTAAAATGTTATTTAACAACATATACTCGAAGTGTGAGTCTTGTTTTTGTCTCGGCTTGGTTTTGGGCTAAACTTTAAAATTTAAAATTTTCATATACATATATGAAAATTTTACAGGATTGTAATAGTAGCGAATGAAATGTATATTTACAGATTATGATTTAAGTGATTTTTTGTTTCAACTCGTATTCCGATTCGGCGCGGGAGTAGCGAGCATAGATCAAGTTAGAATACCTAATGTGTACGAGCTTTAGAAACGGAAGCGTGGAGAGTGGGTTGATTTAGAGGCGCGAATTATCGCGTCTGTCAGGAAACAATTCACCCTCTGCTCTTAAAAGCAGGGGCGTAGTAAGGTTTTGAGGGTTAAATAATCCTTGGTTATTTAGGAAATCTGTGGCATTAATAGGGATCAATTGGCGTGAAACAGAGGTCAAAAAAGGTGTTGCTATTTCTATAGGGATTATGCAATACTTATACATTATAGGTAAAATCACTTTGGGATGTTGATCCCTAAAAATTTACACTACCTAACTACGTCCCTGCTTACGTGTAGTCATTGAAATTCGGTTACGAACACCAAAATAGTTGTAATGTATAGTTTGAATCGCAATATTTCTGTGTACAGTGTTGTTGAGTTTTATGTTTGTACTATGTTGGGATTTCGAGTGGACGAAATGCTGTGGTAGAGACAATTTTAGTGCAATTTGTTGTTTTAACCATTACTCCTCCGACAAATCACTGATTCGCTAAACGTGGGCTGACAATTTAGTTGTACCACTTTTGACCAATTAGGTACAATTCAGTCACTGAGTACTGCTTATTTGTGATTGGTTTACAATCGCGTGCGAACTGTGGCTCGTTAACGCTTTGTCAGTTCAAAAACTGTACACATTTGATGTGTGATTTCAGCATTAGTGAATTGTGATTATCGTTTGGTTCTGCATGCAACATATGAATCGAGAAGACACATTTAAAGTTACAATAAAACGTTAAATTGTTTGAGAATTTGTTAAAATATATGAAAACGATGTATTTTAAACGAGGATATTTATCCGCCTGGTAATGTAAGTATCTCTACCATAGCACTTCGCAACGGTATCCTCAAGTTGGGAGGTATGTTGATATTTCACCCGTTGAGTGAGGCACTACACGCACCTGCGTGTGCGAGAGAGATGAGCATTTATGAGAGGGATAGGGAATTCTATTCTATACAATAAGTTGCATTTGTATAATGAAGAACTGAATAGGGTTGTTCGTTCGACCGTATCGTGTGCATAGTATCGGTTAGTTGTTATTTTTTACAAGCCCACTACGCTAGCTATTATGTTTAATGTAATTTTCAGTGATTTTTGTCCTTAGGTATTAGAAAAATACTAATTATATCAAATTTTGAACTTTGTCAGGTATTGATTTTTTATTTGACATGTTTTTTTATCCAATTGCCAGGTTTGGGCGGATTATTTGAGTTTTATTAGTATTTTTTTTTTATTATTTTAGCATTTCGCTTTCATTTATATCTAAGGGCTATAGCTAAGTGTATTGGGCTATGTACGAATCCTACAAGAGTTGCCATTTGCCTCTATGTTCCGCAATAAATGGAATCTTTTGAGATTTATTTTATACGTTTAACATGTAGATTAATTCTTATTTTCGTATCAATTCGTTCTGCTGGTTTAGTTGTCATTTTTTATTTCAAAATGTATAAACAATGTGCTTTTACTCGTTTAAAAAATTGTAAATACGATATTTGAACTGATAATAATAAAAGTTTTTATTTCTTATGAAATGGCATTGTTTTATTCTCTTACCATTAAGTAGCCGTAGCAATCATATTCCAATGATTACCTATTCTTCTCATCTGCACCACTATAAGAAGACTTGTTGCTGGCGGAAGGTAAGTAGGTACACTTTGTATGTATCCGAAAGTATGTCTTGAAGACTCTTCTCTGAAGTCTCATCGTGACTACTATAAATGCACTCGGCTTTGGGGTTCAATTTCTTAATAGTTTGAAATGGCACTGATTGTGTCTCCAAACCGTTATGTGCATTGTCCATGAGTATGTTTAATAAGTTCCCTCAGTAATTCTCTAAGTCCAAATTGGAAGTTTAGGTAAATTGATCAAATTGATGTAAACTATACGTTTATTTTCTGTAAAATAAATATATGGTTTAGATCTGACGCATTAATAAGTTTCCCAGCTTCATGCACCGTCCTATTCTATAACAATAAACATTTTATTGTTATAAACAAGGAATAATATTACCTCTTTTCAAATCACATTATTGTCTTTTTTGTGACCGAGTTTTGAATTGTAATCAAAAAGGCAAAGCGCAAATTAGCTAATGCTTTTATGAATAAGGCTTTTAAAAGTAATTAACCAATGAATTATCTGTACAGCATTTATTATTATCCGGAATTGGATTCTTAAGTCAGCATTAAGTCAACGTAAGTTAACTAGATAATACGAGATGTGGTTATCTCTTATAGGGTGACATTTTATCTGAGAATTTGGCTGCTGGAACGAATATGAAATTATAATAAGCATCTAGAAGAGCTGCGAGATGTATCTGGCATCGAGCCAGGGTCCGTCCTAGGCTCGCAGAATATGAAAGGAGATATTACGTTAAGGGTAGCTCAGACCAAGCGGTAAAATTTTTAAGCTAAGCTTAAGGTACTAAATGTACTAATATTTATTGCACCGTAGGAGCCTTAATATAAACTTGATAACGTCAAATCGTCACACATGCTTTGGTATACTCGTACAATTAGTGTAATAATAAAAAAAACACATGATCTTTGATCAGAGCCATTCAAAGCAGACAAGCATAGGAACGTCAAAAAAAAAATTAAGGAAATTATTTAAAATTAAATATATCTAATCATACATTTATGCAATGTCTAATAGGTATGTATACCAACCTATTAGAATAGAATTAGTAGTGAATCCATTGACATAAGTAAATGTCATTTTTGTCGTAGCAGAATAACCACAGTGTACATTACACTGTGTATATTTTGTATGTGGCGGTAGGTACGTGTGTGCAGAGTTATTGAAATGAAATAAATAATTTATTTGCTTGGATTGCAGGTATAGTAAAACAGGTAGTCATTTTTTTCTAGATTACCTTTACAGGTGTGCAAATATGTTAATAAAACTCCTAACAATAAATCAACTTTTTTGATCGGTGACCGGTCTCGTGGTCTATAAGTCTTGTGGTTTTAAAGCAATCGTTAAAGTGTTCGCCTTTATTTTTCTTAATTTGCCTTCAAATGGGACCCAAAAAAAGTCCCAAAGCACAAATCCATATAATTATTGGATTTTTTTATTAGGCACAGCCCTAAAATTTATCATCTTGATAGCTTTACTAGCTATCAATTTACTAGCTATATGATTCCGTGACAACTGAATTATTAGGTAATTTAGGTAACTTGCGAGCCCGCTTAGTCTGCACTAACCTAGGCCTGCAATAAAAGTAGGTCACAGGATATATTCCAGGTTTTAATTATTGGAATGCTGATGCTACGTGGAAATAATGGAGTTTCTTTCTGGTGAATGTGAATCCAAACCTACACTAAAGGGTACAAAATCTTAGCTAGGGTTTTTTATGTGAGTTAATAAATGTTGGTTGTTACGTCGATTGTGAAATTGAACAAGTGACTGACATAAAAATCAAATAATATTATAATATTTTTAGGTAGTAAACTTCAAAAACGGTTAATAAATGAAAGAGTTCTGAGGTCCTTGAAAAGTAAAAAGCCCCAAAAAAAAGTCTTGGAATTGGTCCCACGGATTTTTTACTTTTAAGACAAGAAATCCCTCAATTTCAATCTTTAAAAATTTGTATTCACGTGTTTTGATATGTTTTATTTAATCAGAAAAATACAATAAGAACGTCTTGTTATATTTGATTAGCTCATAACATTTTTGAAAGAGTTCAAAATATACTTAGGATCAATGTACTTAGGAAATATATAAAAATAAAATATACTTAGGACAATAACAAAAATAACTAAGGGTCTCAATCGTACCTTGGAAATCTATTAATGAGCCCTAATGAAATCCAAATCTCATTACATGCGCCGCCGTCGCAGAGCCTGTAATTTCGCCGACACTCGCACTCTTACCACACCAAAGCTAACCGGAACTCAGTTAAGGCTATTGCATTCTGTGTTGCTGTGTTTTAAGCGTGAAATTTTGTGACTGGCACCGTGCCAGAGGTCCAACGGTCCTATATCAGAGTTACGATATGCTTAAAAGTAGGTATGTGGGTCACAGGATAAATCCCGGTTTCTCTCCTGTGTTTTCAGGTAAACCTGCCTGAATTTGAGATATGTTCAGCCTATTTTATTGATAACGAGTTGCAGGTCAGATACATTTACCAAAATGTGTGAATTAAGATAATACAATAAAATTATTATAATAACTGAAAATTATGAAAATATGGCTAAATAACCAATAAAATACCTAAATCATAATAATAATTGCAATCACAGTAAATGTGATTATCAAATAATTTAAATAGTATACATAATATTTAAAAAACACTATTATTCTCCGCCAACGTATCATACAAAAAAATGTTTGCCATTGTGTGACGAACTTGAATGTTTGTTCTGTGTCTACGTGTAATTATGTATGGTTTATATATATATATAAAAAAAAAGGATTATAAATATTCTTTCAGATATTATGCTTAGTTTAGAGCTTGATGGCGCGGTGTGAAATGACCATGAATTTATATCATTATTTATTAACAACATTGATATTATAATAACATTGAACATCAATACCAATTTATATATGTTTCTATAGAGGAATTATAGAACATTTAATCTCGCTTCCTAAAATAGGCCATCCTTACTCCATTCACATCGTTAGACGAGCGAAAAATTGGCAAGTCAGTAATAAGATTTATCCGCTTCAAGTGATTTCACTCAACCAAGATTACCGAATCTGCATAAATTAATGAAAATTTTACAAAGTTGTGTAACTTAGGGTATTTTAGAGAATGGGGAACCGTTGCCATGGATCAAAATGTGCTCCTCAACGATTCCGCTCTAATTGTCACCCTCATCTAAGCTATGGCTTATCTAATTATATGCATGGTGCAACTAACAATAAATTACTGAAAAAATAAAAAGGAAAACCACAGTGCGTGAAAAATTACAAATTACATTTATACATTCATATATGTATAAGTTGTACATTTTAGCCATTTATAAAAGCTTGTAGTTTGATACCACCTCGATTTGAGGAAAAAAAATTAAGACGCACTATATATGGCGCACTAAATTCGCTATTTTAACGACACCGGGTAAAAAGTTTGGCAAATAAAAGCATTCATAAACTCTTCCTGATGTTAGCGGGTTCGATTTTGACACATACAACCCCCTACTAGGCTCCTAAGAGATCCTACCCCTCCACCCGTCGTATGAGTTGTCTCATACGAGAGAAAATAATAGAGCACCTAGACAAAGTGTAAAAAGATGTATTAAAATTGTGAGAAATGTGTAAATATCGTAAAAAAAATCTTTTATTTTTTTGGTCTTCTTTACTGTTTGCAATCTTTGTTTACAAAATTTCTTATTGTGAGTATAAAACTAGAAGATTAATATAGCAATGTGTTAAATTAGAAACCATTTTGTGATTACGAGGTAAACCTACTTATAAATATAAAATTTATTTAAAGTACAAAATTATTACATTAGTTAGGGTCTTATTTCTGTAGCGTGCAGCCGGCCTTGATTAATAGTTAGGCAGATCTTATGTCACTAATTTCATTCTACACTACTACACTGGATATATATCAATATAAAAGTTCAAAGTATACTGGTTACAGAAAATATTCCTTCTCAAATACTTAACTTCACGTGTGTGCTGTGGAGGCACACACGTGAAGTTGTTTACAAATGTTCAGAAATCATATTTCTTTAGCAATTGAGTTCCTGCAGTATGAGCGCAGGCAATTTCAAAAGTTGTATATTACATTACATGTCTCTCTGACACATGGCAGAAGGAAATTCGCATGACTGTATTCACTGGTTTTGGAAACTCAACTCCTAAACAACAAGATTTGAACAAGAAACACATTGATTACAAACCATGAACTACCCACACGGGGTGCTTGTTAGCAAACTAGGCGAAACTTGAGAATAACGACCCAGCAATCACTACTACCAGTCCACTGCCTTCCAAGAAGCAATTACGCACACTTGCTGTTTACAGGGAGGTAATTCTACGGGCTGTGGAATTGTTATACATGTGCGAAAACATAATCTTAACAAATAAGACATGGAAACTGACATATTTGACGGAAAATAATGTGCCTAAGGAAGGAGCTCCTGTGGTGGGTTAAATGCACACGAATGTTTACTTGTGTCTAAACGATACTTGAGATCTATATGAATAAATGAATTTGAGTTAGAAATACAGTGAATGTAGTAGAAGTAAGACGTGGAGTGAGAAAGTTAACTAATAAAGGCCTTTCTATCTATGTATGTAGTACTTATACCTACCTACGTACGTAGCTATACAGCAGTAGGCGATAAAAGCAGTCTCAACTGATTAGTTAATTTCATTGATTATCTAATTAGATGGTTGGCTTGGGCATTTAGGTTAGTGTTAGTTTGGTTAAGTTTTAGGTGGCGATTTCTGTGGTACCAAACGAAACTATCCGCTATGTCCACATTATTCTGTTTCATATGGATTCAACAATAAATATTTCAGAGTTGTTATGTTGTAAGTTTAGTTTTGTTTGTTACCAAACAGTACTGAAAAAAACTGGGTTGACGTAAGAAATTAGCCCTTCCATAGTATGTTTTATTTTGTTATATTGCTTAATGATTATTTATGAAAAATCTGTGGAAATGTAGGTAATAATCAATAATAATAATTTCAGTTATTTGTTAAAATACATGCTTCAAATCAGGTATCTATAAAAAGGTTTTTCCGCCACGGACGAACGAAACACCCTCTGCAATTACCAACATGTGTTATTATGAAATTATAATGGGGCAGAAACTAATAAAGCGGTCGTTTTCAGGACGAATTGCCGGCCCAACACTCCCGATCTAATCCTGAAACACGCACCTTGAGGGAAAATAAGAAATAATTTGGGAGAATCGTAGCCACATAAATATAAATCTGCGTCGAGCACAACGACTGGACATTAGGATCCTTAAGGCTGGCTTTGTTCATTTACTAAATTATGACTATGCCCGATTCAAAATGCTGTTGAAATAAAATAAAGTTTATGTTATTTTTCTCACAGTAAATAAATATTCATAGACATATTTCACACAGCGTCATCTAGCCCCAAACTAAGCATAGATTGTAATATGGGACCTAGATAACTGATAGAATACATATAGTACTTTCTTTTTTTGTAATTATTGTACATACTTATAATACATACATATTAACACCCAGACAGGGAACAAACATTTATGTTCACACACAAATGCTTGTCCTGGGTGGGAATCGAACCACGACCTACAGCTCAGAAGGCAGAGCTACTACCAACTGAGCTATAAGGCGAGTTATAAACCACTTATCATTCTAAATTACGTACGCACTATTCACTACATTCCACTTTAAATAAATAAATAAATAAACGTTTACACACTCATACCTCCGCACTAGGATTCCCTGTGTCGCAGATGGCATGGACAAACACAGAAACACAAGACAAACACCCAAGACCCGAGAACAAACTTCATGCTCACCACACAAAGTGTGCCCCGGCCGGGAATCGAACCCGGGACCCCTCGTATCGAAGGCAGGGCTACTACCAACTAAGCCACGGAGTCGTCTGTTCCTAACAATAAAAGCTAGAAGATGTAGCAGAATTACTATGAACTTAGATGCGAGACCAGCCAAACACACGTTCTAGTTCTTCCGGTGAGGTCCCCTTAAAATAGGATGATGCACACAATTTGCTTTCTATAGCAACTTTGGCAGGAGTTTATGAAGCACATCAAATACAGTACAAAGACAATAATTGTTATCTCTTTCCCGCTACATTACGTGTATCTGTATTTTTCTGTGGAAATGTATAATAGAATTTCGTACAGACGAACATCTGTTGTGGTATCTGATCTAGATATCTGTATATTGAATTGTAAAGTTAATTCGTGGCATATCTATTTGCTTGTTTAATCAATTCTCTAGTCTTAGTTTATTTTACCTAACCTTATGCCAGTGGCCTTGGACAACATATTGTTACTTATTCTGAGCCCTTGGGAATAGACCTTCTGGACCCTGCTTTATTTTTGTTGTAAATTAATTCTACCTTCTACGAAAACCTTATCTTTAGTATCATCGAGGGTGTATAGGAAAATTTGGAGTATTGGTATTAATTGACTGGATTCACAGTCACAGCTCAGTTGATAAGATCTCTGGATCGTGATTATGATTTCAACCCAGGAAAAATATTTGTGTGACGAACCAAATGTATGTATTTACAAAAATAGTTCTTCATAAATTTTACATCAGTATTCTGTTTCCCATAGTACAAGCTATGCTTAGTTTGGTAGATCCAAATATATAGCGGTGTGTATATGTAATAAGATAGCGGTGTACACCCCGCTATATTTATTTATTTTTTATCTCAATGAGATAAAGTTTCAATGTAACATAAAACTATCAAATAAAGTCTGTTTTTTATCAGTAGTTCTATTCCGGTTCCACGCACACACTGAAAGTGAAAAAATTCCAAAAAGAAGTATTTTCAAAATGTAATTGTTTCTTTTTGACGAAATGGATGAATGTATAACATACGATTACTGTACACCTGTACACTATTAAATAAATCCCGTGTTTCTTGATTTTTTGGAATATTTTTGTGTTGAATTAATAGTTGCAAGGTAAATAACATGAAATGTTGCTCAGAGGGTAAATGGGGTACTTAAGTAAATAATTATATTATATTCTTGTAAATAACCCTGCAAAGTACCGAAACAGATTATCGCTTGATTTTTCTACTGATTCTTCCACGCTCAGAGTACGTAATTAAAATACTTAAGTTAGGTTTCAAAATCCTGATGATTTCCATCTCATTTGGCTGTTTTGCTCTATATCAGTTTTTATATGAATGAATTCATGAATACATAATAAATATACTAAATATAAGGATAAATAGAGGTACCCTTAAACTATTCGAGTGTGGAAATCAGTTCGAAATTAAATTTCATTCCATCGCTCGACTCCCTCATAATTCAATTTGTCTGGCGAATCGATCAAACGCTGGAAATATTCTCAATCGTCTCTAGTTCTTATAAATGTCACAAGTGATTTGGTATCGATGTTAGATAAATTCTTTGATTATTCCAACTTAGGTATCTAAAAGTTTATCACCTCAATTTAATTGACTAAGTGACGTTCTACTATGTTACCAGTAAGTTTTTTGGTTTGAAAAACCCGCTGAAGCATTGAATTTACTATTTTTTTTTTATTGTTAACTTAGAAAAATAACTGAATGATAGAATAGCAAACTAAACCACCAGGCATGCATGAATAATTTGATAAGAGTGAAAAAGAAATATCTTTTTCTCTGGGTTCTCTCGTGGGTCTAGGGGGACCAGGCGTGACTACGGGGACATATCACTACATATGTAATGATATGTTGTACCTTTAGTCCTTCCATAGCTATTTACATAAAAGCACAGTAAAGCTGCCACAGCTTGGACACAAAATACTTACTTACAGAAGGCCGATTCCATATAACGAAGGATTACAAGTGCACAAATACATACATAAAACAATCTCGGTCGGTCATTTATATCGTGAGGAAACCGGCACATCCTAGAACCAAAAAATTCGATGACATGTGACATCTACTACTAATCCAGATTTCATCATCATCATCATTCATTTATTCACTATAGGACACAATGGACACTTAGTTTCGTTAATATAACAGTTGTAGCAGCTGTACATAAGCCTTGTCAAAAATGAGAAAATATCTCTTCATGTATTTGGCTACCGTGGTGGATCAAGAGCCCGTTCCCTATCAATTATCGAGAGTAGGCCGGTGTCCCTGCAGTGGGAACATTAAAAAGCTGGTAGGAAGAGCCGGTCTACTGTAACTGTGAGTTTTGTGGCTTGGATATAGGAAGCCCGCATCCCCGGGATTAGAAACGTGACCCAGTTTCAGTACTTCGCGCCCTCCTCACCCCATCGACTCAAACGGACGATTTAGCTTGCAAATGCTCATATGACTATTGGGAACGGGAAATGTGCTATTAGAAACAACACAGAATGGGTATTGATCTGAAGACGGCAACCGGAAAGAGGCTGTTATGATAAAGTAGCTTTATCGCGCAGATTCGCGTGCTTTTTTCTTCTAACGTGCAATAGGAACTATTTCTATGTGAAACAATCCCGTGCGTCCATTGCTGTATAAAGATAAAAGGAAACAACACCTTCGCCTTTAGTTTTTAGTAGTTAAGAATTATTGCATATGTATTGTAATATGACCTAATTAACATCACGAAAGCATTAATCTGCCTTTTATTCTTTATAGTTATCAAGTTCTTTTTAATAAAAGAACTTGATAACTGTGTGGTTTAAAATTAATTACATGGATTGTTATATATTGACTGCTATATATATTTTGACGTTTCTTAGGTTAATGCTTTTGCGCCGTTTATAAAAAAAATAACGATTACACATCAAAGTGAACAACTAAGACCCTAGAATAAAATTTACGCTCATCACACAGTTTTCCCCGGCCGAGAATCGAACCCGGTACCCGTCGCTTCAAAGGCAGGGTTACCAACTAAGCTACGGAGTTATCAAACGTCATAGCCAGATTAGTTAAAAAAAAACCCAAATGTTGTATTTTGCTACTATTGAGCCAACTAGCGAGATCAAACATTCGCGTGACATTTAATTTTGACTAAAACATTCGTTCGTATTCGTAGTTGTGGCGTAGCGAATATGCTACGGTCTTTTTTTAGGCCTTTAGTAAAAAAAATCGTCACTTGGCCATTTATTAAAGAAGAAAAAAAGAAGAATATCATTATCGCACAATATTACGTCCAAAGAACATGATTATGTTTCAAAAAAACCAATTCATTTTAGTTTAAATCATAATATGAATATAGACCCCCGAATTAGTGCATACTACATTGAATCTACAACCAATGCAGAAGAGTTAAATTTTCATCAGCCACCATTCCCGACCGTGACTTCCCGTTATTTTCAATTTTACGTCGGGCCAGGGCAGGTGACTTCCTGGTTCTGACATCCTGATGGCTTAATGCCTCCACACCCATTGATGGCTCTATAGAAGCGTGAGATTGCACGTCCGGCTTTACAATTTTCTGCTCTCGAGGTGTTTCAAACTACACGTGTAAAATATAATATATATGACTCTTAATTCTGAAAATAAACTGAAAATACAAGGGTTAAATAAAATACAAAGACATTACTTTTTTTTGTAAGATGAAAGTATCGAAACAATCTGTCGGTCCACCTGATATTAAGAAATATGACTTATTTAAGTGAAAAACAGAATCTGCAACAACAAAATTATTACGTACGATAACAGAATTTAAACATTCTAGAATTCAGGCACAAAATTGCACCCCAACGTATCCTGCCAACGTGAGACTCAATCAAAATCGCTATGAATCCAATCGGGCTTTAAGGGGATTTGCCGATTTACATGAGATATAGTTTATGTACCGAGCTAGAGATGTCTGCCAGGTCTCTACATGCATGCGCTTGCAGAGTCACAGAAACTTGCCAAGACGGAAAGGACTTTCGTAGAATAAATATTATTTCTTAGTTCTTCTGTGTTCCTGTGGAAGGGTGTGGACGCCGGTAAAAATACAGATCTATGAGACGTTACGTCCCCGTTTCGGGTTTCCCCGGTTACTTTGAGTTAACACTAAACTAAATAGTTAACCTATTTTGATATAAAATATAGATGCTATCTGAAAGCATATACTTAAAAAATAAAGAATTTTCGAAATTTGATTTGAATTGATAACCAACCCCACATTTCATTTGAATGAATAAGTCTTTGATACATTTTAGAAAATTTGCGCATTTTAAATGAGCCATATATAAATCATAGCGTATTAATCGAGCTCCCATGAATTACATTTTATAATGACTTGGATTAATCCGGCACCCAGCTTATTTCGTACCCCTGCAACCCGGTGGTGCAAACCCTTTATGACTGGTGGCTTTAATTTAAAATGTATTATAGTGTTCTATTATCGGCCTAGCTTTTGCGTATCTCGTGTGTGCAAACCATAAAAATCAATATAACTTTCAAAACTATCATGGATTAACATTACGTTTTTTGAGTTAACAAGATATTTATAATGATTTGCGAGTTTTGTTGACTCCCGACATTTCGCGCTGACGCACTCGCAAGTCATGGTAAAAACCTTAAAATAACAAAAATTAATATAAATACCTGAAAACTAATTTGCGCCATTACCGAGTGTCTAACTAAGCTATTCCATTATATGTGTTTTATTTTATAACGTTTTGATAATCATCATCATCATCATCAGCCTATCAGTCCACTACTAGACTTAGGCCTCTCCGAGTAAGCGCCATTGAGCCCGGTCTTCGCATCCAGACAGATCCAACAGTTTTTAGTCTTTTTCCCCAAACTCATACGGGACTACGCAAAACATGTATTGGGTGTACATTAAAAACGAATTCCTTTAGATCTCATGTATCGTTTGGATTATAGAATATCATATTATGTCCATATGTATGATATTGTTATACCAAATAAGAAGCTTCGTCCTGAAGTCTGACTACGATCAGCCTTTAACATTCGCACATCTTCAAGACATATTTCTTCGGCTCGCAGTCAATTTTTCATATTTTCGCGCTGGTGCAGTAAGACGGGCACAAAATTCTATTTTTGCATCATTATTTTCAAGTGGGCGCTGTATTTTGTACCATCCTATAAATTTACGATGCACCCGGCTCTTGCAAACTGGTATATTTTATGCTTAATAGTTTGGGAGCACTCAATGTTAAAGTTCAGTCTATCTTGGAAACTCCTGGAATTTATAGTCGACCATATTTCGTGGTTACCATTTTACTGCTGTCAATACTGGGTAATAAAATATGAGATGACTTTGGAAAATTGTAAATCACAGTGCGAGTTTGTATTATTTTTAGTTCGGTTGTAGATATCTATGTTATGTTTATGTTTTATTTCATAGACAGGAATTTTGCTATTCGCTGTAAAATCAAAGTATTTATTATTAAGTACTTAACATTAGCTTTCCAAGAAAATGAAGTAATATATTTTAATAACATAAACCATGAAAGAATAACGTACGAAAGAGTATTAAGTATTACACTATGCCGTAATCCACAAACCTATAGTAACTATGTCTATGGAGACAAAATTAATCAAAGTTAAAATATGAAACTAAAATGAATGTGTCTTATGATTATTATATTAACTTCGTATTTCAAGTTGGAATACAATATCACGTTTGCCCTATTTTCTACTTCATACATCGATCCAAAGTCATTCTTTCGTCCCACATTCAGATAATATAGAGATATCCCAAGCAATAACTGACATTGGCGTAAAGGCACCGCATTTCGTACTTCTGGAGCCATAAAACTGCAAATAATACACTCAACGTACCCGGGGACTGAATATTGAAATATAACATTGTCAAGTCCCGGGGTTACCATGATCTAATAGGAGCCAAATGGTTTTTTTTTTTTAATTTTCCATGTATGTTATCTTGAAGGCAGAATGCATGACACTACTCGTATATAAATATACTTGAACACGTCTTACATATATTCAAGCAATAAATATACTTTGACTTTGACTTACACTTTGAGTTTGAAGCATATGTCTTTCTTATAATAAGTCGCTTCGATCAAAATTACTGAACAAATATTACAATACGAACAAAATAGCCTCCTAGAGCGGGACTTCTCTGTTTCATGAGTATCGGACAGCTAAGAAAGGATCAAACATTTTCAGCTCACACAAGTTTTTTCTTTCTCTCGGTCACTGACTTTAAAATTATTAAATACGATATCGATTCACTTTTCATTGACAAAATTATTCGACCAGTACAAAGTTGTAAGAAATATAGCGCTTTATCTTACTTATCTCTTATACTACTCATCTTATTATCTCTTATCTTATAGAAATACTAACCTCTAAACAAAGTGTGTTTCAACCACTTCCTTGAATCCAGTATATTTTTGTACCATGCAACCGGGAGCAAAACAAAACTGCCAACTTCATGAAAAAGACAAATATCACAACAGAGACAGCGGTAGCACCCCAACTCGACAGCAGTGTACAGAATGGCGTATTTATTCATTTTAAGTAACGTGCTTTTTACTTAATGGTTTCGTGTTCCCCTAGTCTCGCTCGGCGTCTTTGTTTACCCCAAGTTTTGTTCTATAATCTTGTGGAAGAAAATCTTTGAGAACTGCTATTTGTATATTCTGTGATCGAGCTTGACAGGCACTTCTTCCTGAAAAAGATTGACGTGATTTATTTTTCAGAAAGCTGCTCCCATTGTCGGAATATTATGGTTGAAAAAAAGAGCCTTGATCTCGTACCTAGTTGACCACAATCCTTTTTCAAAAACTATATAATATATAGAATATGCTTTTATCTTTAGAAAATTACTGTTTAGAAACAAAGCTGGTACACCTATTAGGTAATGTTATTTTGACAATAACTGAGTAAACGCGACTTGGGTCTTCTTATACAAGTCATACTGCTTTTGTTGGTTACAGGTGCCGGTAACCAATTAGAAGGTCGTTCCGTCATTATAAAAAAATTAAAAACTCCACGCGTAAAAAAGTATAAGCTCATTTTCTTTAAGCAATCACAATAAGCTATTACGATTGTTGAAATTATATATATAAATAATACTGCAATTCTGATAAACGTCTCAAAACTCAAACTTTTAGATCTAAAAGAATTCCTTTACTTATGACATACTTTAGATCTCAAGTATTGTTTGCACAAGTCTAAATGATTACGCAAAAGTAAAGATATTCCTGCTCATATAACATATGTCACAATTAAACATTAAAATTAAAATTAACATATGTATAAATTAAATTTATTGCATCACATCAACGTATGTTTCGTACGTTAAGATATCTTAAGTTTTTTGAATGTTTGTAATTTTACGAATAAGATTTTAAAGGACAGAAAATTTGGAATTCCTGAAAGTGCTTTTTAGTATCAGATTTTTTATGCGACGTACACAAATTTCGTAGATATTGTGAATCAAAACAAGAAAACGTCTTTTGGTTCAATTAGAAAATATATTAAAATATAACGAAGATGTTCAAGGCACATTTATTTTTAAAAACATTAAGAACTCAATTTAACCTTTCCTTCGCAGCGCTCCAATCTTCCGAACCAATATCATGGCAATTTCCTGTGCTGTAATTTATTTACTTGCGTAAAACGGAATTATAATCAAGGAACTACGTTGAAAAATATAAATAATTATTTTCATGACTACCAAAATAAGATTGATAAAGTAACGCTAATAATAATATTGTATCTCAATGACGATGTTTATTTTCCTGTTTTTAGTACTTAAGGTAGTTCTAAACACAGGAAATTAAGCATCGTCAACAACAGGATAATAAACATATTTAGATTACCTAAAGATGAAGTAGGCATAAACCACTTTTATAGATTTTTTTTCATGTAGTCGTTAGATGTGCTCTTTGGTTATGCATTATACTGAGTGAGCATCTAATTTAAGCATAATATCAAAAGCCTAGAGGGCTTTTGCATACATTTTGCATACTTACGGTGGTGAGGGAAATACATCATAGCTATGATGGCAAGCCAAGGGGCTGCAGCGACATGCGAATGCTCAAAAGGGTGTAAAAAGTGTACTAAATCGTATTTATTGCATTTTATTCCGTTTCGCTTGCTCCCCACCAATTTAACGATCCTAAAGAATTTGCATATGAAAACTTCGGCATGTATGGAATATTAATGGCGTCATAATTTTATGTGATGGAAATCATGTCTTTTGTTATTTTTGACTGGGAAAATTCAGCAAAATACCTTATAAAATTCATATAATTTTTTTGTACATTTAGTATGGGCATACTAAATGTATAAAAAAAAATTGTTTGCAAAGGTTTCTAACAAAGCGATTGTTTCAGAATAGAATAATAAAACCTGCGTGTAAGAGATTTGAATAAACTTGTATTACTTACTAAGTTTATTAAAATCGAATAAAATGTGTTTCAAAATTTCACACAGTTAATTTTAGGCTACGTCTGATTATCTTATTTATTATTAAGTAACAGTGGATAAGTTGATAAGGCACTGTCCGAATCGCGAAACGGCAACGCTGGTTCGCATCATTGGTCCAAGATCCCAGGGCCCCCAGTGATAAAAGAAAAGCATTACCCCATTTAAGAAAAGTAAGTTGACTTTTACCTACTTTTGGCACTATTTTACTTCTGGCACTGTACGCATACAGGTAAAGGACGTAGAAACATTATTTTATCCCATACATAAATATTATTGCTGAGAAAAAAAGTAACGTCTGGGGGCCCTGGAATCTTGCTCTATATGGCTTATTCTTCTCCATTATTTTACTTCAAACTACACCACGAAAAAGATGCTTTGCCATCTCAAATAACACGAATATCAATTATCATTAGCGAAATTAAATAACCAAAATAAAATTAGTATTCTCTGTCCTATTTGAGATATTTGAACATGTTTAGGTGCCACAAGAGCCACAAACAAGCGACATAACTTTGAGAGGAGTTTCATTAAATTCGCGCGTGTTCGTAATACTCATTAGTTTATTAGCATTGGTTTCCGTTTCCGACATTGAGATCCGAAATAAATGAAGGGCAGAATCAACAAAACTTTTTTGTATTCAAAAAGGTGAACGTTCTAATGAGATTTTTGGGTTTAGGTATCATTTATTTAAATCAAGCTTTGTTCGTTTGGATCTTCGTAAATTAAATTGATATAAATGAAATTAAATTTAGCACATAAACACAAACCCGTTACCGAACTCGTACTGTAAATGAAATTATTTGAATTACTACCTACTCATGTTTTCGAAAGGTCTAGTCGTTTCAGATTTCATAAATAATGCAAATTGTATTTCAATAAATAACGTTGGGATTGGATATTATTCGATAATATACATATATGATATAGTATGCAAACCTGCTACTACACCTGGAGTCAGCCGTGGTGCTTGCATTGCTGTATTCCGGTGTGGGTGCCGGTGAAATTACATGCGCATCAGACGTATCATCCCTGTCTAGGGTGATGGACGCAGCAGGATGAATGCAACTCAGTGAATATGTCAATTCAGGGTATGAGCTACCTTCATAACAATTTTCATGCCAATCTGTTCAGCCGTTGAGGCAACATACATACATACATATAACAAACATACATACAGACAAACGTTCGGATTTATCATATTAGAAGATATATGATTTTTAAAATTTGAGTATAGTAACATTTAATTAAAAAAAGATGACGATACATCATAAAAAATCACATCCAACTTTCCTCACAGTCAACCAAAATGCCTCTGAAACACAAAACCAGATCAGATTCTAAATACTGATCTAACTTTTCAAAGTGCAATGCCAGTTTTGCTGGCGTTGAAATTATGTCAAGAATTAATCATCCTCTAGCATTCCGCGTGACGGATCGTACTACCTTAATTAATTTTCGACATTATATCAACGTCAGCCAATGTGATAATGTTTCGGCACTGAAAATATTTGCGCTTCGATTCGTTAGATCTGAAATAGGAATTTAGCCTTATTAAACACAAGCAAAGACGCCGACTTCTAATCTGAAGGTTTAGGTTCAAACCCACACGTGCACCAATGAGTTTTTCACTTGAAAAATTATTGTGCGTAATACCACAATAGGCACATAAAACATATAAAAATCAAAAACATGTGACATATACCAATTCGGATTGGGCTCCAGTGGTAGATCAATCACTCTCTATTAACGAGAGTAGGCCAGTGTCTCTGCAGTGGGTATATTAGAGGCTAATTCGGAATTAATTGAATCTAGTCACATAGAAATGCGAAACCGGACCGGTCCCGGTGAGAACAAATGGTCATCACCAGGGTTTACTATGTGTCTCAAAACTTTGAGTAATTTCATGATGATGCACAGTAAAGTGGTCGACTTCCAAAACACAAATGAAGACACATTAATGCACATTAGAATTCTTTCATTTCACGTTTAATCCCGAGAGAAGCAAAATCATTCAATCTTTTTGTCAATCATTTCTTAATACACATATTAAGAAATGATTGACAAAAAAGATAATAATTCATTCTTCTTTGTTTGCTGGCTTTTCCTACACACATATAGATATAATTGTAATATGTCGATGCTCACGCACGGTTGCTTCATCTGTATTCTGTCGGTCGTAGCTCGACAAACTGAAACATGTGACCATTTTACCAAATATCCTTACAGTTTTCTTCCACATCCCAGTAAAGTAACCCAGCAAATCAAAAGCATTATAACGTTTTTGGTTTTAAATTTTATTTCTTTCGTGAATGTTTTAATTAAACAAACAACGTTTACACACTATTGTTCCTGTACTGGAATTTCTTGCATGGATATGGACAAAAACAGAAAAACAAGAAAAACATTCAAGTCCCGAGAAAAAGTTTTACGCTCATCACACACAGTTTTGGCCTGGCCGGGAAACGACCCCAGCGCCCCTCATTTTGAAGGCAGAGTAGCAACCAACTAAGCCACGTACTTGCTTTAATGTACTTATGCATAAATATAATGGCATGGTTCAAATAAAACCAAGACTTATTAGATATCATTAAAACCAAGACGATTTTACTGTGAATTCTCGTAACTATGATAGTAATATAAATGACAGTAACGCAACTATAAATTTGTCGAAGAAATAAATCTAGGCGTCTTTCTTCAAAACTAATAACTATTTCGTGGTCTCTTATTAGCTGTTACTCAGTATCTATAACACAAAATATAAATAATAAAAAGCACCGCCAATGCAAGTTTATCGAAAACAACGCACAATATATAATTCGGCTTCATTTTTAGAGCCAATTTCCTCTGCAAAATTACCAATCTCCGTATTTTCTATTTATCAGTTCTATTGAAAGCTATTCAATAACATTTATGTAACAATACCATTTACAGTCATTAGGTTTCCATTCAGGTAACCTAATTTTCAAGAAACACAACCTAGGCTTATTGAATTCTTTCTCCAAAATACCTAGTATGGTGGAATATTCCCTGGAATGGACCATTCTGCTCGGAAATATAAGGCAAATTGCTAGCCGGGCCATAGCCATCGTTACCGGCTGGTGCAGTCTTTACAAAATATTTTTTACATAATAGTCGAGAATTAAACGGCCACTACTGAATATGGGAAAGGAAAAAAAAAATCTTATTAAAAATATTTCATGGATTCAGGCGTTACTTTGTGAAAAAATGTATTTAGTACACCTCCGATAATATATTATGTGCTTATGAAAATAGCCCAGTGCACTCCGTCGGGCAACTATTTATGTAAAAGATGTTGTTCGTTCTTTGATCATGGATGTTTGTTTTGGTTGTTTACCTGCCTGCATCCACATGTCGCAAAAGGAATCCTAGTCCTTTGTAATAGAATATCTTGATTGTAATCATGTGGAGATTTTTCAGTGTTTTTTTTCCATCAGAGTAGAAAGAAATTATATCTATTTAATATAATAATACTAAATGGTATAATAAAAATATTTACTACTCTAAAATATGTGCCCAAAATGCTGGCTGCATTGCTAAAGTTATTATTTCAGAAGAATATAACGAAGAAATTAACTCTGAGTTAATTTCTTCTGAAAGATGGCATACTAAGAACTCCATCAGCGCACCATGCAGCATTCTTCATGCTTTATATCTGTTTCAACTCCCAAAATGCGTGGTTTAGGCTAGCTGCTTCTTCTGTGAGCTATACATTGCTTGAGGGTACAGCCGAATACCCAAGTACTGCGCTAGAGGCGGACAGTAACCGCTCGGTAGTGAATACTTACGGTTACTTAGTCTTGGTTTGTTGCTTTAATTTCCTCTGAATTTTCCAACGGGAAACCATTTTGGCTGGAGTAATCACGTGGGAATTAGGAGGTTGAGAGACCTCATATGTATTTAAAATTCGTATAAAGTTGCTTTAGCCGCAGTTTCAATGCGCATACTTGTAAATATTTAGGGAAAAAATATTTAACCATTTAAAAACTTTTAGGTGGATTTCTAATGGTCAATGAGGAGTTTTCTCAGTCTGAAATATTTATTTTACCGAGACGACATTGCAGTTATCGTCTCCTAGACTATAATGACAGCCATTTAGACCACGATCTACACGTCTTATTTCAGAGACGTGGGTTCGATTGCCACATTGTTATTAGGAACACAAAGTTTGTTCTGTTCTGTATGTACAATACAGAGTTTGGCGTAGAATAGTCAACCCATCACCCGTGGCGTCATGACTCATCAGGAAATCTAAATTTGTGTTTAGTAAAAAACTCGTAATCTATGATAGATTACGAGTTTTTTACATTTTCTAAATTTCATAATAATTACACCCTTGGTCACTCTTTTCCATGGCATGTCCACAAATCAAGGAATTTTCTCAGTCTGTTTTTTGTGAAGTACTCTTGGATCCGATGCGCTATTAAATGTAAACTATTAATTTCAAATTTACTTAGACGTTAGAGAGTAAGAGAAAGAAAAATTAAGCGCCTGTGGTTTAAAAAACATGTATTGAAACATATGTGACCAAGTTATAATCAATTTTCGTATTTCATTGAAATTCCAAAACGATATAATACATGGTATTTTCAGCTATCAGTAAAAATAATATACCTGTTAAAGAGATCAAGGGCAATTTTTCCAAATAACAGGTAATAAGGAAATTCTACTATAATTATTAAATCAAGAAAACATCGGGCTGTTTCCATCAATTTTGCAAAGGGCCATAATGTGAAACCCAGAATGTAAGCTAACAACTATTGTATAATACCATTATGGGAAGCAATAAATGTATTAGGTATTGGGTATTGAGTATTAGCTCAAAAAAATGTCATATAAGTAAACGAAATTGTGTATTTTGCTTTTCTCAGAATTTTTCTTTAGCCATTTGTAGACCGATTTGGATGTTTCTTTTTTAAAATGGGGTTTACCCTTAAGAGCGAGAAATAAAGTTGGTCTTTTTTATTATTTCAGTCAATTTTGCGTGCCGCGTGCAAATACTTCATAGGTATACATTTAAGAAACGGGGCATTACTGGAAAAGCTTAAATTACCCAGAATCATAAAACAATCTAACTCATTAATAACTATTTGAAATAAATAGATAGTTAACACTTTATACCTCCTTATTTATTTTTAAGATCACAATAATGTATAAAAAACATACTCATAAATGTGAAATAATGGTCTTATCGCTTTAGACGCTTTAGAAAAAGAGCACATTTTAACTACAGCAATTTCTACCATCACTCTATTACAAAACATCTACTTCCAACAAATTGTGAATCTGTGCAAAGACACCGTCTCATTGGGACTTTTGTTTTGAAGAAAATGTAAAAGAGATGTACCGCCGCAGGCTCCTGTCAACACACTTTGGTATGCAAATGCCACTTACCAACTTGTACCGAACTTTTAATCCACTGCCATCTCGGATTACAGAACTGAGTCTTTGTGACTTTATGTAGATATGTACTGAATAAATGTGGCTAGAATTATACAAAAAGAAATAGAATTTCTTTCTCAAAGAATGTCGTGAATATGATATGAATCTCAATTCTGTACTCTTTATATTTGGGATTGCAGTTTTTTAAATGTGGCAGGAGTGTCGGGACGATCTGAAGGCTAACCTGATGTTAAATGGTTAACATCAAGTGGTTCCACAACAACAGCAATACGACTCAGGTCCACAAATCCGTGAAGGGCTTCGATCTATCCGGATATGTAGATGTGATAATTTTTTGGTTTGGTAATTTTTTTTGTTCTTAGACCTGTCGACTTGCTATAAAATACGTTTAATTAGGATTATAAAATACGTTTTTTATTAGTTTTCAGTATCCACTTACTTATTTAATGTTCGAAAATCGGGTTTTGAATCGGGTTTCGGGAATTTTGAATACGTAGAAACACAAATCCTGCAGGATGAATCAATTTGGAATGTAATAAAATCCTTTTTTTCCGTGTTGCGTTGTTTTCCAAAATAAAAGGAGATAAAAAAACAAATTAAAATCCACGTATACCGTGCCATTTATTACTCTCGTTGTTAAAACCCATAAATAGCGTAAATTCATTGTTCCATTCCATTGGAACATTTCAATTGTTGGCGACAAATGCATAGGCTTAAAACCACAACAAACCGAAAAACAAGACAGAATTGCAAAAATTTTATAAATGAAATAGAACTTTATATACTAAATTTAGAGTTCACATTTGTCTGAATCTGCGTCTGTTAGAAGTTAGGGAAATTTTCAATGGCTCTAATTGATTGTTAATGTATATTAGATTCAAGCCTTTATTTGGTACTGTTTTATCGCGAGTTTGGGTGCTCAATAAAGGTGGAATTACTCTTTGGCGCAATTTTCATGTCTTTATTGTTATCACGGGCATAGTATAAACAACTTTATACTGATTTAAATTTTTGTGAAAGAGAAATACATAAATACTTTATTTCGACTCCATTAACTGAACATCTTGATTGTGTCATGGTTGCCGTTATTGAAAGAGAGTTTGTAAATAGGAAATTCAGTACGTTCTAAGTTGAGTAAAACAAAAAAAACAACAAAAAACAACGTTCACACACTCATACCTCTGCACTAGGATTCCCTGTGTCGCAGATGGCATGGACAAACACAGAAACACAAGACAAACACCCAACACCCGAGAACAAACTTCATGCTCACCACACAAAGTGTGCCCCGGCCGGGAATCGAACCCGGGACCCCTCGCTTCGAAGGCAGGGCTACTACCAACTAAGCCACGGAGCCGTCAAGTAAATGATGTGATCGGAATCAGAGCATCAGAACTTTTTGATTCGTATTCTGTGGCTCTCATATACTACCAGTGGACGGTAATACACGGGAAAAGAAAACAAGTGGCTGCCTTATTTTTGTCAGCCAAGTTCCAAAGTTAGGTTATCAATTCGGGTGTATTTTATTATTACAAACTTTTATTGAACTTGCATTGTATGTATGTATGTCTGGGTGCAATCTTGCAACTTAATTTTAAATCAGTTATCTTTAACTGATTGAGCTGAAATTTGGTATACACGCTTATTTTGGATGACAATGCATGCTTAGTTATGTGACGTCATTCTAATTCCAATATGGCGGATCATCCAAGATGGCGGACTAGTAATTTTTCTGCACTACCTCATTATGGGTATCATTATGGTGTTGCTGAGGAGAACACGAAAAAAGCTTGTTATTAAATAGATGTCTTTAGTATTTAAAAAAATCGATTTTTAGACAGAAGATGCAGCGAAGTAAGTCTCGTAACAAAATTGTATTTGCGACGTAGTAGGAATTACCAACTCGGCAAATTGCTTGCTTAGTAAATGTTAGTCAACGAGAAGCGTTCAGAAGCAAAAGGTTTTTATTTCCTTCTAGCAACCCGCCCTGGCTTCGTACGGTTATATATTGTATGTGACGTAGATCGAATACAAATTCCGTAGTACATCATATAGATCTATCTCGTAAGGTTTAGCCAGCATTTGCAATGAGAGCGCACAAAAATATGATCTTTACGACATCACATTAGAAATCTTTGAATTTCTCGGCTTTTCTCTACTGTAATAGTCATGTATACTGCATATAAACCTTCCTCTTGAATCCACTCCACTCTATCTATTGCTGAAAACTGCATTAAAATACGTTGCGTAGTTTAAAAGATCTAAGCTTACAAACAGCGGGAGCGACTTTGTTGTGTACTATATAAGGATTTATAGGAGTGGGCACTATGATACGATTCCCCAATGGAATTGTTTTAGAGAAAAAGCAGAGTTTTATTCCGCGATTTAAGTGATTCAAAGTACAAGGCACGCTAATTTTCAATTTGGAGCAATTAAGCAAAACAAAGTCAAAGTAATAGTCAAAATATTTTAATTACGTTGAATTTAAAAAAAAACTTGTTGAGTTTTTTTAAATAAATAAGTGCCTACAAGGACTACGCCTACACACTTATATTCTAATATACATGTGTCGTCAGTCACTCCCGCCCAGAACTATAATAGAAGCACTTTTTCTTTCGTAGAAGTAAGTGATTAACTCTGGTCTCGATGTTTTCAACACGCCTAAAGGCCTCCGACATGGTTAGTAGAGCCGATATCTTAAAGTGCCCTTTGAAGAACGAAAGCTCTCTGTTCAATTGTCACGGTCACCCATCCAACTTTTAACCGGGCCGAGAGTTGCTTAACTAAGATGATATGTAAAGTATTCAGCCTTGTCGCAGATAGCACACACAAACAAACTTCATACTCATTACACTTTGCATCGGCCGAGAATTGAACCTGAGACCCTTCGCTTTGAAGTCAAGGCTACCAATTAAGCTTGTCGTCACTTGTTATTGATTAACATGTTTCGCTCGTTTTTATTCTTTTGTTCGTATGTGCGGAAGTAATAGACGGTAGAAACAGTTGGTCTAAATGCTTCGTTTATGTGTAATGGATAATCTGATACGCCGGGAAGAGAGATCATCTAGGAGTCACCAGAGAGGACAAAGCAATCATGTTTCATCAATTAGGGCCCGTAACAATATCTCCTATCGGAGATATACTGAAGTGAATACGTCCAAACACAACTTGGGGCTTTAGTCACACCCATATGGGATATGTGTACTAATAAATTTAAGTTAAAAAGAAGAAATTTAAGTGTCTCTTTGTAATGTAAAAATAATAGCTTATTAGCTTATTAACAGACTTTAAAAAAGAAAGAGGTTCTATATTCTACTGCATATTTTATTTTTTATGTAAGTTCACCGATTTTTCCATTATTTGTGTGAGAATATAGAAATCCTTATTTATTTGGCTGTTAATTATTTATAAAAAAAAATACTATTTCAACATTGTTATCGTAAAGCTGTGCCCCGCGGTGTTACCCGCGGTTATTCGGGAATAATCAGCGTAATTTTGTATTTTTTTTTTCTTAAAAACGTTTTACAAGGTTAACGTCGTATTGCTGCTGTATATGAGCATATACACCAGCAATGCTACTCAGGTTCTACTCTACCGAAGAATTGATGACCCAAGTTGCATTGCGTTGCGCTTATCTCTCTCAGACGGGAGTGTTCCGCTTCAAGGTGCCTGTAATTTCCGGCTCCCAAACCTTTCCACCGAGACAGATTTTATTCAGTGTGTATTTTTTAGTGAATAAAAATCAGATGAAAGTAATAATATCCGTCAATCTTCCATATATATCGTCCAAGTTAAAAAGAGACGTGAATATTGTCTGTTTCGGTGTAACACCCATCCTGAACACTTGCATCCGACGTCCGGTACATGGCACAAATTCAATTTCATTTCGTTATCTACCTGCGTGCACGCCAATTCACGTTGTATTGTCACGTTCTATTTCGTGTTGCTTAATTCTATCACTCACAGGTTATATTATATAACAGTAATTATAGCATTTATCAACCGACTTCCAAACGAGGAGTTTATCATTTCATGTGTATTTTTTGTTTATGTTTGTTACCTTAGAATTCGTCATTTATCAATTTGGAATAATCTTTTTTTTCAAAGTATCTACTTTCAAAGAAATTAAAATAAAATTGGTTAATGATATTAATGGTTTAGCTGTTTATAAAGGTTATATTGTATTTCAAGAAAAAACGCATTTTTTTACCAAAAAAAATTTTCAAGTATCTTTTTGTCGCTTACTTCTATTATAATAGAAAAGAAAAAGATTTATATCCGGTAGGTATTTATCAATTTAGGATGTGACATACAATCGAACTACAAATCAAAGTGATAACCAACAATGGTTTTGTAGTAAACGCACTCTTAAACCGTTAATAAAACCGAAAGGAAAAACAATTATTGAGGAAACGCATGTGATATCTGCAAATATGGATTTGGTTCTTATATATTTGGGTAGTATATTTGTAGCATGACTACGAAAGACCGTGTCAATATTTTGAATTCAGGTGGAGTGTTTGGCGAGGCAATATCGCGAGTTTACGATTCGTGGAGATGCAAAACACAGATGTCGAATTATGATTGGATATCTTCCATATGCGGTTTGTGTGTGGTAACAGAACCATTTACTAAAATAGAAGTACTACTTGGCTGGTCATGGCTGGCCTCACGGCTCAGTTCCACTTTATTATTATATTTATGATACCCGCTTATTATCAGCGGGAATCAACGGCACCTCATTCAATGCCGCCGCATGATCACAAGCGTTGCATCAAGTTCGAAAAGTCGGGAAAAATATTAAAAGTAAACCACCTAAATATAACGATAAATTAGAAGCGTTCTACTGATTATAACTGACTCAAAACACACCCAGCATGAACATGAAAATAGGAAAAGTATCATTTAGAAAATATTATCATTTGAGACGTGATAACTTCATGTAATTAAATCACATCAAGATGCAGATTATAATTAAGAACATAATGGTTTACAATAAATTTATGAAATTGCAAAATTTTTACGAATAAAATATTTAGTTATTGTGTGACAACATAAACAATATTTGTATTTGTATTTTAATTTTAAATGTATTAGGTCAAGCCAAAACGGTAAAATGAACTAGCATTATTTTCTTGCGTGACGACCGCAGGGAATTGAATGTTTCCATTTGGTATTTCCTGCACTCGTCAGGCGATGGTGACCTAGACATTATGCCACATTAGTATTCCACCGTCAAGCTGAGGGTCAAGAGCTAGACCTTGGAATCCGCTGAATAAGTAATATTACCAGGCAAACCACTTGCGTAGCCATCAAGGCGTCCATTTTCATAAACGAAAAGCGTGATAAAATATACATATAATGTTTTTTCATGGTATTCATGAGTGATTTCAAAAAAAAAATTAAAAAAAAATTCAAGTTAGTACTGTTCTGTAGTATTCTGAGTACTTACACTTTGGTCGTCTTATGTTACAGTAACTTGAGGGTTAATTATTTTTTTACTCAGAATCACAATGAGTGACTACCACCTCATTGTATTAGGTATATAATGTGACCCAATGTTACCTGAGACCCTGATGTTACCTGAGACTGAGTTAAGGGATGAATGTCAAACGGTCATCCCTCGGGACGCACCCTTCGTTGTTCCCTTAGTAGCTTAACGGACAAAATAAGGACAAATTATTGCGTGTGAAATTATATACAGGACTATTGTCAACATGTTAACAACCTCTTTGGGGTAAATTATGTAATTACATAATAAAGACTTTTGGATATTTGAACTTTTATTCAAATATTTATAAAGAAAGATTAATTTGGTGACTACCAATAAACAACAACAATACAACTCGGCTCCTCTCTATCAGAAGATCCAAGTCACATCGCGCTGCACCCATCACTCTGAGACCCCACGTCTCAGAGTGATGGGTGATTACAGGCGCCTGTAATTTCACCGGCACCCACATCCCTCCACCGCGCTGACTTCTTCTTTTCGTGTGCATAAGTAGCCATCTCTGGTGTCGGCGTTTTCAAACCCGAAGGCCTCCATACCGTATAATAAAGTCAGAATTGACATATCAATGTGTCCCAAGAAGTACTGTACGGGTTCAGTTGATTGCCACTAAATGAATTAACGTACCCAACTACTCCAGCTGAAAGCGTAATGTATTAAATCCGAATACAGAATCCAAAATGTAATTAAATCCTCGAAAGATGGCGCCCTAATTATACGCATTTGTTTGCGGCATCGCGCCCGATACGTCATTGACATGACAGCATGTGCCAGGTTCCCTAATATCAGCAAAATTTTCACCTACTCAAATCTTATTACTTTAAACGAGCAATTCTTGTATATTTATTTATATATTTATTTAATTCCAGTATCTCGGAAACGGCTGTAAAGGCTAGATCAAATTTATTATTTATTTAATCTGTATTTTGTTTTGCTGTATAAGTTTACTGTATTTCTTGTAAAAACGCATATTACGCATACTGAAATTGAACTGTGCTGAAAATTTAATGCAGCGCCATCTCTGTGGTACTTATGATTCCAGATAAAACAGGATATTTAAAAAAAAAAAAAATGTCATTGATGGTAGTTATTAATAACAATTTTTCGCATACAAAAGCTATACGTCAGGTAACTTCACCGAAACGTCCGGTAATTCCCCAAGCCATCAGGGAACCGTTCAAAAACAATGCACGTGTCTAGAATTCATTGTGCAGTTATATAAAAACACTACCTTTTTTTTTTTTTTTTTTTACATGGGGAAATGCGTTTACGTATCGTCCCTCCCGGGGGGGGGGAGGGGTATGTCGGACTCAGCTTATAAAGCTGAGTGCCACTACCGACTAAAACCCCATGATGCTCTCTCTTGACTACGACGGGGCTACGGGAATCGCGATATGCATACATCCGCGGCCCCGTCAGCGCCACGGTCCGTGCCGGACGGACCCGCCTCGGGAGGGGAATACCCCCCCATTCGGCCACTCAGAGTGATGCCCAGGAGCATACTGGGCATCCAACTCTCGGGAGGACTTCATTCTGGGGCGCCGGATGCCCCCGCAATCCGGCTTCCGCCACCACCACCCCAGATCCTCCCGACGGAGAGATAGGTTACCCCACCTCTCCGTCATTACATCCGATGGAGAGTAAGGGCAACCTAACTCTCCATCGGCGCCGCCTGCGCTGTGGTAGCGCTAGGCGGCTGTCGTTTCCGACTACTCTTCTTGGAGCGGGGGTTGGCACAGGCCTTACCCCCCGCTACGTGGTCGGCTTTCCTTCCCACTGCAGCACATAGGCTGCAGTGGGGAGCAGCGGAGCACCCGTTGGCCTTATGGCCTTTTTGACCGCAGCGATGACAGTCTTCGCTGCGGTCCACGTCCGCTTTACACTGGGCCTTAACATGGCCCAGCTCCAGACACTTGAAGCAGCGGCGAGGTCTTGGATCCAGGATCCGGACCTGCGCCGCCACCCATCCGACAACGACTCGGCCTTTCTCCCCGAGTCGTTTGGCCGTCGCTACGGGGCACCGAACGAATGCACAAGCTTCAAAAATGATGACGACACATACAATTTTGTTTTCTTAGAAATATCTTAATTTATGTTTGCTTTTATGAATGCTCTAGCTACTTGCCCGCAACTCAATTATGTAGCGTAATCCTGGGATCTGTAATAAACGTCGCTTGGTAGTTTTACTTCACGACATTTAACAATATTTTTAACAAAGAAAATAATAATGTTTGTTAATGTAATTTAATTAAAAATATATAATAATAGATAATTAGTTATGCTATAATATATTTATTTCCGAAATAAAGAAACACGCAAAACAAACATTGCCATGAAAAAAATTGGGAAAATAAATCCACAGTAACTTAATTCAGCAACTCAGTCACTCGCTTAAAGTACTGTGAAGTTGTTTTGTTTTCCCTGTTATCCCGTGTTACGCCCTGTATACAGGGTGATTTTTCTCATTATATCGCGCAAATTGGACGGTACAATCTTGATTACAGCCTCTCGCTAACGAAGCTAATTATGGAATAATGCCTTTGGAAAAGCTTAACTCGTGCTTGCTCAGTAGTGTACACCGGGAAGAATGCAATGCAGCATACATTTAATTTAATGTTGTGTGATTTATGTGTATATTTCAAAGCAAGATTCCCCTCATTAAAGACAAAGTAAAAATGTTTTACTTCCGTTAAGATCTTGAAATTAATTAGAAATGTCGCTTTTTTTTAGATAAATAAACTTAAAAAATAAATGCACTTGCAAGATCAAGTGTTCTAAAAGAAGTGTAAGTTTAGCACTTGTTCAAAGTTATTAAAAATAAACATTATTATAAAAGAACGGTAATGGATTTTTATGTGACCCGGATGCCCAATACTTTCGTGGACATTCAAAGTTCAAAGACATGTCAAAAGTTCGCTGGTGTTCCAGCAGTTATATATTAGCATTAGAGGTTGGTACAATGAACTGTGGAAGTATGAACTTTGCATTTGAACGCCTGTTCCATCGTGATCAGCTTGTTTGTGTCAAATGTTCCAAATAAAACGTTTACACACTCATACCTCTGCACTAGGATTCCCTGTGTCACAGATTGCATGGACAAACACAGAAACACAAGACAAACACCCAAGACCCGAGAAAAAACTTCATGCTCACCACACAAAGTGTGCCCCGGCCGGGAATCGAACCCGGGACCCCTCGCTTCGAAGGCAGGGCTACTACCAACTAAGCCACGGAGCCGTCTATTCAAATGTTCAAAATGTTCAAGTCTCAAATGTTACAATACAACGCGTATTGAAACATCTTAGGCAAGTGAGCTCGCGCTCCGATGTAACGCGTGTGACCATCGAGACGTGGCCCAAGATAAAACGAACAGATAAAAAATATCTATTCAATATACTTATATTTTCTTAACAAAAAATCTTCAAAGGACACCGTTACCACAGCAGTACTTTTATAATACATGTTTAATTTAATTCAGTTGGTTGGTTTGGAAGCCTTAACGGTACTTATAATTTTCTCATTCCGAATGGATGATATTTTCCCCTTTCGATTTGTTGGTTTGGAACATGAGCACGGATAAGGGAATTTACCGAGCCGAGTGTCACTTACCACCCTTATCTTTATCAGGGGCATTTATATTAACGACTGTGGCTAAGTTGGTATCAACACTGCCTACAAAGTGAGGAGTACTACAACGCCAACCAGGTAAACATTTTAGCCTGGACTATTGTAATGTTTATATGTCGTTGCCAACCCGAGGGGTCACCACCCCGACAAGGTCCCGCCCCGACATCGCCCCGACAATGTCCCGACACCGCCCCGCCAACAACCCGACAACGTCCCGGACCAACACCAAGCCGACAACGCCCCGCCCCGAGATTTTAGCCGGTACAGCGTCCAGCGTCCCCGTGGCGGGCGGGTACCATTGCAGGTTTTCCCCACGAAAAACATCTATTCAGTTGTATATAACAAAATAAATCGCGGCATCTTCCTTGTGTTCGCTATCTAATTACAATTTAGATTGAATAAAAAACAAACTGAACTCAAAATATTCTATTTCATCTACTTTTAACTATGAAGTAGCAATTTCTACAAAGCTTCGTTTTTTCGCTAAGTTAAAGTAGCCGATATTAAAAATGTTTCATTTTATCGTTTCTTTGCGAGACCGAGGAGCATTTTTATTTAATTAAAAGTTGAACACTCCTTTATAACGGCGTTGGAATAAATCAAATTGCTTCATGATTCAATGGCTTTAATTGTACGATATTTGATGCGTACAGACTTCAGCCAAATTTTGTTGTTGCAAGTGAACTATGGCGAATATTTTTGTACAATGGAAATTTGTCATTCCTAATTTAGTGTCAATTTCTAATTACTAATAATGCCAATTTAGTGGAGTTTTTTTACGGGATAGGTACCGGATAAACAAAATGAAACTATGAAATAAATTTAGTTATAATAACCTTCTTTATTATATTATAGTTTTAATTCATCTGTGTAATTTTTCTGTAAAAAAAAAAATGGTTGTACTTCAATAATAAATACTTTTACTATTATAAAGTAATGTTCAAAAGTCCGACTCCCACATAACCGCTCCGCTTCCCCCCTACACCCGTGGAGAAACGTACACGGCGTACATTTTTCCACGGAAAATAAAGTTCAGTTTGAGTTTCACTTCTATTCCCCTTTATTGTATGTACACCGTCTTGAAAACTAACGTTGCCTCTGATCTCCCCTTTGATTTTAACTTTTTTTGACATCAAAGGGATCCTCATCAAAACGGAAGCGGCAAAGAAGTCAATTGACGACTTGTTTGAGGTAAATATGCAAAAATCCCAGCGAATCCGTAACTAGGACAAGGGCCAGTTGGATTTATTTATGAGATTTTCTTTATTTATAAATTCTTCAGTTGCTTTTTCAATATTTGGGCTCCTTTAAAGGAGTTCTGTAAAGGAGGGTAAAGTGAATGATAAATTCAAAGGAGATTTGTATGTGTAGAAACTTGGTACAAAAAATAAAAGTACACTTTCTCCGCTGCTTTTACACTATCATTCCATCTCTATAATCATATTACCATACCGTACCATTAGACTCAACACAGGGGGTATGCAGTCAAACTGCAAGTTAGCCGAAACAATAGTTTGCGATATTGGTAAAACTGACAAAACATTAAACTCAAACTCATTTATTCGTTTAGATCTCAAATATCGTTTGCACACGTCAATATTTCAAATAGTCAAATATGAGTGACAATTTAAACATAATATGATATGTTTATTTGATATGTTTAATTGTGTATTTAATATTTGACGTGTCCAAACGATTTTTGAGATCTAAACGAATAAATGTGTTTGAGTTTGAGTTCATATTGCTGTTGTTATGGGCGTATGTAATTACACAACATCAGGTGGGTCCTCAGTCTCCCTCGTTAGGTATAACGCATAAAAATATAGAACCGCAGCAGCGTAAGCGATCGGACAGTATCGCAACTATCGCTCAAGGATTATTAACTAATGTACAGTCAGCCTTAGCCTTTGTTTTTTCGTCCCCTAGGCCCGAGACATAATTCTCATATTGTATATCATTCAGCATCCCTAAACATGTGAATAAATCACACGACGGCTAACGAGGCTCGTAACTCGCGCTCGTATCACCACGAAAGGTAATCAAATGAGCCAATTACGGAGATTTTGCGAGTGCAGCCAGGGGCGGGATACTGCCTAATTATTGGATATGCTGGATCCATCATAGCCGTAGAGATTCAATGCGAAATGGTGCTCATAATCAGAATAATCTTTATTACATCTATATATAATATTATAGAAAATTATTTTAGTATATATTGAGGAAGGTTAACTTAATTTAAATAGTTTTTAAGTTTCACTGTATTTATTAAATTGTTTCATCTGTATTTATAGTTCCAAGACCAGGAATATACTTCGATAAATAATTGACTAATTTAAAAGTCAAAATAACCAACTTCAATACTTAATTTACATATTTAGGCTTTATTTTAGGTGAAATTTCGACACCTTATTTCTGTGGGACTACCTCGAGGACACACTCTGGCATATTAAAAAAGAAAAATACAAAAAAAGGAAAAAGACAACTAAACTAAAACTCATTGGTGCACGTGTGGTTCAAACCCACAGGTGCACCAATGAGTTTTTGCACTTAAAAAATTTATGTGCGCTATACCACGTTATCGAAACGGTGACGGAAAATACCGTGAGGAAACCGACATGTCTTAGAACCATAAATTCGAAGACATGTGACATCTACCAATCCGGATTGGGCTCCCGTGGTAGATCAAAGCCCATTCACTCTCGAGAGTAGGCCGGTGTCCCTGCAGGGGGAACATTAGAGGCTGATACGGCAAATCGAGAACTAAATAAATTTAAGCATCCTTTTTTTAAATCTGTTAAAATATATGAAATATCATTATAAGTACAGCATTCCTCAAATAATCAACAGTAAACTCTAATTATTTATTTTGTTCCTTCATAAAGACGCCGTCAGAGAGCAACTCCGAAAATCTATCGCAGAGCTTAACAAGGGCTTGTCTCGATAGTCAACAACGGCATAAAGTTACGCAAACTCTGCTGATGGCTAAGTAGGGGTGTTCAGGATAACCTGAGCCGCCAGACTCGACGCGATCATTCAGTAAATAGCATCTTGAAATGCTTTTGCTAGGGTGACCACCAACAAAGTGTTTGGTTTTAGAACTAAAAGAGAATTTAATTCATATTAAAAAGAAAATAAACACAGTGAAAGACAAAAGAATTTGCGTTGTAAAAAAAAACTGAAAAATTTCACTTTTCTTAAATGATTATCACGCGTTCTTATTACTTAGTTTAACTCTTGCTCAAAGCATATTCGACCCTAGATTGGGAGGAAACAGCTAGAAACCTTTAATCGAAGAACTACTTTCTTTTCGCAAGCGTGAGCCTACCAATGTCTACGTAAACATCTAGTTTGACTGTGTGTAAAAACATATTACAGGTATTTTGAACGTTGCTCATTATTTTATTTATTTTATTTTATCATTATTTATTTACAGTACAAAAAAACATTCAATAAAATTGTCCACACAGAACAAAAATCTATAAATAATAAATACACCAAAATATCTATAAATAATGAATGCCAAAAGTTTGGAAATTGTCTTTTTCGGCCGCGCCTCCCTGTAGAAACGGTAAATGATCCCGGCTAACCAGGTCAAGAGGCAGGAATACATGCTTATCTATAACAACTGACTCACAACCAAGGCTTAATTTCAAAGATTAACATAACAGGCTCAAGTGACAGAGTAAAAGCTACATTATGTATTAAATTGCTTTCAGCATAAAGGCCTAATGAAAATCAGTACACGGGCATCTAATCAATCTTGGCTGGCAAGATGCTTGAGCCTTTTAACGAGGTCGGGATGATTGCTATTATGTTCAAGTAGTTAGAACGCGTGGCACTGTGACATATTAGCTTGTATATAAATAATAATTAATCGAATTAATATCTCGAATTTATAACTGAATAAAATAGTAGGTATTGACTGCGCTTTTCGGGGTTATCTGCAGTTTTCCGGGATCAAAGTATGTGTGTTATATAGTATATGTGTTATTCCAGGATATAAACTATCCTGGTACCAAATTTCATCCAAATCTGTGGAGCCGTTTCAGCATTAAGGAGTAACAAACATACACACATACCTATAAACTTTCACTTCTATAATAATAAGCGCCCGAGGTTTCACCCGCGTAGTTCCCGTTCCCGTGGGAATACGTCAACAAAATAGCCTATGTTACTCGCTAATGTAGCTTTCCATTGTGAAAGAATTTTTAAAATCGATTTTGTGGTTTATACGTGAAAATGTGACAAACAAACAAATAAACTCACTTTCGCATTTAAAATATTAATAAAGTTAGGATTAGTGTCTTTTCCCCCCCGCGGGTTCCCGCCTTGTCGGGGCGGGGGGGCTTAGTAACCGTGGTTGGGCTGCCCACGGTGAAGCCAAGAGGAACCCGGGAGGGGCTGCTCCTTTAGGCTTTGCCTCCAAGCCGACTAGGAGCGGCCACAGTAGGTGGCGGTGCCTTATGGGGGGCACCGCAACTGAGGCGGGCTGCGGTGTCGTATGGGCGGCACCGCAGCTGAGGGTTAGGGGCCGCGGCGGGAGAGGAGTGCCGGTATAGCGGTGCGCCGCTCTCCCTACCTTCCGCGGCCACGGCGGGGTCGCCACCGCTAGATGGCGGACGCGGTGGGGCCGCAGGGGAAGAGGAGTGTTGGTATTGAGAGGCGCCACTCTCCCTATCCTCTGCGGCCGTAGTGGCAGGCGACGGGGCCACATATCTGACCCGTCGCATGGGGACCTAGGGCGTTTAGATACGGGGTCATCTAACGCCCTTTCGCTGGCCAGGTCCCCGAGGTGGTTGCGACACGCTATGTGTTCTGGCGTGTCGCTAACTAAGGCGTGGCACTCGGTGCCAAAATGAGAGGGGTCCGGAGACGGACAGCCGTGGCGGGTTCGCGGATGTGTGTGTTAACGTTCCCGTGTTCCCGCCACTAAGCGGCAGAGGAGGACACCGTGGGGTTTTAGGTGGGTCTAGTCCCACATAACCGCTCTGTCTCCCCGTGGCAGGGCGGTATGCGAGTGCATTTCCCCACGAAAAAAAAAAAAAAAAAAGGATTAGTGTCTTTTGTACGTAATTATTTTGTAGTTAATATTTGAAACGGTTAACCCAATCGGTCCCATACAATTATAATTGAACTGAATATTATTTACCTAAATTATGCGACATTTAATTTTAGATAATATTTCAATATTAATTATAGATATCAATAACAAAGGCATCTCATCGATTGGCAATTCCAATGATCGATTGGCCAACCCAATCGACACCACGCCTTAAATTGAATTACAGTTATTATTGTATAAATTAAAATTAAAAATATTTCATTTGAGTACTTTTGAGCAAGAAAAATTATGACTGAAAACCAACACATCATCTTGATACTACTACTCGTAAATATCCCAAGATTTCTTGTCAATGAGGTCACCCTGGCGAACGGAAAAAAACAGGACGTAGATAAATTGACGCTCGTGCAGCTAGTAATCAATTCCACTGAAGCTGTGCTCATCTGCGGGTCTTTCAAGCTAATGCAAACTGAGAAACATTGGATTTCTATAAACCATTCACGCAACTAAGTGCCTTCGATTTTCTGTGAATTTATTAAGTTTGGCTGAATAATTTTAGTTTAAATCTCAACATCGAAATATTTAATATACATTGAAATATTATACCTATCAGTCGTTATTGATGATATTACAATATTTGGCGGCAGTAATCTCATCTCATTAATTTAGCGGTGACTTGAGATGAGTTATATTGATGTTGGAATTGAAGGCTGTGGAAATATTCAAAGATATACAACAATTTACAAACTCCAGACATTTAAAACATCTTTACAGAGTGACTTTGCAACTTAAATGTGATATTCATGAAGTAGAATCCGCAGCTTCGTACGATAAGTTATACCTACAAGTACAACTACATTTATGGTATGCACAAGCTTCGAGAAAGAAGATCCGTTTACATTAGATTTCCTCAATCAGGAAGAATAATTTCCACTGCAAATAGAATACGAAACTGGATTTTCTTTAACGACATTCAAGACCTTTTTACACATGCATAAAGTCACGCTTTTTGCCCGAAGGTTCGGGCAGAACCTCAATAGACCACGTAGGAACATAGAGTGACAAGTGGTGATAATCACCGCCATTGTTTTCCCATGAATAACTCGACTAACATTTATGAATCCAACAGGCAAAACAATAATTATTAACATGTCCGGGTGAACCAAGCAGTAAGAAGTTAATTACTATAAATCCTCTTACGATGATAAAAAAATAAGTTACTAAAAGCGTATCGTTTTATGAACATGTTATTCCAATTTTTTTATAATAATCTTCTATGAAAATGTCTCAAGCTGAAAGCTTTTTGTTTGCCTTAATGTATTTAATTCTCGTCGTTTCCACCTTCGAAGGATTTGTAAATAACGTAAGACAGGTGACATTATATAAATAACGGTACCAATTTTCTTTTTATATAACGGTAATAACGGATCACGCTGGCACAAAATATTAAATGGTTTTGCTACCAAAATATGAGATCCAAGTCCATCTTATGCGCCTATCACTTTGGAACGGGAATGGTTGGGGAGATTTCATGTAACTTCACCGTCACTCACACCCTCCCTCTGAAACTTAAAAAAGTAAGGTAGTACTTCCGCACGAACCTTGGACCTTATTTATTCACCTGTTTATTTTTTGAGTCCATGTTTATCTCCATGTTGAGAGTCCATCCAGAAACATGGACTCAAATGAAACCAATAATAAACAATACTTGCCCCTTTGACGGTTCCGTAGCTTAGATGCTTTTAAAGCATCCCGGGTTTGATTCCCGGCCGGGGCAGACTTTGTGTGAAGAGCGTTAAGTATGTTCTCGGGTCTTGAGTTTGTCTTGTGTTTCTGTGTTTGTACATGCCGCCTGAATCCTACAGCAGGGGTACCTGTAACGTAATTTGAGATCCGAATAGTCTGACTGTACATTGGTACGTAGAATTCATTGTACTCGGAATGGGTTAGAAATCTGCGGCGAGTTTTAATTGATTGTTATTACCTCTGTACTTTTATGTCGTGTCGGCTCGCACTGTGTTTACGATTATTACTGTTCGTTATTGCTTCTTTATTGGGATCTGAGCTTTAACCGGTATTATTGAGTTGAACGAGCGTGGTTAGGTATTTCACATTGCTATACAATACGGCAATATTGTAAGTTTATGTGTCTGGTATGAGTATCGGCGCCTGATTATATAGCGTTACCATTTCATGGGGATCGTTGCACTTTCGATTGTACGCCACGCTTATTAAAGTAAATAAATATTCACGGACACTTCACAAAGCACCATACTTTATTTGCCATAGCCATACCTTATGTATACATATGTATAATTGATTCTGGCCTTAATTTGCGGAAAGCCATGTTAAAATTATCAGAATAGCAATAATTATGTTAAAATTAGCAAACCACGTTCTCAAAACGGTGACGGAAAATATCGTGAGGAAACCGGCATGTCTTACAACCAAAAATTCGACGACATGTGACATCTTCCAATCCGGATTGGGCTCCCGTGGTAGATCAGAGCCCATTCACTCTCAATTATCGAGGGTAGGCCGGTGTCCCTGCAGTGGGAACATTAGAGGCTGGTACGGTAGGAAACCAGAGACATGACACACACGATAACATATACATAATAGGTGTGATGGCAGTACTTACCGGACGAACTTGGCACAAGTACTACTGCTACTTTGGCTTGACCCGGGAGACACGCATAGAGTATCAAATGTAGATACTAGTACTGACATCGGATGCGAGCAACATGGACCGCCTAAACTGTTCTGTCCTCAATGAGATAAAATAAATGTAGGTGAGACCAACAACCCATCTGAAAACCCTTTAAATTTAATAACAGGATGTAACTAGGAAGTCCCAAAGGATTTCAAACTAGGCAGAAATCACCGTTTTCCAATTTGTCAACAATAGACATTCAATCACTCTTGCATGCCACCCCCGTCCCGAGGGGATGATGCAGGCGTGTTCATGCAGGTATATCCCGTAATCTGTGGGTATAGTGAGCGCTCCTATGCGATTAGGGAATAGCTGCTCCCAGCTAATATAATCTGAATAGTGGCATCTGAATAGAATTATCTAAAAACCACGCGAAAAAGGAAGAAAAAGGTTTTTGTCTGTGAGAATCCAATTGGCTAGATAAGGTAAGATTAAAGTGGTTGTGGTCATCTTTGGGGGTTTGTCTGATCCTGCACTACTTAGAGTAAGTATTTTGTGGCTACCATAGACTTATATTCCACAGACACGCAATTTAGATCGAAATCTATGAAGCAGCACAGCTACGCGTCACGTTGGAAGTTAAAAGTGTAGTATAATTTTGATCTACAATATATCAATATCGCATTTAGAAGCAAACCAAACTTTCACCTCATTTGAGGGTCGCTCACCACGGAATGAATGAGCTACAATTCTGGTGTTTGGCAGTTCTCGCACTTAAAAGCAAACCAAACTATCATCTCATTTGAGAATGGCTCATCACGGAATGAGCTACAAGTCTAGAGTACGAAATTGCGCGCTAAATAGTTAACGTTTTGATTAAGATTTAACACGCTCCGCGATCAATAATATATCTGAAATCTTGCCAGCATGTTATTTCAGTCTTACCATAGTACATTGTCTGTCTGTCGTTACTACCAGTTATTTAATACCCGCCAAACTAGCGGTTGCCCCGTGCCTGTCCCGCGTTACTCGAGAGAATTATCTGCCTCAGCGAGACACATGCCATTCAAACGCTGTGACTCATGTCGGAATCCATTTACGAAACCACCTAAAATTTTCGGTACAATAGTAAGGATGTATCAAATGGTAGCTTTACTATAGTATGTGTTTACGAGTATATCTAAACAGGTATTTATCGTGGTTAAATATTAAACTAAATTAAAAAAAAAGCTTGAAGTATGGGAGCTACATGCTTTTTGGGTCATTTGGTCTGTGTTCTGCGGGGTCGTCAGTTCGATTCCCACCCAGGACAACATCTGGGTGTAAACATGTATTCTATGTCTAGAAAAAAGTAAAAATATTGTATCAGTAATATAGTTCTCGTTATTAGTTAAAGTGATCATCGAGGTTGTAACGGTTCCATAGCTAAGTACGAAGGTTCGATTTCCAGCCGGAGAAAAATGTAGGCATGTTATCATGTAGGTATATATTTTTATGACGTTTCTTAGTAATTTCTAAGAATATAATGGTAGTTCACATTTTTGGCTTTTGACTTTAAGTTACCCTTACTTGAATTTTATACGCGCAAGAAAAATACGAACTTTTTCCAAGGAACTTGAGTCATGAAATTCATATTTGAGATTGCTTTGGCCAAATTATAATTTACATATAAATTCTTAAAAAAGTTAGCATTGTTTTATTTTCAGAAACTTGCGCGAATCAAAAAATATTTTTGGATCTAGTTCAGCGTATTCTGGATTTAAAACTATTTGCATACCAAATACGTAATTAATACATTAATTATTTGTTTGCGAAAGCTCATTACCCTTTGTAATGAGCTTTCGTACTATTTGCTTAGTAAATTCAGTTTGCAATTAAATGTATTGATTATTACATTGTTATTACGGTGAAAGGTGAAATTACAGACACTTAAAGCTTAAGATCTCCGTGTCAGAGTGACGGGCGCAACGCGATGCGACTTGAGTCTTCTCATACTTCAGTAAGAGTTGAGACGTATTTTTGTATTTTATAACGGGTGGCGGTAACCACTTAACATAAGGTGGAAGTCCCGCCACTTTATTCGCATTTAAAAGACATTTGATTGGATTTATATGTTTGGTTCACACAAATTGGATCATTATAATTAATAGTTCTTAATTTGACTAAAATATATTAATAAAATATTTTGAGTTGAAGTTTAGCTTGATCATTCTATTTAACCGGCTTCAGCTCAGTTGGTTGACTTCTAGTAGGCATTTAACTCGTCATCTGCGCTGTTGGTTATGGGTTCAATTCTCACTCACTGATATAGATGTGCGTTCTTAACAAAAAAGTTCTTACAAAAAATAAGTACTATGTAAGTATTCTTTTAGTAATCTGATTTCCATTCAGCTATTTTTAGTTTGGAGCTACAGGTTCGTGTAAAATATCCATGAAAATTTATTATTATACATACACTTTACATGTAGTTTATACTGAAATTTTTCAAAATAATATTTCGTCATTAAAATTTGTTGCACAATAAAGAGTAAAACCGACTCATATGACGTGCCATATGACTCATATGGCATAAGTGCCGTCATGTTTTACATCAAAGTCAAAGTGAAAGTCAAATTCATTTATCGTCAAATTTTACACATGCATATTCGTGAGCATATAACGTGTCACAGGAACTCCCACGCACATTACATGCACACAGAATGTCAAATTACAGTCAGTTTTCATGTTTAAGCTTATCTTATTTGTTAAGTTTACGTCTGTTCCAACCCTAACCGACCAACCCGAGGGGAAGAAACAGACAAGAAACCCCTCGGAGACAGTATTACATATTCGCGAATATGGTCCTGCGTCTAGAGTGGAGCAAATTCATTCCCAAGCCTTTGCTGTGCTACCCGTGACGACCCTATTCTTTTTATTCCTTTTACCTTCAGCAGTTCACTGAAGTTAAGTTCATCCATCGTCTGATGCCGTCAAGAGAAGTTATTAGCGGGAGTTGTTTGTCCCACAACTTTGCTCGTGTTGACTACGTTTACCTAAGCGCTTGCTCGGAAACTTTCTTCGAGATATTAACTAGATAGGTATAGAGGTTATAAGCTCATAGAATAAATGTATTATCGCCACAAACACAATACATTTGCACTGATTACAAAGAGTATTGTATTGTTATTTTTCTCTTTGTTGTCAGAAGCAAACTACTGTTAAAAGTATAATATAATGTAAAGGTAAAACTTTACTGTTTTTGGCAGGAAACCAACTGTCTAACACTGCTGACGTCACACTAGAGTGACTTAATTCCACTATAGATGTCCATATCGCGGTAACATAGATAAACGCAGAAACAATCCGAGACCCGAGAACAAACAAGATCATCACATAAAGTTTGCTCCGGCCAGGATTCGAACCCGAGACCTCTCACTTCGAAGCCAAGATATCTACCAACTAAAACACGGGCCTGTCAATATTTACTCTTTCATTTATGTAGGACCGTACGCAAAGTTTGTGTTGATGTGCTATCACAGCGTCGCCGAAGGACTGCGAGATAACTGCGAGAATTTGTCGATTACTAGCTTTTGTCCGTGGCTTCGCTCGCCTTAATGTAGATTTTATCAATCAAGTCATCAACATTTATTTTTAGATGAAACGTACCCTATGTCCTTTTCTGGCCTAAAATTTCACAATAATCAGTTAAGTATTTTAGGCATAAAAGCGTAACAAACAAACAACCTCACATTCGCAGTTATTAGTTAGAATTATTGAACACAATATTTCAGGAAATACCTATAGTACCATCAACATCAATTTAAAAGGAACAGGCGTCTGTACTAAAAGCAATCATATGATTGAGAGTTCAAATGTGAAGAGGAAAAATTTCTAAGCGAGCCGTCCACCGTGTGTAAGTGCTTAAAAAAGTTTTTTTTTTTCCGTAAGATATTAACGTATTGTGTGGAGTAGTAAAATTTGTTTATATGGTACAAGCGTAGGTTTTAATGCATATTACTATGTAGTAATCAAAACCTTCACCTTTTACAATGTTTTATCAACTTATTTCTAGGGTGGAAGGAGAACCCCTTTTCTGTACCCCTTTTCTGTACCCCTTACAACGTGTATGCAAAATTTCATAATAATCGGTTGAGTAGTTTAGGCGTGATAGCATAACAAACAAAAAATCGAATAAATAAACTCACATTCGCAATTATAAGCTAGGATTTTAGTACTAATTCAGAGAAATTTTCGTTTTTTATATATAATAATAATTGAAGGTACTAATTAAAAAAAAATTTCGAACGCTCTGTCAAGCGTAACGACGAAGAAGAATAAGAAGACCTAATAATATAATTACACTAGTTTACACGGTTTTTATACCCCAGCTAAAAGTTGTCATTTTGTTATTCATGTAGGTAGAATCATTCAGAAAAAATAATAAAAAAATTCTATCACGTCTGGTTTAAGAAATATTTATTAACTTAATACATAATTTTGGTATTAATACTAAAAAAAAATGACAAATTTTTGCCTTCTTTTTATAGCTATTTGAATCAGTTTCTCTTATAATGGACTAACAGTAATTCCCCAACATGTTTTCATCCCAAAATCCTTGATGTCGTTCTTCAAAAACCTTTAAATCTTGATGGAAACGTTCCCCTTGTTCGTCACTCATACTTCCTAAGTTTTCAGGGAAAAAATTAAGATGCGATTGCAAAAAATGAATCTTTAATGACATGTTTACTCCCATCTTTTGAAAATTTTCCAATAAATCTGTAACAATTTCTTTGTAATCTTCACTTTTCTTATTTCCCAAAAAATGTTCCAAGCACATTTTTCATTAACAGATAAAAGGCTTTCAAACGGAGAATCTTTCATAATTTTACAGATTTGTGGGCCAACAAATATACCCTCTTTCAGTTTTCCTTCTGTAATGTTCGGAAAGATATAATAAATAAGATATAATAAACAATAAACTGTCGTTACCACGTTAGGTAGTTAAAAAAAAACATTTGACTGTAGGAAGAATTTGTGACGTGATAGAATATTTTTACTAACACTTTTTGGTTTAAGGAAGGTATATTAACATATTTGTATACATTTATTTTGGGGTATAAAAAAAAAGTTCAATTTTGTAAACTAGTGTTACTAAACCACTATATGATTTAAAAAAAAAATAATAATTTGAGTTCAGTCTCGCTACCGCCTACTGTTGCGATGCGTTCTCGTGTCATCGTGGACGCTAACCTTTAGAGAGGGTCCAACTGAAGGGTCTTTAAAATGATTGAAAAACTGATTGGAATGATTGGCGCGAGCGTAATAGTCGGCGGAGTGCAATAGCCGGCCGGCCCCAGTGCGGGGGGTAGTCCGGATTTTAACGCTCAACATCCGGCTTTTTAGAACCGCTGATAGACGGAAACAATAAGGTACTTCTACCTGTGCAATCAACCCTAACTAGCATCTAAAAATTCGTTTAAAAAAAGTCGCATCAGCACTCATATCCCAACATTGGGATAGTCTGATTGCTGTTGAAGGAAGCATGGACACTCACACAATGGAAACACCCAAGACCTGAGAACAAACCTTTTGTTCGTTATACAAATATTTGCACCACACTTCGAGGGGTCCTTCAGCTCGATCCGTAACTATTTCACATAAAAAAATGTATATAGGCACCACCTAGTGCCATTGATAAAAAGTAGGTACTTGTCAAGACAAAACTAACGAGTCTAAACGGCTATTGAGCTGTTGTAAGCTATTGAGGAGTTGAATGGTTTACAGGAGGCCCTAGCAGCAGCATCAGGTCCAGTTCACCACAATATTGCATTGTCATCAAGTTACCAAATTTCAGCCCATTCGGACTACGAGAAATATTATAGTTATAAAATTCAGTTGCATAACAAACAAAAAAACATTGCAACTTGACCATAACAAACAAAAAAACATTGCAACTTGAATGAAAGCTTGTAAAAATACAATATTTTCCCAACACTATCGCATAACAATGAATTGCCTACAAGCCTGAGATTTCTGCGTACGCTTTAATAAAAAGATTTTAGTCGTTTTTGGCGTCGCGCATTCCACTCTGCCTCGCAGAATTAGTAACAACCAATTTGATGTATGTTTGATCCTCGCCTAAAAAGAAACATAAATCATTTATTCCTTTAGATCTCACTAGATTTTGCCCGCAACTTCGTCCGCGTACATTAAACCATAGGTGATCCATCAATAATTCACTTTGACACCCTCTTTAGGGATGATTTCCGTGATCTAGACCTTCTTCTGTCAAGCTAAATAGAAATAAAATGTCGCGGACTGTTTTTTAGAACTATTTAGGAGAAACAATTCCACTATACGTTATGCTCGTGTAACTCTTACAGTTTTTGCACCGCGCGCCAAAATAGCTCGCAGATGACAGATTTTTTTCCGACTAACTTTTTAAGTTAAGATAAGTGTTAGTCTTTTTTCCGACTAACACTTATCATTATATTGGATATCGTTTGGAATTTCTATAGACTTCCAATAAAACAATTTTAATTGTAACCGCTTACACAGGACTTCCTGTGACATGCGTCAAGTGGCAGACTAATGAACCGACCGGGTGTTTCATAATTCCTACCAGCGATGCCTACGGGATGCCATACGTCACTGCCAATGACGTCACGAGTTACGGTCATTAATAAAAATGCATTTTTTTTTCTTATTCGGCATAAATCCTTTTTTCTCCAAAAGTCAAAAAATTAGGGAGGTTCCTAATTCGGCTAAATGTTTTTTTGTGTTATATACATGATATATCGTTAATGGAGCATGTATTCCGTTCAGTTTAATCTGAGTATAAAACGCCGTGTGATTTGAACTTTGAAACAGGCAGATTGTTATTCAATCGTCGTCTAGTGTCACCAATGTGGGAGATTTTTCAACCCTCCCGTGTTAAAAACTCACCGAAACATACGAACCATAAAAACACAACACCTATAAGATGACAACAAATATAATAATAAAACAAAACTGCACATTTTCACATATTATATAATAATTAACTGTAATTAAACTTACAAGAAAATATCTTGATTTTGTATGCAAAATACAAAGATATTTATTTCTCAACATTATATGTACCTAGCTTATCTATGATATTTCAAGCGACGAATATTTGCGCCGATTGGCGAACTACGCTGATTTTACAACTGAGTCAGCTCGGCCTGATGTAATCATGATGTTATAAACAGATTGAGGTATTAATATATGAATACAATAGCTATAACTAAGCAAAATAAGTAAACTACTTTTGTACGACATGGAGAATAAATTAAAGTATTATATTTCTCTTGGATTGTATATTAGAGGTCAAACCTGAAAACCAATTCCTAATACATCTTTTAAAAAAAAAACAGAAAATCTATAAAAAGCTTACATATACATAACACACTCTTCTCTCATATCTACATAACACAGGAAAATACGACTATATGCTTGTTATATCTATATAAAACCAATAAACCAAATCACACACTAACCATATATTTTCGGAAAACGTACCCGCAACGCACGCAACATGAATACAAACAGTCATGAAGGTAAATGTAAAATTATTATTTACCATTCAACGAACCATGGTACAGATTTAATCCGCTCGCCTGAACTGAAACGGAAGTTTTATGATACGTTCTAATTCAAGGAGAGTAGGCGAACATAGTGACTGAATAATGAAAGCGAACGAGCATTTATCGTTCGCTTTCATTTGAGCATTTGCACCGTGCCGATGCTATGTAAATATAAGAGTGTTAGAACTACAATATTTTGTGATATTTACACTGATTCCCGGTACAAGAATTTTTTGTTAACACAGCACCAAAATAAAAATACTCTACAATAAACTTTAAACTCACAAAATGATGCATTGATTAGAGAAAAAATTCGGGACTTATCACTTTTTGGTATGGTCGAAAATCGAAACAATTTATGGTATCCAATATTACATAAGAGCATCGCCACGGCACATGGTTTTCTTTTCGCTGAGTCCTTAAGGCCCGCATTCTATAAAAATCATCTGTAATTTTTATCTTAAAGACGATATATATCTTGAAGATGATATTTATAGAAAGGGGGCTGTGGTTATCCACGAGCTATGGTTATATATATCTTACAGATAACAGCTCTTTGACCTGAGCTAGAACCAGTACCAAAACGTTCGCTCGTCTAGTTGCTTACTCTCGTTTACTGAGTACTCTACGAGAACGGGAACTTTATGAAACGTAAAAAAATAAGAGTTACTCTATGGACTCGTAAAGTCACCGGAGTTGGGTTTACGACCTTTTTAAAGGGTTTGAGCCGACGCCTGCCCAAAATATTATTGTAATAGCTTTGTAATTTTAATTCACTGACCCTTGTTATTCACAGTTTCAATATGGCATGAGAATAATACTGATTATTAACCATGACGTCTTGTGCTTTGTAACTTTTTCCACTAATATTTTAGGTGTTTTTCACGCAAATAATCAATTAGACGGAAATTTCATCATATGTATATAAATACAAATACAAATACAATACAAATACAAAAATACTTTATTGTACACCACACTTTATGAACAAATATAAATAACTTACTTGAAGACAAGATAATGTACAATGGGCGGCCTTATCGCTAAGAAGCGATCTCTTCCAGGCAACCTTTGGATGGAGAGGAATTTTAAAGTAAGCTACATTGGTCGGCGGTGTAAATTGCTATGGGGAAAATTTCCCTAAACATAAAAACTTATAATAGTAGTAAATAAACGATACGTCAAATACATAATAAATATAATATATAATACCTATAACTATAAATAAATAAAATATATATATATATACCTAGATACAAATGAGAATATAAAATTATGAAAAATTACGAGTCTTCAGATAAATAAAAGGCCTTCACACGAGTTTTAAAAACAGCGAGTGATGGTGCCTGTTTGATGGATACTGGTAGCGCATTCCATAATCTGACAGCTTGAACGGTAAACGACTTACCGTAAAAACAAGTTTTGTGAGCAGGTGTTTTGAGTAGTAAGCTTTTTGAAGGACGAGTAGGGCGAGGATTTCCAATGCAGAGGAATTCGAAGCGCTCCTTCAAATAACTAGGTGTAGAAGGATTGTGAAGGAGATTATATACTAGCGAAAGAATATGAGTATTCCGGCGAAGGCGTATTGGAAGCCACTTGAGTTTATGACGAAATTCAGAAATATGGTCGTATTTACGAAGACCGAAAATAAAACGAATACAAAAATTTTGAAGACGCTCGAGTTTACTGAGCTGGTCCTCCGTAAGATCAAGGTAACTGGCGTCAGCATAATCTAAAACAGGTAGAAGAAGAGTTTGAGCAAGCGTAATTTTAGTCGCAGTAGGTAAAAAGTTACGTAATCTCCTAAGCGAACCGGCGGATGCAAACAGCTTGCGACTAACAGATTCCATCTGCGGAATCCAAGACATGCAGCTATCGATATAAATACCCAAACTTTTTACAGTTTTTGAAATAGGTACCGTGACTCCGTCAAATTTAATTAATCAATTAAAGATTCTGAAGTTCTTTAATCCCAATACTACGCGGAGAGAAGCTATTAATCACTTATTACCAACTCTATACCCAACACCAAAGATTCTGCAGCACAAATTATATTTTATAGTAAAGAATTGTCTCCGTGTCGTCATGCGTACGCGTAATATCTGACACGACGCATGTTATATCCTTTTTTGAATATGAAACTGTAAAAATGCAATTATCTTGAAACTTGTTTTATTTATTATACCTTGCAACTAAACGCAATCTTACAACTACGAGCAACCAATTTATTATTTTCTGGAAGCTTTAAAAGTCGAGCACACGTCGTATGTAAAGAGAAGCTTACATTTTAATGTTACTCCACATTTTACTACATATATTTTTGTGCAGAGTAAACATCCGGCTTCTTCCTCGAGATTTCATCTCCATGTCACACATTGGTGTACTTTGGACATAATAAAAGTAAACAAGTTTAGAAATTTTAAATTCTTTTCAAGTGCTCCACGAAAAATGCAGTCCTTGTATTAAAGAAAAACAGGAGCGAAGCAAAATTGTGAACTTACCTTCTAAAGTTTTTATTATTAGAGCTAAGTGATAAGTCCTCGAATTTTGACTTAAAAAAGTGAATTGAAGCATTTTTATCCAACTATTTAACTGTATAGATAGAATGATGTATTAGTGTCGTTATATTATCATCAAAAAAGCGTATAACCGTATCTGAGTGTAAGCATCAAAACAGACAAAATATGTTGACTGCGCCTATCTCTAGGGGTTTCCCGCCATTTATCGTATCAAACTTTCCCACCATCATTCTTAAGCAAAAATAAACCTTATTTTCAATAGCAAAGTTTTCTTTTCCGGTTCCGATATATGATTTTGTTCTTAGAATTAGGTCGATATAGGTGTGTGCATTTTCTGACACGTTGATAAATGGGCTCATATCGGATTTGTAGCAAACACGATCCTTCTATTATTTATGTCGATCATTCGAGACGATAACATAACATTGAGAGTTGGTTTGAAACTGTGTTACATCACAAAAGATATTTATGTAACTTTTATTAACAAAAGCCATGGTTTCTGCCCATATGAATTACATCCCTGTCTCGGGCGACAGTCGCAACGGGATCGGACTTGGGACTTCTTGTACTTGCGCTGGGGAGATTTTGGTCGTATTATTAAATAAATAATATATAGCCAAAAAGTTATTTCATTTACAAGAGCCAAATGATTCATAAATTAGCAAGTTGAAGTGGCAATGGGCTGGTCATATATGCCGAAGAACCGATAACCTCTGTGGTAGACGAACCGAATGGCGCTTAATCGGAGAGGCCTATGTCTCAGTGGACCGATGTAGGCTAATGATGATGATGATGAAATTATGTTGCAAATATAGATTACATAGTTTCTGGTTAATGAGTAACTGCGAGGCCCAAATTGGGCGGTCAAGCCTAAGATACAAGCTAAACCACCCAGTTTGGGTCTCAGGTTTACGGGTTATCAATCCCATGTTACGACAATTATATATTGTACAAGAAAAACAAAGAAGATTGCTAATTAGGAAGGTCTATACAATTGTGCGTAACAGAAGTGAAAAATAATTAAATACAAAATGGCTTATCATCACTTATTAATTACTATCTAAAATACTAAATAGTATAGTTTAATTAACTATAACAGTCTGTTTTAAACTGGAGCGAGCGCAACGAGCTGTGCTAAAAGTGGCAACTTTTAAACCGTATCGATTTCCGTCAGCTGATCTTTATGACGAATGTAAAGTACTGTCTGTGCGGAAATTATTTATTTTAAATGTTATCTTATCTCAACATAAGAATGTTAACCTGCATGACAACTTATCAACAGGCAAGAGAAGGAAAGATATAATAGAATTTTAGTGAAACCTACATTTAACTCGTTTTTTGCACAGCGTCAGAAACTATTTCTTAGCCCTTTTTTGTACAATAAAGCAAATAAAGCTATTAAAGACCTTGTTCATCTAAACCATCTAGAATGTAAAAAACTTGTTGTGAATTGGCTTTCTAGGCTAAGTCACGACGATACAGAAGTCTTGCTTAAAGTAGTGCAATAACATCAGGTCATACTCAAATACTTTTAAACACGCATATACACACGTACATCGACACTAATACACACACACACACACACACACACACACACACACACACACACACAAACACACACACACACACATACGCACACACACACACAACACACACACACACATACACACACACACACACACACGCGGACAGAGATACACTCACACTAACACACCAACACACAGAATCGCCTTACATATCCACCTAAGTAATGGGTAAATACTCACCGGCTAGCATAGCTGTATTGGCACCACTTTGAATGTTCATTGCTTCTGCCTGTCACTCCAAATCTGAAACACACGATGTGGGTTTTATGTATCGTTTAAATAATTAAAGATTATGTATAATAATAATGCATCATACAATTTTAGGTTCCTTAAATTTAAATTATACAATTATATTCTAGTGTAAAGTTGGGTTACTCACGTTAAAATATGGAGCTATATATATCTCGTAGTAAAAGCCTTCACTTTCTTGATGTTGTTTTTGTGTAATATATTGTACCCCACACTTATTTGAAAGTTCCCAAAAATTTTATGATTTTGCACGATTATATAAATATTAATAATCATTCAATAATAATTCAAATAATATTATAGTTATAGTTATATTATGTATAATTATATTGATAGATTTTGTGTAACATTTAGCTGGTCTTCCACAACGTATATATAATGCTCAAAAAACCTCAGTTCTGGCCATATAATACTACTTCACGGAAGGTAACGCTTCGCCTGCAACACAAGTCTAGAACTTAGTGCAGGCCCTGCGCGCCATCATCACACAGCAACACAGGCCGTTTATGTAAAAAAAAATAATCATGTATTATAAATGTGTATACGGTGTACTTATTGGTCTAAATAAATTATTATTATAGAGTGCACCGTTTACCACAAGCTTTATGCTTAATTTTCAAATGCGGTTTAGAACAGAAATTTATTGGACAAATACCATCAAAACCACATGTAACCATTTCGCACTCTGTTATAAGCTTTTAAACTCGAAATATCGTGGTTAGAAATTTGGCGTAGAAATAATCAAGCGAACATTAAACCGATGTCAACTTTCTAGTACTAGCTTTAAGACTTTGAAGAAATGTCGGTTGTAAAGTTCATTATTAAATATCAAACAATAATGGCCAGATCCGACCGAATCACAGCTGGATGTTGTAATCTGCATAGGATCGTCAGATTTTATTATTGCTTGTTTTTTTTTTTTTTTTATTAAAAAGCAGGATAGAAAATAAAAAGTAAGTAGTTTTAATACCAATATTCCAAATTGAAGATTTTAGAAGGCAGTAACGCCTTCTGAAATCTTGTCTATCAATCCAGCTTCCAATCTTTCATCTCTTATTTGTCACTCTTTGGGGGGTACACCCTGTCATTTTTATAAAAGAAACATCTATTCGGTATACAACGGGCAAATAAAGTTCACAGAAAAGCAAAACATGCAATTTCGTTTACTTGGACAACAAATTTTTTTCTACTTACTTTGATTTAACAACCAAACTATACAAGCAAAATTCAATAATTTTGATACCAGAATTAAATGAGTTTACAATTTATTGAATTCATTTTATATTATATGAAACATAATTAATAAGTCTAGTTAGTTATTGATTATATTTCATACAATAAAGCCAGCTGTAAGCTAGCCACCTGATGTTAAGTGATACTTCTGCTCATAACATTATTAACAAGACCTAGGTTATTACCCTAGATAAGAAACATACCTTATGCATTTTGCATCAGATTCACATAAATCCGTAGCATGCGCTACGACGTAGACAATGCTACGCAACGTTCTACGTGCTTCCTCACTCAGATACCAGACCGGTAGATCGGGTTTAAGGCTTCGTAATATTGACTTTGCTTGCTTAGTCAAAATCTCCTGTGATGATAAGATGATTGATGATAAGATGGTAAAATCATTAATCAGAATCACTTTGACTTACAAACTGAGTCTAGTTTAAATTAAAACGCACTAATCGAACAATTAAATACTAGGTCCTTCTTGTTACTGATTATGAAATAATAACAGAATGAGAGTACCAGAGGTAACTTAAATGTTAATGGACATTTCACACAGCACCATCTAGCCCCAAACTAAACAAAGCTATAATAGTACTATGGAAACTAAATAGCTGATAAAATACTTATATAGTACTTATTTCTTAGTGAAGACATAGATTCATAATATAGTACATATTAACACCCAGACACAGAACAAAGGTGGTCACAAAAATGTTTGTGACGACGTTTGTTCTGTGTCAGTACTATCCTGAGTAAGAATTGAATACACGACCTGCAACACAGAAGGCAGAGCTATTACCAACTGAGCTATAAGGCCAGTGAAACTGATAAACTTGTACATTTGAAATGATATGTTTTAGTCGATTCCTTAAAAAACTCTTGAGATGTAAATACATAATTATCAACGGATCTGGTGTGAGATAGGCCCAGGTAAAATCGCTGATTTGAATTCCAAAGATCACTGGTTCAAATCCAGGGAAGCAACAATGGGATTTCCATTAAAAAACATATTAGTTGTAATTAAACATCGTGAGGAATCCAGCATGCTCTAAAACGAAAAAGCCAGCAATCAAGTTTCAGATCCCGTAGATCAAAGCCCATTAACTCTCATATATCGAGAGTAGGCTGGTTACAGTGGGAACTGATTAGAGGCTGATACGGATTGTGAATATATTTTTACTGTGTTCTCTCAGTATCACAAACAACCCATAGCAGGCTGCGTGCACTCCACTTAATATTTTAAATACATACCTTCTACATCCGACCACATTTATGCGGCTTACATTGAATCAGCGAGCGGGTAAGAGACAGATCGATTCTAAAGTGATGATAGCAAAGCTTTTACGTGTAGTTGTACGATACATGCCTTGCAAAACGCAGTGCGAATGGCTAATAGACACCCATCAAAGGGAGGCAAACAATGCTCGTGCAAATTAAATTGCACTTTCTACGTGGAGTTATCCTTTCGTACCTGGCACTGTTAAATATTCTTTGGGCATAGGTACGCAGACGTAAAGTGGCAGGATCGCATTCCGTGGCGGCGCGGCGCGGAGGTAATTTTGCAATTCCCACGGTAATTCACGGGTAGATTGCTTGTTTTATTAGCAAGGTTGATTATCTTAACGTAACAAACGTGTATATCTATTATTATTTCAATTTGATTTGATTTACCACTGAAATTGTCTTGTTTGTTTTTAACAAGATAAAAAAATGAAAATTGTTTTTTTGTTTTTAGTACTTAGCATGTAGTATAAAAGCTGTTATTTTCATATTTAAATTTTATTTATATGTATTATTTAGATAAGCCAATAATCATAAGGTATAAAAAGTCTATTTTCCCCCCTATTTTTCAATAGTTCTTGGTCCAAGAAAATAGGTGAATCTATTGAAAAATTATGACGAAAAATGCGACACAATCAGAAAAAAAAATTGTATTGTTTATGACCTAATGCCGTATCAGTAAGATAAGCATAAAATTGATAAAGTAAAGTTAATTTTTAATGATGCATTTCACTCTTTTCACCCGACATCTGGAGGACGATTAGCAAAATCAGTTGTATGTTTTTTTTTTTGTTACCTATATATTCCGTCATATCAACCGATTTTGAAAAATTTTTTTTATTTTGAAAGTATACGCTTAAAGATTAGTCCCATAGAAGTTAAATCAAAATCCGATTGATAGTTTGTTGTTAAATCAAAATAACTGAAAAAAAAAATCATCCAAGTAAACGAATGCCTTTTTTCTCCGACCGTTGCAGTATCCAAATCGATAATTTGGATGTTTTTTTTTTAAATCGTATTTTCAATTGGTAGTAGATCTGCCTTCTGTGCAGTAGGTTGTGGGATCAATTCCCACCCAATATAGACATTTGACGAACATATTGTATTTAGATTGTTCTATGTCTGGGTGAAAAAATGAATCATTATTATGCATTATGCATGCAAAAATCTGCTATAAAAGTATTGTATCAGTAATTTGTAAGTTCGCATGTCGTTTACTATGCTTAGTTTGGAGCTAGAGGGTGCTGTGTGCAATGTCCATGAATATAATCGGAAATGCGTGTTCAGCACTACCCTATTGATTTAGCCTAGACGTCGACACTAATGAATTATTTTTAAGAGCTCTCGGTCTAGACATTCTACTTGGTTAGTAACCGCACCCTCTGCTTCTCTTATTTCATGGACCCAAACTTCCAACTCTACAGCATTGTAATAGAATTTAAAATTGTTCATAAGTTATTGTATTTGAGTGTAAAGTTTGATTTGGGATAAGTTCCTTGTTGCGAGTCCGTCTGGTACGTGCCTTTCGTTAACGACGCCTGTCGCACTTGATATTACATAATTTATTTTATTCAATAGGACAATTTAAAACCTCTTGTCAATTTAATGAAATGCCATTATCGAAGTACCTAAATCACTCGAACACAAAAAGAGCGTGGCAACTCAGGGGTACAGACGCCGACTGCACACACGTGCACCAACGAGATTTTCACTGGTAAATTGATCAATAATATAAATAATTCTTTACTGAGTCGCATTCATCCTGCTGCGTCCATCATCCGAGACGGGGATGATACGTCTCATGCGCCTGTGATTTCACCGGCAGCCACACCCTTCCACCCAAACACAGTAATGCAACCACTACTGCTTGGCGGCAGATTCCAGATGTGGTGGCAGTACCTCTCCAGACGAACTTAGCACAAGTTATACTGCTTCTTTTGGTTGCTCCTTTAGCACCACCCAGGGGGTACGTGTAGGGAATCAAAGGGTACCTACGGACGCGAGCAACTAGACCACCCAAAATAGTTTGAGGGTAACTTCTAACTTAGCTACGAAGCTGTTAGAACTATATTGTTATGTCAGCTTTATGTATAAAGTTTGGGTTATCTTGTAAAATAACACGAGCGACCTGCATAATAATATTCAGTTCGTTACGCTCCGATTAAAACAATCGTAAAGCTGTATTCACAGTGGCGTTATTATTGCAGTTATTATACGCTTTGACCACGGAACATTTCGCGTCTCATTAAAGTTCTATTCAGCTTAAACGAAGAACACAGGTTCACTCCTAAATTGGATTAAATTTAAACGAATGATACCATTATAATTAATTTCAATTTAGTTACCTATAATATATATAAAAAGTATATTAAAGTGTTATTTCAAGATCATTTTGAATTTTATGCTTTATGACGAAACTTACTAAATTCAAAAACCCAGAAGACTCTCATTTGGCTGTTCATTACATATATATTATATTACATACATATTTACATATTTTATTTACATATATTCAAATGGTGAACCGTTTTTGATGAATTGTTTCTTATTCTATGGAGTTTATCTCATTGAAATTTAAAGTCAAAATCGACCCCTGCAGTCGTTGAGGCGAAGAACAGGGTATACCAATATTATAATTAATAAAAATAAATATTCATCGACATCACAACAAACTAAGGGAACTAAATAACTGATATAATACGTTTACTACTTTTTTTATAATAAACACACACTTGATACATCACATAAATGTTGTCATGGGAATCCAACCCACGACCTAAAGTACAGAAGGCAGAGCTACTACCAAATGAGCTGTGAGTCCAGTCATATTAATTTTTTTAATCAGTCACTTATTGTCTCGAAAATGTTGATAAAATGTAGCTTTTATTGTAGAGAAAATATTTGGAATGAATTAGCTATCCTAAATTGACAATGCGAGGCTAAACTCGGGCTAGTTTCAAATTGAATTGAATTCAAAAGTTGGGAATTTGCATTAGTTTGCATGGTTCATTCTAAAGTTCTTAATTTCAAATGCTCTTGCCAATTTCAACTTACCTTTAGAGGAATTTTAATAATCACCTGACCGCTATTAGAGAGACTTTTTGTGAAATTTACTACTATGCTAATGCATAACAATTAAATGGGTGGATAATGGATATATCCATGTTTTTACGTAAATAGCATTTCATCGAATTACCAATATCGATGAAATACCTTGGAACAATGATAAAAAGTTGCACGGGCATTCAGTGACATTTGAAGCGCTTCCGTGCTTCGAGGGATGTATGTTATATACCTCGGCTTCACTAGTTGATAAGTCATGTCGATTTCGAATAAGGTGCTGCAAAATTATTTTCGATAACAAGATTCTTGAAATTTAAAGCTCAATTGTATTGTTCTAGAAACAAATAAACAAAAGCTCAACTGAACTAGAAAGGTCTTGTTATATGAACGTTATAAAACTCAAAGGCAATATTTTCTGTTTCGAAGTACAGACACAGTAAACTTTTGAATCACAGTGTCTCATCTTCGCTTGCCTAATTGCGAAATTGATCTCTCAATATCACATAGTATTTTTTTTTTTGTTTTGTACTTAGTGGACTCTTGATACAATATTTTTTTTTTAGGACGGTATGTTATGCCATGACAGGCTTAAACCATTGTTCAAAAATATATATGTGTTCGCCTAGATTATTTATATAGATGGTATGCTTGATTAAATGTACTATGGTGGGTTCCGGTTGCAACTTACACTGTAGGAAATAGTGAGAATAAATAAAACGATACCGCAGCCGACCGAGGGCAATCCTGTGATTGTGAACGTGCTTGAATACGCTCCTAGATGGCTTTGCAGACTGCGGTCTGATTGATCGCAACTAGCGGGTGAAATAAAATACACCGTTCGTATCCGTATCAGCTTCTAATTGCCCCACTGGAGGGACACCGGCCTATTTTCAACAAGCGAGATAGGGTAGACCTTTATTTGCTACAAGAATAATCCATGAAGCCTAAAAGAAGTTTAATAATAATCTAGAAGTGCACCAGTGAGAAAACTTAATTGGTTCTGGTTTTCAACCAGCTTGTGATTGATAGTTGGCGCCTGTACCACTGAGCTACCACGTTTACCGTTTCCTAATACATGTATAAAACACATGTTTATCTTTGATTATCTCTGTATGCGGTTAATACTGTTAAAGGCTATAGTGGGAAAGTTGGGGTCTTTTAATCCTAGAGGCTACCGGCAGCACCATTATTTCTCCAACCACAGAACCTGCTGCGACGCTAACCGGTGCAATGCTATTAATTCCACTAATTCTCTCTCAAATTGTCCTGAACCAACTAAATACAGGAGTCAACTTTTCCCATATCCATTATGAGACACAGATTTATCTATACTAATATTATAAAGCTGCAGTGTTTGTTTGTTTGAACGCGCTAATCTCTGGAACTACTGGTCCGATTTGAATGATTCTTTCAGTGTTGGGTAGTCCATTTATCGAGGAAGATCCGTAATAAAAATGCTATTTTGTAACACAAGGTGTAAAATCGAAAACCTATTTTTTCGTGCGCTGTTTCCACGGAAACGAGAAAAACACGGGTAAAACCGCGGAACACAGCTAGTAGGATATATAACGGAACAACACTTAAACATTGAAGCCAGATACAACAATTTTAGCTTAGCTATCAGGACGTGTACGTTTATTAGAAAAATGTTAAAAGTTATTTTTTTGACAGCTAATCAATGGTCGCTATTAGTTATCAACAGTCAACCGTCAGTAGAATATATGATCTGGTCGTAAATTACTTTGGAGGCCAGATATAGGCCATAATTTGTCCATCACTGGTAAAGGTAGAGGGATAGCTAATGTTGTTACCTTCGATAGGGGCTCCTGTTAACGGAAGGTCGACTTGAATAGAGATTGATTACAGAGCTTACACGCTAGCACTTTGTGATTATCTCACAAGCACTGAGATTGGATACAGTCTATAATTAGTTGTAGTTGTAAGTTTAATACAGTGAAGCCTTAGAGATCGAACAAAGCTTGTCAGGTTTCTTACCTGATGTAAGGATAATAACGTACGCTGCATCACTCAGACACTTACTTACTTGCCGACAAATTTCTTACTTTAATTTAGTTTTTTCTTGAGTCTTGGGTGTTTCTGTATTTGTCCATGCCATTAGTACACAGGACATAAAAAAACAAATAAATAATAAACGTTTACACACTCATACCTCTGCACTAGGATTCCCTGTGTCGCAGATGGCATGGACAAACACAGAAACACAAGACAAACACCCAAGACCCGAGAACAAACTTCATGCTCACCACACAAAGTATGCCCCGGCCGGGAATCGAACCCGGGAGCCCTCGCTTCGAGGGCAGGGCTACTACCAACTAAGCCACGGAGTGGCACATCATAGTGGTATCATCATAGGTAAACGCTTCAATGAAACACCACGTTCAAGACGTACGAAACAACTGACTTTATTCAGTCTACCCACAGGAAGTACTAGTACAGACCTACCGGCATCGAGCCTTACATATAACAACGAGAAAGTATATTTTTTTTATATTTTGCATTTATCATTATCAAAAGACTCGTCGTTCAACTATATTATAGTTCTAGTTAGGATCCCTTTGTACTCCAACTAATTCGTCTTATCTGGTATATGAAACCACAATCTTAAATCAAATTCAAACAAAACACCAACTATAGTCAATACAGTCTGCGGACTTAGTTAACAAGAAACAATCGCTACGATTTGTGAAGTGGCGACTAAGGAGATTACAGCTGCGGTCTCTATGGCTCATGTGTGCAACCACTACCACCGACCACTAGAACTCGATATCAGTTTTAGAGTTTTGCGTTAAAGTGGTGACTAATTAAAGTACAACTGTGGTACAAGTAACTCCCATGGTATCATAACACTACAACCATCGACGCCGTAAAACTCAATATCAGTTTTACGTCACAGTGGAGATTTTCTAAATACCTATTAACTGTGGTCATATCGTAGACCTAAACCCTAGTTTTAGGATGGGGTAACTTATAAGGTTCATTTTAGGAAAGCTTTACTTACTGTTGAATCTTTTCCATGCCACCCTGGTGAAATTTATAATTAACTAGCTGACCCGGCCACGCGTTGCTGTGGCTAACGTTTTTGTCATCTTATAGTATAATTTGCAATAAAATAATATTGCGATCATAAATTGAGATGTGAGCTATCCTATCTTTCAAGTTGGATCAAACTGCACACGGTGTACAAATTTGATTAAAATCGGTTAAGTAGTTTAGGAGTCCATCGCGGACAAACATCGTGACACGTAATTTATATATATTAAGATATCGATCTACGTTGTGGTTTGATTTCGACTTTGTCTGTACAGTTGAATCGAGTTCCAATGGTACCCAAGCTCATAGTTAAGAGGCCGCACACGCTGAACAGTGCACATTATGATGATAAAAGGCCGAAATAACTTGTCCGGCGCATTGTACAGCATCCAACAATTCACGTTTTTAAATTCACGAATGCAAATTGGAGAGGCGTACATTAAATAAAAACATTTATCTCTGCGCCCTCGACTACATTTTGAGTGCGGAATTTAAAAATTAAATGCAGCGGTGAAAATTTCACGTAAAAATTTAATGTTTTGCTTGTACTAATATTGACTCTTCACTTAATTCATAACTTTATAAGCATTGGTATTCGCAGAGATGCCAACAATATTATTTTACTTTAAAAATTATTATTATAGTTCAATATTCAATATCTTTCTGCTAATATATAAAGAAAGCTCTTCAAAACTCTTTTTTATGACTTAAGTTAATGGACTAGCTGACAGCTAACTTACGTATGAGAAAACCCAAGTCGCGTCGCGTAGCGCCCGTCAATGCTCGGCGGCGGATTATTAGAGAGTACTGACATTGTGACGTCAGTACTCTGGATGAACTTCGCACAAGTTCTACTGCTACTTTGGTTTGCGGACTCTATAGTTCCTACAGACGCGAGTCATATGGACTCCCAAACAAAATACGTTCATTCATGCCGTTTTGCGGGGTCTCTGCCGGCTGCGGTACAGGGAATCTAATGTCCATTACAGTCTACTCACACCTACAGACTAATCTACTTAGTGTGTAAACTGTAATAATAAGGTGAGTACCTTTTATTATTCACGAACTTAAATTGAAAATTGTGTCTACACAAAATATGAATTATTAATTTGGTAGCCAAATTATGTTTGCACTAATTAACTACAGCTTCAGTACCGAAATAAAGTTCAGTGTCCGCTAAGTTATGAGGCAAATAGCCTTTCATCTGAAATACTAGTACCATGGCTTCGTAATTAATTTGTTTGCTCCAAGCTCGACCCTTAATCCAACTATCTAAACTCCACTGAAATTACACGATAAATTCAACAGGATTAAACTGAAGGTTTTTGATCCAGTCAATGTATATAGTTAGTCTTTAACCGACTATAAAAATGAGGAGGTTCTCAAAGCGAATATAGCTATTCTATATGTTTGTTTTGATCTTCGCCCATAGCGAACGGATTTTGATGATAATTTTATTTATTTTGGAATGTTTTACCGCCAAAATTGTTCTACATAAATTTATTGAAATATTATCCACCACTGAAATTTAAAAAAAATACATCATTTTAAAATGTCGTTAGGTTCGGTATTTTTATTTTTATTCAATTTATTTAGGTTGAGTGATGGGAAGTGAAGATGCAGACAACGATAGCGCATTTTGAAATGTGCATTTTTAATCTTAGAAAAAGGTTCCTATTGAAGAGAGACAAGACAAATTTGTCAGTTTTCATGTTTTGAATAATGCTTCTTGTTAATATTATGTCTAAAACCTAACCTAAATAAATAACTATGCCTGTTGCCTTTAAATAACTAAAGAAAATTGCATAAATTGAGCAGCTAACATCAGCGTTAATAAAAATTAAATCTTATTATTAGGAGTACAAATAAGTTTCCGCCGTTTTATTGTAGATGGCGCGGCACGGAGTTTCGGTTAGCTTTCGCAGATGATAACCGGCTTAAAAAATAGTTTGGACATTCAACATAACCTATTAATATCATTGATTTTATATTGGTAAAATATAATTTTTATAGGTTGAAAATGTCAAAATTTGAGCCAAGTAAGCGTCATTTGCGGGAAATATTAGTTTACTTCTTTAATTTAAAGAAATCTGCTGCTTAGGCGCATCGATTGCTCGTAGAAGCATATGGTGAGGTTGCTTTGAGTGAGAGAACGTGTCGAGAGTGGTTTCAAAAGTTTAAAAACGGTGATTTCGACGTAGAAGACAAAGATCGCAGTGGAAGGCCAAAAATTTACGATATGCTGTGTATTTGGTGGGATCAGCTAGGTGTAGTGTATTATGAGTTGCTTAATCCGAGCGAAACAATTACTGGAGCCCTCTATCGAACACAATTGATGAGATTGAGCCGAGCTCTGAAGGAAAAACGCCCTCAATACTATTCTAGACACGAAAAAATTATTCTTCTGCATGACAATGCTCGTCCACATGTTGCGGCTCCCGTGAAAAAGTACTTGGAAACACTTGATTGGGAAGTGTTACCCCACCCGCCGTATTCACCAGACATTGCACCGTCCGATTATCACCTGTTCCGGTCCGTAGCACATGCTCTGACGGCGCAGCGGTTCACATCTTATGAGGATACCAAAAATTGGGTTGATTCGTGGATAACCTCAAAAGACAAGGAGTTCTTCAGACGTGGGATTCGAATGCTGCCTGAGAGATGGGAAAAAGTGGTTGCAAGTGATGGGCAATATTTTGATTAAATTTATATTACTGTTCTTCTACAATAAATATTTAATTTGTGTTAAAAAACGGCGGAAACTTATTTGTACTCCTAATAATTAAATTAATTTCCAGCACGCTACACTCATCATCATAATCGGGATCATAATAATCTGTTGTTATTGGAAATCCTAATGAATTTGCGGAGGTGTATGATTAATTAACGGAACACGATTGGTTGAACTTCATTGATTATAACAGTTATTGGCTTAAAGCTCGGTTATTACAATCGTCGCCCACACGTACGTAATGTGATTGAAAAAACGGTGATTAATTATAATACAAACAATGTAATGACCTTTTTAATCTTTTCATCTTATTTATGTTATAAAGGCGAAAGTTTGTATATATTTATATCTTTGTACCATCTTCACGCTCAAAGGCTCAACGGATTTGGATGAAATTTGGTACTAGGATAGCTTATATCCTGCATTAACACACAGACTAATTTTGATCCCGGAAAACTGCGGATATCAATGACCTTGATATAATATATAATCGTACTACTCGTATGTTTGATCGTATGACGCCCTCGCATTATACGTAACAGACTATCTCCGTACATTGGTGGGTCCAGTTGGTCGCATCCGTAGGTGAGAACCCTATAGTAGCCATACACGTACCCCCTGGGTAACTAACTTGAGGATTTGTGCCATGATTTTCCGTAGAAGTACTACCTACAAACCTAGTAATCACCTGGTGCAGTGGTGCACTCGTATTGCTGTGTTCCGGCGGAAGGGTGTGGGTGCCAGTGGGATCACAGAAACATGAGACGTAAATGCCGTCTTGAGAGGATGGGTGCAATGGTATGCAACTAATCTGGGAGGATCTAAGTCGTATTGCTGTTGTTACTAGCGGAGGTTAGGTGAGCCTTTAGCTCGTCCCTTCACATTATTAGTATTCAAATAACACAGTAAGTAAAAACAGTAATATTTTTTGTACAAGGTGATTTATATCGTTTTATGACACTGTCCGTAATTTACCTTTTCTCAGGGTTTTAATAAAATGAACGGCTAGCGGGAAAATGGACAAATGGCGGGTAAGGTTTATGTATAAAGTAAACAGCTAGCTAGCTTTCCACGCACCTCACATTTTCGTGAATCCACTTTTTAGTTTGCGTTTGGGTTTGTGTATGTAATTATGTCTACGGTTTCTGCGATACAAGGCATCCTAGTACTGGGATACCCCTGTAGAAATGACAAATAAATAAACAAATAAACAAATTACTAATAGACAAATAAACGCTTTCATAATCATAGTGTGCAAGCGTTTATTTGTCCATTTACAGAAAGAAGCAATAAAGTGGGATTAATTACATGATTCCCAGCCGCTGCAATACATCCCGGAGCGGGTAAATATTGGAAGCGCAGTCCCCGAGGAAGACATTAATACAGACGACGTGTCCTGTTGCATTCTCCATTTTACATCGTTGCTATGTTCACCGCGTCGGCCCTAATTTAGCAAGACTAATGAACTCGGCGAAATTTGAAATTCCTCTTTGTTACAAAACATAATTAAACTAATGGAATATTAACTAACTTAGTAATAATAACGCATGATCTTAAAGGTACATATTAGTTTTGATAAAAGTGACGTTTCCAAGTATATTTTTAACAATTCAACGGAAATAAAGTATTTTGATTTTGACTTTTATTACGACAAAGTTTGCCCATTCTTGTTGGTTATGAGGTTGGTCCTGGGTGTTGGATTATGTTTAGGAATCTTAATTTCACTGATAAAATATGTCAGTTGTTTTATTTGTGGGAAAACAATGTTACTGATGTTTTCCCACAAATGCTGAAGTGAAAAAAATGATCACACAACAACAAAATGGGTCTTTAACCTTACCTTTCGGAAAAATACTTTAATTTAACTACTCGTATGTAAATTTCTTTATTTCATTCTTTTATGTACCCACTGCAGGAACACATGCCTAATCTCCTCACATTAGAATGAATGGTAAATTATGAAATAGCCATCTACCAAGGGAGCCTATTCTTTTTGATATAGCAAACTTTGCGATTTTTTTTCATTCCATATTAATACAATAACAAAGAAATCAATTTCATTTCTTTATTCAGCTAGACGATTTTTATTGGTTTATGAATCAGGAAATTCCCGTGTCACGATTGCATGAAAAATACTGAGTTAGCAATCAGTTATATTTCTTCTGGTGATACGGCCTGTAACGAAATACTAAGAAAAACCACTTGGCTTATAATGATAACAGAGCTTTGCGCTAATACTATAATGTTATGATATACGCACGTTCATCCATATAAATTATGAGATCATTTCATCTTGTGAGTTATCTCGTACTATTTTTGTAAGCGCTCCTTAGCAAAATCTCGAAAACGAATGTTTCAGGAATGTATTGTACGTGATCTAATCTAGAGTGCTTACAAGTAAAAGATACAAGTATTGTAGGTATTAAGTTTAGATTTTTGCTTTTGATTTTAATCGTAACAAACTGAAAATTTAATGAATTTTGAAGAAATTATGTTTTAAATTTGAGTATAATATATTTTACTAAACAACAATTTTAACCATCTTCAAAAAAATAAATTGTAAATTTGGCTATATTTTTTCTTAACTCATTTTTACCTCTTAATTACCTACGTAAAATTACGTAATAATTAATTATTAAACAGCAATAAAAATATAATGTCTTCCTGTTATTTGGCCAAATATATGTACTTTCAAGTTGTTTCAATAGAAATTTGAATAAATCTAAATCTATCCCAAGGGCAAAAAATACGGGAAAAACAATTCGTCTTTTTTTTATTTATAAATATTTTAACTTGATATTTTTCCGATTTCGATAAAACTAAATGAATCGATGTTTCATTTTGTTATCTTAGCTGATGGTAACCCTGCAACGGACTTTCGTATGGTTCAGTGAATTTCATTTGGACCCCAGACGATAAATTATATTTTTACTACGACTGAAAGTGTTTTTCTGCCTTTATTTGTTACAGGATATGTTGTTTGCGCTGATATTTGTGTAAATAGCATTTTCTTTCCGTCATAATACATCCCTACTGATATTTAAGACAACAGTAGTTAATTTCCAAATTGTAATTTTCAGTTTGTGAGTCACACTATCTAAATTGAGTTAAAAAGTTGTGGTTTGTGTGAAAAATCTCTCAGCATTTAATATGCTTTGTGATTTGATCACGATCACGGTAATTATAATAAAAAATATGTTTAGTAATATAAATAATGCATTTTACTATGTATATAATAATTCGTTTCGATTTAAATTCATTCATCCATGTTTGTAGGAACATACTTAACGTTAAAAAATAAATACATTTTGTGTCTAATGCTTTGTTTTAGTGGTCTTAAACCATCTTCACATGATTGCCATTCTAATGAAACCAGTTTGGGGCACATCGATTGGATGGTTTCAAAGTCTAAAACAATTTTTGAGTTATAATTAGGATAATATCAAAAATTTAGGCTTTTATTCCCCTTTGTATTTATTATAACACCATCTCCCCTATTTTGTTCTTTTCATTTAAACCCATCCGACGGTTGCCTGGGAGAGATCGCTTTTAGCGATAAGGCCGCCCATCGTGCTACTTTGAACTTATTCTTTATTTTATCAATATGTTTTTATTTAAAAGGTGTATATTACAAAGAGTTATCTATATAAGATGCAGTGGTCGGAAACAATAATTAGTTCCCGTTCGCACCTACTTCGTAATTTTATACGGTTAAAGCCTCGTCTGACGAGAGGAGATATACAAAAACGAGCTTTTTATTACATTTTGTACTTGCTTAAGTCCACGTCTTTGGCCAAGTGTCGAGATACAGAGCCTGTGTAATTCCAGACCATCATTTATATTGGAGACTTCCGCCAAATCTTTTAAAAAATAGATTCAAGTAATCATACTTTCAGATATGTCTAAAAGTTTGTTCACTTTGTGAACAATCTTCATGCTGCTCAGTAAGTACATGTTAGCTCCAACCGGGGACCAAACCCAGGTCCATTCGGTTTGAACGCAATGTTACTAACTTAGCTACGTACACAATAAGGATGTACCACTGTGGAAGTGGTTATAAAAACAATCGATCGATCGAATGATTTTCGATTGATCGATTGATATTTTTATGGTAAATTTATAAGAAAAAAAAAGGGATCTCGCTCACGTCTGTAGGTAAATAAATTCGGAACCCAGATACGTATCCCCCGGGTGGTGCAAAAGAAGCAACTCAAACTTGTGCAAATTCAACCGGAGAATTACCATATCTGGGTATCCGCCGCCATGAAGTGGCGCACTCGCGTTTCTGTGTTCCGGTGGAAGGATGTGGGTGCCGGTGAAATTACATGCACATGAGACGTTACATCACCGTTTCAGAGTGACGGGCGCAACGCGATACAACTTCCCCTATGGAAGTGCGAGAAGATACTCGGTAGGGGAGGAGGACCCGAGTCGTATTGCGGTGGTATCCACTTAACATCAGGTGGACAGATAGAATGCCATCGCTTAAAAAAATTAAGGCTACTTTCTGTGGCCTAAGAAAATCATACTAAATAAAGGTATTGCCAATAGTTTCAAAGATTGCATTACATTTGCGCAGGACGGGGCCGCAAGACGCAGACGAACAGACGGTCATCTCGACAACACGTGACATGCCAGAGGACAAATTTATGCGTCCACATTCTCTCTTAGCATAGGGGTGTCAGGCTTACAGCTGCACTATGCTCGACTAGCGAGAGTGAATAATCTATGTAAAATATGTTGTAACATGGACAGATCAGTAGATGCGACATGCCTCCGAGATTTTTGATCCAGGATTTGATTCAGGACGTTATTTTCCTCACGTTGACTGTAACCATTTTGTAAAATGAGTAATCATACTAATATGCTAATATGAAAGTTTTCTGTATGTATGTTTATTACTCATTTACGTCTCATTAGCTGAACGGTTTTAGATGGCATTTGTTACAAAGGTAACTCATACGGATACATGTGTTTATTTTAATTAAATTTGATCTTACAAAACTTTCTTATGTCAATAATACTCTTGAAACGTATTTTTACAAATATTAATAAATGTGTTTATCTGTTTATCAGGTAATAGTACTAATGCAAAAAAAAAAAAAAAACTTTTGGATATTTCCCATCGCCACATGTTGACTTTAATGTGGTTTGGTAACAGCTACCATTTAGCATATACCATTAGCCATGTCGATAATTCAGCGTTAGTTTCGTCTGTATCCATAGGCACATGTATGCGAAAACGGTAATGCACACGCATTAACTGCAAATGCAAGCATGCAAACTAATAAAAGACGTAAAAATTACAATATTATAAGCGAATTAATAACTTTATGAGATCAGCTGTTAATTAATCCTCCGATAAAATATATAACAATAAAGGCAACATTCAACTTTTACAACTAACAAAACAACACCAACACAACTCTAACAATAGTTCTATAAGATGCTTTGAAAGAGGTGATATGTGCACGTTCTTTTGTATGGACATATTAAACGAGAAACAACGTATGCAATTCTGACTAGAAGAGGGTGCACATTATTCTCATTTTTTCATTAATTCGAAATTAACTCCCAACCCTAGCAATGGGAAGGCACAGGTAACAAAGCGAGACAACAGATGCTTGCATGAATAAACCAGCGGAGAACCGTTGAATATTTCACATATGGACGGCGGGTTCTTTAACGTACTATGTTAAAAACAAACAAGAACTCTGACGTCATATATTAAAGGTCAGTCTTTGTTATAGCTTCTAGATATAGGGTTATTGCGTAGTTATAATTTCATAAGGAGCAAGCAGGGTCGCGGTTGTTCTGCGTCAAAAAGTTTCGTAAGCTATCTTTAGTTTCATTTAGACTGGACATAATTTTAGTCTAGGCATTCAATACAGACTAACGCGATAGTCACGGGTTTAACTTTGCATGCAACGTTACAGCAAGGGTTTAAGTTATAATAAATATAAGAATTGCTTGGTTTATTACTTCCAAAAGTAGAATAAACTAGCAATGTTGATTGTTGTAAAATGTATGTGTATATTTTTTTCGATGTCAATACGTGGCAACGAATGAAAATTTGCTTATTTTCAAATTATTCTGTAACAAAATTTGTTCCATAATTAAATTGAACAAATCAAAAATCAAAACATTATACATGAAACCTTTATAACTATAAAAACCTGAAGTTCTTTAAATCTATTTGGACGAGTCTGAATTGTGAGTTTATTCGATCAAAATATCCGTATGCCGTTTATACAGTTTTCTCGAAATTGAATGGTAATTAAAGAAATTAAGATATGGAAAGTAGCAGAAAAATATTGTATCAAAGTTATTATATATCAACTACCTGAATAAAGGTAATTCATGAAAGGGCTTTGTTTCACTTTATAAAGAACTTCAAATAACCCACAACAGTGAAATTTGGAATTTGTATGGCTTCCTTAAACAATCAAAAACTTTGAAATCTGATATTTTCAAGACATTTTTCCTTATCGGGATATTTTTAGACTGTTTGAATAAACAACGTAAATTCGTAAACTGTCTTGATACTTAAATTATTTGAGTATGGACACATTATTATTTATATTTAAACACGGAGTAAAAAGGTAGATCGCGGGATAGAACCCGAGATAAGAGACAAATTTACGGACAATCCGGGGCGAACCACTAGTTTACTTTGTAGTACATACGTTAGTTTACAATATAAGTGGCACAAAGGTATAGTACGAAGAAACAGATACAAATATGGATATTCATATTTATATCTGTACCATTTACTTCGTAGCAATAAGCTCTACGAAGTAGCTACGCCGTACTTTTCAGCTACGTCGGTAAGTTTTCTTGAAGAAATGGAATTAGCCATTTACCAAAGGCCATTGGAAAAAATCATTTATCAGATGAATGACTCAATACAATTGGCGTAGAAATTAAACTTTACGAAATAGACAACGCTGCCTTGAGTGGTTTTTATGCAACGATATTTATAAATTTCAATTCGTATTCGTACATCGTAAGTCTTATTGATGTTGTTATGGGCGGAGGTAACCACTTAATATCAGATGGGCTTCCAGGTCGTCCAGTCAAATAGGTCATATAAATATATATTAAAAAAAACATGCCGTATTGATGTGTAGATGTGATGGTTCTGAAGCTGCAAACTGTAGCTAGAGAAACATCTACAGTAAGCTATATCAAGCCAGCTACAGGATATGATCTCGCCTGACCCACGTGGAAATAACTTAACTGACTTAAGACATAAATCGAATTTGAGCAGCTGGGGCTACTCATATTCCACATGTGTCTTCTATGCACGACCTTATGTGGATCTGGGACCAATTCCTGATCAATGTTCATTATGCCTAAGCAGTTGCACCTTCAGCGTCACTTATGCTGCCAAGCAAGACGTCATTCTGCCAAATACTGGCAACACAAAATTAAAAAAAGAACTACCTGTATAACGAAGAAGAAGATTAAACAACAATATCCTCCACATAAGTAGGACATAAGTCATAAGTAGACCACTTTTCTGAGTATACTCTCAAAAAATTATTGGTTACTGGTTTATTGGGAATCCAAAGGCTTTTACGGTAATCAGTTATTTATTTCTGTTCCAACTCCTCATATTTGTATTGGAATTTTCCTGTATTAAGCCCGGACTTATTTCGCAACCGATTTGGCAATAGCCATTTTCTGTTATTGATATTTGATATATCTATTTTTCTGAAGGTCAAGTAGTAAATGGACACCTACGGATCGATCAGCCAATCCGCCGGTGTGGCGCCAAACTTGTAACAGGAAACACGACAGATTCTTTGAAGGCCAACTGTCTATTTATAAAACTCCTTGCGTAATTGATAAATAAATAAATATTCTGGACATTTTATACCGCGTTATCTAGCCCCAAAATAAGCATAATAGCCCCAAAATAAATAACCTTGTAATGTAACCAGATAACTGATGTCTACTGCTGATCCTGGGTGTAAATCGAACCTACAACCAAAGCTCAGAAGGCAGAGATACTACCAACTGAGCTGTAAGGCCAGTCAGAATAATGAATTATATTTGAACTAGCTTACCCCTCAGACCAAGAAAAAAAATCTTGATTGACAATTTGACAATCGGCTGTCAAAAATGTGGTTCCAGTTTTTCCGATTTCCGACTTAATTCCTAAACTTTTTTTAACTTCTAAAGTTATCTAGATGCATTAAAATGTATTTAAAATACTACATAAATAAGAATTTAATAACCTCGAAAACAATCTCATAGTTAATGGTTGCGAATTTTGATGCTATATATTTAGATTAATCGGGTGCCACTAAAAACTTCTGCCTTAACTTTGCCTTAAAAGTTCATTAATATTAAACTAGCGTTTACAAAGAAATACTTGAGCTAAGCAATTTTTTTTAATTATTGTAAAATTTACTTGCCTTTTGTAGATTACACTAACTTAACAATTTAATCGTTCCTCTCGTTCGAACATCATTGTCACGAGACTGGACGAAGGTTTTGTTTCTGTTGCCAAAACTATAAACTTATACTCGGACATAAAAGCATTTTATACATGAACGAACCTCGTGTGTCCGTTCCATTAGTAACTTTGATTTGACTTGTTTAACTAGTTTGGACTAGTTTGGATGGGTATATTTTTTATATTGTTTGTTCTTCTTTTGAGTATTCAATTTGCTAAATCCACAAGGATTATAACGGCTTGACAAACAACAATAAAAATGTGTTAATTCCTGATGTTCAAGTATTATTAAAAACGGAAAAAAACACACTGAAATAATATGAATTTACATTAATTTATTGGGTTTAATCTCTGTTCTTAAGATCGTGGTTGTCCAGTTTACTAATGCCAGTTTTCAATTTGAAGTCCTTGGAAACATCTATATCTGGTTTTTGTTTCAAACAATTATACGCGCAATTCCACGTTTTTAAAAGGGTGAAAATATAGTGAGGAGTCCTAAAAAAAAATTGAAAACATGTGTCATCTACCGATCCGGATTGGCCACCTGTGGTAGATTAAAGCCCAGTCAGTGTCACTTTTTGAGATTAGACCGTTGTCCCTGTGGTGGGAACATAAGAGGAGCTAAATAGGTGGTACAATTTATAACGCGCAAAACTTTCAAAAATATCGATCCACAAAAGTTATCCATAATGGTGTTTTCAACTTAGGCCAATGTGTATGTACAAGTTTATGGAATAAAAAGCTTTTCGCATCTCATTATAAAAACTCGCAGGAAAAACAAAGCGTAGCTAAAAGTTTATCCAATATCCTTCCCGTCCGTTTGATCAAAAAGCGCTGAGAACTCGAAGTTCAATTTAGATATTACTTTTCTTAAAGTAAAAGTTTTTGCGGCGTCTTATATTTTATGAAAATGTATAGCGGTACGATGAATCATCGTATTTTGTTCAGGAATCAAGTGATGGAAGCAAGGATTTAAATAATCAATTCGTTTATTTTCCTTCGCGAAACTAAAATGTCATCCATCTTAATTCATCCCTCGTCCTTTTTCTTACGAAGTAAAAGAGACAGAAATAATTTGAGAGCTGTATAAATTTATTTGAATCTCGATTGATATTAACAGAAGTATTATATTATAAGATATTACCTATCACTATTGAATATATCAAATGTGTCAGAAGCGAAATCTTTTTATTTTTGGAATTCTTTACAAAAATTTCAACCAGATCATTATAAGCCAGAATTGGAAACATACGTTTCCTACGAATTCTTAACAAAATGTCCTTCACCTGTCATATAACCAAGGGAAAATAAAAACGCGCAAAGAAATGATCTACATTTTGTTACCTCGGGAAAGTAAACGTTCAGAAAATAAATTACATGTATCTGTCATTACTTACTGCGGTAAACCTTTAAAAAAGGGCAAATAAAAATCTGAATTGATATATAATAAAATGCAAAATGTATATCGGTAAAAACAGTCGATAAGTATGAGTGAATGAGCTTTGGCCCACTAACCACGTCACATATCTTCGAAAATTTGGATATGGGATATTGGTTTTCCAAAGATGTGTTCTTACACCGTTTTGAGAACATGATATGGTACACATCAATTTTTCATAAGATTGAACTCTATTGGTGCATTTCTATGGGTATTTGTAGCAATAACCTTCGGATCAAACGTTAGCTTCCGTACGACTAGGCCACCACGCTCCCCACAAACAAAGGATTGAGGTAGAGGTGAGAGAAATTCAAGCGAAACCGTCTGTCAGGGCTTAACACAATGAGACACGCTGATAAATTTGTTTGGTTGTGGTGAGAATGCGTTGAATTACTAATGTCTTTGAATAAGCTCATTTGAATAATTTAACTTCTTTATTATTACTTTATCTGTGTCTTTTCTTTAATGTGTTAAAATTAAAGAATGTTTTAACACATGTGTTTAAATTAAGAAGGCATAAAGAATAATTTCTTTGACGACTTCACCAAAATTATGTAAATTGACACGATCATTCGGCGTGTTAAAAATCTAATAGTGGTATAGACGAAGGAAATACAGGAATAGCCTGTGAGAATTATCTTAAAAATCTTCTTCATTTAGTAAAGAAAAATTTAAGAAAAATATAATTTGTCAATTGACGCTTAATTGATAAGTAAAATAGGCATGGATTCCCATGAATCAAAAACTTCCATTCGGTTTCTGTATATAGTACCTATTACAATACATTAAAACAGTGTATTGTTTATGTGACAAAGTGACGTAAAGAGGCCCACCTTGTTACCATTACCGTTAAATAATTACCGCTGTCTATAAACGACAGCATTATAATTATTACTACTTGCCCCCTAGATGTTACCTGCGGTTTTCCGGGATCAACAAAATCCCATATTCAGAACTTTCACTTTCAGTATATCTTGATTTTTTTCCAATTCAATTGTTCTTGTAAAATGCCAAATCTGTCCAGGTGTTATCAAGTACCATGAATAACATGGTAAATGACAAAACCTCAGAACAGGAAACTTCAGAGTAACTAAGATATATCCCAACTGTAACTAGCTAGAGAGATACTTATGACATGGTGTGATTGTCAATTAGCTTATCGCTCAGCTTCGATGGATCAAGCGGACGGAAATTCCAATAATCAATCCATTCCAATCCCGTAATCCATTGCCGTGGCTAAAATGGATGCAATATTGCATACCGCCGTTGCTTCTTGATACTTTCACATTAGTTTTTAAGTTTTAATTTACCATACAATTTTACTAAAACTAAGTAACAATAATAGTTTTTAAGTTTGACATGTCCAGTTATATAGATAGATAACTCTAATTGTACTTACAACATAAATGCTTAGAAATAATATTTACGAAAAAAAGAGAAATTAAAGCAATATTGAAGCGCAATCGGTGATATAATCGATATTTTGGAGGATCCAGTTGCTCACGTCCGTAACCACTTTACAGCAGGTGGGCCTCCAGCTCGTCTCGTGACTTCTGTTACGTAAAAAATGTAGGATTTCTTCCAGCCTGTAGCACTTTTAATGAATATATAATAATATTACATAATTCCCAGTTACGCTAAGAAATAGCAGCTCTAAAATAGAATTGTTAAAGAAGTGATGCTTTTAAAGGGGCAGAACTATGAAATGTCGTTTTCTATAAAGTTATCCACGGTAATGAATCAGTGTATATCGAATCTCTGATCAAAAGATCTTATCACAATTAATAAAGGTTGATTTTTTATTTAAGTAATGTAGTTTTCTATTAAACTAACTGCGCCTAGAAATATAGAAAATACCGGGGTAGCCTATGCGCTATTCCAGACTATAATCTATCTCTATGCCAAATTTCATGTATTGTAAATATATCCGTTCATCCGTTCTGGCGTGATTGAGTAACAAACATACATCCATTCAAACTTTCGTATTTATTTATAACTAGCTGCACCCGCGTAGTTCCCGTTCCCATGGGTATACAGGGATAAAATGGCCTATGCTACTCGCTGATAATGTATATTTCTATAAAAGATTTTTTAAATCGGCTTCTGCGAGAAAGCGTGACATACAAACAAATAAACTCACTTTCGCATTTATAATAATAAATTAAATTAAATTAGAATTAGGACAGTTAGGAAGTTAGGTTAGTACTAAGATTGGACTGATATAAAAGGATCAAGACTAGACAGTTGTAATATAATATAAAGCTTGCGTTGAAGGCTGCAGAGGGGATGCACGTACCTAGATGCACGCCCCAAATCATTGAATCAATACAGACCACTCGGACATTAACACTGCACCCTCCCGCACAAAGCTCCCTACGCGAACACAAATCATCTATTTATGTTACTCTTATTCTACATGAGGGTACTGCGGGCAACACGAAAATATAATGTGTGGTATTATAATAGCTTAGTTGGTAGCATGAAGTTTGTTCTCTAGTGTCCTGCAATAAAAAAACTGTTAGAAAGATTGATTGTTTAGCAACTCAACGAAGACACTCAAGCCCGGTGGTGTTACCAACTATATATCCTGTACCAAATTTGGTACCAGGATATATAGCTTATATCCCGGTAACAAATTTCATTCTGTTGAACCGTTTGAGTGTGAACGAGTATGCACACAGACTCATATGCATACAAAGTTTCGCCTTTATAATATAATTTGATGCACATAGTGTTAATTAGGGTAAATACGTCCAGAATTTGTTCGAAGTATCGTGGGAAATTTCACAAAACTCGACCAAAGTGCAAGTAGCTAGTAGTCGGTAATTTCGTTTGAAAAATTCAGAAACAGAGAGGTATTATTAATTTAAACCAGGGTTTCTGGTTGCAGCGCCTCCTTTTGAATATTTCATTACAATTTGTTAACATCGAGCCGTACCCGTAGTGAGAGCTGCCTCGCAATGTGAAATGGATTATGGTTTTCATGAGGGTAGAATCATATTTATTTTTCTGTTTAACATTGCTTTGTTGTGACACTATCCTATGTATCATATCAACGAACACAAAAACTTTCTATATATTATTATACGTGGATTCAGACGTGGGATTCGAATGCTGCCTGAGAGATGGGAAAAAGTGGTTTCAAGTGATGGGCAATATTTTGAATAAATTTATATTACCGTTCTTCTACAATAAATATTTAATTTGTGTTAAAAAACGGCGGAAACTTATTTGTACTCCTAATATTTGAATTTAATTTATTGTTATTATTAGTATTCTGGGTGAAGGGTGTGGGTGCCGGTGGCATTTACTAAAACCAAATTTGAAGATGACATTTTCTAATCTAATTTAGACTCCCGTCAAAGATTGTGCGGGTGAAGTTGATTAGCGGAAGCTAGATCAGGTTTCGGGTATTCAGAATACCAGTGGCCTAAAAGCTTCAAAGCTTAGGATACCTGTTCTCACGCAGTGGGAATAATAAACGCTACGATTTTTTTTTTTTACCTGAATTTGTGACGGAACGAGCTCAGGGCCCACCTCGTGGTAAGTGGCGACCCCCGTCCATGATAACAGTATAATATAATATATGGATCTTACACTGAGTCGTCCTACTGCGTCCATCGCGCGAGACGGGGATGATACGTCTCATGCACATGTGATTTCACTGGCATCCACGCCCTTCCACCGGAACATAGTAATTCGAGCACTATTGCTTGGCGACAAATTCCAGGTGTTGTGGCAGTACCACTCCGGACGAACTTGGCATAATTTCTACTGCTACTTTTAGTTGCTCCTTTAGCACCACCCAGGGGACGTGGGAATCAAAGGGTACCTACGGACGGAGCAACTAGACGTCCCAACAAAACTGGTTCTGTAAAGGCTTTGCCACATTGTTAGAGTATTCAGCAATGAAAATATTTTTGACCTGTTAATGCATAGTAGTCGTAGGACAAACCTTAATAATTCAAAGCTACTAGCTCAACCTCAAATATAACCAAACTTTCATAGGTAAGGTAAGTACATTGCCGTCCTTCCTTCCCACTAATTATTTAAATTGAACCCGTTACAATCCCAGCAACATTTCTGTATCCGGTTAAGTACTTTGTGAAGCGAAAAGCTTACTTTGAGTTTGGGTCGGGTTAAACATATGGATCGGTATCTGCATATATGTTTTTGTTAGCTTATAAACACGTATTTATGGCGGTTTTGTGAATACTGAACGAACTAAATATGTGTCTTAAACTTCAGATATATACATTGCATAGTTTTACAATTCTGAAAATCACAAATGCATGAATATGGGCGCCGCCAGGATTCCTTTCAGGGAGGTGCATCTGCAATTACCTACATAACTAATAAAAAATCATATTACAGCTAATCATACATTATATATTATGTCATTTAAGTTAATGTCCCCCTGCTACCGGCGCCCATGTGCACAAACATAGTCGAGTCAAATGTTAGACAGATAATCTATCTGAATGCAACCTTTTGATCAGATAATACGCAGATAAAATATTTCCAACGGACAAGTTCTTGAAATTAAACTCTGAAACATTATACAATGTACACAAACTTAGTGACCTAGCAAGGAAATTGATCCTAATAACATTGATTTAAGGCCTAATATGGTTTACATTGTCGGGTCGAGAAATCGAAGATTGTTAATTTTAATAATGCAGTGTTTCAGCATTCGTGTTGTGAGCAAGCAGTACATGTTTGCACTCCGTTATCCTGCATGTTTTAGACAATTAGATATCACTATACATAATATGGAGAGATATTGTATCGGTTGTCCCGCTCTGCAAGCTAATAAGTTGGGTTCATGTCGTCAAGTAAAAGAAAAGTAAGGTTGATCATAGAATAAATATCGCAAATCTCATACAGACCATATATAAAGACATAAGTAAAAAATTATTCATGTAATATACTATTATCTATAAACTCCATAAACATTATAGATAATAGTATATTGCATGAATAATTTTTGACTAATAATAATAATAATATTTTTTTTTTTTATTTTTCGGTCTCCCTATTTAGTATTCTGCCTAACAAGACCAGGTCTTGTTACACAGAATACTATTACTCCTTGTCCTCATATCTCATGCTATTCTTCTATTGAATAAAATGAGCCATTGGGTTACGAGCTCCGCCGTGTCACATGCAATCTGATCACGTACTTATCTTGCATGTTTGAGCTTTACAACCCCAGACTTCCAATGCAGCATGCACGTCGGAGATTGTAATTGTAATGCATAGCGAGGTTATTAATACCTGTAGAATACACCTGTTTTGATGCTAATTGAACTTTCCACAGATATTTTTCAAATTAATATAAATTGAATAAACAAACTAATAATTCCATCTCTATTTTTCACTCTTATAGTGAATTATGGTGTGGAATTTTGCCATAAGATTTATATCACCTTGCAGGTACACCAAAGTAATGCAAGTAACAGTTCACAATTGGCCAAGATATAGCTTATCAACCATATAACGCTCAAATTGTCTTCCTTTTTAAAAGTCTGTTAAAACAAGACACAAACTAGGAAAGTAAGAAATAATTTATCAAAATTATAGATTTCAGATAACCTGGCTAAACAAATGAGGTAGTTATCCTGTACGACGGTCTCAAGAACGAAATCATATGTGTACAATGTAGAGGTACAGTCATATGCACAAACATGTATACACTTATCTAAATTCAAAAATGATTTTCTCGTAAAATATCTATAAAAACTTTACAATAAAGACAGTATTTCACAATAGTGTTTTTTTATACAATACTATGGATGTAAAACCTTATAATTTCAATAAATACTTTGGGGGAAAATGTAATTTGTATTTTGCTAAGTGCTTACAGGATTGTGCGCTTAACTGTACATAGCAACATTTTTATAGCAATATTCTAGAGCCGTTTTTGCATAAAAATGCTGAAGGCTGAACAACTATTTTTCAGGCGGCACGTGTTTCACCGATAAATCTAAAGTTTGTACCATAAATATGACGGGGTAAGGTCGCAAAATGGAGGTGAGATTGTGTTTTATTTATTAAGTGTATTTATAGCCCGTTGTTTCAGTTTATGGAAGTAGTTTTTGGAGTATCTTCTTTTAAGAAAATCCCTAGCTTAGCTCAGATAAAGTGCTTAGATAAATTTTAAAATAACGTACGGGTATATGTTTATTCCCTATCGCGTTGCTTGTATTTTATATGAATTGCACTAGTATATTATGTTATATTTCTTTGCATTTTTTTTGTTTTTTTTTTTTTTATGTTCAGTAGGCAAATGGCCTAATCCGAGATTCGCAAAGGGGGCTCCCCTACGAGAAAAAATGATTTGACCAAAAAAAAAGTTAGGAAGAAACTTGAGGTGAACACATAATCTTGAAACTTTGCAGATATATATGCCGTAGCAAAGTTCTAAATACAAGATATGTCTACGCATATTTTAAATATCTACTGAGGCAGCACTGTCCTGTTATAAATACTGAAGGTGATTATTCACAGCTCACCGCATGCAAATGATGGCGGTTTGGCCCAGTGTGACCAAGTTATACTTAGTCCAAGTCGCCAGTTTGGCGTAAAGTAGCGAATAATTAGTACGTTTCTATAATAGACTGCTTAATATAAACACAATTAGTACTAAGAGTTTTTATTTAAGCAGCAGCAGTTTTTAGTAGCAGTAGAACTTGTGACATGTTTTATTGAATTATTTTTATGCTATTTTAGAATGGTTATAATAAGTTTATTATACTAGAGATTATACTACTATTATACAACAAAATGATAAAACGTGAACCGTTTTATTTTCACGTTTTATTTTTTGTGAAATATTGTGAGTAAAAATTGAATTTTATGTAAAACGAACTGTGCCCGCGGAGCGCCCACGTGTCATTCAATATGATGTAGCTCATGTTCTTTCTATAAATGTAATCTCTTTACCATGTTTCTAATACAAACTTGAATCACCCATTTGACCTGCATCACGTCTAATTTTTACGACAAAAAGGATCTTTAGTTCTAAATCTATACCAAAATTCATCAAAATTCGTTGTTCTGTTAAGGCGTAAAAAAACAGTCGAGAGTTTCACAATATAGAAAGAATGTATACAGTACTTACATTACACATATCTAATATATCTATTGACAGTACCAACATGTATGTTGGTCACACAAATGCTTGTCCTGAGTGGGAATGGAGCTATGGCGAACCCACGAGCTATGGCGCAGAAGGCAGAGCTGCTGCCGACTGAGCTCCAGTCAAGGTTTGGATGTCACATTAGGCGTTTGGCCGCTGGCAACACTGGTTTAGGGGGTACGTGCGCGCCGCGCGTGACCGTGCATAGCGCCATCTGGCGGCACGCATGCCCGCGCATCTTCACTTATATCGTAACGCGCGTGGGTGGACATACGTGCTCGGAAAATTATACGGAACCCAGCCTGTCAACTTTATTAGTTACTAGCTGTTCGCGCGATTTCGTCCGCGTGGAAAATAACATTTTTGCGCGGAACCCTAATTCTTTTTTCTTTTTGTAAAATAGCCTATCAATCAGACAACAATAAACAGACATACACAAAATTATATAAAACGTATTTTTTTCAATAACTTTGTAATACTTTATATACTTCAAATGTATTTAGTAAAAAGCTGTTATTTTGACATTACAAAGAGACACTATAAATTTATTTATTTAAAGTAGTAGTATAGACTAGCTGACCCAAGTGATATTTTACTATCTTGATTCAGGATTTGTCAATTATATCTGTCATATGACGTAATGGCAACAATTCCATTGAAAAATGCACTTTCTGTTTTCCCTAATTTCCAACACCAACAGTAAACGAAGCAAAAAAAAAATTTCATACTCCCTTTGTCCTGAAAATTGCGAATACAACAAAACAGATATCAGCCAAATTGCTCAAGTCTTTTTTGAGTTTTAGCGAGACTAACGTACAGCAATTGATTTATATATATATATATACAGGGTGACTGATTGTTAGGCGGCATATTGTAAGTTTAGTGATAACTTGGATCAGAAACTTGAATATTTCAAAATATAGATTGTAAATATCTTTCTCGATAGAATACAATTAAATAACTATCATTTATCATTATGAATAAGAAAATTCTAGGATTATATGTTATGTTTTTCATTTATGTGTGTAGTCTGTGTGAATCTTTATTCACACAGACTACACACATAAATGAAAAACATAACATATAATCTTCTATATTCTTCTTTATTTTCTTAGTTCTTAAGATAGTGTAACCAGACTTCCTACCCCCCGAAATCCCTTCAGAGAGAAAGCGTAAATCTATGATTTATATTTACTTCTCAAAACAAACGCACAGCAGTTTCTCACTAGGACATGTTACACTCATCATCATCGGTCAAAAACATTTCTCCCCACTCCCCTCGTTTTTTCCGCGAAGCTGCAATAAGTCAGTTGGGACAAAAACAAGCGTCGCCCTGACACTGTAATGGTCCATCAGGCTGATAAGGGAGGAACATTCCGCTCCCGGACGCAATATTAACTTACCTGGAAATTGTAGCTCGCACGTGCACCGGACCGTGACTGGACCGGTCCTCTAGACATCGATATTTCTTTTTTTTATGTAATTCAAGTGATGGAACGACCTGATGTTAAGTGGTAACCTCCGCCCATAACAACAGAGCAGTATGACTTCGGACCTCTCCGACCGTATGAGAAACTGCATCCTGTTGCGCTCGTCACCCGAGACGAGGATGTAACGTGTAATGCGGAAGTGATTTTACCGATACCCACACCCTTCCATTGGAACAGTACACCACTGCTTGGCGGTAGATTATTAGGTGTGGAGTAGTTCTCCGGAAAAACTTGGCATTAGTTCTACTGCTACTTTTTGTTGCTCCTCTAGCACCACCTATGGGGTACGCGTAAGACACTCAAAGGGTACTCACCTACAAATGCGAGGAACTGGACCCCCTCCTCATAAACGACTTAGAACAAGGGGGCCATCTGGTTATATACGTTTATACTTGGGATCTTGCAGTTGTTGGCTTTTGCGTAAAAAATCAAAAACCAATATGTGTCTATAAAAGAAACCTAGAAACCTCTCCTCTGTATCAATTCTTGCTTTGCTTTCTCAGATTCCGATTAAAGTTGATGATGGCCAAAGTTCAAGCTAATGACAAGCCACTTGATTGTTCATGCCATTTCTCCTCAGTCGCCATACAGTTCCAAGACTGTTACTCTTTGTTTTTCTTGGGTAAATGTATCGGAATAGATAACTCAAGAGTATTATATATATATATGTATACTTAAAAATATGAAATACTACATTTTAGAAGCATTTATTTTTACATCGTCGGGGGGTACAATTTTGAGTTCCACCCGGCACGAACATCAATCAGCGTTTCAATGAGAAATTGTGTCTCCGCTTGTTTAATGCTCCGACGTCCAAGCAATAGGACATTTTCGTCGAATCTGGCCCAAGTCGGTAAAAGCGCGCTTCGCCCACAGACAAATTGCCCGACTACAGACAATGACAATCCAGAGGAAATTGTGATTTTCCAGAAAATTCAGGATATTGAATGTCTGCTCTTCGAACCGCAAGTTACCTTTACGACTTGATTGCTTTTAGTGAAAGACGCGTTTGCAATAGTTCACGAATAGTTATCCTTTGTTGCGAGTTTATTCCTGAGAGATCCGTTGCGGATCCTTTATATCATTTATATTCTTCTTATAACCTTTATCCTTGTATCCTTTATTTTATATTCCTTTATGTTCTGTTGAGCCTTGCATAGAGATTTTGAACACTAGCCAAGATAGATTTAAAAAAAAAATTATAAATCTTGTACGGCAAGAGTATTTAATACATAAATGTTCCTAATTTATAACAAAGTAAAGTAAGTAGTAGTTCAACCTTCTGCGCTGCAGTTCGTGGGTTCCATGTCCACAAATGTTTGTCCTGACATTTGTGTGATAACAATAATATTTGTTCTGTATGTAGGTTTTAATACACTATACTATAATATAATACCCTGTGGTATTGACCCAGGGCACGGACTTGTATACAAGAGAACAAAAATATCTCAATTTAGTACCTACTTTTCCGGCAGAACGCGATGACAAAACGGGGTCACAGTTCTGTCACACCCAAGATCACGATACATGATTAACTTGACTTAATCTCTACGGAAAAAAAATTAGGCCGACTACTTTTCACTGAACTGAGAATTTCTCATTTATTTCTTCTTTTTTATGGTGTAAAAAACATTAAATTTTAAAAATCATCTCATATTAATTAGTTATAGATTGGCCACTCACATAAACAGGGTTATTGGTAACATACTAACAACCTCTTAGTGGTAGACTTTGTACGTTATAAATATCTTTAGTTCTATGACTTTCGGAAACAAATATAATTAAACTTGTATTTAAAAAAATACCGGTAAAAAGTAACCAATAACCCTGTAGAACCTAAATTAGCCACACCATCTACAATCTTGAAAACTGGGCGAAAGAATACAATCATTACTTTCGCATTCCAAGTTTACGCATTAAGCTCGTTAAAAATATTGCTAGCAGTTATGAACCGGAGCTGCCACAGTTTTCTCAGAATGCACTTGATAATAAATGATTAATTTATTTTTTAAGTTTTGTGACTATTTGTTAATTAGATGACCCTATCACTAAAGCTTACAACTCTCTATCTCGTTATTGTCTGTGTGTCTGCTATCTGTTCAATCATATATCAATCATATGTGTTACTATGGCGGGTAGCCCAAGTCTCAATAAATATTTTAAACTACAATTTGTGGAGCAAAATCCTCTGTATTGGAGTACGTTTCACTCTTACCCGTTTTTATTAATTATTTCTCGTGCAAAGATACACCGAGGGGATACGTGTAGGGACTCTGAGGGTACCTACGGACGCGAGCAACATGATCCTTCTCACATATTAACTTTCAACTCAGGGGCCTTTTGGCAACTGTTTTTAATTCGCTATAAATTTCCAGCGCGGCCATTGAATCTCTTTGATGGCTTTATATTTTTCCGCAGCCGTTAGCAAAAATAGAATTATGGCGCTGTTAAGGCTTTTAACGTTATTATCCCGGGATCTGCATAGACAAGCAATTTTAGAAAAAAATCATAAAGCGTCTTCAGTTATTCGTTGGAAGCAAACTGAAATTCATTTATTCCTTGAGATATCAAGTGTTTTTTGGACACGTCAAATTTTAGACTCATGAGTAAACATATTCGTGAGCATATAAGGTGTCACAAAACGAAAACGTCACATTTGAAATATTACGTAATTGATCTATATTAATTTAAAAATCTTTACTACTCTTACTACAATCATAATTAAAAGAAAACCACTTCGAGAACAAAGTATATTTTATTACCTATGTTGAAACTAAAGTATTTGAAACTCGCAAAAGCAAGACAATAATTAAATTATTATATTACATGTCTCATGGCCAATGACAATTCTAAATGATTTTCAATAATTTCATAGATATCGAATTCCGAAATAAAAAGTTACTACTGGTGAATTTTCAATAATATAATTCAGTCACTCAACATTCGTTAACTCGTGCCGAAATAACTTTTAGTGTCTAGGACTAAGTACCAACCCAAGGAAAAATTTACATTTTGCCACCGTCGTCATTCCATTAACATTCAGCACCAACCTAGAAGTTGCCTTATTAAAATATACTCGAATTACTTAAAACTTGAAACAAATTACTTAATACTTTACGTACTTTACAGTTACGTGTGTTTTTCGTAAATCCACAGACATTTCATGGAAAAACTTTACCTTAATGGCGCAAAATAGTGAACGAAATCGGGTTGTAAAATTTTTGAATCACCACTTGGTATCGAATAAGGCTAAGGCTAAAAAAAATAACGTCGGTTTAGGAAAAGAGGAAGCATATGTCTATATTCAAAAGTTTTAGGTGGTAAGGATGTCGATTTGGAATAAAAACAAAAAAAAATCGTTAACACACTCATACCTCTGCACTAGGATTTCCTGTGTTCCTCGCAGATCGCATGGACAGACACAGAAAAACAAGACAAATACGCAGGACCCGAGAACAAACTTCATGCTCACTACACCAAAGTGTGCCCAAAGTGTGTCACCAAAGTGTGTCCCGGCCAGGAATTAAACCCAGGACCCCTACTTTGAAGGCAAGGCTACTCCCAACTTAGCCACGGAGCCATCACTAAGCCACACCGTCATTGAGCCGTCATTGACGAAGTGAAATCTCCGCTGCCAAATACAACCCGTCACCTGCCACGCGAATGAACGCTAGACCATTAGACGCTCAGAGTGAACAGCATCAACCATCAAAGGCGCCGGTAATCACATTCCAAATTGCATTTTGCTTTTACTATTCCCGCTCCATTGTTTACACTTATCTACCTGACTGTACCAGAAGCGTTATGTAGGTAACAGAGATAATGAACAGAATGGAATAGTTGTTTTTATTAATTCGCTCACATAAACGAGTTTATTTTCTGGCTTGGAGGCTCCAACTGAAATTTCGCCTCGTAAATTAAGCAAACTAGTCATGCTCGTTTTGACATTTATGGCTGCTATCTCCTTGGCGACGATCAACCGCCATACATTCAAAACAAACAGGCCATATCGCAATAATATATAGGTAAGGCCCGACAAGATATGACCATTTAGATAAATAACCCTTAATAACTGGTAATCTGCCGTGTTTTGGTGGAAGGACGAGGGTGAAATCACAGGTGTATAAGAGGTTACATCTCCGTCTCGGGTGATAGACGCAACGGGATGCAGCTTACGTCTTCTTATACTTCGGTCGGTGAGAATTTAAATCGTATTACTGTTGAAATGGGCGGAGGTATATTGGTATGTCGAATTTAAAAACAAAATATTGTTCACGCTATAACATGGATTTGACAATTTGTCGTCCAGTTTTAGTATGCGATCTATCAATAACGTAATATGCCATTTCAAGCATTTTATATAGATAGTACATAAATGTAGTGCGGATGTTAGCTGATAAAGGTGTTAATGAACTTTTCACGTTAAGAACGAAATGGCGCAGTGGAGCTTTTAAGTTGGTAATGCTGTGTTGGTGTTTGTTTTGTACCTATTACATTTCCCAAAGGAAAGTAAATAAATTTACATAAACACGTTTAAATAGACGTGTCGCGTTGCAAAACTAGCTGAATATGAGATTAACACATAAGCTAAAACATTTTGGTAAGTTTCTTGACATTTTCCACTTAAGCTACACCCCGCTTAGTTCCATAAGTGGCATATTGGAACTTTGCTTGTTCCACACACCGCTCATATTTCAACCAAATTCTATTCAAACGGCTTTGACTTGTAAATTCACGCGTCATGGGATTTTCGAGTTGCAAACTTAAAAGCGAAATTTTCAAGTTATGCCTAAGTTCGGAAAGTGTCGAACATTTAAGAATCGGTTATAGATTTCATCTAACGTCGCGTCGTATGACTTAAAGAGTTAAGAGTTCTTATTAAAGTAAAGAGTTTCGTTTGCAAAATAGAAGGACAGCATTCTGACTTCTGATATGTTTTTTCACGAGTAGTGGTCCCAGGCTTCGATCCCGTTATTATTCGTCGACGTCTTAATATTACTATTTGTTTCTTTTCTTATGCTGTAACAGAACGGCCCACCTTATGGTTTCCGGCGCTGATAGACAACAGCAATACGACTCAGGTATCTCCTCTAACAAAGTATGAAAAGATCCAAGTCGCACTGCATTGCGCCCGTCCCTCTGATGTAAATGATGTATCGCTAATGTACCTATAATTTTAGACAGTGATGTGCCAAACAGTTTTACTGTCTGCATCTTTTGCCAATAACTTTCTTGAACATGGACAATTCGTATCGATTGATTGGACGGCGTAGCATACGCTACGAATAATGTAGCAGAGCTACGAGATAGTAGCAAAGAAGGCATACATTATTTTTTCCACTTACTAAAGACATTTTACATATCAATCAACTATTTGTACAGGCATTTTTTTTTAATATTAGGAGTATTACAATATAAAATGCAGTCTGTTTTATAGGTACATATTTATGTTTAGAAAATTAAACGTTGGCAGCACCCTCCAAAGGTAAGAAATTGCATCAGTCTATCTAATGTAGGTTCTAACAGAGTACCTACCTCTTGTAAACATTAAATAGGGTGGACCTTGTTATTATTTCCCGTCGGCAAAACTCCTACGTGCGGAGCAAAACCCAGGAGTTCTCAGCGGACCGGATGTGGTTATCTCATTAAACTTTTTGCGGTTTCCAGCTCGGGATTACACAATTTTAGTCTTCCTGAAACTGAATTCAAATTAAATTCCTGCCAACTTTCATAGGAATGAAGCTTAAAAAACCAAATATGAATATCAAAAGCTAAATGTTATCGAATGTAATATTATCTTATTTTATTCATGAATGCAGATTCTGTCATAATTATTGCTCAATTACTGAATGATGGGACGAACTGACGCTGTGTTAAAAGTTTACTGCTGCCAATAAACAATATCAAAACGACTCAGGTCCTCCCCTACCGAAGTGTGAGTAGACCTAAGTCGCATCGGCTCATACGCCTGTAATTACATACACAACCTTCCACCGGAACACAGCAAAGCGAGTGCGCCATTGTTTGGGTGCAGATTACCAGGTGGTGGCAGTACTTCTCTGGACTTCTTTTCTCCATTCGCACCACCCGGGGGACTCGTGTAGGGACTTCGGGTACTCATGACAAACGTCATGAACGTCATTTTTTTGATTTTATACAATTGCACGCCAAGTTCAAATTGCCAAAAGTGGCATCATTTGTTCGGATGCTATACCTAACCAAATTGTATATCTGTAATGCTCATGTTTGCGACTAAAATGAATTAAAAAGTTTCTATAAAGGTCTGTTTTTAAATCTTTAACCAAATAACTTAAGATCCTGATCCTGTCAGTGTGCCAAGTATGCCCATCTGCACTAAACTTACTTACTTAGTTTAGGCACCGGATTTCTCGACTATCGTATCGTGGGTTTAGTTGTTTCGGATATTTAGCAAAATTTAATGCAGTCTTACTTCCTACCTAGGAAGTTGATTACATGGAGTTTGAATGGAGTGGTTTCTACTTTACTTCCTTAAGTACAGTCGGAACGGAAGCAGAGAGACGACCAATTAAGGTATTAAATTTAATTTTAATATCTAAGTGTAAAATTTGTGAGCATAAATAAATATAAGTTGAATAAATAAATAAATTGAAAGTCAATCTAGTTTATTCATATCTTGTTTATTACCCTCGACCTACTTGCCAATATAGACAAGTAGGTCGACGGTAACTTTGTAATTAAATAGATATTTTCTTATATAAGATACTAACAACTTATGAAAGCAAGAAAACTAATCATGGCCGGCCCAAAAACACGATATTGTCATCAAATATACAATACAAGTGATTAGACCCAAATTAGGCATACTTTAGCGCGAAAAATACAACTACTATACGCACCTTTCTTATTTTATGTGCTTCTGAAACTCCAACTGTAACTGAATGCAAATTGTGTGCATGCACCTAGTTTAAGAGGTCGACGCCTGAAAAGCTACTAATACTCCTCTATTTGTTACATCAATGACCTAAATATAACTTTTAATCAAAGGCAATGTACACTTTCGTCCAATGTTCCTGATCAACTTACAAAAGCAAAGTATCATTAGCTCTAGGTATTAGACCTACACAGACCTCCAGGTTACCTATGTCGGTACCTATAAAAAAACATGTTCTACTACCTAACAACTGAGGCATTTAAATATCTAAATTCACCTAAACTTCTGTCGAGAGTTACTCGTATAAAAAAATATTTCAATACAAATAGTGATTGACAAAAAATATGTAAGAACTAGGTTCGTGACAAAGTAAATTAGATCAACCTATCTAAATAAATAAAAATGAGGATAAAACTAGTGAAACAAAGACTAACTGTGTTAGGAAGTTCCCAGAGGTATCTCAATACAATTACGTTGTACTATTTACGCGGGGCCATGTCTTTGGGGAATCGCAGACGTGACCGCTGCCCGATCCACTGATGCGCAACGAAGGTAAATGGAAATGCTATGTTTATACGAAATAAGCATGAAACTTTCAGATAGGGAAAGTTATCGGGAAATATACGGAACTGAGTTTCATGGAAACTGTTTGAACCATTCAAGTGGACCGGATTATTTTTGTAGGGTTGTAACGTAAACATTAAATAAGGAAATAAATACCCTCTGTCAATTTTCAAACAATCTGTATAGATTATATTTGCAAACTGTCGAATATCGGCCTTAACATTTTACATTTGAATATGAGTACGAGTTTTTAAAAGTAAACAACTGTCACGGCTTTCTATTTTTGTATCTGTAGTTATCTGTAGTTACTTTAGTAACTAACGAAAACCCTAATGTGAATATCACAGTTTAAATCATGGCGCCATTTCTGTACTTCTTCTTTCGTGTACTCACACGGCTAACTCTAGTGTTGGCGTTTCCAAGCCGCCCGAATGCCTCCGTAGGCTTGACGACTAATATAGCCATGGCCGACATCTTAACGTGCCCTCCAAATCACGGAAGCGATCAGTTCAAATGCCAGGGCGCCATGCAGATGAGAAACATGACGCATAAAAGCAAGAGCATAGCCAGCCATTAAACTCAACCATTCTATTACGATATGTGCTCGAACATTGAGGGCAATAACCCTCAATTTCAAGCTTGATAGTCTGTCTGTCTGTACGGCATCAACACAGCCATTTTACTGAGATACTACTATATACATGAGAATTTCTCTAAAAGAGGACTTTCTTTAAAGTTACTCCTACCTGCATCCCCCTTTGGCAACGCCACTGCTTAAGAGCACATGTCGTTTGCCAAACTTAATACGAGTCAGTTTTACTGCTAGCCAATAGATGTTACACATCACAATAATCATTGAAATCGGGTCATAAGAAGTCGTAGTGTCGTATGGATAGACGGATCAAATTATTTTTAAATAAAACAACATTACTCCAGCTCATATTTTTTCAATATTCTCGTGAAAACTTCACCTTTTTATAATTACACATCAGGCAATAAAACAAACGTTTCGTAATATCAGCAGCGGAATACAATACACAGATACAACGATTATAATAAAATATTTCATACAATTAGGAAACGTAGTAATTTTATGGAAGAAATTATCAGAGGAAAGACTAGTATGTTCTAGTTCTAGTGAACAGAATTTATAGGTATGTGATCTTGTCATCAGTACCTCCAGCTCTGTGGAACTGTCTATATATTATTTGGCTTGTCCTATACTATCGTAAACTATGAGTGATTATACATACGTGCGAATTGTTGGATGCAACTAAGAGCGTTTCCACATTATTCGATAAAAAATCTGTGTCGGACGCCAATCCGATATACACACCAAATTATTAACTAATGAAATATGTTTTATTATACAATTAAGTGACGGGACGAGGACCTTCTGACGTTAACTGTTTTGCCCTGCAAATAAAAACAATACAATAGGAACCCTCCCGCACTTACAAAGACACAAGTCTCGACAATATATAACTTTCGTTGTAGTACAATATATGCCAACGAACGAACAACTATGTACTTATACAGGCATAATTGGAAGTACTTGATAATTTTGCATACTAAATATCAAATATTGAATATATGATATAGCGAAATCGTATCGGATAATGTAGCAACGCTCTCAGGATAAAACTATGAGATTAATAATATGTTTAACTTTTCTTTACTATACTATGGAAGATATATTCACAGATAATTGTTGATTTGATACAGGTCTCAGCAAATTTTATTTATAAATGACAAGTGATGTAAAGCGCAGGACACACCGTGAACAAAATTAACGTAGCTTACGGAGCTACCTTACTTTAAAGTTAAGTTAGCTCGGTAGTTCGCGATGTGAACTAACGCGTGAAAAAATCCAACTACATAACTAACTATACTTTGCTCGTGGTTTGGCGGGCACTTAGAAGGTATGCCCAGATAATAATATAACAATCAATATTCGTTCGGTTGCCATGTAAGCAATTACTAGTGTAATACGAAATACCTGCTAAAAAACAATTGAAAATATATATTTTTGAATACAGAACATAACTGAAAAGCCTCAATTTTCATAGCAAAATATTATTATAGCGAAAACGGCTTTACACAAGGAAATTACACAAAGCCACATACACAAAGGTTTTGTTATCAAAAGCTACCGGTCAGATCTTTTCCCTCTTAAAAATCCGTATAATTCAGCCAAACCTTTAACTTACTAATTACTTTCGATTCACCATTGTCTGTTAAGCTCACTATCCATGATGCAGTCACTATCAACAGATAGTAATAACAAATAATAAACATATTACAACAAGAAAACGCATCAATCATTCAATGGACAGTGGCGAAAGAGACCTTAACTGGTTTCATTATACTACAGATTTGAACGTACTTTGCCGATAGTATTACCACGTAACACATTAAAACCAATTACCACTAAGCCAATAGCCAACCGCGTGGCCACAGCTGACAAATAAAAAAAACCTTGAGTTCAAAGGTAAAAGTTTGGATGAATTCTACGCATCAAAACACATCCGATGTCAACGCACACTTATGCCAAAATTTCTACAAATACTCTTAAGTGTAGTCTCACTACAGTCAGCTAGTTTCACAAAAATATCTTTTGCGATTCCCTAGCACCCGAGAGAATGAAAATACAGTACTCAACGTCGTCAAGGGGTCGTTTCAAGTTGTATATTGAGAATACAAAACTACCCCGCCGGCGGGGTATCTTTAGCCGCCCACTCCGGGCAGCCACGACCCAAGGACATTCTTACCAAATGTGCATTTAGAGTGCCTGTTTTTAAATTAGTTTATAAATCGAGAGCATTCCGCCCTCACCAAAAGCCCACGAAAAGTTGTCAGGCCATCTCCGGCCAACAACAATAATTCCAAAAAAAAAATAGTTTTTTTCGTAATCCAAGTCACGTGACACAACGTTGAGTATTGTATATGAGCATACATGTTCTCTTACAAATTACTTTTTAGGAAGAAATAATTTACAAATGTCAGGAAGGTTTCACAATTTGTACAATAATCATAGACAAGAGTCACAGCAGTTATTATGAGTAATGTCAACATTATGCATTAATAAATAACGATCCATGATGTGATAACATACAATAAATTACTTAACACTAATGGGAATAAGTTAGCAGTTCATCAACAACTATTCTTAAACACAAGCACAGATGCACTACCTGCCTCCTTAAACAAAAAAATCACGGTAAAAATCACCTTATTTCTCTGTATATATAAGGTATAAACGAAAAAATAAGGTTTATATAAAGTCTCTTTACATTGTGGGCCTGTTTTACCACTGTCTGGTAAGTTATATCTGACAGCCCGAGTAATGCCAGATCTCAGACTTCACAAGGTCAAATTGGCTGATGTTTTTTTTATTTGTAACTGTTTTTTTTGCCGAACGGATTTAGATAATTATTTTTTTATATGATAGGATGTTCCTCCGAGGTAAGCCCATAGAAAATTCATGAAAAAAATCTACAAAAGGGCGAAAAATTTGGGAAAAAGGTATTGAAGACAGTTTATTTGATTTTTAAATCGGTCAAAGTACAAGTAGATCACATTATTTGACAAAAAAAAGCTTACAGCCAGATGTAGCCATTCGATACAGCTAATGAGTAATTTTATTTTAGCTTATGTTAGTTATCTAGAATATTTACATGAATGTGTACACTGGCACTTTACTTATGTAAATAGTTTAACTAGTCAAATAGTAAATAAGTAACAGATAGAGGTAGAACAGACGCTCAATTGAATTATTTACACGAACGATAGAAAATCACCATTTGATCCGGCAGCCTCGTTACATTTTAATTTAAAAGTTTATCAAATTTATCAAATTGTTGCAACATAACATTGTGAGTCCCGTGCATTGTCACAAAACACCGACTCACACTCACTGGTACTGGCAACATTTCGATGTGTAATTTGTTACCACAATGCCAAGAGAATCCTTGAATTTTCATGTTTTTGATAGCATGTTTGAGGTCACTGATGAACTAAACTTAAATAACAGTAATAACAGTTATGACTCGATAGCTCACTGTAGTCCGATCACAAGCACTGGAGTAAAGTCAGTGGCGGCGCGCGCGCTTGCGCACGTGTCTCCGGTGATATTATGTATACTCATTGAACTGAGCTATTGCGGTCTTCACCCTGCAAATACAAGTGCATAAATATTTTAATAAATTTACTAACCAGCTGTGTTACCCGCGATTAAAAGTCAACATGAAACGATGGGAAATAACTGAAAGAAGTATATTTTGCAAGTCACAAAAAAAAAACTTTTTCGGGATAAAAAGTAGCTTATGTGTAATCCAAAATATGAGTTAGCTTCATTACAAATTTCATCCAAATCCATGTCGTTTAGGCGCGAAGAAGTAATAAATATACATATAGACAAACTTTCGCATTTATAATATTAGTATGATCCTCAAAAACGCGGGACAGAAAGGAGTGGAGGCGATTAGGGGAATTACACAATACCCTCACAGTTCACTTGGTAGTTCTAGGTACTGCCAACAACTTTTTGTTGCTCCTTCAGCACCACCCAGGGGGTAAATGTAGGGAACCTACGGACGCGAGCAACTGGACCCTTTTTTTTTCATTGGGAAATGCACTCGCTTACCGCCCTGCCACGGGGAGACAGAGCGGTTATGTTGGACTAGACCCACTAAAACCCCACAGTGTCATCCTCTGCCCCTTAGTGGCGGGAACACGGGAACACACATCCGCAAACCCACCGCGGCTGTCCGTTTCGAGTGCCACGCCTTAGTTAGCGACACGCCAGAACACATAGCGTGTCGCAACCACCTCGGGGACCTGGCCAGCGAAAGGGCGTTAGATGAAAGCAACTGGACCCCCCACAATGTGGTACCGTCACTCACTTGTCGTGCAGATGCTCCGCGCCGGGGCGCGTGCGCAGGTGTTTGAGCGCGCGCAACACGCCGAGCTCCGCGAGGCGCGCCTGCCTCGCGGCCGCGCCTGCCTCGCCGCGCCTCACCAGGTTCCCGGCCACGAACAGCGCCGCCTCCTGTAGCTTGCTCTCGGGATGTGCCTGACGGAAACACATGTATGACACTATATATTCTGACATGTTTACTTATGTGTGGAAAATTTTACGTGTCCAAATGATACTTGAGATCTAAAGAAATAAAGTATGCTCCTATGACACGTTATATTCTCACATATATGTTTACTTGTCTGTGTAAAATTTTACGTGTCCGAATGATACATGAGATCTGAAGGAATAAATGAGTTTGTTTGCAGGTTAAGCCAGTGGTTTTATTTATGCATGGATTATGGGTAATTTGCTCGGCCCGTTACTCAAATAAAGAAATAAGTATCAATAAGCATGTACTCCCATGGGTCTCATCTCGAACAAAATAAATCTAGTTTAAAATAATTCAATAGGCAGCTCCGTGGCTTAGTTGGTAGTAGCCCTGCCTTCGAAGCGAGGGGTCCCGGGTTCGATTCCCGGCCGGGGCATACTTTGTGTGGTGAGCATGAAGTTTGTTCTCGGGTCTTGGGTGTTTGTCTTGCGTTCCTGTGTTTGTCCATGCCATCTGCGACACAGGGAATCATAGTGTACAGGTATAAGTGTGTAAATGTTTTAATGATTTTTATATAGGTATCGACTTACCAAATAGTCGACAAGTTTTCTCAACACGTCCTCATTGGCCATAATGAGATCTTTCGCCTTCTCCCCATCACCAATATTGCCGAGTATGCACAGAGCTTGTTCTTTCACGTCGGGTGGGTATGAACCCTCTAACACCACTATCACCGCCTGGAAACCAATTTGCACCATTACACCAACGAACAAGCTAAAATTACAAGCTTTGAAATAACTTTCAGGGGGTCCAGTTGCTCGCGTCCGTAGGAATTGAGGACCCTTTCAATGCGGAACCTTTTTGGTGCTAAAGGAGAAAAAAAAATAGCAGCAAAACTTGTTTATATCTCGCCCGGAGAAGCAATGCCTCCACACCTAGTAATCTGCCGCCAAGCAGTGATGCTCTCGCATTACTGTATTCCGGTGGGAGGGTGTAAGTGCCGATGAAATAATATGCGCGTGAGATGTACATCCCCGTCTCAGTTAAATTGCACTTTAATGCGGCGTCGTGAGTGTCTTTATTTATATTAATATCTCACGAAATTATTCTGTACCTGGTACATGTATGAAGTTACCTGCATGACTTGTGAGGAGTATTCGCTCATGATGACGTCAATGTGTTGTCTGGTAGATAGCAGGTTGCGCAGTAAGCCCAACGTCTTCATGATGACGCGCGTATCGCTGTCGCCTAGCAGACGGAACATTTGCTCCGTGCCGAGGCAACTGAGTATTCGTTGCTTCACTTTCTGATCCGCCTGGAGATAATAAATAACAAAGTCTAATCATGTAGTGTAGAAATGAGAAGAATTAAAATACAATTACTGTTGTTGTCACGTTTGCAATACTACGTGCCAATTGAAAGGCACCAAAGTTTTTTTTAATTAACATTAAACCGTCTTATTTTTTTGGATTTATTGTTTATTGGTATTGGGGAGCCAAACATAGGTTGCGCTTTATATCAGCATGAGCTTATGATGAAGTTTTACAATGAAAATAGGCGAGACATACGAAAATGTAGACGAACCAAAAGTTATCTTCACATACCTGAAAGGCCATGTTCATAAGTGCCCAGATGCCGTTTAGCCTGAGCGCCGCTTCTGGCCTCTTTGTCAGGTTACACAACATTTCCACGGCTCCTGAAATATAAACAGCTTATCAACTTTTGTTGATTGAGTTAACAATAGTTCAGCGCGCGAACGAACCATGAATAAAGTGACCGAACACGCGTGAATGAGTGATATTAGACGCCAGCTAACCCAAAATAAAGGCTAAAATTTTTTACTGTGATACAGTTGACACAATATGTTGTTATGGCGGATATACTAACAGATAGTAAAACGTGCAATCTGTGGCACATTCGGTAACCGATAGTCGATATGTAGGTGTAAACGTTATCGTTATTATTTAGGGTATTTAATATGCTGCCAAGCAGTGGTGCACTCGCATTCCGGTGGAAGGGTATGGGTGCCGGTGAAATCACATGCGCATGAGATGTAAAACGGGGGATGTGATGTAAGGTGGTTAACCACTTAACATCACGTCGGTTTTCAGCTCGTACCGTCAGTTTCGTTACATAAAAAAGAAAGGGTAAAAATATAACATATATGTATGTCTAGCTAGATCCTAGTTATCTATTGAGCCAGTTGTAATTTTAAAACTGTATCATGACGAATATTCTATCGCACTTAGGCAATTAACAGAATCGCATCTAGCCAATTAATAAAGTTTGATTTTCATGGCTTTTGTGGTCACCATTTTTACAGTCTTACAATATCACACTATCTCTCAAACCTTGATCTAACATTGGTTCTTTGGCGGGCGAGAACTCGAGCAGAAGATTGCAGAGGGTCGACGATCCGACGGTCAAGAGTTCGGTTCCCGGCGAGTCCGTCAGCAGGTGCATTAATGGGCGCCACACTACGTGATCCTGAAATGTGTAATACCAACTTTATAGTTTTGTTAATCATGTATGCTCAATCTTATATCATACACTTCAAATTAGGAGGATCTCAATTTGATGGTTATATGTTTTTTTTTTTTTTCAATATCTTTGCCAACCGTGAACTGATTGAATGATTTTATTTTCATATGACAGTGTACCTTCGATATGGCTCCATAGAAAATTCAAAGAAAAATTCCAACTCCGTGGCTTAGTTGGTAGTAGTCCTGCCTTCGGAGCGAGGGGTCCCGGGTTCGATTCCCGGCCGGGGCACACTTTGTGTGGTGAGCATGAAGTTTGTCTTGTTTATGTGTTTGTCCATGCCATCAGCGACACAGGGAATCCTAGTGTAGAGGTATGACTGTGTAAACGTTTATGTATAAAAAAAACCCCATACGACGAAAAAGGTTTAAAAAAAAAATTTGATTCCATCACTTGTGAACTTTACGGGTTAATGTACCACAGAACTATTTTTGGAGCAACGTATTGGAATGTGCCTGGATCCATGCCAGAGTCTATGAATACAATATAAATTAAGTTATGTGATTGGAATGGATGATCAAAAAGGGACTTTCACAACCACCTGAAATGTCGTCCTTAGCTGTTGCACCGATCTCGAAAGCGAGTGTAGACATCTCACGGCTGCTAATCTCACCTGAAACGAAATTTATTATATACTAGCGGATATCCGGCGTGTGCTACTAAACAAAACGCTAAAAAAAATACATTTTGTGCCTAATGTATTGTTTTAGTGGTCTAAAACCATCTTCGCATTACTGCCATTAGTGAAATCGGTTTGTGGCACATGGGTTGGATGGTTTCAAAGTCTGTAACAGACATCGACAATTTTTTTTACTTTAGTTGAAACAAATGTTGTGTCTATGTACAGAAACCACATTCCTAGTGTGTATTTTGTTAAATTACCCCTGCGTCTGGATTATTCATCCCATTGACGACATGCACCATAGCGCCGTGCGTTTCGATAATTTTCTTCCGTATGTCTTCGTCGTTGGCCCCGAGCGAAGCGAAGCATTTGAACGCGCCTTGCTTCGCCGCCGGCGATTGGCAGGTCACTATGTCCGCAAGTGAACTCATCAGGTGATTTGAAATGGCCGCTAGACGCTGCAGAGATGTGTCTACCTGTAAATATTGTTTAGGATTTTATTCCATTGATTTTTTTCTCCGCCGCATTTCTCAGCTCAAACGCCAACATCGCTCGAAATTAGTAAAACGGTCCTGTAACATTTTTTTTAATATTTGGTGTAATTTTCGCCAATAGAGACATAATTATTTAATTATGCTCCTGTTTTTGGAAAGTTTCAAGTAGCATTCGAACATTCAAATATAAAAAATTGGATTTGGCTGTGTCGTGGGCACGGCGTGCGTTTTACGTGAATAAGCGTAAGTAAACTGACACTTGTAATTGACAAGTTTAATTGAAATTTTGATGTAGCTGATAGATATGTAGCTGCAGAATCAAACTATATCCCCCGATTTTGTTATATATGTTTTCTGAATCGCTGATAAAAAAAATAGCAGCCGCTATATGTAGCTAACAATGTTTATAGTGTTACCTCAGCCAAGTACGCGAGCGTCTCAGCGGCCGTGGCGCGTATATCTTCAGGCATGTCTTTGGTGCAGAGTCGCGCGAGGCACGGCATGGCACCGAACACCACTCTATTGGATTGAAAGCTAGAGTTATATGGGCTAAACCATTACCCAATATTAAAACTCTAACTCTACTCTCTACATTTTCGTTGCGAGTCACTAGTTTTATAATAATAATCACCAATGTCACAAATGTAAAAATCTATTTATGATTATGGCAATCAGAAATAGATTTTTCCTAATGCAAATACCAAATAATTTTTAATCAGCGGAGGTTTATTTAGTTGTTTCATTGGTCACCGAAGGACCGTTACCTATTATCATCAGGCGGCAGTGCGCCTGCGCGGTGGATGAAGGTGAGACATCGGGCCGCGCCCATGGACACCGCCAACGGCTTGTCCCGGGCCACCAGCATCAGCAACAGCTCCGGGATGGTCTTATCGCCGTGCCTGTGTCAACGGACGATAAACTTGCACATACGTCAAATAAATATTCACGGGAATTATACAGCGCCGTCTGGATTATCGAAATCGATCCCAAAAAGGCGAAGAAACCGCGGAACAAAAAAACCGGCCAAGTGCGAGTCGGACTCGCGCACGAAGGTACATCTATAGTAATAAAATACATCTAGTTTCTTCATATGGAACTATAGCCTAAAAATCACGTTTTTATATGAGAGCCCCCTCAAATATTTATTCATTGTAAGTAGTCTTATTACTAAGTTAGCACTATCTTATCTTCTGACATTAAAGCATTCAGTTACTACTCACCTCGTATTCAGCGCTACTTGAGACACATTCGCATTTTCAAAGCACATGGCCGCTAGCAGATCTAATGCGGGCAGCACTCTGGGCGGGGCCGGAGGAGTGGCTTTATTAGGGGGCAGGAGTGCGGCCGCTGCGGACAGGGTCCCCGCCGCGCAAAGTGCTTCCTGCTCGTTGGGTCCACAACACCAGATTGATAGTATGCGTACCACACAGATTCTAGCATTCAGTGGACCTTCGCGGGCTATTTCTGTAATTAAGAGTGAATAAGAGTTGATATTAGACTGAAAGAGAACATTAAATTGTAAAAATAGGGCTGCACAATTATTCCAATTTGCTAGGCCAGATGTTACTCACGCGTTAATCTCGAAAGTAGTCTGGTATCAGCTGGTAATGTTGATATTGGTGCTGGAGGATGCAAGAAAATGCTTCGTAATGCACATAGACCTGCCTCTACCAGCTTTGTGCCAAACGGCGCAGTTTTTAACACCTCCACTAGGGCTGCAGCTGTGCCATGCTCTACTAGAGCGGTCACATTCTCTGGAGTGCCTTTTGCCAGGGAACCTGTTAAAAATATCACATGTATATTATAAAGGTGATAAAGATTGTATATATATGCATCGGTCTTAAATTTTAAATATTGATATTGATTCTCTAGCTCTGCTTTCTGCACCAAAGGTTGTGGGTTCAAATCCCACCCAGAACAAACATATTTATATAAAATTGGGAGCTTAACATTAAGCGCAAAACCAATCATCCCATTAAATTAGATGGTGGTCTCATTTAATGGGATTATTGGTTTTGATTATTCTTATAGGGTTGCAGTCCCAAGTTCAAATAAAAAATGTTTGGTGAAAACGTTAATAAAGGGCTTATTATTCAGAGTCAACGCTCCTTAGACAACTTAGCTTTGTCTGAGGCGAGTCGGCTCTTACTCTACTCTACCATTTCAGTAATTAACCCAGAACAACATTATGGCTTGGATGGAATTTAAATAGATTTCAAAAAGTATAGTCCATTGGAAATTATTAAATATTATATGTTTAAAATTAATTAAACCATTCTGGACTGTTTATTTGTTTCGTAAGCAACACATTCATATTTTATCATGTTTATCACAACAGCTGATTGGTATTAAATATCGTTTTAGGAAACTTTTTAAGATAGTTGGACCAACAGGGTCAATACCGATAGTGATAGTCGCGTCGAGACGTATGTTCGGATCAAGCGCCTCATCGGACATAATCTGCAAGAGTCGAGGAACTACTCCTTGCTCTATCACAGAGTTTTTCTGGCGGTTACTGCCTATAACGGAGTTTTTCAGCGTCACCAGTGCCGCTGCAACCTTTCCGCTCTCCGGCGAATACAATTCATCGACGTATGACCGAGAACTCTCAATATCCTGCCGAATATAACGTTATAGGTTAGATATGGCAAGTAATAGAAAGTTTACTATAGTAATGATAAAAAGAAATTCCTTACCATGAACACAGTAATTTGTTGCATGTTTTTGTATATAAATGGATTTACGCAGCAATATTGATAAAAATAAACGACCAAAAACTTCCGTCCGAGGCCGAGTGTGCTGTCACTTTTTCAACGTTATGTCAGAAATTGATTGTTGTAAACTTTTAGACAGTTGTTTAGAATTAATAAGTTATCTGTACTCCTAGAAAGGAGGAATGCATCAGGTCTCGATTAGTTGTTCCACATCAGAGCAACAACCAACCGAACATTTTTCGATTTTGGAATGTCGCTTGACGTTACTGAATATCTTTCGAGATGGCTTTGTGGTCTAGTTCGTAAATACACAATATGCGAGTTTATTTTTTTGTTTTAAAAGAAAGAATATATTTTGCTTTCTATTCATTCTCTCATAATTTATTTCGTCTCTTATGTTTAGTAGGTACTTATCTTGTATCTGTATCTGTAGTACATCTAAGTAGTCTGTAGTTTCACTGTTCACTCAGTGTTTGGAACAAACAACATTGAATCGATTTTATGTGGCTCAAATGTAATGTATAATCGGAATCACGCGAAAAAAATACTATAAATGCCATGGCTGATTCAGGGGTAGATACAAGCAATGAAGGCAGTGATAATCCAGTGTTTGATCAAGACCACAACCATCCTCAATGTGTCTTTGAATTCAATCCCCCTGCTATACCAATAAACCAGGCAGGGCAGCCTATGCCTTTACAATATTTTGGAGAACCGCACGAACATGTCGGTAAAATTAAATGTTCCACCAAAGCGAGGCATTGCCGCTTGAAGTACAGATATGGAGGTATGATTTGTTCGTCAAGAAATCAAAAACTGCGTTTCGCCGCTTCCACAAACAACACAGATCTCGTAGAGAAACTATTGCTATCTGGAGCTGACCCAAATTCATCCGACGAACACAAAAGGAGTCCACTTCACTTAGCAGCTTGTAGGGGCTATGTTGATGTTGTAAAATTACTTCTCAGACATGGTGCTAATCCTAACATTAAGGATACACTAGGAAACACGCCTCTTCACCTGGCCGCATGCACTAACCATATCCATGTTGTCATGGAGCTGCTTGATGCTGGCACTGATGTCAGCTTAAATGACAAGAATGGTCGAAATCCCATACAATTAGCCCAGAGTAAACTAAAGTTGATACAGACACGACCTTGTGATGAAGACCATTTAGGTGGAACGAAATGGTTGATTGGCGAAATCCGTTTGGTTGTGAACATGATGCTGAAGTACCTAAAGACCCAGAAGGCTGATGCGGGTGAACTGGAGTCTGTCTGTGAGAGGCTGGAGCGTGTCAGCACTCGTGAAGAAGTAGATTGTGAAGTACAAAACTTGTTGGATAGCCTCGACACTTTAAAATTAAGATAATTTTGTTTTCATTCAGAGGTACTCCTAATTCTTAAGACTGGAATATTGCAACTGCCTATGAGCTCGTAACTCATTAATATGCTGATTTACACAACTCCACTATTTAGAGCTTACATGAATATTTTCTACATTCATCAATATAGAAATAATGTTTTAAGAACAGTTAGAAAAGTTGTTGCTAAACTGCTGGAACTTTTTTCACTATAACACCTAATCAAAATATCATAAGTGTAAATCAGTCATAAGTCTAGATCTAAGTATGTAGGTAGGTTTTATAGAAATCATTTTACACAATTAGTTTTCTAAGCCTACAGTTGTAATCTAGGTATGTGTTCTCGCTCTAGATTTATTTAAATGAAACTAATGCTTCCATTCTACATAAATAGAAGCAATAATTGAAATTTTTCAAAGATAATCCAAAATTGACATTGGAATAATAATAGTTTAATGAGTTATTATTTCATTAAACATGTAGTTAGTAAAAAAAATTATAATCTTTTTTTTTCAGTAGAATAAAAAGAAAGATAATGTGGAAAAGAAATTCATGGTATTGTACTGTTTTATAGTTTCTATTGAGCAATTTATATTTTACCTTTATTGGTATAAACAATGAAATAACAGGCTTACATAACTATAGCCTATATTGTGTGTCTTGCTCTTTGAGCAAGGTCATTGATAGGGCAATAAATTATAAATATGATGATGATTCCTATAAAGAGGTATTACACTACTATTTCAAGTAGGTACTTCAATAAAATACAAATAAATTCTGTTATTTGATTTGTTTATTAACAACAGTTTCATAAAATTGTAAATTATGTAACTTTTTCATTGTTTCAAAACAAAAATAATTAATAAAGTTTAAATTTCACTACAATATTTAAGTATTTTTCCTTACTTATTAATTATCTACATATATATATTACTTGGTTAAAAAAAAATATCAAATATAAAAAATAATTTAAATATAAAGGAATGTTATATGTTATTTTGGAATAAAATTTAAATGCTTTTAAAATTTAAATGATTCTTTATATCCCAATGTGTCCACAGTCATTTTTCATAAATAAGTAGGTAGATTTGGTACACATTTCATGTTAACTGACTTAAAATAGTAATTTCTTGTAGTAAGTTTTATTATGACACTGTTAATTTCTCTATTTCGTTGATATATGAATTCATAGATAGCCCATCAGCACACAAACACATTATCCCACAATAGTGTAAAAGACCATCATTGTCATTAAGCATTGCGGTGTCAAGCCTCAAAGGGCATGGCCATGAATACCTTTTTTTACACATTAAGATGGTAGACAGCAACTAATGGGCTTTTTATGTACCTGAATATTTTTACTGTTGTGAACAGAACAAAAATAAATATGGCAAAATGTTCTCTATCACAGAAACTAGAAACTTATACCATAATAGCTACTATAACATGTCGTGTCGCGAAAACGTCCAATCGCACACATTAGTGGGCAAGAGTAAGGTAGAATCAACTGCGCAGTCATTTTAAACAGTTTTGTGCATACTTGAAAACTAACAATGATCACGAATAACGTAAATAACTTAAAAAACAAAATAATAGTTACAAATCTGACTGATGATCGCGAAAACAAAAGTACAAAAGCAACAAACGGGAAAACAATTCCCGTTTTGTGAAAAAACCGTGCGATGGTCCATTTCTAGATGTAAGCCACTTCTGAGACAGTCCCATTTTCTAATGACTCGTGTAAGTTCCGTTTTAACAAGTGAAGAGGCCTCTGCGCCCACTTATGCTGTGTATAGGTATATTTCCACGTACACGACATACCGAATGTCCAATGAAATAGTGTCCAGTGCAAGTACAATACTTGCTACTCCCTAGTCTTCCTGCCGAGCTAAAGTCTGTCATCACCAGAGGAATGGGACCTGGTGAATCTGTAACAGGTTTTTCTAACCCATTTCAGGCACCTCACTAAGTAGGTTTTATTTAAACTTTAACTATATATGCTACTATGTATGTATCGTATCTTCTAGCATAATGCAATCTTTTGGGAAAATAATAAATGAGTATATTATTACTAGCAATATCTAGGTATATATTAGTGAACTACCACGGTATCTTTACCCCTAACACAATGCCAACCAAGAATAACAATTTTACTTCTACCGTCTGCGATTTCTGAATACCCTCTATTAAATTTTCTCTAATCCAACTAATATTATAAATGCGAAAGTGAGTTTTTTTTGTTTGTTACGCTTTCAAGCCTAAACCGCTGAATCGATTATGATGAATTTTTATGATTATAAAAGATATGAAGATAGAGATTCATGGGACCCTAGAGACGGCTATAGGCTACTTTTCTCGTAGTAGTAAACTTAGCATGAAACAATTGGAATTGGAAGCCGCGGGCAAAAGCTAGTAATATATATTTTCTATGAAGATTGTGTGTTTGTACAGCTGTTATTACCAGCTATACAAAATTCAATATTGAAACTAATATAGTTTGATAAGTGGATATTATATTTATGAAATGTCCTTAATTGTACTATGTCGGATCTGTAATTAAAATAATTAAGTAGACAGTAATACCGTTTTATTGATAGGGCGAGCATTCTACAAGGTTAATCCTAAAAATGAGCGTATCAAATTGGCGGTACAAAAAGAAATACCGGTACTGTTATATAATGCATATGGCTTACGATTTAGAATTATGAATTGAGTACATAGCATCTTTTGATCAGTACACGCAAATAATTAAGGATCACACTGTCAACCAAGTATGAATTAAATAAATAAAGGGCATATCCCGATGCCATAGCTTTGAGGCGAGATTTTGAGCTTTTTCTCCTAAAGAAAAAGGCAGCATATCGGCTTTATGATAACATCTAACACTATATAACGCGAAACAATCGGACAGGACAACGAAATCCGGTTAACTCAGCCAGATCGGAAGTGATTGTGCAACAGCGTTCCACTATCCATTTAATTCCCACATCAGAAGCAAGACAAATAGTTGTAACATTAAATAATTATTTTAACGGTGTTGCCCGCTTCCGTTCATGCAATTATTAACTGGGAGCGAAAACATAAACCTAGCAATCGTACCATGAGTTTCTCATTGTATATTTGGACTTTTACTAGACACTACTTCATAAGACATTGTAATATAATACTGTTTAGATTATATACTTATGATTTACACCCAGTCCCTTTTTACACTTAAAATATTTTCTTCCTTAGCCCTAAAAACTAATTAATTTACATTAGGCAAGTTAGTCTAGCTCTTTATAAGTAATACAATGCGTTTAAAACATACTTATTAAATAATTACAGCCTTGAATCAATGATTTCCCACAAACTTGCATTGTCGCGGAAATATGCTACATTTTTTTGAATTACTATTGCGATACCCCGAGCAAGCCACTTGTCTCGCTTGCGCTAATTGCTGGCGCAACGAGAGAGAAAAGACAGTATTTTATGTAAAAATACTGGAGAACTAAAAAAAACAACGGGCAATATTTTAATAAAAAAAATAATATCTTCTACGAGTACGTATAAGCCGGAAGCTCATGCAAATCATGTCGGTAAAGATTATAAGAACATAATCTTTACCGACATGACGTTGCAGTCATGAGTTTAACACAGCATTCACTTGTGTTTCAAACAAACTAACATGACTGACTTAACAATTTAAAAAAGTGGTGGAGAGAAGTGGAAATCTAAGTGGTCGAAAATAAATTACAAATTTTCAGTTGTCTAACAAAGAGATTTGCTCGAGGACTCGCCTTATACAGCAGGGAATTGCGCCGTTAAAAAATAATATAAAGCTCGGTATCAATAATGAAATCAGAGAGCTAACATAGCAGTTACATTAGAAAAAATATAGTTTATAAAAATAATATAAAATAGGTATTTGTTTTGCTTTGAGCTGTATATTTTGTAAGTAAATTGGTACAAAATTTGATAAAATATCTTGTGAGTGTTTGAGCAACTCCTTCACAAATCAATTCACGATATTTATACCAGATAAAAGTGAACATTCAAATCTTTAGAGTGCATAATATTTGGCACTGAAATTATGAATTGTAGGTTTTTTCAATAGTGATCTACAATTTTGACTAGCAAGTACATACCTATTGCAATTTCAAAAGTACATACTTTTGATCATAAATCAAAAGTGCGGAACATCACACCACGTGATAAAAATGATCCGTACAGAAAACATAAATTTGACTATCTTCGATAATTTGGGAATTTTATAAACTAACAATTCATCACACTGACAGTTTTATGCCACGCCAACCTAAACTGAGTAGTATATATTATAAATTAACAAAAACTTCAATAAAAATAACCAAAACGTAACTATAAGCATAAATCACAAAAAGTTTTTGGTGGAATGATATTTCTCTACTTCATCAAACACCTGTAAAATTCAGCATTACTCACGTCCATCAGCCATCAATTTTTCATATCAGAGATCTGATTTCCTATTGATAAGATGTGTTACTTCAAAGGGGGATCGAGACTGATTTAAAATTTCAATCAAGTATCCAAATCAAAGTAAAACAAACAGACCACCCCTAAAACTTCATAGGACGCTGTAGGACTTTTCTTACATTTTACATCAGAGAACTAAATTAAGTAGGTAATTCACAACTCAAATTTCTGATTCACCACAAACAAAGAATATTTTTTTATTTACATCTTCGGCAAGAAGAGCGTTATTTACAACGCGCAAATTCGGCTCGGTTACGGTTGAAGTAGGTACGGAGTACCCAACTACATCAGTCGTGGCGCAATGACGTCAACTAGACGTTATTTTGTATCCGGTACTATAAGATTTACAATGTTTGGAAATATTTCAGCTTGAATGGGTCCGTATTCCACAAGCTCCCCGTCGACCGTCAGATTCCCGCTCGTTCCTTCGGGAACTATTCTGAAAGCGCTGACGGGAACCATTTTTAGATATTCGCTGTTCACTTCCGCGTGCGTCCCTTGGCTTACACCGAGGAGGATCGAGAACAGCTGCGACCTCGTGATACCGGCCTTTATTATGAGCATCCACATGACTCCGTCGGAGAGTTGCGAGCTCGGGGCAAACAGAAAGTCCTCGCCGATGTACGACTGATAAGAAACGTGGACCATAACGAACTCGCCCTCTTCGTGTACCCAGTGCGCGGGCAACTGGGAGACGAGAGACGGGAGCTGTGACGGCGGGCCGTGCATGCAGGCGTGCACGGGTGATCGCATCTCAGAAGTGCTACTCGTAACACTGTGGTACTCCGAGCCGCGGGTGCTGAAAAACGCGCTTCTCCGCGAATTGACAGAGTACCACGAATCGACTCTCTGATGTTTACCATTAGTGGCGTTCGTAAATACCTCTGAATTGTTATCGCAATCAATGAACGCTTCCGCGTCGGGGGAATCAAGTGCACCATCCTGGCTGACGCTGTGACTGAGGGTGAGCGGTAATTTAGGTTTAGGAATATTACTGACATCCTTTATTTTGGCGTAGCTGAGTACGCCTTTGTACCGCCTCAAGCCGAGTAGCCGCGCAATTGCCCAGAGAGTGAATCTTTGTCCTCCGATAGCCCGTAGCCTCTCGCTCTCGATGTCTATGTCGGATAACAGCCCCCAGCCCACGGATAAGAACGAAAACATTATCTGGAAAACGAACATTAGATTAATAATGCATGTTTTTGTTTTTAGAAATCATTTTCAAGATACGAACTGGGATAAGCTCGCGACGCAATTATCGACAAATGTTTCGCGATGATAACTTACACTAATAAGATAACTCGATATGAAAGTGAACTCCACGTTATCAACATTTCAAGACAGAGATAAATGTATCAGTAAAAATTAAATGCCGTGGCGTCCGGCAGAAAAGAAAACAACTCTTATTCTTGTGTATCACGTTACCGCTTTGAATAGTTTTTATGTCTTGGAAAATTGCACTTTGTTCGATCAACATTCACATGAATTCTCAAACTCAATGCAATAAACGTGACTACTGAGCGATTTATCTATTAATATGATTTACCAACGGGACAAATATCCGACGACACGTGGCTCTAGAGAAATCGTGCGATGTCCCCCGAAATTTCAGGTGGCAAAGCGCGACTTTTATGGATATAGGACATTTTAAACAGATGCCAGCTAGCCACAAACTAAGCATAGCTATGGGAACTAGATAACTGATAGAATACTTAATATTCTATCAGTTGTTTTTGTCTACTTGTTTTTTCTAGATACATGCTTACAATACAATACCCAGACACGGAACAAACATCTATATTCGTCACACAAATGCTTGTCCTGGGTGGGAATCGAACCCACGACCTTCAGAGCAGAAGGCCAACTGAGCTGAGAAGCCAGCTTAAATATTCTAGGCTTTTTTCCAAATCGGTTTAATGCCACCCTGTCTACAATTTCTATCTACATTTTTATTATTATTACAATAAAACTGGAATTCGTATAGATTTTGTAAATAAACGTAAAAACGAAATTGACAAAGTGTTATACGTAGGAACATAAACTCCAATGCCTATTACTTTTCCACTAGACTTTTTCTGCCAGCTCTACTAAAATCAGTGCAGTTTGACTAAACGATTTTTTAATCGACTGAGCCAAACCCGACAAACAAGTATAATACTGTATTTTTTGCACGATTAAAACGTTTTCCTACATTTTTACATTGATACACACAAGTACCTTTGATGGACGGCATCCAAACAACATTGAATAAAAAATATATTATTATTTATTCATTTTATTAAAAGCTCCGTTGGATCTGGCTTCTGCGCTGTAGGGTTCGATTTCGAAACACATTGTGTGACAAATCACATCACAAGCGCACGAGACGTTACATCCCCGACTCCCAGTGACGGGCGCAACACTATGCGACTTGGGTCTGCTAATACTTGAGAGGAACTGAATAGTTATGCTTTAGTTATCGGCTGCGATAACCACTTAACATCAGCTGGGGCGTGAGCTCGTTCCGTAAGGCAACTTACAATTGAAAAGAATCTGATATCTATATAATCTCATATCTAAAGCTATATTCGCCCTTGACCGTAAAAGCAAAAAAAATGTTGGATTGAATCCAGTTAGTTAAGTTTTTACTCACTTTACTTTTGGTTTCTATTCGCACAACGTCCATGGGCGCCGTCTTGTTTCTAGCCAAGGCCATGGAAAATCCAGTCAGATTTTGTGGAATGTACGGTTCACTGGAACAAAGAAAATTCTTTTTTTTTTACTTTCATATCTCTTACCTCAGTACCTCTTAAATGCGAATATTGGATGTAAGTATTGAAGTCGGTTTTATCGATATTTGTTATTAAAATACTGGACATTTTAATAACAAATATAAGTGTAAGCCAAACTTTAAAGAGGAGATGCCATTGTTCTCATTTCAGTTTTATTTTATAGATTTAAGTTAAGTATTACGACTGTAAATCGAAATTAAAACCGTAGAATATGTAGCTAAAAAGTCTAGGATGATAGTAATTTTTAGTTATTTTAATACCTATATTTATAAAAAAAAAAATATTTCTCTTATACAGAATATTTGCTCGGGGACTCGTAAAACTGTTAAAGTAAGAAGTGATACCTGTCACTTTGACCCTTTTTTGTGCCTAACTACGGCCAATCTTACATGACTTTTCCCACTTTCATTATAGTAGGTACATTTTTAACCTACATATCTGTAGATCGAATATTAATTTCAAATCTTTGAGAGTAGGAGCCTTATGTAAAAAATAATACTAACGAAAATTGTATTATCAAAGTTGCTACAAAATTCATAATTGTTAACAAGTATGTAATTAGATTCTTCATTCCTGACCTCAATTAGCGTAAAATTAGTTCGTGTTCTAATGACCAAGTAAGTTACAAATTGTTATCGTTAGGTTAAATAGTGTTAAAAATTGGTACGAATTATGTTAATTGCAGTTCAAGTTTGTTGGGTTAGTCAAAGGTGTTGTCCTAAAGTCCTAATTGCGTGTATTGTCTTGTGAGTGTCTTGCGTGTATTATGTTTACTCTTTCACAGTTGGATTATTGGCTCTGAAGATAAATTATAATACTTAATGTTTTTATTTATTGTTTGTTTTTTATTCATTAACATACGAACCTTGGTTAATACTGATAAGACCGGAGTTGTAATCTATATTTTCAGCTTAACATTGGGCTGGACAGGTGCAAAGCTTACACCGCCGGCAGATAGTGATCATCTATCTATATCTATACTTATAATAAAACAGTAACTGGTCCATATCTGTACATTGAAGGTAAATTAAAAAAAAATTTGGTGATCGATACTGATTCCAAAACTATTTTTTTATCTATCTGTCTGCATCTTGGCCGCTCATCACGCCGAAACTACTGACTGGATTCAAATGAAACTTGGCATGATTTCAGTTCATACTACGAGGTAGGACACTGTATACTTTTTATCCTAAAATTTAGCCCGGTTCCCTTGGAAGACGAGATGAAAGTCAAGATGTGTTCGTTTTCTGATTTAATTAATTAATTTTTTGTTAGAAAGGAAGTACTTTAAATACTGTCACGTCTATTTGCAAGGTCATCGGTTTTGTAGTTCGGAAATGACAGACATCTCAACATGCAGTTAAGTCCAAATAACCTGAACCCCGCAATATACGTACGAATGGCTCATCTTAATCTGGCGTGTGTGTATCGTATAGGCGTAATGGATAGGTCTATTGTCAAAGTCAGACCAGTCCAAAGCAGCCAGATATTGCCAAATCTCTTAAATTCGAATAAAAAGTTATTTTCAGAACTATTTACTTAATTATTTTTCTTCTAGAAATATTATTATTCTGCATTTTTTAGGATTTTAGGTAACAAAAGCAGGGGTTTTTCGTTGAATTAGCTGTAGGTACATTACTTGGTTTTAAATTAGCTTTATTCATTAGGAGTTTTTTTTCTATTAGCTGTGATAAACGTACCATTAAAAACAAATACAAATATTGTTGACACTATTGTGTTTTATGTGTCTTTTATTCTTAATGTGAATAGTTAGTCTGTCGGCGCGTACCCACTTTTTAATGGAAGTATACAGGATGAGGAGTCGGGTCATAAGTTTTGTCACATTTGTATTTAAAATAAATTTCGAATGATGGTTCACTTTATTACATTTAAAAAGGAGCAGTCATCAAAGGAGTCACGGTTATTGCTCTGCACGTTTGCGGTTACACGCCAACCGAGATTTTGAAACATTACAAAATTTAAATAACTCTAAAGTGTATTTTATCGTACTATCAAAAGATTTTGTGAAGTTTTGAGACTTTGTAGACCGTAAAAAGGCCGACCTCGTACGGTTAGGACGCTAGGGGTCACCAAAACAGTGCAGGCTCGAATACAACGATTCTCATTCGCAAGCATAAAATGTCAGCCCTTCAGTTGCGGTTATAAAAATTATTAATGAAGAACTCCGCTTAGCAACTAAAAATAAGACAACACCTTTCCTCAATAGGCATAAACAAAAATCTTGCGTTTTACTACCAACTTTGTGCCAACCGACGTCAAAACAGAGTCATCTATTGAGCCAGTTGGAACTATTCCTGATTTGATTAAAAAATGTTTCGTGGATATAAATAATTTAATCTGCATTATACTACTTTCTTGCTTGACGCAAATATCAAAAGTTGTAAGTGTTTGTGACAGAACGTATAATGAAGTCATGAACCTTATTCTGACAGAAACGTTTAAGCCAGTAAGTGTTTCAATCTTACGCAAATGCCATGATAGAAGGATATTATATAGTGTCTGATATAGGTATACTTGAAAAAAGATAATAAATTAACACAATTGTGTCAAACAAATTTTTGTAATCAGACAATTGTTAATCCTGTGATAACTCATTTTCATATTTAATCATAATAAAAGGCCGTAGCGCCGATTGTGCAATACTTGGTCTCTACTGCAGTTGTATAACATATTGTAGAAAGGCTGTTTCGCTTGTGGCTTTGTCTACATTTATAAATGTTTTGGTAGTATTTCGAAACTATTGAACCGACTCCCATCCTCTATTTCACCACTTTGATGGATGAATCTTGGATACATTCCAATGTCGTAAGGCTTAAGAAACTCCTGTAACAAAAATAATGCTTCTAGACCCACTGGTTTAGGCTGTGTCTGCCAGCCAGTGTTTAAAATTTCATTACAAAAAAGGTCGATGAAGGTTTTACGCTTCACCGCACCCTCTTTGGGCCGACCCAATAAAGTTGCGTTTGCATTCTCTGCCCAAAGCCACGATTTTATCTCGTAAATATCTATACGTCATATAATTTACAATGAGCAAGGTTGTCATCCTCTCTGACCTGACACTCCTTGAAAATGTTCTTGGTCAAAGTCAGAATGATAATCTTGTTTTATAATTCGTGAATATTTTCTAAAGATGATCTTGTTTGTCTTATTTTATGTAAGTTGCCATAAACATTTAGTAGATACAATACAATAGGATTATAGCGAGTAGATAAAATGAAAAGATAAGATCTTGTGTGGTGGTTAGTGGAAGTGACGCAAAGTTCTCATTATATCGGGCGGGTTCGATTCCAGCACGGGATAAATTTCATATTCTGAGAAGGAGTTTTTGGGGCAGCGTTTGCCTTTTCTAGTACTATGTTGTCTGTATTGTCATGCCTTTTTATCGACATTTTTATATTTGATTTTTTGGATATATGTTTATTAAGTTCAATAACCAAGATTTGTTTTTTTTTTTTTTAATATCTAAGTGTACAAACTGCCGTAGCGACTTTGCTTTATATACTATGTAAGGAAAGGTTTAATGGAGAGATCTATTGTCAAAGTCAGACCACTTTAAAGAAATCAGATATTGCCATATCTCAATATTTCTTGAATGTAAATTCGGATAAAAAGTTATCAAAAATATTTACTTAATCTATAAATATCGCTTGGTTTCTTTTGTATTTTTAGGTCTTTGTTTGGTTATTGCATAGGTTATAATCAGTTTTTTTTTGTTATGTAATGTAATCGGACAAAGTTGGTCATAATTGCTTCTATTTTTGTATGAAAGACCTTTTGGACAGCTTGCGATACTTTAACGTAGCAGGCTATAGTCGGGTAAACTATTTAAAAGCGGTCGCCTGCAGGCTCATATCACTGCAAATATTTCACTTGCATTAGATTAGACCGTGCATTTTTGTCATCCTACAAAGAGGAATGTAATTAAAATAATTTCAAATGCGCAAAACGCAGTGTCTTCAGGAAATTGTTCAAGGAAAAAGTCAGCAAGCATTTCCTTTCACAGAACGTGAAAACCCAGAGGTCTTTTATATTTTAATGATCAAGTAGAAGGCTGCGAGCTAGTATTTATAAATGAATTGTAGGCAACATTACCTGCAAAGCGAGAGGTCGACTTTACGATTGGCGAAATGTTTTGAGTAATATGATAAAAGCATAAAGTTGTGATACAATTTAAATAATATGTTGTAGCCATGAAGCCATAGTTATGTAAGCCTTATTTATTTATGGAAAGTGAGGGGTACCAACATTAACCAAAACTCACGTTGCTCTCGTAGTTCACGAAAGATCAGTAGTTTTATGATGTAACGGACGTGATATTTCCTTAAAGCAGTGTTTGCATGTATTGTAGTTCAACAACAAATGATATAATTTATATTCATGTATCACACTGCTTGGGGTTTAGAGTATTTTACTCCATAAATTATTAAAATCCATCAAGAAATAACGAGGATAATAAAGTAAATATTGGTACAACGCAGCCTGCCCGTCACTTGATGTTAAGTGGAAGTATTCGTCCACCTACAACAACTTTCAGACAAAACGGTTTGTAAGTATTCGCCGGCTTGCGATAGCGGAAATGCAATCCGTGACATTGCGCATATTATCCAAGATTCAAAATAAAGTAAGGCAACTTGCAGACAACAGACTTGTTTGTTTGCCCTTGAATTGGATTAAAGTATTAAAAATATTACTGTGATATATTATAGTTTAGTAAATAACTGAAACTTTATGAACTATTACGAAAAGCCATACGAATAAAGTAATAAATATGAACTTGATTTGTTCCATAAAACTGCATAGTTAGAGTGACGTCATCATAGGGGATCGCGACGATAGCCGACAGCAAATCTTAATGTATATAAATTACGTGTCACGATGTTTGTCCGCAATGGACTCCTAAACTACTTAACCAATTTTAATCAAATTTGTACACCGTGTGCAGTTTCATCCAACTTGAAAGATAGAATAGCTCACATCTCAATTTATGATCGAAATATTATTTTATTGCAAATTATTTGTCTATTGACAGTCACAATTACAAAAACGTTAGCCACAGCAACGCGTGGCCGGGTCAGCTAGTATATATATAAAACCTACAGTATCCTACTGGCCTCACAGCTCAGTTGGTTATAGGTCTGTTTTCTGTTAAGTTAAGTTAAGTTGTGGGTTCCATTCCCACTCAGGTCAAGCTTTTGTGTAACAAATATAGATGTTCTGATTATACACCCAGACTATGATTATGATACCTATAATAAACAAGTATTCTATAGGTCTCTAGTTCCTATAGTACAAGGTAGTAGTTAGTTTGGGGATAAACGGAGAGGTACGAAATATTCATTAAAACAAAAATGACTGATTTAAAAACGAATAAACCGACATCAATATTATCCCCTATTTTTCAGAAAGAGGGCTTAAATTTTTCTATATTTCTATGGACCTCAGAGTGCACACAATCAAATAAAAATAGAATCAAATCAAAAATGGTTCACAATTAGCGAAAATAGCGTAACAAACAGAAAAAAAAACATACAGCCGAATTGAGGGCCTTCTTTTTTTTAAAGTTGGTTAATTCATAGATTTCTTGACCCTCATTACCCTCCATAAATCTAAAATACTGATTTTTTTAGATCACGAATACGAATAATGCGTTATTCATGTAGGTAATTAGTGTAGGTACACTACCTAGTGTAGGTCACTACCTGCCTACCTACAAGTACAGTTGCTTGGTGCAAATACTTGTAGGTAGGCAAGTACAAAGGTCATAATATCTTTATCCCTACAACAGACAACATTTGCACAAAACCAGTTAGAAACTAGGAATCTAATTATTATCATTAACAGCAAGAACTGGTTTTGCACTCAAACGATTAAAGCAATCTATAGCTTAGTTAGTAGTGACTGGACCTGTCAAAAAAGGCGCCAAACTTAGCCTTGAGGGTTCCTTAACCAAATAAAGATAATTTTTTTTTAAACTTTTACACACTCATTCCTCTGCATTAGGATTCCCTGTGTCGCAGATGGCATGGACAAACACAGAAACACAAGACAAACATCCAGGACCCGAAAACAGATTTCATGCTCACCACCCAAAGTGTGCCCCGGCCTGGTTTCGTACCCGGAACCCCTTGCTTCGAAGGCAGGGCCAACTAAGCCAGGGAGCCATATGATATCTCAAACTCAACTATGGTTAGGACAGATCAAAATTTACACACATAAACATGTGTGCGCATATAAAGTGTCACAGGTGTTCCTTATGCGCTTAACATGCACACAGTTACTAGTCTCACAGCTCAGTTAGTAGTAGCTCTGCATGTGGGTGAATTAGGCAAATCATTTACCAGCAGATCAAAAATAAATGGGAGGTCTTTTCGCATACAGCTGAGTTCTGCAGTTCCTGATACTTTTAAGAAACAGCTCTGGCATTTTACCTTGAAAAAAGGAGATTTAAAAAATTTTTATGCAGATCAAAAATAAATGCGAGTTACTTTCGCATGCAGCCGAGTTCTATAGTTCCTGACACTTTGAAGCATTTTTACCTTGGTATGTTTATTGACAAAATAACCTGCTAGCTTTGCAGAATGGTTGAAAACAATGTTTTATTTTATTGATTTAAATCATTGTTAAAAGCCAGAACTCATTTGTTTCTCCCTGGTCAGTGTTAGATCTGTAAAGAAAAACTTGATCCGAGCCCAGAACTCACATTCCAGTGCCAGCAGGGCATGGCAAAATGGTTTCATGGCAGTGTGCTGTAGGTTCTGGGTTCAATTCTCAAGACAAGTTTGTGTGATGAACAAAGATGTTTGTTCTGTGTCTGAGTGTTAATATGTAATATGGTTAAATGATAGGGCTTTGGTAGATGATGCTGTGTGAAATGTCCATGAATATTTATATAAGTTAAATCTGAAGCTAACTCTCTATGCAAGTCTTGGCTGGTTTATTCATTTATAAAATAATCTGATTTTGTTAGCCAGGATACACAACATCAGTCAATCCAATCAGGATGGTTTCGACTTGTTTGGTCCTGTGGTTGTGTGTCTGTTTCCATGCCACCAATGACATAGGGATTCCTAGTGAATATAATTATGAAACAAAACCAACTGCATACAAATTATTATATAAAGTTAACTTTAATAACTGGAACAGCAACTCATTTAAATTCAAATACATTCAACTGAAGGCCAATACATCTTTTTAAGTTAGACACACATCAACATAATTTTTCCAGAACCCTAACAAGATTAGAATCCTATCCAATAACACAGAAATTAGGCTATCAACATAATGAACTTACTTGTATAGGTGACAAATAGTTCGAGCTAGACCATTGCCTGAGCCACATGGCATTATAGCCAGCGGTACTTCAGCCAGCGCCTGTTGCCAGTCCAGGCGTTCAAACATCCCGTTAAGGACCTCGAAGAGAACCCCATCGCCTCCGACAGCCAATACCCCGCGCCAACTATACACATTCCTCGTTCGCACAAACTCCCGCGCGTATTGAGCGTACTTCGTCACGTGAAGGTCATAAGGAACTTCCGCCTCCTGCAACAACGGCGCCACTTTCGTCTGAAACAGTTCCCTACCCTTTCCCGGCCCAGACTTAGGATTCAAGAGAATCAACAGCTTCTTCTCATTCACTGGCGGCACTTGACCTATAGGCAGGCCGGTTATCAAACACTTTATGGTCGACCTCCACTTCTGTGCTTCTTTATTGTTATCCTCGTACTTGTCAAAGGACCTGAAACGTAGCGTTATTGTCGTCCGCTCCCTTTTCAAAGTACGGCGGCTGCGTTTCAGTATGTATGCGTAGATGTATAGATATGCGCTAATATCGTTCTCATCGAGATCGCCGCTATTTTCCTCTACCACTTTTAGCTGCTGATGCCGGACGAAGGAGCTGCAGACGCAGGAGCCTGCTCCAGGGCGCCTTCTTTTACTCCTCATGCATTTGCTTCCGATGATATCGCGCAGCAATATAGTTTGCTCTTTAGAACAACCGTCTGTTTCTTTTATAAGTGACAATCCTTTAGATGTTAATCGAACACGAAACACTGAATTCTTCTTTGAGAGAATGTAGAAGGTTTCTTCGAGATAAACATGTTCTTTCGAAACTGTGTCCCCTTCAATTACACTGGGTACGTCCTTCCCGAATTTTGGATCCGCCATGACTGAACTAAACTGAAGAATGATTTAATTTGTTTTGACAATTGACAGATGAATCTAACATTGACATATTATTTGTACAATTGTATTGGTCGGTGTATTCGTAGCGTAGGAATAGAGTTTGTCATCAAATCAAGAAATATGTATGTACGATCTGATAAAGTACAGCACGGATGATATAAACGCGCCTTAACCAACAGTCATTCCCGCAGTGTCATTGGTTGATTAGTTGCTTGGAACTAACCCACCAATCACAAGAACTCGTGGATGACCGAACGAGCACGTTCGATGACGTTGGTTGACAACATCAACAGCTTTTAACACAGACATCTGTAGAATTGAAATAGATTACGTATTCTGAGTATTTTTTGCTTGACCGCGGATTGTCATGACACCCCTAGAGCAGTTAGAGCGCTTGCCAGAAAAATCTGCGCGCGTAGTATATTATAGTAAAAGTTATACTATAGTATAAGTTAGTATATACTTTATAGTAAAAGTTGAATTTAACTATAAAGATTTCATCGCGCGCGGACTTTTATGGTACTCACTCTTCTTGTATGTTTTCTCATAATATAGTCATGCGCTTTGACTAGAAACCTTAGACCTAGCCTTTGCCTAGGTTAGGACCATATCTACATGTCAAGTCAAGGAATAAAAGACTAACCGCATAAGATACCTCTATCTAAGCACCAAGTGATCTGGGATTATTACATCTTTTTCACAAGGATGTTTCATAAAATATTGGAACTTTACAGTGGCATTGGAGGCATGCATTGCGGATGGAATGGTGAGTGAGACATCCAAGAGACCTCTCGCAACACATTATCAAATAATTTTTATTTATATTTCTACTATACAAATAAACAATTATTTCAGAATCAGGCTTGCCAGGAAAGATAATAGCTGCAATTGATGTAAACACAGTAGCAAACGAAGTATATAAATACAACTTTCCTGACATACATCTCATTTGTAGAAATATTCAGTCTCTGACTTCCAAAGAAATCGAGAAGATGGGTGTTAATACAATCCTTATGTCACCACCATGTCAACCTTTCTCGAGAAATGGGAAATTTCTCGATGATAATGACCCTAGAGCAGATTCATTCACATACCTAATTGGAATACTAGCCGAACTACACAATATAGAGTACATTTTAATGGAAAATGTAAAAGGCTTTGAAACTTCAACTGTGAGAAATCTTTTCATACAAAAACTAGCTGAAAGTGATTTTGTTTTTCAAGAATTTTTGCTTTGCCCTACATCAGTTGGGATCCCAAATTCACGACTTAGATACTATTGTATGGCTCGAAGAAGTAGCACTAATTGGAATTTTAAAAGGAAAGATGAAATTGTAAGTATTTTTTGCATCATCTCCTTGCAACTTGTATATTTGAAAATAAACTTTATATTATTTATTTTTAGATGCTATCTCTTCCAAAAGAATTTGAAGAACCTCACTCTTTAAATTTAATATTGGAAAATGACGTTCCTGAAACATATTTGATACCACAAAAACTTCTGAAGAGGGCAAATATATTTGATATTTGTCATCGGGAGTCACAACGATCTTGTTGTATCACAAAAGCTTATTCCCATTATATAGAAGGTGCTGGGTCATTCTATACTGATGCTGATCCAGATCAAATTAAGGAGACTCTAGAAAAAGCTAACGCTTTTGAACCTGCAAGTGATGAATTTAGTCAAGCAATATCAGAATTGAAATTACGTTATTTCACTCCAAAAGAAGTTCTAGCACTTATGGCATTTCCTAACACTTATAAATTCCCTCCTACCATCACCAGAAAACAATGCTATAGATTATTAGGGAACAGTGTAAATATTAAAGTTATAAGTGAATTGTTGAAAATATTGTTTGATTAATTTGAATATTTTTATTTTTATAAATTAAATTTATTTTATTTTTTTTCATTGGTATTTTAATGGGATGTTAACTATTTAATTAAATGGTGCCATTACTGAGTATTTGTCTGGCTCGTCTCTTTGCTCTAAAGTTCAGTACTCTCAGTCTCAGCATGACTGCTAGGGAAGACACAGCTCCAATAACAAATGACCATATTGTAAACTTCCAATATGCTCGCTCTTCTAAATAGGCCACTCGGTCACAGCTGAAAAGAAAAATGTCATCAAATTGTAGAACTTGTTATGTGGATTTGAGCATGAGAATTTAGCTGCTGAATTTTTACCTTCTAGTAACAGTTTCACCATTTTCACATTTCAATATTTCCTTAAAACTGGTGTGAATGCATACCCCTATGCTCTTACTTCTAATTTCGAAATCTGAAATATAAATAGATATAGTTTAGAGCATTTGTTCTAAATCATGCGAAAAGAATGAGAAATCTGGTTCTCATAGTGCATGGTATGCTTAGTTTGGAGCTGTGCAAAATATCCATAAATAATATTATTTAAAAAAAACTGGTGTGACTGAAGAATAGATACATTCATAAATCTATGATTATATATGGCATATGGTGATCTTTCATCTTATTTAATAGACTTATCTACTCCTACAGGTTTCTTCAGATGTCTAGCTTTATATCATGATTAGTTGGAGACTATTTTGGTCATGGTACAACACCAGTCCCATACTGGTGTAATCAATATGAAAACTTACAATAAATATAAGAAATAATTTACCAGAACAAGGATGACATTCACTGATGATGGAATATGGCTGGTGTATCCAACAAGTTGAGTTATTTTCTGTTGGAAATGTTTTATTTTTCATGCGATGACTGCCTGATAGTGTATCGGCTAAATGGGATTCTAATATCAGTACAACAACAGTCAATCTGTAATCAATTAAAAAAAAATAACTTCAGTCAAGTTGCTCCAATATAATTCAACATAAAATTTAACATTTGAACTTACACTCCCATACAAAGTGTCCCGAGAAGCATACATCGTTTCGAACAAGTTTCGATCATTATGATAAATTCCCAACTGCCACTGAAGTAAAATGAAGGTAAACAATTAAATGATATGAGATTTTAAGGTATTTAAAAGCTTTGAAAATACCATTGTTTCTGTATGTATGTATGTATCACAGAGACTAATACTATTAAAAATTAGAATCTCGCTCTAACTCATTCACGGGATGCACATTATTTTATTTTTAAGAGTTTCTTCTCTGTGGTTTACATCGGTCTATTTAAAGGTCAGCCCACAGCATAGATATATACATACATCCATATAGCGTACAAGCACCATGGCGTATGAATAATTTGAGCTTTTAATGTTACTGTAATTTTTTTTTAATTGCGATGAAAGTGATGGATTTAGTTTGAACTCAAACTCAAACACATTTCTTTAGATCTCAAGTATCATTTGGACACGTCCAATTTTTCGCATACACGTTTTAAACTTATATTTTACGCATATAAGTTTAAAACATGTCACAAGAACTCCTTATGCACATTACACGCATTTATGCGTGTAATGTGCATAAGGAGTTCTTGTATATGAAATTAAAAAAAAATTGCAAATTGGAGTTGACGGCTCATATGATATTAAGTGGTCACCACGCCCACAAACCACTGAAATACGACTCAGGTTTCCCCTACCGAAGTATGAGGATAAGTACGTAAGTCGCATTACATTGCGCCCGTCACGCTGAGGCGGAGCTTTAACGTCTCATGTGCCAGCATCTATATCCTTTTTTACAATATATCCTTCCGTAACACAGTAACGCGAGTGCACAACTGCTTGGCGGCGGATTACCAGATGTGGTGGCAGTACTACTTCGGATGAAGTTGGCAAAATGTTCTATTGCTAATTTGTTGTATGTTGGTTGCTCTTGTTGTACCACCTGTCGGACTCGTGTTGTGATTCTGGAGGAATTCACCTACGAGCGCAAGTTATATGCTTCACAAAAATCTGACTTCGGCCATCGCGTATCCACTGGGGCAATATTGTCTATTTTTTATCTAAAAAATCTAAGGTCACGGGACATCCCCACCATAATAACAACAAGTAACTAATATAAAGAAACTAACATATTGCAAAAAGAATTATTCAAATCGATCCACAATAGGGTATTCTGCTATGTTAGAAAAAGTACTTCAAAATGTTGATTTTCTTATAAAGCTACAAAAAATATATTTGGGCAAAATAAACACGCTTTTTGCCATTCAATTAAATTAAATTATTTGTAACTCGCAAATCCAGCGCCCCTATTGGTCGTTGTCTGAAACTTATGTGACTCCACACAAATACATTCGCATCGCTTGCGAATTACAACTTTACAACCGCCTTCACGACTTCAATGACAATAAAACTCGGACTTTTAACTTTATTAATAATATTCCAGTATTGTCGCATGCGTCATTCGACCTACTCAAGAAGTTGAAGTCAAAAAGCTCAAACTTGGTTCTTGACGTTTTGACATTTGGTGTTCTACTTCATACACGTTCAGTTGTGTCACCCGACGATCTTCAGGTTCAGTCCCGCGGTGTGATTGGTATTTTCCGATCAACCTATCAATCATTACACGGGGATTGATAATCGACTATAGCTGGGTGACAAAACTAAACATGACTTAGTGATTTATTCTGTGTTTATTCTCTTTGGGCGCCATGTTTAATGAAAACGTAAACGGAAAAGAAAGCGGTGTTTTTTTGTAAGAAAAGTTAGCGATAGTTAAACGTAATTACCGTTGTGTAACTCGTAAAGTTATGTGAGTGAAAATATTTTGAATTCGCTGTTTTAGCTGAGTTTACAACAATGGCTATGCCGAACGAAAAACCTCATTCAATTCGTCTTTACGTGACCCATGTGGATGGAGAGGATCATTTTCTTAAGATAAGTGGTCAGCTCGATCAGCAGGCCCCTTTAATGCTAGAAAGCTTATTCTTAGCGGCCCGTGACAGCTTCGATAAAGGCATCGGCGCAGTACCCCCGGGCGCCATACACGAAGGCGTCATTTGTGCCGCGAAATACAAAGATGGGACCTATTACCGAGCAAAGGTAATCAACACGTCAAACATTGCCACAGGCCTGATCGGAGTGCACTTTATCGACTACGGCAATAGGGACATCATTTCACTGAGCACAATACGGTTTCTGGACAACTTCGACCCGATGTTTCTCCAGCTCAGGGGTCAAGCTACTGACTACTACCTTTCTCGCGTCATCCATCCATCGGGAAGATGGGATGAAGCCATTCTCCAGAAGCTGCAGACATTGCTTTGTTACTCTGACTATCCTGCCACAATAGATTCAAATACACCAATCCCATTAGTTTCAATCCAATTCAAAAACCAGGATCTGTCACATCACTTGGCTGGAATCCGATTTGGTGTAGCTATTCCAATTGCTCAGCAAGAAATGCTACTAATGTCTGAAAGTCAACAGTCTTCTAAGTGGCAGCCATCCTTGGCTAATGATTCCCAGGCATTTCAAGAGCATGTGCCATTTTTGCTGAACCAGAATTTCCCTTCAAACCCTGCATCAACAATGAGATTGCAACAGAATGCTCCACTACCATTTAATGGCTCTATTCCACCTCCTTCATTAGTAAGTCAGAGACTTCTAGTCAACAAGGTGTCAAGAAACACTGTCAACTTAAAAGCGCCGGCAAGACAGCCTCAAGTTGCAACACATGCTGTGTCACCTACATCAGCTACTACACCAGGGCCATCAGTCCCAAAGACAATAGCAGCCATACCAACTTCACCGAAAAAATCTTCTACCTATAAAAGTAGACTACTTGAAGCAAACTCTCAGCATAAGGTAAGTGTCTCGTATGCTGAAGAAGGGCCTGAACTTTTTGCTGTACAGCTAGCAATGGACTGTAACAAACTACAAGAAATGATGGATGAAATCAACAGGAGGCCGCACAGCAGTCTGGCAGAACCACCAATGATTGGAACTGTCTGCCTTGGCCGGATGTCAGGAGACAGGATCATCTGCAGAGCTATCGTAATGAACCTGTCAGGGTCTCAGTGCAAACTTTTCTTTGTTGATTTCGGAGACACAGAGATGGTCTCATACTATGACATATTTGATATACCTGAAGAGTTTGTAAAGCCCAATGTTTTTGCGATGAGATTCTGCCTATCAGGTGTGAAGAAACTTGAGAAAGGGCCACATCTAAATGAGACTTTCAAGCAGCTGGTTACCGGGAAACTTGTGACACTGAAAGTAGTTCCGCCAGAAGGACCACCATTGATACAGTATGGAGAACTATATCTGGACAACAAGAATATCTTGGACCTTCTACTAGTAAATAAGAAAGATAAATTACAATTCAAATGGTTGGATATGCTGCCTCTAGGAAGCAAACAGTCTGTGCTAGTCTCCTATGTAGACAGTTGTATAAAATTCTATGTTCAGCTGTCAGACAAGATTGATGAACTTAATGCTGTGATGGGAGCTGTCAAATCCCACTGTGAGAACAGCTCTTCCCCTGGAGAATTACCGGTTGGAGCGGCATGTTGTGCCCGATTCCCAGATGATAGCAACTGGTATAGAGCTAAAGTATTGGACAACAGAGGGTCCAAGGTACTTGTGTCCTATGTGGACTATGGAAATGAACAAGAAGTGGAAATCAAAGACCTGAGGACCATAACCCCAGATTTAATTAAACTGCCTGCACAAGCCCTGAAGTGTGCTTTGAAGGTAAGAATTGTTTTTTAAACTAATTAAGGATATGGTTCTAAGTATCAATTAGAAAATTTCTTCCAGTTGGTTTATATGTATAATATATCATGCATATTATACCAGCAAAATCTGAGAATTTCAATAATATGTGATGTTGTTTAAAACATATATTTGGGTGCTTACATTGCTAATGCTTAAACTTTCCAAGATAGTTCAAGATGACGGGTTATAGTATTGTATTACAACCAACGCCACACACAATCTACAAACATGCAAAGCCGGGGTAGATTGTTAGTTTTTATATAAAGTTGATCTTTCAAAATATATCCAAAGCAGTTTGGGTTAAAAAATTAATATATAGAATTTGGCAGTTTTCTAGATTTTATGACTAACCTGAATCCACAAATTGTTGATGTCATCATACCTTTTGTATGCTTGCATGCATTTGTGAAAAAATATAGTAGGACTAATGAATCATCATAATTGCCACACAAACATGGAATCCTATTTATTAAAATACAGCTTATTTATTATCTTTAGATTTTTTATTAGGAGTACAAATAAGATTCCGCCGTTTTATTGTAGATGGCGCGGCACGGAGTTTCGGTTAGCTTTCGCAGATGATAACCGGCTTAAAAAATAGTTTGGACATTCAAGAACAACATAACCTATTAATATCATTGATTTTATATTGGTAAAATATAATTTTTATAAGTTGAAAATGTCAAAATTTGAGCCAAGTAAGCGTCATTTGCGGGAAATATTAGTTTACTTCTTTAATTTAAAGAAATCTGCTGCTGAGGCGCATCGATTGCTCGTAGAAGCATATGGTGAGGTTGCTTTGAGTGAGAGAACGTGTCGAGAGTGGTTTCAAAAGTTTAAAAATGGTGATTTCGACGTAGAAGACAAAGATCGCAGTGGAAGGCCAAAAATTTACGAGGATGCAGAATTGGAGGAATTATTGGAGGAAGATTCATCTCAAACACAAAAAGAACTTGCTCTAACATTAGAAGTCACTCAGCAAGCAGTCTCACATCGTTTAAAATCATTAGGAATGATTCATAAACAAGGAAATTGGGTTCCGTACGAATTAAAGCCGAGAGATATTGAACGCCGATTATGCTTAAGTGAAATGCTGCTAGCTAGACATAAAAAAAGGGTTATTTACATCGTATCATAACTGGTGATGAGAAGTGGATACATTATGACAATCCAAAAAGAAGAAAATCATGGGGATTACCTGGCCACGCGTCAACATCAACAGCAAAACCGAATATTCACGGAAAAAAACTTATGCTGTGTATTTGGTGGGATCAGCTAGGTGTAGTGTATTATGAGTTGCTTAATCCGAGCGAAACAATTACTGGAGCCCTCTATCGAACACAATTGATGAGATTGAGCCGAGCTCTGAAGGAAAATCGCCCTCAATACTATTCTAGACACGAAAAAATTATTCTTCTGCATGACAATGCTCGTCCACATGTTGCGGCTCCCGTGAAAAAGTACTTGGAAACACTTGATTGGGAAGTGTTACCCCACCCGCCGTATTCACCAGACATTGCACCGTCCGATTATCACCTGTTCCGGTCCGTAGCAAATGCTCTGACGGCGCAGCGGTTCACATCTTATGAGGATACCAAAAATTGGGTTGATTCGTGGATAACCTCAAAAGACAAGGAGTTCTTCAGACGTGGGATTCGAATGCTGCCTGAGAGATGGGAAAAAGTGGTTGCAAGTGATGGGCAATATTTTGATTAAATTTATATTACCGTTCTTCTACAATAAATATTTAATTTGTGTTAAAAAACGGCGGAAACTTATTTGTACTCCTAATAATATTTTCATTTTGCAAGTGACCTTTTACTTGCCTATAGGTAAAAGTAGTTTGAATTTTATTAACACCCAAATAATAAATTCTTATGAGCAAACTGTATTAATAGTTCTGAAAAACAAATATCGGAATAAAAATAAAGGTTCAGTTTAGAATCTGTCACAGGTGGCATGCAGGCACAAGAAAAACACTTTATGCAGCACCCAATTCTTACCCAGAAGGCAATCGAACCCGGAACCCCTCATCTTGTAGGCAGGAGTACTACGAACTAAGCTATGGAGCTGTTATAAAATGATATATTCCCTTTCTTTAGGGTTTTGAAAACAGACCGGTGGATACATTGGTATCAAACAAACTGGAAATGCTCATATTGGAAAAGACTCTAACGGCCAATATTGTGGGTGTCCTATCTACAGATACAATGCTTGTGACTTTATTGTATGATTTAGTCACTCCTCCATTTGATGTGGCCAGAAAAATGGACCAGCTCTCGCAGCGGAAAGGATATTATGACGTAAGTAAGACCCAATTGTTTTATTTGCTCCACTCTTGACGCAGAACAATATTCGCGAAAATATATTACTGTCTCCAAGGAGTTTCTTGTCTTTTTCTTCCCTTGGGGTTGATCGGTTAGGGTTGGAACAGACGTAAATTTAACTAACAAGATTATTTAAAACATAAAAACTGACTGTAACTTAACATGTGCATGTAATGTGCTTGCGGAGTTCCTCCGACACGTTATGTGTTCACGAATATGTCTCTGTGTGTAAAATTCTACGTGTCCAAATGATACTTGAGATCTAAAGGAATAAATGAGTTTGAGTTTATGTGAATCATGTACAGTATGTGATCTATCAGTATTTTCACCTTTTTCTTATCTAAAACAAGGTCTTCGATATTTAGCAACGTAATGATAATTTTAGCAATCGCACAAATAAATTTTAAACAAAATTCGTTTTGGTGTAGCTATAAGGATCACAATGAGACAAACATACCCACGGCTGACATCATTTCAAGAAATATGCCTTCTACAAAAGACCTTTTTTCCATATAGCCAAAATCGACTACGCCAGCCCGTAAAGATGCGCCGGAAACCATCAGTTCCCCGGAAGGCAGTCAGCCGGACGACCGAAAGAGTTTCAGGAGAGAAAAGAGCTTCAAAGAGGAACGCCGCCCGAAAGAAGAGAATCCAGATTTTGGACAGAGAGGCGGCAGCTTCAGGGATAGGTGAGTTCATTTTATTTTAAGGGTTTCTTTTGTCCTGTTCTTTTTTGTTTGTTACCTCGGAACTCTTGCGATTTTAACGGATTTGGAAAGTTCTGTATTTATTTGGATTAATGCCAAATTGGTCCCATGGATATTTGATCAAAATTGGTTCAATGATTTGGATTTTGAACCAAAATAACTGGAGAAATATGTAATCCAAGCAAATGAAATTGCGTATTCTGCTTTCTTGTGACTTTTCTTTTATGAAATGGTATACCTCCTTAGGGCGTCGATTTTATAAACAGGATTTTTTTTCGTTTATGGTCTACCTCCATAGGTCCCCAATCTGTTTAAGAACTAATCTCGTCATATGGAGTATTAAAGACCCAATGCTACAGTACGGGCAATTACAGGACATACATTACTTACTCTCCTATGTCATACCACCTGCGCCCTGGAGGACCTGAATGATGCATCAGCGAGGGCTATTGATGTTCCTACATTCTGGCTTAAGCACATCTAGACCAAGTATCAACACGAAATGAAGATCTGTTTGTTCCATCTTATCGTGTCTCAGACTGATCAAACCAAGTCTTGGGTCCAGTGGCGGCCTTAGGGGGTGTCAAGCAGGGCAAACGCCCGGGGCCTCACTTTCGTAGGGCCTCGCACCCCCGCAGAACTACCTGTTTTTTGTTTTGATGTACTGCAGCTGTCTTTAAGAGGATGCTGACAAATTACCAGTAGCTTTGTACACTTCCAACTCACCTAAATTCCTCATACGCCAAATGCCTCACAAAGATCTATCGCTCGGAGTCTCGCAATATCTAAGGCCGCTCTTGCTTGGGTCCCTATTCTATGCCAAATAACATTCATTCACTTTTTGTTACCAGTAATAAAATAAGATTATCAAAAATGTACCCATCCAAAACTGCTGTCGTAGTTACGTATAAGTTATAGATAGTCAAAATCAACTCTTGCACGTACTTTTCTTAGCAAAAAACCGTAATAATGCTTGAGTCACGGCGGTTGGCCTTCAATACGGTTCGTTGAACCAGAGGTCTGAAATTCGATCATTTTAGGCAGTGTGCGCGTCAGATATGTTTAGGCGCAGGTAATTTAATGTCTAGAAAACTGTTTAACACTAATTATCTAACATTTTTTTCATTTGTTGCGTTTGTTTTGATTTATACGTTTTGTATGGCAATCTATTGGGTATCGATCTTATCCCTCAAAGTTTTTTGCTACATTGAGATATATCCAGTTCCATAAAATAAATTTAATTATTTTAACTTTTTTTCTTTGTACTTATCTGTTTGTATTGTCGTATTAACGTGGGTAAGTGTAAAAATATCTTTTTAGGTAATTTTTAACGCCTATCATCCGTTAGTTTTGTTGTGGGAGAAATGCTTTGTCATGTTTCAGTGAGTTAAAGATCCCCTAATAACAAAATACATAAATGTTATAAAACCCGTCAATTAGTAATACAAAGTTAGATTATCCGAAGTAAATAGTTTCAGCACCCTTATTGTACTAATTGTGTAAATTTTTAGTTTGCTATATTACTGTATTTTCATACTGTGTTTTGCTAAGATTGTGTATACATTAAGGAGTCAGGACCGTAACCCCTGTCGTAATTATCATGATTGCCATAGCGACAGGTTAATAATACAGACCTATTTTCCGTCATAATATATCATATACTTCACCAGCTTCGAGATATTGAGGAAATGACCGAAATTTAAATAAAGCATTTCCCTGATTGTCATTTATGAGCATTTGCTTATCAGGCAAGCCTGATTCACGTGTCTAGTATGCAATGACCATCTTATAGGTACATATCTTAACGCAAATTAATGTCAAGGTGTTTTAAATCTGACGCGTGGTAGATACATACATTGTAATCGGCTACAAAAAACTATCTGTACCTTATTTTTGTAGACCAAACTTATTGGCTGTATGAAAATGTTACGCGAGCTATCTGCCTGTGGCGTCTGTCATGAAACTAGACTAAAATTTTTTTTGATAGCACTATTCTTGCCACTTTTATTCCGTACGAAACAGAGGTGGATGTATTTTAGCCTGGTTTAAAATCGACAGAATCTACACAAGTGTCCGTTTTAGTTACATTATCTTATTTTCTAGTAAGATTTCCGCGTATAGTTGTAATGTAAATAAACCATTGTTATTGATGAGTGGTTTATTAACAGAATATTTCAAACAGTAACCTTACACTTTTTGAACAGAGAAAACAAGGAGAACTTTGATCGCTCGGGGCCCAGTCGGCATAGCGAGAAGTTTGCCGGCAGACCCGATAGGGGCGATAGAAGTGACAGGTTAGTAAACAATACGCACTTACATATACATTGGGTGTTATATTTAAGCGTAAGATGTCGGTCACAGCTAAGGTCGTTAAGATATGTCGGCTTGAAAACTCCGACTTATTTACTTAGGTCATCTCATTCGGTGAATAAAAAATTTAAAGGTAGAAATTGTAAAGGTTATTTGTTTTCACATCTATGACTCCCTAACACCCGACGAAAAAGATGGATGTTATAATTAAAGTTGTGTGTATCTGTGTGTTTGTGTGTCTGGTGTGTCTGTCTGTGGCATCGTAGATACCAAACGAATCAACCGATTTTGATGCTGTTTTTCTGTTTGGAAGCCGATGTGGTCGAGATGGTTATTAGCTATAACTTACGAAGATCTGTTTAGGCGTTTGATGTTTTACAAGTGGGGGATTATTACATTGTCGTAAAATGATCTTATATGACATCTTAACTCAAGTTACTTAAAACATACATGTAATCAAGTTATTATTTCAGGCGAGGTCCCAAACCGAACCAGACATCGCCGCCTCAGAAAGCGCCCGCAAACGACGATTGGGTGGATGAATCCACCTCCCAGCCACAGCCATCGGCCCAGCAACCCCGCCAGTTCAACAGAGACAGAGACAACTTTAGAGACAGGGATGGCAATAGGGAAAATAGGGAGAACTTCCGCGATAGAGACAGGTATGTTTGAGATGATTTTTTTCTTATGAATACATTTTATATTACAGGTTTTTGTGGGGTATGAATTGTATTGTCGTATGATCATTATATGATTTTCTTTGAGTAAGTGTTTAGTTTGTTTTAGGCTCTTTATTGATCGTACATAAATATATAGACTTTTTTTTATAAAATAAATCTTGTTTCATGGGTAATATTACTGAAGTTATTATTTACTCTGTTCTTTATTATAAACTGTAAAGAGTTACAGGGCAGACATTTCAATATAATTATTAAAGTTGTGAACAAGATATCTTAGGCAGACTTTTTTTCTATAACAATGACAGTTTTGCAATCGATTCGACAGAAGAAAACCTAGGTCGGACGATAAGGGGCAGAAGCCTAACTGGAAGAAGGACGGCCCGGGTAAGAGGCTGAGGCAGGCGACAGAGGAGTCATCTGCCGACACGCAGAATGTCAGAGGTTCTATCCAGAACCGGCTGAAACGGTACCAACAATACCCCAGCCTTCCCCATTACTATGTCGGTCTTATGTACTATTTCATGTGCCGCCTGGGCATTTTTCACTGCCAAATATTATGCTGGTAATTAGAATAAGGCTGTAATCGTAAACTTTCATTTTGTTGCCCCACTGCTTCACGGTTGTTTTAACATAAAGTATGTTTATGTTAATACAACAACATAAACAAAATGTAACAAACATACAGGTGGCTTTATAAAAGAGCCGCCTGTATGTATGTTACATCTTACATTACATCTAAGTGTGGACGAATTTCGATAATCGTTTTATTTGATTGTAAACATTAAGGGGATGAGATTACGTACTTAAATCAGTCACTTGCACTGTAGCAATTAAATAAAAATCTATTGGCGATTAATTTGAACCAAGAGGGTCCAAATTATGTCTTCGAATTGAGAATTTTTAAGAAATAATAAGCTTATGTTGAAATTATGACCAAAACTAATCATCTCGGAGGATAATTAAATTTTTGCCATTGTTTAAAGTCCAGCAAAGTTGATTTTGGTTTGGTAGTGAATAATGCGTAGCGATGCGATCGGTTCGATATGAAATAGTTCTCTTAATCCTAATAATCGTTTGAATATACCCACTGCAGACATTACCTAGTTTAGTGGTAGCCACTTAAAGTCTCCGCCAATTTCTGGCAATCTCCGTTCAAGTTTTACAGTCAAATTATATTTAATTGCCGAAATACTTGTAGAGAAAATCGGTTTATTTCTATTGTAATGCAAGTTACGATGTATTAAACAAAGGTTTTGCGGTTGATGATAAATTGATGCAATTACTAAGTCCGTGGTGCGTGTGCGCCGCATTGAACATGCTGTGTCTTGGATGGATCTAAACCTTGATTCATTATTGCACCTTATTTTAACGGGAAAATAATTAAATTACACTAAAATTAGAGGTAATACTAGACTTTCTACTTTAGTAATTAATTCTTGATCAGCCGGTTAGTTATTATATCATGTGGCTTAAATTACGAAAACTTCTCAAAAAAGACAAAGAAAAAACAATTAAATACTGCAGATTCGAACTTGCGATCTATGAGTTTACGACCGCGGCTACCACTAGACTACTGTCTCTTCGAGCACCTCCGGTCACGCTTTCACACCCATCAATATTAATGCTTTATCAATCTATTATTACTATCCGTATCGCGTGCACGGCATAATTTATATGCATTCGGTACAATGTTAAAATCTAGTTAGCGGCACGCGTTTCTCATTCTACTCGGCTAATTAATTGTTAACGAACAACTAAACATTCCACTGTAATCATTTATTAGAAGGGTTAAGTATTTAAACATTAATATCAAATTCTTAACTTTTTATTATACTCATACTCATACTCTTACTCATTTATTTCACCGTAGGAACCATAAGGTACACTTGGTTCCGTTAAAATTAAAATTAAAATTATACACATACACAACACATAATATTTGATTACAAAATTTAAAATTAAACAAAACACAAGATCTATGATCAGAGTCATTCAAAACAGACAAGCATTGAAATCATTATAACAGTGCACCTCGATGATTCGATTAGATAGTCCGGCGGTATGATTTAATGACTCACTGAAGATGGAAATGTGAAGATGGAATTTCGTACTTCATTAGTTTAATGGTAGAGTAAAGTGTGGTAACTATATTTGAGCAGTGATTTATCACTTGTCAAATTAAAATCCATGACTTTTTCCTCCGTTTTTTGCATATCTTCTGAGATAAGTTAATTCAATATTACGAGTTTTATCTTAATATTTATATTGACGAAAACCAGGGTACGTATTTAGCATTAAGACATAGAAATTAATTTAATCTTGTTATTGTCAGGAATAAAATACCAAAATAAATAAAGCATTAATATTTTATAGATTCAGTTTACTTTGCGCAAGTCCATAAGATGATCTGAAAGGGTAATGATTAGTACATCTCCGTTAAACTTGTAATAAAGGAGTAAATACTCAACAAAAGAATCGACACATGTTGCCTCGACGATGTGCCGTGATGCCTCGTGGAGAGGCGAAACACGTGTCGATTCTATTTTCTACTTCGTGAAATTGGCCAACTGGTGTCGGGAATTTTCAATCCGCCCGACACAGCTTTTCGACTAGTAAGGCCGGGTTCAACATCTTAACGAGCCCTCCGAGGCACGGAAGCGCTCAGTTCAAATGCTACTAAACGGTCACCCATCCAAGTTCTGACCGGGCCGAGAGTTACATAACTTGATGATCTATAAAGAATTGCCAAGCATGATTCACGTATTTACATTTATTATTAGTTTAACAGAGGTGTACCCTTTTCAGTTCATTAAAGTATAAATTGTTGATACAGCATATCCTCGCCTTATTTGCTTCCGTCACGCTTGGCCACGTACATATATCGAGCGGTCAGTTTGTTGCATATTGTATTCTTGTTTCGAAACCTGCACCTGTGTCGTTCTCCGTTTCAGCACGATTTCGGCGTTACCACTCATTGCGTTCGATTGATTTCTCTTTTACGATGCTTGGTGTGGTTTTTTTTGCGTTTTAATAAAACTTACTTGTGTCTTGTTGATTTATTGTCTGCTGTTTTAGGCTTCCTATTATTTTGAAGCTATTGGCGTCAAACTTAATATTATTATCTTGAAGTAATGTCACAGTAGTCTCTTGAAATTGATCTTATAAGGGTTATAAAAAGATTGTTTTACAAGGGTAAAATTGTATATATAATTGCATGCATTGTATTAAGTTTGACGATGAAAAAAGTCACCAGTGTTCGCTTTTTCACGTACTACTAAAACGTTTAACAAACGTAACACAATGAAAACTGATGGTGCGTATATTGTATACAAGTAACTGGAGCATGTGAAGCACGAACCCATATATTAGATGTTTATCAGTCGTAAAAAAAACATACGTTACTTGTACTATAATCACGCATCGATACCATACATATTCTGTATCTCAATGACTTTCGTTCCAGATTTTTTTGCAAAGTAAAAGATAAAAGTAGAGCTCTACATACTGATTTTGTCAAAAACATCTCTGAACGCAATAATGAAATGTTAAACGTTTCAAATGCACTGTTCATCATTTGCATTCTTCAGATAATGACCTAATAAATTAAATAAAAATAATAATTAACGTCGTTTATAAACTACCCAAACCACAATTCTGGGTATAGTCTGTTATTTGCTTTAGATATCTCAAATAACAGACAGATATGAGAAAAAAAACGAATCAAAACTGGCTCAAAATGTGCTCAACCAAGTGATATGTATTATAACTTTAAAGAAAACCATTGAAACACATGAAAAGTCATTTAGATACAGCGATAAGTAAATATCCGTATCATATGAATCTTTTCCTTTCAGGGACAGATTTAACCAACCAGAAGAACGCGAAGAGAGGAATAACGAAGAATGGGGAAATAAAAGTAGAGATAGACCGGACAGACGCGAGAACCGCGGCGACAGACGAGACAATTGGAACGACAAGAAAGACAACTGGAACGATAAAAAAGACAGTTGGGGCGACAAGAAAGAGTACGGTCAGAAGCGAGACTTCAGAGAAAACAGGGGAGAGCGTTCCGAACGCCCAGAGCGCAGCGACAGACCATCGAGAAGCAACTTCACACCGCGAGAGCGCGCAGACAGATCCGATAAATCATTCGGCTCCGAAAAAAGCTTCAAGTCCCAAGATGGCGGGACCGGTCGCGCGCCGCCGTTCAAACCCCGCGGCAAATTCACACAGGTCCAATACAAAGAGCTCACAGACCCTGTCTCTCTCGCCACCCCGTTCACAGAGCCGTCAGTCGAAATCGGTACGCAACACGAAGTCTCAGTCACCTGGATAATATCCCCAGAAAGATTCTACACCCAAATACTGTCTTTGCAGCCCAAATTCCTCGAAATGATGCATCAAATACCCGATCTATACAAAGGAGTCAAGCCTTATACTGGCGATGTGCCGGTTGGATCTTCAGTGTTGGCACGTTACCCTGCGGATGGGGTCCTGTACCGTGCGACAGTCGTAGCAGTCCAACCGTTCTCAAAGTTCATCGTCAGATACGTGGACTTTGGGAATAAACAGCTCGTCGACGTTAGAGATATCTGGCAACTGGAGAGATCGTTGCTAGAGCTTCCCAAAATGGCTGTCCACTGTTCCCTGATTGGCGTAGCGCCGAAGGACGGGGAATGGAAGGCTGACAGTGAGATCGACTTGTGTTTCAACGCGCCGCGATACCAATGCGTATTCCAGGAATGTTTGGAGGATTTATACAAGGTGTCGCTGTGGAATAACGGCGTGAGTGTGGCCGACACGTTGGTCGAGAAGCAATTGGCTGTGCCCTCGGAACACCAGTCGTCTATTAGTTTGAAGGGTGAGAACTTAAGATAACACATACTCTACTCATACCAACCAATACTATTTCCTGCAGTTGCAGTTCCTGTTTCCGCAAATACACCGGGTATTTGCGTGCAAGACCAAATGAGCCCATTTACTGAAGTCTGATCCGGACTGCTTGACAACATTTAAGATTTGGAATGTTGTGATTTCTTCACAATATATAAATACAATTTTGTACAATGAAATATGAAACTTCATGTTTATGGAGGATGTTCTTTAAACTAAATCTGGCAACAGATTATGCAGAGTTTTCTCAAAAAAATCACGACTTATAAAAGTAATATATAGTACTGTTCTGACTCAGAGCATTAAGGCCTACAGGGTGAAAAGTGGTGGTTCTGCGTAACCCCTCGGGGAATTTATGGAGGTATGTAATAATGTACAATGTATTTTCAGATGAACCGATCGACATGACCATTATAATCGGACAGCAGATCATGGGCCGTGTCACTCATGTGGAGTCATTCGAGAAATTCTACGTCCAGCTCGACTTGGAGAAGGCAGCCGCGGTTGAAGAAACTATTGCCAACTATGACGTAGCAAAAGTAAGTTAAAGCGCGTATGACAAGACGAGCTAGACATCTCGAGACAGCCACCTAATTTAATTTAATTTGTTCTGGTCCAATAACGTAATCAGGTTTTCATAGTACTGTGCTTAGTTCGGGGCTAGATGCGCTGCGCGAATCGTCCGTTAATATTTATGTATTTATTTAGTTTATGAGAATAAGCAGAAAGTGGAGCCATCTATTACATAACAATTAACTGATTCAATAATCCAATAAAACCTTCAATAGTTTCAAAGTAGCAAAGTACGCAATATCGTTTACTTAGATGACATTTTTTCCAGTTATTTTGATTTAACTACCAAACTATTGAACCGATTTTGATAAAAAATCTATGGCAACAATCTGAAAGCATACCCCTTCAAACAAAAAAATAATTTTTCAAATCCTATATATGAAGGATTTAAGCTCGAATATACATAAAGAAAATATATTCACATCAAATTAGTTACCTCCTCCTTTTTGAAGTCTGTTTAAAATAATATGAGAATGATTGTACATCATGACCTGAACAGGCAGTTTTCATGGTACTTATTTGTTCCAGCTGTCTCAAATATCGGAAGAGAACATAGTTGCCGGTACCCACTGCACGGTGAAGTACGACGGCAAGATATACCGCGCCATATTACAGAGCGTCACCGACACCGCTAACGTGCAAGTCGTCCTACCGGATTATGGCAACACCATCAGCACTACTGTTGACAACGTGAGTAGCATGGTCTCATCCGGTCCAGTTGCATATCCTCAGTGCCCCTACATGTACCCCCTGGGTGGGGCAACAAAAAGTAGCAGTAGAACCTGTGCAAAGTTCGCCCGGAGAAGTACCTCCACGGCTGGTAATCTGCCGCCAAGCAGTGGTGCACTCATGGGCGGTGGTAATCACTTAACATCTCGTCAAAATTGTTCAATTTATGTCTTTACTCATTCGTCACTCAAATAATAATTGCCAGTAAATTTCAATATGCAATGGCAAATGCTTTTAAGCTCCACAATATCTACCAGTTTAAATGTCTATAAATTTCTTTCAGCTCATGATTCTACCGACGGATCTAACGTTATACTACTACCAATCGCTGCACTGCTGCCTAAACAACTACTCTGAGACTTCGAAGAAGCTGATGACCCTCGAAGAATTGAAGACTAAGCTGACCGGAAACAAGTTTATCGTGTACATAAACGATGTTGATGGCATCACGTAAGTTGTTAAGTAGTTTTAATGTTCCTACTTCAAAACGAGACAGATTTAAATTTTTAAGCCTTAGTTCCCAAAGTGGTCCAGGTGGACCCCAATAGGTTCACGGGAGACTCGACTGGACAATTAGTAACTCAGCCGCAAACTTCCATAGTTAGATATAATCTTCACATATTTTGTCGTGTTTCGGGACTATGGTAGAAATGTAGCTGCCCCTCCACCGGAACCAGCTAAATTTAGAAAGTTGTCTATGAGTAAAAACATCTGGGAACCTCTGTTTTAAAGTCACCACTGTTTGCCATTTTTACATCATTTAGCAAATATAAATTTTTGCTAAGCCTCCGAGAAAAAAGGCAAAATATTTTATTTGTTGTTGTTCTTTTCTATCTTTACCTGAAGAAATTCGGCAATACATAGTGTATTATTGGGTGTGTGAATATGACTCCGCCCCTTTTTGTCAAAATAAAACACATTTGTTCGCTTACAAAATTAAAAAAAAAAATTATTGAAAGTATGCTCCATCTGCAGCTACAACCTTCGCCCATCGTTCAGGTAGTTTTCGTATTCCTTGCTGGAAGAAGTCCTGGTCTTTTGAGCTTATCCAGTTGTCAATCCAAATTTTGATACTTTCACATGAAGTAAACTTTTCTCCAGTAAGGTCTGTCTGCATCGTCCGGAATAGGTGGTAATCCGAAGGAGCTATGTCTGGTGAATATGGCGGGTGGGGTAACACTTCCCAGTCCTGTCCCTCTAAATATCTTTTTACGACTTCTGCGGTATGCGGTTTGGCATTGTCATGCTGAAGAACTAATTTGTTATGTCTATTCACCCATTCTGGTCGTTTTTCTTCTATGGCTCGCTTCAAACGCATTAGTTGTCGTCGGTAAACTTCTCCATTAATAGTTTCAGAGGGTTTGAGCAACTCATAATATACAATACCTTTCTGATCCCACCAAATACAGAGCATGACCTTGGCACAGTGAATATTTATTTTTGGCTGTGATGGGCCTGGTTCGCCTGGTTTCACCCAAGCTTTTTTGCGTTTAGGATTTTCGTAGTGTATCCATTTTTCGTCTCCTGTGACTATCCGATGCAAAAATCCTTTTCTTTGCTGTCTTTGAAGCAGCATTTCACAAATGGTTTTCCGACGTTCCATGTCTCTTTCTTTTAAATCATGTGGAACCCAGTAACCGGCTTTTTGAATCATTCCCATCATTTGTAAACGCTTTGCAACAGTTGAACGATCAACATTTAATGCTGCAGCTAATTCTGATTGAGTTTGGCAAGAATCTTCCGCCAATAATGCTTCCAGTTCAGCATCTTCAAATTTTTTTGGTGGTTTTCCATGTTCTTTATCCTCAGTACTAAAATCGTTATTTTGAAATCGTCGAAACCATTCCTTGCAAGTTGTATTAGACGGAGCATGCTCACCATAAATCTCCACAAGCAAACGATAAGTTTCCGCTGCAGTTTTCTTCGCAATAAAATAATGTAATAACACTTCCCGCAAATGACGTTTATTTGGAATAAAAACCGACATTTTCGAAAAGGTGAAAACAATTGTTGCTTACACTTCAACCAAATATCATAAAATGCGTTAGATAGCTGACATTCAGTACTATCGAATACAAGTATGGTCATTTATTAGTACACGTAAACAATACTAAAAACGACATCTGTTGAGAAAGGGCGGAGTCATATTCACACACCCAATATGTTTGCAGCTTGGTGACAACCCTATACGAACCGATAACTGGTCAAAAAGTGTCTATCTTTGAGCCCGATTCGGGCGCGTACGATGAAGTTGTGACTCTATGCGCTCGCGCAGTATACAACTACAACTTCGGAATGGCGTACGTGTCTCATGCGGAGAGTCTGAATGAGATTTACCTGCAGAAGTCCACCGATGGTGATAGATTGGCGCTGCTGTTAGATGACCTATACAAGTTCTATGAAGAAGGTTGGTTCTTCATTTTATATATATTGATTTCTGGTCCCTCAGTTACTCCAGTTTAATTGTACACTTAACTTAATCTGAATCTCCTATAACAGAATACTTTGATAGGTTTTAAAATTTTCTACTAAATTTAAACTTGTCACCAGGAACTTCCGAACCGCTAACGAGCTTCGAGGAAGAAACCGCATGCGTTGCCAAATCCTCGGACAGCAACTGGTACCGTGCCACAATCGTCAGCGTCGAAGACACGCAGATAAAGGTGCAATTCAGTGACTACGGAAACATGGAGGTCATCCCAAAAGAAAATCTTAAAAAACTCGACAATAAGTTCACGGAACCATGCAATTTGGCATTGGTTGTCAGTCTCGGACTTGTCGCCTTACAAGAAAACGCTCTCAGCACGCTAATCGAATGGACCACGGAAAAGGAGGTTCAAGTTACACTGAGCATCGGAAGCGATGAATGGTTAGCAAGTTTACATCTCGACGGCGTCGATTTATCACATAAACTTATCGGTGAGAAACTTGCCACGCCAAAGATTGCTACAGTCGAAGATGTAAAGACTGAACTGGAGATCCCAGTTGAAGAGCCTGTTTCTCTGCCCCCGGGCTGTACCCAAGTTTACATTAGCCATATTGACACTCCGGGTCACTTCTGGCTCCAAATGTTGGATAAAGTCGAAAAGATCGATGAAATTCAAGCGGAATTGCAAGCTAACGCCGAATCGTACCCTGATATCGAAAACCGCGAGATGGGAACTCAATGCGTCGCCAAATATCTGGCGGATGAACAATGGTACCGCGCAGAGATCTTAGATGCAGATGCGGATATTACCACAGTACGATTCGTAGACTACGGAAACACCGATGTGTTAGACAATCAACCCGGCCTAATAAAGACGATACCGGAGAAACTTAACGCTATCGAAAAGTACGGCGTCAAAGCTAGCGTTAACGCGGTCCCCACTGGCACGGGCGAATGGTCCGAAGCCTCTTCGGAATACTTTACGCAACTCGTCGGCGATCTCTCCGCGCCCGTCGATGCGCTGATCGTGCTCAAAGACGTCACCACTTACGTCGACATCTACGTCAGCGGGCAAAACTTGACTGACAAGCTAGTTTCGGAAGGCCACGCCACTCGCACCGAAGAGCCGGAGTGCGGCGGCGATCTTCCGTCCTGCTTCGCGAGCCACGTCAATTCGCCATCCGAGTTCTGGATTCAACTAGAGTCTGCCGCTCCAGAATTGCAAGCCATGGAGGGCGCTATGGTTGACGCTGAAAACTTCCCTGAATTGAAGGAGAAAGTGGAGGGTGTTGTATGTGCCGCCAAGTACCCAGAGGATGGAGCGTGGTACCGCGCTCAAGTCATCGTGGACGGCTCCGAAGGAACTGAAGTCCTCTTTATGGACTATGGAAACGCATCGATCACGGACGAACTGCGAAGCCTCCCCGATGAGCTAAAGGCCAAGCCTGCTTTGTCCAGAAAGTGCGCGCTACAAAAACCGCGTGATATAAAAACCTGGTCGCGGAGATCGGAAGTTAAGTTCAACGAGTTAGCCGCCGAGGGCGCGACTATATTCAACGTCCAATTCATCGCTTCGGGCGATATCTCAATTGTAGAACTGTACCTCGAGGGGAAATCTGTTACGGAAGAACTAGTGGGACTTTGCGAGGAGCAGGTCTCTATGCCCACCGAGCGCCCCACGCCCGTCGGTCAAGACTTACACAGCAACGGAAAAATCTGCTACGTACAATCTCTGGATGAATTTTACGTTAATCTCGAATGTTCGCTATCAGATTTTGACAAGGTCACGGACGCTTTAGCAAACGCTATGGAATTCGAATCAGTTTCAGAATTGAAAGTTGGCTCAGTCTGCGCCGCATTCTGGTCGGAAGATGAACAGTGGTACAGAGCTAGAATCTTAGAATTCTGTGACGTGGGATACCACGTTTTGTTCATCGATTTCGGAAACAAGGCTAAGTGTGAAGAATTCAGGCAACTACCCGAACAGTTAGCGTCTATTGAACCGCTGGCTAAATGCTGCCGGTTAGTCGGTGCTCCAGAAGATGTCACGTTTCAGGAAAACGGTAGGAATAAACTGGACGATCTAGCCCTCGAAGAGGTGATGCTCAAAATTGAATTTTTAGATAGCACGAAAGAACCTATGCTTGTGAAAATATTCGTAGATGATAAAGATGTACTTTCTTTAATCTCTTCAGTGAAAGCTACTAAAGATGTTGTTGAACAGGCATTAGAAGTTCACAAGCCTAACGTTGAAAATTCGTCTGACCAGAGTCAGAAAGAAGCTATTGCAAAAGAAGAAAGTATAGTAGAAGAAACAACTGTTCCGACTGAAAACAAACCTGTTAATGTAGATATTAAAGAAGAAATAATCACTGATAGTGTAAAAGAAGTAAGTCAGAAGGAACTAGTTGTTGAAAGTGCAGAAGCAAAGGGACAAACAGTCGGAAATAATATTACTGAAAACGATGAATTTCCTGATGCTGAAGAGATGGATAATTCTCAAGACCTAAATGAGAGTTTAGAAAGCAACCATACGGTTATTGAGAACAAACTTTTTGACGAGAACACGGACAGTTTGAGTGTTGACATTGCCCTAAATAAGGAATCTAAAGATGAAACTCCTACTTCGCCTGAAAAAGACGTCTCTTCTGAAACCCTTGAAAACTCTAATGATACGATCAAAACTCCAGAAAGAGATGAGTCTAAAGATTCCATCACGGACACAGGTTACACAAGTGACGATAAGTCTTTCGAAAAAGACTCTCCAACTAAGAATATTCAACAAATAACTACAGAAAACATTGAGTCTAAAGAAAATGTGGGAACATCTGATAAGGCAGATGAGTCAAAACCTACAGAAATCACCAAATCGCCCAAAAAGGAAACGGCTAAAGATGTAACAACTGATATTACTGAAAATCCAGTGAGCGAAAATGCGTCAAAAGAAGACAATGAGGGGACATCAGAGAAGACAGATCAGTCCAAAATAATTGAAGATATCAATAAATCACCAGTGATAGGTACTGCTAAGTCGAAGGAAGATTTACTCGCAAAGGCATCTACGACAAACGCTTCTGTGAAAGAAGATTTGAATAAGACGATTTAATTACTTCATCACATAAAAGTCACTTCATTACCATTTTGTATTATAAACCCTAAAATCTCACTTAGCTAAGTTTAAACTAAAGACTTCATTGCGGGACAATGCTTGTGATACTTACGATAGCTTTTATTACACGCGGTGTATGAGTGGCCAAAATGACATGTGGTTGAATCACTCCTAACTTTTACGTGTTTTATAACTTTGATTATATTATTTTGTTGCTCTAGGCTAGATTTGTTGTTTTTGTTTCGTACGTGACGTTGCTTTGTTCTTTGCTTTTTAAAATATACATATTTTATGAAAAACGTTATTATAAGTATTAATCATTGTGATACGGGAATTATAATGTAACTTTTATGACATTGTAAGGCACCGACAATATTTTGGATCCAAAATATTGCCTACATCAGGGTGAATGCTAGTCTGAATACAGCCGCGACTCGACTACCGGCAAGTTATAATTCGCGCATTGCAATGATGAATATACATATTTTTTTGCAAATTCTTTTTCTTCAGTACGTTAGTTACTGAACTAGGAAGAAAATATATGTTCATCCACATTTTAATGATATTCATAATACCGATCACACACTGATACAGAAATGTCTGTCCCAGTGCTTTCCTCGAGGCTAATGTAGAATATCTCTGCTATCATCAATACATTATGACAAACTTGCATATGAATATATCATCTGTATGCAAAAACTAGTGTGTGAGACCGGGAAATGTGGTGCTATTTGATTTTGTGGTTGTTGACGCGTGTCTTAATTTTCCTCTCAACTATTGAGAGTACATAGTGAATTTCTTTCCAAAAACTTGGTAAATTACTTGTAAATAATTTATAGTTGTGCACAATAACCATAGCAATAATTAATTCCGTTTTAATAATTACCTATTTTTCTTAATATTTGTTACATTCGAGCAAGGACGTAATTCAAAGTGTGAAAAGAATTCATTAGCGAGATGCTCAATGTAGAAGAGAATATTTCTTAAGATAATGGTAGCTGTTACTGCAATTCGTAATACTCACTTTATTACATTAGAAGTTAAATAGGATAGATATACGATTTTATATTGTTTGTAAAGATTGTACATTCCCATTCATTGGATTGAAACACTTGTAGCGGAAAAAAGCACACAAATCAATAGGTAGTAATGAGAAATATGCACAGAGCATATAAACTTGCGATTAAAATATGATGAGTTTTTTGTTCATATTGGCGAGAAATGATTATGAATCCTTTACCTACCAGTTAAGTTTGTTATAATGTTTATTTGTTCATTTTGAGATAATAAAGCTCTGTATTATATAATATTGTATTTATTTGCACTCTAAGGTCTGCCTTTTCAGATGTTTCCATTTGGGTTAGGTTTGTTACAATACATGTAGGAGGTGCATGTTGCTCGCGTCCCTAATAGATGTGTATTCAGAGTCCCTACAAGTTTCCCGTGGTACCAAAAAAACAATCCAAAGTAGCAGTAGAACTTGTGCGGAGTAAAACTGCTACTACAATTGGTTACCCCTGGCATAGTACCTAGTGTGCCCCTGGCGTACTCGTGCTGCTGTGTTACGGTGAAATTACAAGCGGATGAGACGTTATACTTCGGTAGGGTTGAATTTTATTGTTGTTGTTTATGATGTGAATTGACCATACGTCGTTTGATTTAGGCTACTTGACCAGCCTAGTTTCTACGTTTAGCAAGGAAACTCGTGTGTTTGGAGTAAAAATGATGGATTTGATTTTTATAGCCCTTAGAGCGGGGCCAAATTCTATCATTTTTACTACAAATACACTTGTTGCCTGCCATCACGGTGCGTCTTGAGCCATGACAGTTGAGTGAATTGCGGGCGGTACGTGTTGGTAAACTCTTTTAGAGACTAGCTGCATAAATATTTCGGTAATCACCGATATAAATACAACATTTTAAGAGTTAACGTGCTCTTAAAATAGTCGACCACGTCTAACGACAACGTAGATCTTTTCATGAAATCCTAGTCATCGCGCACCTATCCTAACCGAACACGCAGCATCATCCATACCACCAATGTTCATATCCCATTGTTCAATCCTAAAGGTGAAAAAAAAAACAGTGTTAGCTAAACATTTTTATTCAACCATCTCACAATCTTACGATAGACACATCTATACAATGTATTGTGATGCTTATAGAATAGAATCAGACCTACACACAAGTCGGCACTGGTATGCGGCTGAAACAAATCATATCTGCAATAAAGACGGGAAGCCAGAGCATCCAAAAATATCCTAAAACATTAATACACAATACTTAAATCAATAATTACATAGCGTATCAAAATATAACGTGCATCAGTCACAAAATACATTATAATATATTAAATTTACCTATATTATACAAGAGAATCAATCATCTTCGCCTATAAGGCCCAGAATGCCGAAATCTTTCATGTCCTTCTGATTTTCAAGTATAAGGCCCTTTTCGTTGGCCAAATGTAGAATGGACAATAAGACTAATGGTACGCTGAGAGATTCACGCATGTTCGATGAGAGTTTGGTCTGTAGTCGGGAGTAAATCGTGTGGAAAGTCGTCTTGGCTACACTAGGTTTGTCTGGAGGCGAACCTTCAGTGAGTAATTTCCATGCGGTGTGTTTTAAGAGTTTCATGTCCACTTTCTTCGCTCGCATGGCGTAAGGTATGAAGATTTTGGCCACCTGGGAACAATGACAAGGAAAATCGATCAATAACTAACAAAAAATAAACACATTTTTCTATGAGAGCCCCTTTAAATTTATATTTTATTGTTTTTTAGTACGTGTTGTTATAGCGGCAACAGAAATACATCATGTGTGAAAATTTCAACTCTAACAATGACGGTTCATGAGATACAGCCAGGTGACAGACGGACAGCGGAGTCTTAGTAATAGGGTCCCGTTTTACCCTTTGAGTACGGAACCCAAAGGGTAAAAATCAATGTTTGTTATCTAAGCGTTCAGAAACCATTGATCAGATTGTGATGATACTTCAGTAGGGTGTTCTAGGGACGCCCGCGAGGGTTTTATCCCAAAATATCTATATATAAATGTTTTTTTTATTACGTGGCATTGAAACGCATGCCTGATACAGCTAGTAATATAATCGCCCTATAGGTCAAACGCAACAATGTCAGAACAGTAGGGTTGACAACATAGGCTATGTGAACCTAAGCACGTGTTTATGATAAGGAATCTAGATTATTAGCAACGCACATCAGGAAGATAATTTAATTATTATATAACTGTCTTCATACTATCTACGTCTTAGGACTCGATTGGCCTCATTCATTTGATAGTAGCTCTGCTTTCTGTGCAGGTCGTGGGTTCGATTCCCACTCATGACGAGCATTTGTGCAATAAACATAACTTTGTGTTCTGTGTATGGATATATAGCAAAACCCTATTTTAACACAAAATTTCATCCAAATCGTTGGAGCCGTTTCCGAGATACACGTTTAAACGTATAAGATGACGTGCATGAGCCTTACAATCAACTAATTCTGAATTTAAACTTAAATGACAGATACCTTAGTGGGGGGTTCGAGCATTTCCCCTATTTCTTCCAGTTCAGCGGTTTTCACTTGGTCGTGCAGATCGCCCGCGGCAGTTCCATCCTCGTTACCCCATTCGTCACCATCCTGAAACATGGGTCTACTCACAAACACAGAAAAATATGGGGGTCCATGCCGCATCGTTGGTTAATGCTATCAGTTAGCGCGAAAAAAGCAATCCAAAGAAGCTGTAGAACCTATACCAGGTTCGTCAGAAAAGAACTTATAGATCTGATAATCCATCGTCAAGCAGTGGTGCACTCACGGTGCTGTAATACAGTGAAAGGGTGTGGGTGCCGGTGAGAGTAACAGCAGAATCGCGGTGGTGCCGGTGAGAGTAACTGCAGAATAGCGGTCTTTTACCTGTTAGCCGTTTAAATTTTAGTTGCGTTAGCCGCATAAAAGGAGTAAGTAAGCATTTTGCAGGGGCTAAATGCTATATATAGTGTCTAACTTAGAACGCATCATCTCGTAGGTACAGTTTTTCTTAAATGACATGTACATGTAATATTTCTGAATTCAACACAAATAAAGATTTTTGACTTTGATTGGCACATGGCTGTAAGGAGTAACTTGTGTAAGTTACTCCTGCTTTTTTGCTTTTATTATATAAAAATAAAAAATTAGTGTTCCACGTAAAAAAAAAAAAAAATTGCAAGTATACTTTGTAGTGGGGAACAGTTAGTAATAAATATTATTGACGTATATATTTATATTCCCAATAGTTCATATATTGTAAAGACTATCTTTATCAGCTTGATAAAGCTATTGAAAATGTAAGTTAGCGAATTTCATTCAAATTAAAGAAAATAAAATAAAGAAATTATAATTATACCCTTAATTAGAGTGCGAAATTACCTGCACATTAACCGGGCAGTAGGAGGCGTCGTTTTCGTTGTTGTAGTCGTAATCCCTCGCCTCTTCCACCGTGACCGGCTCGGGGAGCGGAGCGCGTGAGTCTCGCGCGCGGATCATCATTACCTTCTGCCGCAGGAATAGCTTGCGGAAATAAGACTCGTCTAGGCCTCTGCGAAAGAAAAGAACGTAATAAAATATTAATATTGAAATTGAAGTATTCATTTACTTATAGTGAAAATCAAAATAATCGTGAAGCTCGTATCTTGAGCTTTTCGAGTACATTACAAAGTAAGAAATAAACTGTGAGGAAAGAAAGTTAAATTGAGTATAAAATCATACCGTTGTAAATATTGTAAAACCGTTCATATATTTTCAATTGCTTTAAAATATTTTATTTTTTTGGATTTATAAAGTGAACCAGAGTAAAATATTTAAGATCTTTTTGACCAGTTTATACATATAAGCTGCGCCCCGCGACATATCTTCAAAGGGATAATCCAAGCACATAACACCAGCTATCCAAACAAATATTATAAATGCGAAAGTGACTTTTTTAAAAAATTCTTTCACCAATGGAAAGCTACATTATTAGTGAGTAACATAGGCTATATTTTATCCTCGTATTCCCACGGAAACGGGAACAACGCGGGGCGGCAGTCAGTAGATTATAAATCACAGATTGGCTGACCTGTCTATGGGAGTCTTGAAGTTGGCTTCGTTCCAAGTGTACCCAGTTGCGAGTGTCTTCTTACTGATCATGATCTTGGCCGGTAGAGTGGGCTCGTACTCCCCGGAAGGCGCGGCGCTGCAGTCGAAAGCGAGGCCCGCTCCCAGAAAGTCGAGTTGACGTTTCGTCCGCGCTGGTTTTTTGCCCTCGATGGTTGCCCGGCCAGCGGTTGAATGTGTGCGCTCGTATAGCTTTGACGCTGCAGAACGTAGCCTTCAATTAGTGTTATAATTATTGTCTAAATTTCATACGGGGGACCATGTTGCTCGTATCTCGTAGGTAAGTACCCTCAGAGTCCCCTGGGTGGTGCTGAAGGAGCAACAAAAAGCAGCAGCAGAACTTGTGCTAAGTTCGTCCGGAGAAGTACTGCCTCCACAGCTGTTAATCCGCCCCCAAGCAATGGTGCACTCGCGTCGCTGTATTCCGGTGGAAGGGTGTGGGCACCGGTGATATTACAGGCACCTGAGGCGTATCATTCCCGTCTCATTCATGAGTTACGGGCGCAGTGTCATGAGACTTGGGTCTTCTCACACTTTAGTAGAAGACTTGTTATATTTTTGTTGTTTATGAGCGATAGTAACCACTTAACATCAGGTGGGCTGTCTGCTCGTCCATGTGTGGGTTTGAAGTTTGAACCAGCCTTCAGATTGAAAGTCGGCGTCTGTGCCCCACGATCTTTGGAAGTGTCATATTCTTCAAAACCTGCAATGAACTGACTCAAACTCAAGCTCATTTATTCCTTTAAATCTCAAGTATCGTTTGGACTGCTCGCCGCACGACCATAAAGTACATGTAGACGCACCTCTGTTGTTCTTGAGCCGCCAGTGCGCGGGGCCCGCCCACGCGGTCACGATGGCGGCGCAGTAGGAATACTCCAGGCGCGAGTCGGGCGCGCCCGTGGGCCGCATGTCCGTGAGCCGCGGCGGGGGCGCGGCGGCGGCGCGCGCCACGCAAGCGGCTACAGCCACGTCCGTTTCCTCCTCGCTTTCGATGCCACCGAGAGGTTCGTCGTCTGGAAGAAATGAAAATGAAATAGTTTATTGACCAAATGATACAAATATATGAGAACAATTCATTGGTAACACAATTAAACTAGATAAACAGAAGGACAAAACGAGTATACTATAGTACGAGTATATATGTGACAATATTGAATGGTGTTCTGTTCATACAAATCAAATTTTGAAACAAATATGCCTGAAAATCAGAATCCAAAACACCACTTTTTTACCATTCAATGAGAAAAATATTATATAAAAATTTACTATTGTTTGCGCAGCTTTAATGAGCCGTCGCAGATGGCATGGAGAAACACATAACAACGCCCAATACCCGAGAACAAACTTCATACTCTGCACACAGTGTGCCCCAGCCGGGAATGTAACCCGGGAGGCCTTCTTCGAAGGGGTACAACCAACTAACCCACAGTGCTAACAATGTAAGACCCAATTGTACACAAACTTATATGAAATTAATTTTAAATTCTTATGCTTATACTTTGTCCGAGATTGTCCATAGGTGTGTGGGTCTGTGAATGTACAAAGCGACGTGGACGAAGTCGCGAGGAACTACTAGTTATAAATAATACTGATTTAATTACCAAACAAATCGTTGTGCGCCTCATCTTGTGGTATGGGTTCTACTTCAGCGTTCACGTCGAAAGCAAGAGCCTGTTGTGAGAGATTCAGACGGTTTTCCTCCACCCAGTTGTTCACGCGTTCGTTGCTGAAATTCAATGCACGTGATTATTTATTAAAAACTAGCTGCTTCGGGTTACAAAGTCAAAATGAAACATTGGAAAAAAATTACAGAAGAGTATTTGCAAGTCTCTCAAAAGATTACTTCACTATTATATATAAGATTGCAATAAAAAGATACGGCCGTTTTAAACTGCATATTTTGACTCTAGCAAGGGAATGAAAACCTATAGGGTACTTCCCGTTGACCTAAAACCATGTAGCGTAAAAAAGTAAATTTACATCACAAAATAGGTGATCTGTACCAGCCTCTTATCCCACTGCAGGGACACCGGCCTACTCTCGATAATTGAGAGTGAATGGGCTTTCATCTACCACGGGAGCCCATTCCGTATTGGTCACATGTCTTCGAATTTATGTTTCTAAGACATGTCGGTTTCCTCACGATATTTTCCTTCACCGTTTCGAGAACGTGGTATTGCGCACATACGTTTTTCAAGTGAAAAAACTCATTGGTGCACGTGTGGGTTTGAAGGTCGGCGTCTATGCCCCTCGGCCACCACGCTCTTAGGTGATCACATTGACTTATACACATAAAAAAAAACACGGTAGAAAAACGAACCTTTGCTCCGTGTCGGGGTCCCAGTTGCTAATAGAGAATCCTGTGAATGGCTCGCAGATGTGGTCCTCCTCGGTGAAGGCCGGCAGCATCTTGACTGACAGTGTGATGCTCACGGTCAGGTCTATATCCTCGGTAGCATTCTCTTGGATCGGTTCCAGGAACAAGTTGTCTGTTCTGTGAATAAGGTGAATGTTACAAACAGTAAAACATAAGTTCATTTTACCCTCGTTTCGAAGGCTACTACCAACTAAGCCACGAAGCCGTATGTTGATAGTTTACCTAAGTATCAACCCTAGTGTCTCATCATGTATCGGCAGCGTAGCGTTGAAAGCGCGATTCGATGACGTCACATCGCCCGTTGTCGCAGCCAGCCTCTCAAAGAAGGGATCTGTAAATACAAGTATTTTTATTGGACAATAATTAAGTCGTGTGAAATCAATACAAGTGTAAATATTATTTGATTTTTTTGTTGTTTATATTTCAATTATAATGATCAATATGATTTCAAGTAAAAACCAATGGTTATATCAATTAATAACAATTAACTAACGCAAATTACCAATTTCGGTGTTTTAAATTTTGAATTGCTCGTTTATAGGTATTAGATTGGAACTATATTATTTGTTTGTATTAAATTGGTCATTGTAGTTAGCAACAATTACCAATTTGAGATACCATTTCTTACCTATACAATCATTGCTATCAAAGTCCGCGTTGAAGACTTCCGGGTTGGCGGCCACTGCACCTTTGGATCGCTTCTTCTTCTTTTTAACCGGCGCTGGGTTGCCGTCCGCGTCTACTGCCGCCTCGTCTGGAACGTTGTCATCGTCTTTCTTGCCTCTCTTAGACTGGAATAAATTCATGGTAAAAAAAAACCTTTTAATAACCAGCTTTTTTCGTGTTCTTCTCAGCAAACCCTTTCATTTGATATGCAGTAGTGCAGAAAAAATAACTATTATAGTCCGCCATCTTGGATGATCCGCCATATTGGACTCGAACCATGGTTCAGGCAGGAGCAGCCTTAGATGTTGAGAGACTCCGGACTATATATCTTTGTGAGGCCCTTGGCCTATGAGGAATTTATGTGAATTAGAAGTATACAGGGCCACTAGAAATCTGTCAACATCCTCTTCAGAACAGCTCCAGTACATCGAAACAAAAAAACGGGAACGGGACGGAAGATGCGAAGATGCGAGGTCCCGGGCGGTTAACCTGGTTGACCCTAAGTGGCGGCTTTAGATGTACTCATGATGCTCTTTCTCATACCAGAGCTAGGGTAGCTCAATAACAGTCTTTTGTAATCTTCTCTATTTCATACACCTGTTTCAAATCAAGGTAGAACAAAATCGTTTTCCGAAACATACCTGAGCCGCTTTACTCAGCCCGCCAGCCATCTTCAGCACATCATAATGCACAGCATCAACTCTAAAGGAGTATATCCTGGTGGAAGCATCCACCACAGTGGAGGCAGTCTGCAGGTTGTCCATTCGAGAGTCATGCCGCCGCAGCATTGACGTCATGAAGTCTATTAGTTGTAGGTTCCATGCATTGTCTTTGTTGATTTTCTGAAATTAAATATAAATAAGTATATAGATTCCCACGTCATCATGGGAATCAGGAACAAAGGCAGTGCCAAGTTTTTACCAATAAGGTTACTTATATCTGTAATTATCAAAATCTTTATGATCTTGTTAACCTAAATTTAGATGTGACTATTAGAGAAAATAATAATTGTTAATGCAAAAATAATGAAACAAGTGGAGATGGACTGGGCATATAGAAGAAGTAAAGTCAAATGGAGCAATACAATAATGTTCTGGTACCCAAGAAATGAAAAGAAATTGAGGAGAACAGTTCAGAAGATGGGTAGATGAAATAAAGAGAATAGCAGGCAAAACATGAACACAGTGGAAAGATTTGATGGAGGCCTTGCCAAAGCTGGGCAAAAAGCCCATGCTGTCGATTTAACTTATCTATAGAGCCCTAAGTAAGTTTTTAGAATTACTACCTATATTAAGTTGATCATGGTTTTTTTATGGTCTGAAATAAAGGTTTAAATTATTGCTTATATTATGCATGTTGAAGGAGGAAATGGTAGAACATGTAGTCATACATTGCATAGCCACTAAAGAAACCAGAATCAAGACAGGCTTACAAAAGTTAATAAACTCTAACACACCAATACAATTGCTGGAGCAGTGCTGGGTTGTTGGCATAACCCATAGCCCTTCTCCGGTACTTTAAAGAGTTGAGCTAGCTACGGTAGGCTATAGGTCCTAAGCCTTTTATTATTATTATTGTTGGTACTAGCAAAACAACATACATTCTGAGCATAAAGTTGCAGACAGCCCTGGTAATGTTCTTTTTGAGGTGATGAGTTCATGGTATCCCGACTGGTTCGAGGTGAAGCTGGAGTGGATGTAGCCACTGCCCGCTCTGATGCCACCAGTGATGAACGCTCTGCATCATCATCATTCTTGTCCTGAAAGCACAATCAAACACTACACTTCTACTACTTGTAGTAGTTGTGTTGTGGGAATTCAATGCAGAAATTTTTATTTCGCATAAACGGAAAATTTACTTGTTTGTTAATTTGATAAATAAACAAAAAAATTCTAAGTATTGTTTACTAACTGTAACTGTTCTACACAAGAATTGTCACAACTATATTTATCAGCCATAGGAAATTAACAAACCTCATCTCTTGCGATGGTTCTTCGACTATGAGGAATAAGGCTGCGCCTCCTGACAGAACTCTTACTGCTCCCGCCAATACTGAGCCTAGACAAGGCGGGTGTGGAAGAAATGGGACTTTCAATCATCATGGCACATATGTATCACCGTCAATCATAAATTTCTATCTGCTACATCTATTTTGGCGTACAATTGGACCTAAAATTATTTATATTATTTTACTGGTAATCTAATTCAAATACAAGTCTCAATCTCAAATTCGAATACAACAAGGCAGGCAACGGTTACGCCATCGCCATTCATTCATTCACAGACTAATTATTGCATTATTTTAAAACTTTATTGACTGACAGTAAACAAGCCAATATCGTTCACAGTAAACATCATACTCACTCAAATGTTGTCTAGCTCGTACATAGACAAATTACATTGCTGTCAAATACTAATAACATTTTTAGTTAGTCAGACTCAATGGAGACCTTTCCACCTTGTTGGATAACTATCACTGTTATTTAAATTAGGAAATTTGCTCATTGTTTTCCACGAATAACTTTATTCCTTTTTCACGAATAACTCCATTCACCCTTCATAAGTGAATATCTCGTCTAGTCTGTGCACTCTCCTGCACTTAGATCGGCTCGGGTAGTGTAATATTCACTCACTCATCATCGACTATATAGAATGCCTATGAAGTTGAAACAGGAAAGCAACTCTTTTGTCTATGGGCTCCTTACGTCACCTACTTGTCATTGGTGTGTTCATAATTATTTTATTAGTTTAATAAAAAATATTTGCAGGCCACTAACATACTAAATTTGCTATAAATATGATATCAAGAAATATAAACAGCTTCTGATGAATTTCACTACGCAAGGCTGGAAATCTTAAAAATTAGAAACTAATTAGTAAACAAAGATTTGAACTTTCCCGCTGAAGACAGCTGTTTGTAAACGTAGCGCTTGTTGCTAACTTCTCGTTAGTCATATTATTCGGTGGCTGAAATTTTGCGGTCGACGAAATCGTTAAAAATCTTTGTCATCGGAAGATTATTTTTAAAGTGACATTATGAGTACTGGAATGCCTGAATTAGGCTCCAAAATAAGCCTTATATCGAAAGCTGACATTCGTTACGAAGGCCGACTTTTCACGGTTGATCCCCAGGAATGTACCATCGCTTTGGCCAGCGGTAAGTTGACAAATGGATACGAATAGCGCATAATATTTCTTTCTGAAATGTTTTTTTTTATTCTAGGTAATGTCTTTGTGTTGCCTTCATAGTTTACTGATGAATTTATTCACCAATATCTTTGCTTTTTCGCTAAGACTGGCGAGATAGTTTTCCCTCCTCTACTACAAATTGATGTGATGATTTTTGTTTATTGTTTAGTAATGTATTCTATTACGATCTTGTAAGACGCTTGATTATTGGTTATATTGCGCTGATGTTCAAAATGTACCACATTGTTTTAGTTCTACCCTCGGAAAGCAAAAGATCTCATCGGTCTTTGACCGCGGTTTCACATTGATGACGTTGATATCTTGTTTATCCCACTATAAAAATGATGTAGAATACTGTAAAACGTTATGAGCAACTCTTTTCAAATGTTAAATCCATTGGGAACATACTTTGTCTTCATTTTTGTATGTGGGTAGATTCATGAGATTTTTTTCATTCTGCCATCTGGACTATTACCGTTACATTTCTGATAAAATCTAGTAAAGACCAGTGCAGCAAAAAGCTTGTATTCTAAAATAAAACCCTACCTCCTAATCTATTGTTATACAAATAGAGGTACTTTGATATCAACTGGTTTCATAGTTCATTGACACCTGTTGTTTTTCCAGTGCGTTCATTTGGAACAGAAGATAGAGAGACTCAGTATCCTGTGGCTCCTCAGAGTCAGGTGTATGACTACATCCTCTTCCGTGGTTCTGACATCAAGGACATCAGAGTGCTGAACAATGTTCCCTCTCTACCCAATGACCCAGCAATCATGCAGATGTCGGTGCCACCCACCCTGGGTGCCGGGAATGCCCCAGGCCAGTTCACAGGACAGTTTGCGCACCCAGTGGTTGGTCAAACGCCATACCCCCAATATCATCCGATGGGAGGCTTCCCAGGAAGTGTGCATACACAGCTCAACAAGACCAGTGAGTTGTCTCCGCAAACCTCGGTGGACTTGGCTCCTCAGCCACCACCCTCGGCGGGTCCGATTGGCTCGGGAGTCCACCATTCCAATCAAGTGAAAGACCAAGGTTTTTTTTTCAGTGATTACTTTTGGCTTTAGCTTCAGTATGCTACTTTGCGATTTTTGCCTTGATGCTTATACTTGGTGCTGGTTGTTTGCAAGTCATATTTTATTTATTTCTTATCTTTATGTATTGTTGTTTACTTTGTATAAAAATTATGCATACATTCACCTCATTTCAAGCATCACTCTTGAGTGCACAAATTATCATACATTGTTTTAAATTGTAGTATTGTAACTTGACCTCATGTAATCCTTTAGGGAGATTATTTTTGTAAATATTTCTATGATTAATATTGTTTTAAAAATATTATTAACACAAAACTATATATGTATATATTTATAACTACTGAAAATAACAACATATTTAATGAAGATTACTGATATAATTAACTATACTAGAGAAAATATAATTATTGCATGAAAATACCAATAAAATGACTAACAGTTATTACAAAAAAAAATCGCAATATGCATCATAAGCATTCCTTGGTCTGTTGCTTGCCAAAAAAATGAATCAAAAATTCTAAAATTAAATTTGTTATCATTTATTTTCAATATCAATCTTCCATTATGCCTAGGCTATTTACATATTGGTTTTATATTTTTTACTATAACTATTTATTTTTAAGTAAAATGTGCTTTTGTATCTCTACAAGAATAATCTACAGGTATTTTCCACATTTAATAATAGTTTAAATTTATATGCTATAAAAATCACCGGCTTTATTTGTTTATCATATAGTTATTAAGCTTTTCATTTTTATATTCATTAATTTCTCCCATATGAGTTTGCATTCACTTAGGAAATCATTTGCAATGAATATATCTAGCTCTAAACTAAATTAATGTAAAGCTCTTGCCTCCAAGATTAGATTGTGACCAAAATTGTGTGTATTGAGCAGTAGAAAGTGAAATCCATAGCACTTTTTACTGATATTTATCCTGTGATAGCATGTAGTCTTATTGTTTCATTGTAGTATGTGGTTTTTTATATTTACTTAGGTCAGTTTGGACTTACCTACTTGATTGATCATCTATCATCTTCACCTATCATCTTGAGCTTAGCATGCTCAAAAGTATTTATTATTTAATTTACACAACATTCAGAGTTCCAAGTATAAAATGTAGGTATGATTCAGAGTAATCAGAAAACAAATGGATCCTATTTATAGCGTTCATCCTATGGGTAAAATATTTCACATAGCGCAACAGTAGTTTTTCTATTTTTATTAATGAAAATTCCATTCCTCTAAGCTTTGTTACGCAGCCAAGCATAATTATTCTCTATCCGATATAATCCAATAGAGGAGTCACATGTTTTTTTTGATACAGGCTCCATGCTTGATCTTATTGGAGGAGGATCTCAACAGAATGCTTCCCGGTCTACCACTCCTGCGGTCGGAGGCCACAGGAAGAGCCCGACTGCTGATCAAGGAACTCAAGTAAGTCTCAAACTCTTGGGTTTATAGTATACCTATCATGTGTTTTAATTCTTGATTACATTTAAAACTTGACTTAACTTTTTGTATGACTTTTTTGACACCACTTAGGCCTGATTTAGGACTAACTTGATTTTTGTCAGGTTTCTCATGGTGACAATAAGGTCCTGTATATCTTTACCACCAAAAATGGAGCCAAGGTTCATAAACATTATTATCATCGAGTGTGGCCGTGTTTGTGTTGGGGGCTTCCAATGTTTTGTTTTCATGATGAACTGTGGCTTCAAAAGTATTCATCGCTATATTTCCTGCTATTTCTATCATCCTTCTATGACTTAAATGAGTAAAGTATTGCAGCAGATGATTTATCCCATGATCAGTAATGCCTTATTAAAACAATAAAAAAATAAAATTGGTTATACATTTTATCCTAGTACCTATTTTCAAAGTGACAGTTTTTTTAGGTTTTAACACATTTTTTCTCATTACGAACACCACATATAAGAGCATCTACCAAAGCATTTCATGCGATACTTCATATGCGATGCGCCATCCGCAGGCTTGTTGTAAAGGGGACTTAAGACGCTGTAGGCACTCTAATTATTAATTTATAAGGCAATGTAATAAAAAATTTGTCGGTACCACCAAACGGTAAACCAAATGATTGCGCAATTAGTAAAACTGTTGTGACTAAATCACATATACTATTATACTAAAGGATGTATAGGTTTATTACTCTTGGCTATGACAGTGAGACCAACCATAAGTACCGCGAAATCTGTAAAGTTATGAAATTGCTATTCAAAGTGTCTTGAGAGCGTATAGCGTCTTAACATATCATTTGTTTGTCTAACGTACTAACACGGGGGCAGGTGGGCGTGGTAGCCGGCGGCTCGCGGGATAGCCGCCGCGGTTCCGGCGGAGCGGGCGCTTCGGGTGGTCAGAAACCGCAGCAGCGTAACCGTACCAATTCGCGCAACCGCCAGCGGTACCCCAGCGGTGGTGCCAACCACCAAACCAATCAGCATAACCAGCATCAACAGGTATCGCAGATAACCGCTTTGATCAGCTTCCACTGAACGGAACGGATTCCGTTTGACACAATGGCAACGTTCAAAGAAGTGCTCATGTAAGGCAAATAACTCTGGCAAGTCAAACATGCCCGCTCCGTTCGCAGTGATACCATCTATACATTAGGTAACGCGAAAATCCCTTTTAAAGTCTCATACAAATGACCGATTCTCCGGTTTATCAGGTAGTGTTAAAGAAGGACTTGTCATGATGCAGACTGCAAGTAGAACACCTGTGTTGACTCGTACATGAGCTTGTATCAACTAAAGTCAAGATGGCAATCAATGGCCGAGCTTGAGTGGACTGCTTTCTAAAAGCAGGCCACCATTGTGTTAAAAGCGTCCCATGTAGAATTGTTAGATGAGATACTATCATAGTGTACTGATAATGACTATACAAGGATATACTAGATCTGCATAATATATTATGGAGCATTACTAAAATTTAATGATTCCAAACAGATTTAGGGTGGTTTTGCATCACAGGTCACGGTCACATCACATTTATACTCTAACAGCAAAGTAGTGTAATCTACAGTACTATTACAGTATACTTTTTGAAGTAATATGTGTAATTTAATGTCATTCAGTCCACTAAAAAGGTAATTGTCTGACAGAATCAACACCAACAACAGAATCATCAACAACAGAACCACCAGCAACAGAATCATCAGCAACAACCGCAGCACTCTGGCCAGCAACAGGCTCACCCCGGCCAGCAGGGCATGCAACAAGGACAATACTCCCATAATCAACATAATCAGCATGGTGAGTGACAAAAAACATCTACAGAGTTAGCAGCAATTATAGTAGCTTGACTAGTAACAGACTCCGAGCAGCAACAGACTCCCTTCAGGCAGCAATAGACTCGCCACGGCCAGCAAGGCATACAACAAAGACAATACTCCCATATTCAACATAAAATCGGTACTGGTATTACTAGTAGTATTTGTACTATAATAAACAGCTCAGTAATCAGTGAGTACCTGCATTACAAATGAAAACAAACAACACTTAGCAACAATCCCTGTACCCTGACAACAGACTCGGCACACTTACAAACTTCCGTACAAACTTTAGGAAAACGTGACTTGTAGGGAAACGTGTGGTTTTTTCATGTATTTTTTTCCGGATGTAATATAAATTTACGATTTTTAATTTATTTCTTTACTTTTGCTATAATGCTTCTTGCCAAATTTCATGGTTCTAAGTCAACGGGATATTCTGGTATAGATCTCCTAGGGATTGCAGAACTGAGTATTTGATATGAATTTCAACTTATAACTTGACAGACAGACAGACGGACTACAAAGTGATCCTATAAGGCGGTGTTTTTCAAAAAGTGGGTAGCGACCCCCTGAGCGGCTGCGAAGCCTCTTTGAGGGGGTCGTGAAGCTTCTATAGCGAAGTTGCAAAAGTTTTTAAAAGCAACCTGCGGTAAAAAAAACAATAATTATTATGAAATTGAATATATATGTTGGATTAAATATTTGTTACAAAATAAAAAAAAACATGAATAAAAAACCAACAGGTCTATAACAATATTTCTTCATACTAAAGGGGTCGTGGCATGAAAAATGTTGAAAAACACTACTGTAAGGGTTCCTTTTAATTCTAAAGCAGCAATCTCAAGTCTGACAAGCAACACACTCAATGTGGGCAGCAACAGACTCACTCCAGCCAACTGAGCTGTGAGGCCAGTCAATATACCGAATGATAACACAGTATGCAAATGATGAATTGACTGTTTGATAGGGCAAAACTACAACCGCGGCGGCTGGAGGGGCCGGTCTCGCGGGCGCGGTCGCGGGTTCGTACCCCGCAACAAAAACACGCTGAAGTTCGAGAACGACTACGACTTTGAACAGGCCAACACGGAATTTGAAGAGCTTCGCAGTCAATTGGCCAAGACGAAGATCAGTGATGAAGTGGTCATCAAACCTGAGGTACGAGTGGTTACTTAAAGTTCTGTTTTAGATGGCACTAGAAAATGGTGGACTTCGACAGAAATAACGCTTACATACTCCTAGCGCTACACTAGGGTGCTCCGTATTATATCCACGATTTAATAACGAAATTTATGCTCATCACACAGTCTGCCCCGGCCGGGAATCGAACCAGGAACCCTCGCTTCGATGGCAAGGCAAGGCGCCCACTAAACTACGAAAGCATCGTTGGGTGTTTGTCATATGTTTCTGTTTGTCCATGCTGTGATACAGGGAATTCTAGGGCAGGGGTATTATGAGTGTGTAAACGTTATTTATGTTATTAATTAATAAAATTATATTTTTTTATTAATTCTAAAGCTTCTGTTGCTTTTGTTTGCTTTTCAGGATGTGCCAGTGCCGGTAGGTGAAGTAGACAAGAAAGATGACTCCGGAAATGAGACGGGTGCGGACGTGCCTGAAGTGGACGATGACCCTTATACTGGATATGACAAAACTAAGAGTTTCTTTGATAACATATCTTGCGAGGCGATCGAGAGGTGAGTACATCTCCGAATCTACGTTTTTTTTTACCGTGACAGGCATATGATTTTGCGCCCCCAAAGCGTAAGGTTAGAAAATCATATTAAATGTGAAACCCCACTGAATAGGAAGCACAGGGGTGTATGTCTCTCGCGCAGTTATAGTATTTGTTATTACTGGTCTGGCAACTAAAAACCTATCGATATTCTATTCTTTACGTTGGCGTCGGTGCCAATGCGTCATTAAATCAATCGTCTTCACACAAGTAGGTCGACGCCACATTAGTAATTGACACAGTTATGGGATATGGCTCTCTTGTATTGTACCGCTACTTTCAATACTTGTCCATATGGAAAACCCCTGGGGCCCCGTCTACGTCCCAAAATGTTTAGTACATCCCGCGGCGATAGACCTGTGGAATTCAGAGACCGAGCTCCTGGATCCAGTACTTGTACTTCCCGTGCTGGTCGCGCAATTCTTGTCCCCTCTAGCTCAAGTGTAACAAGAAATATAAACAAAAAACCCGACGCCGTGAAAAATCCCAAATTATTAATAGCACCTCAGAATTAAGATAAATCTAAAAATACCGCTCAAGCTAAAATCCATGAAGTCGTTTAGGCTACAGAGCGTGCCAAAGAAATATACATACACACACTCTGAAAACATAACCCTAGCATTAGCAGTCGTGTAAGAAGTTTAACACATGATACACAATTGAACATTTGTACCCGTTTCCAGGTCAAAGGGACGCAGCCAACGCACGGACTGGCGAACGGAGCGCAAACTGAACTCGGAGACATTCGGCGTGGCGTCCGCTCGCCGCGGCACCTGGCGCCCGCGCGGCAACTGGCGCCACAACCCGCACCACCAGCCGTGAGTATCCCGTCACTGGTTAAATGAAGGTCTTCTGATTCCAGAACATTAATTCTTTTTCACAAACTCCTTTGCTGTTACTGCCATGGAACTGGAACTTTTTTTTCTTTACAAAACGTTGAGTAACTGTGTACATTAAGTTCAGGGTACGATGGAACTGAAAACCACCGTAGGTAAAAGCGAGTAGAAAAAAAAATTACTTCAAGTCAGCTGTGTTGGGCGGGACGATAAAAACCCGTCCCTTTCAGATGCAGGTCTATTTCAGATGCATCATTAATGACTTTATCTGTGTGTACATTCAAGGTATGATAGGACTGACATACCATATTAGTAGATAAAAAAAAAATTACTTATCACAGCTGCTTTGGGCGGGATGACAAAAAAGTCTGTTATTATTTTCATGATGTTGGGTAGGAGCAGATGCCGCAAGTAACGTGTAGTATGTCCTACTTCCCCAGTTGGCGAGGCATGCGCGGCGGTCGCGGGCGGCCCAACAACATGAGCCCGGCGACGCATCAGCCGCGCATCAACCAGCCGCGCGTCGGTCACCAGGCGGCCACGCAACCCGCGCCTGCGCACGCCGCTACAGGTATTATAATACAATCCTGGAGTTCTCATCGCACCTACGAAAGTGAGCGAGCACACCGATGTTCCGTCTCGCTCACCCACAACTATATTTTTACCGGCTGAGTTAAGACGCGGGGTGAGGTTCAAATTTGCAATATAGCGAGCGTATTTTGCCAGTCACAAATTACTTCTCATCTCAACCGACCGCTACGTCACCCTGGTCGAATCTCCGAACAAGCTTGGACCTCTTTCTACATACTGAAATTACTGAAAAGCAAACCCTGAGAGATTGTTATTATTTCTAGACTAGCTGCGCCTGCAGTTTTCCGGAATAAAAAGTAGCTTGAGTGTTCTATGATACTAATAGCACTTTTTAAATAATTTTGTAAATACAACCATATAATACACATTAACACCTAAACGCCAATGTTTGTCACGAGGAAGAATCGAACCCACGACATACAGCGCAGAGCTACTACCTACTGAGCTGTGAGGCTTATAATATTCGCCTTTATAATATTAGTGTGATAATCTTGCGCCAATTCAGACTGCTCCATCACTTACCATGTTGTACCATGTTACACTGTTGAGATAGTGTTCAAGTGCTTGACTATACACTCATATCTGTGCACGTTTCATAGTGCCGCCTGTTACCCGTTTTTAAAAAAAAAGGTTTACACACTCACACCCCTGTACTAGGATACCCTGTGTCGCAGATTGCATGAATAAACACATTAATACAAGATAAAAACCCATGACCCGAGAATAAACTTCAAATTCACCACACAGTGTGTCCCGACCGGGAATCGAATCCGGGACCTCCCGCTTTGAAGGCAGGGCCACTAGCAAATAAGCGACAGACACGTCTAAGCTGGTTTCATGGATCATCAACACAGACCCGAGAACACTTATGCTCGTAACAGTTTGTTTTGGCCGAGAATCGAACTTGTGACCCCTCGCTTTGAAGGCAGGGCTACGACTCTGAGTATATCGGCGAGCTGTGTCTTAATAAATATTTGTCTTGTTCCAGCCAAGTAGAAAAGACGCGACGTGGAGACTACCCTGAATCTTAACTTATTATCGCGTGGACTGTATACAGATGGCAAAGTAACGGAAATGTGTATGATGGTGATTAAAAATGTGTTTCAGAATAATTATTGAAAATGTATTCACGGGAACTTACATGTAGAGTGGAATATAGATGGACATTGCTGTGGTGTGATAGTGTTGTATCCTAAATGATGGAAGGTATTTGATGGAAATTCCCGTGAACATGTCTTTGTCCAAGGGTAGAGTCGCTCACAAGTGTATTTGTAATTAAGAAAGGTGAGCGATTGCGACACGTTTGTGACTACATTGACATCTACCTAATGTATATTGTCACAAGACTCCCAAGTCGACCGCTAAAAGATATTAGGCTAATATAAAAATTATAGATGTCAATGTCTAGGTGAGAGAATGAGCCATGTAAAAATCGTCTCTTGTAAATCTCGAGGCTACGTAAGTTGCATAGTATAATTGAATCTTTATTTATGTCATGCCCAATGAAATATATTTTCTTAAAAGCTTCTCACCTATGCGCGTATGTGCCTATTAAAAGTTGTAACGAATGTTAGTTGTAATATCAAGTGTTTTTTATTGTTTTTGAAGGGTCATTGCACTTAATTGTTTGAGATGACAGTCATGGGGCAGTCCTACTGGTGTTATTGCATAGTGAATCGAAATCGTATACGGGTTAGTTAGCTCACTTAAATAGGCTGATTCTCATTTGTTATATAGAATATGATCGACAGCATCACGCAATATAAGAAAAGTGTTTCCATTCGAATTCACATCTTGACGAAGTTCTTGATATTTTGTCCTATAAAACAATTTGGAATATCAGTGTATTTGTTGTTCAGAACTACATGGGACAAATATCTCATTTGGTCCATGTCGTCATGTTGCATGGAACGAACGGGAACCAGCCATTAGATGACCCTCGCTGGCCGGATATGGGTCTTATATGTTGTGGGTTGTGTAAGCTTCTCGAATGTACTGTGATTGACCCGATCATGAGGCGTTGCTGACTTAGAAGTGTTCATATGACTGTCGTTTTATTGTTAATTATAATAATTGAAATGTGATAGTGGGACTGCTCGCGCCGATCACGCATACTGCGTCAGATATGGCAGACACCAGATACAATTCATTGTTTTAGTCTGTATCAAATTTTAGTAAATAACGTTCTCACAAGGACGCTCGTATTATATTTTTCTCGGTAAAATTGGATTCTTTGTTGTAACGATTGTGTATTATTTATGAGCCAACGGAGGTCCTTTAGAACAAAATTACGAACCACTTTTGACTAAATAAAATGTTTGTAAAATCTGTTACTCTACTGTACCTGGTGATTGTATTAATATGAAAAATATACATTTACTACAAATCTTCCAAAAGGTTATTTTATTTTATTAAAAAACATTCTTTATATTTCATATTTTATTGCAAATAATCATAAGCTTGTACACAATAGGTACTTGGCAATTAGCATAACTATTCAACAAATAGTTAAAAAATGTTATAAAACATGTAACTTATTTTATCTAATTATCCTTATGAAAAGTACAACATAATGTTTCACATACGTAACAAACATTTACTAAATATTACTAATACCAAAATGTATACACACTTCGTTACAGGTATAAAATGACTTTACAGGGTAAACGTCACTTGATTACACTTAAAATATATTTTTAGAAAATATAATCGCAGTTTCTTAGTTTTCTATTCCTACGTAACATATTTACATGACCAGCCACACATTTCCCATTATTACCTTACACTGGTAACTAATATGTATGTAGGTCATAGATATTTCAACTTCATAAGACATTATTATTGAGGATATTAAAGTTATCTTAATGTTACTTATTAGTCAAAATCGTGGTATTTAATTATTAAATTAACCTAAGATTAAATGTAAGCTTTAGATTATAGTATAGGCTAAAACAGCTTATTTTATGAAAGTCGATTATATAAATAATGGGAGTATACAAATTTAAGAAAGGTTCAGTTGCTCCATCCTAGAACAAGTTCTGGGATTATTTGGGGCCAGTAAAAAATTCTGTACTAGAAAGATTAAGTTCCTGATACCCGTGATGTTGACAATTCTTGTTTACTGAAACAAGAAGGTATTACCGATTCAGTTGAAGAAGGGCACATAGTAACTACTCCTACTATAAATTTCCACAATCAAACTTGCCGGAGTTATAGTTAACTGCAGAATGTTCTCTCCCAACACCTTAGAAGAAAAAAAAAAAGTACTGTCAGTTAACTTCAGTGTTGCCAACTTATGATTATCGAAGTATATTTATCCGATAATCCACAGATAGTGGCAGATGCGTGCTTGATCGCGGCCCTCTGATGTGTGGTTAGACTTATTCTTTATTCAAGCCTCGATGTTGATCCGTTGGTTGACTATCGCTTAAGATCTATCCGAGAGTCTAGCCGCGCCACTCGCGCGCGGGCTGTCCATTTTCGACGAGCCATATCGAACCACTCTGTCCCTTATTCAGTATCTCTATTAGAGATCGACCGACATGCTCCGAACTGGAAGAAAAAAGTTTATTTTAGTCAAGCCGCTGTGTTTTACTTCACATAACAAGTACTCCTATAGTAAAGTAATGTATGTGACTAAGATAATTGAGCTGAGTCGAATGATATTGAAAATTCTTTACAATATTACTGATACAATATTAATTATAACAAAGTATGTACTAGAATTTAAAACATTGTCATGACTTCAATGAGTAGTTATGGGTTGCAACGAAAGGTTCGATTCACGCGTAATTTACAAATACCCATTGATTCCCTACACGTACCCCCTGGGTGGTGCCAAAGGAGCAACCAAAGCAGCATCATCCCCGTCTCGGGTGATGGACGCAGCAGGATGAATGTGATCCAAATCTTATACTGAGCCGTATTACTGTTGTCATGGGCGGCCGTCGCCACTTACCACCAGGTGGGCCCTCGGCTCGATCCGTCAAAAAATCATCCAAAATAAATTGATGACACGGAACCCTCTGTATGCGAGTTCGAATTGCAATGAGCTGGATTTTCTGGTATAAACATTACCCTAAAACTTGAAGTCAATTCTTGTATATCATGAATTACCTCTGCATCTTATTGGTCGCGTTGTCACGTTGCCACGCGACCTCGTAGTCTGAGGACATGAGTTGCTTGGTGATGTCCTTCACCAGCCCAGTGTCCGTGAGCCCAGGACAGATGGCCATGGTCCGCACTCCTGTGCGAGACACGTGGTATGCATCCTGGAACGTTATGAAACTGCTGAGTTTTATTATTTTTCGTGTTAACGAGATATTTACTATGATTTGTCAGTTTTGTTGACTGTTAAATATCTCTGTAACTCGAAAAATAATATTTTGTTATTATCTACCCGCAGCAAAAATGTAGTACTAGAAATATTATTTATTGTTAGCTGTGTTTAAAGATTGTAAGAATATATAAAAGAACAACAGCCTTAAAACGGACGGGCAAGATTTCTTGAACATTTACTAATCTACGTAAATGGCTTACACAATAAAAACAAGATAAAACTAGAGTTATTGACCATTAACTTCCGTGGTGAGTGCAGTGACTTGCTTGTTGTTCTGTGATCTACCGTGTCATGATGTCCAACGTCGAGTTCGGTCTCGCTCCAATGTCCTACCCCGTAGTATGAACTCAAATCAATCAGTTTCGTTTAAATTCATTGATGCGGAATACGCGGCCAAGAAACATACAGAGAAAAAGAAAAAAAAACAGTTTTGGCTTCAGAAGCGATTAAAGCCATCCAAATCAAATTTTCAAAGTATCTGCAATTGGACCTATTACAGTTTTATTGTATCGAAAAAAATAGATGATACATGCTGATGCAGATTAAAGAGTTGTAAATGATCGTACCCCATAAGACCTAGTGAGTCCTACGATCGCGTAGTTGGTCGCCGTGTAGATCGGAGTGGAGACCTGGGGCCGCATGAAAGCAGTAGACGCCGTGTTCAGGATGGTCCCACCCTGGCCGCCGCGGTCCTTGCCCATGAAGCGGTGAGCCAGCAACATGCCACGAATTGCTCCATTCTGTAGACAACAGTCTCTTGTAGGCACTTAAAACTCTGTGTTGCAATTCACATTTAATTAATAGCGCAGTTTAGTTGTTGTAATGTGGCAATACTGAATAATTGGTGATTTTGGGGGTTTTGTGTTAGCACTGTTGTAGAAGCAGTCGTGTATTCTTATAAAATTGACTCATACTCATTTATTGAAACTGACTTTAAAAACAGACAAGCTAGCTAAAACATAATTAAAGATTAAAACTAATAATAAATAAATAGTTGACGCTGCTGTAAAGGGGACTTTAGACTTACCACATTGACATCAACTTCAAGCTCCCAAAGTCGATCGTTCATGAATCCAGCATTATTGACTACAATATCCAGTCTGTTGAAAACGTCCATCGTCAGCATAAAAGCCTCTGAAAAAAGAGTAAATTCAAATTTAACTGCTGCATTTTCACGTTTCTTATTGTTGTGCAGTCTCCTCCCGTTACAAAAATTCGATGTTAAGGTTAAAAATAAACTTGGATTTATTCTCGTTCATATCCTGTGCCGTCCGATCTTTTCTAATAATTCTGCTTTATCCGGTTTCCCGAAAAAACTATAATAGGTATCTATCAAGTGACGGCTCCGTGGCTTAGTTGGTAGTAGTCCTGCCTCGAAGCGAGGGTTCCCGGGTTCGATTCCCGACCGGGGCACACTTTGTGTGGTGAGTATGAAGTTTGTTCACGGGTCTTGGGTGTTTGTCTTGTGTTTCTGTGTTTGTCGATGCCATCTGCAACACAGGGAATCCTAGTGCACAGGTGAGAGTGTGTATGAGTGAAAAAAAAAGTTTCGTGGGTATGGCTATTAACTTCATATAAAGATTTACACATTGTAAATAGATCTACAAGTAGGTACGTACTAAAATAAATAAAACAGAGTAAAAAATAAACCAACAACAATAAAATATTATGTTTAATAATATTACAACCAGTACCTACACACAAAGGTTGCTGGTTGTAAATATTGACAAATGAATCGTAAAATCTGAAAAACTACTTTATCTTGCGCAGTGGTTCAAAAGTACCTACAAACTCAGGCTTTCAGTAGCTGGCACAAATTCAGAAGTGAAGAAGCTTGTTTCTCGCTTGCAAAATTTGATGATCTTTGGCCGTTTTGAGAACATGCAGTTCTCAAAATAGCCAACTGGCACGCCCTAGAGCATTCGAAAACATGTAACATCTACCAATCCATGTTCCGTGAGCTAAAGTTTTACTCTCGCTTATCTGACACAGGTATCCTATAGCAGGGTAATGAGTGAATAAACTTTTGTTTGTTATATATAGTGTAGGACTGTGTCTCTGCATAGAGAACAAAAGCTGGTACGGCAAGCTTACCCTCAAATTGCGGGTAGTCCGTGACATCAAGGCGGTTGAAGATAACATTCTTCCGGCCATATTTGGCCCCCAAGTCGTCTGACACCTGCTCCCCTAGGTCAGTGTCGATGTCGCAAATGGATACCTATAAAAATTATATTAACGGTATTGGAGGTAGTTTATGTTTACACCAAACTTGTCGACACAGACCGAGGTTGGTGATGCCGACATTATTTTTAAGAATCATATCGGCTACTTAACGATTAGCGCTGACAACTTGTGTAGCCACAAGCTGAGACGCCCGATATGTGTAAAAAAATGCAATTTTTAGTCATAACTACTGCAATGACAAACATGCTCACTTTGTGCCGCCGACAAAAACTGTTTTCAACTTACAGTGACAGACAGGGTTCCATCAAAAACAAAGCTTGTGTAGGCGGGCTCGATCTCTAGAGCTTTAGATCCACAGATATCTTCAAAATAATGTTTTACAGTAAATAAATAGCAAAGTTCTCTTCCAGGTTGATTGTCATTGGAAAACAGGTCGAACAAGCTCGTAAGTCCCCTAACTAGTCCTTAAAACTAAATTCGTCCGTAATTCTACCTTACTACTTGGAAACAATGAAAACTGTCTGTGCGTCTTTTTCGTAGGATCCGAATGGGTAGAACAATTTCCATAGGGTTTGTATTTTAAAGCTTATCTGATCAGGAAGGCTTTTAGCTCAACCTAATTATTATCAGTGACCAGTTTCATAATCCATTACTTATATATTATATTACATAGTTTAATATTAACCTGATGATCAGACGGTCCTTTTACATAAATTTTACTTAGGAGCTTAATTTTTTTTTTTTCTAATAATTTAAAATACTGATTAATATCAAATTCCTCTTGTTCCAATTTAAGTAATTATTAATATTCAACAATAAGTTAACAAAACGCATCTAAGTATCCATTAAAACAAAGAAGACAAGCGAAAGGAAAACAATCACGCCAATGACCGGGCGCCGGAAAATCAATAACAAGCGAGAGTGCCGGTCGAGGAAAATTCGTACCGAATTACAAGAACGGCCCCAAGTAATCGAAACAAATGTATGTAAAACACCCTTTCTTCAAGTGCTGTACAAATTAATTGTGACTCACTCAACAGTTATTTTACCTTGAACTCTGTAACTTTAAACACTGCGCCATGCGCGAAGGAAATCCATTTCCTTCAACTAAAGTAAGTGGCTTACCTTGACTCCTTGTTTTAGCAGCTCTTCGCTGTAAGCCAGTCCGATGCCGGACGCCGCTCCGGTCACCAAAGCCACCTTTCCTTTCAGCTCCATTGTGAAATTCAGATACTTTGTAGAAACAACGCGCCCTAATGTGCGATGGTCGACTGCCGCCCCCAGAATGGCTCGGTTCGATCGCGTCGCTCGGTAGCGGAGCCGGGCGGGACACACCCGTTCTATAGTATCCCTATATAGTGCCCGTTCTCCCTAAACTCCCCCTTGCGTAGTAAATATACGCACGATTGCACGCCACTCTCGCTGTTTGCGGTTTCACGTTGATTCAAAGTAAGCGTGGCTAACAATAACACTGCACTCGCCGTGCGTGTAGGAACTCTTTTGTTCCAGTGAAACCATTCGCGAGAAAGTAGGATCGCAATGCACCCCAGGCATCTATTTAGGAGAGCATGACGAGATGTAGTCTATGTAATTAAAAACAGCAGATTATTTTTGTTTTTTCTTTATTTGTTAATTTATCAATAGAAATTTCAAATAAGTACGTGCTTACGGTAATTTTTTCAAGAAATTAATTTCAAATTTTCCGTTTTTTTAAAAGTATTGTTTAAAAAAGTCATTAGAAAACATCACAGATGTTACTCTATATGTTACGAACGCAATTATTATCGAAAAACGGTATATTCGACCACCTTCCTGATTATTTCGATGGTCGCAAGCCTTAGTATACACAAAATACGAAAATAAAGATTTATCAACAACACCATCTCACAAACTTGAAATTTTACAAATTTTTCGCTATAAAAAAGCTTCTAAAATAACAAAAATACTGTAGAACACAATAATCCGTAAGCTGATTTACATTAAGTTACCTACAAATATCCCAAGTAACTATAAAAAGAAATTAAAATCGATAATGATTCTGTACAATAAAATAGTCTCCCATGATTTACGTTAGAAATAAAATGGAATTCACAAAATTCCTATGTACAAATATCACAGAGAAAAATATCACAATTGTCGCTTTAGAACTTTTACAAAGAGCAAATTTGCACCTCCCGTTTTTGAATCAAACGCTTTTGCTTTCCGCGAACGTATACCTAATGGCTTCAGAAGAATATAGTAGACCAGAAAGGTTGATTTGCCGGAATATGTTTGGTTTGGCTATGTTATGGCTTGTTATGAATGGTGAGCTTGGTCTGCCCCCGCGGCGGGGACTGCCTTGGCCAGATACGAGAAGGACCTGGCATTGGGCAGGCCGGTGAGAACGCAAGCGCTCAACGCCGACCGGTTGAGGTTCATCGGCGCCGCGTCGTACCATTCCAAAGAGTCGCCGTCATAGCACTCCACGTGGGCTATTGTTGTGGAACCTGGGAAAGGTCACTTTAATAATTGTCTTTTATACTTACCCAAGTGATGTTGAATGGTTACCACCACCCATAAACAACAAAAATACAACCTAGGACCTCTCTGACCTAATTATGAGAAGATCCAAGTCGCATCGCGTTGCGTCCTTAATTCTAAGACGGGGATGTAACGCCTTAAGTGCCTGCAATTTCACCGTTTGGGGGAGGACCTAAGTCGTACTGCAGGTGTTTCGGACTGAGATAACCACATATATCATTAAGGCCTTCAGCTCGTCGCGTCACTTACGTAAGTTGACAAGATCTTAAAAATTCGTAAACTGATGACTGACTCAATCTGGAAAGAAAATGTTGAACAAATATGTCAAAAATACTCAACAGGTTGTACCGTTAAAGCCTCCAATGACGAAGATCATGTCATCCAGTAACACGGTAGCGAAGTTACTGCGAGCGCTAAACATTTCTGTCACCTCCTGCCAGTCTCCGCCACGTTGCGGGTTGAACTTCTCTCCTGAACAAAACAAATTTTCAACAGACCTCCAAAGGTAATTTAATAGTTTTTAGGGTTCCTTACACAAAGGGTAAAACGGGACCCTATTACTAAGACAGACAGTCCGTCTGTCACCAGGCTGAATCTCATGAGCCGTGATAGTTAGAGAGTTGAAATTTTCACAGATGATTTATTTCTGTTGCCGCTATAAAATTTAGTAGCACGTCTCGTCCCTTGAAAAAATATTACCATGGTAAAATTGGTATCTCTCAAAAAACGAATGGACATTTTTGAGAACAAAAATCATGTCATGGCAGTCCATCTCCAGTAATCTGATAGCTATTATTTACTTGGATAGGCCGCAAGCCCACATTTTCCGATCGATAGATTCAAATTTAACGGTATAATTTTTGGTTATGAATAAATTATTTTTCATATCAGTATTTTGGAAATTAACCCTGGAACTTTCGAAGTAAGGATTCTGTGGCAAACAAATCACCGTGACTCCATGATCATGACTAGGTTCTTGATACGCTAATTGTTGAACAGCCTTTAGGGCCAACTCTCGGGGACAAGTCTTTCTCATCAAGTGCCCCTCTGGCTGTGAAGAGCAGAAGCCCCAGTTTTCTGCCCCCATCAGGCACAGTGGCTGCTAAGACGGAGCTGATGTTTCTAACGAGAATATCAATATACCAACCTGTATTCAGACGACTGTAGCCATTGAATCCGCCCAGCGCGTACAAACATTCCCGGTACGCAATGAGACTGACTCCAGAGCGAGGGCTCAGCATGGAGCGGATGAAGTTCCACTGCTTGGTGTCCGAATCAAACATCTCAGCTGAACTCAGAACTTCTTGGCCGTTGAAGCCACCGACTATATAGATCTGTATAGGTTTGGGGATAACCCTGGGCTCAATGGTTTCATAGATAAATGCTAAAGTAATCTTCTGTATAGTATCAGCCTCTCGACTCTGGACAATCGAGTTATTGGGTTTTCTACACGGGAGCCCAAACCGAATAGATAAACGCCTACACACAAACGCAACAAGTCTTCGATTTTTTTGAGTATTCCAGTTTTCTGGCTATGTTTTTACATCTAGTATAACCGTCTGTAAATGGTCAAATGAACTTTTAACTTCCGTCTAATATTCCTTCATGTAATTTCTCGGGCGCCCACAACTTTCTACACAGCACTACTTGCAACATAATATTAGGTATGGCGGCAGTACCTACTGCCCCAGCCCCAGTGAACTTGGGACGAGTTCTTGTGCTATAGAATAGTATAGAATAGCTTGTGTATAGTATGCCCCTCATAAGATGAAAAGGTGTATGTCAGTGAATTCAACAATAACTGATTTCCAATTCATAACATAACTCGCCATCAACTAGTTCCTACATAGCTGGACAATATAAAAAGTGACTTTCCAAAAGTTTTAACAAGAATTCAACGGAAATAAAGTATTTTGACTTGACTTTGACTTTGACTACCCTTTGTTTCATTTAACCCGAGAAGTCTGGTCCGAGAAGTGTACTTGCCAATTTTTAGGCAACTAGTTAAAAATCATTGTACTTGACATGACATACTGGATAATTTCCGAAACGGCTGGACCGATTTTGACGTTTTAAATAATTTATGTTGTTATAGCTGATGTTATAAAATAACAGAGGTAGGTAGTAAAAATAAAGTTTTATTTTAGAATAATTATGGATGCGAAATTACACGTAACGAAGTCGCGGGAAACAGCTATCCGAAAAAATAATATAGGTATAATAGCTACCTTCCCTCCGAGAGAAGCAGCGCTGGCATCAGAGCGCTGCTTGTTCATCGGGGTCGTCATCTCCCACTGGTTCTTGTCTGGGTAGTATCGCTCCACCGACGCCATGCGAGTCCTCCCGTTGTACCCACCGAGGGCGTATATAAGGCCATCTGTAGATAGTATTTTTTTTTATCAACTTATACCATTAAATAGTGCTCTTGGCCTTGATGTTCTTGACAGATTATCTAAGTTGAGACACTTTCCACTCGATCATTATTTGTATGGGTGAGCGTTTAGAAGCATTTGAACCGAGCTTCAGAGTGGAAGGCGCGTTAAGATGTTGACAAAAATCATATAACAGTGATGGCTGCATTTTCATTAAAAGTAACTAATTTTCGAACAAAATTATTGTTTAGAAATCATAATTTTAGTATAATGTAAATGGAGGGTATCTCACCATGAGCGACCACGCTAACGTAGCACCGAGCCTGGTACATACAGGCACGCTCTTGCCAAGTATTCGCGACGGGGTCGTAACATCGCACCGTGTTGAAATGATCGCTTCCGTCAAAACCGCCGATCATGTAGATCAAATTGTTCAACGTGCAGAGCCCGTGGTAGGCCCTCGGAGTGAGGTCCATATGTATCGACAGGAACCAGCGGTCGGCCCTTGAGAAATGTGGAAAGTTTGTAAAATAAAGTGGGCTAGTCAAACTATCTACCTATCTATATGTCGAATTTTTATACTGTAAATCCGACCCCCGATTATAATAAAAGTAAGTCGTTCGCCACAATTTAAATTTGGCGCGCTAGAAGGATTTCAGGGTTACCAGTATTGTGCGACATTACAGCAAACTGACACCTGTAAAAAAGTGCGTCCGCGAATGAGCGAATTTCCTTAACTCGATTAAGGAAATACTTATAATTGGAAGCCGAATGTATTCAGGAAAATAATTAAACCTCGTATCGTATGTTTCAACAAAACTAGTTGGACTGCCTGCACTCCAGCCCCCAACTGCAAAGAGGATCTCAAATGGTATCCGGGGTCTTGCGAGGGGTTCGTTGAGGTCAACTTCCGTTCCTGGCCTTGAATCCAGCAGAGTAAGAAATACCACCGCGGGATATAAGGCTTCTTGACATTTCTGCAAATAAATTTTTATTTAGGTTTTAATAACTGTTCGATTTGATAGGTAAACTCACAAATCGTAATTTATACTTTACTTCATCCTCCATAACAGGTGCCCACTGTAATATTTTTGATTTGAAATATTTAAAGCTAATGTGACCAAATCTCACGCAGGAAAGCAATGATGGAATATATATCCGTCTATTTTCTAAATCATGTTCTATCCATGTTTTCACTGCTTGAAACACCACTTCTTCATTTCGGACATTCAGTTCATCATCTCTCAGAACTTCTTCTAATTCATCATGTGTAAGTGATTTAAATTCATTGCATTCCTTCAGAATGCGGCTAAAGTTTTGCCTTATGTAAAGTTTTCCTTTCTTCTCTAAATCTCCACAGAAGTAATACTTCGCGAATTTGAAGATTCCCAAGCAGTTGTGTGGTCTTAATTCGCGTAAAAAATATTGGCAGCATAGCTGTATAACACCAACCACATCAAACTGGTCCGCGTATGGTAACAAATGCTCTACGTTCTCTGCCGCTACTTTGCAAGTACCCGTGTAAGCATAATCTAAAATTAAACTCATGAAAGGGCTGGGGACATCAACGAATATTTCAGTCTCTTCCGGTTCCCCCTTTTTCAGTGAATTTATAAATAAAGCTTTAAAATATGGACTTACAGCAGACAGTATAGCTCTGTGGATACGTATAGATTGCATATCGCTGCAAATAATTGTGCCATCACAAAGCTGCCCATTTTGTCGCAGTTCATTCCAAATAGCTGGAAATTCTACAACTGAATAATTTTCAGGGAGGCAGACGCATTTCCGTTTTCTTGAAACTACCTTCTTTTTTACTAAACGTGATTTTGTGGAAGAAGTTGGACGAACAGAATTTTTTGTTTTGGATAGTTTTCGGTGTTTCGTATTGTATTCCATCCCTTCGAAAAACGGCGGTCAAAATTTGTTTACTGTTGCGATGACATGACGTTCATAATGATGACAGCGATCTTCAATTTATGAAATCTAAGTATTCCTAAGAAAAGGTTTTTGCAATGAGGCTGCATTGATTTTCTTTTGCGCTTAGCGCAAAAGAAAGGTAGGTGTATATTTGTCGATAGGAAACGTATTCGCGGATTATTTTATTGTATGTATATACCGTAACCATATGTTAAGATTACAAAACCACTGTGGCACCATTTTGAAGAAAAAGCATGCGCCTTGGAGTTTCTCAAATCATACCTTAAACAAGTATGCTTTGGGCAATGTGTATGTCTTTATATCAGCAGCGGCTGATATAAAGACATACATATAAACTTTGTACATGCGGGAATCTACTCTAATGGCCTCGGTTGTTATTTGATAATAAAGTCCCTATCTATGAAAACCAGTACATAGGGATTCAAATTTGAATCCCTATGTATTGTGGTTTTCATACATATCCTATCCTATGCTGAAAAAATCAGTAGTACAATTTATTAAATTAAATAGCTTATTACAGAACCTAGGACCCTACTAGCTACTACAGTAATTATATTATCTTTTAGGTATTTTTTTATGATAACTACATCAGTAATAATTAAACATATTTTTTATCAGAACATTATTTTATCGTATATCCAAACATTCATGCCTGCTGATAATATTATTAGCCAAGAAATTTTAATAAGATTATAGTACGTAGCATTTAGAGATAATATAGCTTGAGACACAAACTCAAACTACTTTGGAAACTTCAAAAATTAGTACTCGCAGAGGTGCATATTCGTGCACATTTTTCACTTTAATTTTTAGATAGTCAAAATTGTTATGATTACCTACTTTTAATACATAAGACAATGTTGAATCATTTTTCCAATCTGATCCAAAGTAACGAGCAAATGTACGTACAGCAGTATAAGTCACGCGTCGAGAGCGATCTTCGTATCAAAATTTAAAAATGGTGAAAATTGTGCTGTAGTCGGACTATAAATTTGTATTATTATTTTCTTAATATTCAATGAACAGACATCTTCCGGTTTGTCTGTGGTATCATTGTAATGTTTTTCAGTAATGGCAACTTCTTAACCAAGTTCTGTCAATGTCAACTTTGTTATTGTCTATATAGTCTCTTTTTCTTCCGGTTGTCAAGATGGTGAGTTTCGTGGTGGAAAAAATAAATTAAATCAATGAAAATCCTGGTGGAAATGATTTATAGTGAAAGTTTACAGTGTTTTTCGGCTAAAACAGTGAATCAAATATGTGCCCTTTTACATATTTCAGGGTATCGACATCAACCACAAACACGACAGGAAAGTTAGGCGCACCGAAGTCAAATCTCAGGATGTGTATCTGAGACTTCTGGTAAAAGTAAGTACACTTATTTACTTGACAGTGCAGCGCCCATTGAGAACAGCTCTCGACTTCGAAAAGCTCCATTCAAATTCCGGGCTAACCTTAGATTGTTTTTGTTGTCAGCTTTACAGATACTTGGCCAGGCGTACTAATGCCAAGTTTAACACGATCATTCTGAGGAGGTTGTTCATGAGCCGCATCAACCGCCCTCCAATCTCTCTCTCCCGTTTGGCCCGTCACATGAAGAAACCCACTCGTGAGGGTCAGATCGCTGTGGTCGTCGGAACCGTGACCAATGATGTTAGGCTGTACACAGTCCCAAAACTGACCGTGGCCGCTCTCCATGTTACGGAGAAGGCTCGCGCCCGCATCTTGGCTGCTGGTGGTAAGTGTTGTTTGTTTTGTTTGTAAGGTTAGAATAGAACAATTGATGTTTCGAGGTTATAAATTTATTGCCATACAGGAAACTATAAATATCAGCTAGTGTATTTATTATAGGCTCTTCATCTTAAAATAAACTAATCATAATAGAATATTACAACATTCTATTATGATTAATGTGTTAGTTTTTTCTATGTAAGTTTGTTACTCCATCACACCTCAACGGCTTTATGAATTTGGGTGAAATTTGTTATGAACTTAGCTTAAACACTGGATTAACACAAACCTCAGTTTTTATCTCTAAAAGTGAAGTATTTCCTTTAGGATGACTACAGCAGGTTACATCATGAAACAGCTAGGGTAATATTAATATATTAAATCATAAATATACTTGTTAGAATAAGTATGGCTAGTCGATATAGCCATACTTATTCTAACAAGATACAACAACTATATGATAATTGATTTATTTAAGCTGCTATAAATGATGTGGGATTACTTATTATAGGTTGACATTTTTTTATTTTATTTGCATGATCATTTATTAGACAGATCATTGGACTGGCAAACATTGATTTTGCGAGTGATTTTGAGATAACTTTCATTAAAAACAGTATGTTATCTCAAAATTTATTCAGTGTCAATTATTCTTTATATCTTAAATAATAACTGCAACTCATTTCATTGTATAAGGCTGATAAATTCAAATTTATGTCAATAGAATTACAGCTCCAGGTCCTTACCTACTTTGTGGCACCCATTAAGTCACCCTGGGACCTGAGTTGAATGTATGTGGCCCTGGCCAGTACGATAAGCATGAAAGTCTTGTAGACTTAGAGCATTAGGTGCCACCAGTGATGCAAATCTTGGTACAATACTTGGAGACGCATGATTGTCTAATGATGAGTGCCGGGCATATTTAATGAATAAGTTAATCAACACAATTTGAATGTCATGATGAATTCCTACTCTGCTAACACTTTTCTCAACTATCCTGTTCTAACCCAACTGTTAAGAGAAAGATTTTACCTACAAATAAAGGTGAAATTTTAGTATTACAAATAAAACTGTTTTGTTTGCAATAGTTTCTATTTTTATGGTAGTATTAGGTATATTTGATATTGTTTTTATGTGTTTTTTTGACTAAACATTATTACTGTTTGCAATCCAGGAGAGATCCTGACATTCGACCAGCTGGCCCTTCGTGCCCCAACTGGCCGCAAGACGGTGCTGATCCAGGGACGCCGTAACGCCCGCGAGGCTGTCCGCCACTTCGGCCCCGCACCCGGAGCCCCGCGCTCTCATACCAAGCCCTATGTGCGCTCTAAGGGACACGAGAAGGCAAGACCTAGCCGTCGTTCTAATGCGTAATCTTTTTAATTAAAGGACTATTGCCTATTCAGTGGTATTATTTAAGTTTCCTATCCAAATGAATTGCAACAGCTTGCCAGCAAATTAAAATTTATTTTGACATCACTTAGCTTAAGTTAACCATTATAGTCTCTGCTCTGGAAATCAGATATTTTCTGTTTTGGGATTATAAATAGTCTTAAATAATGTATTTCATAATGTTATTGTGAATATTTGCAGACCATAATAGGCTGAGAGCTCCTCATAACGTATGTCATCTCGGTGTGCCGCATTGAAGCAAATAAATCATTTAAGATTCGTTTATATTTAAAAAGTCCCAGGTTCGATTCCCGGCTGGGACTAAGTTTGTTTGGTGAGCATGATGTAAACACTGCTTGACCTCATTGCGGTGTCATAAAGGCTTCATTTGTTATAAACAAGAAGATTTATTCGTGTAATTGCGTTGATTTGCTTAAAATATAATAGTCATTGCGGCCAATGTCAGGCGGGCGAGGTTAGTAATAAATGTGCACGGCAGCAATACTATCGTAAATAAATAAAAGTTTTATAATAACATACAAAAAGGTTGTTTTTTATAAAAATGTATATCTGTGGGTAGGAATCGCACCCACGACCTTCAGCGTAGAAGGCTTCTACAAGCTGTAGGGACAATATATTTTTTTTAATTGTAAATCTTCTATCAAATTCTTTAATTAAAATATTGCCTTTGACACCATGGATAGTTTAACTTGAACTTGGAATACACATCTTAGATTTTTGGTCAATCAGCCATGCCAGGATATATATTAAGGAAATAGATTTTCTAAAGGAAAAAATAGCTTTTATAATAGTTTTATTAAACATCTTACACTAATACAAAAAATACATGCTTCTCCAATTGCCTTCAAGCTGGAGTCACTACTGTTAGTTAAAAACTGTTACAAATATTCTGAAAGACCCTAAAACTTATTACCTGTATTCATGGGCGTACCTAGGGGGGGGGGCAGGTGAGGGCAGCTGCCCCCCCCCCCCACCTGGAAATTTAAATTAAGAAGCGAAAAATAAAATAAATATAATATTTATATTTATTTAAGTACCTATAAAGTAGGATCATTTGCGGCTGTTTGCCCTACACACTAAACTATATGTACCTAATGTTTGTGTAGTGTATATGACAAAAAGCCGCGGACTATCGGACCTAAAAAATCTGACTTGCCCCCCCCCCCCTAGGCCAAAAGATGGGTACGCCCATACCTGTATTACTATCTATTGTAGTTAACAACCATATTGCCCAGATCATGATTTTAAGCAGATATTTATCCTCTTGTTTTGTCTGCAGAATGCTTTTAAACCCAGGCTGCCATTGGCATGTAAAAAAAACATAGTTGGTAGGTTCAAGTATTACTTTTCCACTTTAATATGGAAGTGAATAATTTTACACCAAACTCACATTTTTGTATTTCATGACTAGATAGTTCAATTACTCATATTATATCAGTAATCATCAAATAGGTTCATTCATGATGTGTCCACTTTGTGGTCTTCAAAACCCATTAGATAGATCAATATAAGAAATCAGAGATTTAATGACCTAACATTTGTCGCAAAATGAGAAACATTTATAATGTTTCTCCACAATTCCACATCATTGAAGTGTTTATAATTTATGGTTCTTATTGAAGTAAGGTAAAATCATTTTCTATTCACAATAAGCTGCCATCCAGTAATGTAAAAGTTGCTCATCATACTGAGTAACGCCCAGCATTTTCTTCAATGTCGCTACACTTTCCGATGCGGCGCCGGAAGACACTATGGCGGCTTTCACTGCCCGCGCTGTCCTGCAAAATTATAATACCGCCATTTGTTACTTTAGTATTATTTCATTTACTACTTCATATTTTAGTGTTCGGGTCAACATTAATAGTGTGGAGTGTAGGGGTACTAGAAAATAATGATTAGTATTTACTTGTAATCGAAACAATGACTTTAGTTTATTAATGACACAGTTATATGGTTTTTGTAAGGCTATACCTAACGTTGGTACTCTCAGGTAATCGGATAGTGACTGCCAAGCCAAAACTATAAATATAACTGAACGCGTTTAACTTGGAAAAAGATTGACGTAGAGGGGGAAAGAAAGTTTACACAGTGCAATATTTTTAAATCTGCCTGATTGTGGGTGCTATGCTAATAGTATGAAAGATGACATCATCGAGATGGTTATTAGTTAACTTTTATGAAAATTTGTCAGGTTGTTCAACTAATTACCATTACGCATTTTGCGTAATTTACCAATACACACCCTAGCCACTCCAGCTGCAGTGATTTCAATTGTTGATGCAGCACAGCATCATTGATCTTCTCATTTGTCATCGCAGCCTCTATTCTATTCATGATTGTTGGGCCTGGAATAATATAATTTGTTAAATTACAGTTGTAATGACTTATCATTGAATTCCTATTAAAACATTATAAAATATAGCTCAGTATGTCCAACATTGTCTTGGTTTACCCAAAGAATATGGTTTAATATTGGACTACAGTGCTCTGTGATAGTATGTTTGTAGGTGCAACATTATTGACATAATCAATGTTCCTTATTATCCCTATGACTGAATAAATGAGTATGTGTACACTTATTTATTCAGTCAGTAGTCTTACATTTCGCGGGCAATGACCCCGGCCAAACCCAGGAAAAACTTCCATTTTCCAGTTCTCGTAGTACACATGCGTACGCAGAGGGCAACTCGTGAGAGCCCTGTATCTTTAATTTTGGAGGGTTCTTCGCTATCACTGGCAACAGTCTTAACAACCCTTTATATATGGGTTCTCTATCTTTACAGGTGTCTGAAAGAAATATCTGAAAAATAACGAAACATGAAATGTAGCATAGATAAAGTTGAGAAATAATGCTCTCCTTTCGTGAGCTTGTGGAGAATTCGGTATCGAGTTTTTCAAGCCGCTCCATGGCTTATCTTATCTTATTTTAAATAGCAATACTTGTATATCTTTATTTCGGGTATCTCGGAAACTGCTCTTACGATTCGGATGAAATTTTGTGTTTCAATAGGGTTTCGTTGTTTAAGTTTACCTGTATAATTGTTTTTCTTGTAAAAACGCAATTTTTTACATAAAAACGTTTACAAACCGAGCAAGGCTTGGGCACCCAGATACTTGACTAGAATAGGCGGAACTGGCAGGAAGCGTGTAACTTCGAAGCACGGAAGGGCTCGCTTCAAATACCACCATCCGACATATCGAAGGATGATCACACAATAATGTAAATCTAATAGAAATGAAATTGTAATGCTAAAATCCGTAAGTGTCGATAATTCTTGTTTCGAAGCAATGACTAGGTACTCATAATAAGGTAAGAAATAAAATAATCACGGGCATTTCATTGAAAACAATTATAACAAAGCTCTCAGAAAATCACAATTTACTCACCATTATACCACTCAATGTACAGTACATAAGTACTCTAAAAACGTCTTTGCTAAGCAGACGTTTTAAATCTCTAAGTGGCATGCTATCTTCGTCGCTCAACACAGAGCAAGCATTGCCATCGAATATGGACCCCTTCACAGCCATAGGATTCAGTTTGTGCAGCAGGTCTTTACTAGAGTATAAGGTTTCAACGTATGTATGTGCGCCGGTTTTGAGCATCCATGTAAACTGGGAATGAAGGCGTTTGAAGACATCTTCATCTCCTGTCAAATAAAGTTACATTGTTGTTACCCTGCAATGGGATTCACAGAACACAGTGCAGGATAAAGCAAGTGCGGGGCCCGTGGCAAATTGTAAAGAGGGGCCCTTGATCTTCTATGAGTTCCTAAGCATAAAGTTCTATCGTTTTTACAGTGTATGTTTCGCAACTTGTCTCGCAACATGTCTCGTAACATGTAACAGCTTCTTTCACAACTTTACAATGAAAAATATCAGTTGTTCACTATCAAACATGAAGGACTTGAGCCAAACTGCTGTGGACTTTATGGCTGCTGTGCCGTCCTCACGGTAAGAAGTGTGTTATCTATATCTAAATGAAATACAAATGTACTTACCAGTCAACTGAACAAGTGACCTAGACTGTCCAAAGTCATTCTTTTCAGTTTTCAGCCTCAATGCTCTCTGAGAGCAGATCTTCTGCTCATTCTCAAACACCGCATTAGCTAATTCCTGTAGCTCCTTCGCAATTTGCTGCAAAAAATGTTGAGTCTCTGTATTAGTTTGATATCTTTTTTTTTTGCCAAAGTAGTAATGGATCATAATGGATTTCCTTTACTTGTGCTAATGATAGTAGCTTAGTATTTGATATTTGGTATTTCATATTAATTTCAACCTCCAGAAAAAAAGGGTCTAGACAGACAGACTGACAACAAAGTGATCCTTTAAGGGTTTCTATTTTTACTTCTGAGGAATGGAACACCACATGAAATTATTACCTTCATGTGTTCAGACAGAACATCTGCAAGGTTGAGTAGCAGCATTTTATCCTTCATCAGCACAACAATGGAGAACCATCGCTTCAATCCCCTGGCTCTTGTGTCTTTCATCTGAAATGTGAAACTCAACACGTGGACGTGGACATCACTGAAGTAAAATATCCCACTTTCATTGTTCCAACTGACCTGGAAACGTAAATAGTTTTTTTACTTACTTAACTATTCATAAATCATCCATTAAGAAACTGGCCAAGAACAATACATACTGCACATTGCGGATTCCACAGAAACAAAAGTATTATTGTTCTAATAACACATATTCTGTAAAAAGTTCAACCAGCTGTTTACAATGATTTATGAAAATAGTCTTTTCAAGTAGAATAGACAGACAGGTAGCGAAAGAGAAACAAAAGCTTTTGCAACCAAAATACATTCACCCAACTTATTAACATACTAATAATACATTTCCCTCTACCAAAGAACCCTCTAAATTGTGAACTATTAGCAGACTGATTAGTTAGCAAGTAGGTTAGGCAGAGCCTCAATGGGTCACATTTCATCTTTTAACACGTAGAAGTGACTAACGGTGAGGTAGTCATCGTCTGTTCTCCATTTATTGGAATAAATAATCCCACAATAAACCAACAAGTATAGGCGAAGGGATGTAAACTTACTTCACAAGTAATACTTCTAATTGCCGCCTGCCGTAAAAACGCAGTCACTTCAGTATTAGGTACAGTCTCTCTGCTGCAGAATATCGTTAATTCATCATCTTTCGAGACTAGGACGGTCTCAGGACCCAGGGAAGTGCATCCATTGCACTGCAATGTTGAATTAGAAGATTCGGTCGTGTGTTTCTCATTTTCGGTTGTAAAAGTGCAGAACACAGGCCGTGGCCCGTGGGCTTCGCAAAAATGACACAATCCCACAATAGCATTCATGAAAATTCAATAATATTCAGTTTAGCAGAAAAATAAACAAACACTGATCAAATCTGAAATAAAAACAATAAATTAACATGACAATGACATTGACATCAATCAATAATTTGACATAAATAGTAACGTTTTACCTGAAATAAAACGCTTATTAAACTACTTACCATATTCAAAGCATAAAACAAATGAGATAGGCATGTCTCTTTTCCTCGCTGTTTCCGTACCTTTCTAGTGCTATAGGTCTGTCTCGCTCGCACATGACGTCACCAGTAGGCGCTGCTCTGTAAGTGCGCGCCTCGCTCTAGCTTATTGGCTGATTTGTTTTGTCACCAGGCAGAAGTTACACTATGCTTTGAATATGGTAAGTAGTTTAATAAGCGTTTTATTTCAGGTAAAACGTTACTATTAAACAACTTGACCGATATTCAAAGCATAAAACAAATGAGAGATGTCTGTTATCGCCTGGTGACGTCCATGGAGAACGCCAATGTGATGAATAAAAAATAAAAATATTTTGTTATACTGATGAAGTTTGCATCATAATTTAATAAAATATAACCGATATTAGCTGTTTATTAATGTAATGTTAATGACACACAATCATAAAGCAAAAAATATATAGTACTTCTTACATAATACACTTTTTACAAAAAAAATCAAAATAATTGATTTGTGACAGGTTTGAACAAATTAGTAATACTGTCATTCCGAGATGCATCCATTACTTGCCGCTTATAAAACCTTGAGAAGGTGTTTGCTGACCTCCAATTTCCCCGGGCCATAATGTCCTCAATGGGGAAATTGTCTAACCAATTTTTGGAAGCAACAGCAGACCGGACACTTCCCGGAGTGGCAGCAATACCTGCTTGACGCATTAGGGTTTTGATCCAGCCTGCAATGACAGTCCTGGACGCTGCCCGGGCTGAACCTCTTGTAGTTATGAACAAGTTAAGACATTCAGCTTCTTGTCGTCTAGCAGAAAGTAATGATACAGTCAGTTCAACCCAATACACCGGATCTAAATTTCTGTTATCACTATTACTATATAATCTCCAACCTGATTGCCTATGTTCCGACGAATCAGTCTTCGAGCCAAAGGCTGGCCATAAAGTTAAGTAATTATGCTCTATTGATTTAACATAGTTTTCCCTGTCAGTTCTGAGTAATGTTAAATCGTGAATACGCCTACCTGAAATAAGAACTAAAAGAGCAGCGGTTTGGCTCGATACATCAAAAATATTGTCATGTCTGATTGATCTCTTACCTAGAAACGATACAAAACTATCAATGTTCCATACAGGCAATTTGCAAGTAACCGGTTTTTTTAATGAAATTGATTTCAAAACATGTTTCACTAATACATGATTGCTTAGAACTCCCGAATCACCAATATTACATAGCGTGGACACAACAGATTTATGTAACATTATGGTATTATAAGACAGTTTCAGTATAATGTAAAGATCAGCTAGGAATCGAGCTAAGTCCGACCCTGAGGGGTTCTGAGGGCTAAGATTACAAGTTTTACACCATGTGACCCAACGATTCCATGCAGGTTGGTAAGTTCTTATAGTAGATGGGCGCCAGGAACTTTTCAATAGTTCTATTTGACCTTTGTTCCAATTATTTAAGTTCTCCGTCCACCCCCACATTTCCATACTTCTAGAACCAGATCTTGGACACGGGGAGGTGGAAGTCCCGTTGTCACGTCGATCAGTACTCGACTCAGCTTCCGCATTGTAAACGGCGGGGCTAACGCCCGGGCTTTGAGATCCCCGCGCCAAAACACTCTCTCCCAACGCGGAACCACCACTAAGTATACACCCGACGCCTGATTGAGAAAACTTAGAACTTTGGGTACAAGAAACGGGGGTGGAAACCAAGCCAGATCGAGATTCCAGGCGATCGAAAAAGCGTCGTGGGCTACAGCTTGCTTGTCGTTCTGATCTATCGACACGTAATGAGGGACTACGTGGGCATGACTGGAAGCAAAAAGGTCCACTTGTGGGATTCCCCATTTTTTGAATATTATTCTCGTGACCTCTGGCAACAGGTGCCATTCCGGGACTTGACGAAACCGGGATAGGTGATCGGCATGGTTGTTGAACCTGCCCGGGATGTAATAAACATTGATGTGTATATTGTACTGATCTATTATGTAAAATATTTGGTAGGTTATGTCCATCAGTCGAGAGGATCTCACTCCCCCTTCGTGGCGGAGGTATGCTACTACCGTGCGATTGTCGCATTGTATTGTGACGGTTGACTGACTCAGACATGAGGCCTGACCCTGAAAGACTTTCAGGATCGCTAGCATTTCTTTCACGTTGCAATGAAATTTTTGCTCTTTCTGGGACCATATTCCTGATATAGAGTGGTTGTCTAGCTGGGCACCCCATCCCAGGTCGGAAGCATCTGTCGTTATGAAATGTGACGCTGGGGGATGATGCAAAATTGATGGATGTTGTAGATTGTGAACCCACCACTGTAAGTCGTTTATTGCGTCTACAGGCACGGTATATATCCTGGCGGTGTTGTGTAGATTTAACGTGTTCAAGAACTTTAGGAGAGCTCGATAGTGCAGTCTTCCTCTTTGAACGACAAAACTCGCAAAGTTTAGAGCACCTATGACGCTCTGTAATTTCTTTAAGTCGCACTTCCCCGAATCCATGATATCGCAAATCTTGGTTAGTAACGACGGTACTTTTTCCCTTGGTAAACACTTGAGATTTTGCCAAGGGTCCCAGAGTATACCTAAGTAAACCAGACTTTGTTTTGGTATTAGGATAGACTTTTCGTACTTTATTACCCAACCTAGATATTGTAATGTCTCTACAAGTAGATTTACATGGTTTATTAAGGTCTTTGGGTCTTGATGTACTAGAAGAAAATCTTCGAGAAACACTAGGATCCTTATACCCTTGCTCCTCATCGTTCGGGCGATCCAATTTGTCAAACTGGCAAATGTTTTTGGACTTGTGCTGAGGCCAAAGGGCAGAAACGTCATTTGAAGAAGCTGACGTTTGTAAATCAGTCTTAAAAATCGTCTGTGAGACTCTGCTACCCCCAAATGGAAATATGCTTGGGAAATGTCTAGCTTGCACATCCAGTCTTGGGACTGAATAAAATCTGGGACTTTGAAAACATTTATCAACCTGAACGGTTCTGTCAGCACGAATTCGTTCAATGCTTTTAGATTGAATATCGGACGAGGTGAACCGTCGCTTTTCGCCACTAGAAAGAGGGTAGATAAAAAACTTGGAGTTTGACTCGCAATTTCCAGAATTCCTTGATTTAGCATTTTTTTGATGACTGATGACATTTCTGGCGACGCGGGCGTGTGAAATGCATTGTTGTTTAACCTGAGCATGATTAAAGGAGGTTTTTGTCGAAAGGGTATGCGATATCCTTTGATAATTCGGATTAGAAAATCCGGCGCTTGTAGTTTTTTCCAATGGTTGAGAAAAAACGATAACTGGCCTGCTTTGAATGGCCTCATGTCAATACTTACTTCTTTTGACATTGTAGTTTGAAGGTGACGACCTTCGTTTGTTACCACCATTTCCTTGGCCTTGATATCTTTGGTTCTGCTTTGTCCCGCGAGAACGAAACGAACCTCTATTTCCAATAGCACCACCCCGCTGAGGGTGATTATTGTAAGTGTACATGGGTCCTTGCGCAGGATCATGTATGCCATGAAAATTGCTACCCTGCGAAGGAGCAATGAAAGTCGGATAGCTGTGGCCTTGCGAGGGCACAAATGTGTTGAAGTAACCCTGCGAGGGTACTTGAGGCTGTGGATAATACCCCTGCGAGGGGCGTATAGGCCATTTTCCAACTTGCGAAGTTGAAATCGTTCTACTAACTGACTTTGAAGTGCCACCTGACTTTGAAACTGGCCAAAAAGTCTTTTTTACACCACCAGATTTTTCTACAGCAGATACAAACTGCTCAGAACTAAATAGATTAACCTCTGATGGAGGTATCTTTCGCAATGTCGATTTAACTAGTGTATCACGAACAGCATTTAAGATGCCATCCCTACGCATTTGTATGGTTTCAGCCCTGTGTCCACAAATCATTTGTAATAGGTCTGCCGAGACCTTGCTAAACTCACTGGTAGCGAAAATATCATTAACCTTTTGATTTATAGCATCGATACTGGCGACTTCCTGATCTCTAACCCAAGACATAAACATGCAAAGTTCCTTTTTTAAAGCCTCTTTTAGCTTTAGCATTCCGTAAGTAAGAGAAGCGAAAGCCCTTTCTGTGTATGCTAGATGTTTAAGCGTATCGTAAGGCCTAATCTCATCGTTCACCTCTAGTTCCACGAAACCAGGGCTATGATTGTAAAGTTTTTGCGTTTCTGCATACCGAACATCACTCCAATCAGCTTTGTCAAAGAACTGGATTTCTTTTAGAATTTCTAAAAACCGCTCATCTGTCTTTGGAACAGTAGGTTCCTTAAGCTTCGTCGCAACATCTGAACATTTTAGACAATTACTATCATCGACATCTTGGCCGAAATCGTCCTCAGCGAAGATGGAAATTACGTCATCTGCATCATTTACACTTTTAACTACATTAAGTTGATTACGTAAATCATTTATTTCATTAGATAATTGTTCAATTTTACGTTCAGAGCGGCGGGTATATTTGCCCCCCCTTTTTTTGTTCCGGCGGCGGTGCCGCGAACGTTGACGTGACTTGTGATCTGAGCTAGATGACGAACTAGAATTGCCTGAACTACTACTACTGCTACTGGTCGAATGTGAACGCCTTCGCTTCTTCGCATTTCTAGAAGTTTTAGAAGGACCCGCAACCGGTTCTGCTGGCGAGACTTTTTTGCTTTCGATATCCATTTCTACAAACGACATAAATTTTTATCGCTATGGTTTATTATAACAATCGAACGGATAACCGTTAAAATATTTGGAACTTTAAGCAGTAATGTACTTTTTTGCACTAGAATAAAGATAAATCACAAAGAAAAGTTGTTCGACAACTTTATTACACACGGAAAATAAATGACGGTACTTGTGAAAATAAAAGTTCTCACCTGCTATGCAGCGACCGTCCTCGGCAAGGAAAAGAACGCCAATCAGCTAGAGCGAGGCGCGCACTTACAGAGCAGCGCCTACTGGTGACGTCATGTGCGAGCGAGACAGACCTATAGCACTAGAAAGGTACGGAAACAGCGAGGAAAAGAGACATGCCTATCTCATTTGTTTTATGCTTTGAATATCGGTCAAGTTGTTTAATTAAAGCTTTCATTGCATCGTAGGTATCAACCATTTCTTGATATACTATCATGACTGACTGACAGTGTTTGTTGTTCACTTTTTCATTAGGGTGACGTTTCCGTAGTAGCAAAGGGGCAAATTTAAAAAGATAGCGCCTTAAAATCATTGGAGTAGGATAATGAAAAATGTGAATGTGACTGATGACTCTGATGAGTTAATTAAATAATAATGAAAGTGATAAAATGTCAATTGAATAAAAAATTACTCATATAGATAAATTTATTTTACATATTGTTGGTAAACTCAGCACACTTCAGTTTGTTTACAACTGCTAAATTCATTGCTACCCTAGCGCTACTTTGCTGGGTTCTTGAACTGTAATTTGCTGCTTACCTACAGCTAGACACTTTCAACTTGTCCCCCACATAAACTTATGACGTTCCCTCTTTATTACCTCTATCTACCCGTCATAGTATAAATTGTTTATCACTAATCATCACAATGTGTACGATAATGGAACAAGTATGTACCTACGCACGTCATCTAGGAGTACTAATGATATAAATGTTAAGTTTAGACGGATGGATGATTCATGTTCATGATCGCAGAGAAATTTTGTACAGATATAGATTATGGTCTGGAATAGCACATAGTTGCACAACCGCGGGGCACAGCTATTTGCACTTAGAAAACTATTAGCTGCGCATGTATTTGAGTGTTGCAAAAGGGGCGTGGAGGAAAAAAACAACTGAAAATATTATCTAGTATCTATTAAATTAGTCCCGAAGACTATGAGGCATATTTAATGTAGGGCATATAATAGGATAATTTGAACTAGGTATTTCAGTCATTGTCAAGATGTTCATACGGATTCTAGATAGGACAGTGGTCCGTCCCGATCGATACTCCACATCGATATAACCCAATAACAAAGGTTATTGGGTTAAATAGAAATTGGGCCGTGGCGACGGAATTCGCTGGCACAAAGTACAGTGGTCCGGAGCTTTTTCGGATGATCAGTCTTCTGAATTAGTCGAATAAATCGTAAAAATACCAGCAATAACTATACAATAATAAAACAAAAGGGTGCGAGGTAGTTTTAGGGTATCAACGCCCCCTGACCCAAAACCATCACAATCTGAGGTGTGAAATTTTTTACCGTTTCCTGTTTATGTTCACGAGAATTTCATGTTTTATGGTAAAAATTTTGTGTGCCTTTTTGTCTTCTCACAAACCAAAATCCTGGATCCACTACTGCTAAACAATTTCAATTCAATAATATAACTACAGGAATACTGCTAAAGAAAAATAAAAACTAAAACCATCGATTTTCAATAACTCGTTTATTCAACTGTACACTGATTCACAGTTAACGTCCACGAAAATCACAAGCACAGAGCGCTACGTAACAATACGTAAAATACAATTTGACTGTGCCATCGCGGCAAAATGCTATAACATATACGGTAACACGATCTGAGGATGGAAACAAACGATGGTAATATAAAATAAATTAATTTAATTATAAACATATAACATGTTGCTGTGCCTATCGAAAAAAAATTGTCTAAAACGCTATATGTTGTTCGTTTACTTCTTAGCGACGGGTTTGTAGGCTAGCTTTCTGGATTTGAGGGTAGACCACTTGTGCCGTTTCATGTAGTATACGGCGGCCGCTAGCATGGAGAACATGCCGATTGCCTTGATGGACATTAGCCGTCGGTCGTCGAGCTCGGGCTCGGAGCACCAACGGAGGAAGGTGGCTACGTCCTTGGCGAGTTGCGACGCCGTTGGCGGAGTGCCGTCCGTGAACTCGGCCGCCTAAAACAATACATACAGCATCTTAATAATATGAATGAAACTTGTTTAGCAGTCTGTGGCAGTCTAACCTATCTTCAATACTGCGAATCGCGTTTGCTTTTCCAATTTGAGTCTTATGTAGAAGTTATAGATCATTTTCAAATGCCTTCAAACACAGGTAGTTTTCTTAAAATATGGTATTTTGAAGGGGATCGGCAGCACATACATACAAAGTCGTAAGAGTGAAGAATCTTTAATAATTTCATACGACGATCCATAGGAGTAGGCAAAGCCTTTTTGTTCACTTCTCTCCTTGTAGGTTAAGTAAGACTTTCTTTTATTAAATCGTATGTCCGATCCTACCAGCAAAAATCTTAAACCTTTATTCTTGAGTATTTCTTGCTTAGTCTGTCATAACATATTGTAGACATCAATTATTAAGATATCTTATGGAATCTGTTCAGACCCAGTTCCACTAGACCACTATTAATTAGAATTACATATTTCATTATGATTCTGTTTGCAATCAAGTTAGTCTTATAAATTGTAAAAATCCCCGACATGGTGCAATAAGTAATAATGGTAATGAGCTGATATTATTCAAACGTCTGAACAAATCTTCATAAATTGTAGCTAAGAACCATCAATGACGTCAGCTTTCAAACCGAAAAGACCGCATCAAAATTGGTCCATTGGTTCTGGAGCTACAATGCCACAGACACTCAGACACACCAAAAACTTATAACAACTCTTTATTTCATCAGTGGTTATAAATACGGTTAACTAAGTCCTGACAAGCTACAAGTGCATAGAAAACTTGTGGGTGTAGGATGATGATCCAACCAATCAATCGTTCAACAATCCTCTCCATACAAAGGTTGTCTGGAAGAGATTGCTTTTTATCGATAAGACCACCCATTGTACGTGTTCTAAATATTTGTCACGACTGTATTTCTCTGTATTGGTGTACAAAAAAAAAATTCATTCATTCATTCATCACTCACCTCATCAAATAATACTTGTCCCATCGAGATGGCTCCTCCAGGGAAGTATGGGTTGTAGTTCTGTCCTTCTCGGAGTGATATACCAGCCGGGGCTTCCATATATCCAGTGAGCAGCGCGAATATATAGTTCTCACCGCCGTTGCGACCGGAGCAGATCAGTGATAGATCCGGGGGGTATGCGCCTGTAACATAAATTCTATTATATATAACACAAAAGTTGTTTATACCTATGTCCATTATAGACTGAAAACCATCCAACTGATGTGAGTCAAACCGAAGGCAATAATGCGATGGTTTTAGACCACTAAAACAATGCATTAGGCACAAAATTTATTTCTTTGTTTAGTGTAGTAATGCACCCAGCACGTTTGATTTACAATAAACAAATATCACACAGCGCCATCTAGCCCCAAACTAAGCAAAGCTTATACTATGGGAGCCGGATAATTGATATAAAATTATACAGTTCCCACTGTATCTTGTGTTGAATTTCTAAATACAATCTATGGTACGAAACCCTAGAAAAGCATTTTTGGAGGCATAGTTACCATTGTTGGCCGCCCGAGCCGCGTTCTCGTTGGGGTACGGCGATGGGAAGTAGTCCGAGAGCTTGCCAGGCCTCTCGAAGAAGTTGCCCTCCTCATCAGGGCCGTCCTTGATCATCACCTGAACAAAAAAGGTTAGCTCTTCTCATTAGCTGAAACAATAGATCAGGTAGAAGTTGTAATCTCTTTGGTTGTACTGTTTGTAGCTGGCAGCTTGCCATTTAAAAGGTAACATTTGAAAAAATAAATAAACAAGTGAAAGACTGTTTTCCGCTATTTTTCAATAGCTTTAAAATGACGACATTGGAGAAATTAAAAAACTTAAAATAATTTAATGTTGAGAACTGATGAAACTCCGTCGATTTGATTTCCATCAATCATGAAGAACCTCCATACATCAGCATGTATGTGATTTCATCAGCACCCACACCCTTCCACCGAAACACTGCAAAGCGAGTGAATCACTGCTTGGCGGCAGATTACCAGAATCCGAAGGCGGTACTTTTCTGGGCGAACTTTGCACAAGTTTTACTGCTTCTTTTTGGTACTATTTTAGCACCACTCATTTGATACGTGTAGGGATTCTGAGGGTACTCACCTACGGACGCAAGCAACTGGACTCCCCCAAAACCTGTTGCAACCCCACAAACTTGGATTTAACTTTACACTACAGCAAAGCGAGTGCATCACTGTTTGGCGGCAGATAACTACATGCGGAGGCACTACTTCTCTGGGCGAACTTTGCACTACTGCTTTTGTTACTCTTTTAGCAGCACCCAGGTGGTACGTTTAGGGACTTCAAAGGGTACTCAACTACGGACGCGAGCAGTAGTCTGATATTGTTCAATACTCACATCAGCAGCCTCGGCTTTGGCCTCCGCCTCCGTGTGGGTCACGTTCACCAGGTTACGGAACGCGATGTACTGCAGCGAGTGGCATGCCTTGCACACCTGCTTATAGACCTCGTAGCCACGGCGCACACTGGCCAAGAGAAACACATTGTGGTTGATCAGCATTATTTAATGATGTAAAGCTAAAGGCGTCATTTTATGAAACCACCTTATGTTATGTGGTTACTGCCGCCCATAAACAACAGTAAAACGAGACTATTGCGAAGACAATTATGAGACTCGAATCGCATCGCGTTTCACCCGTCACTCTGAGATGGGATGTAACGTTTTGTGCGCCTGTAATTTCACCAGCACCCACACTTTTCTACAGTAGAAAAGCAATCTGAGTGTACTGCTTGCCTAAAGTTGGATACTTCCACGAAAAAAAAAAAAAAATTGAATGGGAATATTCATACAATTAATTCTGGCAATTAATTCTGATAAATTAATTTAGTTTTAATCAATTTTGTATTTTCCACAATCAAAATAATAAATGTTACCATCTTTTACATGTATTTACAAAGATGTAATAAATAGATAGATAGATGATAACACTTTATTGATCACCAATCATAAAAAAACAAAATGTGAAACAATAAATTATTAACAATAAGGTAATATAAAATAACTGGACAAGTGTGAGTCGGACTCGAGCATGAAGGGTACCGTAACATAATCTATAATAAAAACGGAAAAAATAATCATGTCTGTTGTATTGGAGCCCCACTTAGCCATGTCAATACAGAAACGCAACAAGCTAAAATAAAAGTGGCGCCATTTCGTTTCGTCATATGGAACTATATCATAAAAATCACGTTCTTGTATGAGAGCCCCCTTAAATATTTATTTTATTCTGTTTTTTAGTATTTGTTGTTATAGTGGCAACGTAAAGACATTAACTGTGAAAATTTCAACTCTCTATGACGGTTCATGAGATACAGCCTGGTGACAGACAGGCGGAAAGTGGAGTCTTAGTAATAGGGTCCTGTTTCACCCTTTGGAAACCCTAACAATGGGCAGCCTTATCGCTAAAAGCGATCTCTGCCAGGCAACCTTTTGATGGACCAGATAAGATATAATTATGAATATACATATACATACAAATATACCTTGATTCAATGTATTTACCACATGAGACATTGTGACAATGCTTTTCCAGTCTATATAAATGAGAGTTTAAAAGCATCCATTTCATATTTTTTATTAGTCTCCATGTTATACTAGCTGTTCTCCACAACTTCAACCCCATGGTATTAACCATTTTTTTTGCACGGAACCCTCTATCTATTTGTTGCATTAGAACTTATGCCAAGTTAGTCCGGAGTAATACTGCCTCCACACCTGGTAATGTGCCTCCAAGCAGTAGTACACTCACATTTTCAGTCATTTGGGCTTTAGCCTCCAGTGGGACTGCAGGACAAAGGCCATCATTTTTTTTATACAATACTTATTTACTGGTTTAATTTCTTTTGGGGTGACCTCTCTTATTTCATCCAGGCTAAGTAAGATGAAGTGGTGTGAAGGTCATCCTTACGCCATCCATACTCTTTGGCTAAGTATTAAAATAAAATAATAATTCATACCTGGCATGGTCAAGGGATTTGAACCAGCCATCATGGCTCCAAGGCTGGTGTGGAGGATGGGCCTCGTTGCCTGAGGCTTGCACTGATTGCTCGAGGGCGAAGAGTAGGGCGCCTACACCACCACCAAGTACTCCCAGTGTAGATAAGAACTGGAGATGATTGTAGAGATATTTAGGTATATTTATATTGTTTTGGATGTTAAATATTAGAGATCCATATCACATACAAATATATAAATTACATAAAAACCAAGAGTTTACATATAACACATTTTCTTTTTGGGTTTTTCTAAAATATTTGTACGCCTATTCTGGATATAGCATTTCAGTAGAGCAGAATTACAATTAAAATAAATAATTGTGCAACTTTTAGAAATCCTTTAGACTTTAGAACTTTTCAATGTCAAGGAAATTATCTGTACAAATAAAGTAATGATAAGATTAAGTACTTACTAATTTCCTACTTTTAGTCCATCCTTGAGTGCTGGTGGACAGCTGAGAGACCTGTAATGTACGTTCACCGTTAGAATGTCCTGTAATTGTTACATAATGCAGAATAGGTTACTACTTGCCCCTGAAAATGTATGTAACACTAAAACTCGTACATAATAAGCCTGAAGTCCTATCAAGCAATTTAATTACGTAAGTTTGCATCAAACCTCAGAGGAACTACGAAAACTTATAAATTACAGCACTTTTCCTCGACGTTTTCAACTTCACATTTAGCGCATACAATAACTTATAGATCACTGGAATAGTATATATTTGTTTATATACTTCACTAACTATAATTTTATCACTATATTCAGTACCTGGGGTCCAACTATCCCATAATTTTTCAAAAGTCGTGCCCCACAAATCCTACCGACGGTGGCCGCCATGATTGAAAAACGTCGCAATGAAGGATGATCCAACTGACATCTGTGGCATAATACTGCCACTTTAAAAAATAATCAAACATGTCTTTGGTACGGTTTTTTTTAGCTTAGAAGTTAGAACAGCAAAATATAAATGTTAAGGAAAGCCGACGCCATCCCAATAAACGTCTTTACTGTAGAGCATATTCAAGTGTGCAATTCGGAATTAGTATAATCTACGTTTACATGCTGCCCCTGCAATGTTGCCGTAACATAAAGCCGCGACAGGATCGATAGCAGTATGAAGCTGTAGATATGCGTACTGATATAATTACAGCGCCTGCTCTAGTCTATAATTTAAAAACACGAATTCAGAAAAAAAAGTTAATTTTACGAAAATGTAAAAACTCTAGTTTCATGACACATACACATAGCGGTCAAATTTATGACAAAATTTTTGCTGACACCGGGCTGGAAAGTGGAAACACTGAATTTGTTTTGCTGAAAGAAAAGTTTAGGTTACAGTTTCGGATTCATTGATGTTTGATACATATGTAAAAAGAAATAATTTTCCGGGTGCGATGTGCTCTGATAGATGCTATGAATGTTACTGTTACATACAAATATAGAACCCTTGTATTTGCAAGTTTGAAAAGGTAACATCATAATGAAAGCTTAGTACCGAATATGTCTATCTGTGAATGTGCTTTAAGCATTTGAGTTTCAGATTTTTGAGCATCGGAAAACAAGCCGGAACTAAAATGAAAGTGTTTACGCAAAAAAGAAATCAGCTAACTGGGTGCACGGAGTGGGACATGGAAGATGAAGATTACGATTACCATCAAGAAATTGCGCGGTCTGCTTTCGCCGACATGCTGCATGATACTGAGAGAAACAAGAAGTATCACAGAGCTTTGCAGCTTGCTATTGAGAAAATGCATCGAGATGGAAAGAAAGCTAATGTCTTAGACATAGGTGAGCACTAAAATCTAATAAGAGCTTTGATGGAGCCATCACTCCTTTTTCAGACTGGAGGTTGATCTAATGTTAGTCTGCATGCTTGAGCATAGAATGGAGTATGGAGCACGGAAGAATATGTGTCATCAATAGTCTGATGCCTTGATTTATTTAAATTTTGATACCTTGGGTTACATTGTTGCAATTATGCCAACATCTTTTCTGTCTTAGTGTAGTACCAGCCTGTTGTGTAGAGCATGTGGGTTACTTTAAAATATAAGTGATGTTCATCCTACTTGACATATTTTATTGCACTACTAATTGATTGCTTAGTTTTATCTGCACAAAATTGCATACCAAAAACACACTTGAAAATATTTAACTACTTATTTGAATTATTTGGTATAAAAACAGTTTAAATCTAGATACAATACAATCTAGACTGTTTAATTTAGGTTCTCATGGATGCTTAAATAATAACCCCATAAAATTGCAACCCCATAACCCCATAAGCCCATAAGATATTTTGAAAAGCATTTTCACAAAACCTTCATGACTTATTCACCTAACCTTCCTCAGGAAGTACTACATCTATTGGTGAAAACAATATGAAAATTCATTCAGTTGTTTTTAAGTTTATTGCATTCAAACAGACGCAATATTTATAATATGCAATGATGTATATTATCTAAATAAACATAAAAAAAATTATTATATTCTCCTCAGCATCTGGATATTATATTATAAGCCCAGTGTACATATCTTATACATCTGCTTGTATGAAGTCATGGGGGGGCTTCCAGTCTCAGCCTTCTGAAAGTGGCTGAAAAATCAATATGTATAAATGTAATGTAGAAAAATAATGTATCCCTTTCAGGTACAGGCACTGGTCTTCTCTCAATCATGGCAGCTCGCTGTGGAGCCGATTCTATAACAGCATGTGAAGCATTCAAGCCCATGGCAGAGTGCTGCCTCAAGATCCTGGCAAGGAATGGAGTTGCCGATAAAATAACTGTTATTCCTAAGAGGTCTACTGAGATCACAGTGGGAGAAAACGGTGACATGAAGGAGAAAGCCAATATATTGGTGACGGAAGTGTTTGATACTGAATTGATTGGGGAAGGTAGGTTAAATAATTGTACTTTATGCAACAATTTAAACAGTGGCAGCCTTAGGGGGTGGGGGATAGGGCATTCGCCCGGGGCCTCGCTCTTGCAGGGGCCTCGCTCAACAACCCAAGCAAATTAAAAAAAATATAGATTTTTAAGTATATTTATTTTATTTAAAACTTTTGATTTTGATCCTTAATTACTTATTAAGGTTATAACATGCAACTCAGTGTAAGATCTGGATCTTACACTGAGTTGCATTCATCGTGCTGTGTCCATCACCTGAGATGGAGATGATACGTCTCATGCGCATGTGATTTCTTAGCTATTACTGATCAAGATGGTTCTTAGCTACTACTTATCTGTTCAGTCGTATGTCCAGTACATTACCATTACTTCAAGTTTTTACATTTTCGTAAAATGCACTTACAAAACTAAGTTATAATATATTATTCCAGGAGCTCTATCGACATTCTCGCACGCACACAAGCACCTTCTAGAAGAAGACTGCATAGTAGTACCGGACTCTGCGGTCATCTATGTACAGGTTGTGGAATGCAACACACTGCAAAAGTGGAACAAGATTGACGATTTGGCTGTACCTAAAATGGATTATATGCTGAATACTCCTCAAAAGGTATGAAAGGATAAGTAAAATTTGTTTTTATTTTACTTATCATTATTGCACAACTACAAATAAGACTCCAATCTTCCAATCCAGCAAAATTTTGAAAGTGGTCTATAAGAAAGGTGTCTGGGAACCTCTGGTCTACATATTCAGGAGCGCTGACATTGACAAAAACTTTTCCAATCACTTTGAGTCTGTACCTTTTGCCATAACTTAAACATTGATATAATCTTCCAGATGAAGGATTGCCCAGGCTCGGCGGCGGTTCACGACCTGCAACTATCCCAACTTCCTCGCTCAGCGTTCCGTGAGCTCTCCGACCAGATACCAGTGTTCTACTACGACTGGTCCGGGAGGTCCCCCCTCGATATGCACCGCACTGTGAAGCAAACCTTCACTGCGACCGCCACCGGGAAGGCACAAATGGTGTTTATGTGGTGGGAGCTTAATATGGACACTGTAGGTTGGTGGACATTTGAAATATGCACCATACATTTTTAAGGGATTTTTTTTTTAAAGTTTATGTTCTATTAATCTCTAATCTCTCTAGTCATTGTTGGTAACTGGTTCAAACCCACACGTGCACCAATGAGTTTTTTCACTTAAAAAATTTATGTGCGCAATACCACGTTCTCGAAACGGTGATGGAAAACATCGTCAGGAAACCGGCATGTCTTAGAACCATAAATTCGAAGACATGTGACATCTATCAATTTAGATTAGGCTCCCGTGGTAGATCAAAGCCCATTCACCCTCAAACAAACACAAAGAAATGAAAGAGACAAACACCCAAGACCCGCGAAAAAACTTCATGCTCACCACACAAAGTGTGCCCCGGGCGGGAATCGAACCCGGGACCCCTCGAAGGCAGGGCTACTACCAACTAAGCCACGGACAAACAGTCTGGACTAAATACTGACAGTCTTTCTATCGGCTCGCGACCAAGAGTAATTCAGTTCATTCAATTACAGGTAAAATAGTGCTTAGCTGCGCTCCTTGGTGGACGCACCCCGACGCAAACATGTCTTCATTGCGACCACAGGACTCGATCCCCTGGCGAGATCACTGGATGCAAGCCGTCTACTACCTACCCCAAGAGAAGAACATAGAAAAAGACTCCGAGGCAACCCTGATATCTTGCCAGGACGAATACTCACTGTGGTTCTATATAGACGGTGATGAAACGAAAAAACATTACAAAAGACCGATTTGTGAATGCGGTGTACACATGGCTTTATCTCGGACGCATGTAGCGTACCTCAACGATGGTAGCAGAAGACATAAGCTCCTTACAAAACTCGCAAAAGAATTGAAAGAAAACTCCGTAGTTTTAGATTTAAACGGCAGCAGTCTCCTAGGACTGTTTGCTGCAAAAATGGCCAAAACTGTATACATTGTTGAAAATGCAAAGCTTAATTTGCAAATTCTAGAAGACTACATAAAAGAAAATGGATTAGCTAATGTAAACATTGTTCCTGAGATTACTGATGATGTTTTGAAAGAAACCACCGTTGTGATCGCAGACCCCAATTTCACCAGTGCGATATTGCCTTGGGAGAATCTCAAGATAGCATATTTGCTGTATAAACATAGGAGCAGTTTAAACGAGGGTTTAATTCTAGTCCCAAGTGGTTTTGAGTTCTGGGCGATGCCGGTGGAATTCCACGATTTGCAGAAGATTAGGATTCCGCTGGGCAGATGTGAGGGGATCGATATGTCCGTGTTTGACGATTTGGTAGAGGTTAGTACATAGTTTATAGTTTTGCGGCTTTTGGTGTTAATATATTATTTGGACAAGGAAAACAGTTCTTTATAAGTATTGTGTCAGTAATTTCCGTGACTTAGTTGGTAGTAGCCCTGCCTCCGAAGCTAGAGGTCCCGGGTTCGATTCCCGGCCGGGGCACACTTTGTGTGGTGACCATGAAGTTTGTTCTCGGTTCTTGGGTGTTTGTCTTGTGTTTCTGTGTTTTTCCATGCCATCTGCGACACAGGCAATCCTAGTGCAGAGGTATGAGTGTGTTAACGTTGTTGTTATTTCAAGAAGCAGTAGAACTTGTGTAAAGTTCGCCCGGAGAAGTACTACCTCCACACCTGGTAATCAGCCGCCAAGCAGTGGTGCACTCGCTTTGCTGTTCCGCTTGGTGTGGGTGCCGGTGAAATCCCCGTCTCGGGTGACTGGCGCAACGGGATGTGACTTGGGCCTTCTCACACTTCGGCCGGGGAGGACCTAAATTGTATTACTGTGGTACTTCTGTAATATAAAAAAAATAATTTTATCAACTAATGTGGCTATAATTTTTAGAGTTCCCGCATAATAAGCGACTCTGAAGTAGAGGCCCAACCTCTATGGGAGTACCCTTGTTGGAGTCGCGGGGAGCCCAGAAAGATATTGGACATCGATTTTGGAGATTTGAAGCCGACATACGCCACAGACGGAACATATACGTTCATGTAAGTTTTACGTTAAGAACAACCTGTTAATTAATTGTGTCCTGATGCTCGCGTCCGAAGGTGTGTACCCTTTGATTCCCTACACGTACCCCCTGGGTGGTGCTAAGGAAGTAACCAAAAGTAGCAGTAGAACTTGTGCCATATTACTGGCGGCTGACTAGACACTTTCGTAATGTTATTATAATTTAATGTCATTGAATCGACAGTGATATGGAACCTGAGACGGAGGACAAATCGAGTCTGGTTAACGCATTCGCGCTGTGGGCCGTTTGGAGGATCGATGGAGACGGTGAAGAGCAGAGCACGGGCCCGGTCACACCTCCAGTCGTAGGGGACTGGGTCGAGTGGGACCCACACACAAGACAAGGCGTCAAAATACTTGTAAGTGCGATCACTTCGTGTTTTTATGTTTCTAAGGTGGTGGGCGATTAGACAGACCTGATGTTAGAACAACTAAACCACAGCTCGGAACCATAAATAATAATACTTTTTATTATTTATGGTTCCGTACCTCAAAAGTAAAAAACGTAACCCTTATAGGATTACTTTGTTGTCCATCTGACCAGACCCTTTGTCTAGAAAACGCGTGGAGGTCCGTACCGACCTCTAATGTTCCCACTGCAGGGACTCAGTACTTAATAATTGAGAGTGAATGGGCTTTGATCTACCACGGGAGCCCAATCCGGATTGATAGATGTCACATGTCTTCGAATTTTTTGGTTCTAAGACATGCGGGTTTCCTCGCGATGTTTTTCTTCACCGTTTCGATAACGTGGTATTGCGCACATAAATTTTTCGAGTGAATGAGCGAGTGTGGGTTTGAACCAGCGACCTTCATATTGAAAGTCGCGTCTGTGCCCCTGGGCCACCACGCTCTTACGTACGTATCAATATTACGTACGTCCGTGAATATGTTTATATTTATTATACAATATATTTTTATTTGTTTCAGAAAAAAACATTCCTTACTAAAAACTCTGAAGAATGGAGCTTTCAAGTGGCGTGCGACCTCGACAAAGGGCAGTTCAACGTGAACGTAAATTTAGTCCAAGAAGAGTGATACGATCAAGTATTTACATATTTATAATATAATAATTATCTATGTTACAAAAATATATAAACAAAAATCTCGTTACAAACTTATAGCCAATTAAAGGTCTGTCGATTAGATTTATAAGCTTCAAGCTTAGATATTTCCTACATAATACCAAAGTAAAGAAATGTTCTCATGTTCACAAGTACGGTAATAATTATTAATACCATTAAGCTACTACAAAAAAGAAAACAAAAATTATGTAACTATATAAAACATATATAATGGAAATTAATTAAAATATATCATGCATAATATTGCTGAAGTGTATTGTTGTGTGTTTTACTAGCAAGAAGCCGCGTCACCGCTAGGTTTCGTTTTCATAATACTATTCAATATTAAGAAGGACCTGAGAATTTTACAAAAAAAAAAAACTTCTTTGGCCATTATCGTCGTTCGTCCGGAGTGGTACTGCCACCACACCTGGAATCTGCCGTCAAGTATAGTGCTTCGGTGGAAGGGTGTGGGTGCCGGTGAAATCACATGCGTATGACACGTATCATGTTTTTCTTTCTTTCTTTTTTAAACGTTTACACACTCATACCTCTGCACTAGGATTCCGTGTCGCAGATGGCATGGACAAACACAAGACAAACACCCAAGACTCGAGAACCAAATTCATGCTCACCGCACAAAGTACCTCAGCCGGGATTCGAAGCCGGGACCCCTCGCTTCGAAGGCAGGGTTAAACAACTGCTTAACATCGAATAAATGAATGTATATGTCCATTTATTTGTTAGCTACGATTCCACAGATACAGATACACTCTACAAACATCACCCCGCACTTTTTCGTCGTTGGTTAAAATTAAGGATATTTAGTGCTTCTTCCACTGCATCCGTGTCCTACCTACCGCAGAAATCGAACAACGGAACGCGGTTTATATTCTGCGTTCGTACCACCAACACGCTTTTTGCCGTCGTTTCGCGCAACTCATTACCACCGACTAATGCAGCACGATTCAATTCATTATTTATGTTTAGCAGAAGTGCGAGATCGCGGCACGGATGCCTATTTTAGCGGGACGCGTGTAGAACGTAGAGCAACAACATAAAAAGGGATTTTTCTGACGTTTAAATAAGTCTTCATTCAAAATATACTGTTGCTATACGTTATATTTTGATTTACATTTCCAATTGTCTTTGGAGTTTCCGTACTTGGATTAGTTGCGTTCGGAGGGCATAAGGAAAATCGAAAATGAGAAAATATAAATCCTTACCAACAATATAAATGCGATTGTGAGTTTGTTACGCTTTAACGACTGCTCAACCGCTCATTGTGCAAATTTTCATGCACGTTGTCAGAGGTACAGAAAAGGACATAGGGTACACATCCAGATATAATTGACAAAATCTTCATTAACGCGAGCGAAGCCGCGGGCAACTATTCGATTAGTTTGCCCAAAACTACATTCACATGCCATAGGCATTTCCACCAAACTACGGATTTGAATATTGTGGCATTGCTAATGTCTCACCATACATGCCAACGCGTATTTCACTACATAGTATAAAACAAAGTCGCTTTCTCTGTCCCTATGTCCCTATGTATGCTTAAATCTTTAAAACTACGCAACGGATTTTGATGCGGTTTTTTTTAATAGATAGAGTGATTCAAGAGGAAGGTTTATATGTGTAATACACAAGCAAGTCACCGCGGCTTCGCACGGGTAGTTTCTGATACGATACTGATGCTTTACTAACCGTGCGAAGCCGGGGCGGGTCGCTAGTATTTACATAATCTGAACTCAAGAAAGTAATAATAACTTCTTTATTGAAAATATAGTAAAGAAATGTACCCTAGTAGTAATCTGAATAATATATTGACATAAATATTTGCACATATTTGCACACTATTGTATTTCAGTGGTAGGGCATTTAGGACATCAAGTAGCTAAACATTATGTTTATTTATTTACTGGACCACAGATACACAGGCTTACAAAACATATTTACAAATTTTTTGGTCAATGTGCTCCCTCAATTATATGTGACCACATGCACTATACAATATAACTAGGCAAATTTTGTGTGATACAAATTTGACATGAATAAATGATTTTGTGCAAATAAATGATTTGATTTGAAAGAACACAGAAAAGATTGAATATTTAAAAGTTTATAATGTGTTTCAAAAGACGGTCTTATCGTACAACAATATTTCCTAGTATAATTTTTGTGGCATAGCGCGGCGTATAGTTATTTACATAATCCGAATATGAAAATGTACGTAATAGACCTTAAATTACTTATATCAAATTCTCAAGTAGCGAGGCCCGGTGCCATGAAGCAACAGCAAGAACAGAACTACATTATTAATCATTGAAGCAATGAAATTTAAAATTGCAATCACCGGCGGCGCGCATCAATCACTCGCGGGGAATTAATAGATGAGGACTGATAAAAATTAAATTGGTACAAAAATGAGTTATTAAAAATTGCACTTCCGCTGAATATTTTTTGGTTATGTTGGCAATTATCGCAGATCAAAGTAAATATTGCAAACTCAAATTCAAATCATTTAGTGCACTGGTGTAAAAGATCTTAATTTTAAATATATACTCGTAGATTTAAAAATAAACTCTGAAAGCTTATACTCATATATCATTAGTTTTTATTTCCAGACTCCTTCTAAAGGCAAATATTTTAAAGCGCAACCAAGCGGAATTAAATTTTCAGTAAAACTAACAACAAATGTATATCGACGAAATAAAATTTGTAATTCGTTCAAATATATCGAGAAATATTGCGACCAACTCCACATAGCATCCAGCAACGCTTGTTTTGGGGCAGATTTGTAAATTGTACCATGATAAAAGTGTACACTTAAATACTACATAACAAGCCACGTAGAATACAAGGTGTATATAGTTTGTTCAAACAGGCCTCAGGTATTCGCGACCTGGCGGACGAAGAAGCGTGGTGCTGACTTAATGAAACGGCTTCAAGCAATATTATTCATTCAGTCTACATTCTCCCAGGGGCCCTCTTGTCTAGCGTTCCTTTCCGAGTTGTTTTCACAAACTTTGTAACGTAGTTTTTCCGCTTAATGAATATTGGAATCACATAGCAGAAAGGCAATAAAATACCAACGTAATTTATTGGTTTGTAAGTGTTTCTTTAGCTACGTTATTTACGCATTTCGACAAAGTATTACTGAGAAATCATGATAATTTATGATGATCCATTCTACTGAATGTAAATTGTGTAACTTTTTATACTCATAAAATGCAAGAACGTTCATTGAATTATCTACGTTCAGTTCCTATATTTGCTGCGGTATTTAGATAGGTATATTGGTATTTTATATAAATTCCAGTGCACATTCGAGTGTGTTAAACGATGGGATCGCAGCATAGGAACGTTATAACGTGTTTTTTGTTGACTTTGTCCGCGTGGAACCCTTCTTTTTTCTTAAATAGAAGCCTAAGTTACTTCCTATAATATCAGCTATCTGCCAGTGAAAGTACCGCCAAAATCAGTCCAGCCCTTCGGAGATTAGCTTCAAATGTATTAGTAAAAATATGTTATTTTGATTACGAATAGACAACCAGACATTTTATTTATTTACAATATATAGGCTACCTGACCCAACAGGTATTTTCCTGTCTCGATTCACAATTTGACAATCATCTGCCAAACGACGAGTGGCAAAAATCGCGTAGAAAAATGTAGGTACTTTCAGTTTTCCACAATTTTTTACTTTTACCGTGAATTTCCCGCTTTCCACTTTTTTTACAAACCTTGTCGTGACAATTATGAATACAACGATATAAAAATTATTGAAATCTGACGATCCATTCTAGAGTTTTTGCGAGACATACATATACACATGTCCCTTACTTATACGTACCTATGGGGATACATACATCCCTATTTCCCTTCGTCACGGCATCACGCGTGAACGGCTGGACCAATTTTGCTGATTCTTTTTTTTTTGTTTGTTCTGGTCCGAAGGTTCATAAGAAATAAAAAGTTAAGTTGCGCGGAACATTAGAAAATTTAAGAAAACTTTCTGATTTCTTGATTTAAGAAATAAGAAATTGAAGAAAAATATAACTGTCAGCGATTGACAGAATGCGCGCTGCAAATATCGTTTCACAGATCGATCGAAATTATTCAACGTTGAAATCAGGGCAACGTCTGTCGGGTCAGTTAGTATATATATATACTAGCTGCGCCCCGCGGTTTCACCCGCATAGTTCCCGTTCCCGTGGAGAATACGGGGATAAATTGATTTTATATTTTTCGTTAATTTTCCAATGTTTTAATAGTTATTCTGCTATTCGGGACGGAAACAAATCCAACAAATCAAAAACCATGGCAATCGGTCCAGCCGTTCTCGAGTTATAAGTGTTGTAACAAACACGACTTTCTTTTATATATATAGATTTTATAGAAACCTCAAAAATTGTAGCCTATATGTTATTCTGATGTATAAGCTATATTGTGGTAAATTTTCATTCAAATCCATTCAGTAGTTTTTACGTGAAAGAGTAACAAACATCCATACATCCATACATCCATACATCCATACTTACAAACTTTCGCCTTTATAATAGTAGTAGGATATATATATATATATATTGTAAGCGTGAATTATAGTATATGTTATTGGCTGATGGCCTTGACAACTTTACGCCAGCTTTTGGCGAGAACGGAAGGCTCTCAGGTAGTCGTGGATTTGATTCCCGCTCAGGACAAAAATTTGTGTGACGGACATAGATGTTTGTTCTGTGTCTGGGTGCTAATGTAGCTATTGTATGTATGTATTTACAAAAAAAATACTATATAAATATTCTATCAGTTATCTGATTCATTTAGTACAAGCTATGCTTAGTTAGATGGCGCTGTTAACGCCATGAATATTGATTTGTTTATTCTCTGTCCGATCCTGTTACTACCAAATAAGTCAATTGATGTATTCGGATATTCAATTGTCTATTTTGCAATACCCGGTTTCCAAATGAAGCTTACAGGCTGCTCCTGTTTTATACGATGGTTCGAATGTTTTCTAGAAGTTCTTATGTTACTGCCAATAGGTAATGTATAGTTTCCGTATGTGGCGCGGTCGGCAAGACTTCGAGCCCTAAAGGGATTCTTCGCACCAGAGTAATGGTACAGCAAAAAAGCGTCTTCTAAGAAGTGCACAACAATCTGTTATCTATGCCCTGGCACGCGCAGGGCTGTTTACTGCAAGTCGTATTCCTGTTCTAAGATCATTCCTGTTCGTCCTAAGATCGTTCTGTCACTTCATCACTTAAAAAAAATACTTTTACTTCCATATTCCTATGCCTAAGGCATTCTTCTTATTCCTACTGGGGTGACAGGTTTTTTTTTGACAGTTACTGCAGTGGCATTTCGCACTGGAGTTTTTTATGCAATTGAACCACCTTGAAACTTCAAGTGACAGTTCCCTGGATGAACTTTAATAAACGTTAAAGATCTATTTCCATTTTCGAACTCTGAATTAATGAATTTCTTTATGACCAACTTAAATGACCAACTCTAAGGTAAAAAACAAACAAGAAACCCCTCGGAGACAGTATTACATATTCGCGGAGATGGTCTTGCGTCAAGGGAGGCAAATTAATTCCCAAGCTTTTTTATCAATCTGATATTTTATAGTTAGCTTTTATCTATGTTTGACAGAAGTTTTAAATTTATATAAATATTTATATTCGCCCAGGATTTTTTTTAAAAGTCGTACACATTGCGCTACACCTTTGACATTTTACATTATAACTTTGCACATACCTATAGTTTGACAACTAAATTAATGATTCGAAATAAAAGTAGGTATATTTTGACAGAATGAAGGCCTAGTGAGTCCCATTCAAATGTTTGCTGCTGAAACGTGTCACATACATATGTTAAAAAAAAACATTTTACTCTCTCATACTCCTGCACTAGGATTCTCTGTGTTGCAGGTGGTATGGACAAACACAGAAGCGCAAGACATACACCCAAGACCTGAGAACAAAGTTCAGGCTCACCAAACAACATGACACTTTCGCTTCGAAGACAGGGCTACTACAACTTAGACACACAGAAGATTCGAAGGAGCCGAACATAGAAATATTCTTATTCGAATTCTATGTAATTTCTGCCCGGCTCAGCCCCTATCCTAGTCCAAAACCGGCAGAGGATTCGTAACCGCTAATAGTTGCAATTTGTCATGTAAACGGTACGACTGTTCGTTTTTCCGGTTACCCCTTATGGGGCTTAGGCGTTAAGCATCCAACGGTATAATGAGGACGAGCTGAATAATGCAGACACGTCAGTAGAATGTCGATTCCTCATGTCACTAGCATATCGATTCGACAACACTACTTGAATGTCGATTCGATGCGAATGCACTTACTATGTCGATATTCAGATATGTGTCGTTATCTTTTATATGATTTTCAGATACTAATGCTTGTTAACCGACTTTTGGATGATTATATTTTTTTTTCAACTGATTTTTCCTTTAGTTTAGTCTCATAGAATTTTTATCAAAAACGGTTCAATAGTTTGCTTGTTAAATAAAAAAAACTGGAAAAAATATGTCATCCAAGTAAATGAAATTGCGCATTTTGCTACTTTGAAAGTACTGAAGTCAGTTGTTTTTCCATTTTTAAAGCCTTTTCTTGTATTGTACCGTAAGTTGCTTGTTTTTGGTGTGTGTGACATATAAAGAACTAGCTGACCCGGCCACGCGTTGCTGTGGCTAACGTTTTTGTCATATGATATTATAATTTGCAATAAAATAATATTGCGATCATAAATTGAGATGTGAGCTATCCTATCTTTCAAGTTGGATCAAAATGCACACGGTGTACAAATTTGATTAAAATCGGTTAAGTAGTTTAGGAGTCCATCGCGGACCAACATCGTGACACGTAATTTATATATATTAAGATTGGTCGCGCTTTAGATGTCACTATCTATACTTATCTACATATATATATGTCCCATCTTCATGTCTCAGGTCGACACGACGGACGCAACATTATGCGACTTGTTCTTCAGAACCTCGATAGGGGACGACGGCTTGTCAAAGTTTCGAATCGAATAATTTACGACGTGATTATGTCGCTCGAACGGCAGGCTATCGGGTTTTTTCAGCAAACGATCGCTCAGGCTCGATCTATATCGCAGCGTGGCGCGGAATTAAAAAGTTTTATTTAAATACATGTTTATGTACATTTTTTTTATCGTGATGCAAGTTTTTCCTTATTAATATGTACGGCTTAGTTCGTACTGCAATTTATACTGACATTTACTAGCGTTTTAGTATAATATTATATCATTACAAATTCATAAATAAATTATGCGAGAAAAAGTAAACTTGCGTAATTAGACTGAGAAACATGAAATAGCTTTTTACCTTCCAATATATATCTATTGCTAAGTGCGACTTGAATTCGCACATCGAAAACTGTGTACTACAAAACTGTATTGTTTTGCAGAGGTGCGTTCTGTCATAAAACATCTGGAATTCATAATTCCCATAATAAGTAGTATAATGATGTGTTCAAGGCAGTGCTTTGTACAAGAAGCCCTACAACCTTAAGATCTTAAGCAATCGCATTCTTTCACGCGATAGTGTCAAACAAGCGTTTTGAAAGGGCCCTTGGGATGGCCTCGTGGATCGCGTGTCTCAAGTTTCCTAATAGGCCCTCCATTACATTCTAATGCCACTTCACGGTTTGACAAGTAAGTATTGAATAGTTTAAGTTCTCAAGAAAAACATCGCCAAAATATCTTTGACGGATCCCGTTGCAATCCCGCCTGCGAAGGGAAAGAAAGTTTGTTTTCAGGTCTTAGGTGTTGTGGGATAACAGAACTAAAATATTATAATTTATTCATGTGTAGTTGCTCTTGTTTCGCAGAGCAACAATGTTTATGGAGAAGTCAATCGACCATCTCTTTCAATCCGTGATCCAAAGAAATGTTCTAGAATGTTGTACCTCAATCTGCGGGATCTATCGTTCGATTTTAGATAACATCGATTGCGGTATCATAATCGCCAATTTCGTACGGTGAAACACAGATTGTGTCTTATAACCCTTGTACAAGTCATACCAAACCTGAAAGCAGAACAATCCGAATAAGATGAACAAGATACAGGCATGCCACGCTTAGATCGAACCAGATACGCGACTTACTTTCACAGGACCTTTATGTTTCGACCATATCGACATAAATTGCGAAAATATTCAATTGGAACTCATACATGGTAAGCGCCTGGAGCGATTGGAAAGGTTAATCGGATCAGGTCAGATAGAATTAATGTTAGAATAGAAGCGTAGTTCATGCGTAGTGATGCCTCAATCCGTATACCTAAGTCAATTGTAACTTGACTTGTTGAAGACGACTGCGAAATGTGCAAGGTCATGCCTTGAATCTAAAGCTAAGATATTTCAGTTTTGATACTTTTTGCTCGAGTCTGTTGGTCTTTGATTTCCTACACGTAACTCTGGGTGGTACGAACAGAGTAATATAGCAGAGTAAGTAGCAGAAGTTATGTCAAGTTCGTTAGAAGAACTACTCCCATCATACCTGATAATCTGCCGCCAAGCAGTGATGTTCACAGGCGCATTAGACGTTGCATCCCCTTCTCTATCTGTCGGTCGGTCTTCGCATATTGGTCGAGGATAATCTAAATCGTAGTGCTGCTGTTATGGGCAGAGGTAACGACCTCACATCAGAAGGGCCTTCAGCTTATTTCGATACGTTTGTCATTGTAATTGAACGCGCAGATTGGTTATGTTTTGGCTTCAATATTGAGCGAGATTTTACACATTTTCCTTCGCCTAAATTAAATCTATGGGTCAGAGTATCGCAATAGGCAGGTTCCGAATCTAGACACAGATAAGTATCAAAACTATCTAATACTAATGTAAATGCCATGCAATGCAATATTACGATTTTGCTCGTGAAATAGCGTACTCCTAATACTAATACATAATTTGTGGGCATTATACCATCTCTCATGGTTGGCGCCGTCAGCGAGGTCAACATGTATATTTGACAGCTGTCATTAGACTGCAGCTGACTGACATTACACTGCATCGATGCATCAATACTGTGTTATGAATTGATTGTTTGATTGTTTTCTCCCCAAATAAATTATAATAATTGCTGTGTAAATTTGTTAATAAAAATCAAAATTGTAAAATATCTTCCATGTAAATATACTATTCATCGTTTTTTGTTTAATTTTAGTGTAAATACAGTTACCAGACCTACTAACTGCGTTGTTCTATTTTTGGTGCAGTTTTACATATAATGTTTTAAAGTAATCAATTTGGTTTTCAATGTTACTTAAATTAATGAGTGTAAAGAGGAGAGGGTTTACATATACCTCACATTGTATTCGTTCCCGGTTCACATAATCTCACCGGCGTCGTTCGAGTCTCGGCCCGTGTCTAGATTATCTAACCTTTGTAGCTGCCGCGGGCATCACACGAGGTTCTATTGAATATCTCAATGCCCTCGGTGCCCGTGGCGCCAAATGCCGGGTAATTACAATGGGGGTCACATTCCTGAGATTACCTCCAGGGATTATTCTCGCATGTTACCATGAATTCAATTTCTGTTTAATTAAAATTATTATCGTTAAAAAAAAACGTTTACACACTCATAGCCCGGCACTAGGATTCCTAGTCACAGATGGCATGGACAAACACAGAAATACAAGACGACCCAAGACCCGCGAACAAACATGCTCACTACACAAAGTGTGATTTGGCCGGGAGCCCCTCGCTTCGAAAGTAGAACTATCAACTAAGCCACGGAGCCGTCTAAAGAAAATAATAATTTTCTCAATACCTACTAAGTTTGGAGATTGTTCAAGCCCTATGCGACTTAGACGAAACCTTTAAAGCTTCGTCTTATCTGCCTAACTGTTCATATGTCACAATCATATTACTCGAGACAGGAACAAAAAGTTCAAAGCCAATAAAAAAAAAAACGTCAATTTCATAGACATTAAGGAGGTTTAGATATTCGCAACTCCAAGCACTCAAGAAATTAATGATAGATTAGATTTATCAAGATTCCAAATTAATACCACGTTTCATGTCTCAAAATTGCACATAATTACAATCATCGCTAAGATAAATAATTAAAATCCATATTCAACATCATTGTAAATTACACTTACCTACAAACCTATTTGAGATAAAATTTATGGTCGTAATCGGTTTCAATTGAAATTATGGTAAGTACCATTTTAATGAAAGGTCAATTGAAAGGATTAATAATGGTAGTTAAACTTTAACCGCTTGTTCCAGCGAATATCAATCAAATGAATAAATTATAATCAAAAGTTATAGTTGCTATAATATTTGAGGACTCCGTAGTTAAGTTAGTAGATGTCCTGACTTCGAACGTTCCCGGTTTGAGGGGGTCCCGCTTACGATGACCGTTCGTTCCAGAAACGTTTGAGGCATGGGCGTACCCAGCTTCTGGACTAGGTTTTTTTAGGTCGGATCACTACTCAAACACAACAAAATAAAACTGGTATATGTAGTGTAGTGTGTAGGGCAAACAGCCGCAAGTGATCCTGCTTTATTGGTAGTTAAATAAATATAAGTAAATTTGACAATGCATGCATTTTTATTTTATTTTAATCGCTTTTTAATTTTTTTTTGTTTTTGGTTGTGTGTACCTGCTCCTGCGACAGGGAAACCAAGTGCAGTAATAGAATTCAAGGGCGGATTATATAAAAATAAACAGCAGCCCTGTTGTCGTTTTTAAAAGGCTGGCATACTGTTTCACGTATCTCCCGAAGCCTAATAACCCATTGCATAAAAAATAAAATACAGTTTGTTAAGTGTCACACACTAATTAAGTATTGTAGATAATATAAGTATTGCAGACACACTGTATTATAATGGCCATTAAATATATATGTGTCTACAATAAGAGATTGTACCACCTCAATATTTAATGGAAATCCGTTGAGATTTCCATCATCGGCAGGCAGTTAAACTAATCGCGTGGTCTGAATGTGTTTGCGCCGAGAGGCATCAGTCGTGATAAACATCTACTTCTAAGACGGTACGTCCACTTGGCGCGCTGGCTGTGGCAATCAGCCATATTGTGACGGCTCACAGGCGGACAATCATTTTCTAGTTACTGTCACTGCTTGAGCATCCACGTTTTTACGGCAGCTAACATAAAGGCAAAATATGTTTGGCTATCGTCGAAGCATAAAATAATATTTATATATAGGGCTCTTTAGCTTAGTTGGTAGTTTGCCTGCCTGCTTTTGGGTTTTGGGTGTTTGTGCATGCCACCTGCGACACAGGAAATACTAGTTCAGGGGTATGAGTTTGTAAACGTAATAACGATATATATAAATATTCGTGGTTGTTTCGGACACCCATAGTTCAACAGACAAAAATCTTTAAATTTAAGTTGAATTCATAAAAAAGCTTAGGTTTGAGTTTGCTCCACTCTTGACGAAGAATCAACTTCGTGAAAGTGTAAATTCATAAATTATTTTTCTTTTTTAATTTTGAAGATTACCAGAACTTTCGAGAAGCAGAGTGAGATAAATTGTGCAGACTTGTATCAACAGTGGCGACTGGCCATCGTAGGCCGACTGCTAGCTGACTGGCTGCTCAATATGGCGGCTGCTGCGTCCAGCTGCTTAGTGAACGGGTAGCTAAGGAAATTCGCCGATAATAATTAGAATATTAATTATATTCAATGGTGACATCTCATTTAATTGGCTCGAAGTCTTTTAATGTTCAATTCATTTATGAGCTCAGTGAAACGTTTACCATGTTTAATTAAATTAAATGTATGATCTTAGATTAGTTATCTGTTTGTTTAGTCTTTGTAAATACCACTGAATTGTACAGATTTTGACTGGGTGTTGGTGCCAGTGAAATTACAGGGGCATGAGATGTCTCACGTGACGAGGATTACGGATGCAAGAAAACAAATAACATGACAAAATCCAATGAAAAGTTTACGATACATGTTGATGTTTTTAGTGGAACACCACAGTTACAATAACAAATATACTTCGCAATAGTCCCGTAAATTCGCCTCAATGACCCTATTCTTGGCATCCAAAACAACACAAAACAAGTGGGTTTATTTACCACCGAGAACAGTATCTATCGCTTTGGTAAACCAGGGAATTACCTTCACTTATAAATTAGTGATTATTGCTCACAATCCAGCGGCAAATCTATGATATATTAATGATATTACACACAGTATAGATCATAAATAACAAGGTTGTAGAATGCAATGTAAATGTGCCGTGTGGGATGGGCATGAGAATCGGGTCAGTTGGGTAATGCCGACGAATGCTGGCCAGTGTAGCTGAAGAATGCCATTATGAGCACTGATCTCAAATGTTTGAGTAAGAGCTAACGCACCGCTTTTTATCGGGCTAAATTTGTGTAAGGCAGAAAAGTTTTAACACTTTGAAATCGGTTAAAAGTCGGTATAAAAAGACAAACATCAGTGCATGATAATGGTAGAGGTACAGACAGCAAGTAAAGCTTACCACCCTATCAATGGGTTGATTGAAAGTTTAAATTCCCATACAACCCCACTACACAATTAATGTGGTGGTTGGTGATAAATTGGATACTATCTGTCACTCAAGCACAATTATCTAATACATCAATCTACTGAAATTATTTCTAAAAACCTTGTTCTCGGATGTAATTGAAAGAGGAATGCAAATAGCTTGTGTTTACTCTTCTTATCAATAATATACAGATTTCAAATGTAACTATAACATGAATATAAGGGAATTTAAGGAATGTTCTTTTTCGCGTTTATAAATAAATATTCATCATACATTATTACATTATACACAGCGCCTTCTACACCAAAATAAGCATTGCTATGCGAATTAGATAACAGATAGAGTACCTACTTATATAGTTCAAAACGAAAAGGCTTGTCCTGAGTAAGAATCAAACCCTACAGCGTAGAAGGCATAGCTAGCTGTAAGGTAAGTCTAATATCTTCCTACATCTATATTTGTGCAATGCAGAATATTTAATCATATTTATCACACATACTTGGTATGTCTTCGAAACAGGATTCTAATAAATATATAGGTCTTCTCAACACCTCCACAACCATTTGAATGAAACAAGGAGTGCCTGTTAGTTTCGTCATTATATTTCACCCATAATATAAGTCAGAGATAATAACTAATGTACGTATTTGATAGGCCTTCTAAAACTGTACTTAATGATTATAGACTCGGTGTAGCACTAAATTATTCTATAAATCATAGGGAATATCTTAACTGTTAAAGTATTGTTATTTTCCAAGATATTATTGTTGGTTTACTAGTGATTCGATTACTTCAATTAAGTAGGTTTCCAAAACGTCATAATGAGAGTGAGTTGCGCCATGTTAATATAACGATAACAAAAGCTTAATTGGTTGTTAAATCTCCGGTTAAGCGAATAACGTTAACATTAACCATTCAATTTCAGGCGGTTAAGGTTATAGTAAGGTCTTGTCACTGGTCATCCTTTTAACTTTAACTGTAACGTTTTAGAATTTGATGCAGCGGTGTATCGTAATTTTTATGGTTATGGTTAACAGCTAAGGCTTATTTTCTTCAAAAGAAAAAAAAAAAATTGCATCTTATTATTTTCAGGGCGCGGCCAACTCTGGTGCCATTTTTTTTCGAACCGCTTGCAGTCGTATAGCCTTGGTGGACATCATAACGCATAATTATCACCAGGCTACATCAGTACAATAGTATTCTAGTAATCCTAGAAAACCGTATATCATATTAAACACTCAGACCCAGAACCCACGATCTACAGTGTAGAAGGCAGACCTACTACCAACTGAGCTGTGAGGTCGTTAGTCCCAAACATAGAACAAAAGTTGTTGTTTATATTGTACAAAGCTGCCTAAGGCTGTTTTAGTTCTAGGTACCAGTGAGCCTGTATAAGTACTTACCAATAACATAAGATAGAAAACCTACCTGACTTCGGTCTCAAACCTTTACATAATCAACTGTGACTTTTAGGCAAATCGTAATTCGATTAATTGTATCGAGCCGTTCACCAATTAGTAGTTGGTACTAATTACTAGTCTAACGGGTAAAGTACTCGGGTTAAATGTGCAATCGAATGATTCGCAATACAATCCAGTTTTGTTGACACTTGTGTCAATTTTGTATCGGGATTATGAGATTACTAAAAAGAAAAAGAAAGAAAAATCAAAGCAAAAAGCCTCAAAGGTTTTTCACTTTAAAAAAATGTATGTGCGCAATATCACGTTCTCGTAACGGTGAAGGAAAATATCGTGAGGAAACCGGCATGTCTTAGAACCAAATATTCGAATACATTTGACATCTACCAATCGATTTGGTTGATTTCTACTTCGTTGTATTCGTAATTTCAGGACAAGGTTTGTATAATAGAAAACAATTGGAAAATTTACGGGAAAAGTAGGTAATTGAAGAAAAACTGAAACTGCATTTTTCTATGGGATTTTTGGTCTTGATTTCTTGTGATGTCTTGAGCTGATTATCGAATTCTGAATCAAGACAGGAAAACATCTGTAGGATCAGCTAGTGTATACAATATAGGCAAAGTACAAGTTAATTTTATACGTTCAATTTGTTTGCCTTCGTAGTTTAGGTAGTCAGGCCGCAGTTTCGCTTTGAAATCGGAGCATGCCCTTTAGGGTTTAAGAGGGACACGAGGCAATTGACCAGGCACATAGACAGATATCTCCAGCTATAAACAAGCGCCAGCAATTTGGAACTTCCGAAGAACAATGTTTATGACTATACGAATATTCTTGGAATCCAGGCCGCATAATACACCTTTCAGAAAATTGACGAATTGGGTCTCAGTCATCGTGCATAGACTTCATACAATTGAAAACTGAGAGCAAAAACGCTAAACGCTGAAGAAAAAACGCTAGGATGGAAAAATATATACAGAGTTGATTTTTGTGACGGGCCAGTAAATACTACCTTAACTGTTGTAGTAACAGAAACACGTATTTTGGAGACTGTCCTTAAATTTTGAAAGGAACAGCATTCTAAAAAAAAATCGGCCATTACTTAAAAACCTTTTTTTTACGCAAAGCGTTCGTTCAAATCGAATAATAATTAAAAAAAAACTATCGGACTAACTAAAGATGGAGTACTATAATAGAAATGTCAGAAAAGGCTTAAAATTTTTCCCATACAAGAAATCTTAGTACTAAAATAAACCAATCTCGTCAAAAAACACATCCTGTATAAGGTAATATAATATGTTTAAGGTATATTCAAACATTCAAAATTATAGTACATCTCTCATTCCAGTATTAATACTGCCATTACCACTAAAGTAAACCCGCTGTAACAAAACTTGACTGTGCCTAACCACCTTAAAAACATTAAATTCAATTCGCTGTACAAGTCAGCGTAATTTATCTAAGCATTTCCAAGATTGATGACATTTTTCAAACATAATTCTGAGGGTAGTCGCGACCGGTTAGCCAGGAACCTAACCATAAGATGTACATTCCCTAACAGGTCGTCTATCAAATCCTCTCCGCTAATGTGTGCCATCCATCAGTGTAGGCCTCGACGGAATAATTAGTTGCTCGTTGCCAGCCTATGGGTTAAGCAATCACAGGGACCCGTGGTTAAGTGCCATGGACAACTTCCTTACTGGCTGCGATTACATTATAGGAGAGTTGGCTACGGGACGCACTATCCTGATAAGGATTTTTGTAGCAGTGAAACCAACTTTTCAGGCTTTGTTCATCCAGGATATAACTGCTATTACGCTCATTTCCACTGTCACATATCGTAAGTAGAATTCTAAACTTCTTTTATGTAAGTAGACATTTTATAGTTATTTAAAAATTTTACGTAAATTTACAGCAAAAAAAATTAAGACCTCTGTTAAAATTTTGAGATTCCCGTAACCGATGTCCTTTATCAATATTATCATAAACTTAAAGCTCTCAGAATAGTAATGGTTAAATAATATTAGTCAACTTCTTGTCCTGTGGTCAGTAGTCCGATTCCAAAACAGATAGCCTCTAGCTCAATCGTTTATTATTCGGGCTGAAACGTTTGACGCAAGTTGTAGAAATTCCAGGAAAGTATTTATTACGCGATTATATCAAAAGGGGCTATGAATTTGCCCCTATCTTGATTCTACAGCTCAGCATTTAATACTAAATCTCGGTTGTCACGCCGTGAGAGATCAGACTGGTCACCAGCGTCGAGAAGCCATAACTCCTTCGTCTTGATTTATATGCTTGGACAAAAGTTTCGTAATACAGAGATGGAAGTTAATATAGAATTTAGTATGCTGAAAGTTCAAGATCGTATATACCGATCTTGAAACAGCTTTCAGATGCTACTTCTATATTTTATACGAGTGTGGTTATTGGTTTGGCCATCTTTCACATAGCTGAGTAAAGTATCGGTGAGATTTTTAGTGTTCCGTGCCCAAATGGTACAAGAAATATTATTAGGTTTAACATTACTATGAGTAAACAATCAAATCTAGCAGCATTCTATCCATCTAGCCTATTATTATATTAAAGAGACTACTTTATAAGCCATAAGCTGCAGCGAACTGAAATTTTAAAGATAGATGTTATTAATTAAGTTAGCGCATATAATCCGCCATAATTAATTATAGCGAATAATAATAATGCTATCAAAAAAGGGTATTACAGAACACTCAGTGTGCGAGTCTGAATCGTATTTAGCGGGGTGGATAAAGGCAGTATATACAAACATTTTACATGCATGCTAAATTAAAAAAAGACGAAAGGTAGCAAGAAAAAACTTGTTAGTTCTGTATAACGATCATCATCAGAGCAACAAAATCACTGCTGAACAAAAGTCTCTCCCAGTAAGAGTCTTGATCATCGGAAGGGGCTGCCAGAAAATTGATGCGCAGAAAAACACTATCAGCCTGCCCTTCGCAGGTCATCAGCTTACAAGTCTGGATATTGCATAATACTGGGATTTCAATAAATAAATAGTTGATCGAATCGATTAGTGTGGTGGGTATTTTGAGGTCAAGTTTGAGGTACACGTAACGTCTGTCAAAATTCATCGCAGACATAGGCTGAGTACCTACCTACTCTTTCTTTTGTAGAAAGGGAATCCTACTCTCCAAAAGTGAACCATAAACTCAGTTTCTAAAATTCCCATCTGGATCGCGAGATTAGAAATTTCTTAATTCCAAAGTTGTCCGATATAAAATTAGCTCTGAGCTTTCTCATTCCCTCGTTTCAAGTCGAATGGTTCCGATTTATCCATAGAAAGAAATATTCCAAGAAATTCTGATTTGTCACCGATGCGTGATTATACTTATCCAGTTCTATTCACCTTGTTCGGTCACGTCTGCAATCAGTGTGATTACGTGACTATTTTCTTAAGAAAAAGAAGTCAGGTTAGGTCCATTAGCTGGTGTGCAGCTGTTGGGTGCAGTATAGATATTGCATCTGGCAGTAAAGGTGTTACAATTGCCTCTAATTTTGGCGACAACCATCTCACTACTATATTAGGACGATATATTATATATTGCTGTATTTTATCTAATCTACACAAATCAATAAAGTGTCTGTTTTCATATCAAATAACAGTTTTTTTACTAAATGCATTAGAAAGAAAATATGGCAATTGCAGCAAAAAAAATGTCTTTGGATCTGTCTGTTTGTTTCGATTGATCTCAGAAATAACTGGGCCGCTTTTGACGTGATTTTCACCGGCAGATAGCTGATGCTACAATATTATGAGTAATGTAGGCTATTTTGAAATAGAAAAAAAAGGGTAAGGGTAATTACAGCAATGGCCTCTTTCAATCAGCGATGGTTTCTTTCAATGTTTGAGAAATATTAATTAGACCATACAACGGACAAATATAGTCATAGAAAAAGTAAACACAATATAATACTAGGTGTATATAACAATACAAGATAGGTAGATATCCAAAATGGTCTCTTTTTTATGTTGGGAAATCCTCATGGATACTCTCTCGTTGCGGGGGCAGCGAGAGAGTTATGCCGGACTCCTACCGGCTAAAAACCTAACAGTGTTCCATCACGACGCTTTAGTAGCCGGAGACCGCGGGAACGCTTTCGAACTCTTCCGTAGCCCCGGCAGATCTAAAATGGTCCCTGTCTCAGCATTCCGTTGCTGCCAAGCTAAGCATCTATTATGCTGGGCGCACCGCTGGTTTTCAGCCTCGTAAGTAGATATGATGTTTTCTTCCCTGGACAACTGACAACAATTGAATAAACAATTTCAATTGTCAGTTCTGCTAGACCATAGTCTATGATGTGGGTAGTTGTAATCCGTAAATACCAATCCACACATCACGCGCATTCGGAAATTGATGTGAATTACTGTTTTTTTTATATTATTGCAGATTCTTGGTGCACCGTTCGTTCTGTAATGGATTCCGCTACGTCCGCCGGTGGGATGTATTCATGGATGTCGTGTACGAGATTTTAAAAGTTAAAAGTACACACTCATACCCCTGCACTAGGATTTCCTGTGTCAAAAACAGAAACCCAAGACTCGAGAACAGACTTCATGCTTACCACTCAAAGTGTGTGTTACCCCTCGCTTCGAAGGCAGGGCTACTACCAACGAATCCACGGAGCCGTCAAGATTATAACGTTAATCTCGTATGGCACTCGAAGGTCCTAAAAACCTTGACGTTGGATGCCAGGCGCGAAGAACGTAGCCAGGGGAGCCTGGGAGGTCCAGTTGCTTGCGTCCGTAGGGGAATTTATTGTATATCCAGGTAAACTCGTCAAGTCACCTTTGTCATACAAAAAAACAAACATCTTCACAACACAATCTAAGCTATCAAGTTTACAACACAATATAAGCTACTAGATTTACAACACAATCTAAGCTTCCAACGCGTTAAATCTCAGAACTCCATCACGATTCTATAAATACCATAAATCCTAATAAGCTCAGGTTCATGCACATAAATATCAATACCTACTGCAAATAAACCTCATTTGAGCCTAACGATTCACGTTTCGCTAATGATATCGTCGAATGGGCGGAATATTCTGTGCAAATGTCAGAGGGTCGCACTGTTGCCGAACTGACAGACATCGCCAAACATAGATTTGCTCGTGCCACGTTCGTTCATGGTGTTAGTTTGGAAGCAAGAGGTGATTTTCTTGCCTTGTAGTTTTTTTCAGGTCAGCGGCAATTTGTATAAAGCTTATGACCTCAAAATTAGTTCGGAATCCAGAGGGGATTGCCTTGTAGTTTTGACAATATACTGGTATTTATGAAACAGCCTTTATATTTATAATACTTATGTAATTATACCTATATTATAAGATAAGGGAGTGCGTGGTGGCCCAGGGGCACGCCGACTTTCAATCTGAAGGTTACTGGTACTAACCCACACGTGCACCAATAAGTTTCTTCACTTGAAAAAAATATGTGCGCAATACAACGTTCTCAAAACGGTGACGGAAAACATCGTGAGGAAACCGGCATGTCTTAGAACCGAAGAGAAAAATTTGACGACATGTGACATCTACCAATCCAGATTGGGCTACCGTGGTAGATCAGAACCCATTCACTCTCAATTATCGAAATTAGGCCGGTGTCCCTGCAGTGGAGATACGGATTTAGTTTTTCAAACATACACGTGACGTGATTTAGGCGAGAATTGATCACATTTAATGCTACTGTTAAGACATAAAAATATATATTTGTGTCATCACAAAATATCAAGCGTGTCGCTGCGTAGATCTTACTATTATGCTGGCAAAACTATACACAATTAAAATGAAGTTTCTATGCAGCAGTGAACATATGCAATGATTATGGTGAACGAGATTGTTGACACAATTTCAAAATGTATATCCTCAGAGCAGTGGCTCCAGGATTATTTTATCTCTGGCTCCTGGATTACTTTGCTCGTGCGCTCCGTATTTCGGAGTAAGCCGATGATCGATGTCAGATCGAACAACGGTTTCACAATGCTCCCAAAGGGCTCGAGCGAAGGTCGCACCTACAAATCTAACCTTTCTATTTGATCAGTCAATCGGCTCGATACTTGACCGCAAACATTCACAGTTAAAACTGCACGAGCAACCTTATGCCTTTAATCTAAAGGCGTGTTTTAAGACGCGACATCAGCATGTTAGGTGGAAGTTTGGTTATAGTGAAGTTATGCCCGTAACATGTGAAATGCTGTCAGTTCATAATGTGGGCAGGCAAACGAACAAACACGCCTGTACAGTATTATTCAATACTTACATCGGAGAATCTCATTCGCTGAAATCAGTGCTCAGATTAATAGCCTGCCGTCCAGGCGATGGCCCTGGATCTAGCAAAGTTGATTAATATTAGAAATGTTAGGATTCCGTCTGTCAAGATAATCATAGTACAGGGATCACAGTGTACAATTGACGTTTGGAGATGCGGCAAAGCATTTAGTAAGTTTGTGTGAATGGACGCATTCTTATACCAACCTATATAAATTATAGGTTACACAACTTTTATATATTTATTACTACCCCGGCTTCTCGCGGGTACCATATATAAATACCATCATAATTGCTGATTAAAATTGATTTTTTACGTGAATATTTCTTTATGTTTACTTCAATAGTTCAAAGCAATAAAAAACTGACGATAACAAAATCGGGTATACAATTTGATTCTGCAGCTACATATCTATCATCTACATCGAAAATTTAATTACATTACTCGATAGCTCAAGGACCTTTTTCATTAGTTGTAACGTAGACGCATTCACGTTAAACATGTGGCTGTGTCCACGACACAACTACACCCCGTTTTTTATTATATTATAGATATTAACCAAAATGTCAACCTGTAGTTCAAAGGAGTTTGGAGCCGAGACCTAGAGGTTTTACAGTAACTATAGTAACAGCAAAAAACATTTGTATCTATATTTAAAAGTATTTATTGTTCCTAGGTACAAAACCATAACAATAAAGTGCTGCTATCTCTGTTGGTCGAATGAATATAGTGAAAAAATGTATTGGAAATATCAACGTGTTAAACGATGATGGCGTTCTTAAATTCATGCACTCAACATTTTCGCAACAAGTTGTACGCAATGTTTCCCTCAATTTGTTTTGTATCTGTTGTATTTGCTTCAGGTTCCTAAAGGCAGGTGTTGCAGATACCAAATTATCTTATACCCAATCCAGTCGCTGTCTCCTCAGAATTATTTTATTGTGATTACACCGTCTAGTTTAGCATGAAATATTAAGATGTTGGCCATCATAAAGATACTTCGAACAGAGAAATTCCCGACGGTTGAATTTATAATAACCTCGTAAAGATTTACATTCTATATCCCGACTTCATTGTTACTTGTCATATCTCTGGTTAGTTATTGAGTTGGAGAAACATCTTGTGTGTTTGACCAAAACGTAAGAACATAAAAAATGTGAGAAGGGAAACCAAAATCTTTAAGGACGCACTATTAGACAGCGTTCACGCTTTGTTTCAAACCATGTCATTGTGCTGTCTTTGGCTAACTTGATACTGACCAGTATGTAAGTAATATTAACATATAAATTTAGGCATAGGCCAAGCAGTAATAAGCACGTGGAAATTCATAAGTGTTTTTTTTATGTGTCACATGTTCTCCTCACGATGTTTTCCTTCACCGCTTCGAGAACGCGGTATTACGCACATAAATTTTTCAAGTGAAAATCTCATTTTGCCCGCGTGTGTTTGAAAGTCTTCAGCGAAATTCGGCGTCTATGCCCACGCTATAGTAAATAGTTATAAAATATTGTATAACAACTTCAATAAAGTTTTAACGCTTTCAAACGCATACCACTGCACTAGAATTCCCTGTATTGTAGGTAGAATGCAAACACAAGCACACCACCCGAACACCTACGAACTGATATTCATCACACCAACATTTTCCGGCAATCAAACCCGAGAGCTCTCGCTTTGAAGGCAGGGTAACTACCAACTTTGCTATTAGCGGTCAATCTTCCGCGATGTCACTGTCAGTGCACAAATAGAACTAACCAAAATTTAAACTTGTCACTTTGACACTTTGTCACATGTCATATAAATTAAATTTATCTCCTGTCACACAAATTAAATTTATCTTTACCGAACTTTCGAATTCACCTCACTATTGGTCTGTGTTTTATTTTTTTATGACTGCTATTATTTTATTATTTACTTACTTTGTTTATACTATTTTAACACTTTCTTTGTAGTAGTTCCTCTCATTTTATATTTGAGTAATATGTGGTGTATATTTGTGTAATATTACATAATTACCAACATCATTTTAAGCATTGTTGTATTATAGTAAACTAGCTGACCCGGCCACGCGTTGCTGTGGCTAACGTTTTTGTAATTGTGACTGTCTAATAAGAGACAAATAATTTGCAATAAAATAATATTGCGATCATAAATTGAGATGTGAGCTATCCTATCTTTCAAGTTGGATCAAACTGCACACGGTGTAAAATTTGATTAAAATCGGTTAAGTAGTTTAGGAGTCCATCGCGGACAAACATCATGACACGTAATTTATATATATAAAGATTATGATACAAGTGCGTCAAGTTGAAATTTACAGCCTAGGCGATATTGCTACATTACGATATTGAAATTGGTGAAATAAGAAACCCTTTACGAGCCAATGTGTTATAAATTTATATGACGTAGCCGTATGATTATCCCCAATAAAGGAAATGAATTGAATCGCATCTACATGCCAATTTCTCCTCTATGACCGCGATTTGAGCACATACATTTGTCCGCATTTATGCAAGGTGGAAACATAATTCTGTAATGGTTGTATTTTACTACTGTGTGCCCGGAGATTCAAATCTCTTTTAATAAGTACTTACAGCGACACGGGCACGGCATGGAGAAAGCTTGATTAATATAAGTAGTCATTTTCATAGAATATAAGGCAATTATCATCAATCAATACATCAAAATTATAATGAAACTGTTACGAGTACGAATTCGATGACATTGAATTATTATATTTGGTGATTCTAATAACATTATTAGTATAAGTATAGGTATATTATCTGTACACTAGAGATGTTACTTTAACATATACCAAAACTTTAGCAATTTTTTTTCCATATCCATTGAAACTTTAAGTTTCAAAAAAATAGGTTCGTGTTTTGTGCAATTAAAAAAATATTGAATACAGAAAAATAGGACAGTTACGAAAAACAATACAAAAGCAATATGCTTTTGTCCTGGTCGAATGTAATAAATTCTAAGAAAGTTTATGCATTCTTGATATAACTGCTTCTTTATGTCAATATTATTATTTGATGCTAGCATTATATTGTTATTGTTTAATGTTTGTCTATGGGCTCTTTACCGTACCGTTACTGTATCAGCCTCTAACATTCCCACTGCTGGACACCGGCCTACTCTCGATAATTGAGAGTGATCGGGCTCTGTTCTACCACGGAGCCCAATCCGGATTGGTAGATGTCACATGTCGTCGAATTTATGGTTCTAAGACATGCCGGTTTCCTCACGATGTTTTCCGTCACCGTTTTTGAGAATATGGGCTCTTTTCTGTATTGTTGCCTGAAATAAATGGATTATTATTACCATTAATGTATTTGCGTGTGCTGAATAAAATAAATATTCTATTGATTTGCAATTAAAGGGCTCCGTGGCTTAGTTGGTAGTGGTCTTGCCTGCAAAGCAAGGGGGTCCCGGATTCGATCCCGACCGTGGACCACATTGTGTGGTGAGCGTCTATTCTATCTGTGACACAGGGAATCCTAATGTAGAGGTATAAATGTGTAAACGTTTATGTTAAATATATTATTTTACCTATATGAGAACTTAGTCCAACTCTATACACATTCATTTTAGCTACTTAAAGCGAAAATATTGTTGGACAAGTAACAAAATTCGTACGCTTGTGTGCGTACCAGCACTATAACAACATGAAATTTAGTTGCACACATCGGCTATGTTTTGGCTTCACCATTGAGCGAATTTTGTTTGACATTCTCCATCTTCGTCTATATTAATTCTATAGTTCTGCGCTAGACGCTGTTACCTTTTACGCGTAGGTACCTCCCTAATGATGAAGTATGTAATGATAGAATATAATCTTTCGGCTATAAAAAGTGATAAGTAATAACGTGTAATAACCACCTGAGGTAATAGGCTGTTGGTAAAAAAACAACGCGCTCGACATCGGTTAGTGTAACGGATGGTAGTTATCTAGAGGTGAAAGTTACCCAATTACAGGAAAGTGTAGGCTGCTGTCAAAGTGAGAAATTATTCATACTTTGACAGAAATAATTAGGCACTTATCTATGTAGAAGTTAACAAGATATTAAGGTATTTGAAACAGATTTTGGAGAAACAAAATCTTGATGTTTTTGATAGTGGCTTCATGTTTATCGCATCCATAGTATTCTCTATGGCTTCTAAGTCCCTACATTATACTCCGAGTGGTAAAACAGAAACAATCTAAAGTAGCAGTAGAATTTATGACATGTTCGACCGCTGAAGACCTTCCACTTCTTCGTTCGAGTCAACATTCCAAACTTAAATTAGGTTTTTGTAAAATTTGGCTACCCCAATTCCATTACTGGTAGCCATATTGAGATCTTCCCCCGTACAGGTAAAAGGGCACAAAGGGCAGACGAGTAGATGAGGTATGGTCTGGGTTGGGCTTCCACAGTCACAATCAGTTAAGTTGGAGTCTCGCATGCTCCATCTACATAGATTCTGGCGACAGCTGCCCACCTGGGTTCGTAGTCGGTTAATCGACTTCCAGACTGGCCATGGAAGTTTGTGCCCTGGGGGCAGGCTTTCCTGTGGACATATAAAGTCAGCGGGTGGTGGGATCTTCTTCTAACTATACCTACGCAATAATCCGCCAACCCAATAAGCAGTAGGTAGTACGGGGTATGTACATTCGCGTCCGTGGATGTAGCGTCTCAGAGTGACGGGCGTAACGCAAACGACGGGTCTTCTGCTAAGAAATATGATGAGACTTAAGTCAATGGGAGTGGTATTGCTGTTGTTTATGGGCGGCGGTTAACGCTTAATATTAGGTGGCAGTAAGCTCGCGTCACATAAACAAATAACAAAAATTTAAGTGTCTGTTTGTAATTTGCTTTTTACTAAATGCATTTGAAAGTATATGATGTGAAATACATTAAAATGTGTCTGTTTGTTTAGCCTAATCTCCGAAACGGCGGGACAGATTTTAGCGGGACTTTCACTGGCGGATAGTTGATGTTTCAAGGACTAACTTACTTTTATATTAGAAAAATGTATAAGAGTCTGCTCAAAATAAATATTGTTATTCCACGCGCTACAGCAAGTTAGTTATATAAAAAAAGTCAGCATTATCTATTCTGATAAATGCATGCCATGTTGTATTTATTCCTTCCGAAGCGTTCTAAAACAATATCAGGGCATTTTCGGACATCAGTCAATTTTTTTTACCATCACCAAGCCATGTCCCGTAATTTGGCGGGAACGCGACGGTACCTATGGATAATTGGTCAGTTGACGTAGGTTTGACGGCGTTTTTACCCATTTTATCCCTTTACCCCGGCTTGATTGCAATGCGGGGTAGTCTTTTTGTTCAATTAGCAATGTTTGCCCATCGTTTTAGTAATTATCGTCTCAAACAAAGTATAATACAGTTATAATGGTTTGACAGGTGAAATGTGTTTTAACGGCAGTAATAGGTACGAAACAAAGGCTAATTATCTGTCAACTCGCCCAATGAGTGCGAGTAGTGTCTAGTAATTGGTAATTAATTAATGTACTGGCCCTACCCTGCGCTTAACGGGGTGCAATCAACGGGGTGGCAAGGCAAGTGTAAAAAATCTTTTAATGTTGTTGCCATTTTGCTTGACTGTAAAGTCAAAGTCAAATACTTCTTCTTGCTTATTCTTCGCCATGGAGTGTCGGATAGGGTTTAAACAAGTGCTAAAATTAGTAATAAGAACGCATGATCTTGAAGGTACATATTTATTTAAAAAAAATTACGTTTCCAAGTATTTTTTAAATAATTCAATGGAAATAAAGTATTTGCTACACTGCAAAAATTACTTAATACATCCGAAATTAAAACCTTACCGTAAGGCTAAAAACAGTTGCATAACCTATGCAGTGTGTTGCATTAACTTTCTATAATTCCCAATGGTTTTAGTACTTTACCGCTTTTTATTACGTTAATGATACTTAATTTGCTGCGTTTTATGCATTCCAAGCATAGCGATACCAAGAGTGATTTCAATGGATTAATGATTATCGACTTTATCTGTTATTGATTTTGCTGTTAGCATAGCCGATAGATATTTTGCATTGAGAGTCCGTCAAACATGGATAGGTACATTTGGTAAAGATAAAATGACTATAATATAACTACACATAGGCACCTATATGTATAAAGGTACTAAGCTACCATAAATCATGTTTCAGATTATGAGCGAAAGAGTGTTCAGAAAAAACGTAGGATTTTGGAATAATTTAGAAAAGTTGTATGTAAGTACTTTAAATTATGCCTTTTTTAATCCTTTTTCATTACTTTAATTAATCACACAATTCAAAAATATATGCTAATCGGCTTTTCTCTACTATAATATACAAGTGTACTACGTATAAACCATCTTGAATATTGATTCAAGAAGACTGCTTATTTTAATGCAGATTTCAGCATTCAATAGAGTGCGATCTATTGCTGAAAATTGCATTAAAATACGTTGTTTGAAAAATAAAATTGTATACTATGTAAGGAAGGTTCTGGTTTACATAGTAGAGTGCCATGTAGCCAAAAACCAAAAATAGCTTACGCTTAGTTTTGGGCCTATGACACTGTGTGAAAGTGCCGTAAAATATATTTTTTTATTACTCATTTATGGGTGATGGAACCATTTCGAAGTTCAGCCGTTTCTTCTGTAGTCATATAAACAAAGTTGTGCAGAAGTTGCAAGATTGTAATGTTACTTTATGCATTCTAATGAACCGTTACACACATCACATAAAGATGATCAGGAGATGACCGATAGCGGCTGCTGGAGACTTCGCACTTGTGCAAGCTTTATACTGCAACAATATCACTTTCTGTGGGAAGATTGCTTGGCAGATATGAAGTGATAAAATTTTATGTTTTTTATTATTTACCTAATGTAAAACGTCTGGCGTTCTTAAGTATAAGTACAGTATACAATTTTATGTATTACAAATGTACCTAAATGAATCTGAATCTTGAATTTAGTCATTTAAGTATACTATAATTATACAATTGTAAGCTTGTGGCTTGACCAAAGTTAAAGTAATTTTTTTATGTAAGAAAAGTGACCTGATATTTTTTTTGGTTTGGTAGAATATGCTTTCAGATTGGTCCCAGAAATATTACCATAATCGGTTCAATAGTTTGCTTGTTAAATCAAAATAACGAAAAAACATACTAGCCAAACAAAATTGAGTATTTTGCTTTCTTGTGATTTATTTCTTCACCCGTTGTATACCGATGTCTGTTTTTTTTTTATGATTTGCCCCCGTAAGTGCGAGAAATAAGGGATGAAAGGATTGAAGTCAGTTTTTTTTAATTTTAAATGTCACTTGTCACTAATAAGTTGGTTGTCTTGTGTTAGGCTATTCGCAAAAGGTCCATAATAAAGTGTTATCTGATGCAGAAATATCTGAGCACAATGGCGGTGCGTGAAGCGCGCAAAAATGCGAAATGGTCAGTGGAAGAGATACGTGGTAATTATAATAACCGCTGGGTGGTTAGCGAAAGAGGCAATAAAGATTCTGTACCTACCTATTACTGGCCTCACGGCTAAGTTGGTAGTAGCTCTGCGTTCTGCGTCGTAGCTTCGATTCCCAGGACGAGTATATGTGTGAGAACATAGATCTTTGTTCTGTGTAATATGTATTGACAACCACACAAAAAAGTACAAGTATTCCATCAGTTATCTAGTTCCCATAGTACAAGCCAAGCTTAGTTTGGGGTTGGATGGTGCTGTGTGAAATGTATTAGGATTAAAAACATATTCAATTTACTGATCTTCTGATATATCGGATAGTTTTGATGATTAAACATAACTATTTGTAGTTTTAATTTTAACACATGAGCCATCCCGTATTGGTAGATGAATTCGAATTCGAATTTTTAAGTCTAAGACATGTCAGTTTCCTCATGATGTTTTTCTTTACTATTTCGAAAACGGGGTATTTCGCACATAATTTTTTCGAGTGAAATACTCAATGGTGCACGTTTTGGGTTGAACCAGCGACCTTCTGATTGAAAGTCGGCGTTCGTGTCCCTGGGGCACCACGCTCTTAAAACTTTATTTTACGAACATATAAGTAGTTACCTTAAGGTACTTACAGAATCAAATTGAAGCTGCCAGATGAATGGCAATAATTTTCAATCGTCTATTAGAGATAATAGCAATCCGATACTCGTTCCTTGTCCAGCTATATTAGGCTTTAGAACTGGAATATCTCCTTCATGGAATACCTGATAGACATTTATTTAAGAATACTTTGCATACCTACTGGTTTTGATCTTGTTGAATATAAATCGTTTCTTGAAAGCGTGTCAGATTATTTGAATCTAGTAATTTCAATCTGATAATTTTTTTTTCTGATATATGTTTTTTTCTTGTTTTTTTTGTCATCATGCATGAATTACCACATAGTTAGGTAAATTTATAAGTATTTGTTTCATCCATTTGGGTTGCAGGGTCCTGCCTATGAGATTGATGGTTTATCTTCGAACCGTTTCCACTTCATATAGAGTTTAGCAGTATTAGTTTCCTAAGGGTCTATTAAATTCTACCAATATAATGTCTAAAAAGAGAAATAAATGTTACAAAGCACATATCGAGCTTTTAATTATCTAAATATAATAAAACTTTGCTCGTTTATGTTTTTCTGTGAAAATTGCGTTTTTACAAGAAATGCAGGTAAACTAAAAGAGCAAAACCCTATCTAAACCCAAATTTCATCCAAATCGTTACCGACGCAAAAAAACATATAAGAATTGCTCGTTTAAAAAAAAAACAAATATATAAGATAAGATTCTGACGCGCTAATTGATCGATATGCGAATATGATGATTGGATGACAAATGATCATCCTTTCGGTAAGGAAGTGTTGCTACATTAAGGATGTTTACACGCGGGAGCCTCATCTAAGCTAGTGTTGTAACTCACTGGGCGTGCCGTGGCTCATAACTCAGTACAACCTCTGACCGGCGCTTGCGCATAAACTATCAATGCATTATTACAATCATTACCGATTGTTTTCTATTTTTTTCTATCTAATACAATCAATGGTCGTTTTTTCATCGTTAAAGTATGGCACGATTACGGTGAAAAGGTCATAGTTAATTGAATTGTTTTTTTTTTTCTTATCACACTTGCTTTTACTATATAGGGACGTAGCAATAATGTTCTGAGAAACGATAGATTAATGTACGTAAATAAATTCCACACAGTACCATACTGACCATAGCTTGTACTATGGGAACCAAATAACTAATGATAAAAATAGTGTTTGTATATATACATATTGATATACATAACTACAGAAAAAACATCTAGGTGTGTCACACAAATACTTTTCCGAAGTGGAAATCGACCTATAATGCAGAAGGCAGAAATCATAATATTGTTTCAGGAATGTTTACATGAAAAAATAATTGTGTTATTTAAGGTACATTAGTTGAACTCTTTATTTATATTGTACTTTCGTCATCACATTTGTATCCTATTTCCTGTGTTCTGTCTTCGTACTTCAGATTTCTTTGGGTACTATTATATTATTGTTTTTTTTCTAAATACTGGCTGTAATCTGCGTGCAATCTAGTAAAATAAAAATATCCTATAACTCACTAACTATAATATAGAACTCAAAAATAATACAAATATCTATCTATATAAATCTAAGTATCTAAGTAAAAGTAGTATTTAAATAAGAAAGCCAAAAATTTTTTTAAAAAAAGCAAGTGTTAAAAAAAAAATTGTGGGTTTTTTTTTTTTAAATGGTGAAAACATTTAGTAGAATATAGATTCTATGACGACTTGTAATTTTCAAGTATTTTTTAGCCAACTGCTAGAATGATTAATATTCCGTTATATCATCATTGATTTTCGTAGCGTATCCTAGTTTTTAGCTATAACTTATATTATATATATAATAACTTTTAATATTGTAATATTTTAGTAAGTTTACCTACTTTAATTGTAATGTATGTCCTTGTTAATTTATTTTCTATGTTCTGACGTAGAACTCGGTCAATCTGTTTTCTAGAAATTTCGAGGACCTTCTCGTCGTGTTTTCCGTGCAGCTGTCAATGGAAGTGATCGAGATTAAAGATAGCCTTGCGTCGCCACTGATGCAATCGGTGTGATCGCACTGCCAAGTGCACTTGCAGTATGAAGTAACTAGTTTAGTTAACAACCTATATATAGCCAGGCTTCAAGAGAATATAATAGTATTCCCGATTAATAACTATGATGACACACACCATCAAACATAGAAACTTTATTTAATAGCCCTGCCTTCGAAGCGAGGTTTCCCGATTCCCAGCCGGAGCACACTTTGTGTGGTGAGCATGAAGTTTGTTCTCGGGTCTTGGGTGTTTGTCTTGTGTTTCTGTGTGTCCATGCCATCTGCGACACAGGGAATCCTAGTGCAGAGGTATGAGTGTGTTAACGTTGTTTTTTTTTCGTTGTTAATTTCACTTATAAAATAAAATGTTAACACAACACATTTTATTTTATAAGTGAAAACTTCTATTCCTTATGGGTTCGCGTCACCGATGACCTCGATATAAATTAAATAACAAGTATTGTTGTAGCATTTTCTCGCGAGCGCATTATACTCATACTCATTTATTCGGCCTTAGGAACACTACGGTACACTTGGTTTTGACAAAAATTATGGCTTACATAGCCTAAAAATAACAAGAAATTCGGGAGTCTATCAAGCAAAATATTTTATTCTTTTACCTATTTAGTTAAGAATTTGAATCTTTTTAATGACAGTATCTGGTCAAATGAGCTTTGTTCGGTTTTTTTGTGTAAAACGTATTTTTGTGAAATATTGCGTTTTTACAAGAATTTGCGAGAACACAAATTTTCATCCAAACCGTTGAGCTGTTTTCGATATACGCGAAATAAATATATACAAGAATTGCTCGTTTAATTATAAACAACCTCATTACGATTTAGGTCCCCGATCGAAGTATGAGAAGACCAAAGTCGCACCCGAGACGGTGATGTTGCGTCTCATGATTTCGCCGGCACCCACACACTTTCACCGGAACTTAGCAATGCGAGTGCACCACTGCTTGGCGGCAGATTACCAGATGTGGAGGCAGTACTTCTTGTCAGATGAACTTTGCACAAGTTCTACTTTTTGTTGCTCTTTTAGCACCACTCAGGGGGTACGTGTAGGGACTCTGAGGATATTCACCTTCGGACGCGAGCTATTTCCCTGTCTAAAATATTTTTGATTTCAATTAGATTTTTAGGCTTTACGCTTTTACCTAGAGCAACGAAGCCTTCTACGACTAGAGAATAATCGCTTAGCAACAGGGTCCAAGCATTTCTGAGCGCAACAACACTTAAACCGGGCTATCCTTGTAGGCGTGTATTAAACTCCCGTTACTTCCAAACTCATAACTTACAACGCACGCTGCATTTATCTCGCATAAAACTTATTGATTCGCCACGGAACACGGACACTCTGTTCGCCGGCAGCATAGAAATTACATTAATTGACGTATTACTTCCTAGAAGCACTTCAAGTTAGCGGCCATTAGCTGCTGATGTCAATGACGCAATGATTGAGAGATTAAGATAAGATTGAAGGTCCCCTAGTACTAATACTGAGGAACTGATCAAACTAAATAACTTTAGTAAGATTAGTGACATTCCAGTTTATAAAACCTATGATCGTTCGTAATAGTTCGGAAAATATATACAATACAACCTTTAGCACTCTGTTTCTATATTCAAATATAAGATGACCCGGTGATTTTCGTACTATCTAATATTGTGAATTAGTAATTCCCATACAAAATTACCTATCGGTTTCTTCGATTTTCCGTCTATCCTATTTTTCTTTCATCCTAATCCACCACATAACTAAAGCGGACAAACGATAATAAAAATTAAATCATTCGAGCTATTTCCGAGATTTTGCGAGACTATGTCTATAGATCAAGAAACGTATGTATTTATTCCAAAATGTAACAATTTTGTGATGGTAATCTATTTTAGACTTCTGTTAGTTGTGTATAGAAATCGACCGAGGAAGATGTTCCAGCTCGAGCAATAGTAGACTTTGTAGCAGTATTCGAACCATGGGATTGTATTCCGTGATTAGGCATATGAGAAGTTCCATATTCATGTCTTCATGTCATGTCAAAGTGACTTCATATCTTCATGTCATTATACACAATGGGTTGAGGATATTGTAACATCTTGCTCGTTCTGTCACGATATGCACTGTCGGTGATATAATTGATGACAATGATTCCGTACCAGCCTCTAATGTTCCCACTGCAGGGGCATCGGCCTACTCTCGATAACTGAGAGTGATCTTTGATCTACCACCCAATCCGGATTGGTAGATGTCACATATCTTCGAATTTATGGTTCTAAGACATGCCGGTTTCCTCACGATTTTTTCCGTCACTGTGTCGAGAACGTGATATTGCGCACATAAATTTTTCAAGTGAAAAAACTCATTGTCGCACGTGTGGGTTTGAACCAGCGACCTTCAGATTGAGAGTCGGTGTCTATGCCCCTGGGCCACCATGACGAAGATTGAGCTCTTGCAAATCACAGACAAAAAAATCGCTTCTATTTCTTTCGTTAGATATTCACTCCAACATCAGTAGGCAAGGAATTAGCTATAATAAATAATTGTTCTGAATTATCACTTGCCACAGTTTAATCTGTCTCGAGAAATAAGTTAAATGTAAGTGTGGTTTTTGTTTCGGATGAAACAGTTTCCTGGTTTCCTGGTGTTACGGAAATCGAGTGACCGTAGCACTACAGTTGCACTGATCCTGTTTGCATGACAGTAACGATATAATTTGAGTAGAGTTATGGCAGAAAAGCAATATAACGGTTTAGTTGCTTGATCGCGTATAATTTATTCCTCCGTCACCAAACAATGAGGTCTAAAGTTAGTAGTCAAATTAGGTCTATTTGTTTTAGACAAGATAATTTATTTGTTCTTAAAATGTTTATGTTCTTACCTATTTGCAATTACACAAGGTCGTATAGTATGAATTCGTAGAGAAATTTAAAGCTCTAAGTATTATTTTGTTGCGAAGCCTAGTTTAGTATTATAACTGTAAGTATAGAGACACCTTGAAAGACCTTGGAAATGATAAAGTCAAACTCATTTATTCTTTTAGATCTCAAGTATCATTTGGACACGTCAAATTTTACACATGCGTGTACACATATTCGTGAGCATCTAACGTGTCACAGGAACTCCCCAGGCACATTACATGCATACAGATATGTCAAATTACAGTCAGTTTTCATGTTTAAGCTAATCTTATTCTTATTTCCTCAAATATCTATCAAACATGGCAAATATCCATTTCCCTCGTATATGAAATCGGACTATCTGTATCTGCCATTAAATTTTACTTCAAATTCAGCGCGTCTGATTCTACGGGAGCATATTCGGTTTAGGTACATTTAGCTCATCCGAACTAAAGATTCTCTCCACGAGATCTGAATTCGGTTCTTCATCTGGTTTCCACAGGATTCAGGATCCAGGTGAGATATTCCGTAAAACTATTAATAGCCGACGTACACACCATCCCTATAAGAGCTATGAGTTAATAGAATAATTTACCATATATTGTATACCAACATACAAGACATATACAACCATCAATCTTATTATCATTATTATTTATTTATTATATAAATATATAATAATATATTAATTATATATATTATTATATATATATTAATATTATATATATTATTTATATATACAATATATAATAATATAACGAAGGATAATAATAATAATCATTATTATTATTATTATCCTTCGTTTTATTCTGAGCATAAATAAGATTCAAAGTACTAGAAGGGAAGTTTGTCTAATGGTGACAAAAGAGAATAATGCAGAAAAAAAACTGCTACACTGTTACCTATAATAATAATTACGTGAATGTCAGTGCATTTTTATTAATCAACGCAGGTTGTCACTCAATATGGTCATTTGTTTAATGAGGAGGGATGCCACAGTGCATTTTATAGTGCAGAAGCCCGAGGTTAATTTACATACACAATTTTGTTTGGTGCCACTCCATACAAGGACCAAAAGCTGAATTTATCCTTGAATTCATTATTTTTTAATTTTAAAGCATTTTTTTTAACAGCCATAGGTGTGGGTAGACCTTTGGCTTGACCTTTGTGGTATATTTATTAAAAAAATTAAAAAAAATTCCACGCATTTTTTAGGAACTCAATGAAAATAAAGATCTTTGAATTTATTTTCATTTAAAAGAATTAATTCAACTATTCATCGATAGTATTTTAAAATTGTTAGTTCAAAGAGTGTTGGTCGAGAATTTTTATTGTTTTATTATTTCCTGAAAGCAGTATATTTAAACATTTTCTATATGTTTAAGTCGTAGGCTTACAGGCCCCTATCTCCTAGTCTAATCCGAAGCAACGTCTGCTCGGTTTAGTGAGTAATTGCATAAAATATGCACCATTTTATAATGTCCATCGCATAATAATATCCAATAACTTCGGTAGTTGCTACTGCAATTGTGTGGATACGTCGATAAAACTTTTTTGTTCAAAATTAACTCTATCGATTATTGTAGTCAGCGGATAATAAACCACACTTTAATACAATAGCATAAAGCGGAGTTTGTCTTGGCTGGTAAGGAGAGATAGCACTTGCAAGTAGGGATGTCAATTTAATAGGGTAAAAAGTGTATTTCTTAAGAATCATAAATTCAGATAATTTTTTTTATATGGATATTTGACGGAACGAGCTGGGGGCCCACCTGGTGGTAAGTGGCGACCACCGCCCATGACAACAGAAATGCGACTCAGTATAAGATTTGGATCTTAACTAAGTCGCATCATCCTGCTGCGTCCATCACCCGAGACGGGGATGATACGTCTCCTGTGGGTAACACTGCCGGGCGCTGTTATCCGCGTTATATTTCAGACTTATATTTCCTTTGGGCACGGAACTCTACAAATAAATATCGTATAATATAATAATAATAAGAAGAAGTTTATTTACTCTAACAATATGTCATACGTAGCATCATATATTAGTAACATTACAAGTATCGTATGATCACCAACCCTCGTGTGCAATGTATGCAGTGAGTGCGTGCGATCGTCGCATGCGCAGGCGCACCTGCGTCGACTGACTGATTGTGACGACGTGCGGGAAATGTATAGAGCCGCTGATAAATTGTTAGTAGGTGGAGTTGTGCGTAGGTAGCTTGTCCGGTCGTTATAAATTCGATAAAGTTATTTAAACTTAAACGTTTTGCTTATGCATCATATTGTAGATTAATGTATGTAAATTTATTTCTTTGATATGCATAAATTTTCTACTAATAGATTATACGAAATGTCTGATATTTCAGTGTACGATAAAAAATAATATGATACTTCTTAGTTAACCTGTCTCCGGACTGAGGGATCTTGGATTCGATACCCAGGGCAAACATATTGTTTTATTGCTAGTTTTTATCCAAATTAAAAAAAGGGGAATTTCTCGGTTGTTTTTTTGTTCGTTAGTCACGTATTTTTTGACAATCGTGAATAGAGTTTGAAGATTCTTTTTGATTAGATTGGTTGTGTTATCAGGTAGTCCCATAGAGTTATACGCTTAATATACAAACTGTCAACCCTTATGTCAGTATATAGATTAAAACAATAACCGACCGACTCCAGGAGGCGGTTACAAGTTCGGTTGAATTTTTTTTAATGTTTGTTACCTCGTTACCTCAGGGTCATGGGTTCTGTTCCCACCCGAAGCATTTGTGTTATGTGTGCAGACATGATTGTTTTTTGTCTGGGTGTTAATATGTATAATACGTAGTCATTTACAAATAAAGTCGTATGAATAACAGATAATTTATCAAGTTCTTATAGTACGATGCTTAGTTTGGGGTTAGAAGCCATGCATATTAAAAAAAGTATAATAGTTATATTTTTATACGTGCTAACCTCAGCAGAAAGAAAAACCATATAAAATCAGATACATCACAGTTTGAAGGTGCAGAAGTTAAAGGAATTCGAAATATTGGTAGTTAAACTGATCTTTACATAATCCATTTTGGTATCGTTAACCCGGTTTGTCTATAAAACGGTCACGGAACGCATGTTTTACCGGGTTTGACATAATAGAATGTGGATCGAAGAAAGAAGTACTATAAAACTCTTATCTATAAATTATAATGCCCGTATTATCAATTTCTAGGCAACGAGCTTCCACCAACAGCTTTGAACCGACCATTAACGTAATGAAAGGGATAATATTATCAACAAAAACTGAAAGCAAACTCAGGCTTTTGCATAATTACCCTATAATGTGGGTCCGTTTATCATTGAGCGACTCCTGGTCAGGTATGAAGCGGAAAAGTTAAATTGTCGATAAAGGCTTCGTTTATAACGTTTTTAATTGTGCTTAAGCTAAGGGTACTTATTCGACTAATATTACAGCTATACACAATTTCTTATCGGCAGATCATCTCAGAAGTTGTCACATAAATATCGGGAAAGTTTGAATTGAAGCTTATATTGTGCTTCTGTGTTTGTCCATGTCATCTGCAACACAGGGAATCCTAGTTGCAGAGGTATGAGTGTGTAAACGTTTTTATTTAAGTATAAAATAACTTAAACCCAAAAATTTGTTAAAGTATGTCACCGTCCGTATAAGTCCATATATCCTGTCTATCCAAAGGTTGCCTGGAAGAGATAGCTTGATTGACTTGACTTGATTGTAAAATGTGTTATTTGTATTTCTTTTGAATGGTATTTCTTGGTATCTATTTATGTTCTACCTACTTTTACTATTATTTTGATTATTCATCCACGTATTGTAGATACTTGTTCATACTAGTTGCGTGCTTTTGCACAAACGTTGAGGGTTTTATTTCTCCAATAAACTGTCAGTAGCCACTCTTGCGCCTCACGGTTGGCGTGTACACTGCATATCATTAGCATGCGTAATTGCTGCGCCTGCGCTGGCGTGTCGCCGTAACGGGCCGAGGCACACGCGCGACATAATGTCGCTTTAAGGCTGTTAACATCTGTGTCTTTGAGTCATAAATGCCAGAAACAATAGGAATGTGCAAGCGACTTGTACCTTTTGTTGCTTTTTCTCGAACGCACGGTTAAAGTAATAGTAAAATTGACAGAGACATAATAATCATTATGAATATTGTTCTGCGTCAATAGTGAAGCAAATGAATTGCCAAGCATTTTTGTAAATAATCTGATATTTTAAAATAAGCTTTTAAAATAAGTTTACATTTAATAAAAGTTTCCTCGTTGGTTGTGCTAAAGAAGCAACTAAAAGTAGCAGCAGAACTTGTGCCAAACTCATCTGGTAATGTGCCGTCAAGTAGTAATACACTCGCACTCCTGTATTCCAGCGGAAAAGTGTGGGTGCCGGTGAGTTTACAGGCGTGTGAGGCTTAACATCCCTCGGGTGATGGGCGCAACGGAATGAGAATTGGATCTTTTCATACTTCGGTCGGTCGGTAGATTAAATATAGTTTGAGTTTTCCTTTTTTCGTTATCGCTAATTTATCGTTTTAATTTTTTGTTACACCTTAATTCTTTAATGTTGTTGTTCTTTAGCACTTTTCTTTTCAGTTTACAATAAGGTCCACAATAGCACAAATAAATTTGGTTTTGTCAGTGCACACATAAGTTACGTCGCAAGCCAGATCTAAACTTTCGTTTGCTCCCCTATTCCATAAAAAAAAAATTATGATGTGTGTCTAAATAAATAAATAAATAGATAGTGTAGCTCTAAACGCCAAGAAATTTTCTTGCTTGCATTGCTACAGTTTTTTTGAATATAATTTCCGTTGCTTAGTCGCCCGTTTGACCTAACCCTGGGTCGTGTTTAAATGTCGGCCTTGCGTACCCTGCAACTTACTAGTGTGAAATGAACAATTTGAAGCACGAAGATTTATGGTGTAAGATAATGAAGGAGAATACTTCGTTAAATTGTTTCAATTTGCGTTTTCCGTCGATTTATGATTTGTTACTTCGCGATGCAAGGCAATTTTCAACTTTGTTATGATTTAGGGTAAAAGTTTCTGCAACTTTTCACAACTGGCATCTCAGTTGGTTATAGTTCTGCCTTTTGCGCTGTGCATCGTAGGTTGGATTCCCAATGTCCCCTCAGGACAAGCATTTGTGTGGCAAACATAAATGTCTCTTCTATGTCTGGGTGTTAATATTCATTATAAGTTAACAAAAAATAGTACTGTAAAATTGTATTAGTGATCTGGTTCAGACAGTACTAGCTTTGCTTAGATTAGGACTAGATGGCAAGGCACACAAAGGTTTGTCCTGAGCAAGTATCGAACCCGCGACCTACGACAGAAGACAGAGGTAGAACCAACTGAGGTGTGAGGTCGAAAGATCCCTATTAATATTTAATTACACCATAAATAATGTTAGTTTATGTTACAATTTGCATTGTTCCATAAATTTTATTAAGTATTTATGGCGCAACATTATCCTTGCTGAGTATCGACGTAAACGCCTCTAATAATTAGCTTTATAACCCTGATTAGATGACCCAGTTCATTTCTTACCACCTAAGATTTCGATATGGTAATTCCCATTTAGATTTTGTGGCCTTCGGATTTTTTTATTAAACACATAATTTTAAATTACAATAAGCTCTTCTTAATAATAAGATGATTTACAAAAAGAGATTTTTGTTGTATCTGAAAAAAAGTGCATATTATTTTCGTGAGTAATTAATACGCTTTGTAAGTAAGTACGTTCCGCGGTTATGGATGTTGCTGTATTTACTTTTTTTACACCACAATAGTAATAGTATAGAGCCGAAAAAACAAGAAAAAATTTAAATCGGTCGAGCCATTTTTGCTTTTTCGCGAGACTAACGCATGGCAATTGATTTTTGAATATATAGATAGATTAATTACTTCTATTTTAATCTCCGGTTTAGAATTAGTATCATTACAGTTAAGTGCATTGAACTTCACAATAATTTCAGCATGTATCTTTGTTAGGTACTCCTTACTATCACCTATTGTAATCCGATGTCGATATTTTTTTTTATTGATAAAAGTTACCCGTACTTGGTCCCATAGATAATTTAATGGAAAAAAATCTAAGCCTAAATGTGAAAAATAGGGGACGAAAATATTAAAGTCGTTTTTTTTATCACCTACTTTTCTATACCTAGTTACATACTACGCATGTTTGTTATATATTGAATGTCAAACGTTGTTGGACGCAGACTCATACCCTTATTAATTGCGTCACCGGCGCCTATAGTAAGAATTTAAGACTCAGGTCACATCGCAAATCACCACCAAGGGGGTCAAAAGGCACTCAAAGAGTATTACGGATGCAAGCAATATCGACCTCCCAACATGTCTCATTGATAAGTGGTTAACGCTTAAATACGATTAAGTTCTACCCAAGAAGACTCAGGTCACATCGCAATTCCATCACAGGTGGTCGATAAACTAGCTCGGTATCGCCTTGGTGGCCCTAATCTATACTAGCTATCCAATATTCTGTGTTGGATGGTGAGTATCGAAAGTTGCCCTTTCGTTCAGTCATTGAGGCGACTTATCCCAGGCTATCATTGACCCCGGGTTAGCTATAATGCTATATTAGTGAATAGCTGTTTACTTAAACTGCGCGGTTAAGGGCCAGTTTGAATTATGCGCAACAGTAGAAAGGATTTAGATATTAATCTATTGGTGATTTCTAAAGGTGTAAGTTGTTATAGTCCCGTGACTTTCCCCAGTGTAATGTTTATAATACAGCCTAGATAATACGTATGCTGGTGACGGTTTGGAATATCTCATACGCTTGCATAAGAATTTTATTTGTGACATGAATATGTGTTCATGTCACAAATAAAATTTGTCACTATTATAGTTCCCGAGCGTAGTTATGTTCGGTACTAAAATTACATACGACCTGTATTTTTTTATAAACCACATGAAGTTACACAAAGTTTGCCCCGGCCGGGGATCGAACCCGGGGCTCTCACTTTGAAGTCTATGCTACTTTAAAAATACAAATATGTCTCATCGATGCTCATTCTCACGGTGCCAGTAACTGTCCTACTGTCGACTGGAACACCAGCGCCTTAACTGCGGAAATGGTCTAATGACTCGGAATAGAACATGCTATAGGTTGGAGCAAATCACCGGTTCGGCATTCGACTCGTGCGGTGTTATTGTACTATTTGCAACGGCATATGTCTTGCCGGACCGCTTGGCTATTTTGCATTCCATTGCACACTTATTATGCAAGCGTTTTGTCATTATGGTAAATACCTGGAATGCTATGAAACAATGCAAGAGTTGTTGCTAACTAGAATAGTGTAATTATGCTATACTTAACAGACAGGTAGTAATCATATCAGTTTCCCTTACGGAACAAACCAGCGAAGACTTCTGACTCCGCACCATCGTACCATTGGACGGCGATTAAAACGGCTCTTTTAAGTTATAACAGTTTACTAAAAAGTAAAGACACTTCACGGAATGGACCTTAAACTAAACGTTGCCTTGTCATGAAATGCCGCGTGGGATTTGAACTGATTGACCGCTCTGTATATTACACCCAAACTACTTCGCTAGACGTCAACCACGACACGATTCAGATTTTCAAGCATGCTTGGTTTACCCTACTCACGACCCTGGGTTATATAATATAATACGCTAAATTATAATATACTATATTACATAGCGTTTTGAAACATTGCGCATGTCCAGGGTGGTACCAGCTGCAGTTTGTTACTCGCCGAACAAAGCCATAGCGCCAAACAATTCGTCCGTTCATGATGGCCAGCGTAGTTACAGAGAAAGAGTTTATGATATGTCCGTATCTTACGTATATCATACGTGACAATTCTCCAACTGCTTATTCACTTACCACCTGGTGAGATGACAGTTAAACTTAGCTATCTTTGATACATAAAAAGCCAATCAGTCTCATGAATACGCATCAAAACATGCATTTAACAAGTTTACACCAAAGTAATTGGCAAGAGCATCTGTCCTCATTCCACCAAAAGTCGTTTATACGCCCGAGGCTTGCAATTCTCGATAATATAAACGTTTCAATGATTATTCGCAAGCTGGTATTTACTTTAAAGGTGGTGTGTATCTGAATGATTGAGCCGATGACGCCTTGATGACTGACATCGTCTGAATGCCCCGATAAATAAGGCTTTGGGCACATTGGGCGCATTATTTGCAGCTGGCAAGGTTTTCTGTTCAAAAATTTTTGTTTACGTCGATTTAAGGAGCGTTGTCTATTATGTTGCGTTTATGGTTAAAATTTTAGGCAATTTTGAGACAGTAATAAATATTTTCCAAAAAAATTATTTCGTTGTATAATTATATTAAAAACCAAATTGTATGTTTGTACCTATCTACTTACCTGTCTTCGTGTTATTTTGTGTAATTATCTTTTCCCAGGTACAATAATAATATTAATTGGATGCTTGGATCGGCAAGCGTCCGATTTTTATAACAATAGCATTATACCATTTTAATTAATTTCTGTGACAGTGCCAGTGTAGTCAAAGCTAGGCCTTCTAAGCTAGAAGCTAAGCTTAAAGCTAAGCTAGGGTAAGCTAAGCTAGCTAAAACAATACCACACTTGGCGAGATACTCACACGAAAGAAGAAATTTAGCCAATACCAGGGTAGTTTCGACTGCCTTCATTATGCCAAGCAGGGCTTCTTGCGGTACCAGTTATAAGGCGTTTGTAAGCAGTAAACAAATCATTTTAAATGAGTATACCTTCAATACTTATAAGCAAACCATAGCGCACATCTGTAATATGATTTGCAGTTATCTAGGACTTAGATTCAGCGAAAATGTGATTACGTTATATATAATACACCGATAATTTCACAAGTGTTTTCAGAAAATCGAGAAAAGTTAACGTAATCATGTTTATCATCATTTATATATATGAAACTATTGTCAAGTTTTGACTGGACAAATTATAGATATTCAAACATTCACAAATCATACCGCTTCTGTGAATTTATAACAAATCTATATTCAGTCACTCGTGGTGTAACGTAAGCGTTAACATTTATTATATATTGTCTCCTTTTCAATTTCTACATCTTTCTCATTCGCGTGATTTGCGTTCGTCTGAAACGCTTCAGCTGCAGACCCCTGAGCACACTTCTACTTTCTACGGTAACTCTTTTACAGTTCAGGCTGTCCGTCTGTGGAACGCTTTGCCCGTAGTTATCAGACGCGCTAAGTCCCTTCCAATCTTTAAAACATTGTTAAAGGAACATTATTTGTCGTGCTGCCGTTGATTTGTTGCCTTATTTATTGTATGTATTTTATATTATTATATAAATATATATATATATATTGTATATAATATATATTAGGTATAAATATAATATTTATGTAGGTTTATTAATACATGTTATATTATTTTAAATTATTTCGTAGTATATTAGTTACTCTAATATAGATACACCCAATGCCCCTAGTAATATCCGTTACTTCTTGTCCATCCAAGGTTGTCTGTAAGAGATCGCTTTAAAGCGATAAGACCGCCCATTGTTTCACATTACTTGTGTTATATTATTTTGTTATGTGTTGTTTTGTTATGTGAGCAATAAAGTGTTATCTATCTATCTATCTATCTATATACGGTGATTTTAAGGATGACAGAGCCTTACAGCTATATGAAGGGTGTTACAAATGTTCATGTTCGGTCTGTTCAAACGCTTATAGGTCTGCAGTGATTGAATCGATCAAGCCCTGACATCTGACACATCTAAACGCCTTCTATAATTATCTTAGCACATGAATAACCTTACGTTCCTATATGGCATGGAACTCAGCTCTCTGAAATGAAATAAACAGCGCTAAGAGGAATAAAATGATTGTATTCTTTTGGAGTCATTAAATAGAACAGTATATTGTCCACTGCAGGGATTTAGGTTTATTCTCGGCACACGAGAGTGAATGTAGACTATCTACAAGCAGTCGCATCTGGATTGATAAAGTTAAAGTAAAAATCTTTATTTCCGTTGCGTTCCGATTACTTGGAAATGTCAACAGGATAATGCATTTTTATAACTAGGCTTGCGCTTGTTTAAACCCTTTCCTCAATGGGAATAATAAGCACGAAACCTCTAAGCATTTACTTTCTTCTCGTGAGCATTCCCTTTTACAAAATAAGTACTTAAATCTAAATTACATATTTTTCTCATTACTACTAGTGTCTGTAAACCAATATATTACAAAACACAAACAGATATATAAATATTTAGCTTGTCGTGGAGCAGAGCGATAAATACCACTTTCCTTAGTGAAGTATAATATAATCAAGGGACAAAATATATAAGTGAGTCAGTGAGACAGAAGACAGGGAGACCTTCAAAAGTATTGACAGAATTGAGAGATTGACCGTAGGGGTTCAGTTACTTAGGATTACATTGCTTGGATTAACACATAAGCTACTTTTTATTCCTACACAGTGAAGTAATTTTTTAGTGACTCGCAAATAATACAACTCTTGGACAGTTTTTTCCCGTCATCTAACAACCGGGTATCACCGCAGAACGCAGCTAATAAATACGAGGCTGCTAATTTTCAGCCTTAGGGTTTCTTGGATACAAAGCCATCGGTACCAGATGTCCATCGCTATGGGCAGAGGAAGCCGCTTGACGGCCACCTGGCCCTTTCAGCACATAACATAGCCAATGCAGCAGATGGAACGAAAGGCGTGTCAAAATGATAAGCTTTCTTATAGGCGATCAGACGCAAATTACACAGTCATAAACTGCTTTTATTCTAAAAAGGATGCTCAACGGAAGCGGTGCCGCGGGCACAACTAGTATTAAATACGATACAGGGAACTAGACAACATGCCTTTTGAAGCGAGTTAAAAATATAATACAATACATTTTGTAAAAATGTTTAGAACATATACATACCCATTGCAATAGATGTTACATGGGTACTTATTTACATCATACTTTTTTTTCTAAAGTAAAAGTACTACTTATACATTTGTATACTATTGTATGGTTTGTATGGATATTTATAGGAATTGAGCGATACAGTGGATCTCAATGCAGACTAGACTGTTTATTATTTTAGAGACAGCACCTATCCTCATAAATCTACCCACAATATTTTATGATAAACACTACACATAGAAGTTTTATATCAGTAGTCTGGTTCAAATACTACAAGCTATGCTTAGTTTCGAGCTAAAGAGTGCTAGAGTACTGTACGAAATATCCATGAATATATATATTTTTTAAACAACACACTCATACCTCTGCACTAGGATTCCCGTGTCGCAGATGGCATGGACAAACACAGAAACACCAGACAAACACCTATGACCCGAGAACAAACTCCATGTTCACCACACAAAGTGCGCCCCGGCCGGGAATCGAACCCAGGACCCCTCGCTTCGAAGTCAGGGCTACTACCAACTAAGCCACAGAGCCGTCACCTCCTTATTTACCTGCTTTCCGTTTGACGGAAATGAATGGAATAAAACCCTCGAAGTACGACTCAGAATCACACTTAGCCGGTATTTTATACGCTTCGCAATACATATTGTCTAGTATGTACCTGAGCATCAGCGGTGATGATTATCTCGTCTCCCTGAAGCGATCCCCCAGTGCCAAGATCATCACTTCACCAAGATAGATGACCTCGTTCTCATGCTATGGCTGTAAGACCTTTGTTGGTTACCTGTAGAATATTCACATCGAAACGTCGAAATTTGGTCAAGAAATTCGACTTCTTAAACTTCGTCCCAATTTTTTAGCAAAAACCATCTCACTCTTTAGAGTGAGATTAGATATCTCGACAGAAAGCCTTGCTGAGGCTGCAACCACATGCTATTTCTTCTTAGTCTTCCTTGTAAGTAGCCAACTTTGATATCGTAGTTTTAAAGTCGTCCCAAAGCCTCCAACAAGGCTCGTCTACTAGTATAGCCGGAACCGACATCTTACTGTGCCCTCCGAAGTTGAAACAATACCATAAATAAAGCGTAAAGTTGTCAAGGTCATCCACAGCCAACAACATAAGCCAAATAAAAAAAAAAACACATGTTTATTTTGTTTTTTTAATGGAAACATCGTGAGTAAACATGTGTTTATGACGTGATGGAGAGATGTGAGACTGGTGAGGCCAAAAACTACTCGTATTCACACTTTTCGGATTTTTCCCAGGCTTCTTTGCGTCAATTCTAAAGAGCCTATGAGTTTACGCTTAAAAATTAGTCTACCCGAGTCTGGCTTTTAGGCGTAAACTCTAATAAAAAATAATAAAAAATCCCATCAAGGGGGACGGGCGCAACGATATGCGACTTGGGTCTTCTCATACTTCGGTCGCGGAGGACTCGAGTCGTAATACTGTTGTTATGGGCGGAGATAATCACTTAACATCAGGTGAGCTTTCAGTTCGTCCCGTCACCTTTGTAGTATAAATTATATAAAAAAAATCAATGAAATATTTAATTTTGTTTTCCCTCCTCTATGTAATAACATGTACGTAGAATATTACTCGCTGTAATAAACAAAATATCGTTTTAAATGTCTTTAACAGTTGTTTTTTGTTAGAATCTTTGAGAAACTGATAAATCTAGCCGTATTAAAAAACCAAATCAGAAGTAAACAACTGCTATTTAAAGGAAATAAAATTAGTTTGAAGTTAATACAATGTATCATTAAAAAATCATTAGAATTTTACTTCGAAGACTATGCTGTCTATAAAGTTTACAGTTACACTCTGATAACCCTATGCACTGCATATTAATAAACAGTCATTACATGCAACCAACAGTCATTACATGCAACCAATAATTTCATTAAAGGCATGAGAATTACGGAGTACTAGCTTTTGTAATTGTGACTGAATGTTGAATAAAGATGCAAACGCATGTTTAGTTATTGTATTAGGTATTTTACTGGCGGTTGGACACACCACCTACACGTAATACACGTAATAATATTGTAGGTACCGTCTGTACATGAGAGATGGAAGATCTTTATTGTTTAATAGCTAATTACTACGAGCATGGTACGGAAAATTGGGCTGGTTTTCATCAATACTCCATACTGAATTGTTTATTGTATGTTTACTGTTTCGCAATGTAAAAAACATTGACGAAATAAAGGCAGTAGAGGGTGGCGCGTGGACCAGAACAGCAGGCATTTGCTGTTCTGGTCCACGGAAGAATGGAAGCAGTTGGAGGAAGCCTTTGTCAGAAAATGGCAAACGGACAGGGATGACAAAATTAACTTAAAATAGTATTTAGTATAATTATGTAAACCAACAATTGTCTGAATAAAAGGCTATTATTATTATTATTAATGTAAAAAACAACAATATTCCTTCCCCGTTATCATAAATAAAATCCTTAGTAGTCTTTATATAGGTGATATCATAAGTTCAAGATGGATGGATGTTTGTTATTATACTTAATCAAAAAGACCTGAAAATTTTGCATATCTGTGCCAAATTTCATTATAGTCTGGAATAGGCCAATTTTTATTAGGGAAAATGTACGGTTCCCATAGCATAGCCAACCGCGGGAGCACCGCGGAGCGTAGCGAGTTTAATTATGTTTGCAAGACAAAATATATATAATAATCGTAAAAAAAATTAATTAAGCATTATTTTCGTATTCACATGAATATTTTATATCATTACAATAACTAGTTATAAATGGCCTCCTGCTATAGTTGGGTGAACATTTTTGCTTAATCATAATTGCTAAAATAAGTCGGGTAACATCAAAATTAGCAAAATAAACTCTAAACAACTCTTATTTGAAATATTCCCATAATCATAGCATAGGGTCCACTTTGGGCGTTTCTTCATTAGCCGGGCGGCATAACACCAGCATCGACAGTAATCAACGACACGACAGCGGCAGCTACATTCTGCATCTGACCGACACCGGCGAAGGCTTTATAAGTCCAGTTAAAAGCCTGACGTTGATAGGAGCGATGACAGCGTGTAACAGTCACGCTTCTCGCACGTTCACATGGAAGCTTGCGTGTGTATACAACACAAACGTAAGGCCCGATACCACTAGGAGACTTACTGCCGACGACATGTCTAACGTGCAGTACAATTTCATAGAATTATGCGTCCACTGATATCGGTGTCGGGCCGTGTCGGCCAATGAAGAAACGCCCATTGGCGGTAGATGTCGCAATCGCGGGCGACAACTCATCAAAAATGACATTTAATTTTCGATAAAACCTTCCCACCTGCCCTAACAACAATTTTCATATTTCATCAGCATTAAAGTCGAAATTCACTCGCTCGCTTTTGGGAACTTACAAGGGAACACCACACGAAACTTCGTGTTGTAAAATACCAATTTACTTAAACAATATGGCGATTTCTGCAAGTATTTCGTTACCTTTTATGGGTGTAGCGCATTTAGGCCAGCGTCGCTGGTAATGTTCGCTGGTATAAATAGTACTTAGTTTAAGGCCGCATTCCGACCCTAGCGACCGTATCCTGCGATTTCTAGGTATTCTTATAATTCTTTATTGTACACCATAAAAATACAAATATACAAAGATGAGAAAGAAAGGTATGTACAGGCGAACTTAAGCCTGAAAAGAGTTTCCTTCCAGTAAACCTGGGGTGCTAGAGAGATGTGATAGAAAAGGTAGGAAAGTGTACATGAAGAGGAGAAACGCTAAAAGATTAAATAGCAGACAATACTTAGCATAATAAAATAAAATAATTCTTCCAAATCACATCAAATCCATGATGTTAAGTGATTACCCATAGACAACAGTGATAAGACTTCGGTCCTCTCGTACTGAACTATTAGAAAACCCAACTCATCACGTTGCGCCCATCACGTTGAGACGGAGAAGTAACGTCTCATGCGCTTGTAATTTTACCCACACCCTTCCACCGGAACACAGCAATTCTATTAGAAACAGCAATGCGATTACTGCTTGGCGGTGTATTACCAGTTGTAGAGCCAGTACTTCTCTGGACAAACTTGGCTCAAGTTCTACTGCTACTTTGGGTTGCTCCTTTCGCACCACCCAGGGGACACGTGTAGGGACTCTGAGGGTCTGACAGCAACATGGTCTCCCAAAAACGTCGGACGCAATGTCGCCAGTCGCCTGTTGGTGACCGCCCTTAAGGAATCGTGCTGGGAGAGTGCTACACCACTTGTTAGCTATTAATTTCTCGTGCCATCTGCTCAAAGATCGTTGTTCTACAGCACCGAGTCTGTCGATACGATCTGAACTTTTCGTGAGGACATCTGTTCCTGTTTGCGATGACGGAACGATTGGCCACTTTTGATATATTAGGCGTAAAGCTAAGGGTTACGTAAATCATACGGAACTCTATCATTCTGTTTATTGTTTGACAGTTCCCGATTAATACTGATAAGCTGAACTGGCTGAGTAGCGTTTTAACTCATGCCCTTTCGAAATTTCAGAGCACAGACTAAACAAGATTGCAACAATCACCAAAAATCTTTAAAAAGTAAGCAGTGCTGAACAGGGCTATGAATAATCTAGAATTATTCCGACGCCGCCGCAAACGTTTGTGTGATGAAGCCTTATGCTCTTTCTTGGATCTTGGGTGGATATGGTGTGTGACTATGTCATAAGGAAACCTAGTGCAGTGGTCTGCCTATAGTCTAAGCGTGAGTGAATCCATTCACTCAATAAAAAATAAAACTCAATTAATCCAACCAAGATTATCGTCTGGGGTAGCCGTTATAAATATTTACAAAACGCCTGGACTAGAATTCTCTCGCAGATGATGTGGACAAATACAGAAATAAAAAACAAACCCTCACTTCGAAAGCAGGGCTATGCCAACTAAGCCAGGATGCCGTCTTTATACACAAAACGGTAATTTGTTCATGCTTAGAATTATATATCAGTTGTTAGACATTCCTCTACCCTGATTAACTCCTTTTCATTAAACTGCCAAGTTCCTAGAACTGCACTAATTGTCAGTATTCTAAGAACTAAATGAAAGAGCATACGCCAATGATGAGAACAGCGTACCAAGCAAGATTTCTTAAGCTTTAGACATAGAGCGAGCTTAAAGCGATTGCGTTAATACAGACATGGTATTAAACCTTTGAAATCGCCTAAAGACGTTTGCAGTAGTATCACGAGTTCGACTGAGAATCGAAGGGGTACCACCGGGGGGTACGTGTAGTTATTCAAAAGGTATTCACCTACGGATGCGAGCAACTATACCCCCTAAACTTGTCCAAACCCTATGCAACCCATGTCATATAATAGCTTTTCTAGCGTTCATTCAGTTTCTTTACAAAATTCCTTGTGGAATGTATTGTTAGTGTTGAAATACGGGACGCAAAAGTAAAGCATGAACTGGCAAAATAGGATTCTACTATCTATGAGCGCTTTTCTCTATGGCTCCAGGCAATATTTTAGATCACTTCCCTTTTTCCTGTGTCAACGTGTATGCAATGACTTTTCAATCATTTATTGTAATTTATAGCAAACTCTCGAATACATAGTTTTTCCTGAAATATTCTCCATTTATTACCTACAGTTACTGATACTTCTGCAAGCGTCTTTAAGGTACGGTAATGGATAAAACAGTGTAATAACAAGGCGTGTGGTCTCGTTTGTAGTTCGCAACACATGAAAGACGTCAAAACAGTGTAACACATCTTGCCAGTGTATCTTTCTGATCTGCCAAGGAGGCGCCTCAAGCGCTATTTGCACATAAATGGAATAAATCACCAGGAAATTTGGCGTGAGGTAACGCTACGAAGTTCTAAGAATGCGCGTTTGTATTACAAAGGATGCATCATGTGGTTTCACGAATGGACACAAATTCTTTTCGCGTGAGTGTGGCCAACTCTAGTGTCGGAGTTTTTAATCCGTCAGATAGCTTCCGACATGAGCAAATTTACAATAATCTTTTAATGCAAATGGCCTTGACAGTTCCAGATAGCGGAAAGTTCTCAACCGGCCAATAACCGGCTAATAGCAATAGAAAAAACCGGCCAAGAGCGAGTCGGACTTGTGTACAACAGGTTCCGTACAATTACCAATAAAACAAAAAATAAAAATCACGTTTTTGCATGAGAGCCCCCTTAAATATTTATTTTATTCTAGTATTTGTTGTTATAGCTGCAACAGAAATACATCATCTGTGAAAATTTCAACTCTAACTATCATGGTTCATGAAATACAGCCTGGTGACAGACGGACAGACGAACAGCGGAGTCTTAATAATACGGCCCGTCTTAACCCTTTTGGTGCGGAATCCTAAAAAAGTAACATCTGAATCTATCATGATTCTTCTGATTCTGATGAACTGGGAGGATGATTCTTCTATGAAACATGTCACCTTCTTGTGACGCTCGCCTAAGTCTCAGTCCAGTGGTTCTTTTTTTATGGATATAGCCTCTCGACGTCTTAGACTACTAGACCCCGCAAGTAAAATTCTATGGACTCTAATAGCTTTTCTTGCAACATTGTAGTACCAACAACAAAAACAGGCCATTGCAGCCTACATTGTGCACTTAGCTAAATAGCTGTCATTCTTGAACATTATGGGTCGTCTAGTTGCGCCCTGTGGTGTTGCCAGCGCTTAAAAAGACAACATGGGATGGGAATAACTGACATTACTTTTTCGTGAAAAGATGCATCAGTGTATGAGCTACCTTCATGACAAATTTCATCCTGTTTTGCCGTTCAGTTCAGGCGTTCAAAATACATACCGACAAACTTTCCCTTTTCTGTAATTCTTTATTGTACACAAAACACATTTATATTCAAAAAATTATGTACAAAGGCGAACTTAACCCTATAAATAGTTTTCTTTCAGCAAACCTTTGAGGAAAGAGAGAGTTGATTAAAGAGGTAGACTTTTGTAATATTAGTATGTGCGGTAATTGGCAGAGGCGCGTCCAGTTACTCACATCCGTTGTTGAGTACCCTCTGAATCTCTACACATATCCCTTGGTGCTAAAGAAGCAACAAAAAGAAGCAGTAGAACTTGTGCAAAGTTCGCCCGGAGAAGTACTGCCTCCACATCTAATAAATCTGCCGCCAACAGTGTTTCACTGGCATTGCTGTGTTCCGAGGGACGGGTATGGGTGCCGGTGAAATACTATGCGCATGAGACGTAATAATACGAGCAGAGGTGGGGTTTCACCTGTGTCACTATTGTTACATAAAAAAATCTAAACGATTCTTGTTTAGATTGGTGTCACCACAGTAGGGTTGATGTAGTTTGGTGGATGCATAGAAGTGATAGTCCAAGTCCATTTATATCTGACTCCATATTTATTCACGTTAACAGGTAACATAGTAGGTACACAACTTCACCTATCGTTGGAAGGGAGACGCCTGCCGCCAACAGCTACAGTTTCTACTATTCAGCAAAACAACTAATCCATATTCTATAGCGTGTCGCTACAAGATCTTTCCCATGGGTGTTGATTAGCTTTCAACCAAACATCAATGAGCTGGATGTCTTGTAAGATGCTGAACAAAATATTTTGATGCAACTAAGAAAACTATTTATAGAAATGGGTTTCCCATGCATCGTTTCAAAACAAATGAGACGGATGAGGTATTGCTTTGTAAACGCTCCGACACGTGTTGAATCGTAGGTTTCGAGATGATCGTAAACACGATGCGTCAGTGTATTGTTGAAATAATAAATATGCATCGACTCTGACAGATCCGGCACAATGCACATGCAGTGACGATACTATACAATATATTATGAATAAGTACGACAACTTTTTATGTGGATAAGCTAAACTTGGCAATAAGAATGCATGATGTTGTAGAAAGACTTTTTCTTAAAAAAAATGACGATTTCAACGGGTCTAAGAGAGCGTGGCGCAGGGACACAGACGCTGACTTTCAGTCTGAAAGTCGCTAATTAAAACATACATGAGTTTTGATATTCATCCAATAATGAGTTTTTTTACTTGATAAATTTACGTTCTCAAAGCGGTGAACGAAAACATCGTGAGGAAACCGGTACGTCATAGAACCAAAACTTCAAAAACTTGTGAACTCTACCAATCCGGATTGGGCTCCCGTGGTTCATTCATTCACTCTTAATTATTGAGAGTAGGGCAGTGTCCCTGCAGTGGGGTGGTACGTAATAAGAGGCTGATACGTTTACATATACGAGCTTTTCTCATTTGTACTTGGTCATTAAATCTAGTGTTTGGAAATAATAGCGTTAAAGGAAGAAACGCCCAAAAGTTTGCTTGTCATGTATTCATTTTACCGGGTTTCAGGCGCTGTAGTATAATTAAAGAGTAAATATTATAGACATTTCACAGTGTCATCCAGGTTCTAAACTAAGCTTATCTTGTACCATGGGAACTATTATAGATAACTGATAGAATGCTTATATGGTATTTTTTGTAAATATACAATATATATAAAAATACCCAGAAACAACAACAAAACACATTTATGTTTGACACTCAAATCCTCATCTTGCGTGAGAATCGAATCTTACGACCTAAAGCTTAAAAAGTTCTACTTACCGAGTTGTGAGGCCAGTTGTTCATAGTATCAGGAGCCGTAATCTGAGGCTGTTCCTATGGTGTACATAAAACAATGGAGAGATTCCTTTCATACCGTGGGCATGAATCCTTGTTACAATAAGTCAAAGCCAAAAATCACCATTGTCATTGATTCCTAAACAATACTTGGACACGTCACTTTTTAATAATACCTACTAGATTTCTAATTTTGGCGACAGTTCTCCATCCAATGGCTAAGAACAGACGTAAACTTAACAAATAAGACTATCTAAAACATGAAAACTGACTGTAATTTGACATATCTGAGTGCATGAAATGTGCCTGGGGAGTTCCTGTGACACGTTACATACTCACAAATATGTTGAATAAATGAGTTTGATTTTTTCTTTGAACGATTAAGAAACCCCCTAATGAAGAGATTCCATTCTTTTCGTACTTGATCTAAAAATACGTTTGCCTTAGTTTTAATAGTGTTATAGATAGATATTACAAGATAATCTTACTGCCAGCCACCTATACTGTATCTTCGAGTTCTGCAAAGCCACACCGCTATCTATTTCTGGTAGATAAGTGCTTATTGTTTAACCGATGAATATTTTGGCTGGCTTCTAAAAAAGGAGCTGATTGCTATTGTTGCTATTTACGACCTTGTGCTAATCCAATATTTTTGCATTTGATAATGCAGTTGAACCTTCTACTCCATCGATCGACTGCAGATAAAGGACATGTTTAAGTAGTACTTAATATATGTAGGTAGACTGGGTAAAAATAGTTAATTATGTCACGTAGGGTAGTTTCTTTTCTATTGCTGTCTGTCCGAATAAAACTGTCAATTGCGTTGTACGTTCCGGTGTTTTAATTGTCAATTCCCGTAGGCCTGGCCACAGGTATAATACTATACTAGTAGCCTGGCTAAAGACAATTCTAGACATCTGAGTTACGGGATTAAAGTGATACGTTATTTTATTTTTTCCGTCTATTAACATCTTCTATCTTCTATTAATATGTTTGCGAAAATTCCGAAATTTCGACATTTTTACGATTTTGACTTTTAAAAACAAAGATGAAGATTGCAGAATGTGATCTGAGTGAACTATGATCATATCAACAGCTGTACCAGTGTACTAACACTCGTATATTGCTCATGAATATGTTTACTTGTGTGTGTAAAATTGTCCGATAAAAGACGTAATGACGTAACTGATATTTGAGATCTAATGGAATAAATGAGTTGGAGTTTGAAGCTTACTCGTGCGAGTCCTCTCAATCCGAGCAGACTGATCATGTCAACGTGGATTTAGAAGGTTAAGATGAATAACATGTGTAGGTAAATATGGTTATTACTGGGGCAGTTGGAGCTTGGAATGATTTAGCTGAAGATCAAAGAAGGTGGTCCTACACGGTACGTTCAGAACTGATTAGACAATAAACTACCTCTCGGCGGTTAGCAAACTGTTTATACTTCAAAGGATAACCAAGCAACGAGTCATTTGTACTATTCATAGAGTAACCATCATCATAACGCTATTTGGGACAGACATAACTAACGCTTCCGTGATTTAGAGGGCAACACTAGGTCTCTCATGTAGAATAATTAACACGTCCATGTTCCGTTTCTGTGGCAATTTTTTTTTAAACTATCATATCTACTCAAAAATAATTAAATAAAATTATGCTTCACTCTCATTAATGTAGATTTTTAAAATTTATGTATTATACTTTTCTGTGACCCTGTCAACGTGTATGCAGAATTTCATGACCATCAGTTAGAAGTGGTAGCGTAACATATAAACAAATGTACGAAATATGTGTAATAAATAATTTAAATGGGAGTAAGAACACGTGCTTCGCAGAAACTAGGCCTTTATGATTAGAATTTAAATTATTCTAATTTCAAACTCATTTATACTTTAGATCTTAACTATCTTTTGGAAACATGAATATCCTAAAAAATAGCTATTACTGTTGCCACCCTAATATCAAATCCCTCTAGGAAAGATGTTTACAAATTAGATTCTAATTTAATACCGTGCAGCTTATGCCTGCAACTCATCAGCTGTCTGCTTCAGATGTCAAATAGTCGGGTCATCTCAATTGAGCAGTCTGCTCGGTGTCCATCTTTGTTGTCCTTACTAAAATGTTATATTAATATCCTGAGATGTCTTTCATACTAGCTGCGCCTTGCAGTATTTCCCGCGATTGGCCATCCCGCGGGAATACTTCATATTTTCGGGATAAAAAGTAGCCTGTGGCAAGGGATTACTATACTGCCTTTTACCTTTTTTTTCGTATTTAATTTATTGCTTATCGGTTAATTTGTATTGTATTAATTAGTAATATATGTAATATATGTGGCTATTGTCAGTTGTAATTAATAAATAAAATAACTGAGCTTTTTACCTTTGTAACAATTTCATCCAAATACGTTTAGCCGTTTAGGTGTGTAGGAGTACCAAACATACACACACATACAAACATTCGCCTTTATAATATTAGCGTGATTGTTAGGTTTAATTCTACTTCATGTTAGTATAAAGCCTATCAGATTTGGCACCAAGAGTAGAGGTCAATTAATATGGCCCATTGAGGCTCTGCCTAGCCCTTTGGAGAAAGATGCAGGTATCTATGCTGTGTTTTACCCTTAAAGGGCGTAACCCTATTAACCGTAACCCTTTGTTTACATTACCATTTTTTTTTACCATTTTTAGCGCATCCGTTAAAGATGATTTGAAATGTAGTAATATCTAGTATACCTCCCTATTAATAGTAATATTACCCCTTGCAGATCATCTTATATGGACTTCCACAAATTTTGAATCCATCAATTACCGCATGCGTTTAGTTTAGTTATATTTTATTTAATCCGGAATACTATTGTGTATGTAAATTTGTAGTGATTCCCCATCATCATTTCTGTACATCATTCCCGAAGTAAAAACTTCTCGGTAAAATTTTAAAATATTCAAATTTTCTTCCAACCGTTGCCTTAACGGAATAATAAAAAAAACAGACCGTGTGGGCCCTTAAGAGGATACTTAAGTTTTAAAAGTTGTCCTTTTATTGCAAATGCGATAGGATGGCATAAAATTTCAACATATCTATGTAATGTCAATCAAGTAAAATGTAATGATGATATGAATCAATTACCAATGATATAATAAAAAAGGCTACTCGTTACGTTAGTAAAGTCAAGGGCAGGAATGGTATCAAGAAACAAAACATCTATTGAAAAATTCATGATTACGATTAAATAAGGCCAGCTAGAATCAAGATATCCCTACAAGTAAACTGACGATCGAACCGGACCGATGTATACAAATTAGATTCTAATTGCATACCATACGAAGTGGTTTATGGCTGGAACCCATCTACTGTCTGTCTGTTGTCATGTTGTCAAATCATCGCGATTGAGAAGTCTGTCCGTTTGGTCGACACGTCGCAGTTTAGCATAAAATGTTTTATTGACCCAAGTACAGTTCCGATGTACTGTAATGTTGTTTGTTGATAGTGTATAAATATATATTAAAAGGTTTGTTGCCAGGATTTGAATTGAATTATTTATAATAATAAGAACCTTATTTTTTTATAGTCCAGTCCAGGGGGTCCGGTTGCTCGCGTTCGTAGGTGTGTACCCTTTGATTCCCTACACGTACCCCCTGGGTGGTGCTAAAGGAGCAACCAAAAGTAGCAGTAGAACTTGTGCCGAGTTCGTCCGGAGAGGTACTGCCACCACATCTGGAATCTGCCGCCAAGTAGTGGTGGTTGCATTACTGTGTTCCGGTGGAAGGGTGTGGCTGCCGGTGAAATCACATGCGCATGAGACGTATCATCCCCGTCTCGAGTGATGGACGCAGCAAGATGAATGCGAATCAGTAAAGATTTGGATCTCATACTGAGTCGCACGAATTACTGTTGTCATGGGCGAGGGTTACCACTTACCATCAAGTGGGCCCTCAGCTCGTTCCGTCACTTATTCAAATAAAGAAAAAAAAAAAAAAAAGTACCTTGTTTAGTTGATTCAAACAAAACCGTAATCTTTTCGTGAATCTTATCAAACTTTAATTTTCAGTACTTAAGTTTTTGTATTGGGTACAACGGAGCATATGTTTTAGGTTGAACGGGTAAAAATAACATTGGGCAGAAAAATTTTGGGTTCAGTGCACCATTTTATTTACTTCTCCGTAGTCCAACAATATTTCTGTAGTTATTGTAGTGCAGGCACCTTATATCTTGTGATTTTCATACTGCGGCAAGGATATCCTAGTGTAGCAGTGTGTCAACTATAGCATTACGATATACGATCAATCAGAAATTAATCAGTGTTCGTTTATGTGTTGTCGATAATTTTGGTCAGAACCAATTTAACAAAACAGGAGAGCGCAGTTCCTATAATTAAATCGTTCTGTTACGCTTAATCAGATACCAGCAGATTGTTTCCGATCGGTTGAATCATCGGCAATTACTGAATTAAATATCGATTAAAATCCAATTGAAATCTGATAAGCCAAGCCCGAGAGAATACATTCTTTGTAAGGGATCACATAAATACGAGTAGCCTCAATTTGTCGGCCATAAACATCTTGTGGACAATTTGTCAACTTCAGTACGCGGCATGGATCGATTCGATCTATATCTCGATTGAATCGGATAATCATTCGATTGTACTCGACTCGGTGACCACATTAGTAAGTGTTGAGCAGAAGGATGACTTTAGGATACATGCTAGTGTCGAAATTATTTCTAGAAGATTCCGAGTCTTTGAAATGGTACATGGGGGAAACAAGACAGTGCCTACAATAAATCTTATTTTTGCTGCCACATGGGTCATTTTAAATATTTTAAAAATATGTTTTTAGGTTAGATAATATTTAATTTAATGATTTTTAATTGCTAAGTTTTCTTGTTTGACAGTGCAGTGGCCAATTTGGAAGTTATCATGTCTGCGAAGCGAGGTGTCTCGAATTTGACAAAGTTTGATTTATCATTGATTCTCTGGGTCTGCTGCTTGCTTGTGTGTGTCCAAGTAACTTGCGAAACAGCGAATCCTAGTGCAGAGGTATGAGTGTTTAAGTCTGTCTATTCTTAATTGGACCGTATTAACGATAGTTCATTAATTACTATTAAACAATGCAGCTGCATACCGCAGCGACGCGGTAACGGTAAAAATAAACTACGTTTGGTCACAGGAGAAAGTATAAGTTCTGTTTGCCATACCTTTCTGTGGCATGACCACAGGCGGAATCGCAAATCAAGGAAGCATTCGAATGCAAAGAATGTTTATACATTTGAATATCAATGTTGGGAATACAGATGTGGCTAGTAATCGTTGAGCATGAGATGCACCGATTGGAACTCGTTTACATAGTATGGTAGGTATGGTGACTGCATCGTTAGTGTCAGGACACAGAATATAAAATAGTACTTTGTGATATGACGGGTGCGCAAACTAACCACGTCCGCCATTTTGGTATAATTATTGTAAGTCTGCAGACTTTTATATATCGTAGTATCTGTGGATGTCACTTGACAGTTGACATCTCACTTTTCCCGCGTCTTTGTTGTCACGTTGTGTCATGCGGACATTTTAGTTATACTTTTCTTTGTTTCCTTCGATTTAAATAAATATCTACTCGGGAGGATTGATTAATTACTTAATTACAAAAAATACAACAATAAATAATTGCTTTGTTAGCAATCAAAATATTCGTAGTACAAATCAATATCAAGTTTGGTACGAAGTTTTAGCAAATAAGATTAGGTTTAGGAAAGTTTAAAGTATTTTGATATGAATAGAAAGATGCACGTTCTAACTTAACATCACAGCAATCGATCAAGATTAAATAACAGTTAAACTTATGCAAAGTTCGCCCGAAGAAGTAATGCCTCCACGCCTAGTAATCTGCCGCTAAGCAGTGGTACACTCGCGCTGCTTAGTTCCGGTGGAAGGGTGTGGTCATCCAGTCAACTTTGTCAAATAAAAAAAAATACAAATCAGAATATATATATATATAGACTACCTGCCCCGCGGTGTTCGCGATCCCAAATAGCCTATGTGTTAATTCAGGATATAAGCTATCGTGGTACCGAATTTCATCCAAATCCGATGAGCCGTTTGAGTGTGAAGGAGTATTAAATATACACACACAAAAGTTTGTATGTATGTACATACAAACTTTCGCCTTTATGACAATAACCCTGATAAAATGTTAAAAGTCACAAAAGCTCATTTTGAATGTACATTATGGTAGTGCTGACAATCTACGTGAAGTGTACCGTCATAGTTTGTAAGGTTGTAAAATACATGTTGTAGCATATTGACTGGAATAAAATTGTAAACTTTAAGACCCTCGTAAAAAGCTACATTTTATGGAATAAGCTGTTATTTACTTAACCAATATTATATTTATTTGTTCTAATTTTTCAGCAATAATTTAGTTTTTAATAAAGAATACTGATAAAATTTATCAAAACGACAAAATCATTACTTGGGATTATCCTCCCAAAATACGGTCTCAGTCTCTACCGTAAAGTCAAAATACATTTCACATATAATATTATAGTTTCACACATCTAGTCTTAAACTAAGCATAGATCGAACTATAGGAACCAGAAAACTGATACAATATTTATCTAGTACTTTTTTCTAAATGCATAAACATCTGAGGGGTGATCTAGTCAAGTAGCTGACATTCCATCATAAGATGTTCAAAGCCATATGTCTACCAGTGAGGTATTAACTTGAAAAAAATATAGAAGTAGGCAATACTACAAAAACCAAATCGTTAAAGGAAAACATCTTGAGAAAATCTGCCCACATGCTTTTTATGGTAGATAAAGGGCCATTCACTCTCGCTTGTTGGCAGTAATATTGTAAGGACACAGGCTACTGTCAATAAGCGAGTATTCTGGTAAAATCAACTCTTGAAACCTTCAAAATTACTTCTAGTATTACTGGTTGGCACTTCTCAAAACCATTAACATAAAGCATATGTACCGTTATACCTATAACCATAATACAGTAAATATTAACTGCCATAACGATGTTTTTGGCACTGCTTTGTGAACTGAACATACAGTGGTCAAGCCGTGCAAATAGTGGTACAGTCGGGTACAAAGTCTGATCACTTTGTGTTTTTTTTTCTTGAAGCTTTCGGCTATGAACTGCGGGGTTGGCTATTCGCTGATTGTCAAAAACCTGGCATGTTTGATTTCATCGATAACTCAAATTGAAAAGGTTTAATGGTTTTATGACATTCATTGATTATTGACCTAGGTTCAAGATGATTGAATGATATTGACTAAAAAAAAAGCTTTACCCTGCTACTCCGAACGTGTGGATTTTAACAATTCTTTTGCGCGGAATCCTAATTATTTTTTCCGTGAAAATAACCGTGAATTGTATTTTTGTTATAATTTCAAAGATATCAATTTATATTTTATTATATTGTTATAGAATACATTCATCAACTCGCTCGGTATAAACTCACCTTCTGAGGGCGAAATGATAAGATCGCAAATATAATTTCCTTTACTATTAGCATTTTGCAAAGAATGATACTTTAGTGAACGTCAAGTACCTAGGATGTTTAATAATATATATACTTATATTTACTTTTTGTCCCCGACTGTACTTCAAGCATACTCGGACATCAGACGCGCCGCTATCTCAGATCAAAGAAGCCGCGACTTTGCCGGCAGCCGCCTCGTTCCGGAGAAAGCGTATATACCGGTCGTTTTCAAGAAAACTTTGATGACCAACAACATTTTGGTGTAATGGTTACTGCATACTGAGAGATTCTAATATTCAACGCTTATTCTAATATCCAACTCTGGTCATACAGCTCTGCCTTCTGCGTAGAAAGTTGCGGGTTTGATTTCCGTTCAGGACAAGCATTTGTGTGTATGGTTAGAAAAATATACAAGTGTTCTATCTGTTACCTAGTATACTATAGTTAAAGTTATGCTTAGTTTGGGATCAGATGGCGCTGTGTGAAATTTCTGTGACAGAGAAAACTCATTACAACTTCCGTGAAATTTCTGTTATAGATTAATAAAATCAATTGCAACGAATAATCTTCAAAAAATGTGTACCTCTTAGTCTGGTTGGCTTGTCTGTGAATAACAAGAGTAGCTTTGTGGTAGCCATCCGGGACCCTGGCATCGTAGCCCAAGCTTTTGACATCGAAATAGGCGATACACCCGGTATTGCACTAGGACTTAGGTCCAACTTTATCATGGTGCTGCAATACTCATGTTGACTACATGACTATATTAACGGATTAAAGTATTAAAGTCGGCTTTTTCGAATTATAAAATCACTTGTTTTTGATATTTTATCAAAACTACCGATTTCCAGTGAAACAAATCACTCATAATAATACACCAGGTCACTTTCTTCGACCCCGTTGAGGCCGGCTATGTCCACCCAGGTAGGTCGGTCCTATCCATGTTCGTACATTAATATAGCTCATTAACGTAAGATATTACCGATAGAGCCTAGCCCATAAACATTGTAACGGTCGCTCTAATGGTACAGATGAATTACCCACTCGTAAGTCCAATAGTGATTCCCCTGATCGTAATTCCACTGATGGATAATGGATGAAGCTATGTGGCTGCTGGCGTGGAACTATCAGCTATTGATATAAAACCTACTTAACAGTCGACACGGTGCTAGTACTTCTGCCTGGGAGGTTTCCGTGCTTGGACGTCGTATTGTTTATCTTCCTTCAGTAAAAAAAACTTTTATGCTCTTGACGGGAATGATTTTTGATCCTGGCAATATTTACGACGGTTGGTCGTAATTGTTGCCAGAAAAACTGAAAGAGACATTTACTTTTTTTTGAGCCTACTGATGTGACAAGACGAGCTGAAGGCCCACCTGAAGGTAAGTGCTCCACCCATAACAAAAACGACCAAGGTTCTCCGACCTAAGTCGCATGCCATTGCGCCCATTACCCGAGACGGGGATGTGACATCTCATGCACATGTGATATCACCTTCGACGCCCTTCCATCTGAACACAGCAATACGAGTACATCACTGCTTGGCGACAGATTAACTGGACTAGAGGCAGAACTTCTCCGGAAGTCCTTGACACAATTTCTACTGCTACTTTTAGTTCCTTCGGCTGGTGCCCTGGGGGCCTCAGGGATTCTAGAGGGTTCTCACGACTGGACTCTCCACTGAGTGAGCTTCTGGCTCTCCTGGAGAATATTGTGGGACTCTACTCGTCACGCGTAAAGGGCCTATTTACGGTCTGGTTGCGGGAATGCAAATGTACAAGCAGAAATTTTGAGTCTGTCATCCATGCATCTTGCGTCCCGTTGGTAACTCGTTCTTGGCATACAAATGGAAATAGTTCTCCGAACCGTTCGTTGATTGACGCCGTAATGTGTCCATTATTCAATATGCCACCTTTGTCGCAAGCATGCGCGAGACCTATGCGCCGTGAATGAAAATTGATGGGTAAATAATCGATTATGAATGTTTTAATAACGTTTACTTAATCGGAAACTGTATGTCGTCAGCGGTAACTTCAGAAGGATAAACTGGAATTTTCATTGAATTTATCAATGACTCGTTTCATTTGACAAATGATTTATTTCGAAGGGCCCAGCTCAATCGTATCACGTAATTTTTGTAGCCATGTAATAGCTTAATTTGGAATCATCAATTTTAACAATAAATTGCCGGGGTGACCAATCGTACTCTCCTAAATTATTAAAGATGAAATTACGTAATTTCGTTCGTAAATGCTAAGATGGTAACATTGTGAATAAAGGGGTAAAATCTTTAACATATGTAGCCAAGCCTCGCTAAGTTATTGTTTTAAGATTTGTAAGTATAGGAAAGAGAATGATGTTATTATTCTAGAAGTAGTAAAGAATTCTTTACATCAATATGTCCTGGGTAAAGTTGTCAAGACTATCTGCGGTCAACAACGTATAGTACATTAAAAAAAACATCAAAAACTGTACAAAGTCAAAGACAAACTCAAAAATCTTTATTTAATAACGTGCAATGTCTAGTAAAAGCCCGGGTAAAGCCGGGTTGTCAAGGCCATATGCGGTCAAAAACACAGTCCATTAAAAAACGAAAACTCTAGAGAAAAATAATTGGGATGACTTTTCATAATAGCACAGGTGAAAGGCACAATAGACTACGAATATTTACAGATAAACAGGGCGAGGTGATGGAGTGGTAGACAGCAGGAGATGGCCGCAGATGAGTGCCTCTCATTGAAAGGAAGTTCTCAATTATCTTTCTCATTGTTCAGGGAATGATAATTATCTCAATCAATTATTTGAGAGAAGTTCTCAATTATCTTTCTTTCCATAATATAAATGAGTGCAGAGTTATTTACTTTTGTCACAGGTATTCAGTCACATAAAAGTAATTAATTTCTTTATTTTTATAAGAAAACCTTTATCTTAGCTAACTTTGGCTTAAAATAATAAAAAGTGGCAGTGAAACAGTAACTACCAATTTAGTACATTACACCGTACGTGTTCCAATCATAGACCATTAGTGTAAGAGATGGTTTAACGTTTTATTGGCATCTGATCATTAGTTGTTCCTCATTTATTTTTAAAGCAGCCTGCGCGTGAGTGGCGTTCGTAATTCCCTTTGTATACAAAGGAAATTACTAATGCCAATCAGATGTATATCCGATGCATCATGTAATACTTCACTTTATTATACCCTTGTACTGATGGTGTGTCATATTCCAGTTAGTCGAGTCATAGAACATAATTTATTATAATGAACAAAGGAACCCAACCAATATGTTTTTTACTTTATTATTCACGATCCTTCCGTCACCGTTACGAGAATGTGGTATTGCGCACATAAATTTTTAAGTGAAAAAACTCATTCGTGCGCGAGTGGGTTCGAACCAGAGACCTTCAGATTGACAGTCGGCGTCTGTGCCCCTGGGCCACCACGCTCTCAGGCAGATCTTAGACAGTTTATGTAGAAGTGCTACATAAACTGTCTAAATGCATTACTTGCGCGATGTAGAGTTATTGTACCAATGTTATGGGTGTGTTCTTCGAGGTTCTCTGTATGTGCGGTATATGGAGCCACAACATCCCATACTCAAAAGACAAAAACGTTTTATCCAAAGGTCCAACCTAGGAAAATTAAACCGCTTACGAAAAGGGACAATTGTTATCAATTTTCTGGCAGGCATTTTCCCTAATCACTAGATAACTGGTACCTAATGGTAGCTTGTTGGCTATACGTCGTATCTTGCTATTTATCGTTTAGTCGAGGGTTAAGGCTAGAGGTACCAAATAAGGTAACTTGGACTCTTGTAGCCTCCTGATTAGTATCTGGAAGGCAAATCACTGAGGCTAGACATCGCTCATTATGAAACGTGTCGATAAATTAAATTGCAAAGATATTGTATGGAGATTAATGGCGGTTTGTAAAATCTCTGATCAATTCTTAAAATAACTTTTGCGATTTTAATTGCATATATTGCAAATTGATCACGCTGTCTTAGCACAGAGATACAATAATAGGAATCGAGACAAGTGGATCATCGCCCCCGTTGATTTCTCATAAATGACAAGTTGCACCCCGCGGTGTTACTTGCAGTTGGCTACCCTAAGAGGACACTGCACTTTTCTAGGATCAAAAGTAGCCTATGCGTTAATCCAGGATATAAGCTATCCCGGTAACGAATTTCATCCAAATCCGTTGTGCTGTTTGAGCGTGAAGGAGGAACAAACATACATATATATATAAACTTTATAATATTAGTGTGATTTAAACTCTATTGTGCTGAATCAGATTTTTTTTCAGTTATTTGGCCAACACTTTTTAAAATAAAGTTTTTTTCTGATATTCAATAACTCATAATTTTCTTCCATTCATTCGTATAAGTGGCGAATTCTGCTAAAAGTTGGATGAATGACAATAATAAATATCACGTGCTCAAATAATTTCCAAATAATGTGCGACAGTGGCAACACGTCTCCAGGGAAATACGCGGAGTATTGCCACACCTTGGGTGGTTCCGTAATTTATTAACAGGTTAAATTTCTAATTTCCCCACGCCTTTTTAATATCTAATCTATAGTGGATGGCGTGTGGGGAATACTACATTTATTTTGGCTGATTTCATTGTTATTATTTTGATTGATAGATATTATTTTATGGAATTTCATATACAATCTAAACTATTTATTGTATGTAGTGTTTTTATGAGGCAAAAGTATGTATTGTAATCTTCTTATATATAAAAGAAACGTTTATTTTTTCATATTTTATACACCGCCGTACCGTTCATCCCATTGTGATGAACCTTCGTCAACTTATTACTTGTTACCCGAAGGTTAAAGATATAGTACAATTTAGTTTCTTTCACAATTGTTTTTTTTGTGGCAGCAACGCGCCTGTTTCCAGCTAGTAATATATGGATACTAGTTGCGCCCCGCGGTGTGACGCACGATTAAAAATTCAACAGGGAAGGGGAAAATCTGTAAGAATTTGTATTTTCCGCTCATTAAAATTTTTGTGGTCACTAAACATACTTCACTTTTTCGTAAAAAGTAGCTTTTGTGTTAGCATATATTCAACACAAATTTCATCTCCTTCAGCTGTTGAGGCGTGAAGGAGCAACTACATACAGACAAACGTGCGCATTCATAGGTTTTTTATCCTGATAAAGTGCAAACATACATATAGACAAACGTTCCCATTTATATTTTTTTTATCCCGATAATATGACGTCAGTTTTTTCAATCGTCTCATGCAGCTAGTTTTATCTATATAAATAATACACAAGAAATCCTAGTGTAGGATATCCAGTGTCGCAATTTTCTTTCCTCTTATTTCCTCACCATTTTAGGAGCTATGTGCATTCTAACTTAATTTATATAATCGGACACAATCTGTGTTGCAATAGCTTTGTTTAGAGTCAAAATAAATCAAGTATATTCCACTTAACACAGCTTAAATTAGATCCAATGTTGTTCACAATAAAATCAGATTCTATTGTAAAGCACGATTGTGAAATCTGAATTGATTTAACGGTTGATATCAAAGGTTGGCTTGATCCGCACTGAGAAGAAGAATAGATGCTTTTGTACTATGAGACTATAGTTTTATTAACAATTTTATGGATTAATTCGCAGACTGAAATAAAAATTATTCTATTCTATTCTATATGCGACTCAGTAAAGATTTGGATCTCATATTGAGTCGCGCGCATTACTGTTGTCATGGGCGAGGGTCACCACTTATCATCAGGTGGGCCCACAGCTCGTTCAGTCACTCATTCACATAAAATAATAATAATAATAATAATAATATATGGCAGGGTTGAGTAGAATGAAAATATCCTTATTCTGAATTGTCCGAGCAGGATAAGTCTCGAATCCAGTTGTATTGGTTTAAAAATAAATATTCATGGATATTTCACACGGCGCTATCAAGTCCCAAATATAGCTTATTATTTGGGAACTAATGTATACTTAAGTAATTTATCTGTTATCCAAGACCACTTCTTTTTTTGTAAATTAAACAATGAAAACATATTAACACTCTGCCATAGAATAAACATTTCTGTTTGTCACACAAATGCGTGTTCTGAGTGAGAATCGAACTCACGCCCTACAGCGTAGAAGGCAGAGTTACTACAAACTAAGCCATGAGGTAAGTCGAAAATTTGATCGATTTGTACTATATTTTCATCAAGTGAATCTGATTGCATTTTCGATTTCAATATTATTCAGCTTTATTTTTTTATGTTTCGGCTAAAAAGTGATATAGGTTTTCTTGATGGCTATGTTGTCAACTGATAAAATATGAGTCTTGTTTGGTATTATAATATAAAGAAGTAAACTAATATTTCCCGCAAATGACGCTTACTTGGCTCAAATTTTGACATTTTCAACTTATAAAAATTATATTTTACCAATATAAAATCAATGATATTAATAGGTTATGTTGTTCTTGAATGTCCAAACTATTTTTTAAGCCGGTTATCATCTGCGAAAGCTAACCGAAACTCCGTGCCGCGCCATCTACAATAAAACGGCGGAATCTTATTTGTACTCCTAATAAAAATGTTAGATTATTGATTTCGAAACTATATTACGTTTACAACAACAACAATTTACAACTTGATGCAGATTTATGGTGAGATCCGAAAAAATACATTTATTGTGCTTGAATTCAAAGCCAAAGACTGTAAAGACTCATAGTATGTTTATCCCATGCGGTGTAATTCGTGCTCATGCTATGCTTAGTTTGAGGCTAGATGGCGCTGTGTTAAATATCCACAAATATTTATAGTTATATATTTTTGTATTTTATATCATTATGTCAATTGAATTCTTAAAAAATACTTGGAAATTATAAAGATACATTTACGACAAGTTGGTTATCATTTTTTTTTGATGTATACTATCCCTAAGTATTATTTCCTGGTTTGTCTCATCGCAGTGCGGGTTTTAGTAGCGTAGTGTCAAGTGTGCAATTTACGCGATTGCTCAAGAGACTGAGTGGGATGCACCATGGAGTATTAAGCAGTTCTCAAGTAAATGCTGCTCACCTTTTCTAGACGAGAAACATCAGAACTCGTGATAAGCCAGCTCATAGAACTGCTAAGCAAGCTTCGCCACAAGAACCTCGTGGAGCTAGCTTAGCTAAAAAAAAAAATCTGTATAGTACACTATATAGATTTTTTTCCTCCGGTCATAACAACAGCAATACGACTCAGGTCCTCCCCGACCGAAGTATGAGAACGTGGGTGACCGTTTAGTGGCATTTATTTGGCTCTGTGCTTCGGAACACACGTTAGATATTGCTTGCGAAATTTCATGATTCTAGATTAACGGGTTATAATAGGTTATGATTACTTTTTCAAATATACGGTATACCGCCGTATAATTTGATTGCGTTGACTTTAAAGTTCGGTTATTTCATTGATCTAAGAGATTGCAGACTTGTATTTGATATTAATTTCAGACCACACGCTCCAGAGTACAGGGTCTTGACAGACAGACGGACATCAGGATCATCCTATCAGGGTTCCTTTCTTTTTCTTTTAAATGTACCTAGAAAAGACAAAGAAAAAGAACTACTGTTCTAAATTTCCATTCTATTCAGCAATAAATCATTTATTAATTTGCAATCATGGGTCCATAAAAAATGGTAGATATTCACAATTAAAATTGATGCCAAACATGTTTAGGCCAAAATATATCTGAATTAAAACAACATTTAAATATTATTGTCCATTAAAATGTTATATATTATATAATAACAGCACTATTACAATCCGCTAAATATTACAATACGATAATGTATTGTATATTTTACAAAAGAATAGCCTTCGAGTTAGTACATTCTCGATTAAGATGCTAATATAAATTCTAAAGCTGATTGCTATTATGAATAATGATATGCAGCCGCGATCTTAGGACTTTGCATATAACCTTTTATTTTAGTATTCAACGTTTTACTGTTTGCCCGAGCGTCACCTCACTCTGAGTTGCGTATGATATTTAAAAGGTGGTCTAAGAATGAATGAATGAATACTTTATTGAACAATCAAAAGTAAAATCAGTGAATAAGTCGTGAAAGTATTGAAATCTGTTCGATTTTTGCCGGTACCGGTGAATCACATGCGCATGAGACGTAACATCCCCGTCTCGAGTGACGGGCGCAACGAGGTGCGACTTGGGGAAGGACCTAATTCGTATTGCTGTTGTTATGGGCGGAGGAAACCACTTAACATCACGTGGGCTCTCAGTTCGTCCCATCACTGAGGTTACATAAAAAAAGGTATAATATGGCCCCAACTCTAGCCGTTTTACAACCTGTGTGGGCTAGAATACCGGCCGTAGGTGGAGCGCTGACTGCAATCGCCTATTGTAAATTAATGATAGCTGTAAAATTTGGAATGGTGTGAATTATCGCGGTTTATAGCTTGGTATAAACTGCCATGGTATTTATTGATCCAAAAGTTGGCCATAGGTGATACCTACTGAATATCATATACCTACTGGAATAACAGGACAATAAACGGGAGGTAACAGTGATTTTGTACCCATTTTTTTAAGGTTACTAAGTGACGGAACGAGCTGAGGGCCCACCTGATGGTAAGTGGCGACCCTCGCCCATGACAACAGTAATACGACTCTGTATAAGATTTAGATCTTACACTGAGTCGCATTCATCCTGTTGCGTCCATCACCCACGACGGGGATGATACGCCTCATGCACATGTGATATCACCGGCACCCACACCCCACAGCAATGCAAGCGCTACTGCTTGGTGACAGATTCCAGGTCCGGATGAACCCGGCATAAGTTCTACTGCTACTTTTGGTTGTTCCTTTAGCACCCAGAGGGTACGTGTAGGGAATCAAAGGGTACACACCTACGGACGCGAGCAACTGGACCCCCATATTCATTTACTCGGCCATAGGAACAGTACAAATCACTTGGTTTTGTATTTTTTGTTAACTTGTTAAGTTATATACTTCCCAGATTTTTAGGCTTATCACACTAATATATTAAAGGCGAAAGTTTATATCATTGTGTTTGTATGTATGTATGTTTGTTACTTCTTCACGCTCAAACGGCTCAACGGATTTGGATGATATTTGGTACTAGAATGGCATATATCCTGGATTAACACAAAGGCTATTTTTGGTCCCTGATAACTGTTTTTAACAACAGGGAACGCAGCTGGTTGTTAATAACGATATACCCGTTATAAAGAAGTCTAGATTTAGTATTTAATGTAAAAATAAGTTAGCTATTTCTGACTTGTAAAGAATGTTTCTTTGTTGTACGAAGATTTAATGATAATGGCGTACTATTTAGTTTTATTACTATGAGGCCTGTAAAACTAAATAGTACGCTATTCAGTAGGTCAGGTCAGGTGGTCAGGTCTAGTCTTTAGGTCAGGTGGGCAGTAAGTTAGTTACAACAATTAAGTCACATAAAAAACAGTGGAAAAAGCACTACCAATCATCTTTAACGTGTTGCATGGAACACCTTTAGCGCATTTTGACCAATCAAAATATTTCCCCGTACATCGAGGTACAGGAAATATAAAAATGCTTATCGTAACACCTCATTTCACAGGCAATCCATCACTGAGGGACAGGAAACGAATGGATTCGCCAAGAATGCGCTAATTATACCAAAACGTAGCAATTTATAACGATTAAGTGAAAGAGTGGATTATATAGTTACCTCGTCAAGATTACTTAGAAGTGGTTACGGCTCACAAATAAAAAACTACTACACTAGATCATGGTTCTAGACGCAAACGATAAGAGTAATCTACAAAGTCTGTATGCAACCAATTATTGCAAAAACGACAGCCTGGTATAAATCTAGTTTACATATATACATATGTTGTATATATTTTTGTAAGCCATTTTGATAAAACCCTGTATTTTAATACCCCAATCGAGAGGTTAAAAGTAAAAAGTAATTTAAGGCATTTAATATGGCGACAAAAATTGGCAATTGTAATTTATCACAATGAAAATGAATCTAACGATACCTCAAGCTAAAATGCATCAAGCCGTTGAGGCAGAGCGTGCCTAAGAAAAATACATACATACACTCATAACCCTCCTTCTTTGCAGTTTGGTAAAAATTTAAACTAATAAACAAAATAATCTTACATGCTATAGAGTTGGAAATATGTATAAATGAAAATATTTTGTTGCATAAGAAATGCACAACTTTTCAAAAACCACGAAAATCGGTGCATCTTTTCTCGATTTATGTTCAACAACGATAATGTTCCAACAAATCCGACTATGTTTTATATATTAAGATATTAACACCCACACAGAACAAATCAACGTTCGTCTCTCAAATGGTGGTCTTGGATAAGAATCGAACCCAAGATCTACAAAGAAAGACCTGCAGAAAGCAGAGCGACTACCTAGTAAGCTGTAAGGCCAGTCAAGCTATTAATGTGAGATGTTGTAACTGCAAAATAACCGTTTTAACTTGATTAGATTTCAATCGAGGAGAGACTCAAGTGTTAATAAATTCCTGTCTGGTGGGCGTATCGTTTCGGGGACCCACCTTAAGCCGAATTGAATGGATTTGATTACTAGAAGAGCAATAACGTGTATGAGAGACTCACTAATATGTATTTTTTTTGTGCGGAATATAGTGACGTAACTTTTTGACTTTTTGATTCAACATCAACTGGGCTGTCAACTCGTTCCGTGGTTACTGTTCATAGAAAACATTATCATTTTTCAAGTATCATTAATTTTGACAAATAAAATGGATATTATACTACGTAAGTCAATAAATACAGTTTGGGTTTCAGGTAATAATAACAATAAGTAATGAAAATATCTATTAACTGCTCAAGATTTTAATTGAAATTACATTGAAATTAAATTTAAAGGAATTGGACCAGACATACAAAAGTTATGTTCCCAAGAATTAACATAAAAGCGACCAACACTTTGTTGAAAATGAAACGGTGGGCATAGGGTCATGGGATTCATGGCCATAAACTCATTAAGGCTGTAAACTGCATGTCCTTCAAAGATTTTTCTATATAGGTCTTTAATTCTGTCATGTTTTGTATGTGTTTAATTTAATGTACATCAATATATTCTCAATATATTCTCTCTGTTTCTGATCATTTGACAATTTAGTGACGGGTAAGCATATTTTTGTTTCTTAAATTGTACTCGTAAATGTCTATCTTTTAATAAGACTCAGGTCCTCCCTTACCGAAATATGAGAAGACCCCAGTCGCAATGTGTTGTGCCCGTCACTCAGAAACAGGGATATAACGCCTCATCTGCCATTATATTTACATACAAATATGTTTTCAGTGATTTAGTTATTTGTATTTCCAGTTATGTTTTCATTAACTCATTTCTAAAAGTTTTAGTGTTCATACGTAGACTCTCTATATATTATTTTACCTCTCATCAGTAAACCGATATGGATGTGGTATTAATATGAATGAATATGATTTGTGGCTATATCAATGCTATAAAATTTTCAATTTTAGTTGCATTGTCGTAAATAAGTCAACAGACTATTTTAATTGATTTAATAGGAAAGTACCAATTTAAATAAATTAAGTTTTTGTTGCAAATAAATCAAGATGGAATAGTCATTTAGCTAATACAAATAGTTACGATACAAACGAAAACACAGAGGCACCATTTAATATGCACTAGCATTCCCTGTGTCACAGGAGGCATGGACACGCAATCACACAACACATCCAAGACTTCAGAACAAGCTTCTCGAACACATAAAGTTTGCTGCAGCCGGGAATCGAACCTGGGACCCCTTGACACCAAATTGTTATTTTGTACGGCTCAACCAATCGTTTCATTAAATAAATTTAAAAAAAAGCTTGACTTTAAGATTGCGACATAATTTAAACTCTTATATATTTAATAGACTAACAAACAGCAAATCTTTTTTGAGTAGGCGATGTCCTTGCGAATAGCAGAGCTTTTTATTCAACTGGCTTGAAAAACGGATTTATTTTACGAGTATATACACTTGATAATAGTGCAAGAAGTAGCGGCGATTACTTTGAACCTGTATACGGTTAATACAAAGTGTGATCTGTTTGCGATGTGAGCCATAGACTAAGTGTGCGGGACGTACTCAGAACCAGGTTGTTTTTGTTTCATAGAGTGACATCTATCTATATATATAAAAGAAAGTCGTGTTTGTTACAACACTTATAACGCGAGAACGGCTGGACCGATTGCCATGGTTTTTGATTTGTTGGATTTGTTTCCGTCCCGAATAGCAGAATAACTATTAAAAACATTGGAAAATTAACGAAAAAATAAAAACAATTTATTCCACGGGAACGGGAACTATGCGGGTGAAACCGCGGGGCGCAGCTAGTTTTATAAAAAAAAATATAAGACGATCTAAAAATGTTAACATCTTCGTTAAAGTATTAAGAGCTTTTAAAATATATTGCTTTGTGCATCGTCTTTAGTGCGATTAAAGGAACGAGATGAGCAGATCTGTGATCCTGATGATATGTGTTTTTTTTTTATATTGCCCCCTCTTTCTCTTTCGGGGGTCGAAGCGTAGCCTGCCACGATCAGAGTTTTATTCACACACTTAAAATGTGAGGAAAGGTGGGGTTGTTTTTCTTTATTTTGCTCCTATGGCTATTTAATTCCTTTCGATATATTAATCAACATACATTTTATAACTATCGGTGATGTTAAGTGGTTACCACCGCCTATAAACCATAAAATACAGCGGTATTTTATATATAAACATGATACATAGATTTATTATAATAGTTATTATGACCATAATAATGACTATTATTAAAATATTTATCTACCTACGTGCTTAAAATAAACTCTGGGTAGTAAGCATGGAAAATCTGTACATTTAATAATGCTTTATAAATCCGTGCGTGACTTATAAAACCATTATAACCCACTAACTGTCAAAAGCTTTAGTGGGTCTAACAGACCGAGTGTTGTTACATAAACGAAATTACAGAACGAGTGGGTTACACGCTAGGTAGTAGCCAGTATTTAATGATATGCATTTGTTTCCATTATAAAAATAAAATAGCACTGTGTACACAGTGCTAATTGCAAATAAGTACACAATTCAGAGTAAAATAGATGAAAAAGAATTTTACGTAATGTAAGACAGGTTGAATCTAAATGGAGAATTAGATATTTTCATTTGAATCGAAAGCACTATATTGCAATAAAAATATGACAACATATATTATACAATTATTAATCATCACCAAACCACACAGCATGTCTTGGTCTACTTGATGGGTTTCTCGGACCTTATCAAGCATTGCATGTATCGACATTTCTTTCTCGCCCGGTTTTCAATACTATCCACAAAGTCCTGATCCCACCAAATTGTCATATTCTATTTATTCTGATGGTATATCACTATTGGAAGCGTTGAAACTAACATTTCTTCCACGTCCTTGTATTCAAAGCAGGCCAGAAACCACATACTAGATAATCATATTTATCAAGTACGTGGTTTTTTTTCATTTCACACATATTTAAAATAGGGGCTACCCATATTGGTCTGTGCAGGGAATGCATACTGGAGGAGGAAACGGTGAAGCTTGGAGTCATTACGCAGCCACCAAAGAAATCAGAGAAAGCATAGGCTTAAAAAAACTTACTGATTACTGATAAAACTTACAGTACGATTATTCTGTAAATTCTAATAGGGTCTACCATTGTAGGTCTGCCAGACCCTACCAAGCATCGAAAGGGTTAACATAAACATTTCTTCCACGTCCGGCCCTGTGGTCAATGCAGTCCACCACAGCTATGGATTTTATGTCCGCTAATTACATGATATAGCCAAACGGTACCGAAGAACGCCGTGCAAGAGGTGTGATGGTAGTTAATTGCGCGACCCTGCCGTGCCAAGCACGTACCTAATGAGCAGATAAACGCTGCTTTTGCCTTTTATGTTATTGTACAGATGCGTAAGGACCAAATAAATAATAATAATGTTGGCGTACAAGGATTTGTCGTAGAAGGCATGACCAAGGCACAATCGGCATTAGACGGGCGTGATTCGACTTGGGCATAGAGTCAATTATTTTTTTATGGTGCTCATGAGCAGCTGACGGCCCGCCTGATGTTTAGTGGTTACCGCCACCGATAAACCAAAAATACGCAACGCGATGCGAATTATTTTAGTAGTAATCCGTACTACTAAAGTAATTCACATTTCATTGCGGCCGCCATTCTGAGACGGGGATGGTACCTCGATTGCCTGTAATTTCACTGGTACCCTTCTATAGGAACACAGCAAGGTGAGTGCACTACTGTTTAGCGGTGGATCGAACCCCTTTCAAAGGCACGGCTACTGCCAACTAAGCCACGTACTCATCCCACCCAATAATGTCTCCGTGTTTTGATGATTATTCTAATTCATGATTTCCTCATACATTGGCCAGTTCAAACATAAATATATGCTTATTTTGCCGCCAAAATAAATCGGTCTTTGATCATTTGAAAAGCTCAAATGGGCTTTTGTACGCTCATACCAATTCTCACGAGCAATTTGTCCGTAAAGGAATCGACCCAGCTCAGATTCCGGTGAAAATGAACGAACCATTTAGTCTAATGGCAATGCTAACTGATATAATTACTTAATTATGTGCTTTGTACGGGAGGATGTGACGTCACGGCAGGCAATAAATGTGTCAGTCAAGTGTTTAACTTTTTAACTGTATATCTTTTATTTCGGATTCGAGTTCCAGGAAGTAGTTATGTCCTAGTTTTTTTTCTGACTTAATTGATTGGATCTTGTGTACCAAGCGTTCCGTACTGTCGATTTTTTATTGTTCATAAGCTGTTTCACGCTTGATTTTTTTGGTTCGTTTCGTTTTTTATTCGCGCGGAATCCTAATTCTTTTTCATATGTGACTCTTTATAAAATCTACTTAGCAGGAACAAACAGACAGGCAGGCGGACAGAAAGACAGACATTTTTAAAATTACTATAGTGACAATACTTTGTGCAACAAAGTAGAACAGGGGCACGGAACCCTTATGGTTCTGTATTATAGTTGTATGGCCTCACAGCTCAGTTAGTAGTAACTGCCTTCTGCGTTATAGGTCGTGGGTTTGATTATCTCTCAGGAAAAACATGTGCGTGACAAACATAGATGTTTGTTCTGTGTCTGGTAATAACTCTCATAGTACAAGCTTTTCTTGTTTTGGGGTTAGAGGGCGCTGTGTGAAATGTCCACGAATATTTATTCAAAGCCAAATATATCTTATCCTATGCATGACAATTTGACTTTGACGAAACGCTACACGGCAAGGGCTGGAAACTGCAAGTTGATTAATTCCGAATATAAGTCAACTTTGGTATATTTCATCCTGGAGAATTTTATTTCAGGTCAAAACTTATAATACCTATTCATATTTATGAGAACAATTCATGTGTACCGTTTATTGTTTTTTACATCACTACGTCATTTTTATATTATTATATTTTCTACATGCAAATTTAATGGTCAATAATCGCTTGAAATATTATAAATTTGAACGAGTATACAAGTGGTACTCTGGTCCTGGGTGGGTTCGATTGCCACCCAGGACTATATAACAAACAAAAATGTGATGTTACATTTATTATATGCATGTATTTACGAATAAAAGTTATGAATAAGTATTTTATCACTTATCTAGTTCCCATATTACAAGCTATGCTTAGTTTGGGGGTAGATAGCGCTGTGTTAAAAGTCCATGAATACTTATTTATAGAAGAAATATGAACGTGATTAGTGGTGACCTCTTAGCCACTGTTTTCCTAGGCCTACGCTACTAATTTCCACCAGTGAAAAACAATCTATAGTAATTTGACGAATACTTTTAACAAAGAATACACTTTAATTTTTGTTGTCAAGTTGTCATTATTGCGCAAGCTGTGATACCCTATTATTAAGGGCACACTAAGTCTGTAAACAACTTAAACTAATACATATTTGAATGTTCAGTTTAATCCTGTGTTGAGTGACGTATTAATAAAATAAAAAAAAAAAAATTAAAAAAGAAATTGCCATCTAGTCCTTGCAACAATGATTTCCATTTTAAATCTATCCTCAATTGAGTTTATTTGTTTCCGTTTCAGGACGAACAGATTATAACGGGAACTCGTCAGCCATAAATCTTGTATCCGCTCGCGGCGCCTGCGCCTGCGCCGATTAGTGTGCGCGAGAAACAATTTCCAATGCGTCGTAATTTATGACTTCATCGAACGTCTATAGTCACGATGTTTGGACGAATTGTTACGAACACGGGTTCTGTTCTCATGTCGATCTCATAATATATCATCATTTTGTATCGTGAGTAGAACAGGTACCTAGAATTGTGAATTTTCATCCGGAGAGGTACTGCCACCACACCTGGAATCTGTCGCCAAGCAATAGTGCTCGCATTACTGTGTTCCGGTGGAAGGGTGTGGGTGCCGGTGAAATCACATGCGCATGAGACGTATCATCCCTGCCTCGGGCGATGGACGCAGCTTAATGCGACTTAGTGTAAGATCCAAATCTTATATTGAGTCGTATTACTGTTGTCATGGGCGGGGGTCGCCATTTACCACCAGGTGGGCCCTCAGTTCGTTCTGTCACTCTCACATAAAAAAAATATATTTGTGCCTAGATACATAATATTTAATATTTTCTTGCTTTTGAGCGCTCCGTACCCAAACGGTAAAACGGAACAGATCCATATAAATCCCATATATTGTACAATAAAAAGATGTCAGATGAATAAGTGACTCTAAACGAATCGAATATATCAACTTTAATACCCCATTTTTCCGTTGTATTATATAATTTTTATTACGTTAAAAAATGTTTTTGTCATTATTTATCAATGCCAAAGTGATAATTTCTATTCGAAAGTAACTCAGGCCCATTCCTTTTATATCATTTGATGAAAAATAATCCACGAGTCAGAATGCCAAGAGAAAGTGGACTCGCGATGATCGATAATAGTCATAATAAATGTCGATTTATGGGATTGTGATAGATCGTTAGTATTGTTTCATAAGAACGTCATTACCGTCAAGCAGACTTTTATGTCATAGACACGCAGCTTAGAACAAAATCTGTGTTACAACACGTATGTTGCTGCCCTGCACTGTGGCATGCAATCGTGGAATAGGGCGAGCGCTCTTTTGATCCTTCCCGGGAACGGGTCTCACGGGAACAATAGGATCTGGTGATGTTCCGTTTTGAGATCCCAGATATCTTCGAATGAGCAGACGTCGGCTACCGGAGGGTTTAGTTCGGGTAATAGTCCCACATAACTCTGTTGTTGGGGCAATAGATGTGTCTGTTGCAAATTCCACTCTGTCAACAATAAAGGTGTAAAAGGTTAAACCCTCATCGTTCGAAGTATGTGCGGTCAATCTCAGTTGATAGAAAAAAATGTAACAAGAGATTGATTAAACCGACTTTAATACTTTCGTTGCCCTATTTATTTCCCGAGAGCTAAACATTTTTCATGACATTTTTCTACGCGATTATCTTAAAATTACACCCTTAAGGAAAAAAAAGACTTATTTTCTTGAAGTTCGTTAAAAAGTAGAGAACGCGTAGATTACTATAATTGACGTCATTATATAACCACTAATAAATCACTAGTTTATTTGATTCGGATAATTCGGATCCAGTACGTGTACACTTACGGCAACCTTCCTGTTGTACGTACACTGTTATCTGAGTGATAATATCGAAATCGACATAATTATGCGTTCTGAATGTAAAAGCATTGCTAACCATCTCCCCACTAAACGATGGATCACTGCTGAACAGGCTGCAACTCCGTGCGAGAATTTTCAGTACTGAATTGCGGGTCTAATGCTTCTTAGTCTATGCCGTGAAGTGATAAATGGTTTCTGAAATTTGTAGAATCGATCGAGATTGAAATGATAAATGAAGGAATTGGAAGGGTATGAACCGGCAAAGTGCAATTCAGACTCGAATATCGACGGTTCCGTAACACCAATTGCTTATTATTATCCGCAAAATGTGCAGTGGTGTGATTCGATGGATACTTTCGAAGGCGGTGCGGCAAGACATGTATTGTGTCTTCCAATCCTATTTAGGCTGATTCCATGTACTTTTCTTTGTTCCCGCAGCCTAAACGAATCCCAGTCCAATTTTTCTTCAAATTTAGTTCAAATTAGCTTTATGTATAGTAATAGTAATAGTTATGTAAATATATATATGTAATTTTGTTTTATTTTATAATCTAACTGTACCTGCGAAATCACTTTTCCATAATACCCAAAGGTTCAACTGGAAGAGAATGCTTCCTAGCATTAAGTTCACCCCTACTGTGTATCCCATCAAAGAATTTTCTATCTATAAATAAAGTAATGACTTTGAAATGGACAGGTGTACTAATCGCAAAAAAAATCATTGGAAATTAAGTTTTTAGTTTTGATAACCGTTCTGAATCTCCCGGCAATCATGGTTCAGGTGTTATATTATTGAACCTTAAATGAAACACGCCCTTTTCCATTATTTTTCAAAATTAATTTAAAGGTTGGCGGTCACTGGGGTATTCCGCTCGTGGTGTAGCTTGTTTACCTGTTCTTTACAATCAATCTGAGTTAAGCAACTTCCGGCCCGAACTTGGATGGGTGACCATTTAGTGGCATTTTAACTGATCGCTTTCGTGCTTCAGAGGGCACGTACAATGCTACTCAGTAAAGCTTTGGATCTCATACAGAGTCGCACGCATTACTGTTGTCATTTGCGAGCGTCACCACTTACCATCAGGTGTGCCCTCAGCTCGTTCCGTCACTCATTCACATAAAAAAAAGCTAATTGAATATGCACACTAATCTTTCACTCAGTGAACGTTTAGCTGTAATGTTGTCCGCCAAATAAGACGCGTGAGTTGATTAAATTGAAAACTTTGATATTGAATGTTTACCAAGTTGTCTGTAACTGTAACGATCTCGTATGAAGCTATAAATTACTTTAATACCTTTGCAAATTATTTTTAAACTAGCATTAACGCGGCTTCGATCCCATGATTGTTAACTTAATAAATTTGAGCTTGCTTACGACTAACGATATAGCCAGAGGACAGACAGACAGAAAAATTTGGTAACCTTAGTAATGAGACGGCTCCTAACTCATTGGTAGACCTGCCTTCGAAGCGATAGGTCCAGGGTTTGACACTTATTCTCACCCTGATAGACGCAGGAGAGTGGGTCTGCGTAGGCATATAGTGATGGGGTCCCCATACGCGAGGACCAACGCCGCTGGGGCCGCGGAAGAGTGATACCGTACCCGTAACCCCACCGTGAATGCGTAGTGTAGGAACACCAAGGGGGTTTTAGTGTGTATTCCCCCAGCACTGCTATTTCTGAGTAGTGTTGGGGGTGAGTCACATATAGCCTTGGGGCGGCATGGGGTATACGCAAAGTATTTCCCCCTGAACAAAAAAAAAAAGGTTTCGACACTTTGTCACATGAAGTTTGTTCTCGAGTTTCTCTTGTGTTCCTGTGTTTGTGCATGCCATCTGCGATTTTTTAATTGGGCCTCTTTTACCCTTTAGAAGATCATTACGGCATTGTAAACTCGAGACAATGAAAACGTATAGTTATGGCGACATTTCATTGTGACAAGGTGGTGTTTCAACGGTGATAAATCATTTTTTTATTGAAATGATAATTGCATATCATTGTAGCAGGTTTGATTGAAAAAGTGCTTGCTATTCACACCACTCGCTGTGCCTGTGGCTATAACGGAATTTAAAATTATAGAAGCGAAAACTAATGGCTTTACGCGTCTGTGCTTCCGGGCGTGAATTTCAGGGCTCACAATCTCAGGGTTTGAGTTTTGATTCAGTATAAATATACTGAATAATGAATAGCTCTAATCTTTTCTTTTGCTCACAAATTTTACTGGTATAGGTATTTTCGTGGTCGGTGACGGTTTAGCTTAGTTGCTTAGCTTAGTTGGTCCTTTTAGCCTGGTTAGACATTCCTTCGAAGCTTTCCAGGTTCCCGGGACAAACTGTGTGCTGAGTATAAAGTTTGTTCTCGGGTCTTGGGTGTTTGTCTTCTGTTTCTGTTTGTCCAAGCCAACTGCAATACAAGGAAACCAGTTGTTATTTTATTATTATTATTTTTCCGTTTCACCGGCTAGCGCCATAGCGAGGTATAAGTACAAACTTCAATAAAGGCACTTGGTTTTGCAGTTACTTTAAAGAATCGCTTCCACATATTTTTTAATGGGTATATGTAGCTGTATATTGTTATACTTACGATAGAAATAATTCCTACAGCAGATGGTGGAACGGTAAACGGAAATGTCCCTTCCATTGCAATAGCTTTTTCAATTGTTCGTAGCAGGTAACAGTTGCATATAAACGACAGTCTAGAATTGTAAGGTTTGCATTTTGAATTACTTGAGTGGGGGTCACTAACCGTAGTGACGTCACTGTTTTGTGACTGAAGTTACGGAACATGGTACCGGCCCATTGCAACGGCAATATGACTCAGGTCTAGTGAATAAGAGAGCTAAGTCGCGAAGTTTTGTGCCTTTTACGAAGATATATTTAATTTCAAAATTTTGGTATATGTACACTATAACTCGTGAAAAAAAAGTTTCATCCCGTTCTTTGTATTCCTCGCTCCGCTCAGGATTCTACCCTAGAATCATTCGCTGCTCTCAGGATCCAACTTAGTCCCTTGAATTATTACCTTTTTTCCTTTTTTCTATAATATAATATCTGCTTTTTCCTTTGACTGTATTTGACTTGAACAATAAACTTTTTCATTCATTTCGAGGGTCCCAGTCGCCAGAAGAAAAATAATAAAATTAAATCGATCCAGTAACTGGGACCGCGGTCCCAGTACCTAGTGGTCCCAGTCGACGGAAATACACGGTACGCGGTTTCCGCGTGTGTTTAATGAATTTTGACAACTCTATCTAATAAAAGTATACAGTTTTTGTCTGTCATAAAGATACCGAAAACATGATGTTACTAGTTACGATCAATAAGGTTAAATTGATAATTCTATCGATACCCAACATTTTGCAATGGCGTCGAGTTAATTTGCAAACTAAACATCTTAATGCGTAGGGCAAAGAAAAAAATCTATTAGCTGTATAATAGAGGCGATCTATACAAGTAAATAAAATTGAATTATCATGCAATTATCAACATCACATGCGTTTGAAAGTATATACTGTACCAATTTATGACAAAAAGACAGTTTTTAAAATTTGGTCTGTCTGTATTTTTGTTTGTTAATCTCGGTTATGCTCCGAATCGGCTTGACCGATTTTGATGGGACTTTCACTAGCAGCTGATGTTATAAGAAGTACTTTTGTTAAAAAAAAAAAAAAATAGAATTAGGGAGCCACGCAAATGGTTAGATTCACGCGGACAAAGTCGCGGGGAACAGATAGCCTACTATTAGCATAGTATGGCAATTTACCTTATATTTATTATTTTTGTAACAGTTAAATACAGTACAGTATACCGCGAAAAGATACCATGTTTTGCAAGATTAATTGTACCACACTTCCGCTGTAATCTTAATTACTGACCTTGCTGTCTGCTACATCCGCGCCACTATACACATATGCTCAAATTCCAAATTCAAATATATTTATTCAATTAATTACTTAAGATACAAGTGTGACGTCTACACAAATAAAACTAATAGTGTACACGACTGTCTTGTCTTGTGTTTTTATGTTTGTTCTCATCTGCGTCACAGGGAATTCTAGTTCAGAAATCTTAGATACGCGTTAAATTTAATGAAAAAAAAAAATAATGACTTTGTAACAAATATAGTCCAATTGTGAGGTTATTAGCAAAGGCTTCGTCAAAACAATAATAAGATTTTCCCATCAAAAAATTTATCAGTAATATTATAATATAAAATTGTTTTTCTCCATTCATCGCGGGGTATGATCAACTGTTACCTAGAATTATTTTTAGACTTACAATTTATTATTTATTTATTTACTAAAGTAGCGCGCATAACATACAATATTAAGAAAATGACAAACAACATTTATAATAATTCATCTAAAAAATATTATTTAATAAAAGGAAAAAAAGAACAAAAAAAGTGTCACACAATTCTATAAAATTTGCATAATACGAGACAATATAACACAGAGTCAGGAAAGAAGATTAGATGCTTATAAGTGATGTGTTCTACAGCAGCACAATGAAGCCTATTTGGCTTCATTGTGCCTTCTGATTTAATAGACAAACTTACTTCTCTATGCCAGTGAGACAAAATGTATTCTATAGCCTGTGGAGTGCTAAGGCGTGGTAGAAAATACTCAATACAATAATTACAAAGATGAGGCAGATAACGCTAAATGTTGTACAAGATAATTATCTAGAATTATTGCAATTCAATTTATTATTTCATATAAAAAGGTCACAAAACGTTGCCTTTAGCGAGAATGTAATAGATATTACAGGTGTATAATAAACATATATAATAAACTAGACCTATATTTCTTTTTAACGATTGTGAAACCTGTTGAATGATGGTAGTTGATGTTATGTTATGTTATGTTATAAATGAACTTAATGTTAGTGAAAGACAAGTCTTTAATACTTGAATTCTTTCAAAATAACTTAGTTATGTATTTTGTATTTTTTATAAATATGTTTCTTCGTGTGAACTAGTACATAGTTCACGCGTTGTACTAAATCTTGATATTAAGTTTTGAGCTTGTTCAAACTCTACTCGAGCGTTCGTGGGGTGATTAAGCAAGAAACCCCTAATGGAAGGATTGTTTTCTACGCGAGCATGATGCTGTGCATAAACAAAAGTTTGTATGTGTTTGTTTGTATGGTTTTTACGCCTTCACGCCTAAAGGGACTATGAAATTTTTTATGAAGATAGTTATGATTGATTGATAAATAAAAAAATTCAATTAGTTTCAATAATTAATCAAATAAGTTAAAATTATTTAATTAACCCTGTAAAACTGAGTTTGATTTGTTGCAATGAAAATGGGTGAAAATACAATATAAAGTATGTTTTTAGCAATTTAATGTAAAACTAACGCAAGAAACAGTTGTTCCTTGAAGAGATATTGTAACTGTTTTGCTAATAAACTATTTGTGTCAGTTAGATTTATATTATTTCAACTAACACAGTTTTGCACAGTAAAAAGCTTTTAACTTTATCTTACTAACATCCAATAAATTCCAAGCTTTTCTTTCGATAATAAAAAAGTGTCGATTATGTAAATAAATTAACATCACACCTGCAAGTATGTAGGTGGATGCCCGATTCACAATACAGACATCAAACAGTAGTCTAACCCACCTTGATGATAAAGCTACTTATTTTTTGTGGAGAGTTGACTGAAGTGAACTGAAGTGTTGAGAATGAAACAATGATATTTCATTAATATTTATATCTGTCTATTTTACCATTAACATATATTGATTAGCAGCTTACTCTGTTAGCGGAATTAAAGAGGATTTAGATTACTTTTTTAGTGGAATGTGTCCGGAGCAGATAATTGAGACATAATTGTCTACAATAACTAATGTTATTCACCGCTAATGGTAAATTCTCTACAGCAGTTCTCTACTCTCGGTAAGAATTGTCTTTGATCTTCCACGGAGCCTTATTCGTATTGATATAAGTCAAGCCTTAGATTTTGGTTCTAGGACATGAGGGTTTTCTTACGATGTTTTCCTTCACCATTTCGAAAACGCTATATTGCGCACATAAGTAATACAAGTGCAAATCTCATTGGTGCACCATTGGATTCGAACCATTGATCATCAGATTGTAAATCGACTTCTGCAGCCCTGGGCCGTCACGTTCTCTTTTATCTCACTTGATGGATACATAAAGTTGTTTATCTCTAGGATAAAATGGTTTCATCATCGTTGGGGCCATTGCAACGGATTTGTAGAGTAGTTTTACTGATTGTAATATACTGTGTTTATTGCTTATCTGTAGGTAAAGAGTGCTATGGTGACCCGAGGCACTTTACAAAATCAATTTCCGATCAATATTTCGAGCTAATGACTTTTAAAAGGTACTTTTTACGAAGCCCTCAGGGTTTTTGTGTTCGAAATTACCCACAACAGTGTTCAATAACATGTTGATGGCAGTGTAGAGAGAGTACTTATAAAAAGTATCAACTCGTGCAAAAACATTGATAATTTCCTTTTTCGTAATATCAGTCTCCAAAATTATAAATTGATGACCAATATGAAAAAACCTGACCACCTGAAAATGATTTTCGAACGACTCCAATAAATAGAATTGTAAATTAAGCATATTTGCTATGAAGTTGCAAGTAAGTAGATGTATGAAAAAATTAACAACCTAAGTTTTTTTACTGTAACTACGGCCCATGTTAATTTTATTTGTGAGTTTGTGATCTGGGTCTCCTCATTGGTCGGGGAGGATTTAAATTGAATTATTGTTATTATGGGTGGACACTTAACACTTAACAGACAGGCCTTCAGCAAGCCCCGTTATATAAATATAATATCCATATATATATGTAAAATAGTTTAAAAAGGTCCAAGAAACCGTCTCAAATAAAAAAAACACTTAATATGTATACAATTCATTCACCAACTCAAGTCATCTTAGCTTTATACTAAAAGAGAATATTTTACAAAAGTAAACAAACCATTCAAAAACCTGCGATTTAATAACTCACGATTATTCTACAAAAATCTTAATTAACCCAACCTAGCAATTTCACAAATAACACAGCTAGTTATTTTGTAACTATTAATTTAGTATCACAATCAGAATCGACGGAAGTGGACGAAGGGACGCGAAATTAGAAATTAAGTTACATGAAATTACTCTGTTCGTCGGAATTCGAAAAAAGTCAAGCGAGTGTTTGTATTATTCACAGGGTTCTTTTCGTAGTTTACAAATTCTGCTGTCACTGATTTTGAAGCCTAGAAATTGATGCGATACAATTTATATTTATTTTTGCAAACATTGTACAACAAGAGTATTAGAATGCCCCTTTACAGCAACATTTAGGATTAAGATGTACAATATATTAACATTTCATTACCATATTTCTTTATTTTTCAATATCACCACATCTGATTTGTATTACCAATTCCGTATTCCGAAAAGCCAAGTTTAAAGTCAAAAATGTATAATACTTCTTTCGTTCGTTCAATTATTATTTTCTTTCAATCAGAACAAAATTAACGGAATCCTAAAAAGTGTACCAATTAACAAGTTAATAGGCACCTATCACATTTAACATTGACGATTGAACAATGTTAGTAATTATAAACTCTATGTTAAAAGCATTATTGCAGTAAATACAATGCAAGTAATGTTAACTTAGTTAATTATAAAGACATTAAAATGGAGGTATATTTATTACTAAATATGATTATACCACTTTTGTTCGTAATTGTACAATACAAACAAAGCTATATTTTAAGTCGAGGAATTGGCCTGTTTGTATTTAACGGGTAGGTACAGTCGGGGAGACAAGTTTTATCTAACTGTACAGGTCGATGACACTTCAACAATGAATATTCAGTGAATCAATCAACTGCGTGCTTGATGAGATTGCCCATCGGAAACGTCTCAGGAATCAAATACATTTAATATGCCGTAATTCACTTGACTCCTAAGGAATTATTAATAATCACGTTGCATATTACGAGGAACTTCTGTGCAAAATTTCATAAGGATTATCTTCTAGACCCATCCATTTAAAGCATCGTCTGTCATTAAGTCTTTATATTAAAGTCCTATCCTTATTAATTAGAACTCGCTTTCAGCGTGTCTTAATTAATAAGGATAGGAGTTTAAGGATAGGATAGGGTTCCGTATCTAGGGAACATGTAATTGACAAGTGATGAGTTCATTTTGACATTGACATTGACAAGTTATTGATTTCCTACCATGAACTTAGCTTACGTGAAGCTAAGTATGCCTATTATAATACGAACTGCAGGAAGCAACTTACACTACAAATAACCCAAGAGTCCGCTCAAATTAGACGTAAAATTACTTATTAATGTATAAAAACATAACTTGATGATTGAACTGAACACTTTTTGACTCGTTAGTACAACGTCAAGCCAGGGCGCATCAATCAAGCACGCCCCATGCACACGAGACATTTCGTGACAGCGTATGTTCGCTGACTGACAGGTCGTGCGCAATTGATCAGTGTAAACTGATCGTGTGTAAAGGTCCTTACAATTAATTTGTTGGTAATGAATGAGTGTAAACATTGTTGGAACACCGGTTAGTTTTTTTTTAAACGAGTTTAAGGTTGTGTTATTTGTTTTCTTACAAGAATATCACGCAAACGAAATAAGCAGACTCGAAAGATTCAGATACGCATATTAACGATGTCTTTCTAAAGTATTTTTCTGCGGTAAGTGGTTACCACCACTTAAAAACAATAGCCAAAAACAACGCCTTAGATCCTCCCCTAAGCGTATTGCTGTTGTTTGTAACAGCGCCCGTCACTCTGAGACGGGAATGTTACGCATCAAGTGCCTGTAATTTCACCGGCAAAAAGGGGAATTTTTGCCACCAGAACACAGCGTCGATGCTTGACGGTAGATTACCAGATATTGTGGCAGTACTTGTTCGGACGAAGTACAAGTTCTATTGCTACTTTGGGTTGCTTCTTTCGCACCACCCGGGAATACTTCTAGGTATTTACTAACCTTGCTATTCCGGTTGAAATTACCTGATACTGGTGAAATTACAGGAGCATAATATATGATGCTACCACGTGTCTCAGAGCTGTAACACTAATGCGATTCAGCACGTAACGTAAACAACCAAACATAATTCCTTTGGGTTCAAACCAGTGACCTTCGAATTAAAAGTTGAGGATCCCCCACCTGGCCATTGTGTTCACAACGATGATTTACAATAAATTGCAACGTTGTCACAAATCTGAGCGATAGACAGAGACGGAAATAGGTATCTCATTACAGATACCGCAACGTGGAAGTGAGATAGCAATGGATGCAATGTTCATTAAAAGAGGGTCAGTATCGGGGTGTCCCCCAACCTCCGGAAGGTCTGTGGTCGTCTTTTTAATTTGGTCTCGTTATACAGGGCTGCGTCTTGCGGAAAATGAAAATATGAAATTCAATTTTAAAATTTTTGATAAGTAAAGATACGTAAAGAAATCTGCTTGGTCAGTTGTAATATTATGATCAGATTTCTCTACGTATAATATAGTTGTAATATATTTCATTCTTGGAGATTTAGACAGCGCTACCTAGATACGAAACAAACATTTGTGTTCGATACAGAAATGCTTGTTCTGGGTGGGAATTCAATCCACGAACCGAAGGGAAGCTGACGGGGCCGAAAATTGATTACCGTAGATGATGTGTATAGAACAGCTAAGCTTACGCCACGACAATTTAAGAGGATTAAAAATATATATATAATATTTTCGTATTTTTTTTCGAAATCGCAGCCCTAAATTCTGAGACGGCATCGCCGGCAGCGGCGTCTTATCAACGAATTAATTCTAGACTAACGAAGACCGGGGGCCCCCGCGATTAACACAACCACCCCCTGGAATGAGGATTTAGGAATATTTAGACTTGACTTAAGAAAATTTACTAATTAATTTAATTACAATGGATCAATTTTTTACATTCATAAAGGGTTCTACATAAGATACTTGAATGATAAAGCTTGTAATCGACTCATGAATATAACTATAAGGCATTATTTTATAATTTTGCGATCAAAAATTGGCATATGAACAAATGCTTTGAGCTTTTTAAAATTTCAGTATGGAACGAAAGAATTCTAAAGCTCTTTTCAAATAATATGATGACACTTGTAAAAAAATATTATTGTAAAGAATTTTATCAGAAATTTGAGGTCTTAAATTGCCGTCAATAATTGTACGTAGTTATAAATCCTGATAACTTTGGCCACAAAGAATCCTCAATTCCAGATCTCTTATTTGATCTGACTTATGGAAGCCGTCAGAAGTTCTAACCGCTCCTGACTCTGTGGTCCAAGGTCCGAGCGGGTGGCATATTAAGACGAAGTTGGAAGTAAAAAAAGGCGAAAAAGAGTTTTATATTCTCTCTCGAATGGAAAGAAATAGGAAAAACCTTTCTCATTTAGCCCAGCAGTGTGGCTTGGGGTGTCGTCGCGAACAGACTGCCAGCTTAAACTTTAACTTCAAACTTTATATTAGGTTTAGTTGAAGAAATTGAACTAATACTTAGGAGTTGAAAACAGTGCGGTGACTGTGAATCCTTCTTCGCTGTGATGGACACACCTGTTCATCGCAGTCGAGTCGCATCAACATCGGGTGGTGTAGCAGAACAGCAAAGTGCCATAGTAGTGGAATGCTGAAATTGTCGTTGAATTCAAAATTGTGCAGTTTGTTTCAGTGAAAGTTGCTTATCATAAGTGTTCAAAGTTTTATTTGATTCTTTTAATTCTATATACAACATAACAAGGTTCCAATAATAAATAAAAAATGGACCAATGAGAAAAGCTAAAGGAGTCTGCTGATTTCTGGCTCCAAACCTGTTGGATTACTCTTCCCTCGTCGGAATCACCGGTTTCTCCAACACCAAGTCTTCTTATTACAAACCACATGATTTTGATCGTAAGTAATCTCTATGTTGTTTGTTCATACGTGCCGTAACGAGCAGACTATCAGTATATATATATTTGAGACTGGGAGATGTAAATCCCATGTGTCATGGCAGTCTTAGATTGTGAAAAGTGTCATAAAGTTTGGGCTTACTTATGTGGGGAATTGAACCTGATATAAATCCGGTGAAATTAATCTAAGTGGTTTATTTTAATGTTGGCAACACACATGACAAGTATATGACGAAAAGTTATCCCATCTCTTTCGAACGGCATGTGAGGAACAGAGACGCTTACATGTAAACAATGTAGTACAATATCTGTAGATATAACGTAGCCAAAAGTAGTTTGCCCAGTTGTCGAATAAAAAGCTATCTTTAGTAATTATTCTTCTGTTGTCAAGCAGAAGTGCTATATTTTGATTTGCATGACCAGTAATTTCATTCAGGCTGGTAAAATTACAGGCACATGAGATATTTCATCACATATTCTTGGGGTGAAGGACGCAACACTATGCGACTTACGATTTCTCTCACTAAGTTGGGCTCTACCAAAGGCATCACACAATAATGTTTTTAGTATTATAACCTTAAGGAAAAACAAACCTTATTAATCAGCCTACAACAACTATCAACTGTCTGTCTGTTCTATCTTCCTTCTACTTATTTTCGTGTGATTACGACAACTCTGCTGTCTGAGTTTTAAAGCCACCCATAGGCCTCCAACATGGATCATCGACTGGTATTAAAAGTAATATATTAAAATTAATTTAAGTCAAAATAAATTATCATCTCTTTAAGACACGATTACGACTGTCAAAATTAATTTTAATATTATTTACAGTATTATTTACCCAATAGACGTACTTTTGCAACTATCATCAAAATAATGTAAATTTTAGCCTCATTAGATATTATTACACAAAATTGAATAATAGACTGACAGCGGTAAAAATCAATACGCTCAAGCATTCCACATTTGGGCGGGTTATTAAAAAGGGGCACTTGAAACAATAATCCGGAGGGTCACATTCTTACCTACAGAGTATAAAAGTACGGGACCTTCGTTATCCCTAAAATCTACAAGCGGAAAATTTCATTTCGATAGGCAGTGTCTGGGGCTGCCAACTTATTAGTGAGGAACTCCCGAAGTCATGTTGAAAATTAAGTAGGTATTTTATTTCAATAAGTGACGGGGCGAGCTGACAATACAACTGATGTTAAGTGGCTGTTACCGCCTATAAACAGCAAAATGACCCCGCTCGTCCCATACGAAAGCATGAAAAAACCAAAGTTGTATCTCGTTACGCCACTCACTCTGGGGTTGTAAGGTCTCATACGAATGTAATTTCATCGGCATCCACACACTTCCACCGCAACACAGCAATGCCAGGGCACTACTGCTTTGTGCGCGAGACAAGTATTAGAAGACCTAAGTCGTATCGCGTAGCACTCGTCATCCGAGACGGGGAGGATAGGTCTCATAACTTATGATTTCACCACCCTTCCGCTTGGACGCAAGCAACCGGACGGCCCAAATATATACACTACATAAATAGTCCAGAAAATAAAGTTTGTGCGATCACTTGCCCGGGCTTTGAAAGAAGTTTCAATTAACTCAGTCCAATTAACTTAGGTGGTACGAAAAGAGCAACCCAAAGGAACAGTATAAGTTGTCCATAGCAGCACACGTGATAATTCACTGCCAAGCAGTAGTGCACTGGTATTGCTGTGTTGCTATGTATATCAAATATAATTCAAAAAAATAGTATAGGTATTCTAACAGTTATGTAGTTCCCATAGTATTATACAAGCTATGTTTAGTTTGGTACTAGATCGCGCTGTGCGAAATGCTCGTGATTATTATATTAATGCAGATTTGATTACTTTATTGATGCGGCATAGATTATTTAGACCATTTCAGGGAACAATTATTGTCATGAGTTGGTAACACCTCTATTGGACTATGGGTACCCGCTACCTCACAAATACCGGCTTAATATGCATTAAGGGTATTCCCGAATTTTCTCCAGTAAAAATGTATGAGACCAACCCGACCGTGACGTATAAGTGGATTATATTACCTCTCTCGCTCTATCGTAGAGCACGGTCCTGCTCTCCCAAATCCTGAAACTAGGGTAAGTTAACATGGAAATAGATCTTTTTTAAAATTACATTGTTAACTTAAGCATATATTTGAGAGTGTTATTTTAGAGAATCGCTTGCTATAATACTTGATTGCAGTATATAATAAGACACCAAAAATTTTAATCAGCATAAAATTGTACACTAGTATTTTCCAATAACCATTAATTTTATACTCGCTCGTTAATTCCCATTCGATTTTTAAGGTCTTAGCCACGAATTACTCAAACAATTAGCAAATAAACCTCGGTTTAATACTTAAATTTTATAGGATGCTATATAAGTAAATTCCTTACAAGAATATTTATTTAATTCATCATTTTAGCCCGGAGTTATTAGTAAGTTTACGTTACTACTGGAATAACTTCTGTCGATTTATTAAGGAATGCAAATTGTCCTCATGGAATGTTTTAGCAGAGTCAAGAATATAGGATATACATATACGTTATTTCCGATGAATAAAAAAAAATGCTTGGTAGCGTGGCAGTGTTTTTTTAATTAATATGCACAAGATCACGTAATAAGAACGCTTTTTCAAACCTTCTCCGACCTTAAGAATAAGACCGAAGTATAAGCAAGTTACTGAAATTAACAAAAAAGGCAGACCGATCCAGCCTCATCTAGATATTTACTTGTGCTTATATGGATATATATATATGCTGCACTAGATTGTAACATATTATTTACAGCATTATTTCAATGGCGATCAAGTGTAATTAGTCAGTATAGTGATATTCCAATTTCAATTCCAATTCCACTGAATTGAATGGGTGGTTCAATAAAAAACAACTATCAAATATCCACCATGGTATATTTCAGTAATCGTTGTATGGTGGTATTTTAAAGCTTTTTATATTTGACCATCATAACCCACGTATGTGTTAGTCAAATTAATGCAAAGCTATTAATAAATGCTCATTTGTATTATAAATAAGTATGAATTACCATATTATGTGGGCAGTGGGCGTGCATTTGTTAGCATCTAGTTCATTAAATTACAATCTATGTTATTTTATTAATCTTGTTGGAATGACAAACGGTTTTTTTTAATAATAAATAAGTATTCATGGGCGTTTCACAGAGCGCCATCCAGCCAAAACATATCTTGTACTATGGAATATAGATTACTGATAGAATTCTTACACAAAATCTACACAATTGTACAGTTATTTTTTGTGAATACATACTGGCCTCATATCTCAGTAAGTAGTAGCTCTGCCTTCTGAGCTGTAAGGTGGTGGGTTCGCACAAGCATTTGTGTGTGAACATAAATGTTTGTTCTGTGTCTGGGTGTAAATATGTATTTATGTATGTATTAACAAAAAAAAAGTACTATATGTATTTTATCAGTTATCTAGTTCGCATATTACAAAATACGCTTAGTTTGGGGCCAGATGGCGCTGTGTGAAATATGTCCATGAAAATTTATTTATTTTTATTTATCTATAATACTCAGAAGTAACATTGGTGTCCGTTATACAAATGTTTGTTCTGGGCGGAAATCGAACCTGAGATCTACGTCTCAGTTGGCAACGAACAGAACTGTGAGGCCAGTCGTAAAAATAAAACTATTTTAATAAGATCCCCGATTACCAAGATATAATATCTGCGGGTTAATTACGTGCATATGTTGTGCATGTCATGTTTGATGATTAAAGATGTCTTGTTAAAATGTCTTGCGAGATAATTAAAGTTCAATAGTAGCCATAATAATGAATGGTCACAGGAATTCAAAGCCTAATTAAGGGTCTGCGGTAAACAAAATACAATCCAATCAAATTGATTGCTATAGCTACAGCTAAATAATTAAATAATATATTTATACTGTCTTGTCTAACTTATCCTCTTCGTATCTGTGTACATATTCCTAACTCTATAATCCGGAATGGATGACTCCGTGGGTTAGTTGGTAGTAGCCCTGCATTCGACGCGAGGATTCGGGGCACACTTTGTGTGGTGAGCATGAAGTTTGTTCTCGGGTCTTGGGTGTTTGTCTTGTGTTTCTGTGTTTGTCCATGCCAATCAACTCGTTCTGTCCTCAAAGGTTTGTCCTCATATTTTATTTAATACCTTGTGTAAACGTGTTTATGTGTACAAAAAAGAATCACAGAATTACAGAAAAAAAAGCATTGAAATACTTTTCGTTCATTAAAAGCGTGGATAGAAAGTTACTTGCTAGATTTGTTCTTAAAACAAACATGCATACTAGTACGTAGGCATTTAATAAAAAAATGTATGATTTTTTGTATAAGAATGGAAGTAGTAATAAAAAATATGTTTTTTACTACTATCCTTCAAGATTCTGTATTGCGCATGGTTAAGTTCTGCTTCTACTTTCTTTAAATTGTCAAACAAAAAGCCTACATCCACATTAACTTAGCGTTTATAATCTTCGTAGCTGGAGACAAAGGCAGTGTGATGTAAGCATATTTTTCTGCAGAGTTCGTTCAGAAATCAATACATTTCGTTGGCAGACAATTTCAGTTTTTCTATCGGTAACTATATATTTTCTCATCGAAGGTTATTTCTCAACAATCCAGTGGCTAGGTCCTGTCACCATTTGAGCCGGTAATTTAATCACACTAATATTATGTGTGTTTGTGTGTGTGTGTGTGTGTGTGCGTGTGTGTGTGTGTGTGTGTGTATGTTTGTTGTTTATGCTAAAATGGCTCAACGGATGTGGATGAAATTTGGTACCAGATGATATATCCTGGATTAACACATAGGTTACTTTGAAATCCGGGTAACGCAGAGCGCAACTTATATATAAATAAATGTTTGTTTGTTCGTATTTTACCCGTACCGTTCATCCGATTGGGATAAAACTTGGTCAACAGCTTTCAATTGCGCGAATATAGTTTTTTATTGCGGATTTACCGGGTTTCCATTGGCGAAGAAACAGCGTAACAAATAAAAAAAAACACAACTAAACACAAACTCAAACCTTTACATCTCAAGTATCATTTAGAGACGTCAAATTTTACACACACAAATAAGCATATTCGTGGGCATAACGTGTCATAGGAGCTTTGCATGCATGCACAAATATGTTATTAACCTAATTGTTAACCTCCTTTATTGAAGTCTGTTATAATAATGTACTAAAGCTTAAACTAGCACGCTTAGATTCAAATATGCAATCTTGGAACTGAAAATTGTCTGTATCATTGAATTACCACGCACTTATCTTCCTTAGGGTCAAATTGTATCATTTTCCGCGGAGTGCAAGCCGTTCCCGCAATGGGCGTCTAGAAGGGACCGTGGGGTTTTTAGCCCGTAAGAATCCGGCATAACCCGTCCAACGTCTCCAGGGCGGGAAGGGTAACGATGAAGGTTTTCCCCACGAAAAAAAAGGGTCAAATTGTATCATGAGAGCATGTGGGAAGTTCGTATTCCATCGAATAAAAAAACCGGTTAGTAAATAAAGCCAGACTGCACCCAGCGGCGGGCAAATGAAATTTAAATGAAATAACAGCCAAACGAGGGAAAGTACAAAACGAAACATCTGCCGGGGAAAATTGCGAGAAATAGACATTTATTGCAGACAGCTGGCAACACCGAATCTAAAGCTGCATTCCCACCTGAGATGTGCTTAGTATTTTTTTTAATGTGAATTTTTGGGAACGAGCTGAGGACCAGGTGGTAAGTGGCGACCCTCGCCCATGTCATCAGTAAGATTTGGACCTTAAACTGAACTTTTTTCCAAACTAAATTTCCTAAGACAAGTTTTTACATTATCTCAACTATTTATTTAATGACATTTTTTATTTGATTTTTTTAAAGCCACTGTATATGTTCTGGATTTATATTCATGAATATTTTGTGTATTGACTAAAATGAGACTTGACCTTCTTTTTAGACCAAGTGTACTTGAGACTCGACCTAAGTGCTTTCGGTTTTAATAAAAATCTGTGTATTACGCGCGATAAGCAAATTAAAGCAAGAAAATAATTGTGCTACGTCACAATTATTTTACCTTACCTAGATAGATTAGCTCATAACTGGTGAAAAAGCAGCCTAATGTGGACGCTTCTTCGAGAACAGACGTGGAAATCCAAGAACGGACTGCTGGCATGCTTCGCAATCTCTGCTTCTTCCTCCAGTCGGTGGCAAGAAATTACCGGCGGGAAATTGTCGCCTAGAATTTCTCGCGGTAGTACTTATTAAAATTGCTAAGATGCATTAATCTCGGCTTTACCGCGTTTCTACGTAAATCTCCAGTTGACTTTAAAATCAAACTAAGCTATGGAGTCATGACGAAATGCGTTAGCCAATAGTTTGTCTAATTGCTTAATGTTTTTCGACGTCCATTTGAATAATATTATTGAATCTTATAAAAGATATGTGTTAAATTAAGCACTCGTTGGAATGCCTGCCTATAATTATCAGACATTAACATAATGCAGTATTAAGTATTAATTAATGGACTATCGCGCCGTAAGCTAATCTTAACGGAGTAAGGTCAATTAGGCCAAGGGTCACTAGGGGTCAAATTTATAATTAACTAAAATAGGTAACAGCCTCAGGACTGGTTTACAGTTAAATAAGTTAAGTAGATATTTTCTAAGAGCGTGGTGGCCTGGGGGTACAGTCGCCGACTTGTAATCTGAAGGTCGCTGGTTGAAAGCCAAAGGCGCAACAATGAGGTTTTCCATTTGAAAAAATTATGTGCGCAATACCACGTTCTCAAAACAGTGAAGGAAAACATGGTGAGGAAACCGGCATGTCTTAGGAAAAATTCGATGACATGATGAAATTCGATGACAACTACCAGTCGGGATTGGACTCCCGTGGTAGATCAAAGCCCATTCACTCTCACTGTCCCTGCGGAGATATTTCTATTTTCCATTTCAATATGGATACGTAGTTTGAGAGGAACGGGCGCTACAACTTCCTTTATCGTAGGTACCTGTACTCATGTAGGTCCTTAATACCAGTAATCAAGATCTGAAATGAAATATTATTATCACAGAAAAACTTGTCCTGGCAAAAAAGGACTCTCATTTTTATGCTTACAACTTTTAAATTATGTCGTTTGATTGCAACCCAACATACAAATTTTAATGCAGATGTAATCCAGTCTTAAGTTATGATATCGGTCCACTTTTGTACCACTTTTATTGAAGCGGAAATTTTTTTTTTTTTTTTTTGTTTTATTTTTTATTTTTTTTTTAGTTTGTGGAATTTCAAAGTTTAAGTTGATACGATAATATAATAGCGTAAATAAATATAATAGTATTTAAACAACGAAGAAAGATTTTTATATATAATATTATATAATATTATATATGATTCACGCGATTTCGTTCGCGTGGATTTTGACTTTTATTCGCCAAGCCTAATTATTTTTTCTAATATAAAAGTAGTTTATGGTACTGCTTATGACATCAGCTATCTGTCACTCAAAGTTCCGTTAAAATCGGTCAAGCCGTTTTGAAAATTAGCCGGAACAAACAAACAGACAAAAAATTTAAAACTTAAAATATAGTTTCAAAAATATAAAAATGCATTCAGTAAAAATCTGTTATATTGGCATTACAAACAGACACTTCAATCTTATTTATTGGCTACATATATGTTTTTTTAAACTTATATGCAGCGATCGTACGTATACAAACTGTACATGATTCAGAGCACAGTAACCTGCCCTGATTAAACGTTTAAACTCATACCCCTGCTCTAGGATTCTCTGTGTCACAGATGGCATGGACAAACACAAGACAAACATACATGACCCGAGAATAAACTTAGTGTTCACCAAAAGTGTGTCTCCCTCAGAGGATGCAGGATGCAGGATCCCTCCCTTCGAGGCCAAAAGCCAAAAGCCGTCAAAATTATAAATATAGATGACTTTAGAAAATTATAAAATAGGTTGCATTTTTCTAAATTGATTTGTGTTTACAAATAATGGCAATTGTACACGTTGCCTTTCTTCTTCTTATTTTTTGGCCTTTTGTCTTAAGCCACACAAATTCTGCCAATGTCCGAGTTAATGTACTTTCGCAAGTTTTTTCTGTTTTAGGGTTAATTGTAACAAATATGGCCGGTTTATTTCGATTACGTTATATACTCACGAATATGTTTACTTGTGTGTTACGTTACCTTTTGACGTGTCTTAACGAAACTTCAGATTTAAAGGAATAAATGAGTTTGAGTGTTTGCTTGTGACAGAGTCGCCTTCAGTTGATTCAAACCGGGGAGACATTCGACTGACGGCAGTAAACCAATTGTCGCTGAAGGACATTTGGTAGTCAAATTACATTATTATATCGATTCGGATGCAATTTAATTTCAACATTAAAATAGATTCCACTAATTTTATCTGTGAGCGTATTGGCAATAAAACAGTCTTTGATTTTCCAATGGAACGAACATATTATTGTTTCGTATTTCATGAATTTATTGTACAACATTTAGTCAAGTATAATTTATATATCGGAAACTAACGATTTTAATTAAATTTTGTATTTAGTAAGGGTTTTGCTGTTTGCTAGTACAATTGTATTTCGTGTAAAAACATTTTCTTACAAAAAAAAAACATTAAAAAAATATATATCTTAGTTTTTGGCTAATGGGCTTTGTATCAATATAGACATGAGTCTGAAATAAATAAATTGAATTGAATTGAATTTGTCCATGAAAATTTATAAACTCGTATATAAATCATTGTTAGCTACTTGTTTGAAACATAACATCAGTATTATGCATATAAAACAAGTAAATCATTCGTCTGCGCGAGTGAGCTACAAATGAACGAGCAAACAGTTTTTCCAGAAACCTGCCCGATGGCAAATTGTTAAGCAATTTCCTAACAAAGGGGAGTATGAACAAACTTCCTGCAATACTGAACTTGGCCTCTTTATTTAAATGTTTATTGCTTTTACTGCTATACTTTGGATAGAGACATAGACAATATAAACAAACGCTTACTCACAAGCGAATTAACCTTTTGTATGTAACAAAGGTGACGGACGAGCTGAAGGCTCACAACAGCAATACGACTCGGGTCCTCCCCGACCGATGTATGAGAAGACTCAAGTCGCACCTCGTTGCGCCCGTCACCCGAGATTTCGTCTCGTTCGCATGTGATTTCACCGGCATTCACACCCGAACACAGCAATGCGAGCACTGCTTGGCGGCAGATTACCATGTGTGGATTACGTGTCTGATCTTGATGATAAGCCTATCCAGTACGTACAACCCCCTAAAATACTGAAGAAGGAATATTTTGTGATGGCAATACAAAATCTTCCTACACTAGCATTTGTGTCGCATTCTGTCACCAGAGCTGTATACACATACATCCATGATTCGAGAACAAATTTAATTGTCAACACACAAATGTTTGCCCCCGCCGGGGATCGAACTTAGGTCCCCTTGTTTCGAAGTGTTACACCAACTAGGATACGAAGCTGTTGATTTATTGCCATCAAAGAAATTAACGGTCTTTAAGACACAGTTAGGAGAAACTCTGCCTATAAAACCAGGGGTCTTGGGTTCAATCCCCAGCCAGTAAACGCAGTAATGAGCATGAAGTTTGTACGTAATAAAGACAAAATCAGTCATTGTGTACTGGAAATCGTAGAAAGACGAATCTTTGTTAATTAAGTTGCGTTTTTAGAAGCTTTTAGAAATTACTCTACGATATCACTACATAGTATAAAACAAAGTCGCTTTCTTTGTCCCTATATCCCTATGTACGCTTAAATCTTTAAAATCACGCAACGGATTTTGATGCGGTTTTTTTAATAGATAGAGTGATTCAATAGGAAGGTTTATATGTATAATACACTAGCAAATTACCCCGGCTTCGCACGAGTAGTTTCTGATACGACCCTGATGCTTTACTAACCGTGCGAAGCCGGTGCGGGTCGCTAGTATCTCATAATGCTAACACAAAATGAATAACCATACTAACTGTGCTTCTCTACATCGATCCAATGAATAAATACATAAATTTAAATATAAACTACTTAATAAAATAAAATTCTTGTACAAAATCCCAAACTTCAGTGTCATTGAGGAAATAGAAATTACATGTAAACTGGTATTTAATAGCTAGATAGACAGATTAATAACACTTTATTGGTTACATAAAAAAGATAACAGTAATTATAAAATTACACGTTAATGTGAAATAATGGTCTAATAACAAAAACTAGTAATTGCTTTTTAAATATTATATAAATATTTTTTTATAAAAGCCAGCATGGCGAACCAAAAAACTGAATTAAAAGAAACCACAGACAAAATAACAGCGCTTAGAGTAGCATAAATCAAAGCTTAATATTTTTTTAATTACTCACGGTCTGTCTATGGTCCATTTGATTATGAAATTTACCGATATCGACTTACCCATAAACTGGCTTATATTTAATTCAACACAAATCAATTATACGACAGTTTAATCGTTTGCTATTATATCCCATAGTCTGAACCACAGAAACAAGTCGCAAACTCATAAAATCGTAACAAGCATTCAAAGTGGGTTATCTATATGAGAATCCTTTCAATTATTCCCCTTATTGGATTTATATGGGTTTGAGGTTGCCACGTTTTGCTGTTAGTTTGTTTAGTGTTAATTGAGTCAGCAAACTGACTCTAGGGTCAGAGGAATAACAGGTTGAAAGCCGCTCTCACGAATAGCCCACGTTGTCAATGCTATCTGCGGTCAAAAAGGTAAAAACTCTCACTGAACAAAAACAAAAAGAATAAAAGCCAAGTGTAAGTCAGACTCGCGCACGAAGGATTCCGTACCATTATCTATTACGATCAAAAACGAACAAAAAATAAAAATCACGTTTTTGTATGAGAGCCCCCTTGATATTTATTCTATTCTGTTTTGTATGTGTTGTAGTAGCAACAAAAATACATCATTTGTGAAAATTTCAACGCTTTAACTATCACGGTTCATGAGATACAGGCAGACGGACAGATGGACAGCGGAGTCTTACTAATAGGGTCCCGTTTTACCTTTTGGGTACTGAACCCTAGAAATGGAATCGAAGTTGCGCTTATTCGTAATTCTTTGTGGGCTCATAGTAGACATATAAAATGAAAGTCTTGTGACAGTTCTAAAGCTAAATTTGTAGTTATAAATCGTAGAGTCCCGGGTTTCGTTCCCAGTGGGCGCAAAAAATTGTGTGACGAGTATAAAGCTGCGATATTTTATGCTTGTATTGCGTGATTGTGTGTCCATGCCATCTGCTACAGAGGGTATTCTAGAGTAGGTAAAGTAGTAGGTAGTATGAGTGTAGAAAGCGTTTGTTTCTTGCAATTATTGATACAGGATTAATTAGCTATCATATATATATATATGTAATGTAATGTATATATGTAATATAAATTGTATAAGCTGGTTTTCCCGGTGTGATTTTTATGTCATCATCATCATCAATCCGTTTTATTATATTTACATTTTAAACCAACTTCAGCAAAAAGTAGGTTATTATTTCGGCTGTTTTTGTTCCGTTTGTCACTCGATATGCCTGTTCGCGAATTGTGGACCTATTGCGATAATTATTTCTTAATTAATAGGTTTTACCTTCGATCAATGTGGTCCCATACACATTTCATCGTTCATTCATCAATGAGAGATTAAAGTTTGGTAATTGGATTTTTTTATCAGTTAATTGGTCATATGATTCCAGGTCTTGATTGAAACGAGAACCTTGCATAGAAGTTCTTTACAGATCGTCAAGTTAAGCGGCTCTTCGCCCGGTCAGTACTTGGATGGGTGACCATTTAGTGGCTCAAATGCCGCTAAATGTTTCTGAGTGTTTCGGAGGGCGTGTTAAAACTTCGGTCGCGGTTATATTTGTCGATAAGCAATGCAGGCCTTGGGGAGGCTTGAAAACTCCAATAGCAGAGGTGGCCACTTACTCACACGAATGGTTTATTGTAATTATGATGCTGAGGTCCACTTGTACCGGTTTGATAAAAAAGAAAATTCTAGAAGCGATTATTTATGTTTCCGTTTTTTTTTAATCGCAGAAGTGTCAATAAATGTCTTTGGGTATAACATTATACCTACTTTATGAGTTTACTGAGATATGAGATCTCATAGATCATATACACAAAAAGTATTTTAAATAATATTTTTTTTGATTTTTACTGCCATTGCAAACTCGAAACCACAATGATTTATTGCGATACGAGTACGATGTGGAAGACAGTAAGTTTTTAAAATAGATTTTTTTCCGAATTAGTAATTTTTATTTATGTGTTCATTAGAATTAATTAGTTTTGAATGTATTAATACACCAGTACATTAGTAGTGTATTAATACATAAAAAAAATCATTCGATTGTAATGTCATTTCTCATTCTAATAAGGAATTAATGAAGCTTTTAGGATTTAACAGAGTATCAGACTGTTTAAACAACACAACAACCCGGGACCCCTCGCTTCGAAGGCAGGCCTACTACCAACTAAGCCACGACGCCGTCATTGATTCCGCTGTACAAAGCAAACTAATTAGTTCTTTCGTAATTAAAAGTGATAACCCTACGCGCTCAAAGGAAACCGACCCATACTCAAAGATCCATTCCGCTCAACCATTCTAAATAATCACCAACAAGGTACTTACTGCAAGACATTGATTCAAATAGAATCCAGTGATTTCATGATATAACGCTCTCAGTTCTATATTTAAAATTCAATTTATGTAGGTACTACGGTTATATAAACATTTCATTTACTCGCTATCCTTTTCTGGCGCCATCTAGCGTCTCTCTCTTGAGGATTTCAGCCAAATCCTACTTACCCGGCGTCTCTTGGCTCAGCTGAAATGGATTTTTTCTAATGTATGTGGGATTTAATGTTTTGATACTAGCTAATAATATAGGGCTGTGTCAAACTAGCATGGTCTTTTTTCTATTTTGTTTACAGAGCAAACCATGTTTTTGTGTATCAATCAATAAGGTTGAAATCATTATCATTTGCATCATTTTTATTACATATATTTTTATTCATATATTCGTATGTCGTATTCTTCTAGCAAGAAATATTTAATTATATTAAACATCTTTCACACTCTGGTGTTGTAAGACTTCTTAAATATTACAATCTGAAAATTAATTCCATTCCAGTCCATCCCTTATTTTCGCGATTTCAAGTGGTGAATAATTAATCTACGTGTCACATAATATGAGCGTTTAACTTAAATAAATAAATAATTACAGTCCTAAAACATGAAGTATCTCCATAAATCAAGAATTAAGACAAAATTAATAAATTGTAAGAAGCATACTATTTCCCATTACACTGATATTAATACCAATCAAAACTCTAACCTGATTGAAACCATCAAAACTGCCAGTAGTTAACAAAACAATGAGTAATTTTCAACGTAAATGGAAAACAAATCATGTTTTGTAATTCAAGTCGAAACTTTCAAACTCGTGTCGGCAATGAGCCAAAACATTGTTTATCCACATTTGTAATGCAAAATGATGCCATTATGAGTTTCAATGGTCAAGAAATAGGGTATTGTAGTACAATTAAATGGTGTTGATGTGCAGGTTCTAATTGCCGTCTTGCTTATTCAACATCGTTTGTAAGAGCACATATTTTCTTTTCAAACTTTGCACAATATGAATTACTATGTGGTAGATAGCTAGTTTAAAATAAATTGATATTCATAGACATTTTCGCTATCTAGCTCCAAACTAACTATCGTTTGTACTATGGAAACTACAGATAGATATGAAAGGAAGTAACGTTTCTTCTTTTATCCAACTAAAGTTTTGAGCCTAGGTTATATACTTTACGATTGTGGCTATTGCTAAACGTCACTTACGTATACAGACCGGACCCTCACAGACCGAATTCAATCTACTGTCGCGTTTTTTCTACAGCTTTGGGAAATTCAGATAATTATTCTTAACAATATCCTAAAGTGGTATGTTGCTACCACCGCTTTACTCAAGCGATTTTAACATATAATACTTCGGTCCACACTATCAAATAAAATATAATCTAATTTAATTAATATTGGAAATTGGCAATTTAATTAACTCCTTATTTGAAGTAGGTTAAATACATGTAGAAGTATCAAAACATTTCGTACGGTTTACAAATAGCTTCGACTATACGTTTAAACGTGAATCTCAAAGAACTACAATGGAATGTTATTAAAACTAAAAAAACAATAATGTTATTTTACAATATTTTCTAGTTGGGTTTGCACTGATATTAGAAGTTTAGGCAATGGCTAAATACAGAGTAAATGTAGTCTTTGTAGCACTTTTTAATGCAAATTTGTTACAGAGACACTTGCCTAGCTGTTTTGAGCTCAGTACAAATGAGAACTAATTTTTAGTCACATTTCATCAGTTATTCTACATGTTATCCACAAATATAGCATAACATCCCCTCGGGTGACAGTTGCAACGAGTTGCGACTTGGGTCGGGAAGCACCTGAGTCGTGTTCTTGCTATGGGTGAAGGTAACCACTTAACATCAGGTGGGCTTTCAGCTTGTTACAAAACATTAGTCACAAAAAAAAACAAACGCCAGCCCTATAGATTTTTAATTAAGAAAAAAGGTTCTACATTTTATGTTGTTGGGAATCGAACCAGTTACAATGCAAAGGCAGAGCTCCAACTAACCGGTGAGGCCAGCCAAATCTACACTAATATTATTAAGAGGAAAGATTTGTACCTATTTTTGTATGTTTGTAATGAATAGGCTCAAAAAGTACTGGGCTGATTTAAAAAATTCTTTCACCAATAGAATGCTACATTCTTCCAATTTGACATAGGTTACATTTCATTTTGAAAAAAATTAGGGATCCTTGGTAAAATTTGAACAATGTAACCGAAGGTAAAGAAAAATGAGTCTTAAAATGTCTTTCGTCGAATGCGCTAACTAAACGAACGATTATCGATAGAACAAAATAATGTACAACAATATTGAAGAACATCATAATGTCTACAAAAAACTCCGCGGTAGCATATGTCCAACTATTGTAGTTATGTCACTACCCCGTGCGAAGCCGGGACGGGCTGCTAGTAAATAATAAACATTGAAGACACGTTCATTTCTACGAAAATGCAATAATCCCTGACTCATTGTGATGGAAATGAGTTAATGATCTTGAAACGGAAACAATTTTGACAAAACGTGTCTAAGAACCACCGCTAAAAACAGCTTTTAAATAAAAAAAATCACACACAAAAGGTTCCACCCGTTTAAGAGCTACGGTGCCACAGACACACATAACGGTCAAACTTATAATACCCCTCTTTTGGCGCTTGTTAACAGCCCAGGCGGAAATATCAAGACTTGTTGAGCGCTGTATAAATAGGGCTACGAAACGCACGGGAGAGATATTTCTTTATATTGTGCTCTGACTCCAGGGAAATATACGGCCTGCGGCGTAATGTGGCTTCGGTCGTTAGGTGTGCGGAGAGCCTTATTTTTCGAGGTCACTGTAGGTCACAAATATTGTCATAAACGGCCTTCGGCGTAATGAGGCCGATCGATTTGCAGAGAGCCTTATTTTGGTGGAGTCCTTTTAGGAGGGAAAAAAAATTTTATATCTTTGAATTAGAATTTTCTCAATTATGTAGTTTTTTATTCGGTACCTCCGCCAATTGAGAATGAATCTTGATTAAAAAAAAAAATTGTTATAGATTTATTTCAATACGATAGTTTCAATACGGACCCATTAAAATTTTAAGAAATATATACCGTAGAGCAGGTTTTTCGTTATTTAATCTATGTACTTGTTCGACTTTGTTAAATCACAACAATATATCAAAAAAATATCAGATTCATCTATACAAATAAATTAAATTGTCGTGTCTGTTTGTAATGTCAAAATAACAGCTTTTTACTAAATGCATTTGAAAGTTTAAACGGTACATTAACAACTTTTTAAAATTATTGTCTGTATGTTTGTTCCGGGTAATCTCCGAAACGGTTTTACTGATTTTGATGGGAGTTTCCCTGGCAGATAGTTGATGTTAGAAGGAGTAACTTAGGCTACCTTTAGAAAAAGGTAAGGAATCAGAGCTTCGGGAAAAACAAAAATTAAGAAATCCACGCGGACATTATCGCGAGGAGCAGCTAGATTTTAAATAAAACTAGCGAAAAAAGTTTGAACCTTTTGTAAAAAATGGAAAACTCTATATAGGGCCTTTCTTTATTGATACCTTACTTCAAAATGACTTATTACCGTTAAGACCTTACTAGAATTGTTTTGTAGATTATGCTTTTATAATTTGATATCTTTCAGAAAAAAAATATTCATATTTTGTTATGGGACCAATTTGGGCCATTTTGAAATTATATCCTACCAAATAAAAGGATTTTCAAAATAGATTCATAAATGATGGAGATCTGAGGTAACAAAAACATTTCAGAACCTCCTCCTTTTTTGTCGTCGGTTGATAAATAACGAAAGATACTTGTTATTTATCAACCGACGACAAAAAAGGAGGAGGTTCTGAAATGTTTGTGAAAAAAAAATAGCAAATTTTGGTAGGTGCGAAATTTTTACATATTTTTTTTTATTATTAATGTATAGCCAAGCGTTTGGCCGCCATCTCACCTGATGGGAAGTGAAGATGCGGCCGACGATGGAGCACGCTACTAGGAGAAACTTTTATATATTATCATCATGTTTAACAGGAATTAATTTTTTTTTTACGGTTTAAAATATTTATTTCTCATAAAAATTCACAAATTTGCTTATAAAGAAATAATAAGTGAAATTATTAAAAGAATAGAAGCTTATCAAGAAGTAATAAGTGAATAAGTAAAGTAATAATAAGTAAATAAAAAATAAAAATAATAATAAATCAACTTCAAAATACTTAAAATTCATTTCTCATTCATCAAAAATTCATTTCATTTTTACAAATCATTTGTGACAATAAAGTAAAACATTTACCAACATAGAATTTTATTGTTAGAAGTACCACAGCAGATGCATTTATAAAATGGACACAGCCATCGTATATTTTCTATTATAACAGATATAAAGTGTCCAATTTACAAGTTTTGAACACGGAGCGCTTGAAAAGAGTGGTGTCGAACAAAGGCAGTCTTGTAATAAAAGTTGAGAACTTTCGCAATATTATCACGATAGTCCAACGCTTGGTTTACATTCAGCTTTGTCGGTAGGGCTCAAAGAAACAATTAGCGCAGAATAAGAACAGAACAACGCTTGATTGAGAGCCCCCCACTCTCACAGAAAGGTCGCGTTATGAAGGCCCGCAGTGCCCAGTATTGTAGTCAATAAAAGTAATGTTCGAACAATGCGTGGAATTCGCGTAGCAAAGAGTGAAGTCAAATTGTGTAGGAAAATTGTACATTACAATACCACATTTTCACACTTCACTGTCACATTATCACATGAATTGTCTCTTAAATACACTTATATTATAAAGGCGAAAGTTTATATTTATACGTGTCTGTGTATGTATGTTTAATTCTCAACTCAACGGATTTGGATGAAATTTGATAGTATATTCTGGATAGTTATAGGTTAGTTTTGATCCCGGAAAACCGCGGGTAATACCGGGGCGCAGCTAGTTATTGATAATTTTGTTGTTTTTTTATTATTTGACTACGTTGTTATGGCTAAATTATAATAATAAATAAAATGAAATGTGATTGACATTAGAATGTGTTGTGTTGTGTTGTGTTTGAGTGTGTGGACTATTTGAGATAAATAGTCCAGGTACTGTATGAAACAGCCAGAACCATGCCAAAGGTAGAATAATTTTATGAACATTGATATTCATAAAATTTATGATATTCATTGATATTTATGTCATTTTGAGAAATAAACAATCTTTTACATTTGGTTGTGATATTTTACGACCAAGATAAACATTTTTGAAGCTTAACCTATTTCGGTGCATTTTCGTCGGCTGAATATAAACATGGAGTAACGAGACCCTCCATTCATACAACATCACGGAAGTTTAAATATTTTTCCCACTATTGGTGTTAAAATACTTTATGGTAGCAATGGAATATGGGTTTCTACCAGTTTTGGTAGTTTCAAATTACGGACACATCACATTTATTAAAGAAGTTGTGCTTGAAACTTTGATATACTATTTTATTAGTTCTTTTTTAGGTAACGGCTCCGTGGCTTAGTTGGTAGTAGCCCTGCCTTCGAAGCGAGCGGTACCGGGTTCGATTCCCGGCCGGGGCATTCTTTGTGTGGTGAGCATGAAGTTTGTTCTCGGGTCTTGGGTGTTTGTCTTGTGTTTATGTGTTTGTTCATGCCATCTGCGACACAGGGTATCTTAGTGCCGATGTATTGTATGAGAGTGTAAACGTAAAAAAAAATTATTAAACTATATAGTAGCGGTATGCTTAAGAGCTCATGTTAAGTTGTTACCTCCTCCCACCCCGACGCTATGAGAAGATCCAAGTTTGCGCCCGTCACCTAAGACGAGAAAGTAAGTAACTGCAGTCATGCAATTATGCACTCGCAAAACTGTGTTCCGGTGAGGGTGAGGGTGCCGGTGAAATCACATGCGCATGAGACGTATCATCCCCGTCTCAGGTGATGGACGCAGCAAGATGAATGCGACTCAGTGTAAGACCAAAATCTTATATTGAGGCGCATTATTGTCATGGGCGGGGGTCCCCACTTACCACCAGGTGGGCCCTAAGCTCGTTCCATCACTATTAAAATGAAAAAAAAAAAAACTGATTGAGGACTGTCAAACCCTTAACTCGACCCATTGGATTTTAATTATTGAATAAAATAGTTACTATAGTCCGTTAGCAATAAAATTCTTCTCAAAGAGCAATAAGTAGATCTCCCACGGACATCCCGCCCAACTCTTTCCCCCATTTCACAGTTTTTCCGATATCTGTAGCCAATCGTAGATGCTCTCATATGTGCGAATACGTGTGTGGGAGGGGCGTTGCTTTATTGCAAATTCTTTCTTTGAAGGAATCCTTAGTATACTCATGCCAGTACCTACCCTTTGATACTGTTTTTTACCCTTTCCGTATTTAAAGTTCGTGATGGTTTCTTTTTAATCAACTACTAAAGAAAGGGTTATTGGTTTGACGGCTTTGTATATCTATAATCTTGTGCCAAAATATTTCTGAAATAGTTGGATTTCAAAGCGGTAATTAGACCAGTCTCACAGCCCAGTTTGTCGTGGTTTTGTCTTCTGCACTGTCGTAGGTTTAATTTCCACCCAGGAAAACATTGATGCTTAGTTTGGGGCCAGTTGGCGCTGGTTAAATGTCCATAAATATTATTTTATTATTGTATTAAAGCTGAAGATGGTTTTGGTTTTGTTTGGTGATCATTGGTTGAGTCTTTTGTAGAGCTTTTTGATGTATATGTTCTAATTTTTTTTATCAACTCTTCCGAACAAACCCAAGTTCCGAAAACCAACCTTTCGCTTACCACACGAAATTTGCCCCACGGGAACCCGAGACCCCTCGGTTAAAAGGCAGGGTGGCTACCAATTATGATAAGGACCCATCAACCCTAGACACCTTTAATTATAATGTAACATATGAATTAACTTATGATAAATATTATAAAATAGTGTAAATCCGGCGGCAAAAAAAGAAATACATTTTGTGCCTCATGCATTATTTTAGTGGTCTAAAACCATCTTCACATTATTGCCTTTCTAATGAAACCAGTTGGGGCACATCGCTTGGATGGTTTCAAAGTCTATTACGGACAAGTGTAGAAACAATTATTGTGTTTTATATATTTGGATTTCAATAAGATTGTTTGGCAAAGCTACTCGAATCTAAAAACCGGGATTTAAAGATTTTATTCGTCATAAAATGACGTTTATTTTCTAAGTTACAGAAATTCCATTCCACAGCAAACCTATTTATCCTTAAAGTTCATGAAATATTTCTCCAGCTAAAGTTAAAATCACAGCATCCAGTTGGAACAAATCTCATTTATACATCTTAAATACAGTTATTGAATTGCAGCGCGTCGGCAGTCACTTATTTTAAATGGCGGGCGACCTAAGTACTTTACGCTGAAAGCCCACAGTTACAAAGTGGCGGGGCGTCGGCGGGGCGTCGGCGGGGCGTGGGCGGGGCGTGGGCAGCTCGCCGTCTTTTCAACCGACTTCGAAAAGAGGTTATAAATTCGGCTGTTTTTTTTTACTAGCTTCTCCCCGCGTTGTAATCTGTTTAGTTCCCGTTTCTGTAGTAAGAGAGTTAAAATATGGAGATAAAATATAGCTTACTAGCGACCCGCCCCGGCTTCGCACGGTTAGTAAAGCATCAGTGTCGTATCAGAAACTACCCGTGCGAAGCCGGGGTGATTTGCTAGTGTATTATACATATAAACCTTCCTCTTGAATCACTCTATCTATTAAAAAAAACCGCATCAAAATCCGTTGCGTAGTTTTGAAGATTTAAGCATACATAGGGATATAGGGATAGAGAAAGCGACTTTGTTTTATACTATGTAGTGATGTTACTCGCTGATGCTCTAGCTAGTGAAAGAATTTTATAAAATCGTTTCAGCGGTCTAGGTGTGAAAGCGTAATAAACAAAGTCACTTACGCATTTATAATATATATATATACTAGCTGTATCCGTTCCCAAAACTGACCGTACAACGAAGAACTCGAGAGAGTTTCGGATCTCTTGTAAATCTTTATTATTTCCGCTTTTGGTTAAAGGCATTTAAAAAAGTCCTAAGCTGACTCCACGACACAAACATTCCACAACCAACATCGTATTTTCATATCCATTACATACCAACATGTTTTGAGAGCAAGCAGTTTGTATGAAGGTAAATTTACATAACAAGTCAAACATGAAACGGCATGAAGTTCTTAATTAAATTAATGTATAGAGATAGCTATTTTGAATGGTAACCAACTTTCTAAGTAACGGTACCGTTTTATTGTGAACTATTGGTTATATTTGAACACTAGTTGTGACCCACGGTGTTGCCCGCGGTCAAAAAGTCAACATGAGTCGAGTCCGATACCATCATGATTGATGATCTGTATCTCGCGCATGTGAAATCACATGTGCATGAGACCCCGTGATGATGGACGCAGCAACATAAATGCTTCTCAGTGTAAGATTCAAATGCTATACTGAGTTACATTACTGTTGTCATGGGGGTTGCCACTTACCACCAGGTGGGCCCTCAGCTCGTTCCGTCACTTATTTACATTAAAAAAATATGACTTCAACTTTTTGGGATAAAAAGTAGATAAACATAGATAGCGTGAAGGAGTAACAAACATACATACAGACAAACTTTTGCATTTATAATATTAGTATAATTGTAAGATGATTGTTATGTATTCAGACTAATTTTAATTGTCACAATTACAGTTATAATTTTGGAAAGGAATCATATCATTAGATAGGTATAGATAGGTAGGTAGTTAAATAAATTATTTTGCGTGTGGCAGACACTTGCGTTATGAGCATAAGATCTCGGCTCCTGGATGTTTGTGTTGTGTTTTATGTGTGTCCATACCGGAAACAGTGGCTTAGGGTGAGGGTGCAATTGTGTACGATCCATACAACCGACTTGAGAAATTCCCCGTATTTTGAAGTCAGTTAAAAAGAACGTAAAAAATCAGAAATACTTTTAACCTAGGTGTCAATCTTAAAAGTATTTTTCTACTAAACCCGTGAATCTAAATCCTACCTGAACTAAACATGTAACAGAACCAAAACAAAAAAATAAGAAAATTAATTTCAAGGCAAAATTTGCCATAAGTCGAATAATTCTAATAAATCGCAATTACGCAACAAATTATTATCGAATTGAATAACTAAGTATACCTGTGCTCAATCTAATTGATGGAATAATTTCCATAATAATATTTACGAAATTCGCAACAAATTTCCAAGTATTGTAGGAGCAACAAAAGTCGCTAATTTCGCAAAGTTAGTAATTTCCAAGCGAAATGTGAAATATCTCACGTATTAAGTTTATAAGCCAATATCAGAAGTTCAAGAATCAATCTCGCTCGTCAAAGAAAGAATTTCTTATAAGATTTTGGAGGGTGAGCTGAACGCCCCGTTTGGAAGAGAAGGAATTTTACTTTCAATTAATGCTAACATTTGGTATAAATATAATAATAAATATCTCAGTGTTACGGCTTTTAACGCTACGTACCCTGATTTAGTATGTCATACTAATAGCCAAACCCTATAGCCAACATATATAACTGACAAAAATTCATGGGATTATTTGACAGATAACAATGTTGCTGTGATCTGTTAGTTGATTATAGGTTTTGGCTGTGTCTGTCAGTAGGACTGCAAATATTTTTGAACAGATAATTTGTTGATTCTGTTATGCTGGATATACTACAATAAAAGAAAAAAAAAATTGTATGAGACCCTCCACTTGCGAGTCTGAGTCTGAGTAAGTCTTTTTCCTAATTTCTGGCTGTACTTGATGTATATTATAAAGATTTATGTCCATTCTGTTTTTAAACAAACGTAGGAGGCCTTAGCAGTATTGTTTATGTAAAAAAAAAAATGAAATGTTTGGAAATGAATGAATGAAATTTAATTTGAAACTGGGCAAACAATAATCTTTTGATATCTGACAAGTAAATCATTTAAAATCGAAAGAAAAAGACTTCAATTCTTTCATCATTCCCAGGAGATATTAATGATGAAAGAATTGTACACAATTTATACATCAAAAAAATAAACATTTAAATCAGTATACAATGGGCGAAGAAAATAGTAAAAAATGCAATGAAAAGCACACCATGCAATTTCATTGACTTGAATGACATATTTTTTCTAGTTATTTTGATTTAACTACCAAACTGCTGAGCGGATTAAAATAAAATTCCTATTGCACCAAATTAAAAGCCTTTTTTTCCTTTCAAATAAAAAATAATTTTCCAAATCGGTTGATATATGACGGAGAATGGAGGTAACAAACATAAAAAAAATACAGTTGACAAAAAAATTTATAGCCTTCTCTGGAAGTCAGTTGAAAAACATTGATTTTTACTTCTATAGTTGATTGTTGTGATATACGATGAAATATTTCAAGATATAAAATGCGATTAAATATTTCAAGATTTCAAGGTGCCGTCTCGTACAATCAGAATCAATTCCCAAGAACCATTAAATGACTTGCAATCGCTAAACAATGGAGGAGTCATGTTTGCGGACGCACTCGGCTCCACTCGTCACCGAAGCGTGTACCGACAGCAAAAACGTGTGATGAAAAGCAAAGCTACTTACAATATTTGTTTGGTTTGCGGAATGCGGTAGCCGTTGGCAAATAGGTATTGTGGTCAATACACTTTCGAGGTAGCGTTAGCATTTTTACCGGAACGAGGTGAATAACAGCACTGCGACTTTTAAAATTCATTGGCTTTTATTATAATAACAAGGAAAGTCTTGAGTGTTTAAATTTACCGTTGGGTAAATCTCTTGTGTTTCTTAATATTAATTAAATAATCATATATTGTTTTTTTATTTTATAAATAAGGCCATTGTGTTAATAAGCTGTTTCAATTAAAATAAGAGTAAAGCTAAATTCACGATTTTGTTGAAGATGAGATAGAAGTGGTACAACAGAGGGAATGTACATCACGCGTCTGACTTTTGTTTTTTTGCTTATACCTTTTACGACGCGAGACATGGACAGTCTCGCGTCGCAAAAGGTAAAATCATGTACTACAAATAGAATAACTTGAACTGAAATCAAACATGCTGACGGTACTCGTCAACTTAAATTTCTCCCATTTCTACAAACATACGGACACGCATTATTATAATATCTAGCGGCCTCTATCCGTAAACCGTGAGTCAGTATTTGCTTCGATCTCGACGTTTCCATCCGATGTTGATCTTGCATTTAGATACGAGACGTGATTCTACGATTATGTTCATTCTCATTTGTGTACCAAACGCCCGGAAAAGCCACAGATCATAATTATTTTTTATCAATGTTTAAATTGAAACAATCAATTAGTATGTATGTACCTATATATATTTTAATAACGAAATTGATGGATGGCACGTATTGCACGTTGAATTGGCGCTATTGTGTCGCACTACCGCAAGAAAACCGCACCCAAATCGGTTCACCTGTTTATGAGCGACGGTGCCACAGACAGACACACAGACAAATAGACAGACACACACAAACAGCGGTCAATATTATAACACCCCTCTTTTTGCGTTGGGGGTTAAAAAACGAACCATTTAAAACCACGAAAGGCGAAGAAATTGTGTAAGAAATGAAGATAAAACCATACAACTGAAATGAAATGAGAAACCGGTTCAAATTAATTTTATTTCATTTGTGAAGTGAATAATTAATTATGCAGATGGACGACTTAAAAGCAACACTTTCACAAAGTCCATACTCCAGCACACGCTTTTAAACTTTAATACTTGTACTAAAACTCATTTGCCATTGTACTAAACGATTCTACAATGTAGTTTCTATTCATAATAACCATAACTAATTTCCTGAACAGAGCAAAACGGTGCCATACAAATGGAAGTTAATTATTTGCGTGTACAAAGATCAGGTTTACCTTAATAAGCTTGGTTGACCTACTAACTGTTAGCTAAGCTGTGGTTTGGCATGATGAACTAAAGCTAGTACTACGCTTTGCACTTTTGAAATTTCCTTCGCGTGAAACATTTATTTTAATGTGTATATCCATGGGAAATGGGAAAATTACTCCTGTGTCTGTCAACAAGCACCTCCTTCCTTTCCGAAGTATGGACAGAATACTTTGAGAGGATGTAACGTCTCATGCACTTGTAATTTCACTGGCACCCACATCCTTCCAACAGAACACAGCAGCGCCATTGCGTCACTGCTTGGTGATGTATTAACAGGTCTGACAAAGATTTTAAGAAAAAAAAAATTTATTATGCTAAAGAACAGTTTTTAGAATTAAGACAATGTTGTTCCGTTTTCTGTTAATATAAAGTTTGTGTGTTGCAAGCTGAAATTTTAAAATATATAAATAATCATTCAAATCTTATACAATTGGCGAAGATATCAGAAGATATTTAATGCTAATTTTTGTGCTTAATGGGCTCAGTAGGAAACCCAGAAAAGTTAACCTAATTAGCTACCATTTAGATAAAATTTTGACATCTGACTCGGCAAATTTAAATGTCTGAACCAAACCGAAAACTTTTTTGACACATGAATGACACTTCTAATAACTGACAGTGACAATATAAAAGTTAATAATTGATAATATTTCGACATAAAAAAAATATATTGTAACCAATAACCATATCGATCACATTATTTCAAACAGGGCTTTTTCGTCAGGGATTAAAAATATAGTTCGATCGAGGGAGAATTTCTACAGTGAACCGTGAGATTTGCCTTTAGTGACGTGGCCGAGATGAAACACTATTAGGTATTATCATTCCGTTTAAGGACTGGGAGTGTGTTGATTCTGAAACGGCACAGCGGGTTCAAGAGATTAATTAGGTAGGTACTAAAATAAACAATTTATAATCCGCCGCCAGAGGTAGCCATACGAAAAAGAACAAAAATCCGTCACCAAACAATTGCAATTTGCTTTTTCGATGGACGGGTGTGGGTGCCGGTGAAATTACACGCGTATGATACGTTGTCCCCTGTCTTGGAGTGATAGGCACAACGGGAGAGTCTCTTCATACGATTGCTGTTTTATATGGCATAAAAAACCTACACTAAGACATGTACATTACATGCACACATATATTTGACATATCTGTGTGCATGAGATGTGACATAAGAGCTCCGGTGACGCCAAAGACTACTATTGTATACTGGAGATAGACTGGAATCTTGACAACTGGGAAACAGCGCCACCTAGACCACTTTATAAACCTATCCTATATAGTTTATTAAGTTAACACTAATATTGTAAAGAGGAAAGATTTGTACCTATTTTTTATGTTTGTAATGAATAGGCTCAAAAAGTAATGGGCCGATTTAAAAAATTCTTTCACCAATGGCATTCTATTAGGTACATTCTTCCAATTTGACATAGGCTACATTTCATTTTGAAAAAAATTAGGGATCCTTGGTAAAATTTGAACAATGTAACCGAAGGTGTAGAAAAATGAGTCTTAAAATGTCTCTCGTCGAATGCGCTGCCGAAACTATTAGCGATAGAATAAAATAATGTACAACAATATTGAAGAACATCATAATGTCTACAAAAAACTCCGCAGTAGCATATATCCAACTATTGTAGTTATGTCACTACCCCGTGCGAAGCCGGGACGGGCTGCTAGTATTTAATAAACTACTATAACTATATGCGTATATATGAAATATTTGTTACAGTCTGATAATTTAATATACAATTCAATTTTACACGTTTTAAACTAACGAATATGTTTAATTTTGCATGTAAAATTTGACGCGTCCAAACAATACTTGAGATATTCACAGCTTAAACTCAAACTCATTTATTCTTATAGATGAATTTGAGTTTGAGTTTGAGCTCCAATCAAAATTTTCGAAACTCAGTAATAAGGAAGCATCGGATCTCTGCATCAATTAAGTTGACTATTGCTTCATTAGAACCTAAATGGATGTTTTAATGAGGCATAAATGACATTAATTTGAATATCTATTGAATTTCCTTATGCATATAAATCATTTGAACGGGTAACATAAACCGAACTGCAAGTAAAATTGAATTCAATATGAATTTATATGCTATAAATGACAATTGCGGGAAAGTGCCAACATTGTGTTTTTAATATATGTTAGGTTAATTTACGATGAATATAATACATATTCTGTGAAAGTTTCAACCCATTACGACCATGAAAAGGTTAAAATTTAAAACCGAAATATAGAAGTTTTAGGGGCAGGCTTCGGGTTTCCTTTACTTCTGGTCACGGCAACCTAAAAAGAAATAAAACATATAAATAAATTAATAAACGTTTACACACTCATATCTCTGGATGGCATGGACAAACACAGAAACACAAGACAAACACCCAAGACCCGAGAACAAAATTCATGCTCACCACACAAAGTATGCCCCGGCCGGGAATCGAACCCGGGACCGCTCGCTTCGAAGGCAGGGCTACTATCAACTAAGCCACGGAGCCGTCGCCGTATAAGTACCAATTTCAATGTATTGCTCAGTTCATAACTGGAGTTTAAAATTGTAAGGTATATTATTATATAAATAGCAGATGTTCGAACTAAAAAAAAATTAGTATACAATGTCACGAAATGCCAATCTATACATACAAATAAATGAAATTGAAGTGTCTGTTTGTTATGTCAAAATAACAGTTTTTTACTTAATCATTTTATAATATATGGTACATATACCAAAAATTGCCTGTTTCTCTGTTTGTTTTAATAATCTCGAAAACGGCTGGACCTATTTTGACTTACACCGACAGATAGCTGATGTTATATAAGCGGATGATGCCGCGGGGAACAGCTAGCAAACAATAAACATTTAGACATTATCATAAGAACCTACTTAATGTTTCCAGTAAAGTTACTTAACAATTTACTCACTATATAAATACATAATTATATTCTTTTTCTTCCTCTACTGTTATATACTTTTAAACCATCCGATGGGCCCCAAACCAGTTTCACTAGAAAGGCGAAGATGGTTTTAGATCACTAAACAATGCATTAGGCATAAAATGTATTTAGTTTTTTTAGACCTGACTCGTATTGCTGTTGTTATGGGCGCAGGTAACCACTTAACCTTCATCTCGTGTCACATTTGTAAGATTAAAAAAAAGTTTTTCTTTTCTATTCTACATATAATGGCACATTTGGTCGAACAAAATGTACGGTCAACACAAAAAGCTCGCACAAAAAAACCTCTGTATCATCAAAATTCATTTCACAGCCATAATTACGTCACAGACATTCAGCTTTCATCGATTTTCCCCCGACCTACCCCAAAATCGATTACCCCAAAAATCTAATTACTTTCGGGTGTAAATTTAGAACGACGCCCTATTGATTATAACCGACCTTGGTGGGAAAAAATTAAGTCAAAGACTGACCCAATTTTGGCGAGTCTCCCCTCACCATTGCCAAGGCTCGCCCATTAAGAAAGCGGAGAAAAAGCTCTTTAACGAGACAGAGGAAGTCGGGGTGGTTAAGATTTATGTAGGCTCAAAGTATTTTGATCGTAGTAGCCCATTATAATGGCGATATTTTTTACGAATAAATTTAAGAATTATAAGTTTACAATGAGTTCATTGTCTCTAATCGTATTGAATCGTATTCTTAATTCTTATTTCTGAATTATATGATAAAAATCCTGTTTATTTTTACATTTGATGACAAATTTTTAGTTGTTTAAGAAATTAATTTACTCCGAATAAGACGTTCCGTATATTTATACTACTATCCAATTCTACTTTAGAGTACCGTACAAGGGTAAAAACCCTTTCTGTCTTCTGTCCTACCTTCAAACTTTTCAACTAAAAACTATGTAGTGGGCCGAATTGAGCGTGACCAAAAGTGTGCGATCCCAAATCGCACTCAGCCGGATTTCATGAATACATCGCAGTATTTTGGCTAGTGTAACCAAAGGGAAATAAAAAAAAATAAAATGCAACAATGTGAGAACGAATACAGTCTGAGTGCAACTTCAGAACTGCATAATTTAATATCTTATTGAGCGTATAGTAGAGACAAATACTTTTAAAAGTAGTTTTTTGCATATTTAAAGCATTGTTTATTCGAGTATCAATACCACGCGTTCCGAGTATAATTAATAAAAAGAATTAAAACGGAGTTCGAATCAACGGTCGCGTGCCCTAGAGGCCAATGTCCTTTAGACAAGATCGCCCCTTGTCTTGCCGTCTTGCTTTTACCTACACATTTCTATATCTCTTTCCTCTTCACATTGGGGATGCTATCGTATAACCTAATATCCGCTGGCGACTGGATAATAATTTCGAGAAAATTGTATATCAATAATTCGGTAATTTTAAGCGTGATAACTTTCTAATACATCAAGTTACGTAAATATCGATGACAGATATGAAATATCGCAAAATCGCAGCGCTTGAACGCGCAATGTATTTGAAATAGGAATTTTCTTTTTTTTTTTTGATATACGACAATCGGGTATCCGATATCGGAGCCGTGAGTTAGCAATAAAAGTAAAGCATGTCGAAAAATATCGTTAAGTAGCCCACGCCCCCCCTTAATAACTTCCACACGGGCACACCCGGCGCCGTATCGGAGAATTTTCATCTGAATATTTTCCTTTTCCATTGTCGTTATCTGAAAAATATGTTTTTCGTACCACGCCACCCCCACTTCCCCCGTCACGTGTCTCGTTTACAAACAGACGTACGAACCAAATGGCACACGAATATATTGAAATGTGTCGCTGTAGGTTTAAAGTTGGATTTCTTTTTCGTCCGAAAAGTGTCTCGCCGCGTCGAGCGCTGAAAGAAAAATAGTGACACCACCCCCGGCCGAATTCAACCCTTTACAAAAGAGTTAGAGTAGAAATTTGTTTGCGAAGTTTCGGGTGGTGGAGGGTTGTAGGCGGCATAACGAAACCGGAAGCGTGGGGTGGCAAATGGACGGAAGAGAAAGGCAGCCGAATAACTTCGCCCTCACGTATAGGGCGCGCAAAATATTCAACGCTCCACAATGAAACCTTGAGTATTTTTGTCATTTGTCGTCATAAAATCTCTCGTCTAAAGAAATTCGCGAGATGTTTTCGCGTGCTCGAGTTACGGGAAATTTACGATCAGCCTGTGAAAGTTTTTAATTTTCTCGTAAAGCAATCTCCTACAAGTTTTATTAATTCTTAAATGTTTTGCGTCAGAGTTCGACAATGTTGCGAGTATTACGCAAAATGTGTTATCATTATTCTTTGGCATATCATATTTTTTTGCGGCCGTAGCGTAGTTAACAGCTTGCTATATGAACTTTGCAGGTTCGAATCCTACTTTAATTGATGGAAAGTATTGTGTGGAAATTTTAACTTTAATGTTTTCTGTCATCTGATATTAAGCGATTATATAGCCAATGGTGATGTGTGAAGCTGCCAGAATACACCGTTACAAATCTAAGTGCTTAGTGGCAGATTTTTAACCCAAGGGATTCTGGATAGTATTATTATCTTGCCAGGCATTTGCCCTACTTTGCACATCGCTATAGTTTTCTCACAACTTTTTCCTGAAGCTCAATCTCAGGCAAAGTTCGAGCGCACGACTTACATCGCTTCAAAGCTATTGATTTATATCTCCAGCTTCATCAAGGTACAGTGTGAAATGGTTTTATAATGTCTTATCCTTGAAAGTGTAGGCAGAATCGCATTGGATCACGTTTTACCAGGTTGCACTATCGCGGGAACGTGGCCATTGGTGGGCTAATCAGCGCCCTTTTTTCCTACGAATAACTCAGCTATTACTAATCTATCCTAATCCAACGCCTTAAACCGATGACACCGCATCATAAAACTACATGTAAATGTAGATTATTTTACAGTGACAGCAATTCGTCTTTGAAATAAATCCGAACTAATTTAGTAACGTTTAAGTAATAAAATTATCAGCAGTTTCTTAGTCAAATCTACAATTAGAACAAAGTACAGAACAAAATTTAAGTATGTGATTAAACATTCTTCAAGTTTTTCGGTAGTTTACATTTAAGTTATTTTTGTTACAAAATTATTATTATGCTTTTTCCTTCTTTGTTTGTTTACTTAATTTTTCCACACTACACAGGTTAGCTGGTAGAGAATGCTTTTTAGCATTAAGTTTGCCTTTGTAAATCCTTGGTGCAATTCAGTATTTTCTTAAATGATCTATAATCTGTTTTGTTGTTACTTTAATGCGTATTTGCGGTAAATTATCCACAAGATGTTTGCAAAACGTAATGACGCAAATGTTCTGTCATAATTAGGTTTTAAAGATTTTTCTCAGCTGCTACTGTTTAATTAGATGCCAGTGTAATAAAATATCGCCCGATAAGTGGTATTTAGATACCCATTACTAACGTCAGTTACTTGCAAATGTATTTGCATGTCAGTAAGCTATTTGTAAGCGTGGTATGGCTCGTTTTAACAGAAACTTTTTTATTACCCACTACAGGTGTGCATTTGACTAAATATCACACTGATGTGAGCGAATGAATTTATGAAGTTTATGCCGCACGCACTGCCTTTATGAATCGGGTATTGGTTATCAGGTGAAGCTGCCAACTTGAGGGATGTTATAATTCTGCTGCCAAGCACAAGGGCAGCAATTTGTTTTATTTTTTTATTAGATACATCATATTTGTCTAATTAAGTAGAAAAATATGTGTTGTAGATTGATTACATTTGGTACATCAACATTGGAGTGTGTTTAATTAATAAAATAAAATTAAAAATAAAATAAAATAAATTAAATTCTATATTTCCCCACGTTGCATACGCTGCAAATTGCTACGGTAAACACAAATTGTGTCAAAAATCACAAAATCTGTGAATTCTGTAAAACAATATAATCAAAACTTTCTCCCCATAGGGATGAAAAAAAAAATTGGAGGGCTGAAAGTAAATTTTCAGGGCAATCTTGATGATTGGCATCTTATTTCTAAACATATCATTATAATCATCTTGAGTTTGCAAACGAAAAAGGTCAAAGATTTTATATTTTTGTACCTTATGAAATATTTTATATTCTTGTACCCTATGAAATAGTATACTATATATACTATATATTACCTAAGATAGTACAATATAGTTACGATTACTCAAAACTACTTGCATGTTTTCACATCATCACTTCAACTAAAAGCCGCTACTCGAAAATTGCGTGTTCAAAATCAAATCCTTAATATCCAGTTTCTTTGTGGTTGGAAATTCTTTGAGTAGAAAATCAAAGCTACCGTACGGCGAAAGTTGGTGCCCTTTGAACAGACCCGTTATTATTTTCTCGAGAACCTCTTTTATGTAAAAGAACGCTTCAGATGAGGGTGGTAAAGGGAAAAATATGAAGGAGAATATCGCATGCTTTTGCGTCTGTCCTTTTCTACCTTTGCGTGTAAGACAAAGATGGCCGATGTCGAGTGGCTTTCGTGTTAAGAGTCTTCGTACTGTACTCGTTACGTCATACCCCGGGCACAGAATAATTATAAGTACTAACCCTGGGGCCGTTGGAGGCATTTTGACAAGTATTTTATGAAAAATGTAACCTTTGTGACAATGCTTTTGAGCAGTATCCTTGTCGACGGTAATGAGATGAAAGTTCTAACGGTGTTGTTGCAAGACTGAATTTTTTCTCTACGATATGTACTAGTGTAAGAGCTATAGGCAAAAGCGTACCTTTTGTTTGTCAATGTGTATGCCGAAAGTGTGAAAACTCACAATGTCTTCGCATTTGAAATCTGTGAGTTCCATACCAAAGAATTGTAGTAATCTCACATAAATATCTAGATGGGCTAAATATTTTTGTTAGTGATTTGCAAAATTCTTTGTAATTTTTTTTCCCATTTTGACTTTTCAACCAGGGGTAAAACCGCGGAGCGCATCTAGTTATTGAATAGACCGCATCCAATAAATATACTAGATTGTCAATTTTGGTTGAAAGTATTTCTTTACTGCTTTTACAATAGAAGAAATTTCCCTATTATGTCTGAAAGCTTAGACAACGTTAAATATACCCTCTTGCGTCCATAAGTCATAATTTATTTATTGGTAAAGAACATTTACAGGATATTCTGATCAAATGATACACATCGTATAAAAAATTTAATAATAACATTGGATAACAATATTTAACATATATAAAAACAATATAAATGTCTATACACAATATAAAGTAAATAAATTCAAATTATAGAATGACAAACAATTGTAAATAAATAAGGTAATAATTAGCTTAATATAGAGCGTGGTGGTCCAGGGGCACAGACGCCGACTTTCAATCTGAAGGTCGCTGGTTCAAATCCACACGTGCACCAATGGGTTTTTTCACTTGAAAAATTTATGTGCGCAATACCACGTTCTCGAAACGGTGACGGAAAACATCGTGAGGAAACCGGCATGTCTTAGAACCAAAAATTCGACGACATGTGACATCTACCAATCCGGATTGGGCTCCCGTGGTAGATCAGAGCCCATTCGCTCTCAATTATCGAGAGTAGGCCAGTGTCCCTGCAGTGGGAACATTAGAGGCTGGTACAGTAAGGTAATAATTACATTTTTACAACTTTTTCAATATAAATTCGACGAAACTATAAAAAGTCTGCTCGATTAGCCACCTTTTTACCCTCATTTCAGATGCGGGCCATCTCCCCGCGGATGTTGTATTCGCGGAGAGCTTGTTGTACTAAGTAATGATCTACTACTTAGTTTCTACTGAATAGTTGTATTAAGTAATACTATCTTACTAATCTTAGGTACTGCCGCCGTGATATTGCTAAACGAATTATGCGACAGCTATTACCAGCGATACGAGAGCGTGGTGGCCCAGGGGCATAGACGCCGACTTTCAATCTGAAGGTTGCTGGTTCAAACCCACACGTGCACGCATGAGTTTTTTCACTTGAAAAAATTTATGTGCGCAATACCACGTTCTCGAAACGGTGACGGAAAACATCGTGAGGAAACCGGCATGTCTTAGAACCAAAAATTCGGCGACATGTGACATCTACCAATCCGGATTGGGCTCCCGTGGTAGACCATAGCCCATTCACTCTCAATTATCGAGAGTAGGCCGGTGTCCCTGCAGTGGGAACATTAGAGGCTGGTACGGTATTACCAGCAGAGATTTAGATTTATGCATGATGAAGAAAGTGCGATAAATTCACTCGTTCCTCTTATGTATTTTCAGTATTTTTCCGAGAAGATTGTATTCATAAGTTGATTCGCGGAAATCATTCAAATGCCAGTGGTATTTTGAGTAGTTGTGAACTGGAACAAAGTATACAGGTTGTTTCCAGTTCTGGTTTTTCTATTTTTACATTTAAACGATTATTGTTGCAACTATCTGATAATGTCAGTGGATCAGCGGATGGACCTTTCCAAATGCACCGCCACTCAATGGTTTAAAACCGCCTTAAACATCTGAGGGCCATTTAGGGTTTCGTACCAGAAAATTAACAAACGGAACCATTATAGCATCACTTCGTTGGCCGTCTGTCTGTCTGTCAAGACCCTTTTTCTTAGGAACGCGTGGGAGATATCAAGTTAAAATTAATATCAAATATTCAAACCTGCAATCCTAGCACCAAAAAAATCAATCTTATAAGTCAACGTAATCAAAGATATGACTGTTTATGCTCCGTTTATGCCGCATGTTTTGATTCTGGCAAAGGATTCAAAACCAATAGGATACTTCCCGTTGACCTAAAACCATGATATTTGCCAAAAAGCTATGTCATATGTTTATTTCTTTAATATAAAATATTTTCAATTCTATTCTATATAGCACAAGTAATGAAATAAATCCGAAAACCGCAAATTTATAGTTATATCACAAAAAATCCATGAAAAAAACTACACGTTACACGTTTACCTACAAGTTCGTGCGGAACCCTCGGTGCGCGATTCCGACTCGCACTTGACCGGTATTTTTCGAAAGAATTTAAAAGATTAAGAGAGAAAAGTTGTATACGAGTACCTACTTACACTGTTATATAAGCATTGTTTAATATTTAATGATGTCACAATCTGTTCTGAGAGCAAAATCATATTCACAATGAAAAAAACACTCCGGAAGTGAAAACAAAAGCAGACTACACTACAGATACTTATATACAGTGTCGGTAACGGTAACGGTAACAGTGTAGCGAGTCCAATGATTTTTTTCATTTCAATAAAACAATAGACGCTCGCGGATAATACAAATATTGCAACACAGATGTTGGAATAATGTAAAGTACGCAAACAGTACATACAAACTTAATAGCGTATCCCATTTTGAACAACCGGTATAAGTACGTACTAACGTTTATTTGAAAGTGCGTACCGGCTGTTTGACGCATGGAAGCAATAACATAAAATAATAAACTGCGGAAGGACAAATGTTTTCCTCGATGGAAGTTCTCGCTACTGGATAAGACGGTTTTAAGTCTCTAAGATAAGATTATTTTTACAAACATTATTTTGTTCTTTAGCATTTCCACTTGAAGACCTCGATTGAAATGAGATAAGACATGTATTTTATTATTATCTATGGCCATTCCACACGCCACCTAACAACAAACTAAGCAAAACTTGTACTATAAAACACTAGATTACTGATGCAATACTTTTTGGTGAATATATACATATTTTACTATATACTAGCGACCCGCCCCGGCTTCGCACGGTTAATAGAGAAGACGAGACGAGTTGCTAGTGTATATACATATAAACCTTCCTCTTCAATCACTCTATCTATTAAAAAAACCGCATCAAAATCCGTTGCGTGATTTTAAAGATTTAAGCGTACATAGGGATATAGGGACAAAGAAAGCGACTTTGTTTTATATGTAGTGATTAACACCTAGACGACCTACGATGCAGAAGGCAAAGTTACTACTGAGGCAAGTCAATGTTACTTGAATGCATACAGAACGCTGGACAAAACTCCTAGCCCTAGTGCCTACTCTGTAGCAGAGACACAGGCGACGCGACGCCACGGCAGACCCAGATAAAGATTGTGAGATGCATTCTAGCCGCAATAGAAAAAGATTGTGAGATGCAGCTATTGGCCAAGTTGCGAGGAAGTAAGTAGACATTGACATAGACAGTCATTTATTTGATGTTTGGCACACATATACAATATAATAAACAGAGAGAAGAAAAACAAAAAAAAAAAAAACAAACAATTTAAGGTACGATATAAAAATAATAATAATAATAACAGGAATTACAACAAGGAAGCAAAAAATAGTGAAAACAGTAAAACTAGATATAATAATTAAAGAAATGTATGTATCCTGTCATAACGAGACATAAATGAGAGGTAAATGAGACCTTTGCCAGTGCGACAAGGTTACAAAAAAAGTTAGCAGCCATGTTGATTTATGACGCATTCGTAAATAAGTCGTTTTCTTCTGTTCATCTTATTCCTATTTCGTTTAAGTGTTCAGCTCTGGTGCCGGAGTTTTCAAGCCGCCCGAAGCATCTTAATATGTCCTTCGAAGCACGGAACCGCACAGTTCAAATCCAACTTCTGAATGGGCCGATAGTTGCTTTACTTAGATGATCTTTATAGAACAGCTAAGCAAGCTACCATATGAGCGCTTTTACATGTATTCAATCCGTGTTTTAACTTAAAGGTCCCAACGGAAGGCCATTCTGGGTTGCCATATAGTAATCAAATGTAATGTGTAGCAATAAAATGCAGAGTTGGGTGCCTATTTGTGACTTTGGGGCACAATTAGATTGCCTATATATTATAATATAAACATAAAAATGTTCAGTATTTTATTATAGGTACTTAATTAAATGTAGTATGATTATTGCTTGCATGATTAATGCCATAGCAATGGCGTTATTTGATATTTATTAGCATAAGTTTAAACGTATTAAAATTTACAATAAAAAAAAAAAAAAAAAAAAAAAAAAAAAAAAAAAAAAAAAAAAAAACAACGTTAACACACTCATACCTCTGCACTAGGATTCCCTGTGTCGCAGATGGCATGGACAAACACAGAAACACAAGACAAACACCCAAGACCCGAGAACAAACTTCATGCTCACCACACAAAGTGTGCCCCGGCCGGGAATCGAACCCGGGACCCCTCGCTTCGAAGGCAGGGCTACTACCAACTAAGCCACGGAGCCGGAAAGTGAAGTAAAAATTTCTGCGTTTTCTAATTTTAATTTTAATCTGAATGAATCTGAATTTGAATGCCTTGCTTTGTCTGACTTGTTTTTACTAACTTGCAACCTGGGCGTATTAAAAAAGCGTAGAGTAAACTATTTTTAAGTGAAATAAAAACTTTACACCTTCTTCTTGCTTAAAGTTTAACGACACTTATATCTTTACCTATATCTTTTAACATTTTCATTACATATTTGCAGCTGATCTAAGGATCTTAATTTAATTTTACCCGCTGTTTTATGACTTTTATATAGTTTAGACTCTACAAATAGCCAGTTTAAGTGACTAGTGCCACTAAAATTATCTTAGTAGTTTCTTTAATCAATTTTCTTAATTAAAGAAGCTAATAAAATCAGGTAGATTATAGCTTACTTAAAAATATCTAAAGAAAATAAGTTTTCTGCTAGAAAGTTACTGTACGCTCTAAATATTCATTAAACACTGTTTAATTGCCGTCCAGAAGATAACGGAAGAGATACTAAGAAGAAACTAAGATAACGGAATAAACAGTGTTTATTCCGTTATCTTAGTTTAATAACAAGTGACATAAAAACTATAAAAAGAACCGTACTTCAATGAGCTGGCTTATAATGCTTGAAAATCCTAATCATAACTAATATTATAAATGCGAAAGTGAGTTTATTTGTTACGCTTTCACGCCTAAAAAACTGAACCGTTTTTAATTTTTTTTTACCAATGGAAAGTTACATTATCAGCGAGTATATGTAACTATATTTCATCCCCGTAAACGGGAACGGGAACTACGCGGGTGAAACCGCGGGACGTTAGTAATAAAATAAAATATTCATCCACTGTGTTTTATACTGTTTCTTCGATCTCCTTGATTCTTTTTGTGGATGTAGCAAACTCTGGTGTGGAGTGGTGTGGCAGGAAGGAAGATATGGGCTTTTACATATTTCGGAGCCCGATTCATGCGACACGTCAATTTTGAGAACCGTTTTGAGTTTGCGGTATTACGTACATCAATATTTCAAGCGAAAAACTCATTAGGCAAGTTTGATTTGAAACAGCAAACTTTGGAATGAAATTCGGCGTCTGTACCACACTTGTACTAATGTAAGCTTTATCCGTCTTTATTTGAGAACAATCAAATATATGAGTCCCACTTAAATTGTTTAGTAATCACAAGGTAAGTCAAGTCTAGGAAAATCAGAGGCGTGTAAATACAGAAAGAATTTCTGTTTGTTATTCCATCCATCCGAAGCATTATCCGCGTTTTCCCTCTCAGAATATTACTCACGCGTCTCCCTCATTACCAGGCAAATCATTACTGGGTGAAATCATATGGAATCTCGAGGGATTGTTAACGACATCACGCAAAACACCACCTTATTTATATAAAGCTTGAGCTGTGTTCCCGCTGGGCAATTTAAGAAATTATGAGTCGTTGTGATATGTCGTCTACCGTATGAAAATATGAAGATTTATAGAAATGGAATGAAACCTTCGATATTGCTAAGAGGTTTTTAATATCGCGGCCGGATGATAAAGTTTAATGGAGACTGTGTAGGTTTTTAATTGTGTTTTTGTGAATGGCTTCGTAGTTTGGCCTAAGAAGCGAGGGACCTGGCTCGATCCCGGCGTTGGGGAAAACTTTTTGTGATGTGCATAATGTGTTGTGATATTTGTGTAGTGTGTTGTCCATATCGCCTATGACAGGAAATTCTAGTGTGTATGTGAATTAACGCTTAACACATTAAAACTCTATTTTTGGATTGTTTGGGATGCTAAGATTACGGTTGCTAACTAATTAGTTTTTAGACCTATTTCTATAATGAAAAATAAATATTTTTGGGCTTTTTACAAAGAACTGTTATACCAATCAAAATTAAATATTCTTAAGCGTCTATCTCAACATCCCCTGACATTGAAACATAATGTTTACATAAACACCAATCAAATACTTACAACCTAAATGAAGAATTGGTATTGCTCTGAAAGAATTATTATATTTAAATCAGACTTCTCAATAAAAGTTAAGTTATACATAAAATCAAATACGCGACAACTTGCCAACCTCCTTTTTTTCGTTGGATATAAAATATATTACTATTTTCTATAAAATATACTGTTGTTACCCGGTCCTCCCACCTCAAGTAGATACGTTTACACAAACCCCCTACCAAGCCCAATCTTCGCCAATAGAAAAGCAACATTCTGAGGAAAAATTGCGATTTTTCTTCACATATCCCGCCTACGTAACCCCACACATGTGCCGTTTTCCCCTAACATGTTCTTATCACAATAAGACCTGAACAATCCTATCTACCGTTAACTTCCACTGAAACTCGACGCTATCTTTATGCGGTAGAGTCGGAATTGCATTGTGGTTTTGGATGTCACGTAAACCTTTACGATTTGGGGGTAGCATTGATAGTCGATATCAAATCAGTAGCCTTTATAAACCTCCTTTAGCTATAAACGTAAGAAAAAAAAAAAATATAAAAATATTTAAATGGAGTTACTTGTTTAATAAGTAACTGACTTAAAAATCGAAAAAAAACCGACTTTCAAATACGAAATACTTTAAAAGTAGCAAAATACGCAATTTCGTTTACTTGGATGACATACTAATCAGTTATTTTGATTTAACAATAACTATTGAAGTGATTTTGATAAAAATCCTATGAGAATCTGAAAGAGTTTCGATTCAAATAAAAGAAGAATAAATGGCGGTGAAATCGGAAGAAAATATACAGTGGAACCTCCTCATTTTTTGGAGTCGGGTTTGAAGTAATTTTTTGAAGCCAGCTTCAATACTTTTTTCAGTAATAGGTCTATTACCAATGGTTTACCATCTTTGGTTATGGAGCATTATATTGCATTTTATTATTTTCTTATGCTTATATTGACAGGTATTTTTTCTGCAGTTAATTAGTTTTAATTAACACAGAAGCTTACTCCATATTAATGTATCTACTGGTCACAAAATTATCATCACATAAATTTTTATCGAAAAGCTGATTTGCCAATCTCACAAGTTCTTAATTAAAACACAGTTAATTAATTAAAGTTTTAATTATTTTTATTTATTAGCCAATGCTAGTATGTTTTTATTAGAAGGCTTCTACGTATGTAACAACTATCTAGAAATTTAACGCCTGTCAGACATAGACTTAATTGTATTCCAGTAGAAGTACTAGACGCGCAATTTAGTAGTGACAATTTACGCACCATTGCATTGAAGCTCGCGGGCTGCAATTTGCTCAGTCAGCCGTAAGCCATGGAGTGAGATAATGTTCGTTTGGTTCAGACATTTACTTGAATTCATTTTTTTTTAATTAGTACGATAATAACTAGGATACCTGTACTGTTTCACATCTTCATGTCCACCCTTACACTAACAGTTATTTAAAACAATAAATATTCATTGAATATTTACACTGTGCCTAAATGGCAACCCCAACTAAGCATAGCTTGTACTGTGCAAACTAGATCACCGGTTAAATATTGTAGTATACAGAACTATTTTGTAAAAATACGTATAAAGACCACAAATGCCTATGTTCCTCTCACATATATTTGTCCTGGGTAGTAATTGAGCTTGCGAACTACAGCGCAGACTACACAGCTATAGAAGGTGGAACTACTAACTGAGATATGAAGCCAGTTTAGAATAGAATAGAATACGTTTTATTTGCAATAAATGACAAAGTAGGGAATATACATTATGAGATAACTTATACTAAAATAATGAATATAAAACATATTTCATTTCCTGTGCATCCCAGAATCGTCATTCATAGCAAATTTGATCTCAGCTCAGCATTATGCTGAATGCATGATCTATATAATGCTGACTGAATGCATATAAGAAACTAGCTGCGCCCCGCGGTTTCACCCACATAGTTCCCGTTCCCGTGGAGAATACGGGGATAAATTGATTTTATTTTTTCGTTAATTTTCCAATGATTTTAATAGTTATCAGCCGTTCTCGAGTTATAAGTGTTGTAACAAACACGACTTTCTTTTATATACAATATTATATATAGAAGATTATGGTGATGTTTAGTGAAACCAAACAGCTGAGACATCACCTCTGTCGGAAATATATATATTATATTATAACAATTTTAATTAAATATAAAAACAGGTCGTATTGGTATCGATAAAAATACTCATGTATTCTAAATATTTGTTTGTATGTTCATAATAGAAAAACTTAAAAGCAAGCTGAACAATAAAAATCAAGTTTCAAGTTTGTTTGTTCTAACCAGCGTGTCTAAGATAGTTTAAGTCTTTGCTGTACACCCACAATTTGCAGTATAACTGACTTAGGCAATTTAAAAGTTGCTACCATTGTAACGGCCACATTGTATGAACCAGCGGAAAGGCCAACCTCATACACACATTAAAATACAACATTTCCAATTACCACGACGGTTTCGCACGCGTCTTTCCAAACGTTTATGTCGTGTAAGGCTTTTCACGGACTATTTTATGTCGTTATAATTTATTACCCCAGCCACTACGCACATCAAACGGATGTTACTCAGCGGATATCTTATAACCTATTTAGGTGCTAAGCGGACGTGACATTAAGAGGCTGGTACGGGTCGCATAAATCTTATTGACCTGTCAGAAGTTAGAGATATGACTAATCACTGCGCAGTACGCATATTACCTGTCATGAAACCCCTGATACTTTTTTTAATATCTTTAATAAAAATCGTAATAAGGGTCGGATAGGGTTGGAACAAGCGCTATACTTTGCTCTAAAGCGTGATATTGCAGGAACATATTTATAAAATACTAGCTGACCGGGCCACGCGTTGCTGCGGCTAACGTTTTTGTAATTGTGACTGTCAAATAATAACAGACAAATAATTAGCAAAATATTAAAATTGCGACTTTAATTTGAGATTTAAACTATCCTATCTCTCAAGTTGGATCGAACTGCACATGGTGTGCGAATTTTATAATATTATAATCGGTTAAGTGGTTTAGGAGTCCATTGAGGACAAACATTGTGACACGAGATTTATATATATTAAGATGACGTTTCCAAGGATTTTTTTAAAAGTTTAACGGAAATAAAGATATTTTGACTTTGCGATAACTAATGCGAATGTGAGTTTGTTTGTCAAGCTTTCGCGACTTAATTATTAAACCGATCAACATGACATTTTGCTAATACGTTGTCAGAGGTACAGAAAAGGACAACTTTCATCCGGAAATAAATGAAATTGACAAAATCTACATTAACTCGAGCATACTTGGTGCCTTATTATTCGAGTTACCGAGATATTTACCATGACGCATGAAACAGCGTCGAAATACCGGCAGTCAAAAAAACTCACAAATCATGTTAAATATCTCGGTAACACGAATAATAATGTTCATAACCATGACAGATTAAAAAATATATAAATTTTGAATTCAAGACGCTGCTTATGTGTGCCCAATAATAATAATAATAATAATAATATTTATTGTTCTCAAATATAGTAGTCAACAAGGTTTTAGGCACTGTCACTTAAACTAGAATAAACTATGCTATATAAACTAGAATAACTATATAACTATGCTATGACAGTTTCAACTCGTCGTTGGACATCAATAAGTGCACAACTTAAGGTATGACACATTATTATTGGTGTCGGCACACACTGAAGACATAACCAGCATTGCATTGTGCTCGTTATATCCTTTTACTGTGCTACTAAAATTTTACGAGTTGAAGCTTGCGGTTTGAGGATTATGAACAATAAGATAAAATGGTTATATTATTGGTAGAGATCGGGTAGATGCTGATGGCTGCCTAAGTTACGTTATATTTCAAGTTCATATCAACTTATTTGACGGCTCCGTGGCTTAGTTGGTAGTAGCCCTGCCTTCGAAGCGAGGGGTCCCGGGTTCGATTCCCGGCCGGGGCACACTTTGTGGTGAGCATGAAGTTTGTTCTCGGGTCTTGGGTGTTTGTCTTGTGTTTCTGTGTTTGTCCATGCCATCTGCGACACAGGGAATCCTAGTGCAGAGGTATGAGTGTGTAAACGTTTAATAGTTTTTTTTTAAATTTGTTATGGGTGTGATGAGATATTTTCTGATACCTACGATTAAGGATCTATATATGTATCAATGTTACTGAAAACAAGATTATTAAATAAACAATAGTTAGCCAAGAGCGCTGAAAGACCATTTCAAGACAAGTTGAGAAAATACAGAGGCATATGAAAAAAAAAATGCTAGTACGTCTTGTTAAGACTTTTTACCAGCTCGGACATAAACCCTTAAACCCTGGAAATAATTATAGAATACTCAACAAAAAAATTAAGAGTTATTTGTGATTTCTTAGTTTTTTGACATGAACCTTGATTATGTAGACTGAGATTGTTAGACGATGTTAAAAATCTAATATAATACCTATTTAGTATTAATAAAATATTTTTTCGAAACAAAATACTTATTTTAAGAAGTCCGCTTCGATTAGAAATGAAAATATTTCTGTAATATGCCCGCTTGGGAGTCATAAGGTTGCTAAACGTAATAAATTGAGAAGTGCTCAAAACATGGAGCCTTCAGCCGAACCTAACGGCCATCAAACTACTCTATTATATATGGTTATATTAATATTTCACATTGTAAACAGTTAACAACTTCATGCCAAGTGTTGAGAAACTAGGAAAAAATGGATGCGCAATACAAGGATTGCTGGTGAACTGTTCGACGTCCGATGTGAGATGATATGAAATAATTTATGCCAACACAGATTGTAAAAGGCAAATAATTCATCATCACTACATAGTATAAAACAAAGTCGCTTTCTCTGTCCGTATATCCCTATGTATGCTTAAATCTTTAAAACTACGCAACGGATTTTGATGCGGTTTTCTTTAATAGATAGAGTGATTCAATAGGAAGGTTTATATGTATAATACACTAGCAAGTCACCCCGGCTTCGCACGGGTAGTTTCTGATACGACACTGAAGCTTTACTAACCGTGCGAAGCCGGGGCGGGTCGCTAGTTAAATAATAATCGTAACCTATCCTGAAAGAAATAATTCATTATTAAATAATAATGATAGTATATAATTATTATATAGTAATTGAAATATTAATCACAATATTGAATTGAATTAAATGCGGGTTCGAACCGAGAATAGAGCTCTTGATTGTGGATCTTGCACTTTCTACACACACTATTAGTACACTAATGCACTTTTAGTACACTATTAATCCACAACTAGGGTTGGTAAAATATTTATAGTATATGCATTACGTCCGGCAGCCATAATGAGGATGAAAAAAGTCTTTTGTCACTTTTTTTCTTTTTACTTTTTTATACGTCAATTTGATCAACAGCACTAATATTACTTCAACCACAAAGTACAAGAAAAAAAAGAAGTGCGAGAAATATCGAGGTGCACATTGTTTGAAATCAAATAAAAAATTATGAACAAAATACGTTTTTAATATTAACGTTAGGGTGCGCAATTATAGTAAATAGCTTCTTCAGACATCGTTGTATGGTAAATACATGACGCAATAAAAGTTTATTAACAATTATACCCGAAATTTCTAACAAAAATATTATTTTGCAAAAGTACCACCTCATTTACCCACCCTCATTCGCAGCTCTGTGCGGTATCGATTTCCCTAATGAGCGCTTACGTGCTGATGAACTTGAACCGCTCTGACCCCATTACGGTTATTGCTGCAGCAACACCGGCTATTTTTGTAATTCGAGCGGTTATTGTTGCAACTACAACGGCTGATTTTGTTATTAGAACGGTTAATGTAGCCGCAACACCGGCTATTTTTGTAATTCGAGCGGTTTTTGTTGCAACTACACCGGCTTATTTTGTAATTCAAGCGGTTATTGCTGCAGCAACACCGGCTATTTTTGTGAATTGAGCCGTTAATCTTACAGCCTGTGTGGCTAATTGTAATTAAGCCGGATATTCTATAATTTGAGCGGTTAACGTTGCAGTAACGCCGATTATTATAATTTGAGTGGTTGTTGTTGCAGCAAATAAGTTATTAAATAATAATTATGAATGTTATTCAATTCCTGGAGACCAGGGGTTGTGATATTGTTTATCGGCTGTCCAAGTGAGACGTTTTACGTTTGGTTGAAAAAAATATAGTATACCGTTTTTTGTAATCATTCTGTTTGCTCAGTGTCTCAAAAATATCTATGTAATATTATACGTTTACATAATTTACAGTTTCCCCGTTTAACATTACAGCCGCCATTATTTCTCGTGAATAACTTGGTTTGGCTGACAAGTTACTAGTTCTAGAAAGTTACAGGAAAAAACTAACTAACAATGCCAATGACAGTCAGAACAAAACGTTGACTAACATACAATAGCATGCCATTTTGCAAAATATTTCCTGAGTAAGAGACCCGCAGTGGCCACCATGTTACCCGATAGCGGAGGGTCCACGGGTCAAGGTTTCCCATCCCCCTGACCCTTCGCAGTACAGTCAACGACAGAAGTATATTTGAAATCAATATTTGGACAAGCGTCAAACCTGTTTTACGAACGCTTGATCTCTTTCCCCATTATGCAAAAATGAGAGTGCGGTGGTGGATTTAATCTCAAACTGGTTAATAGATATCAAAAAAATTTAATGATTTTTACGTTTAAAAAATGTGCACAATGTCATGTTTTCAATAACAAGGAAGAAAAATAACGTGAGGAATAGGCATCTTTAAAAACCAAAATCATGTGATGTGACACACGATCCCGATAGAGCAGGGTAAATGAAGTGGGAAGGTTAGAGGCTGACAATTAAGCGCAAATTTTGCAGTATGAACGAGAAAACTTAGGTATTTAAAAAAATATTAGGCGGTGTTTTAAAAAAAAATAAGAAAATAAAGTTTTCACTCTAAAGTCAAAGTCAAACTCATTTATTCCTCTAGATCTCAAGTATCATTTGTACACGTCAAATTTTACACATGCATGTACATATATTCGAGAGCATATAACGTGTCACAGGAACCAAAGTTCTCGTGCCGTCGTCTCGTGTTTATAAGTAAAAATTGATAAAAAAAACTCAACTCTTTTGTCGCTGACTATAACGACCCGCTTTATCCCGTTTTACCCAAAGTTCAGTTTTGTATGTAATGTTTGTAAAATAATATTTCTATTTTACTGGTCGCTGTGGATTTATATCATTTGGGAGAAAATTTTGTGGCTTCTGAGGGATAATTACCTTACGTTCGTACAGCTTCTGCGTAATGTTTCTACTACACAGACTCAGGTCGACTCTTAATAAGACTGAATAGGCCAGAGAAGACTACGGGAAGTGAATCGGAATTGGTAGGTCTTCGAATTTTTAGTTTTAAGACATGATGTGAAACGGTCCGGACTTCGGAATGCAAAACATATATACACCATATAAAAACTAATTGATTTACAATTGAACTTAATTATAAATCAATTGCAAACACAAGGGAATTAAATATAAGGTATGTACAAATATATAATTAAGGTTCGTTCGTAAAGATCACTCGAGAAAGACTTAGCACAAAATGGCATTTGTTTTAATGCTCGCAACATTCCAATGTAGAAGAAGAAATGAAAAATAAAGAGGCATATAATATGGTTTTCGGGGAAAGAATAAATGGAAAAGTTACTGGAAAATTACAGAAAACCTCTTTATAAGCTCTTTGATACTACTTACGCAATAAATGTTTGAAAGATTCTCAAAATGTGAATCTAGACAGGAAAAGTCTGTTTGGTCACCTATTTATTGAATATTAACTTTATGAGCTATAAATGAGCAATAGTAGTGCTGTCTTCGAAGCGAAACGTCCCAGGTTCGATTCCCGGCCGATGCACATTTTGTGTAATAAGCGTCGATTTTGTCCTCGATTCTTTGGTTCTCATCTCTGTGTTTGTCCATGCCATGCGAGTTTGTAAACGTTAGGTTAAATAGTTCAAAAATTATAGTCGCGATTGACGATCCTCCTTAGTTCAGACTGAATCGAATGAAAAATGTCATGGAACATTTATGAAGAAAAAGTCACATATATTCCGAGCTCCGCCCTTCATGGTGACATGTCACACATCTGTTCCCCCATTCGCGGATTTCCCGCGGTTTCCTTCAGCCAATTTCTTCGTATGGAACCACCCTTGCCGCCTTAAGGGGTAAGAAATGCATGGCATACGGGTACACCCATTCGGTCTTATTAGAAAATGTGGACTAACATTAGAGTAGGTATATTGGTGGTTTAAAGCTAATACTAAAAAAGTTAGTAATAAGACCGATTATGTCTAAATCAATGTGATCATATTTGAAAAATTCGTTAAATGATGGCAATTTTTCAGCTGTGATTATAATTTTATGTAATCCATTAATTCAATCAATTTTATGTCCATCATGTTCATCAACGATTTTTAACTCCATAAGAGTTAATAATTGTGGTTCTCATACACTCAGGTGACAGACGGTCGATTCGATTTTTAAATCACGCAATTAACTATCAAGCAAAGAGAATACCACCAAAGAAGGTTTGAATAATAGAGAATGTAATAACATGAAGCCACAGATAAAATAAATAAGTATAACAATGTCATAAGTCATAACTTGAGCGTAAACAATAGAACAATTATTTATGCTTCGATAATATCGGTGCCTATCGTATCTTGCTCCCGTTTCCTGAACTATCACGAATCTCGTGTTATCTGTGGTTAATCCATCTGTGTACCATGTTTGTCATGGGATTCATACGAAGAAATCGTATTTATATAACGTCAAAATAGCAGGAGGTGCTTCATTCAAATGTAGGATTATTTTGCAGAAAAAAAAAACAGTAATCTGGTTGGCTGTTACAATCTTGGCATTCAGAAAGAAATCACTGATTATCTGTTGCTTGTCTATGGCAAATGCATAGAAGTGCGACGCCAGAAGAAAGAAAAAAAAAAGTTACAAGCTTTTTCACAACGTTATCTAGCCTTAAGGCCTTAGGGCTGTGAAGTAGGTCTATGAATGTCTTTCTTTATGATTCATTATAGTTAGCTGTTATATTATTCCGTTTTTTTCCTTTAGATCCTCTTTATGCCATTCCACCATTTCCTCATTCACGGCCATTTTCTTTTTCACTGCATAAATTTTTCTTTTTAAGTTATTTCGCCCCTACTGCAGTGCATCCGTCCAGTACAATTGGACCCTCTAGATTAAGCAGACCATGTTTGTTTTGTTTAGGTTCGTATGTGCGAGACAGGTCTGGGTATGGCGGACGCTAAAGTAGGCAAAAACAAAAGGTGGTCGAATTGCGTTCCTGTTGTAACAGTAATGATAGGATGTAGTAAGATCACTCTTGTAAAATAACGTCTGTGTCGATGAGTTAACTAGGTATTTTTAAACCGAATTAAAAAAATAAGATCTCAGTATGTCTGTAAGTTCTTTTGTATGTTTGTACCGCAACATCTTCACCAATTGTGAACCGATTAGAATGTGACAGTCTTTTATCATTTTATGGGATTTTTGTATTCCCAAATAAATAAAAAATAAAATAAAATAAACCTCTGAGGTGTTCGCATAAAAATTTGGTTAAATTTTTATATTTAAAGGGGGAAAATAAGAGATGAAAGTATTGAAAGTTGGTAGCCCTTCGAAGCGAGGTGTCCCGGTTCGATTACCGGCCAAAGAAAACTTGTGTGTTTGACTTGACAGGTGTTTGTCATATTTCTGTTAATACATAACATTACAGGGAATCTTAGTGCAGTGGTTTGAGTGTGTAAACGTTATTATTTATCATAAAAAATTTAAATCAGTAAATTGTTTAAAGCTAGTAAAAAAAATATGTCTATAGTACCAACTTTAGAGTATCCTTTTTTTTACTAGCAGTGGATATTTTTGGCCGATATTTTTTTTACTAGTGGACATTTACTAGTTGAGTGGTTATACTATATTTACGCCAATACTTCAAGTAAAAATTACAGTTTGATATCCCGAAATAATAAAGAAGTGTTCTTACTGTATGCCCCGTATGCTGTCTACCGTGCATGTAACCAAACCATCTCATTTGTGCCTCTTTAAAAATGCAAGCGCGGCCGATGTTTGTCGTCTGGCGAAAATGCTCGCGCAAATACTTCAGCTTTCGAACTACTAAACAGTTTGCACTGCGGTTTTTATCGCATTCCGAGGTGTTTGCAAATAGTTGAAGTTTTTAAAGACGGCTTTCGTTTTTTCTCCATTGACTTTGTAAGAGTAACCTAGTTTATTATTGCAATAGCAGAGTAAAACTGCCTTATATTATTACGTGGTGAAAATGATGTTTGTTCTCTGGTCGGGTCATAAGTCATAGTTATTCACACTCATAATGTTGTTATTATACAATAACTTATAATTAAATTTTGTAATGTAAATGTATATTAATATAGTACCAAACAGGTATAACTTTATAAAATGTACGAAATATTTATATAATTTTACAACGGCAATACTCATTGAATTTGAATTGTTGTACACTTGATCTTCTCGCCTTTTTTATTTTATTGTTTTTTTTTTACTATTGTAATATTTGACGTGTCTAAGTGCATTTTTAATGTCGAAAGATAAATAAATAAATGGAAAAAAAAATATTAAATGAAAATAAGTTATTACAATTTAGTGGAACTGAGTAACATACAGTTTTGTGTAAAACTATATTCTATTACAATATAATGTGGTGAACATAGAACTTGTTTGCGGGTCATAAGTATTTAAACCTAGCTTAATACAATTTAGTGGAACTGAGTAACATACAGTTTTGTGTAACATATAGACTCCCTGTGTTACAGATGACATGCATAAACACAGAATAACAAGGCAATCCAACCCAAGACCCGAGAACAAAATTTATGGTCATCACGCAAACTGTTCTGAAATCGAACCCGGGACCGTGACATATTAATTGTTCTTGTACCTCATATCACATCCTCATATCCTCATATATGTTTAGTAGGTATTTGAATTTCATATTTAAAACTGCGAGCAAAACATAGCAGTCGACTAAATAAATCTGCTTAGATATTATATAATGGGTGGTCTTATAACTGAAAGCGATTTCTTCCAGAAAACCTTTGGATGGAGTGTAAATGTGTTGCTTTTAAGCTAAGCTTAAGCTACTTCTGGAAGAAGTTTTTTTTTATATAATATTTAGAATGTTGTTCAGTTTGAAAGCTGTTTGGTAGAAAGGTTGAATATGACATCAAACCCTTCAGCCATAGGATTATGGGATGCGCGAGGGGAAAATCTTGAAGTACAGTACAAAGGGATGGGCTTACCCTTTGCCACCTGCGGGGTATACGGATGAGGGGTACTTTAACGGCTTTTATTTTTTGTTATGGAAACAATATTTATGTCTGGCCCACGGAAAGTTTTCAGGTAAACAGAAAAATAAGTAAGTAGATTAGGGGATGTTATTTTTTTAAACGAATTATATAAACATATTTATTTAATGTTTGTGTGATATTTATTTCAACAATTGTGAACCGAAAATCTTAAGTTGACAGTTTACTTCAAACTGACGTGGAAGTCGTGGGAACAAATGTATGGAATTTATTTTTGTGATGACAATTCATTTTGGATGTATTGGATGTCTGGGCCAATTTGAATGATATTTTATTTAATATGTGTATGCGATGACACAGAAATTATAATATATAAAGCTCGATTACCACTGACTCATTCACTCACTCACTCACTGACCTATTGACATAATTGTTCTCCCAGAAGGAGGTGAGATGGAGGGTGGGTATGTATGGAGATTGTGTAGAGAATCAAAATCGGGACGACAGAAAAATCTGAAAAGTGGCATTTTCTCAAGTTCCCCTGGGTACCCCCGGTGGATCTCGAAAAGTATCACACTTAGGGGGTTGGGCTCGGAACTAAACTTGACGAGGAGGTCGTGTTATGGGGGAAAATGTAAAAAAAAACATGGCTCCCGAACAAAAAAACGTGTCCGCCATACAAAATGTTTTCATCGAAATCTCCGCAATCCTTAGACTAAAGTCGTAGGTGTTCGACCAAATGTCATAGGGGACGCCGGGGGAAATCCGATGGTTGCGGTCAAAGTCCAAAATTTAAGATTCAAAATGGCGGCCGAAAAAAAATTTCATCCCAGGAACTTGAAATTTGGCATCCGGCCATATTTTTCGATTCCCTATCGAACTGCGTTTTTAGATTTTTGAAATATACCTCAGAAAGGGGGGCTCCCATACAAAGTGACCCTTTTTTTCCAAGCCCCATATCTCGCAAGTTTGAAGGGTTGCAGCGTTGGTGGGGAACAAAAAAATGTTTTTCTGCGCCCATTTAACAAAATGGCATTAAAAAAAATTCAAATTTTCAATATTTTAAAAATCCGAATTTTTTTTTCGGTCAAGGGGGAGTCTTTTTCGTAAAATTCGACTCGCACTTGACGACTTAGAAAATCACACTGACTTCGAATATAGACAGGTTATTTGTATGGAGATTACAACTATTTTTGAAAATCCGAGAAATGTTTCGGTCAAGGGGGAGTCTTTTTTCTTAAAATTCGACTCGCACTTGACGACGTAGAAAATGTCACTGACTTCGAATATAGACAGGTTATTTGTATGGAGATTACAACTATTTTTGAAAATCCGAAAAATGTTTCGGTCAAGGGGGAGTCTTTTTCGTTAAATTCGACTCGCACTTGACGACTGGAGAAATTGACACTGACTTCGAATAAAGACAGGTTGTTTGTATGGAGATTAAAACTTATTTAAAAAATCCGAAACTTTTTTCGGTCAAGGGGAAGTCTTTTTCGTAAAATTCGACTTGCACTTGACGACTTGAGAAAATCACTGACTTCGATATTGACAGGTTGTTTCTATGGAATTTACAACTGAGGCCAATCTCGCGCGCTGCTTGCAGCGCGCGCACGGGGCGACCTATACAGGAGCGTGAGGACCGCGCGCTGCTTGCAGCGCGCGCACGGGGCGACCTATACAGGAGCGTGAGGACCGCGCGCTGCTTGCAGCGCGCGCACGGGGCGACCTATACAGGAGCGATAGGACCGCGCGCTGCTTGCAGCGCGCGCACGGGGCGACCTATACAGGAGCGTGAGGACCGCGCGCTGCTTGCAGCGCGCGCACGGGGCGACCTATACAGGAGCGATAGGACCGCGCGCTGCTTGCAGCGCGCGCACGGGGCGACCTATACAGGAGCGATAGGACCGCGCGCTGCTTGCAGCGCGCGCACGGGGCGACCTATACAGGGGCGTGAGGACCGCGCGCTGCTTGCAGCGCGCGCACGGGGCGACCTATACAGGAGCGTTAGGACCGCGCGCTGCTTGCAGCGCGCGCACGGGGCGACCTATACAGGAGTGTCAGCGCACCACGCAGCATATAAAATTGAATAAGCCTATTATTTTTTTTTCATACTGCACATAGATTTGACTTGAATCAATACATATTTTCAATTGAAAATTTGTCAAAAATGTAAAGATCCAAATAGACGCGCGCTGCTTGCAGCGCGCGCACCCACCCAACCTTCACCTCTTTGCCCTTTGATTGGGTTTTAGACATGAAAAAGTTGCCTGTTAAATAATTATACACACTTTTTGAGGTTTTGAATTAAAAGTCCAGCAGCACACACGAGGCTCGCGCGCTGCGCGCAGCGCGCGCACGGGGCAAAATCTAGTTTCATATATATATTTCGATAATGATGGCGATAACGATTGTTTACTGTAATTATATTATTTATTTCCAACCAACTTCAAAATGGAGGAAGCCAAAATAGTAATCGAAATGAGAACAATTTGGATAAAATTATTTTTTCTTAAAGCATTCAATAATAATAATTGAATTAAACGTAAATTATCAGATCTGGAGTAAAAAAATCTTTTGTAGATACCAAGCGTGACCCACATTAAAACAATCTTATGAATTAATAATGAACTGAAGTTATTAACTTTTAACTTTAATTGTGTCGTAACAAAGCATATTTTTGCATTCCATTCGCTCCTCTTCAATGCAGTTGCCACCTTTGCACCGTCGTTAGTCTGAACACCTCAAGTGGGTCGAGCCAACCCAGAGTACCCCCTTCCCCCACCCCACAAGCGCCAAGGGGGGACATGGCGCGATGAGTGCGGAGTCAGGCGCGTTCGTGACCCTGCATTGGGAAATGACCAATCTGAGCACGGTCTTGCTTGTTTGCGTTTTAAAGGAAAATGTGGAAGAAATTTGAGATTTTTCACGCGAACGTGTAGATGAAATTACTTATTTTCAAAACGTGAGATAATATCCGTGGCGGTGAAGTTTTAACTTGGTTGGGTTAAGTCTGTGTAATTAAATATAGCACTTAATGATAAAAAAATCTTATCATTGCAAATAATGCTAGCAAACTGCAATTTGACATTATCTATGTCAATATTTGTCTACGGAGCTTTGTGATGCGACAGAATAAAAAATTTCTATATTAATCTTTAATCTATATAAATAAAATCAATTGCCGAATGTATGTCAGCGCATCACTTCAGAATCTAACGAAACTTGGGTAATTCCTTTTTTGTTGTTTGTAATTATAAGGATAAAGATGAAAAAAAGAATTAATATACACACTGTAATATGGTTTAATCATTAACCAGTTTTAATTAACTAATAAAATGTATCATTATAAATAAAACACTTAAAGTGTTTATATGCTTTTGAAATACCCAACAGATACTTAAGACCTAAAGGAATGAGTTTCGGTAAGATTTATAGTTAGTAACCAAGTAAAACTAAATTTATCGACATCTTTTTAATTAAAACTAGGAGACACCAAAGTCGATTTTAGTTTAGTTTGTTGCTCACGGAAGTGACTAAAGCTTCCGTACCCAAAGGATTAAGGAAACCATCTTACTAAGCCCGCAAAGACTGTCTGTCTATCCAATCCCTAAAAGACTGAATCTTTTTAGGATTTAGTTCGTAGCAGGGTCAAATTGTCTGAAAAAAAAAAAAAAAAAAATTTAGCGGTGTATTAAATATAGGTCCAGAATAGCCTGTGAGGCAAAGCCTTTGATTTCACTGTAAGGTTTGAAGCGCTAAACTTAGTACTGAGGGTGTCTCATAAGTAATGTCGGTATTCATATGTGAAAATTCCTACTCCTCAATTTAAACATGTCGTAACTTGTTAAGACTAATTCTATGAAGAGTACAATTGCTTTACTTTCTTTTTTTTAACTTTTTTTTAAGCGAATAATGTCTTACGACACACGTATTTCGCATTCCATACTATTTATTATAAAAACGTACTGCGTCGTCAATAAACAAAGAGAGAATGATTTATATTAATTTCATACTTCGATATAAAATCCATCTATGCAACTATGAACCATCTTAAAGCATTGAGTGCACACGTGAAATTGGGTACATGCACTATCTATGGATCAGATGTCAGAGTGGCTCCGCTGTCACCTCAAGCAGGTACTCCAAGCCAAGTACAGGAATGACACTTAAACTAACCCTTATCCCCATAGCTATAAGAGTGACTCCTCAGCCCAGCTGTCACGGTTGGTGTACCGGTAAGTATCGCCGGTTTGAAGCACTCTCGACTTTCCCGAACGATAGACTTTGAAAGACTCGAGTCTCAAGATATGAAATATGGCGCTTTAAAATTTCTTTGTGTTTAAAAATATGACCTCAACTATTTATGTGTGAATAATTGTAGCTTTGAAATGTAACTGTTTAAATTTGTTGTTATTTCTCACGTGAACTGATTTTACTGACTTCAAAGACAAATGTTATCAACATGACTGATTTTTGTTTTGTAATTGTGGTATTTGATATAAGACAAAAGGTAGGCCAAAGAAAAGATGGATGGATTATGTGAAAGATGATATGCGTATCATCCTCGTCTCGGGTGATGGACGCAGCAGGATGAATGCGACTCAGATTTGGATCTCATACTGAGTCGCACGCATTACTGTTGTCATGGGCGAGGGTCACCACTCACTATCAGGTGGGCCCTAAGCTCGTTCCGTTACAAATTTACATAAAAAAAGAGTACTGAGAAGACGTCTGACAGAGGGAAATGGAAGAAAAATACATGTTGTGCTGATCCCACTTAGTGTGGGATAAGGGCAGGAAAATGATGATGATTTGTGGTACGCGATTTCTTCGCTGATTGTGGACAAAATTGGATGATTATTTTTAATCTGATAGATAAATTTCAAAAGTGACGATGCCATAATAAATTTTAAGAAATTGAACGGAATTAAGATTTTTTACTTTAAAGGTGCGTTGTGCGATAAATGGAATTTGTTCCCGGGTTTTGGGTCTTGTGATTCTGCGTTTGTCCACGCTACCTGCAACACAGGGAATTTTAGGCGTGAGTTTGTAAACGTTATTATTATTTGTTTGTTTATAACCTTATAATGTTTTCCGTCATTGTAAGCTCAAGCTCGTTGCAGATCCAAACCCACGACCCGCAAATCGCTATTATCAAAAGCGATATAACCCTTTCAATATGTTTTACCATTTTTCTCGTATGCATTATAAAATAAATCGCTAAGAAATTTTAGATCCATTAGAAAACAAATCGATGGCGCACCGAATCTAATGATTCATAATACTGGCACCCGCGGTGCTATTGTCGGTTCGGTTCCCGGCCCGAGCACTAATGATTTCCATTGTTGTTGTTATGTTCGAGATGCGAGTAAACAATGCTTATTCGTAGCAAGTTTGTTTGAATCAAAGCTGTTCCAAAATTGTCATAGGGAAAATAGTTATCATGAAAATGGAATGAAATAGCTTGATTTGCTACATTGTATAAATAACTTAATAAAAAACTAATCTTTTTTAAATCGGTTGATAAATGTAGCAGTAGCTTGCAGCAGGTAGAGCTTGTGCAAAGTTCATCTGGAGAATAACTGCCTCCAATCCTGGTAATTTGCCGCCAAGTGGTGTAGATGAGTGTGGGTGCCGGTGAAATCACACACATGAGTAACATCGCCGTCTCGGGTGACGGGCGCAACGGGGTGCGACTTTGATCTTCTCATTCGGTCAGGGAGGACCTAAGTCGTATTGCAGTTGTTATGGGCTGAGGTAACTATTAACATCAGGTCACAATAACTACATATGAAAAAAATATTGACAGAGCTTTGAGGTAAAAAATATTTTTCTATTAAGTCGATTGTAAAAAAGTTATCATGAAAATGGAATGTATCACGAAAGAAAATAGCTTGCGTCATTACGTTAAGAGCTAAATAAAAAAGTCTCATGCATTCAACCTCAAAAAGCGCCCAAATTTTGCGAATAAGTTTCTGCGCATTGCAGTTCTGTCTGACAACCCTTTCAAAACTCCAGGTATGTCGCAAAAAGAAAAGCTTTCACTCCAGTCTCAAAAGATGCTCTTGTCATATATGAGTAGGGTTGTCACATAAATAATAACGCTTTCTAGCCCCGAACTAAGAATGGCTTTTAGTATGGGAACCTGATCACTTAAGGATCCACGTCACATCGCGTTGCACCCGTCACCTAAGACTTGGATGCATGCGCCTGCGATTTTACTAATCCGAATCCTACTAATATTATAAACGCGGAAGTTTGTGAGTATGGATGGATGTTTGTTAATCAGTCACGCCATAGATTATAATCTGGAATAGCACATAGGCTACTTTTTATCCCGGAAAAATGTACGGTTCCCGTAGGAAGTCCAACCGTGGGACACCGCGGGGCGCAGCTAGTACTCAATAATATTTCTCTAAGGTACCATTCTCCAAGAGTTGGTAACCCTGACTTTTTGTGGTGTCATGTTTTTTTCACTCGGTCTGAGTGTTGTCCCGTTTTCGGGTTTTATTCTGACGGGGGATAAATTTGGAGGGTTATGTAAATTTGGATCTAATATTTTCCCTATCTAACATTTTAACATTTTGCTAAAATTTTAGTGAGATAACATCAATTTCTGTACTAGGTACTATTTATCTGCCTATAATTAAGTATCTTAATTACTGTTAGCGTGCATGTGTGTGTACCTAATCATATGTTTTTTAAGATGTACAAATAAACTATCTTTATCTTTATCTTCTGTTACAATACGGTATGGTAGTGATATTTTACATATAATTAAATGTTCAATTCGAAACGTTTCACGAACTATATGCCTCAACAAATTATCGAAGTAGAGCAAGTTTTCACCCGGTCAGCAGTTGGATGAGTGATCATTTAGATCGTATTTGAACGGTCCTGTGTCCTGCTAACAGTGCGGCTATACTAGTCAATAAACCATGTCGGAGCCCTCTGGGTGTCTTGTAAACTCCACCAGAGTTAGCCACTTACACCAGGAGTCGTTACACAGAAACACAAAACAAAGAACTTTCGGTCTCATTTGTAGGTAATTACGTACCGAAACCTAAGTAAGTTTTACTGTCATTGCAAACTACACAAGGGAACCGCATTAACCTTAGTAAAGTAACCACAATGTAACGTAACTTAAGTGCTTGAAATTGTAATTAAGATTGTTATGTTACCTACAAGTTAAATGTTCGAATTAAATCTCTTTAGATAAATAAGGAAACAAGTTTTATTTTCAATATTTATACCATATTTTGTTTTTGTGAAATATTGAACTGTGTTGTTTGATTGACGCATATTTGTTTGTTTATTTTGATTTATGTAATTGCCGGTTATGTCAACCACCTCCAGGCTTTAGCAGAATACCAGCGTTGCACTGCCCGTCAGTGCAACACATGCTGAATTAGGTGCCTATTGACTCCGGAAAGTAGGTCTACTGAAATATTTTTTTGTACTATTATATATTTTTACCATTTACTGTATTATTAAATATTTTTACTTTTTTATTTATTATTTTTTTCTTTTCATTTGTAATTTATAGTTATGTTGTTTATCATTTGTAGCTACTTTTTGTGTTGTCAATAAAGTCTTTTTCTTTCTTTCTTTCTTTCCCTGCCTTATCAACAACACGAAAATAATACTCAGCTAACATACCCTAGTTATATCATAAGTGATATTGCGGTTTTTGACATGAATATGTGTTTAAATACGCTTCCATAGTAGAGAGACATTCAGAAAACTGATGATAACTACTGTTGCTGCAGCTATATATCTTGCTACGGTTTTTTTTATAACTTACACGTATAATGATAATGAAAAATATATTGTTAGTGGTAACGAAAAGAACTTAAACTATATTTAATACTTACTATAACTATCAAGGTGTCTCATTACCATAGCTCCCTTAAATGGAGGATGTCTGTAACAGATTTCATAAATATATTTAGATTTGAATTAAATATATACAGCTCTGTGCTCTTCGAAAGCGCAATACTGTGTTATCTCACAAAATTATAATACCTTTTTCAATTTTATGAATTTTCAATTCCGAGATGAAAGCCTGCCATGAAATAACAGAAAATTCATATTCGCAAGAAATTCAATACGTTTCAGACAACAATAGAAGCTGTGATACATCGCCCGGGTGCACGGCACACAATAAACTTCAATAAAAAGATAAGGGTTGTTCAAGACACCCTCCTCGCGTCTCGTCGCCTCCATATAAAAAAGTATGGGCACTGCACATGATCTAAGAGAGAAGGATCAGACACATCTATAAATAAATAAATCAGTATTTATGGACATTCCGAACAGCGCCATCTAGTTCCATATTAAGCAAAGCTTGTATTATGAAAACTAGATATCATATTTATATCCTTAAATAGTATAAAACAAAGTCGCTCGCGCTGTTTTTACGCTTAGATCTTTTAAAATACGCATCGTATTCTAATGCAGTTTTCTGCAATAGGTGATTCAAGAGGAAGGTTTATATGTAGTATACATACGTTGCGGGTAGACATAGAACATAGAACAATATGTTCTGTATTTTAAGTATGTATTTACAAAAATAGTAATGAAATAGTATTATTTTAGTTGTCTAGTTCCCATAGTATAAGTTATGCTTAGTTTGAGGCTAGAAGGCTATGTAAGAATGTCCATGAATATTTAGTATATCTATTATAAAGATTCATTGTCATAGTTGAATAGAACATTTGACGGCTCCGTGGCTTAGTTGGTAGTAGCCCTGCCTTCGAAGCGAGGGGTCCTGGGTTCGATTCCCGGCCGGGGCACACTTTGTGTGGTGAGCATGAAGTTTGTTCTCGGGTCTTGGGTGTTTGTCTTGTGTTTCTGTGTCTGTCCATGCCATCTGCGACACAAGGAATCCTAGTGCAGAGGTATGAGTGTGTAAACGTTTAAAAAAAAATGGTATACAAAAATGCAATCTAAAATGTCTTTACGGTTACTTGTAAGTTTTATTAAATTATGCGGTTTAACTAGGGTTTAACTATGGAGCATGGGAATGTTAAGAGCACTTACAAAACATCCGCTGACATCCGCGTATCCCAGCCATCTGCTAAACAAATTATCTTGCTATTACCACGTCAATACTCAAGTTATTCAATTGGCCACAATAGACTTCCATATTTACAGGCACTTGCCAACGCGTTTACTGTATTCTCATTGGATGAGTATAACGGGTAGGTTTATTGAGATGTGAAAACATGAATGGGAATGGACAGACAGACAAAATTTACGGCCATCGGTAATATTCATGCTAAAACTATATTTGCGCAACGCGGTGTTACCCGCGGTTAAAGTTAACAGATGATGGGTAAAACTGACAGATTTGAGTTTTGTGCAAGTTTTGGGGACCATATAGCTCGGGTCTATAGGTACCCTCAGAGTCCCTACATGTGTCCCCCGGATGGTGCGAAAGGAGCAACCCAAAGTAACAGTAGAACTTGTGCAAAGTTCGTTTTTGTCCGGAGAAGTACTGCCACCACACCTGGTAATCCGCCAAGGAGCGCCGCAATCGCATTGCTGTGTTCTGTCGGACGGGTGTGGGTGCTGGTGAAATTAATAGCCTCAAAGTGAAGGGTGCAACGCGATACGACTTGGGTTTTACTCATACTTCAACACGAGAGGACCGGGGTCGTATTGCTGTTGTTTATGGGCGGCAGTAACCACTTAACATCAGGTGGGCTATCAGCTTATTTCGACTACTCCTTTGGTGACTGGTGCGAATCTGAATCACCTGCGGATACAAACTGCATGGACTTAATGATAATAATTTGGTAGTGAGTGCACATCTCTGTAAGAAAGGTAAAAAGGTACGTACATCGTGCTAATTCTACGGTACTGCTACGAAAACATTGTTAAATCGAATGGCTGGTTTATTAAGAATATATAATTTCATGTGCATGTCTCGCTTACCAAAACGAACTGCAAAATGATTCTCGCGCAACGATCAAGTACCTTCACGTTCTCAAATTGCCTTCAATCACTACTCACTAATGTGCACTACTCCTTATTGCTGGATCTAGACATATCGAATGGCAGCGAACGAATAAAAAATGGAACAAACCCGACTTTAATAGTTTTATCTCGCCCTTACCTAGAGGTTTTTTACTTCTGAACAGTTCTGAGCTACACCCTATTTAATAAAAAAAAATTATCAAAATGGCTCACAATTCGACTCGTAATAAACGTGAAAAATATGTAGCCCCAATTTGCGTCGTATTTACATGTCAAACGCTATTACTCTACCCTACAGCCTTGCTGATGTTTTTGTTAATTAAAAGTTAATGCTTTATTTAGACATCATCAGATTTTCTTAATATACCTATGATTGAAAACCATTAAAACTTCTAAAAATCATAAATCACTGGGCGTAGGTACTGGTCCAACCTGGCCAGATCTGGATATCCACTAATCTCCTGAGCAAAAGGCGTAGCACCATGCGCCTTGATCAGCTCTGCTAGTTCAGTCACCTGCAAATTCTTCCACCACAATAGAGTTCACGCATTATACCAATTTGATGCATGTCGGTGGGATAACAGGCACATGGCTACGTCCCATCTACATATCTCAGGATAACGCAATGCGAAGACAACTGTGATGCAGCTTCGGTCTTCCCAATTCATTAGACGAATTATATATTGTATTGTAATACGAAACAGTGGCAAACGTTTGTTCGTTCGGCGAACAATCGAGCCGTTTTTAATTTTGATGCTGCCACTACGTTCGGTTGCGTTCGTTACCTCTGTAAATGTTTTATCACGTTCGGTCTCGTTCGCTGTGCCAGACAAAATCGAGTTCTTAAGAATACTCCCGTCCTGAGGCATTCGTAGAAACAATCCTCGCTACCGGTGTGTTATTACCTTAGCAATTACCTGCATACAAAATCTACTGCCATTATTACTTATGCTTTAAAGCCTTATGGTACTCGCATAGCGTTGGAACGAGAATTGAGAACTAAACTCGACAAACATAGATGGTACAAGTTTGAGAGAGTAGTGGTTTGTACAGACTTGTTGTACCAATGAGATTTTTCATTGAAAAGTTTAGGGACGCTAATGTGCAAGGAAACATTGCGATTCGTTCACTCAGGGTGATTTTGCCACACACTAACAAAAAAATATTTCTTTCACATATAAAAACACCCATATGGCTATTAATAAACTCAAAAACTTACATCCAAGTTAGTATTTTATTTATTAGTGTTCACCTACTTTTGTGAGAAGACTGGTCAATTACGAGTTGACCAACTTACCTCTCGCAAAGCTTCGCCAATTTATAACAAAACAGATATAGCTTGTTCCATTGGAACTATATAACAGATTGAATACTTAAAGATTACTATTTGTAAATACATTTATATATCTTCAGGTCTTACCACGATACCCAATATATAAAGAGCACATAGTACATTTAAAAATGTTTTTTCTGTTACTTTTTCTTAAATAATAGTGTGAAACTACATAAGTTAAGACCTTTTTGGAAATAAACTATTATTATTATATATTAGTTGGCAGACAGAACAAAGATTTATGTTCGTCACACAAATATTGTGGGTAGAATCAAACCCACGACTTATAGCGCAAGCCCTGCGGCAACCAACTGAGCTGTGAGGCCAATAAAAAATTTATTGAACAAATCTGTAAAAGTACATCGGGAACAGAATAAATCTTGATTGAAATTTGTCAGGATTCATAAAATATGAATATTTGGTAAATTTATAAAAAAAATATAATATAATATTACAAATAACATTTTTGTATATATGTTATTGGGCCTGATTCCATTAATTGGCACAAAATTTCATTTTATATAATACTTTAATACTACCTTCCGTACCAGCCTTTAATGTTCCCACTGCAGCGACACCGACCTACTGATCTACCACGGGAGCCCAATCCGGAATGGTAGATGTCACATGTCGTCGAATTTTTGGTTTTAAGACATCGGTGCCTCACGATGTTTTCCGTCACCGTTTCGAGAACGTGGTATTAAGCACATACATTTTTCAAGTGAAAAAACTCATTGGTGCACGTGTGGGTTTGAACCAGCGACCTTCAGATTGAAAGTTGGCGTCTGTGCCCCTGGGCCACCACGCTCTCCAATACTACTACTTTATATAATACTACCTTATTTCGATTCATTTATGTCCTTTTATTATCGTTATAAATATATGACGCTTTTTGAGGTGACAAATATTCTTAAAACTCATCAAATTTTAAGTTTTTATCCCTAAATCTAGTTCTTCCGTATCGCACGCAAGTTTTTGCGTATACACAATCTATTGTATTCTATTGTTAAATGCGTAATCGAATAAATTAACTGCGCCTATATTACATTTCATCATAAGGTCAACAAGATTTTCCAGGAAAAGATAATATGTGAGAGCTTAAATATATTTTATTATCGTAATCTTATCTTTATTTTTATTATATCCTATTCAGAGACGCGATGCCGCTTATTATTCTTAAAATCTTCATGCAATATGTATAAATCAATCAGATTTTCAAATTGAACTTTGCTAAACATATTAACTAAACGATTTAGCTAGCATAATTGTTCATAAAGTGGAATTTATGAATCAAACAGACCTGATTTCAGTTAAATTTATGGACTATTGAATCGCTAATTCCGCCTATAAACGTGTGTTTATCGTAACATATTCGTAGAATAGTATCACATTCACTCCATTAAGAAGCGTCTTCATTGCATATTTATACCATGGGTGGTCCACAAAAAGCACCATCACCATGATTTTACAGCTACTTTACAAATAAGACGTTTATGCAAAATGCTTGACAACTTTTTGTATGAAGTGACTGTATCCAGTCACTTCTCATGCACTCGACCATGAAATGCCAGCTTAGACACTGCGAGCCATTAATTACCAGCGACCATACAATGGCCTTAGCTCTTCAACTGCTTTCGGGAAATGGGAATTCACGATATCAACTCAAAGCTAACTTTATCCCACCCAACTTAGGCATTAGAATTGCATGCGGTGACAACAACCGCACACCGATGACCGTCATGGGAAAAGAGTATTGTGACATGCTGACGGGTCCTCTCGGCGATCGGGAATGAGTTTTAATGGTTGAGGTTACAGTGTTTTTTCGATTGTTATGTTTGTGGTCTCTTAGGTCAGTTCGAAAGCTTGCGTGCAAGTGGCAATTTGGTCGCGAAAGTAACCGCTCCCTGAATTTTCTATTGGAATTTTGCGTAAGACGTCTTTGTTTCTAAGCTATTAAAAGATGGGTCTATGTTTATCGACTATCGGCACTAAATAGATGGTAAAAGCTTTTACTGTAGACGTAGACATCTACAGTGCTACTTGAACTTTCTAGAAAATGGACTTCGTTAGATATTTTGCTCACTCTAATCTTTGGTGTTGGAGATTTGTGCTATTGTCCGTCGGCTGTGGCTATAGGGAATGGAAAAATCCATGTCACTCTCCACCAGTGGTGACGAATGGAAATCATTTACAAAGTTGTGACGGTGTCCCCCTGTGGTGGATAACGAAAATAATGTTTAAAAGTAACTTCGCTGTCCCGCTTTTGTGGCCAAATAAGTAGTGGACATCGAGAATAATTGCCTGTATTAAGTGGTCACTGCCATCCATAAACAACAGCTCCGGTCCTCTCCTAGTTTGAGTTTTTTAAGTTTGAGAAGATCCAAGTCACGTTTACTTATCACTCTGAGACGGGGATGAGACGGCACCCACATCCTTCTAGCGAAACACAGCAAAGCGATTGCACTTTGCGTTGGATTGTCAGGAATGGCGGCAGTACGTCTCCGGAAGAACTTGACACAAGTTTTACTGTTCCCAGGGGACACGTGTAGGCACTCTCAAGGTCCTACTCCTAAAATGGGAGCAACATGGACACTCTTGGACTTTTCTACCATTTCTAAGGAGATATAAGACTATTTCGACATTTTAAAATTAATTTAGCATCCGAAGCATCTATCAATCTTCGGTTAAGCTGTGTACACAACATCGCAATCTTACTTTAAAACCAATATGATAAAAGCCACTCGTAGGGCTAAAGGCTCGGACACACTAAATCCCTATTTATTGAGTGCCCATTGAATGCGCCCGTCGAACATTGATTGATCCTTATTATTTGTTCTGTGTCAATAGCTTTAGCTGGCCGCACACTTGGGCAATTTGTAGTGGTCTCGTCGATTTCGCTGAGCTAAGTACCATCACACGGGTTCACTTGATTTGTTTTATTAAAGGTATAAAAGTTTCAGCCTAGGTAGGTCGCAGGTTCGACTCACGACAAGCATTTGTGTGACAGACATAAATGTTTGTTCTGTGTCTTGGTATTCTATGTGTGTTTAGAAGAATTACTAAATAAGTATTATTCTATCAGTTTTCTAGTTCTCATATCACAAGCTATGCTTAGTTATGGCCTAGATGTTCTTCCGTAAAATGTCTATGAATAAAAAAAAGGCTTTGACCTTTTTTGACTGGAACAAACGTTGTTGGCTGCAAATGGCCTCGACGACTTTACGCGGGCTTTTGCTGAGGGCGGAAGGCCCTTGGTCAGCTTAAAACTAATAATATTATAGCTGTAATTTAAGGGCATTGCGCGAGTTTCTTCCCCTGGGGTTGGTCGGTTGGGGTTGGGGATGTAAACAAATAAGGCTAGTTCAAACATGTAAACTGAGTGTGTTTGACATTCTGTGTGCATGTAATGTGCCTAAGGAGCTCCTGTGACACGTTATATGCTCACGAACATGTTTACTTGTGTGTGTAAAAGTCTTCACCGTTTCGAGACCTTGGTATTGGTTACAATTTTTCTTTCAAGTGGAAAACTCATTGTTGTATTTGTCAGTGCAACCAGTAACCTTTATAACGAAAGTTGGCGTCTGTTCCTCTGGGCCATCACGCTCTCCAAATACTTATCTGAAGACTGAGAATGTGAATACTATTCCGTACCAGCCTCTAATGTTCCCACTGCAGGGACACCGGCCTACTCTCGATAATTGAGAATGAATGGTGTTTGATCTACCACGGGAGCCCAATCCGGATTGGTAGATGTCACATGCCTTTGAATTTATAGTTCTAAGACATGCCGGTTTCCTCACGATGTTTTCCGTCGCCGTTTCGAGAACGTGGTATTGTGCACATAAATTTTTCAAGTGAAAAAACTCATTGGTGCGCTTGTGGGTTTGAACCAGCAACATTCAGATTGAAAGTCGGCGTCTATGCCCCTGGGCCACCACGCTCTTGAATACACGAATACTATTATCGGCTATTAAATATACATTGTCATAGAACCATGAATGATTCATGGAGCAGTAATAAAACAAAATAAAATCTATCACCTGATGCGGCAAATAATGGATAGTGAAACCTGACACCAGCCGTGCCTCTCCCGTTACTGCCAGAGACAAAGTGCAGCTGATAGATATGATAAACATAGCTTGGCTCAGTGGTACAGACGTCTTCATTTATGGCCGTTGGTTCAATAAATTAATATTCATGATTCATTTAAATTTCACACAGGGCTGCCTCTAAACTAAGCATTGATTGTATTATGGAAAGCATAATTGCTGATATAATACTTATGTATTACTATTTTTTTGTAAATCTAATATATAATATTTATATATATAAAAGAAAGTCGTGTTTGTTACTTATAACTCGAGAATAGCTGGACCGATTGCCATGGTTTTTGATTTGTTGGATTTGTATCCGTCCCGAATAGCAGAATAACTATTAAAAACATTGGAAAATTAACGAAAAAATAAAATCAATTTATCCCCGTATACTCCACGGGAACGGGAACTATGCGGGTGAAACCGCGGGGCGCAGATAGTAGGTATTAAAACCCTAACACAAAACAAATATATTTTCCATTATTCGTCACAAAAATGTTTGTCCTGCGTGGAAATTGAACCTAAAATGCTTAAGGCAGTGCTACTTCCAGCAAGCTGCGAGATTAGTCAATGGAATGATATTAGTGTGTAGTGGTTGACTATGTATTATAGATTAATTGATTATATTGTAGCTTTACTTATTTAAATACGCGGCGAACATCGTAAGGAATCCGAAATGTTCTAGAACGGGTTCGCTTCTCGTGGTGAATTATAGCCCATTCATTCTCACCTGATGGGAATAGACCGGTGTCCCTGCAGTAGGAATACTAGAAACTAATACCAATGGCGCAGCATTTTTTTCCAATCACAGGGAAAAAAGTTAAAGGCAATGAAATGTTAACTTCGTCTTTGCTTTGTTCTCAATAGTTTGTCAGCTTTCTTAATTGCTGGTCGAGTCGTCCCGGTTCTGACGTCCACATTTTTGCCTAAACATAAAACTCGTTATTGAATCTTGGATGTACCGATCGTGTGTGTAAGCGTTCGTTGTTTGTCGCTCTCAACTGTATTAAGCTACGTAGCTCACAATTGAAAGCATGTCTATATTATTCCACCAAGTTCTATTGTAGTGCAAGATCACAGCCCAAGGCGTGCCACCGTAGGCATTAGTTACGAATGTTTGGTCTTTTTGATTTATTGTTGTTTATTTGGGTTATTGAGACGCCGATTCATAACTGGATATATATAATCATTGGTCGATATATAAGGACCGTCAAACTCATTTATTCCTTTAGATCTCACTAGCTGCGCCCCGCGGTTTCACCCGCATAGTTCCCGTTCCCGTGGAGAATACGGGGATAAATTGATTTTATTTTTTTCGTTAATTTTCCAATGTTTTAATAGTTATTCTGCTATTCGGGACGGAAACAAATCCAACAAATCAAAAACCATGGCAATCGGTCCAGCCGTTCTCGAGTTATAAGTGTTGTAACAAACACGACTTTCTTTTATATATATAGATTTTATAGAAACCTCAAAAATTGTAGCCTATATGTTATTCTGATGTATTAGCTATATTGTGGTAAAGTTTCATTCAAATCCATTCAGTAGTTTTTACGTGAAAGAGTAACAAACATCCATACATCCATACATCCATACATCCATACTTACAAACTTTCGCCTTTATAATAGTAGTAGGAAGTATCGTTTGAACACGTAAATTTTTACACACACGAGTAAACATATTCATGAGCATATAACGTTACCTATATATATAACTAATATTATAAATGCAAAAATGAGTTTCTTTGTTTGTTACGCTTTTACGCATAAACCGTTAAACCGATTTTAAAAATTCTTTCACCAATAGAAAGCTGCATTATCAGCGAGTAACATAGGCTACGGGAATAAAATCCCGTAGTCTTACGGGAACGGGAACTAAGCTATGACACCGCGTAGGTAGTAATATTATAAACTACTCGTCAGCTACGAGTTCGATTGAAGATTTTCTGGATCCTACACACACAGGGAATCCTAGTGCAGAGGTATGAGTGTTAACGTTGTTTGTTTAAATAATAATAGTAATAGAATAAATAATAACCTTCAAAAACCCTACAAAATTCCAGTACATGTGAAGGTCAGACAAAACAAATACCCGAGGCAGCTTTGGGCGAGCCAGCGCGTTGGCTGATTGAAAAGCGAAAGGTGAGACGCAACGCAGAGGGAGATTGGGTTACATTTGACAGTACAGCGTCGATCGGCAGATAAAATACTCGATATTTATCGTTTTTATTATTGCTCGTTTTACTTGAAACGAACAATTCTTGTACATATATTTATTTATTCATTTCGCGTAAAAAACGGCGCTAACGATTTAGATGAATTTTGATTAGATAGGGTTTTGCTGTTTAAGTTTACCTGTTTAGTTTGTAAAAAAAAAACGCTTTACGCAGGAAAAAAATAGGTAATTAATCCGGAAGCATTTTTCGATTTCCATGAAGGACAAACATTTGTGTCACAATATAGATGTTACGAGTAGGCCGGTGTCCCTGCAGTGTGAACATTAGAGGCTGGTACGGTACACCATAAATGTTTTCACAAGTGACTGATATAAAAATGGAAAAAAAGAGGAAAAATACCCCACCCATTTTTTATAAGAAACATCCTTATCGGTATACTACGGGTGAAGAAAAAAGTCACAGCAAAGCAAAACATGCAATTTCGTTTACTTCCGTATTTTCTAGTTATTTTGAATTAACCACCAAACTATTGAACCGATTTTAATAAAATTTCTACGGCACTAATTAGAAAGCTCAATCTGTCCAATAAATAAAAGAACTTTCAAAATCCGTAGATAAATGACGGAGAACTGAGGTAACAAACGTAAAAAAAATACAGCCGAATTGATAACTGCTCTAGATGTCGGTTAAAAAATATATACCAAGGCAACTTAACCTTAAAAAGAGTTTTACACATTAAATAAATGGTTTTATAATGGCAGGCAATTGTCTGCTGTTTCGCGTTATTCTGCTTAATCCCAGATAATCCTCGAGCCCACTGCACGCTGCATGTAATCGATTTTACGTCCGTTTCAATTAGCCCAGTACTTACACCCGGCTTATTGAATAGAGGCGTTATCTTCAGGTGTAATTTATATGGGTACTGTGACATTTAAAGATATTAGAAGCGCGGACCGCTATCAAAAGTTATGGGGGGTCCAGTTGCTCGCATCCGTAGGAACCTCTTGGTATCCCTGCGTACTGAGTGGTGCCAAAGGAGCAACGAAAAGTTGCAGTAGGACATGTGGCAAGTTCGTCCGGAAAACTACTGCCGTATTGCTGTGTTCCGGTGGAAGGGTGTCGCCGGTGAAATCACAAGTGCATGAGACGTGATCCTCGCCTCGAGTGATGGGCGCAACGGGATGCGACTTAAGTCGGAGGACCTAGTATTGCCGTTGTTATGGACGGAGGTATCCACTTGTCTCAGGTGGACCATCAGTTCTTCCCATCACTTCAGTAGAATTAAAAATAAACCGTCGCATCACATTGAAATTTAATTCTACAATTTATTCCATAAAATTTCAAGTGCCATTCGATATTTCAATTTAGACGCAAAAGTAAACATTTAACGTGTCACAGCAATTGTTTAGGCACATTACATGCACACATATATGTCAAATTACAGTCAGTTTTTATGTCAAATTACAGTCTGAAAACAGACTGTTTAGCTAGTCTGATAGTTAACTTTACTTGACATATACTTTACAACTTTCAAAGGGGGAACGCTGCCAGTACCTTGCCTAAAGGGACTTCGGAACCTTGCCTGAAGGGACTCTTTAATAATATATTTTAGTTCTTATACCATATTTTTTAAGGTTTTTGGTTTTAGGTTCATTGAAAAAACTTGATTGTAATACTAATAAAAAAATAGCAATTTATATACAAATAAACTTTACAACGTACATTATAAATGCGAATGTGTGTTGTTTTGTTTGTCATACTTTCACGCCTTAACTACCCAACTGATCATTATGACAGGTTGTCAGGGCTATAGAACAGGATATAAACTATCATCCATATTTTTTTAACATAATCTTCATTAACGCCAGCAAGTTTGCGAGCGCAAGCTAGTTTTTTAACACACTATAAAGGTGAAAGTTATTATGTGTGTGTATATTTGTTACTCCTTCACGCTTAAACGGATCATTCGCAAAGGAAACCTAGCAGAACTTGTGTTAAAGTACTGCCACCACAACGTCTGCAGCCAGTTCATCGCCAAGCAGTGGGGCATTCGCGTTTTTGTGGTCCGATGGATTGTGTGGGTTCTGGGGAAATTACAGGGAAATACGTTACGTGAGGGTTGCATCCCTGGGTTCAGATCAGACTTGGGTTTTCTCATAATTTGGTAGACGCATTGCTGTTGCTCACGGGTGGCGGTAATCAATTAACACACTGGAACTTACGCTCGTCACGCACGGCGCATAACAACTAACCATAAAAATTAAATCACACAGTTTTTTCCAGACCGAACCCAGGGCCTTTCGTTTTGAAGGCTCCCAACGTAGCTTTACATCCTTCTAAATTTTATTTCAACTTTTCCAGTTTTATGTAATATTTTTTTACGTAACCACTTTTCGCATCAACATGTTTTTCAACATCAAAGCAAGTTTAGGTAAAGGTTGAAATTTAACAAGAAATTAAAACGCCTTCAATTTCCTTTGTTCATATTATAAAGATATATTATACTTGAAACGATTCCGTTCTCAAAGGGTGAACCTACAACTAAGCCAACATACATTTTGATGGCTGTATGTTAAGTGACATAAAACATGGAGATGGATCTCGTTTCGGATGTATGTTTTTCGCCAATTAGTAGATCGAATAGTAGATGTGGTCATTTTTTTTTATTTCGTTTAGGTATTACGTATAGAAATTCTTTCCCTAAAGGGCACAAAATACGTGATGAAAGTATTGTCGTTTCCTTCTATTGAAATATTCATAGAATTTGTAACTATGACGAATGACGTAACAGATAATAAACTATATTATACTTCACACCAGAAAAATCTACATAAGTAGTAGTAAGGAGTAATAGAAAATTTATACCGACCGCGAGAGAAAGACAGACAGAATAACATTCAATAAGTGCTTATCTGACTTACCTAATTTGATGTGAAACATCTATTTAATGCCTTGGTAGTAAAACGTATGCCGTGACGGCAAATGTCACGCCGTTCACTTATACCGTCATGTCGGGCGTCCCGTGACGGCTGAACTTTCTATTAAATATACAATCTGTGGTACGAAACCCTTAGTGTGCGAGTCTGAATCGTATACTGGTTTATTTAGTCGCTTCTTCTAATCTTTATGCGGAAATCGTGTTCGTGTTGTTTTTTTTTTATAAGTTCACAAGAAAATAATGTCAACTCAAGCCCCACAGGTAATCGCGTCTTTGAATATTTTTATGCACTTAAAAATGCACCTCAGTTGTTATATTGCAATTTGTTAGGACTAATCGATTTTTGATGAATCCTCCAAGAATACTAAAATTGGCCTGTAATTTCTAGTCTAGCTTTTATTTGGTTTGCGTATTTCGAAAAACTCATTTATACTGGTTTAAAAATCGATTAGGCCCGTGTAGTTTTACATTTATGTAAAGTTATTTGTATAGGTACTATTTAGAGATACATAATACTTTGTCTGAATATTTTTTTTTTGATTACTTTATTCGAGCGTCAAATAGTCGACTGAAAATAAATAATAAAACATTTTTATCGGCATTTCAAACAACGCCATCAACCCCCAAACTAAGCAAAGCTTGTACCATGGGAACATACAAAACAAAAAAAACTACCTATGTCCGTTATAGACTTTGAAAGCATCCAACTGATGTGCCCCGAGCCGGTTTCATTCAATAACGCGAAGATTGTTTGAGACCACTAAAACAATGCATTAGGCTTACTTTTAGCGCAGTAGCACACGCTGGGTTTCTGTATCATATCATAATCATATCATAATTATATGTTATATTATTCACACAGACACAGCAAAAATCTATGTTCGTCACTTAAATAATTTGGTTCGGAATTGCATCCACGACCAAGCGCAGAACGCAGAGATACTAGAATCACACCTACCCCACACCTGGAATCTGCCGCTAAGCAATAGTGCTCGCATTATTGTGTTCCGGTGGAAGGGTGTGGGTGCCGATGACATAACATGCGCATGAGACGTATCATCCCTGTCTCGGGTGATGGACGCAGTAGGATGAAGACCCAAATCTTTTATTGAGTCGCATTACTGTTGTCATGGGCGGGGGTCGCCACTTACTATCAGGTGGGCCCTCAGCTAGTTCCGTCACATTATCAAATTAAAAAAAAACTCAGATGTGAGTCAAAACTAAAAAAAAAAACAAAATTTTATCTTCATTTTTGTACCACTGACAGGCTGTTTTTTTTATTGACCACACCCAAATCGTACATTATAATTAGCAACATTTGACAAGTAAAGTTAGTAATATGGAGTTAACTTAAAAATAAATTACTTATAATTAATTATTGCAAAATATAATTACCATGAATAACAATAATCTATTAATCTTACCTAATCAATATATATATATATATTATTTGCTGTTCCTAATTTTAATTATGACATAGTTATAAAAATAAATTAGGTATAAAAATATATGTTGTATGTATGTAACTTAAGTAAAATTATTATTTCAGAATAATAAAATCACATTTGGATATAATTTAATAAACAATATGTATGATTTATTGATTATAACTTATATTGCAATTCAACTTTTTGTTAACTGTATTTAACATTTTTATAATATTATTGAATTCCAATTAATAGATTCTTTTTAATTAGCGATCTATTTCAGTTATTCGAAATGCCAGTGAGACGCAGTCTAGAAAATTAGTGCAGCTGGTTCAATCTTTAAACCAAACTATGTTGATTTTTATCTGAGTAAGCGAAAAGTAAGAAAGGGCGGTTTGTTTTCCTCTGCCTATGACAATATCAATAAAACTTAGTTTGTCTTATCGTACGTATGGATGGCCTGAGTAGCATTGCGTCTGTAATTTTGAGCATTAAAGATAGATGTAACCATTTAAGAGATATTTTCATTCTTCAAACCAGAATAGCTGTCAAAGTCAAGAACTTTTGTTCACGAAATAATCAAGTATGGTTGAAATAGCTGAGTAGGAGTTGAGCTCCCATTTTATAAAAGCTGTCATCGTTAGCTTTATGTCAAAGCCAAATTTTTTTTATTCGGTGAAATTCTTTGAAAGTTTCCATGGAAGAGATCACTTATGGCAATAATGCCGCTCTCTGTGCTTGTTTATCTTGTTTGTAATTGTATTTTGATTTTGTGTGCAACGAAGAGTTTATCTGTCTAAAAGATAAAAAAAATTGATTTACTTGTATAATATATTTTTTACCTACGAGATCATGCGTTTGTTACTAAGTTAAGCGTTTTAACATAGTTAAAAAATATTGTATCAAATGAAGTGGCTATTTCATTACGGCTATGGAATTCATGAACAGTAATTAAAGCAATTAACCGTTCCGTGGAGACAATTAATGATTTTGTGTTACCATTAATAAAGAACGCACAAAAAACTTATGTTTTGTCATGATACCAAATTTTGAAAAAACAGCGAAGCGAAACAGGCATCATAAAAATAATTTTCTCTGATCAAAATCTATAAATTGGCGCTGGCGGGCACTGAGTTACACAAGTTCTCGTTCAACACTCAATACGTAAACATACCTGACTTTTGTTGAATATTTAGTTTGTATTTTATCACCAAATAATTTTGTAAGATTTCAATTACTACCTATTGTCGTTTGTACTACTACTTGTTGAATCAATATATTTAATTACACTTTACATAATTAACTAAAAATTTTGTTTTAAAAATGAAAAATTTATAGTTTTAAACGAAAGAGAGTTGCAAGAAATAATTTATATATTCAACTGAGGCGTGATAAAACGTATTATAAATCAAATGCTATTATTAGTACTAGTTACTATTATAAATAATTCCGAGTATATAATATTTATATATATGTATACTCTGTTTTATATGATCAATTACAGTGACTTTTGCTAAAGTTTTCCGTCAAAATCAAACATTTCTTTGGTTCACTTAATTGTAATTATAGCTCATTCTTAAGCTGCTAACCCTGTCAGTGCGTCCAAGAAGCACTGCCTCAATGATAACTGTCGTGGTTACCGCTACTTATTTGAAGAGTTTCACTTCTTAAGATTCCTGATTACTCGTCCAAGACGCTATTGATAGCAAAACATAAATTTCTGTTTGGCACGCTATTTCTATGGGATATATATTTAGATACGTCCCTAATAAGATCATTCTTCGAGAATTATTTTTCTTGAAACAAGTTACGCCTAGAATTATTAATAGAAATAAAAACTGTTTTAGTCTATAAAGTAATCGTTGATTCTTTTAATTAGAAAGTGCAATATCATCTGTTCTGTTTACCAAATCCTTGTGTCATGAATCGCGCTTAACGCATGTCTAGATGTATGTACTGTTGCTAAAATGTTTGATCTGGGGTATTGGATGTTTGTGTAAGTTTTTGGCCAATCCTGCGAGCGACACAGGGAAACCTAAGGACATCATAATTATAGTCAAGGTCAAAGGCAATGATTTTTCAACAATTCTTGAAAAATTACTTGGAAACTTCTTTTTCCATTTGTATAGAAATATACAAATAAATTAATTGAAGTATATGTTTTTAATGACAAAATAAATGCTTATTATTAAATTCATTTGAAAGTATATACGATATATACTTACAACAAAAACGATTCTTTTTTTCTGTCTTAATGTCTGTTTGTTGCTGAGGCGGCTGGACCGATTTTGACGGAACAGATAGTTGATGTTATAAGGTGTAACTTAATCTAAAAAAGAAAATTGAAAAACGGGTTCATATTTTTAAACAGCTATTTTAAAATTAACATGTACCTACAAGATCATGCTTTACAACTAAGTTTAGCGTTTTTCAAACCCTATCCTCAGCTTAATCCATAGTCCTAAACTAATCCCTAGTAAATTGTTGCAATAATCATATGTAGCAGCCGGGAAGGTCAGAATTGCGGCGGCGCCGGGTTGATGTCATTGCTCATGCGCAGGCAATTATGCCACCGCCAGGATTAATTGTAACGGACAACGGACACTGAATGAAATGACTCGATTTCAACAGCTTCAGTAGGATCAGCCTCCAAACCTGGTAATCTGCTGGTGGGTGCACACGCGTTGTTGTGCTCCGGTGGAAGGGTGTGGGTGCCGGTGAAATCATATGCGCATGAGATGTAACATCCCCGTGTCGGGTAATGAGTGCAATGGAGGGCGACTTTTGATACTTCGGTCGGGGAGGACCTAAGTCGTATTGCAGTTGTTATGGGCGGAGGTAACCACTTAATATCAGGTGGGCCTTGAGCTCGCCCCATCACTATACCTACATTTTTTTTTTTTAAATTGTGACAGCGTCCTCTGGTTTTGGGTGGAATGGAATCCTAGTTATACTATTATACATTTTTACTAGGACTATCCAGTTTGTCTGCAAAGCTCGTTGTTATTGAAATGGACTGCAAACATACCTATCAGACCTAAAACAATGATTAATTAACTTTTTTTGTTCACAGAGACATCAGCGAACAGAGTATTCAGAAGAGAATCCAGGAGAAAAGAGAAGATATTATTATTAGATGGCGAAGAAGATTGCACAATCAGCGCTCACGACTCATGCATGGCTAAACGAAAAGGAACAATTTTTTTAATTCGTTAAATCTACATAAGATCCACGGTGGATAAGAAAGCCCAAATATCTTAGCTAGCTAGCTGAGAGAGGCATGTTGAGCGTCAATTAAATTGGACTGCAATAATACTTACAATTACACTAATATAGTATAACTAGCGACCCACCCCGGCTTCGCACGGTTAGCAAAGCATCAGTGTCGTATCAGAAACTACCCGTGCGAAGCCGGGGTGACTTGCTAGTGTATTATATTGGGTGTGTGAATATGACTCCGCCCTTTCTCAACAGATGTCGTTTTTAGTATTGTTTACGTGTACTAATAAATGACCATACTTGTATTCGATAGTACTGAATGTCAGCTATCTAACGCATTTTATGATATTTGGTTGAAGTGTAAGCAACAATTGTTTTCACCTTTTCGAAAATGTCGGTTTTTATTCCAAATAAACGTCATTTGCGGGAAGTGTTATTACATTATTTTATTGCGAAGAAAACTGCAGCGGAAACTTATCGTTTGCTTGTGGAGATTTATGGTGAGCATGCTCCGTCTAATACAACTTGCAAGGAATGGTTTCGACGATTTCAAAATAACGATTTTAGTACTGAGGATAAAGAACATGGAAAACCACCAAAAAAATTTGAAGATGCTGAATTGGAAGCATTATTGGCGGAAGATTCTTGCCAAACTCAATCAGAATTAGCTGCAGCATTAAATGTTGATCGTTCAACTGTTGCAAAGCGTTTACAAATGATGGGAATGATTCAAAAAGCCGGTTACTGGTTTCCACATGATTTAAAAGAAAGAGACATGGAACGTCGGAAAACCATTTGTGAAATGCTGCTTCAAAGACAGCAAAGAAAAGGATTTTTGCATCGGATAGTCACAGGAAACGAAAAATGGATACACTACGAAAATCCTAAACGCAAAAAAGCTTGGGTGAAACCAGGCGAACCAGGCCCATCACAGCCAAAAATAAATATTCACTGTGCCAAGGTCATGCTCTGTATTTGGTGGGATCAGAAAGGTATTGTATATTATGAGTTGCTCAAACCCTCTGAAACTATTAATGGAGAAGTTTACCGACGACAACTAATGCGTTTGAAGCGAGCCATAGAAGAAAAACGACCAGAATGGGTGAATAGACATAACAAATTAGTTCTTCAGCATGACAATGCCAAACCGCATACCGCAGAAGTCGTAAAAAGATATTTAGAGGGACAGGACTGGGAAGTGTTACCCCACCCGCCATATTCACCAGACATAGCTCCTTCGGATTACCACCTATTCCGGACGATGCAGACAGACCTTACTGGAGAAAAGTTTACTTCATGTGAAAGTATCAAAATTTAGATTGACAACTGGATAAGCTCAAAAGACCAGGACTTCTTCCAGCAAGGAATACGAAAACTACCTGAACGATGGGCGAAGGTTGTAGCTGCAGATGGAGCATACTTTCAATAATTTTTTTTTTAATTTTGTAAGCGAACAAATGTGTTTTATTTTGACAAAAAGGGGCGGAGTCATATTCACACACCTATTACATATAAACCTTCCTCTTGAATCACTCTATCTATTAAAAAAAACCGCATCAAAATCCATTGCGTAGTTTTAAAGATTTAAGCATACATAGGGATATAGGGACAGAGAAAGCGACTTTGTTTTATACTAATATAGTAATTACATAATAGTTTTAAGTTCTTTTAGGTTCTCAGAGAACGATTACTAACTGATGACTAACAAAATATGTATTGCAAATTATCCGCGCCAAACTGAAGCAAATCAAAATTTTTGTTGCCATACTATACTAATATTATCAATGCGAATGTTTATTATTATTATTATTATAAACAGATTTGGATAAAAGCTGGATTAACAGGCTTTTTATCCTGAAAGATATCGTACATTTTATCCTTCATCGTGTCCGCCAACCCCAATATTCCCTGAAGTGAATTGAACTAATCCATTACATGCTGATGACCCCACAATTGCAGCGAGCCAAACGATGCTACACCCACACTTACAATGTACTTTAGACATACAAATTGTACTCTATTTCTGTACTAATGAGACTATTAATTGAGCGTGTAGAGAAATGGAGTGTACCGCGATGATAGAGACGACTCAATGGAGAAAATAAAATGTACTAGATCCAGATGTCCAAGATCCCCAGACCTTACTTATTTTCTGAAGGAAAAATGAAAATGAAAAATAGTTTATTTGCAGTACCAAAGTAAAATATGAATGGTATCCTGTGGTTTTCACACTAAACAAGCCTGTTTCGTGAAGACCACACATTTGAATTAACACAAAAAATATTGCCTCGGCCTACAGATATAACATTAACAGGTATGTTTGACGGCTCCGTGGCTTAGTTGGTAGTAGCTTTGCCTTCGAAGCGAGGGGTCCCGGGTTCGATTCCCGGCCGGGGCACACTTTGTGTGGTGAGCATAAAGTATGTTCTCGGGTCTTGGGTGTTTGTCTTGTGTTTCTGTGTTTGTCAATGCCATCTGCGACACAGGGAATCCTAGTGCAGAGGTATGAGTGTGTCAACGTTGTTGTTGTAGTTTTTAATAGTAATAATGAATACAGTAAATATACAGTTTAGTAGTATCAGTGCGTACACTGTACTGTGAAAGTATACATACCCTCTAGCTTAGATCGACGGCCAATTCTCAGGTACCAGGTGCTGCTATAGGTACGTAAAAATTGTTCTCACTTTACTTACATGAAAATACCGAATATACAGAGCTAACAACATAAAAAAAAATACCGAATTTATAACTTCCTCCTTTACTAAGCATCCGCTGTCCGTCTGTCTGTTCGTCTGTCACCATTTAAATCAACAATCATTTCTTGTCAGATTGGTCCAATAAGTTTTTTATCAAAATCGGTGAATATTTTCGGTGTTAAATCAAAATACCTGGAAAAGTATGTCATTCACGTAAACGAAATTGCGTATTTTGATTTCCTGCAACTTTTTTCCCGTTCTTTTTTACTTTTGTACCGATTTGGATGTACAATATATTTTTTCAACCATAACCCAATTAGGGCGTAAAATTAAAGAAGAAAGTATTGAAGTCTGTATTTTACCCAAATTTTCTTACTTTTAAATCAGTCAATTATTTATCGTTTGTTCAAGCATTTACAAAGTTAATCTAATCATCCATCACGACTCCATTTTGTTAGAAATACAGTCATTCCCAAAAAGCTTAAAACACTCAAGATAATCGTCCTCCGGGATTTCTTAATGATACGGGCACCATTTCTCAGTTAAGACCAATTCCGGCCCCTATAATAAGCTGACCCGTCGTCGCCTGTACTAATCTACGCAATGTGTCATGGGACCTCGCCCAATCCGTTTATAGTACTGAGCAACTGCATTTCTCTTTATGTGATTAAGTGACGGAACGAGCTGAGGGCCCATCTGGTGGTAAGTGGCGACAACAGTAATGCGACTCAGTATAAGATTTGGATTTTACACTGAGTCGCATTCATCCTGCGCATGATTTCACCGGCAATCACACCCTGCCGCCGGAACACAGTAATGCGAGCTCTAATGCCAGGCGGCAGATTCCAGGTGCTCCTTTAGCACCACCCAGGGAGTACGTGTAGGGAATCAAATCAAGTGATGTCCCATGCGCAAGTGATTTCATCAGCACCCATACCTTTTCGCAGCACAGCCATGCGAACACACAACTGCTTAACAGCAGATTATATTAGGTGTGGAGGTAGTACTTCTCCGGGTGAAATTTACAGAAGTTCTACAGCTACTTTATGTTGCTCCATTAGCACCACCCAGGGGGTACGTGTAGGGACTCTACACCCCTCGAAAACTACTAAACCAACTAACCAAATCAGCACAATTATTCTTCAAAAGAAACCTTTTCAACCTATTTTGGTTTGGTAGATAAGTGGCCCCGTAGGTAGATAATGGCCACTGTAGGGCAGATTACCTTTCCGTGGCAAAAGAATTTATGGTTATCCCAGTTTGGGTAATTTATTGACTATTCAGAGCGGTGGGTGGTCTATGTCGTGTAGGTTTCGTAATTATAATGTACGTACCTCCATATATAAGGATCGAATACCGTACCTTAGTACTGCTAAAATCTACCACGGGACCTCAACCTGGATTCGTGGATATCAGAATCGAATTATGGTTTTAGGACATACCAGTTTCCTCACTCATTTTATTTCACCGTATTGAAAATTACGCATTGCACACATAATTTTGACAAGCGAATATCTTTGGCACAACTCATCTTGAAATAGTGATATTCAGATAGAAAGATGTTTTTTTAGAGACGTGACGTTACCACCTTATGTTAAAAGGTTATCTCCGCCCATAACAATAAGACTTCGGATCCCGACCGAAGTATCTAAGACCTAAGTCGTACCCCGTTGCGCCCGTCACCCGCAAAGCTACGAAGCGGACAGTGTCCTATAGAATCTGTACAAGGAGTACAGACACTTTACTGCTTTAATTACAATGTCCGTATGCAAAATACTTAATAATTATATTGAGGTTATAATTCTTCCAACACATGGTACAGTTTTGATGATTGCAGGATGGCAACACCGAGGTTATTTATGTTCCGATAACAGAAAGCATTTAAAACCTTACATTACACAGAACAAGGATGAAAACTGTTTGAGACCTATCAGATTATGATTTTACAGGGTATTTTGAACAGCTAGCGCAGTTTAAACAAACAATATTCATTGGCATGCAGACAATTGGTTTTTATGAAAATCGAGAGGTTTTAAAAGATTTTCGTGTGTATCTGTGTCTGTGGTAACGTAGCTCCCAAACGAATGGACTAATTTTGATGCGGTTGTTTCTGTTTGAAAGCTAATATTCCCACTGCAGGGAGACCTGTCTACTCTTGACAGCAAGAGTGAAATTAGGTTTTTTTAGAAAACATTTGCATGTCATTTTAATTAGTAGCCATTTTGTTTAACCAGGAATATAATGAGGCACAGGGTAAAATGCTATTTTTAACAATAAATTATTTTCGTTATATGGACATGATTTTTCTAGCAAAAATAAAAGAAACCAATGGCTAGCCAATTGATAATAATTTTCTTAAATTGATAATAGTTATAAATCCAAAACAAAAATAAATCAAAAAGCTTATGTCATTAATCATAAGGCTTTTGATGTATTATCAATTTAGCGCTGTATTTGATATATCATGAGTTTAAGCAATATTTATTACATACCAATGTGAAAACTATATTGTTTGACTACTTGGCTGTACTATTTGACATACTAACATAATTAACTAGTTATTATTAGCTCAGTTATTATTCAATCAATGATTTAGTTTTCATATGCTTGGGGATAGATAGCGCTGTGACCAGTCCATGAATATTTCTGTACCAGCCTGCACTGCAATGTTCCCACTTGGTAGATGTCACATGTCTTCGAATTAATGGTTCTAAGACATGCCGGTTTCCTTACGATGTTTTCCTGCACCGTTTCGAGAACGTGGAATACGCACATACATTTTTGAAGTGAAAAAACTGGTGCACGTGTGAGTTTGAACCAGCAACCTTCAGATTGAAAGTCGGCGTCTATGCCCCTGGGCCACCACGCTCTACTTATTACTTATTTAACCGTCATGATTTTGAATCTGTTATTGAACCAGCCTTTCTAAATAAGCTATGGTGTTGATTTTTAGATTAAAACAATTGCAGGAAGTGCATGTTGATAAGCCCTCTCAATTGAGATTGATTAGCGCCTATTTTTGATGTCAGTAAATTAATTCTGCTATTTTGAGAGCAATTGCTCTAATTGCCGCGTCGCTGGTGTTGTAATTAGGGTTTTGATGGACATTTTAACAGAGTATAAAGGGGTAATACCCGCTACACTAAAATAATATGAGGATAATTTTGATCAAGAAAAGCTTTGCTGGTGTTGAGCTTTATACACTATTTAATATAATATTATTTATAAATGATTTTATATTTGTTTTTAGACATACTAGATGATATATTAACCTTCATTGCCCAGGTTTGAGTTTAGATCGACAGGTCATGTGACAGCACACTTTTTTAGCAACTGTTTTCATTTGAAAAATATATAAAACTGAAGAAGATTCATGAATAAATGTTATCCAAATTCATAAGAAACATTTCATCCAATCGATCCCCAACTAGCTAAGAAATCGCGTAACAAACATAGAAGAAGAAGTTGAAAATAAACCTCCTTTTTGAAGTTGGTTAACAATCGCTAAATATTTTGGCTCTTGCGCCTGTAATTACACCGGCACTCACGCTATTCCATCGAAACAATGCGAGTAGACCAGGTGTGGTGGCAGTACTTCTCCCGATGAACTTGGCATGTTCTACTACTACTTTGGACCTTACGCACCACCAGGGGGACATGTTAGGAAATCTGAGGGTACTCAGCTACGGATGGAATATGTAACCCCTACATTGTTATGTCAATATCAGAAGCTTTTATACAACGTTACAACAACGTTAACACACTCATACCTCTGCACTAGGATTCCCTGTGTCGCAGATGGCATGGACAAACACAGAAACACAAGACAAACACCCAAGACCCGAGAACAAACTTCATGCTCACCACACAAAGTGTGCCCCGGTCGGGGATCGAACCCGGGACCCCTCGCTTCGAAGGCAGGGCTACTACCAACTAAGCCACGGAGCCGTCAAATATTTTATAGTTTAACTATTCAAACATTTTATGCAAAGTTTTATAGAAGTAGTAGATAGTCTTATGAGATTTCATGACTCATTATTTGACATATGCCCTAGGCTAAGATAGGATAGATTATCTGGTTTAGTTCCTTTTGGAGAACCTAGAGATATTCAAATGTGCAGAGGCCGGAATACTAAGAAATGCTTAAAAAGTATAATTATAAAAAAATGGACGGTTTTAACGCTACAAGCGACCTCTTCCAGATAACCGGTGCATGAAGAGAATCTGGTTAAGTTAATGCGAGGACGTTTATAGGCACGTTACATGATTACCGTCAGATTACAGTCGGTTTGCAGAGAACATGTTCCAACGCTGGTCCAAAAATTATTCATGCGCCATAGTAGAAAACAAAAAAACAAACATAATATAAACGTACGTTGATGGAAACACTAATGCTTTTTTTTTTAATTTCTGTTCCACTAATCAGTGTACATGGTTAAGAACAAACACGTTGTATATCGAGTTAATTAATTTAATCAATAACAATTTGTTTTACAATTTACGTCGAACGCACCTACTTATTATATCCATAATCTTTAGCAGGTAAGTGATCGTTTTAATTCCAACATGGCTTACCATTTTCAATGAATAATTACTGTAATTTGTTCCGTTCAAATCGATCGCCTTCAATTTAAAGACTTCGTATATATTTTATTTTATCTCCTTGTAAAAGAATGTTGCCACCTATAATCGCTAAAAAGGTTAAAAACCTATTATCGAATGCGGCTGATTGAATATTTACTTTTAACAGTGCTAGAACATCCAATATTTGATTAACAATGTTGTCATCAACATTGTTAATCAAAGAACTTATATTTAAGAAATATATGTTCTTAATTTGAATCACTTACGTTCTAAATTCAAATGCATAGCTTTGATGTGGCATATTTCGAACGATGAGCAAATTTATGGCTCCGCAATTTATCGCATGAGTCATTATTGTTTACGCTTTTGTTTTTTTATAAATTATTATACAATTTTTATATAGATCTTTATAGAAAGTATCGGAATTGCTCATAAATAACTGACGGATTGTGGTAAAACGTTAATTTTTATATGTGCGTCGTAAAATGTGGCCAAGGATAGGTTTAGCTTGAGGTGAAGACAAATACTTAACTAGATAGTTTTTTGTATGTTAAACGGCTCTGTGGCTTAGTTAGTAGCCCTGCCTTAGAAGCGAGGGGTCTGGGGTTCGATTCCCAGCCGGGGCACACGTTGTGTGGTGAGCATGAAGTTTGTTCTGGGGTCTTGGGTGTTTGTTTTGTGTTTCTGTGTTTGTCCATTTTTTTTGTACCTAATTAGAAAAATCTACTTGGATTTGGTTATATCTTAAGCTAAAACTAGTTTTGGCTTCATTTTCTGACGACACAAAGCCTTACGCTTAGATAACAAAGATATTTATACAAAATTTCGATGATTCTTTTAAAAAATGTTTGTGCAATCACTACAACCAACCATCATTTATTCACTAATACTAATAAAACTTACTAATGTTAGTATTATAATAGTATTAGCATTACTAATATTAGCATTTTATTCACTTTCGATTACAATAAAAAGAGTGGCAATCATACAATGTAGCTTACAGATAAAAACATAGTAAAAATATTCATTGAGCGCATAATGAATTTTGTTGCACCTTACTAAAACTTGCATGATGTCTTCATACGGGCTATAATTTAAAACAGTAACCTTTATCCCTGTCCCTCGAACTTAAAGCACCTATTTAAAATACCTAATAAATTATACTACTTTAAATAAGTAACACTGGTAGGTACAACATACCAATCCCCGAAAAACTAGGCAGATATCCAACTAATACTACGCTATATGTCCCACAAAATAGAGTTCAAACTCTATTCGAAATGGTTTAACAATTTGTTTCGGTAAATTGGCAAGATTGGTAACATAGTAGCGATTAATTCAGTAGGAGTTAATACACACATTAATCATGTCTCTCAAACAAATTGAGTGCCAGGTCTTTGTATACGTGTTAATGGTATTGGAGAAGCGATCTATTTACGACTGCATAAGTGCGCCGATGTAAATAATAGAATACCTGTTAATACTAGTTTCTCTCAGATAATAATAATCTTTCTGATAGTTCAGTGAACGGACTTATATCGAAGAGCCTCGACCAACATCTTAAGAAGCTCCCGCTCGGCGGCTGGATCAAGAGCCAGTACTGGACACGGCACGCATTGTCAGAAGGTTCGTCTCTCTGCAGCCCTAGCCACTGCTTGGGTCTTACTCCGCGGTCCTGTCGGCCACACATTTTGCGCAATATTGCAATATTGTATCATCGAACCAGTACTATCATTATGTTTATACCTATATATTATTACAGTAAAATGCAACATGCGATAAGAGAAATGTAAACTTGGAAAGCTAGATTATAACTAAACATTATAAATAGAATCTGAACCATAACGTAAATTGTTTTTTGAAATGAATGTATTAATGAATTTTGTAGCAAATACGGATTGGCATGAAAGATACAAAAGTTTCATTGATACGAGACGTAAAGAAAGAGAAGAGACGTCGATCGTGTGATTTTGTGTTATGATTTAAATTTAAAGTTTTTTTTTTTGTATGTTCTTGTATTAATTATTATGTTTTATTTAGAATTTAAGTTTTAATTCCTACACATGTAATCATTTTTTGGAAATAAATGAAATGATACAGTAATTTGTATTGTGATGAACTAACTACGAGTAGGTTACGCTAGTCAGAGTGGCAGCAGCTTCGATTCTTCGTCATTGTCCAGTTTATCAGCATATGTCACTTCACCTGACATACTAAGAATTTTATATTTAAAGCGTGTTTACTACTGTCGCCACATGCACGTGCGTATTATGGTGCGACAGAAAACCAGCGCTAAATTAGCGACACCGTTGATGCAGCAACAACGTGTGCTGCATCAACGGTGTGGTAGCCTTTTTTGCGGTTACTAAATCACATTAAAAAAAAATATTGTCTACCTGTGTAATCCTACTTGTGTCTATGTAACGCAAAATAAACGTTTTTCTATTTCTATTTATATTTCAATTATACTGAGGGTTTCATAATCATAAATTGTTTTTTATTTGCTGGTTAAGATATCTGCCATAAGAACAAAATATCTGAGTAAATAAAAACTTGTTCAGATTGTCACTACAAAGATAACACTACTGCTCGGCAGCGGATTCTCAGGTCTGGTGCCAGTAATTCTACGTAAGAACGTGGGACAGTAACAGTTTTCTGAAGGCAGGACTAACAGACACACAAACACACGTAGGCTTGTTAATAGGATTCTTCAACACCTTCGATGGATCTTAGACGAATTAAACAAATCTTCTGCAATCTTATACAGACATATCATAAAACGCGCCTATTTAATAGTTATATAAGTAATCAATTGGTAATATTATTTTATAAAGTGGCTGTCGTAAAATAAATGGTTAAAAGGTAAAATAAAAGGGTAAAATAAAATCTATACCTAGAATATTCTGTATAACGCTTAAATAGGAGTACCTTCACTGATTTTAACGGAGTTAGGTATGCTGTAGTATTATGATGTAAAAAAGTTAACGCGTCTCGGTCTCTTTGTGCCATAATAATGTGTTAATAGCACATTTCTTAATGTTTTTGTCAATAAATATTTGCCTCTTTAATTACGGTCAACGAGACAGCAATTTACAACAATGTTGCAAACCCCTACATGTCTACAAATCCTATATACCCAAATACAATTGACTATCAATTTCCATGCAATGTAAATAGAGTCGATATTTATTTGTAGTCAGTTATCGTGTAGGTCTTAAATAAGCTATAATTTTGAAACTCAAATAAAGACCTTAAAATGGAAATAAATTTTACTATAATTGCCATAATGATACTGAAGTGGCAACACTAACAACTGGTAGACGTTCTTTATTTCTTAATTGGAACAATTATGAATGTATATTATTTAGTAGGTAACTTTCTCAACTAATACTGGTAATGCGAAAGCATGTCTGTTTCGACGAATTCGTTTGTTAAAACTCTTTAACGTTAAAAGTACTTAACCGATTTAGTCGAAATTTTCAATATGGAAAGATGGAAAAGCAGACAGCTATGTCTGATTTCTTGTTAAATACTCTTGTAACTGACATTTTTGATACCAACAAATTTCTGTATACAAAAAAGACTGACTTTGACAGTTTCTGGCAATCATTCCGCACAAAACATGGATTTTTTTTTTACACACTCGTACACTGCATTTTCTGGTTCTGGTTCACACCGACTGCCTTCCACCAAGTACTAAGTCTTAAGCAGAGACATTCAGTCTCTGCTTAAAGACATAAAATATCTTATAAAACCTCGCAAGTCTCTGCTTAAGACTTAGTTCTCTTAAAGACATAAAATATCTTATAAAACCTCGCATCATAATTGGTCTTTAAACGTGAAAGGTATTAAAATAACATTCTATAAGAAATTAACTTTCATCATTGATAGTGGGCAGAGCCCTATTATGCCACTAGAAGAATTTATGTTTTGTGAAAACAACAACATCATGAAAAACATTTTGTTGCTTATTTGAGATAGCGTTGATCGTAAAGTTGCTGTTTCAACATATAGTCATTTTAAAGGGCTATGAAATATACTACTGGTACTAATGAATGAATTTGAAAGTTTAGATGGTAGTAGCTTCGAGCATGTGGTTTTTTCTCGGGTCTTGGGTGTTTATCTTGTGTTGGCAGGGAATTTAGTGCAGGTGAGTGTGTAAATGTTTATTAATATTATTAAAGTGAGGAATGACTCGGCACTCGTATTGCTATTCTTGTAGCCGTGAAAGGCCGGTGAAATTACAGGTGTTCCAGCATCGTTTCAGAGTAACGGGTGCAACATGAGGTAATTCGGTCTAAGAGAAGTAATAACTAAAAAATAATTTGATCTGTAACCAGTGGTTTAAAAGTCGAAATAAAACCGACTTTAATACTTTCGTCAGTTATTTCTCGCCCTTAGCCTACCATTAAAAAAGAAACATCCAAATTGGTATATAACGGTCGAAGAAAAAAGTCACACTAAACCAAAACATGCAATTTCGCTTGCTTGGGTGACATATTTTATCTATAATATTATAGTTATTTGGATTTAACTACAAAACTATTGAATCGATTTCAATAAAAGTCTATATGGAAACAATCTGAAAAATATATTTCCAAATCGGTTGATAAATGACAGAGAAAAGAGGTTAAAACATGAATAAAAAAATTGAGACGAATTGATAACCTCTGAAAGGCGGTTGAAACTAGCGGATGGTTCTAGCAATACAGGAAGCAAAACACCGCTGTCTCCATACCAAACCAATCCACATTTCCCGATCTAAAGTCACCATCACAAAAAGCCAACAGCTTTTTCACCCGTACCGTACCAGCTCTGTAATTTAGCTGTCAAACCAGCAAGTGATGTATCGTCTAGCGTCAACTTTGGGCCCATTGTATAGGAGTGATTACTCCCCAATAGACATAGGTTATTAAATGAATTATCCAGTTTTTACTATGAGTTACTGCATCATGAACAGATTGATAGAGCGTTTTCTTTAAGCCGCAGTTCCGAGGACTGAGCGGGATTAAAATTATCCAAGAAGTACGTACGTAGAAATTTAATCCTAAGATTGTTGGTTGAAATCTCGAAGCGCACTTCTGACTAAAAACAGAATAATAATTGGTTACAAATGGTTGGCTACCTGCTCTGCTTTCGAAGCGAGGGATCCCGAATTAAATCCGACCGGGACTCACTTTGAGTGGTGAGCATAGTTTGTTCTCAGGTCTTATGTGTTTGTCTTGTGTTTGCCTATGCCATCTGCCACACATTAATAGAGCAGGGATATGAGTGTGTGCGTATAAATGTTAAATTCTTGTCTTAAAAACAGATTGGCTGCTGCTATTCGGGGGGTCCAGTAGCTCCCGTCCGTAGCTGAGAATACTCTAGTATTCCTACAGGTATCCCCTGGGTGGTGTCAAACGAGCAACCAAAGGTAACAGTAGAACTTGTGCCAAGTTCGTCAGGATAAGTACTGCCTCCACACCTAGCAATCTGCTGCCAAGCAGTGATGCACTCGCATTGCAGTATACCGATGGAAGGGTGTGTGTACCGGTGAAATCACAGTTTCATGAGATATTCCCATCTTGGGTGACGGGAGCAACGCGATGCGACTTGAGTCGGAGGACCTAGGTCGTATACTGTCGTTATCGGTGGTGGCACTCACCATTAGGTGGGCCTTCAGCTCGTATATTCACTACAGTAGAATAAAAAAATAAATCACTGTTCTTGGAACTGTTCCTTACCGCAGCTATTAAACTTGTCCGGTGATTGAGAAATATTTTATGATAAAAGCCAATAATTATGAGATTGTAAGGCAGAATGTCTCGAGTTTCTTCCAGTGATAGTCTTGAATGATGTTATTACGGCAATGGCTTGGAACATTTTTAATGCAGAGCACTTTGAGTCTAGCATCCGTAGTCGAATGGTAATGCAAATGCAGCTTTGATGTAGCTGTACTTCTGACATGTCATCCAAAGAAGAAATGCTATCATTACTGTTATCAAGAGCTGTGGCCCAGGGGAATAGACGCCGACTTTCAATCTGAAGGTCGCTGGTTGAAACCCACATTAAGTGCGCAATACCACGTTCTAGAAACGGTGACGGAAAACATCGTGAACCATAAATTCGAAGACATGTGACATCTACCAATCCGGTTGGGCTCCCGTGGTAGATCAAAGCCCACTCTCAATTATCGAGAGTAGGCCGGTGCCCCTACAGTGGGAACATTAGAGGCTGGTACGGTACTGTTATCTTCAGGTAGAACCTTTTGAATAGTAATACTGGTAATCGTGATATGATGCAGAAGGTTGGGTGCCAGGAAAATGAAAGGACCGTTACGTGATGAAACTGCCAAAAAAAAAATAAAGAGGAGTATAACTATAGACATCGAAAACCCTTACTGATGGTCTATTGAAAATTACTAAACCAATTAATTAATTTAAATACCATTTAATTTGATGGTTCTAGTGATTGCGGCGTTTTGCTTGAAGCCACAAAGCCTTGAAAATATCAAAGAATTCAGTTGGAAATTCCGTTAGCTTAATATCCGTATTCTACAATACACCGTCTGTATCAGCAAACATTAGTCCATTGCTGAACATAGGCTTATAACGAAACTATTTGTACCATCTTTCTGCCAACCTCCTTGATCCCCCAACACAAGCGATATGAAAAATAAATCTTTTCCATAATACTCCTTAATTATTTATTATTTTCCTTCCTTTTTCACGTATGACTGTTTGTTACCCCTTAGAAATAAATAAAAGAAAATGTTATTATATAAAAACGAGTATTGAATTTATCTGCAAATATTTCAGGAATTCCGCACGATTAGAAATGTCTTTGTTTAACCCTAGTAATGTAAGTCAAAGGTGAAAGGTTATTGCTTCCCTTACAAAACCTACAAACCTAAGTGCCACTTTATAAACACGTTACGGGGCAATAAAATAATAGATTTAATTTTTCAGTCACAGATAGAAGTATCGTTATTAAATCTTATTATACTAAGCTTACCTAAAGGCTATAATGTTAGTACCTACATTGTATATTAGTAATAATTTTTTTTATGAAAGGTCTTAACTGTATGGGGCTTTTTATAGTTCAAAAGTGACGGGACGAGCTGAAAATCCAGATCCACCTGATGTTAAGTGGTTACGTCCGCAAATAACAACAGTAATACGACTCACTTTTTTTTATGCGAATGCAGTAATAGAATACACCAAAGCGAGTGCACCAATGCTTGGTGGCAGATTAAAATTTAAAATCATATTTTTTATATCATAGTTATTTTGCGAGCTATTTTGGCATATATTTTTTTTATTTACACATATGTAATAGTATGTTAACAATTATATCAACCTACTCTAACAGTCTTTTGTTTTTTTTCGATTGATAATTGGATATTTTCAAGAACTAGTTTTTTGGAATCCGTATTTAGAGGTATATGATTATTTAATTACCTTTCTGTACACCCCATACAGGAAGATAATCATATATAATATTTATACCTTGCTAGCAACATTTTACTAACTAAGTACTTATAGCGAAACTTGCTTAGATATTCTTTACAGATTGAGTTGCTTAACTTAGATGATCAGTATTTGGACGTTTTGACGTACGGATGACCGTTTAGTGGCATTTGAACTCAGCGTTTTCGCGCTTCGGAAGGCATGTAAAGATGTCGACACGCCTTTAAAGGTCGATAAGCCATGGCGGAGGCTTTCGGGTCCAGCCGTACAAAGACAGATTCAGTAGTTCTTTGTTTATTGATTCCCTTTCGAAAACTTACGATTTTGGATACGGTCTTTGTTTAATTAGGAGTTTTATACATAAAGCTCGTTGATCAATCTTGAATCAATATTCATAAATCAATAAGTAGCTGAAATCGTCCGAACATACATAAAAAATATAAATAAACATTCGAATTGATAACCTTTTTGAAGTCGGTTCAAAATGCCACGTTGATTAACAAAAGTTCGCCATCCCATAGTGCATAATAAATGACCAAACTCCCACAGTCGATATTGAGTACAGTACTAAAGGTGAAAGGTGCAAGTTCAGAAATGACTCGACACAGTAGCTAGTGCCAATTAAAATACAGTGGCACAATAATCACATAAGTGATCGTCGTGGTTTAATGAGCTTCCGTGTTATCGTGAGATAAAGGGTTGAGAGGCTGTGCAAGGATCGCCAGCTACGAGACGAGATCGATGCATTAACTGATTGACGACGTGGCTTAGTTGGTAGTAGCCTGCCTTTGGAGGTCGATTCCCGGCCGGAGCACACTTTGTGTGGTGAGCATTAAATTTGTTCTCGGGTCTTGGGTGTTTGTCTTGTGTTTCTGTGGTTTCCATGCCATCTGCGACACAGGGAATCCTATTGCAGAGGTATGAGTGTGAAACGTTTATTTAAAACGTTTAAAAATCGAAAAAAACGACTTTAAATACTTTCAAAGAAGCAAAAAAATACAGTCGAATTGAGAACCTCCTTTTTTTTGAAGTCGGTTAAAATAGAATAATCAAAATCGGTTGGCGTGATATCGAGTTATTCGTCCATTTGTTGCGCATATTGTCAATGCAAATTTAAGATTTACATGGTTTTCTGATGGATGTCATTGTCAGATGTGGAACAAATTGGATCACACCGGAAGTACCAGCTTTCAAATAAAAAAAAACATCAAAATCGGTTCACCCAGTCGAAAGTTACTACTATACAATACTAAAAAAAAACTTTTTTTCGTTTGGCTATGTTGGGACTAGAAAACGGTTCTGGTGTTAAATGGTTCCGTACCATCCCCTAATATCCCTTCAAGGACACCGGTCTACTCTCGATGATTGATAGTGAATGTGCTTTGATCTGCCCAATCCAGATCGGTAGATGTCACACGCCTTCGAATTTTTGGGTTCTAAGATATACCGGTTCCTCTCGATGATTCTTCACAGTTTAGAAAAAGGGGCCTTAGATAGAATTTGCTACGGGCCCCCTAATCCAGCACTGATACAGATGAAGCTGGGAGTCAAACTTCAAACTGGGAATTCAATTGGCATCACTTTAACAACTACACGACAACCCTAAAGACGTTTGTCCAACTGCAATTAATTATATGCCCCGCCCCCGATGTCGCGTGACTCGGCCTTTGTTACGAAGCACCACTTCATTCCCCGAGTCGGTATATTGAGGTAATATTGCGATATAACAAACATTCCAAACGATCTTTAAACAAAGGATTGGAATCGGTAAAAATAAAACGTCTTTCACTCAACAGTTTAATCCATTATTTTTTGGCTTTTAGGGGTAAACATACATTTTCAAAAGTATTAAGAGTTCCAAAACCTATGTAAAATAAAACTTAAAACATTTCCTCGGGCTATTTATAGCGTTTAACAATATAAAAATAAATTGTTCTAAAAAACAGTGGTCTCTGAAACTCATCTTTACGTATAACGTTAAAAAAAATTGCAATCTGACATCTTGCTTTGTACTATTGTAATATAAGTAACTGCCAACTTTTCTTATCCAATCCATTCACAGAAAGCGTATTAATTATGAAAATATCATCATTTAGCTAAATTGATACGAGTGTCTGTGTCAAACCGCCATCTTGTCTTTTCTAATTAAAAAGCAGAATTTCGTTGTCATTAATCATATAATAATTAGGCAAAGAGTAACTGAGATTCTAAAGTCAGATGGGAAATAATTGAGTAATAAATTATGACAACATGGAAATTTTAATTGAATATCAATTCAAGATTTTACGATTGTAACCACATTCTAACATATAAAAGTTCTGGCTTACAAAATAAATTCCAACAGTCATTGTCTTGAATAAAAAATGTTTTATATCTTTGTCTTTCTTCTATTCCATGATACTTGGAAAAGTACTATTTTTAGGACTAAAAAATAAATTAAGTTATGTAAAGAATGCTCAGTTCAGATAAGTACATGGAATTAATTATCTGTAGATCTGTAGAGATACAACATTTAGAAAAAGTAATGGTTTTATTCTGTTGTCGAAAATAATACCTATTCATAACAATGATAGTATGTGGTACTTAATTCGAATCCTATTTCAAAAACGTCAAAAATTGGATGAGACGCGAGGAAAACGCAAACATAACTCTAGTATTTTGCGTTTTAATGCAATGATAAGAAATTGACTTTTCGGCATGGTATTGAATAGCTTTATGGTAATAAATTAATTAATTAATGATTCAAACATTTAACTGTAAGAGTGAAATATGGTAAACATTTGAACTCTATATTTTTTTTAGTTAGTAATTTTATTTGATTGTCATTCAGGGTTCTGTCACTTCACTCACCAAACTTAGGATGAAGAATTTAGTAGCTCTACCATCTGTTCTGTAGGATGTGGGTTTGAAACCCATCCTGGAGAAGCATTTGTGTGTCGAACACATTTTGCATGCATGTTTGTTTTAGGTCGAATATATGTATGTTTATACAATAGACAAAGTAATAGTTAAAGTCTGATTCCCATTGTAGCTACGCATAGTTTGGGACTAAATATCGATAGCAGCGACCCAAATCGAGGTCCTAGGTACATTAATAAAATTTAGTTTTTAAATTTGGTCGAGAGCCATCTACAATCACGAAAAGTCCGGATAAAGTTATGGCTATCTGCGGCCAACAACATATAGCCCATTAAAATAAAAGCTTTTGAACTGCGGAACTCGAGCACAAAATCCGGTCGGTGGAAGATTTTCCCTTTTCTCGGAGAATCCGGGTTGTTCTAAAGAACCCCACAAATGTGCCTTGTCACTTCTATTAACTTATCTATGCCCTTTCTTAACAAAAGCTCTTACGCCTGTCACACTTTCCTTTTATAATTAGAAGACGAAACTGACGTGTCTATTTTGATATTCTCACAAACTTATAATTATAGATGTTCTATTTAATTTGTCTTCAGCATGATGGGAATACCAGTGTTTTGATATTAATGAAATATAATTTTGGTTACAGTTCTTAAAGACGTGTTATGTCTGTCAGTAGTTTCAAAACTATATAAGTCTGTCCCTTCCTACGTCTCACCCAAACTTTACAATCTACGAACGACTACTGGAGATTATAATAAAAAAATAAAATATAATATTACCATAACAACATTGTTGGCTGTCAAAAAGTTATATATATTTTTTGACAGATAACACTATTGCCACCATGGCAATCTTTCCAGTCATCTGATAGTTGATTATAGGGTTTGGCTGAAAGATGATAATTTAATTCACTGTCTCTGTTTTCATGAGCCGACGTTACAACACCAGGTGGTGCCAAAGAAAAGAACTCTAATCGATGGCTAGCATTAAGAATAAACGTGCCACTATTTTAATACTTTTGTCGTGGAGGATCTAAGTCGTTGCTGTCGTTATGGGCGGAGGATACCACTTAACATCAGGTGGACCTTCAACACGTCCTGTCAATTTTGTTATACAAAAAACAACATATTCACATTCATGTCATCATGAAAGAATTAAACAAGAATTCCAAAAAAATCTAATTACATTTATACATTTAAGTTGTTTATGTAAGCCATTTATAAAACCTTGTATTTTGATACCATGATATCGAGTATAGGTTTTGAAGAAAATAATTTATGAAGACATAAAATATGGCGCCTGAAATTGGACATATTAGTTATTATAATATTATGGTGGCCAGTAAATTTTAATAATTTTAACTTTTACAATTAAGACAAATCTAAGGACCCCTCTCTCTATCAATCCTTTTAGGCAGAGCGTGCTCAAGAATTATACATACATAAATAAATATCCATATTACTCACACAGTGCCATGTAAACCCTAACTAAGCATAGCTTGTACTATGGGAATCAGACAACTGACAGAATACTTATATAGCATATTTTTTTGGAAATACATACATTAATACATATTGACATCCTGGCACAGAACAAACATTTATGTTAACATTAATGCCGAGCTACTAACAAAAACGAACCTATCGAAACACCCTCCTTTTGGAGCTGTCGGGTAAAAATGATTAGAATGGAATGAAACTATACCTACCGTCTTCTCAGCTCGTTGTATTACTTTAATAATTAATGCAAATATCAAAATGTCCATCCAAAAATATGAAGTCAAATCATTTACGTACAAGTAGCTTATAAAGTAATTAATATGATGGTATGATGTATTTTTAATAGCCAGTGTCCGTTTCCATTATACTAATGCACACGAACTTAATACTACAAACTTAATTTGACTACAATGATACGATAATAGTCCTTGTATCGTTGGTAATAGGGGTTCTTAATGGTGTATCTTGGTAGTGGTGTTCAAAGTTAATTCAGTTTTCTAATTTGTGGAGTGTAGTCGCTTTTGACACGGAAAATGAACACGGCTTGGTCAGTAAGAAAATTTGGGAATGGGTACAGGGCGAGATAAAATAGCTTGATTTTTTTTTGTTTTACACCCTCATACCTCTGCATTAGGATTCCCTGGGTCGCAGATGGCATGGTCAAACACAGAAACACAAGACAAACCCCCAAGTCCCGAGAAAAAACTCATGCTTACCACACAAAGTGTGCCCAGCCGGGAATCGAACCCGGGACCCCTCGCTTCGAAGGCAGGGCTAACTGCCAACTAAGCCACGGAGCCGTCTACATTTATAGCAAAATTACCAGTAACATATAATACATACATTTTTAATATCTAGTCAGCAATAGAAGCACTTATTTAAAAACAATGATGACGACAATTAAAAAAAAAATCAGTTAATCAGTTCTCCGTGCGTGCGTAATTGGATGTTCTGTGAACTGAGCCGTTCCGTGCTTCGATAGAACAGGTTAAGATTGTGTCTACGTTTGTTAGTCCTTCCCTTCCCTAGTTAATTTTTACCCAAAAAACAAAGAGATAATACACTTATTATATCTGACAATTATATCTGTCCCCAAACTTTAGTTAACATTTTTTTTTCTAAGGGGTTAATACTTTGCGTATACCCCACGCCTTGGGGCGGCGTGGGGTTATATGTGACTCACCCCCAACACTACTCAGTAATAGCAGTGCTGGGGGAACACACTAAAACCCCCTTGGTGTTCCTACAGCACGCCTTCACGCTGGGGCTACGGGTACGGTATCACTCTTCCGGCAAAAAAAACTTTAGTTACCCTAGCTGTTAGTAATTTTGACTTTGCTCTGAGTAATCGTAACGTCTAAATAGGTTTTAACGAACGAAATGAGCACTGTTTGTATAGTATTCAAATTATTGCTAAGCAATAGGTTTTGGGTTTGGGTTAGACGGCTCCGTGGCTTAGTTGGTAGTAGCCTGCCTTCGAAGCGAGGGGTCCCGGGTTCGATTCCCGGCCGGGGCACACTTTGTGTGGTGAGCACGAAGTTTGTTCTCGGGTCTTGGGTGTTTGTCTTTTGTTTCTGTGTTTGTCCATGCCATCTGCGATACAGGGAATCCTAGTGCAGAGGTATGAGTGTGTTAACGTTGTTTTTTTTTTTTTGCTTTTTTTTTAATCGTTTTATACAAAGTATCTAACTTGTTTGTTATGACGTGCCTCGATTCATGATTTTAGAATAATAGAAGAATTTAAATAGAATTTGAATCACGTAATTGCAGACTTATAAAACCTTAGGCACGCAGTTTAGAACCAAATCTCTTTTGCATAGATAAGTAAGGCTTGTGTGTTTCTTGCTTGTTTTTCCCCATGGACGGTTGGATTGGGACTGGAGGTCAACAAGTGCTAAACTTACTAATATTTATTTAAAAAAAGTGACGTCCCAAGTATTTTTTAAGAAATCAAGCGTAATTTTCTCACATTCTCTATTAATTTATAATTATATTTTGTTTAAATTTTTTAAGTAAAGTAATTTTTTTTCTTTTTTTCTTTACGTTATCACGTAAACAGTACACTGGAGAGATGAGCTTACGAGCCATCTGATAGGAAATAGTCACCGTGGCCCGTGGACATCTGCAGCACCAGAAGCCACTGCGCTGCCGACCTTGAGATAACGACCAACCCACCATTTTGAAAGAAACCTATATTGTAGCTTTCGGGAAATATCGCAGAGGAAAGTTCATTCTACAACCTACTCGTACGCGGAGAAGAATAACGAGTTGCGAGTGGTTTAACAAACAAATATTCATGGACATTTCACACAGCGCCATCTAGCCCCAAACTAAGCATAGTTTGTACTATGGGCATTAGATTCATGATTCAATACTTCTAGTGTTTTTTTATGTAAATACTTACATACAATAGATACACACCTAGAACCAACTAAGTCACACATGCTTGTCCTGGGTGTGAATTGAACCCACGACCTGCAGCGTAGAAGTCAGAGCTACTACTAATTGAGCTGTGAGCTAGAAAACCAGAACACTCCCCATTATACAGACGAGATAGTTCACACAGAGATCGTGAACATCTATCATACGCCAGCTGTATTTAAAAGTAAAAATACCTCACTAGGCAATGGCTCCGCGAGCTACAAATCGGTGTATAAATTCTCAGTACTAAGCTGCGCATCTAGTACTTTTTAGTAAATATCTGATTAAAGACTTTTATTCTCAAAATATATAAGTCTAGACACGTATTCTATAAATTTCAAGGCGTAGCGTTCTGTGCTACCGGTTTTCACTAAACACTAATTTGGCATATAAACAGCTCATTAGATGCAAGGTTGTTGACATCCGTAGCAGCCTCTAATGTTCCCACTGCAGGGACACCGGCCTACTCTCGATAATTGATAGTGAATTGGCTCTGATCTATCACGGAAGCCCAATCCGGATTGGTAGATGTCACATGTCTTCAAATTTTTGTTTCTAAAACATGCCGGTTTCATAACGACGTGTTACTGTTTCCAGAACGTGGTAGTCGTCGGAATACGGTGTGTCCTGGCTGGGAATTGAACTCGAGACACTTCACTTCAAACCCAACTAACCGTCTATATTAAATATATTATGTATGTATTCACACTGAGCTCCAAACTAAGCATAGCTTGTAATATGGGAACACAGAACAAACATCTATGTTTGTTACGCAAATGCTTGTTCAGAGTGAGAATCGAACCTATTACGCAGAAGGCAGAGCTACTACCAACTGAGCTGTGAGGCCAAAGTATTATCCCATGGGATTTCCCCCATTTTAGTCCGCTATGAAATTTGAACCAACTACCCGCAAAGGCAATAGGGTCATCTTGTTACCATCAACCACACATCACCACCAAAGCTGTTTCACATAACCTGAAAAGCAGTAACAAACCCCATCAGCTGGAGACCACAAATGGTTGGTCATAAAGGCACATTTCCTACAATAAACATATTTATTGTCATTGCCGCCAGTTCGAGTTGACCTCTCACACGGTCCTAGCAACGTTACGGGTGGCTAGATCACTTTTGATATTGACAACTTTCAGAGATTTGCGAGAATTAGATGTCAATTCATCAAACTCATACTTATTCCTGATCTGAAGTATCATTTGGACACGATACTTGTAATTTCTCCGGTCCCTTACCTTCCACCGGAACTCCGGCGGCGGATTACCAGGTGTGGAGGCAGTTTTTCGGGCATTTTAGGTTGCTCCATTCGCGTCACCCAGGGGACACAAGAATTCTGAGGGTATTCAACTAAGGAGTAGCATGGTCCATACGAGATCACGCATTCTTATTACGAATAATGCGCTTATTCAAACCCTATCCTCAACCAATTTCGAGCTTCGTTTTATGTGTAAAAGATCTATATTTTCACTTCTGGCACACCCAGAGTGCCACTGGTTTTTGTTATTAAATCGAAAATCAAAAGCCATTACGGAAGGGTGTTTATTTCTTTGACAGGGGGCGGTGAGTAGCCGTTATACGTAAATATAATATTTATGTAGGTTTATTATACATGTTATATTATAATATTTTAAATAATTTCGAATTGTATTAGTTGTTTAATATAGATACACCCAATGCCCCTAGTAATATCCGTTACTTCTTGTCCATCCAAGGTTGTCTGTAAGAGATCGCTTTAAAGCGATAAGACCGCCTATTGTTTCACATTACTTGTGTAGTATTATTTTGTTATGTGAGCAATAAAGTGTTATCTATCTATCTATCTATCTATTATAATAGTAGGATTAAAAAATTAGATTAAAAAAAACTTGTGTATCTCAGCTGCTTATTACATGAGCTGTGACATAGGGTCAGGGGTCATGCGTGAATGGTGCCTAGTAATAATGTAACTGACACACGGTAAGTTTCAGTACACATCCGCTATCACTTCAAACCTTGTACACTACTCTCGACAAGCGAGAATGTACAATGTAGGAATGCTTTACAATTGAAGCTAATGTAAACTATCACAATTACATTGAATTAAGTAAACGAAATTGCGTATGTTACTTTCCTCTGTTTTTGTTCTTCGCCAGTCGTATACCGAAAGAAAGAAAGAAAATATTTATTTGTGCACACCTTAAAATTAAAACAAAAAAATCAAGTAAACATTTGTACATAATGTGAGCACAAATCGGCCGCCACTCAGTATTTGCTACAGAAGCATGGCTGCTGTAGCACTGGTTTTCAGTGGTGCCGTAGTGCGTGACAGCAACTGCGTCACGCGCATTATTACTTAGTTATAGATTTTTTTTTTAAGTTTGGAAGTTTAATTTGGAAGTTACTTCGAAGGATGATCCCTTATCTCGCCATTTAAAAATTTAATTCAATTAATTTAAATTTAAAATTAATATCAATTCAATACTGCCATGCCATAGCAGTATTGAAATCGACTTTATCAATATTTGTAATCTGTCACTCGGATGAGAATTCATGAATTGACAGCTTAGTCCAGTTGACATTAGAGGCTGATAAGAAATTTTTCGATTACAATGTTCTCGGTCTTAGCATACCATGAGTATACCGCTTAAAAAGTTATTATTTACGGTAGTTTTCAACGACGCATAAATATGCACTAAATTATTTACAGTGGTGTAAACTCGAGCCCTTAGATTTGCGGTTGCCAATAGTGATGTGCGCTTATTTACAGGTATTATAACGGATACGGAATCAGAATACTCAAGTCATAATAATTTAGTTGCGTTGAATTCCTAAAAAAATACTTGGGTAGGTCACTTTTTTGCAATAAATATGTAGCAGGAGTGCTCGCATTACTGTGTTCCGGTGGAAGGGTGTGGGTGCCGGTGAAACTCATGCGCATGAGCCGTATCATCTCGGGTGATGGACGCAGGAAGATCCAAGAGTCGCATTACTATTGTCATGGGCGGGGGTCACCACTTTCCATAGACATTTATCTATGGGAAGGCACATATGTTTATTCTGAGTGTTAATGTTTATTTTAAGTATATATTTACAACCAAAGGTATTATATAAGTTTTTCCATAATATGGTTCCCATAGATTATGGAAAAACATGCAATGCCAAATTGAAGCTAGATAGAATACTTATATTGTATATACTGTATATATAAGTATTCTATCAGTAATCTGGTTCCCATAGTGGTTTAGCTAGGAAAGTGAATTAAAGTGTCCATTAATATTTTTTTTATAAATCGTGTGAATTATAAATAAATTGATATAATGCACTTCTGATTCTTATGAAAATAAATTCCGTATTATTGGATACGGAAATTCCTATCTTTTTTTTTTTTTTTTTTTTTTTTTTTTCCGTGGGGAAATGCACTCGCATACCGCCCTGCCACGGGGAGACAGAGCGGTTATGTGGGACTAGACCCACTAAAACCCCACGGTGTCCTCCTCTGCCGCTTGGTGGCGGGAACACGGGAACGTTATAACACACATCCGCGAACCCGCCGCGGCTGTCCGTTTCCGGACCCATCACTCTAGGCATCTGGTGCCACTCCTCTATTTGCGACACGCCAGGACACGTGGCGTGTCGCAACCTCCTCGGGGACCTGGTCAGCGAAAGGGCGTCAGACGACCCCGTGTCTAGACGCCCTTGGTCCCCATGCGACGGGTCAGATCTGTGGCCCCGTCGCCTGCCACTACGGCCGCAGAGGATAGGGAGAGCGGCGCCTCGCAATACCGACACTCCTCTTCCCCTGCGGCCCCACCGCGTCCGCCATCGAGCGGTGGCGACCCCGCCGTGGCCGCGGAAGGTAGGGAGAGCGGCGCACCGTAATACCGGCACTCCTCTCCCGCCGCGGCCCCTAACCTTCAGCTGCGGTGCTGCCCATACAGCACCGCAGCCCGCCTCAGTTGCGGTGCCCCCCATAAGGCACCGCCGCCTACTGTGCCGCTCCTATTCGGCTTACAGCCAAAGCCTAAAGGAGCAGCCCTTCCCGGGTTCCTCTTGGCTTCACCGTGGGTGACCAGGCCACGGTTACTAAGCCCCCCCGCCCCGGCAAGGCGGGAACCCACGGGGGGGGGACGGAAATTCCTATCTATCCCAGCTCTACCTTCACCGTTAATGAACCATTCTAGTCGCTAACTAGTTAGTAAAATTAGTGGTTAAAGTTAGAGCTAAATAGTCTATAATTTTTCTAGTTATTTAGAAGCACTCATGGCGTAGATTTTATGTTCTTTATAGATCGTCTAAGTTTCACCCGGTCAGTATTTAGTATATATATATATATCTTAATATATATAAATTACGTGTCACGATGTTTTCCGCGATGGACTCCTAAACTACTAAACCAATTTTAATCACATTTGAACACCGTGTGCAGTTTGATCCAACTTGAAAGATAGGATAGCTCACATCTCAATTTATGATCGGAATATTATTTAATTGCAAATTACTTGTCTATTATTTGTCACAATTACAAAAACGTTAGCCACAGCAACGCGTGGCCGAGTCAGCTAGTATGTATATATATATATAGTATTATATACACCATTTACTTGTATGTCCCCTGTGTCCTGTCAAGCTAAAACCTATCAAACCGTCTAGGCTACAGAGCTGCCAAAGGAACATGGCACATGAACATGGCATGGTCCAGTTGCTCACGTCCGTAGGTGAGTACCCTTTGAATCCCTACGTACCCCCTGTGTGATCCTAAATGAGCAACAAAAAGCAGCAGTAGAACTTGTGCAAAGTTCGCCCGGAGAAGTACCGCCGGTACTGGTAATCTGCCGCCAAGCGGTAATGCTCGCATTGTTGTGTTCCGGGTGCCGGTGAAATTACAGGCACATGAGACGTAATATCCCCGTCTCCGGTGATGGGCGCAGCGGGGTGCGACTTGGGTCTTGTCATACTTCGGTCGGATGAGGACTTGCAGCTCGTCCTGTCACTTCTGTTACATAAAAAAAAACATACATACATACACTCGAAAAACATAACCCTCCTGTCTTAGTTGTGTAAAAATAAGCTAGCACTAGAACAACTTTTGTCGCTGCGAACCGGTTAACAGTCGGCATCATTTTAAAACCTCGTATTAACATAATGCACCGATCAATATTCGATGTTTGCTTCGTCGAGTGAGAGTCGCATTTACATGCTGATTGCATCCCGTACGTCTTGAGGCTACAATACTAGCTGTGAGCGGGGAGGGTAGCGGAGCGGACGCGTCAGCGATTTAACTTGTACGGAAGACGAAAAAGTCAAAAAACGTTCCGTCATTTCCTCACACATAAAAAGGATCACAATTTTCGTTGTCTGAGCACAATAATTTTTAATGATTATATTCCGAAATACTTGAGGCTAATAATAATTCATTTATTATGACAATTACATAGTCAATTGGTATTAGTAACAAAAAAAAACAGACTTTTAAATCACACAAAAGGCCAAAAAGAAGAAGAAAAAACAGACTTCAAACTTTTCAAATATTTTAGATTCCAAAATAACAATGGATTACAGAAATCTTTGGAAAACGATGATGTTTGTAGAAGTATTCAAATTGTGTCACAGATTTCAACGCCTTACTGTTACATGTGTTACTACCATTATTACAATACAATTGGATAATGATTATAATTGGATTAAGGTTTTAAGGTTTTAATTAGGTAGTTTTATTGTTAGTTATTAATTAATGACTAAAAGTGATTTGGTATCTCCGTCTCGGCTGACTGGCGCATCAGAATGCAGCTTGGGTTTTCTCAGACTTGGACAGGACCTTAGAACTGTAAAAAAACCGGCCAAGTGCGAGTCGGACTCGTGCACCGAAGGATCCGCACTAACTTGTAGGTGAACGTGCAACTTCAACTTGTAGGTTCTTTCATGTATTATTGGTTATTCATGTGTTATCGTGGTTCTTTCATGGTGTAACAAAAAAATTATTATACGGTTTTCGAATTTGTTTTCCTCTACATGAAAGAAAGAAAGAAAAAATTTATTGACATTGCTTCTTGCTAAGTTTCATGGTTTTAGGTCAACCCTATATATAGGTTTTGATTCCTTTACAAGAATCAAAACATGCGGCATAAAGTGAGCATAAACAGTGTATCTTTTGATTGCGTAAGTTTGAATTTTACTCTGCTCCTTAAGTTTTTATTAAAATTGGTTAAATAATTTAGTTATTAAGTCAAAATAACTGAAAAAAATATGTCATCCAAGTAAACGATATCGCATATTTTGCTCTCCTTCCTTTATTTTGTCCTCCTTTCACTTTTTCTTCGCCCGTTTTATACCGATTTGGTATGTTTCTTTTTTATGATGGTAAGGTGTACCTAAGGGTGAAGAATAAAGGATGAAAGATGATGATGATAAAATTATTATATTTAAATCAGTATTCTCTTCAGTCTTCTCTAAAAAAATTTAAAACGCTTAAGCTTTCTTCATAGCCCCATGTTACAACTCTTTATTAAGGTGGCCATAAATGAAGTGGGACTTTTCCATTGCCTATAAATAGAGCCTTAACGAATGCAAGATAATGTCTCAAATTACGATCAGGTTACATCAATTATAGTACGGTAGTAAGTTTCTGAAATTATTATGTTCTAAGATAAAATAATACCCAGTTAGAAAGGCTTATTGAAATTACGTCGTAAACGTCGTCGATGCATGAGAACAAATTTTTTTTTGACCAAAACCCATTTGAGCACGTGTGGGATTGCACCAGCGACCACCTGATTGTTAGTCGGCGTCTGCCCCTGAGCCACCACGCTTTCCACCGCCCTAACAGTATTTTACATGTATGTATGAAAAAGCTTGTTTTTATCACCACAGCGACCAAGCCATATCGGCTAATGCAAAGCCAGTAAACCAGAGGCGTGAAATGGCCTCATCATCGAGTGATTTTCTATAAAATACATAACATTTTATATAAATTGCTGCTATAAAGCATAATCACCCTACTTAGCGGCTTCCCGTGTTCTTGATCATGGATTCTAATCAGAACTCAAGGGTAGGAATTGTGCCGCTTATGCAATGTCAGTTTTACCTATTTTATGCCTTTGAATTCCTAATAATATCCATTTAAATCGACTTCAAAAAAGTCAGGTATTCAATTCGAATGTATTTTGTAACATTTTTTTGTCAATTCAAAGGTTGTCTGTACATTTTCTGTCACCTTTTTTATTATTAAAGATTTCTATTATTAAACTATTGTTTGGTGTGAACTAAAAGTGTCATCATTATATCTATGTTGTTTTCATGTAAGTATCTTGGTGTCATCCAAATTGGCCAAAATATAGACAAAAATACGAAAAAGTCTATATCTTTGCAAATTTAGATGATATTTTTTGATTTAAATGAGGATATTTGCGAACTATGAAACTAGATTGCTTTAAAAATATAAGAAAATATCATTTTTTATGACGAAAGTATGGTCTGAAAGACCACTGATGTTAGGCCCATAACAACAATAATTCGACTTAGAGAGAAGACCCAAATCCCATCATCCGAGAAGGGAATGTATCGTCTCACAGCTTTTAAAATTAAATTCAAACGCGTTACACAGATCGTGAACTAATCTTTTTATATATAAAAAACACTTGCTGTTCGTTAGATTCGCTAAAACTCGATAATCGCTCGATCGAAATAGCCGATTTCTAATTTGTTTTATTCGTAATTGTCAAGGCAGCGTTTGTATGAGTGAAAATTATTGGAAAATTGACGTAAAGCAGGAAATTGAAGAAAAACTGATACTGGATTTTTCTAGAGGTTTTTGTCCCTAGTTTGACAGCTGTTTGTCAAATTTTGAATCGAGACAGGAAAACATTTGTTGGGTCGTCTAGTAACTAACGAAAGTGATATGAAATTATAAGCACTTAATTAATTACTTTCATTTGTGCACCAAAACATAAAACAATTGGTGATACGGATTTTTATTGTCTTACAAATCTTATTATAATATTATTCTATTAGTTCACATGATCAAAGTTCATTTTATTACTTAATCGTTTTGCATAACAAACAGTTGCCACACCTGCCCGCTATAACCAAAATCCAAAAAAGCTCATTTCATTTTTGGGCTCATAATGAAATTAAGTCTTGATTTACGACTCGGTGGTATAAGTTTATGACGTAACTAATTTATGACGTACCCACCCTTAATTAACAACGAGGAGTGTCAAAGAGTAATGTTTGAAAGGTGAATAATTTGAGATAATAATATTTTATTAGGTGAAGTGCTTAGTGTGAAGTTATGGGTTATTCCCACGAACACACAATCCATTGTTCTTAATAACTAATTCTGATTCAGAGAAACACACTGGCCCCGTACCAATTATTGTAATAATTATTCTAATATAATATAACACAAAGTAGTAGTATTTTTTAAAGTAGTAGTAGTATTATTATAGTATCCATTAGTAGTATTTTTATTTATTTTTTATGTTTTCAGTTACTGTTATTATGTAGGCACATTATCTCTATTATCAATATCTATTTTTATTATGTATTAGTTTATTTTTTAGATATGTTATATTGTGTATTCGGATTTAATTAAGTATTAAGTGATTGAGTTATAATATATCATATTTTTCCTTTATTCTCCACTAGTATAGTCTGTGTATGTATACCGCCGTCCTATGAAGCAACACATGATAAAACTCCATCCTAAGGTTGTCTGGAAGAAATCGCTTTCAGCGATAAGACCGCCCATTGTACTAAATCTAAGTATATTTATATGAATATTATGTAAATTTTATGGTGTACAATAAAGTGTTCATTCATTCATTCATTCATTCATTCATTCATTCATTCACAAATATTGTTTCTACATATGTCCGTTATAGACTTTGAAACCATCCAACCGATGTGCCCCAAAACGGTTTCAGTAGAAAGGCAATAATGCGAAGATGGTTTTAGACTACTAAAACAATGCATTAAGCACAAAATGTATTTCTTTTTTAGCGTAGTAGCACACGCCGGGTATTCGCTAGTTGTAAATATAGTGTTAAGACTCATACCATTAATTATAGGTAGGTCCTTGAGTGGCATATACAATTACAGAAACATAATGCATAGAATAAACTTTGTGTTGGGGGTAGCTCGCGTCCGTACGTGAGAACCATCTAGTATCCCTACATACCCCTGGGTGCTGCCAAAGGAGCAACTAAACGTAGCAGTAGAACTTGTGCAAAGTTCGTCCGGAGAAGTACTGCCTATACATTTGGTAATCTACCGCCAAGCAGTGATGCACTCGTATTGCTGTTTCGGTAGAAGAGTGTGGGCGCCGGTAAAATCACAGGTACATGTGACCTAACATCCCCGTGTCGGGTGACGGGCGCAACGGGATGCGACTTACGGGAGGAACTAGGTCGCATTTATGTTGTTATGGGCGGAGGTAACCACATACCATTAGGCGGGCCTTCAGCTAATCCTGACACATTAGGTATAAAAAATAATCGTCGCATAAAGTTATACCTGACAGGGAGTCGTAATTAGAATATATATTTACCAAATGAGCCAGGGAGCTGACAAATCATACAAGCATAGGTTTCTCATACAATAATCTTTTGGGCACCTTTGGTTACGGACCCCTAAAAGCTATACACATTTCGTTACAACCATAGCCGCGACTATATTAATTAAGAAAGGGAGTAATTAAAAAATGCAACTAATAATTATGTAAGAAACTTCTAATAAACATTGTTAACATGCAGTGGGAAGATGTAAAAGATCTTTTTTTAAATAATTAATCTCTTTAATTAATAGGATTGTTTTTTGTATTCATTTAGCTTCTAATATTTCCTTATTTTGGTAGCTTAGCTTATTTGGTAGGGTAGCACCCAGGGGGAACGTGTAGAGATCCTAAGGGAACGTAACAAGAAACGCTAGCAATATTGATCCCCTAAAAGCGGAATTAACAATAATATTCTATTAGCAAAACGTTTAGTTTTAGCGGTGTTGAAGATTCAATCAAAAACCACTGACAAATCTAATTTAATAATCTACAGATACAATTTCATCGTGGGAGGCAACAACGATGTCAATAGCTTTAGATTAATAATCTATCATATTTTATATATCAACTATCAATCAAACAACCTCTTTATATAAACTAATACAATTAACCTCATTCAATAAGTACCTATTATGAATATTAATTTACAATATAATATTCAATTTCACGAAATTATAGTATTAAGATGGTAATATTATAGTTTTGGACCATGTAGGTAATATACAGAACGATTCCATCGAAAAAAATTAAATTACCTATAACGATGAATTCTAATAAATTTGTTGATAATGGTCAATATAAAATATGAAAATGTGATAAAGAGTTGTTTTAAATTTTGATGATGATATAAAATGTTTTATACGTCTACGATTTTTTGACTCGTCTAGAGTTTTTTTTATATTATTCCTTCTGTAAATTATATTTTTTTATAATTTCTTTCTTAGGTAGCAGTTGCTTTTGCTAGAATGTCCGGAGAAGTTAACCTCACTTAATCCGCCGCAAAGCAGTGGTGAGCTGAATGTGTTGAATTTCGTCTTAAAATTTATATGGGACCACATAAGAGATATAACAAAATAACACACAGCGTATTTGATAACCTCCTTATTTTTTAAAGTAGTTTAAAAAAACTATAGGCATGTACTTAAATGAAAATAACACTTATCTATATCTACAAATATCTTATTTTTATATTACCGGGGTCACTGGCTTTATTTTCTTGTAATATTTTCCCTGACAATGTTTTCAATAGTACTTAGTTATAACATCGGAATTGTTTTGTGAACAATATTAACATCCTACGCGATAACCTCCCGAGATATAAAAATAAAACTAAAATGTTATTTGTTTGTCTTTCTGGCAAGGATATTTCCATTATTTAAGCTTTTTTATCTTCTTATTCTTCTCTATATTGTTTAAACACTACGTATTGTACAAGTAACAGATTTAAAAATCGAAAAAAACCCACTTCAATATTTTCAAAGTAGCCAAATACGCAATTTAGTTTTCTTGGACGACATATTTTTTTCCAGTTGTCTAGATAAAAACCGATCCATCAAAACAACCAATTAAGATAAAAATCTATGGGACAAATATGAAAGTATATCCTTTGAAATAAAAAATGAATTTTCCTAATCGGTTGTTAAATGGCGGAATGATTTGTAGTCCTATAGGGTTCCAGCCGCTGTAGGTGTATCGAAATTGGTTCCTCAATACGACATTGGCTTCTTTCGTGAATGAAGCAAATGTTATGGTACCCCTATGGAACACCTACAGTAAACTCCTTATCCGAATACAGTACCGTCCCAAGTAACCACTGACGGTACCGGAACCACTCGTGAGAACGTCCAGTGTTGTTTTAGTTGGATCCCTAGCGCCCGAAGCCAGTTGGTGAGTGGTTCCAGAAGAAAGTGGAAGCGGGAAGACATCAAGAGTCTAGTTAAGTACTGAGCCAGTTTACGGTCCAGTTTTGTGGCTATTGATCTGTTTGTCTGTTAGGAGAGGAACAGTTATACAATAAGATCAGCTTAACATTGAAAATTGTCTGTAATTTGCAAGTAATTTGACATATCTGTATGTATGTTATGTCTCTAACTCCTGTGACACGTTATGCGCATGCGTATGTTTATTTGGGCGTATAGTATTTTACTTATCCAGATACATGAAGTTGGTGATGTTTAAAAATGCGATTTGAAAAGGCGCGGTAATTTTTTTAATTAATTTGAAAGTGCTACTATTAGATGCTTTATCTTCTCCCTCTCAGACTGTTAGTCAACTAGATCAGATGCTGAAACAGCTGTATGGTATTAAATACTTGCAGTTGACGATGCGCGATTTTAAAACACGGGGGTAGTCATATCGTCATCTTTATGTCATCGGCCAATAAACAATAATAAAATTGCTTTATTTTCTACAACATAGTTGCATTATCACTATTACATAATTATAAACTACTACCTATACTAAAGAAATTTATTTATAAATGTTAATTCTAAGAGGTTTATCTGGGTCCAGCTTTTTCGGATACAACTCACCGAACAAATCGGACCCAAATAGGGGATCCAAAGAAGGGTCTCCGGATGGTTTTTAGGATGCTGTTTTGATGTTGAACGCTGTTGCATTTTCTATCTGCAAGTCTACCCAGTTTGACTGGCCAGCGACTGGCTCATGATTACAAAACGCGCTTCAGCGTTGTCTTGCGAACGGGCACATTATTAAAACGCTTGTAACCCCCACCTTCCACCAGGTTGTCTGTTTGTCTGGTACATTGACGACTCGCCTGTTGACACACAAGGTCACCGACCCCTCTTCCGGCGGCTCGCAAATATCCAACGCAAACATTAGGTACGAAACCGGCCGGTGTACCTTTCCCGTTGTCTGAACCTGTCGCGGACTCGTTTTTAGGGTTCCAAAGAGCGGGGTTCTGAGGACAGGCAATGGGAAAGAAATCTCTTCTTAGAGAGGGGTTTCGAGGTAGGACTACTACCTTCTCTCTTCTTAAGAGAAAGAAATCCCTCCTTTGAGGGGGGTTCCGAGGTAGGATGGGCAATGGCAAAGAAATCTCTACTTAGAGAGGGGTTTCGAGGTTGGACGACCAATTAAAAGGAATTCCCTCTTCTTAAAAGAAACCAAACCCTCCTTTGAGAGGGGTTCCGAGGTAGGACGACCAATGGGAAAGAAATCTTTACTTGGAGTAGGGTTTCGAGGTAGGACGAGCCATTAAAAAGAAATCCCTCTTCTTGAGAGAAAGAAATCCCTTCTTTGAGGGGGGTTCCGAGGTAGGACCACCAATGGGAAAGAAATCTCTTCTTAGAGAGGGGTTCCGAGGTAGGAGGAGTAATTAAAAAGAAATCCCTCTTCATGAGAGAAATAAATCCCTTCTTTGAGGGGGGTTCCGAGGTAAGACGAGCAATGGGAAAGAAATCTCTTCTTAGAGCAGGTTTTCGAGGTAGGAGAAGTAATAGGAAGGAAATCCCTCCTTCGAGGGGAAGAACTCTCTTTTAGAGGTTTTTTGGAGATGGAGGGCAGGATTTTTGATTGTTTTACTATAACTTTGACAATTGTACACCGATTTAAAGGTTTTTTTTATTTAATAAATAGATATTTTAACTTGTTAGGTAAATATTATTTTAATAAAATACTACGAATGCTTAACATTGAATAAAATATCCTAAAAATTGCGATTTGTTAAAAAATATAGAATAGTGGGTACAACAACTTTTTTAAACAATGTGCAGATTATCCCCAAATCTCTTCTATAATATAAAATTTTTATCCATATAAACCTTTATTAAATCTCAAAATGAAAGTCAAAACGGTTTTAAAATCCGTCGCAGTTTAGGAAATTAGCGGAGAAACAGACAGACGAAATAGGTACTTTGCTTTATACTATTATATTTAGAGATAGACAGAACAGAACCCTGTATACTGTAAGTGTCGACTCTCACTTACTGTTTTTTTATTCAGAGATGCACTAAGATACTGGTGTGAGCAATATAATGACTTGGTTTGCGTTTAAACTCTGGATATGGGACACTAAATTCTGATAACATTTAACCCTTAATATAAAATGAAATTTACGTATAAAATTTTTGAAAATGGAATATTTGCCGTTTTTAAAGCCACAATGCTTATAAGGAATAAAATATATAAATTAACAATAACAGATGCTGCACATTTTCAAATGTTTCTTTGTACGTAATTTATTTGGAATTGGGGAGTACATGTTTTTTTTGGGGCACAGAGGTGCGAAAAAGAATTATATGATATACATAATAATATATAAATTTATACATAATGTGTAGGCTCTAACCAAAAGCCAAATTACCAGTAAGAATCGTCTAAAATTCCAAAGTGGAAACTCCCATACAAAATTACCGATTTCAATTTCTCCTGTTTCTTTGGGCTTTTCCTAAACCATTACAGTACGAAAGTGAATAAAAATTAATTCCCGTGCGTTAGTCACATAAATGCATGGTAATTGATTTTTATAAAAATGGATTTGCATGCCAATTATGGTAGAAGATAGCACAATTATTATAAAGAATTTTTAACCCTTATTGAAGCAATTAAACAATTAGCAATGGTTTGATTTGAAAAAAGGCAGTTGTGTGAATACATAAAAAAACACAAAATCTTATAAATTAAAACACAAATTTTAACGCAAGAAACACAAATTTTGCCATACTAAAAAAAAGTCCAGCAACCAATTTTAAATCTCTGTACCAAAAATCCAATCAAAATCAGTCCTTAGAAACTTGATGTTAGATTATCATCCCCGTCTCGGGTGATGGACGCAGCAGGATGAATGCGACTCAGTAAAGATTTGGATCTCATACTGAATCGCACGCATTACTGTTGTCATGGGCGAGGGTCACCACTTACCATCAGGTGGGCCCTCAGCTCGTTCCGTCATTTATTCACATAAAAAAAAAAACCATGTCTCTCAAACCCAAAGATAGCAAAACATAATTACAGTAGGTTAGCCAATATAACGGGATAACTGGTGGACATTTCAAAAGGTTATCATAGATTGACCAAAATTAATTTCGTTATTGTGCTATAAATGAGACTTTTCCTTTATATTTTACCCTTATGTCAATGTCTAATTAAATGAAACTTGGTTACAGATATGTTCGGACAGCATGTCTCTCTCATGCTCTGGGTCCTAATGGTCTAAGGTTTCGACTTCAATCGATTCAATCATATTTCCTCCAAAGCGATGAATATTTGCTGCGTTTAATTCAAGCTTAAGCTGTATTTCAGGAGCCAGAAACGGCTTTGACATGTCCTCGAATATTGCAACGTATGGATACCTTACAACATGACAATTGCGAGCGTGACTGCTGCCTTCGATTCTGGCAACAGATGTACTGAGAAAGCCCGGAGAGCTTATTACCTTTTTACTAGAAACACGAGTGGATGGCAAGAAATATTGTTTTTCTTGGAAAATAATTGTACTGATGATAGAATCCCATCTTGAGTGAGGATTACTTGTGAAAAGACACTTTGTTTTAAAGGTCCCGTACCCAATGGCAGCAGAGCCTATATTACTAAGCCTAAGATTTTAACCATAGTCGTACAAGTTAAAACTTTCACTGAAATATGGCGGGTATCTTAAGAAATAATAATAACTCACTGAATCTAAAACCAAATAAGTTTTTTATGCAAACAAACATACATAAAACATACAGGCGACTTGCAGAACTTCGTTTTTTTTTGAAGCCGGTGTAATGTACAAAATATGGTCTGGAATCTTCAATGTGCAAGTTGGACTTGAACAAGAACTCAAGAAAAGCTCCTAGACTTTCCAGGGTCACTTTGTACCTAGTTTTGCATCGACATACCTACCTCCTACGCATCCAAGGGTCGGTGCAGGCAGTACATGTGTTGATGGTTTCAGGGATTGGGGGTTCCAGTTGCTCGCGGCCGTAAATGAGTACCCTTTGAATCCATATACGCAGGGTACGTGGTAGTATTAGGTCCTGCTAAAGGAGCAACAAAAAGTAGCAGTAGAAATTGCGCAAGGTTCGTCCGGAAGTACTGCCTCCACGACTGATAATCCGCCGCCATGCAGTGGTGCACTCGCATTGCTGTGTCTAGAAGGGTGTGGGTGCCGGTGAAATCTCGTGGGTATGAGACGTAAATCCTTACATCTCGGGTGACGGGCCCAAGGGATGCGAATCGAACCTGCTGAACAGTGGAAGGGTGTGGGTGCCGATGTAATTACAGGAGATGTTACGTCCCCGTCTCCTAGTGACGGGCGCGATGCGTCATAGGAGGACCAGAGTCGTTTTGCTGTTGTTTTTGTGCGGCACTAACCACTTAACATCAAGTAGACTGTCCATTCATTTTACGCAAACGAAAAAAAGGTACGCTACCACTTTTCGGCATTTGTTTTGTTCATTTACGAAGCAAATGCTTCGCAAATATTTTCAAAATCATTATCACCTCAGAGTACGAAACTTTACTTACCTTAATGAGCCAATTTTGCCTGATTATCACATTTTATTAAAAAAAAACCCTTCGTAATGATACCGCCAAGCATTCTAAAATCCTCCTCTTGAGATATCACAAGTGGACGACCGACAAATGTATAATCTAGCGCGGGCCATTAATTCTGTTTAAGCTTGGTAGAAGCGAATCATCCTAATTAAAGCATAATTAATTTGAATAAAAAAAAGATGGCGATGCGCTGAAGACAAAGCTACAATCGGGGTGGACCAAAACGATTATATAGTTTTATTTTTCTTGTTTAAGAAATATTTTACAATATTAATGATTTTTATACATTGTCTAATTCAATATCAAGCGACGATACGTCACTGTGTTTCACACATCACGTCTTAAAAGATGAAGTGAAATTATTGTATCAGTGTAAGCATTTTTTTTCTATTATTAAATGTCGCATGTATAAAATGTAAAGAAACTGACGAAACGTGCTGATCGTACATTTCCACCCAATCTTCTTTTCATGCGAGTGACCAACTTTTTATTTTTTAAACTATTTTAATACACTCATACCTCTGCACTAGGATTCTTCGTGTCGCAGATGGCAAGGATAAACACGAAACACAAGACAAACACCCAAGACCTGAGAATAAACTTCATTATCACCACACAAAGTATGCCCCGGCCGGGAATCAAACCCGGAATATACTGGACATGGCTTATACCCGGGATGATATCTTAACGTGCCCTTCGAAGTGCGGCTGCGCTGAGTTCAAATGCCACTTAGTGTCCACCAAGTACACCGACGGAAAGTTACTTATCTTAGATGATAGGTAAAAACATTTAAGCAAGATCCGCGATGAGCGCTTAAATTTATACATGATTTTCGCTTCTACATCTTCTATTCGTTTGATAAACTAGTCTAGTTCTGACTTTTTTCTCGTTCGTTAACTTAAACGTTGAGTGAAGCTATGCTAAGAGGTCCAATCAAAATAACTATTTCGCGGTACACGATAATTGTGCGGCTGGGAATCGAACGGGTCTTGAACGGATGAAATGTCGCCCGTTGCACACAAATAGTCGGTGGCGTAGTGTTCTAGAAAAGTGATTGTTAAACCTTATTTATCACCCTTAACTTTAAAAAAATTATACAATAGTTTAAAAAGGCATAACACCCAAAACAACGGGCGAAAAAACTCAGAGGAAAGCAATCGCAATTTCGTTTACTTTGTTAAATATTTTTTCCAGTTATTTTGTTTTAACGACGAAACTATTAAAAATGGCGGACTAGTTTTTTTTTTTTTTATATGTAAGGTAAATAGAATATCAATAATTTTCCATCGGGTCCTTGCATTAATATTATTCTGCAAACATTTGCCACAGGGTCACTGCATAGCATAGTCGAATAATTCCTAGCTTTCCAAATACACCAACCAACTCCTCAAACAAAACGTATTGAGTTGTCTATCACGAGTAAGACTGCTTCCAATCAAGATTTCATTGTATAGTCTGAAGACAAAATGATGTCCCATACGGGCTCAGTGTTCAGAATGTCAATAGGTTCTATAGGAAGCCTCATTTGACAAAAGGAGATGTGTGAAGGGTTCTTTATTTAAAGGTAAATCGAACATTAGTATCACCCTATAAAAATATCTAAACCCATAAGTAAATTTTCATATTGCTCAGTTTTTTGGAAACTGGCTCGTGTTCACCTAATTCACCATTAGACACATCTTGGATCAACTTCTACATATCATTTAGATACGATCATATCAAAGGTCAAACGTTAAATTAAATTCATGTCTACTCATAAAAACAGTGATAGAATCATATCTATTAGATGTGCGTACAACGTGTTTTAATGCACTATAATTTACGTTTAATTTTTATGTTGGTCAAAAATGAATTTCATCTATCTTATCTTATTACATTTATTAAAATAAACGTTAATTTACTTTTTATTTATATGTATATATGTAAAAAATTCAACTGTGACGGAGCACCATTGCATTTGAAAAAGGCCCGATTTTTTCATTGTATGTTGTGTAGCATTATCATTATTTTGGATAATGTTGGGAATTTGGATGTTATTTTTGTATAGGAGGATAAACAACAATTAAACTTTACTTGAACAACTTAAAAACAAATGTTTTTTTTTCTATAGGTTTTTGTTTCTACGCACAAATCTCGTTTGACAGGTTGTCAAATTATGATTCAAAATAGGAAAACGCCTGTCGGATCGGCGAGTTATATCAGCGAGTTATGTATTATAAAATCGAGTGTTAACTTGGCCTTTCTTAAATTGCAAGATCTTCGGCTCAAAACATACCAAAATATTTTTGTAAGAAACATATTTTTGGGATAAAATATTGTTAATTCTTGTTAATATTAATACGTTCCCATCGATAAGTTATAGACTTTCCAAATTGGAAGATGATAAAAATTACCCAGCTCCACCCACCCGAAATCAGTATCATTACTCAAGTCATTAGTGTCAAGTGAGTGTATACAAAACGTTTCCCCTGTAAACAACTACCTACCCACATGGTACCTACCATAGGCATTGACTAGATAGAGAGCTAATGTATGTTTTTTTTACGAAATATAAAATAAGTGTTTGTATCCTAAACTACAAGGACATAGCTTTAACTCTTTATTAAACAATTACTGCTAGGGTAATTGATCGGATAATCGGATGCATATTTAGCTAAAGTTCACAGTTAAAAAGCACTAAGTTTATCAATTCCAGAATTGCGAGGTTCTTCTTCTATCGAGTCGATGTTTCATGCATTATATTGTTTTAGACCAGTAGTTTGCAACATCTATGGCGTCCTTTGTGCAAACCATGAGGTCGACTATCGTGCAGGTGTAAGGGCAGGATGGCAACTCCTTGCGAGGTCTTTATAATCGATACAAAAGTGCATTCCATAACAGCCAACTTCAACTTTAGGTAAATCTACATCCGATTATCCAATCACTGGTCAATATTAAGTTAATATCCATGATTGAGATTTCAATAACTTGTAAATCTGTAGTTTCTTTTCTGGTACTAAAATATAAATACATATAATAAATAAAATAAAACTAAAGGTAACTCCACTAAGAAAAAAAATGCAATGAAATTTATACCTCTCTGAAACACGACACTTTCCCCTACGATATATTAGCGGCAGTTATATAATATACAAGTATACAATCTGTTCAGTCCGACTGACTGATTAACGCCACACAAATTGTTGCTGAAATACAGTAATCAAGTGATGTCTAGCTCCTGTACCTAATATAAGCAACCGATGTCCCAATTTCGATAATAATTCATTAATCTAAGCCCGTAGGCGTTACATGATTGGGTTCAATATGATTTGTTAGATGATGAATATGGCGCGCGATTTGAATAACATGACCTAGGATTGGGAAATAGACTTAAGTCGTTAGACTTAACTTATGGGGAGGAATTATTCTCATTCATCCGGGCTGCGCGTCTTATATATAGACGAGAACATTGGGGTAAGATGGTATGGAATGCAACCTGTTCAGACACGCTGGCTTCCCATCTACATGGAACCAACAACAGAGCTGGTGCAGCTTGTAAAGCAGCTGAAAAAGCTAAAGCATGCAAATACAGGGGTCTTGCCGAATATGATTTTGTCCCATTCGGTGTCGAGACCCTTGGTCCGTGGGGTCCTAGCGTTATAAGACTTTTTAAGGAAATAGCAAATAGGCTAGTCGACATCACAGGAGACCGAAGAGCTGGCAGCTACCTCGGACAAAGAATAAGTCTAGCTATTCAAAGGGGGAACGCTGCCAGTATCTTCGGAACCTTGCCTAAAGAGCATTTAATAATATATTTTAGTTCATATTTTTTCTTTTTAAGATTTTAGTTTTAGGTTTGTCACAATTAGTATGTTATTGTTTTACTTATGTGATTATGTGTAATAAATATTTAAAGACTGCCTTAGATGTTAATGGCAGAATTTGCCCAATTGTGACTTTTTTCGAGACATTGCGAATATAATGAACTATATAGAGATTAAGTTAACAAATTAATTAAATGCGAATGGCCAGGTTCGGTTTCAAGTACTATTATTTTATGTAAATATTATAATATATGGTTTCATTTAAGCTTTACATAGTTTTGACACAAGTTAGGGTGTTTTTATTTGGGGATTCATTATTTTTGGGAATGCCAGTAGATGGAATAGTTATGTAACATAGAAATCCATAGTTCTAAGTATATATATTGCTTGCAATTTGCGTAAATACTCGTAGATGTTATTAAATAGTAAAATATACAGTCATACATACCTTTGCAGGCGTGCTATCAGAGGATTACAATCATATAATAAATTAATAGATCAAACATCATAAATAGTAGATTGTCTATGGTCAACACAACTAATAGACAGTAGATCGCAGTACATCAGAAGTAAAGATTATAGAGGTTTATATTATTTCCTCTAGCAATGACGTCAATAGCTGGCATTGCAAGAATATGGCTAGTTCAGATACGATCTTCTGCTGACCTTATGCTAATCAAAACCTACGGTATCAACATAACAAGTAAACTTGAGGTTTATGCTAAAAATGTCAACAACTTGTCCTCAAACTGGAACATAATATTGTTGGTAATGCTGACAATATGAACGATTATTATCCTTTGCCTTGAGCTTTGCAGTTTGCATAGCAAAGTTGAAATGCAGTTGGTTCTGTATAAACAAGGCTTTTATGTTATAAAAGTGGCGAGACGAGCTGAAGGCCCTCGTGATTTTAATTGATTACCTCTGCCCATAAAAACAGCTATACTCCTCGACCGAAGTACGAGAATACCCAAGTCACACCCTGTTGGGCTTTTGCGCCAGAGACAGGGGTGTAACGTCTGATGCGCTTGTAATTTCCAGGTGTGGCGGCAATACCTCTTCGGAAGAACTTGCACAAGTTCTACTGTTACTTTAGGTTGCTCCTTTAGCACCACCCAGGAGTAAACAGCTACGGACGCGAGCAACTGGACCCCCCAAAGAATTATGTCAGTAATCGGGCCCTATAGTACAAGCTACACTTAGGGTTTTATGGTGCTGTTTGAACGGTCCAAGAATACTTGTTTACTGTTACTCACTCCACTATTTCTGAGATGTTAACTTCACATAATCAACAATCAAGTCAACGTTTCCACAAACATGACTGCGCCTTATCTAAAGTGGGCATATACAGTCAACCTCAAGCCACACGATGGACATTAAACCTTGCGCTGTTCCCGGCCCTGCGCTTTAGAAGATAACGTCGAAATTTCGATGGCAACTTTGGGTAATAATGGTGAAACATAGGGGAGTTCAACTCGAAATCATTGTGGTTTGTCTAAATCTTTGTGAATGCCACTGGCACAATAAATTTCTCTATCTAAATGGACAAACACAGTTAAAGCTTCTCCCACGCACGTTACGAAACCTTAGGTTCTTATTTATTGACGAAATTCGAGCAATGGTAGGCCTACTCCGAACTAGCTGTGTTCATTTACGAACTAGTTTGAGTTTAGTGTGGTATAGAAGATGGTTTTAATATCGAAAATTTACGCAGGTTTTATTCGCAATTTCGTCTTAAATCCGTGGCTTAGAAGCCCTGCCTTCGGAGCGGGTCCCGGGTTCGATTCCCTGCCGAGGCACACTTTGTGTGGTAAGCATGAAGTTTATTCTCGGGTCTTGGGTGTTTGTATTGTGTTTCTGTGTTTGTCCATGCGATTTGCTACACAGGGAATCCTAGTGCAGAGGTATGGGTGTGTTGACGTTAATCATTCTACCCCTTCTTTTCACCCTAAAAACTTCTTACAAAGATCATGGGTTTATATTTATTTTTTGTCTAACCAAAATCTATTCTTATTGTGATAAAAGTGATGGGACGCGCTGAAGGTCCACCTGATGTTAAATGGTTACCGCTATATAACCACAGCACGATTTAGATCCTCGTTGCGCCCGAGACAGGGATATTACCTCATAAGAGCATGAGATTTCACCGGCACCCACACCCTTCCACTGGAACGCAGTAATTCGAGCACTACTTCTTGGCGGCAGATTCTAGGTGCGGCCGCAGCACCTCTCCGGACGAACCTGGCACAAGTTCTACTGGTACTTTTGATTGCACCTTTAGCACCACCTGGGGTGTAAGTGTAGAGAGTCAAAAGGTACAACTGGCTACTACCAACTAAGCCACGGAGCCGGAAATAACGCCGGAATCCAAAAATGATACGTTTGGACTATTTCAGAGTAGTACCTCCAAGTTTTGACCACTCGACTGCAGATGTAAATGATCCTTTGTTTGTAAAACACATTTGTACCAACATGTCATACCACCTACCATTTATGGTACAGAATATTGTATCACTTATAAAATTTGGTGACAGTTGTCGAGACCACCCAAATAGTTTAGTCCAGTTGCTCGCGTCCGTAGGTGTGTACCGTTTGATTCCCTACACGTACCCTCTGGGTGGTAAAGGAGCAACAAAAGTAGCAGTAGAACTTGTGCTAAGTTCGTCCGGAGAGGCACTGCCACCACATCTGGAATCTGCCGCCAAGCAGGAGTGGTTGCATTACTGTGTTCCGGTGGAAGGGTGTGGCTGCCGGTGAAATCACATGCGCATGAGACGTATCATCCCCGTCTCGGGTGATGGACGCAGCAGGATGAATGCGACTCAGTAAAGATTTGGATCTCATACTGAGTCGCACGCATTACTGTTGTCATGGGCGAGGGTCACCACTTACCATCAGGTGGGCCCTTAGCTCGTTCCGTCATTCATTCACATAAAAAAAAAATCCTCGATAAAACCATTTTTTTATATTCATGTACGTAAACGTAAATGTTTTACTCACTCATACCTCTGCACCTCTGCACTCTTCACTCTCAATTATCGAGAGTAGGCCGGTGTCCCTGCAGTGGGAACATTAGAGGCTAGTACGGTACCTCTGCACTAGGATTCCAAATCGGGATAACACGGATAGGATTCCAAATCGGGATAACAAGTAGCTTATGTGTGTTTAGAGTATGAGCTTTAGAAAAAATCATCCAAATTTATTCAGCTGTAAAGCGTGAAAGAGTAATACACACAGACAAACTTTCACATATTTAATATTGTATCATTTATTGATTATTATTATTGCGCAATACCACGTTCTCAAAACGGTGACGGAAAACATCGTGAGGAAACCGGCATGTCTTAGAACCAAAAATTCCGCGACATGTGACATCTACCAATCCGGATTGGGCTCCCGGGGTAGAGAGCCCATTCACTCTCAATTATCGAGTGTAAGCCGGTGTCCCTGCAGTGGGAACATTAGAGGCTGGTACGGAATGATTTATTGATAATTGTATTTTATTGATAGATGCTATATCTAGTGTCACTACATACTATAAAACAAAGTCACTTCCCTCGTTCCTATGTATGCTTAGATCTTCAAAACTTCACAACGGATTTTGATGCAGTTTTTTTTAATAGATAGTGATTCAAAAGGAAGGTATATGTATAATACATTAGCAACTCACCCCGGCTTCGCACGGGTAGTTTCTGATACGACACTGGTGCTGTACTAACCGTGCGAAGCCGGCAAGGTCGCTAGTCTATTATAAATCTCTGTGTAAATCTAAAGTAACGAGTAGGCAATTTGCTAACCTTGGTTAACCGATGTTCTTTCACTTATGTGTGGCTCCATTTTAAAATTGAATGAAATTGCTTCGCAATTTGTAGTCCGCACTAAATCGTCTAATTTTCTCATTAAAAATACATAACATCACAATAAAATCCGTACAAAATGGATCGTAAATGTTCTAAATTACTTAACATTCGCTACCGCAAATCACTTGAGTTTTTTTCGTCTTTATTTTCTCGAAAATGTTGGCGAAACATGGCCTGTGCATTTTACCATGAACATGAGGTTTGAGAATTTTATAAACATTTACCTTCTTTTTTTATTACTTTTTTACTAATTAATGTTACCACTTTACTAATTAATGCAATTGAAATTCATTAAAATAAAAAAACCGTTAAAAACTGATAAATTAAATAAGAAGAAATAGTGTTCGGAAAATGCAATTATAGTAATTCCGTTAATCCCATTAAAACAATTAAAAATTAAAATAATATTATTAAATAATTATGCTGAAGAAAATTAAGGAGTCAAATAATTTCTTAAGAATCATAAAAAAAAAACAGAATATTATAATATAACTAAATTTAATAAATAAACTGCACTAGTATTTCCTTTCTTATAATCCTTCCTACTAATATTATAAACGCGAATGTTTGTATGGATGTTTGTTACTCAATCACGCCAGAACGGCTGAACGGACCTGGATGAAATTTGGCACAGAGATAGATTATAGTCTGGAATAGCACATAGGCTACTTTTTATCCCGGAAAAATGTACGGATCCCGTAGGAAGTCCAACCGCGGGTTACACCGCGAGGCGCAGCTAGTTTGTCATATTTGTGTGCATGTAATATGCCCAAGGAGCTCCTGTGACACATTATATGCTAACAAGTGTGTAACAAACGCTAATGGAGACAGGAATAAATATGAATTCATAACACTTGTAGATACTAAAGCTTAGAATGGTTTGTTCAAGCTTAAAGTAAATAATTCCTAATGTTTTTCCAATGGCAAACTTGACAGCCGAATACATTTCAATAACTCCTCACAAAAGGGATTTAGACTTTATATATTGCGCCATAAACCTTCGCTGGACATTTTTAATGGCCATAAAAGTCGAGTTTGGAATACACTGGTATCCGAATTTATTACTTTCTTTATAGAAATGTCGAAACTAAGTTGTTTCTTATACTGGGTGTACTTTGTCTATATTCATAATCATAATCATCATCATTCATTTATTCACTATGACACAATGGACACTTAGCTTACCTATTGCCTTGGAAGAGTCGGTATTTGCGGGGTATTCCTGTTTGTCAAAGTCAAAGTCAAACTCATTTGCTCCTTTAGATCTCAAGTATCATTTGGACGCGTCAATTTTTACAGATACATGACATATTCGTGAGTAGCTAACGTGTCACAGGAGCTCCTTACACATTACATGCACACATATATGTCAAATTACAGTCAGTTTTCATGTTTTAAATGCTTATGTTTGTCAAAATTTTAGTGCTCATTTTATGTTTTCCTTTGAACATCACGTTAAAATATTGATTGGTGCTCAAATGGTACCTTTGGTGCTCAATGCATTGGTGCCCAAAAATTTGGTGCTCAAACGGGAATACTCCGTATCTGCGGCTATGTATGACAACACATTCTTAGTCACTTCATCCAATCACTCTAAAACGTAAAGATGAACTTATTGTCCTATATATAGTAAAACGGCATTTTGTCTTAAATATACTTAATGAGATGAAATTTGCGTGAAATCATGAGGGTAAAATATTTTGTACACCCAATATAAACTTATTGTCCGACGTTAGAAATACTTCATTGTATGAATTGACAATTCTAAATTATCATTAGCAGCAATTTCATACATTTTTATGTAAATTCGTATGTTAGAATTCAAACGCGGTTCGTATATGGAAATAGATTTATAGATTTATATATTTAAGAGCTTTATTTATGGGTATGATAAATGGCTTTCTGATAGTGTATCTAAAATACATGTCCCCAAATCTCAGGTTTCAGGTTCTCTAAACCATAGATTAAAAAAAATATATATTCCATGTTACTCACGCATGCGCCAAGGACTCTTCAGTTTAAAAGTACCGTTTTCATGTCTTACAATCTAAAGGTCGCTGGTTCAAACCCACACGTGCTCCAATGAGTTTATTCATTTGAAATTTTATGCCCGCAATACCATGTTCTCGAAACGGGGAAGGAAACCATAAATTCGAAGACATGTGACATCTACCAATCCGGATTGGGGTCCCGTGGCAGATCAGAGCCCATTCACTCTCAATTATCGAGAGTAGGCCGGTGTCCCTGCAGTGGGAACATTAGAGGCTGGTACAGTACAGAATTTGAAGTAAAACTTTCAAGCCTTTCATGTAACTTTTGCAGCGAATGTTTTTGATAAAATCTGATTATTTTTAAGCCACTGTTTTTATTTCATCTCTGAAAAGTTCCCATAGCAATAAAAGTGCATTAATATCGTAATTAATAAGATAATTAATCAAAATTTGTCCATAAAAGTCTCGAAACTGATGCCATATGTGATCGCTATGGGAATCTGTGACTTGCTCATTAATTAGTCTTATGTGTCCGTAGAACAGGAGCCTGTGGTGGCAAACTGCACATGATTGGGAATGTTGTCGTATTTGGTGAATAATCGTATTATAATTAAAACCGATGCAATTTCTACAATGGTATTTAAAACAAGGCTGCGTAGATGAAAATGAAAATCCATGAAAACACATTTTACTGTAGAGACGAATACTACAAACTTCCAATTATTAAGATAAAGATTTGTTAATTTTCTTTTTATTACAATTACTTCAATTTAAAGTATATATTTAGGTCACTATATTGTTATTAAAAGTAGCCCGTGTAAATGTAAATAGGCGTTATTAATAAAATCTTTTTTTGTAGATACTGTATGTGTTTCTAAAAAATTTACTTACATGGTCTGGTAACTAATGGTACCCATAAAGCCCGTTATTGGGTTGCGTGTCCAATGGAAACTCTTGAAAATAGACAATCGTATTTCTTATATACCTTTCACGTATGTCAGACCGTCTCGCCCTTAAGTGCCACGTAAGATTTAACAGATGTTTCACAATAAATAATAAATGGCTCGACGAAAGTCAATAATTCAGGACAATAATCTTTAAATACTTTTATGTACGTACTTGGACAAAAAAAAAGATTCCCGTACTGTCTCAGCCAGCTAAAAGGACCCCGGCTCCTGCTCTATAACTGTGGTACGTAGTTTTAAAAACAACAAGGTCAATGACCAAAAATTACGTCATCCCATTTAGGGATCCAGTTGCTAAGGCGATTATATTCAACCACGAGTTTTCAGCATTAAAGTTATAATAAAGTATAGCTCGTATGAGTATGAACTGCAAGTGTATGAACATGAAAGTTAAATATACAATTCCGCATACCTCTGACGTTAGGTCACATACTTGGTGGTATTTATAGTGGTTCTCGCTGGTTACGCTTGCGACCGCTTTTTTTGGGGAGTCCAGTTGCTCGCGTTCGTAGGTTTGATTCCCTACACGTACTCCCTGGGTGGTGCTAAAGCAGTAGTGGTTGCATTACTGTGTTCCGGTGGAAAGCTTGAAGCTACCGGCAGCCACTGCCAGTGAAATCACATGCGCATGAGACGTATCATCCCCGTCTCGGGTATGGACGCAGCAGGATGAATGCGACTCAGTAAATATTTGGATCTCGTACTGAGTCGCACGCATTACTGTTGTCATGGGCGAGGGTCTCCACTTATCATCAGGTGGGCCCTCAGCTCGTTCCGTCACACACTCATAAAAAAAAAAATACAAAAACGTACAATGTTTAATCTTGATGACCAGAAAGATAGAGAGTGGGTGTACAGAACAGTGACACCAGCTTAAATATCCTGGCTGCCCTTTACTCTTCCTTTATGCATTCCCGGAATAATCCACTATTGAACATTTCAATGTCGTTTAGCTTCTGACGTGTTCGAGCTGAAGGCCCACCTAATGATAAGTGGTTCCCTCCGCCAATAACAACAGAAATTTGACTTTAGTACTCAATTCGCATCCTTTTGCCCTCACCCGAGACGGGGATGTTACGTCTCATGCGCACGTGTTTTCACCGGCACCCAGCGGAACACAACAACGCGAGTGCAGATTTCAGATTACTACTTGGTTTCAGATTACCAGGTGTGGAGGCAGTACCTCCCAAAACACTAGGAACTCTACCCATAGTCCTATTTTATTTTAAATTTTTTAACGTTTACTCGCTCATACCTCTGCACTAGGATTCCCTATGTAGCAGATGTCATGAACAAACACCCAAGACCCGAGAACAAACTTCATGCTCACCACACAATGTCCGGCCGGGAATCGAACCCGGGACCCCTCGCTTTGAAGGCAGGGCTACTACCGCTATTGCTGTTGAGCCGACTATTGCTATGTCATTCCTGTAGTCCCACCAATATTACTCTCATAGTTGACCTTGGGATATCTAATATTCTTGGTCACACTTATTGCGAGAATGTTTGTGGTTTTTTGTGGATAAGCGCCACGATATGTTTGCTAAGTGGCCGTCTAGGTATTTCGAGAACCTTTTGACTATAGTAGTAAACTGAACTATAGTTTGTTTAATAAAAACTGAATCACTAAATTGTGTATTAAAAGCATGATATTAAAAAAAACAACAATTTACAAAGTGTTAAATTAGCTAATATATGAAAACTGACTGAAATTTGACATATCTGTGTTCATGTAATATGCTATAAGATCTCTTATGACACACTACATACACGTGAAAATACTTGAGATCTATAGGAATAAAAGTTTGAGGTTCCCACAAGTTCTACTGCTACTTTTTGTTGCTCCTTTAGCACCACCCAGGGGGTGCAGGGTACTTCAAAGGGTACTCACCCAGTAACTTGAGCAACAGGTTAATTGCAAACTTGCAAACATTGGATCACATGGGTCAAATCCATCAGTAATTCATACAAACTCTGTGTATTAATATCCATCGGAACCCAATGATTTTTCTCGTATCTGAACATTTTTGAGTGTGGCCTTGTTGCTTTCGTCCATAGGAAGATACGTGTAGAGACACGAGAGGGTACTTAACCCCCTGAGGACCCTATCCTTACTCTCTGGGTGGATAAAATGAGCAACACAAAGCAGCAGAAGAACTTGTGCCAAGCTCGTTCAGAAAGGTACTGCCACCATGCCTAAAAATCTACTGCCAAGCAGTAGCTAAATCATTTTGCTGTGTACCTATGGAAAATTCTGTGGGAGCCGCTGAAATTACAGGTGCAAATTACATTCTCCTAGTTCCAACGCGAGACTAGAGGATTCTCATTCTTTCCTTATCCTTGTCAGCCTCTAATGTTTCTACAGCAGAGACACCGGCCTACTCTCGATGATTGAGAGTGACAGTTTGATCTACCAAGGATAGATTTCACATATCTTCAAATTTTTGGTTCTAAGACATGCCGGTCTTCTCATGATGTTTTCCTTCAACGTATCGGGAACGTGGTATTGCGCACATAAATTTTTCAAGTGAGAATCTTATTGCTATACGTGTGGGTTTGGACCAGCGACCGTCGGTTTGTCTGTCTGTCTTCCACCACGCTCTCACTCTTCTCATTCCTTGACAGGGCAGAACTGGAGCTGGCTAACGGCTTAGCGGGTGGGCCGTCAGTTTCATAAACGTTATCAGGTAAAAAAAACCTAAAATATAATACCCAGAACCTTGCATTATTGAGTAATCTGAAAAGAAACCAGTCAAGATACGCGATGCATCTAATTATATGATGCAGGGAATATATAAAAAGTCCTGAGGTCCTAAAAAGGAGACTTGGAAAGCAAATGTCTACATTTTTAATCACTTAAAGTCATTACATAGTATCCATATAGACTTATCTACTATTTCTTACGCTACATTACCATTTTAGAACTCTTTTTATATCAGGTCCATACCTAACGCAAGGCACTTATAAATGGTTTTATTTTCTTTCGCTTAACCTGGTTGCTGGTTCCCACTGCAGGGACACCGGCCTACTCTCGATAATTGATAGTGAATGGGCTCTGATCTACCAAGGAAGCCCAATCCGGATTGGTAGATGTCGTCGAATTTCTGGTTCTAGGACATGCCGGTTTCCTCACGATGTTTTCCGTCACCGTTTCGAGAACGTGGTATTACGCACATACATTTTTCATGTGAAAAAACTCATTGGTGCAAGTGTGGGTTTGAACTAGCAATCTTCAGATTGAAAGTCGGCGTCTATGCCCCTGGGCAACGCTTTCCTTAATTTACGCCTATTATAATATTTAGAAGGTAATAGAATTTATTGAAACATTTGACCATCAGCCCAATTACAATTAGCCCTTAAACAGTACAGTTGAACAGTTGTCATTGCTCGCCAACATTCGTTATGTATGGTCAGGTCTCGGAATTAAAGATTACCATCACATTTTAGATTTCATTTGTTCCTCTTTGGCTTGATGGGACACTAATAGGCCATTAGCACCAAGCCACCTTGATAATGGTCCGTTCAATTTGAAAAACACGAAATTATTCAATGAATTTTGTGGTTTCTTGGCGATGGGGCGCAAAAAGTGGTTGAGCTTCATACGGTGGTATCGGGGTGATGACATGCGTCAAACCGGCATCGCGTCGCATCGCGTCGCATCGCGGCGACTCGCCTATAACGGGACAGGCGGTGGATACGAATGGCTCGCATATCCGGCCAAATGCGCATAGATATCTAGTTATCTGCTTGTTCAATTATATATTTTGAATACTTGTTTTTATGAGAGCGTTGTGGCCAAGGGGTACAGACGCAGACTTTCAATCTGACGGTCGCTGGTTCCAACCCACACGTGCACCAATGAGATTTTTCACTTGAAAAATTTATGTGCGCAATACCACGTTCTCGAAACGGTGACGGAAAACATCGTGAGGAAATTCGACGACATGTGGCATCTACCAATCCGGATTGGGCTCCCGTGGTAAATCAGAGCCCATTCACCCTCAATTATCGAGAATAGGCCGGTGTTCCTGCATCGGGAACATTAGACGCTGGTACGGTAAGGTACATTTTTTTAAACAAATAAAAAACAAAAAAACTAGTCGTAATCTATAACAAAGTCAAAATACTTACCGGCTCAATTCTTAAAAAAATACTCTGCACGTCATTTTTTATTAAATAAATTTGTATCAACACGATCTTGCGCTCTTTTTACAAAGTTTATTGTCGGACAATAATATCAATAATCTTTTACAATAAAGATTATTAATATGCTATCCCAGCTATGAATCTCTCAATCGCGTCTCGCGATGCTAAACTGTGAACTCCCAATAAAAAAAAAAATGATGACATGACATGCCCCTAATTACGTCACAGCGTCAAAAAACAATTATTCTACAATCAAATCATTTATTATCTTTCTGTAAATTACAATTTACTAATTGATATATCAATGATTTATAATGATCCGGTTAAAAACGTATATTTGGGCGCTTACAATGCTAATACTCGTGTTGGCTAAACCTAAGAGATCGATCAAAATAATCTACTGGGGAATATTTGACAGCTTCGTGGCTTAGTTGCTAGTCCCGGGTTCAATTGTGTGGTGAGCATGAAGTTCGTTCTCGGGTCTTAGGTGTTTGTCTTGTATTTCTGTGTTTGTCCATGCCATATGCGACACAGGGAATCCTAGTGCAGAGGTATGAGTGTGTAAAAAAAAAATTGTATTACGATCTACGTCACACACTGTATAGCCGTGTGAAGCCGTGTCGACTCACTAGTGTTGTATCCGCCCATAATACAGTTATAAAAACACAGGTTCATTTGATAATATGGTGAAAGGATGCTGCTATTGAGCACACAATTAGCAGTATATCATAGACTGAGCCGTAATTACAACGGTTAGATGATATCCAATCCATTGGGTGTTGATCTTACAATTTAGCAATACAACACTTGAGTTATGCGAAGTAATAGTTGCTTTAGATATCTATACTAATCTATACTAATATTATAAAGCTGCAGAGTTTGTTTGTTTGTTTGAACGCGCAAATCTCTGGAACTACTGGTCCGATTTGAATGATTCTTTCAGTGTTGGGTTGTCCATTTATCGAGGAAGGCTAGTAGATGTCACATGTAGTCGAATTTTGGTTCTAAGACATGCCGGTTTCCTCACGATGTTTTCGTTACCGTTTCGAGAACGTGGTATTGCGCACATAAATTTTTCAAGTGAAAAATCTCATTGGTGCACTTGTGGGTTTAAACCAGCGACTTTCAAATTGAAAGTCTGCGTCTGTGCCCCTGTGCCACCACGCTTCAAAAGTTCTTTATTCCGTAACATTTAAAGTATTTTTGTCAAATTGTACACAAGTAAACAAACTCTTTCAAACCAAACCTATTTTGGCTAACTCGGTGATTTATGTCGTAGAGTTTCTCACAATACGGTACCATGGGTCCATAATGGTTTCCGTACAATATATGAACCTGCGACCGATAACTGGAGGCTGACCGTAAATACCGCGACCCATGATCCCGTGATAATAAAGTGTAGAAGCGCGACTTGTCTCGCTTCAGCCTTGTTTAACGAACATATAAAATTGGAGAAGGCATTTGAGAATAAAATTAGTGAGGAAAAGCTATAGTAAATTATATTACATTTTCTGTATAGAGCGACTGATAGAACCATAGAGGTTAAGTATTGGTCTAAAGTACAATAATTTAATTAGGATTAATTAGTTATTGACTCGAAAAGAACATCTGTATACTACTATTATTAATGTATGCATGCTGGTTTCATTTTTAAGTAGAATTTAATGATTGAATGAATGAATGAATGGATAATGTTAAATTACAGGCGCATAAGACGTCATATGAGAGCGTTGTGGCCCAGGGGCACAGACGCCGACTTTCAATCTGAAGGTCGCTGGTTCAAACCCACACGTGCACCAATGAGATTTTTCACTTGAAAAATTTATGTGCGCAATACCACGTTCTCAAAACGGTGACGGAAAACATCGTGAGGAAACCGGCATGTCTTAGAACCAAAAATTCGACGACATGTGACATCTAATACCAATCCGGATTGGGCTCCCTTGGTAGATCAGAGCCCATTCAATCTCAATTGTTGAGAGTAGGCCGGTGTCCCTGCAGTGGGAACATTAGAGGCTGGTACGGTAAGACGTCATATCACCAACTCAAAGTGACGGGCGCAACGCGATGTGACTCGGGGTAACAGCTTTTCATCACGTGGGCCACTTGAGCTGGTACGGTCAATTCAGTCGCAAAAGAAACTGTATTTCTCTTACAGCTCGTACACCCGAGTATGTAGGTAACTGCAGCCGTCGACACGTGTCGGGGGAAACCGTCGGTCTATAGCGACGCTTGCAGTTGTAGCGTACCGCGTACATTTTGTCAATTGACTGCAAAGAGTTCATTAACGAAATTAATGTAGAATTAATGTCCATTTCTCATCAATGATCTCTCAAACTATGACCGTGTTTTAATTTTGAGTTTTTGTCGGCGTCGACGGAGTACAAGCCATTTTCATTTCATTTATTTTCAACCATTTGGTATTGGAACACTTGTGTTAAAAATCCTATAGACATAGTATTATACAATATATACAATAAATACTAATTTGGCTGTTAATATGATTTACAAGATGGGAATGTAGGTACCTCAGTTTCGATTACTTAACGAGATTATCTTCGGAAGGTTATGCGGGGTCCACAAGAAGTACTTACTTAGTGTGGATGCCGCAAACCGAACTTAATTGTAACTTAGGTACTTGTATTATTTGTTTATGTTGGTCAATTAAGTTATATTGTGAAATGTGTTTATAAATAAACATTATTATTATTATTAAGCCTTAAATACAGATAACTTACCATGAATAAGACTCTAAATACTATGAGTATGGGCTACGTTAGTAATCAAAACCACTTAGCAGAGATAACTTCAGTCGTGAAGAGGCTGCGTCAGGAATATAGCAAAAATATAATGTCAACTTAAAATTATACGAGATACTTACGAGATCTATATCTCAACATGTTTTAGCTGTAAAAAGGCTTCGTCACGTAATTTAATCATGAAAATACAAAATGTCAATATTTACAAACATACCACCACGATGTGTTTGTAAGGAAAAAATATTTGCATGTCAATGTCAATTTAATTATAATAACAATAACAGTGTTTCTTGTACGAAATTAATTTTAAAACTGGCTCCTATAATATTGTAATATAAGTTCTGTCAACGACTGCCGCTAATCTTTAAAGTTGAAATGTCGACGGTTGAACCCGACGCGTGTCGACGGCTGCAGTTACCTCTGTCAAAACGCCGCTCTTGTGTAAAAGCACTTTAGAAAAAACGCACTCATACCTCTGCACTAGGATTCCCTGTCAAATGGCATGAACAAACACAGAAACGAAACAAACACCCAACGAACAAACATGCTCACCATACCACACCACAAGTGTGCCCCGGCCGGGAATCGAAGGACCCCTCGTTTCGAAGGCAGGCTACTACCAACTAAGCCACGTAACCGTCTAGTGAGGCGTCATGAGCCACGGAGCTGTCAATACAGCTCTTGGGAGAGCATACCATGATTCTATGTTTCTCCTTGTCATATCCATCATTTCGTTGATTCGGGTCGTCTGAATAATGTTGTACACAGCATCCCGTTGGTCAGTGACGGCCTGTTCGCTGTCAGAACACAAATATGTTGTGTTTGTGTGAACCTTTGACATCAAGACGCAAAACATTAGTTACACGCAATTAATTATTTTCGAGGTCGTTGTTCATACAGGTTTTGTGGTTTGGTCTCATACATAATGCAGGTATTTCTTAGTACATCTGTACAAATAAATTTAATTTAATTAAAATAACTGCTTTTTATTAAATGCATCTGAAATTATATACATATAACAAAACAACAATTTTTAACATTTTTGGCTGTCTGTCCGTCTGTTCCGGCTAATCTCCGAAATGACTGGACCGATTTTGACAGGACTTTCACTGGCAAATAACTGATATCTTAAGGAATTACTAAGTAATTTATTAACAGAATAGAACAAAACATGCCATCCAAAAACGTTGTTGCGTATGTTGCTTTCCTGTGGTTCTTTTCTTCGTCCGTTGTATACTGATTTGAATGATTCTTTTTTAAATGGTGTCACCAAAGGGCGAGAAATAAATTGTGAAGCATTGAAGTCGGTTTTTGTTCGATTTTTAAATCATTCACTTGGTTCTTTTTTCTTCTAATTCTGAATTTTTGTAGTTACTCCTTTCCTGTTAAACTAACGCAGGAAACAGTACAACATTCAGTGTATTAAATGTTTTGAAATAATGGGTCCAGTTGCTCGCGTCCGTAGGTGTGTACCCTTTGATTCCCTACACGTACCCCCTGGGAGGTGCTAAAGAAGCAACCAAAAGTAGCAGTAGAACTTGTGCCAAGTTCGTCCGGAGAGGTACTGCCACCACATCTGGAATCTGCCGCCAAGCAGTAGTGCTCGCATTACTGTGTTCCGGTGTGGGTGCCGGTGAAATCACATGCGCATGAGACGTATCATCCCCGTCTCGGGTGATGGACGCAGCAGGATGAATGCCACTCAGTAAAGATTTGGATCTCATACTGAGTCATAAAAACATATGACTCAGTATGTGTATGACAAAAAAAAAAACTATTTGTATTATAGTAAAAAAAACTCGTACATTTTTGTATATCCATTAAAACTGACCACATGTCTTAGACAAATTACGACTATCTATCAACGTAGACATAATCATCGATAGCACTCGTCAAATGCGCACGCGCAACATCGCATTAATAGATACGTCATCTACCATCTTCACGGTTCCAAAGTCAAATTAACAATTCGAAAATCGAACCGAAAAAACGACGTTTTAACGGATCTTTTTTGAAAAAAACTCAAGGTGCGGACTTGAATAAGAGTACGCACCTGCGTTAGGGCGCACGCACACGGTGTCACTCACTTCTGGTAATTGCTTACATTGCGGTTATGCAGTTTACGATAATAAATTTTTGATAATATTTACAAGGTAATCTTCTTTAACAATCTTAACGATAATGAGTTTCATGGAAGTACTTGTGGGTTTACAAGTAAAGTTATTTATAATGTAATATGTATACTTTAATAATCCTTAATTTGATAAGAGTACGTTTTTGATTACCTACCGAATGGGCTCATATTTCATGAATATTTAGTATTAATGTTACTTTTAATGATTCAAGCAGATTTTATTTTTTTATTTACGTCTATGCTTCTAATAAAATGTTTTTAGACCCGAATGTACCCACATCTAAAACCAAACACTGATACAAAAAATACTAAAAATAAAAAAAAAAAATATTAAATGCTTGTAGTTTCTTTTTTTATCATTTTATCTGTATCACTTACGTCTTAGGTAATCGCTAATAATTAAATATAACAACGTCAGTGGTGATATTAACTCTAGAATAAGCAAACCGTTACCCTCTCGCAAACAAAAAATAGTGAGTCATATTTGTTAAAAAAACTTACTATAAATTATTAGCTATCTAACCGGTTTGAAAATTAAAATCACTTTATTCCATTTTACGCTGTTCCTTTTTATTACATTCTATTGTACATTTGTGTTACTCAATTTGTTAAAAAAACAACAAAAACTTTTGTTTTGATATCATATTGAAAATCCATTTATTTAGCTTTCTTTGTATAATTTGACACGCTTGCAAATCGGTATGATTACCTATAGTTTAATGCTAATGATCGTATAATTACAATATAATAATTAAATTTACCTGTATACATGCATTTCTTTAAAAACATTTTTTTTTTTACAAAAAATCTTTTAACTGCAATCGAGTCGCCCTGTTACTATTACTGATATGTACGGAAATTTCATAAAGAAATCATCCATAATTGCACCAAATAGGAAATAAATCATGGAGGTATTATATATTTAATCGATTTTTGAATTAGTCATTTATCAATAATTGCATCATTTGTCGTCACATTCTTCAGACTCGGGGCTATTGCCCGAAGTCTAAAGAATGTTTGAACTCACGTCACGCCCGTTTATATCCAACCTAAGTTTACTATTCACCTACTCAAATCGTAACAGGTGTCCATGAATTTATTCTTGATTTTTGTAGCCAATTAACGGAAGATTGTATCAATGCGCATGTAATGCTAACTTATGATTTTTATGCGCAATAAATATTGATAAACTCGGCAGCGCGCCCGTAATCGCTGTTTACTGAATATATTTCATCTTTGATTGAGTAGGTTTGTATCACAATGTAAGCCTTTTGGTATTTTGAAGGAGTTTGACAATTTACGACGAACAAGTCGACGGTCGTGGGTTTGAATTCGATAAATAAACAAGTGCGTTCACCGCAAAGTATTACTACGTATTTATTTACGTATAATAATTTTTTTACAAGGCTGAGTTTAGTCCTTAAAAAGACTTAAAAAAATGGGCCTCAACTAGATTGTAAGTTGAAATACTCTTACTCATTTATTCAGTCAAAAGGATTTCGTAGCCAAAAATTAGAACAAAAAATAGGTGATGAAAATATTGAAGTCTATTAATTTATTAATATAATGTGTGATACAATAATTTTTCTTCACTAAGTTTCCTTTACATAAAATTTGTTTTGTAATTATAACATACAATATAATGTCTTATTCTTATTTATTTATAATTATTTATTGAAGATTTTTAGAAGACGAGTGAACACAGATTTAAGAATTTGAATATATCAGGAATACCAATAATATATTTCTATAATAAGAACTCATGATCTTGTATAGACGTATTTATTTAAAAAAGTGACGTTTCCAAGCATTTTTAATAAAGTATTTTGACTTTAACTTAATTTTGACCTTATATATAAGATAATAAACGTGTACCACTGCTTGGCGGCAGATACAATTCCGGTACACATAGCGCGTTTCTTTATCTTTAACATTTTGGCAACATCTCCAGTGAAGCGTGAAGCTCATATATTTCCAATTACCCACACACGTACCTTTCCTCTGAGCTGTTTGTTCTACTGACAATATTATCCATTCAATATACACTGTTAACAAATCACCGCTTTACGATCTATTGAAATTGTGCGTTGAATGGAGCTAGCAAATTGTTTTGCACGCCATACGTGGACCATTACATTCACGTCTAATATATGGGATGATGAACTGGGGAAAGAGTGTTACTATGCAGTGCTTGAAATGGAGGCAATAGGAAATTGTAAATTGTATAAAATCTATTTCACGAACGGTCCAGATTACAGTTACATTTTTTAATGAAAATTTTTCCATATTTACCTGCGACAAATAACCAGCTAAGAGTGATTTGTAAAGAACAATAGGTATACATCGAGGATTCCGCACTAGGTCCTCCTGTGACACGTTATATGCTCATGAATATGTTTACATGTGTGTGTAAAATTTGACGTGTCGAAACTATACTTGAGATGTAAATGAATAAATGAGTTTGAGTTTAGCTATTGTATTTTAGCAATATCGGTCCCACTTATAATATTGAGAGCGTGGTGGCCCAGGGGCACAGACGCCGTCTTTCAATCTGAAGGTCGCAGGTTCAAACCCACACGTGTACCAATGAGTTTTTTCACTTGAAAAAATTTATGTGCGCAATACCACGTACTAGAAACGGTGACGGAAAATATCGTGAGGAAACCGGCATGTCTTAGAACCAAAAATTCAACGACATGTGACATCTACCAATCCGGATTGGGCTCCCGTGGTAGATCAGAGCCCATTCAGTGGGAACATTAGAGGCTAGTACGGTATACTAGTCGATAAGCCATATCGAACCGTCAACAAAGACGGGGATGTCTCGTCTCGTGCGCCAGGCAGTACATCTCCGGTCGAACTTTGCACAAGTGGTGCTACTTTGTGCTCCTTTAGCTCCACCGAGGTACGGGATTTGAGGGGTACTCACTTATGGAGGTGAGCAACTGAAATCTGACTCAGGCAAAGCATTCCACTGGATGCAAAATAAAAGTAAATTAGAATCGAATTGGCCGCTTAGAACTCAGCAACTGTTCGTTCAAACAGTAGTAAAAATTATGACTATTGAAGATTAAACAAAATGCTGGCTATGAATGATTCACATCACAATGTAGTGTTAGTAAAGATAGTTGTATTTGTCAAGTTAATACACGCCCACGAGGTCTTAACTTCGATTCCACTCCACCATAAAATTAAACTGTGTTTAAATATGCCACGGATATTCTCAAGATTAGCTTATTGCTATAAATGTTTTCAATGCTTAAGTAATTCGTCCCGTTGACGTAAAGAAACCCTATTAATTAGTACTTATACAACGTATAATCGTGGTGGCCCAGGGGCACAGACGCCGACTTTCATTCTGAAGGTCGCTGGTTCAAAACCATAGGTGCACAAGGTGCACACGCATATATGCACGTTTCCGGTGAAGGAAAATATCGTGACAATACCGGCATGTCTTAGAACCAGACATTTTAACCAAACATTATCGAATATTCTCTGACAGTATAACGGTCCGTTAACTTCTTGAAGGTGACATACGCCCAATCGGGTGTAGTGTACGTGTAAAATTTCGTGTGCGCATGTTAAACGATGGTATAACATACTTGACTGTAAACAACTTTGTTCAACAACTGGCCTTGATAAACGTTACATCAAGCTTCCCAACTTATAACTTTTTATCCGTCTAATGTGAAGGGATATACGGACTATGATGGTAAGTGGTTACCGCCGTCGATAAATAAAAAACGATGCGACTCAGGCCTTCAACTACTGAAGTAAGAGAAGACCCAAGTCGCACGCATAGCGAACGTTACTCTAAAAGGTTATAATGGCCTAATTGAAGAACTTAATTGTAATTATTAATTTAATGTAAGACAAACTTGTCAATGCCCCTTTACAGCAGCATCAACTGTTTATTTATGTAGTTTTTTTGTTTAGAAATTTGTAATAACTATGCTAGTCGGTTTTGAAAGGCTGTATAGCTCGGATTTATGTTTATTATTATAATTATTATTTTTGAGAAAAAATGTGACTGAGCTAGCTGAGGGCCCACCTGATGGTAAGTGGCGACCCCCGCCCATAACAACAGTAATGCGACTCAATATAAGATTTGGATCTTACACTGAGTCGCATTCATCCTGCTGCGTCCATCACCCGAGACGGGGATGATACGTCTCATACACATGTGAATTCACCGGCAGCCACACACTTCCACCGGAACACAATGCGAGCACTATTGCTTGGCGGCATCCAGGTGTGGTGGCAGTACATCCCCGGACGAACCTGGCACAAGTTCTACTACACCGTCTTCAAATCTTGATGGCATATTTCAAATCAAAGGTAGCTATTTGGCAGGAAATGAACAAGTCGTGTCACTTGAAAACAAATTGGCCGCTAAATGAATGCCGATCGAAACGACATGAGCAATTGAAATGGCGAGATTACGCCTCGGACGCGCTTCCTGGCCTTTGCATTTACGCCATTCCACGCCTGTATCATTTTTTACATACAAAGAATATATTATTTTTTAACTTCTATATCACACTTATATTATAAAGGCGAAGTTCATCCGGAGAGGTACTGCCACCACATCTGGAATCTACCGCCAAGCCGTTGTGTTCCGGTGGAAGGGTATGGCTGCCGGTGAAATCACATGCCCATGAGATAACGAGCAGAGGGCCCACCTGATGGTAAGTAGTGACCCTCGCCCATGACAACAGCAATGCGCGCGACTCAGTATGAGATCCAAATCTTTACTGATTTTTGACTTTACTGATCTTTACGCATTCATCCTGCTGCGTCCATCACCCGAGACTGGGATGATAATTTTAGTTTTGCGGTGTTGATTTATCAAACGACTTCCAAATGAGGAGGACTTCCAAATCAATTCGGTTTAGTTTAAGGTTTGCGTATGAACTTATATTAATGATGAATTTTATTTGGAACAATTATAACACAAATTATTATGAAAAACGGTGATACCAGCAGCAAAATACTGTGTCGCAGGTATCAACGCTCTCCTCCGAATATACTTATTATAATTGTATCGAGTTCCAGTTTTTGCGACACGCCAGGGCACATGGCGTGTCGAAACCTTGGGGGGGCAGCGTAAGGGCGTTAAGACTACCCCGTTTCTAGACGCCCTAGGTCCCCATGTCACCTAGCGTGTTTTTGCACCAGTGTGACAGCGCTAATAGCTTTGCAATCACAATTGAACGGAAAGCATTGAAATATTGTCATTCCGGCTACAGCATTTTATACAGGGTGTACAAAAGATGCTATGTATTTTTTTCGTAAATAATACTTTATATAGATGATATATATATAAAGTATTATTTACGAAAAAAAAAATACCATACCAGTACAAGGATTTCCAGTATTGCAGGAGGATGGACACAATAGCATCATTAACACCAAGATCTTAGAATAAACTTCATTAGCAAACAAAGTTTGACGTAGCAAGGAATCGAACCTGAGACGACTCGCAGGCATGCTAACTGCTGATCAGGTCTGAGCCGTCTTTTAAACGAACATAATATGGCCCATGTGACAATAAGCGGCATCTTCTGACCACAAAAAGTTTGTTCGGTGAAAGTGAAGTTAGCTCCCATTAGCTTTTTTTCTATTTAAGTTACGGTAAAAAACTAAGTGGAATACTCTGGTCGGAGTTTTCAAGCCACCTTAAGACCGACATAGCTTATCGACTAAAATAGCCAGTAACAACATCATAACGTGCCCTGCGAAGCACGAAAGCGCTCAGTACAAATGCCAATAAATAGTCACTTATCCGAAATGATCTATACAGATCATCCAGGCCATATTTGCCACGAGCTTTTCGTTCCGTCATTAAAGTCGTATTCAAAATCTTATAATATTCAAAAGTTCTAGACACCCTGTATAAGACCTGTGGAATGCCGCTAAAGTTTTACTGTGGCAATACTAATTGCAAAAATAACTGTGGCAATTAAATTGACTTTTCTCGATTAGGAATTTATTAACGACCCTTTGATCTCCATATAATTATTAGTAGCTGCGTATCGAACTTGTGATGTAAAAATTTTTATGCTAATTTACGAGGTTTCAATGATAAGTACATTTCCTAAATTATATGTCTGAATTTATGTTTCAGTTTGAAATGACAGACGTAATTTTTTTTAATGACTAATCTGATTTTTTAATGACTAATCTGATAAATGGACGGTCTGAAGGACCACCTGATGTGGTGAAAAAAATTACTACCAGCCAAACGTCCTGTTTGAGTTCGTAAGATTAGAATAATCTCATGGATTTAGGATACGTGGATCCAAACATGATGTAACTCGTTTGTGGTTGCGTTGTTGTTTTCGTAAATCTGAAAACAAACATTTTTTCGCATCTATACAACTCATCAAATGTATTAACGGGATCAGTTAAAAAAAAAACAACAACGTTAACACACTCATACCTCTGCACTAGGATTCCCTGTGTCGCAGATGGCATGGACGAACACAGAAACACAAGACAAACACCCAAGACCCGAGAAAAAACTTCATGCTCACCACACAAAGTGTGCCCCGGCCGGGAATCGAACCCGGGACCCCTCGCTTCGAAGGCAGAGCTACTACCAACTAAGCCACGGGGCCGTCTACAACTCAAAACATTCATTAGGTCAACAGATCCCGCGGGATAAGTTAACGGCCTCAGTTGACTAAAGAACCGTACTAACGATTGATAGCTGGTCAGCATTCCCCAAGTAACGTGATACTGCCAATTATTGAATTATTATTCGAGAGGTATTCCGCTGCCAGCGGTCCGCCTCCAGCGGGCATACGAATCACCATCTAAAGCAATAAATTCTGTGAACAGTTGTAGATATTCGACACTTTAATGGGCGTACGGTGAATACAGATTTTTTTCACGATCAGGGAATACACGTATTCAACTTCTCGTTGCGTCCTTCTCGAATTGTGTTCCGGTAGACACGGGGGCCTGAGATGTCCCTGTCAATCATAAAATGCCCTGAAGATAGCTGATAGTGAAGATAGCCAATTTTCTTTTTCCATTGCCCAGAAGAATGGGACAACAACATTCTGCTGCTAACTTCAGAGCCAGGTTATGATAGTGATGTAATATGACGGTCTCATACTTCGGCAAGGGAGGACCGCAATTGCGCCCGCTGAGATGCTACTCAAGTGCCTGTAATTTCACCGGCACCCACTTTTCTTGAGATATAATTTTTATCGAGATTTTTTACAGAAATGGTTTTTAAGTTTTTTAAGTTAATTTATTTATAAACATTCGATTTTTAATGCAAGTAGATACTTCAGTTCTATACAATCATTTACTATGAATTCTTGTTTTATAGATACACCCACATTTATAAGACTTTTCAACTCTCATACACCTACGCAAATGTCAAGGCATTTTCTATTTTGTTTAAATAATAATAACGTTCGCACACCCGTTCATGAGGATTCCCTGTTTCGCAGGTGACATAGAATAACAGAAACCGCAAACCAAGCCGAGACTGATGGCGATTATGTATTCTTTCTGATATCTCCTTCAACCATTATCTCCTTGTAAGAATCGAACCGACAACCCTTGAAAGTTATTTCGAATCGACGCCTCGCTAGTTTAGACAACCAATTCATCTAACAGAGCTATCAACTTTTCAAGATTGTGTTTATATTGACACGTTATCTCACAGATATCTTGAAATATATCTTTTGAATTATTTATAAACTGCAACTCTCAACGGTTTTCCTATAAAATGGGGATCAAGCTAACGGTATTATAAGGTCACCATTTTGATAGCGACATCCAAATACTTTAGAAGCTTATAATATTAATTCAACGGATTTCATTCCTTATTTTGATGGACATAGGGTGTGGGTTGAAGGTTTGGTCGATGGTAAAATTGTGAGTGATTTTAACCTTGTCGCTTGCATTCGCTTTTGGTTGAGAAGAAACTGTTGTGGTCTTTCAGACCGCACGTTTGACCAGACCTTTCTAAACACACGTTTATGTAGGAATTAACTGATATTTCTAATTTAAATTAAGTGATTTGTAATATTTTAATAAATATATAAGGCATCAATACTTTTTTAAATGTAATTATAGTGACTGGACAAGGCCCACCTGATGTTAAGTGGTTACTTCCACCCATAAAAACTGTAATACGATTTAGATCCTCCCCGACCGAAATATGACAAGACTCAAGTCGCACCCTGTCACCCGAGATGGGGTGAAAAACGATATATAAATCAATATCATAGTAATGTTACTGTTATTTGATGCTTAATTATTGTTAAGTTTATCATTTTTTGTACAATTTAATCTAATATCAAGAATATAAATGGCATACCGTACCAGCTTAATGTTCCCACTGCAGGGACACCGGCCTACTCTCGATAATTGAGACGGTCTACCACGGGAATGTATTATATAAATGGCATGGTCACATAAATTATTTATCGGTATAATAGTTTCCTTTATTTTTTTTTTTGCAATTGACTGAACGTGTATTTTTCATAATTTAAATTTCTCGCGGTCTAAGAGACCCTAATAAGTTACTAAGGGTTAAAAGTTTAAAATTTTGTGGTGTCGTAGAACGTCGTAACATTAACAGCGTGAGACATAGTAAAACTTGTTTTATTGCCGAGTAGGCTTTGTTGCAAATAAGCATTATTTTATTACTAATTTTATAGCTGATTCATATTGAAAAAATTCAAATTGCGGAAATAAAATTAATGTTGCGTCTTTATTTTCGAACAGGTGTTTTCGTATAGTATCAGGTTTTATGTTTTTTGAAATTTATTTTTTTAAAGAGTCGATACAATTCTTATAAAACTAAAATATCTGGGCAAAACATTTTATTTATAATAATTGCATCTGATATTAAATTTTACGATTTCACTACATATCATATAATATTATTGGAAATCCACTCTCATATAAATGCAAAATCAACTGCACTTATTTTTAAGTGCTAAGTAGGGATAGTAGTAATAGTATAAATAATAATACATATCCAAGGCTCTTAGGAATAAGCGTTCTAGTAGAACTGGTCAGATAGACCATTTATTTTTTTCCCTAGTACTTATTTTTATAAACAAGTGCAGAATACATGGCTTTATAATTACTTATATAGACGGACGGTTGCTCGCGTCCGTAGGTGTGTACCCTTTGATTCCCTACACGTACCCCCTGTGGTGCTAAAGGAGTAACCAAAAGTAGCAGTAGAACTTGTGCCAAGTTCGTCCGGAGAGTTACTGCCAGTAGTGGTTGCATTACTGTGTTCCGGTGGAAGGGTGTGGCTGCCGGTGAAATCACATGCGCATGAAACGTATCATCCCCGTCTCGGGTGATGGACGCAGCAGGACGAATGCGACTCAGTAGATTTGGATCTCATGCTGAGTCGCACAGTCGCATGCAGTACTGTTGTCATGGGCGAGGGTCACCACTTACCATCAGGTGGGCCCTCAGCTCGTTCCGTCACTCATTCACATAATGATTTGGATGAAATTTTGTGTTTAGATATGGTTTTGCTGTTGTCAAAAAAAACACATTTTACTCTTATAAAAGCCAAGCAAGGCTCAATCGTCGAGATACTATATATATTGATTGGTTATAAGTGGAAACATATTCAAGTTCTTTGTTCAGATAAAAGCATCAGTCATATTTATTGAATGCAATTTACGGACATAAGCATAGGAATATGTAGGTAAATAGAAGCAAAAGTTTCTTTTTATGTGACTTCAGTAAACTTTAGGGACGTGCCGAGGGGCCACTGATGTTACCACTGCCCATAAACAACAAAAATACGATTCAGGACTTCCCCTACTAAAGTATGAGAAGACATAAGTCGCAACGCGTTGGGCCTGTCACTCTGACACGGGGATTTTATGCCTCAACTGCCTGTAATTTCAATAGTTAAGTAATTTCCCTGTATTACGCCAAATGCTGTTTTTTTTTTAGATATTTTCATGTTGTTTTAACTTGGTATAAGAGAGCTTAGTATTATACTTCAAGGCATAGTTACTGGTCGAAATACGAGATCAATTTAGTAGTAGAGTTTTAGTCGCGAAAATCAGTACAATTTTTTTTATTTTTGTATTGTACTTAATTTTTGCAGCAATACTCAGACATTGTTTTTTTTTTTTTTTATGAAAGACAGGCTTTTTACTTTTGAACTAAATCAATTGACGGGTAATAGTGATGATGGATCACGAAATGTGACAAAAAGTCACTAAATTGTTCTATTATTGAGTCAAGAACCTTGAGTGTAACCTGGGGTATAACTTTAAATATAAAACAATACAAAAATAACCATAAATAATAAATAAATATTCACTGACATTATATATACTAAGCATAGTTTGTACTATGTATACTATACATACATAGAACAAAGCAAAGTAGGACTTAAAAATTTAAATCGTGTGCCGCTATTCGACATTGTTAAGATAAAATAATAAAATACTTTATTGCCCAAATACGAATATACAAAGACGAACTTAATGCTAAAGAGCATTCTATACCAGCTAACTTTTGTGTTTTATATATTTCTATTTTTATTATATTGTACAAGCATTTATATTTCTTCGTTTTACTGGTAGGAACACAAATTTGTGCTCGCAAAATACAATAAGTAAGAGAGTTTATTGCGGTAACCCTGATCGATAATGCTTCTAAGACGCATAATAGCTGCTATTATAAACCTTAGCATTTCTACTGGACAAATTTCTTAGATTTATTCTTATGGTTGTCATATTATCATTCGCGTCATCATGCCATGTTTTGGACGAAAGCATACAAAGTGGTTATGGCGCTAGAATATCAAACGATCAGAATAGATAATCTTTTTTTTCAATATTTATCGCCTATTGTAGTCTAAAGGGTCGGCCTATCATTTCGGACTGCCTACGCGAAAGGAATTTCAAATCATTGTAAAGTTTGTTGAACCCAACATATGCACAAAGCAAAGTTCTCTTTGCTCTCTACCCGAATATTGGGATGGCTATCTCAATGGTGTATGAGTCAAAATGCGTTGGCTCACAGTTAGGGGCGGTGTGGTAGGTTGTACGTATGTTGACCAAGACGAAATCCGAGACCGCAGTGTTCGTGATATGTTTTGAAGAAGTCCGACTTTCTGTGAAGCAATCTCATGATTTCTATTTAAAAGAAAACATTACGGTTCTAGCGTCTATCTCTAATGACATCCGTGTGTTAGAAAATTGTATTGCTGGCAATATTTTCTGTTATTCCGTAAACATTTCGATCTCATTGCTGGCTGTATTTTTATGTGGTAACACCAGTCACAAATTAATGTTTAGCTAGATACCTCATCAGCAATAACACTAATATTATAAAGAGGAAAGATTTGTACCTATTTTTGTATGTTTGTATGTTTGTAATGAATAGGCTCAAAAAGTACTGGGCCGATTTAAAAAATCCTTTCACCAATAGAATGCTACATTCTTCCAATTTGACATAAACTACATTTCATTTTGAAAAAAATTAGGGATCCTTGGTAAAATTTGTACAATGTAACCGAAGGTGTAGAAAAATGAGTCTTAAAATGTCTTTCGTCGAATGCGCTGCCGAAACTATTAGCGATAGAACAAAATAATGTATAATGTATTAACAATATTGAAGAACATCATAATGTCTACAAAAAACTCCGCGGTAGCATATGTCCAACTATTGTAGTTATGTCACTACCCCGTGCGAAGCCGGGACGGGCTGCTAGTCAGCAATAATAAGACGGATTTTCCACCAATTATGTATGGTTGGTTTGTTAGTGCAAATGTACCAAAAAGAAACTATTCTAACCATTCTTATAATCAAAGTCTTAATACCAAATCGTGCGTAGGTAAATTATAATTTGCTTTGACCTTATCCTGTCGCATTAATATTGTATAAATATGATTGAAGATTAAATTACTCATACAAAAAGAACATTGTAACATTGTATTCGTAATAGGCTCGTGGTAATTGAATCATAATCCATGAATGGTTAATTAATAACCAACCGGATGCAATGTGGATCTGGTAATATTCAATGGATAGAAAGAGGTAAATAACAATTTGGTTAATAGCTTTGCAAGACAATAGGTTTTGTTTTGTGCGGGTAGGGTGACCATACGCGCCGCTGGGGCTGGGGAACAGTGCCATCCCCGCTGCCCCAGCAACGGGCATCCGTGGAGACCCGTGGGGCTTTTAACCGGTAGGAATCGGACATACTCATACTTATTTAATGAAAACCATTAGAACCTTATACTTGGCTGTGTTTAATTTATGTCAAAAATATAATTTAGTCATCAAAATTCATAAACATAAATCTGAGGCATATGTAGTGGACTTCAAAACAGATAAGCTAGATAACTAGAAAACAACATAAGATTTAAAAAAAAAATGTTGTTGCTGCTTTAATAGGATATTGTCAAGTTTACTTTAAATTAGAATAATTAAAATTAAATTTATTGACCGAAATTATCTCTAGGAAGTGTTTTTGATTATCGAAGAATACAGTTACAAATACAATAAGTATGGGCCATATTTATTTTAATTGTAGCTTTATTTGCGGATTCTAGTCTGTTTCTATGAGTATTCAAGACAGCATTTTAGGCTTTTGTAAAAAATATTGATGAAAAAAAATGAAATTTAAAAAAAACAATAATATATTTTAGAAAGATTTTTGGTCACCCTTACAGCCACAAGTTTTCGAATGACAATGAGCGCACTCGACCGCCCACGGCACATCCGGTACATTTGTACACATCCCCGCGCCGGGAGTCGAACCCGCGGCAGGCGTGTCCATTGTCCGATAATTACAAAATAATGAAATTATCGTTTGCCTAAGCTTCACTTAACTAGCCTAAACTCACAAGCTGTTACTATATTCCTTTTAGAAAGCGTAACTTCCATTTCTTTACATAACGTAGTAAAGGATTGCTCACCAAAAAACTTCTGTAGCCGTTTCAAATACTCTTTTTGTGTAGCAACCAAGCAATAATTGGGGGGGTCCATTGGCTCGCATATGTAGGTAAAAGTACCCCCTTTGAGTGTCTACATGTATCCAAAGGAGGTGGCAAGGAGTTAATAAAAAAGCAGTTGAACCTGAGTCAAGTTCTGCCTCCACTGGTAATCTGCCACCAAGCAGTGATGCACTCGCATTGCTATGTTCCGGTGGAAGTTTGTGGGTGCCGGAGAAATCACAGACGAATGAGGTAGTAGGTACCTAGAGAGGTACGACTTGTCTTCTCATACTTCGGTAGAGGAGTTGGTTGGACGCTTTCCTCCTAAAAGGATTAGGCAGAACCTTTCCAATTTTACCTAGTGGGTTACATTATCATGGGTATGTCATAACTATAGTTTGTACCGAACTGAGAACTCAAAACTGAATTGAGAACTGAGATTTTTTAAAAGAGGTTTCAGAAGCATTCTTATGCATCAGGCGATTTTCAACCCCCAACAAAAAAGGCATCTTTTGTATCTGTCTATGGTATCATATCTACTGAGTGGATAAACCGATGCGATTTTTTCTGTTTGAATGGTGACGTCATCGAGATGGTTCTTAGTTATAATTTATGAAGATCTTCAGGTGTTCGAAGATCATCACCATTCACCAAGACGGAGGCCCATTTTGCGTAAAATGAGCTTGAATTTTAATTTTAATTTTTTATTTTAAGGTGTCCACAGAGATGGCGATTGTTGATTTTGACTTTGACTTTTTGATCCGATATTTACTGAGAGGATAAGTACAAAAGCGTGAAACTTGTATTTTTCAAAAGATAGATAATAATTTGTATTATATATTCTGGAATAATTTAAATAAGTTTCTTTAAATTATTTTGGAAACTCATATTTTTGGGATTAAACTGAAACACTCAGATGAAAAGCACTTTTTGAATGATTTTTTTTGATCCCTTTTATTATATCTTTATTTGTGTCCCTTATGGTATATAAATGGCATAAGCGTCTTAGGGTTATTGGAAGTACCCTAGAAGTTCTCCATATCTCTAAAAATTATCGCAATAAATTTATAAAACCATTGTCAAGTAGATCTACTCCACCTCGAGCTGATTGAATTATTTTGATATATGTAATCCTTAATTTAATCAATCATCATATCATTACATAAACGGATCCGTGGCTTAGTTGTAGTAGTAGCGACAGCGAGTAGCGAGAGGTTTCGGGTTCGATTCCCGGCCGGGACTGTATCCCGGCATAGTGAACATGAAGATTGTTCTCTTGAGTTCTTGTCTTCTGTTTTTGTGTTTGTCCATGCCAACTGCGACACGGAATCCTAGTGCAGGGGTATGAGTATGTAAAGTTTTAAATACATACAAAGTTTCAAGAATTTCGGATAAGCGGTATATTTGGTAGGATAAATACATACATACCTACATACCCACAAATTCCGATGTTTCCAAGTCGAATAACAGAATTCGCCTTCTCAATATTGTATAACGTTTTATTGGAAAGTATCTATTGAAACAACCTGTTACATGATTCAAATTACGATAGGTATTACTTACTGCAATTGTTTACTTCATTAAATGTCTTTAAGTGGTAATCACTTGATTTTATAGGCTTTCATATCGGTAGAAAATCTTCTTCTAAGCACACCATAGGCGCAGGCGCATACTTATGCACTTAGGGCCTTATCACACTGGGAATTTGCGAGCGAGTATAAAGCTCTCGCCTTGAGTGGAGCCAATTATTTACAACGAAAAACCTTTGCTTACACCTACAAGCAAGAACTAAATAATATCGATAGAAAAAAGTTTACTACTTACCGTACCAGCATCTAATGTTCCCACTGCAGGCCGGCCTACTCTCGATAATTGAGAGTGAATGGGCTCTGATCAACCACGGGAGCCCAATCCGGATAGGTAGATGTCACATGTCGTTGAATTTTAGGTTTAGACATGCCGGTTTCCTCACGATGTTTTCGTTACCGTTTCGAGAACGTGGTATTGCGCACATACATTTTTAAAGTGAAAAATCTCATTGGTACACGTGTGGGTTTGAACCAGCGACATTCAGATTAAAAGTCGGCGTCTGTGCCCCTGGGCCACCACGCCCTCTTATGATAAAAATACAGAAGAAACCAAGCAATATTTATATTATAGCAGAACAATAATTACGTAAATAGTTCTAAAAATAACTTTTTATCCGAAATTTACATTCAATAAATGAGATTTGGCAATCTGACTCGTTTGGAGTGGGCTGACTATAACAATATACCTATAATACATTAAGCCTATAAAGTAAACACGCCAGCTTAAGATGAGCCGTACGTTCAAAAGCTCTTGTACATTCTGGGGTTCAAGTTATTTTAACTATACTGAGGGTTGTGATGTCTGTAATTTCCGAACTACAAAACTTATGACCTTGAAATGTTTACGGGCAATCTTTTAAGTACCTTCACGCCCCAAAAAGGATCTTCTCTCTGTCTGGTCGATCCTTCATGACTGAAGATCGCGATCACCATGTACAGTCAATGTTCGTGGGTCGTCTCCATCGGTTTCTGTCTGTGGCTATCCGGACTACTGTTTCAAACTTGTTACAACTTGTTAGTAGAGTGGCCCTCTTTGAGCTGGTCTGACCACCGCATTGGGAGGTCCCTGGGACCGCTTACCTTCGACGTTTGCACATATACAATAATTAACTTTTCCAAGTTTCCTCCTTACCATCTGACATGTCCGAAATAACTTGACTAATTTTGCGAATCGTGCGAAATAATTGTGAAGCACAAAGCATGTGAATGATTAAAATCTATTTTGATGACTATTAAATGATAACTAGCTTTATTATTCGTGTTACCGAGATATTTACCATGATTTGTGAGTTTTGTTGACTCCCGATATTTCGACGCAGTTACATGCGTCATGATCCCGGGCAAACTGAAGTCTTTGCAAAGTGGAGTGTGCAAATCATTGGCAGACATGGTAAATATCTCGGTAACACGAATAATAATGTTCATAACCATGATAGTTTAAAAAAATAATTGATAACTAGCTTTATTCTTAACATGAAATGGTACGAGATAAAGAAAAAAAGAAAGAAATGAAATGATGTTTAGTCTTAGTTGGTCTAACAGTACCTTTTATAGACTACCGTAGTACCGTTTCTTAGATTCTATGTTCAGTAGGTACCATCCCTACTGTACACTAAAATGAATATGCAGATTAAGGCAAAAACACGTACATATAAAATAAGGCTTACGTAATTACACGTACTAAATGACGGGCACGCATTGCGATTACAAACCTATTTTAAGGTGGGCGGCGAGATATCATCGGCACTTCTGTACGTTTTTAATCGTGATGTGAGCGGCCATAGTGGACGCGAGTAACGATATACTGTTATAAAATCGTATTGATTGACTAAAACACTTATTTTATTCCGTTAAGGGTGGAATTTCTTGATGAAATTTCTAGAGGAACAGAAACAGAACAGAAACAGAAACAGAACGTATCATCCCCGACTCGGGTGATGGACGCAGCAGGATGAATGCGACTCAGTAAAGATTTGGATCTCCTACTGAGTCGCACGGGATACTGTTGTCATGGGCGAGGGTCACCACTTACCATCAGGTGGGCCCTCAGCTCGTTCCGTCACTCATTCACATAAAAAAGGCACCTCTAAAATTGGTGTAAATGAATTCGATTGATGTTCTTTAATTTGATATCTGGCTGATATTTATCATGACGTGACTTCACTGCTATCAATTTTTTTTTTACATCTCTATATAATTTTAGTTCCGTAAGCTATTTTCAACCTGAAACTACTTAACTCGCTGTCTGTCAAGCCACACCTTTACCTGCGCGTACGCAACATCAACAATAACTTTATCTGCCTTCTGGACGGTAACGCGTACCGTTAGCCATCAACTGGCTAGGGTTCCCGATAACCAGCTAATTATATAACTACACAATGCATTGAACGTAATTGCACGTTTTTAATAGCTTCTATTCTGAATGTTTTTCGAGTTTTAGACGGATTATTTATTATAATTAAATTAAAAAATTACATCATGGCTCTGGCTTCTGCGTCAAAGCATGACAGACAGAAAAAATTAAGTGTTTTTTTTATTGTGACATAACATTTGTGATTTTTTTCTGTGTCTAGGTGTTGATATTATGTATGTATTATATAATATTAGAAAAATATATGTTATTAAGTAATCTGGTTCCTATACTATAAATTTTACGTATTATAGTTTGAGGCTAGATGGCGCTGTGTGAAATGTCCAGGATTATTTTACCGATAATTGTAAACCACCAGCACAGAGCGCTGTAGTTATGACTGATAGTAAAGAGATTACTCGTTTATTTTATTACAGCGCTTTAGAGATTTTGTAATTATAAAGGTGATAAAAAGCCGTGCATTGGGCGTTAATATTAATTTATATTTTAACTGACTTCAAAAAAGTACTTACTTCATTTCTTCGCCTTTTAGGTCCGCAGTAGACCCACCGAAATTTCGAAAGGGCTAAGGGCGTAAAGGAACTAAATGAAAGGATTCGTTCGTTATTCGCATCCGTAGGTGAGTACCCTATGAATCCCTACACGTACCCTTTAATCCTTTACCCTTTTTTATACCACCAGAATAACTCCATTAGCACCACTCATGTCCACGTGTCCCCCCCGCGTAGGGATTTGAAGAGTTAATTACTTGCGGACCTAAAAATGGACCCCCAAAATTCACAAGATAAATTTCAAGCAATATATTTTAACAGCGACCGTCTGAACGGGATAATAATGTTCTTAAGAAATATTGCCAAATACATTAATGAGATGGCCATATTAATAATCTTAAATAAATTACAGCGAAATAAAATACTTATTCAAAGTCATGGACAATCTTTTAAAGTAGTCTTGGTTTTAGTCTTGAAATCCATCTACCCCAAACTAATCATAGCTTGTACTATGGGAACCATATCTTTATATCTGATAGATTAATTACCTATATAGGACATTTTTGTATATCTACACTAATATTATAAAGAGGAAAGATTTGTACCTATGTTTGTATGTTTGTAATGAATAGGCTCAAAAAGTACTGGGCCGATTTAAAATATTCTTTCACCAATAGAATGCTACATTCTTCCAATTTGGCATAGGCTACATTTCATTTTGAAAAAAATTAGGGATCCTTGGTAAAATTTGAACAATGTAACCGAAGGTGTAGAAAAATGAGTCTTAAAATGTCTTTCGTCGAATGCGCTGCCGAAACTATTAGCGATAGAACAAAATAATGTACAACAATATTGAAGAACATCATAATGTCTACAAAAAACTCCGCGGTAACATATGTCCAACTATTGTAGTTATGTCACTACCCCGTGCGAAGCCGGGACGGGCTGCTAGTACATACATATAATACATATTAACACCCAGACACAGAACAAATATATGTTCGTCACAAGAATGCTTGCCCTGGGTGGGAATCAAACTCACGACCTGCAGCGCAGAAGGCAGTGCTAATATCAACTGAACTAAAGGATCAGTATAATTAAAACCAATTTACCAATATAAAAATAAAATTCATAATTTTAGACATTTCTTCAATTGTGTGGTAGACAGTTGATTTATTTTGCAAGTCTCTAAACATCTTGATGTTTTGACCCGACTTCAAATAGGAGGAGTTTATTAATTCGGATGTTTATATGTTTTTATATATCTTCACCGATTTCTCCGCCATTCATCAACCGATTTAGAAAATTCTTTTTTTATTGAAAAGGATATGCTTTCAAATTAGTCCTATACAAATTTCATTATAATCGGTTTAATAGTTTGGTTGAAACATCTAAATAACTGGACATATGTCATCCAATTAAACGAAATTGCGTATCTTGCTAGTTTGAAAGTATTGAAGTGTGTTTTTTTTCGACTTTTAAATCATTTACTCTTCAGTCTTGTTTTAACTAAGCGTTCCCATCACTAGTCAAGTCTGTTTTTGTTCCACTTAACAAATTGCATGCATGCACTAATTTAGAGATGCCAAATATGGATTCCAAATCACCGTTCGCCTTTTGATGGGGTTATATGAGTTACTTTAAGTTGTCAAAATTGTATGGAGATGTTTCGTAATTTAACATTCATATAATTTTATACTTGTAACGAGATAAATTACTGGTTTTACCTTTGACAGATAGTTATTTTTTTAATGTTCATTTAATTTAAACAGCATTTTGCTGTCATCCAAGTAATTTTTAAAGAATTCAATGGATATAAAGTATTTTTGACTTTGATTTTACTATATACAAATGGAGAGCGTGGTGGCCCAGGGGCACAGACGCCGACTTTCAATCTGAAGGTCGTTGGTTCAAACCCACACGAGCAACAATGAGTTTTTTCACTTGAAAAATGTATGTGCGCAATATCACGTTCTCGAAACGGCGAAGGAAAATATCGTGAGGAAACTGGCATGTCTTAGAACCATAAATTCGAAGCCATGTGACATCTACCTATCAGGATTGGGCTCCCGTGGTAGATCAAAGCCTATTCACTCTCAATTATCGAGAGGAGGCCGGTGTCCCTGCAGTGGGAACATTAGAGGCTGGTACGGATATACAAATCTTTCTATATACTATATACGAAACTTTACTTTGAACAAATTTTCTATATACAAATAACAAACGGATATAAAAAATATGTGCCGATAAGCGTAGTTACTATCTAAAAAGAAAGTTAACAGTAACAATAAACAAATAAAATAATCTATCTCAAAATTCGCAAAACTAATAAATAATATACTAAAAAGATACTTACTAAATCCTTTGTACATGTGTTTTGACAATAAATGAACTTTGGGTACTAAAATAAATAATAAAAAATATAAAATAAAATTTATTGGCAACAACTACATTAATAAATCATTTTATTTTTATTTTACAATTATTATTTAAGTAATTAAAACAAAACAAAAACAACGGTAACACACTCATTGACAATAGTAACTGCGTAAATCTGCAAAAGATTTAGACAGACTAGTTGTTTAATGTTGATTTAAAGGAATAAATGAGTTTGAGTTTCAGTTTAGTGTGTACAAAACAGTAATAAGGAAAATGTAATTTAGATTTAAGTACCTGCACGTATTACTGCACCTACAAAAAATTTACTACAATATTTCCCAATTTCATTTTCAAGTTTATGATCCATGACGTTTGCATTGTATTGTCCCATACAATCACGGAAATGGGTCAAAAGCGGCCATTATAACATTTCATTTTGGGCAGGTTTCATGCAAGATCTTATCTTTACGACTACATTTTGGAAACAGAGTGTGAATAGGTTAAATATCGTTAATTAAAACGTTAATTTTAAGGGTCATTGTTTGTTGGGCGCGGGCCGTGGCATAGCGACAAAGCGAGCGAAGCCGAACGTTCGTGGTTTGCTCGTTACATTACCCTTTGCAAGGATATCAAAATAACAACATTGTTTTTTTTTGTGAACGTATTCTGATATGATTATTTGAATTAGGGTTAATAATTTTTTTTAAGTAATTATAGTGTCGGGACGAGCTGAAAGCGTACCTGTTAAGTGGTTACCTTCCCCAATAACAACTGTCCTCCACGACCGAAGTATGGGAAGACTAAAGTCACACCGTTGCGCCCGTCAGCCGATACGGGTTGTTACGTCTCAAGCGCAAGTCATTTCACCGGCAAATTCACAAATGTATGATACATTTGCATTATTAAATGCAAATAAAAAAATAAAATTGCTTTTTCGTGATAGTTATTGTAATTTCAAATGCATTTAATAAAAAGCTGATACTTTGATATTAGAAAAAGACACTTCATTTTTATTATAATACTTTGTGTGGAATAACACCAAGGCACAAAACAAACATCTATGTTTGTCTCACAAATGCTTGTCCTGAGTGGAAATCCAACCCACGACGTACAGAGCAAAAGACAGTACCAACTGAGCTGCGGGGTCATTCAATTCCCCGTAACAAACATTTTGGTCAGAATCATGCGTTTTTTATTTTTTATGTTGTTGATCATAGATGGCCTTTACAACTTTACCCAAGCTTTTGGTGAGAGCAGATGGCACTCGTTCGCAACGCTCGCTTTCGTTCGCTATATAGGAATGGGAATAAGCGTACCTATTCGGTTTAGAAAGGGCCTTTTTGTCCGTTTATCCGTCCCTTTGAAGCAGCTTGTTAATTATAATGATAACAATTTATAGTAGTTCACTTCCGTTCAGTGTTTGTCTAGTTTATTTTTCTACCCGCTCCAAGGCTTCTAGTTGTCAAAGGTTCAACCACTGGTGAAATGTACCAACGACCTTTTATTGAATGAATACTCTTTATTGTACACCTCGATAGAAAAATACATAACACAAATAAAATTAATAAAACAATCACAAAAAAAAAGGTTACAATGGGCGGCCTTATCGCTAATAGCGATCTCTTCCAGATTAGACTGGTTCTTATTAGACTGGTTTTATCAGAAACTAGTTATGCCAATATGTTACAACTTTACGCAGGCTTTTGGTGAGGGCGCAAGGCTCTCAACCATTTTCAATAATGGAACAGCGTCACTAAGACTATTTAAGTAACAGCAACTCCAAGGGCATTTTTACTAGATTATATATATTGTTAGCCGCAGATTTGTTTGACAACTTTACGCAGCCTTTTGGTGAGCGCGTAAGGCTCTCAACCAACTTTAAAACTAATAATGGAACATCGTCTCTAAGACCATTTAATTAACAGCAACTCTAAGGGCATTTTACTGGTTTATATAATTAACCGCACATTTGTTTGACAACTTTACGTAGGCTTTGAGTGAGCGCGTAAGGCTCTCAACCAACTTTAAAACTAATAATGAAACAGCGTCTCCAAGGCCACTTAGGTAACAGGGACAAGCTGCAGATGGCTTTGACAACTCTATGCGGGCTTTCGTTGAGAGCGGAAGGCCCTCAACCGACTTATATACATTACTTAGGTAACAGCGCCTGCAAGGTTACCATCAGGTATATTTTTCAGTGACCTGTTTACACTTATCACTGGTGGCATTAAGTGAGCTCAATCATTCAATAGCGGCTATCAGCTAAAATTGTTTGGAGTTGATCAATGCTCCTGCCACCAACATCCTCCCGCTACACGGCAGTACACGCGGGATCAGCAAACAAATCACGCATGTGATTCTTTTAAATCACAAAATTAACTCTACATAAATAAATAACGTTTACACACTCATACCTCTGCATTAATATTACTTGTATCGCAAATGGCATGGACAAAACACAAGACAAACACCCAAGACCCGATAACAAACTTCATGCTCACCACACAGTTTGCCTCGCTTCGAAGGCAGGGTTACCACCAACTAAGCCACGGAGTCGTAATATCTCTCGAATGTTCTTCCTCGGATCACTAAAGTTAATTCTCTGCGTGGTTTTTCTCAGCAGTTGACAGTTATGTCAAAACTATTTTAAATCATTTATTTCACTATTATCTTTACCTAGCACGCGTTAATGTTGATTTTGTCAAGCAGTTGCGGTTGTTTCATACAAATTTTAGCCCTCCCCTCGCCCCACCCCGTATAAGTTTTTAGCGCGAAAAATAGCCTATAACCTTCTCCAAGGTTCCATCAATCTCTATTTCAAAATTCATCATAATCAATTCAGTGGTTTAGGTGTGAAATCGTAACAAACAAACTCAAAAAAAAGTTTTAAAATATTAAGTTGGTTACATTATTAATTATGTTGATTAATTATTGGATAAATTATCAGTTGGTTTTAATTAAAATCAACAAAACAAAACTACTAGTATCATTCACACTATTTTTGTAATACTCTTATAATTATGTTCTTATAAATAGCTACAGATACATGCAGATTTCCATCCATTCAACCAGCAAGCATTCAAACATATTTTCGGGTTAATTATGTCGGTTCTTAAAATTGACTCAAAGATCAAAACTGTTTTTTAGTCCCACAGATAAATTATTTATTTTAGATAATTTTAGCGGTGGAATGCAATGATGTAAAGAGGATGTACAAAAATCATAAATAATTTTGTTCAAAGAAATATTTAGTCTGTGGAATTTATAACTATTATAATAAATTTAAATCTCGTTCGTGTTCTAAGTCTGTATTGTCTGTAATATATGTAATTAAAATTGGTTTAGACATCTAAAGTGGAGGAAATTCTCAATTCTCAAAACTTACCCCTATGAACATAAAATATGGATAAAAGTATTGAGTCTTGGATCATAGTTTACCTTATTCTTTTCCATGGAGGAAGTTAGAAGATATAAGATTTTTTTTTGAGGTAGGTACTTCAGCTTGGTTTGTTTTAAAAATGCAATGTTATAACAAAGATTTTTGAATTTAACTTTAAAAAAAAATTATATTTTCCATCGCCATCGAGCCCCAAACTAAGCATAGTTCGTACTATGGGAGCTAAATAATTGATAGGAAAGTATTATACGTATTTATACGTATTAACAAAAAAGTACCTAATAATAACTATATTAACTCAACACAGAACAAGGATCTTTATTCTTCACACTTATCTTGGGTGTTAATCGAACCCACGACCTACAACTTAGAAGATAAAGCTACCAACTGACCTGTGACGCCAATCAAATTTTGACTTGAAACAATCGAATTACCGATAAAATCGATAGTTAAGAACTATTTTATATCGATTACTTTAAACATTTTGAATCGATTATTTTTTATTCGTAATCGATATAAAACAGCTTTTAATCGCGGATGTTCTGGATGTACTGTCATTTGACATTATATTGCGACATCACGATCAGGAAATGACTCTATTGCGGGTCGCTGAGTCTACCCTACTCTCGCAGATATGCAATCTTTCTAGAAGTGGTAATGCATAATAACAAATACGTAAATAAATAATAACACTAACAAATACGGAATTATACAAAAAATAGGTAATTTATTTTATTACTAATTATATTTTTCTGCGGTTTTGTTTATGGTTTAAGTTATTTTGATAAAAAATATAGGTATAATGCTATGAAAAAAAAAAGATAATCGAATGCAGTAGGTTCTACATTAAGAGATGTCTTTCAAGAGATTAGTTATATTAATTAATGTCTTAATATGGTGCATCATTAGTAATATGAGGTAATCAAATGAAATATATTGACAAAGAAAAAAAATCGTTTCCATGTTTCTCGTTGAATTATGATTTAATAAAATGTTCTGTTTCTAAGGGGTAAAATGAAAAACTGTTTTTTTTTTTTTTAATGTTCGGTTCAATTTCGTTCGATTCTTAATCAGAATTCGATAAGAGGTCACTTTCTATCCAGTCCATATGATTTGCACGCCATGACTTGTCGTTCTACATATTTATTAAAAGTAAAAGTAGGAGGGGACGTAGGAATACATTCTCCATTAGTAACCCAACAATTAAAAATAAATAGTATTATATATTCCAAAGTCACTTCCATTATCCCTAGAGCATAATCCTAGGCTACCATTTCACGGCGAGCTATCCACCGAACTCGCGATATTTACACATTAGCGTGTGTCCATTGTGTAGTGGTACTCGGGAGTTCTAATTTTGAATTCGGGCGCCTTTTGTCTGCTGTTGCCCAACCAAATCGTTCAATTTGACAGATGTCATTCAATTTGGTAATTTGAATTTCGAATATCACATCATCATTAGCTTCACAATACTGATAATGATCATAGTTCTTGATTTGATTTGATCCACGTCACGTACCACGTCCACAGATAATGACTACAGAATACTCATTACACCATTGTAATAATTAATAATTTTCTTTGAACTTTGGTTACAATCGTCGAAAGGCAAATAATTTCCAAGGCAGTATAGGTCACAATGGTGACTTAATTGAACTAGCAACTTCTTCCTGTCGGTTGGCGTTAAGACAGACCTTCTTCTGCTTTTTTAGAGTGAGTTTTTCGACTTTGATTTCGTAGTTTTCAAATAGCCCGAAGGCCTCCGAACATGGATTATCGATTATTATAGCCGGGACCGACATCTTGTCGTCATTTAAAAAAAATCATATCAATGCTATATGAATGAATGAATGAATAATCATGAACAGAAAATAAAGAGTTTATTTTTGAATCAACTTGGTTGGCTAATGACTTTAGCACGAAATTTAGATAAAAATTACTTTTTTATAAGCAAGTTATCTTACGAAAACATTTTCCACATTTCTTAAAAAAGTAGTACCAACCCTTGCGCACCAAAAGTGCAGCAATATGTACCTAGAAAATAAAAAAAAAACAGTGGCACTCCGGGAGTGCCGACAGAAGTGAAAACAAAAGCAGACTACACTACAGATACTTATATACAGTGTCGGTAACGGTAACGGTAACAGTGTCGCTAGTTCAATGATTTTTTCCCATCTAAAAAATGCTCAACACCACTTCAATAAGCCGATATTCTAAACCTATAAAAATCTCATCGATTGCCAGTTGGAAATATAAAGTTATATATTTTTACTTCTCGCAAAAACCGCTTAAAAAACTTGCTTCAATGCAATTTCAATGTAGCTGATCACGTAAACCAAAATACTGAATTTCGTCCACTGCACTCAAATTTTCCCCATTCTGAACTGTATCACGTGATCTGTAGATCCAATAGAGCTTGCTACCACTCAGAGACAGAAGGATGTCTCGTGTAATTCTGCCAGGAAGATATAAACTCTCGTTCTTTGTATTAAACAACAAAGTCGTTTGCAAGTGGCCCACAGAATGGACCACAGAATAAAAAGGTAGGGAGTAGAACAAGTTTCCTGTATGTATTCTCTGTGGTAAAAACACGAAATCTGGTCACGAGCTTCTCCTAAATGGTACGAAAACAACCCATTTTGAGAAAGGTGACTTTCACTGTACGGTTTTTAATTTCAAGTTTTCGATTTTGTAGGGCCTCGCATAATTTGTTGGTTGTTGCTTGCTTGTAAAAAATATAAAACTTTCTTTGCATATTATTTTTACAGATTCGGTATGCTTTTTCCTTGCCATTTGTAATTATATTATGTACGAAAACTGTTCTGTAATATTTCAGATCATTGCTGAAAGGTTCACGACTTAAACTAAATTCAATATTCTTATTCATAACTAGGATAACTACGAGATATACACAAATACAAATATTTTATTTTTATTTTTTAAAATTGTTGTATTCAATTTATTTTATTAACAACCAGACACAAAACATGTTCGTTACAGAAAGGCTTGTCCTAGGTTGAAATCGAACCCACAGTCGTGCAAAACAGACATCGCAGAAGGTATATCAACTAAGATATGAGACCAATCGATCAATTGATCACTTTTTGCAGCTATTAGCTGAAATCTCCTGACCCCACAGATGTTTTTCTTTTTTGATTTACAACTTGAAAATCGGCTGTGAAACGATATGGTAGCAAAAATCCCATAGAGAAATATATATTCAATTTCCAATTTCCGACATTTTCCGTAAATTTACTAATTAAATTACATTATAAAAACTTTGTTCTAACTATTACAAGCACAACGAAATGGAAAATAGCCAAATAGATCCAGCTGTTTCTGCATTTTAGCGAGGTTAACGAACAGCAATTGATTTGTATATACATAGATAGACTAGCTGCGACCGTGTTACCCGCGATTTCCCGGGTTCAAAAGCACTTTACATGTTAAAACAGGATATAAGCTATCCTAGTATTAAATTTCATCCAAATCCGTCGAGGCGTTTGAACGTGAAAGAGGATCGAACATACACACACACAAACAAACTTTCGCCTTGATAATATAATATAAGTATGATTTTCTCATTTTTAAAGAATTCAATTTAAATATACATTATTAAAATAACTTTTGAATAAATAAATAATATTCACGGACATTATACATAGCGCCACAGGAGAGCGTGATGGCCCAGGGGCACAGACGCCGCCTTTCAATCTGAAGGTTGCTGGTACAAGTCCACACGATACAACGAGCTTTTCATTCGAAAAATTAATGTGCACAATATCACGTTCTCCAAACGGTGAAGGAAAACATCGTGAGGAAACCGGCATGTCTTAGAACCAAAAAATCGAAGACATGTGACATCTACCAATCCGGATTGGACTCCCGTGATAGATCACTCTCAATTATCTGTTGTGTGAACATTAGAGGCTGGTACGGATACACAGATATACATCTACATATACATCTACATCCAAACTAAGCGTAGCTTCGAGAACTAGATAACTGATAGAATACTTATAAAAACATAGCGTATTTTTGTAATTACATACATATAATACATACTATCACCCAGACACAGAGACATGTTCTTCACACAAATGCTTGTCCTTAATCAAACCCACGGCCTACCGCGCAGAAGGCAGCACAACCAACTGGCGTTCTCTAGTCGAATCCGCCATCTTTCGATCAGCCAAGCGCCATAGTAAGACACAGTAATACTGCCCGAAGGCATCTGTCAAACACCGACTTAAATTACAGTGGCTTCGTTCCCGCGGCTGCAATTGTGCACTTACATGTACATGTCAATTCGATGGAATTGCAAAATAAAACCACAGAGGGTAGACATTATTCCGCGATGATACACGACTTCACCTACTGACATTTATGTCTACTGTGAGCGAACATAGCCGAACGAATTCAAGATTACGCGTGTTGAGATTTTTTTTTAATGTGAATTCGTGACGGAATGATCTGTGGGCCCACCTGATGGTAAGTGGTGACCCTCGCCCATGACAACAGTAATGCGCGCGACTCAGTATGAGATCCAAATCTTTACTGAGTCGCATTCATCCTGCTGCGTCCATCACCCGAGACGGGGATGATGCGTCTCATGCGCATGTGATTTCACAGGCAGTCACACCCTTCCACCGGAACAAAGTAATGCAACTACTGTTTGGCGGCATTCCAGATGTGGTGGCAGTACCTCTTCGGACGAACTTGGCACAAGTTCTACTGCTACTTTCACCGGCACCCCACCCTTCCACCGGAACACAGCAGTGCGAGTGCACCACTTCTTGGCGGCAGATTACCAGGAGTGGAGGCAGTACTTCTCCGGGCGTACTTTGCACAAGTTCTACTGCTACCATAGACAGAAATTTCATGGCAAAATTTCTCAACACGACGTAGATCCTCCCAGACGTTAACTACTGTTTGCATATGGGTGGCGGTGACCACTTATCATCGGAAGGGCGGAAAGCACGTTCGATCAAAAAAAAAATCCAACCTATTACTAGTTTCTAGAAGTAATAGAACTTGACCAAGATAACATTAGAATAAAAAAACATTTTTATATTCTGTGAGCATCCCGCACCAATTTATATTTATTGGTACTCAGCAGAGTGTAATAAAACGGCCTTAAAATCTATTTCCGACGGTTGTACATTTATAAAGTTTAACTGCTGTCACCGGCTTTAAAGATTGGTTAGTTGCATAACTAACGCATCTAAATTAAATCCTGGCCAGTCTACTTAGATCCTACGTCTACAGAGTGCCAAATAAATATAAAATATACTTTTAAATACAGTTGCTCGCGTCTGTAGGTTCCCTTTGATTCCCTACACGTACCCCCTGTGGTCCTAAAGGAGCAACCAAAAGTAGCAGTAGAACTTGTGCCAAGTTCGTCCGGAGAGGTACACCACATCTGGAATCTGGCGCTAAGTAGTTGCATTACTGTGCTCCGGTGGAAGGGTGGAAATCACATGCGCATGAGACGTATCATCCCCGTCTCGAGTGATGGATGCAGCAGGATGAATGCGACTCAGTAAAGATTTGGATCTCATACTGAGTCGTCGTAACCTGTCTGGCGCAGTAGGTTATAACTTACTATCTAAATCGGAAAGAACAGTGTCATGAGTCTTGAGTGATCTGCTTCAGGCTAGGAGAACTTGAGATGGCCTGAAAAATTGTTTACGACAATTATCTTTCGTTGTCGTACACTAATCTCATTTCAATGTTTCGATAGAAGTTACCACAAGCGACAAAAGTCCGTTTAATCTGGTCGGCGTTAGTTTTAAGGAGATTAAAAACGCCATTAAACGTGTCACCATTTTTTGTCGTGGGATTATAAATTTTGAAAACGAAAACTTTGATGACAGTAGCTTTTCGTTTTATTGCATTTTGATCGCTTCCCGGTATTATTGGGAATGCACTAAATTTATGTTTATTTTCGTATTTTGTTTAACGGTATTAGAATATTAAGTAGGAATTATATGTATATTTATAGATGTAGCAATTTATAGTTTTATTTTAACAAATGCAGATTAGACGTATCTGCCTCTAATGGTGCCGCCGTTTTTGTATGTCAAAGGTATGATCTATAAATGAGTTTGGAGAATCTTAATAGATAATATAAATAAATTTTGAGTCCTATAAGTATGCCAATCATCTGGTTCTTAAGTCAACTCATCCCGCTCTAAACTCATCCCGCAGGATGAGTTGACTAAATAATCTTTGGTAGCGAAATTGCAGGCAAATAAGTGGTACAGTTTTATTCAATTTAAACTACTTAGTTGTAGCCACGTAAAAATCGTTTAGATATTATACATTTTTGGATTGCTTTGAATGCCTTGCGTGCTTTTGATTTTTAAGACCAATGTTATTTAGTATTATTTAGGAAAAAAGTGACTGCTATACTAACAAATTAAATATTTAACCGAATTTATATTATATATAAAACTTAGTACTTGATTAGAGCACATAATCAAGTAGATTGATTATTAAAAAAAAATTACGATTAAGATATTTAATTCAAAAGAAAAGATTTTTGACTTTGACTATATCTAATTACTCCTGTTGAGTTAGAAATTTCGCTCAAGCCATGCTCATTCCAAAAACCAATCAAGCACATTTTTTTATAATTCATGACTCAAGAAGCATACACCAAAATTTTCATGCAGTGATACTGGCCCAGGCAGATGACAAACTAAGTAGGCATGTTATCGCAAGACGTCTGGCAGATGTGAAACATCACGCTATAATAGTGGGAAGGTGGGTGCAATCACAGACACTTGAGGCGTACCATCCCCGTCTCATAGTGACAGGCGCAACGTGATGCGACTTGGATCTTTTCATCTTTTGGTGGGGGAAGACCCAAGTCATATTTTTGTTGTTTATGGGCGGCGGTAACTACTTAACATCAGGCCGTCTGCTCGTCCTATCACGATAGTCAACCAAAAAATTATATAAATGTCGTACCTATATAATCATAAATCAAAAGTAAAACAGTGTTAGTACTACTTTCACGGACGCAAACACATGTCGGCGATTAAAAACACCCGTTTGATAGTTCGTAATAAAATGTACCATTAGGCTCGTGCACCCATGCGTCTTTTGGTATCTGTGAAAGATAACATACTTTTATTGAAGGCTTTTCGATTCAAAAAGAACCAGTATTTCGACGTGCACCATAAGATGTCTATCTCGGCCGTATTAGTCGATAAGCCTTGTTGGAGGCCCTCGGGCGGCTCTGACACCAGAGTTGGCCACTCATATACAATAAAAAGAAGAAGAATATATGAAACTTGAAAAAATTGCTCTTTTAAATTACTATTACTATTTACTATGCTCCATCAATGGAGCAAATATATAATTAAAAAAACCTAACCCAATTTGTTGAGCCTACATCCTGCTTATACAAAGATTTAATACAAAAATTATTATACTTAATTTTGTTTGCCAACAATAATGTTTTTTCCAGAATATAAGCTATCATGGTACCAAATTTTATCCAAATCCGTTGAGCTGTTTGAGCGTGAAGGAGTAACAAACACACATACAAACTGACCTTTATAATTGTAGTGTGATTAAGGTCTTACTTATTTTCATTGTAACTTATTTCACAATAAAACAAAAGTAAAATGTTTGTAACAAAAGTTTTTTTACAGTTTAAATCGCTTTTGGACTAACTATTTTGAAACAATAATATATTAATGTAAATTTAATAAAAAAACATAAATTCAAAGACGTGACATCCACCAATCCGGATTGGGCTTCAGGTAGATCAAAGCCCATTCACTCTCAATTATCGAGAGTAAGCTGGTGTCTCTGCAGTGAGAACATTAGAGGTTGGTACGGAATAAAAAAAAAATGAAAACAAGACTTCATATATCAATTGCGCGACTAAAACGCCACAAGTCGTATGAGTGTACTTAATTTTAGTATCGCGTTGGAATTTGTCCACTGCAGTCGTGTTTTTGTAAGGTGTAACTGAAGGGCATAAAATGAAATTGCCTTGCAATACGCCAAGTGGTCACCACTCAACGTTCACACGAGACCGTGCTGTAATGGATATTAATTAGATTTTATAGCGCTGAGCTTAAAATTAGCGATCGAGTTCATTTTTTTTTAATGTGAAAATGATGCGGAACGAGCTGAGGTCTCACCTGGTTGGTGGTAAGTGGCGACCCACGCCCATGCCAACAGTAATACGACTCAATATAAGATTTGGGTCTTACACTGAGTCGCACTGATCCTGCTGCGTCCATCACCCGAGATGGGGATGATACGTCTCATGCGCATGTGATTTTACCGGCAGCCACACCCTTTCACCGGAATACAATAATGCGAGCACTATTGCTTGGCGGCAGATTCCAGGTGTGGTGGCAGTACCTCTCCGGACGAACTTGGCACAAGTTCTACTGCTACTTTTGGTTGCTCCTTTAACACTACCCAGGGGGTACGTGTAGGGAATCAAAGGGTACACACCTACGGACGCGAGCAACTGGACGCCCCAACATGACAACTTTATGTCGTGTTCTGTTCTTATTCCTGATACGAGGTCTACTCGGTAAACGAGTGTAAATATGCTAATGTGAGATGTTTGCCGATCTTAAACCGACTTGAAAAAATGAGGCTTTCAATTGGACTGGTCTTTTTTCGCAATTTCTGATGGCTCGGTAACTTGGTCAATCAGAAACCCTGCCTTTCAACAGGTCCTAATGCCCTGGCCGGCAAAATTATTTTTTGTTGCTGCGTTGAAATTTGTCCACTACAGTCGTGATTTTTAAGGTGTAACTGAACGGCATAAAATGAAATTGCCAATGCACCAAGCGGTTACCACTTTACGTTCACAAGAGACTGCGCTGTAATGGAATTAATTCTGATTAGATTTTATAGTGCTAAGATTAAAATTGCTAACGACATGACAGAGTTATGTCGTTGCGTGTTCTTATTCCGGTTGCTAGTAGTTATGACTTCTGCGGTCGTGGGTGTCCTTGTTAATAGCAAAGTATAACTTATTTAAAGTATATAATTATAGGAGCTCCTTAAACGCATTACATGCACAAAGATATGTTAAAATACAGTCAATTATCAATTCTAGTTTGTGTTATTTGTTAATATTTAATTTTTCATTAATACTATGCCTGATCAATCCCAGTTCCAATAGTATTTAGAAAAACGGAAAAAGTGCCCTTAAATATTTATTTTATTCTATTTTTTAGTGTTTGTTGTTATAGCGGCAACAGAAATACATCATCTGTGAAATTTCAACTCTCTAACTATCACGGTTCATGAGATACAGCCTGGTCATGGACGAACAGACGGACAGCGGAGTCTTAGTAATACCGTCCCGTTTACCTTTGGGTACGGAACACTAAAAAAGTTCTCCAAATAATTATTTCATCTACAGATGAATCAGCGCCATCTTGATCCACGCATAGTAGAGTCAAGATGGCGCTGTATAATCCTTATTATCTAAATATTTACGTATTTGTTTAAGACGATTTCCATACAAGAATCAATCATGTCATTGGTGGTCTGAACATTTTCAATCACAATAAAATCACTTCATATACTGGGGTTTCAAAGGTGCTGTTACCATGAAGGATTCTATTCAAATAAATGCGGCAATGAACCGTTTCTATCTTTATGCCAAACACAATAACCATAAAACTAAAAAACCTTTACTTCGGTCATAAGTTAGCACTTTATTACGTAACTCCATTAAGATTCGTAGTGCATAACCCAAGCAGGCGTATAGGATAGCTGGTTCATTTTCTTGTGTTTTGTGCCTCTACCTGTTTAAAGAATGCATTAAAGTTGTCAAATGTTAAGTGATTACCGTTTCTAGACAGCGATACGGCTCAGGACTGACCTACGAACCTGGGGAGTCCATTTGCTCGCGTGTTTACCCTTTGATTCCCTACAAGTACCCCCTAGGTGCTAAAGGAGCAACCACAAGTAGCAGTAGAACTTAGTAATATGAACGGATATCCCGGATATTTGTTTAAAAAGTGTCGTTTCCAAGGATTTTAAGCATACAATAGAAATAAAGATTTTTAACTTTTGACTTGAATTTTTTTTTGTGTCCCATGCGTCAACTTCTTTGGTACCCTTCGGGGTACGAGGCACGGAACACAGCAATGCGAGTGCACCCACTGCTTGTCGGCAGATTACCAGGTGTGGACTGCCGGGTGGACTTTGCATAAGTTCTACTGCTAAATAGTAATAATAATAAAAAAATCACATCTTCACACTCAGACCTCCGCAGTAGGATCCCCTGTGTCGCAGATGGCATGGACAAACACAGAAACACAAGACCCGAGAACAAACATCATGCTTATCACACAATGTATGTATGAATCGAACCCGGGACGAACGCTTCGAAGGCAGGGCTTCTACCAACTAAACCACGGAGCCGTCTAAATAATTCTACGTAGTTATTCAATGGAAAAGTTTAATCTAGTGTTAAGTTAACCAGCTGTTTTACAAATCCCAGCTTAGCATGGACAGTGTTGTTTGAACCATAAAACCGTTGACATTTCACACGATTTTGTTCAAAAATACAAGGGCAAGCAGAAAATATCGTAAAATATACGAAGTGAGAAAATTATTTTTTATTGAGCCCCTGATGTAAACCATAGCGTGTCGTATTAGATAGAAAGTTTGTTGAAATTTATAAGGAATATTAGGTTCACGCCGCGGTTTTACCCGTGGTTTTCCGGAATCAAAATTTTACTCCAAGATATAAGCTACCCTGGTACTAGATTTCATCCAAATCCGTTGAGTTTGAGCGTGAAGGAGTAACGAACATACACACACAATATTATTCGTGTTACCGAGATAGTCACCTCTCAAGCTTAAGTGGAGCTTGGCGGCTCCGTGGCTTAGTTAGTAGTAGCCCTGCCTTCGAAGCGAGGGGTCCCGGGTTAGATTCCCGGCCGGGCATACTTTGTGTGCTGAGCATGAAGGAGTCTTCTCCGGTCTTCAGTGTTTGTCTTGTGCCATCTGCGACACAGGGAATCCTAGTGCAGAGGTATGTGTAAACGTTTATTAAGTCTATGTATCTCCCCCAATCCTTATTAACCCCCGTAAAAAATAATGCTGCCAGCAATATTTTTATGATTCATATTACATGCGTAAGTGCGAAAGACTGACACTTTTGCAAAGTGCAATGGGGTATTCCTTCTGGAATTTTCTAATTAAAGTTTATAACAACTAATATAATAATTTTAATGAAAACCGCGTTAATTGAAGTGATTACAATAAAAACATCGTAAAGTTTGTAAAAGTGTTAAGTTTTATTTGCATTCCAATTATTTTGCCGTTAAATTGACAGCGTCATATATATACGCATGCCAGCAACAATATTAATGGTGGGCAGTTTTTTTTTTTTATGTGAATATGTGACGGAACGAGCTGAGGGCCCACCTGATGTTTCTATTGAAAATACAAGTTTCCGAATCGGTTTACTAACGAGTTGATGAAGGAGTACCTGGGTAAAAAAAAATTTAAAAAAAAATTGATATCCTCCTTCGGGAGTATGTTGAAAAATCACGATTCCAAAGGCACCACTTGACCTCACTTGGGTCGCTGATAATCTGGTGTAAACACAGAGCGGGCGGTAAAAGAGGTTCTTTGACCTCGGGTCGGCGCGAAGGTTTCATCTGTCCTGTCTAGAAGATAAGAACACCCCCAGATAAGTGGTGGTGACCTGGTCACCAAGAATATATCACTGTCCTCACAGCTCAGGTGGTAGTAGATCTGAGAGTGGATTCGATTCCCACCCAGGACAAGTTTTTGTTAGAAACCGCGATTGTCATGTATTTAACTCCCAGTTTCCTGTGATACAGACAGACGGACAGGATGGAGGGTTCCGTTTTTGCCATTTGGCCAAGGATCCCTAAAAATGCAATGAATATGCATCCAACATACTTTCAAAGCTCAGTAATAATAATCATAACAATCAGGTTGATTGTAAAATAAAACAATAGCTTCCTAAAAAATCATTAATATAAAGCCAAGATTTTTAAAGCCCGCATGTTAAACTTAAGCGCTATTCACACTGGTCTATTGTTTTATTCTACTCGTAGAACAATAGATTAATTGTTTCTGGCGCCCCGTGTAGTAATTCTTTTATGCAAATTGTGAATTAAAGCGCTGTCATACCTCAAATTCTCGCTTTTGCTTACGCTGCAGTGTAAGCGCGAAAATTAAATTAGGTTAAGGTTTCGGCCTACGGTTTTTTTTATTTTTCAATTTATGTACGAATATCGCAAATTGGCAAGTCAAAGCTAAGCACAACATTAAGCTTATTTTATATGTATAAATTAAGTTTGAGTTACTAAATTGTTACAACAAAAAGCAAAAGTTAAAAAAAAAATGCAATTTTTATCATCTATTATTTCGCATTTCGTAAATCGATTTTCGAAAATTTCACAAGTAAAAATATAGTTTCACTTTTGATCAATCCATTAAAATAAATAGGACATAGTATTCAAAATGCAATACAAAAGAGTTTTCGCTAAATTCAAATAAACACCGTACAGATAAAGTATATTGTTTTTGCTGTGGTTTATTTATTTACATGTATACCTACCAGCTCGTTGGTTGGTTTTTGAGAGCTGACGGCATCTTAAAAGAGTTTTTGTGTTGCTGAAGTCATGCGGGTGTTGCGTTGGAGCGAGCACGTGTGCACTACGGCCTACTGTTGTGGGGATTCTTGAATCAGCCGTGCTTCTTTATTCTTGTCAATAGGCTCCGAAATATTTTTAAAGACCTGTTTATTCTCGATATGAGATTTAATGTCCAGCCATAAAAATATATATTAACATTCGTTATGGATTAACCAAGTACTAAATTGTGAAGGTTAACTTATTGCAAAAACAAACAACTATTTTATTATTGACTAGCTGCGCAGGTGTTACCAGCGTATTTGTATATGCCGTAGTCGGGTGAAAATGAACAAGTTACGGTTTAAATTTGCTTATAGAGAAATAACAAGCGAATATAAGTAGTATATGTGCCGATTAGCATAGTAAAAAAATAATAATAAATCCACTAAAAAATTCGTAAAACTACTGATGTGAGCGTTTCTCAGTGTATTAGAATATATAAATGTACCATACATTTATATATTCTAATACACTGAGAAACGCTTACTTCCAAACTTTAGTCGAAACTCGACTAGTTGTTTACATTGCCACAGTGTAAGAACTTGCAGTAAGTTTGATTATCTATTGCACCTATAAGTAGAAACTATTAATGAAAAATCCTTTAATATGTGTTCTTTCAAGAATTAAAATAAAAATCTTACTATATAAAAAAAGAGGTTTTGTTTCCGCCCGGGATCGAACCGGGGGCCTTGTGCGTGTGAAGCACACGTGATAACCGCTACACTACGGAAACCCTGCTTGTGGATTTCGAAATAGTGGATAATATGAACTTAGCTGCTTTGTAAACAAGGATATACATAATATAAGGTGATGTAGATTTCCATTCCCAAAGAGTTAAAATAACACTATTGGCAAGTTGTACGTATATATAAATATTTCTATATCCTATAAAAAAAAAGATGGTAATGTTTATAATACTCAGTTTACGAGCCCAAATCCCAATTAGCCAATTAGTCATACAAAAATGAAAAAAAAATTACATTGTTTCATTTATTATATTTAAGAAGACGGCGCGATCTCATACCCTAGGGTTGTTCATGTTGCATATGGCATGGACAAACACGGGAACACATAACACCCGAGAACAAACTTCATGCCACACAAAGTGTGTCCCGGCTGGGAATCGAACCCGGGACCTCTCGCTTTGAAGGGCTTCTACCAACTAAATGCTTTAGAGTTAAAATGTTATCTTATCTACCAGTTATATGATACGTTAATCCTTTATTGTGGATTCTTATTAGAATAAAATGGTATAACTTTTATCAGCCATTTATCATATCAGAAATAATACAGACAGAAAAATAACAATTAGACTATTTTAGTCAGCTACGGGTTACCGTGCTTCGGAGCGCACGTTAAGATGTTGATCTCGACTGATAGTCGATGAAACATAAATAATAAATAAATAAATAAATGTTTACACACTCATACTTCTGCACTAGGATTCCCTGTGTCGCTGATGGCATGGACAAAACAGAAACACAAGACAACCACCCAAGACTTCATGCTCATTACACAAAGTGTACCCGGCCGGGAATCGAACCCGGGACCCCTCGCTTCGAAGGCTACTACGAACGAGGAAGGAAGGGTGTGGGCGCCGGAGAAATTACAGGCACTTGAGGTAACAGAATGTTTAGTTTCAGAGTAACGGGCGCAACGCGATGCGATTACGTGTTCTCATACTTAGGTAAAAGAAGACATGAGTCGTATTTTTGTTGTATATAGGCGGCGGTAACCATTTAACAGCCGGTGCGCATTTCTTAAAACAAAACGGTTTTTTAATGATCCGTTTTTGCATTGTGCCAGCCCTCCGGTTGAACCATGATTCATTGCTGGCGTGATCTTGGTCACCAATTGATCAAACTATGTGGAAATCTGATGAAACAGAACGCAATTGCACCTGTCATCGTCATCATGAGTAATGCGTCTACAGGAAATGAATAGCCGAGCTGGTATATAGGCTGACAGATTATGAAACCTAATGATGAATCAATTTCTTTTAATTTGTCCAAGAAATAGTGTTTTAGGATGCAATAAAACGAATATCATTTTACTCGTAATATATTTCTCGATTGTCGTTTTATGTTGGATCATTAAACTACATTTCCTCGTGAGAACCCTTCTGAAACTAACCTGTTGAAATGGATGCATGCATGCAATCCCATACAAGCTTCGGTATATTTTCTGCGCTTTAAAATTTTTCTATACAGAGTGAAATAAGTCATTTTACGAAAATGTGAAAACCTCCGATTTGGTTAATGATATTTACGTTGATGATTTTCAAACACCTGACTACCCATACATTTCCAATAGATTTTGTTAATAAAATATATTTTATGTCACTTGATGAAATGTAGCTTACTAACGATGAAAGAATTTTTTTAAATATCCATTACAAACATACATTTTCTCTCTGTAATGTTAGTGTAGATAATAATACAACAGAATCTTTTAAATCACGTTCGTGTCCAATTTTTTTTATTCCATCCAACCCTTTCTAATATAATATTTCGTGCCCGAGTTATTTCTACCTTATTTGCATACGGTTCGTTAATAAGACCCCTGGATTTTTTCTACCCACTTTAGACCTACTGAGAAAAAACAATGGTAGGGTTGTTTTTTTAATAATTGTCATTGAGTAACTCAAAAAAACTCATTGTTTCTTTTGCATCTGCCGGTTTTTTCTAGTTTAAACTTTTTTGAAAACTGTTTTTTTCTTGTAGATTTTTTGCTTTGCTATTTTCTTTTTGTTACGGTTAGAGTTCATTTGCATATAAGAATTGTATTGTACATTAGTTTATAAACATCTGCGGCAATGATTTAATGGGTATTTGAATAGATCGTTAAAAAACAGTTTATATAACCTACAAATCACTATACAATTTACTGTTCCAATATTAGTTATTAAAAATAATAGTAAGTAAAAAATATTAATTAGTTATCGTTTCTAGAATATTTGATTCTGACTGCCTTTTATTTTCGTTTGGAATTTAAATTGTGTTTATCAATGTCCAATTTGTAAACCAATTTACTAGTTTATTATTGTAATAAATGTCTGATCAGTCATTTACAAACTGTTATTATTTATTGATACGCAGTTAATTAACGGAAGCACTAAAAATCATATTACTATTTCAAACTCAAACTCATTTATTCGTCTATATCTCAAGTATCTTATGGCCATGTCAAATTTACACACACAAGTAAACATATAACTTGTCACAAGAGCTCTTTAAGATATTTCACATTACAGTTAGTTATGGTTTTAACTATCTTATTTTTATGTTGTTAATGCTAACTGACGAACCTGAAGGGAAGAAACACAAGAAACTCCTCGGAGATACTTACAAATTCGCGAAGATGATCCTGCGTTAAGATTTGAGCAAATTTTTCAACTAAGTCTTATATATTTTTTTTTAAGTTAGATCAAAGTTATAAATTTATTTCTTGACAGTAGTTGTATCTCGCTCGGGACTTTGTTAAACAAGCCTACACATTGACCTTTAAAAGAATTGCTAACCTTATGGAGCCTAGTAGTGGGCACAGCGAGTTTATTTTAATGCCCAATGAGTTTTACTGGTCCATAAACTGTTTGATTTCAATTTTACCTGATGTCAAACGTTGGTGAGTTACAAGAACTAGAATTCCTCTTGACTTGAACAGACCCAAATTGTAGTGATTAATCTTTACCATTCCTTCAGTAGACAGTTTTAGGGACAGTTTTATACATACAATATATATATATGTTATAGTTAGAAGGTGACCCCTTGGACTTATTCCTAACCACCCCACTGCTAGAACGTGTTTTGTTGGTGCGACCCAGAAAGTAGCAGTATCTAGCAGAAGTTTTGTGATCTACAAGTACTGCTAGCACCCCTGGTAATCTGCCGCCAAGCAGTGCAATCGCATTGCTGTGTTCCGGTGGAAGTTTGCCGTGCGTATTTTAGGATTTTTGTTAAAGATTTTTTCCCCATTGTTCTCGATACTTGAATTACCCCCCACCCTTCCATTCAGCAACAATCCAAGCCAATCCTACCTAAGCAGCCTTAGTCATATAATACTTAATTAATTTTTTTACGGGATGTCGTCTTTCCACCATCACCAACTGCAGAGACTTTTTAACCAACTTCATAAAAAAGGAGGCGATCAATACCGCTGTCATTTGTGTTTGCTACACGATATCATCGCGAATTGTGTTATGTGCTTGCAACACGTTGTCATCGCGATAGTTGTCATCGCGTTTTGGATTTTAGATTTTTTATTTCATACAATTTATGTTTGAAATGATCCCGTGAAAATGTGATAAAAAAACATTTTCAATTTCGTAAGTATGGTATGAATATATCAAAGTCAGTCAGAAATCAGTCAATTATTTGACCAAAAAATCGATAAATACAGAGTCAAGATTTGTGCCCCTACTTGTACAATTGAATGGCTTAGGTATACTCCTTAGCCATTCGTATTATACTCTCGCCAATCAAATTTTATTAGAAAGGTTATTTATATTGTTAAAATAAGTATTTTATGTTAAATGGAAATGGTTAATTGCTAGTTAATTCTAGTGGCTATTAAAATTTTATAGACACAAATAATATTCTTGACGTTGGTTTGCTTACAATTTTAATAGGATTTTACAAGTAATCTGGTCTTTGCAGCTTTGCTTGTAAAACTATTAGTATCTTATTGAAAAATTAATGCTATTAAACTCCTATAAATTGAGCTTAATTAAATAAAGGTATTGCAACAATTTAGCCATTTAAGCTAACAAGTTTCCCCCCCGGTATCTGGGTTGTTCCTAAATTTGTAAATCATGAAAATGTCGTCAGGGTCGAGTGGTTATTGCGAATATATTATATACTAGCAGCCCGTCCCGACTTCGCACGGGGTAGTGACATAACTACAATAGTTGGACATATGCTACCGCGGAGTTTTTTGTAGACATTATGATGTTCTTCAATATTGTTGTACATTGTTTTGTTCTATCGCTAATAGTTTCGGCAGCGCATTCGACGAAAGACATTTTAAGACTCATTTTTCTACACCTTCGGTTACATTGTTCAAATTTTACCAAGGATCCCTAATTTTTTTCAAAATGAAATTTAGCCTATGTCAAATTGGAAGAATGTAGCATTCTATTGGTGAAAGAATTTTTTAAATCGGCCCAGTACTTTTTGAGCCTATTCATTATAAACATACAAACATAGGTACAAATCTTTCCTCTTAATAATATTAGTGTAGATATAAGAAAAGACATTAGAATAATCATGGACATATTTCACATAGCGCTATCTAGCCCGGGACCCCTCGCTTCGAAGGCAGGGCTCCTACCAACGAAGCCACGGAGCCGTCATATTGCCCGTTACGTTTTATCAGCCGTATAAGCGGTATATGATACACAAATACCTCTTGACACGATCATAAATATTAACCTAACGGTTAGTTATAAAATACCTAAATATTCCACTTTTATATTTAGCGCTAAGATGGTTGTAAAATTATTTATGCGAGATGATTGTAATCACTCATCTTGAATCATTAAGATTAATATTTTAAATTTTTTATTGCATTTAAATAGTAATTGCTATAGCCGTTGGCGATTAATAATCTTAACAGATTGGAATATGGGTTGAGATTTTTTTAAACTGTTTTATTGGTTATCAGTGAATATAACTAAATATTACCTTTTAAAGAGAGAACACTTTTTTTAGACATGACAGTAAAAGATCTGTGACTATTCTTTAATTAATTAAAATATGTAATTATAAAGATTTGCTTTGCTCCTGATTTTTTACTTTTTTATTTATAAAGTCTAAAAGGCTTCCAAATATTTTGATGAAAATGGTTAATCTTTTATCTACTAGACTTGAACTAACAAAAATAGCTAGGTCGCTAGCGCTTTTAGTATTATAAATAAGTGTATTCTTTAATACATTCATAACATAAACTACAGACACGCAGAAAAAAAAAACTTTGTCGCGCCACGGATTTTTGTCACGTTGAAAGTTCAGTAATGGCCGAGTTCCTATTTCAAAATTATGTCAGTCTGTGAAAATATGAAGTCGAGGCAAAATTTGCGTTCTTAATTTAAAAGTTCAGCAAACTATCACATCATTCGATATTGGCTCTCCGCTGATATTATCTATGAAATTGAAAATCCAATTGGTTTAAAATTTATGTTAACTCTGTTAGTTAGGAGCTGCGGATTTTATTTACAAATAAATAAAAAAATTAAAATTCTTCGTTTGGGAATTTTCAGTACCTATTGCGCATTTGTTACAATCGTAAATGCTAAGTCTATTGTAATTCCTAATTTGAATATCTTTGCTTCCGGACGCATTCACACCTGCATTCAACCATAGAGTTTTTAATACCAACATCCCAGCATTTGCATACGGCGATCTCATGGGAACTCCTTACAAACGTTGGTAGACCAATCCCAACCGTTGATGGATTACTCGTATATTTATGTTAATTTGAAACATTCGATATTAAAATTTATTCCAAATTTGAATTCCCATACAGGTAGCCGGTTTTCAAGAAGTTATGTTTTGTAATACACTAACAATGTTGAGTATTATGTTAATGCGAATTTGTGACTGGTATTGAGAACAACTGACAGTTGATACACAATAAATTTACTAACAGTAAACAGGTTGAAAACCAGGTTTATGGTTAATACGGTGTTTTTCCAAAAAAGCAAGGTTGTTTTCCAGGTATAATTTAATTCTTTGAAGTATTTGATTAAAACATATAATATAAATTTGCTTGTCTCTGACACCTGTAGAGGTGTCAGAGATCGTTATCGTTGTGACTATTTTACATTTATAAGATAGTTCTGATTTTTAACTGAATTCAAAGAAAGGAGAAATACGGTTTTTTGTATGTTTTTACTCCATACTGCAGCCAACTGTGGACTCTGATGATTATTTTCCCATTTGATTAAGTTGTTCCACCGTGGCCCCATATAAATTTGAGAATAGAAAATAGGTGATGAAACTATTGAAGTCAGTTCATACAAATTTTGAATCAGTCATTGTACGAACGATTATTCATGAATTGTAATATTATTAAGGTTACAGCAAAACTTCCTACATGCATAGAATACCGCTTATCATCTGAAAATCAAACGATTTGAATACGAAATTATTACGAAAATATTTGCCCCGAAATTAGTGAAATTACTACGAAAGTAACCAAAAGCAAGTACCAGGGTTAGTTGGTAGGGTTAGTTGGTAGTACCAACTTACCTATAAAGCTTATATTTATCTTTACAGTGTCTTTACTGAATTGTCTACGTATTGTGATTGTGACATCAGCAGTACTGGTAATATCATAGCGCTGGTCTATTATATTATTACGCGACAAATCGTAAGATACCTTTGTAATGTTGCTAAATGTAGCCAAATGGTGCCATAAAGTGGTTACAGCGACCTTCAGATTGAAAATCAGCGTCTGTACCCCTGGAACAATCATGAACACTTTTTTATATCACTCTTACATACAACATACCCCTAGAGTACCCTGTGTCGCATATGGCAAACACAAATAGAAACATGACAAACACCCACGACCCGACATAAACTTCATGCTTCGGCCGGAAATCGAACCAGGGACCCTTTGCTTCGAAGCCGCGGAGCACCCTGTGTGGCAGATGGCATTGACAAACAGAAACACAATACAAAGAGACCCGAGAAGAAATTTCAAGTCTGTTTAAAGGGTGTCCGGCCGGGAATCGAACCCGATACATTTGTCACGTCAGTGTTCTTGGATCAGAAATACACGCCGCGTGATCGTGAGTGCGTGGGCGCATAGATTTGTCGAGCCCTGATCACAAATCAATGGCCGCTACTGTACAGCAACTTGCCAAGATAAATGTAACCGTATCACAATGGCGTTGAGCATTTAATATGACAGATTTTATTATTCATATGAAAATAAAATTTGCTCTGAACTTATGATTGATAGGTGAATGGGCTTGTCGGATTTAGCTACCGTTTTCTATGCATAGTAATCATTTTATTTATACCTAAAGCTACCGAAGAATCTGAGCGTGGTGGCCCAGGGGCATAATAAATAAATAATAAATCTTTATTAATATTTTATGCATAAATAAAAAAACAGCACCCATAGCACCTTATAGACTATATTATAAAAATATAAACAAAGAATTTAAAAATAAAAACAAAGAAGAAGAATTACTGAAACTAAGAACGTAATATCTGCGATGTGGTACGCGGCGGCGCCAGAGACGGCGCTGGTTCAAACCCACACGTGCACCAACGACTTTCTTCACTTGAAAAAATTATGTGCGCAATACCACGTTCTCGAAACGGTGACGGAAAACATCGTGAGGAAACCGGCATGTATTAATTCGAAGCCATGTGACATCTACCAATCCGGATTGGGCTCCCGTGGTAGATCAAAGCCCATTCTCTCATTTATCGAGAGTAGGCCGGTGTCCCTGCAGTGGGAACATTAGAGGCTTGTACAGTGCGGTATTGAAGAAGTAGCGGTTTCTAATCCTGATATCACCATTATCAGTGTATATACTATTATTTGATATATATTATTTGTAGTATCTCTGCCTTCTGCGCAGTCGTGGATTCGAATCCCATCCCGGACAAGCATTTGTGTGAGGAACATAAATGTTTGTTTTAGTCGATAAGACATGTCGGAGAGAACTCTGACTAGTCATGCGATTTACGTGAAAAGAAAAAAGTTTCATCCGATTCTAAATATATTTTATTTACCTATACGTCCCACCCACATGTCCCACCACATACCTACAAAAGACGAAAAAAATCGCAAATTCGCCCCCACAAAACCCGCCAAATCGCCCTTTGCCAATCAATCACTACATTGACTCATGATTGGTTACCCCATACTTACCAAGCACCACTTTAGCTTGACCCACAGAATCACACACACGAGAATAAATTTGGACGCTACAGAAGGGTGCGATAGGTCCAACTAATTTGGTCGTAGCACATGCGTGATGCAATAAATTCTTTATTTTCCGCGATTTCCCGCCATTTCGCATCTACAACACATCCCGTTGGGATTTGAACCAATCAAATTAAATTTCGCGATTGACGTTCCTGCGTTTGAAATTAGAATTGCGTTCGAATTATTGCGCTTTAGGATTATTGTTATTTTTTCAAATATTAATCAGATGGGATTTTTGTAATTTAATACATATTATATACGCAGCAGAAATACATATTATATGCAGAAAATTTGTCACGACACGGCTCTGCCTTATTGAAAGTACACTGTGGTATACACTGACATTAATAAAAAATTGACAGTGACACCTTACAAATGTCAGGTCAATTTCAAGTGCCGCAAATTGGCACCCAGGTGTCTCTAGAACTAATATTGCAAATGACTACTCAAGTTGTCAATTACTTCACATCTCTAATTTATTTCCTACGACACAAATATCTATTTATAGATGAATAAAATTACTACGCTAAGATGGCGTCATTTCAAATTAGGATTAAAGATAAAATTACAGAACCCGGCATTCCAATTCTTATTTTGAACGTACCAGTATGTTGATATTTTGTTAATCTGTGACAAAATCGACTTCGAGTAAAAATTTGTTCTGAATTTAAAAGCAGAGAACGATTCGAATTGATATTGGTCCATAGTTGGCATATCGCATAACCAACAAACAATCAAGGGGCTGATTTAAAAATAAAAATAAAAAACGAGTTGTATACTTTCATACGTTATTTCTCACCCTACCATTTAAAAAAACCGAATCGGTATGCAACGAGTGAAGAAAATTCACGGGAAAGAAAAATACGCAATTTCGTTTAGTTCGAGTTTCGTTCGCAGTTATTTTGATTTAACAACCGAACTATTGAACCGATTTTGATAAAAAATGTGTGGGACCAATCAAAAAGCATATCCTTTCAAATATTTTTCGAAACTGATTGAAAAAATAGTTTATTTGAGAACCACCTTTTTCAAAAATGTGTTTGAAAATATGAGTAGGTGCTATTTAGTCCTGCTGTTCGTTAAAATATGATTTATTTATTTCGAAAATGCTTAGATGGTCGCCTAACGGTTATAAACTAGTGTTGCCATTTTTGGTTCCATGGCTTGTCTTCAAAAAGGTAAAGATGATAAATATTACAAAACGAGCTTTTTCCCCACCTCATGTTAAATGGTTACGGCAGCCCGTAGACAACAGCTATACGATTCAGGTTCTTCTGCTACTTCTAAACGTCTTGAAATGTAAAACTTTGACAAGCAGTGGATAATTCTAAATATTAGGTCCTACATAAACGCGGCCCAATATATTTTCGCGTTCTTTTTTCACAAACTTGTCCGTTGGCGAAATCTGTCAGAATAATAAATAAATGACGAAATTATTTATCTAATTGGTAGAATACTTCATCATTCATTGCTTTCAAACCGACGGCCGGTTAAAAAAGTTATCTGTCATCTAGAGACCATTTGGCGAGCAAACGAGTTGCGGAGGTGTGTCTTAGATACAATATTTAATAGGCAATGAATAAATTAATGCCTATTTGGTCTTCAGTTATTTACAGAAAACTGGATATTTGGATGTTAAAACGTTTAATACCGGCCAGGTGTGGTATTTTGAGCTGTCATACCATCATTCTGTACACTAAGTGTATTTTTATACTAGCTGCGCCCCGCGGTTTCACCCGCATAGTTCCCGTTCCCGTGGAGAATAAATTGATTTTATTTTTTTCGTTAATTTTCCAATGTTTTAATAATTATTCTGCTATTCGGGACGGAAACAAATCCAACAAATCAAAAACCATGGCAATCGGTCCAGCCGTTCTCGAGTTATAAGTGTTGTAACAAACACGACTTTCTTTTATATATATAGATTTTATAGAAACCTCAAGAATTGTAGCCTATATGTTATTCTGATGTATAAGCTATATTGTGGTAAAGTTTCATTCAAATCCATTCAGTAGTTTTTACGTGAAAGAGTAACAAACATCCATACATCCATACATCCATACATCCATACTTACAAACTTTCGCCTTTATAATAGTAGTAGGATTTGTTAGGATTTTTTTTAATGTGTTTTAGTTACGGAACGAGCTGAGGGCCCTTCTGATGGTAAGTGGTGACCCTCGCCCATGACAACAGTAATGCGTGCGACTCAGTATGAGATCCAAATCTTTACTGAATCGCATTCATCCTGCTGCGTCCATCACCCGAGACGGGGAATGATATGTATCATGCGCATGTAATTTCACCGGCAGCCACACCCTTTCACCGGAACACAGTAATGCAAACACTACTGCTTGGCGGCAGATTCCAGATGTGGCGGCAGTACCTCTCCGGACGAACTGGGCACAAGTTCTACTGCTACTTTTAAACCTCCCAGTCTTCAACAATCATCGTCATATTTCATCCAATACCCTCCGTGGCTTAGTTGGTAGTAGTCCTGCCTTCGAAGCGAGGGGTTCCGGGTTCGATTCCCGGCCGGGGCATCCTTTTTTGGTGAGCATGAAGTTTTTTCTCGGGTCTTGGGTGTTTGTCTTGTGTTTCTGTGTTTGTCCATGCCATCTGCGACACAGGGAATCCTAGTGCAGAGGTATGAGTGTGTAAACGTTTTAAACGTTTATTTATTACTAGCTGCGCCCCGCGGTTTCACCCGCATAGTTCCCGTTCCCGTGGAGAATACGGGAATAAATTGATTTTATTTTTTTCGTTAATTTTCCAATGTTTTTAATAGTTATTCTGCTATTCGGGACGGAAACAAATCCAACAAATCAAAAACCATGGCAATCGGTCCAGCCGTTCTCGAGTTATAAGTGTTGTAACAAACACGACTTTCTTTTATATATATAGATTTTATAGAAACCTCAAAAATTGTAGCCTATATGTTATTCTGATGTATAAGCTATATTGTGGTAAAGTTTCATTCAAATCCATTCAGTAGTTTTTACGTGAAAGAGTAACAAACATCCATACATCCATACTTACAAACTTTCGCCTTTATAATAGTAGTAGGATGAATTAAAACGTCCTCATACATCACTCTGTCCATTGGTGAAAACATTATGAAAATCCGGTAGTTTTCGAGTTTATCGCCTTAACGCAGAAACGCATCGGGAACAACAGAAATGTATGCAGTTCATATATGTTGACTGACAACGCCCCTCTACAGCAGCTTTTATATCATTGTTAAATTTGAATTTCATCTTTTGACATTTATTTTATGTTTTCTCTTGACATTTGAAACTGGAATTTGACAATAATTATCTTAATATATATAAATTACGTGTCACGATGTTTGTCCGCGATGGACTCCTAAACTATTTAACCGATTTTAATCAAATTTGTACACCGTGTGCAGTTTGATCCAACTTGAAAGATAGGATAGCTCACATCTCAATTTATGATCGCAATATTATTTTATTGCAAATTATTTGTCTATTATTTGAGTCACAATTACAAAAACGTTAGCCACAGCAACGCGTGGCCGGGTCACCTAGTTATTCATAAAAAATAAATTTATATCATTTTCTTTACCTTATTTTCATATACATTTTTGACATTACATATACCTATGTATATATATAATAGCTATAATATTTTAAATTAAATTAAATTGTTAACCTTTTTTGTTTTTTGACGTTCCTATGCTTGTCTGTTTTGAATGGCTCTGGCCTGTTGAGTTTTTTTATTCAATTTCTGTTAAGCGATGTTGAGGTCTATAAACTAGAATTCCTCTCAACTTTAAGAGACCCAAATTATCCTTTTTTTGAGTCATCCACTTGTTAAGTATTGTCTCAAATCTGGTCCGACGTTTTGTTTGTCTGGAACACGTGATAAAAGGTCTTTTAAAGTAAACAAGGAGTTTATTATGTGATCTGAGTTGGTCGGCTGTGGTTTCATTGCATTGTAAGGGCAGGATAGGGGTCGCCTTTAGAAAAATCTTTAAAGGATCGTATACCAGATTTACTGGCTGGTTCATTGACTGCCTTACAGCTTAGAAGATAGTAGCTCTGTCGTATGCTGTGTCATGGATTCAATTCCCACCCAGGACTAAAATTACTGTGATCAACATCTTGTTTAACCCATACCGTACCAGCCTCTAATGTTCCCACTGTAGGGACACACTGGGGGCCTACTCTCGATAATTGAGAGGGAATGGGCTCTGATCTACCACGGCAACAAAATCCGGATTGGTTAAACCCATATTAAATGTTTATTCTGTTACCTAAATTTGATTATGAATTTGTAAAACTATGTGTTTGACGTTAAAATAAAATTACGTTATATTCACAATTAACAATTATTGGAAATTAATATAACTATATTTCATCCTTGTTATTTATAACTATACGATACACGGCGTGTGACGAGAAATACATTTTGTACTAATGTATTGTTTTAGTTGTTTTAGACCACTAAAACAATGCATTCGCATCTTTGTCCAACCAAAACCATTTTCGCATTATTGCCTACTAGCTATTGCCCGCGACTTCGTCCGCGTAGATATTATACTTTAAATCATAGGTCAATAACAATAACATCATACATTACTCGTATATTCGTGTAACTCTTACAGTTTTTGCACCGCACGCCAAAACAGCTCGCAGATGATAGATTTTTTCCGACTTACCTAACACTTATCGTTGTATTTTGGCCAATTAACAGTAGCTTTATTAATTACTAGCAGACGGTCCCGGCTTCGCACGGGCTAGTGACATAACTACAATAGTTGGACATATGCTACCGCGGAGTTTTTTGTAGACATTATGATGTTCTTCAATATTGTTGTACATTATTTTGTTCTATCGCTTTATTTTCGGCAGCGCATTCGACGAAAGACATTTTAAGACTCATTTTTCTACACCTTCGGTTACATTGTTCAAATATTAACAAGGATCCCTAATTTTTTTCAAAATGAAATGTAGCCTATGTCATATTGGAAAAATGTAGCATTCTATTCATGAAAGAATTTTTTAAATCGGCGCAGTACTTTTTGAGCCTATTCATTACAAACATACAAAAATAGGTACAAATCTTTCCTCTTTATAATATTAGTGTAGATACCCTATGTGTTATTCTGATGTGTGAGCTATATTATTGTAAAGTTTCATTAAAATCCATACAGTAGTTTTTGCGTGAAAGAGTAACATATATATGGATGTTTGTTACATCTTCAAAAACTTTCACCTTTATAATATTACGAATAGGAGGATCTAATGAAACTTAGTTCAAAAATTCCTGTTTTTAGACCAATAATACAAATTAGATATATCCTCACGGGTTACCTTTAGCCAAAAGCCCGCGGAACAAACCCCTCGTTGTAAGAGAGAACAAAAACAAAATATTTAAATAATAATAAACAGTTATCTTCCACAAAACGATTTCACTGACCCAACACATCTTCTAATTCTAAAACTTTAAAAGTAGAGCCGAGGGTTGCACCCTTTATTAATAGCCAACCCTTTCGATTCATTATGCCTAGTACCGGCATCCACCTTTGGTTAGTTTTTTTTCTATTCCTATTATTTTACATTGTGATGCCGGTTATAGTAATACGTTGGGAAGTGTGGCGGATGAATCTTGATATTTTAAAAGACGTCATTTGTCTCATATTAGATTCCCATTCAATTGAATTTCTTTACTATATTGTTATAATAAATGCGAAAGCTTGGATTGAAGGATGTTTCTTACTCACGTGACTTGAAAATTTCTAATCACATGCACATGAGACATATTATCATCCGCGTCTCGAGTGATGGACGTAGCAGGATGAATGCGACTCAGTAAAGATTTGGATCTCATACTGAGTCGCACGCATTATTGTTGTCATGGGCGAAGGTCGCCACTTACCTCAGCTTGTTCCGTCACTTATACACATTCAAAAAAAAATAATTAACGTATCCAGGCTTATAACAGACATAACCTTAAGAATAAAACTAGTTAAAACATGAAATCTGGTTGCAATTTGACATACATATGTTCATTCATGTGGCACGTAAAATGCGCACGAAAAATTTTAACTTGTGTACGTAAAATTGACGTGTCTTTGATACTTGAGATTTCAAGGAATAATAATAAGACCTACCTAAACACACTTTTGCCCTTCTACAAAAAGCTATCATCCTGAACACTTGTAGGATCGTTAGGTAGTTTTTACAGTCAGATCTTTCCACCGACATACTGAGTGTTCATAACCCACCTACTGCAGCCACTGGAGTGCACTTGGCTTAGGCCCGTGCACTTCAGATATTACCGACTCCAAGAAGCCGAGCTGAAGAAATTCAAACGAACAATAATAATAATAGTAATAAGTTTAAGATTTCGCGGTGCAACGTGACTTCAATATAATATCAAAACTAGTAGGTTCTACTACAACCCCCTAGCAATGCCTGCATGACGTATCACCTCTGCATATTAAATTCACCGCTTAATTTCGATAATAATATCGGACATACCCCAAACGCTTTGTTTTAGAATAACCCTATGACACGACCGTTTTTTAAAATGTTTTGTTCATGCGCTGAGAAACAATGCTGGGAGAATTCCTTTGAAACGATTCATGAATTTTATAGAGGTATGCGTCGATGGTTTTTTTCGTCGTAATTTGCGTAATTCAAATTGCTATAATACATATTAAATGTTTAGGCTTGCCACTTTTTTTTTGGAATAAAGAAAGTATGTATCCAAAAAATTGCATAAGTATATTTTTGGGAAAGAACATTTATTTCTGTTTTTTTTTTCATTTAGACAATGATTGACATTTTCATCTTTTAAAACCCTTTGAAGCCCTTATTGTCGGTAAAATTTTCCTCGTATATCTCTACAAACTATACGCAACGAGCCAATTTTTTTTTCTATGTGAATGAGTGACGGAACGAGCTGAGGGCCCACCTGATGGTAAGTGGTGACTCGCCCATGACAACAGTAATGCGACTCAGTATGAGATCCAAATCTTTACTGAGTCGCATTCATCCTGCTGCGTCCATCAGCCGAGACGGGGATGATAGGCATGTAAGGATCACATGAATATCACTTGCGAAATATTCGGTGTGAAAACATCTAACTTCTAAAAACTATGTACTTATATTTTAGACTAATCGTCACCTTGAAGAAAAGTTTGCATTTCAAAATTGAGACATGACAGCGTTGTCATCAATTTGACTGCTGATAAAATGTCACCTATGGCTATGAAAAAATATATTTTAACAAAAGTAAAAAACAAAAATGTAACCAAAAAATAAAACATATAATGTGTATCATGCAGGGTTTATTCAACTTTAAGTGACAGTAACACACAATGTATAATTTGCCTGGAGACTACCTGATGACCTATGACCCCAACTTCAGAGAAGAGCATACTGATAGTTCAGATTTCGAAGAATCATGCATTCCAATTGTGACAAAAAAGGGAGGTAAGCATAAACTACTAAACCATGAGCAGTTCCCGAAACCTTTGAAAAATAACCCTTCATACATAATAAGCGAAATGTATGACGAATATGACCAATACCCTACAAAATTAAGCAACAAAAGCAGCAGAGAAATCTGGGAAACCAAAGCAGTGCAAGTGATTGACATCGGAACAAATGTCAAATACAATAAGAAGCATGTAAAAACAAAGAGCCTAAACAGAGGTGACCAAGCACAAACAACACCGTCAAAGATATCAGTTATTCGTCATAAAATTATACCATGTTTGTCGAGTATATTCCGACGTCCGCACACAAAAACAGATAGCATGTCAGTCATTAAGGAAAACCAAGTTGAAAACACAGTCATGGATAACACTTGCCAGCACTGCAGCAATTGTGAGCGGAGACGTATGAGGAAATTGTGCAAAAACCAACAAAATTATGCCGTCCATCCAGTGTATACCATTGAAGGGAACATCCACCAAACACCATTTGCACGAACAAAAGCCGAAGAACCGTTAAAACGTCATACTAGTAAAAAAACTAGAAAACTGGAACACTCCAGTGGCAGTACTTCATCGTCTTCGGAGAGCGAAACTCTACTAGCTGAAAGGAAACTAAAAACCTTGAAGTTTAGGAACAGGTTTAAGACAGAGGTTATGAAAGAACATTGGAAGTATCAACAAAATCAACGCTTCAAAAACCAGCAACATCAATACCCTTCTAAAGATCACAAAACTCCTTACCAAGTTTTTACATCCCCTTATCAGCAATCACGAACACATGTCTCCGCGTCTGAAAGCCAAAACGTGGAAATGCCAGCTACATCATCAGGGTTCTGGGACTACCTCTTCGATAAAATAAACAGGAAGTACCAAACTCAGAGATTAGAGATGCCAAAGCCGTGTCAGTGCAGTAGCGGTGAACAAATGCCTTGCTCTCCTAGAAACTGTGAGAATCTTGAAGTTAAACCTGAACCTAGCTGCTGCAAAGGTAAACATCAAAGTCTCCCGGGTACCGGCTGCGCTTGCAAACCTGACACTGGTGGTCAGTCAGCCCAAAAAGAGATTGCAAGTGGATGTTGTCAGAATAACAGTTCTTTGGAGGCATTGTCTCAGCTACCATCCAGCTTATCAATGAAAACAAAACAGGAAAAGAAAAATGAAGTGGTATGTAAATGCTACGATAAATCAAATAAGCAATCAAAAGATATTCCGAAGAATTCAAAGTTTCCTTCACAAGCGGGCTCAAAGCCATGTCAAGAAGGTCACGACGAGATAGGCGCATCTTTGGCTGAGAAATACAATGGCGAGATACTTTGCATTCACAACCCTCCTTGCATCCTCATCAACGGATGTCTCAATCTTCCCCCACCGAAGGAATCACCACAGATGAATTTCTGGCCTGTTGCAGATGTTAAAAAATCCCCATTTACAAAAAAGAAAACTCCACGTAAATGCGAGCAATCTTGCCAATACCATGTTCCTTATGTAGAAATCAGGCAATGCCAGACACCAGAATACAAAGTTGAGAAGAAAATCCAAAGCATTTGCGACCACGACCCTCCTTGCGAGGTGGTCAGAGGTTGCCATAAGCCCAAATACGACCCGAACCTCCGAAACTCCTGTATCCACGTTCCCATGTGTAAGAAAATACCAGAATGTACCATTGTGAGAGCCGAACAGAAGAACTCTTGTCAACACAGGCCGAGGTGCCCAGATATTCCTCTGTGTTCTAGAAATGTGCCAGATCCGACCGGTCGACAAAATTTTGGGGCACAAGTGAAGCCAAAGATGATTTATGTGTGCCGTCACAACCCCCCCTGTATCATGATTCCGAAATGCTTGGGCCGGTCGATGTGTGAGAGTTACATTCCAACTGAAGCCATACCTGACTGCGTCCATCAGCCTTTATGTGATATGATTCCTGCTTGCTGCAGAAAGTCAACCAAAGAAATGGTTTCTGTCTCGTCCCAGTATCCAAATTCATGTCGTATAGTCTAGGTGATAAGGTTTCATTTTGATGCACCAATTCGCTTTGAACACGTACCTTTGTTAATTAGATTAAAGCACAGTAGATAATTTCATTTGATTGTTGCGTTTAACTGCAAAGCCGTAATTGCAATTGTAGTGTTTTCTTTTAATGTAATTTAGAAAGCATGTCAAGAACTCATCAATTTCGTTTTTATTTCATGACTTTAACATTTTATTCAGATTTAGGTGGGATCTAACGAGTGTAGGTTGTAGGTTAAAGGCGTAAGTATCCCTCTTTTCGCCTTCTTTCAATCCGAAGGTTGCCCGTTCAAATCTTGAAGAGCACCAATGAGATTCGGTTGATAAAACTATGTGCGCAATACTCCACATTCTCCAAACGGTGAAAAAAACAATGCGAGGAAACATGTGGAACATAAACCAAAAATTCGAACTCGAACATGAGACAATCCACTTTGGACTCCCGTGGTAGATCAAAGCCCATTCACTCTCACTCGTCGAGATAAGATACAACACAAAACTAGGCGCACCGTCTGTTCCCACCCACTTATTTTAGTGAAATCATACTATAGTAGTAATATTAGTAATATTCTTATATTATTAATGTACAATATATTTAAAAAACAATTTCAATAATACTATTATCTCCTAGGCTATACTGACGTCACACGATGGAATCACAATTAGAAAACAAGTACCAGTGTTTTACAATAACAAACTATTGAAAAAGATGAAGTTGAAGAAACCGAGTTGAAACTGAAGTGACATTGAACCGAAATTGATTTGAAGTGAACAATTGTGCAATGTGTAGTTCAAAAGTGCTAGATGAGCTCTCAAAACCAATAAAGTCATAGTCAGCCCCAATTAGTTTTTGTTTCTAACTCTCTTAATAGTTATTGACTATCTCGAACTCACCAATACACTAGAACCAGTATTGATGACCTCGAAATCACCAACATTCCTTGTAAGATGCATTCCTTACTGTGTACTGGTGTTTACCTTACCTTAAAGACCGTTTCCCTGTCCTTTTTTCGCTGGGACATCCTATTCGAAGTGCGCTCCACCTCCAGTTTCAGATCCCAGAACATAAAATTTCCTTTTTCACAAAATCCTTTACTATTACTGCCATCCAACTGTGGAACTCTCTCATACAAATTGATTTACTATAGGTATCTATGTATTTATTATATATATATATACATATATATATTATCTCTAAAAATATTTATTATTTATTTATTAGGTTTATATGGGATATTTTTTGTAATTGGGTATCCCTTCTTGTTATTAAGCACACATCTTCATGTTACGCACGGGTTAACTGGAAGAAAACGCTAATTAGCATTAACTTCGTCTATGTACAATTTTATGTGCAATAAAGGATTTCCAATCAATAAATAAGTCTTGTAATTGCTCTTACCGGGATCCTGGGTATCCAATACAACTCGTTTTACGAGATCTTTTCTCCCCTACACGCGCAGGCTGTGGATTGCGCTACCGCCGGCAATTTTCCCCGAGCGATACGACATGGGTAGATATAAGAAAAATGTTAAATATATCTGAAAAGTAGGCAACGCCACTGGTGTTGCAGATGTCAATAGGCGCCGGTGACCACTTACAATTATGGGCCGTAAGCCTGTTTGCCTATATTATTCCTGGTAATCTGCCGCTAAGCAGTGGTGCACTCGTATTGCTGTGTTCCGGTGGAAGGGTGTAGGTGCTAATGAAAGTATATGCACATGAGATGTAACATCCCCGTCTCGGTGACAGGCGCATCGGGATGCGACTTGGGTTTTCTCATACATCAGGTGGGCCTTCAAATCGTCCCGTCACTTTAATTCAAGACCCATCCGGACTGGTCCGCAAGAAAAAACAAACAAACAAAAAAAAAATACAATCGCATTGATAATACCTCCTAGTAGAAATTAGTTGAAAAGAGCAGTGTTAGCCATTGCTTTAATGCTAGAAATAATAGTAGCAGTAGAACTTGTGCCAAGTTCGTCCGGAGAGGCACTGCCACCACATCTGGAATCTGCCGGTGAAATCACATGCGCATGATACGTATCATCCCCGTCTCGTGATGAACGCAGCAGGACGAATGCGACTCAGTAAAGATTTGGATCTCATACTGAGTCGCACGCATTACTGTTGTCATGGGCGAGGGTCGCCACTTACCATCAGGTAGGCCCTCAGCTCGATCCGTCACTCATTCACATAAAAAAAAATCTAAGAGCGAGAAATTCATTGCGTCATCTTAATTAGTCTTGTAGGCTAGAAATTAACACTGTTGAGTACGGTGAGAAAAATAAATATGCTCTAATGCTCTTTAATGAAAACCACAATGAAAACAGCTATTTTATGATACGTACTGTAACATCATTAGTATTGGTCTAACTGACAGACAGACAATCATTAGCATTGCCTACGTAATACAGGTAAACGGACAATCGGTAGGGTATCCGATATAGGCAAACATCTTTTCTTACTTGAAGGTTGAAACAGACATCATTTTAACAAATATCAACGTTCAACGTTAACACACTCATACCTCTGCACTAGGATTCCCTGTGTCGCAGATGGCATGGACAAACACCCAAGACCCGAGAACAAACTTCGTGCTCACCACACAAAGTGTGCCCCGGCCGGGAATCGAACCCGGGACCCCTCGCTTCGAAGGCAAGGCTATTACCAACTAAGCCACGGAGCCGTCAAATGTCTAGCTAAAGCATGAAAACTGACTGTATTTTGACATATGTGCATTCATGTAATGTGTAATAATAATAATAATAACAATTTTACACCAAAACAAAAGAGAAACTTAAAAAAAATTGCTGTTATTGGTTCTCAGTCCATTGGTAACAAATTTCGATGACGTAAAGAAATACTTAAATTTCCAAAATATCGATGACCAAGCCCACAAAGGTGTAAGAAAAAACCCAAAAATTACCAAATCGAAATGATCCTTGTATACAGTCTCAATTTGGGACCATTGAATGCAAATTCCACATTCTCACACGCAGCACATTATTGAACATTCTGTTGTTGTCCCCACTCACATACGGATTGGTTGTAGCCTATTTTCGTATGAGATTCATGTCCTGAGCAAAATAGTCAAACTGACTAATCGTTATTTACTGAGCTAAGTTAAGCGCTTGTTTACCATAGCAGCATTTGACGTGCTTACGTGCTTCGGAGGCCACGAGACGGGTATTTGACTCGGTTTTCAAAGTTGATAAACCATGTTGAAGGTCTTTGGGCGGTTTGAAATCTCCGAAACCAAAGCTTAATCACACGAAAGAAGGTATTAGAATCTAGTATCCTAATACGCTGCGCCCCGGTTAAAAATTCTTCATGAGACGATGGGAGAAAACTAACAGATGTCTTTTGCAAGTCATTAAAAATTATTTTACGTTTTTGGGATAAAAAGTAGCTTATGTGTTACGGGATTCTACAGCTACCAGCTACCTTCTTATCAAACATTAAAATCCGTGAAGCTATTGGCGTTTGAAGGAGTAACAAACATACAAAAACATTCGTATTTAAATTATTAGAATGGTGATAAAACTCATCAAAGAGACATCTCCAATCTTCGCTCTTGTTAAAACACAAACATCTACAATAATACCATCACGGGCCCCGGGCAACGGCTCACAAAAACTTGAACCGTCCACTTAAAATACAACCGAAAATTTTGGGTAGAGTAATAACTAGAAAAAACCTGCCTCAAGATAGCTATAAACATTTCTAAGTTATAGTTTAGAATTTCGTAATCTTTACGTGGCTGTGCCAGGAATTTTATCATTTCTACCGTCTGAATGTAGAACCAGTTGTCTGCCCGAAAATTCAAGTTCCAAGCCGGTGGAATAGCATCTCTGTGGCCAGTCACCAGAGTCGGAATTTGTACTTTCGAGTGGAATAAGTCTCATTTGATTTCGTAAAGCCGTGATCAAAAACTAATGAGTGGAGACCGTTGAACTCAACCAGTTTTTGATTTACAGGGTTCTGTAGGTACATATAACCAGTAAAAATATGAAAGGTATTCAAATATATTACAGTTTCTTTGGATGAATAGGTATAAAACTATTTTTTTTAAGTTATTCATATAGAAGTTTATTTGAATAACTTAAAAAAAAAATTGCAAAGATAGATTATGCTTTATTTGACACAATTACTGATCAGGAACAATAAATAATCATTTAAAACAATAAACAACAAAACGAACATTGAGTCCCTACGTCCCTAAAGACGTAAAATAAACCGACTTTTAAAAGTCGGTTGTATATTTTTCTGGTTTTTAGAACTCCGCCATCTATCAACCACTTGGACATTGTTTTTTAAAAATTGAAGCGATATGCTTTTTGAGTGGTAGAAATATCATAAAAATCGGTTCAATAGTTTGGTTTCAAAATCAAAATAACTGGAAACAATATATCATTCGAGCAAACGAAATGCGTATTTTGCTGTGACTTTTTTCTTCGCCGATTGTAAATCGATTTGGATATTTCTTTTTATTTTATGAGTGCGAGAAATACGGGATGAAAGATCGGTTTAATTTTTTTTAATCAGCCAATTATTTTTCAGTATCTTTATGCAAACTATTTACATATTCTCCCGGTTCTTAGATTGTACAGATGAATACTGTACTGTAGAGTAGTTTTTAATTTATATTATAGCTATAATAATAAAAGGCTAATGAAGGACAACGTCTGAATATTAATAGTTTTGATGACTGGAAAAAGCTGTTAATTAAAGAAAATTATAAAACATAACTTGTAATAAAAATGTCGTAGAAACATCGAGAATTTATTTTAAATTTTACGACTGTAATTAGTAAGTTTTAGTACCGCTAGCTTATATATGGATTCAATGTTATTAGTTTATTGGAAAACATGAATTTTGTATGTGTCTCATATTTCTGTAATTTCAAAGACATTCACAAAGGTATAATTCTTCGGACGATTACTATCTGATATAATTTTACGAAATATATTTAACATCATTGTCTTATATCATCAATCATAGACTCGCAGTTCAGAACAAAATCACAATGTGCTCACTCTGTGTCACTTATCACTTGTATGGAATGCGAATAATGTCTTAACAATACACGAACATCATATTTATCGCATTCCATACTATTTATTATGAAGACGTACTGCGTCGTCAATAAACAAAGAGAATGATTAAAAGAAAGTAAAGCAATTGTACTCTTCATAGAATTAGAGACTAGTCTTAACAAGTTACGACATGTTTAAATTGAGGCGTAGGAATTTTCACATATGAAAACCGACATTACTTATCGAGACATATAAAATATATACCAAGTATATGTTACATGATGGTTTTATAATATCTATCAGGTAGCTTTAAGCAAAATGATAATACAAACAAAATGACCGAGAGAGACCTTAAATTAGATGTAATTTTTTTTCAAGATTTGCCATTGAGGCGTTTGGTCTTTTCAATAAATATAATTTTCATTCAATAGTAACATTATTCGAATGCAAACATAGCTGATATTTCAAAAAGAATGCATACAAAAAAATATCTTCGGACACTCACCAAAACTTCCAGACCCGCCGTCCATTTCATTTATTTCCACACCCACTCGTTTCTCCATAATTGTAGTGTTCAGACCAGTATACCTTTAAAAGGAAATCTGGTACCTTTTGTTTTTGTGTTGGTAAACAACCTACGTCATCGGATGAAATACTTTTACTTGCATGATACGTAAGCTAAATGATACGTTTTGCACTAATAATCTTTTCTGATTGGTCTTTTATGATACTAGCTGTGCCCCGCTATTTTTTTTTATGTAACAGAAGAAAGGGGACGAGCTGAAGGCCCACCTGATGTTAAGTGATAACCTCCGCCCATAACAACAATAATATCACTCAGGTCCTCTCGCCCACCGCAGTATGAGAAGACCCAAGTCGCACTTCAACGTCGTCACCCGAGACGGGGATGTTACGTGATGATTCACCACACATGTGATTTCACCCACACCCTTCTACCGAAACAGCAATGCGAGTGCACCACTGCTTGGCGGCAGATAACAGGATGAGGAGGCAGTACTTCCCCGGGTGAACGTTGCAGAAATCCTACTACTTTTTGGACCCTCGGGATGGGTTTATCCACGGTTGGCTATCCTACGGGAATACTAAACTTTCTCTGGATAAAATAGCTTGTGTTAATCCAGGGGTTTAACTACCTTCATAAGAAATTTCAACCAAATCCATTCAGAAGGAAACTTCATCACTTCAGGACTACTTTCAAAGACAGAACATACTTTTAAAGTAGCAAAATACCCCATTTTGCTTACTTCGATGACATATTATAACAACTAAAGTAATTAACCGATTTTGATAAAAATACTATGCGATCAATATGAAAGCATATCCTTTCAATTAAAAAAAAAGTTTTTTTCAAATTGGTTGATAATTGGCGGAGAAATCGGTACATAAAACATGTTTTTTTTTTATGAACATACATAAAAAAAAAATTCAACATCGTAAATAATAATCTCCTCCTTTTTGAAGTTAAAAGTTAAAAGGATTAACAAATATTCGACAAACTTACGCATTTATATGGGGCAACGGTAACCGCTTAACATCAGGTGGGCTGCCAGCTCGTTCCATCGCTCCTATCGTTTAAAATACCTACTTTTCTTCTCACTTACTTTTCGTTAGTAATTTTCGGCTAACATGATTTTATTATGCACGTTTCTTTTCTTAATAAGGTCAGTCTAAAATAGACTATAGTCTTTTTTCAGCAAATACCAAGATATCATTACAACATGATGCCTACCTACCAAACTTACTTATTTGTTAAGAATGTATTATGTTAATGTATTCCAATACGATCTAGCAATATCGCTAATTAATAACTATTAATAAATATTATAGTTTAACTTAATTTGCTATAAAAATAGTTTCTAAGAATTCGGCCGTTGACACTTTTCTTGCGGTCTCTAGATAAGGACAAGACACTTTTATCACAAAAACTCAAACTCATTTACTCCTTTATATCCCAAGTATCGTTTGGACATATCAATTTTATGCATTTTCTTTGTATGCTATATATTTATGCAGTATCCAGGTGCAGATAAATTGTCGCTACACTTTTTTGTTTGACAGTGTATTGTAATTTTTATAACACCATTGATGAACTACCACAGCCAAAGTCAAAGAGTTACCTCTCATAAGTGTTCCGGTGGAAGGGTGTGGGTGTCGACGAAATTACAGGTACTTGAGGCGTAAACCGTCTTGGGACTTGGGAATTCTCATACTATTTTTCTATAGTCATTTAAAATATCTAGATCGGTTGCAAATATGTAACTTTTAACTATAACAAACAATTACAGGTGTTGAAGATTGTACTAGGATGTGTTGCAGGTGGCACGGACAAACACAGATACCCAAGAAACACCCAAGATTCGAGAACCAACATCATGCTCACGACACAGAGTGTACACAGGCCGGAAATCGAACCCGAAACCCTTTTAAGGCAGGGCTACTACTAAGCTACAGAACCGTCAATTTGAGACCACCTCGCTTACCACTCAGTAAGCGCGTTGTCCGTGCCACCACAACACAAAATGTACCGGCCGGGGTTATGAGCATGATGGTGGTATCAAATGCACGCTTGCTAAGAATTAAATTTCCCAACTGCCCCACTGATGTTCGTGTAAGTTTTATTCCAGTCACCCTAAAGGGATGGATTACTTGAAAACTAATTTTACATTTGATGCTCTACACAAAATAACTTTATTCAAGAAGTCTTCTTGAAGTATAGTTGTTTAGTCACTTTGTCCCTAACTGCAAAGGTCACGTCATATTTTTTATATTACCCAGTACTCGACTAGTGTCTACAGTCCTTGATAGTGTAGCTAAAAATATATTTTTGATATAACTTTTAAAACTAAAATGTCATTGTCATTCGAAGGAGTCTGTCATCTTTGACTTTATAGCTTCAAAATGTAAAGAATTCAAAACAGAAATATCGTGATCTGATATCAGATTGAATCAGAATTAAAAGTGTAATATTAATTGATTTATCTTTCTATTTATTTGGTCACACATAAATTTTAGATAAAGATGAAGCGAAAATGCGATTTATTTCTATATTTTAAGACTATTTTATGGGTTGATTCGCAATCAACCCATAAAATAGTCTTAAAATATATTTATTTATATATATTAGTATTTTAGAAGTTAAATTGTAATTTAAAACGTGGAGTTTAAAGCTTAAAAGGGAAAGATGCATTGTAACTTTTACTTGTATCTCATGGTTAATATTTTCTAAAGATATATTGTAGATAATAGATTCCACAGTTTAAAAGCATCCTCTTTGCTCTGGAACCAACCTAAATATTCCAATTTTCAACTGTATTTCAAGAACCAACATCTCAACAAAAGAAAGTAGTATAACCGATAAATTATCAATAATAATTAAAGCCATTGCCTGACCAACTGTCGTTCTCGCTGCATTCCCGAGTATCGTGACAAAGCGCCATAAATAGCTGAACAATACTATGCAAAGAAAACTTTCTTGCTAATGAAATCACTTGAAAATGAGTGACGTTTTCAATGTAAAGTTTGAGCTGGTTTTATCACGAACGTGGGTGCTGTTCTTTGCGTCACTATTTGGATTTTAAACGGTTTCAAAGAAAAGTAGGAATTTTTAATTCGGATGTTTTTTTTTGTGTGAATGATTGACGGAGCGAGCTGAGGGCCCACCTGATGGTAAGTGGTGACCCTCGCCCATGACAACAGTGAGATCCAAATCTTTACTGAGTCGCATTCAACCTGCTGTGTCCATCACCCGAGACGGGGATGATGCGTCTCATGCGCATGTGATTTCCCCGAGAACGAAATTGCTCACCACAAAAGTTTGCCCCGGCCGGGAATCGCACCAGAGACCCCTCGCTTCGAAGGTAGGGTTACTAGCAACTAAGCCACGGAGTCGTCGATACATGCACGTAAAGTGACACAGCCCTGTGATTAATGCAACTTTAGTTGACATATTATTCGAGTTACCGAGATATTTACCATGATTTGTGATTTTTGTTGACTCCCGATGTTTCTCAAGCGAATCTAATGTAATAGTCTGGCTTTGAGTCTAATGCTAAGATATTTTATTTTCGCTACCTTTGGCTAAAAAGTTATTCAACTAGCCATAATCCGTACGCATGTGTGCGTAACTTTGTGATTACATGGAATTCACGAACAGAAATTTATTATGATTTAGCTTCAAACTTTGAGCTCAAGTTAGTTTGATATTCTTCTTCGTATACATTAATTCTATGCCTATCATCTCGAAACTGGAACTCAAAGGTCAAATATCTAATAAGCTATCTTTATGTTCAAAACGTACCATAAAAATCTTAATAATAAATCGAAACCCGAAAATCGTCGTGAGAGTTATACTGATTTTATGATAATGTTCGTGAAACAGACTAATTCCACTTTATGTGTTTTAGAGGAAATAAGGAAAAAAACGTTTTTATGTCCGTTTGAACATATTTAACTTAAAGTATATTCAACGCAGATATCGTTTCGGGATTATGATATTTCAAAATTGTGATATGTTAAGGCTGATGAAAAATAGTCACCTCTGCTCATATATCTGAAATACTAACTAGTAATCGATTTAAAAAGCTTACAACAACAACGTTAACACACTCATCTGCACTAGGATTCCCTGTCTCGCAGATGGCATGGACAAACACAGAAACAAAAGACAAACACCCAAAACCCGAGAACAAACTTCATGCTCACCACACAAAGTGTGCCCCGGCCGGGAATCGAACCCGGGACCCCTTGCTTCGAAGGCAGGCCTACTACCAACTAAGCCACGGAGCAGTCAAGGTTCAAAGTAGCAAAATACGCAATTTCGTATACTTGGAAGCCATATTTTTTCCAGTTATTTTGATTTAACAACCAATCCAATTAAAAGCAATTCTTTCAAATAAGAAAAAAAAAGGAAGGAAAAAAGATTCATCATCTTCCTGCCCTTATCCCACACTAAGTGGGTAGCACAACATGTATTTTCTTCCATTTCCCTCTATCAGACGTCATCTCAGTACTCACTCCTTTCTTACGCACATCATCTTTCACACAATCCATCCATCTTTTCTTTGGCCTACCTCTTGCTTTATATCCTTCCACATCTATATTTAAGACTTGTTTTGTAATATGCCATTCATCCCTCCGCATAATATGTCCAGAAAAAAAAATCGAATTGATAATATCCACGGATGATAGATTTTTCGGAAAAAGGCGGGTAACAGCGTGGGGCGCAGCTAGTGTAGTGTAGTAAGCTTGAGTTTGATCTAAAGTATTGTGAGTACCATTTCACAATGACGGCTGTCTGTTTTTTTAAATCTAAAAGCTAGTCTACTAACTTATATTATTAATTCTAGAAATATAAAAAAAATAGCACAGCTTGATAGTTTAAACATTCCAAATCACTTGTAGTTTGAATATATAATATATTGCTTAAAGATTATTGCTAGACTTGTCCATGTTAATTAATATATCCACCAATGATTCGCTTTGTTCCAAATCTACCAGAATTGTGATACCTATTCATAATATCTATATATAGAAATGCCATTAATAAAATTAATGCTATTATAACAGTGACGTAAGCAGTTTCAATATTATTTACCTATAGGTAAATAACATTTTAGATATTTTGGTTTTGGATTTAGTTCGCAAATAAAATTAATTTTGACAACCATTTAATTATTATGAATCATTCAAACTCAAATTAATTTATTCCTTTAGATCTCCAGTACTTTCAAGCTACTGTGTTGTGCCTTTACCACCCAGGGGGTATATAGGGTCTCAGGGTATCCACATACGGACGCGAGAAACTGGACCCCCCAAAAGTTTTTTGTCACTAAAATAGTTTTCCTTAAATGAACAAAAATCTCATTTTGTCTGTCATAGAATCAATAGGTTACGCCGATATCATCAATTTGCTTTTATCTATAATTTATTTTATTGCCATCTGTTAACACGAATTTACGATAATTACATTTATTGCATGTAGAGATAAGTGTGCTATGATATACTAATTAATAATTATGTGAATGTGAGTTTGTTTGTTACATTTTCACGCCTGTAACTCAACCGATCATCATATTTTGCCTGGATGAGATCGCTATTAGCGATAAGGCCGCCTATTGTAACTTCTCTTTTTTTGTGACTGTTTGGTTAATTTTATTTTTGTTATGTATGTTTCTATCGAGGTGTACAATAAAGAATATTCATTAATTCATTTATTCATATTTTGTATACGTTGCCAGGAGTACAGAAAGGGATGTAGCGTATCTACGTTTAATTGCGAAATAAATTGATTGACAAAATCTACGTCTTTTTGAATCTACGGGTACTTTTAGTAGATTTTTCGTAAGACTGAAACTAGAGACGGAGACGACTCCATGGCTTACTTGGTAGTAGCCTTACCTTCGAAGCCTGCCCTGCCTGGGCACACTTTGTGTGGTGAGCATGAAGTTTGTTCTTGGGTCTTGGATGTTTGTCTTGTGTTTCTGTGTCTGTCCTTCTGTTTCCGTTTTATTCTTACGTACATTAAATTATTTAACAAACTTTGAATTCACGATAATAATGGTTAGGTATTTAATGAATTTATAGTTGTATTTACTGACCTAATTAAATTAGTATCGCTTGTTATAAATAAATTATATCTGTCATAATAATCAGTCTTAAATTATTAATAATAATCATTTTAATGGAAAGATTTACAAAGGCGTAATTATTCGGTATTTATCAAGAGAATACAAAATTGTCATACATTAGCAGATTCACTCGCTTGCACCCGCATTGATGTGTGCCGGTGGGAGGGTGTGGGTGCCGGTGAAATTACCGGCGCATGAGACGTTAAATCCCCATCTCGGGTGATGGGCGTAATTGGATGCAACTTGGGTTTCTAATGCTTGGGTCGTAGAGGACCTGAGTAGTATTGTCGTTGTAAAGGGCGAAGGTAACCGCTTAAAAAAAAAAGAGTTTAAGTGACTGAGGTCGGGTTTTTAGATTTTACCTAAAAAAGTACCTTTAAAAGTTACCTTTAAGAGTACCTACCTATCTATATCTATCAATTTCCAATTACAAATCTAATAAGTAAAAAATTGTCTTAGTCGATAAACCACTTATCAAACCAATTCAGAAATAATATATACTATAGGGATTTACTAACAAAAATATCGAAAAATCGTCAAGTCGAAACCTAGAAATACTATTAATCTAGGTTTTGAGATATAAAGCACTCTTCGCGCCTCCAGTATTTACTTCAAACGTTAATTTCTTATATTTATATTTAAATTAAATGTGTATTCTTCTTGCAACATATATAACTTATATTAATGGTCTATAAATAACAAATAAATGTCCATGGATATTTCACATAGCGCCATCTAGCCAAATTAAGCTGAATTACAAACGTCACAAATACAGAACGAGATAAATACTAAAATACTTATTATATACTTTATGAAAATACATATATATAAAACGTGTTAACACCTACACACAAAACAAACAAAATAATCACACATTCTAGTCTTGAGTGAGAATCAAACCCGGGACGCGCGCAGGAATGCCGTCTAGCTAAATTAACTTAGATTTAATATATTTTTACTAATTAAACAGATCAAATATAATTGTTTATTTGTAAGTAGCGGGTAATCACATAAACTATTTAAATCAAAAGTATCTTTACCTATTAAAAAAGCTTCATTATTCTTAATTTAAGTTACGTTTTAGTTTAAGTTCTCTCATTATGTACAATATATTCCCTACTTTGTCCGTACCGTACCAGCCTCTAATGTTCCCACTGCAGGGACACCGGCCTACTCTCGATAATTGAGAGTGAATGGGCTTTGATCTACCATGGATGCCCAATCCGGATTGGTAGATGTCACATGTCTCCGAATTTATGGTTTTAAGACACGCCGGTTTCCTCACGATGTTTTCCTTCACCGTTTCGAGAACGTGGTACTTTGTCATTTATCGCAAATAAAAACATATTCTATTCTAAGTAGAATCGGCAATAACACAAGAATAATTCGTTAAAAGATATTTTCTTGTTTCATCTTCTTCGTTCTGGAGTAGCAGGAGTTTAGCGAACCCAAGAGCACGGTATGAAGTTCCTACAATATCATTACACGTAGGAACTCTATACCTCGCTAGTGGCAATCACCGTTTTATCTTCTGTTCTTCAGTCTTCAGTCCATCTGCTTGAAGTTCTTCGGTTATCTTCCTTGATTCTTTTATAAATTAATTACAATTGAGAGCTTAAAAACTGGTGAAATTAATATTTTAATAATCGTGGTCTATGTACAATAATGTGTATTTTATTTTCACATAACAAAAGTTCCAGTAATTGCTAAAATATCTCGAAGCCTGGTGAAGACTTGACTTAAATAGATGGTAAACATATCAGTTAATAATTGAACAAAGAAATCTAGAAAAATATATCTTAATCCAATGGATACTATTTTAATATTTTTATTCACGATCCTGAGAATCAATATTAGTTTTATTAAAAATTTCCTGAGAATCAATAGCAGTTTTAATACATGTTTTTAAAGATGTTCCATTCAACTTTCCCAAAAATTTCACAGCCAAATCATTTGCATTTGAATACACCAGGTGGGTTTAAATTTCTTACATGAAAATTACCATATTTTATCCACGGAAGGCAACAAACTTCAACCCTTTAGGATATGCAAAAATCCTTTAAGAATTTATAAACCCTTTAGCTATGCAAATTTTGGTGGGAACACAAAATTTGCATAAGAAATTCATATCTTTGCAAACAGTAGCAGTTTTGCGCTGATAATTCGAAGGTCGCAAGCAGGTGTTGGAAATGTATGAAGAATGTGTATGTAAATTGGCTTCTGTGAGAAATGGTTGGAAGCAAATCATGGGGAGAGATCCTGTTCTCAGGGTTGGTTTGGTAAATAGATATATTCATGGAGTTTGCACACAGAGACATCTAGCCCCTAACTAAGCAAACCTGCTGCTATGGGAACCAAATTACTGATAGAATAATAATAACTTCATTATTGAAAGAAGATTGCATATTTAAGTTTGAAAATGTGTTTCCAAAGGTGGTCTTATCGTACAACACGATTTCTTCTAGACAGACCTGGTTAAATTGGACTTATACTAAACTGCATGCTACTTTTGTGGTAGTTTTTTGTACTATTAATACTAACATAATACATATTAACACACCAAAACATAATCATGCTAGAATTGGTTTGTAAAATGACTTTAGGAATTACGTTTTTTTAAATCCAATTAATTAGAAATTAATGACCGTAGACAATTATTTACATGTAAAGAAGACTAATTTTGGTCATTAAGGTTTTTTAATAGACATAAATGGAATTTAATTAGAGTATTTAAAACTAAAGAGCAAAAATATATATTCTCATATAATAATAAATTTTAAGCCGATAGTACGGAAGTTGCTGTCATTGCAGAATTTAAATAGCCAATTAAACTATGATCCTTAATTAAAAAATTAACAATAGCTGTACCACATGACACGATGAAAGCCTACGCGCCTTAAGGCAACACATGCTCCAATTTTAAATGACCTGTATTGCCACCCCTTTATAATTATTAAGACGACGGGTGGTCGAAAAAACCCAATGTATTTTAACCGACTTAAAAAAAGGTCATACATGGAAGAAATATGTTTCTTATTTGAAAGTATGCTTTCAGATTGGTCCCATACATTTTTTATCAAACCCGAACTTTTGTATTTGGTTGTTAAATAAAAATAACTGGAAAAAATATGTTATCCAAGAAAACAAAATTGCGTATTTTGCTACTTTGAAAGTATTGTTGTATTAGTAACTTGTTGTATGAGGTTCTACAAAAGTCGTGTTCCATAATAAGAGATTGAAGATCTTTCAAAATAGTCGCCGATGGTAATAAAGCATCGCCATTTCTTATTTATAATTATGATTAAATATATAACTATTTATGTACATTTCATTCCCATCTAGCCCCAAACCTAACCTATAGCTATAGCTTATAATTTGGGAACTAGATTACTGATAGAAAACTTCTATAGCAATTTTTCTAACTACATTATTTAATACACATTACTAAGACTCAGAAAAAACATATATATTAGTCAAAGAAATTTTGTCCTGGGCGGCAATCGAATCCACGGCAATCGAATCCAATTGAGACCAACTGAGCGTTGAAACCTGTCATAGTCATGGGTAACAGGTATTTTTGTATTGTGTTACAAACAAATGTTTGTTTCGTTTCTGTACAATAAGTAGGTATTATTACAAAGCTTAAAGAAAAAAACCGAAAAGTATTAAAAAAAAAATCAGTACTTTTATTATCATAGTACAAACTATGCTTGGTTCTGATGAAGCTGCGTCAAATCCATGAATATTTTTTTTATAGGATAATTGATGTTAAAACCCTACACGGGTTTGTAACATAAAGCCAGAAATAACAACAAAACATAACACAAACATCGTAAAAAAAAATTAGATAGCAAAAATAAATCTCAGATTATTTATTCGCATCTGTAAGGGGGAGAGATAAACCAGGGATTTGTGAACTAATTTCAACTGGAATCCTTAAAATGAGACGGATTTTCGCGCGAGTTGGCAACCCTGTTTTTCTACGCTGTATTACTCGACTCCTTGAATGGGCTTTGATCTACCATGGGAGCCAGAGTGGCAGATGACGCATGTCTTCGATTTTATGGTGATATTCCTACTCACGATGATTTCCTTCACCGTTTCGAGAATATGATAAACATATATTTTTCAAACCAGAAGTAATTTTTGCTCGTTTTTTATCCCACCTGATGTTAAGTGGTTAAATCCGCCAATAAACAGAATTACGACTCGGGTCCTCAACAACCGAAGTATGAGAAGACCCAAGTAGCATCTCGTTGCGCCCGTCACCCGAGACGGGGATGTAAACGTCTCATGAGACTGTGATTTCATGGTACCCACACCCTTCCACCGGTTCTACGTTGATACTTAGTTTTATTTATTACATCACTACATAGTATAAAACAAAGTCGCTTTCTCTGTCCGTATGTCCCTATGTATGCTTAAATCTTCAAAACTACGCAACGGATTTTGATGAGGTTTTTTTTAATAGATAGAGTGATTCAAGAGGGAGGTTTATATGTATAATACACTAGCAAGTCACCCCGGCTTCGCACGGGTATAATAGTTTCTGATAGGACACTGATGCTTTACTAACGTGCGAAGCCGGGGCGGGTCGCTAGTTAATTATAAATTAGACAGACCGGCAGTGTTTAACGGACACTTTGATGCAGATATGTAAAATTTAATCAAAAATAATTAATATTAATTTAAATTAATATTATTGAGGTAATCCTATAGGTATATGATTTTTTTTCAAAAATTAGTATTACATATTCATACATTCATGTAACTACAAAAACACTGTTGCGTATTGAATGAATGAAAGTGTACACACGATACGAAAGACGTTTTATGTTAAAATAATATTATATATAACTGGCGAAGAAAATATTTCTAAACCACGCATTTTCCTCAATCTATACGTTAGAAAATCCAATATAGTATTTTAATTGGTTGCTAACGAAGTATGCAAGAAGCAGCCAAGCGGGAGTCGTTCGTAAACGGCAGTGTTCTGTATATTTATTACTTTATATGAGAATACTTATTGTGTTAATGCAGGGTAGACGCTTTCTTAAAACCAAATTTCATCCAAATCTGTGGAACTATGAGTAACATACACACACACATAAAAAATTTCGCTTTTATGTCAAAGTCAAAAATACTTTATTTCCACTGGTGGGACAATGAACCGGCCGATTAGTTCACTGTACCACCTTAACAGTGGTTCTTCGGCAGTGAGGGTTTTTATATTTAACTACCAGCGCCCCGTGGTTACCCACGGTTGGACTTCCTACGGGAACCGTACATTTTTTTGGGATAAAAAGTAGCCTATGTGCTATTCCAGACTATATCTCTGTGCCAAATTTCATCCAGGCCCGTTCAGCCGTTCTGGCGTGAGTAACAAACATCCATACAAACGTTCGCGTTTATAATATTAGGATTTAGCTGCGGAACCCTAAAAAGTAAACGTGACCACCTCAATTAACAGTATCCAATGTTTACGCAAACTTGTGTGAAATTTATTGAATGATCCAGACACTGCTCTCGATGTGGTATCATTTCGTTCGAGTATAGTTTCTTAAAGAAAGAAAGAAAGAAAGAAAAATATTATTATTCGTGTTACCGAGATATTTACCATGATTTGTGAGTTTTGTCGACTCCCGATATTTCGACGCAGTTACATGCGTCATGGTCCAGAAAATTATTATTATTCGTGTTACCGAGATATTTACCATGATTTGTGAGTTTTGTTGACTCCCGATATTTCGACGCAGTTACATGCGTCATGATCCCGGGCAAACTGAAGTCTGCGAAGTGGAGTGCGCAAAATCATTGGCAGACATATCGGTCTACCGTCTTGCGCACTCGTTTTGTAAGTTCGACCACGTCGCCGATACCACCGGTTTCGTTTTCACTATTAATTCGAACGCGACACACAACACTCTCGATACAGTTATCGAGACGAGCCACAGGTTCCGTGTTTCTTCGGTTTTTGCACAAACTCCAAATAATAAATACTAGAAAGTTTAAAACCATCTTCAACAAAACTCACAAATCATGGTAAATATCTCGGTAACACGAATAATAATGTTCATAACCATGATAGTTTTAAAATTTATAAAGAAAAATATGTTATTTGTGCCACTAGGCTTACAATTAAACATCACGATAATTATAGTGGTTATTAAAAAAAACAAGAATACAAAAGCTTAACCTAGCAGACACGAAAAGGACTGGCTCAGCATAATTTTGATGGCAATCAACTGATTTGGGTCTTGGATAATCCTTTACACACTTTACTGCACTAGGATTATGTTGACCTGTGTCGCAGATGGTATGGACAAACGCCCAAGACGCGAGAACAAACTTTATGATCCTTTTTTTTTCGATTCTACTGATGTGATAGGACCAGCTGAAAAGCACCTGATTTTTAGGTGGTTACTTCCGCCCATAGACAATTTTTTTTTCCGTTTTATATATATTTGGGTACAATGTTTTTTTATATTATTTATTTTGTATAAAAGTTTATTTTTGTAGTAATAAAATGAAAATGATGAGAAAAATTGTAACAAAAAAAAAATATTTCAGATTTCATAAATTAACATTATTACCTATATCTTACCGTAACCGTAACCGTACCAGCCTCTAATGTTCCCACTACAGGGACACCGGCCTACTCTCGATAATTGAGAGTGAATGGGCTCTGATCTACCACGGGAGCCCAATCCGGATTGGTAGATGTCACATGTCGTCGAATTATTGGTTCTAAGACATGCCGGTTTCCTCACGATATTTGCCTTCACCGTGAAGAACGCGAATACATTTTTCAAGTGAAAAAACTCATTGGTTCACGTGTGGATTTGAACCAGCCACCTTCAGATTGAAAGTCGGCGTCTATGCCCCTGGGCCGCTCTAACCAAATACAGATAGGACCAAATTTGCATTGCAACGTGTTCAATCGCGCTGTATTTTACGTTGACAGTCGGGTTTGTTGGCCAATACAAATGCCACGATTCCCTTCAATGCCCCATACAACTGTAGCCAAGTGGGGTAATTGAGTCAGTGTCTTATTTAGTAAGGTTTATTGACAACTGTGCAGTACAGCCAACGTAACAATTATATTATCTACGATACAAATAAAGTGTCTATTTGTAATGTCAAAATGACAGCTGTCTACTAATGCATTAGAAAGCAAATTACACGGTACTTATAAAAAAAAAATGTTTTTTTCTTGCGGTCTATTTGTTTCCGAAACGGCTAGACCGATTATGACGGAACTTTCACTGACAGATAGCAGATTTTATAAGCAGTAACTAAGGCTAAATTGATTAAAAAAACATTCGGGCAAAAACGCGGGCAAAAGCTAGTTTTTAATAAACTAGATACGATGGAATAAACAGATGGAATTAGTGTGCAAGTCACTAAAAAATAACACTTTTTCAGAAAAGTTATCTATGTGCTAAACCAGAGCAACTGTGAAGCGAAATGGTGTGGGTGCCGGTGGAATTACAGGCGCATACATACATCCTGATTTCAGAGTGATGGGCGCAGCGCAATGTGACCTTCTCTAACTTCGGTAGGGGAGTATCTGAGTATCGTGCGGTGGTATCCACTTAACATTAGGTGGGCCGCCATTTCTATCCGCCAATTCTGCTTCATAAAAATACAAAAATAATGCGAAAGTTTGTATGTATGTCGCCTCAATGGCTGAACGGAAGTTAATGAAATGTGTTATCTAAGTAGATCATATCCTTAAACAACACATAGACTACTATCCCGAAAAACGTAAGTCTTTTTTCCCATCATCTTATGTTCCCTAAAACCGCGGGTAACGCGACACGCAATATTATATAACATATATAACTACTGCGTAAAAATATTTTATTTACAACAAAAGCAAAATTTAATATTCACATAATTTTCTACACAATTTGGTAGCAAAAACCCATTTGTGGAAACGGAGAGATGCAGTCGCCAAAAGGGGCAAGCATGCGTGCGTTTATAGCGCTTCCCGTGCGCCATTCAAATTTTATTGCCGTAATTAAAAAAATAAACACTAAATGTTCTTTTGTGTTCGAAATTCAAATGGTTGGCAAACCTCTTTGGATGTTTCAAATGGAATAGTTTTTGTTTTACTTCGGCCAGCGTATTTTAAGTTCTAGTTTTGTTTATGGTAAGAAACTGCTCGCTTTGGTAAGAAATAAATATCAAAAGGTTTTATTCTTATTTAGGCAATATACATATCATTTTACCAAAAGCCTTGATAAGTATCTACTTAATGTTTTGAAAGAAATTACGGCTCACCATAAAAAATATTCTTTTGCTACGTCATAAAAAACCGAACGTGTAGTAAACTGATTTTACGTTTCAATTTCAAGTAGTCCCGAGCGAAAACTTCACATTTACCTAGTGGGGATGCGCAACGACGGAAATGCGCCATTATCATACCCTCGATCACACATAAACACACACCCTCATACGGGGTTGTACCCCACGAATTACCCTCGGGGGTAATTTTTACCCCATCACCACTGTTGCCACCCACTCGACTCATCGAAATATTTGAATTACTTATAACCAATTTCGAATTTCGAATGTTTTATTCGAATTTTGCGGTCGAACCGGTCAGTTTCCGACAGCGTCATTATAGAGGTATTTTTGAATACCGAACTGTTTTCGACATAATTGCCAGCTGCGATAACGACAATTATTACGTTCGTAGTTTCGATGAACAAATCGAATCGCCCTGTTTTGGGGTTGTTGATTTGTGGTTTGCGCTGTTAAAGATTTTATTTAGATAATTTATGTTACTGTCTCTGTGGGAGTATAAAATTTACATTCTCATTAGAACATTATCGTGACAAGTATCGTAAATTATTTTAATGTAGATACTAGAATTGTTGCGTGTTCGGTTCCTTGTTATCGGTTCACATTGTTCTAAGCATTAAACTATATAAAAGTTACCTATGGTTTAAAAGCAGCGCTCAAAACTCTAATACGCGTATTTGCTCAGCATAATAAATCAATTTACCTTAAATGGAAGCCGATAACAAGCAACCGAACAAGCAATAATTTACGAATCCATATCGTAAAATATCGCCACCTCCTCGCTGCAGATCAATACTTTGAAATAGTACCAGTTCCGAACGCACATACGCGGAACGCACACCGCTAATTTGTTTTGACATTTCGGAACGAACGACCACTTTTCCCGCCTACTAGTTGTGCCGTGTTCCAAATCCAAAGGGGATTCGAAATCTAATTCGTTAAGAGTACATCGCAAGTTCGTATTTCGAACGCACACGAACGAAATTCGATTGACCGATGCAAATTCAAAACAGACCTCATTGGGTTTTATTGTTAGACGAGAGCGATTGAGTTTTCGCATATCTATTATGCCGGACCCCTTTTCGAATATTTTTTGCCCTTTGTAGTTCAAACGTTTTGGGGTGATCCCCTACGCGCGTGCCGTGAGATATTACTGATATAAACTCATAATCTGCTGACGGTGCCGAGTTAAGTTAAACATCTTCGAGTAGGTACGATGAAAGTCTAGTATTCAATAATTACAAAATACGTAACACCAGGCTCACGGGCACAATGCACAAAGACATTCTATTGTGTAACGCAACAATAGAGTGAGTCACACATGACAGACGGAAAGACAATGCGACGGCCGGGCCGGTACTTTCCTAGTGCCCAGCACACATAGACAAGGTATAAATACTCTGACTGGTTAGTTAAAATAATATTAAATAAATTTATCTCTTAACATGCACGAGTAATCACAAATTGCCTCACCACAACAAGTTAATAACCTTCAGCCGAGACCTGCAACAAAAGATATATCGGATAAATATAAAAAATCTAGTATAAAACGCTGGCCGCAAACACTGGCAGAATGCAGCGTGAATGGCCCATAAAAAAATCAATCGCGTGCTTGAAAAGAGATCCCATCAATCAGACGCCAATGCAACGAGGAATGTTTTTGTTCGAAGTTCAAAATACTCACGACCTTGCCTCGGTCAACTTATGACGGCTTATCCTAGTCGAATGTTACTTTTTGCCACGCTTTTTGCTAGCCATTGTAATGTGGACGTACAAATTTGCATAGCTAATGAGGTATGTGCCAAAAATTATTAATATACAACACAATGCCGCAAAGGTTAACAAACTGAACAGTGACAGATTTGCGAAAAAATTATGAAAACATTATCATTATTGTGTATCAAGGTCAGGAAAGGAAACGAATGAGCGTATTGCAGGTCATCAGTCATTGCAACCAATTTACACAAAGGCGCAAATTGCAGAGATTTATATAGTTTTCAGTCGGCGTTAATGTCCTCCGTGTCACATTCAATGTTCGGTCGTCATACGAGACAAATGACTGTTAATCATTGTGTTTCAACCCGCGCTTGTTAGTATGCGTCCGCAACAAATTCCTTTATTGCGTACCTTAAAGGTATAAAAGTGACTCACGAATCTGTTTTTGTGTTGATGATGATTTGCGATATTTTTTTACATTCGTGCAACGTCCGCAGTGACCTGCATGACCTGAGTCTTTGTTGGAACCGACCTTATTTTTTTGAAAAGACGCAGCACCGGGCTCGTATCGAGTGTCGCAAATCGATTAACGAGCGATGATTTAAAACGATTATCGAAATTCGAGACGATGAGGAAAATATAGCCGGCTGAAATTAAAAAATAAAAAGTTTCGAATATGGAACTGGTGGCCACCAAAGCGTCCGGTGCGAACCGGTTTCGACAAAAAAACTGAAATCGCCGAGCGAGGAAAATATTTTTATATTTTTAAATATCACTTATTGATCTACTATTTAGGAAGGTTGTTTGGAAATTTCCAAATAGACCCTTTTATCTGAAACACGCTAATGGGCCTATGGAAAGGTGCACTAAAGATAAAGTAATAGGGGAGGCACTTAAGAAATAATTACAGATATGATTTTATCAATGTTCTGATATGAGGCGACGTCACGTTAAATAAACTAGAAAAACTATTTTTGGCAACTATTTAAAGAGCAACGTTATTTTCGTTATTTGGAAAACGGGGTCTAAATTTTTCTTAGGACATCTTTCCTTAAAAGTAAAACCTTCTTGAACAAAAAATAAAAAAAAACAAAATTAAATTTCGAACCAGCTAAGTTTGTATGTGGCCAGTACTTTTGAAGTAATTTATATTTCATTGGAACTAAAGACTGGACCAACTGAGAAAGAATAGGCGTAATCTTAAAATAAGACTAATCTGTGTACATATGGAACAGTGACAAGTCACGAAATTAAGAATATTGGCTAAGACTTCTACAGACTTCCAAAGGTGGTTATCATTTCGCTTTTTATGTTTGTTAACTCAGTACTCCATCATTTATCAAGCGATTTGGAAAATGCATCTTTGAAATTTTACCAAAATCAGTACATTTGCTTGTCAAATCAAAACGAGTAACTGGAAAATATTTGACGGCTCCGTGGCTTAGTTGGTAGTAGCCCTGCCTTCGAAGCGAGGGGTCCCGGGTTCGATCCCCGGACGGGGCGCTCTTTGTGTGGTGAACATGAAGTTTGTTCTCGGGACTTGGGTGTCCATGCCATCTACGACACAGGGAATCCTAGTGCAGAGGTATGAGTGTGTTGTTGTTGTTTGTTGTTATGTCATCCACGTAAACGAAATTTCGTATTTTATTGTACTTAAAATAAGAGATGGAAACATTTTTTTAATTTTTTTTAGTCATTATTTTATCGCGTCAAACGGTACGGGATATACGCCACGTATAGACACAAAAATGCATATTAAACCCATTCCCATAGTTACAGTCGTCGAAACATGTTCTCAACCTTTTCCAGGCAAGTGTAAACGCGCGTAAACAAAACAGAATCCCACGGTCTTTTGAAAAAAAATGGTTGTTTTTTAAAGGAGAGATTAAACGTTCTTTTTCCCTGGACCAGTCTAGTGAGCAGGTGCTGCCTTGTGTAGCCATGCCAGATGTAGCCAAGAAGTTTGTTTTATTAATAAATTGTTTTTTTCCGCGTGTAGTTGTTTGGAAGCAACAAAGGAGAAACGGGTTATTTCTATATTTTAGATTTTAAGCGTCCAATTTTGAACACCAACTTTTACCGCAACATACTTACCATCAGGTAGTGGGGAAATGCATGGTCATAAAATAATAATTGACGGATTTATTAATAATAATAGAATAAACCGACCTAAAATAGAATAGATAGATAGATACACTTTATTGTACACCTCAAAGCAAAAATAAACAATATAAATACAGATTACAAAAAACTAAAAAAATGTAGGTAACAATGGGCGGTCTTATCGCTCATAGCGATCTCTTCCAGACAACCTTTATAGATTTTATCAATTGCCCAAAGGATCAAAGTATAGAGATATGATATTTTATACATATGATATGATATTATTAAATAAAAAATGATGGACGCAGCAGGATGAATGCGACTCAGTGTAAAATCCAAATCTTATACTGAGTCGCATTACTGTTGTCATGGGCGGGCGGCGCCACTTACCACCAGGTAGGGCCTCAGCTCGTTCCGTCATTTATTAACATAAAAAAAATATACATTTTAACAACATACACACACATACATACTAACATTCGCCTTTATAATATTAGTGTGAGTAGTATGACTCAGGACGGTCTTGTGTTGGCGGTAGTGGCAGCAAAACAAAAACTAAAAAAAAATTACATACAAATGTAATTTTTTTTTAGTTTTCAAGATCAGGCAAAAGACATCTGATGTAATCGAAGCCATACAACAAGATTTTAATCGATATTAAACCCAATAAAAGCAATACAACAAGTTAAATTCAATATCTGATACAATTTGATTATTTAGTACTGTATAGTATAGTATATCTGCTTATATCATAAATTTTACGGCTTGGCTAAAAATAATAGAAGCTAATATAAGGCACTATCGCCGCCAAGCAGTGCACTGGTTTTGCTGTGTTCCGGGGGAAGGGTGTGGGTGTCGGTGAAATATACGAACATCCCCGTCTCGGGTGATGGCCGCAACGGGGTGCGACTTGGGTCTCTCATACTTCGGTCGGGGAGGACCTAAGTCGTATTGTCGTTGTAACCACTTCACATCAGGTGATTCTGCATGTCCCGTCACTTAAATGGCATAAAAACAAAAATAAACAATTTTTAAGATAATTGTCCGACTGTTTGTTCCGATTTTGAGTGCTTCTCCGTTCAACCCACAATTTTTTTTTCTACCCAATATTATTTTTACCCGCTCAACCGTACCGTTCCAGTTTTTACCGTTATAGAAAAAGAAAAAAAAAATTCTACGGAAAAATAAAAAAAAGACTATATAACTATCAGTAATCAGGTTCCTATAGTTCATATGTTAAGTTTGAGTTAGAGGGCGCTGTGTGAAATGTCTAGGAAAATTTATTCTTTTTTAATCTTTATTAATTTATAGAGGGTTTGTTCAATTTGAATATGTCACCCCCGAATTTACAATCCACCTTAAAACCTACGTCTAATACCTAGGTTCACAAATTTCAGTAATAATTAATATTTATTCATACTGACTACATTGTAGTGGATGGTATCATCCACAAATCCAGATAGCAGGTAGATTCACCGGAGTTCCTCGAAATACAACATACAAACGAATATACACTTTATTCGATAACACTACGTATTATATTCCTCTGGCGAGTGGATTGTATGAAATAGTATAATTTAAAACGAATCAGGTATAATAAAATAATTGTGTGACAAAAAGTTATGATTAATAATTGAGGCGAGCCCGAATTGTTTATAGCAATTTCGGGCAATTTAGTTTTTTGTTTCTTTTGTCAAGGTGTTAATTTCATTACGACTTAAAGATGGCACAGCAATAGTTAAAGCAACAAGTTATAGCTAGGGGTGAGTTAAACATTACCTATATTATTAGGTTAAGTTTAAGAAATAAAAAAACCGTCTTCATTATTTACAACCCTTATTTCCCACCATTAGAATGTACTCTACCATTTAAAAAAAAATAATATATCATTTTTTTTAAGAATTCTATGTTCAGAACTTACGCTTCAAAACCAACAATTACAGCACTTTATTACTTCTATGAGCCACTGGTCTACTGTCGACAAGGGAGAGTGAATGGGCTTGATCTACCACGGGAACCCAATATATATTGGTCAGTTACATTTTTGGTTCTTCATATCAATTTCCTCACGATGTCTTGCTTCCTCAGTTTTGAGACGGTTTTAAGCGTCAAATCGTAGTGCATTACGGATTTAAACCAGTTACCTTTAGAATGGCAGTCAGTTGAAGAGCATAGTGGCACTTTAATAAAATACTTTATTAAATTTAAATAAAACCCAAAATTCAGAAAAATATATGACATTATCGGTTTTAACTTAAAAAAAACTAATTTCAACCCTTCCTGGGTCAACGAATGGTATCAAATTAACTTTCAACCCATCCTTAATTTCAAAAGTAAAATAAGTAGTTCGTAACCTATTTCCGAGCATATTGAAAGTAAAAAAAAAGGAACGGGGTAAAAAACGATACCTGCACTTAAATTTGGGTAGGAGTGGTCTGTCAGTTGAAGATACGAACTAAAGTTGAAAACACACTGAGGTGAACCCAATATAATATTATACTATATTATAAGCAAAATTACAAAATTAATATATCTTAATATATATAAATTACGTGTCACGATGTTTGTCCGCGATGGACTCCTAAACTACTTAACCGATTTTAATCAAATTTGTACACCGTGTGCAGTTTGATCCAACTTGAAAGATAGGATAGCTCACATCTCAATTTATGATCGGAATATTATCATATGACAAAAACGTTAGCCACAGCAACGCGTGGCCGGTTCAGCTAGTAATTGTTATAAAATTTCGTTAAAAAAACCACTTTCTTAGTTAAAGAAATGTATTAAAAATGTTCTCATTTAGTTATGTTTCATAATGTAATATATTTATTTTTCTTACAATCCTGTAATTCTTGTATGCTTCATTATCTAGTAATAATGATTATTATATCTCTAATTATAATAGTATTTGTTAATTTCACATAAAACTTTAATTTTTGTTGTCTAGTTGTAATTGACAAGCTGTGATACCCTATTATTACGGGTACACTAAGTCTGTAACTTAAACTAATATTTGTATGTTCAGTGTAATCCTGTGTTGGGTGTCCCATTAATAAAATAAAATAAAATAAAAAAATATATAACTAAGCTGACACTTGTTGCAACGTCCCCAAAATGCTGGCAGCATTGCCACGCTGGATGGCAATGCTCCTCTGGCCAGAATAAAAGCCAGCATTCTGGTCGCACGTGGACTTTGGCATGATATTATTTTCAGGCCTTAAAGAGATGTAATAAAAAAAAACAATATTGATAGACATAGCACATCACCAAACTAAACTAAAATGAATTGATGATGAGTTCTAAAATTTTTGGAAAATTGTTATTGTAGTAAACGTTCGAAATCGGGTAAAATTTTAAGTGCATTTTTCTATTATTAAAAATATATAGTGAGGCTTACTAACATAGTATAAGTAAAGTTTTAGTAACATATTTATGTATTTATTTGCAGTCTGAAATAAAAATTATTCTATTATATAGGATTTTGCCGCTACGTTGATTGTGAAATTGTGAATCATAACAGACAAACATCTGTTGTTTAATTAACTACTAATAAACTACTAATAAATTACTAATAAAAATAAATTTAACTTAAAAACAAATGCATTCTCATGTATGTTACTGAGTTCTCGCTGTGCCCAATCCTAAAACCACTCGTATCGTATCTTAAAGTTTTCAAAAGATCGTATTATTTACATTTTTTACCTTTAAAGTGGTAAAAAAAGGGTAAAGAATAAATTTGAAACGCTCACCAAATGTCTCTGGACGGGAACAGGTTGGGCAAGTTCCTTCATACGGATTACTGTAGATCATAATCATAAACTTTATTATACTTTACTGATATTATAAAGGGGAAAGTTTGTGTCGTCTCACACTTTGTGTGTATTTATAAATTTTGAAACTATCATGGTTATGAACATTATTATTCGTGTTACTAAGATATTTGGCATGATTTGAGTTTTGTTGACTCCCGATATTTCGACGCAGTTACATGCGTTTTGCCCGGTTGCCACAAATCATGGTAAATATCTCGGTAACACGAATAATAATGTTCATAACCACGATAGTTTTAAAATTTATAAATACACACAAAGTGTGATTGTGTGTATTTGTTTCTTCGTACACTCAAACGGCTAAACGGATTTGGACGAAATCTGGTAGCTTATCAAAACATGGCAACACCCGAGACGCGAGAACAAACTTCATGTTTGCTCCTGGAATCGAACCTCTGGTTTCGATTCTCTTACAACCACTTAGCTATGAGTTTCATTATTCAACTATAGTTAAATAAATTTATCCTAACATAACGAGAAATAGAGTGGAAGAGATTGCTTTTAGCGATAAGGCCGCCCATTGTGCCGCCTATCAGTTTTATTTATTTTTGTATGATTACTTTTGATGTTATGTTGTACAATAAAGTAATATAAGTGCGCTTTGAATCTTACGACAAGGGGCCCGGGAATAGATCCGAAACTCTCGATTCGAATGCATGGTTACCACTAAGCTATGGAACCGTAAATCAAGTTTGTCGTTCATCGCGAAGATATTCTTTACAGATGATCTAAGTTAAGCAACTCTCGGCCCAGTCAGAAGTTGAAGTCAGCTTTTAGTGGCTGAACAGAGCGCTTCTGTGCTTCAGAGGGCACGTTACGACGTGATCCCGGCTATACTAGCTACGTGGCTTTCCAGAGGCTTGATTTTGCTCATACAAAGAAAGTCATTAAAATTGCGCTTGGAATGCGCCTAGCTACATTTTAGTTATGTAGTTAAGCATAATTCTGTGCCGAGACCCTTTTGCTGTTGTTTTCTCTATTTATTGCTTACTTGTTGTAATTCTTGTTATTTTTTCTTTTTTTATATTGTGCCTCAATTTGTTTTTCTTCTCTCTGTTTATTGTATATATGTGCTAATACATCAAATAAATGAGTGTCTATGTCTATGAATGCAGGGTTACTAACAACTCGGATACGGACCCTCATTTATCTTGTTTACCAACTTGTGCCGCAGTTATTATAGCTAATATCTGTTTTTCTGTCTGTTCGTATAAAAAATGGCAAACACAGCATTAATGATTCTACGAAAACAAACGTACTAAATAATATTTATTCATCAATTGTAAACATTATTGGAGGCTGAATTCAAAATGTTATGTGAGAGACACGCAGAATGGTTTCCGTGCCACCAATTGTACTTTTTAATAGTAGTTATTAAAACCGCCACAGTAACACGTATTATTAATTATTTGTTAAATTGATGCAATATACTTAATTGTTTGTTCATAATTAATTAATTATTAATTCAATTAATTATTAATTCAATTATTATTTATTATACAAAACACAACAGACTGAGACTGAATTATAAATCGAAAAAAAAACCTATTTCGTTAATTCATCCCTTACTTCTCGCCCTTAAGTACACCCTATCATCCGTACCAGCCTCTAATGTTCCCACTGCAGGGACACCGGCCTACTCTCGATAATTGACAGTGAATGGGCTTTGATAAACCACGGGAGCCCAATACGGATTGGTAGATGTCACATGCCTTCGAATATTTGTTTCTAAGACATGTCGGTTTCCTCACGATGTTTTCTGTCACCGTTTCGAGAACGTGGTATTGCGCACATAAATTTTGTCAAGTGAAAAACTCATTGGTGCACGTGTGAGTTTGAACCAGCGACCTTCAGATTGAAAGTCGGCGTGTGACAAAGGTTTAGTATATGAACACCGCTGTCAACATTCCTGGTTGTTTAAACAGATTTTATTTACATTCATACACGTGTACTAAATTATTCATACAAACGAAATGCAAAAACATAACTGAACAGTATAATCTAGACTTCAAGAAAACAGGTTTTACGTAGGCAAGAATGTTTAATGACGGCTCCGTGGCTTAGTTGGTAGTAGCACTGCCTTCGAAGCGCCCCCATCACTTTGTGTGGAGAGCATTAAGTTTGTCCTCGTGTCTTGGGCGTTTGTCTTGTGTTTCTGTGTCCATGCCATCTGCGACACAGTGAATCCTAGTGCAGATGTGTGTGTATAAAACGTTTACGTTTTAAACGTTTCACAAATTCACCGGCATTGCTTTATAAAAAGCATATGGCTATAAGTCAAAGTGAAAATACTTTATATTCGTTTAAATCTTAAAAAAAATATTTTGAAACATTACTTTTTTAATAAATATGTACCTACATGCTAATATAAAAAAGCATCGTAGCTAATTTTAACGTATTTTTTTATTATTAACTGTTTAGTTAGTAAGTACAGATGGGCAGTACTAAACATACATATTTTGCAAATTTAATTACTAGTGTAGCTAAATGATGTTCCGTTTCATAGATTATGATAAAAATTTGATAAAATTAACCTATCTAACTAATAATCATTATCATTTAACGATAATAAAATAGTAATACGTAAAAATTGCCAGCTCTTGCTATGTGAAGAAAATATCCTACTACTATTATAAAGGCGAAAGTTTGTAAGTATGGATGTATGGATGTTTGTTACTCTTTCACGTAAAAACTACTGAATGGATTTGAATGAAACTTTACCACAATATAGCTTATACATCAGAATAACATATAGGCTACAATTTTTGAGGTTTCTATAAAATCTATTTATATATACAATATAAAAGAAGTCGTGTTTGTTACAACACTTATAACTCGAGAACGGCTGGACCGATTGCCATGGTTTTTGATTTGTTGGATTTGTTTCCGTCCCGAATAGCAGAATAACTATTAAAACATTGGAAAATTAACGAAAAAAATAAAATCAATTTATCCCCGTATTCTCCACGGGAACGGGAACTATGCGGGTGAAACCGCGGGGCGCAGCTAGTCTCTAAATAAAATAAAGCAAAGCTGTTTTCTTCTGCCTCTTTCTTCGCTAACTACTTCGGAACTACGCAACGGATTTTGATACAGTTTTCACTATCATTTAGATTTTTTTATCCGGAAGGCTTGAATATATATTACACTAGCAGCCCGTCCCGGCTTCGCACGGGGTAGACATAACGCACGGGGACAGGGTTTGGATATAAAACACTTTTTTTCATGTAGTGACATAACTACAATAGTTGGACATATGCTACCGCGGAGTTTTTTGTAGACATTATGATGTTCTTCAATATTGTTGTACATTATTTTGTTCTATCGCTAATAGTTTCGGCAGCGCATTCGACGAAAGACATTTTAAGACTCATTTTTCTACACCTTCGGTTACATTGTTCAAATTTTACCAAGGATCCCTAATTTTTTTCAAAATTAAATGTAGCCTATGTCAAATTGGAAGAATGTAGCATTCTATTGGTGAAAGAATTTTTTAAATCGGCCCTGTACTTTTTGAGCCTATTCATTACAAACATACAAACATAGGTACAAATCTTTCCTCTTTATAATATTAGTGTAGATGTACATTACAGTAGAGAAAAGCCGCGAATTGCAATGATTTGTAATGACGTCAACATATTTCTGGGCGCTTGCATTGCTAATGGTGGCTAAACTTTACGAGATACATCAAAAGGATGTACTACGGTAATGTATTACGACCTACTGACACAAGTGGTTTAGTAGTAGCCCTGCCTTCGCAGCGAGGGGTCCCTGGTTAGATTCCCAGCCCGGACCAAATGCGTGGTAAGCATGAAGTTTGTTTAATGTTTCTGTGTTAGTAAATGCGACACAGGGACTCCTACCCCCTGCACTATGGGTGTATAAGCGTTTTTTTTTTACTCACACAGTAGAACTGTGCGTAGCCGGGGCGGTTTATAATATGTAATTTGACGATGCTGCGTTTGCGCTTTTTCAAATGAAAATTCAAGATGGCGGTTCGCGGGGGAACGATTAGTTGACCAAGCCACGCCCGCGTGTACACGAGGGTGGTACTATGGCGTGACTATTACGGCGGGCTATTATTCATTACTTTTGAAATGTACACACACGATAACGTTATGAACTACTGCGATAAACGGGTTATTTTTTTTCATACTTCGTTGTGAAAACTTCGCTTCGAGTTACTATGAGTTATTTGAAAATTTTCATAAACAATTTGTTTTAACTTGTTTTAGTCATATTTTTACGCATTTGATAAGCTTGATATATCAATATGACTAACATATTCTTATATTATAATATGAATATCACAATGTAGATTGATACGATTTTATTTTACAAAACATGTATTTAAAATGTTCCAAATTGCCAACAATGGCTCAGATTGGCAAATTCTATTCTACAAAATTCTATTTTAATCATTGAATAGTTTAAAACAAACAAACAACGTTAACACACTCATACATCTGCACTAGGATTCCCTGTGTCGCAGATGGCATGGACGAACACAGAAACACAACACAAACACCCAAGACCCGAGAACAAACTTCATGCTCACCACACAAAGTGTGCCCCGGCCGGGAATCGAACCCGGGACCCCTCGCTTCGAAGGCAGGGCTACTACCAACTAAGCCACGGAGCCGTTATTTCGGAAAAGTAAAAAAAAATACAATAAAAAAAACATTCATTACTAAGTCATAAACAGTCGGCCAAAAGTTTTTTTATCACTTCCTATAACCTCGGCATTTATAATAAATTTCGTAAAATATTGCCAACTGCATACTTCGAAACCGATGACAGATGATAAACGAAATAAGGCCAGCATAACCACTTTATCGCAAAGAGGCATAACTCAAAACGGGGCTGTAATTGGGCCGTAATTAATCAGGAAACAATTCAATTTTATTTGCATATTTCTGATCAATTTCATGATTGTGGGGTACAAGACGACATAATGTTTGTATTATTTTGTTATTATTATAGGAAAACTTGGATGCTTGCACTAAGTCAAAGTCAAAGTCAAAGTCAAAGTCAAAAACAAAAATCTTTATTTCCATTGAATTCTTAAAAATCAATTTCTTATTATAAATAAACGTCATTTTTTTTAAATAAATAAATACCTACGAGAGCATGGTTCTCTGGCGCAGGTGGCATGAACACCCAAGACCGGGGAACGAACTCCATGCTCATCAAAAGTTCACCACGCCTGGTTCTACAACTGGTTACAACTACAAAAGCGAGCACTTTTAATATAATTTCATAGTAATATAATTAATAATTAAAGTTATATTTAAGTTAAACCAGTTAAGTTATTTAAGTTTAAATACATCAGCAACGATACCGATCGTCAATTAATTTAATTATTCCTCAAGTTAATTTAATCTTTAGTGCATGTAATTGAGAACGAGTTGTTTTAGTTAGGTACAAATTAACCCGGGAGGCCACATAACTCATTACACGCGTTCGCGGAATTCGAACCTACTACCTTATGTTGCATTCAGTTAACTAGGCTTGACATACTTAAGAGATGTGGTAATTAACTTTTTCCTGTTAGTGCTTTAAATATACGACTTATCAGGACTTGTTTGTATGATATTTCTCGGTTGGTTAGTAATTTTATAATACCGTACCGTGCCAGCCTCTAATGTTCCCACTGCAGGGACACCGGCCTACTCTCCATAATTGAGAGTGGGAGAATGGGCTTTGATCTGGAGCCCAATCCGGATTGGTAGATGTCACATGTCTTCGAATTTATGGTTCTAAGACATGCCGGTTTCCTCACGATGTTTTCCGTCACCGTTTCGAGAACGTGGTATTGTGCACATCATTTTTTCAAGTGAAAAATATCATTGGTGGACGTTTGGATTTGAACCAGCAACCTTCAGATTGAATGTCGGCGTCTATGCCCCTGGGCCACCACGCTCTCAATTTTATAATAACGCAAAATAAATAATAATAAGTAGAGAAATCGTAATTGTAATTGTAAAGAAATAATAGTTAATAAGAGCGTGGTGGCCCAGGGGCACAGACGCCGACTTTCGATCTGAAGGTCGGTGGTTCAAACCCACACGTGCACCAATGAGTTATTCACTTGAAAAATTTATGTGCGCAATACCACGTTCTCAAAACGGTGACGGAAAACATCGTGAGGAAACCGGCATGTCTTAGAACCAAAAATTCGATGACATGTGACATCTACCAATCCGGATTGGGCTCCCGTGGTAGATCAGAGCCCATTCACTCTCAATTATCGAGAGTAGGCCGGTGTCCCTGCAGTGGGAACATTAGAGGCTGGTACGGTAATAGTTACTTGAACAATATAACTTGAAACTATAGTTTTACGATTTTCAGCGAAGTAAACGATAATGTATTATACTTATACAAATGTCAAGAATATTTTTTTTTTAAAAGACGTCTTTATTTATCTTTCTTAGTCAAAATTCAATGCAAAACAAATTGCAAAAAAAATAACGTTTTCCTGTGATACCTAGTCGCAAGTGGCCTCAACAGTCTGCCACAGACGGGAGTCGAATCCGGACCCCTCAGTACGAAGGCAGAGCTACTACCAACTAAGCCACAGAGCCGGCCTAAATAACAATTATTACAATAATAAGGATTATAAATGTTTTCATATATATATCGTCTTATTATAACACGAAGGGTTGTAAGTCAAAAACTAACGAAACACATTAATGGTAATTGTAAAGTAACGTAACGTAACGACTCCGTGGCTTAGTTGGTAGTAGCCCTGCCTTCGAAGCGAGGGGTCCCGGGTTCGATTCCCGGCCGGGGCACACTTTGTGTGGTGAGCATAAAGTTTGTTCTCGGGTCTTGGGTGTTTGTCTTGTGTTTCTGTGTTTGTCCATGCCATCTGCGACACAGGGAATCCTAATGCAGAGGTGTGAGTGTGTTAACGTTGTTTTTTTTTTTTTTTAATTCACAAATCGCCAAGACTGTAAAACAATAATAAAATTACACTTCAACTTTCGTTAATTACGTGTATCGGATTGCAATCTTCAAATATTTTTAATTATAAAAAACCCATGTCGGTGTGGTCTCGTCCTTTAATTATGCGTCATAAAGTTTTATTGAGGAAGCTACCAAGTTAAGTACAGGGAGACATTTGTCCGAGGTTTTATTGGTCTAATGACATTGTAGTCCGTACCAGCCTCTAATGTTCCCACTGCAGAGACACCGGCCTACTCTCGATAATTGAGAGTGAATGGCTCTGAACTACGGGAGTCCAATCCGGATTGGTAGATGTCACATGTCGTCGAATTTTTGTTTCTAAGACATGCCGGTTTGCTCACGATGTTTTCCGTCACCGTTTCGAGAACGTGGTATTGCGCACATAAATTTTTCAAGTGAAAAAACTCATTGGTGCACGTGTGGGTTTGAACCAGCGACCTCCAGATTGAAAGTCGGCGTCTATGCCCCTGGGCCACAATGCTCTAGACTTCCAATCTGAAGGTCGCTGATACAAACCCAAACGTGAACAAACGAGTTTTCTACTTAAACAATTATGTGAGCATACGTTCTTGAACCGATGAAGGACAATGAGGACTGCATGTCTTTGAACCAAAAGCCCACTCTCAATTTACGAGAGTAGGCCGGTGTCCCTGCAGTGGGATTAGAGGCTGGTACGGAATATACTGCTATTATGTCTCGGTTCGTTAACATAATAATTGTGAATACACGTAAACAATTTATGGAGTCGTAAAACAAGGTATTTGTTAGTACTTCTTTTAAAAGCCAATTCACACATTACGCTCGTTTGACATCACCAACTAAATTTCACCTTATTTCACGGTTGGCTTGTACCACCAATGGCGGGACGAGCTGAAGACACACCTGATTCGGTCGGTTCTTTACTGAGCGGCCTGCCTCTAGCATCTTCTGTCGGTGCACAACTGCCTGGCGGCAGATTAGGGGTCGAGGGAGCTCCGGACAAACTTGGTACAAGTTCTACTGCCGCTTTTAGCTGCTTCGCACCCCCAGAGGAAAGAAATTCACTGAAGGGTAACATAAAAACGCGACTGGACCCTCCAAAACAATATGGACATAAAAATACAATTATAAATCACTGTACTGAAATCGAACCCATGACATTATCGAAGTCATTCCAGCTACTACACCACCGATGGCAATCAGATATTTTTACTACTGCGAAATAACTATTTCGCTTTTAATATCGCAAACTTGACATCTGACATCAGATGTCAAGGAGGGAACTTGGAAAAGTTGATTATATGTGCAAACGTCGAAGGCAAGCGGTCCCGGGGAAGATCTCCAATGCGGTGGTCAGACCAGCTCAAAGAGGGCCACTCTACTAAGTTTGAGACAGTCCAGATGGCCACAGATAGAAACCGATGGAGACGACTCACGAATACACTGACTATACATGGTGATCGCGATCTTCAGTCATGAAGGATCGACCAGAGAGAGAGAGATCGCAAACTAATTACATGAAAAGATAAAGCGCTTTTAATAAAATTTAAGAATAGTTGACTCATTATAAGTAACACAAATACATATTTAATAACAGATTATAATATTCGTAAATAAAAGTTGCACGAAAAATTATGAAGAAAAATTCTCGTTTCAAATATTCAAAAAAAGAATTTCGAATTGAGATTCTATTGGCTGTTCGTTCGTCAATGTGAACCACGCGGTATATCCGTTTCACGAGTACTTTGAATCAAATGAAATACTGTTTTGCATAAAAATAGTGTAACAGATGTGCCTCAACCATCTTGTTTGGAGCGCTTTGTCAAATTCGGTACCAAGGTTGTATTACTACACTGGTACATATATTCCCGCCTTTTCCTACAAAGGTTAGAATCTCTATAGGTAGCTTTTCGCTTTTTAAACTTGAAAAATCGCAATTGTTTTCTTACGAATATTTCTGGTAATACTTCCAATATTAAATCGATAATTCATTCGATTGATAAAATTGATTTGACAGCCGATTGTCAACCAATTCTTAGATCCCATAACGAGGTGTAGAAAACGTATTAATATGTCTCGATCTGTACTGATACAGAAATCCATAGAAGTCGCAAACAATGTGAATAAAATAATTGATAAGTATAATCTTGCGTCAGTACTTGTCTAGAACGTAAAGTACCAAAATTAATTATACAAATTATTAATGGCGCATCTGGCAGTACAGATTCGAAAGGAAATCATTTATCTGCATCTAAACCACGTCCGCATTGAAACGATCAACGAGTAAAATCTCAACGATTCACCCGTTCACCAATATTCATAATCGGTAAATATATTCTCATAGGCCATTCTACTCCGTTCTCTACACAATAATCCGAATATTTACGAGCAGTCGCCGTCAACCGTCTTGGACTGTGATCCGTGAAAACATTAGAATAAAGAATTACAACACAAACTTCTCACATAAATTATTATCAATGCATGCACACGTATGGGAAGCGAGGAACAAAGCATTGAATCTTAATAAATGATCGACTTCAAATAGGGTCGCGAGACATTTGAATCTCAACCCTTCAGCGGTGACACCTGGTCTATGGGACCGGAGTCAAAAACTTCCTTTATCGCATTAGCATAATATTTATAATAATCACAATGGGATGCGTATACAAAGTAGCTTAGATTCTCTGTAGATATTAATGTACGGTAGCTATTGTCAGATAGATAAGGGAATGGCACAATGCGTCTTTATGACGGTGGTTTGTAAGACGGCATATGAATAGACTCAAGTATTTTTAGTTAACGAGGTGGTTGGAACTGGTGTAAAGCTATTCGTTTTATGTCGTTGGAATTTAGAATATACTAGTTTGCATCTCATTATTTCGACATAATCTTGGATAAAATAATATAATAAATAGCATAACCCGTTTGTACCGTAACAGTTTATGTTTCCTACTTTTGTAATAACATTTATAATGGCGATAAGAGAATGATAAGATATATTGAAATGCATACCAGTTATTTATCCGTAGTGAAATAAAATTAAAAGCCCCATCAACGCTGAAAGTAATACATCTCAGACATCAAAAACAGACTATCGGTTGCATAGACATCGACCCAATTTCAAGACAACAAAAAATCCTTTATCCCCACAATAGACAGTGGCTTTTGTCTAGAAACCGTCAAATGATACGCATTAGGGTTTTTTTCGTCATGAATACATTTATAACAGGAAGGATGTGAAAGTTCGGGGCGTAGGTAAGACACCGTATGCCAGAAGGGTTAATACAAAGAAATAGGTGGTTAATGGGTGAAACATTTTATTATGGAATGAATTATTGCTGGTCTATAATTTTGTTGGAAAATGGGATGTTATTTCTTAGATTAATGACTAGAGATGCATCATTTCTAAAAGCCATACGAAGCGTGTTTTTTTTTTGCTTTCGTTGTAGTTTTTGCTACGTTGAATTCTTATATTTTAGTATCTAATACTGAGTCATCGATATAATTATTTCATGAGTAACACTGAGTCTAACAATGTTTGAATATTATATATAAATGTCTTGTAAAAGCCGTAACTGTGTAGTATTACAAAAGTAACATGAAGTTTTTTGTATACATATATATATCCCGTACTGCCACTGGGAAGCGGATATACTAAGTGGCAGATGCCAAGAAATAATTCATAAGAGCGATACAAATTCACTGCAGTTATAATGAGACAAATATTTAGACAGAAAAAATACCTTGTTTTGTTAATGCTACCCGTACTCTACAGGGGCACAGACGCAGACTTTCAATCTGAAGGTCGCTGGTTCAAACCCACACGAGCACCAATGAGTTTTTTCACTTGAAAAATTTATGTGCGCAATACCACGTTCTCGAAACGGTGACGGAAAACATCGTGAGGAAACCGGCATGTCTTAGAACCAAAAATTCGACGACATGTGACATCTACCAATCCGGATTGGGCTCCCGTGGTAAATCAAAGCCCATTGACTCTCAATTATCGAGAGTAGGCCGGTGTCCCTGCAGTGGGAACATTAGAGGCTGCTACAGTACTCTGTAGCCTTAAAATGACAGTCCACTCGACTTTCTAGTGATACGGGGGCAAAATTTCTCTTTATTACAATAATAACTATTATCTTATCATATCCGATAAATACTGTTGCGGCGATCAATCAACACTATCAATACTTTCTTTTGTATCGATAAATCCATTTGACATTGAGAAAAAACTTATAGATAAATATAATAATAGGTAGGTAAAGATAATTTGTTTTCTTGGCAATAACCTTTGAGGTCGATTTAAAGCGATAAAATTGGATGTAACAAATTAATGATAACCTGTTTGATGGTTTGCGTGGTACCTACCTTGAACTGATCGTGATTATAAAATTTCCTTTGCCGCTATGTAGAGGATTTATTTTATCAGACAAAAATTACTCTTCAGATATTTCAACCAAGTTCTACAACCATCTACAACCGCCAATAAAGTTAAGATTGTAGAAACTAATGAACGATTTCAACTGAACTTAGTGTCAATCTGATATTTTGTATAGTTATTAAGGGTTTTGTAATAAAGACTCTTTAGAGTTACAAGCTATCTTATTTTCACAGATTTTGTTTCATTAAAGTCCTAAGATAATATAAAATACAATTGGTGGTACGGTACCATTGGTGTGCGAGTTTAATTTTTATGATTAGTGATTACTGTGAAAGAGGAGCAGGCATTTCCACGTCACGCTGACGTCACGTCAGATGGATATGTTCGAGAAAGTATTCTTGCCCAAACGTTGTGTTACTTTCGCAGCCAGAATCATAAAACATTAGAAAATGTTGGCCGTCGCGGGACTCCTGGCAGATGTGAAAGAAGAATGCATAAAAAAGCACCATGCCGTTTGCCGTCACGCCATACGAGTCACTTTTTCTACCGAGGCGCGCCAATAGATGTTTCACATCAATAGTTTTGAACAATAAACACTTTTTTACTTGTCAATAGTACATACCATTTTATATTTTCAGCACGAAGTCAACAAAGGCCAAATTACCTGAAAATAAAAAAAATATACCTAATTAGTAAACATATTCAAACGAAAACATGCTTCACTAACACTGTAGGTGCTATAAAAAGCCAACATGCCAACATCCAATTAAATAAAACAAAAACGAAATCCGCGCACGACAGATGATTTATTAAAAATTTTATCGCGCGAAGGTGTCAACAAATCTTACTAAACCATCCATCTTTGTCTAACTCGACTTATCGCTCGGCTGATATCAATGTGTCGACGAGACCCATACATATTTATTTTGCGTAAAATTTGCATCAACTTTTCAAGGGTTAAACCGTATATTACGAGTATCAAAAGCAAACCGTGTTGCATACGGAAGCAGAAGTATTTGTATTTGAATAAAGAATGCAAACAGAGGGAACGCACGAAAAATAAAAATTTGAAATATTGTTTTGATGATTTAATTTTAGAAGGCGTTTATTTTTAAATAAATCATTGGCGGATTTAAAGATCGAAGAAACCGATTTTAATACTTTTATTTACATATTTAACGCCCTTATGGATGGAATTTCTTCATGAAATTTGTATGCATACGGGTAATTATGTAAACAGTGAAGAAATCTAACTCCGTAAACTGTCCGTACTTTAGTAATTGTCAAAGTCATGTCGTCCCTGCTGTCAGATTCTTGGCTTGATTGTATGGGACCACCTCAACACACTTATCAATTTAAAAAAAGAATCATAACGACGAAGAAATAGCGCAACAAACATACAAAAAAATACTACACATTCAAATTGAGAATCCTTCTTTTGAAGTGCATTAAAAATTTGCCTTTTGTCACAGATTTTTCAGGTTTTCTTTAAAAGTTTTCTTTTTGACGTGATTCTTGAAGTATGAAGTTAAGCTGTAGTGGATATCGATTTACCAGCTATTTTGACCACAATGCGTTCCTTTCTACGAAGGCAACTTAATACATTTATAAATTTCACGGATACAATGTTGCTTTGTAAACCGGATCATGTTGCAACTTGTTGAGTCACGGGCCTTCTACGCAAAGTCAAAAGCCTTAAAATTATTGATTGATTATTATTTGACTCTTCAGCAAATAGGGTTTGAAATAGCGCAAACATTGTAAGAAAGCGAGTTTTCTAGGTGCATAATATAAAATATTCAAGTTTTACGAAAGAATTCACATAGTAAAAGTAACATAGATATTAACTGAGTATGCTCGAAAGCAACATTATAAACTGAGTTACTCGTTGGAAAAAAAGGTGATGAGTTCACCTCATGTTCACCACTTGTAACGTCTATGTGCCCAAGATAGTGTAAGCCGAAAGGTTAAAAGTGTCACTGTCTAATCCATTGTGGAAAGATGCGTGAATATGTCTATATAATTAAATATAACGATTAATATAATTTAGTTTAGTTTAGTTTTTAGTTTACTTTAATGGCATTAGTTAAAAAGTTATATCAAATAGGTTAGGTTTGAAAGCACAATTTCAGGTTGGTTGTTTTTTTCTTTCAAGGAGTGGCTTTGTATTCACCCAATGTTGGCACTACTTCGAAACTGAGCATCAAATCCCCACGTAAAAATAAGAAAATGTATCACAAGTGTTTTTTTTTTCAATGATCGGCCTTGTATTCTACCAGTGTTGGTAATAATAGGACACCTTAAAAGAAAAAAGAAAATGTATCACAAGAGTTTTTTTTTTTTTTTCAATGATCGGCCTTGTATTCTGCCAGTATTGGTTATAATAGGACACCGTGCACCAAGTCCTCTTAAAAAAGAAAATGTATCACATATAAGCGTTTTTTTTTTCTTTAATGATCGGCCTTGTATTCTACCAGTATAGGAACTACTTAAACATCGTGCATCAATTCATATGTGTAAAAAATAAGAAAACATATCCCATAGAAGCGAAATTGAGTCACAATAAGTGTTAAATTTTTGAATGGTACCTTCACTCAAAGCGTTTGTTCTCTTTTGTTGAAGTGGGCTATAGACGGTACACGCATTGTGCCGAGACAGTAATGAATTGCTTGATACTTTATGTGGTGTCAAACATGTTTTGACAGCGATACAAGAAAGTTTCTAAACCCATAATGAGATATAAATAATCTGTAATTTACTGACACATATTTTGTTTCAAGTGCTCTTATGGTACTGTATTTTGTAACTCGTTATAAATGCCTACAGTCATACCCTTGTACTAGGATTCCCTGTGTCGCAGGTGGCATGGACACAAACACAAACAACCAAACACTACACAAGGTTCACCCAAGTGGGAATAAAACCCGGGACCCGCTTCTGAGAAATTGGTAACCCCAATGAAGCTACAGAGCCGTTAATTACCTGACTCACGAAGAAATTTCAATTATGGAAAAAACAAAAAATAAACTGAATCTCTTTTTATGAATTCCTCAAATATCTAACATTCATATGAGACTCGTAAAGTTTTTTAAACCATCTTGACTTTATCCAAGTTTATAATAAATGTTTTTCAAGACCAATTATCCAGAGATAGACGTTGCCATAACAATATTAATATGAAATAAATACAATCGACCAAAATTTTAAAAACACGCCGCCATTTGTAAATGTCACAATCGCCCTTGGATTCCACAAGAAAAATAAATCTATGAGCAGTCCATAAAAAAAATACAATGCACTACTCGATTTGAAATGTCTTTGTTTAATTGCCTGTCTCTGTTTGACATCTGACCTTTTGTCAATAAGAAAAACTTTGGTTTGAGGGTTTGAACTTTGGATCTTTTGAGAAGTAGGTCATTATTTACAAAGGATTTTGTTTTTGGATAAAGAATTACGGTAAAAAAAACAATAATAACTTTTTTTTATGTAACAGGCTAACTTGTTCAATGATGTTCGTATCATCACATCACATATTGCCAACTGTAATAAAATTATTCTCTTTATTTATCAATTTGGCAATATATTTTTATTATGACAGATTTAAATTTGAATTTCGAATGTTCAATTAATATAGAAATGGTGTATTTTAGCCACTCTGAAGTTAGCTGCAAACGGTCAGTCCCTATATTGTAATGTTTTACCACGTTCCATTCATGGTAAGGTACAAAAGCTTTTGCAGCCAACTTCAAAGTAGTGAAGATGCGTCGCGGGAACATTAACTCAGTGGACTAATTTGAATTTAGAACTGGTATAACACAGAAAGCTCTAAAAGCTATCAAGTGCCATCACATTTCACAATCAGCTCATCATTCATTCATAAACAAGACAAATCCATTCCAAATTCAAAATGAAAGTTCTATACGCTGTCATTTGTCTTTCGAACATCGATTTGCTGACTGCCCACATTGCTGTATCTATAGTATGGACTATACGTATCTGCTGTATCTATAGGCCATGTCCTGAGTCATTCGCGGTCAGAGCCAAGAATAGAATAAAATGACACGCACTTGAACGGTGGTTCAGAACACTAGATTTAATTTTATCTTTTTTGTAGAGTCTTAATAGGCGTTGAAGGGCTTCAAGATGACAGTTTGATTGAAATCTGTTTTGTTAGACACCACACATATAGGGTTGCCAACTATACTGTTTTAAACAGTATTATACTGTTTTTCACTAAATTATACTTTTTACTGTTTAACAAAAATAAAGTATACAAAATACTGTTTTCAGCATCAAAATGCAGACACATTATTATAATTGTGATGAAGCATATGAAATTTTTAAAAAAGATTTTAAATTAGTAAGTTGTGCGAGAAACTCTAAAAAATATGTATTTAAAACAATAAATAAATAAAATACTGTTCGTTTTTTTAAAATACTGTTTAATAATCTTCATAGACCTGAATATACTTTATTTCTTGTAAAAAAAGTTGGCAACCCTACACACATATAACATAACAAGTCGTATGGTAGGTATTGATTACTCACTACCACTACTGGCCTCACAACTCAGTGGGTAGTATATCTGCTTGTGTAGCCGGTCGTGAGTTCGATTCCTACTCGTTTGTGTGACGGATGTTTGTTCTGTTATCTGGGTTACAATGTACAAAATGTAAATATTTACTATAAGAAAAGTATTCGATCAGTAATCAGGTTCTCATAGTCCCATAGCTTAATTTGGGGACTAGTGGGCGCTGTGCGAAATGTCCATGAATAATAAAACTTCAGTAAAGTTAAATAGTTTCGCTTTTTTAAGTGTATGTAATATCTACTTAACATTATCAAATAACCACTTAAGTATGACCAATGCGATATCAAAATTGTTATCTATCAAAATAAACTGTCAAGTTTTATCTGTCAATGTCACTTACTATGACCTCGATATTCGACGTTAAAAAAAACACGTGCAGGTAAAAAACGAAGAAAATGTATCATTATGAGTTTTATTTTGGTCGGGCATGGTTGGAATTTGATTGATTGTCGATTCTGATATGTGCCATGCTATTAGCAATATTGGTGATGGCAAGCCGATATTTAGTAATTTATAGTCTGTCGCGATATGTAAAATGGTACGTTTATTGCAATTCCATAGGTACAAAACGCTAGCTATTATTAACATAATAGGTGTGTGAATATTTTGTCAAAATAAAACACATTTGTTCGCTTACAAAATTAAAAAAAAAATTATTGAAAGTATGCTCCATCTGCAGCTACAACCTTCGCCCATCGTTCAGGTAGTTTTCGTATTCCTTGCTGGAAGAAGTCCTGGTCTTTTGAGCTTATCCAGTTGTCAATCCAAATTTTGATACTTTCACATGAAGTAAACTTTTCTCCAGTAAGGTCTGTCTGCATCGTCCGGAATAGGTGGTAATCCGAAGGAGCTATGTCTAGTGAATATGGCGGGTGGGGTAACACTTCCCAGTCCTGTCCCTCTAAATATCTTTTTACGACTTCTGCGGTATGCGGTTTGGCATTGTCATGCTGAAGAACTAATTTGTTATGTCTATTCACCCATTCTGGTCGTTTTTCTTCTATGGCTCGCTTCAAACGCATTAGTTGTCGTCGGTAAACTTCTCCATTAATAGTTTCAGAGGGTTTGAGCAACTCATAATATACAATACCTTTCTGATCCCACCAAATACAGAGCATGACCTTGGCACAGTGGATATTTATTTTTGGCTGTGATGGGCCTGGTTCGCCTGGTTTCACCCAAGCTTTTTTGCGTTTAGGATTTTCTTAGTGTATCCATTTTTCGTCTCCTGTGACTATCCGATGCAAAAATCCTTTTCTTTGCTGTCTTTGAAGCAGCATTTCACAAATGGTTTTCCGACGTTCCATGTCTCTTTCTTTTAAATCATGTGGAACCCAGTCACCGGCTTTTTGAATCATTCCCATCATTTGTAAACGCTTTGCAACAGTTGAACGATCAACATTTAATGCTGCAGCTAATTCTGATTGAGTTTGGCAAGAATCTTCCGCCAATAATGCTTCCAATTCAGCATCTTCAAATTTTTTTGGTGGTTTTCCATGTTCTTTATCCTCAGTACTAAAATCGTTATTTTGAAATCGTCGAAACCATTCCTTGCAAGTTGTATTAGACGGAGCATGCTCACCATAAATCTCCACAAGCAAACGATAAGTTTCCGCTGCAGTTTTCTTCGCAATAAAATAATGTAATAACACTTCCCGCAAATGACGTTTATTTGGAATAAAAACCGACATTTTCGAAAAGGTGAAAACAATTGTTGCTTACACTTCAACCAAATATCATAAAATGCGTTAGATAGCTGACATTCAGTACTATCGAATACAAGTATGGTCATTTATTAGTACACGTAAACAATACTAAAAACGACATCTGTTGAGAAAGGGCGGAGTCATATTCACACACCCAATACTACAAAACTGACTCAAATCGGAATTTAAAAATCTATAAAACCGCCTTTTATTTGTTCTTCCTTATTTTTGTTTTAAGGGGTAAAATTTTGTCATTTTCTTTAGGACCAAGTCGAAGGTAATCCAATAAAAAAAGGTCATTAAACCGTTTCACATTAGAAAAAATTTTCGTGTGACAAAAAGAAATGTCTCCGAAGTGATATAGCCTCCACTTTTTTGAAGTTGTTTATAAACTAGTTGTATTTCTTAACCTACGACGAAAAATTCAAGAAAACAAAATATACAATTACGTTTTGACATATTTTTAGATATTTTGTTTAAGCTATTGATCTGATTTTTTTTATTCTACGGGACCAATCTGAAAGCATATCCTTTCAAATAAAAAAAAAAAATTCCAAATTGGTTGATAAGACGGAGAACTGAGGAAACAAACATAAAAAAAATACAGCGTAATTGATAACCTCCTCTGGAAATCGGTTAAACAGACATCCAATCAATATACAAAAACTAGTTAACTTTGCTCACATTGACCTTGAAATATTATTAACAATTTGTTTCTAGGCCGAGCGGTGCAGCATGAGTCATGCTTAACTTTATGTGCGCCCACGCATCCTGCATAGAATCGCATCTAACTATAATAATAATATTTTACATCACGCTCAAACGGCTCAACGGATTTGGATAAAATTTGACACCAGGATAGCTTATATCCTGGATTAACATACAGGCTACTTTTGACCGTGAAAAACCGCGGGGCCCAGTTAGTAATACTAATAAATATTCGTGAACATTTCACACAGCGCCATATAGCCCCAAACTAAGCATAACTTGTACTATGGGAACTAGATAACTGATATAACACGTATATAGTACTGTCCGAGAGGAAAACGCCAATTGTGGACCGATTTGATAGGGTGTACCTACCTACGAGATGGTCCCATAGAAATATCAAGAAGAAATTCCAGTCGGGTGTAAACTGAGGGGTGAAATATTAAAGTAGGTTGATTCGAGTTTTCAATCAATCAATCAATCTATTGGCCGTATGCCGTGACGGCAAACGACATGGCGCTCTTTTATGCCGTCATGTTCCACATCTGGACTACTGGCGTGCCGTGGCAGTAAAACCGTCTAATATTAGCCCTTAATATTGTATTGTAAGGCAATTTGATGAGCTTGCTCAAAACTTAACTTGAATTTTATGTACTCGTATAGGTCAATTAATTTTGATTATTCACTTACTGCCTAGTAATTGTAGTGATACATTGTTTTGAGGAAAACATACGTGAATGCACTTTCCTGTTTACGAAGAGAATTCGTTTTTGAACGAGGATAATCAAAAATTGCGGTAAAAGCTGTGTAGTCATAAAAAATATCTATAAACGTAGACGGTACAACAACCTATTCAACGCCACAATAATAAAGGTGACGGACCGCTCAGTACGTGTGATATATGACGGCATAGTGCTTCGTGTTTGCCGTCACGCCATAACTGTCGGTTTTAATGCCACGGCGAGCCAATGTATATTTCACATCAATTCTTAGTTTTATTTACAGTATTTTACTCTGTATAGATAATTATAAGTGTATTACTATTGTATTGTTGAAACAATTTGGCCGTCACGGGCTAGAAGATGTGAAATATGGCGGCATTATAGAGCGTCGAGCCGTTTGCCGTCCCGTCATAAAAGTCTTTACTGGCAGGCTCATCTTTAGATGTTTCACATCGAAAATAATAACAGGTTGTGGTACAAACTGAATTGCACTTGAATATTTTGCTTTTATTTTCTTACATTTTATTTTAATTCTCCAATGATAATCCGCGACGGCTCTTTCATAAATTAAAACAGACGAATGCTTAGTAATTATGCTTTCTAATTAAGTTTACTTTAACCTTTGGGTACGAAGACCTAAAAATACATTCGACAGATCGTGCACAACAAAACACTAAATCAAAGTAACAGATTATTTAGGTAAGTACTCTTCAATTACAAACAAACAACGATCGCAAAATGGCGATGAATTATTTTTAATTGCGCACAAAATGGCGGCGGGCCAAACTATTTACGACGTATGAATTAATTGGTGAGTGAAATTGACGTGATGAGTTGGTTATTAGTACGAATTGATTGTGAGAAAGTGGGTTGCATGTGCAACGGCGATTTGATGGACAAACAGTTGCAACAACAACTTAATATAATCAACAACATTTATATACTGGCTTCATAGGTCATTTGGTTGGAGCTCTGCCGGCCGCACTGGTCATGTGTTCGATTCCCACACAGGACAAGCATATAATTATGTGTGAATACATTGATGTTCTGTGGCTGGGTGTTAATATGTATTATGTGTTTATACAAGAAGTATTCTATCAGTTATCTAGTCTCCATGGTCTCTATGCTTAATGTGAATTTGAAATGCACATGATAAAAAAGCAACAACAAAATAGTGTTTGCTAATACTACAGATTGCAATGATATGACTGCTCAAAATGTAGAAATACTCGCTTACAATCTTGTCTCTAACCAGTAGTGTAGGAATCCTGCAGGTATAAAGCGCACGTAAATAATAATGACAGGTCGAGAATCAAACCCGCGCCTGCTAACTGCCTGTCGCTCTAGGCGAGAAGATATTAAATCAGCGCCCACGTGAATTATATACTTATACTTTGTACTGAAATTGCATTTGGATATGCACAGATATAAAAACAGAAAATATTTTTGAACCGAATTAAAAAAAAGAATCTCAATGCAATTTTTTTTTAATCATTTTATCCCTTGGGCTTTGTATACGGATTTTATCGATTCTTTTTTGAATCTGGTACTTTAATGGTGGTCCAATTAAAAATTTAAAGGTGAAAGATAACTAAATAATTTACGTATCTCGTTTTCTTTGTAATTTATATATTATCTGTGCGAATCTTATCAAGATGAAATTTGTAAGTTGCTTAATGTTAAATGTTTTATAATTAGAATGATGGTAAGTCACCAATATGAAAATAATTAAATAACACTAGAGGGAGATATAGAAAATTTAATGTCATTTTAACAGACTGAAAAAAAACCTTGTCAATTCGGCTGTATTCTTTTTATTGTTTGTTGTAATAAACAAAAAATGTTTGTGCAATTTCTTAGCCAATGTGTGGAGTGATTCGGATGATTATTTTTAATTCCATGGTATACTTCCAAGGTGACCACATAGAAATTACATGAAGAAATTCCACCCGTAAGTGCGTCAAATAAGTGGATTACGGTTTATTCCATTTTTAGATCATCCAATTACAATTAGTAACAACTATAATTAACATTTTTTTTTTATTAAGCCTCTTAGGTTGTATTCAAGCATACAGCCCATCTGATGGTAAGTGGTTACCGTAGCCTATAAACGTTTGCAATTTGCAATACCATCACTCTCGCGTTGCCGACCCTTTAAACATTTTAAAACGCTGTATTTAACATTTATAATCTGTATTTATATTGTTTATTTTTGCTTTGAGGTGTACAATAAAGTGTATTTATCTAAAATGTGACCATATAAAATTCATAAGCTACTAAATAATATATTTTTCTAGCTTTCCTGTGACAGAAAAACATGGCGGTAAATATAAACTAGCTTAATCAGTTTTAGCTCGAAGGCTGAAATTGTAATAACTCTACAACATTGCATCATTGCTAACAGGAAACTTGGTGATGATAAATGTTTTATAAAAGGCAAAAACATCAGTATTGATGAGTCAAATGGTGAAGCTTCAGGCAATACTTGTAATTGGGATAATAATACCTGTATGGGCCCAGAGGTCGGTAGTAGGTGGTGAGTTGACTTAAACCACGGATATCACGATTCTATTTAGTTTATTAGTTAAAAGTTCCAAGTTATGTTTAGAATGCTAATCCGCGGTTGTCCGCTGAGGTAGCGTAAGATCAACTGATTAATTAAATATAAATAACGTATAAAGAAATGTATAAGTAAATATTAAAACTAGGTTGCAGCCTTGCAGCATAAACAAAATGCCTGTACGTGATCCGTACAATACCTTCGGTTCTACCTAGTTGCTACGTAAACACAGGATATCAGGCATATGTCGGTCCCGCTTATACCAGTCTTTAAGCATGTCGGAGGTCTGCTTTAAAACTCCTACACCAGAGTGGCCACACGAAGGAGGATTGAGATAATGTAGCCGGCAAAACCTATATTAATTATGTGCTTATATTAAGTTGCATTGGGATTTCGAGGAATATAGGATTATCATTGCATCAAAATCGAGTTACCATATTAATTGGTTAATTGGATTAAAAACATTATTTTAATCTGTTAACTAAAACCATATATTTTTTATTATTATAATACAAAATTATTCATAAGTATTATAGATACTATTGTGACACCGCCTCCCCTTTTTTTTTTTCTTTGTTAAAATTGTATCCATCCAAAGGTTGCCTGGAAGAGATCGCTCTTAGCGATAAGGCCGCCCATTGTGCCACCAATTTTATGTTCTTTTTTTTTTATTTGTTTCTCTGTACAATTTCTGGTGTAACAATAAAGAGTTTATCTATCTATCTATCTATCTGAATTGGTACCGATGCGAATTGGTCTTCTGTGCTACAGGACTTGGGTTTGATTCTCACTTAGGACAACGATTTATGTAACGAATATAAATGTTTGTTCTGTGTCTAGGTGTTTATATGTCTATAAGAAAAGTACAATATAAAAATAAATATATATTATACTAGCTGCGCCCCGCGGTTTCACCCGCATAGTTCCCGTTCCCGTGGAGAATACGGGGATAAATTGATTTTATTTTTTTCGTTAATTTTCCAATGTTTTAATAGTTATTCTGCTATTCGGGACGGAAACAAATCCGACAAATCAAAAACCATGGCAATCGGTCCAGCCGTTCTCGAGTTATAAGTGTTGTAACAAACACGACTTCTTTTATATATATAGATTTTATAGAAACCTCAAAAATTGTAGCCTATATGTTATTCTGATGTATAAGCTATATTGTGGTAAAGTTTCATTCAAATCCATTCAGTAGTTTTTACGTGAAAGAGTAACAAACATCCATACATCCATACATCCATACATCCATACTTACATACTTTCGCCTTTATAATAGTAGTAATAGGATAGGATTTATATCGTACTTTTTTAATGTTTTTTATTATAAATTTTAAAACTATCATGGTTATGAACATTATTATTCGTGTCACCGAGAAAAGACTTCAGTTTGCCCGGGACCATGACGCATGTAACTGCGTCGAAATATCGGGAGTGAACAAAACTCACAAATCATGGTAAATATCTCGGTAACACGAATAATAATGTTTTTTGTTGTTTTTAACCTTTAACTTCGTCACTAATTTCGTTTTTTTTTTTTAGTTTTTAGTTAATTTATTAGTAGTTTTTTAGTTGGAAGGACATGCTTTCAGATTGGTTCCAAGCGCCTAAGGTTTCTACTCCAAACAGTACAATTATATCCACCGATGAATACTTTACGTCATCTCAGTACTCACTCCTTTGCGTAAGAAAGGAGTGAGTACTGAGATGACGTCTGACAGAGGGAAATGGAAGAAAAATACATGTTGTGCTACCCACTTAGTGTGGGATAAGGGCAGGAAGATGATGAATACTTAATTAAATTAATTTACTTAAACTTAACTTAATTAATACTTAACTTAATTAAATTAATATTCTGTTTACAACTTGTATGCAAACAGACACAGCAATAAAACTTTCTGTAGAGTTTTATGACGGTAAAGAGACGCACACTTATTGTCGTACATTCATACAAAATATTCTGCCAGCAACAGTAACAGCGATAACGACCAAAATGGTCCCGATTAAATACAAAACACATTGTTGTGTCTGTCAGTTGGGTAAAATTAGCATTTATTATCGTGAACAACGGATATTGTATGTGTAAAACTTGAAAATAGTTCATACTCCGTCAAAGGTTACCTAGGTACCACCTAGACAAATTACTTGTCTATACAGTCCCTTCCGGGGGGCCTCGTCTCGTTCTCATACTTCAGTCGGGGAGGACCTGAGTCGTATTGTTCTTGTTATGGGAATAACCTAACATCAGGTGGACCTTCAGATTGTCTCATCAACATTTGTTATAATATAATACAACATCAAAAATATATGTATATTTACCCGTTGATATATAATTATTATTATTTTTTCAATTATAATGTTGTAGAAATCGCCGATTTCATCTATGACATTTTGAGTGTTTTTTTTTTGACAGTACTGTATCCTTTTTTAAACTTATTTCTAGCATTCCTCCATCATCTTCCCATGGAGGATGGAATACTGGTTGCAGGCAATGGACTGATAAGCGGAAATATTCCAATATTTTAACAGAAGTTTTGTGAAGGACAGAGTTGTATATAAAATAAGATAAAAAAATCATTAAAAAAAAATCTTGAGTCTGCTGAGATGAAGGTCTGCAGCTAATATACCTGATAGATACTCTTAAGAGTTTACAGGAATAAGCTCATTTACACTTATTTTGTAGCATGTCCTTTATTCACAAATTATTTTTTTTTCTACGCTTTCATATTCAATGTAAATTACATTAAGCAATATTCACGATTCGTGTGGTTTTGAATTTAATTTAATTTTTATTCTTGGAAAATCATTTTATTGTAACGCATGAACTAGAAGATAATAATTTATCCATGGCATTAAGGAACTAGAAGACATATTTCTAAGGTCAAATTAAAATAAATGTCTCAATTAAATTAAAACATAATTCTTTTTTTATTATAAATGGTTATTCACAATTAATAAAAAAGTGGTTTGTGTATTCATCACAATTAATAAAAAAGTTTCATCGTTTGGATTAGTTTATTAAAACCTGCTACACCTACTTAAAAAAAACATTATTTAAGTTGTTTAGTTTACGTGATAACGCTTGTAACATGTATTTTCAATTGTAGTAGGTACCAATAAGATAAAAACATGTGACTCGTTATCAACAATATTGTTGCTAGGCAATTGATTAATTTATCGTTAAGCCACAAAAAACGCTATTTAATTTTTAGTTACACTTATTAGTGAATCATTTTTAGTAACATTTTTTACCGTGGAAAAAAAAACTGAATAAAATGTGGTATTAAAAATATGAACAAAAAAAGATTATATCCGAGGTATTATGTCAGTGGTACGGCCATGTTAGTTATAAGAAACTCAGCCATTTTGTCAGGTGCGGCCGACAAAAAGTGCGCGCAAAAACAAGCCCGTTAAATAGTTAAATAACAGGTACTTAATTAATTGTTTTTTAAGTAACTATTTATATTGAATGACTCAAAAATAAAGTTTAGATAAAATAACATAAACGTTAAATTTTGTTGGAAAATTTCATATTGGAAAATAGTTATTTGTAAAAATATTTTCCAGACTACGGCGAATTAAAAAACGCGGTTTTATAAAATTTCTGATTACCACAAAATCATAGTTAATTCTAAGACAAGTAAACTTTTAAGACAAAACTAAAATTATTTAGGAATTCTCAATGATGCGTGATAATTTTAATTGTAAGTTTGAAAATGTGTGTTTAAAATCTGCTTACCTTATAATATTGACGTTTCGTTAGCCGATCGATGAAATTTCTGTTCGTTGATTGCACATATTCAGTGCGTTGTAGTAAGGATCCCATTTTTCTTCACAAATGCACTCAACGTCACAATATTTCGGTCACATTTTTCAACATGCGCTGCTGTTTTTTTTTCTATGGTTTAAGACTTGTTTTTTTTTTAAAGTAATATACAGGTTGTTCAATTTTGTTCTCCAGTTGTTATACTAATTCACTGTTAAAATATTGTTTAATATTTTCCAAGTCCATATTGTTTCATTTAAATCTTTAATATTTTTTTTATTTAATACAATATAAAATTTAACACTGTTATTATCGACAACTAAAACATTTTAAAAGTAAACTTTGGACTATAAAGTGTTACCCGATTAAATGTTATTTCGATTTAGAAAGCGTCACAAAATTCTACCACCGTCTTCGAAGCTAAGTCTTGTTGGAGCCCGATTCTTGTAAGTCCCGAAACCGCTAGAGTGCGGTGAACTCGTAGGAGTTTCAAGAAAAAAAAAAAAAACAATTGACGATACGTGTTCGCGCGTTGATCGTCGTTACAAGAAGACGCCTCGCGCGGGCCCCAAGCGAGCATCACCCGCGCTCCGAGCAAACGGATTGTGTTGTTGCGCGCCAGTCGCCCGGTCGCGTCGGCGGCGGGGGCGGCCGCGGGGGGGAGGGACGCTCACACGCACACATCCACCCTAACGACAACGTACCATTACCGTGCCTATTTTGAATACACGTCACGGCAATCTAGCTCTTATGCGACTACGCTAGGGATGTGAAGATACCGCATCATGCGTGTCAAGCGAGATGGCGCTAGCCGCGCATGGCAATAGACAGAGAGCATAGGAGCAACGCATGTGTGTGTATTCTTGAAATGCTGCAACGGTGTGGTGTGTCAGACTTTGTAAGCACGAGGATGAGTAGTAGTGGTGTCTTGAAATTTTAATAAAGAGGCTCTGTTTCATTCTTTCATTTTAGCCTAATGGGATATTTCATACGCGACATATGGCGAGCAGTTGGACCGGGTTTTCTCATGTAGGTATATGTTATTAATTGACATGTTTTCATGGCTCAATGAACCAGGCCGGTTTTAGTTTACTCAACATTGACGTCTCACAGTGCTAGGTAGGTAATATTGACCTGAACGAATTCTAAAGACACCCGTAAAGTATGAATTAAAGTAAATTGTACAAACTTAATTTAAAAAAAAAAACCTATGACACACCGAGTTGAATGACCTTGTTTCTGTAGGCTTACATTAAGCTGATATGATGAATAAAAATATGAGCATCGCATTTTAAAAAGAGATCGTTCGTTAGCAGTTGTTGATGGAAGCACGGTACTACTACACACCCACGTTCAAATCAACCCACGTTCCAATTTCAAAATTTAAATTTTTAAACTCTCGTTCGCTAGCAGGCTAGGGCTTGGTTACTATTTAACGGCATCCAACCATTTATATGCAACTGGTTTTTATCTTGTACGAAATAATATTAGAAACGGGATTTTTTTATTATAATATGACCACAATTTGAGAGATTTATCTTTACATGTAGATACACAGGTTTAGTCACGGCATTTTTTGTGTTTCTTTTTTATCTGAGATCAAGACTTGCGGTAGGTACTTATACGCTTTATCAATCGTAACACTAATTAGTGTATCCTTGATATTTTTAAAAGTTAATCATGCGATATCAGAGACATGAGCAACACCAATATTACATTATTAAAGGGTCGGTAGCGGGCGAGTGATACATCTGGTATAGAAAACGTCTATAGGATACCGCTTACCATCATGTACGTATTATTAGCCTGGGTAGAATAAAATAAAAAATTTTTTTTTTTTTTTTTTTTGTAAAACAATGAAAAGCAAGATGTTTGCCACAGCTGTTTTTTTTTTTAATTTATTTCTATCTTTGTACTTCATAATTTATCAACAATATACTTATCATCTTGTAATATCGGTAGATAAAGCTTTAACCTGCCTAGGGATACCATATTACGATTTAGATATGACTTCCTGCGTATTTTAGACAGGAAACAGCAAGCTACGTATCTATGAGACTTGATAACTAGAACTTACATTGTTTCTGTCAAACTATACCCAACTTTAAGTTAAGATCGGTAGATTTGTGCATTATTTGGGTTTTCTCATGCTTCCGGTTCGAAGGACCAGAATCGTTGGGTGTTGCTTATGGGCGGAAGTGACCACTTGACAGGTTGTCAGACTGTCCCATCACTAACATAAAAAAAATTACATGTTTCTTCACTCACTTCATATAGAGGGGGTTGTTAATTCTGCTGTATTTTTTACAGTATGTATGTTAGGATTTCTTAGCTAATTGTGCAACGATTTGGATAATTCTTTTTGATTTGATATACCTCAGAGATGGCTCCAAAGAAATTTCATGGAGAAATTTGTGATTAAAGTATTAATAAAGTCGGTTATTAAATTTTTTTAAACTGTGTACTATTTTAATTGTTCTTTCTGTATGTTTAATAAAATGTTACTCCTTACTTAACAAAGAATTTAAACAAAGAATTTTTTCATGGCATTAGTTTTACCGCTTAATACAAACTGCTAATATCCGGATAAATACTCTACATCAATTTATAACATCTAAGTATTCATGTTTTAGCAGTAAATTGATTAATGTAGCCTAGCAACAGACAAATTAGATAAAACGCACTAGGAAAAAATATGATAGTCGAAGATAAGGGTAACTTTTTATTTACATAATCAAACTGGTTTCTTGGTACTGCCTCACCTGACACTATCGCGTAGATACGGCTGGAGTGTACTTGTGATAAAAAGTTTTATACTATTTTATAACGTAGCGTAAGTACATACCAAAGGTACTTTTATTACTGGAAAGTACGAAAGTTTATCGAAGGAACATTTTGTTTTATTATTGTCATCAATTTTTCAATGTTTTAAATGTAGTTATTTTGTGTCAATTTCTTTGATTGCTAATAAAAAAAATGGAAACGCACAATTTGATTCTGAAGTATTAACTTTTTGATGAGGCTTTTTTGTGTAAGCTAATTTCGTAGTAAATTCCACTTATCCAATTCAGCTATCAATTTGAATGTCAACCAATTGTTTATCAAACGCTACCAAAATCCATGACGGTCCGTGAATTTTAGCGGGAAAACATTCGACCACGATATTGAACAAACACGTCGTCGCCGGTAGTAATTAGCGCCAAAATTTCGAAGCACCCTGTGTTGACACTTGCACATTCTAAATTCAAAAGTCCACCAAAAGGATAGTCGCATACTGTCGCGTACACGAACGGTATTCGGTATTTTTATCGCAATAACGTGTGGCTAAATGTTTGGCCGGCGCCGGTGGCGACCGCTCGCGGCGCGGTTCCGCACTGCAACTCGTCACATACTGCCCAATACAACGTCTCTTTCCCCCTTTACTTCCGCGCCGGCTTATTAGATAGGGCGCAAGCGCCCCTGACATTTTTTTTTCAAACCGCGCCCATGTTTCTGTAATTTCTTTCGCGCCGCGCAACTTTACTAAACAGCTTTTTCGGTAATTTTTTTCGCGACATCTCTTTCTAACGGCCACATGTGCTAACTCACCCGTCCCACTTCTTCTTAACGGTAATCGGTTAGCACTGCTCTAGCGTGTATCTTTCGGCATAACATGGTCTCTTTCTAGTGACGCCGCGACGCTAGTGACGCCGATTATTTAGCTGCTTCAGTTACAAAACGTAATTCAAAAGTTGTAGTCAACTATTTTCGACCTTATTGCCTTGATTTAGAAATCAAACTATGACGCATCTAATGTAGTTGCGACTTTACGGTCTAATGCGAAACGCAAAGTTCCGGCCATTTTGCGATAAAAAAATCGCGTGCATGCACGTAACCACGCCTTTGTACACGCACGTATTGCTATCTATTTTACTCCTTTTTTTATTTTCACTTGCGATCTCGCTCTATCGTACACGCACACATAGATATCAAGTGTTTGGGAATATTTTTGCGCCATCTAGTGTGGAGTAGCGGAAACTGTTGAAACATTTGTTTGTTTCGAAGTGAAAGCTTTCTCCTGAGGGTGGCAGCACTAGAGAAAGGGGTGGTTTTTAGTTCCGTGATTCACCACACGCTCGTGGCGCTCGCGTAATTATTCTGAGACCATTTTTGTATCAAAATTGCATAAATAAGTGATTTGGTTAATAATACCACATTATAATGTAAGAACCAATTACAGAACTGGTATAAGGCCGCCATTATGCGGAATTCTCTTTCTAAGAATTTAATCAAATAGATTTTGTATTAGCATATTATTTGCCAAGTTTGTCTTAGCTCTCACCAGGGGGCGCCTTAAACCGGTCGGTTCATAGTGACAGCCGGATTATCGGGGAGAAAAATAGCTTGGACTTCGATTTAAATTCATTACATTCAAATAATTGTGTTCAGTGTATGTTTATTTACAATTCTAATCATGAATGAAAAATAAAGTTTTCTACCTATTTTATATACTGGACGTATCACTTACAGCCAGGAACAATGTTTTTTTTTAAATCCTGCGTTTAATACTGTATTTTTGACCAACACAAACCATATAAATTATTGATTGAATTATTGACATGTAAAGATAATTTATTTACTGTAATAAAATTGTAATTTGCTCGTGATTTTGTTATAAAGCATACACATTGTATAGAAATATTTTGATTTTATGAGACAATACATTTATAAGACTAATTTTAAATGCCAATTAATAATTATTTTTGAGTGATCGGAAACGCGCGATAACGACAAGCTACACCACGAGCTAATGAACATTCAGATCTGCCAATAGTTAATTCCTACATAAATATTATAAAGCTGCAGTGTTTGTTTGTTTGAACGCGCTAATCTCTGGAACTTCTGGTCCGATTTAAATGATTCTTTCAGTGTTGGGTAGTCCATTTATCGAGGAAGGCTAAAGGCTATGTTTTTTTTTTAAACAAAAAAACTAGAAAAACGCGTGTGAAACCGCGGGGCACAGCTAGTTCCTACATATATTCGCAAAACCTCTTACAGCACTTTGTTTATTTATCTCCCGCTAATAGGCGTTTAATATTAATCAGAAACAGAATACGCAAAACATAGAATTATTATAAAACTAGAATCCTAGTACTTGCACTCAGCGATGAGGTCTCGTTTAAGTTTATTGTGTAGGAGTTTCGAAGTAAACAAAATGGTTGCTTTTAAAAAATTTTTATTACATGGCAGGGGAAATTACAGACCCATACGTAACATCCCAGTCTCAAACTCTGGCGATGTGATGTGGGTCTTTACATTATTTGACTAGAGCGCAGACATTGCTTATGTTTTGGCTTCACAATTGAGCGAAATTTTGTTTGACGTTCTATTTTATCTCCATTAGTTCTGTGGCGCAATAGTTTTGTTTAGCTAAGTACATAGAATGGCGCCAATCTAGATTACCTATAGATACCTAATTACTATAAAGGTAACTCACGACTTTGGTAGAGCTAATTTGAAATAGCAAGCTACTTATAACATGACAGCTTTGTGGCTAGATTGTAAGTAATGTAAGTTTTTTTAATAATACTTACTTATTAATAGCAAAATACGCAATTTCGTTACTTGGATAACATTTTTTATTCCACTTATTTTTAACAACCAAACTATTGAAGCGATTTTTTTTGATAATACAATAATTCTATGAGACCTTTCGAATAAAAAAGAACTTTTCAAATCAGTTGATAAATGGTGGAGAAATCGATGAAAAAACATACAAAAATATAAACATCGAATTGAAAAGCTTTTGGGGGGGTCCAGTTGCTCGCGTCCGTAGGTTTCTACCCTTTGATTCCCTACACGTGCCCCCTTGTGCCAAGTTCGTCCGGAGAGGTACTGCCACCACATCTGGAATCTGCCGCAAAGCAATGCTCGCATTACTGTGTTCCGGTGGAAGGGTGTGGCTGCCGATGAAATCACATGCGCATGAGACGTATCATCCCCATCTTGGGTGATGGACGCAGCAGGATGAATGCGACTCAGTGTAAGATCATAATCTTATACTGCGTCGCATTACTGTTGTCATGGGCGGGGGTCGCCACTTACCATCAGGTGGGCCCTCAGCTTGTTCCGTCACATATTCGTATAAAAAATAGCTCTTTTATAAGTCGATTAAAAAAGCTAAAAACAATACATATTTATATATTCAACGAGTTTAATGTGCTAGCAGAAAATTATCACTAACGCAAGACGTAAACAAAATGGAATTTTTCCAAGTTCCCAGTAAATACAAACATTGTAGCCGAGAAGACGTAAGGTAGACTTAGACGTAGATGTTTACTAGTGTACAAGAACTAGGTCCATCGAGGATCAATGTCAACAAGAAACATCAATTAGTAAGCAGAATCTTTGACACACTAATAACGAATGGAGACGAGCAAGTAATAGATAGGGTACGTTAACGAAGCGAACGTTCCATTTTTTTTATGTCACAACCTGATGTTAATTAGTTACCCCCGCCCATGACAACAATAATGTGACTCAGTTTAAGTTTTGGATCTTACATTGTGTTGCATTCATTCTGCAGCGTCCATTAAGTAGTTACCCCCATGAGAAAATAACAAAAATCATAAAAAAAAATACTACACAAGTAATGTGAAACAATGAGCGGTCTTATGATCTTTTACAGACAACCTTGGATGGACAAGAAGTAACGGATTTCATTCTGCAGCGTCCATCACCCGAGACGGGGATGACACGTCTCATCATGCGATTTCATCGGCCTTCCCTTCCACCGAAACACAGTAATGCGAGCACTGCTTGGCGGCAGATTTCAGCTGTACCTTTCTGGATGAACCTGGCATAAGTTCTACTGCTACTTTTGGTTAGGTAAAAGGGTACACACCTACGGACGCGACAGGTCCACAATTTGGCGGTTATAGGCGAGTTTTTGGGAAACTAGAAGTTTAGCGTAGATGTACTAACCCTTCCAAAAACATTTACACAAAACAATTTGTTCGCATCCGTTCGCTACAACTGTACCCCGCATTTACATTCGTCGAATGCGGAAACCAGCCAAAGGCGACATTTTTTACGTATAAAATAATGCACTCTGGTGTGATCGACTATGTTTCTGCAGAATTCGTTCTCGCTAACTAAGTTTCCGAGATTTGCGGCCCGATACGATCCGGAAAGGTATGTGGTTAGTTAACTGTAGGGTCAGCAAAAAGGACTTTACTTAGAGCCTTTTCTCTAAGCAAATGTAGGTATATATTACTTTCAACCCAAGCTTAGCTATACAATGTGCATGCTAAGATAGTTGGATTCAGATTCTGATTATTTTATTAATAACGTTTTGTTACAAGTCAGTATGTCAATAATTTATAATTATACAAAATAAAAATTTCATATTAAATAATCAATTCAAATTAAATACAAATTTAAACAATAAAATAAATCGTGAACGAATTCAAAATATAAACATTCAAGGGAAATAACAAATGAAAGATAAAACAAGAAAAAAAAACAATTAACAAGAAATCGCTCGACCCTATAAAACGATTGTTCAACAAGCCATGTTTTAAGCTTGGACCGTCACAGCTCTGCGTTCTGTGTTCTGGGCCGGGGGATCGTTCCCCACTCAGGACAAATATTTTTCTGACAAAGAACAATTCACAAAAAGACTACAGTTTAAGTAATAAATCATCAGTTTGTTAATAAATAGGAAAGGTAAAATATTTGTGCTGATAATTTCCCATCCAAGACTAACATTCCTATCACGAAGAACAGCTCAAACCAACGACCCGGCAGTGCAGAAAGCAGACCTGAGCCAACACTTCTGCTGACCGTACAACGGACAGCAATCAAGATCCCTGCCCTGCCCAATTGAGTTATGAGAAGTTGCAACCGCGCCGGAATGCGGACGCTAGTCGCCTCAACAGATACAAATCTGATCGTTTCAGCGATGGACGAGCTACCTCAATCTCCTGATACCGCCAAGGTGTAGGCGAGTTGACATGGAAATCTACTAGCCATGGATAGTAGCTTGCAGAGGACAACAATGAAGGAAGAATGGATCAGATGCGCATGAGACATAACAACCCCGTCTCGGGGCAACGGGTTGCGATCGGGGAGGACCTAAATATTAATGCTGTTTTTATGGGCGTAGGTCAGCACTTAACATCATGTGGGCCTTCAGCTCATCCCGTCATTTTTTTTACATAAAAAAAGAAAAAAACTTGAACGCTGGCACGGTCACAATCTCAGTAACAAAATGGCTTCGAATCGATGATGAATCTGATAATATTCCAATGGAAGTAAGGGGGCGATGGATAAAGACTAGGATAGTTGAAGGGTCTTATATCTGAGCTAACTAAAATCCATTTGTTCAGCTAAAGACATCTTCAGACAAAGATAAAATAGATGGTTTTTAGTAACTTTTTTTTTATGTGAATGAATGACGGAACGAGCTGAGGGCCCACCTGATGGTAAGTGGTAACCCTCTCTCATGACAACAGTAATGCGTGCGACTCAGTATGAGATCCAAATCTTTACTGAGTCGCATTCATCCTGCTGCGTCCATCACCCGAGACGGGGATGATACGTCTCATGATTTCACCGGCAGCTACACCCTTCCACCGGAACACAGTAATGCAACTACTGCTTGGCGGCAGATTCCAGATGTGATATCTTGCTTTTGAAGTGCGGAACCGTAAAACTATCACAAATCTACACATTCCAATCAAAAATTACTAGATTTGACGGCTCCGGGGCTTAGTTGGTAGTAGCCCTGCCTTCGAAGCGAGGGGTCCCGGGTTCGATTCCCGGCCGGGGCACACTTTGTGTGGTGAGCATGAAGTTTGTTCTCGGGTCTTGGGTGTTCTTGTGTTTCTGTGTTCGTCCATGCCATCTGCAGGGAATCCTAGTGCAGAGGTATGAGTTTGTTAACGTTGTTTGTTTGATCGTTGTTCTCTCTCCCTGTATTGAACGCATGCACAAAGTTTTCCGTTGTGCCTACCACAATTACCTGTACCGCTTCATAATTGCCTGTCTGTAATTTACCTGTCCGTCAACAGCATGTAACGAAACAAAGCCATTTAATAATTTGTTATTGTTGTCAGAATTCCTGCGCGTTTAGAACAAGAGGTAAGGTGTGGCATTCAATGTGTTCACGGTATATTGCAAACAGTAAGACTACTGGTTTTACCTGACGTTATCAATACGGCTTTAAGACTCCTCCAACCTCAGCACACACGCTTATAGTTAGCAATAAGCGATGTTTTATACTACAATAAAAGACAAAGACAATGGTAAGACTGGAGATGCACCTCACGTTAAGTGGCTACTTCCACCTTTAATAACAGCAATACGACTAAAACATCGGAAAACTGTGATTGACTTGGTTGCTTGCATTTCCAACGCTCGATGCAGCGGTTTAATGTAAGTAACATTCATACTCATTTATTGAAACCGTAGGAACCTTAGGATGCACTTGGCTAAGTATATTTTCAATCAAAAGTACAAATTATTCACATCACAATTCAAAAACATAAATCCGAGCCATATACCTATAATGGACTTTAAGAAGAACAGTTACACAGGTAGTTCATTTAATGTTCATTAAGCATTAAACGAACTTCAAACGATCACTACATTGAGTCATTAGACGTGATGCATATATTTTTTTTTACGGCCTTTTCGATAGTCGTCCCAAATTATAAAAAAAATAATTTTAGCAACTCGTTAATTTTAAAAACAAATCAGGAAAAGATACACAACGGATCTAACGAAATAAGTCATTGATTGACTTTAAATTCTTAATTGCACAATTAAAAACCAAACTGCAATTTGTAAACTAATGTCTATATAAAATGTGAGTACTCTTACTGCTAGACATTTTATTGTGGCCTCCATTAACGGTCTGGCCAATTACAATGATAAAAACATCCAAACATTACTTTTTAAACTTTTCTTTATAACAATTATTTTTTTCTTTAAAAGACTTCACGTCGCAATAACGTTTATCTTAAACTAACGAATCGCCCCGACTTCGCACGTGCTGTGACGTAGGTCGTTATACAATTCTGTAGTAAAATACATCCTTTGGATCTATCTCTTAAGGTTAAGCCAGCATTAACAATGCAAGCGCCCTAAAATATTTTTACGGCATCATTAAAAATCATTGCAATTCTCAGCTTTTCTCTACTATAATATGAATATATTATGCGCATGAGACGTATCATCCCCGTCTCGGGTGATGGACGCAGCAGGATGAATGCGACTCACTGTAAGACCCAAATCTTATACTGAGTCGCATTACTGTTGTCATGGGCGGGGGTCGCCACTTACCAGGTGGGCCCTCAGCTCGTTCCGTCACATTTTCACATAAAACAAAATATAAATTTTCCGGATTTTTTTTATTAAATAATAGTGAAAACCTTATCCAAATCCGTAATCTGGTTTAGAAGAAATTAACGGAGAAACAGACAGACAAAAACTGGCTTTGCTATATTATATATAGATTAATAAAATTTGAAAGGGTAGTTTAGCAAGAAACCGCGCATATTGTTGGCACATAAAAAGTATTCGTGGACATTTCGCATAGCGCCATTACGACCCAAACTAAGCTCGTTATATGGGAACGTACGTAGGTGACTGCCGATGCCGAAAACATCGTGAGGAAACCGGCATATTTTAGAAAAAATTCGACATGTGACATCTACCAATCCGGATTGGGCTCCCGTGGTATATCAGAGCCCTATCACTCTCAATTATCAAGCGTAGGCCGGTGCCCCTGCAGTGGGAACATTAGAGGCTGGTACGGGGCTCTGAGGTCTGTCATAAATGTTCATAGATTATCAACTTTACTGCACTCGCTGATTATATTGACCTTAATCCAGCGTGGTGTTTATTTTGAGTCGACTCAATGAATTTGACCTCAAATTTGCCCCGCACGCTGCAAATTAACAGCTTCGAAGTTATGCAGTGGGAAGTTGTATCTACTTGAGTACATAATTATATTACTACACTAAACGATCTTATTACCCTCTTCTTCTTTTTAATCTTATTACCCTCTTTACCTCTTGTTACATGACATTAGATCAATCAGTGGCGGATTTACAAATTTTCAAGGTATAGGCTGAATAGTTTTTGCCGCCCTGGCCTCAACAATTGTCATATCATACATTATTTTTACAATGCAACAATTTCGTTGAAATTGCACGTAAAATAATTTTTCGGTATATTTTTGAGCTAATCGAAGCTCAATCATGTATGGAATAAGGAAGTTTGCTACTCTCTGAATGTGCAATCACAAGTGAGAGAGAAAACAAAATTTGTTTCGACAAAATTTGTTGCATACTTCTATCTGTAAGACATCAGAAAACCGTCATAGAAATTTTTTTTGATTACTATGAGGTAAAAAAAAAAAAAGTCGTTCCCCAAATTTGCCGCCCCTAAAATCTGCCGCCCTAGGCTCGAGCCTACTCAGCCTGCTGGTACATCCGCCACTGAGATCAATTGTAGATATTAGATTATTAGACAATCTGTGGTCCATTTATTTTACTGTCACTTTCAACTCAGTTATTTGACACTGACAAGAACTGCAAGTTGCATGACTGATGATTGAAGTACTTCATCTTGACTGGAGTCACTTGACAACGAGCCGCCGTCGTGGAAGGAAATAAGTTTGTGATTGTAATTAATATTAATAAACCAACATAATTTGAGTGCGAATCGTTTAATTTATCGTTCCTTCTGAGGTGTCATCACATTCTGATCATTGAAGGTTAACTTCGAAAAGTTTTGGTCCAGTTGCTTCTCCGTACAGAAGCTTCATGTATCTTCTGGGTGGTGCTAATTTCAGCTCGCTACCACAAATGGTTTAAAATACTGCCAATTAAAGGTAGGTTCGGGGGGTCCAGTTGCTCGCGTTTGTGTGTACCCTTTGATTCCCTACACGTGGCCCACGGCTCTTTGGCTTAGTTGGTAGTAGCTCTGCCTTCGAAGCAAGGTATCCCGGGTTCGATTCCCAGCCCAGACAAACTTTGTGTGGTGAGCATGGAATTTTTCGGGTCTTGGGTGTTGATCTCGGTTCTTGGGAGTTTGTTTTGAGTTTGTCTATGCCAGGGAATCCTAATGCAGAGGTATGAGTGTGTAAACGTTTATTTATTTATTATGTTATTTTTATTAAGAAATAAATTGATTTAAACAAAGAAGATCTTATTTAAGTGGTTTAAAACGTTTGAACAGAGTCTCATATATATGACAATATGCGTAATAAAGTATAAAACAATGCATCAATGTTGGTGCTATGATTTGTATAGGAGACAATGACAGTTTTCTCTTTTTATTATATTATGATAGCATCGTAAAGAGAGAAAAACAGAACCTGATGGAAAAGGTGACCACCCAAACTCAAACTCAAACTCATTTATTCCTTTAGATCTCAAGTATCATTTGGACACGTCAAATTTTACACATGCACATATTCGTGAGCATATAACGTGTCATAGGAACTCCCAGGCACATTACATGCACACAGATATGTCAAATTACAATCAGTTTTCATGTTTAAGCTTATCTTATTTGTAAACCGCCATAGACATGGTTTAACTACCAGTATAGTATTATATATAGTATAGTATAGTAAACTACCAGTTTATTATATATAGATTTTTTAGCGCGCCAGCCACCATTTCTACCATAAAAGGGTAACTCGTAGAAAAAGCTTTAAGCTTTAAGTTATCGTTTTGTACATTAATTTAAGTTTTTTTGTGCAATAAGTAATTAAATAAATAAATAGCTGTGACCAACATTATAACGTGCCCTTCGAAGCACGGATGCGCTCACTTCAAATGCCACTAAATGGTCGCCCATCCTACTGACCGGGCCGAAAATTGCTTAACCTAGACGATTTGTAAAAACAACTAAGTACTCTACGCCACGAGCCCTTTACTATTATAATTTGACTTAATCTGATCACCCTGATTTTACAAGGTGGCTTAGTTGGTAGTAGACCTGCCTTCGAAGCGAGGGGTCCGTGGTTCGATTCCCGGCCAGGGCACACTTTTTTTTCTCGGTTCTAGATTTGTCTTGTGTTTCTGTGTTTGTCCACCCCATCTGCGACAGGGAATCCTAGTGCAGTGGTATGAGTGTGTAAACGTTTTTTTTTATCACGTAAGCAATCACCTATCAGCTCCTGTTCTATCTGTAATGACAAATATTGCCACCTTTGTCTCCCAATACCTACTGCATGACAAAATGCAAAAGTCAATATCGTGAGTTTGTGCTTGATGATTCATGATGACTCAAGTGTCAATGATTCAGTTTGCAGCTGTTCCTTTGTTGACTGCAGTGGGGCCAATTAGGACCAAGTCTTTAATTTTTACCCGACTGCGCGGCAGGGTAATGTGTTTATCAGTTTATGTATATCATTATGTGTATATACTATATATTTTTTTTAACCATAAGTATGTTCAGGAAATTACCCTTTAAATTTATATAAAGTAAACATCATATTTTTATATCACAAAATTATACTTGGGTAGATATTATTGTAACACCGCCTCCCCTTTTTCTTTGTTAAAATCGTGTCCATCCAAAGGTTGCCTGGAAGAGATCGCTCTTAGCGATAAGGCCGCCCATTGTGCCACCAATTATTATGTTATTTGTTTTTTCTGTACAATTTCTGGTGTGAACAATAAAGAGTTTATCTATCTATCTATATCTGTATGTTTGTTCCTTTGTGAAGCTCTGGAGATCAAGAGAAGGTTGCTATGTTTGGGACTACATAGCGGTGTAAAATGTCAATGATTATATTTTAACGTGATAACGTTTATAAATCGTAGAACGTCGGCTGCACGCACAAAAGAGCATGACTCGTTGTCACGTTCCACCTGAGCGAGAGCGCGTACCATGGAAAGGCACGATCGGCCTAAACGTTCGGCTTGTGACGCATCTACATCCACTCCATGCGTCCGAGTATTTTATAACGTTATCACGTAAAACTATCGACCGTAAACCGACTTTATAGAGCACCAAAAAATTTTTTATTTTTTTTTTGTTTTAATTTAAATCGTGGCAACACCATATTTCTAGTCACTGGTAGGCGATATAAGTACACAATTAATAATAAATTACAAGGGCCTTTCGCAGCATACACAGCACGACAATGTAATACCAGAATCACGATGAATGCATTGTACCTACTTGATCCAGCAATATGTTGACATTGTCGACCTTATAGCGTTGGGAATAAGGTCGTTGGGTGCGACATTCCGTAGCCTGTCAGTCACTTCTCAAGGTTGCTATGTTAAGGCACGCTAAGCTTTTAATTAAGGGCCGTAGATACATACGCTACTTTAATACTTGAATGTAAATTTTAAATCTATCATGGTTATGAACATCATTATTCGAGTTACAGAGACATTTATTTGTGAGTTTTGAGTCCCGATATTTCGACGTATTTTCATGCGTCATGGTCACAGGATTATCAGGTGCAGTGGCAGTACTTCTCCGGACGAACTTGGCAAGTTCTACTGCAACTTTGGGTTGATCCTTTTGCACCACCCGGGGGGTCACGTGTAGGGATCCTGAGGGTGAGGAGCTACGGACGCGAGCGACAAGTTACTGTAATACTTTCGAATAATTTACTAAATTCTTCGTCGCTAATATTTAAAGTAGCGTGTGTGGTGTAGCCCTTAACTGGTTACTTATGCCGCGGCCAGACGCATGCGTGGTGGTTGATTGACAGTACATTAAGCATTGATCATTTTTATGTGATTAATTGTTTCAATAATTAAGAGAGATAAGAATTATAAACGGCACAATAGTAGTTCTGATTCCGTATGAAGGTTTTTAAGTCAAAAATCTTTCATCAATTAATTCGTTAAAATAACGTTTACACACTCATACCTCTGCATTAGGATTCCCTGTGTCGAAGATGGCATGGACAAACACAGAAACACGACAAACACCCAAGACCCGAGAACAAACTTCATGTTCAACACACAAAGCTTGCCCCAGCCGGGAATCGAACCCAGGACCCTTCGCTTCGAAGGCAGGAATACTACCAACTAAGCCACGGAGCCGAGTTATACCTAGACTTTCACTTTTTTTATATATAAATTCTTTTACAAGAGGCCGATTAAAAATCAAAAAATCCGATTTCAATTCTTTCATCCCTTATATCTCGTCTATAAGGGGTAGCCTACCATTTTATAATAGGTATATAATAACTAAATAGGTATATACCTACTCTGCTCCAAAGAGACAGTGAGGTTTCGGAGTAAACGAAAATATTATCTGTGTAAAAATTTTTTGATTTCTGTTGAATTTTCCAAAACTGATAAATCGATTTCATTAAAATTTATATATGACCATCTAAAATATGATCTACCAACCAAAAAAATTATCATCAAAATTGTTTTTTAATTGGCGGAATGATCGCGCAACACACAAATAAAAAAAAATAAAAAAATCTTATGAGAATCTCCACCTTTATTGAAGTCATGCGTTATTATTACTAAGTAAGGCGATTGTTCAAACCCTATCCGACTCTCCACCGGGAAGAACAAACCAGAAACCCCTAATAGAAACTCCATTTGTTTATAATATACAATTGGGTTTCTTGCTTGGTAAATCAAACGCTCATAGCTTTTCTTCTTCCCATCTTTAATGCTTTAAACACTCAATTTAAAATGTAATTAATCGTGGTACCTGGAAAAAAACGTTTTTTTTTTTTTGTTTTTTTTTTTTTTTTTTTTTTTTTATGTGAATGATGAGGCACACAAGCTAACGGCCAACCTGATGGTAAGTGGCTACCGTCGCCTATAGACGCTAGTAACACTCGAGGTGTTGCCAACGCGGTGCCTATCAGCTAAAAGTCTCTTCACACTCTTTATTATTTATTATACTTTATTTACAATAACAAACGTTATTTTCCATCAGAATATCTCCTTTGGAGCCTTGAAATGATTGCTTGCAGTGTTTATAAATGCAATTTGTATAATTAGTACAACAGCCTACGCCACCGGCCCGTTTGAGCTAATATGTCCGTCATTACTTATGGCCATAATGCCTAGACTGCAGTCGCAATTAAACAATATAGAAGGGAATAATAACAACGTTAACACACTCATACTAGGATTCCCTGTGTCGCAAATGGCGTGGACAAACAGAAACACAAGACAAACACCCAAGACCGAGAACAAATTTCAAGCTCACCACACGTGTGCCAGCCGGGAATCGAACCCGGGACCCCTCGCTTCGAAGGGCTACTACCGACTAAGCCACGGAGCCGTCACTAAGCCACGGAGCCGTCACTAAGCCACGGAGCAGCAGAACTGTGAGCGGAGTGCGTCCGGGAAACATTGTTGCAAAATACTTTTTTACACTAAGCTTAGCTAACTAGGCTTAGCATTAGAACTTGTGCCAAGTTCGTCCGGAGAGATACTGCCACCACATCTGAAATCTGCCGCCAAGCAGTAGTGCTCGCATTACTGTGTTACGGTGGAAGGGTGTGGGTGCCGGTGAAATCACATGCGCATGAGACGTATAATCCCCGTCTCGGGTGATGGACGCAGCAGGATGAATGCGACTCAGTTTATGATCCAAATCTTATACTGAGTCGTATTACTGTTGTCATTTACGATCAGGTGGGCCCTCAGCTCGTTCCATCACTTACTCAAATAAAAAGAAGATTTCGTTCTACCTAAATAGTTCTTATGTAAAACTCCTACATCTATGGCTCTATCAAGGCTATAAGGATACTGCAAACCAGACATTGCTTTGTAACCAGCAACGCCCCGCAACATATTGCAACCTTTATTGCATTTCTTGCATCGTCTTGCATCACCGTAGCGGCAACGCGTAGCGATCTATACCGATTATACGATAAAATAAAAAACCGGCCAAGTGCGAGTCGGACTGCACGAAGGGTTCCATACCATTATCTATAAAACAAAAAATAAAAATCACGTTTTTTGTATACAAAAACGTTAAATATTTATTTTATTCTATTTTTAGTATTTGTTGTTATAGCGGCAACAGAAATACATCGTCTGTGAAAATTTCAACTCTCTAACTATCACGGTTCATGAGATACAGCCTGGTGGCAGACGGACAGACAGACGGACGGACAGCGGAGTCTTAGTAATAGGGTCCCGTTTTACACTTTGTGTACGGAACCTTATAAATAAGAACGTTGCTTATCTACAACGTTGCACGTCTGCAGCGGCCTGCAAATTCATTATTTGTAAGCTGTTATTATTAATTGGTAGCCGTTGCAGCAATTACAATAAATTGTATGCAGATTATAATAATTTTGCATTTTTAGCGGCTGATTGAAATATAATGGAGGGAGATCGTGACGATGCCGTAAATAGGAGGATAGAGCTTGTGCCAAGTTCGTCCGGAGAGGTACTGCCACCACATCTGGAATCTGCCGCCAAGCAGTAGTGCATTATTGTGTTCCGGTGGAAGGGTGTGGCTGCCGGTGAAATCACATGCGCATGAGACGTATCAACCCCGTCTCGGGTGATCGACGCAGCAGGATGAATGCGACTCAGTAAAGATTTGGATCTCATACTGAGTCGCGCGCATTATCGTTGTCATGGGCGAGGGTCACCACTTACCATCAGGTGGGCCCTCAGCTCGTTCCGTCACTCATTCACATAAAAAAAACCTGTCTTTTATTAGCCGATAAGGTGTCATGCGAAGGTCATGGCTTGACAGCTAAGCTAAGCAGAGCAGGCTTCTTAGTTTTGCTAAAAGGATGCCTCTTTGGTCAATCAAGTCAAGTGGTTAGTTGGCAGCCTTCGAAGCGAGGGGTCCCGGGTTAGATTCCCGGCCGAATTTCCAAATATTATTAGATATTGATAGTCAGTTGCTCTTTGTCGGTTCTAACTTGGTTAACCCTGCCTTCGAAGCAAGATGTACCAGGTTCGATTCCCGCAAATGTGTGACGAACATAAAGTTATCGGATCTTGGCTTATTGTCATGACACCTGCGACACAGAATCCTGATGCAGAGGTATAAGAATGTAAACGTTTTTGTCAGCTAAAATCGTCATGTCAACTCAAAGGAAAACAATTCTATGTCTACTCTTTCAGAAATCTATCAACGTTTTTGACAAAATAAAATATGCAGACAGACACTTCCACATACCATCACGTCCACCATGGATTTTCAGACTAGCTAATCGAGACGTCAAATTCGCGTAACTGCCACGCGATTGTAATTCCACTGGACCACAGCTCATGAATGAAATAGTTGTATTAGCTATTTATTACTTTAAGTATTGTTACTTGTACCCCACTTACGTAGTTACAATTCGTAAGCGGGTCCACGAAAATGTATATGCTTTCGATAGTGAAGAACTAAAATGTTGACTTGACTTTACCTATCAATGTACGCAGATAATATTTTAATAAGCTCAGCGTTACTGGTAAAAACTTGCAAATTCCATATTTATTGAACTCCCAAATGGAAAACTGGAAAACTCCTCATTCGCGGATGGAACTCAGCCGCAACGCAAATATCCATAGTTAGAACTAATCTTCACATTTCTTGTCGAGTTCACCACTGTCTTTTGTTCTAATGAATGGTTACACCCTTAGTTCCCAAAGTGGTCCAGGTGGACCCCCAGGGGTACACGGGAGACTCGTCGTGGGCCTACGTTGGCGTGACAAAACAATGGGGGTTTACAATTCGTAACTCAGCCGCAACGCAAATTTCCATACTTAGATATAATCTTCACATTTCTTGTCGAGTTTTGGGAATATGGTAGAAATGTAGCTATAGGGGGTCCACCAGAACCAGCTTTTGAAAGGGGTCTATGAGAAAAATACCTCTGATCTAGCTAAGCCCCCTCTGGGCTGTGGAAAATAATTCTTATTCAAACAGTATCGTCGCTGACAGGCAGTTGAGAATAGGTGATACGGTGCATAAGTCGCTAACCACGTAAGCAGAACTCATAACCTGTGCAAAAGGGTGCAGCTGACCATAAGTTATTTTGTTACTAGCTTATGCCCCTGGCTCCTGGCTGTTCTGGCTCGTGGCCAAGCTGCTTAGCTGTTCTTCATAGATCTAAGCAACTCTCGGCCCGGTCAGATGTTGGATGGTTGACCATTTGAATAGAGCGCTTTCGTGCTTCGGAGGTTGTGTTGAGACGTCGGTCCAGGCTGTATGCTGATCGATAAGCCATGTCGGAGGCTTCAGACAACAGAGTTGGCCACTTGCTCAGATGAAAGGAGAAGAAGCTGGCCACGTGGTATCAAGATAAAAGTCTGTGTTCCCTTTGTATTCATTGCCTTAGCGAAAACTTTACACATACCCCTGCTTAATGACGGAAATTCAAGCAAAACACCCAAGCACGAACTTCATGTTCACCACACATAGTGAACCCTGCCCGGTAATTGAACCCGGGACTTCGAAGGAAACTACCTTCTATAGCCATCCTATGGCCACCAAAATGCAGGTTATGTATATATGGGGCCCTTTATAAATACTTAAATTGTACAAATTTATCCTTGTGCTCAATAACAGTTTAATTAAAAAAAAACCCTAGAAGGTATTTTAATTATTTCCAGTTCAGCCAGACAGGCATCAACTTCGCTTTGTGGTTAGGTACGCTGTGCTGATCGTCAGCGAACCAACGCATCACCAACCAACCAACGTTTTACTTCCGGTAAATTTGCTGATAGTAAGTACCTGGGCGTACAGGCCTGGCTCGTTTTTTTGTAACGCGTTTTATTGTAAAAAAAGTGCGTTTTCACCAGAAATACAATTATACAGGTAAAATTAATCAGAAAACATCTATTTAAACACAAAATTTAATTTAAAACGTTCAGAGCCGTTACAGAGATACGCGAATTGAATTTCTTGTGAAAACGATTTTTTTTTACAAAAAGGTATTTCACTCCAAAATATATATAAGAATTAAAAGTGCTTTAAAAAATTACCTTAGTGGTAATAAAAAAATAATGTGATTTTTTTTTTAGTTCCGTCATTAATTTGCTTCCATAGCAAGCGATGTTTACTTTGGGAATAGATGGTGCTGTATGAATTGTCCATGAAATGTCCACGGATGCAACGCGGTGCATCTTAGGTCTTCTCACGTTTCGGTCGGGGAGGACGTAAGTCGTATTACTATTGTTATGGCCGAAGGTAACCACTTACCACCACTAACGTAGTATTTAGTACAACACGCCACACTTCGCGCTTCAAGCTACGCTACCCATACCATAACAAACCTGCCTGCCTTCAGCCTTAGATTGCGCATGCTGTACCTACTCTGTCCTGATTTGATAAATCACAAAACACTGCAACAAGATTAATAGATTGAATAGTTTCCTTAGTTTCTTGTAATCAGCATGCAAACCTGATCCAGTATGCTGGGAATGCTGGACTCCAGAACCACATTTCACCCTCTGACAGATACTGGTTGAACAATCACAATGAGCAGATCATTATCAGCCATGGGCAGGTATCAAAAGCCCCAGTCATAGAATAAATAGTAGCAAGTTTGCTAGACCCTTCAAGAGCGGATAAGTCTAATGTTGAATAAAAATGTGTAAATTAATTAATTTGATTGATTTTATAACAATTTTTTTTAAACGTTAACACACTCAGACCTCTGCACTAGGATTCCCTGTGTCGCATATGGCATGGACATAGACAGAAACACACAAGACAAACACCCAAGACCCGAGAACAAACTTCAAGCTCACCACACAAAGTGTGCCCCGACCGGGAATCGAACCTGGAACCCCTCGCTTCGTAGGCAGGGCTACTACCAACTAAGCCACGGAGCCCAGGCCCAGGAGCACAGAGGCAATTTCAATTTGGAGGTCACTGGTTCATCCACACGTGCACCAATGAGTTTTTCACTTGACAAATTTAAGTGCGCAATACCACGTTCTCGAAACCACTTAACATTAAATATAGGTCCTCCCCAACCGAAGAGACGACCCAACTCGCACCCCGTCGCGCCCGTCACCCGGGACGGGGATGTTACGTCTCATGCACCTGTGATTTCACCAGCTCCCACACCCTTCCACCGGAACACAGCAATGCTTGGCGGGCGAACTTTGAACAAGTTCTGCCATGTGTCTGGATGATATGTATTATATGTATGTAATCACAAAAACTACTCTATGAGTATTGTATCAGGTATCTAGTTCCCATAGTACATGTTATGCTTAGTTTGAGGTTATTTTTTATTAATGCCAACAAGTCCGCGAAAAAGCAAAGCTATATTTAATTAATAGAATAGAAGCGAAATTAATAATATTTTATTATATTTCATTTAGTCTCTCCATAGCCTCAACCATCTATTGGAACTGGTCCTCAACTGGCTTCCCACCATAATCAACTTATATTGAGTGGTTTGTACCACTATCCTTAAACGACAATCCACATTTGCTGAAAATGGACTTGTATTATTATAGCTTAGCATAAAAAGAAAATAAATGTTTATAAAAAGGCTCGCACACGATTGTATGAGTTTTATATTTCGTTTTTTACCCGATTAGAAGAAGGGCTATGGTTTTCTAGTGTATATATTGCACATAATATTATAAACTCGAAAGTTTTTATGTATGTACAATATGTTGGTATGTTTGGTACTCCTACACGCTCAAACGGGTCAACGGATTTGGATGAGATTTGGTACCAGAATAGCTTATATCCTAGATTAAAACATAGAAAGGTTTACCAGCTTATAGCTTAATCATGTCTCGTTAGACAACAAAAAATACTTTATTACTACAATTTACTCGTAAATGAGTCATTGGCAGAACCATTTTACCTTCAGTTAGCCGCCTTCCGCCATCGATCGCGATCAAGCCAAAATATTTCAATCAAAGCTCGTTAGCTTTCAAATACCTAAATTCCTTAATTCACAATGTTCTGTGCGGAATTTTAATGGGAGACCCAGTATCAAAGCTTAGGCCCTGTCATTCAACTTACAGAAAACATACTAACTATAGATATATTTATTGTTTGTGAAAATATATACAGAGGGTGTTTCATAATGTCGGTTTTCATATGTGAATATTCCTACGCCTCAATCTAAACATGTCGTAACTTGTTAAGACTTGTCTCTAATTCTATGAAGAGTACAATTGCATTACTTGATTTCTTAGCCAATCGTGGTCCCATTTGGAAGATTATTTTTTAATTCGATAGAGGGTAGATAGAGTGTGTTTGTTTCTATAGATGGTTTGGATGAAACAAATGGTTTATATTTCGAATAACGTTACAATAATAAAACATCATTTTAGTTTATTTACATGTACCGTACCAGCCTCTAATGTTCCCACTGCAGCGACACCGGCCTACTCTCGGTAATTGAGAGTGAATGGGCTCTGATCTACCACGGGAGCCCAATCCGGATTGGTAGACGTCACATGCCATTGAATTTTTGGTTCTCAGACACGCCGGTTTCCTTACGATGTTTTCCGTCACCGTTTCGAGAACGCGGTATTGCGCACATAAATTTTTCAAGTGAATAAACTCATTGTTGCATGTGTGGGTTTGAACCAGCGACCTTCAGATTGAAAGTCGGCATCTGTGCCCCTGGGCCACCACGCTCTCGCTTACCATTTACAAATTTCCAATAAACTGTTGAATCCAGATAGTAACTGATTATATGTAGGTTTAAAATTAACCACTTAATTTTCTATCAGCACAACCTAGGACGTTAATAAATGTTAGATTAATCTAGGCAGTGCCGGAAGACTGAGCAGTCTACGGCGCATGCGTAATTATATGCAAATACTAATTGCAAGCTTTGAATAGATGATGTTAGTGAATCATCATTACCTACAACAAGTAAAAGCGAGCGTGGTGGTCCAAGGGTATGCTGACTCAATTTGAAGATCTAGAATTCAAATTTATAAAAAAAAAACCAAGACGGCTCCGTGGCTAAGTTGGTAGTAGCCCTGCCTTTGGCACACGTGTGGGTCTTGGGTGTTTGTCTTGTGTTTCTCTGTTTGTCCATGTCATCTGCGACACAGAGAATCTTAGTGCAGAGGTATGAGTGTCTTAACGTTGCTTTTTTTTTCGCTTGCAAAGTGTACGTGCCAAATACCACTTTGTCAAAACGTTGAAGGATAATTGGCTGTTTTAAAAAATGTAATTAACGGATGTCAATACTGTCATCCCCTTATTTCTGGCTCTTAGGGACACACCCTTACATTTAAAAAAACATCCAAATCGGTCGATAATGGTCCACGAAAAGTCACAGAAAAATACGCAATTTCGTTTACTTGGATAATATATTTTTTCACGAAAACCAAACTATTTTATTCGATTTTGATGATTCAGATTGAGATTCTGATCCTGCTGATAATGATACCTAATCTTGCCTGCGGAGCGGTTCCCAGTTTGATTCCTAGGGAAAGTTTGTGCGTAGTGTATGGAATTTGCCCACTTTCCCTCAGTCTGTGTGTCTTTTACACATTACCACCTTTTTGGATTATTTTGGAGTAAACACATTATCATGTTAAAAGTTAAACGACGAAAGGGCTCAATTACTCAGACTGTACGTCTGCTTGCCCTAATTTTAACAAGCTTTGTAAAGAGTTTGCACCTTTCGAGAATCAAACCCGGGATCGCTGCATAGTTACTACTAGGCTGGTAAATTTTGCAGATACAGTTACCGTAATGAGTTTATTCAACTTAGCACATTTTCTCTTTGTTTTAATTGAAGGATGCAATTTATACCCAACCGTTAAAATTGCATGTATTGTAGTTTCATTTGAAATATAAATTGGCACAATACTGATTAACTCACTCTCATTTATTGAGAGTAGGCCGGTGTCCCTGCAGTGGGAACATTAGAGGCTGGTACGGATACGGACAGATTAATTTAAGTAATGAATTTAATGATATTGTTAAAATTTTTATTCTTTTAGGTCATTAAAAGGAATCGATCTGATTTTATGTGGTTACTACAGCTCATAATAATAGGAAAACGACGTGGGTCTTCCCAGAGCGGCTTGGGAAGAGTCAAGTCGATGCACGACATGGACAGTTTCATCGCTTTAAAAAATTATCTATCGTATTAATGACAAGAAATTCACTTGTTGCTACATATCATTATCTTCTGAACACATTAATCCTAGGTTATAAGTATATAAATATCTTAATTAAAATAAATATTTACGTTGTTATCTAACTGGTTTTACATACATTAAACAGCTATTACATTGGATCAAATTTACGATGAAAGATCTGTTTAGCAAAAGACTTATAAATATGGTAAATAAGATAAAACAAGTTATAAACTCCTTTTAAAACAATCTCGTTATAGTCAATTAGTATTACAACTAAAGAGTTTATAAAAATGCGGTCCCATAACCGCTCCTTGTGGAACGCCATTTGTGGATCGAGCTCTCGATGCAAAAATAATCACGTATCGATGGTTGCATTATCAGAGGCCATACACGTGCCGTCTCATTTGTCACGCGGAATACAAATAGCCGAGCGCAGAGAAGGCAACATTGTAAAGTCCCTTGTCGAGTATGTCGAAGGCTTCTGTAGATTTACAGTGCAGACAATGGATTGAGAAATAATTACTCATTGGCGTGACTAAACCGCAATTTATGGAACTACGTGTGATTTTCTAAAAACTCGATCTATTGGACATCGGATTGTCTGGCTTGGGAAAATGGATTTCCTTTTTCTTATGACATCATGCTTTACATCTTGTAATTACTCGGGGTAGTTTAATTGATATTCACTGCTATGTTTATCTCGGCGTGTTTTTATTATTTATCTTAAGATTGCTATTATCGCGGCTTAGATTTAGATCAAAGGTGATTACTGATTATGTTAAAATATTCAAGAGTATTACGACTGTTTCACTTTTATCGGGTCTATAAAGTCATTGATTTAAATTCAATTAATATCATATTTTAATTTGATAATAATTATAAATACAGTACATAGATAATTAATACAGATTTCAATATTCAAGTCGTCCAAAATTCTATAGCTTGTCACAAAGTCCAATCAGTCAGATGCAAGGATGGCAAGTTCGATTCCTGGACGGTCAGATATAAACATTATGTTATATAAAAAAATATTCATAATAACATTATTTTTTCACCGAATTTATATAATAATTTCCTCCGAAGTCTGTTGAAAATAGTAGAAAGGAGCTGTGGAGCATATGTTAGTGCAAAAGATTCATGAAAGTTTATAAATGATTTTATACGAAGCAAAAGTAAAAGAGATTGACGAGGAAAACCATTTTGCTGGTGTATTTTTCCTTAGCAAACGTGAATAATTCTATTTCCTCATGTATCATTGGAATAAATGTGTTATTTGTTGTATTGTTTATTTTATAGAACTAGCTGCCTCGACATTATGTTTTCTTGTCTTGATTCACAGTTTGACAATCGACTGTCGAATCTCATGAAAAATGGCAAAAATCTTATGAAAACTGCTTATAAAAAACAGTTTATCCCGAAAGTCACCGACATTTTAGGTGATTTTTCTATAGAAACTATATTTTACAAACCTACTCCTGACAACACGACACAACGTAATAGAAATCAGCCAAATTGGTCCAAATTAAAATTGGCTGGAAATGTACAAATTGTCATTTTTGAGTGTAAGCGAGACTGACGAGCAGCATTTGATTTTTATATGTATATAACATTTTACCTAATTATACAGATAAACAAGTGAGACAGCTTTCATAATAATTTCAATTTACTCTGTGAGAAATCTTCAAACACGTTGAAGCATTAAAATATTGTAGATGGCGCCATCTGCGCCAGTGTCTCGGTGAAAAAATGTGGAACTTCATTGTCTGTTAGACTTACCATTCCGCTAAGAGATGGCGCTAGAAGTCTCTCAGCACAAATCTGTAACAAAGTAATTTATAAAATATTGTTAAATATAATTAAATACATTATTATCGGTATAATAAATGCGTTTTGGCACGTACCGTACTAATACTACTATGGTATAATTAACAAACTTAATTTTTTGTATAAGTAGATTTTACGATTTCGTGTAGGTGCCTATGTAGATATTATTAAGGTAAAAATATCTACTTAAATGAAGAAAAAAACTAAGAAAAGTTTGTTATATTTTCTGTTTTTTTTTATCTACTGAGCTATTCTTATTTTTATATTTTACTGCGGATCCAAAATGAAACAATCCCGTTTAAATATGTTTACCATATTTTGTTACACAGAGAAATAATGTGTCTAAAAACAATAATAAAATAATAGGTACAAGAAAATATAACAATTGTGCGATTTACTTGTATTTTTATTATTAACTTAACAAAAGAGCGTTAATTTTTTTTAACAAGATTCTATTTTTAAAATCTGCTTAATCTGAGTTGGTATTCTATGCTCCATCTGACATAATTCAATATTTTTTTTCTATTTGAAGGATGATCGTAAAAGATGATCATGAAATACTAGATAAAGTTTTATGATTGTTCATGTTGTAATTTTTTCGTTCGTCCCAGTTGGTGAAAATCGAATTTAATATAATATATCTAAAATGTCAATGTCATTTATCAAAAAAATGGCGGTGAATTTTTCTTTTAAATATTAATTCATTTTGTAGCGGAGTCTGTTACAATCTTGGGTCTAGGGTCAGATAGGGTTTGAAGCGCGAATAAAGCGCTAATAAGAACGCATGCACTTCGAAAAAGGTCATTCATTAAAAAAAAAATGAGACGCTTCCATGTGTAACATTTCAACGAATATAAAGACTTTGATTTCGGTTAAAAAGATACTCAACACAATAAAAAAGTCTAAAAGAGCAAATAGTCAAGAAGTAACTCACAAAGCTACTATTTTAACAATACCGTATAATTACGAGATCACGTAATAACTAGTTTTGTTGACAATTCCTTTCGCTATCCAACAAGAGCCCAAACTACCCCACATTTCCGACATCCCCAAAAATCTTATAAGAAAACCGTCAGCTGTCACCTCACTATTAGGGGTGGTAAAACCCCCTCTAAAAATCGATGGGCGGCAACTCATAAGTGGGGTGACTGTGCGATGTCAACTGTATTTTTTGGGAACTTTAAATTATGGGGCCGAAGAGAAAAGTAGCTTAGTAAATTTTTTTTTAAGTGTGTAATTGGTAATTTTGTCGTATTAAGGTAATTTGCTGTACGGTGAGTTTTTTTAAATGGGCAATTATAGGTGTTTTTTCTGTTAACCATTTCCGTTAATGTTTTACAAATTAATAATAATAATCATAATATTTTTTTTTATCAAAATGTTTGCCTAGTTATAATTTGATGATGATGCGCAGAATCTGCACTAAGTACTAGAATTATAGGTAAAGGTTTACCTGCCTTGAAGTTGATAATATGGCCACAACTGAAATTTGTGAACATTATAAATAGATTGTGAAAAAACAGCTGACGTATGATTTACAAAAATATATCAATATAAGTAATATAATATAATTTGCTGAGTGTAATGATATAGTGGCTTTATTCTGATTTAAAGATACAACGCTTTTTTAAATTTTAAATGCGTGCTTATATTCTGCACGGGAGAGATTTAGCACTTAGCGAAATATTATATTCTTTGCACATATAACTTCTTGAGCTCAATAATTAATTAATTAAGTATATGTAAATACTAAGATGAGGTCCATTTTTTTTAATGTGAGTTTTGTGGATCATCTTTGTAAACGAAATCAAAGTTTCTATTTCCATTGAGTTATTACAAAAAAATAAAAATGTATGTGAAATTGTTTTTTAATATAAAATGTTATTGCAATTATATATTAGGTATAAAGTATTAGGTACTTATATAATACATTATATGGTAATCGATCATCAGCTATTTTAATTATTACAACGACTTCGTAGATAATCTGCTTTGCAAAGGACCGCAAGTGCGTAGATTTAAATAATTTGTTCTCGCGTTTTGGATATTTGTATTTTATACATTATCACATTGATAATGGAGCAGGTTGCTAGGCTAGGCATTCTAAAGATAGGGCTGTAGGTACGCATTTTTTTTAAGATTTCCGATTTTCAGATTTTTTTTTCTTTACCTAGGAATAACTTGCCGAAAATAAAATATTGGCAAGAAAAATTTGTACACGTAGTAAAATTATAATAAATAATATAAAAAAATATAATATTTTAATAAAAAATTAAAACAAGGTATTACAATGTTTTATAATTGCTTGGTATCGGTAAACAAGTTGATGGTTATTTTATGTATGTAATCAATATATCTGTCAATGTAGGAATTTAAAATAAATTAACATACTTTATGTTTGTTTTCTTAGAGGACAAAGCAATAGTTGTAGTGACCGGTGATTTATATGTTATGTGGGTCGATAAGCATCTATTCTAAGCAAATTAAGACATAATATCTAAGTTATAAATGAGCAAAGTATTGAGTAGGTATATCTAATTGATAACGAATTATGACAAGAATTTATTAATAAATGAACTGCGCCTTGCGGTTTTCCGGGATAAAAAGTAGCCTATGTGTTAATCCAGGATATAAGATCCCGGTACGAAATTTCATCCAATTTCCTTGAGCCGTTTGAGCGTGGATTGACAAACATACATACCTACAAACTTTCCCCTCTATGATATAAGTGTGATAAAAGATTATTTTTTTAATCTATTCCATTATCTAAGTTATACTTATTATATTTTAGTAGAAATAATATTGTGTTATCTACGTATTAAAAAAATATTTATAAATTTCGTCGTATTATGTTCAAAAATAAAAAAAATATCTCTCATGTACTTCTGAAACTTTGTGAAATCATATCGGCTAATTAATATTTATGATATATATTTATTTAAACATTTTTAAAAGCAAAGCTAAGTGAAGAATTGTAAAAACTTCAAAACTTGAAATACTGTGATCTGTGTAAATTTTTACAAATTGTAATTTAGAATTCAATATATAAAATACAAGAACCCAATTTATACCAAGAACCCAAAGAATGTCATAAAATTGAAACCATCAAACAAAAAATACGAAAATAAATTGTTGAAATAATACAAACGAACATTGAGCCGATGCATAACAAAAAACAGTAAAACATTTCAAAGCCGTACCCTACCGTTCCTTATTAAAAAACCCACCCACATGTCAAATAAAAAAACCTGCAGTCGCCAATGACCCCCTGGCATTTGGTCAAGGGTAGCACACAATTGGTCAGGGGAAAAAATGGGTATGTTACAATGGGGTGGTCGAAACCGAACATTTAGGGTAAACTTTAGATAACAGGCCTCTATCTAAATTCACGTGCTTATAAAAAATTTGGGGGAAAAATATTCCGTGTTTGTGATGAATTAATGTTTTTGGGGGTTTTGATGACTCGTGACATGCTATGTTCATGTTTTTGGGAGTTATTTTGTACGATGACTCAAAACTTTAAGCTGAATTTAGTATAGGAGTTTTTTTTCTTTTTATGAAACAGAAGTGACTGGACGAGCTCTAGGCCCACCTAATGTTAAGTAGTTACCTCCGCCCGCCAACAGCAATGCAACTTAGGTCCTCCCTGACCGAAGTATGAGAAGACTTAAGTTGCACCTCGCTGCGCCCGTGCGCCTAGAGGGTAATATTACGTCTCACGTGCCTGTAATTTCACCGGCACCCACACCCTTCCACCGGAACACAACAATGCGAGCATTACAACTTGGCGGTAGATTAGCAGGTGTGGAGGTAGTACTTCTCCGGGCGAACTTGGTACAAGTTCTACTGCTACTAAAATTCAAGTTACTCAATTCCGCTGCTTTTTTGTATGTTTTTACTTTATATCTTCGCCAATTGCTAAACTATTTGAATGAATATACTTTTAATTGGATATTGTCGGTGGTCCCATAGAAATTCCATGAAGTCGCACCCGGTATTCGATTTTTAAAACAGCCAATTTTGTCTGTCTGTTACGCTATATCTCTTACAATTCTGAATCGGTTGGTGATATTTTTTTTAAAACCGAGTACTTCCAAGAAATCAGAACTCAGAACAATTTTCACCGAAAAATAGGGAAACTTATAATCCACCTTCAATACTTTCACTTGTGTTTTTATTATAATAGAAGATTGATTAAAAGGATCGCCTATATCTACATTATATCGAGTTTTTGCTAAATCTACTACTTTCTAAAAATTAGCGTGCCTATATCCAACATGGTCATTTATATCTTTTCTAGAATTCAATCACTTAAGCCAATAAATCACTCGAAAAATCAATAACCGCACTGATCCCATCGACCCCTAAAAGGTAAATCATTCTATTCAAAAAAAAATTTGCATCGGAATAGGTACATGATTTGCATATTGGGTTACGGCTGTATTTTTGCATAACAAAATGAACTATTGTTAAAAAATGTACCTGGATTATAGCAAAAGGGCGATGTTTTTCGAAAAATACTGCCAGAGGTAAGAAACATTTTATAGACAGAAATTTCTCTTCAGCAGTATTCCCCAGTAGCAGCATACAATATGACAATACCTCTACTCAAGGTACGAAATACTTATATTCCCTTTTTGAATACGGAGGCTGCGTATGAGATCGATTCTTGTGCCCGTAATTATAGACACATCAGGATACAAGATCCTGATTATCAGAATATCACTACTGGTTGGTGGCAGAATTTGTTGACGGTTTCGTAGCTTAGTTAGTAGCCCTCGAAGCGAGAGTCCCGGGTTCAAGTCCCGGGGCAGACTTTGTGTGATAAGCATAAAGTTTTTTCCGGGATTTTGGGTGTATGTCATGTGTTTCTGTGTTTGTCCATGCCACCTGCAACATAGGGAATCCTAGTGCAGGGGTATGAGCGTGTAAGCGTTCTGCGTCTGCTTCTGCTAGTCCCGTCACTTTTAGCATAAAAAAACCATCTGTCAAACAAACCATCTGTCTTTTTAAGAGAAAGTACAATCGATTGAGGTTAAACAATAAAAAAGCTTTAAAATTACGTGTAAACATTATGATCAGCGTTCAACCATTTCACTTTCTCGAGAGTTCGAGTTACCACCTGAGATTTTTGTTCAACAATAGGATCCCAGTTTTTATCTCTATTGTCTATTAACCCTTTTGGTCGGAAATCACGGGGTCTCACAGACACCTGCTTAGAAAGTGAAGTTACTTTGCCTATTCTGTAGTGAAGGGTTGAGTAATTTTGAACGCGGCATTTAACAATATAGTGTGAGAAAAAAATCAACGGTGAGAATCTTTGGATAGTTGATTTGCCTTGTAATTTCCAGCAGATTGAATCGAAAATTTTATGAACACAAAGTGAATCTTGAGTTTTATTAAATTCGTTGGAGAGACAATTTATAGGTGTTATAAAAATTGTTCGATTACTTTTTCCAATTGGGCAATATTTGATTTGCAATCAAATAACTGATGTGCTTAAAATTATTGTTCTGTCATTTTCAGTATATGCGCCAATGATAAGCAGATTTGTGACAAAATAAAAAAGTCTAATCAAACATCTCTTTGTCATATCGCATAAAATTTTGTGGGTTGGCATATACCACCGTTTTAATTTGATTGGATGGCTTAGTGATTATATATTGAGTAGAAAAATCCGTAAAGGTCAATTTTAAGAGTATAAGTTTACGTTCAGGTAAATGACAAGCCAGTTCAGAAACAAACTTTTTGTGATGAGCATTGTCTCTGTTCTCAGTTATTATGATTATATTTTGTGCCCATCCATATTACGACACGGAAAATCAAGTTTCTGCACTAATAGCGTGTAAGCGCTTCTTCGTTGTTTTTGAAACATTGCATATCTTAATAATTCATTACTTAAATGATAATTTACATCTTATTTCATTCGTAACGGCTAATGTTAATCCTTCATGAAATTTACATCTAACATAAAGTGCATAATTAATGTAACAGTTACATAATTTAATCAAAAATATTAATGAGCTATTCTATAAGCCACATGTGGTCTAAAAATAGAATTGCATGCTAATTTATTCAATTTCCTATGATAATTATCGAGCGAGACACAGCTAACCGTTCTTGCATAATTTAGAAACTAGTTTATAATCATGACTTGTAAGTCGAGTACCATGCGGACAAATACAAAGGCGTAAATTCTTTATCTTAGCAACGTTTTGTCAAAAATGTCGGTATATTTTCATGTATGAACTAAATTTGCAATGGTAATTTTGTGTATAATTGGCGGAATTGGAACAGACATAAACTTTACAAATTACTAGCTAAAACTTGAAAACTGACATATGTCAGGTTTCAATATATATGTGTGCATGTAATGTGTCTAAAGAGCTTCAGAGACTCTTTCTGTTGTTCACGAATAGGTTACTTGTGCATGTAGATTTAAACGCGTCCAAACGTACTTACAAATGATTAAGTTTGAGTTTGAAGCATAACAAACTACACAAATTCACCATTATTTTATTTAGTTCGTATTGCGTGATAATAAATAAAATAATCGGACCCTTAGATATTTATAAAAATAAAAGAACACATTATTCAAAACACGTTTTTAGGCTGAGTAAACAACGATATTCAATGAAAAATCGGATTAGAGAAAGTTTGTAAAAAATAACCTAGATACTGAACAGTCAAGCGAAACTTTTTAATCATATGTATTGGCGCAAATGAAGCTAAAAGATGAAGATAAAAAGACTTACATTCTTAACACGGGGAAAAATTCGCACGCATATTAAATAGACTACTCTCGTTTCAACAATAATGAGAATATTTTTTATCGCTATTGTACTGGGCACCTGAGTATGTTTCAATGGAGTACTGTAGACGGGACTGCGTGATTTATATTTGCATACGATTGTATGAGTTCGTTAGAGGGACCGTTGCTGGGTCGCATATACCCCGCTACCATTGAAGGGTTAAGGTAGGTTAATGAAATATTTTGATTGATGGAGGGGTTTGACTGAGTTGCGTTCAACCATGGCTTGACAACATCAAGTTTTTTTTTTTTTTAATTTAAGTTAGCCAAGCCTAAGACCGTGATTCCGCCTAGTGGTTGACAATGTGCTGTTTCTAGTTCCTATTTGCTGTTGTAATTATTGGCTATTCATGTCACTTGAATGCGACTCAGTGTAATATCCAAATCTTTTACTGAGTCGCATTACTGTGGTCATGGGCGGGGGTCGCCACTTACCCTCAGCTCGTTCCGTCACTTAATCACAATAAAAAAAAACTTCCTAGTGTTTCTAAGACTGAATAAATGAGTACATAAGTTTAAAGTGTGATATTTAATTTATACATAGATTACCAAAATCACTCCACAGATCGTTACAACTCTGCCCGCTAAAGAATATCTAAGATTTGGCTTCGAATTCAAAACGCACGTAGTTGAAAACATTTCCAAAATGTTTCTCGCACTTAGATTAAAAACAACAGCTATCGCCTTGTAAATGTTGCCTGCACGTTTTCTGCCATCGTTTCGTCTCGTGCCAAATCGTAAACATGCCGAAACATGGTTTATACAGAACATTGTCGAAAACTAACGATCTTGGCAGCTGCGCTTTGTAAGAAATGTTGCAATTTGTTGGATTGATAAAATGCAATGTTGCAATCGTTCACAGTTGCCTTATATATTACAAAGTCGATGGTAAGAGAGCGCGGTGGCCCAGGGGCACAGACTTTCTACCTGAAGGTCGCTGCTTCAAACCCACATGTGCACAATTTTACTTGAAACGTTTTATGTGCGTAAAACCACGCTCTTGAAACGGTGAAAGAAAACAGCATGAGGACACAGCATGTCTTAGAACCAAAAATTCGAAGACGTGTGTCATCTACCGATCCGGATTGGGCTCCCGTGGTAGATCAAAGCACATTCACTCTCAATTATCGAGAGTAGGCCGGTGTCCCTGCAGTGGGCACATTAGAAGCTGATAAGGTACTTGGGTCATATATTGGCTAACCTCATATGTTAGTTGGCAGTAGCTCTGCCTTCTGCGCTGAGTTCGATTCCCATTCCGGACAAGCATTTGTGTGACGTACATAAATATTTGTTCCGTCATTCGGAAAGCACGTTAAGATATCTTCCCGGGAAGAATAGTATTACACTAATCCTACTACTATTATAAAGGCGAAAGTTTGTAAGTATGGATGTATGGATGTTTGTTACTCTTTCACGTAAAAACTACTGAATGGATTTGAATGAAACTTTACCACAATATAGCTTATACATCAGAATAACATATAGGCTACAATTTTTGAGGTTTCTATAAAATCTATATATATATAGAAAGTCGTGTTTGTTACAACACTTATAACTCGAGAACGGCTGGACCGATTGCCATGGTTTTTGATTTGTTGGATTTGTTTCCGTCCCGAATAGCAGAATAACTATTAAAACATTGGAAAATTAACGAAAAAAATAAAATCAATTTATCCCCGTATTCTCCACGGGAACGGGAACTATGCGGGTGAAACCGCGGGGCGCAGCTAGTATTATAATAAAGTTGCGAAAGTTTGTATGTATGTATGTATATTTGTATCTTCTTCACGCCGAAACGGCTCAACGGATTTTAATGAAATTTGGTACCAGGACAGCTTATATCCTGGATCTACTACATTGATCCCGAAACACCACGGGTGACACCGCGGGGCGCAGCTAGTAATCTATAAAGCTTGTTACATCCAAGACGGAGTCAATCAATTACGGGCCAAGATAAAATGACACCCCTGGGGGTATAGAACGTAAGGGTAGACTTGAATGCAGTCTAGATAGGAATCGTCTGGACCGGATATCCGATTGGACCAACCGACATAAGCCAGTAGGACCCACAAGGTACACCATTATATCCAGACCCAAGTTTAGAATTTATCCCCAAACGTCGGATTTCCTGATGATACTGTTTCGGCTAAAAGTTCCTGGACATTACGGCCTTAGTGAAATATCAACCTTATTGAGGATCGTAATAAGGGTGATATGAGTTTCGATAAGTAGGTTTGAAACGTGAAAACGCTTTTATTGTTTGTAATTCTAAAACGATTTTCCTCTCGAAGTGTTTTGGAGACATTAATGCTATACGAAAATTTTGGCTGAATTATTCGTAAAAATTATGAAAACGATGTTCACAACTTGTCAGGTCTACAATAGAAATTTTAAAACTATCATGGTTATGAACATTATTATTCGTGTTACCGAGATATTTGTCGAATAATTCGACAACATGTGGCATCTGCCACATGTTGTCGAATTATTGATTCTAAGACATGCCGGTTTCCTCACGATGTTTTCCGCCACCGTTTCGAGAACGTGGTATTGCGCACATAAATTTTTCAAGTGAAAAATCTCATTGGTACACGTGTGGGTTTGAACCAGCGACCTTCAGATTGAAATTCGGCGTCTGTGCCCCTGGGCCACCACGTCTTACGCACTTACACTGAGTCGCATTTAAGCGACTCAGTGTAAGATCAAAATCTTATGAGCGTATTACTGTTGTCATGGGCCACTTACCACCAGGTGGGCCCTCAGCCCGTTCCGTCACTGACTAACATAAAAAAACGACTGGCATGCTAGTTGACTCTCCCATCCACTCGCCCGTCCTAGGTGACGTCGCGTTATGCCGTGTTAGAACCGCGTTTCCCCGCGCATGCCTTGTTAGTCATTGTGATATGGAAATCTACATGATTTGTATACTTACCAAGGAATTATTTCGCTTTGCCTTCGGAGATTTGGGACAAGGGTAGGCAAGGATTTTATTATGTAACTTATTTACGAGACAACTCCCGCTTGTCACAATTTTTAGACTCCAGGGTTGCGTACCCAAAGGTAAAAGAAACTACGCTTACATTGAATTTTAGTCATGTAAATACAACGTTAACACACTCATACCTCTGCACTAGGATTCCCTGTGTTGCAGATGGCATGGACGAACACAGAAACACAAGACAAACACCCAAGACCCGATAACAAAGTTCATGCTCACCACACAAAGTGTGCCCCGGCCGGGAATCGAACCCGGGACCCCTCGCTTCGAAGGCAGGGCTACTACTAACTAAGCCACGGAGCCGTCAAATGGGCAGTATAATGCAGAAAATTTTATTAAATTATAAAGTACTCGTATTTTAAGTATTTATATATATGTATTGTATATGGTTAAAATAAGTTGGATACAACCATTTTGAATACCCGACGCAAAAAGAGGGGTTATAAGTTTGACGGCTATGTGTGTCGGTCTGTCTGTGTGTCTGTCTGTGGCTCCCAAACGAATGGACCGATTTTGATGCGGTTTTACAGTTTGAAAGTTGACGCGGTCGAGATGCTTCTTAGCTATAGTTTACGAAGATCTGTTAAGGCATTTGATGTTCATCAGTAACGGATTTAACTCTTAATTTACGCAAATTAATTGATTGATTAATTACGACATCTGTATTTGTCTGATGTAACGATAAGAAACGCTGTCAAAGAAACGTAGACCTGACAATTTACCATGACTTAATTATGACAAATATCTCGGTAACACGGTAGATACCGATCCGGATTGGGCTCCCGTGGTAGATCAGAGCCCATTCACTCTCAACTATCGAGAGTAGGCCGGTGTCCCTGCAGTGGGAACATTAGAGGCTGGTACGGCGTACTTGGCCAACAATATGCAGGAAAAATAATACCACGACATGTGTTTCACTCAAGGGTACGCACACATACACACCACCAAGTAGGCGTAAACGCGGTTGTGTGCGTGACGTAGGGTTGTCAGATCGAGGAGATAACAGACTCAAAAGATACTTGATTTGTAAAGGGTAGCTTCTGCGGTGAAGGTCATGGGTTCGATTCCCACTGGAAACAAGCATTTGTGTGTCGTAAATGTTTGATCCGAGTCTGGGTGCGCAAAAAAAAAATAAGTTTACACACTCATACCACTGAACTAGGACTCCTTGTACGGCAGAAGGTATGGACAAACACAGAAACACAAGACAAACGCCCAAGACCCGAGAACAAACTTCATGCTCACCACACAAAGTGCAAGCAAACAATACTACTTCTGTCAATGTTTCTCATCATCACAAGTGACTTTTAAGCGCGGGTAACGCCACGGGGCGTAGCTAACTAAATAGATTTTCATTTTCAGGTGCGGGCCAGCCCTAGTGTCTAAGCCTACTGTGCGTGTGTGCGTGATTCTTTCCGGTTGATCTGTGTCTTCACGTGTAGTTCGCACTCACACATTGAAAACCCTTTAGTTAAGGAACAGATTTCCTTTCAAATAATTTTCGTGGAAAATGTTTATGGTGCTATACCGTACCAGCCTCTAATATTCCACTGCAGGGACACCGGCCTACTCTCGATAATTGAGAGTGAATGAGCTCTCTACCACGGGAGCCCAATCCGGATTGGTAGATGTCACATGTCGAATTTATGGTTCTAAGACATGCCCCCGGGTGGTGCTAAAGGAGCAACCAAAAGTTGCAGTAGAACTTGTGCCAAGTTCATCCGGAGAGGTACTGCCACCACACCTGAAATCTGCCGCCAAGCAGAGCCAAGCAGTCTCGTATTACTGTGTTCCGGTGGAAGGGTGTGGGTGCCGGTGAAATCACATGCGCATGAGACGTATCATCCCCGTCTCGGATGGACGCAGCAGGATGAATGCGACTCAGATTTGGATCTCATACTGAGTCGCGCGCATTACTGTTGTCATGGGCGAGGGTCACCACTTACCATCAGGTGGGCCCTCAGCTCGTTCCGTCACATCAGCAAATTTAAAAAAAAATACTTGACCCCCCAAATTTTGTTTCAGGGTACGTAATACTAATTTCCATTAGGCATCCCCTCCCCTTAATATTTCTATCACGCTAGTGTGCGTAAAGGTAACTCCCAGCATTAGTGTGATTCTATTCAATCTTCTTACGTTCCATTTCGCTGGGACATTTGATTCCATCTCCCTCGCACTCGCGGTGAAATGTATTTCCCTTCCGTTCTATTCCTAACGGGCTTAGAACCGTGTGATATATTGTATTGGATGGATTTTCGTTTGAAAATGGAATTTCTTTTGGTACCTGACTCGGGACAGTCGCCGTCATAAATGAAACGAACAATTTACGAGGGAAAATGTTTTTTTAGTAACATTTCTAACCAACAAACAACAAACGACGTTAACACACTCATGCCTCTGCACTAGGATGCCCTGTGTCGCAGATGGCATGGACAAACACAGAAACACAAGACAAACACCCAAGACCCGAGAACAAACTTCATGCTCACCACACACTGTGCCCCGGCCGGGAATCGAACCCGGGACCCCTCGCTTCGAAGGCAAGGCCACTAAGCCACATATATAAAACATATAAAATTAATGCAATAGATTGTAAAATATATTTTTATTGATGAAAAACAAATTATTTATGAAATTAGGTGCAAATAACTCGTTTATTTTAGAAATTTTAATACAAAAATGAATATTTATTGTATGAAATGTAAGTATTTCAATTTTTAAGTTGTCGCTGTTGTCTTACTTAGGCGAAAGTTTGTATGTATGTGTGTTTGTTTCTCCTTCACGCTCAAACGGCTCAACGGATTTGGATGAAATTTGATACCAAAATAGCTTATATCCTGGATTAACACTTAAGCTACTTAAAACTTGCAAAAACCGCGGGTAACCGCAACAAAAAACAAAATTATTAATAAAATTAGTGTCTTAACTGACTGTAATTTGACATATCTGTGTGCATGTAATGTGCCAAAAGAGCTCCTGTCCCATGTTATACACTTACGAATATGATAACTTGTGTGTAAAATATATTATCTATATATCTATATGTATTCTATCTATATGTATATATATGTATATGATATTTATCTATATGTATTCTATATTTAATATAATGAGTTTGAGTTACAAAGCTGTGCCCGACTGTACCTGTCACCAGAATTTTCGATCAAGCAACATCCTGATTGTATTTCATACGAAATAAGTTTGATTTGATGGAGATTTGACGGAATGATGTGCTTGAATGTTTACATCTGATGATCATTGAAGTACCTAATATATATATGTATTATATATTACTAGCTACCCGCCCCTTCTTTGCACGTTTAGTAGAGCATCAGTGTTGTATCAGAAACTAGAATCATTCTATTTCTGAAAACTGCATTAAAATACGTTGCGTAGTTTAAAAGATCTAAGCGTACAAACAGCGCGAGCGACTTTGTTTAATACTATGTAAGATATTTTTATCCTTTATTTTTCACTCATACCTCTGCAATAGGATTCCCTGTGTCGCAGATGGAATGGAAAAATACAGAATCATAAGACAAACACCCAAGACTCGAGAACAAACTTCATGCTCACCAAACAAAGTGTGCCCCGGCCGGGAATCGAACCCGGGACCCCTTTAACTAAGCCACGGAGCCGTCTCATTCATTACTATATATATATAAATGAACGGCTGGACCAATATTGCTAATTCTTCTTTTGATGTACTTGTTACTGTCAAAAGGTTAGTGTCAAAAAGTCAAAAGAAAAAATTAAGAAAGTTGTATAAATAAAAATTCGGAGAAACAGCGGGGCGCGGGGATATTAAAAAAACTTATTAAGTTTATTTTCGGATCAATGATAATTGATAATTGTGTTACCAGTACCAAATTAATTATGTTTTTTTTTTACGATTTTTTCCAACTCCCGTTTAGCCCCAAACTAAGCATATCGTACTATGGGATTCAAATTACTGATAGAATACTTATTTTCAAAATATTTTCGAAATAAATATTATTAATACTATTAACAAAATATCTATGTTCGACAGAAATGTCCCTCGAGAATCGAACCCTCGACTTGTAGAAGGCAGTTACGCAAACTGATCTAACGCCAGTCTAACTAGAGATACGCTGTAACAAACAGGATTACAGGACACCCTTTATACAAAACACGGGATAATCTTTCAAAATCTCTTGTACACAAACAATGACCTTATTGGAGTCTTCAAAGACGACCCGACAAAAATATACATCTTTATATAGGGTGTCTTACAATCATTGTAAAAGGAATGATTTTGTTTGTCAGTAAAGCAATTAAAGATTTTTTTGTAACATTTTGTTCACAAACTATTTTTTTTTGTCGATTAAATAAACCTTTATATAAACTTTTAACTTTACTTAACTTAACTTAATTTCTGTTGTAAATTCTTCTTATCTTCTTTGTTATGTTTTTGAAAATTATATTCTATGTTAATATTATATGTACTAATATACATATTGTGTACATGTATTGTACATTGTACTAATGTATGTTCCGTTGTGATTTAATTTATGTTTATTGTGTATTTCTAGTATAACGCATTAAATAATTCTGTAATGTTATATTTTAGACTTTATAATAATAATAATAAATAATAATTTGTCAAAAAGTTCGCTACGTCAGTGGCTCCTCTGGTAGCCTGCATTAAATCACCCATAGTGCAGGAATTTGGGCAGGATCGGCATTCCAGCAGGTGCTGCATTGTCTGCAGAGGAGTGTCACATTCGCATTCCATGTCAGTGGAGTCAATCATACTTAGGTTACACCTGCAGCGGCCCACCTGAGTCCGCAGTCCACGATGAATAAACACAAACCATTAAATTAAATTAAGCTGTGGTTTTTTTTAGTTTTTTTCTTTTTCTTAATAAAAAGTAATAATAAGTAATATACTCATTATAACATGAGCTATCTGCCACGGAAAATTCCGTCAAAATTGGTCCAGCCGTTTTGCAGATTAGCCACACAGACAGACGAAAGTAAGAAAAAAAAATTAAAAATATATTTTTTGTTATGCGTACCGTATGTATTTTCAAATTTATTTGCAAAAAGCTGTTATTTTGGCATTAAAAAAAAATCCACGGATACGAATTCGCTGGGATCAGCTTGTACTATTATATAATCAGAAACACCTCTGAAGTTAACATAGATACAGACCTACACACGAGAAGTGAGAGTAACCATTATGAAAACGAAGAAATCAAACTCTTCACAAAAACATCGAGCATAAAACTTATCCGTACAAAAACACCCCTCCCAAATGATATTACAAGACACCCTGTATCTACAACACGCGCCAGCTAAATCCTTCAGATACGAGCCACCCCCACCTACAGGGGGACCCTCACCTAAATGTCCCCCCGTGAAGGGTTACCTTGGGAGGATAGAAAATAGTACATAATAAAAATTCAAAATAAAGGCCTCCAATTTTCTGGAATACCCAAAGGGTTCTTTTGAAAGAAGGTTTTTCGTTTGTTACGTGTACTTTTGTTGAGAAATAATGTATTTGGTAGTGAATTAGTTTATTATTACTATATTAGAAAGAAAGAAAGAAATTGAGAGTGAATGGTCTCTGATCTACCACGAGAGCCCGATCCGGATTGGTAGATGTCACTTCGAATTTTTGGTTCTAAGACATGCCGGTTTCCTCACGATGTTTTCCGTCACCGTTTCGAGAACGTGGTATTGCGCACGTAAATTTTTCAAGTGAAAAAACTCATTGGTACACGTCTGGGTTTGAACCACCGACCTTCAGATTGAAAGTCGGCGTCTGTGCCCCTGGACCACCACGCTCTGTCATTAACGTGGATTTTACAATCTCTCAGTACTTTTGGTACGGGCATTATCTGTTATTCTAAGCATGTTTTGAGAATTCAACGGAAATAACTTTTTTTGACATTGGTTATACATGTTTGACATGACAGCTAACTGTCAAATTATGAATCAAGAGAAGTCAAAAAACTTTTGTCCGTATAGCTAGTATATCATTTTATAATTGGACGTGTGTGGTTTGGTTCCTGTTTGCATAACCTCCAATTACCTAATTCAATTCTTCTTCGATTCGATGAGCAAATTCATTCGCTAATTTATAATATTTCTTCCGTACTACTTGATTCCACAGGTAATATATTGAAACGTCAGATAAAACATAGAGCTTAATATGTGCTAGAAGCGCTGAAAATTATATCATCAACCCGTGTTTTTGGGCTGTCATCCATTTACCGACCGAGAAAGTGGATGAAAACAGCTGCATCCAACGCTCCCATTAGTAAGGCAATCATATCATGAGCATGTAATGTGCGTAAAGAGCTCCTATGACACATTATATGCGCACGAAAATGTTTCTTTTCACAGATATAAATCATAAGTGGAGGGGATTTTTTAGACTGAACTGTGTCTACAACTTTAGTTGATTAGAACATAAACTTAACAAATAAGATTAGCTTAAACATAAAAACTGACTGTAATTTGATTATCTGTGTGCATGTAAAGGAGTTCCTGTGACACGTTATATGCTCACAAATACTTTATACAATACATGTGCGTACAAATTTTAGGTTAATACTATCGTAATTTTATTGAACGAGAAAGTGCAGATAAACCGGCTACACCACAGTAAGAATATTCTCGAAGCTAAAAGCAATAAAGGTAAGCAATAACCGATATCCATAAAGCAATATTGCCGTGTTTAACATTATTGCTCGCCAATAAATGGATATTAACAATGATATTGCGATTCAAAGCAAATTATTGTCGGCAGTAATCGGTGTTCCATTTTCCGTTTGTATTTTTAGATAGTTTTAGATTTTATTATCAGAGGAATATATTATGTTTTTAAGTGACACCTTCGAACGTAAGGGTTTTAGTATCCGAAGGGGTTTAAGGGGGGTCGCTCGCGTCCGTAGGGGAATACCTTCAGAATCCTTGCACGTATCCCCTGGGTGGTGCTAAAGGAGCAACAAAAAGTAGCAGTAGAACTTGTGCAATGTTCGCCCGGAGAAGTACTGCCTCTACACCTAGTAATCAGCCGACAAGCAGTGGTGCACTCCCGTTGTTGTGTTCCGGTGGAAAGGTGTGGGAGCCGGTGAAATCACATGCGCTTGAAACGTAACATCCCCGTCTCGGTGACGGGCGCAACGGGATTCGACTTGGGTCTTCTCATACTTCGGTCGGGGAGGACCTAAGTCGTAATGCAGTTATCGGCGGAGGTAACCACTTAACACCAGACGGGCCTTCAGCTCGTCCCGTCACTTTAATTAAATAAAAAAAGATGTTATAATTCTGTCTCGAACGTCTCGGGCCAGCGCCTCAACAAGTGACACAATTCTCCCTCATTACGCCAGGGGCTAATGACCCCGACCTACCCCAAATTAAGGGCAAGACAAGGCGGGAAAACAAATGAGTATCTGAGTGAGGGTGCGTTTAAATTCTGAGACGAAGACGCCAAAGTAATGGACCAGTTCATGCAGGAACGAGACGTCTTGATATGTACAATATTAAATAACTAAAATTTTAAGTGTTCAATCTTGTATTGAAAATTTTGTATTGTACGTTTTACTGTCAGTAATGAGCTTTTTCTTACTTGTACTTAAATTAAGTGGCAAGTTAAGACTGTAAACAAAAAATAGTATTATCAGCTTTTTATATCTCTCCCTAACGTTGTTTTAAGTGACGAAATAAAGAAATGATCCACCAAGTTTGTATATAAGTCTCACAAGAATAATTTATATTTATACGATTTTTTTCCTTCAAAGTCAAAGTCAAAAATCTTTATTTCCGTTGAATTCTTAAAAATTACTGGGAAGCGTAAATTTTTCTATAAATAAATATTTCCCTACGAAATCATGCGTTATTAAAACTAAGTTTAGCGCTTCTCAGCATATGTTTTGGAACATTTGAGTAGTAATTTTTTTCATCTGCCTATTTTCCATTTGGAGGGTAGATTAAGACTTGGCATGCAAAGAATACCCTTTACCCGGCCCGTTTGTAATGGAGAAGTTTCTGAAATTACTTTTAGCACTAGATCGTTAATGTTAATAACTTTCCTGTTAATTAAATTATATTACTTTGTTTTTCAATTAAGAGCCGAATAATGTTTCAGCCTCATTACTGTCATAAGTGTTAATGTACAAACCCAGTTGTTATACCTAGAAAAATACATTAAAAAGTTTTATTTCACAAATTCCAAAATATAGTGTTGTTTCAGTCGAAATTGCCTTCATCGAACTTCAGTCGTTAGCACCATTGACAAGTTCCTTAACTTTCTAGCGTAACCCTGAAACCCAAATGCAACTCATCCGTCCCAGTTTCAAACAAGTTCAAACAAAGCAACTATACGGGGAAATCCCGGGAAAGTCCAATCAAACTTTCCCGCCACTCTCACTATCGCATAACGCCATCCAAGGCGGTATAATTAAACGCCTCATGAATGGGAGCGAGCGAGAGGACCAGAGGGAGACAGAATCGTCTGCTGCGTAATCAGTTTGTAAACGAAAATTATGGAGGGTTTGGGAGTGCAAATTATGGGGGGTGGGGGTGAGAATTAACGCTTTAACAAGGTCACTGAGTTTAAATTGCAAGGTTTTTGGGTTATTGTAACGAACGAACAGCTGACTTTGATCGATATTCTAATGGTTGATGAAATGAGTATTGACGGTAAAGGAGAAATGTACAGTTTGGTTGAATGCGATATTCGACCCAAATATACCACGCACTTAAAGAACATACTTTGTTAAGCAAAGAATTAAAGTTTCAAAGGGCAAGTTTCTGAATGGCTGATCAAAACAAAAGTTTGTTAACCGTCTTATAACTTGTTTACCTAACTTTTTTGTTAAATAATAACCAAAAAGCGAATTTGTAAAAGGAGAGTCAATTTGTGTTTCTTTATACAAGTAGTTATTTACAATATATAAGTTAAATCTGACATTGCATACTATGTCATGCAATAGTCAGAAAATACAATTAATTGACTGTAACAATATTGTTACTAATAATTATTATTTGACTAAAGGTAGTTATTACCTTTCAAAATTCTATAAAAGACAAATAGCTGTAACGCTATCATATTTTTTTAATATTACAGCCAAAAATTTGGCTACACAGACTGCTTCTATTGAGCAAAATTATGTAATTATAAACAAAACACTGGAAGTAATTCCATGTTTAAATTAGATAATGTGACAATAGAGGAAGTCTCTAGCAATAAAAAGTCAAAAAATAATTTAGATCAATACCCTAATAAAAATAGACAATTGTTAAAAAATATTAATTTTATTCACTTGGTGCATCAAAATATACAAGGCATAAAGAGTAAAGACTTAGAAATAGAGTTGTTCATGAACAGTAATCAAATTGATATACTATGTATCACTGAACATTGGCTAAAAAGCCATGAGTTCATGTTCAACTTTAATAATCACCAAGTGGGTAGCTCTTTCAGCAGAGTCAATGCAATACATGGTGGTTCATTAATACTCATAAATAAATTGCTGAAATTCAAAGAACGCGCAGATATAGTCCACCACTCTGTTGAAAGAATTATTGAAATAGCCTGTGTCGAGCTGGAGCAATTCATAGTTATTAGTGCGTACAGACCACCAATTGGTTCATATGATATTTTTGAAAAAACATTAGAATCAATTTTGTTCAAAATATGTAAATCAACTAAGAATATCTTCAGCATGACAATGCCAAACCGCATACCGCAGAAGTCGTAAAAAGATATTTAGAGGGACAGGACTGGGAAGTGTTACCCCACCCGCCATATTCACCAGACATAGCTCCTTCGGATTACCACCTATTCCGGACGATGCAGACAGACCTTACTGGAGAAAAGTTTACTTCATGTGAAAGTATCAAAATTTGGATTGACAACTGGATAAGCTCAAAAGACCAGGACTTCTTCCAGCAAGGAATACGAAAACTACCTGAACGATGGGCGAAGGTTGTAGCTGCAGATGGAGCATACTTTCAATAATTTTTTTTTTAATTTTGTAAGCGAACAAATGTGTTTTATTTTGACAAAAAGGGGCGGAGTCATATTCACACACCCAATATATTAGAAAATAGTCCTTCAAGCGCAAGGTTGATAAATTTATTTAAATCTTATAATTTAAACCATTTGTTCATGGAGCCAACTAGAATAACTGCCACTTCGGCTACATGCATAGATAATATATTTACTAATTTTGACATATTAAATAAATGTGTAATTAACAAATTAAGTTCAGATCACTGTGGTCAATTTATTAAATTCGAAAGCTGTAAGAAATCAATTGTTAAAAGAAAAATAAATTTTGTACCAGTTACCACTGAACGTTTGGAAAGGTTAAAATTAAATTTAATTACAAATATGCCCTTTTTACCCAATGGACCCAATGAGTCTTATAATTATTTCTTTAATAATTTTAATACATTATTTAGCTCAATATTTACAACCAAATCAATCATGGTATCTGATACACCAACTTTTAGTGAGTGGGCAACAGTAGGTTTACATAAAAGTAGAATAAAGTTGTATGAATTATATAGTGAAAAACAATTTAATACTAGTGAGTCATTTAAAGATTATGTTAAAAAATACTCTAAGATTTTCAAAATAGTATGTCGCGAAGCAAAATCGCGGTTTATAAGTTCTAAAATCAGAAATAGTGAAGACAAAGTCAAAACAACGTGGAAAATCATTAACAGTGAGACTGGAAAGTCCAAAACTCATATAAACACCTATAACTTGAGTATAGGCAGTACAGACATCAAACAAGACAGCGAAGTAGCCCTGGCGTTTGAAACCTTTTTTACTGACATTCCAGTCTCTACTACCAAGTTGTTGAAATCCTCGCATGTAATGGCAGAGTCATTGCTAATTGACAATGTACCATCATGTTCCAGAGATTTTAAATTTGATTATGTTAATTGTACTGACATTTACAAAGCTTTTAAATTAATTAATGTAAAAAAAACTACTGATCTATGGGGTATTTCTGTTAGCATCGTAAAACCATTAATTAACACCATTGCACCTGAACTAGCTATCATATTTAATGAATGTGTTGATTGTGGGGTATTTCCTGATTTAATGAAATGTAGTAAAATAATCCCTCTGTTCAAATCTGGTAGTACATCTGACCCCAGTAACTTTAGACCGATATCAGTACTGCCAACATTCAGTAAAATCTTTGAAAAGTTGATCTTAAATCAACTACAAAATCATTTTGACTCAAATAACTTACTACATCATAAACAATTTGGTTTTACAAGGGGTCGCTCAACAACCGATGCTGGTGTTGAGTTAGTAACACATATATTTGATGCCTGGGAGGGATCACAAGATGCATTAGGTGTCTTCTGTGATTTGTCCAAGGCTTTTGATTGCGTACACCATGAAACGTTGATCAGGAAGCTACACCATTATGGTATAAAGGGCAATGCTCTAGATCTTCTTTCCTCTTATCTGAGTGAAAGAGTACAAAGAGTTGAAGTTAACGGAAAGCGATCCCCGGGGTCAGTGGTTACTATGGGCGTTCCTCAAGGATCTATACTTGGACCCTTTCTATTCTTAATCTACATAAATGATCTTCCCTATATTGTAAAGGACGATCATGAGATTGTATTGTTTGCAGATGACACTTCGCTTTTATTTAAATTGAAACGGCAACAAGTCGTTATTGACGATGTAAACAATGCTCTCTCTAAAGTAGTAAATTGGTTCAATGTAAACAATTTGCTACTTAATGGAAAGAAAACAAAGTGTTTAAAATTTGTTTTACCCAACGTTAAAAAAGTAGATATTAATGTTAAAATAAAAGATGAACAGTTAGATCTCGTAGATACCACAACGTTCTTAGGAATAACTTTAGATAATAAGCTTCAGTGGGGCCCACATATTGAAAGATTGTCGAAGAGACTTAGTTCTGCAGCATATGCCGTCAAAAAGATCCGCCTGCTCACAGACGTAGATACCGCTAGGCTTGTATATTTCGGCTACTTTCACAGCATTATGTCATATGGCATACTGCTGTGGGGGCATGCTGCAGATATCAACACCATATTTGTGTTGCAGAAGAGGGCTATTCGCGCAGTTTACAATATGGGTCCCCAAGAATCATTACGGAAAAAATTTAAGGATATAAATATACTAACGGTTACATGTCAGTACATATATGAGAATGTGATGTACACTCGTAAACATATGAGCTCGTTCACAAAGAAAAGTGACAATCATAGTGTAAACACTAGGCATAAAAATAAACTCGCTGTGCCCACTACTAGGCTCCATAAGGTTAGCAATTCTTTTAAAGGTCAATGTGTACGCTTTTTTAACAAAATCCCGAGCGAAATTCAATTACTGTCAATAAATAAATTTAAAACTGTCATCAAACGTAAACTTGTCGCAAAAGCTTACTATAAAATATCAGATTACCTAGATGACAAAAAGGCTTGGGAATGAATTTGCTCCACTCTAGACGCAGGACCATATTCGCGATTATGTAGTACTGTCTCCGAGGGGTTTCTTGTCTGTTTCTTCCCCTCGGGTTGGTCGGTTAGGGTTGGAACAGACGTAAACTTAACAAATAAGATAAGCTTAAACATGAAAACTGACTGTAATTTGACATATCTGTGTGCATGTAATGTGCCTGGGAGTTCCTGTGACACGTTATATGCTCACGAATATGTGTACATGCATGTGTAAAATTTGACGTGTCCAAATGATACTTGAGATCTAAAGGAATAAATGAATTTGACTTTGACTTTGACTTTGACTTAGTAGTAGATATAAAAGTGGAACCTCTATACATTCTCTATACGCAAATTGAGTTCCAAATTCAAATCCAAACTCCATGTTTCCATCACACATTCGTTTCCCCGCGCAAAATAATGGAACGTTTTTGAAATATGAACTACGCAACTACCCGTTCGCTCCCCCAACCGTTTCCGAGAAAAGCGAATCCCATCCATCAACAAAGAAAATAGCGATCCTCCTTGCCTGGGACAAATGATTGACAGCCAGCGAAAAAAAGAATAAAAAAATAAAAAAGAAATGATTCTTCAAATTTTCGCAGCGTTCGATTTTTCCTTTGTCGTTTTCTGTTTCCATTTGTAATTTGACGGTTTGTTCGAGACGTCGAAGCGTAAAAGTCTTTTGGCAAGTTTTTTTATTGGTTTATTATAGAGGACACGAGTTCATTTGGGAAATGGGACAAAGGGACGACAAAGGCTGGATACTTGAATTGCTGATTATGTTGATTTAAGATGACTGTAATTTTTGTGGAATGGAAAAGGACTTTGGGAGTTGATAGATAAAAGCTTTTTGGTTGAAACTTTTTCAATGAGGCGTCGAATGATTGTAATATCGTTGATTCTGTGAGTTTAATAACTGGGCTACTTATTGTTCTAGCGAAATGAGTTTAAAGTGAGATATCTGTTTTATTTTAGTGATAATCTGTTTGAGTACAATACTTGGTTTTGTTAATTAATTTCACATATCTTCGACGGTAGCGGTACGCACGTTTCGGTGAACTAGTGACTTTTTGTACGTTATCTACTGGTTCAAACTCAGACATTAGCAATTTCATTAGGTCAAGACAAAACAAGTTAAAAATTCTTTATTTCTTTTAATTCTTAAAGTCAACTTGGTAACGCTACTTTTGAAATGAAGCTGCACTTAAAATCAATACCAAGATCACGCGTACTTACTACTTCTTACTAAGTTAGCGCTTGTTTTTTTTTTCATACTAAATTGACAGGACGTGCTGAAGGCCCACCAGATGTTAAGTGGTTAGCTCCGCCCATAACAACAGAAATTCGATCTAGGTCCTCCAACCCAAATCGCATCCCGTTGCGCCCGTCACCCGAAACGGGGATGTTACGTCTCATGCACCTATAATTTCACCGGTGCCCACACCCTTCCACCGGTACACACCTTTAACCCTATCGACCCTCTTAACCTTTAAAAGGTAGAATAAAGTGACGTTGTAGGCTCAGAAAAAGGGTTCTTTACCTTTTTTTAGACGGCTCTGTGGCTTAGTTGGTAGTAGCCCTGCCTTCGAAGCGAGGGGTCCCGGGTTCGATTCCCGGCCGGGGCATACTTTGTGTGGTGAGCATGAAGTTTGTTCTCGGGTCTTGGGTGTTTGTCTTGTGTTTATGTGTTTGTCCATGCCATCTGCGACACAGGGAATCCTAGTGCAGAGGTATGAGTGTGTAAAAGTTTTATTTTCTTCTAAGGTCTTTTACCCTTCGGGTACGGGATCTTGAAGGCAGTTTCTGCAATGTTAGGTAGAAGGATGTCCTTACATACACGTGTTCAGGCTTTGCCTAGCAGAGCAATCAATCCGTACAGACGCAAAACTGTATTTCCATACCAAAATCGAAATGTCTGATAGGTATAAGGAATGCGACAGGCAGGGCATGTAGATCGTCCAGGGTCGCAGTCAGGATAGAACAATGTGGGGGCGAGACGAGGCATTTTTTTTTTCTATTAGTTTATAAAATTGCCTGTTCTGACACTTTGCACAGTAGGCTGTGGTCTCGATTCCCATCTAGAACAAAAATTTGTTTGGAGAACTTGATGTTTGTTTTGTGTATGGGTGTTTATATGAAATTCACAAAAAAATATACTTACAAAATTCTATAATCTAGTTCCCATAGTATGCTTTGATGCTAGATGGCACTGTTTGATATGTCCATGATTATGTACGAATATTTTTTTGATGATATTGTTGCAAAGACACATTGGTACTATAGATCTTATTTGACATCTCTCTGTACTACTATTTGCAGCAATAAATATACTTATATTGTTAAAAGTGACTAAATATATTTTAACTTAAATATGATTGAATGGTGGTGTGTCAAGAAATGAGAATCTAATCAAATAAAATCTTGGCTATTCTGTAGATATAACTTTTATTATAAATAGACAATGCGTTTATCGAACTTTGACAAATTAAATGACTTATTATTAACCAAGGGAGCTCAATCGCTATTTAGAGGAAAGAAAAAAGATGGAAAGAAATTTTAAAGCCTGGAAGAGATCGCTTTTAGCGAGATATTCTATCTATTTTGTCATGTTATGGTGTACAATAAATCTATTAAAGTATCGTTAGGTTAGTTTTATCTATTTTTTATAAAGATTACTTTATTTTTTAAGTGATTTGTATAGACTTTTGGTAAATGAATATGGACTTCAGCACCCCTTAATGCAACCCTGTCGCCCTGCCTTTTAGATCGACCTCATGGTAATTCTGCTTTCTTACATTACCTATTCCACACCGACCTTTGTATTTGCTTAAAGGTAGATTTACATAGAATTCATACAGAGAATTCATGTTTTCTGAGAAAATTTTGTTTGAAAGGCGGGTAGGTAAACATATTGCGGTATCGGGTTTCACGTGAATAAATATATCGGTATTTTTCTTTTACATAATTTTGTAGATAAATAAAATATAAATTACATTCAGACATTTGGAATGGGGCGCTGGTGAATCCTTGGACTTCGTTGTGGCATCACTGAACGCTACCAGTAGCTGTCACTGAATCCTGTGTTATTTTCACCATGGCGAATGCAGGTCGGACGGAGCCAAAAAAATAAGAAAAAAAAAAAAAAAATTTGTATAATTTCAGACGTCAAAACGTCAAAGCAAGCAAATGTCCCCTTGTAGTTCGAAGGACCAAACGATGTAGCAGAACCTATACCATGTTATTCCGGAGCAGTGTTAAGCAGTGGCTCCCGCGTGTTCCGGTGGAAGGGTACGGATGCATGTGAAATTACAGCAGTATGAAATCACACATCCCGTTTCGAGAACGCGGTATTGCGCAAATAATTGTTTCAAGTGAAAAATTCATTGGTCCCCATGTGGGTTTGAACCAGGTACCTTCGGAATGAAAGGCGGCGTCTGTGCCCCTGGTCACCACGGTCTCGTGTTTAGTATAACTGATACATACACTAAGATAACAATAGTGTTGGTAGAGCGTTGGTAGCTCTGCACTTAAAAACTGTTCTGTGGTTTCTTTGTGCGATGAATATTAATTAATATCAATATGCATCACACATAGAAAACGCAAAACCGATAGATTTATAGATTTACCTTCCTACGTCCAGCATATTAAGACTCTATTTATAATATTATTTCAATATTACGTCAGTAAGTTATGAATTATACATAAATTATGATTGTAGTGTAGCATATGGCATGAATCTTCTAGTTTTAAGTACCATAGATTTGAAGGTACAAATTAGTTTTGGAAAATCTTCTGATAGTTGACTTGCCCGGGAACCGAGCCCGTGTCCCCTTGTTTTGCAGGTAGGGTTACCATCATCTAGGCTACAGAGCCGGTGTTAACATGAGACGATGGAAAAAAACAGAAGTGGAGATTTTAGCAAGTCACAAAAACAAATTACTTTACTTATTCTGGAAAGAAAGTTATCTAAAAAATAATCCAGGGTATGAGCTATCTTCATCCAAATCCGTTGAGCCGTTGAAGCGTGAAGGTAATAAACATATAAACATATAAATTAGTGTGATAATTATTTGAGAGTTTATTTTCAGGCAAGCAGCAGATTAAGAGACTATTTCTTTGTATATTCTAAAGACAAAAGAAAAAATTTAAGCGATTACACACCCATACCCAGCACTAGGATTCCCTGCATCGCAGGTGGCGTGGGCAACCACAGAAACACAAGCCCGGGAACCAACTTTACGCTCATCACTAGTCTGCCCGGCTGGGAATCGAACCCGTCACTTTGAAGGCGCTACCTTCTAAGTTACGGAACCGTCAAAAACATCTACCAAATACAAGCCTAAAGCCACTTTTCTGATTATAGTCAGCTTTCACAGCTAAGTAAAACGTCCCAGACTCAAACCTCTAACTATAGTACCGGCTGCCTCGCTAGATGGCGGTGTCACGTACGCGGCGCCGCCGAGTCACGTGATCAGAATCCTAAATCGAAGGGAGTTTTAAACCTCTCTGGATCCGACTCTTTAGCAAATATAACTGGATTGTGACCGGAATAAGGCAATTGTTGAACGCGTGTAGTTGGAATAAGAAATTTCAGCCGACATTTCGGTTCGGCTGTTATGGAAGCCAGAATTTATTCTGTGAATTTAGTTTTTACATTAGCGGGTACATACCAAAATGTATGCCTCATTTTGAAAAGGATTTTTTATTCGAATGAATCCATACTCCATACACAATCTCTTAAACATTGTGTATGGAGTGAATGAGTGAAGTATGCTATTTAGCTGTAGATATTATAGATATAGCAATGGTTATGAATATTGTTTTATGAGTTCACGATTATTAATCGGTTCCTCGGGATAAAAAGTAGCCTATGTGTATCATCATATACACATAATACCCACGGTAGAAGCTATCCTGGTACCAAATTTCATCCAAATCCGTTGATCCGTTTGAGCGTGAAGATGGAACAAACATACACACACACACGCATATAACGCCTTTATAATATAAGTAAGATTATTTGTGAGTGAACAAAACGTGGTTTGTGTTATTGGTGTTTTTATTGATTTTCTTGATAGGATAGAAGCAGAATTTATTTTAAGTGAGGATGAATGATGTAAAAAAAAACTCGGGTGCAGCCTGCCACTGACCCAGGCAGTAGTCGCTTCATAGTTGACAAGACTGTCAGTTTTGTATTTGTCAAAGTCAAAGTCAAAAGTCTTTATATCAATGTTATTCTTACATCAATCTTTATATCAATGTCATATTCTTATGTTTATTCTACTACCATTCTACCTTATTCTACTACTACTAATGTCATATTCTTATGTACTCTCGCCCCAGCAATTTACGAATCAGTTAAACACCAGACACTGGCAGAATTTGTGTGGCTAGAGACACAAAAAGCCATAAAGAAGAATGACTTCATTGGCGAATTGACTATCCCAACCTGAGCATACAACAAAGAGGATTTCTTAAATGATTTTTTTTAATATACACAAGATGGGTGGCCACTCGCACCTAAGACAACTGGCTCACGTGCCAGTTGAAATTCTAAGATACTGCCAGTTTGGAACTGGTACAACTGTACGTGCAAGATTACACTATACCTATCTGTTATTTTCATTTTGCCGCATTGTCGATTATATATCTGGGGGGTATTCTACGTCTGAAAACTTACATGAAATTAAATTTAAACCAACTCAGAATGTTTCAGAAGAAAAGACATGATGTAAAATTCCTTTAGAGAATTATGACTTTCTTTGTTTTACGATGAATCTGTATCAGCCTCTGTTTCCACTACAGGGACAACGGCCTACTCTCGATAATTGAGAGTGAATGGGCTTTGATCTTCCACGGTTACCCAATGCGGATTGGTAGATGTCACATGTCTTCGAATTTTTGGTTCAAGACGAGTCGGATTCCTCACAATGTTTTTCTTCATCGCGAGAACGTGGCACATAAATTTTTCAAGTGAAAACTAATTGGTGCTCTTGTGGGTTTGAGCCTGCGACCTCCAGATTGAAAGACTGGGCCTCTAGGGGCCTCTGTGTCCCTGGGCCACGATGCTCTACAATGATGAATATTAATTTGAATTTAATTTAATTTATTGAAACATGTAAAATCGGAAATACGGCCCCTGTATAACCGAGCAATCATTTTATACACATTTTCTAAAAAAAAATTCGTAACACAGAACATAATCATAGCATCATTTTAAATTAACAATTACGTAGTCAATGTTCTAAAAAACAAAATGTCCAAGAATAAAACAAGCTGAGACTTCAATAACAAACCTAATCCGTAACATAACAAGAAAAAAACCATAACACGCTTGAATACGCGATACATTTCTTCATATCCGCCGTATTCCAATGAAAAATGCGCAAAGAGTTGAGTTGCCTACTACTTCATCCCATCCAACCCAAGGGGGGAGGACACTACAAATCCGCTAGAGCGAGACACACGCACGCGAGCAAAAGAGACAGCCAACGAAAGATGGATGGCACACACAATGTCACTGGTACTGAAATTGTATATTTTATATTCGGTATAAAAAAAGGTTTTCACAACACACGATATTAAAAACGACCGCAAATATTCTGAATACTAGTTATATATTGCAAGGAATTTAATCTTGCGACGTTGAGAGCTAAAGTAAAGGATTATTGGAATGCGCGGGGTTTTTGTGATTTTGTTATATATTTTTGTGAAGAGTCAATTTTCAGGGGCTTTTGTATAATGAGCCGTGGGATTTGGGTTGGTTTGATTTGCATGGAGATGCTACGGAACGCTGAATATATCATTTTATGCTTTTTGCAATACACCGCGTTTACCTTGTCTATTTAAGATGTCGTTTGTATGACTATAGATTTTAATAACTCAGGTAAGTATAGAAATATTCGTGGATATTTCATGCATGCCAACTAGCCACAAACTAAGCAAAGCTTTTATCATGGGAACTATATTATTAATACAATATTTATTAGTAGCCAAACACAGAATAACCATCGACAATGAGACTTTAATCTTCTAGAGTAGTAGATATATAGACTAAGTAGGTTTTCAAACGATGTTTGCACACAAATGCCCTAGAAAATAATTTTCGGTTTACTCGAATTTTCCGATTTTTCCATTATTTTCACCAAATTTTCTCTAAATATTTTGTCTAAGCATAATTTAATTCGAGTTTCGATAATATGCGGGATCTAATAACTCGCGTCCGTAGATGAGAAACCTCTAGTACCCCTACACCTACCCCCTGGGTGGTGCCAAAGGAGCAACTAGAAGCAGCTGTGGAACTAATGCCAAGTTCTTCCGTAGAACAGCCACCAAACCTGGTAAACTGCCGCCAAGCAGTGATGCACTCGTATCGCAGTGTTGAAGGGTGTGGTGGAAGGGTGTGGGTACCGATGAAATCACAGGTGCAACATCCCTGACTCGGATGACGGCCGCAACGGGATACGACTTGAGTCGCGGATGTAGGTTTTATTTCTATTGCCATGGATATAAACTCTTACTATCATGTAAGATCGCCTTAAAATCGTCCCGACTCTGAGGTAATATAAAAAAAATTCGAAGTGTGCCAAATTATTATAGAAATATTATAGAAATATATAGAAATATGCCCCTATACAGCAGCTAAATGATTTTTTATTTTATACACACAATTATGTTTTAATTTTTTTTTTTTTTTTTTTTTTTTTTTGACATGTATAAATTTAATTGTAATTATTTTTAAGTAAGGTAAACTTGACAATGCCCCTTTACAGCAGCATCGACTATTTATCATTATTATTATTATTATTATTTAATCTTAAATAACCTGTGTAACTGTTTATGTTTTTAAATTTTGATGTCAATTGACTTAGCCAAGTGTACCCTAAGGTTCCTACGGTTCCAATAAATGAGTATGAGTATGAGTATGAGAAAAGAGAATTTCTAATACTCGCCTGTCACATAAACCCACAACATTATAATCCGAATAGCTATCTTAGTTCGCCACGTTTGCTATCAGCAGCCATTTTTGAGGAAATAGCTCTATAACGGGCGCTTATCTGGGTATGAGGAGCTTAGCGCCGGTGTGTACCCGCCTTTATATTTATGGTGGAATGATGATATAAACTGTATCGTGGTTGAATGGTTACCATAATCGATGCCTAAAGGGTTTTTGGATCATACTCTTATCTACTTATGTAATGTTTCATGTTGATTCAACTTCGATACTACGCTGACAGCTGAAAAACTGAGCTTCGCTAATGTTTTACGTTGGTGGGTAATGACCCACTTAATGAAGTTCGCCTTTTTAAATATTTCACCTCTTTGGTAAAACATTAAATACTCTATAGTCAATAACTATTCTTCAACGGATGACAGTCAGAGTTTGAATTAGTTCCATAGTTTAGTTTGTCTATGGCAGCACTTTGAAAAGAAATACGCGCGGTTTTTTGGAAATGGAATAGTGTGAATTTTCTAGAAAAACTTACATATTTAAAAGCAGTGCACGGCCGAAAAGCTGATCATATTTCTTTTTTTAAATACAAGATGTAAGACTAAATCAATGTATAATTCCTAAAAACTGTGGTCTACCTATTATAACCACTTTAAACAGTGGAAATACTTATTCCTTATTTACCGGTGAAATTACTAGCACATGAGATGTTACATCCGCGTCTTAGATTAACGGACACAACGTGATGTTTTGGGTCATACTTGATTCATAAAGGGCCAACTCTAATGTCGCTATTTTTAAGCAACCCGAAGGCCTCCAACACTTATCGAACAGTACCGACATCTCGTACCCTGCAAAGCAAGGAAGAGCTTAGTTCAAATGCCAATTAACATTCACCCATCCAAATACAAACCAAGCGGAGAATTTGATAGCATAGATGATCTGTAAAGAAAATCTAAGCAAGCTTCTCTATGGGCGGTGGTAACCATTTATTGGCCATCATCCCGTGCCGTCACTTTAATCACAAAAAAACCTAGGCTTATCTTCAAAGTGGCTATACCATTTTCAATCTATCAAAACATCTTATCTTTTCCCTCTCGGTACCAAGGGTAACATATAAAATTGAACAAAAACCGCCCCAGTAACGTAGGGAGCTCACTAGGCGTGTAGGTGACAGCCCTAACGATTTATGAACGCAACACTTGGATGAAATAAACTTACGATTGTGGGTAAATCATAAATTCAAACACTTTCGAAAATGGAACACGCCACGGCGTGTACCCAAGTCTGAGGTTTTGACGTTTCAGGCGGTCGAACGTCGGCGGCACATTTGAATTTATGGAGTCACTTGTGTAGACAACTGGGCACTTTAAATCACTCCACACAAAAATTCAACCATGTCATCGAAACTACCTGAAATATCAAAATACGCGATTTGGGATACTGATTCGATTTACCTACCTAGACGGAGCGGAGCGCATTTTTCAGTTTTAAATTATTATCGACTTTGTAAGCGTTGAAATAGAGTCAAAAATTCTTTAATCCTCATTTTCACTAAAATTTTTTTGGTAATGTAGACGTGAAAAGTGCTTAGCTTATCGGTACCATCGTTTTCTCAAAAAAACTTGTCCAACACATTCCTTTACTTAAATAAACATTCTTTACAAAATTTACACTACGATGGTTACCATAATGTCCAAATGATTGACTTTTATTATATTGTATCACCATTATAACATAACACATTTTCTGTGAAAAATTCATCAAAAACGCAGACATACAGACTATGTAAAGTTAATAATGAGGTTTTCATTATCCTTTGGGTAAACAATCTATATTTATGTCCATCCTTCTTGTATTCCTCAGGCCAACAGCGCCGGAAAAGGTTTCATTCGTCTAAAAAGTTTACACTCCGTTTAAAAAAAAAAAAAACTTTAAACATTCATTCACCTCTAGAACCCTGTAGAGGATGCACGTGCATTTGAATATCGAACGCAGGTATTGTTAGTCAAATAGGAGCAGATGCGCAATCGCCTTGCGTGTGCACGAATCTAATTGGGACATTAGCATGATAATAGCGCAATATTCGTATTATCAAAGCTTAACTATTTTCTATTATAACTATGGACTATTTATGGAAAGATGATCTTAAAAGAGTAATATTTAGTATAGCTCTACTAAAGTTTTAATGAATTAACTTTTCAAAAACAGCTCCGTGCACCGTCTTCCTAGCTGTAATAATTGACTGATTTAAAAATGGAATAAACCAACTTTTATCATAAAATTTCTTTGGGACCACTTCTGAGATACACTCTAACAATTTAAAAAAGGATTATCCGAATTGGTTCATAAATAGCGTAGAAATCCAGTTCAAACAGGTTCACGAATTGGGACCCTCCTTTTTTTATTCGGTTAAACCAGTTGTCCCCTGTTACACAAACTATAATGGAAACGTGTTTTGCCTCGCGAGGCATCCTCAGGAGTTAAGATGTTACCGCGTCGAAGGCTGCACCTAAAGTGAGACATGAAAGTAGAATATCCGATTTTATGTCGTTAGTATTAAATTTCTTCTGGAGTTTGAGGAATTATATAAAACATCAGTAGAGAATTTTAGGGATGTAAATGTTTTGACTTCACAAGATTAGTTTTCATGATCTTAAGTAACCAACTGAAATAGACCCGTTGTGACTATTGCATACCTTTTCACAAAGATGACGTGACATTAAATACGTGTGTATTTTAAAAGAATGATTATTTAAAAAAAACAGCATTTTTAATACAGGGAAATACGTAAACCGACATTATAAACCCGCCATCATCACATTCTTTATTCAAAAAGCGGAAATGCCACATTTTCTTACCACTTGCTGGCAGCACTCCAGAGGGAGCGGGATAGACAGATAGTTGGCGCATAAAATAAAGATCAATCAGAGCGGGATGACAAGCGTTTATTGGTTTCGCCGCAATGTGTGACCAGGGCTCGCCAACATTGATGTTATTTTTCTTGGCACCGGCGATATTTCCTAGACAATATTTTTTCTATGCAAGTGGTAATAACGGTTTGTTTGCAGCGCATTATAAATGGTGTTTTATTACTTTTATTGATAACGTTTTGCATTTGTACGTTTTTATTTATAAATTTACAAAGTAACAACACTCTAATTATATAAAAAATATGCCTCTTGCAACACAGCGAATCGTATTCCAAGGATGTGTAAGTTTTGTTTGAAATATCCCTATCATGAGATCGCGGTAGCATAGGGGTACAGAGACCGACTTTCAATCTGTACCAATGAGATTTTCACAAGTTTTGCGCAACAACGGTGAAAAATTTCGTGAGGAAACCGGCATGTCTTAAAACCAAAAAATCGAAGACATGTGGCATCTACCAATTCGGATTGGACTTGGTAGATCGAAGCCCATTCACTCTCAATTACCGAGAGCAGAACGGTGTCCTACAGTGGGAACATTAGTCTGGTATGGAAGTATATCATCCTTTTTACGAACTAAACAAGATTGTGGAGTGAAACAGAGTACATCCTTTTTACCTACTGGTAGTGAGTTACAAAGGGAAGCAGTCGACACAAGATCAATACTTCTTTATGCTACACATGTGTCATATGGCGCTCTGGAGACAGGAAAACTGTGGAGGGGATAACATTAAAAAAAAATTACTACATAGATATTAAAGATTTTTTTGGTTTTAAATATTTTCAAATTTATATTAAATAACGGCTCTTTGGCTTAATGGTAGTAGCCTTCGAAGCGAAGGGTTTGATTACCGGTCGGAGCACACTTTGTGGGGTGAGCATGAATTTTGTTATCGGGTTTTGGGTGTTTGTCTTGTTTTTCTGTGTTTGTCCATGCCATCTGCGACACAGTGAATCCTAGTGCAGAGGTATGAGTGTTTAAACGTTTTTTTTATTTATAATATTGTAGTTTACGATGATTGTGACTCATGATAATATTGCATGCCGAAAGCTAGAATACATTGATACTAATAATATTATTGACATTTTCTGTACGTACATGTATTTCAAGCAATAAATTATACTTAGACTTGGACTTTATTGTACAACAGATGATAAGGTTAACAAAAAAAAATTTGGGGTTCCGGTTGCTCGCGCCCATATGTTTGTACATTTTAATTATAATACAATTACAATTATTATTACAAATAAAATTAATTCCCTACAAGTACGCTGGGTGGTGCTATAGGAGCGTCCAAAAGTAGCATCCGGAGAGTAAGTAGGTCTTGCATTACTGTGTTAAGGTGGGTGTGGGTGCCGGTGAAGTCACGGGCGCATGAGACGTGCTATCCCCGTCTCGTATAATCCCATATTTAGGAACAATACTAGTAAATTGTATTTGAGGGGGATTTCCTATCGATAATGCAACATAAACTCGATGCTGTGTTCCGGTGGAAGGGTGTGGGTGCTGGTGAAATTACAGGCACATGAGACGTAAAATCCCCGTCTCGGGTGACGGGCGCGGCGGGGTGCGACTTGGGTCTTCTCATACTTCGGTCGGACCTAAGTTGCATTGCTGTTGTTATGAGCGGAGGAAACAACTTAACATCAGGTGGACCTCCAGCTCGTCCTGTCACTATTGTTACATAAAAAAAATCTATACTTTTAATTTTCTACTTCCATTTATAATTTACTCCATGCCTTTTGTTCCGTGATAGATAACGTTGCTCGGAAATGCCGAATTGTCGAGCCTGTTCTGTCAAACGCCAGTGTGAGGAAAATACACTTTTATTTCTACTATTCCGCCAACATGGCTTCCAAATTTTTCGGCGGAGAATATCATTTTCATATATAGCGTCCATACTAGCAGAACTGGCAACACACGCGAATCTAAGATCTAAATAAAAAAATAATTTACTGTGAGTTTTTTTTACATCCTGACGCAAGTTAGGGGGTTATAAGTTTCCCCCCCGTGGGTTCCCGCCTTGTCGGGGCGGGCGGGCTTAGTAACCGTGGCCTGGTCCCCCACGGTGAAGCTAAGAGGAACCCGGGAGGGCCGCTCCTTTAGGCTTTGCCTCTAAGCCGAATAGGAGCGGCACAGTAGGTGGCGGTGCCTTATGGGGGGCACCGCAACTGAGGCGGGCTGCGGTGCTGTATGGGCAGCTCCGCAGCTGAAGGTTAGGGGCCGCGGCGGGAGAGGAGTGCCGGTATTACGGTATGCCGCTCTCCCTACCTTCCGCGGCCACGGCGGGGTCGCCACCGCTGGATGGCGGACGCGGTGGGGCCGCAGGGGAAGAGGAGTGTCGGTATTGCGAGGCGCCGCTCTCCCTATCCTCTGCGGCCGTAGTGGTAGGCGACGGGACCACAGACCTGACCCGTCGCATGGGGACCTAGGGCGTCTGACACGGGGTAGTCTGACGTCCTATCGCTGGCATGGTCCCCGAGATGGTTGCGACGCGCCTCGTGTCCTGGCGTGTCGTGGCGAGGGAGGATGGCATACATTGCCATCCCATGGAGGGTCCGGAAACGGACAGCTGCGGCGGGATCGCGGATGTGTGTTACAACGTTCCCGTGTTCCCGCCACTAAGCGGCAGAGGAGGACACCGTGGAGTTTTAGTGGGTAGTCCCACATAACCGCTCTGTTTCCCCGTGGCAGGGCAGTATGCTAAGACATTTGGTGACCCTCGTGACACAAGTGGTGACCCTCGCCCATGACAACAATAATGCGCGCGACTCAGTATGAGATCCAAATCTTTACTGAGTCGCATTCATCCTGCTGCGTCCATCACCCGATACGGGGCTGATACGTCTCAAGCGCATGTGATTTCACCGGCACCAATACCCTTCCACCTGAATACAGTAATGCGAGCACTACTGCTTGGCGGCAGAACCACCGCTAAATCCAGTTGTTCGGGTCCGTAGGTTTGTACCCTTTGATTCCCTACACGTACCCCCTGGGTGGCGCTAAAGGAGCAACCAAAAGTAGCAGTAGAACTTGTGCCTAGTTCGTTCGGAGAATACTGTAACCATACTCGGTAATCTGCCGCCGAGCAGAGGTGTACTTGGTTACCTGTGAAGTATGAGGAGACCTAATTCGTATTGCATTTCTGTCACTCTGAGGTGGGATGTATCGCCTCAAGTGCTTGTAGTTTTTCCGGCACCCACACCCATCCACTGGAGGGTCTGATAGGATTTGAGTGCAAAACTTAGTAATAAGAACGCACGGTCTTGTAGGTACATACATACATATGTCCCTACATACATATTGAATACAATAATTTGGCGCAGTAAAAAGCTGCCATTGTCACGAACGAATTCGTTCAGTATTTGCTCGTTCTATCTCCATGGAGGTTGTATTACGTAAACTTTTTATTTTAGCCTCAATTGTTAGTAATTTGATTTTTGATATTTCTGATATTTTGTGAACGGTTCGAAGTCTTCTTTCGAAAACAACGACTTAAATATTTTCCGCTAAACTTGCTGTGCCCATTTGTAAGGCTTTTAAAAGAATTTCATAAATTCTGCTTCATTTGAGAAAAAAATACGATTTTATTTGCCTATTTTGCTCCAAGTCCTTGAAAAAAGGCCAACCTAAAAGACGTGATAATATTATTAAAAATTAATGTAATTAAAAAAAATTAAGCGCGTAGTTATTGGGTCAGCGAACGTTTAGTGGCACTTAAATCTAGCTTCCGTGCTTCAGTAGGCACGTTAAGATGTCTGTCCCGGCTATCGATAAGCCATGTTGGAGACCTTCAAGCGGCTTGAAAACTCCGACAGTAGAGCTGGCCACTTAACGAAGAAGATTCATTTAATGAACCGGAGCACAATTTTCTTATATTTTATTCATAACTATTGGATAACCGTCGTGAGCTACTATGCCAAAAAAGAAATACATTTTGAGCCTAATGCATTGTTTTAGTAGTCTAAAACCATCTTCATATTACTGCCTTCCTAATGAAACCAGTTTGAGGCACATTAGCTAGATGGTTTTGAAGTCTATAACGGACATAGGTAGAAACAATTTTTGTGTTTTATATTAGATTAGAATCCGATTTTTATACCTGTAAAGGCATATCGCTTGAGGCTACTGTACAAGCTATTGTAATTTTTACTATTTATTGGGATATCGTTACAATGGTATAGGTTTATTGTTTAAAATATACTTACATGCATTTAAAAATAGGATACTATAGGATTGAAATTGAAATTTAATTAAAATTGAGTACCGGGGTTTACTCTTTGGGTACAGAAAAAGAAGCATTTATATTCGCTGAAAAGTAAGGTTTATTTTAAGTTAAGTCGTAAACTTAATAAGAAATCACGGAAATGAATATCGCATATCGCCGTACCGCGCCCCCACCCAACAACACCACAAGGCAAACCAGACCAATATATTGTGTCGAAACTTCTTCGCTTCTTGGAGTGGTTTTAGAACTTCGCTGTCATAAGTTGAGCATCGCGGGAATATTTTATTTTTATTTATAACCGAACCAACTTTTGAAACTTTGTCTGTTAGTTCAAATTCTGAATACGGGAACGTGTAAAGCCCAGAACTTTATTCGACTGTGGGCTGTTTACATATAAAATAATGTGATTTCTGCTTCAACAAATTTATGAGAAATACTCAATGTTTACATAGGTATTTTCTACAGTATAAAGTTACAGATATTTCAAAATCTGAACGCTTTATAGTAATCAAACCAGCAACGGAATTGCACCATTACTATATTCCAAAACGTAAACGACTCCAATCACTCAAGATCATCCGGAAACATTTCAACAATGGATGACAATAGTGACCCAATAACACATTTTTGAATGTAGAACATTTTTGAATGTGGAATCAAACAGCCAGTGACAATAAATTATCAGCACAAAAGATACAGTGGCTTCCCTTCCGGAACGTCGTACCATCCTTTACAATATGTAGTGCCACTCAAAGGATTAGTTCGATCTATATTCAAAATCGTTACAATTGATTGGTTTATTTAAATAGCACTTTATTGGCTGGATGCAGCTAATGACCTGTGATCGCGATTTATGGTAGCCATTTATAAGCTTGGTGAGGATTCCATATTCAAAAAGTTGACACATTTTTATCCGGATTTGGAATAAACAATTTCAATAAATATTCGAATTTCAAAACATCATGAGAAAACAAATGTGTCTTTTTGCGGAAAAGTAACCAAATTTTAAACTACAGTCTTGAAAACAACACTACTTTAAAAGCTTAAACCAAGTAACTGAAAGCGAAAATGTTCCACGACGCAAGAAAAACTTAAGAAAAACACGCACAGCCTGCAAACCTTAAAAGATAAAATGAACGTAAAAAAGAACCACTTCAGGGAAAGTGCATTAAAAATGAGTGTGCGAGAGCGGGACGGCGCTAGGAATTCCTAGCGCGTTGTCCCCCTCCGCAGCTTCTAAGAAAATGGCTTTATGAATGAAAATTACTTTTTTCTCACACCATTTACACAGTTCAGGGACGTTAGTTTTGTTGGTCGTTTCTCGGGAAATAGGTGAAAGTCGATGGAGTTTCAAGTGGAGCGTTTTTTTTTGCTTTTACCTGAACGGATATAATCTGTGGTGAAGTTTGTTTCTGGTTCTAAGAAACTTCTCGACTTACGAGGTGATGCAGTGATTTTTTACTTTTAGATGTTTTACCACTCGTTATTAAGCGATGTTTATGTTAGATATGGAAGTATATTCTAGACCAAAACTATAAGTATTCTAAAACATCGAGTTCCGTAGCTTCTTTCGGAACCAGATTGCTGATCGAAAAGTACTTTTTTTGTGAATACATACTGTATTTACAAAAAAGTACACCCAGACACAAAAAAAAAATCTATTCGTCCTGATGGGAATGGAGTCCACGCAGAATGCATAACCACTACCAACTTTGCTGTGAGGCCAGTATACTATATTATAAAGTACGAGATAAGCAATTTAATTCTGAGAATTTCCGCACCGAATTTCGGCGCACCAGCTGCAACTCGCTCAATCCGCCAGCACTGGTTTGATTTTAAATTTCGAACGATCTCGCAGAAGCCATTTTCGAACAAAACGTATTACAAAGCAAGCTAGGAACACGATAGTATCTCAGTCTTTGGCTTGCAGCTGATTGGAGATGTTGCATTTTTTAGCGGTCCGTAAATTATTATTACTAAATTGCTTGTTCAGTACTAAATTACATTAGTACGTAGTATAATTTGATTCGATAGTTCCACCTTCGCCTTTGTATCACAATAAAATATACAATTACAAAACATTATTCCATAAAAAGTATCTTGTTTACGATAAGACAAACCGTATAATTGCCATGAACATCAAAAATATTGCTTCTCGATACATGGCATCGTCTAGTGATCCCCTACCGATAAAACACATTTATTGTCTATGCCACTATAAAATATAACCGGCATTTTTAACATCAAAATAATACGCATAAATTTATCCATACATACATTAATAGAAAGGGTTTAATAGCCTATAAATCAGCATTTTAAACAATGGTTAGTCAAATTCAAAATTGTGCCGATACAATAGGATTGCCTTGTGAATAGACAAGAGGTTATATTTTTTGTTGTTGGCATAAACCCGTGAAATGTTTGTTTTGTTGGTAGCGTGTAGTGGTTTTTTTGCCAAGTTTTTTTGTGATATTTGATCGATACACCGATGATTGCAATAATAGGTTTGTGTGAAGTGCGTTTTGTCAATATTTGGGAAACTTGTACCGTGTTTTTTGTAGGAAGTTTAATAACACAAAGAGTTATTATTTTAGATTAATTTAGAATGTTACCGGTTTTGTATAAATCTAAAAACATAACTTTTATATTTATTATGCATATTTTATTTTTTCTTTTATAAAATAATTTATATTAAACAACACATAAACAAGCGTATTTCATTAGGCATACATTTTCGTGAAACGCAGTATTACTTGCGTATCAGCCTCTAATGTACCCATTTTTTTTTAGATCTTAGACTTTGCTGTTTTCTCCAGACGTTTTTCTTCACTAACATAATTTTTATCAATAAAAAACCGCTGGACTGTTTGGCTATTTTTTGTTCTTAAATGTACATTCCAATTTTTCAAATAAGGATTGTGTGAAAAAAAAATCCGCAGCAAGTAATTAAATAAATACAATATAAAATATCTGAATTACTAATTATTAAGTTATATTAAGTTACTCACTCTGGCCACGGCATATGGCACAAAATTGATGCTATTATAGAAATATTAATAATAAACAAATACGATCACGTTTGTTTAAATCAATAGTTATTAATATTCAACCACAATGCAACCAACGGCCCGGAAGTTGCATCTTTTGTAATAGACAACCCTTCCGGTATCTGACTATATCTTATAAAAAATTGAATGAAGGGCCATTTGGACCCATTCATTCTGACCCTGCCGTCTCACGGGTTATCTTCACCTTTCATGTCAACTTACAAAGTTTTTAATGGCTTTTAAAATTTATCATCTTGATTCACATGTGAATAATAAAATTTGAATATTTTTCGTTTTTGTTCACTCGTAAACTTTATCATTATCGATGTATAATCTACATTTTTATGAAGCGATTATGTTATTTATGTTTGGATGATGTGAAAATAACGTTTTATTTCGAGATTAGTTCTGTGTATTCATGATTTTGAGACGTAAATATTACTATTAAACAAAGTGGCTCGCGACCGTAGGTCAACCCTTAGAATCTCTACACGTACCCCCTGGGTGGTGCTAAAGTAGCAACCCAAAGTAACAGTAGATCTAGTTCTTCAGAGTACAACTTATTTCAATATCGACTAAGATGTTTACGTAAACATAAGGAACTTTATTTTTTGTGAACAGGATCTTGGTAGCGAAAAGTCAGTAATTCTTCCATTAAGGGTTTCCAGTAGAGCTTGAGCCAATATCGTCCGGAGAGGTACTGCCACCACACCTGGAATCTGCCGCCAGTAGTGCTTGCATTGCTGTGTTCTGAAGGGCGAGGGTGCCGGTGAAATCACATGCGCATGAGACGTATCATCCCCGTCTCGGGTGATGGACGCAGCAGGATGAACAAATCAGTGTAAGATCCAAATCTTATACTGAGTCGCATTACTGTTGTCATGGGCGGTGTCGCCACTTACCAGGTGGGCCCTCAGAACGTACTTATTGCCATAAAAAAAAAACACTCAAATCACACCTTTTAAAATCTGCGTACAACCATCGTCAGTAAAACTCAACACGCTACAAACCTACATAATCCTTATTAATAAGCCCAATTCATCAGCCCTGACGTCGTTAGCATCACAATAGACAGTCCCCTTTAAAAATAAATAATAAACTAAAAATTATATGCAAATTCACGAAGCATAAGTTTCTATAGAATAACCCTTTACCGTAGGGGTCCGATGAAATATATTCAGGAGATAGGTTCACAGAACATGTTTGGCCTCATTCAAATTTTTACTTTTAATGTGTATAGTCGTGTTGGCGATGTCAGATTGTGTATTGTGTGTTTTGTGTTTTGATAAGGTACGTTTTTATCATTTAAACCGAGTTCAAGATGGCGCTTGGTAATCGAGAATGTTCGGATATCTTCGGACGCCTACGCAAATATTTGATACTGAAAAGGTGACTCTTTGGGATGGTCATGATTTGGGATGATTATTTAACGCATGTTTTTAGTTAAAACTGGAAATATCCGGAATTGTTGTGAAAAAAATGCATTTTGTTTTCAAATCGATCGCACTAATTCAGCCGGTTTGTAAACGTTTAAAATTAACCAGTTTTTCATTAAATAACGATTGTTAACTAAGAGAGTTAAATTGTGGCGTTTTTGTAGAGCATTATCGTAAGATATTCAATGAGACTTCCACTAACACTTGTACTTATCGTAAATTATGTGAACGATAAATTGAAAACGCTTAAATGTCAATTATAAACGTGATACAACTTCGTAAATTATATTGTGTTTGTTTGTACTTTTATTTTTGTTTGTAAATTTTTCATGGCATATGTCAGATATAGACACGTTTTGCTGGTAGTTAAATAATTGTTTTATTATGTTTACATGTATGTACTTCGACCGGTTTTGAACTATAATTCATATAATAACAACATTATGACTTACGTTATATACCACTTTTTTTTATTGTTACTTAACAGTAATAAAGCAATATGCCCAAATAAGAATTTTCTGAAAATAAAGAAGTCGCTTTGCGTTGCCTCCTCTGAGACGGGGATGTAACGCCTCGTGTGCGTGTTTTTTCACCGGCACCCACACCCTTCAACCGAAGCCGTGGGCCGTGGGCCTTCAGCTCGTCCCGTTATTGAGTAACATAAAAAAACGCAAATGCGCCGCTGCTTAGTTTTTTTAAATAGTCAACTTGATACTTTCATTGCTTCTCATAAGGGTACACTTTTTGATTTGATTTTAATTGAAATATTTTGCGAAGTATGTTTTATGTTTCGTAATAGATTTGGACAGGAAACATTTTTGAACCAATCCTAACAGAAAATACAATATTAACCGATTTCAAAATGGATATAGCCGACAATGCTTTCATTAATAATTTTACTTCACCAGTGGAATTTCTTCTTAAAACATCTATGATAATATATTACCTTATGAAATAGATAAAAAATCATGAGAATTGATTCACAATTATCAAGAATCGCGTAAACTATATACAGAAACGTCAAATTGAGTTTTTTTAAGTCACATAAATGATGAAACGAAATTCTTATAAGACAAAAACCCCTGTATAAATTGGCATACACAATAACCTAATGGAAAAAAGTAACTGGATATATTTGTCAATACATTTCCAAGTCTATGACTCTTATGTATGTATATCGAAATTACACACCAAACTAAATATGAACAGGCAAAATGGAATTTTACGCCGACATGATACGGGGTGGATTTCAACGGTACATTCTGAACGGTTGTATAAAACTGGCCCTATACTTTTCTGTTTGATCGATTGACAGTGAGGGTGGTTTGTAATATTATTACCCCCCGAATTCTATAACAAAGTGTGGTGAATGACAACGCCTTATAGCAGCGTGCTGTTGCTAAGAAACTAAGCTATTTATGTGAAAAGCTGTTATATAAAAACCATCTCAATATGCCAATAATTGGTTATGCTAGTGATCAATTCTATCACTTTCTTTGTTTGTGTGTGTGTGTACACATATACTCATATGTGTGTACACTACATGATGGAAACAAAGAGATGCGAGGTGAAAAGACGCATGTTACACCCCGTTGCCCTCATCACCCGAGACGTGATCACTGCTTGGCGATTACTAGGTGTGGAGGCAGTATTTCTCCGGACAAACTTGGCACAATTTCTACTGCTACTTAAAATTATTGCTGTTGTTATAGGCGGAGGTACCTATTTACCAATTTAACCTATTTAGCTCGTCACTTAACGTTCTGTCACTTCTATAACATAAAAAAAAAGCTCGCAAAATGCGATGCTTGCCGTACATATTTTTTTTCATACACTCTCACTCACACCTCTGTACTAGGATTCTATCGCAGATGGCATGGACAAACACAGAAAAACAAGACAAACACCCAAGACCCGAGATCAGACTTCATACTCACCACACAGGGCAGTACTACTCCCAACAAAGTCATTCCAATAACGGTCTACGTCAAAATGACAAATATCCATCAGACACGATTATATCTACCAAAACAGGTCTATTATATCATAAATAGCCATAAAATTAACAAGACTACAATTACAGAACAAAAGATTGGAAATTAATGGTGCAATTTGGCCTAATAACTTGGTAAGCATAGACAATTTAGGCGCTCGTAAAAATCAACTACCGTCCTATGCATTGATACCATCTGAATTTGTAAGTAGGGTTTGTTTGTTAAGATTTCTGTGGTAGATTTCTTTTTAAATTCTTGTACTGCGTTTACTGCGTTTTGTACGGTTTAATCAGGATATGCAATTGCGAGATCAACAGTTTTTTTTTGTATCTTAAAAGTAAATAAGTGACGGATATAAAAAAACCTAGTTCAATACTTTCATCACTCATTTTACGGCCTTAGGGCATAAACTACCATTTTAAAAACAGATATCCAAATCGGTCTACAACGGGCGAAGAAAAAATCACAGCAAACCAAAATACGTAATTTTTTTACTGTATGACATATTTTTTTCTAGTGATATTGATTTAAAAACCAAAGCGTTTAACCGATTTTAAGTCATTTTAGCGCTTCCGTGCTTCGGAGGGCACTTCCGTGCTTTCGAGCGGTGAATAACGAATATTGTCCAAACACATCAAAATTCTCCCAAATTACATTTTTTTTTAATAATTGTTCCAAACATAACATTAATTCGCGTGTTTATTTTCAAAATTATATAACTTAGACATTATACCATACACACGCAAGATATCTCTGTCACAACGGCTGGGTATGGGGGCGTTACGTACGTCACGGCAATTACGCAAACAGTACATGGAGTTATGATATATGTACGTCATTACAAAAAAGTACTATTAATGCCGTCTTATTATTGTCCGGGCCGGGAGTCAAACCCGGGATCGCAGCAGAGTAAGCTAACCCATCATCATGACGTTGATAATCAACATTACGATCCTAGACGATTAAAAGCCTGCTTTTTACTAGGCGTCTCAAACAACCAGCGAAATAAAATTTAACGATCACGCGTTTAAATAGCTACACATCCCCATTTTGGGCATGCGATAAATTAACGAGGCGCGTAAAAAATGTATTAACCCACTCTTATTACAATGTCAGAGGGGCGATTATCACTCGGTTTCGTCAGTTTGCGTTGTAGGACGCGACTTTTGGTATTTCTGTTTTTCTCACTTATTCGTTTTTTTGAAAGGAACTTCTTGGGGCTTTTTTTTATGTGAATGTGTGACGGAACGAGCTGAGGGCCCACCTGATGGTAAGTGGTGACCCTCGCCCATGACAACAGTAATGCGTGCGTTTAAAACAATAATAATGCGTGTTTTTAGAGATGGCAAAAGAAGCCATTGAACTCGCGACCCTGTTACCGTTACCGTTACCGACACTATATATAAGTATCTGTACCTAGTGTAGTCCGCTTTTGTTTTCACTTCTGTCGGCACTCCCGGAGGGCCAGTTTTTTTTATGCGAGTATGAACGTATCAGCATGAAAGCCCTGTTGGTAAGTGATTACCCACGCCCATGAAACAGCGACCAACTCAGAAAAAAAAATACGGCTTGGATCTTAAACTGAGTTGCATTTATTGCGTCCATCACCCGAGACGGGGATGTAACGTCTAATGCGCCTATTTCATACACACACCCTTCCACCAGGATACCGGGAATACGTACATTTTATTATAAGATCTGATAAATTAGGAAATTCCTTAATTATGTTACTTTAGATTAAAGTTTTAGTAAATTAATGAAAAAAAAATGTATTCTATTAAGTGACTAAAGTCATTATTATTTATTATGAATAATAGTTAATTTGTATTGCGATTGGAAGATAGACAGACAGACACTTAATTGCACACCAACAGTAATTATTATACAATAATGACAAAAGTAATTAAAATAACAATAGGTAGACGCACAATGCGGCATTATCACTAAAAGTGATCTCTTCCATGCAACCGATGCATGGTAGCGACTTTTTGAAGTTGCGACTATTAGTCGCGTTACAGATAATTGTACTACGGTATATCTCACTTGGCAATTAGTACGGACATTGTAGCTCAAAATAAAAGCATTAATTTTAAAACGTTGCCATTAATTAGTTCATCGAAGTCGTAGACAGTTTTTATTGGCGGAATTAAATTAATTTATCATCCTGAGTTTACCTTGTTTGGATACCGAAAAATAGTTTTGTATGGCTAACAATCGTTTTTGTATTCGTACGTCAAATGTTATTTAAAAAAAATTAAATATAAATTACTCGTCAAACTTATGAGATTTATGAGATCCAAACGGACAAAATTGTATGAGACGTTTTCCAATGTGGCTGAATATATAACTAAAATTAGGGTATGTTAACTGTTTTAATAACAGTCACTTACCATCAGGTGGGCCCTCAGCTCGTTCCGTCACTAATTGACATTAAAAAAAAAAAGTCAATAAATTATGTGAATAATTCGTGTAAATAAACAAATAAAAACTCAAAAGTAACAAGAAAGAATGATTTGAGACGATATGAACTTGAAGACAAGAGAAGAAAAAAATCATATTTAGAAAGAACTATGACTACACGTCAAGTAAATATTTTTTTCGTTTTCCAAAATAATATTGCATAGTGTGCCAGTGTCAAACGTTTTTCGTAATTACTGTCAATATTCATTTTGGCATGTATTAGGTAATTACTTATATTATCAGGTATATTTTGTTATATTTTCATTATATTGTATTAAGTTATTAGTATAAAATAAATTAGTTGAAATTGAAAAAAATTGAATGTATTGTCCGAAAAAATGCAAAAATAATTGCAAAAACTTGACACAGATCGAATTCAAGTTTGTTGCGTTTTCGAAACATTCTAGAACGCACTATGAAAACTTGGATAGCCGCGCGTGAACTGAACTTTACAACAGTAATTGCAAAGATTTAACACAGATATCGAATTAAAGATGATTGCGTTTTCAAATAATTCTAGAAGGCACATGAAAAGTTTCGTTGGTAAATGCGGGAACTGTAACTTTAAAACAATAATTGCAAAAATTTAACACAGATATCAAATTAAAGATTGCTTCTTCGAATAATACTAGAACGCACCATGAAAAGTTTCGTTGGAAAACCGCGCGGGAACTGTAACTTTGACAGATCAAAAATCGCAAAACCGTCGCAGGTCTCACAAAGGAGGTCTATCGATTTGCCTCAACCCTACGAACGTCACCCACACATGCATGGCCGGAGGGTCGCAAGGTAGGGTGGTACCAACTATCGTATAGGTACATAATGTCGTTCACCCCATCAATACTATAATGTATGGAGATTCGTATTACTTTGGTATGGATTTTACGGTATCGGAAATTTTATGTTACAGTAAAATTTGTATTACAGGTATCTTTTATTGATTCCGTTGCGTGATTAGGAAATATAACATGGTTCTGATATATGATACGATTGGTAGTATGACAATACTTGTGCAGTCTTCGGCTATGGAAGCTAATCCATTCCACCTATTATTTTTACGAGCTTAGGTGGAAATTTTATACGGTTAAGCGTGATTCATACGAGAATTCATAACATTCTCGAATTGTTGCAAAATTTACCTAAACTCTACCCACGATTATGTAATTTGGTGTTTTAATCCGGTAACAAGGGAAATAATACTTAGTTCCTCTCATTAATTAGGTATGAAATAACCTTTTGTCGCAAAAAAATACCAAGTCGTATTTTCCACTGGTAGTCAGGTTTAATGCGTCATTAGCCTGTAATTGCATCGACCCTCCTAATCAAACTAAACACGGAAATGCGAGTGTAGTATTTACCCATATAAACTCTACACTTAGTCCCTCGAGTTAAATTCTCTTTTTTCACTTTTTGTATACTCAACTTTTCCTTTGACTGTCTCTGTATTTGACTTGAACAGTCTAGTTCAGTTTTCTATTGTAACTTATTTTATTTTTAAATTTTAATGGACCATCATTTAAGCCTAGACCTATAAGTACCTATTTAAATGACATGTAATTTTATTACCAATAAAGACTATTATAACTGTTAGGAACAATAGATTTTTTCATTAATTTCGAGTGCGGTCCCAGACCCCGGACTAAATAAAATTAAATTTAATCAATCCTGTGACTGGGACCGCGGTCGCAGCACCTACTGGTCCCAGTCGACGGAAGCTAACATAATAATTTTTTTTTTTTTTTCTTAGCGCATCTAACAGTAATGCATTTAAGAAGTAAATAAATCAATATTCTACGTCTCAATATCGGAATAATTAATATTTTGTTAATATCCTTAACTTAATAATACTGTAGAAAGTTCAATAATATATTCTTAAGAGAAAAGTGTTGCTTGTTTATAAAGCGTGTAACAATTATTTTCTGCATACTTTTGAATAGAGCAATTATGTATAGGACATAATTAGTTTTTTAATAGAATACTTAGACTTAGAATTAAAACGCGAAAGAGAACTTCTAACAAAATTTCACTCAATGGTTTTGAAGCCAAAACATAATAAATGTGTGCATCTCTGAGATCCATAACAATAAACTGCAGCCACGCACACAATATTAAAAATATTTAATACGTTTCCAGTCCAGCAGTAGCGCTACTGCGTACAAGTAACGTTCTATCTAGAATGATATTAATTGTTTTTTAAAAGTATTTTAATTTATATGATATAATTTATATGTAGAAGCGCAACATTAAAAAAATCATTTTATTAGAACCTGATAGTTTCGATAAGCTATTTTGCTGGTCTTTCTTGATTTTTAAAGTTTAAAGATTTTATTAAGAGAACATCCAAGAAAGTTTCGCCAAAATAGCTTAGTTTCTTAGGTCAACATTTTTATAAGATTTAAGCCTCGCTTAGTACAAAGCTTAGTATATCTTCTCCCCATTATAATAGATATTCGTTTGATACAGTGCCGGTTTAAGCAATTGCGGGCCCGTAAATTCTATCGAAGGGCCCTCGATTTGCTATGAGTAAAAAAGTGCTAAAAATAATTCAATACTCAATTCGTTTACAATTTTGTATTTTAATTGCATCTATTGTCATATCAAGTAAATTCAATCCACGTCTTAAGTTTTACTCAAATAATTATGCTCAAGCGAAGGTGGGCGGATTGGGTAGCAATTGCTACGGGCCCCCCACAAAAGGGTTTGCGGGGGGCCTGTAGCAATTGCTACTCTTGCTACGTCAATCCGCCTGGGCTGATGTCCACCCTAGTTAATCGTCCCCCCTCAGATAAATACGCTCGGACTCGGATCGGATCGTATATATGCATTATTAACTGCCTCACAGGTTTGGTGGTAACTCTGCCTTTGAGGTCGCGGGTTCAATTCACCTTGGACAAACATTTATATCACGAACATTAGATATTTCTTCTGTTATTAAAATTTAGAGATATTAAAACAATAGTATGAGTACCGTACCAGCCTCTAATGTTCCCACTGCAGGGACACTGGCCTACGCTCGATAATTGAGAGTTTATGGGCTCTCTACCACGGGAGCCCAATCCGAATTGGTAGATGTCACATGTCGTCGAATTTTTGATTCTAAGACATGCCGGTTTCCTCACGATGTTTTCCGTCACCGTTTTGAGAACGCAATAGCGTACATAATTTTTTTTTAGTGAAAAAACTCATTGGTGCACGTGTGGGTTTGAACCAGCAACCTTCAGATTGAAAGTCGGCGTAGTATTTTATTACTAATCTGGATGTCTTGGTACAAACTATGCTTAGTTTGGGACTAGATGGAGTTGAAATGTCTATGAATATTTATTCAATCAATCTAATTTAATTCTGACAGAATAGGTATTGAATAAAGTTTTATCTAGACATTTGTGTGAAGCACTACACTCTGATTTAATACTATTGAATATTTAAATTGATGTTTTCATGAGACAGACTGAGTCAAAAGCGACTTAGTCTAAAAAAATACCTTCGTATAACGAATATAAATATAAAAATGTATGGAGTTAGTTGAAGACATTGGGTCTTCAACTAACTCCATACATTTTTATAATGTCATCTAGTTTAAACTACCCTCGATTTTTCACCCTTTTTCTATAAATGCTCCCTAATTAACCCAGATCAAAATTAATTATCAAATAAAAAAAAACATTAAAATTCTACTATTGTCAAAGATATTTCATACATACAAAAAAAACTTACAACCGTATCATGAACCTCCACCTATTTTGAGATCGGTAAAACCACTCGTAGATGGTAAAATTATCTCGAATCTATATTCACAATGGTATCGATTCCGCTGTCATAAATCGCTGTCACTTTTATTTAACAATAAATAAAAGTTTTAGTTTAGTTTGACCCCATCAGAATTCAACCTATTACCCCCCAATCGAAATCGCGGCCAATCATTACGCAGACTTAAATCGCGTTCTAAATACTTGACGAATTTTAAAACCAGTTTAAAATTACATTATTGTTCCATTTTACGCCCACTGACAAGTGACATTCTTATCAACCCGTTTGTGATAATCGTGACAACTGTGACAGCAAGCCGCGCCTCGTTGTCATAATTAATAAATGCAGTGTTACCAGTTTTGGGAGCGAATCTAATTAGGAAGCTCATTAGAAGATTTAAAAATTCTTTGTGTATAATTTTTTTTTAAATTCATCTATCATATACATGAAATTGAATCTTGCACTAGATATTGGTAATTTAGGCTAGAAAAAAAAAATTACAAAAAATAGTTATAAAAATGATTATAATCAGTACCTACTCGTTTATAAGTAAAATTAAAGCTTTTCCATAGCTGGAGAAACATTTTAATTCTGAATGTCAAAAATGACAATCGAAAACATCAGCTAAAATGAGATATGTAAATTAAAAATATCAATGACTTTTAAATTTTCTTACCTTACACCTTCTCAGCAAAAGTTTAGAAGTTCAGTTTTACCGCGACGCGAATAAAAAAGGCATTTTATCACTGAGACCAAACAAAAAGAAAAAAGACAATGTCCTATAAAAAATAAGTAAACCCGACAACCAATTTCGACTACCAACAGAAAAAGAAATAAAATTCAAATTTGGAATACGGAGACGGGTCCCGAAGGAAAATCGAGAAAATCGTCATCTCCATGCGACGTACGGCGAACGAATGTCCCGCTGAAACTACGCTACAATTTCCTCCGCGAAAACCGAATCTACTGCGCTGGGTAAGTATAGGGAAGGGTGGTTTTTCCTTCGAATTTCATAAGTATCTACCTTTCTTTATATCTAAGCGCAAGAACTACGCTCACCCCTTGAGAATACCTCGTGAGACTCGATCGCGCGTCGAACGAGCGCCTATCGTAACCGCCAAAACAGTCCGCGTTCCATTTTCAATTTTATTCCAGTTGAAAAAAGAAAACGTTTCAACGCATACAAATTAGTGATGTGCCGTTGTGGAATTATTAAAATTTCTAGTCAGGCAACGGTAACATAGATAAAATGTATTGGGTGGTGAGTAGAAATATATTTATGTATGTAGATTCGTATGTTCGAGAGTAAGATATGGTGTGGGCTTCGTTTCACGTATGACTGTGGAACGTATATCTACGTCAGTACAAACGTGCTGCGTCTGAAATATGAATTCTGATATGTAGACGTTCGCAATTTGTCACAATATGAAATATCGTATCGAGTAACGCAATTGAGATAATTTTATATCCCCCAAGTAGGTGTTAACCCTTTTCCTAAATGTTATCACTAATAATTCGGTAGTGACCTATAAAAAGTTCAATAGAGTTAATCTGTGGAAAATTATTAAACAACCGATGTGTTAATTTTTACGCCTCAAGCGTAACCGCTCTGGTGTAAAATTATACGCTGAAGTAAGTTTTACGGGTTACAGATAATAGGGGCAAGAAAATTTGAAACGAAGTAACACTTCATCGGGTAATCAAATCTTGCGATGGGTTTGAGTTCGAGACGCTTCGATGCTAATGAGAATGCAAATGTGTCATCACACATTTGTAATTCGAACGTCTTAAAATATATGCGAAATGATTCAACAAGCAACAAGTTCCATTCATTCACGGGCAAGGGAGAGGGCAATCCAATTAGAAAGGGAAAGAGAGGAATTTAAAAAGTGAACGCCCGGAAAGTTAGGCGGGAAAACTCCGTGCTAATAACCTGTTGCTTCCGCGACTAAATTAAATGTAAGTGCTGGACGTTACATTCATCGACTATCGATAATTTGTTCGTTCAATAAAAAAAACCCTAGTTCTCTTATACTCGTGGTAATGACGAATCTGAACAAACTGACAGATCCAAAATTAGCGAACATGTATTAGTTTTTATACTCCCCAAATTTTAGGCATTATAGACAAATATTCAGATTCAGATTCATTTATTCATTTAGGTACATTTCTCATACATAAAATTGAATACTGTACACTTATGAACGTCATACATTTTTACATTAGGTGATTAATAAAAAAATAATGTCAATGGCAAAATAAGAATGCAAATGGCAATAAGTAATAACAATAAATATAAAATCTATTAGATATAAAAAAATATAAACACAACATCATAAAACAATATATAACTAAATGTCCAAAATATAATAATATTTAAGACGATGAAACAAAAAAAATACCTATTTTGTAATGTAATAAAACTGATTTTGACTAACTTGAATAAATCATCTATACAAGAATAGTAAACTTTACTTCTGGATCTATACTATAGCTATAAATGGCAACACGAAAAATTCGATATTCATCATGCAACTACACCCTTGTCAACCCATCAATTTCCCAAATTTAATTTCGATATTGAAGAGTCTATATCGATATGCGACGCATATATCATTCGTATCCCTATTTCTAAGCTTTCTTTGTAACTATGAGTTATCGCAAAATATCGACAGGAGCACACCCCTACGCCACTTCTAACGTGAGGTGAAAACGAAAGAGTTGGGTACTGTAAATTTACGGGAAAGAGAAGGACAAAAGACCGCGACGAGATAAGTGTTCTAATTTATACTCAAATTGCGAACGTCGTCACGAAAACCACGTGCTAAATAAGATTTCTAGTTTCTGAACGACTCATCTATTTACGCTCGCGAACTTCCAATTTGATCTTTATGCTTAGTTCATACAGTTTCATTTACAAAATGGCGGTGCGCAAAGAAATATCATCTTAAAATTTTTATTTTTCAAAACGTAATGTGGCGTCTCCTCTAAGTTCGAACAACTCTTAATCCTGTGCTATTTCAGCTAGGGTCGAGTTTTCAGTGTAGATCGAGACAGCAAATTAATACATCAGATTTTAAAAGAAAGCTTTTGCATACTAATAGCGCTGTGTCAAGGTTAGATTGCGCGGGTCTTTATTAGCGGGTTACTGGGTTAACTGTTACTTTGGGGGTTGATTTGGGGTGCGAAATTAATTGTAATTTGTCTTGGGCAAAGCTTTAAGGAGTTTGTGATAAATGTTGCAGGGGTAGTAAGACATTAGACAATATTTCGGTCGCAAAACGCTATTTGCGTTCAAGTATTGTATTTAGGTACAAGGACATAATCATATGGATTTATACCTGAAAGTGTACCTCTTAACAACGTAAAATTTATGTCATCGATAGCGTAGTGGTAATTAATTGAATATCAAGATTTGGAACAATAAAAATTCATAAATATTTTAGATTTTTTTTCAATGGGTTTTTTACTTGTGCCTCTGTGCCCTGTGACCTGTACATTGAATGATCTGCACAAAGCCACCAATAGACCTGTTGAGGTGGCAAAATTCTATCGCTACATCGTTTAACTGTTAGAAACATTGATACGATAAGAAGAAGAAGAATGGTTTTTTTTCGAAATTTGTCTCGATCACTCAGTAAAGATTGCCGTTCTTCTCTGGGTATGTATTGAAACACTGTTCGCGGCACGTTTGAGGGGGATGTCACCCCTTTGTTATCGGAGGCACGACTCGTGTCAGAAATGTAGTTAGCTATGGAATTTTCGGTATTCAAATCCGATGAATTTTAAGTTTTTGACGTCATTGTTGCCAAGGTAACTGTCAAACTCAAACTCAATCTATTCCTTTAGATCTCAAGTGTAGTTTGGACACGTGGTTGGTGAAATGCAATGGAAGTATTGATGACAGCTGCTTTCAACAACTTTCAAGTTAGGAACAACTTGAAAGTTCAACAACAACTTTCAAGTTAGGAACAACTTTCAAGTTGTTGAAAACAGCGAACAAAACTGAACCAGGAGTATTGATTACACTTTTTTTGATTACTTAGAAGGATTTTGGACGCAGCCAGCCTACCTTCGAAGCAAAAGCCCTGACTCGGTATCCGACTCAGGAAATATTTACCAGTTTATGTGTTGCTAAAATAAAAAAAAATATAAAAAAAGTGTAGTATTTTTCACGAATTTTAATTTTCATACAACTGCAGCGAAGTTTGGGTGTGATTTATACCATCAACTATCATTATATAATACTCATTAAATCATTATACACTTTGTACTTCCTGCGGGAACCGTATATTTTTCCGGGATAAAAAGTAGCCTATGTGCTATTCCAGACTATAATCTATCTCTGTGCCAAATTTCATCCAGGTCCGTTCAGCCGTTTTGGCGTGATTGAGTAACAAACATCCATCCATACTTACAAACGTTTATAATATTAGTAGGATTTGTGAGAGACTGATGCTAGAGATAGGTTTAAAACCTGTAGTGTCCCCAAACCCTGGAATACGATCCATTTTACACGAATGAATTTCCTACCATTTCTTTTGATCAGTGCGCCTTCAATAACACGAATAGGCATCCACATCAATTTTGTCTCCGATTCAACTAAACTAAATTTTCCGATAGTGAGTTTCCAAGATGGCTGCCTAACCCCATGTGGTGTGTGTGTGCTTGTTATCCAGTCACTCTTTCTCGCATATTTCCCATTCGTTTTGACAGGCGGCTCCCGCTAGATGAATAAAGCGGTAACGCACAACATAAAAGTGCCGTTCTGGCGTTTTCTAGAATGATTTGAAATAACACAAAGTCAAAGTCAAACTCATTTATTCGTTTAGATCTTAAGCATCATTTATACATGTGTAACCGTTATTTTCTTCTGTTGTTGTGGCTTCGAATGGGTAAGCCAATTCATTCGCCAATGTCCATAGTTAGGCTTGCAAACGATGGGCAACGGCGATCGGTGATTGGAAATTCGAGTAAACTAGAATTAATTTAGTAATCCGAGAAAAACCGTTATTTTATCATGGCCAAGTTAAATTGTAAATGTTAAAGTTTATGTGGAAACGACAAACGCCTAACTTGACGTTTCCAAATCGATGTCTCACTTTCGCATTTATAATATTCTTTTAAGGTTATAATGACACCTATTTTAGGAAACATTATACCTACTTTGAACCGTCAAAAGATCAAAATATAATGTAGGATAGACAGACAAGCGTTTTAGGAGTAATAATAGAGTTCCGTTTAACCGTCGGATGAGGAACCCTATAATTCCTAATTAATGGACTTGATTCAAGATATTTATTACATAAATAAGTATATGATTTTTTGACCGCAGGTAGAACCGCGAGGCGCAGCTAGTTAAATATATGATAATAATTAATAAAATCAGTTATTTAATTGCATATCGATTACAATCTTGTAGAAATATTTCTTTTCTAATGATTTTTCCTTAAGCATACATGATAAAAAAAATCTCGGAAATGCCACTTCCGACATTACAGCCTGGGGGCGAGCCTCCCCTATCGACCTCTCAAGGGTTGCTTGTTAGACGACAATATGCAGCCACGATCGTATGTGGAGTTATTATTTACTGAAACCGTTGGATTATTACGAAATAATAATGCCACTTTGGTATAACTTTGAAAACTTGCTCGATGCGCAATTACGAATGCGATGTTGTTCATAGTTTGTTAACGGTTAGCGAGGAATGCTTGTTTGAAAATTTTATGTATGTATTAGTGATTTATTTCAAAAATCGAAAAAACTAACTTCCATTTTCATCCCTTAATTCTCGCCCTACTATTTAGCAGCTTATAAGGTAGCTAAATCACTACATAGTATAAAACAAAGTCGCTTTCTCTGTCCCTATATCCCTATGTATGCTTAAATCTTTAAAACTACGCAACGGATTTTGATGTGGTTTTTTTTAATAGATAGAGTGATTCAAGAGTAAGGTTTATATGTATAATACACTAGCAAGTCACCCCGGCTTCGCACGGGTAGTTTCTGATACGACACTGATGCTTTACTAACCGTGCGAAGCCGGGGCGGGTCGCTAGTTAATTATAATTGTGTGTGTTAATCCAGGATATAAGCTATCGTGGTATCAAATTTCATCCAAATTCGTTGAGCTGTTTGAGCTTGAAGGTGGTACAAACATACATACAAACTTTCGCCGATTAAATATAAGTATGACACTAAGGCATTGGAATTCGACTTTTTTTCAAAGTCAAAGTCAAATTCATTTATTCCTTTAGATCTCGAGTATTTTTTACACACGTCAAATTTTACACATGCATGTACACATATTCGTGAGCATATAACGTGTCACAGGAACTCCCCAGGCACATTACATGCACACAGATATGTCAAATTACAGTCAGTTTTCATGTTTAAACTAATCTTATTTGTTAAGTTTACGTCTGTTTTCTTGAGATATACAGGCTTTCGATATATTGTTCAGTATCTCGCAATATTTTTTGACCTAACATTTAGCTTGTCGTTTCTGAAACATTCAGTCATCAATTATTTTCACTACGATGAAAATCTTCAATTATTTTTACCCCTACATCTCACACGCCCAATAAGGCTGGAACTGTATGGAGGAAAGTAATTTGTCTGTCGATTTAGCCCGACTTATTTTCGGGTTGCCCGAAAGGAATCGAGCCTCGACTTAAACAAATGTTCTGAATCCGTTACTTGGAATAGGGATTGAAACAGTTGTGTTTTTTTATCGATGATAATTTCTACTTAATCGGGTCGCCGAAATTAGTCGAAAACGCATTTCCCTTTCTACCTAGAAATTAAGTTTACGCCGTAATTAAAACTATATTATCTGTGAGGAATTACAAAAAATATTAGCTGATAAAAAGGTAACTTATTAGCTCACGAATAAAATGGCTGTTGATTTGGTAAACAACATGTTTTTAATGTTAAAAAACTTATTATTCGAATATCTACTGGTAGTGGCATCGATTCCCACCTAGGACAACCATTTGTGCAACGAATAGGTGTTTGATCTGTGTTTGGATGTTATTATGTAATTCGAAAAAAAGTATTCTAACAGTAATCAGGTTTAAGCTACGCTTATATGCTAATAGCACTTGAAACTATAATAACTAAGTAATGTTCCCACTGCTGGGACAAATGTGTATGAATAGGCTTCGATCTACCACGGGAGCCGAAACTGGATTGGTAGACATCTTCCACGGCTCCGTGGCTTAGTTGGTATTAGCCCTGCCTTCGAAGCGAGGGGTCCCAGGTCCGATTCCCGGGGTACCCTTGTATGCTGAGAACATTTTTTCAAGAGGAAATACCATACCTGTTTGATTATGTGAGCCACCAGGCTCTATGACTATCATTTTTGGTAGACATCTTCGACGGACATTTCATAGCCATCTAGCCCTCAACTAAGCATAGGTTATACTATAAGAATTAGATAACAGATAAAATACTTACATAAAACTTTTTGTTTTGAAATTCTAAGACTCAGATACACACAAAACATCTATGTTAGTCACATAAATGCTTGTATTGGGTGGGAATCGAACCTACTACCACCGTCAGAAGGCAGAGCTACTAACTATGAAGCTACTTATTTGGCCCCAATTGATGTATATTATACAGATAATCAATTTTATTAACATTATAAAGGATGCATTGCAGTCTACTGGTAATTATCATAGAGCATTGAATCGATGGCTATCGCTGAATTTATGAGCTATGATTCCGTCTGTTAGTGCTTTTTATTGTTTATGTATGCATTTGATAATAAATCAACTGATCTTCATTTGATTTAGATTCGCCTGCTAAACATGATACCATCTTTATAAATTTTAAAACTATCATGGTTATGAACATTATTATTCGTGTTACCGAGATATTTACCATGATTTGTGTGTTGTGATTGATTGTGAACAAAGCTCACAAATCATAGTAAATATCTTGGTGACACGAATAATAATGATACCATCTTTGAACTAAATAATTTATAGCTTGCGGTCGAATATTAGTATTCGACTGCCGTAAAAAAACATACATTTTCATATAAACATAATTATATCGTGTTTAACTGCTAAAAGCGCCGCTTTAACTAAGCTGATGTAGTTTTCAAAACATAGTAATCAAAAATTACGCAACATTTTAAGCATTTCTGTATTGTATTTCAATATTATTTGACACTTTTCTTATTTACAAGGGTTTTTCTCTCTGTGCTTGGTGTAGTGGGTACGCTAATATGACATTGTGATTTTTTATGTTAATTTAATCCTAATAAATAAAACATAAAAAATATTTACCTATGTCCGTTATAGACTTTGAAACCATCGAACCAATGAGCCCCAAACCGGTTTCATTAGAAAAGTTTCGTAATAATTTTAGATCACTAAAACAATGCATTAGGCACAAAATGTGTTACTTTTTTAGTACAGTGGTACACTATCCGCTAGTTATAAATAGAGTAATTTGTAATATGAACAAAATATGTGATCCTAACATCGATGAAATGGTTGTCAGTTACATCGATACTTATCGCAACATCGATAAGAGAGTTCCGAAACAATGTCCCTTCCCTACAAGGAGCAGGATCGCGTTGAAGCGAAGAATTTCAGGCCACTATAAATGCGCACAGTTTTGTTTCTGACGGTCCACCATCAATTACTTTTCGCAACTAACGCTATGTTCAGAGTGGTTGGGGCGGGAAAATACGGAGAGGCGATAGCGGGAAACAAAACGGTTATGACAGCGGTTAACGATACGGTTACCGGTCTCTAAAGGATGCAACAGTAAATATACAATACCCGCGATTGGACTTTCTACGGGACACGTACATTTTTCCGGGATAAAAAGTATCCCATGTGCTATTCCAGGCTATAATCTATATCCCTGCCAAATTTCATCCAGGTCCGTTTAGCCGTTCTGGAGTGATTGAGTAGCAAACATCCATCCATACTTACAAACTTTCGCGTTTATAATATTAGTAGGGATTACCCTACGTTTTTATTATTAGTATTATTAATAATAGTAAAAACGGTAAACAGCCTTTAAAATGTAATTTGAATTCACACTGATTATAATTTTTATGGATAAAACATATATTGTATGAAAAAGTTAAACTGTAGTTTATGGTACAAAAGATAAAGCTCTTTTAAGGTAGGTGAGACCTTTTACTGTTCCTCTTATCTTTCAATGAATTTTAAGACACAAACTGCTGTTAACGCATTTTTACTTTTATGGGAATTTCTATTAATTGTTAGCTCTGTCTCATAAATGTAATTGTACTCTGTCATAATCTGTGACTGCCTCGTGCCGCGCGCATATTATGGCTTAATCTGTGACTGTGTAGAGAGCGTTAATGTAGAGCTAAGAAGATGAGAACAGCAAATTCGATTTTTTATGGGAAATTAATAATTTAATTAGAATATCGTACAAGAAAATTTGCCAACCAAAGTCAGGTTTTGCGTTAGTTACCAGTAAAATGTTTTTTTGTTTGACAAACTCGCTTCCGCTCCCCACTTTACCCGCATTCTTAAGAGAATGGAACAAGCCATTTGTTTTTATTTATAGCTCGCACTTAGATAAGGGTTACTTACCCACTATTTCGGATTGCTATGACTGATGAGTCTGGATTGAAAGGTTCTTTCGGAAAGTAAGTTGTATTGTTAATATCTTGATTTGGAAATGGGGAAAAGTGCCATAGTCGATAGAATTCACTGAAAAAAGTTTTTATTGTCTTTGTATTTTGTCAGTCCTCTCTGTCACATTTCTTATTTTTACGTGAAGATTTTTTTCATTTATGAGTAAGTTTTAATTTATAAGTAGATTATGGGTTTTTCTATTTTTCATTTTACTAACTGAAATTTTCACTGAATGACTTATTGACTGGCATCATAGCTCAGTTGGTAGTCGTGAGTTCGATTCCCATCCAGGACCAACAATTTGTTTGACGAACATAAATGTTTGCTCAGTCTAGGTGTTATATGTGTATTTACAATATAAAAATAAAGGACTATATATGGAAACGGAAAGAAATTAAAAAACAATATATCTGTCTGCAAAAAATTATAAAAAATGAATAGCATAAATATATTTTTTAATCCATATACCTTTTTAATCAATGGTCAAACCTCTTGATCTACATCGTTCCAAATTTGAATATCAATCAATGAGCATTCTTGACAGCTTGTTAGCCATTTTCCAATATAACCCGAATAAATTACAAAACTCCTTTTACCTTCCCATTCATATTAAAATCGATTCACTTCAATTACTCGTATAATGACTTAAATAATAGACTTGCCCATACAACATCAAGTGTTTACATCTCGTTATTATATCCTAAGAAATCTAAGAATTGGGAGGCACTTGTGAATTTTCTCATTTTATTTTTATTAAGATATACGCTGAGAATTTCATAGAATACGGCAACCAGTGACATGGAAAAATGAATATTATTAAAATACGCCGGCATACAGTCGGGTTTACAGCTAGTGATGTACACTGTCGGTATCGATAGTCGATAAAAAACGCAGTTATAACGACACTAAATAATAAGAAGAGAATATATTTGAGAGGATTGATGAGATTAAATTCTTAATGAATGATAATTGTATTCGGAGGAGGGCGTTGATACTTGCGACACAGTATTTTCCTGCAGGTATCACCGTTATTCTTAATTTATTGTGTTTCATTGTTTTTGTTACAAAATAAACTTATTATTATTATTATTATTATTATTTTTTTTATTTACTTTAATAAAACGGCAAGCATCAACAACAATAAACAAATCGTTAAAAACAGTTTTGTACGTATTTTATTTATTATATAAATGAAACATAAAAAATAATACAACACAGATAATTCAATTAAGTAGAAGATTCAATATAATAATTAAAAACAAAAAAGCAAGGTATAATTTGGAAAAATTCAACAGCATAAATACAATATAACCTACTACGAATTGTAACATCTTTTGCGGATAATATTGTCAATTGTTGGGCGAACGACTGACACGCCAGAGGGCGCGTGCATCGTATCGATCGGGTTCGATTCCCGGCCGGGGCACACTTTGTGTGGAGTGCGTGAAATTTGTTCTCGGGTCTTGGGTGTTTGCCTTGTGTTTGTCCATGCCATCTGCGATACAGGAGCCGTCATTTGTGTGGCAAACATAAATATTTGTTCTGTGTTTGAGGGTTAATATGTATTTTATGTAACTATTTCCAAAAATAAGTATTCTCTGTTTTACTGTTCTCTAGGTGCGCATATTTACGAGCTATGCTTAATTTGGGTCTAGATGGCGTTGTGTTCATGAAAATTTATTTATATTAGGAGTACAAATAAGTTTCCGCCGTTTTTTTTCACAAATTAAATATTTATTGTAGAAGAACGGTAATATAAATTTAATCAAAATATAGCCCATCACTTGCAACCACTTTTTCCCATCTCTCAGGCAGCATTCGAATCCCACGTCTGAAGAACTCCTTGTCTTTTGAGGTTATCCACGAATCAACCCAATTTTTGGTATCCTCATAAGATGTGAACCGCTGCGCCGTCAGAGCATGTGCTACGGACCGGAACAGGTGATAATCGGACGGTGCAATGTCTGGTGAATACGGCGGGTGGGGTAACACTTCCCAATCAAGTGTTTCCAAGTACTTTTTCACGGGAGCCGCAACATGTGGACGAGCATTGTCATGCAGAAGAATAATTTTTTCGTGTCTAGAATAGTATTGAGGGCGTTTTTCCTTCAGAGCTCGGCTCAATCTCATCAATTGTGTTCGATAGAGGGCTCCAGTAATTGTTTCGCTCGGATTAAGCAACTCATAATACACTACACCTAGCTGATCCCACCAAATACACAGCATATCGTAAATTTTTGGCCTTCCACTGCGATCTTTGTCTTCTACGTCGAAATCACCGTTTTTAAACTTTTGAAACCACTCTCGACACGTTCTCTCACTCAAAGCAACCTCACCATATGCTTCTACGAGCAATCGATGCGCCTCAGCAGCAGATTTCTTTAAATTATAGAAGTAAACTAATATTTCCCGCAAATGACGCTTACTTGGCTCAAATTTTGACATTTTCAACTTATAAAAATTATATTTTACCAATATAAAATCAATGATATTAATAGGTTATGTTGTTCTTGAATGTCCAAACTATTTTTTAAGCCGGTTATCATCTGCGAAAGCTAACCGAAACTCCGTGCCGCGCCATCTACAATAAAACGGCGGAAACTTATTTGTACTCCTAATATATTAATTTTTATCGACATGTTTCTTGTCCCAGCCCTACACACCCACACAAACTTGTGCTTATTCCATGGAATGTCACATTCATAGGTAAAAATTCAACATCTAGATATGACGTTACCCTTTCTTTATCAAATACTTGCACACGCGCGCATATAACAAGATTTTCTCGTATCGCTACACGAACTAACACCAACGTAGCACTTTTGTAACAATTTTCATCACAAAATACGACTTTATCTGACTGAAATAGAATTCAACAAAAACTTTCGCGACAACAATTGGACAACGCCTTACTTGCAAAACAAATCTTCGAACTTTGAAAATAAGTTCTATTTTACATACGAGGCGGTTACGACCGTTTAAGCTATGACAATGAAAATTTACTTATTGCGGTGTCGTTGCAAAATATGAGCTAGTACGTCGAGTTTGGGTTAAATTTTAAGTGGGTTAGTTTTAATTTCGGTGGCTGGCGTGGGTGAGTTCGCTTGGTAACAATACTACTGTCCGAATGGGGTTGCTAGTTTTTGGTTTACTGCGCATCAACTTTGCGCATTTCCAACATGGCGTCCGAGCGATCGCGCCATTTTTGTTCTATTTTCCATTCCGGCCGCAGAAATACGTCCAATCTCATAGAAAAATTCCATTATCCCGTGTTATGTGAGTACCTTTAGTACAATTTTGATTGAGATATAAGATTTATTGTCGTGGTTTGGAATTATTGAGTGTCAAATCGATTGTCGTTGGTAGGATCGTGTCTAAATATTTCCTTTAGACAATGCGTCTCTATAGAAGACCAACAAAACGCGGGAAAGAGGAAAACTTATGCAAACATTTTTAGAACCAATATCAATTGCAATACAAAAAAAAAAATTAAGCTGAGTACGTATTTGATAAATGACCAATGCTGAACGAAAAATATATATACCTACATACCTATACCTATATATAACGGAGATATAGCTGTGGCGTTGACTAGCGTCAAAGATCAGATGGTTGTAGACACTGCCTTCTGCGCTGTGGGTAGTGGGTCCCATACCCTGAATATATACATATTTGTATTTAGTTAATGTATTCACAAAAAATGTATAGGTAGTCTATGAGTATCCTATCAGTAATCGGTGCGCTGAGTTGAGAACAACAGTTGTTTACGTTCCTCAAAATTTATTTAATTTACTGGTGAAAAGTGCAAAAAGCAAGTTTAAATTAGTACCAAAGTTTAAAAAATCCATATACGGTACAGTGCTAAAATTTACCAGTGTTTTAATTGTGTGCATTATCAATAAATTACGTTTATTTGTCAATAATATCCTTCATAGGCAGTGATTCGTGAATCTTTTGAGGCTATTCGAAGCAAACGCGTAAGCGACGCGATTCCCACGGCGCTTACGACCTTCTGGTGGAGTGAATTGACGAATTAAATAAAATTTGTTCGGTTCCTACCGGCAAAACAAAATAGCACTGTTACCGGTGTTCGAGATCGTTTACATTACTGCAAATCAAAAATGTCTGACTTGAAGGAATGCGCTGGTTGTCTGAGATCTCTAAATGGGGCCCCGTCTTTGCATTGTTCACGCTGCGAGGCGAAATATCACCATTCCTGTATTAATGTATCAATCACCGAGTACGATTCAATGACGAAGGAACTAAAAGATAAATGGGTCTGCGTACTGTGTCGCAGTAAAGAGCGCAAGGGTGGAGACAACTCGAACACGCCAGTCCGGGTCACCGCTTCCCCGCAGCATGCAAATGTTACACTTCGTCATAAAGGACGCGGTTCACCCGCCGTCGCCGCCGCCGCCGCCGCTACCGCCGTCGCTGCAAGTATTGCTGCTGCCGTACCCGTCGCTACTGGTGCTGCCGCTGGTACTTCTGCCGCCACTGCTGCTGTAAACTGTGCGTGCTTGTCTGCTGCCAGCATTCGAGACATTATTCGAGAGGAGCTCCGGAACTCGTTTAAACAACAATTGAACCCACAACTGCTTGAGGTTCGCAACGCTGTATCATCCCTCGAGGCTTCGATTTCTTACTTCAATGAGGAACTCGATAAAATTAAAGCCGAAGTTGCAGTGCAGAATGCGACTGTTGAATCAATAAGAAAAGAAAACGAAGCGTTACGTGCCCAAAACCAGTCTCTTTCGTCAAGGCTGGCTCAGTTGGATCAGCACGCGCGGTCGTCCAACATTGAAATCCAGTGTGTTCCGGAAAATAAACATGAGAACTTGATAAACACCGTTCAGCAGTTAGCCAAAACGGTCAAGTTTCCTATTGATGAAAGCAGTATTCATTACTGCGCTAGAATTGCGAAGATGAACAACGCTAGTCCTCGTCCACGCTCAATCCTTGTAAAATTCAGCAGTCCGCGTCTGCGTGACCAGTTTCTTGCTGCTACAGCGAAATTCAACAGATACAACAAAGATGACAAGTTGAATACTAGCCATTTAGGAATCGCTGCTGCGAAGAAAATGGCCGTGTACGTCACGGAGCACCTAAATTCTGAAAACAAAGCCCTCCATGCCGCCGCCCGGAGCAAGGCCAGGGAGTTGAAATACAGATACGTGTGGGTACGTGACGGAAGGATCTTCGTGCGCAAAAACGATGAATCGAATTACGTTCATGTGAGGAATACAGACATATTAAATAGTTTATCATAAATACGCTATATTTGTTATTATGTTGTTACTTAAGGGCGTGATAAACGATATCAGTTTGTACTACCAGAACGTAAGAGGTTTACGGACAAAAACTGTTTCTCTTTTTCATAATATTGTTTGCTGTGTTTATGATGTCATTATTTTTACAGAAACATGGTTGAACAGTAGTGTTTCTGACAATGAACTATTCGATGACCGTTACGTAGTGTACAGGCGCGATCGTGAAAGTCGTGGCTTCCATTGCAAAAAAGAAGGTGGTGGCGTATTAATTGCCGTATCCAAACGTTTGAAATCATCTCGTTTATTTGATTTTGAGTCTGACTGCGAGGACCTCTGGGTAAAGCTGGAAGTGCGTAATGCAGAGCGTAAAGTTGATTACCTTTATATTGGCGGAGTTTATTTACCTCCACCTGTTCAAACTCACATACTAGATCTTTTTCTTACAAATGCTAATCGGATATTGGATGATCACTGCGGTGAAACGCTAATTATCGGTGACTTCAACTTGAGTAGTCTAATTTGGAATAAGACGCAATATTTAGAATTATTGGCCGAAACCTCTAATAGCTTGATGCACAACATGCTAGTAGACTTTATGTCGCTTAATAATCTAAGTCAGTATAATTCTATTTTTAACTACAAAAATAAAATATTAGATCTAGTACTTAGTAATGTATCTATCACGCAACTTCATGTATGTACAGACCCCTTAACTTTAATTGATAATTTACACCCCCCACTAGAGTTCAGTATTACTCTCGACTGTCCGGAAAATTTATCTCCTAAATGTGATCCAAAATTTCATTTCTACAAAGCAGACTATGAGAAAGTTATGAATGATCTAAATGCTGTCGATTGGAGCGATGTATTTAGAACTTACGAAACTGTGGATGATATGGTGAGTGGATTTTATGAAATACTTAAATCAATAATAGTCAAACATGTACCTAAATCCAAACCGAGAAAGACAAATAAATATCCCGTTTGGTTCTCGACCGCACTTATTAGATCACTTAAAGAAAAACTTAAATTTAGATTAAATTATCGTAAGTATGGCAACCCTCGTGATCTAATTACCTTTGAGTTGCTAAGGGAGCGCTGTGTTGCTCTACATGAGTTAAATTATGGAAGATATCTGGATCGTTTAGAAGCTTCATTATCATCTAATCCCAAATTAATATGGACATTTGTAAAACACAAAAGAGGTGGTAGTTGTACTATTCCCGCCATGATGAAGTCGGGAGACAACATTGCAACTGGTGGATCTGATATTTGTGATCTATTCGCTTCCCAATTTTCGTCGGTCTACAATAAAGATACTATTTCTATTCCTTGTGTGTCACTTGAGCCTCCTCCTAGTAGCTTCTTAACTACTATATGTGTCACGAAGGATCAAATTTTTAGGGTATTAAAAAGACTTGACGCTAGTAAAGGCGCTGGCTCTGATGGCATACCATCAATTTTTGTCGTCAAATGCGCTAGTGCTTTAGCCACACCTTTATCAATCATTATTAACAAATCTCTCTGCTCAGGTATATATCCATCGGCTTGGAAACAAGCTCTAGTAATACCACTGTTTAAAAGCGGTGATTCTAGTAATGTTAAAAACTACAGACCTATATCTCTATTACCTATTTTCGCTAAAGTCTTTGAAATGTTGATATGCCCTATTCTTAACTGGCATTTTAAACCATCTATTGCACTAGAACAGCATGGATTTGTCAAGGCAAGATCCACGACAACTAATCTGACATCCTTTGTCGAGGACCTTGCTGAGGGAGTTGATCGTGGACAGTCTCTTGATGCAATTTACACTGACTTCAGCAAGGCCTTCGACAAAGTAAATCATGAGTTATTATTGATAAAGCTCGCTAAATATGGAATAGCCGGGAATTTTTTGAACTGGTGCAAGTCTTATTTGTCAAACCGATTTTCCAATGTTGTGGTTGGAGGTTACTCCTCTAAGTCTTTTGCCACCTTTTCCGGAGTACCCCAAGGTTCCCATTTGGGACCTCTGTTATTTAATATATTTATTAACGATATAGGTAAGTGTTTTCAAAATTCAAAATTCTATATGTTTGCTGATGACTTAAAATTCTTCACACAAGTAAATTCACCTGAAGATAGTCTATTACTTCAAAGGGACTTGGACAACTTAGTGTCATGGTGCGAAATTAATGGTATGAGTTTGAATATTGATAAATGTTGCGTTATCAGTTATACTAGGAAAAGGTTAATTTTGCCCAGATCGTATCGCATAAATGGCAATTCCTTAACTGCAGTCGATCACATTCGTGACTTAGGAGTCACCCTTGATAGTCAGTTGCGATTTAATCTTCACATTGACAATGTAGTTAAAAAAGGTTTTAAAACTTTGGGCTTTGTTTTGCGTAATTGCAAAGAATTCAAAAAACCTAGTACTAAAATATGTATTTATTCCGCTCTCGTGCGCAGTTCCCTAGAATATTGCAGCGTTGTTTGGGACCCGCACTATGATATTTATGTCAAGCGTTTGGAAAGCGTGCAAAAAAGGTTTTTATGGCACTTGTCATACGGGTACAATTTGGCCAAAAAGCTACCGAGCTATGAACTTCGTCTTCAACACTTTCATCTCAAATCTCTTAAAACTCGTCGAATTCTGCTTGATAACATGTTTCTGTATAAATTAGTTAATAGTCTAACTGACACTCCTCATCTTTTGGCCCAAATCAACTTAGCTGTTCCTAGAAATTTACCTAGATTTAAAAAATATACTCCATTTGTGACTAGAGCTGCTCGCACCAATTTGGGTCAATATTCTCCCCTAAATAGAATTTGTAAAAAATATAACGCAATCCACAACACCAGCGTCGCCACAATTGTGGAAGACAAGGATGGACGCGATGTGGAAGTATATCAAGAAATTGATATATTTTCAAATTGCTTCAATAAATTCAAATTCTATTTAGAGGCACTGTAATAGAGTATTCATTAATAATACAATCTCATATTTAACATACTTTAATTTAATTATCTTTTTTTTATTTAATATTTTTTTTTTTTTTATAACAATTTATATTTGATTTTAAATTTTCTTAACTATTCATGTAAACACTGCTGTCTAAATTGTAAAGAGGTTTACATCTGTAAGTGAGGTGACACTTGGCATTTATAATTGTGTGTATATTAGTTTTTAAGCATTGTGTTAGTGTTCACTTTGTTGATGTAACTATATAAATAAATAAATAAATAAATAAATAATCTGATTCCCATAGTACAAGCTATGCTTAGTTTGGGCTAGGTTGCGCTGTGTACAATGTCCATGAATATATATTTATTTGCCTATATAGACATTTTTTTTAGTAATTATGTTATATGCACTCACATTTTTAATAAACTATTTGTTTTACAAAGATCATACAATAGAAATGGGTGTAATTCCAGTCCCATTTTATTTTTTAATTTTCTTCTTTCTAAGGTTATATTTAGATATACAATAATCTAATGTTCTAAATTGTTAAAAATATATCAAAATTCTAAGTCCGTATAAAACTTAAGCTTTCAAAAAATATCTTCTTATTACTTTCTTTGTTACAGTAACTAATCTTGTTTATCATTGTTTCAGATTATTTGGACATCAGTATTGAAAAATAATTAGTCTACAAGAAATAAGTATTTGTATCAGAAAATTATGTAGTATTTTAGCCTAATTACATTTATTTTACATATTTCTTTGAAATACGAAATCAAAATGTTGAAAACGAAAACGAGTAGGTACTTAGTCATTGTCAACTAACTGACTCTCGTAGCTTGCCGTGTTCTTAACAGACCATTGACACGTCACGCAAGTTCCCGGCCAGAAGTTGGATGGGTGACCATTTAGTGGCATTAGCACCGAGCGCTCCAGTGCTTGCACGTTGAGATATCGATCGCTGTTTTACAAGTCGATCTGCTATGTCGGAGGCCTTCGGGCGGGTTGAAAACTCAGACACCAGCGGTGGTCACTTACTCACTCCACTTAGACGGCTCCGTGGCTTAGTTGGTACAAGCCCGATTCACGGCCCGAGCCGAGCACACTTTGTGTGGTGAGCATGAAGTTTGTTCTCGGGTCTTGTGTGCTGCCTTGTGTTTCTGTTTGTCCATGCCATCTGCGGCACAGGGAATCCTAATGCAGAGTTATGAGTCTGTAAACGTTAATTTTATCACTTGAAAGAAGAACTACCTTATGTTTATAAGTACCTCTGCATAGTTTTTAAGTTTTCCCATGCGTTTTGTCGCTGTATGAAAAATCCATGCATACTGCTTTTAATAACTACGCAACATGTCGTTAAGAAATCAATAATTACATTAATACTTTTCAACGTTCACTCACCTGCAAGCATTGTATGGGAAATTTCTTAATCAAAAAATAACCACAGGCAAACCGTTTACCAACAAAGACGCAATGAAAGTTACCGATAAAATTATTAAATTACATCTTGCATTGTGCAACTATTTGAATAAATTAATGCAACAATGATTATTCAAATTCGTTCCCAAGAAATTGAATGGTTTGGGGACATCTTTTATTACGTGAGGGTAACCCTTTTCTTTGCGCGGAGCCGAGATGACAAATAGAAATATATTACCGAAACTTGATACCAGCTTTTGTCCATCGTAAGATAATATTTTAATTTATTACTTTGAATCAGCTGTTGGGTTCATAAAAATGTTTTTTTTTTTTTCAATTATTTCATACACTTAATAACTAAAAAAATACAATTAACACGCATCTGGGATTTTCTAAGCCCCAATTAGTATGACACTAATTCACCTCTCATACAAACTCACAATACATATTTTAAGTTTCTGTACCTAAAGCGTAAAACGGGATCGTATTACTTTGACTCCGCTGTCCGTCTGTCTGTTTTTTTTTTTTGACTGGTCTATACGTTGTTGACCGCAGATGACTGTCTGTCCTGTAACGAGGCTTTTTCTCATGTACCGTGATAGTTACAGATATGAAATTTTGTACAGATGATGTATTTCTGTCGCCGCTATAACAGCAAATACTAAAAAACAGAATAAAATAAATATTTGAGGAGGCTCTCTTACAAAAAAGTGATTTTTATTTATTGTTCGTTTTTGCTTGATATTATATAATAGATAATGGTACGGAATCCTTTGCGTGAGTTCAATTCGCGCTTGACCGGCATTTTTCTTTCTACCTCTATTCTCACCACCTCTTTCTAGGCTCAAATGTTTGCTGTAAGAAATCTCGGTTAAACGTAAGCTCGCCATTATAGGTATTTCTGTCTATATCATAACTTTATGTATTATTTTATGTACAATAAAGAAATAACTATGTAATAGTTTGAATAAAATGTTATATTTGCTTGCAGATGCTGACACGTGAAAAAAACCGTGAACATTGAAAAACTCAAAATTACAATAAAAAATTGCCACTGTTAAACTCTGTACCAAACGGGATCCGTACTACCTGTTGTAAACTTAGATATTTCTTAATAATTTCTTAATTGTTCGCATTTATAACTAATATCGTATAGTAACTAATATTATAACTGCGAAGAATTGGTGAACATTTAGCTTAAAAAAATGTAGTTGAATGAAGACATCCTTCTATTTTGAAGTCGGTTAAAAGGCTGCCCAGAAGGCATTTTTGTCTTGACAACGTATACGTACGGTGTGCGCGACTAAAGTAAATTCATTACTAGCTGCGTCCTGCGGTGTTACCCGTTTCTGTTCCAAGATAAAAAGTAAATGTGTTAACCCAGGGTATAAGCTGCCTCTATAACAAATTTCATCTAAATCCATTCAGCCGTTGAGGCGTGAAAGAGTAACAAACACACAAACCGACAAACATTTATTTTATCAGTTAGATTTTATTTTTTATTGATAACAAAAGTTACAATATATAATACATTTGACGACTCCGTGGCTTAGTTGGTAGTAACCCTGCCTTCGAAGCGAGGGGTCCCGGGTTCGATTCCCGGCCGGGGCACACTTTGTGTGTTGACCATGAAGTTTGTTCTCGGGTCTTGGGTGTTTGTCTAGTGTTTCTGTGTTTGTCCATGCCATCTGCGACACGGAATCCTAGTGCAGAGGTATGAGTGTGTAAACGTTTATTTAAACTTTAAACAGAGCCCGGCAAGATCCTAACGCATTAAAACTATTAAACGTTTTCACTTTTAAAAACGACCCTCCACTTTCGATCTTTTTCTATTTCCTGAGTTACACCGCCACATCTGTGCAACAAAAAATGACAAACAGCTTACAAATGAGAATATTCTAATTAAACGCAACGAACTTTATAAAAAGAAATAAAAAGGTATAGGGTTAACTTTTTGCTTGACGAATGAACGATAATTTTTTCTATTATGCAAATGAGGCGACATTTGCATAGACTATGAAAAGAAAAAAATCACGCACATCTGTCGTTACTTCCGTTTCCGGGTTTGACATTATTGTAGAGAATTACTTTGCATTGCATACCCTTCAATAGCTTTTCATGTATTCGGTTAGACGTAAACGCAAAAATTGTCGTTTTACTGACTTTAAAAGAATGGCCTATTGGCAAATTTATTTTATGTATTACGTTAAGCGATTTTCTTCTTTGATGATTTGTTTTTTTATTTGATAAAGTTTAATTCCGAGGTATCACTACTAACATAAAACAAGTATAATTTTTTTTTGTGTATAAAACATTTTATATTATTATATAAATATTTTTAAAGTAAAGTATAAAACAAAGTCGCTTTCTCTGTCCCTATATCCCTATGTATGCTTAAATCTCTAAAACTACGCAATGGATTTTGATGCGATTTTTTTAATAGATAGAGTGATTCAAGAGGAAGGTTTATATGTATAATACACTAGCAAGTCACCCCGGCTTCGCACCGGTAGTTTCTCATACGACACTGATGGTTTACTAACCGTGCGAAGCCGGGGTGGGTCGCTAGTATATTATTTATATACATACTCACTCCCGAAATGGATTGCTTACTATTTTCCAATGATGATAATTAATAACTCAGATAGTTAATTGAAAAATCGGATAATTCATGTCCAATGCTTTTTCTTCCTCATTTATTTTAAGCCAAGAAGTCAGGGTGGAACATCTTTATAAATCTTTATAAATTCCGAGATACATATCTATAATATATACCTCGGAATTTTATATCATCATTGGAATATAGTAAGCCAGCCATTTTGGGAGGGAGAATCTAATTATTAACAAACCAACCAATCAACTCAAATCATTTTAATGGCAGTACTGATATACCTAAACTAACTCCGAACCGCTGACTGATCTAATCATGAGATTAGATTATATCTAATAATATCATATTATATCATAAGATTAGATTTAAGATTTATAGTATAACCAATTTATAAAGATTATATATAAGATTATACTTAAAAAATATTATATTTATTTTTAATACCTACTTAGCGATGCTATATAAATGATGTGTAAGATTTTTTTTTATTAATTACTAATTGAATTGTATAATTTGGTAAATATATCCGAAAATGTTTTGCCATTATTGAAATACAAATTGTATAAACATGAAATGTTGTATGACTAAGGGATCTGAAGATCGCCGGAATCTGAAGATTGCCGGTTCAAAACCACAAGTGCAACAATGATTTCTTTACCTTGAAACAAAATGTCCTGGACCAAAAATTCGAACAGATCGCAATCCGGATCGGGTAGATCAAAGTCCACTCTCACCTATTGAGAGTGGGCCGGCTTCCCAGCAGTGGGTGTATGAACGCCGGCGCCTGTACCCCTGGGCCACCACCACCACGCTCTTTCAAGAGTAATATTGACAACTTGTTTAGATTAGGATTCTAGATAGAAAAACATGTCTTACGTCAAACATAAATTTATAATGAACTACATAAAACTATTATGTCCTTAAACGATTATCTACAGATGCGTATAGATAGATATCATTCATCAATTATGCCTTTCACTACTAAATTAATTACGAGAAGTCATTGGCCGAAAGACGGGTTAACATATCGCTATATCTTCATGGTTGAAATATCTACTCTATATCTTAACTTTAAGTCTTAAATTAACTTTAGTTTTGTTAATTACACCGTTGAAAAAAAAACTGCGTTGTTTTATTTCTAATGCCGTGGGTTTTCAAAACATTTTAACCCTTCATGCGTCAGTTGTTATCTTCGCAATAAAATATGCCCCAGGCTCTAAACGACCACTGCATTGGAGGTGTTAAATTAGATGTTACGTGCTGATATGCTTTTTTTTCATGTTTTAGAAGAGATGGATCGGAGTTTATGAAATAGAAGCGAATGTAACAAGTAATTCAACACAAAAATAAAAAAAATTATACCTATCCCTATCCCTGGCTCTAATGTTCCCAGTGCAGGGACATCGGTCTCAATGATTGAGTGATTGAGTTTTGGATTTACCACGGGAGTCCAATACGGATACCCATCCGTATTCAAATGCGTTCGAATTTTTTGGGTCTAAGACATGTTTCCTTCACCGTTTCGAGAACGTGGTATTGGGCACATAATTTTTCAATGGAATGGTCATTTGTTGTTGTGGGTTTGAACCAGTAACCTTCAGAATGAAAGTCGGCGTCTGTGCCCTTGAGTTACCATACTGGCCTGTCTATGACTTTTTATGTGTAAAATTTGTCCTGGTTATAAGTATGATTATAAATTAAATATTTATCACAAGAAAACCTTATTTGAGTTTTTGTGGAAATGCACATCTCCGATTTTGTATCGTAGACTGTAAAGTGGCCTAAAGTCGTGGGTGTGTTTACGGTTCTGAAGGTCATCCGATTCAGGACCTAAGGACTCAATTATGTGACTCTGATATCGGGTTGTCATCTCATTGGCCTGCAATTTCACCAGCACCCACACCCTGCCACTGGAGCGCAATTACGCGATTGCAATACTGCGTGGTGGCAGATTTCCCGGCATGAAAGCAGTACCTCTTTGATAAAACTTAACACAAGTCTTACTTTGAGTTGTTCTATTGTCACAATCAAACGTGATTCTAACATATCGACCTCTTTTCGAAGCATTATACGTAAAACATATATTTATGTCCGTAAGACTATTTCCATGGATATAATAAAAATTATAAAAACTATGTTAACCAATCAATAATGGTTAATGGATTTTCGGTTAAACCCGCTATGCTCTCGAAAAATACCTACTAAATAGTTTCAATGCACTTGCTGCTACTTCCAGGAAGCACTAATGCGTCAACACTGATAACCTATTTTCTAATGGCCACCCTATCGATTTATAATTCTGTTGGTTTCAATAAGTGGGCTCATACCCTGGGGGTTTATTGCGTAAAGGTGGTCAAGCCAGGTGGAAGGCAGAAAGTTCTTTGTGTGGAGTCTTTACAAGTATCCTTGCTAATCAGAAGGCAATGCCTTTATACGATATAAAAAATTATCTAGTGCCTAGCGTACGATGTTATGAGGCATATCAATATATGATAGCATAATTTATTTTTCTTTTCTTCCGTTCTTTATAGACGTAATCCTTTATAGACGTAATAGTCGATAGTTAATTTTTAATGGCGGATACCCGGGCCAAAAATAGACATACACTTTGTGAATAATACATTTTTAGTGGTCTAAAACCATCTTTGCATTTTTGCCTTTCTAATTAAACGGTATGGGGCACATCGGTTGGAGGGTTTCAAATTCTATAACGGACATAGGTAGAAACAATTTTTGTGTTTTATATATTAGAATTTCTACGGTAAACTACTTATTTTGATACAAAAACCTACAAGCTACTTAAGTATATAACGACTCCGCGGCTTAGTTGCTAGTAGTTGCCTTCGAAGCGAGAGCGTTCGGGGGAGAGGGTTCGATTCTGAGGATACACTGTGTATTGAGCATGAAGTTTTTTCTCGGGTCTTGGGTGTCTGTCTTGTATTTCTGTTTGTCCATGCCATCTGCGACACAGGGAATGGGTATGAGTGTGTAAACGGTTTTTTATAATCTCGCTCACAAAGAGACAGATAGTTTCAACGAACGCGTAATAGGTATTTTTTAAGACTTTTGATGATGGGACGAACTGAAGGCCCACCTGGTAAGTGGTTACCTCCGCCCATAACAACATAAATACTTAAAAATACAGTACTTTTTATAAAAACATAAAAAAAAACGATACACAGACACAGAACAAACATCAATTTGTATATGATATATTGTGTATAGGACGAAATCAAGAGTACCTAAGTGTTCCTATGGCAAATAACGTATATGAATATGAATTTTCGTCACACAAATACTTGTCGTGGCTAGGAATCGAAGCCACGACAGTGCATAAGCTACCTCACTAACTACCTAAGTTGCAAGGCCAGTCAATATGAATCAATACGGGTAGCGGGTTCAATTCCGCTAAACTACTAGGTTTTATCAGGCCAGGTAACATAGAAGTGAACTGTGTGATTGAAGTATAAGAAATTTTGCATCGTAACATGAAATTTTCCATTCTAAACGCTACCCCATCTACAAAGTACAGTCACAGAGAAATTACGACATATTTTCATGTATTTATTTCTCTTTGACTTAATGGCAAGTGGTAGGAATATATTTAGTTCCCTGATGTAAATTGATTACTGCAACAGCAATACGACTCCCTCCCCTGCTAAAGTATAAAAAGACCTCAATGGCACTGAGTTGCGCCCGACTTTGAGATGAGTATGTAAGCCTCATGGGCCTGTGATTTTACCGGCACCCACACACGTCCATGGGAACACAGCAACGCATGCAGTTGGCAGCAGGTTACCAGGTGTGGTGGCAGTACTTCTCGGGAGGAACATGGTACAAGTTCTTATACTATTTTGGGAGCAAACCAGAAGCTTTTGCACCAACGGAGATTACCTACTCGCGCAAAATTAACCCCCAAAGGGAAGTTAAAGAGATCCTTGAATTTTTTTTTTAATGTTAATATGTGACGGCACGTGCTGAGGGCCCACCTGGTGGTAAGTGGTGACACCCGCCCATGACAACAGTAATGCGACTCAGTATAAGATTTGGGTCTAGCACTGAGTCGCATTCATCCTGCTGCGTTCATCGCCCGAGACGGGCATGATACGTCTCATGCGCATGTGATTTCACCGGCACCCACGCCCTTCCACTGGAACACAGTAATGAGAGCACTACTGCTTGGCAGCAGATTCCAGATGTGGTGGCAGTACCTCTCCGGACGAACCTCATTGCTCATTTAGCGCCACCCAGGGGGTACGTGTAGGGAATCAAAGGGTACACACCTACGGACGCTACGATTATTATTAACATATTATTGTTTGAATCAAAAATACCTAAATCAAATATCAAAGATAGCCCAATCACTACATAGTATAAAACAAAGTCGCTTTCTCTGTCCCTATGTCCCTATGTAGGCTTAAATCTTTAAAACTACGCAACGGATTTTGATGCGGTTTTTTTTAATAGATAGAGTGATTCAAGAGGAAGGTTTATATGTATAATACACTAGCAAGTCACCCCGGCTTCGCACGGGTAGTTTCTGATACGACACTGACGCTTTACTAACCGTGCGAAGCCGGGGCGGGTCGCTAGTACTTAATAAAGAAATAGGATCGATTTAAGTCTTGTTAGATAAGGGCGGGGTTGATTAAGAAATAATAGCCCAACCCCTTTGGTAAGTGTACTACCTATTAGAATATACGATACTTCAGCAATCATATTGGTATTTACCTTGATTTTTTTCTTATTAGAATTCATAGAAGATATATTATTGGGTTTGCAAATAGTGCATGAAATACGCACAATGATATTTGAAAACTTAATATAGAAACTCGTTAATATATGAAAGTATTAAAAAGTTAATTGGTAACACAACCGGGATATTTTTCAACCAACTCCAAAAAAGGAGGATTTTTTGTTTTATTTCACATAAGTTTCCGAAATTTTTAAACTGATTTGGAAAAATATTGCCTGCCGACATGCCGGTTTCCTCACGATGTTTTCCGTCACCGTTTCGAGACAAGGTATTGCGCACTTAAATTTTTGAAGTGAAAATACTCATTGGTGCACGTGTGGCTTTGAACCAGCAACCTTCAGATTAAAAGACGCTTACGAAGTCTTTATAAGTAACTACACCATTATTATAACTTGCTTTTTTTCAGCCTCTTGTGATTTTTTTATGCCATGTTTGTGTGGCACTTTTTCTGTCGCCATTACAGGAGATTTATGTAAATGGTATCAGAAAAAACTGCGATTGAACATGCATGACGGAAACCAGGATTCTTATATGTTAAGATGATTTGTTTTGACGTGAAATCAAAACAAATCTTTAAATTTGTTTCCATACCTTAACAGCCTGTAGGAACACCGGCCCACTCTCGATAAGTGAATGGGCTTTGATCTACCACGTGATCTACGGATTGGTAGATGTCACATGTCTTCGATTTTGATTCTAAGACAGTGGGTTCGATATTTTCCCCTAACTATATCCCGCAGTCAAATTGATGTAAGATTTTTTTTTTAAAATAAGTTAAGCAAATCTCTGCCCGGTCAGAAATTGAATGGGTGACCGTTTGGCATTTAAACTGAGCGCTTCTTTAGAGAGCACGTTTAGATGTCGGTCCCGGATTTAGTAGTTTTTAAGCCATGTCAGAGGCCTTCGGGTTGCTTGAAAAAGGCTCAGACACCAGAGTAAGCCACTTACACGAAAGACGAAAAAAAAAATTAATACCTACTAGTAATTTTTGCTTCAAAACGCGGAATCCATTAAAGTGAAAATCACACAGGACAGAGAAATAGTTTTTTATTGATGCTGACCTAAATCGTGATATTTGCTTTCAAAAATCTTTTTAAGATGTTTTAATTCATATTTATGTTGAATGTTGGCAGTTTAATATATTTTTAAATAAAGATTTTATTAAAAAATGTAAGATACTGTCAACATATGCTTAATATTTTGGTATTCAAGATTTTTTTTGGTTTTATTTAATGTATGTTTATATGTGAACCTATTAATATAAAAAAGTTCTATAGTACAATATTCACAAATATTCATTTCCTGTATGACACGGACTCGTAAATACATGTTAAAAAAAAGTATTTATTTCGAAGTTAAGGCTAACAAAAGACTACTAGTGACATCTAGTAGTCTAATTATAAAATAACTTGTCTATTCATTGGGGTTGTCTAAAAGTTAAAATTTTAGGCAAAATTCAAAATGGCAGCGCCATCTATGTAAGGGGTGAAAAGGTTGGAATGAATCAGTTTATTTCCAATTAGTCTTATTTGTACTATATAGAATGAGACTTGGGTACTTATTTTAGTACATAAGTATTATTTTATTATTTATGTAACTCTTTATAATAATGGAAAGTAATAAATTTGAAATGGTGTAGCCTTCCTCAATTAAGTAGGTACCTACCTAATAATTGCAATTAATTAAATAAAAAAAATAATTTTGAAAGGTATTTAGTCATTATTACAGTAAATGATTCATACAAAACATAAATTTAATTAAAAACATCACTTGAAATTTTAAAATCTTATAAGACGTTTAACGACATCTAGTGTCGAGTAGGAGAAAGAATTTCAAATTGCTCGCATAGTGAACTTCGTATTTACAACCGACAACCCAAAATGTCGGTAAAGCAGTTCATTATTGTAAGCTCTAGAAGTTTGCGACGCAGTTTCAAGGGAAACTTTTTATTCAAAGTTTAAAACATTATTCTGTTATAGTTGTTTGCAATAACTATGTAATAAGTAACTTAAACTTGATCAGTTCATCAAAATTGAACGAAATATGTTTTAGAAAGTTTTACAGATCTGGAGTACCTATCATTCCCATGTTTTTATTAGGTACTATCATTTAAGCCAAGTTAATATTAATTAAGCCATAGAATTAATATAAGCGAAAGAGAATAGCCAACCACATTTCGTCCAATAGTGAAGCCAAAATATGAGCTATGTATTCCACATTAGTATAAAATCTAGAGGTTCTTTATTAAGAGCAAGTTAAGTTATAGGTTAACTTAGTTATTACCAATTAATTTTACCCGTCTCACAGTTCAGTTGGTACTCTAGCTCATTTAGTACTTAAGCGCAAGAGGCAGTGCTTAAATCGCGTTAACTTCGTTTTTACCGTTAATAATATCTCATTTATTATAAAGGCGAAGTTTGTATGTATGTGTTTACGTTTTACTCCTTGACGCATCAACAGCTCAACAGATTTGGATGAATTTTGGTATAGGATAGTTTATATCCTAGATTAACAAATAGGCTACTTTTGATCCCGGAAAAGTGCAGTTTCCTAACGATGGTCAACCGCAAGTAAAACTGCGGGGCGAAGCTAATAATATTATTAATTCGAAAGTTTGTGTGAATATATGTTTGTTAATCCGTCACGCTAATCGGATTTGGATGAAATTTGAAAATAACATCACATAGGCTACATTTTATCCCGAAAAAGTGAAGTAATTGTATTGTCTTGCAAAAACACAACTTTTGTCAGTTTCGTCATCGTCTCATGTTGACTTTAACAGCGGGTGCAGCTAGTTAATAATAAAAACGTTCCAGTACCTATAAAAAGGTTCAATACCACCACCATAAATCTAATATTCAACATTCTACGTAGCGTGCATGATACAGCCTTGATTAAATAAAAAATATGGCGTTTTGTCGTGATGAAAATCCACCCCACACTTAGCTGCCTCCCTGGTTATATTAAATTGTATGGGGGGCGTAGAAATAAATCGAAGATGTGATTTCCTAAACGAAATTCGAGATATTTTCTGTTTGAGTTTGAACTACATCAGCAGCTTCTTCTGTGGTCTGTTAAATCCAACGGTTGATAACCTACCTTTTTATATCTATACTACATTATATAATAAATATACCAAATGCCCCTTGTAATATCCGTTACTTCTTGTCCATCGTAGGTTGTCTGTAAGAGATCGCTCTAAAGCGATAAGACCGCCCATTGTTTCACATTAATGTGTAATTTTATTTTGATTACTGTTATTTTGTTTGTGAGCAATAAAGTGTTATCTATCTAGCTGAAGAGTTTGTTTGTTTGTTTGTTTGAACGTGCTAATCTCTGTAACTAACAGTCGGATTTAAAAAAATATTTTTGTATATGATAGCCACTTTCATAAGGAAGGCTATAGGCTATCTATCATTACGCTAAAGTACTTGGTTAGCCTTTAAATACTGATATTTGTAAAGTATAAGTCTATAGGTCCGTTGGCGCTACTCCGGGCGAACTTGGTAAGTTCTACTGCTACTGTTGGTTGCTCCTTTTGCTCCCGGGGGACACGTGTAGGGATTCCTAGGCAACTAACTTTTTTTTTTAAGGTGGTCCAGTTGCTCGCGTCCGTAGGTGTGTACCCTTTGATTCCCTACACGTACCCCCTGGGTGGTGCTAAAGGAGCAACCAAAATTACTCGCATTACTGTGTTCCGGTGGAAGGGTGTGGCTGCCGGTGAAACCACATGAGACGTATCATCCCCGTCTGGGATGGACGCAGCAGGATGAATGCGACTCAGTAAATATTTGGATCTCATACTGAGTCGCGCGCATTACTGTTGTCATGGGCGAGGGTAACCACTTACCATCAGGTGGGCCCTCAGCTCGTTCCGTCACACATTCAAATAAAATAAAAAGCTACTAACTTACTACGAACAAGAGCAACGTGTCTTGATTCTAGGTTGTTTGTCTTGTGTTTCTGTGTTTATGTTTGTCCATGATATCTCCGACACAGGGAATCATAGTGCAGGGGCATGTGTGTGTAAACTTTATTTATTATTCTACTATCGGCCCCGACTTCGCACGGGTGCATTGTTGATACTAATATGGGGCAGTTTCTCTTCTATAATATGCATGTATACTGCATATAAACCTTCCTCTTGAATCACTCTATCTATTGCTGAAAACTGCATTAAAATACGTTGCGTAGTTTAAAAGATCTAAGCGGACAAACAGCGGGAGCGACTTTGTTTAATACTATGTATGTTTATTTAATACTGTGTTTAATATATTGTTATGTCATAGTTCCATACATATTTCGTTCACAGATTACATTTTCGCCATTGGAATATATCTCCAGTCTGTAAGTTAAGTTTAACTTATTTAGTTAGGTCTAGCTGTAAGCCTCGAATATCTGAGAAACAGTTGTATCGTAAAACGCAAGATAAAAATGAAATCCGTTTAAATATTCACAGAATAATTTTAACGAATATTTCAAGCGATAATAATAAACGCGAGAAGAAAAGAACCTAGAGTAGAGGTTTCTGATAGTATTTCAGCATATAGTGTTGGATTCGATTAGAAAATGCGCCAAATACTAATATATAAAACACAAAAATGATTTATACCTGTCTGTTATAGACTTTGGAACAATTTAGCTGAAAAAAAAAAAAAAAAAAAAAACAAGCAAAAAGACGAATTAATTCTGGAAAGTTTAAAGCAGAAAAAGCTACAGTAACAGTCTAAAATACCCGTGAATATTAAAATCAATATTACATTAATAGTAATCCTTCGAAGAAATTCGGAGTGAATGTATTATGAAGGTACCTGTTAATAAATCGCCGACAATCACGAGCGGTGTCTCTGAGGAAATCAGCGCCGCTAATGCCGACCAATTATCAATCGGATCAAATCGCTTTTGTTTTATAGAATATTGATAACGAGCTGTTATTACCACCAATATTAAAAATAATAAGTGTTGTATAACTCGTTTAAATGTAAACTGAACTGAACTGATATTTCGATTTTGTTAAAATAAAAGGTATATTTCATTATATTTTTTACTAGCAGCCCGTCCCGGCTTCGCACGGGGTAGTGACATAACTACAATAGTTGGACATATGCTACCGCGGAGTTTTTTTGTAGACATTATGATGTTCTTCAATATTGTTGTATATTATTTTGTTCTATCGCTAATAGTTTCGGCAGCGCATTCGACGAAAGACATTTTAAGACTCATTTTTCTACACCTTCGGTTACATTGTTCAAATTTTACCAAGGATCCCTAATTTTTTTCAAAATGAAATGTAACCTATGTCAAATTGGAAGAATGTAGCATTGTATTGGTGAAAGAATTTTTTAAATCGGCCCAGTACTTTTTGAGCCTATTCATTACAAACATACAAACATGGGTACAAATCTTTCCTCTTTATAATATTAGTGTAGATTAAGCTGTTCTTGTTTATTAGATAATAAAGACATCATTTCTTTTTTTTAATAAAAAAATATTCTTAATAATTATTTAATGTATTATAACCTTCAAACAATTCTATTAAGAAAATAAAATTGCCTTCACTTTTATTTCAAATTATTTAGGATTGGGATTAATTAATATTATTTATAAAATCTTACAACGCTAAACTTAGTTTTAAGAACGCATTCTCTTATAGGTACTTATTGACGTTTCCAGGCTATATGGTGATGACCAGGAGAGAAGTGGAAGGTGCCTTTTTTATATATTGAAGGTGACGAAACGAGCTGAAGGCCCACTTAATGTTCAGTGGTTACCTCGGCCGATAACAACAATAGGAACGACATAGGTCCATTCAAGGTTTCTTGAATACTTCTTGAACATAGCAATGCCACTGCTTGACGGCGAATTACCGTCAAGCAAGCATTGCTATGTAGGTGTGGAGGTGGGAGGTAGTACTTCTACGGGCAAACTTTGTACAAGTTGTACTGTTCCTTTTTGTTCCACGTTTAGCATCCCTTACGCTACGGATGTGACGCCCTTTCGTTGATCTGGTCTCCAAGGTAATTGCGTGTCCTGGCGTGTCGCAAACGGAGGAGAAGCACTAGATGCGAAGAGAGTGCCGCGGCGGGTTCACGGATGTGTGTATAAACGTTCCCGTGTTCCCGCCACTAAGCGTCAGAGGACATCGTGGGGTTTTAGTGGGTATAGTCCCACATAACCGCTCTGTCTCCCCGTGGCAGGGGGTATGTGAGCGCATTTCCCCACGAAAAAAAAATGCTACGGATGTGAGCATCTGGACCCCCCGATGAAAATATATATAAAATTGTAACAAAATAATGCTTTTCTCGAATGAAATTGTATGTGCTCAATATGAATCCTTTTCCCAAAGGTTTGATTAACGCTAATAGTCTAGCGATCGTGATTGAGAGTTATTTTAAATAATTTTATTTTGCCAATCAACATGGAAATATTTATTCTAAATGTTCCATTCCGTTTCTAGATACGATGAAAACCGATGCAGAAAGATGAATACGCTAATTAAAAGGTATTTTTTGTCCAAAAAAGAATTTCTTTGATTTCTCCGTGGCTGTAGCTTTGTTTTCGAAGTGAAGGGTCCAGGTTTGACTACCGGCCGGGGCAGACTTTTGGTGATAAGCGTATCACGTTGAGACGGAGATTTAACATCTCAATCGCTTGTAATTTCACACCCACACCCTTCCACCGGAACACAGCAATACGAGTGCACCATTACTTGGCGGTGGATTACCAGGTGTGGTAGTAGTAATTCTCTGTAAAAACAGGCACAAGTTCTACTGCTTTCGCACCACCCGGGTGACATGTGTAGAGACTGTAAGGGGTACTAGGGGTGAGACCACTTATCACGTGATATAGGTGCCAAATCAAACGTACCAGTCTCTAATGTTCCCACTGCAGGGACACCGGCCTAGTCTCGATAATTGAGAGTGATGGGCTCTGATTTACCACGGGAGCCCAATCCGGATTGGTACATGTCACATGTCTTCGAATTTCTGGTTCTAAGACATGCCGGTTTCCTCACGATGTTTTCCGTCTCCGTTTCGAGAACGTGGTATTGCACATAAATTTTTCAAGTGAAAATACTCATTGGTGCACGTGTGGGTTCGAACCAGCAACCTTCAGATTGAAAGTCGGCGTCTATGCCCCTGGGCCACCACGCTCTCAACCTTGTGTTTCACTCTTAATAAAACATATAATATATTATAATATTATAATTCAATCGTTTATTGTGCTTTTTGTTGTTACAAAATATATCTTTTAAACTAAAAAGATTCAAACATAAATCAATAATAATAGTATGATGGTGACCGTTTTAAAAATAGTCAAAAACTGACTTCAATACTTCAAAAAACAAAATACGCAGTTTCGTTTACATGGAATCATATTTCTTCCAGTTATTTTGGTTTAACAAACTATGGAACCAAACTCAAAGTCAAACTCATTTATTCTTTTAGATCTCAAGTATCATTTACACACGTAAAATTTTACACATGCATGTACATAATCGTGAGCATATAGCGTGTCACAGGAACTCCCCAGGCACATTACATGCACACAGATATGTCAAATTACAGTCAGTTTTCATGTTTAAGCTAATCTTATTTGTTAAGTTTTTTAAAACAATTTTTATAAAAACCTCTATAGGACCACTCTGCAAGCATATTATTTCAAATAAAAATAATTATTTTTGATATTTCTAACAGAATAATTAGAAGGAATTAGAAGGAACATGATTTTTGTTCCACTGAATTTGTCAACGAAATTGCAGCCTCGGAACCAATGAAAAATTAATGAAAAACGCATCAAAGTCTAACTTATGCTAAGTACATGATAAATCCTACCCTCCGGCGGTTTCCTCGCGATTTATTCTTTTCCTCCCCTAATCCCATTATTAATGGTATTTACCCTCCCCCCATGTGTAGATGCATTGTCTGAGAATTTAGATAAGACGCTTTTCAATTGGTTCTGGGCTATTGGCAATAGGTATATAGAATTGAGAGATGAGTAGAGAAAGATTAATAACACGATGTTTTAATTCGCGTCATCAATTTAGTCTTTGGTTCCCTACACGTACCTGTTGGGTGGTGCTAAAGGAGCAACCAAAAGTAGCAGTAGAACTTGTGCCAAGTTTGTCCGGAGAGGTACTGTCACCACACCTGGAATCTGCCGCCAAGCAGTACTCGCATTACTGTGTTCCGCTGGAAGGGTGCAAGTGCCGGTGAAATCACAATCACCGTCTCGGCTGATGGACGCAGCAGGATGAATGCGACTCAGTGTAAGATCCAAATCTTGTACTGAGTCGCATTACTGTTGTCATGGGCGGGGGTCGCCACTTACCGCCTCATCTCGTTCCGTCACAAATTCACATAAAAAAAAATAGTATTTGGCACTATACAAGTTTGAAACTCAAACTCAAACTATTTTTATCTCTTGTTATTTCTATATTTAGATCTCAAGTATCGTTTGGACACGTCAAATTTTACACACACAAGTAAACATATGGCATATTGAACATAATCTGCCGCTAAGCAGTGGTGCACTTGAAATCACATGCGCATGATACGTAACACCCCCGTCTCGGGTGACGGGTGCAACGGGGTGCGACTTGGTTCTTCTCATACTTCGGTCGGGAGGACCTAAGTTGCATTGTTTTAGTTCACGTTTGAAATAGAACCAGCGACCATCTGATTGGAAGTTGGTGATGGATCAAAATAGGTAGACTAAATAATTAGGCTTTTTAGGCTCCGTAGCTTAGTTGGTAGTAGTTATCAGTAGTTTGATGATGCTTGGTTAAGGCGTAAAGACAAACAAACTAACTCACATTCGCATTAATAATATGTACATGTATTATATTTATATTTTTTAGTCTAAAGATTCCATACAGATCACTTTAGGTTGTTCGGTACAAAATAATCATATTTTACATTTAATTCAAATATTATAATATTTTAACCAAGTTTTAGATCGAGTTGATATACATTTCAAATAAATTATTTTACAGTTAAATCTTGAAAATTTATTGAAATTCCTCAGCCAATCGTTCACGTTGTTTTTGCAATTACCAAGAAGTAGGTACTTGTGAGTACCAATACCAAACGAAATGAAAATACGTAGAATTTCAAGGGGACTGCTACATCTCATATAAAATTTATTTCAAATAACAACCAATTTCGCGTGACGCACCCCGCTACGTTATTAAGAAAATATTTAATACAATTCCATTTCTGCCAAGCGATTGTGGCGTTTAATGCCGAAAGAAAAGAATCAGTTTGGCTTAGATTATATTTTCAGAAACAAATGATAGTACTCAACAACATTGCGTAATATTGAAATAGAATAAAAAGAAATTTTGAAATTGGAATAAAAAGAAATTTTGAAATTGGAATACAGGTGAATTGGTACACTGCCGGACGAAAAAATAACATTTCCTGACGCCCCGGGCTGCCTTTTGAATTTGACAAGTTCCTAATTAGGGAGACTAAGCACGCGATGTTTCGAAATATAAAAAAAAAACGGTTTACTTTGGAAATTTGTGTCCATACTTATATTTATAAGAAATAAATAAAGATACTGGTAATGAAAAGATTGGTATGCGTTTATTTAAAAGATTATGTCAACTTATACTAAACTAATTATTAGGAGTACAAATAAGTTTCCGCCGTTTTTAACACAAATTAAATATTTATTGTAGAAGAACGGTAATATAAATTTAATCAAAATATTGCCCATCACTTGCAACCACTTTTTCCCATCTCTCAGGCAGCATTCGAATCCCACGTCTGAAGAACTCCTTGTCTTTTGAGGTTATCCACGAATCAACCCAATTTTTGGTATCCTCATAAGATGTGAACCGCTGCGCCGTCAGAGCATGTGCTACGGACCGGAACAGGTGATAATCGGACGGTGCAATGTCTGGTGAATACGGCGGGTGGGGTAACACTTCCCAATCAAGTGTTTCCAAGTACTTTTTCACGGGAGCCGCAACATGTGGACGAGCATTGTCATGCAGAAGAATAATTTTTTCGTGTCTAGAATAGTATTGAGGGCGTTTTTCCTTCAGAGCTCGGCTCAATCTCATCAATTGTGTTCGATAGAGGGCTCCAGTAATTGTTTCGCTCGGATTAAGCAACTCATAATACACTACACCTAGCTGATCCCACCAAATACACAGCATAAGTTTTTTTCCGTGAATATTCGGTTTTGCTGTTGATGTTGACGCGTGGCCAGGTAATCCCCATGATTTTCTTCTTTTTGGATTGTCATAATGTATCCACTTCTCATCACCAGTTATGATACGATGTAAAAAACCCTTTTTTTATGTCTAGCTAGCAGCATTTCACTTAAGCATAATCGGCGTTCAATATCTCTCGGCTTTAATTCGTACGGAACCCAATTTCCTTGTTTATGAATCATTCCTAATGATTTTAAACGATGTGAGACTGCTTGCTGAGTGACTTCTAATGTTAGAGCAAGTTCTTTTTGTGTTTGAGATGAATCTTCCTCCAATAATTCCTCCAATTCTGCATCCTCGTAAATTTTTGGCCTTCCACTGCGATCTTTGTCTTCTACGTCGAAATCACCATTTTTAAACTTTTGAAACCACTCTCGACACGTTCTCTCACTCAAAGCAACCTCACCATATGCTTCTACGAGCAATCGATGCGCCTCAGCAGCAGATTTCTTTAAATTAAAGAAGTAAACTAATATTTCCCGCAAATGACGCTTACTTGGCTCAAATTTTGACATTTTCAACTTATAAAAATTATATTTTACCAATATGAAATCAATGATATTAATAGGTTATGTTGTTCTTGAATGTCCAAACTATTTTTTAAGCCGGTTATCATCTGCGAAAGCTAACCGAAACTCCGTGCCGCGCCATCTACAATAAATCTTATTTGTACTCCTAATAATATTGCAGACAAAGAGGTAAATGTAGATGTGTAGATATGTGACTAAAGCTTAAAATAGGTGACCGTTTAGTGGCATTTGAACTGAGCGGTCTCGTGCTTCAGAAGGCAAATTAAGATGTCGCTGCCGACTAAACCAGTCGTGCTGGTGGCCTATCATGAAAACTCCGATACCAGATTTGGCTACAAACTCACGCGAAAGAAGATCGGCCAAAATGGTACTACGTTTCATAAAGGAAACAAAAACATGCCCCAGGCTAAATTATAATAAGATGTCAATGCCAAACCTCCCTTAACTGTCTTCTTTTAATGTCTAAAATTACTTACACTCTTAATTGGGTCTAATCGAATAAGGGTATTTTTAATAGGGCGAGAATGGCTCAAGGGTAATTTTAATTTGACAGTTCGGTTACATAATTAGTGTATTAATTTTGACATGTCTGTGTTTTAGTATTTTTTAAAGTGTGATTTTGATTGTCCGTTTTTTTTGTCCCGCGTTGTTAATTATAGGCGAGTTTGGTAATCGAAGCTATTATATGAAATATTAATGTTTTATTAGCGTTATTTAAAATAGGTACTCTTTTAGTCATTCATTTGACAGCTGCGTATATTAGTACCTACTGGTAATCCGGCTTTGAAGTGAAAGGTCCCGGGTTCATAACGTTTTTTTACATTATTTATTATAGAATGTTTGTATTTGTGTCCATGCCATTTGCGACACAGGGAATCAGACGACAGTTTGCGTACAGTTTGCGAGTTCTTGAATGCAAAGATATAACGGTAAGATTCTTTTTATTTTAACTTACTCTTAAATAAATCTAATTGACAATAAAACTGTTTAAAATATTCAAGAACTTATAACAGTAAATTTTATTGATATTATAACAATATTTTGTTCACGTTTTTAAGAAATGATGACGAATTTCGTAATGTATTGTTGTACAAACTATGTTGTTTTATAAAGCTGTTACTGCAACAAGATATTACATTGAAATAAATTTCAATTACTGGTTAATCCCGTTTAATTTTCGTCACTAAAAACATTTAAAATTTTAAATAACTCGATTAATTTTAGAATATTGCACCACCGAGACCGTCAAAGTTCGAAGTCTCTTCCTGTTCGAATTGTATTCGAAAATTTGAATTTCGAAAAGTATTTCGAAGTTTGAATTATGCATTCACGTGAGGCGTGAGGCTTCGATCATAGGTAGGGGAACGGTGAAACAAGTGACGCGGTAAGAAGAGTAAAAATAATTCGCAGTCTGCCTACCCCCTGTGTGGCAGTTAGCACGCATCTAATACTTAGCGCTACTTCTTGCACAGACCACCCGAATTCCAGACAAATCATCGATTAACATTTTCTTTTTTGAGATTGGGGAATACTCTGTAGTTTTAATTGGTTTTTAGGTAGTAGGTTTTAGGAAGTTTACCTAGTTGTTTTTTTTTAATAATCTTAATGAGTATTCACCCGGTCAGTAGCGGGATGGGTGACCGTTAATAGTGTTGGTTGATTTAGGATTTGAACTGAATACTTCCGTTCCAGGCACGTTAGATATCGGTCAACGCTATTCCATTCAATAAGCTATGTTGACTGCCTTCGGGCGGCACTGTAACTCCGATTCCAGAGTTGGTAACTGGCATGAAAAGGTTTATTTACGTTCAGTTCGAAATGAGGTTACTATTATTTACTTTCCATCTCAAAATTACCTCAAAAGTTAAGTGTCTTAATAAGAAAAATCTCATAGATTTTTTTTTTTACATTATTTATATCATTCATCCTTCATTGAGTATTACATCAAAGTTTAGGTAGGTATATAAAAAGAAACATGAGAGACGAAATAAATAAAATCATTTATTATTTGTATTTAATTATTACAAATAACATTATCTTTCCGGTTCGGTGACGAGAAATCCAAAATTTTATATCAAAGAGAACACTTAAAGAACATTTCACATGAAAAAAACTCGGAAAAAGTCTACTAGAACGTTCTGAATATTTCAGTTATCCTACTCGCTAACACGACTTCACCACCAAAACGGGGGGAGGAGGGACAAAATGGATTCTCGCGACATTCGGCAGCCATTACTGCCCTCGCCCTACCAATCCCTCCCGTGTTTACTAAAAATGCGTTCAATTTTATATGCGGGCCCTATGTATGTACACAGCTTTAGCAGGATTCTTACTCAAACAGAAATAACAAGCCTGTCTTTATTTGAACGGCAAAAAACGCGTTTTCCATAGTGTTTACTGGATTAACTTGCTTCAAAGCAAACTTTTTAATCGTTTGAATAAATACGTGGCTGACTATGCCTCTACTGTTTCAGTCACAGAATTAATAAAACGAAATAACTTTTGACAATAAATCTTTCGGTATTTAAATTGCACATACACATTTTCAAATTCAAGTTTCGAATTAGTGCCACGTCAGCGTCACGTCAGAGATAATCGAACAAACTTTAAATTTGGAACACTAGCACGTCTTTCACAAATCACTATCTGTCACTTAATGCGAGTTAACCCTTCATGGCGCAGAGGCTATTTTGTTTTTTCTTGATTCCCGTCATAATAAATTCCTGTTTTTGTGCGTATTACCGTTGTCCGGGACAAATTGCAGACGACTCTTTATAAATATTCCGGCGGTTAAATAAAGGGTAACGACTGCGATTCCGAAACTTTTTTATTTTATTCGACGGGCAGGAGTTTTTCTTTTTAAGTATTGCAAATGAGTTTCTGTCTGTTTGTGGAGATTGGTGGTTTAGACAGGCTAATCTAAAAGTGTGCGTTAGATCAATTTTGTCTAGATCGTATGTGAGAATCAAATTTGAAAGCAGGAGTAGTGCCATTTGATACAAAGAAGATTTCATATTATTATTATTATCGACATACTACTTAAAGTTACTTTTTAAAGAGTTTTGCCAGAAAAAACATAATTATATATTATAATTATGTTTTTCTCGTGGAAATTTATATCATATAGTAATAACTGAAATTTAAAAATTTTAAGTCAATACTTCTAAAGAATATTTAAGTGTTCTCTTATCGACTACTAAACGAAGCTTTTTATAAAAAATAAATGAAATTTTTGACAAGTCAAAGTCCACTGCATTACTTTGATAATTTTAATTGCTTAACTGTTAATCTGTACTCAGACTAATCAATCGTACATAACTTGTTTCTAAGATATGAGTTTTTTTTTAAATAATTACAATTACCATAATCGTTCACACACAATCTCAAGTATAATTCTAAAAACATAATTGATACTTACTTAGATAAAATGAGCCTTTATATAATTAGATTAACCATTTCTAAAATATATAATTTGTAGTTTTAAAATATATAATTGTAGGTACTGTGGCGATTTTCTTGATCCACTATCTTGATTTCATTCGCGTTTTTTTTTTAGAATTTGAAAGATGATCGCCATTGCTAACCTGTTTCTAGAAGCTTATTCAATAAACTTCCCTCATTAATCCACCATTTGTAAAGACGAATTACTTCTGGCTACTCAAGCAATTTATAAAATATGCGAGAGTAGAATTTTCAAAGGAAGATTGCTGATTTGAAGTTAGAAATCAAATTTGTGAAATATTGCAAGTATCAAATAGGACACTTATTTGAGAACTGTAGTTTTGATCGTGGGTTTCTACAGGCCAAATTGACAGCTAAGCCTACATCACTATATAGTATAAAACAAAGTCGCTTTCTGTGTCCCTATATCCCTATGTATGCTTAATTCTTTAAAACTACGCAACGGATTTTGATGCGGTTTTTTTAATAGATAGAGTGATTCAAGAGGAAGGTTTATATGTATAATACACTAGCAAGTCACCCCGGCTTCGCACGGGTAGTTTCTAATACGACACTGAGGCTTTACTAACCGTGCGAAGCCGGGGCGGGTCGCTAGTCAGTTATAAAATAATATCACTGTAGAAACATCTGTTACACATATTTCAAGGGATTTAAACACACAACTATACAAAAAAACTTATTAGCATCTCAACGCTCTTACATTTATAATTCTTCATTGTGTTAAAAATAATCGCGACTCAAACAAAACGACAAAAGAAAATGTGAAGAAAAAATATGCAAATTATTTTGTAACACTCGCGGTTGCGAAGGGTTAAAACGTTAACCGTGTCGAATCGTGTTTTTGTTTCAATTGTAATTATTTTTACATTTGCGAGGAATATTTTGACAGATGTGGAGTTTGGATAATTTTCGCCCTTCCTCATTTTAATGGTGGCTGGGTTTGTGGGAAAATAACCTGCGATTACGAGAACTTTTTGCAGTGGTACAAGTTGTACACATTTTTTTTAATGTTATAATGTGACGGGACAACCTGATGGCCTACCCGATCTTAAGAGGTTACCTTAGAAATATAATCAATTAAACTGCAACTTATTGTCATACTAGCTACGCAACGCGGTGTTAGCCACGGTTGGACTTCCTACGGGAACCGTAAATTTTTCCGGGATAAAAAGTAGCCTATGTACTATTCCAGACTATAATCTATCTCTGTGCCAAATTTCATCCAGGTCCGTTCAGCCGTTCTGGCGTGATTGAGTAACAAACATCCATCCATACTTACAATCTTTCGCGTTTATAATATTAGTAGGATTACCACTCATTTCGACCAGTAACGATGATTAAGATGCTATAGATGGCGTGTTGTATGCAAGATAATTTAATTTTCTTATAACCAAATAGATATAAAATCTTCGAGGTCTAATTATCCACGACTTGCCAGCATCGACAAACTAAAAAAAAACACATTAACCGCATGAAGAATGGAAGAATCGATATGAGTTTGCTGCAAGTTGATTTAGAGCCTGGAATCAAAGAACAACATAAACCAACCAAAACAAAAACACGGAATAAATTTTGATGTGTGGTTAACACAATGCCTGTTGAGACAAGTACCTATTACCTACTTTGTACTATTCGTAGTACGAAGTAAGTAAGTAGGTTGGTAAGTAGGTACTTATTATTTAAATAATTTATTATACCAATTACCGATTAATTTACGAAAACGGCTGACTAATGCTCGGTTATGGACCAACTTATCAAGAAGATTCTAGACACCTAAGATTCTTTTTAATGATATATATTACAAAATAGCAATACTTTCTATTTTTGCAAATGTAAATTATCATTACTCTAATGGATTTTTACAGGAGATTTCCCGATAACAAACTATTAGGGATATTTTGTAGCACACAAAACACATTACGCGTTTGTCTTCGAAGGGTTAAACTATTCAACTCGTCGCCAGTATTCAAACGAGTAACTGATATCCCTGAGAGCGTTCTATATTCAAATTTCAAAAAAAAAGCGCCATTCATAGACAATTTTTGTTGTTTTTTGTCACAAACTTCAAAAAGTGGGACACGCATATCATTAATGTCCTCTTTATGTTTTTATAGAGAACCGGTAACGCTATGAATAATAGTAAATCATTAGTTGTAGTTTTGAAATTAGAACGCACCTGGAGCGTTTTTTACCGCGTTTTTTGTACAAATAATAATGTTGCCGGGTTTTGACTGTGAAGTCAAAAACTAAATCGTGAATAATATTGCGCTACTAAAATAAAATTTATCATTCGGTTTTTTGCTCATATTTGTGTGATTTATACGATGTGATATGATAATACATTGCTTTTAACTCGTTAGTACTGAAATTTGAAATCTTATAATGCTATCACGTAATTTATGACTTGTTAAAAAAAAATTATTAATTCCGTATAATATTTCTAAATATCATATAAACCTATGTTAAGAATCATTCAATGTCTAAATTGCTTGGTATATCACGGGCATCATAATTCAGCACCGTATTTTAGCGTATTTTTTAGGCGTGGTGGCAGTACTTTACTTCCCTATATAATCGCACTGCACCTACTGTTACCTAGTAGTTACCTTCTACCACAGGTTCCCAGTTGCAAACCATGTGTGGTGATCATAGTTTTCCCTTGGGTCATGGCTGTTTGTCTTGTGTTTGTCCAAGCCATCTGCGATACTATATCCTATCCTATTGTATGTTCTGGCTTAGCTTAGATTCGAAGCGAGCGGGTTGCCCGGCCGGGGCAGACTTTGTGTGATGAGAGTAAATTTTGTTCTCGGGTCTTGGGTGTTTGCCTTGTGTTTCTGTATTTGCCCATGCCACCTGCAACACAGGGAAACCTAGTGCAGGAGCATAAGTGTGTAAACGTAATTATTATATTATAAATGATATTAAAACGTTTGTAATATTTTTGTACAAAATAAGATACAGCCGTACAGACCTCCCACCACATGTATCAGAATTTTACTACGCTAATATCAAAGAGTTCTTAATTTATTAAAAGGAATAATTTATGAACTTAAATAAAACCGGAACAGTCGCCAGGATGGCCACTATCGTGTTAAATGACTATAAATTGCCAGTAGAAGGAAGTGTAACTCACCCTATTTCCCACCAGAACCAGTAGCAAAATAAATTTCCAAGACATCTGCCGACTAATTGTCTAACAAATGTGCATAAATTGAGCGATATTATGCGCAAATAAAAAAAATATGCGTCACACGACGTTTTATTTTTACGTCTTTTGGTAGAATGTGTAAGTAGTGCGTTGCTTACAAATTAAAAACCTGTCGCCCTGAACTCAAGGTGTGAAATTTGCAATTTTAAAAGTAAAAAGATTCCGTCACCGCCGTATATTATCTGTGGGAATCTACAGCTTGTTTTCTTACAACAAAGTCAGAAATCGTTTCGCTCACATTGCAGTTACGCCATTTTATTACGACTTTATGCAAAGCAACTAACCCATTTCTTGCGTTGCTCTATAATTACAGCCATTTGCATATTATTTTGATGAATAAATATTTATAAGGAAGTGAAATTTAAGAACTTTTTCATTATAAACTAGTTCTTAATAAAGTGCGTTCGTTGCATATTTTAAAATTTTACATTTTGTATAATGTCGCGTATGTTAATTTATTAATTTCGCCGGGTTGGCTGATTAAATTTCACGTGAAGATACCCCGAGGTGGTGCTTCCCACGTTACCATTATAATTAATCTAGGAAGTAGCTGAGATTTTGTTGTCAAAGGGACACACAACTTTCGTTTAAGACTGCGACTGTTTTGTTTATAATTAATAATATTTTGCTACGTGTTTTCTTACAACTTTCGTTTAAGACTGCGACTGTTTTATTTAATAATATTTTGCTTCGGGTTTTCTTAAATCACTCATTTACTCAACCAAAAGTCAGAAAAATCGGACGAATATTTACTCATTCAAAAGTCGGCGTGAATCACAGGTTTTTTTTAAATTCTGCCTATAAATAAACGTATATGCAGCCTACAGAGATATTATATTTTTTTTTCGTGTTTGATCAAAAATTGGAACTTTTTGGTTATGTTCGGAGAAAGGCAATTAATAAAAGTTTTTTAAGGTATTAAACTGGTGGTTTTTTTTTAATTGAAGTATTATCACCTTACCCTTATCCTTGTTAATAAAGATAATAGTTACAAAATTACTCTAATTGAAAGAAAAACCTAGTAATATGTAGTAGGTGGTATGTAAGTCAGCTTTGTGGCAATAGTATGATTAAGGAAGTATATAATCTGTATGCTGCATGAAATATCGACAAACCGTTGGTTTTTTTTTAATTTGATTTCGTTTATTGTGTTGCTGCGGTCACTGGCCACTTTCAATTTTGACTTGAAGTTCGAAATTTAAATAAATGTTATGAATGAATGTGTATGAGCTATATTTTTTTTTCAAAACCAAATAATTTGTGTTACCGTGGCTTTTAATTGATATATTGATATAACAACATATATTTATTATAATTAAAACACAATCTGTTTTTCAAAGTGACCAGTTCAACAAAACGGTGATTTCAAAGCTATAAAATTATTGCCAGAACAAAATAACAATTGAAAGTCAAAGTACCTAAAATTATCCTTGATTTTTAATAATATACATCGAAAATGATTGGGTAACAATACCACACCTAATTATTGTCAGCGTGTGCAAATTTAAAATACCTTTTTAAACATATTCATTCTATCATTACCAAGTACAAGTCACTGCCATCTATTCATAAATAGTAAATAGTATTGACAACCCCAATTCAACAACAATAGATTGCTACTAATAGTGATGGAATCGACCACTTGACTCGTGTTTAAAATCGATTTTCGCGCCTCCCTTCGATTGCTTTGTATAAATCGATTCTATTGTAAACGATTTATGTACAATGCCATTGAGTTCGTTGTATTTTGACGTTCGAAGTTGAGTTTTAAATTGACGTTGACAGGTTTGTGGACTGCATTAGTTTCCTGTTGTTTTAGGTACAATGAGATTTTGACGCATGTCTCAAAGATCAACTTAAAAACGGGAGATGTTTTTTGTACGGGGGATTGTTTTTTACGAACTTTGTTCTGACAATTACAAACACAACAAAAAGATAATTACCAAATAGGTGAACCCGATCTGAAGTGATGCGCAAAAAACATTGAGCAATTGATTTTGGTAGTTCAATCAAAATATGTCGGCCAAGTAAACGAAATTGCATATTATTTGACCACAACGCTCATACCTAACAATTTCAACTGTTTCCTATTATTAGTAAAATATTACAATCTCGTGTCGCTACTGGGGTTCTAATAATTCGGTAGGATTCACAGTCGGTTTTTCTGACGTTTTTGGAAAGCAGTAACCTCTTTATATCAGGTAGACTGCCAGGTCGCCCCATCACTTTAGTTACATAAATAAAATAATGGTACATAGCGCCAATACTCTCAAAAATTTTGCGACATACGGGCAGAAAGAGTTTCGTTTTGTCCGTCTATTTAACGGACAAAACGAAACTATTTCTTACGTATCCAAACGATACTTGAGATCTAAAGGAATAAATGTGTTTCATCATCATCATTTCAGCCGACAGTCGTCCACTGTTGGACATAGGCCTCCCCCATAGCTTTCCAGGTTAGACCGTCCTGAGCCATCTCCATCCACCGTCTACCCGCGACCTTTTTGATGTCATCGGTCCATCGGGTGGGGGGTCGTCCTACACTGCGTCTGCCGGTTCGTGGTCGCCACTGGAGAACCTTTATTCCCCAGCGGTTGTCGGTTCTTCGAGCTATATGGCCTGCCCATTGCCACTTCAGTTTGCTAATTCTAAGAGCTATGTCGGTGACCCTGGTTCTTCTACGGATCTCCTCATTCCTGATTCTATCGCGTAGTGAAACTCCGAGCATAGCTCTTTCCATAGCTCTCTGAGTGACTTTGGGCTTCTGTATGAGGTAGAGTTTGATTTTGAACTAATAATGGTTCCATTATACTACCACTAACATTTGACATACGCAAAATTAGCCTCGCGTTTTGTCGCGCAATAAAATACGCCTCAAACTAAGCCAAGACGTGACATCCCTTCGAAACGTCAAAAGGGACTGCTGTCATTAAATTCTCATTTCTACCCGAGCCCAGGGTAATAAAATTAAAAGGGTATTACATTATAATCACGCTGTTGTCATATTTTATTCTGAAAAATTGTAATTAACCTTCATTGGGCAGGTGGTGGCTTTGAAAGATGTTTGAGAAACGACTGTCGAAACGACTTTTGTCGAAGTAACAGTATTTTTTGCTATATTTTTTTTATTATTTATTATAACCACGTTGATTTTGCGCAGAACCCTATTTTTTTTCTAAAATAAAAGTATCATAATTGTCCTTTATAACATCAGCTATCTGCCAATGGAATACCCGTCAAGATCCAGCCGTTTAGGAGATTCGTCGGATAAAACAGAAAGACAAACAGGCAGACAGAGAAAGTACTTTTTTTACATACGGACGCGAGCAACTCGACTCATTTGCAGTCAGCTCATGTACTTACAGTTACTCTTCTGCCCTAGATTTTACCACAGCTTAAAGGAACCAGATGATCTGGTCCAGATCCTTGGGCTTTCTTCTAACTAACCTAATAGGAGGTTATTTTTGTCTTTGCTTTTTATTTTTATCTTTAATTGGATTGATTCAATAGAAAAGATACATAGATAATGTACATATTTTTTTACTATTAAACCGTACACTAATATTCCTGCGTCACAGGAGATATGGAGATGTGGACACAGCACAACACACAGAACAAACAGCCAGACAGACAGGAAATATTGAAGTGTCAGTTTGTAATGTCAAAATAACAGATTATTACTAAATGCATTAACAAAAAGCTATAATATATACCTATTAAAAATATATATATATATATATATATATATAGCTTTATAGAAGAAATTCTACAGTCTGATTTCGCTCTGCACCACGACACGTAAAATTAAATTTATACATTCAAATAAAATGAAATGCATTTAGTAAAAAATTTTTATATTGACATTACAAACAGACCCATCAATTATATTCATTTATATAGTTTAAGATAAAAATGAACCAACGGAATTGAAATAAAATATAAAACGTAAAAACGTACCAACGCTTCTAATGTTCCCACTGCAAGGACACCGGCCTACTCTTGATAATTGAAAATGGGCTCTGATCTACCGCGGGAGCCCAATCCGGATTGGTAGATGTCACATGTCGTCGAATTTTTGGTACTAAGACATGCCGGTTTCCTCACGATGTTTTCCGGCACCATTTTGAGAACGTGGTATTGCGCACATAAATTTTTTCAAGTGTAAAAACTCATTGGTGCGCGTGTGGGTTTGGACCAGCAACCTTCAGATTTAAAGTCGGCGTCTATGCCCCTGGGCTATCACGCTCTAAAATATACTCGCTGCCAAACTTCAAGTCCTTGTTCAATACTGTCGTACGATATGAGATTTTGTTTGTTAATAAATTAAGTCAACTTGATCAGGACCAGATCAGTTGCGAGGAAAGTTTACAAAGAACCAACTTCTAAAAATAATTCATTTATATTCAATCATATTTTCTTTGTGCCAAGTTATAAAATATTACGATAGATTCAACCTGCTAAAAAATTGATAGGGATTCATGTTGCTTGCTAAAAAATACAAAATAGAAGAAAACAAAAACCAACATATTTATATGAGAAACATTTTTTTAAACATTTTTTGATTAGAAATATATTGTTTTGAGCAGAACTTAACAGAACTAAATTCACAATTTACAGGGCGCTCAGAATAGCACGCTATTATAAAAAATAGCTTATTAAAAAAAATAACCCACACAAAAACTTCCCCATAACAACTGAAATACGCCACTCAAAGAAATTTTCTTCCACTCCAATCATCAATTACAATATGCCCTTAATCAAAGATCATCATAATTCGTTTGCGGGCCTACCCAAGCGTGTGGGCATACGATACCCTACGGCTCAAAGATAGGCTTCGCATTAAAAAACAAATTAGTCTGAAGCCAGCGGAATCATTTCCAAAAGAAAAGCACAAAAAGAAATGCTGAAAAAATATAAGCTTTGTTATCGAAATTGGAAACGAACATCCATCCGTACCTAAGAAATTCGGATGGGGTGCATTTTTTTCGTACACAAAAAACACCCTACGTATGAGACATTACCCCCGCCGCCCCAAACATCCACGCTTTCATTTTATAAACAGATTTTTTTTGCGTGCAAGCGGGATGCAGCTACGCTTTCGGGCTTTTGCACGCGGGGGTTAGAACGAGAGGGGTGTAAATAAAAAGTTCGGTCGAATAAAGAAAGCCCAGGTATGGATAAGGGTGTGGAGGGAAGAAAAAAAGGGATATGATGGAATGGCTGCCACCCCTTGGGTGGTGGGTGGTGGAAGTTCGCGGCTTCTCCGCTAGATGGGGTTCTAGAAAACTTTTTTTTTATTGAATTTTGGTGAGTTTTTGGCATAATGATGATGAATTGTGCTACGGTTTAGCGTTGATAAGTTTTGGGAAAATTCCTTTCGCATGTAATGAATTTTCCGAGTTTTTAAATTAGGCAGGAGTTGATGCTAATATGGCATCGTTTTTGCTTATATTTGCAAAAAGCAAAATTGCTTGACCATATATTAATTAACTAAGGTAAGTTAACTAAAACCTATAATCATAGGTATATTTAAGTAAGGTTGACCTATATAATAGATATAAATTATTAACAATGTCAAAAAAAAAATTCTATTTGATTTTTTCACCAGAACAATTTGTTTAGTTAGATAATAAACTTTATATTCTAATTAGACGGAAACTAAATATCTATTTGAAATAGTTTTTTATAATCTTTTATTGTTAGTATGAAAGCATCAGAGGAAATTATTGGGTGTGTGAATATGACTCCGCCCTTTCTCAACAGATGTCGTTTTTAGTATTGTTTACGTGTACTAATAAATGACCATACTTGTATTCGATAGTACTGAATGTCAGCTATCTAGCGCATTTTATGATATTTGGTTGAAGTGTAAGCAACAATTGTTTTCACCTTTTCGAAAATGTCGGTTTTTATTCCAAATAAACGTCATTTGCGGGAAGTGTTATTACATTATTTTATTGCGAAGAAAACTGCAGCGGAAACTTATCGTTTGCTTGTGGAGATTTATGGTGAGCATGCTCCGTCTAATACAACTTGCAAGGAATGGTTTCGACGATTTCAAAATAACGATTTTAGTACTGAGGATAAAGAACATGGAAAACCACCAAAAAAATTTGAAGATGCTGAATTGGAAGCATTATTGGCGGAAGATTCTTGCCAAACTCAATCAGAATTAGCTGCAGCATTAAATGTTGATCGTTCAACTGTTGCAAAGCGTTTACAAATGATGGGAATGATTCAAAAAGCCGGTGACTGGGTTCCACATGATTTAAAAGAAAGAGACATGGAACGTCGGAAAACCATTTGTGAAATGCTGCTTCAAAGACAGCAAAGAAAAGGATTTTTGCATCGGATAGTCACAGGAGACGAAAAATGGATACACTACGAAAATCCTAAACGCAAAAAAGCTTGGGTGAAACCAGGCGAACCAGGCCCATCACAGCCAAAAATAAATATTCACTGTGCCAAGGTCATGCTCTGTATTTGGTGGGATCAGAAAGGTATTGTATATTATGAGTTGCTCAAACCCTCTGAAACTATTAATGGAGAAGTTTACCGACGACAACTAATGCGTTTGAAGCGAGCCATAGAAGAAAAACGACCAGAATGGGTGAATAGACATAACAAATTAGTTCTTCAGCATGACAATGCCAAACCGCATACCGCAGAAGTCGTAAAAAGATATTTAGAGGGACAGGACTGGGAAGTGTTACCCCACCCGCCATATTCACCAGACATAGCTCCTTCGGATTACCACCTATTCCGGACGATGCAGACAGACCTTACTGGAGAAAAGTTTACTTCATGTGAAAGTATCAAAATTTGGATTGACAACTGGATAAGCTCAAAAGACCAGGACTTCTTCCAGCAAGGAATACGAAAACTACCTGAACGATGGGCGAAGGTTGTAGCTGCAGATGGAGCATACTTTCAATAATTTTTTTTTTAATTTTGTAAGCGAACAAATGTGTTTTATTTTGACAAAAAGGGGCGGAGTCATATTCACACACCTATTATAAAAAGCTTTAACACCCCACACTATCGTGTCTTTGCAACCTTAATGACGTTATGACGAGATGAGACTCCAAAAATCTCTAATTAGCGACTCTCTCTGGGATTTATCCGTTTTAGGGTTCCGCGTCTCATATTGAAAATCCATTCCATCCATTTTATTTTATGGTTGGTTTGTTTATTTATTATTAGTATTAACCTTACCTACTATTCGACTCTAGTGAGTTCCCTAAGGCTTGTGCTGAAAATCAGCGCTGGGTATCCTATTTATCCAGCACATGCTGAGCACAGAGCTTTTCTCGCAAGCGCTGTATACGGCAGCGATCCGCCAAGGCATGTCTTTTTTCTTTTGTAAGTGTTATTATATTTTATTATTATTTTAATTTTTATGTATTGTGATTTGTTGTACTTATACAGTTTGCAAGAATACAATATTTCTTTCTTTCTTTCTATTCGCAATCTGTGGCCCAGAAATAGTTGGCAAAGTTCTAAAGCGATGTTTTAGGGTTTGGCTTTGGGTAGTGTACCAGTACGTCAATTTGCTTCATGCTCTTTTTTATTTATTATATGCAATTTGAATAGTTACTTAAGAATCGGAACAAATTTCGCCCAATTGTAAAACTGGTAAAACATACTATGGAAACCAGATTACTGATAGAATACTTATAAAGTACTGTTTTTTTAAATACATGTATTTGATACAGAAACCGTACAAACATTTACGTTCGTCATATAAATTCTTGGCCTGGGTGGGAATCGAACCAGCAAACTACAGCGTAGAAGGCAGATCTACTACCAACTGTGCTGTAAGATTACATTACATATAATCTAACTTGTGAACCTTTCAAATTTCATACACATTTTTATTTTTATTTTTTATTAGATACAGAACCTTACTAACACAAACACTACACACACTTGACGGTATTTTTTCATCCCTTTCAACGCTCGCTAATGAGACAACCCCTTAAAGCGTCTGGGTATTGAGCTGTGGCACCGACATCGCTCTTTTTTTTGTGGACGAAGGAAATTATTATGAAAAAATCGTTGAAAACGATCAAATAATTTGCATATTTTCATATACCAAATTCCCAAATGTGCATTACGGACGAAAAACCCGCTTATACATAACATATATATTATAGATAGTAAATTACCATATAATTACATTATAATTACTTTTTTAAATTTGCTACCAAACCAACAAAATTTCGCTGATATAATATTAGTTGTCTAGTATCATTAGAAATTATAAAATAATTATTAACTATCATTTATTACTAATTATTATAATTATAAAAGAAAATTTCTCATAGTGTCTCAATAAAATCTATTTATAAACATATCTTAAACTTAATCCCGAGAAAAAACGTAAAACCCAAAAACACTCATCCAATCCAATTAGAACAAAATCAAACAAAAAATCTTATTAAATATTAAAAAAAACCTAATATTTTCCCATCGGCAAATACTCTCACAAATATTGGATTCTCCAATTTGGACTCCGTATAAGCAATAAATAAGAGGAAAGGGCTTTCCAGACGGGAGAAAATGGTAAAAAAGTAAAAAAGGCTACGGATCGAAGTCCTTCGTCCGTCGGATCCAATAATCCGACCGTCTGTCCGCCGCCTAATGTGATCGCAGCCTAATGAAAAACGTTCCCCTCGTATTTATAGGTAAACTCAATAAATTCTGCATTTAATCTTTTTCTGGGATAATTTTTGTTTTTAGCTAGAACTCCGCGGTTTTTCGGGATCAAAAGTAGTATAATGCGGGATAAAAAATATTTGTGTTGGTACTAAGAGTTGAATAAAAATTTATACTAAACAAAATGCTATACCTATAGAGAGCTTACACAAGAAAAGCGCAAGACTCTTAATTAAAAAAGACTTAAAACTAATAATTAGTCAATTCTAATTAGACTCAAACAAAATAACCTCAAAAAAAAAATAGTAATAGTTTATTTCCAAAAAGATCCTAAATTGTGGTTCACACTATTATTTAAAGAAAAGTAAAAGTAACAAAATTTTTTTTAGATGTACCTACTAGTACTATATAAAAGAATTAAAACATTAGTAATAAGTAATTTCTAATTAGAGTATCTAGACATAACTAACCTATAATATAAATTAATGTCGTTATTTTGTTTCACAGTTATAAAAAAAGGATTTACTGTAGAATCGTTACCGTGAATTTTTTTTTACGAGTTACCGATATATTTGTGCTGACGAAATTTCGACGCACTTTCATGCGTTAATATCTCGTAATAATGTTTATAATCATGATAGTTTTAAAATATATGTGTAAGTCGAATCCTCAAAAATATTTTCCGCTATTCTAGTTACTAAGCCAGGTCGGAAGCTTTAAAATAAAAAAAATAAACGTTAACACACTCATACCTCTGCACTAGGATTCCCTGTGTCGCAGATGGCATGGACAAACACAGAAACACAAGACAAACACCAACACCCGAGAACAAACTTCATGCTCACCAAGTGTGCCCCGGTCGGGAATCGAACCTGGTGTGTAGAGCTTTAGGGTGTTGCTATAACTCCGTTGCCAATAATCCACTAATTGAAACAAAACAGAAAAAGGAACTAATTGTGTTACAAATGTGATGAATTAAAATAAAAATAACTTCAAAAGTTAATTCAAAAGCCAGACTATAGATAAAGCTCCGATTTCGGTGAATGTGAAAAAGAAATCGCGAAATGGGTTTGCTTTGGTAACGAAATCAACATAAATTTCAAGTAAATTTCTAAAAAAATCCGTTTCCCGCGTCGTAGTTACCGCAATAAATCAATATGTATCGTAAAACCTTCCTAAAGATATAAATTATCCACAAATCACAATTTAAATAAATTTCTTTTATCAGTGTGGTAGACAATAATTTCTTCATTATCGACTTTTGATAAAACCGCAACAAATCAATAGGTATAGTAAAATATTGCTCAAGATGGTCGGAATAATCAATTAAAATCAATAATTTTATCTAATATATTTTTTAATAATGTTAGCTATGGTAGTTTTATATTCAACCTATTCCAGAATCTGAACGCTTTTAAAACAGCGCGAACAACCAAAGAGGAAGAATGCTCACTTTCGTTTGCCAAACGAAAAAAAAAAAACGAAATTAGCACAGACCTTGAAAACTTAGCCCATTGACACGTCTTGATTTCGATTTCATTATAAGGCGGCGACCTCTTAAGATTCAATTCATTCAGAATTCCATCCCTTTCCCCCCACGGGGTAGTCTAATTGGAAATTCTTCTTGCTCCGTCTAGCTGTGACGTCATAACGAGGTCTTCTCTCATTAAATAAACAGACAGTAAAGCGCGGCCATTGCAGTGCGACAGTTTGAATATTTCGAGGTAGATTGTGTCAAAACTTTTTGATACTTTTTTTATCTGAATATGCGACGGAACGAGCTGAGGGCCTGGTAAGTGTCGATCGCCATGACAACAGTAATGCGACTCAGTATATAATAGTATAGTTTTGGATCTTACACTGTTGTATTCATCCTGCTGCGTCCATCACCCGCATAGTATGCGACAACAAATACCAAAAAACAGAATAAAATAAATATTTAAAGGGGCTTTCATATAAAAAAGTGATTTTTACTTTTTATTCGTTTTAGCTAGATATTAATTGATACAGGTAGACGCTTGAAATATTCATATGTTTAGTCATATATTCACTTTAAAAATAAAAGTGGGGGGCACTTAAAAATAAAACAACAGACATGATTTTTTTGCCGTTTTAAATATTGACACTTGGTTTTTTTTTTTATGTCAATGGTGAGGCGCACAAGCTTACGTCCCACCTGATGGTAAGTGGCTACCGTCGCCTATAGACGCTAGTAACACTCGAGGTGTTGCCAACGCGGTGCCTATCAGTTAAAAATCTCTTCACACTCTTTTTAAATGTGTTCATATTGAACCCCATTGGAAACACCTCTAACGGAAGCTCATTCCATATATTAAACGTACCAACCTCTAAGCAACGTTTACATGTCAAATGTCAAATTCATTTTGAAAAGTACCTATTATTTCTGTAGCTATTTTGAGTTATGTTTCCGTGACTTTCTATACTATGGTTATTTTAATTCATAGTATATAACCGGCCCCGCCGTTCTTCATCATTTTATTACTTAGCTAACTTGCGGGCCAAGACTTTGCGTCTTGATACTTGTATGAAAACTGTTAAATTTTGAATCATTTCATGAATTAATGAATGAAAATACTTTATTGTACACCAATACAGAGAAATACAAACGTGACAAATAGAACACGTACGTACGTCTTATCGCTAAGAAGCGATCTCTTCCAGATATAGACTAAATGTCGAAGTTTCCAAACCGCAACCGTAAGTGTTTACTTTACTTTATTTCAGAGTTTTATGTCTCAGAGGCACAACGCGATACCACTTGAGTTTTTTCTTGCTTTAGTAGAGGAAAACCTGAGTAGTATTTTGTTGTAATTGGGTGACGGTAGCCACTTAACGTCAGGTGAACCACCTGAGTGTGTGTAAAATCTACATCCCTTCTATGTTATGTTTCATCAAATGGTAAGCTTGACGCTACAAAAAAAAAATTTTTTTTTTCATATTCCGGAAACGGCTTCATGGTAGTAGCCCTGCCTTCGAGTCCCGAGTTCGATTCCCAGCAGGGCACTTTGTGTGCTGAGCATGAAGTTTTTTCTCGGGTCTTGGTTTGTCTTGTGTTTCTTTGTCTGTCCATTCCATCTGCGACACGAGAGGTATGAGTGTGTAAACAATTATTTATTTATTTAATTACCCTCATCACCCATCCAAATACGGGGCGGAGAGTTACAACCTCAAAGATCATTAAAGAAAATCAGCGGTTATTGTTACATCCAGAAATTCCGGGGATAAATAGAAAGTATCAAAGGCAGTACGTCCTCCTGGGAATCTTAAGATGGCGTGGTACCTACTAAGTGCGCTAATGGCGTTCACCTTGACCAGCTGAACTGGTGAACTTCCATTGCCCTATATCCTCGGAGATGAACTTCACATTTCACTGTTCTTCGTAACATTGACCTTGCATTTGATGCAGAGGTTTCGTACCTCTAATGTTCCCACTGCAGGGACACCGGCCTACTCTCGATAATTGAGAGTGAATGGGCTCCGATCTACCACGGGAGACCGATCCGGATTGGTAGATGTCACATGTCATCGATTCTTTGGGTATAAGACATGCCGGTTTTCTCACGACGTATTCCGTCACCGTTTCGAGAACGTGGTATTGCGCACATAAATTTTTCAAGTGAAAAATCTCATTGGTGCACGTTGGCGCCGACCTTCGGATTGAAAGTCGGCGTCTGTGCCCCTGGGCCACCACGCTCTCTAAGTAAGTTTCTCTCTTTATATTTTCTTATAAATATCTCTTTATAAATATTTTAATTGTTAGCACGCCAAAGTTTATCTCGACCGGTGAGGTTGGCTGGTAGAAAATGGTTTTAACGTTAAGCCCACCTTTTGTTATATATTTTGATATATGTATGTGCAATAGTGTCAAATAAATAAGTTTCAAGACATAATTTTTTATTAAACGATCCTAACTAAAACTAGAACACCATTAAAAACCTACTTTCCGTCACACATTACGCTACCTCTAGACCTAAAAAGAGGATCTTTCAAGTATCTGCAATGCATTACCGGCGGTAAAGTTCAAAGGGAGCGGTGCCGTCGGCTCTTTGATCGCGCGCCGCCGTCGGATGCTTTGATGTCACTATTCACCGGTTATTTGACATTTTTCGACCCAATTATTTTGATGATTTTCTAGTTTATTTTCAGTTGCATTTGCGGTCTAAAATTATATTTTAGTCTTATTGGAAAAATAATTGGATAGGTACTTGAGTTCGTTGTTTGAAATCATTGAAGTCATCGTAAAAATTACCATTGAATAATTCGCATAAATGGCAGTTAATTAATCTTCATTTTCCTAACTTTAGTGCCCATCAGGAATACTTGGGTATATTTGATGGCTCCGTAGCTTAGTTGGTAGTAGCCCTGCCTTCGAAGCGAGGGGTCCCGGGTTCGATTCCCGGCCGGGGCGCACTTTGTATGGTGAGCACAAAGTTTCTTCTCGGGTCTTGGGTGTTTGTCTTGTGTTTCTGTGTTTGTCCATACCATCTGCGACACAGGGAATCCTGATGCAGAGGTATGAGTTTGTAACGAGTGTGTTATAACGTTTATTTTTGTTTTACCTTCAATTTTTTAGCAAGAATATCTTGAAACAAAAACAGCTTCGCATTATCGCCTGCTGTATTTATTTCAATACAAACTAGTATTCCTATAAAGAGAAATAAACTGAACACCTATTTCCGATGTGCTAAAGTAGCCTAATATACGAGGCGGGGTAGCGAGCTCGTTCTAACAAGAAAAAAAGATCTGCTTAAGGCTACGCTTTGTTTAGCAACTGTTTATATAAGAACTTATATAAAAACTCAACTGCGTGTAAAATCCAATTTACAATTCAATATACAAGTTTTGTATAACTGAAACGGTGAAGGAAAACATCGTGAGGAAACCGGCATGTGTTATTATATAACAAAAAAATCGAAATGAAATTAATGTATTTATTGTTAGTGGAACTAGGATAAAAAGATTCTAATAACGCTTATGATATGACCTAGAAACAGAATAGAGAGAAAATAAACTAGTAATATACAGGTTTTTTTTTATTAAACTGATACCTTTGCAATCCCTGTATCGCAGATGGCATGGACAAACACCCAAGACCCGAGAACAAACTTCGTGCTCACCACACAGTGTGCCCCGGCCGGGAATCGATCCCGGGACCCTCGCTTCGAAGACAGGGCAACTACCAACAAGCCATGGATCCGTCAATCGCCTTTAAAAATCTGATTACAAATGTCAATTAGTTATTCATATACAACGTTATTAGAACTAAGTTACTTTAAAAGACATTCGAAGACTTGTGACATCTACCAATCCGGATTGGGCTCCCGTGGTAGATCAGATTCACTCTCAATTAACGAGAGTAGGCCGTTGTCCCTGCTGTGGGAACAGAGGCTGGTACGGAAAATAAAAATCCTCTTACAAATTTCACCTGGAAATCTATATCATAAGAAAACAACCGTAGGTACAAACGAAAGCTTGATAAAACAGCCTCCTTAAGAAAAAGAGCGCATTATTCTCCTGCAAAGAAATATCCCGCTGGATTAAAAAGAGAAGCACTCGTGTGTGAACGCCACTGTATCTACGGACAAAGGATGGGGAAACATTCTCTTTCAACCTTGTGCTCCACTAAAACATATCTTGTTCCTACCAAGGGGGTCCAGATGCTCGCGTCCGTAGGTGTGTACCCTTTTGGGCCCGATAGCATCTGAGTGGGGGCTCCGGCTGCTATGCTTATCGGGCTTATCGGGTCCAGGGAAGGCTGCTCTGCACTGTGGCGTGCAGGGTACGCGGAGTCGGGGAAGGGCTCTTTACACCCTTCCCCGGGAACGGGCCTCCTGGCAACGTGCGAGAGGGTCACTGGTGAAGTTCCTTTTGGAGAGCCCAGAGACCCTCGAATGCGCAGAGGTCGGCCACCGGAGGGGTTTAGTTAGGGTAAAAGATTCACCTACGTCAACAAAAAAAAAAAAAAGGTCTGTACCCTTTGATTCTCTACACTTACCCCTTGGGTGGTGCTAAAGGAGCAACCAAAAGTAGCAGTAGAACTTGTGCCAAGTTCGTCCGGAGAGGAACTACCACATCTGAAATCTGCCGCCAAGCAGTAGTGGTTGCATTACTGTGTTCCGGTGGAAGGGTGTGGCTGCCGGTGAAATCGCATGCGCATGAGACATATCAGGATGAATGCGACTCAGTAAAGATTTGGATCTCATACTGAGTTGCACGCATTATTGTTGACGTGGGCGAGGGTCACCACTTACCATCAGGTGGGCCCTCAGCTCGATCCGTCAGCCATTAACATAAAAAAAAACCAGACACACAACAAACATTTCTGTTCGCACACAAATGCTTATCCTACAATAGGTGGGAATCGAACCCACAGCCCACACTGCAGAAGACAGAGCCACTACCAACTGAGCTAAGAGGCTAGCCAAATTGCTTATCTATACTGCTGTGTCAACAAAATTAAAACAGTAGCGGAATGCTACTCGTACTATAAGCGATTAGGTAGAAGAGTGGGGCGCGTTGTCATGGATGGCACTATTAGGGTGCCTCAAAATATCGCCCGGAATATCTTTGATATTATATCTCGCAGTACTCACCCACCTTTCTTCACAAAGGAGTTTTATGTCCGTTAGTATGGAGATATATGTATTGAGACGTTATCTAGCAAAGTACCACCCCGCCCGTAAGAGATTACGGGAAAATTGATTTTAAGTAATGCGACTTATTGGCTGTTTTGTATTGACAAGTCAAACAAGACAGTTACGGCTTGTATTAACTAAAAAATATTGTTTTGTTATAATATATTAACTATAATAATAATCATAGTAATATTATAAAGGCGAAAGTTTGTATGTGTCTGTGTGATGTTCGTACACATCAACGGATCAACGGTACTGGATGAAATTGCTTTTTTGTTGTTACATATTCTTAAACGTGTAATTTTGTTTTTAATTTTTAAGTGAGCCCTATTTATGTAACACAAAATAAAGATTTTCTATTATATTCTATGCAAAATTTGGTACCAGGATAGCTTATATCCCATTTTAACACATAGGCTACTTGATCCCGTCTCAGAGTGACGGAACGCGATGCGACTTAGGTCTTCACATATTATAGGCGAAGACCATAGTCTTATTTCTGTTTTAGGCGGTGGTAACCTCTTAACATCAGGTGGGTCAACTCGTCCCTTATAGCTAAAGGCACTTTTGTTGTCTTAGATTATAGTAACGCGTTTCAAAGCGAGGGGGTCCAGGGTTCGATTTCCAATAAAAAAAATTTTGTGATTGGTAACTGCCACACAGGCTGTCCTAGTGAAAGGCTAATGACTATGAAACCTAGTAATTAGTATGAAACTTAATTGTTTTTTTTTTTTTTTTTTTTTTTTATTTAGTTCATAGATAGATAGATATAAAACACTTTATTGTACACCACAATAACAAAAACATACTAAGAGTAAATATCCAAGAAATATGAAAAACAATGGGCGGCCTTATTGCTAAAAGCAATATTTTCCAGGCAACCTTTGGATGGACTGGAAAGACATACAAGAATGATAACGTACGGTGGCGTTGAATAAAAAAAACATACAATTATAATATAAATACAATTTCATACAAATGTACTTAGAATTACACAAATAACTATGCTATGTACTAATATATAAATTATACATATATATCATATGTAGTGAATCTTTGCCGATTCATATAGAAATAAACCGAAAAAGTATAATATACATACGAAGCAATCACAAACGTTTGGTTTTCTTATAAATATTCACGAAATAAGCAAAGAAAATATCATCCCAACGGGAGGTAGGTAAGGGATGGTAAGGGGTAACTACCCCATCTTTCGCCTGGTGATAAATTCTACAAATTCGAATCATAAATATTGTCACCCACTAATGTAGCGAAATGTACTAAGGGAAAAAGTATTTTTAAGAAAATTGAGGACATTTTTTTGTTCTATTTACGCAAATTGATAGAAACTCGTGGGTTGATATGTATAGTTAGCGGTTTCATGTTTTACGTAATACAATACTTAGTTGATAATTATGTGTTACTAGCTACGGACCTGATTTTACTTATTCAGATAAGATGTGCCTGATTTAAAAATCGATAAAAACCTACTTCATATTGACATTTAAAAATTACATTATTTTGAGCAGTGTAATTCCAATTTCAGATGTTCACTAGTTTATATTTAAATTACCTGAAATCTAAACTGTAGGTACTAAGTGACGTGCCTTACGTGCATCCATTGTTATTTGGCTAAATTTAAACTAACTAAATTTCTATTTTTAAAACTTTTTCTTTTCTAGGAATTTCTTCTGCTGAAGTAATGAAGCCTTTTTTTATTTTGCGGGTATTCGCTGATAATATTTTCTTGCGGGCAATCACTAATTGCTTAGAGAATCACTTCGACAACATATTTAAAAAGAAAATCAATCCATATACTTCCGCACTGGGAGTCCCCGTGTCGCAGATGGCATGGACAAACATAGAAACACAAGACAAACACCTAACACCAAACAAACGAGAACAAAATTCATGCTGACACCAATTGTGTCCAAGAAGCCATCGTTCTCACATCAAAAAAATATAAAAAAAATTACACTCCAGAAATAAAATAAAACATTTCGCAGTACATATTTTATTATTTATACATTTATATGGTTGTTTCATGCGGAGGAAAACGCCGGAAACGGTGCGCCGGATCCTTGCCGGAAGTAGCCACCCAGCGAAGGCTCTGTTGCCCTGAAGTTAGTTCCTGTCAACCTGCAAAATAAATCAGTTTGAACCTACCCACAAAAGCCATCTTAAAGTAGCGTATTTTAATGGGAAACTTACAGACATACATCTACCGTAGTTTTTTTTAAATGCTATGAATGTGACAGAACGAGCTGTCAACCCATCTGATGATAACACGACTTTCCGACGTAAGTATGAGAAGACTCAAGTCGCATCGCGTTGCGCTCTTATCCGAGGTGGGGATAACGTCGCCTGTCATTTCACCGGCACCCACACCCTTCCGTCGGAACCGCTGCTTGCCAGCGGATTACCAGGTGCGGTGGCAATACTTCTCCGAACGAACTTGACACAAATTCTACTAATACTTTGGGTTGCTTTTTAACAACAAAAAAACTCACGTTTACAATATTAGTTAGAATTATGTTTCACCGGCATCCACACCCTTCCATCGGAACACGGCAAAGCGATTGCACCGCCGCTTGCCAGCGGATTACCAGGTGTGGTGGCAGTACTTTTCCGGATAAACTTGGCAAGTTCTACTGCTTTGTGATGCTTCTTTCACACCACCCGGGAGACACGTGTTTTGATTCTGAGGGTAGGACTCACCTACGGACGCGAGCAATATTGACCCCCTGAAGATGTAAGATTCCCCTGCACTAGGAGCCTCTATGATAGACGCACACGGATTTACAAATAAACGCTTAAACAGTGATACTCCTGAACGAGAATTCCCTGTACCGTTGGTGATATGGACACATACAATCACTGAACCTAAACTATCCGTACTAGCCTCTAATGTTCCCACTGCAGGGACAGCGGCCTACTCTCGATAATTGAGAGTGAATGGGCTCTGATCTACCACGGGAGCCCAATCCGGATTGGTAGATGTCACATATCGTCGAATTTTAGGTTCTAAGACATGCCGGTTTCCTCACGATGTTTTCCGTCACCGTTTCGAGAACGTGGTATCGTGGTAAACTTTTAATTTTAACACAAAAAAATGCCAATTATGGCAATTATGTATTTACAGAAAAAACACTATGAGTATTCTTCAGCAACCCGATTCCCATAGTACAAGCTATGCTTAGCTTAGGGCTAGGTGATCCATGAATATTTATTAACACTTATTCCCTGCGTCAGACCTTCGTACTCTAACATAGACTGAAGTCAAGCAAAGGTCTATCGTTATATTGACGGCTCCGTGGCTTAGTTGGTAGTAGCCCTGCCTTCGAAGCGAGGGGTCCCGGGTTCGATTCCCGGCCGGGGCACACTTTGTGTGGTGAGCATGAAGTTTGTTCTCGGGTCTTGGGTGTTGGTTTTGTGTTTCTGTGTTTGTCTATGCCATCTGCGACACGGGGAATCCTAGTATAATAGCTTGTGTTAATCCAGGAAATATGCTATTCTGATACCAAAATTCATCCAAATCTATCGAGCCTTTGAGTAATAGAAAAATAAATTCAGGCACCTACCAATTTCGAAAAAAGACGTGACTTAGGAGAGAATAAATTAGCGTAAATTGTTCAAATGTCTTCTAGGCCACAGTGATATTAAACAGCTGGTTTAATGCGGTGAATAAAAAAATATTAATGGAAAATTCACACAGCGCCATTTAGCTTCAACGTAAGCATAGCATAGCAAACCAGATCACTAACATGTATAGTATTTAGGTCGTGAATACTACATATAATATTGTGTAATTTTTTTATATTATACATATAAAAAAATTACACCCAGAAAAAGAACAAACACACGTTCGTCACACAAATGTTTGTACACAGGTGCATGGGACGTAACATGAATAAATAATTATAAAAATAAATTTATCTTTGTGCCAAATTTCATCCAGATTCTGAATTTGGATTTTAAATTTTAATTTTGTATGGATGTTACTCCATCCAAACTTGCGCATTTATAATTAAAGTAAGATTGAAATGATAGAATTCTCTTTGTACCTAATTAATAGGTATCTATAATATATATTTATAATATAATTGATAATAATAATATTAATATGATTATATTTCTTTTTAGCATTTAAGACAATTTTTATTGCATTTCTTTTTCAAATTCATTGATTGTAACTGAATTGCCCAAGAATAAGTGTACTTATAAAAAAAACACTGAATACATTTATTGAATTGAGTGAAAATTTATATGCGCAATACCACGTTCTCGAAACGGTGAAGGAAACCGGCATGACTTAGAACCAAAAATTCGAAGACATGTGACATTACCAATCCGGATTAGGCTCCCGTGGTAGATCGAAGCCCATTCAATCTCAATTATCGAGAGTAGGCCGGCGTCCCTGCAGTGGGATTAGAGGCTGATTGTAAGTGTACTTATAAAAAACATTGAATAAATTAATTGAATTGAATTAAATTGAGTGAGGTGTTTGCAAAGAGCTGTGCCCTCCGCAGACCGGCGACTTGTCCCATTAGCGGTAATCAAAAACAGACTGATCACTAATTATGGAGAAGACAAAATGCAATATTTAAGTAAATTGGGACAAAAAGGGAATGCTCCAGGCGCTTACAGATCTGCGAAACAATATGGAGGAGGTACTTTTTTAATTAATTTTGAAGGCGTTAAAGTTGTAAATCGTGAAGCGCCTTCAATAAAAGAAATTACCTACGACAAAAAAAAAAAACAAAAATAAAAATGGTATCTGTCCAAGAGTGACGAGTAACGCGATGCAAATGGGGCCTTTTCATATTTTTGTAAGGATGGTAAGTGGTGACCCTCGCCCATGACAAAAGTAATGCACGCTCAGTATGAGATCCAAATCTTAACTGAGTCGCACTCATCCTGCTGCGTCCATCACGAGACGGGGATGATACGTCACCTGCACCTGTAATTCACCGACATTCAGATCATCCAACATTGGAATTGTATTGACTATTAGGTATTTTACGATATCCGCTATAAATATGGCGTACTCTCATAATCAATAATAGTTTAATACAGTCATGGGTTCGATTACCAGGGTGGCATGTATAGCCACAAAAAAAATGTCTGATAAAGACGTAAGTTTAAGATAATAAAAACAGAACATTATTTTTGCAACACACTTGTAACATTGGATCACTAGGGCTAGCCTGATCGCGGGCATCCGAAAACTAGAATTAACAGATAAATTAATGATAATATAAAGATGATATACCTTCATGGTACATGAACATGAAAGTTTATGGTGAACTCCACAAACTTTCTTCGCAGGAAGTCGACTATAGATGTTTTGATGCCATATCTCATTTTTCATTCTTCCACCGTTGAAATCGTTAAAACTCGCCGGAGCACAGTAATAGAATTATTAAGGTCTGGGGGAATCTTAGGCACCTGTTGAGGTGCTAATTAATTAAATCAACCCCCGCCCTTAGGGCTCCGTGAGAAAGTCTCGGAGATGAGATGCAAATTTAAAAACTGCAGCGTTCTTAAATATGCATGTTGTTTAGATGTTTATGAGGATGTGTGGATCAAACTCAGTGTTTTCTTAGGCCAGGCTGGTAAGTCAAAGAAATGGAATTCAAGATAGAGGTGTCAAACATTTCGTAAACTTAGAAATGTAGATTGATGGACTCGCACTTGGCCGGTTTTCGGAAGGCCACAACATTCTGTGAGGGGTGGATTCGCGCGGATACAGATATAAGTGCATTGTAAATGTTCGGCTAGGAAGATAGTTTCAAGGTCTTTTATTTAGTCAGTTCTTGCTAAAGTAACAAGTTTTTATTCCTACCTTTCAACCTGTTTCATCTACTTATCTTCTGTCATATTTTCCTCCTTACCAACCATTTATGGGAATGAAAGGGGGATATGTTTTACAAGCCTAAAAGTTTCTCGCATTTCGTTACATGTCAATCGCACCCACAAATACCGTACCAGCCTCTAATGTTCCCACTGCAGGGACACCGGCCTACTCTCAATAATCGAGAGTGAATGGGCTCTGATCTACCACGGGAGCCCAATCCGGATTGATAGATGACACATGTCGTCGAATTTTTGGTTCTAAGACATGCCGGTTTTCTCACGATGTTTCTTCTTCACCGTTTCGAGAGCGTGGTATTATTCACATAAGTTTTTCAAGTGAGAAAACTCTTTGGTGCGTGTGGGTTTGAACCAGCGAACTTCAGAATGAAAGTCAGCGTATGTGCCCCTTGGCCACCACGCTCTCGTTACCCACAAATACGAGTAACTAATAATAATAGAACTGTATCGGCAGATTACAAAGCCCGCCAGATGTATATTACAAATTAGCCGGCTTTCCCAATGCATATTATTAAATATAAAATGGACAGTACCTTGGAGACAAATTCGAAGCAGGTGCGTGGTCATTAAATACTCTTTATTGCTTGTTTCGATCGGCTATCGCGGCAGCCATCTTCCTAGAGTTGTCAAATGTCCGGCGTCTGCGTGAGTAGGCATACAATGATATACTGTTCAATCAAGCTCGCTGGTTCGAATCCAGACGTACCAAAGATGAAGATGATGATATTTTGCTAGAAAATTTATGTACGTTTGGATTTGAATGAAATATCGTAAAACAATTGTTCTAGAAAAAATAATTGAAAGCATTGTGTTGTCTATCAATCAGGATTGAGCTCTTCTGGTAGATTAATGCCCATTAAATCTCTCTTGTGCCTGTATGGTGGGCATATTTTTAATGTACTAGCGGAAACCCGGATACTACGGTAATAAAAGAAATACATTTTGTATCTAATGCATTGTTTTCGAGGTTTAAAACCATCTTATTATTGTCGTTTTTTGGCACATGGCTTGATTTCAAAGTTTATAATGGACATACAAACATAAAAACAGATTTTGTGTTATATACATTAGGATTCCAAAGTACAAAAAACTCTGTATGAAATACTAGTTTACGTTTAATTCTTATTTTAATTCTAGTTAATATTTCCATGACAAATAGATCTAAGTTAAAGGACATTATTACACAAATATCGAAACATTATTAATTAGGATTGGGATGATATTATTATATAGCCTCCAGCTATTAATATACAATCTTAGTGTATAACTTAAAGTATATTGTTTGGATTATAGTTTCTCCGACTTATTAGTTTCACCTTTTGCATGATAGGGACACGAAATCCGGCCAATTCCAACATTAATACCCATCCCTAATCGCGACATATTGTTTTTAAGTTTATTACAGTAATTACGTTGTTATTACGAGGTCATTTCAAACTAATATTTCTACAAAGTTGTTGGGTTTTGTCGCCATAAAGATATTGGTCTAACTTTATATATGGAACAAAGTGCATGGCTTTACTTTTAATCGCCCGACTAAAGTGTAATAATTTTATGGGCAGGTTTCAGGTATAAAGTATAAGGGTTTGAGTATTTTATCATAAACGAAACCAGCTTGTAAATTTTTAAGTAGGTACTTAATTTTGCTGCTAATAAAGCTGTAACTCTAGTCTGAGTATTTTGATGGCTATATAAATCTAACCTCGTCGCTTGCGATGTTCGACCGCTCGAAACGCCTATAACTCAGACTTGGTATAGCAGAGTCCTGCTTGCTTTGTGTCGATAAGTGCAAAATAATCATTCGCAGGCTAGTATGTTTTGTATGAGCTTATTTTGTACAGGACTCTTCAAGACTGTGTCTCTTCCATTCGCTGATTCAATGAAGTTAGTCCCATAAATATGGTCATCAGTTCTTCTTTCGTGTGAGTAAGTTTAACGACTATAGCAGAGATAACGTGCCTCCAGAGCACGGGAGTGCTCAGTTTATAAATGGTCACCCATTCTGACCGGGCCGGGTTTTAACTGAGACAATCTTTATACTACACTAGCAGCCCGTCCCTGCTTCGCACGGGGTAGTGACATAACTACAATAGTTGGACATATGCTACCGCGGAGTTTTTTGTAGACAATATGATGTTCTTCAATATTGTTGTACATTATTTTGTTCTATCGCTAATAGTTTCGGCAGCGCATTCGACGAAAGACATTTTAAGACTCATTTTTCTACACCTTCGGTTACATTGTTCAAATTTTACCATGGATCCCTAATTTTTTTCAAAATGAAATGTAGCCTATGTCAAATTGGAAGAATGTAGCATTGTATTGGTGAAAGAATTTTTTAAATCGGCCCAGTACTTTTTGAGCCTATTCATTACAAACATACAAACATAGGTACAAATCTTTGCTCTTTATAATATTAGTGTAGATGTAGATGTACCCTTGTGATAGATGAACGCTGGACAGATACATAGATTATGATGATGATTAGCAGAATAACAAAGCAAGGTACGTTCGGTTAATTATCCGTAATTATAAACAAGTACATAAAATAAGGGAGGGCATAATGTGACAACATAATTGCGGTGAAATGTCATTTCGATGCAAACATGGCAACACGCGAGGTTTTCAATAAAAAAACAGCTTTTTTCGTATTATATTCGTATCTTTTATTTCGCAGTTTCAATTTATTTTAATGTGTTGATAAATAATACTCATGGAATTAATATTCATGGGGATTTTACAGCGTCTAGCCGTACCAGCCTCTGATGTTCCCACTGCAGGGACACCGGCCTATTCTCGATAATTGAGAGTCGTTGAATTTTTGATTCTAAGACATGCCGGTTTCCTCACGATGTTTTCCGTCACCGTTTTGAGAACGTGGTATTGCGCACATGAATTTTTCAAGTGAAAAAACTCATTGGTTCACGTGTGGGTTTGAACCAGCAACCTACCGATTGAAAGTCGGCGTCTATGCCTCTGGGCCACCACGCTCTTTTACAGCGTCTAACTTCAACTTAAATGATGCTTTGAACTATCTAGCTAAGGTCAAAGTCAAAGTCTATCTTTATTTCGTAATTCTTTATTGTACACACACACATGAAAATAAATAAATAAAAGGAAACATAAACTTATAAAAAAAAGTATGTACAAAGGCGAGCTTAACCCTATGAAGAGTTCTCTTCCAGCAAACCTTTGAGGCTACAGAGAGGTGATAAAAGAGGTAGGGATGTGTCTTTATTTCCGTTGAATTCTTAAAAGTAACTTGGAAACGTCAATTTCTTTTTTGAAATAAATAAGTACCTTCGATAAGTAACTTAGAATAGAATGCGTAATTATTACTACTACGCTTAATGTGACTTGGGTCTTCTCTTTACTTACGTTGGGGAGGACCTTAGTCGTGTCATTGTTGTCTATGGGCGGCGGTCACCACTTAACATCAGGTGTACTGACAGTTCGTACCGTCACATTATCGCAATGAAAAAAAACATAAATTGGATAAGAATGTATGAACAACTTAAAAACTGAAATCTCAGGCGCAACGGGGTGCAACATGGTACTTCTAAAGCTCCGGTTGGGGACGACATAAGTTTGCTGTTGTTACGGGCGGAGGTAACCACTTAACACCAGGTGGGCCTTCAGTCCGTCATTTTAGTGGTATAAAAAAAGCAGAAAACCACGCTGGTATTCTTCTAGGATTTAAATGATTGGATCTTTGGTTCTTCTAACTCCAGGTTCATCTGATTCTTCTGAGCTGGTCGAGATCGAAATCCAATCGAAATTTTGATATGTTTCGATAATAATAATAATTCAAATAGGAAGGGTAATAAATGAAATAGTATTATCTGCAAATTTGCTTTTTTTATTGTATATAAAACATCGTGAGGAAGCCGGCATGTCTTAGAACCAAAAATTCGACGACATGTGACATCTACCAATCCGGATTGGTCTCCCGTGGTAGAGAGCCCATTCACTCTCAATTATCGAGAGTAGGCCGGTGTCCCTGCAGTGGACATTAGACGCTGTTACTACTTGTATATAGACGAAGTAGAGACAAGGTGTTTTAATTAATTTAATTACCAATTTTTTGTTTGCTATCATTACTTATTAACATAGATACAGTAATTAATGCTAATTACAGCTATCCCATCGGCCATTTCACGCATTGAAGTCTGCCATCTGGAAAGAAATAGATAAATGTTTAATGCTTGTCAGTTTCCAAAAAACATTTCGGTTGTTAACCGTGTGATTATATCGTAACCAAGAGATTATTATCTTAATGAGTGCAATGCTATCTGTTTATCGTACGTCGTAATTCTTTCAACAAAATAGTTTATGCGACGTAACCAAAAATATGTTGTAATACGGATATATTTGAGTTTTCATTTTTTTTATGTGAATGAGTGATGGTAAGTGGTGACCCTCGCCCATGACAACAGTAATTCACGCGACTCAGTATGAGATCCAAATCTTTACTGAGTCGCATTCATCCTGCTGCGTCTATCACCCGAGACGGGGATGATACGTCTCATGCGCATGTGATTTCACCGGCAGCCACAACCTTCCACCGGAACATGGTAATGCAACCACTACTGCATGACGGCAGATTCCAGATGTGGTGGCAGTACCTCTCCGGACGAACTTAGCACAAGTTCTACTGCTACTTTTGGTTGCTCCTTTAGCACCACCCAGGGGGTACGTGTAGGGAATCAAAGGGTACATACCTACGGACGCGAGCAACTGGACACCCCAACTGGATTCATTGCAGCCTGAAATAAAGATTCATTATTATATAAATAAATAAATAAACGATTAAACACTCATACCTCTGCACTATTCCCTGTGTCACAGATGGCATGGACAAACACAGAAACACAAGACAAACACCAAAAAATATTTGGTTTTTACTTTAATCTAATGTTTAATAAACTTAATGAGCCTATACGGAATTAAATTAATTTAAAAGTTGGTAAAGTACAATAGATTATTAAAACATATATTTGAATATATTTAAATTTCCCTATTATTGTCTAGATATGTTTTCTATATTAGATAAAATTATACCACGTCTCGTTTTGAAGCTAATAATCAACCAGTTAGTAAAAATCAAGACGGTTCGATGTTTGACTGTTGCTGTAAGAAAAAACGACAAACTACCCAACTACCTAAACTTTATTTTTTTATATTCAGTTGAAAAAACTCCGTGGCTTAGTTGGTAGTAGCCCTGCCTTCGAAGCGAGGGGTCCCGGGTTCGATTCCCGGCCGGGGCACACTTTGTGTGGTGAGCATGAAGTTTGTTCTCGGGTCTTGGGTGTTTGTCTTGTGTTTCTGTGTTTGTCCATGCCATCTGCGACACAGGGAATCCTAGTGCAGAGGTATGAGTGTGTAAACGTTTATTTAAAAAAATTAGGGTATTCGTTAGACATATTCCAGTATTACTACACGTTTTCAATACATTGTGCGCAGCTCATTGTATTAATCAGTAAATCAGATCGATTACAACGATTGTCCAGTTTTTACAAAAACACGATTATTCCGTGTCCATTAATTACATTTTAAAGTAAAAATTGTATTATACAAACGCCCAAAACATTTAGATCACTTAAAAGTTACCCTTATTTCAATGCATACTAATTTGGGTCTGTAAAGTTTGTATAGTATTTATGTAAATTTATTCGTAGTGAAAGCGTCAAGATAAAGTTTGCCTTACTTACACCTGCGTTTGTGATGATTATTTTCCACTTAACCCTCATTTAAAGGTAATTCCATTAGTGCTAACTACTCGAATTTTAAAATAAACTTCTTTTTTGCTAATCTTTAATTTTAAGTAAGTGTTGCTAAGCGTTAATATTGTAAGTGCTAACTGCTCGAATTTTAAAATAAACTTCTTTTTTGCTAATCTTTAACATTGTAAGTGCTAACTGCTCGAATTTTAAAATAAACTTCTTTTTTGCTAATCTTTAACATTGTAAGTGCTAACTGCTCGAATTTTAAAATAAACCTTGTTTTTTTTACTAAGCTTTAATATTAAGTAAGTCATAACTATTCTAATTTTAAAATAAACTTTATTTTTTTTGCTTTAATATTAAATAGGAATCAAGGAGATATATTTCCAATTTTTATTTCACTTGCAATATACGAATCAAGCATCCCCAGAGCGAGACCGGTAGCATTACTCACCACAGAGTACTGCCACCACAGAGTATTGCCACCACACCCGGTAAACCACCAACGTTCCAAAAATTACAAAAAGCCACCACAATAGATGAAACTGAGATGACGTCTGACAGAGGGAAATGGAAGAAAAATACATTTTGTGCCGACCCCACTTAGTGCAGGAAGATGATGAATAAATGTAAATTCCCCATCTTGGTGTAATGGCAATGAGCTGATCTTCAAACTCCTGAACATCTCTTCATAAACTATAGCTAAGAACATCTTCTTTCAAACAAAAAAAAAACCGCACCAAAATTGGTGCACTATAAACTTATAACACCAATGTTCGTTAAAATGTGAGTCCAAGCGGGGAAGCGAACCCGGGAAATTACAGGCACTTGAGGCTGATATCCCCGTCTGAGTTGCGGGTGCAATGCGATGCGATTTTGGTCTTCACACACTTTAGTAGACCTGAGTCATATTTTTGTTGTTTATGGGCGGCGGTGACCACTTTCCATCAGGTGGCCCGCAAGCTCGTCTGACTCTATAACCTAAAAAAAAAAACTTAACCCAGAACGTCTAAACATTATGGAACAATTTCTTTTGTTTTTCAATTTTTTGTCACAACGGCAATTAATTTTTTAACTTTTATTATCATTCTTTTAGCTGCTTAATAAGCAATTAGTTACATTAATGTTTAAGCAGCTGTTATTAATGACAAAATTGGTATGTTACTCTGGCAACCCTATGTTTAACCGCCATTGTCTTAACTAACTGTTAATGGTCTTGATGGTAATTGACCCCTAATTGCTTAACCGCGCGTCCAAATTACTTTTTTTTAATCCTGTGAATGTCACGGCCCATTTCTCGTATTTATTTGACAGATAGATAAACAGACGCATTGATACCGTATTTTTAATTTGCTTGTGGAATTTAAGAATAAATTCTAATAAATTCTAAATAATTTTATATAAACTTCTATAATTATTTTGAAATGACAAGCCTAAGGAACGTTACATCCTCGTCTCAACCTTAAAGCTACCTTCATAACATTCAAATTTCATCCAAATCCGTTAAGCCGTAAAGGAGTAACAAATATACTTTCGCATTTATAATATTAATTTCAAAAATACTTGGAGTACAGTTATTTCGATAAAAACTTGCCTAATATCAGACTCGTTAAAACAGTTTTGTCGGTTAAAAACGACACAATTTTACACCCATAAATTCCTTAAAACCACTAAATAACACGCATAATTTATTCTCTGTGGCTAACCAGTAACCACTTCACAGCCCAGAAATGTAGCGGCTCGATCACAAGTATATTAGCAATCTTAGCAAGCCTGAAGTTAGCTGTTGGTGACGAAAAAATACTGTTATTTTTTCCTTTGTTAAGTAAGCGAGTACAACATTCTGCTGCTAACTTCAGAGTAGCCAGGTTATCCTTGTATCACTGAAAATCCTAAGTTAAACTGTATTTAATTTGTAGTAGGATTATATCTGTTTATTTAGAATATACTCGTATATGTTCTTGTAATGTTTCTCGCCACAGACCATAAATCAATAGTTTATTTTGTTCTGAGTTTTACGCCAACAATTATGTGGATAAATTGCAAATAATTAGAACAAGGATTGAATTATTGTAATTTTTTGTTGATCTTTAAATGACTTTAAAAGTAAATAAGTCATGAATATGACTGTATAATTTTCGTCACACGATATTTTCGTAGATGATTGTGAACCAATTTTAATACATATTTTTTTTTTTTTTTTAAGAAACCGTTTGTACTTATATCTACATGATGAGCCTATACCAATTCGAAGAAATAAAATTAGCCCCTTAAACAAACCCATGCAGAAATGTCAAAAATTAAAATGTCAAAGTCGAACATGTCAAATATTTATTCAATCGATTCCAACAAGACCACACATTAATAAAAACTATTTCCCATATACCAACTTTAATACGAAACCCACTATGAAATTGGAACATAAATTTGAAACCACAAACATACGGAGCTTATTATACCTGATTGGTTGCGAGCTATAATTAAAAAAAAAACGTTTTTTTTATGTACCGTAAGTGCCTACAACAACATGAAACAAAAAACATAAACAAAAATGCTATACTTATGACTTAATGTTAATGATTTTATTACAGTCCCTATTCCTGCAATACCTATACTAGAATAAATCTGCTTCGTGGGTTACAATTACCTGAACATCAGAGTAACGGAACGAGCTGAAGGCCCACCTGATAGTAAGTGGTGACCCTCGCCCATGACAACAGTAATGCGCGCGACTCAATATCAGATCCAAATCTTTACTGAGTCTCATTCATCCTACTGCGTCCATCCGAGACGGGGATGATACGTCTCATGCGCATGTGATTTCACCGGCAGCCACACCTTCCACCGGAACACAGGGAGATTTATCATCTGTAGCAACAAAAAGTGCTGCAGCCACTTCGGCTATGAGCTACACGTTGACCTAACCTATCAAACCAGCTAGAAACTAACACGACAAAAGTGCGTTCACGTATTTTTACGTTTAATTTACATTCAAGTGGTATCTGCGATCTGAATGGGTAATTGTGAGTCCGCTTGATTATTAACCGTTGTATTTATCTGATAGTTAACTGTTTCGGCACGCAATTCGTTATGCTGAATGTACATTGGTGTCGACTCTGCTATTGCCTACAGACTTATAAATGGAGTTGAAAACCATAGACACACACCACAGACTCCGTGGCTTAGTTGGTAGTAGCCCTGCCTTTGAAGCGAGGGGTCCTGGGTTCGATTCCCGGCCGGGGCACACTTTGTGTGGGAGCATAAAGATTGTTCTCGTGTCTTGGGTGTTTGTCTTGTGTTTCTGTTTGTCCAGCCATCTGCGACACAGGGAATCCTAGTGCAGAGATATGAGTGTGTACATGTTTGTTTTTGTTTAATTACTTAAGGATACACGTTCCGTAGAAATGCCTTCATGTTGATATTTTAACAGCTGGTAACACCGCGAATTTAAAACTAGAAGTGTATACACACCTTTATGTACGGTCATGTAAAAATTTTATGATGTGCCTTGTTTTTGAACATCAATTACTATATTTAGTTTTCATGATCAGGATATATCAAATCGTTCTTCCATACATTTATTTACTAAACCGGTAATTAGGGGACTGATTCAAAAAATCGGTATACAACGGGCGGAGAAAAAGTAAGCTAAGCAATTTACAACTTGAATGACATATTTTTTTCAGTAATTTCGATTTAACAAAGTATAAAACCGCTTTTGATGAAAAATTCTATGGGACCAATCTGATATAATCTTTCAAATAAAAAAATATTTTTTCTTATTGGTTCCTCTAGAATAAAAATAAGTAATACTGATACGAAAAAACTTACCGGTAAAATAATTATACCAAAATTAATTCAAAATCCATGGCAAAAATATTGGTACTACCAATATTTATTACGTGGCTTGGTAGTATCCCTGCCTTCGAAGCGTGGGGTCCCGGGTTCAATTCCCGGCCGGGGCACTGCTTGTGTGGCGAACATGAAGCTTGTTCTTGGGTCTTGGGTGTTCGTCTTGTGTTTCTGTGTTTGTGTTTGTCCATGCCATCTGCGCCATAGGGAATCGTAGTGCAGAGGTATGAGTGTGTAAACGTTTATTTAATATTACTATCATGGAATCATAGATGATTTTTTCTGTGCTTGTCCTGAGTGGAAATTGAACCCTCAACCAGCGCAGAAGGCTACTACTACCAACTGAGCTATGAAGCCATTCTATTACAGATTGTGTGTTAAAACGCAGGTGGGCAACTCTAAATCGTATAAAGCAAATTAATTGCTTTAATTTATAGATTGTAAATATAGTGTTTTATTAAAGAAGCGATAAAAACGAAAATTTCGCCCTTAATTAGACGTAATTAATTTTTACGTCCGACTTTTTTACGAGTTTTTGATGGCTCTTCGAGTTATTATAAATGGGACACAGTTTTAATAATGGGGTAATCGGACCATTAATTTTTGACCAAGTTATTTTATGACCTAAATGTGACATAACTTAATAGTTTTATTGGAGGTTGATTAATTTGTGATGTTTATTACATTTTACACGAAGTACGCCGCATAAAATTAATAATACGATCTTTTTCGTAACTTTTTAAATTAATAACAGAGCTTATGTTATGCTGGATAATATTCTGTGCATTATACAGCAAACCCTATGTATGCTCGTTATTATGTTTCCAATAGCCACAAGAGCTAATGGCTATCCAATCTCTGACGAAACCATCTTTGTAGGCCCGTGTCTGTGTGTGAATGGCAAAACTTTTAAATATATTTTAATAAGTTAAAAAAAAATACTTATCCACTTCGAAGGCAGTGTTATTATCAAAAAACTGCATATTCAATCAGAACTAGTTAAATAATCCAGGCAGTAAGTAATTAAAATCCAACTTTTTCTTGTTATAATTGATACACTAATACAAAAAAATAAACTGCTAAGAAAAAACAGCGACACCATACGCCAACCGCTCATAAAAATGGCTACCACACATTTCGAAAAATCAATTTATCCCTAAAAAACGCATCATATTTTCTGTTGCCACCCTACGACACGCGATAGCGGGAACGAGACGACGGATACGGTAATGGCCGGGTAAGAAAAGGACGGAAGACAAACAAAAAATGCGCAGGGAAAAACATGGTCGCGAAAAACGTAGGGGTTGATTCTGAAGTGGCACATTAGTACACCCTACACTGGGTTTGACTGGAGAAAAATGAATAATACCCACCCTCGCGACCATATTCGAAGATTTTGCAAGAATGTTGCTGGATATTAAAATTTATAGATACGGTTGCAGATTGTACCATCGTGATATTTGGCTGAAACACTGTTTAATTTAAAACTTTCTATGTTTTATGGAGTTAGTTTTGAAAGAGAATATTTATTTTAACAATCATCCGAATCATAAACCTATGTATGATAAAAGATGGCGCCGATAGAATTATTCTTCTTATAATGAAACTAATTTATTAATTTATGTTAGTTCCGTTTATGCCAACAGCTACAGTTTCTACAATTCCGCAAAACAACTACTCCATATTCTGTAGCGTGCTGCTACAGTCCTATCGATGCGTTAGATTCCCTGTGTCACAATTGGCATATAATCCGACCGTAAATAAAATTTTGCTCATTGAATTCAGTTTGGGAATCAAATCCGGGAATTCGAAAGAAGGGACGTAGATATACAGTATTTAAGCAAAACTTATATAGCAAGCAGCAAACTTTTTAATATATATTTTTTATTGAGTTTTTTTACATAATCTGTATTATAATGAAGCAACCCTAAACTAAAATCTGTGTCACGGTGTCATATTTTAGTCGAAGAATCGATACTTGTAGGCATTTAACGCGGGGTGAACCCTCTTAATTTGCACAGCTAATCAATATGCAAGGGCCTTTTTGACCTTGAATCAACGGCACATCTTGGATGTGACATTGAACATCGTTTTTACTTTTTAAAAGTCTATTTATATAAAAGCTATGGCAGGACAGATATACTGCCATTGATGGCTTAAAGCAATACCCTTTAATGAACAGATAAATGGATAAAGATAAGCATAGCAACAAAGTATTTTGTCAATAAATGAATAAATAAATATTAATGGACATTACACACAGTGTCATCTAGTATATCTCAAATCAGTTATATTTAACCGACTTCAAAAAGGAGGAGGTTCTATGTTCCACTAAATATATGTAGTTGATAATAGCTCCGCTATTTATCAACCGATTTGAAAATCTTTTTTTTTTATTTGAAAGGATTTCAGATTACTCTCATAGAATTTTTATCGAAATCGATTCAATAGTTTGGTTGTTAAATCAATATCAAGTAAACGAAATTGTATATTTTGCTAATTTTAAAGTTATGAAGTCGGTGTTTTTCGATATTTCAATCAGTTACTTAGACAATTTATATTTTGATAGAAGAACATGTTTGAACCGATTTTAAAAAATTACGCTTTAGGTATTTGGTATGCCTATTACGCGATTCATTATTTGTAGACCTATTTGCATAATTCTTTTTTTGTTTGATACAGAACTTCAAGGGTTTTCAAACCTTCAAATTTCATGAAAAAATTCTACCCCCAAGCGACAAATGAGTGATAAAAGTGTTATTGTCTCTTTGTTGATCAGTTGTACGAAGTTAACATATTCTGTTTTCTTAAAAACACGCCTTAATATCAGTTTCTCTCTATATCTACCAACAAAAATCCTCAAAGACACTTCCCAATAGAATATTAAAAACCCCACATCATTACCGCTGTTTACTCTTAGCTTATCTTTAGAAAGAACAAAAGAGTCTCTATGGTTTGGAAATATTATGTTTAATGATGTCATTATTAAAACATATTTTTTATCGAAATTAATGCTCAAACTTAGCTTCTAGTGCGGTTTAATCAGAGTTTATTTTGAGTTGTGTCGTTGTCTCCTTTGTATCGTCTCCCTAAATATCCTCTGCTATTTGTCATGGCTACTAATTGCCTGTTATATTGCTAAGAAAAGGACTTTTGAGACAAGCTCCCGCGCTTTTATTGTAATCCTGACGGAAAAATACATCAATACGCGAATAATAACGTAGCATAAAAAATAGACATATTTTCTTTTATAGTTTTCACGATTTACTGTTGGTAAACTTAGATAAATGAAAATCCTACATTACTGTATCACAACCATACCCTATAATCAACTAACAAATTACTGGTGGTAGATTACCTTAGCAACAATGTTGTTTACAGACAACATTGTTGCTTATCTTATGGTCCTTGTTGACAGATAGCTATAATCTATTGTAAATTATCTTCAATAATGGCCTTTTCAAAGGCCTTCAACATGGTTTGTTGAGTATTAAAACCTGGACCGACATCCGTGCCCTCCGAAGCACGGAGTAATATAGTCAGACGCCTTTATTATATTCACGAATCCATAATTATAATTTTAAAGAGAGGAAGCTTGTATGTTTGTGCGTATTGTATGTTTGTTACTTCTTCACGCCTAAAAGAATGAACGGATTTAGATGCAATATGTGTATTCTAAATGTGCAATATTTGTTTTTACTTCTTATATTATTTTTTTTGCCTCTTATCTTTATGATAATGATAAACAAAGTAAACCCTTACATTGTATAAAACAAAGTCGCTCCCGCTGTTTGTCCGCTTAGATTTTTTAAACTACGCATCGTATTTTAATGCAGTCTTCAGCAATTTATAGAGTCATTCAAGAGAAAGGTTTATATGTATTATACATGTATATTATAGAAGATAAACTGCTTCACATTTGTATCTATATTACACTCGTGCGAAGCTGAGACGGGTAGTTTGTAGTAAATATAATAAGTAGGCAGTCTCTGACATATATTTATTTATTATCTGTGCCACAAAGTTCTGACAAGCGAATTATATTTCTGACGAGATAATATTGACTGTCTAGAGCCTGATCTACCAAGATTATTTGTTGCATTCATCCATACAAGTCGACATTGATGCCTTTGTATAATTATGTAAATTTAATGGCATACCGTGAAAATTCCATGTTTTTTGCGATGGAATTCGAAGACTTCAAATTCCATGGATTTGCGTTACGCTAATGAGATGTATACAGTTTATAAAAACATGTTAGTTTGCGTTAAATTATTTTTTAATTCTTTTGCTTATATTACGTGTACGTGGCCAACTCTGGTGTAGGATTTTTCAAGGCAACCGAAGACTGACATGGCTTAACGACTAGTATAGTGATATCTTAACGTGTTCTTCAAAGCACGGAAGCGCTCAGCTTAAATGCTACTGAACGCTCACCCATCCAAATTCTGACCGTTCCGAGAGTTAACATAGATGATCTATTATGAAAAAATAATAATGGAGATGATAATATTGAAGTTGCTTTCGATTATCATGTCCTTAAACAAATATTCGAAGAGATGTGTCATCTACCAATCTGCATTGGGCTCGCGTTGTAGATCAAAGCCCATTCACTCTCAATTATGGACAGTAGGCCGGTCCCCGCAGTGGGAACATTAAAGACTGATAATGTTGCATTTTACCCCGAAATTCTCATGTTTTCCAATCCTCATTTCCCCAAACTAAACACCGTATCAAATCTGCGGAAAGCAAAAATATTTGCAGATACACCTGTCTGCTGCTTAAATCGCACGAACGAAACATCTATTGAAAACCCGAAACAGGGGGTGTGTTACCCCCCACCCCCTCGTTATTCCGCCCCCCCTTTCTTTCTAACTTCGCATCGTCATCCATATTACTTGGCCTTAACTTATGTGAGTACCAGGGAACGCGTTCACTCGAATTTACCCCGAAAGCCTTTGAGACACAGTTGTTTCTCGCGCGAACGCAAAAACCAATTTGTGTAGCGAAACAGTATTGGAATTCCAGTTTTATGTTGCAGGTTCTGAGTTGGTTTTCCGTTGGTATGTAGCAGATCAATTTTGAGATAGTAGTACCCGATTCCTTTGCATTACTTTTTCCTTCTTTGTGGATGTGTTTTATGTGAGTTTAGAGGTCTTATGTGGATGTTTGGCCCGCGCCACTTACTGTGCAAGAAATTGTAAATTCTTAAAGCGAAATTGAAAAATCTTACTAATATTATTATATAAACGCGAAAGATTGTCAGTATGGATGCACGTTTGTTACTCAATTACGCCAGAACGGCTGAACGGACCTGGATGAAATTTGGTACAGAGATAGATTATAGTCTGGAATAGCACATAGGCTGCTTTTTATCCCGGAAAAATGTACGGTTCCCGTAGGAAGTCCAACCGCGGGTAACACTAACGCAGCTACTATAACATAAATATAGCTTAGTTGGTAGTAGCCCTACTTTCGGAGCGAGGGGTCCCGGGTTCGATTCCTGGCCGGGCACACATTGTGGGGCGAGCGTGAAGTTTGTTGTCTGGTCTTGGGTCTTTTTCCATGCACAGAGAATCCTAGTGCAGGCGTCTGACTGTGTAAAAGTTTGCTATTATTATTATTTAAACATTCTGTTTTTATTCTCTCGTATAACGAGAGGCTTTTAGCCAAACGGAAAAAAGCGAGAGGATATTTTGTATTAAGGATTTAAAAAGTTAAGTTATCTTATTTTTACGTACTACTATTAATCCATAAACCATAGTTACAAAAAAATTAAGTGTGTATTTTATGTTAACATGTATGTTTTTGTTTCAATAAATGATTCGTAATTTGTAATACTTTATTGTACATACACACACATAAAAAAAAACTAATAACAAAAAGTATGTTATTAAAAAAACAGAATTTTCGAACTAAGCGGCAAATGTTAAGGACAGAAGCTTTCTGAACTTTAATGAACGTTAATTTGTGAATATCTACACTAATACTTCTAGTTTTCATTGACATTTAGTGGTTATTAAATCTTTTTAGATTACTTTTACGTGTTTTCCACCATCACAAACCCCAGTTTCTGTCATAAACAGCATAAATTGATATAAGCGGAAAGCCAATATATCACCCGTCACCCATGCGGATGACACGAAAATATTGCGATGCATCAAAACTTATGAGGAGGAACGAAGTTCGCCTCCCGACGCCGGTGGTACAAGTAATAGGGTTCGGGGGGTCCGGTTGCTCCCCTCTTTAGTACCCTTTGAATCCCATGCAACCCCTTACAGAGCAACAGAAAGTAGCAGTAGAACTGGCGCAAGTTCGGAGAAGTACTGCCTGCACCTCCTGGTAGGGACTCTGAGGGTATTTACAGACGCGAGCAATACAGACCCATAAACACAAGACAAACACCCAAGACCCGAGAGCAAAATTCATGCTCCCCACACAGTGACCTTTTCTTCGAAGGCACCAAGCCATGGAGACGCTAAATATAAGTTCTCGTGAGATACAGCCTGGTGACAGACGGACAGCGGAGTCTTAGTAATAGGGTCCCATTTATCCTTTGGGTACGGAACCGTAAAAACGGGAAATTTACTGATTTAGACCAAACATTAATACGTTCAGAAGGGAGGGGTGATGTTTTAAAAAGTATTTCGTTTCTCTCGCGGTACATCGCGAAACTCGCAGATATTAACTACTGTTTCCAAACTTTAACTCAATATGTACTGATTCTAGTACTTTCAATACTCATAGGTTTTATTACCATAGGAACTTTACATGACACTTGGTGACGTTATATTACAAGGTTTTAACCGACTTCGAAGAGAAGGTTATCAATTCGGATGTTAATATTTTTTATGTTTCTCCGCTACTTATCAACCGATATAGATTTTTTTTAATTGATCGTATATGTTTTCAAATTGGTTTTTGTTTGGTTGTTAAATCGAAATGTCATCCCAGTAAACGAAATTGCGTATTTTGCTACTTTGAAAGTATTGGAGTCGGATTTTTTTCGATTTATAAATCAGTTACTTGTAATTTAACTATAAAAAACACACAAATACATTGATAACAGAAAAAAAAAAATAATTTCTTAACAAAAATGAAATAACATATTATAAGAAAACATCAGCTTAAAGAACATATCAGAGATAACATATGAACGTTCTCAAAATAATTTAACAATATGTTTTTTAATTCAACATACATTATGCATGTTAAGTTAAAGAATATATATACAAACTAGCTGACCGGGCCACGCGTTGCTGTGGCTAACGTTTTTGTCATATGATAATATTTTGCAATAAAATAATATTGCGATCATAAATTGAGATGTGAGCTATCCTATCTTTCAAGTTGGATCAAACTGCACACGGTGTACAAATTTGATTAAAATCGGTTAAGTAGTTTAGGAGTCCATCGCGGACAAACATCGTTACACGTAATTTATATATATTAAGATATTCATTGGGGTTCCTGTTTTAAACCAGTGACCTTTAGAATGAAATTCGGCCACCATCCCTGGCCCACCACGCTTTCTTAACGCTTAACGCTAGGTTAGTAAGCATCAAATTAAAATCTAAACAGTCATACACATTCAAATAAAATTAAGCTTGATTTTGTTGATAAACGTTTACGTAGTCATACCTCTGCACTAGGATTCCCTGTGTCGCAGATGGCATGGACAAACACAGAAACACAAGACAAACACAAAAGACTCGAGAACAATCTTCATGCTCACCACACAAAGTATGCCGGCCGGGAATCGAACCCGGGACCCCTCGCTTCGAAGGCAGGGCTACTACCAACTAAGCCACGGAGCCGTCGTACCAAAACCTTCTTAAAAATTGACAGAAAATACTAATAAAATTCTCATGTTTTTCAGGTTTGTAAACATACTTGCGAGAGAAAAACGGAAAACAGAAAAATACCCTTTACATAAAGCCTTCGCAGAATAAAACTGTGAAACCTTAGCAAGCCTGTCTTGTCTACAAGGCGCGTTATAAAGAGGGAGAGGAGTTTTTGGGCCTCCCGTCTCATATGTATGTAAATGGGGGCTTAGCTGCCAGGAGTAAGGCTACGGTCACGAAACGAGTTTTCTCGCAGCGAAACTCACTCTTGCCACGAAAAAACAACATTTTTTTTTATGTGATTGAATGACGTCAAAGTGAAAGTCAAACTCATTTATTCCTTTAGATCTCAAGTATCATTTGGACACGTCAAATTTTACACATGCATGTACACATATTCGTGAGCATATATCGTGTCACAGGAACTACCCAGGCACATTACATGCACACAGATATGTCAAATTACAGTCAGTTTTCATGTTTAAGCTAATGTTTGTTAAGTAAGTAAGTATGGTAAGTGACCCTCGCCCATGACAACAGTAATGCGCGCGACTCAGTATGAGATACAAATTTTTACTGAGTCGCATTCATCCTGCTGCGTCCATCGCCCGAGACAGGGATGATACGTCTTAACCGACTTGAAAAAGGAGGTTATCAATTCGGTTGTATAGTGTATATTTACTTATTTTATATGATAAAGTACACTTTGAAGGTATTGTCATTAAAGGTTCATGGCATAATTTTATCTTTGAAGCTATTAATAAAGAAAGAAATTATTGTCGATTTATACTATTTTAAATCTCCGACTATATTTACTATATTTATTTATACTATTTTAATCTATGTGTCTGTCTGTGTGTCTGTAGCTCTTAAACGAATGAACCGATATGGGAGCGGTTTTTTGGTTCTATGGTGATGGTGATGGTTCTAGATATGTTTCATCAATATCGGTTCAACCATTTCAAGATCAGCTCATTAAAATACACACTTACACACATAAATACACACTTATACACAAAAATACACACTTATACACACTTAATTTATTTACAATTTCGTAAAATTAACATATTAACTCAGTCCCATTTTATTTTGAAATATAAACGCCGCCTTACGATCTATACATAAAAATATAGGCATGTCAGGTGCTCACAAACTCGGATTACGTAAATAATTCACCAAGTTATTGCTTTTTCGACGATGTTTACAAAATAGGAAATAAGTATTTTATCTTTACTTCAACCATCTTGCTATCGAAGTATAATTGTTCTAAATATTTGTGTCCGTACCAGCTTGTAATGTTCCCACTGCAGGGACACCGGCCCTCGATAACTGAGAGTGAATGGGCTTTGATCTACCACGGGAGCCCAATCCGGATTGGTAGATGTCACATGTCTTCGATTATTTGTTTCTAAGACATGCCGGTTTCCTCACGATGTTTTCCGTCACCGTTTTAAGAACGTGGTATTGCGCACATAAATTTTTCAAGTGAAAAAACTCATTGGTGCACGGGTTTGAACCAGTAACCTTCAGATTGATAGTCGGCGTCTATGCCCCTGGGCCACCACGCTCTCTAAATATTTGTGTACCTATAATACTATTAAATTGTGAGATAGTTTCTAAGATAGATAGATAACGCTTTATTGCTCACAAATAAAATAACTGTAGATAATCATAAAAATTACACATTAATGTAAAACAGGGCGGTCTTATCGCTTTGGAGCGATCTCTTACAGACAACCTTGGATGGATAAGTAACGGATTTTACAAGGGCCATTTGGTGCAGTTTAATCTATTCAAAAGAGATGTCTACTTACCATCGCATAGAATATCGGATATTATTTCTTTAGAAAGGTATTATAATTTTTCATTTCCCTCAGGGATATATTCCCCTAAAAATAATTAACTAGTACCTTTTTAAATGCATATTAAAATAACCAGATTGATTTTCTATTCTTTAATTCTTCAAGAAAAACGTTAAGTGTGATGTAGACTCGTTTATCGAGGGCTCCGTATCACCAATTGTATTTTAAGATGGCAGTATAATTCTTGGATGTTTTAATGTGCAACGCATAGAATTAGTATTGGCGAGGAAGAATGACGCACGAAATCCCGGTTAATGGTGATGCCAAAACATAGCCAATGCGTGTGCGTGAGTAATTATGTTGCTACTTCATAAACATAATGAAATATCTTAGCTTTATACTTGAAGCACACGGGCACACGAGTCGCCCGTTCAGCTAAGTCACCATAGACTTATACAAGGATGCATCACTTTTCATAACAACGACGCTTCTATTCTTAAATTAATTCTATGCTACAGCTTTTTAAAAGAAGGACAGACAGAGTGCCTACATAATTCTGATAATCATTAATAAATTTGCCAAAATATCGTCATTAATATTATAGAAAATAAGTCAAGATAAACCACTCTAAAATATTAATATTGGGATTTGTCAAGAAAAAACAAAGCATATATTTTCTCGCTCACTACGAATAACATCCAACGGATATAGAAAATTACATCACAAAAACCGTTTCCCGGGAATAGATACCCCACGAAAAAAACATAATTTACTTACATCCAAGACATTACAGGCTCTAACAAGACACAATGGCTATGCGAAATAGCGTCCCACCCTAGCGTGATAAACCAAAAAAACCCGACCCCTATTCCAGGTTAGAACGACACAGGAGTAGTCTAAAGTTACAGGTCAAAATAAAACGGTTATCGAAGCCACCCACTACGTCACTCGTTTCAGTGATTGATGACGTAGGCGGGGCATATCCAATCATTATCTGTGATGCATTGCTGGTACATCACTAATCTTGGCGGGATTCGAAATTTGAATATTAGTTTTCGGGAATTGGATTTTGAATTTGGAAAGCGGAAAATGGAATCTGAGATCATTCCATTTTACGGCAGTTTTGTTTTTTTGTGGCTGAAATTATCGAAGAATATGAGTATTTTTTTTCTAACAATCCACAGTTAATCATTCGTATGATCATCATAATATTCCTAAAAACCCTGTGTCGCAGATGGCGACAGGTGAGAGAACAAACTCAACTTTGGGACATAAAATAACTGATATTATGAATGCGGAAAGAACCCGGGTCTCCTTTCAAATAAAATACCAAGCTACTTAATTATTACAAAATAAGTAGGTACTTACGTCATTTTTTATTTGTACTTTAAAATGTTTGTTTTAATGATTATGGTAATGATCACGTAATTTCTCAATTATATGTAAAATTAATACTCACTCGTAATAAAAATTAAATAAATAAAAACAAGAACTGTTCAACCTCCCAGCGGCCAGTTGTAATATTCTTATAATCACAGATTTGCACGCACTCACAACGGGTTCCAAATTCAAACTGGCTAAATTGGATCCCAGAAAAAAAAATCGCCGTCGCTCCGTGCAGAATATGCATTTAAAAATGAATACATTAACCCTTGAATAATTAAAAATATGCGTGAGCTCAAATAATCACGAAGATTAACCCTTCGCATGCAAATCAGCGGATGCGACGATCACGACCGGTCTAAAGACCCAGGTGTATATTATTTTAAAACTAGACGTGGGAATTAAATTGGTTGAATGATTTTGTCACCTTTGCCTTGCAAAGAAGTTTAGAATTTGGCGGTAAGAACGTACACCAAACTTTTTGGTAGAGCTACAATATTTACATACTTAGTACGAGGGGTGTTGTTTTGATAACAAAATTGGTAGCTTTATTTCACTCTGTAGCTAATTACGTAGGTATAATATTATAAAAAAAAAGTTTTATTGTTGGAAAATCGTGCCATGGATACATGGTCACGCATCACATACATCCAAAACCCGAGAACTAACTAAATGCTGCACACAAATTCCATTTAAACCCAGAACTCTCAATAATTTCCCAATGGAACTGTCCTTAGTTGAAAAAAACTTTTTGTATTGTAATAACAACTTTTTTTGTAGAACTCCCTTAGTGGTTCAGAATTACTAGCTATTCCCTAACGTTCAGTGCGTTCTCGTTGAGTTTTTATCCTGATTCCAATTTTAAAATATGAAAGAGCATAGAGCACAATAATTACTTTTTGTCTCTCGCTTCCTCAAACAGGCGGAAGTTCATACAAAGAGCACCTGTCTGCGCGGGGACATTTGAATTTGAATGGAACTTGGAACCTCGGAAGAAGGGTTAAATTTAACGTCTTGTCGTTAAAAACATGACCCGACGTTTTTTTTAAATAAGTTTGAAATTAGAATTGATGTTTTTTATTATTGGACCACGATTTTTTTTTTAATTAAATTTGGTTGTATATCTGCTTAGAGTTAGTGTAAGTTCGAATTAATAGCAGTACTTATTTACTCTGTATATTATCTCATCCTAAACTTTTATCGAATCAGGAAGGAGAACACGATTGAAAAATGTACTCTATAATAAAATATTTTGTACAGATAATTGTATTGTTAATCTTTTCGCTAAGTATAAGATCATTTCTTTTAAGTAAACCAAACTCGTTAATATTTAGAATGGTAATTTGGTATTGTCTTTGGAAACCAAATCAGTCTTGGTCTTCGCGTATCTTTGGAAAGATATAGTGAAATTTATAATGCAAAAACTAAGATGGACTTTGAAATAAACCTTCTAACATCGCGCTTATGTCACCTTCAACAAAATATTCGCATCGAGAAGATTCCATTTTATCTGAAATCAATAAATTTACATATAACTGCCGATGTTGACACAGCTTTCCATAACATCCATCCCCTTCGATCAAGTTTCTCACAAACGCAATTCTCACGACCTGCGTGAATACTCCACCTCATTAAAAGAAAAAAAAAACTTATCTATTAAACTAGACACTGGCCGTAAAAGCTCGAAATTTGAATACGAAGGGGTTGGCTATTCTTCCAAGTGTCAAAATGGCTCTTCCTGTTCCGGCAGAACCTGATTTGAATATCGAAGATGCATGGGACCTATTTGCATGTCTATGATCGGTTTTATAAGCATTGTTGGGATTTTTTAACTTTTCGCACAGTGGGACAATGTTAGTTTTGTATGCATAATGAGATCAAATGTTTTCGTTCGGTTGTCATAATTTGGAGTTTTATTGGTTGGTAATATATTTGGGCTATTGTTGTCGTGATAAATGTATTGTTAGGATCCATGATCGGAAGATATGGCGTCGAGTTCTCACGAAAAATATATGCTTAGGCCTGATATTTAAAAAGAATTGTTGAATATGACTCAGTACAGAAAAACGATAATTAATTTTCTTAAAAAAACTGCCTCGTAAGAAGACAAAAAAAAATAACACTCATGACACTAGAATTCCCTGTGTTGCAGGTAGCATGGACACAAACACAGATCCTCAAAACCTGAGAATAAACTTGCTCACCACACAAAGGAAAGGAATCGAACCTGACCCTAAACTATGAAAAGTTATATCAGTACTATTTCGAGAAATTCCAAATATTTCCATGAGCGCAATTTTTGTAATGGCAACAACACTGCAGGCTATCAAACAATAAAATCACCAATATTTTTATGCAAAGCGTTTACAACAAACGTTCAAATAATGTGAGTAACATTTAAAAACATAAGATTAATTGTTTAATTACAATAACAATAAACAAGAAAGAATGATAGAGTCAGACATAAACAAACAATAGTCATCTCTACTGTTCACAGATAATAAAATAGGGTTTGAATAAATTAACTTCTATTATTTATCACTATCGAATGTTTATTGATTGCAACAGCTATTGAGTGCCTGTAATAAATACTACTTTTTTTTTAATAAAATATGCAAACAAAGCTGTGGTAAGTACATTATTACAAACAAATCCAATTTTTTCGAGTAAAGACTCAATTCATTCCAAAGAAAGAAATATTGCCACAGATATCATAATATTATTACTTTAAGAAACTTTCAACGTGATTTTCGGGCTGTGGTAATTTTGTGATTCGTGTTGCGTTCTGTCACGTCCGTATGATCCAGCTGAAGGCCCACCTAATGTTAAGTGGTTACCTCCACCATAACATCAATAACAAGACTTTGGCCCACCCCGACGCATGTATGAGAAGAATCAAGTTGCGTTGCGCCCTGGGACGAAGATGTAACGTCTCATGCGCCTGTGATTTCACCGGCACCCACACCCTTCCACCGGAACACAGCAATATGAGTGCACCACTGCTTGGCGGCAGATTACCAGGTGTTGTGGCAGTACTTTTCGCGGGAGAACTTTGCACAAGTTCTACTTCCATAGACACGCATTTTAGAACAAAATGTTGGGGGCTCATGTTCATTGTATCCAGGGGGTACTTGGATGAGACGTAACATCCCCGTCTCGGGTGACGGGCACAACGGGGTGCGACTAGTCTTCTTCATTGCTGTTTTTATGGGCGGAGGTAAACACTTAACATCAGACGGGCCTTAAAAAGAAAATAGAAGTCTGTTATTAACGTAGCAATAAACCTAAAACAGAGTGCAACATTTTAAGCATCCCATTTTATTCCTTTGAAGTCTGTATCCTGGAGAATAAATTGTCTCCCGGCTTTAATGCAGGTTAATCGTCCATGAATAAGTCTTGAAATATTGTCTGCGACCTCTTATTAAAACCTCTTTGTTTCCTTGCTTCGTCTCTTTTAGTGCTTCGTGCTGCATACGAACGCAGTTTGAGGAGTTGGGTAAATAGTTAAGTAAATAACGATTCATGGACTAAGCATAGCTTGTAATATAGGATCTAGAAACTTAACTCGGTTTAATGCTGTATAAATTTTTAAACTTATTTGAAAAAAAAAAAAAGTTTGATTTGGCTACTTGACTTGTCTAAGTACATTATGAATATCAAACTTTTGCTTCTCCGTAGCCATGCGCTTTCAATTGCACCACTAGTAGGTATATGAGTCTTTTCTGTTGAAAAGGGACTCGTACGGGCACAACCCGAGTCATTTTAACTTGGGTTGGGGAGGATTTAAGTATTGCTGTTCGGGCGGAGGTAACCACTTAACATCTGGGCTCGGGTACACTCCGTCGTTTGAGTAAAACAATATTTAAAAAATATCATCCACTCTATTTAAAATTTTATCTGTAGGTAGATATGACTGACGTGAAAAACTTTCGTTCGAAATATTGTACAAAATATCACAACACTTCTGTTTCAACCCATCCGTTTTCAATCTCCGAAAACAAACAATGCACGTAAAAAAGCGAGCCAACTTCCGCCAACATCACATCCGCACGAGAATTTGCATAAATTAAGAGACAAAAGCCAACCGTCATAATTTTTATATTTAATTTTTTACAGTTACAAGTACCGGTTCTTGTCTATTGTCAAATGGTATAAAATATTTAAATTGAGAACAAAATCGTTGGGCGAAACAAAAAGCGCACCTTTTTGTACACAAGCATACCACTGTGTGACAATTTATGGACTCTACATTTATGGTGCTAAGGGTCAAAGTTGAATGTGTGGTGCACTGTGTAAAATTAGTACTTAAAAAGATTTTGCAGAGCGCCGCGTTCAATGACAATCTTATGAAATTCTAATTCTACTTTTGAAAATGTCAAATGTTTTTGCGTTCCATTCTGTATGGTCATGCAAGTACGGGTCAAGTGTGATTCGGACTTAAACACCGAGGGTTCAGTAGGACCAAACTAAAATTATGGGATTTTAATCCATGACCCAAGGATTAAGCTGACGTCACTCTACTACCTATAGCTGAGCTCAAAGCCGTTTAACAATTCAATAAGAGATAAATACATGTACAATTGAAAACCTACTATTTTTAGAAGTCAATTAAGTCTACTTTAAGAAATAACACTAAAATAAAATAAAAAAAAATTTTGTACCATCGTCCCATCCTTCCGACTAGTGAAAAATATTTTTAAAATATCCTGTTTTTTCAGCGTTTAAAAAAGGAATTTGGAAGCCGTTCCATATTCCGTTTTATATTGCTGGAATTTTACTGTTGGAAAAGCCGTACAATATTTTGACTTTACACAGGCCTGCTGTTGGCGAGTGAGATTGAAGTTCAATCTACCACAGGAGCATAAGCACAGCTAATAAATTAATGTATAACTAAGACACCCAACGGCGTCGGTTACACACCGGTCCGAGACGAATCGCGAACAAATATGGAGTGAGCGCAACGAATCGCGAAATCACAATAAGATGCTAATCCTTCACACCTTTGACACATTTGCATAATATTGTAATGTTTGTGGGAAGCGACATTAATTATTCTATGGATATCCTCATACGGAATAACTAAGCTTACAAAGTCTGTTTGCATATCCTTTAATAAAAATCCTATCCTAATAATTATCACACTTACATTATAAAGCCGAAAGTTTGTTTGTTTCAAACGCTTTTGGATGAAAACGGATTTGGATGAAATTTGGTACCAAGATAGCTTAAATCCAGGATTAACATAGGTATCCCGGAAAACCGCGGGTAATAACGGAACGCAGCTAGTGTCTCACATTAAAAAAGCAACAACATATCAATATAAAAAAAAAAATTACAAGGCTGTATCTTTTATGCCTTAAACAGAAAAGCTAAAATTTTCACAGAGTGAAGTTGATGTTACGGACCTGAGCTGGTAAATTATATAATATATCTAAAAGATAAAGGTTTTTGAAGGTTAATATGAATAAGGGCTAGTTAAGTATAGCTGAAATAAAGATTTATTATTATTATCAAACAATGGAGATCATTGACACATTTGACACCTAACCTACAAACTGGAAATCGTAACCGTTCTGAATTGACTGATTTTAAAATCGTATAAAATGCCTTCAATACTTTTTTCACTTATTTTACGCCGTCAAGAGCAGAATTTCTTCATGAATATTATATGGGGACTTAGGTATACAAAATTAAAAAAATAATAATTAAAATTGGTCGATAACTGGAGAAGAAATAACGTAACAAAAGACAGCTGAATTGAATCTTTTTCCTCCTTTTTGTAATCGTTTAACATATACCTGAAATACTCTATGAATGAAGGAAAGGAAGAACACAACAAATATGCAATGTTAGTCTTCCCATACGTAAGTAGAGCCCAATTCATGTAGATGTTGGTATATGTAGAGTTTACGCCACTTACCTACTGTCAGACGCAAAAGCCAAGAAATAAAGTTGCCAAAAACTAGACAGCAAATAGGTTAAAAAAAATATCCATTCAACCAGTATTTTTTAACATTGTGGTAGCTGGTTACCAAAGGACGTACAAGAACGTATTTGGAACGCAGCTCTCAAAATGAAAATGACAGAGAAGTACAGACGCCTACATAATACTGCAGCAAACGACTAGCAAAACCCAACATACAAAATAAAAAGTCCTTAAAAAATGCAAGCCACCTGAGCGAGTGTGTGGTGAAAAATCGATACGAAGCGTGTCGTGAGCGCGTGATTCCGACGAAAAACTACTGAGGGGGACCCCACTCCGGGGATTTTTCTTCCCCCCTGCCACCCCCAGCTTAGGGGGCGAGGGGACGCAAAAAGATGCCGGTTTTTTCGCGTTTCGCGTGTTTTTGTTGACTGTACCTCGTCGTTCCAAATTCAACTGTATCGCGCCGAAATTCAGTTCGAAATTCGAACGCTCGGATGTTTGATATGTGAGCGATTGTCAACGAAACTCACCAAACAATATAAAATCACATGATAGTTGTAATAAGGATGACTTTCGTGTGGAGCGAACGGATCAAAAGCGTGGTGGTATACGCGAATTCGGTCGAAATTAGGGTTCTGTAAGCACGCCCGAGTGCCTAATGACTTCTTACGTATGATTTCTATGTCATGTTGCGTGAACGATGCAAGTTTATTTGACTTGACGTTTGAAGACATTTTGTATTCGGCTCGCGGAATTCCGAATTTGAATTTGAAATTGGAAACGGAACGTTTTGCAAATGTGTTGGTAATGCTTTGGGTTATTTTTGCAGAGGATGTTGAACTTAGGTTATTGCTATGCTGCGTGCTAGACAGTACTATAGGCTATGTAATAAAGACGCACGATTTAGTACTGAGAATTTCTACCTGCACATATAATAAAGCAATACAAACTATCACCTTCCTCGACGGTGGTTCACTGCTGAATGAACGAGTTACAGCACTAGTTTACAAACTGAAACTCTGTGTGGAAGTTCTTGGGAAATAGTGTTTCTGTTTTGTACTTCAATGCATATGCTCTAGCGAACTAACGCATGAATTTTTTAAGGTGACAAAGTTGACGGGACTAGCTGAAGGCCCAACTGATGTTAAGTGGTTACCTCTGCCTATAACAACAGCACTTAGGTCCTCCCCGAAGTATGAGAATACCTAAATCGCACACCGTTGCGCCTGTTACCGATTTGACTGTTATATTTGATTATATTTCAATTTTATAAGCTGTGTTATGACTTATCTAGTACTTTCTAGAAAAAAAAACTATTTTGATTTTGGGTCGTAGGGGAAGACTGAAAAAGCATCGTGTTTACCTATAATATATTTATTTAAAATTTTTTATTTTTTTTTACTAGCTGCCCTCGGTGTTACCCGCGGCCAAAAATCAACATGAGGCGACGGGAAAACTCAACTTTTGTGGAATAAAAACTGTTTGAACTGAAACTGTTTGTTTGTACCAATAAAAATACCATCCATCTTTTTAAACATTACTAGGCCAATAAAATCCCTGTTTATTACATTTTAAACACCTTTGTTAACGGTTAAGCAAATTTAAAATTCCTTATCTACTCTATGAATGTACAAACTCATTGTATCGTTATAAAGATAAATTAAATACAAATTCACACATCAGCGTAGCTTGGTGAGAAGTGTTGTGTCACAGGTAATATAGAACACCTTTACCATGGTTTCGTCACTCTTTTACCCAAGCCACAGATATAATAATACTAAACCCAAGACCCGCAGAGTCCCTATGTGTCCTCTGGATGCTGCGAAAGGAACCCTAAAGCAACAGAACTTGTGCCAAGTTCGTCCTGAGAAGTTCAGCCAGTGACGCGAACGCGTTGCTGTGTTCCGGTGGATAGATGTGAGTGCCGGTGAAATTACAGGCACATGGGGGGTGACATGCCCATCTCAGAATTAAAGGCATGATTAGCACAATATACGACTTGGGTCTTCTCATAACTCGGTAGAGGACCTGAGTCGTATTGATGAGCAACTCAAAAGCAGCAGAGTGTGCCAAGAAAAGTTCTTCTTGCGTAAATAGTTCTGGTTTGTAAATATATTCATGTATTTTCCATATTCCTGCCCTGCTACTACTATCCTAATTCCCATCCCTGTTAATTGATTATCCGCGTTTAAGTTTCCGAAACTATTACTTTAAAATAAAAAAAAAAACATCAACTTATAACATTCAATGCATAAGCCGAATAAAGCCAAAAAAAGAAAAAACAAATGTAGAAGACTCGATCTTGTTCACTAATCCAAACTTGTAGGCTGCAAACGTCAAACCATTCCACCTTATTAAAAACTTTTTTGACGAAAGAGGTTGCATTACCAAGTAACCCAGCTGAATATACTCTGTGGTGTGGTCCCTGAGAGGCCCAGTGATTGGCTATTCAATATACTCATTGTTCGAAACACAAAAAGTCTATTGCGTAAGTACTTAACTCACGGATGGCAGAACAAACTGAATATTTTTTTTAATGTAACGATTTGATATACCTCCTTATTGGCCATAGTCGAAGTAGCAGTATAACTTGTACGTCCGGAGTAGTACTGCCACCACACCTAGTAATCTGCCGCCAAGCAGTAGCGCACTCTCGCTGCTGTGTTCTGGTCGAAGGGTACGGGTGCCGGTGAAATTACAGGCCTTACCCTTCTCTGAAACACAACACAATTGCTACATAATAGCTAATTAAACAAATTTCTCCGAAACTATTAATCTGATTGAGACCGACCTTGTTTTATTGGATTAAACCTTCAGTGCAAATTTCATCAAAATCGAATCAATATCCAAGATATGGACCAAAATATATTATAATAAGTGACGGGTTTATTGGCCCTTACGAGTGAAAACTAATAAATTAAAGTATTAAAGTGGATTTTATAGATTTTTTAATAAATCTTTGTCACCAAACAACATCACAGAAAACTGCATATCTCAACTCAAAACTCATTTTCCTTTAAATCTCAATCATTTGGACACGTAAAATTTTACACAACAAAACATACAAATCCTCGCACAACGAAAAATCCTTGAGTTTTTTTTTAATTATTCTAATGACTATCATCATGATTATCTGATCTGCCACCACTACGCCGAGATATCCATCTTCACGGTGGCGAGTGCGAACAAAGACGAACCAGCGGGCAGCGGCTAGGCTTACGGTTAAAATACCCGCTTTTAATACGAGTAAATTATCATATTCATCGAGCTGCTATGTTTTTACTCTACATGTTCGAGAAAATTCTAAATACAATGATTCAATTAAATTCTTTATTTAAAAATAAACATAATTTTAGAGAATAATATTCCAGTGCGTTATTATGAAAATATTTAGAAAAAAATAGTAATAATAATAAATAAGTAAGTACTTATATTTACAATAAATACTAACACAAAATGAGATCATACATTGACTTAGGTTTAATACATAAATTGAAAAACCGTACCAGCCTCTACTGCAGGGACACCGGCTTACACTCGATAATTGAGAGTGAATGGGCTCTCTACCACGGGAGCCCAATCCGGATTGGTAGATGTCACATGTCTTCGAATTTTTGGTTCTAAGACATGCCGGTTTCCTCACGATGTTTTCCGTCACCGTTTCGAGAACGTGGTAAAATGAAAACCCTTAACTAAGTTATAGTAGTCTGTATAGCGTTTATACAGAAACTAGCGACCCGCCCCGGCTTCGCACGGTTAGTAAAGCATCAGTGTCGTATCAGAAACTGCCCGTGCGAAGCCGGGGTGACTCGCTAGTGTAATATACATATAACCATTCCTCTTGAATCACTCTATCTATTAAAGAAAACCGCATCAAAATCCGTTGCGTAGTTTTAAAGATTTAAGCATACATAGGGATATAGGGACAGAGAAAGCGACTTTGTTTTATACTATGTAGTGATATAGTAAATTAATAAAATGAATACACATATTATAATGACACCAGTAAAAATTATAGTTCCTCATAGAAAGTGAGACATGTTCTTTCAATTTCCTTCCAGCCATCCGCAAATAAATAGAAAGAAAGAAAGAATTTTTGTTAATCTCTTTATTTTACCTAATAAAAAAAAAACGTTTACACACTCATACCTCTGCACTAGGATTCCCTGTCGCAGATGGCATGGACAAACACAGAAACACAAGACAAACGCCCAAGACCCGAGGACAAACTTCATGCTCACCACACAGTGTGTCGCGACAGGGAATCGAACGCAGGACCGCTCGCTTCGAAGACCAATTAAGCCACAGAGCCGTTAAAACTATAATTGTATCAAAAGGTAAGTATCATAAAAAACGATGGTTTTTTTTAATAATGGTTCTGTAATATTCTGCCTACAAAATGTTCTAATTATTTTAACTTAATAGTACCTACCCGCTTTATAATAACAAAAGTAATTATATTTTCATCGTACGCCAACTCCTGCGCACCGCTAGTAACTAAAATAAAAATATCGATCGAGCAAAAAATCCCTCCCCTAACGCTGCAAAAAGCGAAGGGGTTGGACAGAACAGAGATAGGAAATGTAGGGGCTTGGAATTATTGTTGAGAGAGAGAGAGACGGCTGTATTTATTGAATTTTTGTTTTTATTTGAAGATTTGAATTATTAAGAACGACCGCGCACTAACGGTGTTTTAGAAAAAAAATACAGAGTTATAATATAAAACATAAACGTTTACACACTCATACCACTGCACTAAACTTCCCTGTGTCGCAGATGGCATGGACCAACACAGAAACTCAAGACATACACCCAAGACCTGAGTAAGGTTTTTAATGATAATGCAAAAACTATGCTTTTGTAATTCACGCATTTGTATTAATGTTTAAAGAAATATAGAGATTAAAGAAATTCGAATCGACTGTTTATGTTTATAAATGTATTCTTTTTAATTCAACATTTTTTTAAAGTGAAGAATCGAACTTTTGGCCTACCTAATGTTAAATGGTCACCGTCGCCCATAAACAACAAAAATAATACTCAGGTCTTCCGCTACTGAATTGGTATGCACTAAATACACCAACGATCTTTGCACCTAGCTAGACATGTATTTAATGCACTGACTAGATTAATTAACTATAGAATTTTAAACAAAATGTGTGTAATTTTTTTATATGATTATGTGACGGAACGAGCTGAGGGCCCACCTCACCAGGTGGAGCTGATTACCACCACCGTAAGTGACCCCCGCCCATGACAACAGTAATGCGACTCAGTATAAGATTTGGATCTTGAAGTATGAAGGAAAGTGCATGTTAAATGTGTAGAAATAATGGCTTTGATGAGGTCACCACATATCACGTCTACGTTCCATAGATTGTGTAAGCCACAAGGCGCTTGAGGCTCTATATACCCTTCGAGAATAAGCCAGACAAAATAATTTATAACTTAGAAACTAGTAATAGATTCTTACAAATAAAGATTTGTAAGAAAAACTTTCTTATAAGACCAAAATAAGCCATTTTATCTCACTAACTTCTTGTGAGAGCGGTTGCTACTGGAAACTTATATTTGCTTATTGGACTTTTACGAAGTTCATACATCTTCATAAAGGACTCAAGAATGAGTATAAATGTTTAAAAGCGACGAATAAGATGTGAGTTTGCAATTTGGAGGGAAAATGAGACACTTTGCTTGGAAAGTCACGTACAGAGGTTCAGGGGAAATTATAATGGAAAAGATACTTGTGGAAAACGGTACTAGTAGCGACATCTATGAATAGTTTCTAGGAATCAAAATTTAATTTATGTAGCGGAAAATTACTTAAGAATGTACTTGTTGGAAGATATTACTACAGAAACAATTTTTTTATGTTATAAATAGTTGTTAATCATCTATTATTCGTAAAGAATTTTAATCAACATGCAAACTTTTTTGAGTACAGGTAATGTCATCTAGCGGCCAGTAGCAAAATCAGCTCCACTGCTCCACCGACATCATGCAATGTTCTTCCCTCTCACTCCAATCAATATATGAACGATTGTGTATGTGTGCGTGACGAAAAGCGCTCCAAATTCAAAAGTTCTGTGGCGGGCTTTTGTTTTTTCTTGCTTTGCGTTTCCATGAATGAGTTTATGGCATGCAATAGAATTGAAAATGTGAGCCATGTTTATTGAAACTTACTTGTTTAAAATAAAATACTAGGTACTAATTAATTAACCTATCACGTTAAAAAGTTTTCTAATGCAAAAGGAAAATATTCAAAATATCCTTCCTTAGTCATAGGACGTATTAATAATAATAAAATAAAAATAATCTTTTATTTATTACAAAATATCCCCTCTTAGAAGATAGTTACTTCGAATTTTCGATTTTTTTTTTTGCTTGAGTTTGGTTTTTTTACTCTTAATCTCTAGTAGTAAGACGCCTTATGTGCCGTATAATACACTACTCTCGATAAGTGAGAGTGGATGCAATGGGATTCAAATGTTTGGTTGTAGGACATACCGGTTTACTCATGATGCTGGCCGTTTCAAAAGCATATTATAGCGCACATAAATTTTTCAATAGAAAAAAAATCGTATGTACCTTTCTGGGTTTTTTAACCAACAACCTTCAGATTGAAAGTCGGCGTCTGTACAAGCTCTTTTTAACTCTATAAACGCGAATTTATTATTGTTTGTTTATAAACAAGTAAATTATATATTTATTGAATAAACCAACTTCAATATTTTCTTCCCCTATTTATCGGGTAAAATTTTCATGAAATTATATCAAAGGTTACTTACCTCAATAAAAAAACATCAAAATCGCGTAACAAAAAAAATACAGAAGAATTGTCAGCCTCGGTTGAAGTCTGTTAAAAAAAACAATCGTTATTTTAATTTATTTAACGTAACTTGGCAGGTAAATCATATTGCAAGCGATGCATGAAAAATGACTCTACTGTAATTAAAAAAAATATTACAAAAGAGTTCTTAATTTAAATTCAAATGTAGCAAAAAACTCATTGACACTGGCATAAAGCTTCTTGCATTAAAAAAACTGCCCCCTTATTTTATGTCACTGAGATGAAACAAAGAATGAAATTTGACTACCGTTGAACAATTTGATTTAGAACTCTTGTTTTAATGTAACGAATTTTTTGACAGAACAAAAACACGTTTTTGCGCTTTTTTGCCGCGAGATCAAATCAGTTTATGTTTTAACTGATGAGGCTGTTAGATGTGAGCGAATTGATAATCACATTTTGAGGGATATATTTTTTTTATAGAGAGCGAGTTAAATTCTCTATGGTCTATAAAGAAATTTTAATTAAAGAACATATCTTTATTTCAGGCAAACTTAAATATAAGTACATTGGCCCATAGATTGACACATACCATAATTCAAAATTCATTTATTCAGTATACTGAAGTACTTCGCACTTTAGCAATAAAATTAATAACAATAATTCAAGTAAGTAAGTCTCCAAAATTAATACAAAAAGGTAATGTCAAAAAAAACTACGAATAAAATAAAAATTGAATACAAAATGTCAAAATTTACAAAAAACCACATTACATTACAACATTATTACATTATTACATTTGGTAATATCTTTCCATACGCTCCGATCAGCGAGGAATTCTACAATTCTGTTCAACTATGACAATAAACCGTGTCAAACTTTTAACTACAATAACATAAGCCTGATTGTTTATAAAATCACTGGATATCAAGCCTGATCAACCGATATGCCGAACGAGTTTACAATTTAAATTAAATTAATATCTGTTATATTTACTATTTAAATTAAATTAATATCTGTTATGTTTACTATTTAAATTAAATTAAAATCTGTTATATTTACTATTTAAATTAAATTAATATCTGTTATGTTTACTATTTAAATTAAATTAAAATCTGTTATATTTACTATTTAAATTAAATTAATATCTGTTATGTTTACTATTTAAATTAAATTAATATCTGTTATATTTACTATTTAAATTAAATTAATATCTGTTATGCTTAATATTTAAATTAAATTAATATCTGTTATATTTACTATTTAAATTAAATTAATATCTGTTATATTTACTATTTAAATTAAATTAATATCTGTTATACTTAACTTAAATTAATATCTGTTATGTTTATTTGCTTTTATCTATTTATTTCTAAAACTAAACATTTACTTTAATTTTAATTATAATTTGTTTCTTTGACTGATATGAATTGGATTGAAAAAAAATTATGTGCGCAAGACCACGTTCTTGAAACGGTGACGGAAAACATCGTGAGGAAACCGGCATGTTTTAGAACCAAAAATTCGACGACATGTCACATCTTCCAATCCGGATTTGGCTAACGTGGTAGATCAGAGCCCATTCACTCTCAATTATCGAGAGTAGGACGGTGTCCCTGCAGTGGGAACATTAGAGGCTGGTACGGTGCAGGTACACATAAAAGTTACAATTATTGTTTGATGGCTCAACGAAAATTGTTTGATGGGTTTGCGTTGGGGGTATTTTAAATTTAATTTAAATGTTCAAAGAGTAATTAGCGAGATTACCTCAGTCACCTCAGTAATTAGCGATATGGTTTATAATACTGTTCAAGGCATAAAACCGTTTGCTTCAATGAACTAAGGGTGAACAAAAAGTATAACACCCTCATAAAAAGGAATGCCTTCTAACGGAAAGTCTAAACATAGAATTGTGGTCATAGAGTAAAGGGGATTAGGTATTTTCAGAAGCAATCATGATATGTCTACATGATGAATATTGATATGTCTACATTTTGTTCTTTCTAATTTCTATACATGGTAATTTTTTTTAAATAAATTCTACTTTTTTAAGGTTTAAAATATAGTCTAGTTTCCGTATTTAACTAAACATATTCATAAATTATAACATTTTTAATGTATAAAAGTCGGAAATGGAAAATATCATGTAAACTACACTGGTTATTTTTTTTAAATTAAATTAAAGTGGAACATTGGTACTGACCATGGTAAAGTTACCATAACATTTTGAATAATAATAATAATTTATTATTAGTGAAAATATTATATTATATGTGACATCAACGTTGATCCAATAATATTTTACTGTCACCCGCTTTTTTTTATTGTATGATATATAATTTCTTTACATTTCAGCTGTTTTTTTGCAAAGTCAAAGTCAAAGTCAAAGTCAAATTCATTTATTCCTTTAGATCTCAAGTATCATTTGGACACGTCAAAAACCATTTGCACCATTTAAATCCTAAACGGGTTTGTCTTGGTGCTCACATTCGCCTTATTACATAGTACATAATGATGCCATTGTACATCGAACAAATTATCGAAAAATGAAAAAGTAAATAAATGAAATTATACATAACAAAGATATACATAGCTAAATTTGCGTCGGTGGTTAAAAAAATGCGCTCTTTGAATAGGATAGAATATGTTTTTATTTACAATAAATGACAAAGTAGGGAATATACATAATGAGAGAACTTAAACCAAGATTTAATATACTAATTATATCTTGCTCTTTGAGCGAGTTTATGACCGCGACATTAGAATACTCATTTTAATATTTTTTTATTATTATTAATTTAGGACATTAGTATCATATTTATCTGTTTTTTATCAATTAAATTTTTATGATTTTGTTGAATTTATTGTTTTTTCATGTGATTTTGTTATCTATACTAATATTATAAAGCTGCAGTGTTTGTTTGTTTGAACGCGCTAATCTCTGGAACTTCTGGCCCGATTTGAATGATTCTTTCAGTGTTGGGTAGTCCATTTATCGAGGAAGGCTATAGGCTATGTTTTTTATTTTCAAAAAAAAAAAACTAGAAAAACGCGGGTGAAACCGCGGGGCACAGCTAGTATATTCTATGTCTTGTGTAACGAACAATGTTATAAGGGCCAATAAATGAAATGTGAAATGTGACCACATATTTCATTTCCTGTGCATCCCAGAATATCAGTTGACGCAGCAGAAGTCAACTCTGCCTCATCTAAGTCTCACATCATTGCCCTGACCTCACGAAGGCTCTATTACTCCCCACCATAATGCCACTGCAATGCGTATAAATATCACAATAAAAAATGCGGCCATATGCAGGCTTTGTGGCTATTTATGGCCTAAGATGGTAGTTTTAGATTAAAAACGTGAAGAAAGTAATAGGTGCAGAAATAAATGTTAATGTTAAATAATAAGTAAAAAAAAATGCTTATATTGTATACTTATGCAATATTGTATGAATTAAATTAAAACAGATAAAAACAAATATTAAAACTGCTTAGAAATAAACATGTCTTATCGCTAGAAAGCGATTTTTACAAGACAGATATAGAACTACAAAAAAATTATTTGCAGTCTCACCACCCTCCGATCCCCTGGATTCCCTCTCGCAAGTGGCATTCACAAACACTAGACAAGAGCAAGACCTGAGAAGAAACTTTACACTAATCATACAAGTTTCTAGAGCATGAAGTCTGCTCTTGGAATCTGGGTGTTATTATAATAATATGTCATAAAACATTACTTCCTGAGACATAATTTTGCCGACAGTAAAAATGGTCAGATCTTAAAAAATATCTTCAATAATTTGGCGGCTCCGTGGCCCTTCGAAGCGAGGGGACCTGGGTTCGATTCCCGGCCGGGACAAACTTTGTTTTCAGGTCTTAGGTGTCTTGTGCTTCTATGTTTGTCCATGCCATCTGCGATACAGGGGTGACTGTGTAAACGTTATAACTACAAGTATATTCGTTATAAGTTCGTTTACAGGATGTATTTTTTATAATTAGCGCTCACTAATGAATTAGACGATCGGGTGAGTGAATTAATGGATCCACCTTGCCTTGTGTTACAAATAAATTAAAAAAAGCTTAGAAAGTTACAAATAGCCTAATGGGCAAACTAAGGGGGTGGGCAAACTACTGGGGCGAGCAAATTACATACCAGCTCTTAATGATCCAGGGGCCTTCGAAGTGAGACTTCCTGGGCTCGATTCCCGAGGCACACTCTGTGTGGTGAGCATGAAGTTTGTTCTTGGGTCTTGTGGTTGTCTTGTTTCTGTGTTTGTCCATGCCTGATTTTTTTTATGATGTAAATCTCAGTATTCCAATATTTGTCAAACGATTTGGATATTTTTTGTGAAAGAATATAATTTCTGGTTGGTCCCATAGAAATTTTATCTAAATTGGTTCAATAGTTTTATTGTTAAATGAAAATATATGGAAAAAATATATCATCCAAGAAAACGACTTCTCTTGTGTATATCAAAAGGCCCATGCCTTTGACAGCTAACGGACTTGATGGAAAGTGGTCACCATCGCTCATGGACATTTGCAAAACTTGAGGCAATGCTGATGCGCTGCGGCATTTAAAGTGGTAATAAACCTTTTGAAGTACCCCATGAAAGCTATTGTTAATCGTAGTAGGAAGATCCAAACGCGTCCAAAAATTGTGTATTTTGTATTTATTTCTGTGACTATTTTCTTCGCCCGTGGTATACCGATTTGAATGTACCCATGAGGGCAAGAAATTAAGAATTAACGTATATTTTTTAATCAGGCCCTTGTTTTGACCTTGTTGTATTGTAGGAGTTATTAACTGTAACAAAATAAAGTAATGTTTTAAATTAAATTGTGCTAAGTTGATTTATCATATTAGTTTACAGATTGTTATTTTATTAATTTGAATGAGTTTTTATTATTTGATCATTTACTCATATGTTACCCTTATTTCGCCTGAGACGGGATTTCCTAGTTCAGGCATAGTGTAGACCTTTAATTAGATGTTATAATAGTTTACAATGTTAATCTTAACACTAAGTCAATTAATAAATATTATTATTGACGTCTCCGTGGCTTAGTTGGTAGTAGCCCTGGGGGTGGGCAAACTACTGGGGCGAGCAAATTACATACCAGCTCTTAACGATCCAGGGGCCTTCGAAGTGAGCGGTCCTTGGCTCGATTCCCAAGTTCCCAAGTTCCCAAGTTCGTTCTCGGGTCTTGGGTGTTTGTCTTGTGTTTCTGTGTTTGTCCATGCCATCTGCGACACAGGGAATCCTAGTGTAGAGGTATGAGTGTGTAAACGTTTATTATCCAAGCCTGACTCCGTCCACTCCTGGAGTTCATAGACACGGAGCCCTTCGGAAGTGAATTAGATGCTTCCTCGGCCGATACAATCTATCTGTTAGATATTTGCAAAACATCTGCCTAGTATTTGGTCTAACGTATACAAGACCCTATATTAGAGAAATTATTTTATTATATTGTACTATTTAGTAATTTATTTGCATAACAAAGGGGTTGCTATTAATCATATGTTTCAAATAGCCAGGTTCGTCTGTAGTACTGCCACCACACTTGGAATCTGTCGCCAAGCAGTGATCGCATTATTGTGTTCCGGTGGAAGGGTATGGGTGCCTGAAATCACATGCGCATGAGACGTATCATCGCTGATGCAGCAACCTGAATGTGACTCAGTGTAAGATCCAAATTTTATACGGAGTCGCATTACTGTTGTCATGGGTAGGGGTCGCCACTTACCAGGTGGGCCATATTGGTGGGTATTCATATTTAAAAAGCGTAATATACCTATAGGTACTTTCAATTTTGCATTTAATTTGACTCTTTATAAAATGCGGCAGAAATTGTCACAGAAACGCTCTTAAACAAAATTCGTGCAATTCGATTTAATGATCCAAATTTAAAACTGTCCCACTATGGCCATTGAATTTAAAATTGGAACGCTCTTAAACAATACTCGTGCAATTCGATTCTATGATCCAAACTTAAAACTGTCCCACCTATGGTCATTGAATTTAAAATTGGAACGCTCTTAAACAATACTCGTGCAATTCGATTCTATGATCCAAACTTAAAACTGTCCCACCTATGGTCATTGAATTTAAAATTGGAACGCTCTTAAACAAAATTCGTGCAATTCGATTCTATGATTCAAATTTAAAACTGTCCCACTATGGTCATTGAATCTATTTAAAATTGGAACGCTTTGATTATAGAGCGTTCCAATTTTAAATCGATGTCTCGATTAACATATCCGAAGACTAGACACTGACAGATACAAATTCTAAACACTTAGACCTACAACTGCTATCTTTGCCTTCTAAATAAAATTCTATTCAATTGGCATGAAAGTTGATTTTGCACTGTGACTTGGCCGGTGAATGGTGCTCGAAAGTATTATGACGTGTATTGATCGTTGCGTTGCAATTGCAACGCGAAATTGCAAAGTCGTTGCAATAAATCGCATTAAATTGACGTAATGATTGCTCGTAGCCACCGCAGCTAGCAGCTGACACAGTGATATATTGTTTAGTTGGTTCAGTTCGTGGTTCAATATATTATCAAAATAATCATAGCACCAGGTACTTTTTTATACATTCAATATTTAATTTTATTATTGTACCTTCACATAAAAGCTTATCATGGTGATTACTAAACATGATTATTGAATAGCATGGATAAACACAGAAATATGGGGCTGAGAAAGAGGGCTACCAATTAAGCCATGGATCCGTCCGATTTTCGAGTTAATAATAAACAATCGATCGAATCGATTGTTAATTGATCGAGCTATTTACCTCGTCTCTGCGGCCAAGCTTGTTATGCTAATACGCTGGCAAAGTGATATAACTCACATAAATAAGGTAATGTGGATCAAGAAATTATGGTCACAATATAATTTATTTTAGGTTTATTGCTTGCCAGACTTGTTTCCGCCATTGTTTCAACACTCGGTGATATAATCTGGACAAATTTGAATCGTAATTTATATCGATTTTTACGAATTCGCTCCATAGTTGGCGAATAAATAGAGTTACAAAATTTAAAAAAAATACCAAATTATGTGACAGTAAGGACAGGTACCTTATAGTTACAGGAAAACCGTTCCTACGAGACCACCCATAACTTGAGATATTCTAAACTGTATTCATAAATTTTGGAAAAAATGTACGGTCAACAAAAAAAAAATTGCCATTTGCTTTCAATTCTTCGAACATTGTCACCCAGATGTAATGCTTAAACTATGGGCGCCTGTCGATAGTGTAACCATATTTTTTCTGTCTTTATACAAGTGAGTGAGAAACACCCTCTTCAAGAGTGACATATCTGGACGATATCACTGGATTTTCACATAGGTTAAAATAGTAATCTCCGTGTCTACGTGCATTACACGACGCTGCTGCTTTTCTTTTTGAACGAACCTCTTCGAGATTATTCAAAAGGTTTGTAATTACCTTTCTTGTCTTGTCGCAATGGATACTTATAAATAAATAAATAAACGTTTACACACTCATACCTCTGCACTAGGATTCCCTGTGTCGCAGATGGCATGGACAATCACAGAAACACAAGACAAACACCCAAGACCCGAGAACAAAATTCATGCTCACCACACAATGTATGCCCCGGCCGGGAATCGAACCCGGGACCCCTCGCTTCGAAGGCAGGGCTACTACCAACTAAGCCACGGAGCCGTATTTATTTATTTGCGTACCATACCAATGCAGCTTCCGTATTTCTATTATTTTCAAATTTATTTTTAAGACATTTTTTATCAAGTAGTTTAAATCCTGGATTATATATTAATTTAGGCTACAATACATAGGTATGCAATCAAGTTCTACATCATATTATATATATTCTGATTTCATAAAGGATTCAGAATTTATATTATGTTGTATGAATACAATACAATGTTAGACCTGTAGATTAAAAAAAACAATTATTCGAGCGCAAAAAACAACAAAAGGGGTTCTTTATTTCAATGATAAAATCATAACTTTCTCGTTTGGTGGGAATGCAGTGACAAAAATTTGATTTCAAAGGTCTCTTTTATCTTTGTCTCTTTGAATTAATTTGCGTGCGTCGCTGTTATAATTTCTAATGAAACGTGAATAAATTATAAGGGACAATGTCTTGAGCCTCGAGAGCAGGGAAGAACGCCATAATTAAAATAGTGGTGCCAAAATAGGGTTGCCAAAAAGATTTACTAGACTTCTGTAAATTATTAAAATAATTCTACAATACCATTAAAAAATCTAACTTTACCAGTATTCTTCTTACAATTCCCTAAGTAATACCAAATGGTATTTTAAAACTTATTGTAGCTGAAATATCTTGCACACAAACATACTCAAATTCACTTTTTTTTCTCCCCGATGAGTTTGACAGAGTGTCATCGGACTTGAATAAAACGTGATTTTGTGGTTGTGCGAGTTTAAAAATATACATTTAAACATATAAGTTGTATATTTTTGTAAGCCATTTATAAAAGCCTGTATTTTGATACCACGCTCGATAGGTTTAGACGAATAAAAAAAATTTTTGAAGACATAAAATGGCACCAGAAATCGGCCATTTTAATTTTGATATACCCAGTGTCACTCTCATAAGACGAGTCTAAAGACAAAACAATGTTTACACACTCAGAAACATGAAGCCGTTTAGGCTACAGAGCATTCCAAAGAAATATTCATACACATGTGTATGTGTACACACATGTATAAATACTTGTTTAATTTTTGTTTTAGTACCATATAAATGTATAATTTGATTTTGTAAATATGTAACAAGTTTTTTTTTAATAAATTTATTATTATACTTTTTATAATCCTCCTTGCGCATTCGTGTAAAGTAAAGCAGCAGTTTGCAAGGTGAATCTTAAGAATTAATTCTCCTTAAAATATCACAGGTAATAAAACTCCTGCCAACCCTAATAATCATGAATAAACACTTCACTACCGTCTCACTTCCCTATTCTAATGATAATACAAACCTGTTTTGCACAAATCTTAATTTTTTGTTTTAGCAACGCTAGGGTCACATAATTGTGTCAACGCATACTATTGTTACCATTGCAACTATAAACAATTGGGCCCTACGGAACAGATGTTTCATTATTGCATTCGGATCCAGTTTGCATTGTCTTAGCCCGGAAAGGTGCAATATTCCGTATATGAAAATTAGTTTTTTGTACTTATGCGGTTCGTTCATGGGAATCGCTGACCCTATTTTTCGGACGTTGAGATTGCATTGTAGTACTTTTTTGCTGCGTGCGGCAGTTATTTTGTTTTACGCTGTAAGTTTAGTTACGCTTCGGCAGATGGCGTTTTGTTCCATTATATTGTCATATTATTTAATACATTTTATCGTGTATTTTGTCTTTGGGGGTATTGTTAGTTTCAGAGGTTATTCGGTTTTAATTGAATATTATTAAAAATATTAGATTTTGCCTTCACGCCTGTTCTAACTAGACCAACCAAAAAGAGCAGTACTTATAACTTTTTAATGTTGCAGTTCTGCCACCATACCTACTGGTAGTTGGTGGTGGTTGGTAGTAACTCTGCCTTCCCGGGCAGTAGTTCCCGGGGTTGGTATTAGCAGTGCCAACTAAGTGTTCTTTACGGATTATCTAGGTTAAGCAACTTTCCGCCCAGTCAGTACTTGGATGGGTGACCATTTATGTTATGAAATGTCTATAAATATTTATTCATGATTTTATATTATTATATTTGTTATATTGTTATATATATATATATAAGAAAGTAAGTATCTAAAAACAAATAGGTGGTACATGAAAGAATTTGTATGTTAATAAATCTAATAACGCCTGATAACAAGCAGAGGGGGATTCAGATGGATTTAAGAAAAACCAATTGGTAGGGGTGGCAGTCTGTAGGTACAGGCGAGTGCAGTCTTAAAATTGAAGGAAATACAATAGGTATTTTAAATACCTACCTTTCATCTAATATTCGGGTCGGAAAAGGGATAAAGTTATCCAATCAGTAACAACCATATAAAAATTCCATACCAGCCTCTAATGTTGCCACTGCAGGGACACCGGCCTACTCTCGATTATTGAGACCAGATTATTGAGATGATCCCGGATTGGTAGATGTCACATGTCTCGAGTTTTTTGTGCCGGTGCATGTCGGTTTCCTCACGATGTTTTCCGTCACCGTTTCGAGAACGTGGTATTGCGTACATATATTTTTGAAGTGAAAATACTCATTGGTGCACGTGTGGATTTGAACCAGTTGAAAGTCGACGTCTGTGCCTCTGGGCCATCATGCTTTATATATAAATATTTTTTATAAATTAATCATGTAATTGTTCATATAAAATATTTGTAATGTATAATTAATAAAACTATGAATGAAATTGAAAATAGAATTTACATAATTTTATTTTGCGATTTATTTCTGCCTTTTGAGAAAATCTCTATTCATTTTATTGAAATTACCAAAATCATATTTACTATCAATTGCAACATAACACTGAAATTTGGCAAGCTTAGAGGTTATGTGTCACAAATAAATAAACATTTGAAAATTGATATTAAGTTTGCGCTAAATCTTGGAATTTTAAATTTGTCGGTAAAAATACTGAAAAATCTAATATTTTTTTGAGAATGCATAGATTCTTTTTTGTCTGTAGATACAAAGAACTGTATCATTAAGATGTGTAACTATTGAATACTGCTAAGAAGTCATTTCTATTGTTACAAATAGCTGAAAATCTGCCAGTTCATCATTGATCCATGATGAACAGATAAATATCATCATAAACCAATGATGAATTTAATAGATTCGTGCACTCTTTCACTCATCTGTACCTTGTTTCGTCCCTTTAGTCCTGATGAAAAGTTCATTTTCTTTGCGCCCCTTTGATACTTCATACGACAGGGTGCATTTACAAAGTAACGCAGAATCTCAAGTAGATTGAGATGAGAATACATAGCATTTTTCTCCCTCTGAGGGTTGCCTTGACAACATGCTTCTTCATACCTAATTTTAAGAAACAATGAATTCGATGGTGGTACCATTTCATCTGTAAGAACTAGCTCATAATGTAGATTGGCGTAACGCAATGTTAGAACCTAGGCGATAGGTTTTAGAAACTGACTAGAAACAGATTGTGATATTACAATTAATGATCAATTAAGGTATAACTTTGTATACATATTCAAATATTAATTTCATTTCACACAGCGCCATCTAGCCCCAAACTAAACAGCTTTTACTAGATAACTGATAGAATATTATTGTAAATACTTATATATAATACCATACAATACGTATTAACACCCAGACACACAAACATCTATGTTCGACACGCTTGTACTGTATGGGAATCGAACCCAAGACCTACGCTGCAGAAGGCAGAGGCAACTGAGCCTTGTAGCCTTGTAGCAATAATA